>JAIUSX010000048.1:2532500-5065000 GCA_026573805.1 Hesperophylax magnus | reverse complement strand
TATAGTTTACTCACCCGGTCTATAATTTTATTTAAATCTTATAGGTCGAGATTCGAAAATTTGCATGTAAGCAATTATTTAACAACCTTAGTAATGTAATTTATCGGATTGTGTTATAATTTTACTAAGATAAATAACTCCCAAAAACTGAAATATTTTTTACTGATCGTAGCAAAGTCATGTTCTAAGTTGACCGTTTTGCATTTCGTCTGTTTGTAAATTTGGTGTACGTTTCGTTTCCGTTTCAAAATGGTGGAAATTTGAATGGTTCACTAACTATTTTATGTTCAATCGTCGTGTTTATTCCGATTTTCTTATTGGTATTTTATAAAAATATTATGGTACCTACCTACCAACTAGAAAAAAAGTTTAAAAAAAACCTGTCATTTAGATAGTGACATTTCTTAGGACAGATTGTATAATTCCTTAATTTCAAATTTAAAAAAATGCTCTATCAAGCATTTTTTATAAGGTATTTAAGTACCTACTCACAAATTTTATGATTCCAAAGGAATCTTTCGTTTTGATTTTAAATAAGAAAAATCTGGAAACATTTTTTTTTGGACGCGATGACCACTGTTCACAGAACTACCAGTTATCTTTGACTCATATGGTGCCCGGTTAAGAAAAGCTAACAGAAATAATTCTGCGCGCTGAACGCACTAAATTCGACTTCTAACTCCGAGAGCTGTCAATTATTTTGATAATCTGTAAGTGACAATGTCCAAAGAATTTCACCAGAAATAAGGAAAAATTGAGCTTAATTCAGGAAACCAGATCCGCCCACTAAGCGTTTCTATAGTTTTCTCTCTTCAACGATTTTGCGTCCATTGTGTATTGAATAATGTAGCCCCGATTGAATGCCCTGAAATTGGTAAATGCCTTTTATACTAATTTTTGTTTTACTTCGTTTCTGAAGGTTTTTCTTTCATGAAAATCTGATACTGAAAAGACTCTTTTCATGAAAAGAATACCGATTCGGTAAGAAATTATTGTAAGTATTTTAAAATAAAAGAATTCAACAAATTCTTGTCTTTCGCAAAGCAGGTAGGTATACATTTTTTGATGTCTTTACAATTTGTTGTAACGGAATTTCACCAGAAAACTGAGCGAAATGATTTAGCGTTTAGCGCTCATACAGCGAAAATTAATGAGGATTATTTAAACATGTCAACCTCCCGCATACTCAACCCTTGGACGTTCCTTATTGGTGCTATTTTGAATTCAAACGCTTATTATTTTATTATTGTTTATTTATTTGATACGTCTCTATGTAAAAATCTACATTAACTCCACACAGAAGGCTCTGAGAAAAAAATGTTTTTTCTCGGGACGTCATCAAATGTCATCTTTGAGGATGCTGTGTGTAGGTATTTTAAAAATAAAAACAATATATGTGAAGGAAAAAGGTCTAAGGGGTGGGCAAGTGTGTCGGGTCGAGAGAGTCCGGTTGAAAGGTCAATGGATCTCCCTTATGAAAGGTCGGCCTCTCCCGATCTGGCCCGCCACGCAGTAGATGGGAAAATGCATTGCCGCCAAGACCTGGAAGTTCTGGACAAAACTCACACAATGAGTCCTGCTAAGTGATCAAACGTAGTGAATTACTTGGACTACAGCAGAGGTGTTGGTTATCCAATAAATATTACTCAAATTATTATTCCAATATTGATCTTAAGGAAGGATACCTTCGAAACCATGATTGAATAAAAAAAAATCGCTATACGAAAGAATTTATTCGACTTACCTCACGTAATAAGATTATTGAGATAATAATTGATTGATTTCACTGCTTAAAAAAAAAACTTTTTTTTCTCATATTACTAAAATAATTTTAATAGTTTTAAAAGAACGCTCATAATATTAACAAAACATCAGCCGTAATCGTCGCCATGACTTGTTCAAGATACCACACGGCATAACAGAATCAGCATCCAGAAATGCAGTGTAGTTACATTTACAAGATCCGAAGATACATTTCTATTCCCATATTACATTAATAAAAATATATTAACACGCAAAAACGAGATTCGTGACCTTGGGGTGATCTTCGAAGCAAATCTCTCTTTCAAATCCCACATATCTGACATTGTCTCCCGCGCCAACAAAATGCTTGGATTTGTTCTTCGTAATGCGAGATCATTTACTAATGGAATTGCAATACGGAGAACATATGAAGCACTTGTCCGCAGCATCCTGGAATACAGCTCCATTATTTGGGCCCCTTCTGAACAAAACCATATCGTAGAAATAAAAAAAGTACAAAAAAGGTTTATGCGTTACCTGTATATGAGGGAATATACATACTATCCATTCCTGTATCCATCCTTGTTCTTAACAGGAATGCTCGATTTCAATACATTAGAAGCCCGCAGAAAAATATTTTTAGGCAAACACTTTTTTAAGTTAATCTCTGGTACAATACACAATCCGCCTATGTTGAAAGAGGTTAACTTTTATGTCCCTAACAATTATACTCGAGGGAGATCCCATGCACTCTTATATGCTCCGAAAGCGAGGACTTCTGCCTATCAGAACGCGCCAATAAACAGAGCGACTCAACTGCTTAACGATTCTGCATTAGCCATCGACATTTTCAATGTCACCTACAGACAATTCAGTAACTATCTTTTAACACATGTCACAAAATAGTAAAACTGCCTCTGTAAACTTTTTAATTTGTAATCTTCTCCATGATATATTGGTGTATAACCGTTTTATGGAGAACATGAAAAAATAAATAAATAACAGATGTTTTAACACAGCATAGCATAACAAGATAAATGATTCTATTGAAACACATTTCTCAAACAGTAGAAGTATTTAATTGTTATCATAAAATAACCTAAAACACCTATACCCAAGGGATAAGAATGTTAAAATTAAAAACTAGTTCTGTAAATGAAAAATTAAAAACTAGTTCTGTAAATGGAAAATTAATCTGTTTTACAAAAAATACCAATTATGTCGTCCAAAACTCGTACATACACCCATAAATTTCTGCGTTATTAGCATAAAACTTGATGTTTATGTATTTTTTATGTACGTAAATACGTGTTATAGAATCCTTTAGTGAAAAACTGAACATCTTATTCGAGAAGATATAAGATTTATACATCTTCCCATTTATTCTTAAAAGAGATTGAAACATTGGTGCATATTCATATTAATTTTACTATGATATCCATCTGAAATGGTTTGAATCTACGCTTTCTGTTTTTACCCTGAGCTTTGAAAATATTTCAGCCGAGGAAAACGGTTTGAATCTACGCTTTCTGATTTTTACCCTGAGCTTTGAAAATGTTTCATCTGAGGAAAATGGTTTGAATCTTCGATATTACAGGGAAGGTTGGTTTATGCTACCCCTTGGTGCTTCGTCTGCAATTTTACAGATGTCGTTCTCAATTTAATTGAATGTAAGCGCTTATTCTAGCATTACTGGGTGGATGGTTCAATCCCAGTTTGTCATATTACATGAAATATAATATACAATTATTATATTTCTAGAATGATATCAAAATAATAAAATAATTTCATGATTTTTAGATGTTTAAAATAACATATTTACTATTCAATTTAGGATTTTGACATCTTCAAAATACTAAGTGAATGACAGTTAGAATCAAAATGTTTTCGGATGGCGTCTTTGGTTGGGAAAGAGAACCGGAGAGATAGATGATGAGGGAGAAGATGAGAGGGAATGAAGACCAAATAATGACAAATTAAATGCTGGCTTCAGATGCGTATTAATGTGTCATGAATCGTTGAGAATCAAGAAATTGAATATCTTTTGGGTGGGCTTATGTCAAAAGTGTATATTAAGATAACTAACTGAACAATTAAATCCATTGACCAAACAGAAGTATGTTGCAGGCGTATGTGTACCGCCGAAGCATTCTCAAGTTTCGCTTACTTCTGGGGAAAATGATTTGAACATTTTCAAAAACCAAAATTGTTTTTTGAACCGATAATCAATTTCATTGGTCTTTATGGGCCTTAGAGTCAAATGGTTTGTGTAATTTGGCGACAACAGTTTTCTTTCAAATATTAGTTTTAGATCACACCTCTATGGATGTTCTTGAATCGCCGTCGAAAGTACATACATTGGTCGACGTTCTTATTCTTGAGTCTGGTCGCAGGTACATACGTACAAACGCCAAACGTCAAAAGTCATTCCACTCGAACAACGAGTGGGTCAAACCAATCGTTGCTCGAGTGGAATGACTTCATCGAAAATCGAGGCCCAGCGAAGGAAAGTTATATTTATTTATGTATTAGTCATACACAGTACATTATGAACAAGTGATAAGATATATGGTTAAAGTACTGTTACGTAAGTCTGCACAGCATAATTAATATCCCGTACGAGAACGGTTCTTAATCTTAATTTATTTTTTATTTAATAATTCAATTTATTTTATTTAAGGAAATCAACAGTTTACATGTGGTTTGTTGGTTGAATAATTACGGGCAATTTACTTAACTAAGAAACCAATTATAGATTTCCTCATTATACTAATGTATTATGAATTTAAAAATTTTACCTTTTACTTAAAATTAACTTGTATTAGCTGAATATTATAACAATAAGAGAAACTCGAAAAAAAAAACATTATATTGATTACTATAATATATCATTGCATTATATGTAGAACAGTTTGATTGGTATATGAATACATTTTTAATAATGTTTTTTTTAAAGATATAGAACAATTTAAGATATCTACATTAGAGAGAACGTTATAATATGTTGAATACAATTTTATCAGGCAAGAATTTTGATTTGAAATTGTTATTTTAAATATACACAACAGAAAAGTCACATATTCACGAAATATCAGAGAAATATTCTTCTATGGACTTTTTATATTTGTTAAGCTCGAAAATGAAAATGCCTTGTTTTAATTTTATGTTATCGTAATGATTAAATACTCTGTTAAAGCAAGAATTTTGTTTACAGTTAGTTTTGCATTGATCTACTTTGAATTGGGCAGAAAAGCTTGTGGACAACAAATTGAATCTTATTTAGCAACTCTGGGCTTTGAATAGCATTTAGTGATGAATAATGTATGAGCAATAATAATGAAATGAAGACAGTGTGTGGATTGGTTTAAATAAAGATGTAAAAATAGCAGGGTAAAACCGGTCAGGGCAAACATAAAAGAGAAACGAAATCACAGAGTCTTTGAAACAAAACATTCAAATAGATATAGAAAAAAAATACGTAAAAGCTTCAATACCATAAAACATAACACTCAAAAAATGTGTTGAACTTTCTTACGTCAACTGCAAAATAGGGGTCAGTAAAGGTTTTTTTTACCATTTTTGACCTTGTCTCACGCGTGAATGGTTATTTATTTTTCCCTTCGAAATACAGAATTATCAAGATGGCACATGGCGAGAAGGGTTTTCCGTGGCGGCCATTTCCCCCATGCTTCCGGATGTGGATATCTGAAAAAAGCCTTCCTTACTGAAGCTCTTAGATTCGCCTAAATACTCGTTACTCACGCGAAGGTTATTCAAGGAAATTCCGTTTTATTGGTCCTGATTGAATCGTTTTTTTTATGGTAATGGTAACAATACAGGAAAATATTGACAGGTCACGCGTTATAAATTTTGAAGTTGATCGATATGTTGTTCCGGTAGAAAGAACGTGATATTGATATCGGTTTAGCGTTAATTTCAGAAAAATAATCGTGTTTGAAAAAAAAACGCGTGTGAAAAAAATGGTGTTTGCTCTAAGTAGGCAAGAAGAGTCGCCATTTCGTGCACTTGGGACATCAAGGTTCTCTTTTGGGCAAAGTTATTTCCTAGTCGGATAAAATAATTAATTAATCAGATAAAGTCAGTTCGTAGATAATTATGCTACAAATTTTTAATTCAAATTCTTTACATTTATTTATTTTTGAGAACAACAAGAGTTCAATTTTTTATATAAGAGCAACAGAGTTATGTTTTCATTTTTTATTTATTTTTAGAACAACAAGGTTCTAAATGCAAAAAAATACGGACATTTTCGTTCTATCTGCCAAAGATACAACATTTTTGGAGCAGCCTTTGACGGCCGGCGTGGTCTAGTGGTATACGCTTTTGACTACAGATCCGAAGGTCGCAGTTTCAAACCCGGCGTGCGCAAATAAATTTTATTTGATTAATTTGTGTTATTTCACAATTAATTAATTTAAATAATATATAGTATATTTGCGGCACGTTCCAGAGTGGAAGATACTCTCAGTATCGCCCTGGTGTAAGACCACCATTCAGAATTGAAACGTTGCTTGAAATGGCTTTAGCCGTGTTTGGTGACCAGATCTGAATAGCCAGGTACTTCCCCACCTTGTACTTCCCCACCTTCCTCTTCCCCATCTCCCTCCCCTCCCCAATACCCTCAGCCTCACAACATACCCCAATTGGGGATGCCATAGTCTCACTGGCTCCAGACGGGAGCAGTTGGGACTCTTGTGCGGTATTACAGTAAAAAAAAAAAAAAAAAAGCCTGGTTCCATTTGCGTTGTTTACTCATTCGATTGGAAAAACAAGATTCCTTTTTCATTGTTATCAAGTTTAATTTGTTAAACTCCATTTTAATTTTTTTTTTCTCTTATATATTCAATATTATTATTATCAAATTTACAAAAAAACAGTTTATCATTAAAAAATTTCTGCTGAGTTACGACAGTTTGATAATGCCCCCAGAGGGCTAAACAACTGTCACGTGTAATAATAATTACACAGCAGATTCCATCTGCCCATTACCCGAAAACGAGAAAAAGTTATATTTATGAAAAACTTAATTATCTCTAGTTCACCCCAAAAATATGGGAATAGCAAAAAAAAATTAAAAATCGGAGAGAACAATGTTTTTTTTTTCTCAGTTGGCTACATGTCATTTGTTTTTTTGCGTATAATATTATTTAACGAAATTCAATTATAATACTTCTTTATATTCTCCAATCGACACATTTCAATTGTGAGGACGGGTTGATTTGCAGAATTTGAATAATTCATCACATTTCAAAGTTGATTTATCTTGAAATTCTATTATTATATCATCCAGCTGTTTCACAAAACAGAACTTGAATAGAACCTTAACAGAACTTGAAAATCAACTTTCAAATTTAATAAATTTTTCAAATCTATGAAAAAAAACATCCTTACTATTTTATTAAGGATTCAAGCTTTGAACCTTAATATATCAGTTTCACACAAACGATTTGGATTGGTTAAGAAATTTTTGTTAGTTAACTGCTCAAGAGCCCCAACTATCGGAGTAAACATGGTGTCTGTTATGTTTGCACATAGCTTGCAAGAGCTAACTGCACAAGTTATGTATATCCTCACGGCCCGGAAATGGAGCACTCACTCAGCACGTGTAAACACACGAATACATACGCATCTCGGCATGTCTACAATCGGGTGAACACCAATACATACGCAGGAGCTCGCGACATCACCGCCTGATACCAGTCACGTAGGCTACAAGTACCTACAACCAATCAGATGGCTAATAACAAGAGATGACCAAATATGGATACCCCTTCCACTTGCGCCCGAAGCAGGTCAAGTACTCGCGGCCAGCTACCCACGCTTCAGTTCACAGCGAGACGCGTAGAAAACAACACTATGCTTTAGTTCCGAGTTAATATTTACCGCCAAATCAGTGTCGCCGTAATTGGACCGGCGTGCATACATTTTATAATGTGCCGCGTCCCTAGACTCAGTTATCACGTCCAGGCAATTCGGCCGACTACACTATCATGGATATGATTGCGCCATATCCCTGGGCCGCGGCCGTACACCCGCCGCAGCCCACGAGGTTCCTTCTGTGCCGCCCTTCGTCGTATTCCCGCCCTTCGCTCTTCCACCGCTCTGCCGCCCACGAGGTTAGCCGCCCTGGCCGCCTCAGGCCGCCTCAGGCCGCTTCTGTGCCGCCCTTCGTCGTATTCCCGCCCTACTGCATCAGTTAGGCCGTGCTATGGCATCCGCCCATCGTAGCCGCCCTTCGTCCTGCACCCTGCCTAGGCATCCGCCTATGGCCCCTGCTCATCATTCACCGCTTCAGCCTAGTTTACACGTGAGCGAATGTTATACCTTTGTCAATCAGAGCCCTTAGAGTCAATAGATTGCCTAGTAACTAGTTAGGCCTTAAAAAGCTATGTACCTTTTGTAGATCTGTTTGATAACCTGTATTACCTGTACAATAAACCCTCATATCAAGAGACTTGTTTTAATTGGGAAATTGACTATAATCCACACCCTGAAAGATTGGAGTATCAAGCTTTGCCGCCGGCTTGTGCGGCGATGACTATTTGTGTAACACACCTATAGTATATTACATGGCCTAAACGCTAATGTAACACTGGCGCCGCCACTTGGGGCCTTTACTCACTTATAACTATCTAAGTTACGTTATATACCCGTATCAATGTAACATGTCCCACATGTTGTGAAGCCGAAAGGAGTGGAATATTTAGGAGATGAGAAACATTAAGGTTTACCAGTACCAAGTTACTGAGATCTTGTCTTTCCAGATAACAAGAAATATGATAAACCGATTTGAAAGAAAGCTCTTATCGCTAATTTAGCTTTAGACTAATCCAACGAAGTAATTTAAAATCTTTGATCAATTTCAACAGAAGTAAGGAAAGATTGAGCTGACTTAAGACACCCCCACAACAAACGTCTAGTGGGTTATCTCTTCACTGAAGATAACAAATTATATTGCTTTATTCAAATAGATTTTAATTTGCTTGTAATGGATGAAAGAATTCCCCCGCTAGCTTATTAGTATTTTCGTCTGTTAAACGAAGCAAGAAATTACAGACAATTGCTTAAGTGTAAATATTTTGCTACCCTTTGTAAATAATGAATTTAACTCCGCAGGGTTACAAATGTTATACTATGAGAGGTGATACTTTCTGACAAAGCAGTCAGCCGCAGAGATTAAAACAAACCGTTGAGATTATATTAAGTTATTATCAGTATTAGATATCGAGATAAACATCTCGAATTCTGCTTTCAAATTTTATTATTGAAAATAAATAAAATTTTTGTAAAATTCAAAATTTCAAGGAAAACATGAACACGTTTTTAAAATTGCTTACCTTACGTTTTTTCGTCTAAACACTGACATAAAATTACCGATAACCAAAAAAAAAAGATTATTTTTAGAGAGGTGTATTACAAACATTATTGTCACCTCACTTTTTTATTATTTCATTTAAAAATAATTACTAGAAACTTCACAAAGTTTAATATTTTTTTCTTAAATTACGTTCGGAACTTTTGGTAGATCTTAATTCTGCTGTGGTTAACTTTTTTACTAAAATTAAGATTCTCTTTTTAACACCGTTGACAGCCTCCGTAGTCGAGGGGTAAGGCTCTCGACTAGCAAGCTGTAGGACGCAGGTTCAAATTCCAGCGTTCGAAAGTAAATTGAATTTTATCAATTTGTTTTTTTCACAAATCACTCATAAAAAATAATATATGCGGCACGTTTTAGAGTTCAAAATAGTCTTAATATCGCCCAGGTGTAAGACCACCATTCAGAATTGTTAGTTAACACCCATATAAAAAATAATATATTGTGGGGTTTCATATAAAAAGAAAAAAAGTTTGGTTCATAGGTATATCTAACTATGACAGTAATACAGACACCGATTTTGACATCTGACCCTTTGACATCTCTACCTGGATTCTCAACCCGTTGCCTTGTACTGCAGTGGGAGGGATGGATTCATACATTTGTCACTCCTAGAAATACTGACCACCAGTTTTTTTATACCTATTTTCTTCCCAGAACTTCATCACCTTAATTTCATTAAAAGACCATCTATTATTATTTCCTCAGGGCTTGTGTGGAATTAATTTCTTTAATATATATAGAGTTATAGATACCCTATGTATCTCTATGTATGTATTTAATAAATATAGAGTTGTAGATACCCTATGTATATCTATGTATGTATTTAATAAATAAAGAGTTGTAGATACCATATGTATCTCTATGTATGTATTTAATAAATAAAGAGTTGTAGATACCCTATGTATCTCTATTTATTAAAGACAGAGTTACAGATACCCTGTGTATCTCTATGTATGTCTTTAATAAATATAGAGTTGTAAATACCATATGTATATCTATGTTTATATGTAATAAATATAGAGTTGTAGAAACCCTATTTATTTCTATGTATGTCTTCAATAAATATACAGTTGTAGAAACCCTATTCATTTCTATGTGTGTCTTCAATAAATATACAGTTGTAGATACCCTATTTATTTCTATGTATGTATTTAATAAATATAGAGTTATAGATACCCTATGTATCTGAATATATGTATAATAAAAATAGAGTTGTAGATACCCTACGTATCTCTATGTATGTCTTTAGTAAATATAGCGCGCTCATGAATAATATTCTGAACCCCGTGATTTGTTGTAAGTAGTTAGTCGGTACTCACCCTGAATGGATTCCGAAAAATTCCGATAAGCAGAAAACATGCTGAATTTAACGATGAAAAAAGGTATTATATACAAACGTTCGACAAAGAAAAGGATAAAGAGGGATGAGTTTCTGAGACTTTGCGAGGGTGGAATACAGTAGACTCTCAATATGCCAAGAAATTATTTTAAATCCCGGTTAAATTTATTTCGCCGTTAATCCAAATGTTATGATTTTTTTTAATTTTACACAGGAGGCCTTGAGAAAAATGATTTCCCTCATGGAATATGTCATCTTTGGGGATGTTGTGTGGAGGGTTTCTTTTAAGAAAATGAAGGAGGTGAAGTTCTGGGAAGGAAATAGGTAGGAGGGGTGGGTAGGAATCTGGCGATGATCCTTTATGGGCAGCGCGAAACCGGTATTGGTCGGCTTGGTTCGTAGACTACTCAACTCCGCTTTTCTCAAAAACTGGATTTTAATGCCATTTGGTGTTAAAATTAATTCAGTTTTGAAAAATATCCGCATAGTAAGACTCGTAAGTTCAGAAAAAATCCGCTTTGTTTAAAAACACAAATTAGTTAAATGTTCAGTGAACCATTTTTCAGAATGAAGTAAGTTTCCTAATTGCGTTTTAAAGTAGACCTAACTTTCAAATGTCTAATAATCAAAAATAAATACGGGAAAATATGGTAAGTTTTGAACATAAATAGAAAAATTTGGTATGTTATGAACACAAATAGAATAATATGGTATGTTATGAACATAAAAAGAAAAATATGGTATGTTATGAACATAAATCCTTCATTTTTTTAACTACGATGTTTTTACAAGTCTTTTTAAAATTAAAAAAAAAAATTATATTTATTTTATTTTATTTGTTTTTTATTTATTTATTGTACGACATACAGGTAAGTCCAATTATGGTAAAATTTTATGGTAACTAACAATACATGTACATAATTTTATTAAAACATTGTATAGTGATATTAAACACATCTATATCCGCTGGTAGGGCATTTAGCAACCTCTTATCATGCTATGTTGAGCAATGACATCTGTCCGACCCTGCGGTATGCAGAATAGGTCGTGGCTACGATTTCGACAGTATTTATCAGGAACGAATAAGCCGCAGCATGACAGGAGATATGGACAATCGATAAGGTTTTTTAGTAACTTTAATTCAAATACCATGAGTCCGGCACTACGCCTGGTCTCCAGGCTTTGGTAATTTTTCTCCTTTAGCAGTTCCACGTGATGCATGAATTTCGTATATATTCTGTATGATCGCATGTAAACATACCTAAGGAATTTTTTTTGAATTTGTTCAATCATATTTGTGTATTTAAGTTGATAAGGTATCCAGACAGTACTGGCGTACTGCAGCTTGCTTCTGAACACTCCGTTGAACATTGCGGTCATTGCTTCTATGTTATTGAATTGTTTGCAAGTTCTAATTACAAAACCAAGAGTTTTGGAGCAAGCCGAGGTAAGCTGCACTATGTGGTTTGAAAATGTCAGCTTGGGATCAAAGATCACCCCAAGATCCTTGATGATGTTTACGCGCGTTAGTACTTCACCATTCATTCTATACTGGCAGATTAGCGGATTTTGTGACGACTATAAGTCATAACAACGCATTTTTTTATATTGAAATTAAGTTTATTTTCTACCGACCATACCATGATTGAATCAAGGTCGGCCTAATAATCATCATCTGATTCGATTTCATTAATCAGTTTCATGTCATCCGCGAATAGTAGACAAGAGCTGTGACGTATGCAGTCCTGAATGTCATCTATCAGAATAAAGAATTACATGGGACCGAGATTTGATCCTTGAGGAATTCCTGACAGAGCTGCGAACTTATGGGAGTCGTATCCATTTAGATTTACATACTGACTTCTATCTTTTAAATTTTTTATTTTTTATTAGTTTTTTGAATACATACATATGTAACATAATCATGAGTAATTAAGTCTGCAACATTGATTAAAAAACTGTAAAAACACATATATGTATACAATATATAACCTTTACGAGAGTTAAAATACTCGTGTGTAAAGGCGGGAACATAGAGAAGTTTATTAAAAATTAAAATTAAAAGTTAAAAAATTATAACACAATATATACGTGCATAAATGCATCTTTCTTATTAGAATATCGTGATCTACTCGGTCAAATGCCTTTTCGAAGTCCTTGTAGATTACGTCCGTCTGATGCCTACAGTCTAGGCCTTGTGCTACCCGTCGAGAGAAAGAGAGTAAGTTGGTTTCCGTTGATTTCTTCGGTAAGAAGCCATGTTGATTACCTCTTAAGAAAGGCGTGATTTGTGGACTGATTTTATCACAGATAATCATTTCAAAAATTTTTGGAGTTGTTGACAGTACTGCAACTGGTCTATATTTTCTGACGTCAGTCTTTTCATCAGCTTTGTGAATGGGGACCCTCGTTAGTTTCCAACACTGTGGAAATATAGAAGACATGATGCAGAGATTAAATACGTACGCAAGGGATACACAGATATTTGGAGAGATTTTTATAATTATTGAAGGAGTAATACCGTCCGGACCAGTAGCCTTATCAGGTCGGAGATTCCGGATACAAGCTTCTATTTCCTAGATGTTGGTCAATCCGAGTGAGATATTTCCAATGTTCCAGGGTGATGCTGTTGGGAAATTGGTTTCAAGTTTCGGGGTTACTTGACTATAGACGGAATGAAAATAGTCAGCAAACTTATTAACAATTGTGTCAGGGTTAGTAAAAGTTACGCCTTCCTCAATCAAGCATGTTGGTGAGGTTGGGTTAACTTTTTGTGACCTAATATAGTTCCAGAAAAACTTTATGTCGTCTTTGATCCCATTCTGAACATTTTTTGACATGTGGTAGTTACGTATTCTTCGAATCAAGCCGAAGTATTGTATTTCCAAGAAGTGTTAAGATATATAAAAAAGAATTTCATCGATTTTAAAGTTAGTCGACTGTCGAAGAAAAACTAAGGTTAGCTTATATACGACCTATCAACTTGTGGTTCCCATACAGGCCAATGACATGGTTTGTTTTTTAAAGAATTTCTTCATTGAAAATGGTTCCGCGCAAACGGATGCGCAGACAAAGCGTTTCAAGTGTCCTTTATCAGGACAGATGTGGTAAAGCGTGTGTTTATGTGCGAAGAATTGAGGTTGTTGCAAGCGCTAATCCGGTATGATGGATTTTAATTTTCTTAATAAACGGATTACAATCTTTAGATTATGGGCGTCGGGTGGGAATGCTGTCCTTGTTCTACCGGTATTTCAATGGAAGTTGCTCCGAGGAACTAGCGTCATTAGGCACCGATTCACATTCGGAAAATACGCCTAATGCGCGCCCAACATACATTATACTCAAATTGATATTTTCACAAGAAAACGTAAAAAAAAGTAGAACGATTTTCGGGCTTATATGGTTCCTTCCTATAACCTTGGTCTCTTGAGGACCAAGATTCACTCCTTTCCACAAAAAGATACTCCACACACCATCCTCAAATATGATATAGGCCCTGAGGGAAATTAACAGGGCCTCCTACGTGAAGCTAATGTAAACAAAACTTCTTAATGTGGTTTTCTGCGTTTAGTTTTGGTGTAGTCGAGTAATACCCAGTACCAAGAAATTTTTAGCTTAGCGCCGTCATTCCTACATACTATTTAAAAATATCTCAAATCACATACAAAATTTAACTTTTCTATTATATTGTAGTAGAAACACGTTTTTATAGTTTGAGGTTTAGTTTTAGTGATTTATCACGTATTTTTGATATCCTATAAAAATAAAAACTTTTTTATTTAAATTCCACGGTAACGAAAAATCGAGAATCCTCTGTAATAAAGGCAGTATAAAGGTTTAACAGACCCTACGGCCTATATACAAACGGCCCTTTGATCTCCCGATCTAACCTTTACCCAGTGGAAACAGTAGTTGGAATAAAAAACAAATAGTTGGAGTTAATTAATCAAGAGTTGGTTAATTTCTCGGAGAAGTTGTTAAGTTCAGTTAGGGTCAACGTTTCCTTTAGAAGGGGTTGGATAGACTTCAAGAATCAGTTAGTATGTCCCCTAGAATGTTAGATGCGATATAAAACTTGTTTATTTATTTTATTTTTTAATTAATTATCAACGCCAGTAAGCTTTCACGTGATATAATATCAAAAAAGAGCAATCACAATAATATTAAGGAAGAGATTTTCAATAAATTAAAAGAAATTGAAATTAAACGATATTAACGAAAATACGAGCGAAAATGGGAACAGAAGACGCCTTATCGGAACTAACTACTTACATAGTCAAAAACTTAGATGGCGGGTCAAAGGTGGTAGGGGCTTTCTTAGACCTAGCAAAAGCTTTCGACACCATCTCACATAAATTACCACAACAAAAACTCAAAAATATCGGCATAACTGGTCCACCACTAAAATGGTTCATCAACTACATTTAAAATAGACAACACATAGTAAAAATCAATAAACACGAAAGTGACAAGGTAGGTAACAGGTATGGAGTACCGCAAGGCAGCGTCTTGGGTCCCATACTTTTTCTCATCTACATAAATAGTCTAACTGAGATAAACCTTGGAAAAATAGAGTACAAAGTAATCAGTTACGCAGATGACACTGTAATTTTATTTAAAGCACAATCATGGGAAAAGGTCTACAAACACACAGAAGCAGGGATGACTGAAATAAATAAATGGCTAATGAATAATCTTCTTACACTCAACATTTCTAAAACAAAATACTTGACTTTTAGTAAAACAAAAGCTGGTCAGCCAGGTAGTCGCCCACAATTACATCTTCACCCCTGCATCAATACTTCCACAAATAACACACGCTGTACTTGTGACAAAATAGATTATGCGGATAATATCAAATATCTCGGCTTAACTGTTGACCATAATCTAAAATGGGATCTCCAAATTAACCTTATAACAAAAAAAAAATCCGGAAACTATCATACATCTTCAAAACAATACGAACTATTATGTCATTAAATCAGCTAAAAAATATATACTTTGCACTTTGTCAAAGTATTCTAATGTATGGTATTTCAGTATGGGGAGTAGCAGCAGACACTCATCTTAAATCCCTTAAAAATAACCATAAATCAATAATTCGAATTATGTTTAGAAAGCCTTATCAACATCCGACAGAACAGCTAATGATTGAAAATAACTTATTAGACATAGATAAACTATTCATAAAGAAGATCATCTACAAAAACTGCATAAAAAAATTACCACATCACATAACTCACTCGCAAAACACGAGAGCAATTACACACAAACAATTACAAGTACCGTATATCAAATCAAATTTCGCTAAAAGACATGAATCTTACCTGGCTCCTCACATATTCAACATGTTCCTAACCCAAACTAAAACTTACGTCTTACCAAATAATTTGAATTGGGTGTTCAAAAGATTTATAAACTGGTTGATGATAAAACAAAGAACAGATATTAGAAATATTCTAAACATCTAATGCATTTTACAAACCATACTGCACACAAATTCTAACAAAATTACAAAATTTTACAATTTATTATAATACGAAATACTCATTTCATATTTTTATACATAATTCTTCAACACATATAGTAACTACACTTATTTTTCTATTTTTATATTACTCATTTTTTTACTTCTATTTTTTCTTATTATTTTTAAATATTTTTTACTAAACAATTAGTTTATATATAAATTGTTAATTACCAGCCTCAGAACAGACTATGTCTAGTGAGGAAGGTAATGAAAAAAAAAAACATCTGTACAGAACCAACCTTAAATAAACGCCCGGGTTGCCGGCACTGAAACTGAAACTGAAACATACTTAAACTTAAAACTGAAGTTAAACTTTCAGAAATAATTAACTAATTATAACGCGATGATATTTATACATGAAATAATAAACAACCCTTTGCCAAAATACTTTTCAAACAAAATTTTACACATCAAGTGTATTCAAAGACATAAAATAAGGACGTGCGATGAAATCAGACTACCAAAAAGGACAAAACCAATAAACAAAACAGATTTGCCGGAAACGATGAAATCTACACTAATTTTTAAATTTAATCGAAGAGAAAATTAATATGTAATAGTATGTTAGTCACAATAAATTAGTCATTTGTAAACTTACATGTACAAATAACTTAATTAAAATAATGATAAAAATTACAAAAAAACTTCAAAAATGTACATAATACAAGGTATATAGATGATGGTAGGTATATACTTATCCATAAGTATCATTAAGTCGCTGACAGTCCTGAATTGTTAATGCCAAGTTGCGACGCCTAATCAGCTATTCCAAGTACAATTAATTTTGTGGGTAACAATAAACTCACTACTGACTATTATCATAGACACCTCATACTTCGACTTATGACAGGTCTTATACAAGCCGAGTATAAATTAGTTCAATTATTTTTACACTGGTATATATTTCTTTTGAATTATGCATTGTCTTACAGCACTTATATTAATAATTTATTGCTATGCTACTACTGTACGCTTGTAATTCGATTATCACTGTATTGTAAAAGCCATTTTATGGCGTTTGAATAAATAAATAAATAAATTTAAGTGAATACATAACATTATATAAATGTACATAGTACAAGGTATATAGGTGCATGTAAGTAAATACATAATATTATATAAATGTACATAGTATAAGGTATATAGGTGCATTTAAGTGAATGCATAATATTATATAAATGTACATAGTACAAGGTATATAGGTGCGTTTAAGTGTAAACATAATATTATATAAATGCAAATAAAAAAAAAGAGAAAGAAAAAAAAAAACAGAAATTAGTCTTCACATCGCAGATGGCATAAAAATTTTAATATTGTAATTTTAATGTTCATATAAATGTTAATGTTAATATTTGATTTATTAAATATTTATATATAGGGATCAGTAGGATGTATAGGTCCAGTTAGGTGTTCTACCGAGCCGAACCCTCTGATATGAAAATATATGGAGTCGGTGAATTATTTTCCCATTTGATCTCTGGTGAGTTGAAGTGTTGTTCTTGTATTGTTTTGTATTTATTATGCTTATATAATGCACTTGCATAGTGTTGATTGACTATACGATAATTTGTGGAAAAGTGTGTGGAAGGGCTTAGGTTTTCCTGTGGGGAAGATTTAGCCCGGACATAAAGTTGAAAAATATAATATTAATATTTGGCTGATTTGTTTATGTAAAACATCACCTCAAGGGCACTGAATAACGTAGGTGTGTAATATATAGATGATTTTACTTTGCAGATATATAGAAAGAATGTGAACATACGACCTTCAAGCATCTAATAAATGCTGGTAAACTTACATTATATATGTCGATGTTTGAGGTTATTACAATATCAACTTGTAGGGGAATGTCAAATATTTGACGTTCATTTAACCGTCCTCCACACTAGCGACTAAATTCACGTGAAAGTCTTGCGGAATTTGGCATAGCTAGCAGAGGAAGGATAAAACTAGACTGTACACCGTAGAAATGAAATCCCTGAGGCGTATGTACTAGAAAATTATGTATCACCATGTGAAAAAGGTGGAGTTCAGGTAAGAAAGCAAGACTGATGTTGTTTAATATTGCAACACTTTTATGACTATTCCAACATTCCGGTTCCTACCTAAATTGCCCTCTCCGTTGATTTGTTCCATTTCCTAAAGGTCTAACCTTCGAAGAATGCAAGCAAGAAGATTTTCAAAAATAGAAGCCCAAAGCAAGTGTCATTAGTTTTTTTAATGTTGATTTCCCCCTTGTTGGATATAGTTGCATATTTGTCGTCCCCTCGTAATAATTGTCGAAAAACAGTACATATCACCCTCAATCATCATACATTGTATATATATTAAACTATTGTCGTGTGTGATACAAAAACCGTTCGTGTTATGAAACAATACTAGATGTACATCTATAAACAATAACGCCCACAGATCGTTCAAGACCAACATCAGAAATACCAAATAAAAAAAAATCATTCACAAGGCCTCCTTTTCCCACTCCTATTTTCCTTGTGATAATTACTATTATTTGATCTTATTTTCTCGTTAAAAGTTACAGTCCATTTATCGAGTACAAAAGACAAGTACACAAGAAAAAAATTTCCAATTCGTGTGGTTTAAAACAGGCAAACTGCTAATCCGGAAAGGTCCGGGAGAAAAAATTATACAAATTAAAAATGAAAATGATTTAAAAAAAATGGTGTAACTAATTTAGGTCACTCAGACCTCATAATAACATTATTCTTATTTAACATACCACCATGGCTGATCTACTCACAATGAACTTAAATAGCACACACCAACATCACACAACCAATGATACAAAACTATGTGATTCTATTATTAACACCCCAGGTTCTCTTACAATATTTAACCAAAATATAAGATCCCTGAACAAAAACTATGATGAACTTGACATACTCTTAAGCAACTTTAAAACAGATTTCAAAATTATAATCCTAACAGAATGTTGGATTTCAACAATTTTTACAAAAAAATACAAAGATAATTATACTTCATTTCACACATTAAATAATAAAAATCAAAATGATGGCATTGTTGTATACATAAATGATAGTATTAACGCTTCTGTTTCAGAAATTGAATTAGTAAATTCAAACTGTCTACAAATAATCACCGACTGTAATACGTGTATTCTCGCCCTATACAGATCACCATCCATACCTAATATTACACCATTTATAATGGCTCTGGATTCTCACCTAAAAAAATTAACTTCATTCAAAAACATCATCATAGCTGGTGATCTAAACATAAACATACTTCCTAATGGTCACCCTCAAAACATTGAATACCAACTGATGCTTCTGGAACATGGCATTATAAGCACCATTAATACTCCTACCAGGGTAACCAAAGACTCAGAATCATGTATAGACCACATTATGGTTAAATCAAAAAGACCAATAAGTAGTGCAGTATACGAATCTACAATCACAGATCACTACACAACAATGATAGGCCTGACTTCCCCAACTATGAACTCAACTTTCCAAAATAACACCGCAAAAAAAATAATTAATTACGTAAACCTAAAACAATGTTTAGAAAAACAGACATGGGAACATCTTACAAAAATTAACTCAACAGAAGAAGCCTGGATTTATTTTTTAACATATCTACAAACTCTCATTATACAAAATACCATAAAAACATCCACATCTATTCCACACCGCAAAGTTAGACTTAAAAAATGGATTACTCAAAGCATCATAAATAGCATTAAAAAAGGGACAAACTACACAAACAAGTTAAACTGAACCCTTATGATACCTCACTTTATTTCTTCTATAAAAGGTACAGAAATATTTGTTCCCTTATAATACGTAAAACCAAAGAATTATACTACCGAAACAAACTGATAACAGCAAATTATGGTCCTAAAACCGTATGGTCAATTTTGAGGGAAAGTACGCATTCACAGAAGAACAAAGATGATACCATAAAAAAATTACTAATTGATGATGAAGAACTCCACTTCCACGAGAATTCTACACGTATCCTCAATTTTATAAACAAACACTACACTAATATTGGTGTTAGCCTAGCTGAAAATATAAAAACTACGTTGCCTCTCAGAGATATCCAGGAACCTCAAAACAATACAACAAAGATCAGTAATGATAATTACAACAGACATTTCAAATTACATAATGTTACGCTAGAAGATACTAATAAAATAATTCAATCATTAAAGAATAACACAACTACAGGACCGGATGGTGTAGACTCTAAAACTATCTTAACACTAAGTCAACAACTACTAAAACCACTCACATACCTAATTAATCTTAGTCTAAAAGAAGGAATCTTCCCTAGCTTACAAAAAAAAGGTCTTATTATTCCAATTTACAAATCAGGACCAAAAAATAATGTAAACAACTACAGACCCATAACGCTACTAAATACCATTTCGAAAATTCTTGAAAAAACTATTAAAATACAGCTTCAACACTATCTAGAATCAAATCACATACTCTCGATCAACCAACATGGCTTCAGGAAAAACATGAGCACAGAACATGCAATAGCTACTGTAACGGACTTCATTACAAAAAATCTTGACGCTAAGAAAAAAGTTATATCTATTTACTTAGATCTATGTAAAGCCTTCGACACAATTTCACACGAAAAACCATTCATAAAGCTAAAAAACATGGGCATTAATGGAATAGAATTCGATCTAATTAAAAGCTTCATGTCTGACAGAACGCAACAAGTAAAAATTGACAGCAAGACAAGTCATCCACTTTTGATCACGTACGGAGTCCCATAAGGGAGTGTACTCGGCCCTCTATTGTTCCTCATCTACATAAACGAACTATGTGACATTGAAATTGAAGGTAAAATCGTGACCTTCGCTGACGACACAGTACTTCTCTGTCAAGCAGCCACATGGAAAGATGTATTTATAATTGCCGAAAAATTCTATCAGTTGTCAAAAAATGGCTAAACTGGAATACTCTTACCGTTAATACAATAAAAACAAAATACATCACACATAGTATTACACAAAGAGGTCAACCTCCACCTAACATAGACCTGTTTCTACATGACTGTGAACAAACTTCACCCAATTGCCAATGCGAGCGTATAGAAAGGGTAAACCAGACAAAATACCTAGGGGTCATTATTGATTCACACTTACGCTGGACTGACCACATAACTTTCATTACTAATAAACTAAAAAGAGTCATGCACCTAATAAAGTCAATCAAAAATATTTTCCCACATTCAATACTTAGATCTATATATTTCGCACTCTGTCAATCGATTGTTACATATGGCATACTGGCTTGGGGAAGCGCTACAAACACTGCAATCGACCCAATACAAAAAATTCAAAAGGCAATAATTAAAATCATCTTGCAAGTACCATTCCACACAAATTCAAGCGAAATTTTCAAAACATTAGACGTCATGTCAATAAGACAACTTTATGCCAAATCTGCACTACTTAATTTCCTCCAACAGAAACTACACACTCTAATACCACCTCAAACAACAATAAAAACAAGGTCGACAACAAACAATACCCTGAACATACCGATAACATACACCACACACGGACAAAGACACTTCCAGTATTACGCTACAAAACTTTTTAATTGTATGCCCACCACTCTGAAACTACTACTAATGGGAAATACATACACAAACATTCACAAAAAACTGATCACAGCCTGGATCAAAAAACAAGATATCCATTTTATACAAAACATTATAACACCAAACCAAACATAATCATGGATGAATGTGTATGCATGTATGTATACATGTGTTTACTTATATGTGTGTATGCATGCATATATGTTTATTTATGTATGTATGTATATACATGGGTGTATGTATATATGTGCACATAAATAAATATTTTTCCTTTTTCTTTAAATAACAATGTACAATAACCATTAAAAAAAAAAAAATTTAAAATCACAATTCACAATTTATATAAGAAAATTTAACCAATACACATAAATACATGTACCATTTAATCATAACCACGTAAACACCTCAGCACAGGTTCTCCTAGTGAGGTGTTCACGAAACATATAACATTACCCACCACAGTTTCACCTTCTCAAACCTACCTTACACACAACATATTATAGTTATAAGTTTGAAATATATCATGTAAAAATATAAATAATTATGTGAACACTGTAAATATTATATAGAAATAAAAAAAAAAAAAAAAAAAAAAAAAAAATCGATCGGTACGCAAAAGATGTAACGAATATGATAAAGAAAGGGGCATGATGATTTGGGCATGTCCACGGGATGGGTTCGGCATACGGAGCGGATAATCGTAGAAAGCAGTGGAAGGAGAATATTATTAAAGTGAATAATAGAAGATGTTAGGAACGCCCAAGGACAACACGATCATTAATAACATAGGAAATTGGGTCGTGTCATGTTAATCCATTTTAAAAATTGTAATTGGGTGCCTACATAAAATCATATAACATATTTTGAAATGCGTCAGAAATTAACCCGCTACCTCCGGACATAAAACAAAATGCACACCATTACGCTACAAATGACGTATTAAAAAATACTCTAGGCAGATGCTTGTTTTATTTCTAATCACGCTATATTGAAAAGCCATTTCTGAAAAAATTCTAACTTAAAAAAAATTCTAACTATAATACTATAACTCTAATATAACTCTATAATTCTAACTCAATTTAAAATGGAAATTCCGTGGCCATAAAATTTTTCCAATATTGCGAAAACTAAACGAAACTTGTCAAATGCTTAAGAATAGTTTTCATACTAGTTAGATTAAAAATATTAATATGCTACAAAATATGCCTTTCTGTTAAATATTGGTCTAAGACGACAAGAATACTGCCAAACACATTTTGTAGCTTTGAAAGCTCACGCGATTGAACAATTTAAGAATTAGAACTGTGATTTTTACTAACCTTGCTGGAGTAACAGGGGAATTAATGATATTACACAAACAAAATAAAAATAATATTAAGTGAGAAAATACACAGATTTAGGAAATGATATAAAAAGAATTTGGCATTCTTAGACTATAAAAATATTCTATTTGTTATTTCGGCTACTGGCATTATACCGAGTTCTCTCATTCAAAATTTAGGCGTATTAGATCTGTCAAAGAATTTATATATAAAAATGCAAAAATCAGTCATTTTAAATACATGTAGGATTACGAAAGATTTTTTAAATATTTATATTGAGGGATCAGTAGGATTTATAGGTCCAGTTAAGAGTTCTACCGAGCCGAACCCTCTGATATGAAAATATCTGGAGTCGGTGAATTATTTTTCCATTTGATCTCTGGTGAGTTGACGTGTTGTTCTTGTATTGTTTTGAATTATTATGCTTATATAATGCACTTGCATAATGTGGATTGACTAGATGATCATTTGTGGAAAAGTGTGTGGAAGGTTTATTTTTTCCTTTAGGGAAAATTTAACCCGGACATAAAGACGGAAAAAAAAATTAAGCAAAATAATAATAATAATTTAAAGACCTAGAATCAATCCTTTTTACACTGATTAGAAAATTCATGGAAGTGTGATTTATACTAATTTAAAAGAAAAGTAATGTACTTATTATCAAAATTATTTAAGACCATTCATATCGGCTATACTTGATTGAGCGTAGCGAATCTCTTGAATAACTCGACCATTTTCCATTTTGTTTGTTTTAGGATTCGTTCAGAATTTTTCCATTTATTGGTTTTTATTGCAAAGCGGAATAAATTTTGAATTTTATATTGCATTCCGACCTTCGGGACAAAATATGCCAAAGGCCTGAGGGGTTAACCAAAAATTGTGATACGTTTTCCATTTTGTTGCTAATTCTGTTGAGTTGACTTTGGTGAAATTGGCGAACAATCTCAGACATGCGCATGAAATAATGATTGTATGATTGGTGCAAAGATATAACCTAAAGCTAAGCTTAGAAATTAGCCTCGGCAGGGAACCGCAATGCGCCAGGTTAATTTTACAACTCATAACTAAGTGCTTACATTACTTCTAAAAGCTTCATTTACATGCGTGAGTACGTATTAAAAGTAATATTAACTAACGAGAGGAATGGATTCGTCCGTCTTTCACTTCTGGCTTGGAAAACCCTCCAAATATTTTATTTTTAATTATTGAAGAAAATATTAGCGATTCCTAAATGAAAATCTGTAACAGAAAAATCAGTAAAAGATATGGTCACATCTAGGACTCGAACCCAGGACCCTTGCCTTGCTGGGGCACCGCTCTAACAACTGAGCTAATGGGACCCTATCTCCTTCGGTCATATTTAATTGTATCATACTTCGAATAAGAACTATCAACATTGTCTTCGTTTTTCTCACCGAAAATTTTTATTGGCAAATATCTTTATATATGATCGCAAGAACCCGAACTAAATTCAATCTGGACAGCGTCTTTAGATAAACATTTTATTTTTATTTTAATATGCGACATCTAATGACTTTTCTACAAGTCTGGAATGAATATTTTTTTTGGACTAACTTTATGAGTAAAACCTCAAATTGTAATATTTAATTATTGAAGACTATATTAGCAATTCCTAAATGAAAATCTGAAACAGAAAAATCATAAAAATATACGGTCACCTGGGTTCGAGTCCTAGATGTGACCTATTTTTTTTTCCTATTTTTCTGTTTCAGATTTTCATTTAGGAATCACTTATATTGTCTTAGATAATTAAATATTAAAATTTGAGGTTTTACTCATAAAGTTATTCCAAAAAATAAATATTATATTTTTATTTTGTTAGGCGTGTTTGGAATCATTTATTGGATAACCTATTCCTCTGCCATAGGTCATCTCCCTCCACACAGATTCCCAAAAGATGACATAGGCTCTGAGAGAAAATATTATATATTTGTTAATTTTTTTTAAAGAAAGATAAAAAAAATTCCGAGTTATTACCTAACAATTTTTGAAAAACTCTTACTCCCAGCAAAGTAAGCAGGAAATTTTGTTTGTTTTGTGACGGAAGACTCAGCCAGCTGAGGAATTAAACACACTACGCCTGGATAGTGGGACCCAAACGTAATACCAACTCAGCCACTGACCGGTCATATACGAAGAAAAATGAGTATTGCTAATTTATTTAGAATCTCATCAAATTATCGATAATCAGGTACAAAACGGGGTTGCAGGTCTAAACGATTGAATTAACAGGTTTCCTGATAAACTTTTAGTAAATTAAGAATATGTTATCACGATATCGGAACAGGTGTTCTTGAAAATCCGAATATTTTTGCACTTCGTCATGATACATCATCAAGGCAAATGCACGTGTACTGACATCAGAAATTAATTATTTTTAAGCACCAAGCAGACAAGATAAACTGATAGTGTAATATTCATGTCAGTGTACACAAAGTAAGGTAGATTTCTTGTAAAACTGAACATAAATCTATCATTTTGATCAACTTGTCTGTGACTTAAAAGTGAACAAATCTTATGTTTATTGGTGATTTTTCAATTAATACCTAGAATTTTGTACCTATATATATGCTTTGAATTTAAGTGTCATTTTTAAAATCATAACTCATTGTGGGAAGGATTCAGAAAAGCGGAAAAGTAGGTACCTACCTATAATGTAATCATATTTTATTAGAAGATTATTTTACTTGTTTTTTAAATTTGAAATTATAATATCCCGTGATTTTTCAGCGAGTCATCAAAAATACTAATTTCAGTTTTAAGTCTGTCTGTGTCACTGTGGTTCAAGGACTTCAGATTTTCTTTGAATTTGAGTGTCATTTTGTAAATTGGAACTGATTGGGCGAAGAATTCATGCAAGCGATAAATTACCTAATAAATATAATATTTTCACAGAAAACTGATGTGTTAAGAATTCAGACTACTCCATGATTTTTCACGGGTAATCTAAATATAACATATATAAAAATATGATTTAAGATTTTCACGGCCAAAAGTATTTTTGTTATTGGGGTGTTATGCCGTGTTGCACTAACTCCTTCTTTAGCCAACGTTTCGGACAGCATTGCAGTGTTCAGCATCAGGTTCATCATCATCATCATCATTTGTTAGATGGATAACACATCTGCCCTGAAGATGGACACTGCAATGCTGTCTGAAACGTTGGCTAAAAAAGGAGTTAGCACAACACGGCATAACACCCCAATAACAAATAACAAAAATATATAAAATTGTATTACGCGTTCTTTATGTTTAGTTGCATTATTATGCAGGAATGAAAAAAAAATGTAATTTGATAAATAGTAAAATTAATGTGCAGAGAAAACGAGCTAATAGGGTACTTAGGATGCGAGCCCGTACACTGTACTCTGTAAGTACAGTGGGTCCGTTATCTAGGGAGCTTACGCCAAGTTATGGTGGTTTTATTCTATGAGTAGCTACTGATGCAGTTTTAAAAAGTACATACTCGTGGCCAGGGCCGGACTTACAATTAATTAATTGAGACGATTTACTGAGCCGAACAGAAGTGTGATTGAAAATAAAATTTGATGTCGCCAATAAAATTATTTATCATTCCAATAAATGATTTCGGCTATATAGACTGTTTGATCATTTCACCAGAAGTGAGGGGAAAATGGACTTATTTCAATCATACGGACGATTACACAATATATTTCTATGTGTATCTCTTGACTGTGGATTTGTAGATCAATAAGTTCCTTGGCTTCAGACGCACAGTTCGCGAGTTTGAATCCTGTATGAGCATTTAAAAGATTATTTTATTAATCTTAAAAATTTATTTTGTTTTCATCCATCAATTAGATTTTCATTTTTGTTTTTGTGAATCAATACAAATCTTGGAGATGGAAATTAACCCACCTTCCATCCGATCGAACTTAAGCTCGGAGATAGACTCCTTATCGATGACAATGCATTTTATCAACTTTTTTATGGCTATAACATTTATATAAAGATCGGGACTTGGTTAGTTTGTAGAGTTGTTGACTCCAATTCCTGGGTAGGAAGGTTCAATACTCAGTCAAATCATTTTTTTGGTTGTCAAGATTTAAAATACATTTTAAAATGTATTATGATGCGAGTATACTCCCGCTGCGGATGTTGCTTGTGTGAAGGTGGTAGAGAGATAATTAATGAAATCAACTGAGTATTTATCCAATGTTTCGCAAAATACTTAAGTTACACAAATATCAGATCTAGTTCGTACTTGAAGTGCTGTTAGGAGATAAAAGGAGTTGCGCGGTACTGTCTACGATCTGTATTGTAAATTGCTGACATAACGTTTATATAGGCGCTCCCGCGGTGCGGTGTCTTGGAGAATGTTCCCGAAGACTCTCGAGGCTCTTGAACGTCCAGAGCAAGGCTGCCCAACCCCAGGCCCGCGGGCCACAATGTGGCCCGCGAACGAATTATAAGTGGCCCGCGTGAAACATTTTCAAAAAACCCGCCAATCCGCCAATTTGAAAAAGTGTCGCGGGCCCGCGGTAAAACAAACAATGCAGCTTGCGCGCGGTCACCAGTGTTGCCAACGAAGGCGATTTATCGCTATTTAGGCTACTCAGAACGAGAATCAGCGACGAAAAAATCTAACCTGTTGAACTTACTTTTGAAACAAAAATACACCGGTTTTCGACATAATATTCTTTGCGTCGAAATGGAATGCTGTAGCCACCCCCCCCCCCATGGAATTCGAAAAATTGCTGTGGGGTATCACATATGATGTTCGGGTGTGCGGAATTTTTTCTCAGCGAAGTTCCGTAACAACCCCCCCCCCCCAATGGATTTCAAATATTTTGTGGGGAGCACTTATTCAATTTTTTTTGTGGGTAATTATGTTTTATAGAAATTCTCTAACAACCTCCCCCCCCATGGAAATAGGAACCGTCAGGTATTCAGTGGCCCGCCAGTGATTCAAAATCGTCAATTTCGCCCAACTGCTAAAAAGGTTGGGCAGCCTTGGTCCAGAGGATTCCGTTCGGCGTAATTTGATGCTATCATATCTTCTCGTAGGTAATCGGCGGGGTTGCCTCAAAGCTGCGAACCTGCAGCAGAGCTGCCTGCCACAATGGTAAAAAAACTTGGTTTTTTGATTTTTAATTTTATTTTCATTCTTACGATAACAATGTGTATTTTCAACAAGTATTTGAAAATGTGTGCCTCACTGGGTGAGTTAAATAAATAGATAAAGTAAAATAATAAAATGAAATGATGTAAAATAAAATATTCTATATTATGAAAACGCAATGAAAATAAGAAGAAAAATGTTTAGAAAACCACAGAAAATTCATCTCGGAATCTTTGCGACTGAATTAAGAAAATTTAATTTTTGCAGACTTTTTATTTAGAGGCTTTGTGAGGCTGGAAGTATTTAGGAAGATAATAAAATGGGGGAAATAAAGGTTGATATGTACTTCCTGTGCAGATTTCATACGACTAATGTCAATTCAAAGAAAGGTTTGAATTCTGGAAAGCGCAGCAAATAGAGCATATACATAATATTGATAAATGAATAATTTCATGTCGACACAAATTAATTACATAATAGTTACTTGCCCACGCCGAGATTTGAATCAGCAACCTCCAGATTTTTAGCCGAGAGCTTTACTCAATAACCACGGATACCGATGTTTGGCAAATAGCTATGTTATATTTGAAATTATATATTAACAATCGATTTAAAAAAGTATTAATATTTGGGTAAAAGATCTGGTTTATAACTTCTTTCCAAATTATACAATTACTTACTCACAACTTTTAAACCACAGACAAAAGAGAATTCACAATACTTTAACATATATTAGTACATGTATATTTGGTCCTAGTGTGCGCGCCTTTAAAAAACCCGCCCTGGTTCTATGTACCATATGCCCCTACGGTAGATCCGGCCCTGCCTGTAGTTAGAAAACAGTTTGTTTTGCTAGAACAATTCTTTTTTTTCTGCGGTTAAAATTTAACGGTAAGTTTGTGTTCTGAAAAAGACCTTTGCAATTTAAATTTATTATAAGCATTTCTTCGAAGACGTTTTATTTTATTCCATGTTGAAATTTAAATCGTTTCTAGGACAAATACTCGTACATTAACCTCAAATTTGAAACCTGACAAAGACTAACATTGAAAATAAATTGGCAAGCAAAGGAAATTCAAATGTTCTGTAATAGCAAAAGAATTAATTATTGAAGAAATCACATATTAACAACTCTCGAACAACTCAATTATATATATCTATCGTTAGAAGTATAATTGAATACAACTCAGTAGTTTGGTCTCCCTCTTACAAAATTCACATTAATAACATTGAGCGAATACAAAAAAAATTTCTACGTTTTATAAATTTTAAATTAAATATCCCACTAGAAGACTTACAATATCATTTCTTATTAAATACTCTAAAAATAAACACATTGGAAGAGAGGCGTAAAATAAACGATTTAATTTTTTTATTCAAGATTCTAAACTCTAAATTCGACTGTTGCGAACTTCTGCAACTCATAAACTTACGAATACCTACAATAACAACACGACAAAATACACTATTCCAATGCAACACACATAAGCGCGATTACATTGCGAACTCCCCAATACAACGGTTTCACACTATGATAAACCAATACTTAGGTGATGTCGATATATTTAATATTAACTTTGCGAATTTTGTGGATTACGTAAAAGACTTATTTAAACACTATTTCTAAATGGAAGTTATATTTTTGTAAGCCAGTCAAATCGCTGTATTTTTTAATTTATGTTCTTGTTATTTTTAATATTTCTTTCTCATGTTTCAAAACTGTCATTAAAATTGTACCACCTACATGTAAAAGCCATCCGGGCGTTAAATAAATGAATAAAAATAAAATAAAATAAAATTATCATCAATGATTTTACCCAATAAGTTATTCCACTATAAAAATAATTGACAGAGCTTAGCAAAGTCCTATTTTAACTCAACTGTTTGGAATTTCATCATTCTGTAAATTTGTTTGTTTGTTCCGTTTCCGTTTTCAAAAATTTGTTTCATCAACTTTATTATTGAAGCACGCTTTACGTTGACTCGATGGCAAACTTTGACAGTGGTCCAGTAAAGGTTATTTTTTCAATTATTTTACAAGCAATAATTATTCGCCTGAAACACTCAAATGTAACAAGCAGTAATTGTTGAATGAAACACTAGTATATATTGAATTATTTCGCGGATACGAGATAAGCCGCCATAGCTCAGTGGTCAAAGCTGTCGACCGGAAATCGAAGGGACACGGGATCGAGTCCCGTTGGCGTCATGTATCTTTTATCAGGAGATTTTTCAATGTGGATGAGTGTTTCAGGTGAATAATTATTGCTTGTAAAATAATTGTTACCCTTTGTGCTATGCATAAAAAATCTTGTCTTAAACATTAGTTTACCAAAAAAATTATAATTAGTTATTTTTTCAGATGTAAAATTGTCATGATTATTTTTACGTGCTTATTAGCATTTTATCAGTATTTTGGCCCTCAGGGTCTACGTCTTTTTTTGGGATGATGTGTGGAGGGTATTTTTAAGGAAAAGAAGGAGATGAAGTTATGGTAAAGAAAAAGTATGAGGGGTGGGTAGGAATCTAGGGATCCGGTATCCAATAGTGACTGACGAATGAATATATCCGCGCATGGCGATGGATCGAGAGACCAGCTGGAGAGCTCTGAGGGTCTCCTCAAACAAGCCTCTGAACACACCTCACCCGATGAACCCAGACAACCCTGTCAAATCGCCAAACGTAGTGAACAACTTGGGATGATATATGGCAGAGTTGTTGGGGCGACGGTACCCAAACCCGCCTCCCAAATTGATTATTTAACTGTGTTTAGTTATTAATTATTTATCTGTTTTAAAATCAAAGAACTCCATCATAAATTCGTATTCTGATGTAAAAATTAATTTCATTTTAATTGTATTATGTTGTCTTTTTCGAAATGAGTTTTATTAAAGTCACCGGGTATAATTGTGTATTTTTTCCGGGTTAAATCTTCCCCACAAGAAAAACTAAACCCTTCCACACAATTTTCCACAAATGATCATCTAGTCAATCCACATTATTCAAGTGCATTATATAAGCATAATAAATACAAAATAATACAAAAACAACACGTCAAATCACCAGAGATCAAATGGATATAATATTTTTATTTTTATTTTTAATTATATCAAAGCTAAATAAATATTTACTAAATACCTCTCTGACCTCGGAAATAAAAAGGCATAGATTATTATTAAAAAAATTACTGGTGCGTGAACAAAACGGTAAACCTCAATTTAACGTTTGAGTGCTTCGAAACTATGGCAAAAAATAAATAATTAATTCAATGTGGTGAGCAAATTCATATGAAATCCAGCCTTGCTCGTAAAAATACCAATTCATTATTGTTTCTCCGGGATTATTTAGTATTTGATTTATTTGAAATTATAAATTGCCCGTATTTCTAGAACTATTCGTTTAGTGAAATATTTCGCTGAAAAATGGAGGCATATGAAAATTTTAATATTTCATGATATTATGCGAAAAGAAAATGGAATAAATGCCAATTAAACTTATAAAAACATATTTTCACAGCATTGCTACGTAATATATGTTTCTCATGTATCGATGCTGTGTAAATATGTTTTTAAAGGCTAATTAAACCTATAAAAACATATTTACACAGCATTGCTACGCAAGATATGTTTCTCACGTTTCAATGCTGTGTAAATATATATTTTAAAAAGCTAATTAAACTTATAAAAACATATTTACACAGAATTGCTACGCCAGATGTGTTTCTCATGTATACTTTAAAAATGTGTTTGTAGAATTTACTCATACCGTGATCTCTTTGTTTCTTCAAATTGTTTTTTTTTTACAATAACCCCACCCCACACAAGAGGCCCAGAGGAAATTAATTTCCCTCAGGGCCTATTTCATCTTTGGGGATGCTGTGTGGAGTTTTTGTTCAAAGAAAGGAAGGAGAGGAATTTCTGGGAAGGTAAAAGATACGCGAGTTGAGTAGGAATCTAGGGATAAGTATGTCCGGGAGTACAATAGAATATATCCCTCCTAATACGATGATTGCAAGGCAACGGGTCGAGAGACTAGTTGGAGAGGTTGAAAGGTCTCCCCTAACCAGCACTCCCCGATCTGGCATGCTACGCAGCTGGTGAGCATGCGCATCCTAAACACACCTCACCCGATGAACCCGGGCACCCCTGCTAAATCACCAAACGTAGCGAACCACTCGGAGTGACCTATATCAAAGGTGTAGGTTATCCAATAAATGGTTCCCGTGGCGTCGGTACCCAAAACCGCCTCCCAAATTACGGTAACTCATCCCTTATCATCAATATCCCCTCCCGTAGATTCGGACATAATGAACCACTCTTCTTCAATCAACAGTCAACTTATTATAGATACTTGTTAATAATATTCGTATACCATTAATTAGGTTCTGAATGAAACAACTTGCTTTGGCTAGGCTGACAAAACGAAAGAAGTTTTATTTCATATCATAGACAAGTTTAATTAGCTTTTAAAAACATATTTTGTAAATATGTTTTTAAAAGCTAATTAAACTTATAAATACATATTTACACAGCATTGATGTGTTTCTCACGTATCAATACTGTGTAATTATGTTTTCAAAAGCTAATTAAACTTATACAAAAGAAAATAAAGTTTGAGTAGACCAGTCTGCACAATATGGACAATATCATAAATGGTATTATTATAATACGCTTAAAATACTGTGTCTTTATGTACTTGTCTCTAAAGGGTGTAAACTTGTCTATGATATGAAATAAAACTTCTTTCGTTTTGTCAGCCTAGCCAAAGCAAGTTGTTTCATTCAGAACCTAATTAATGGTATACGAATATTATTAACAAGTATCTATAATAAGTTGACTGTTGATTGAAGAAGAGTGGTTCATTATGTCCGAATCTACGGGAGGGGATATTGATGATAAGGGATGAGTTACCGTAATTTGGGAGGCGGTTTTGGGTACCGACGCCACGGGAACCATTTATTGGATAACCTACACCTTTGATATAGGTCACTCCGAGTGGTTCGCTACGTTTGGTGATTTAGCAGGGGTGCCCGGGTTCATCGGGTGAGGTGTGTTTAGGATGCGCATGCTCACCAGCTGCGTAGCATGCCAGATCGGGGAGTGCTGGTTAGGGGAGACCTTTCAACCTCTCCAACTAGTCTCTCGACCCGTTGCCTTGCAATCATCGTATTAGGAGGGATATATTCTATTGTACTCCCGGACATACTTATCCCTAGATTCCTACTCAACTCGCGTATCTTTTACCTTCCCAGAAATTCCTCTCCTTCCTTTCTTTGAACAAAAACTCCACACAGCATCCCCAAAGATGAAATAGGCCCTGAGGGAAATTAATTTCCTCTGGGCCTCTTGTGTGGGGTGGGGTTATTGTAAAAAAAAAACAATTTGAAGAAACAAAGAGATCACGGTATGAGTAAATTCTACAAACACATTTTTAAAGTTTACTCCATTATTATTTATTGTTTTTGTGTTTAATTCGTAGAACTCCATTTAATTTTTTTATTAATAAATTTAATTTAGATTAAATTTGATAATATTATATTGTGACAGCTGTTTCGGCTTACAAGGCCAAGATTGAAAATAAGAGACAGTTTGAAAATGGCCTTGCAAGCCGAAACAGCTGTCACAATAATAAAAAACTAAAACACTTGCAGAACTTAATAATAATATTATCAAATTTAATCTAAATTAAATTTATAAAAAAAAAATACTCCATTATTACTTATAAATATATATACGTAATAAAGGGGAATCTTATATGAATAAAGGGCCATCTAAAAAATTAGTGTCCTAAATAAATTTAGTGTCCTGGCCTGGTTTTAGGTAGTTTTGGTTCTATGTTGAATTTAGACATTAAAGACATTGCGGATATCCGTGGAGTCAGAATAATCAAAATCTAATTTCATTACAAAATCCAGGGCAATGGCTGAACAAGAATGTGATATCGGAGAACCAATAACTTTACTGTTCATGTTTAGAAAACATCGCTAAATTGAACATTAAATATGTTAATACATTGAATATTTTGTTTTTGCGGCTGTATTTTTAACAAAACATGCAGCAAATATTAATGATTAACTTTTTTACCCACATTTTTCACATGTTCAGCACCTCACTTATTTACCTTTTCGCCTTGTACAAATTGGCCCTATTTGAAACCTTTTTACTGTTTTGAACCCAATGATTCATAATAAATACAAATCTCTTCACGTCTGTAGGTATAGTGACGTGAGTCTATTGGGAGCCGAAAACAGTCGAAGGAGATGGGGGAGAGGAAGTGCAGAAAGAATCTGTATATTCAAATCTGGTCACCAAACGTGCCAAAAACCATATCTACCAGTATCTACAACGCTAATCTTTGATCCCTTAGAAATGTATTATGTTCCTAGTTAAGTAGTGGTGTTATTATACCTCTAAGAATGATTCTACTTGAAGTTTGTTTGAATTAATTAATCTCCCTGCGATTTAATTACAGTCTGGGTGCAGCGTTAGGTGTTACGATGGATAACTTGAATGCAAAGGATACAAATTAACGATGAAACTGTAATTATAACACTAAAAAAATTTATTCAAAAAATCGCGAGGTTGAACTTCAAGAATAATATAACTAATATAAGGTTTACACGGTTAATTTATTTTTAAAGTTCTGTTATAACGCGAATATTGGACACTTCCGTTTTAGATTTCAAAAATCTGCTCCATGCAATTTATTTTTTAAGCAAACCATACTTTGACTACATGGCTAATTTTGACTGAGTTTTTCAATATAATGGTAGCTGCCTGTAGATTTTTTTTTAAATAAAACAAACATTCTCGGGTTACGAGTAACCTGACAATATTTGGAAAGCTCCTACTTCAACCACCAGTGCACTGGTTGCTTGTGTTGTGATAGAGGACTTAGCCAGCCGAGGAATTGAACACACTACGCCTGACCCAAACGCTATGTCAACACAGCGATTGTTAAAAACAAGAGTTTTCGTAGAGATAGCGTCGTAGCGTCGTTGGAAAAATGATGTATTTCCCTATACGAAAAAAAACATGTTACCTAAGTTAAATATATCGTTATTTGCCACTCGAGCGATGAAGTGTTTACAAAATAAATGCTTGAGCGGTGGAAATTTCCAGGGCATTCTCAAAATCATATGACAAAAACATATGAACATCTTACTGTAGCTTAGAACCAATACATTTACCTCATCACTCATTCAGTATTTACAGGTTTTATAACTGAGCTGTTTGCGGAAAAACCGAAATAAATTTGAAATATCGGGTGTCTTAATTTTGGCCTAGAGAGATGAGACCTTATTACGGGTAGCCATCGTTAGACAATTAAAGTTTTTGGATAATTAAAGTTGGCCGGTATTTAAGTACCTATTTACAAATCTTATGATAATTAAAGTAGGCGGGTATTTAAGTACCTATTTATAAATCTTATGATAATTAAAGTAGGGGGTATTTATGTATATATTTACAAATCTTATGATAATTAAAGTAGGCGAGTATTTAAGTACCTAATTACAAATCTTATGATAATTAAAGTAGGCGGGTATTTAAGTACCTATTTACAAATATTATGATAATTAAAGCAGGCGGTTAAGTTCCTATTTACAAATCTTATGATAGTTAAAGTAGGCGGGTATTTAAGTACCTATTTACAAATCTGATGATAATTAAAGTAGTCGTGTATTTAAATACCCAATTACAAATCTGATGATAAAATTAAGATTATGGAAATAAGATACATATATTTTTTAACATAAAGTCAGCCGTTCTCAAAACTACTAATATAGTATATATAATAATTAATATTGTTCTTACCTCTTCAACTTTTCAAATTTAGCGTATTATAGTCCACTACCTGGTGTTTTATTTTTGAGTTTCGACTTACCTGGAAACAAGGAAAAATATATGTTAGATACATAGGAATAATTTGGAGAAAATAAAACGAAGGTACATTATTGACTACTAAAAGAGAGTACCTACTACTTGCAAAGTCGGTCAAAATATAAAAGAAATAATCGAGTGGCTAAGACGTTGTCCCGATAAGACAAGAGATTCTGAGTTCGATTCCTAGTTTTGACCGTTTTTTTTGTTTTTAAGTGTCTTGTTCTGTTTCATGTTTCGTTTAGATTTGGTAGTATTATTGTCTTCTTCAATGAAATACTAAAGTTTAAGGAAACCACAATGTTATGTTTTTGACGGCCTCCGTTTTCAAGGGGTACAGTTAACATCGCGGCGTGCGCAAATTAAATTTTATTTGATTAATTTTTATTATTTCACAATTTAAAAAAAAAAATATTTAAAAATATTTTTCTTTATATATAAACATAAATATGTTAATATTACAATACAACTAATTACAATAAAAATGTTTTCTTTTTAACGTAACTACTCAATTCAATAGAGAAAAACGTTTCTCGTGTTTGAGTTGCGGAGTAGTGCCATTACAATATATTATATTGGGTAAAGAAAAGAAAGAAAGTTTCTATTTATAAAGTAAGAAATAAACAAAATGTATATAGCATGATAACAAAAGTATAGATAATGAAAATATACTAAAATAGCAGTTACTAAATTAGATACACAGTAAATGTAAATAAATTTAAGAATATATTTATTTAAATTTAACATTAATTTAAGAATAGTAGTAAAATAAAAATAATATTATTACATTTCGATTAATAAGTAGGTAGTAGGTGGTATAAGTACATGGAGTTATTTTATTCATTTGGAGTAAACGGAGCTGATAATATTGCAAGCGAATAATTAAATATAATTAATTTCGGTAAATACTTTCAGTATCGCTCTGTTGTAAGACCACCGTTCAGATTTGCTTGAAATGGCTTTAGCCTTGTTTGGTGACCAGATCTAAATAGCTAGATACTCCCCTACCTTATTTTCCCCCATCTTCTTCCCTTCCACGCTACTTTTGGCTCAAGACGGTGGAAAGCAGTTGGGACTCTTGTGTGGTTTTGCAGATTGTTCAAAGCTACATTATTAGAGGAGAAAAACACTGTACACTGCGGTGCCAGCGCTTATTTTTCACATTACGTAAAATCGTTCAGAATGAAGTGGTACTTTCTACATAATAATCTACGTAAGGTAATTTTATAAACGTACTTGTTATTTCTTAACGGCTTGTAGGAGATATATTTACAGGTACCTACTAATTAATTTCTTAACGGCTTGTAGGAGATATATTTACAGGTACCTACAATTATTTCTTAATGGCTTGTAGGAGATATATTTACAGGTACCTACAAATTATTTCTTAACGGCTTGTAGGAGATATATTTATTTACAGGTACCTACAAATTATTTCTTAACGGCTTGTAGGAGATATATTTACAGGTACCTACAAATTAATCAAATTAAAAGCTGTGGGAGAAATGCCTACTTTAGAAATATTTGTAGTTTTTTTTATGCAAAGTAAAACATTCAAATTTGGAATTTAATCATAACTTCATATTTAAATGCAATATAATTTGTTCGGAAATCATTGTTGCCATAGTAAAAAAAATGGTTCCATAATATAAAATTTCTACATTTACTTGTGAAGCTGCATATGCTGAAGAAACTAATATCTCAAAAACTTAAAAAATATATATTTAAGAATAACCGAAGCAGTTGTTTTTTGTGCGAAGTCAAACTTTTAAATTTGGAAGTTAATCATAACCTCACATTTTAATGCTCGGTAATTTGTTCTAAAATCAGTGTTGCCATGGTAACAAAAACAAGTGTTGCCATAGTAAAAAAATGGTTCCATTTTATAAAATTTCTACATTTACTTGTCAAGTTGTATATGCTGAAGAAATGCATATATTTAAAAGATTGAAAAAAACGTGTAGGTATTTAAGAATATCCGAAGAAGTTGTTTTTTGTGCGAAGTCAAACTTTTAAATTTGAAAGTTAATCATAACCTCACATTTGACGGCCGGCGTGGTCTAGTGGTATACGCTTTTGACTACAGATCCGAAGGTCGCGGGTTCGAACCCGGCGTGCGCAAATAAATTTTATTTGATAAATTTGTGTTATTTCACAATTAATTAATTTAAATAATATATAGTATATTTGCGGCACGTTCCAGAGTGGAAGATACTCTCAGTATCGCCCTGGTGTAAGACCACCATTCAGAATTGAAACGTTGCTTGAAATGGCTTTAGCCGTGTTTGGTGACCAGATCTGAATAGCCAGGTACTTCCCCACCTTCCTCTTCCCCATCTCCCTCCCCTCCCCAATACCCTCAGCCTCACAACATACCCCAATTGGGGATGCCATAGTCTCACTGGCTCCAGACGGGAGCAGTTGGGACTCTTGTGCGGTATTACTGTAAAAAAAAAAAAAAAAAAAAACACTTGCATGCTCTATGATTTGTAATAAAATCGGTGTTGCCAGGGTAACAAAAAAATGTTTCCATTTTATTAAAATTCTACGTTTTCTTGTCAAATTGAATCTGTTTAAGAGATGCATATCTTCTAAATTTCTAAGGCATTATCATCCCTTAGTATGCGGGGAGTTAAGGCGTTATTTAAGGTTGTCTAATTATCCAACTAAAGCAAGGTCTATGAGGAAAGTTCTAACACGTTAGAACCCTAACGCCCTACGATTAAATTTCGTGTCTCCTCCACTAGCACTGAACACGTAATATCTAGAAGTGTTATATTATACTGAAAGGAAACTTACAACTGTAGTTGATTTACATAAGACATTCAAATCCTTGACACGAGACGCGCAAATTAAATTTATTAACTGCTCAAGAAATAATATTTGTGTTTAGTAAAAATAAAATGATTTGACCCACAACCTGCTCCCAACCGTCTGTAGTCAGTGAAACAGTTGATTGCGGTATGTTTTGAGGATGAAGGTGGGGAGGTGACAAAGATGGGAAAGAGGGAGGTAGGGAAGTATCTGGCTATTGAGATCTGGTCACCAAACACGGCAAAGTCACTTCAAGTAATATTTCAATTGTGAATGGTGGTCTTAAACCAGAGCGATACTGAGAGTATCTCTGAAACATATTGCAAATAAACTTTATATTATTGTTAACTAGCTGACGGCGTTGATCGACTTTCCTCTACTTTCTTTAAATATAATATCCCTTTATTATATATTATATAAACCTTTCGAAAGAAATTTTCTAAATGATAGCGAAAACCCTACCAAAATGCTTTGCGTAGTTTAGAAGAACTAAGCGGACAAACATACAGACGCGGATGGCGACTTTTTAAAGATGAAATAACCCAAATTAATGAAATAAAATATACTTGCGCACACCGGGATTTGAAGCCGCGGCCTCGAGCTTGCAAGTTGTGAGCTTTACCCTTCGACAACGGAGGCCGCCATGTTTGAAAATTTTGATTAATTTCAATAGAAGATTGAGCTGATTTCTGGTAAACGGATATGCCAACATCAATAATCTATTACTTATCGCTTCAGTGGTCGCTAGGTTATGTCGCCTACTAGAGTGGAGAGAAAACGTTAAATTTAATAACACTTTATTTTACGATGGGGTGACATTGGACACCCTTGGAGGGGTTAAAAAAATACTTGCAGAAGTACAGGGAATAAAAAATAAGGTAATATAATGTAAAAATAGAACGTGTTAGGTCGGGTAGTTTCATCGTTAGACCGTGGTTCATATAAATAAACAATTTTTTTGCAAGGGCATTGATTTAGCAGTGAGGCTTGAAAATTACAAAAGAAATATTAAAATAGATTAAACGCTATTCAAATGAGATCCCTGAGGCGTATGTGTGATATAATTATACATGTAAGACTGTATTACATATGATATAGAGATCTTATCGATTTATATTTAAGATGAATAAAGGTACGTTCAGATGGTTTGAGCATGGCATGACCAAGAGAATAACATGTGTAAGTTTGGTCAGAATAACGAAATTGTATGTATGAATATGAATGAAGCAAGAAGTTTGTGAAAATTTAAGCACTTCCAGACGGTATTTGATTCAAAAGCTTGGGCTGAGCGAAAACGTACGCTCTGCCGTTTTGGTGATAGGTGACAAGAATAACGCTCAGTTTGATTGGTGAAAATTAATTTTATCTCGACCATTTGGCATTTCGTCAGTCTGTAAATTTGTTTTATGACATTGATGATGGTGGCCGTGTTTGATACTACATTTTTACCCCGCCAGAGTTCGCAGGATCGTGGTTTCTACAACGAGCTGTCAAATCGGAACAATCAATATTATGGTACCTACAGGCCTAAAGAAAGTTTTAAAAAAGAATTGTCATTGAGATAACGATATTTAGTTGGACAAATTGGATAATTCCTTATTTGAAATCAAAAAAAAAATTCTGTAGATATGTATAGGTACCTATTTATAAATCTTATGATTTTAGATGAAATTTTTGTTTTTATTTCTTAAATAATATAAAATTAGAATATTGTTCACAGAACTACTAGTTATTATTATTTAAAAATGAATACAATAAACTACTCGTGAAAGGGTGAGATTCTTTATTGATATAACGGATATATCATATTATGTTAAAAGGGTAGTGACACGCTGAAGACATGTAGATATCGGTTCCCATCATTGTGGACATGATTGACAATAAATTGCGGTCCGAAATGATCCCCTTAACCCTCCGATGGGCAATGTGGCCTGGGCAGGCCATATACGATATGTGGGCTATCGAACTAGTTTTATATAAACGAAGATGTGAAAATGGTGTCCCTGAACGCGTATATATGTTATAAATCTTTATATAGGGTTTTCCAATAAGAGGTGTTATTTTGAATAGCCCGCTATTTCGGTAGATGTTACTTTTGAAGCTGTCATTTTTTGACATTTGACAAGTAGAAACTACGCCATTAATAAAAATTTAACAATACACGCTTCAACAACGCATTGAAATTATCATAATCAAATTATCAACGCATTAAAGTTATCGAGAGATGATTAATGATTTTTCATGGCCGGAATTGGATGGAATTGATTGAACAACGTGTACTTTCAACAAGACGGCACTACGTGCCACACAAGCAACGAAACCATTGATCTTTTACGGGAAAAGTTTCCGGACCGTGTTATCTCTCGAAGAGGTGATCACAATTGGCCACCGAGATCTTGTGATTTAACACTTTGCGACTTCTTCCTTTGGGGCCACGTGAAAGAGAAGGTCTACGCCAACAGCCCAGCGTCGATTCAAGACCTCAAAGATGGAATTCGTGAGGCTATCGAGGACATAAGGCAGCCACTTTGCGATTTGGTTATGGAAAATTTCATGAAAAGGATATGGTCCTGTAGGCGAGGTCGTTTGACTGATGTTATTTTTCACTATTAACGGCATACTTTCCTTTTTATAATGAAATAAACATTCGATCATTTATATTAAAAAATAGAATTTTTCTTTGAATATCAAAATAACACCTCTTATTGGAAAACCCTGTATAACGGGACAAACACCCTGTTTACACGTGCAGTACTAACGATGGCAAGTCTTTTTTCGACCATAGTTTTAAGTCGAGTGACATAAAAAAAGTTATAAAAGTTAAGTTAGGTACTTTGGCAACTAAATCCAACAACACTCCTGCAACTTGATTCGCTTCATGATCAGCATCTACAAGTTTTCCTGTATAAATTTGACCTCTAAGCGGGAAGTTGGTATCCGAATCGTAGACCCACCTTGACCTTGATACCATTTGAGATAGACTGTTCTTGATTTTTTTGTCAATAGCACCATTTGCCGCAGCTCGCCGTGTTGCGTAGTATATTGATTTATGTTGAAAATAAAAATGGCTTGGCCTGGACACATTGACCATCGGAGGGTTAAGTCTCTCTTATAAAAACGTATTAAAAATATTGTTTTTCTTGAAAATATTTTAGAGCAACCTTAATAAAGTAACATTTTACTGGCTGCTTTAAATATTATGTTAGTTTCTAATACTGTGGGCTGTGTTGACGACCTCCATGGCTATCGATTTAAAAGCAGCAGGTTCAAATCCTGGTGTTTGGAAAAATATTATAATTTTAATATAATAACACATTACAGACCAGAGTGGTGGATACTCTCAGTATTGCCCTGGTGAAAAACGACCATTCAAAATATAAAAAAATCACACTTTCAACACAATTACATCACCAGGGGGTCTTGCACATTAAAATCGATAACTTTACAATATCGAATCGATAGGTGTAACTACCGATGATTTTATACTGATTTTCCGAGCACGGTTGCGCGGTTGATAGCCAGACCGATATTATTAATTCAATCAATCAGAAATCGATATAAGCTGGCAACACTGGGGTAACTGTCTGTGAATTAACATTCCTAAAAGTCGCGTCTTAGATTGTGTATACGATTTATTTCAATTCTAAGAGCTTCGTTAATTTGCTTCGCTTAATTAATAAGCCAGTTATTTTCATAACATAGACATTATCCAAAAAGGAGCGGCCAGATTAAATATATTGTTTGATTTATTAAGATTTGCTAAAGAAATATTAAAAAATACATCATTAATCATTTTTATAACATTCAAAATTTGTTAATATATTATCCTAAATGGACAAGAAATCAAATATGTAACGATATCTTACCGTATCAATTCTTAATAAAATTCTGTTACAACAAACACTACATTCCCACAAAAAAACACTATTTATTTTATTCTAGAATACCAGATTAACTACCAAAAATAGGTGATTAATCAGCTTTGATAAATTGTTTTATTTTATTTGTAGATAAATAATACAACGACATACTAATTTCTCTAGAAGACAAATAGGGATAAATTAACTGGTGTCACTTGGAATAGATTACGTAGCCAACGTTAAACATAACGTAAAAATTATTCAAGTGATTACAGAGAGATAATTCTTAACGACATTTTCATACAAATTTCCAGAATGTTTACAGACATTTGGTTACCGACTCACTTAAATTAAACGCCTTTCTAGATAACTAATTAATTTTTTACAAATTAATTAATTTATAGTTTTTTACAAATAAATTAAACTAGGTTTTTTTTTTATAAAAAACGTTAAAAACAATCTATCAGTAGCGGAATCTACTATCAGATAATAAATAACCTTGTGCAGAAACTCGTGCTAGAACTTGTAGGTTACATTAAGATATAGCTTTTGGTAAGCAAAAGTAATTTTGCACAAACGAGAGATGATATACAATTATTAATGTATAAATTTGACCTCTAAGCGGGAAGTTGGTATCCGAATCGTAGACCCACCTTGACCTTGATACCATTTGAGATAGACTGTTCTTGATTTTTTTGTCAATAGCACCATTTGCCGCAGCTCGCCGTGTTGCGTAGTATATTGATTTATGTTGAAAATCAAAATGGCTTGGCCTGGACACATTGACCATCGGAGGGTTAAGTAATTATTAATTGTATATCGTATATTACCTGTCCTGTAAATTGCATAACTGAACAAAAAAATGGTACTTCAAGATTTTTTTAAATATCAATATAGATATTTATTAATATTAATAAACATATAAATATATTTATATTAGTCATAATAGACCCGATATAGTTTTACATGATCAAGTTAAAAAAAAACTTATATCATTGATGTCGCTATTCCAAATTTCTGTAATATCCAAAAATCTGTTTCTGAAAAAATAAGAAATTATACAGATTTAGGAATTGACTATAAAAATATTACCATTCGTTATTTCGGCTACTGGCATTATACCTAGCTCTCTCATTCAGAATTTAGGCGTATTAGATTTGTCAAAGAATTTATTAATAAAAATGAAAAATAAGTCATTTTAAATACATGTAGGATTACGAAAGATTTTTTAAATATTTATATTGAGTGATCAGTAGGATTTATAGGTCCAATTACATGTTCTACCGAGCATGTAATTGGAGCCCTCTGACATGAAAATATCTGGAGTCAATGAATTATTTTCCCATTTGATCTCTGGTGAATTGACGTGTTGTTCTTGTATTATTTTGAATTTATTATGCTTATAATGCACTTGCATAATGTAGATTGAAATTTATTATGCTATATAATGCACTTGCATAATGTAGATTGACTAGATGATCATTTGTGGAAAAGTGTTTGAAAGGGTTTAGTTTTTCCTGCGGGGAAGATTAAACCCGGACATAAAGTCGGAAAATTATGAAAAAGAAAAAATATATAAATTAATCTCTGTCTTTTCTAACCTGTATTTTCAATTTAACTCTTCAGGTTTTTAAATATTTTTACCAACAAGTCCCAACGACATTGTGAATTTTCTTGGAATTTCTGAATGCTCCCGATGTATCTAAAATGTTCTACATTTTATTTATTTTTGAAATTGTACTTGAAAAAAAAATCTATTTTAGAGATTAGATTAAATTATCTTTGAAATATTTGTATTTGAAAAAAACATTGATCTTTTTAAAGAAATAAATTTTTGATATCAAGCATGAAAATGTTGACAAAAAAACTTACCAGGACATTTTGACTCGGAACGTCCATAATTTTGAAATAATTCGATATTTATAAAACATATTAGAATAAAACTATCACTTCACTTTTTATATCGTTTGTAAAATAAAAAAAAATATTAGTATATTTTTAACTTTCAATTTTGTCAATGAAAAAATGCCGATATTCGTAATCATGCACTATGACAAATCTTTAAAAATTTATCCATGTAATAATGTATTAATATTTGATACAAACTCAAAAGAATAATTATTTATCTTTCTAATTACAAACACATCACGTATCTAAGCATTATAAAAAAAAGATAAAAAATACTTTTCTAATGTATTGACGCCCCGGTCAGATCTGTCCTTCAGAGGCTATAATGGAATATGATATTTGTGGCTAGTAATGTACATCCGAGGCCTGAAGGGTTAAGTTAGTTTTAATATTTTCCTGACGAAGAAAGGGTACATATGAAAAAAGTCGAGTGTAATTAAAATAAAGTGGTCAAAACCAAATTTATGTCTTTATATTGTACAATATTTTTTCTGTCTTGTATTCATCATGCCAAATCTTATTATAATAGGTAGAATGATTAAAGATACTTTGTATAGGCTTTATATCGATAGTAACTACTAAGTAACAATGACAACAAAACGAAGCAATGTTGGCTTTGACTGACAAAGTTGATAATAGCTTTTTGCCTCGCCTAGTATGCCCTACCTTGGTTCAATGTTCGCCGTCCTTTGTTTGTGGTTTGAAACTAATTTTGCATTTTGGTCAAAGAGCTATATTTTTTTGTCGACTTTTAAGCTAACAAGATGAGCTTTGTTTTTAAGCTTCGTTTTATCTAAAAGGCTTTTATTAATGCGTTCATAAATTGAGACAACATTTTGAGAGCAAATCATTATAAAAAGATGGCGACGAATTGTGTCAGTGTTAATAATATTAATCATAGAAAACAATATCAACGACTTGAGATTTTCACGGCCAAAAGTATCAAAGTGATTTGTTTTTGAGATATAATGTCGTGTTGCGCTATCTCCTTCTTTAGTCAACGTTTCGGACAGCATTATAGTGTTTATCATACACATCTGCCCTGATGATGGACACTGTAATGATGTCCGAAAAGTAGGCTAAAGAAAGAAGTAAACGCCCTGGTGTAAGACCACTATTCAGAAATGAAACGTTTCTTGATGTAGCTTTAGCCGTGTTTGGTGACCATATCTAAAAAGCCAGGTACTTCTTTACTTTCCTTTTTCCCATCTCCTTCCCCTCCCAATTACCTTCAGAAATGCAACATTTCCTAATTGACGATGGTATAGGTTAGGTTGGGAGCAGTTGGGACTTGGGAGTTGTTCGGTGTCACATAAAAGCATATAGTTAGGTACAGCAGACAAAATGAACCAGTATGTACCTAGTTTATAGTTTGTCTGATTTCTCCAAACCAAGCCGAAAATAATAACACCTACATTCGTGGCAAATCCGAGTTCTAAAGTTAATTAAACAGAACAGAACAGAAAAACACACAACCAAAATCAGTATTTTTGATTACCCGTTTTCCTTATTGAAGTGAGAGTTTATGATTTTTTTCTTATAAATAGTCGTAAATGGGCGTTTCTTTACTTTTCATACAATATTTGCTGGAACCCTCAACAGTGAGGGTAAGACCACTATTGCGTCAATTATTATGTTCTCTGTACTGGACACTTACGCCAGTGACATTGACTGTAAAATGCCAGTTTCTTCTTGGGAGTACCTTAAGGAAGGTGTATCGAACATGAAAACATGATTAAATTTGCCAGTTAAAAAATGCATCAAAATAATCGGTTACTAGGCGATTCAAGCCAGAAAAAAAAGAATATTGAACACCTGACGCTGAATCATACAAAGACCTACGTTTAGTCGCCTACGCCATTTGCTGTATCGTATGGCGCGATGATGCAAAATGTCCTCCAATCTGAAATTATCGCTGAAAGAATTCCGATTGTCTCAGTTTTCTATCTGTGTTTTAAATCCCAGTTGTATTGAAATACATATAACTATTTCTTGTAAATTGGGTTGGCTGTAAAAAATAGGAAGTACCTATAAGCTACACCACTTTGTACGTTCTGTATACCAGTACAATACTTGTAATTAAAATGTGAATTTTGATTTCAATCGTCTGTCTTTTATGATGGTTTGGATAGAACACCTCACGGTGTTTTACTTAATTCATTACCCAGGTTGAGAACTGATGTGTGCCGGTGCTTATTATTTACAGTCTTTTCTTGTGCAGGCAAACACGTCTCGTACAGAACTAATTGCAATTGAAACACAATTTCGCGAATGTCGTCGGACATCTGACTGATTGAGCCAGTTCTTTGCATATTTATTATGTTAAAATTCAACAGTTTCTACACGTGTTAATGTGAAGCAATTATTCTTATCTCGAATTTTAATTACCACGGTTGAATCCCATTTGACACATGACACATAATTATCCACATGCTATCCTGTACACTCAATAATCTATATTCTTATTTCAATAATATTTTTGAAAACGATTTCTTCTTCCCAATGAACAAAATCAAGCTATGTATTGGTTAAATAACCACTTATAGGCCGATTTTCGGCATATTATAGGAAGTTTGCAAAAACGTTTAGAGCAATCGCTTGCCATAATGTGCCAAATTTATACAACCTAAAAATATGAGATAGAAGCAGTTCATATGTTTCCATATTAAAATTTTAAAGAACGACATTAATTACATCATATGGCAAATATATATATTAGGGTGTCCCAGGACATAAGGAAGAATTTTTTTTCATGAATTTAAATATGCATACCCTCTTATTTTATTCCACTTGATCCCAATAACTCATGTAATAAATATTATTTTGATTAATCACCGGCAACCCGTGCCGACTTGATGCCAAACATATGGTACAGAGTTAATATGGAAGGATTTTCAACTTTCATTTTTGTCGGATAAATAAAATTTAAAAATGCACAAATGTTCAATTATGTAGTATTTTATATTTAAAAATGGTTTATTGATTAATTTTTTTCTTCATAGTTTGTTTTTTACAGTCAGGATAAATCTTCCGGTGTTCCTGAACGCATCGTAACAAAAAATATTTTTGTTCCTCTTTGACCGTGAGGTTAAGCTATGAAAATCTTGCATTAACTTAACACTTCTTTCAGCTGTATCAGTCACTACCCTCAGCGGCGACACCTTCTTTCTGACTTCTTGATACGAAGCATTATTTGACCACATTGTAGGGAATTCGTTAAGAAAACTGGCATCTGTGTTCAGACGATCAAACAAATTTGCTCTTAACTGAAATGAAGTCGTAAATATTTTTCTCTGAAACAAAAGTCATTAAATTATGATATGAACAAAAACCTCAATACAAAACATAATTTAAACTACTTAATAAACTTACCATAAAATTTACCATCAAGATCTTCCTTCGATGGGATGTAACGTTTGTCATGGGTTGATAAATTATTTTTTTTGATATTTCGAGCATTTTTATTTTAGTTGTTTGATCCACAGCGTCGTCAAACAGCGATAAAATAGATCCTTCATCGGTCAAATACCATAACTGCTTACTGAACAGAAATAAAGCTGCCATTGAGATGTTTTCATCAATTTTTTCTTAAGCCTTCATCGATTTCAAAAAGCACAAGTCCTGGTAAGGTGCTTTAACTGCTATAATACACTGTAACCATGGCTTGACATAGGATGTTACTATGAACAGGCAAACGTCTAAAAGTGCCGCCTTATCCTTACCGGTAATTTTAAATTGCGCACAAATTAATGATATTTTCAAGGAATAAAGCGCCTTTGCCATTCATCGAGCACCTGGAGGCCGAATCTTAAATTTTCTCGCTGTATCTCCCCTTAAAACTATCACACAGAGCTCTAAAAACTCTCAATAGTCATCTAAAAGTATTTTTGTTGTCAGTGCAGTACGGTAAAAGTCAAGCAAATCATTGATTTCGGAAGCGGTTAGGTGCAATGTGAGATTTTCTCTGTAGCACTGAATTTTATCGGGATCAACATTTTTACAGTTATCTCGAAACTTTTTGAAGAGTGCTATGTCAGGGCTTGTAGTCACTTGACTGATTTTTACTTCAAACACAGCTTTAAAAAACCAACTATGGCTATATTTGGTATATATTGACAGTTAAATTCACTTTCCGGATATTGTAGAACAAATCTTCAAGAACTTGTCCATTAGATGGCAGTTTAGAACCCGATATTTGGTGTTTTACGACTTCTATTAAAAATATACTCTTTTTAGAAGTGCGTAAATCAAACAACATCTTGCCTCTTGTTTACTAACAAAATAGCAAGTTACTACAAGCTCATCAACACGTTTGCTCGCTGGCGTCTTAATGTACAAGTACTGACATCTTTCGATGCAAGTCGGCACAGGTTGCAGTTGTCCAAAGTAAACGAATTTTTTTTATAAGTGTTTTGTCATTATTAAAACAAAATTAGAGGGTATGCGTTCAAAAATAACAACTTTAATTTTTTTGGGACACCCTAATATATATGTATACAAGTAATTGCTGGAGTGGTTAACATCATAAAAATAACGAAACAAAAACTTTTTCCGCCACCGAAAATAATTTTCAACAACTTTCTTTGAATTTCATTCGAGTATAAATTAAAATTTACATGTAAAGTAGGATGATTTCTAACAGAATATCGCGATATAATATCTTTATTGCAAATAGACTATTACCGTGGTGCGAAATAAATGATTCGATATTTTTTTAATGAACGAAATTGGATTCAAGAATAGTTCAAAGAATGATTAAATTCTTTTGAATTCTTTACTAGTTCAATCTAAAATGTAATTCTAAGAAGATTGAATGTTCCCGAATGTTATCCAAGATGGTGATCTTCGTGACCTAACTTATTTTCCATTCAAAAAGCCAAAAAAGTTAAACATCTCGTGGTATTGTATAATTCAATTCCAATTGTAATTCAATCCCGTTCAAATATTTCCATTAAATGCTTATTTGCTTCTGATTATTGATTGCGATTTCCATGCTACCCTGTACTATTTTTTTAAACTTAATTTTACTTTGCTGAATTACATAATGCATCAAATCTTCTCATAATTAATAAATCAAAACCAAATCATAAGATTTGTAATAAGTACTTAAATTTCCATCTACTTAATTATACACCATATTTGATATAATACAATTTGTCCAAAGAAACGTCACTATTTCAATGACAAATCATTTTTTAAAACTTTTTTCAGGTAGTTAGATAGGTAACATAATTTTGAAAAACTAAGTCAAAATTAGTCATCTACTTTGTTAAATAATAAAGTGGAAATATATTTTCGAAACCGTAAAGGGCAATGTACAAACAAATATACAAACATATGAAATGTCAAACAGTCACGTTAAAAAAGGACTTCGCTACGCTCAGCCAATAAAAATGCGTTAAGCTCAATTTGGAAGTTATAAATAAAATAATGAATTCTAAAAAATCCTACGAATGATGTAATTTACGCATAATTACCTGCCGTATGACGCCGAGGGTCTGTACTTGAGTTTGATGCATCAGTAGTCTGGAATATTACCACTGAAGAGAAAAAGGCCTAGAAGTTTATCTAGACCGATTTGAATAAAAAGCGTGGTTAAAGGTCAATTTGGTCAAAATGCATTTCTATGTTTTTCAGTGTGTAATTTAATGAATGAATGCTGCAGACAAACAAGTATTGCTAGGGATATTTGTAGTAATTATCAAATATTTTTATGAATAAACGTGTTTCCTAATTGTTTTGTTTGTGTCGCTAAGAAATAAACAAATAAATAGCTTTATTTACCCATATTTAATCAAAATGATCGATATGTCTCAAAACCGATGGTTTCTTCGTCAGAATATAATATAATGGAAATTAACAAACAAAGAATAGAAAAACAAGTATAGACAAATAAGTACCCATAGACAAAAATATTACAATGAGCGGTGATTATTTAGTTAATATTATAAAATGTGAAGGTTCGTTTGTTCAAAATCTTAAAACTACAAAAGTTCTTGACCGATTGCTTTCAAATTTCGACATTCATTGCATTCGTGTGTGTTTTTATACACATACATTATGTAAATATCACCCTGTGGTAGGTAAAAACATGTTTTTTTTTTAAATCAACGCTACCTGTTGCCAAGCAACATGTGATATTGTTTCTCTATCTGCACAGACAAACTAAGCCACAGTTACGCATGGCGGGGTACAGCTAGTATAAAATAAATAAAATTGTTAGTTATTCCATGTATGTTTGGGGATCTGGTGCGAGGCACAAAATGAAAGAGGTTGTTGAAGGTCACATGTGTTTTATTGGTGAGTCAGGTAGCCGTGACGAGAGTGGACGTAGGACAGATGTATTCTCCGGACGCTGCGGTGATGTGCTGGTCAAGCGCGGGTCAGTGAGTCGACGCCGGGCGCTGGTGACCGGGACTTGATGGCGGTCAGGCACTGGATGCTGACGGAAAGGCCGAAGGTGCGGCGGACCTTGTAGGCGGTTGAACGGGAGCGGCGTAGACCAGTGAGGATGCTGCGTGTCCTCGTGGTGGTCATGATGCGTGGATGAAGCGCTGGTCAGAGACGCTGGAACCAGGGCGCTGTAATCCGTGGTAGCGCTGGCCAGGGACGGCGATCTGGGCCAAAACGCTAAGATGATGTCCCGTTGGAGTCCATGATGTGTACGTGCGAAGCCGGGAATATTGTCCTTCGCGCTAGTAAGAGGAACGCGAGTTATCACTCGTTGATCCTTGTTAAATGACGGCGGACTGATGACTGACTGACTAATGACTCGCTGCGTCGGGCTTATTTTTACTAAATGGCCGGTGGCAACAGTAGGTAGATGATTTGTAACTAAATCCGAGGCACTCGCACAGTCTGGGCCTTTCGGGAATCTTCGACAGCAGGGCAATTATGCATAGGCGGTAGACTCGAACCTTCTGGCGAGTTGTCGTAGTGTGCCAGACTGAATTGCGATAGTATTGTCGCCGATAGACAAGTAGGTGCTTGTAGCAAATAGGTTGCTTTGTTTACCATTTGGCTATCAGTACGTACCTGCAAGTACGTACCTCAGTAGGTCGAGCGGTTTATTATTAATTGTTTAATTTGGATTCTTCTCGACGCTACATATGTCAAAGTTTTAACAAACTTACATATTTATGTACACATCAAAAAATCGAATTAATCTTGAAATAACCAAATTCTCATTAATTTCCCATAAATTCTTCTCCAAATATTTACATAATACCATGTCTTTAATTGATATTTACATTATTTTAGATATTTTTTAGCCAAATAAATTTATATTACATTTAAAAAATACGTAATACATGTATTTTTTTTTTACTGCAATGTAGTTATTACATATCAAAATACATGTGTATAATTTTGGTGGTCAAGGTAGAAATATAAACCCACTTATTTCGCCAGAAATGTTTATTGCAGAAGAGACATAAAAATGATAAATCAACCTATTTATTAACTTATCAGGGAAGAATCTATGGCGACATCTATGAAAAACTATCCTAACATAAACATCAGCTCAAGTATCTACATATAGCGACATCTATGCAAAGCTACACTAAACTCTATTTTCTAACATAAACTCCCCCCGAAAAAAGGATTGGAGGTCATTTTTTCTGAAACAAACCCCAAAACATAAGAATAAAAATTAAGCAGCTAAATATCTACATATATGCCAAAATTAATTTGGAAGAAAGAAAAATAGTAATTACTAACTATAATTGTTAATACTAAAAATTGATTAACAATGAGTATTTGAAATAATAGGTAACCTATTTCTAAGCATAAGTTTAAACATAAGACTACTCTAAAAACGAAATGACAATTTCAAACTAACTAAAATTATACAAATTAATTATGAGATTAAAATTATTACTTTCGTTCAAATCAAATTCATGCAATTCACTAAGCTATTCTATACTATAATTTAACAACTAAGATAATTCCAATAACCTTGTTCTAACAGAAATCATAACAATAATCAAACATAAAACAAATAATATAGACAACACAACATGGAGCGCTGGTTTCCTGGTCATCCTTCTTAAGGGTTTGTGTTTTTCTATAGTTCATTACCACATTTATAATTAATTTCTTCAGATGTATTTATGTAGTTTGAAATTACATATGGCCAGCAGGCTATCTCGGTTTATAAGCGTTCATTTTTAAAGTGTTTTTTTTTTCTTGGTGTATACGGATCTACAATCCTTTTTTTATTTTTTACATTTTTTATCAAACTCGCAAGTTTTATTGCTATCCACTTTTTTTATGCACTGTTTTTACCTTTAATTTATTATTATTTCTTTATTTATGATAATACACAAAAATTTTATATTGTTTTTATCACGAAACTTTTTATATTGTTTTGCACAAAACCCTTTTTTTTTTATTTTGCGCTTACTCAGCGTCTGGTCCGTTGGGTGGGGGTGTCGACATTTTCAGCTCCTCGTTGTCATCTATTGGCAACAGACAGATCTTTGAAATGGCCCTCTGGATGATGCCTTTCGACGTGATGATGGTCGCCACGCGAACTCTTCCATCAGCGCCAGGATGAACGGCGCTCACACGTCCCAGTCTCCAGTAGCAAGAAGGGACGTTGTCCTCCTTTATTACGACCATGTCGCCAGACCGCATCTGCCTTTGATTCCTATTGGTCCATTTGCTTCTGGTTTGAAGTTCTGCTAAGTACTCCTTCCGCCACCTCGACCAAAAAAATTGTACAATCTGGATTAGTTTTTGGTAATTGTTTAATCGATTGAATGTGATATGTTCCAAATTTTGTTCTGGAATCGCCGCCAAACTAGTTCCTATTAGAAAGTGACCAGGAGTCAAGGGATTAAGGTCATAAGGATCATTTGATAAGGGAGACAGTGGCCTGGAGTTTAAGCAAGATTCAATTTGACACAACACCGTATTAATCTCTTCATAAGTTAATGAAGCAATACTGGTTATTCTTTTTAAGTGATGCTTAACTGACTTTATCCCAGCCTCCCAGAGCCCCCCAAAGTTCGGCGCACGAGCTGGTATAAATTGCCATTGTATTCCTAATGTGGATAAATAATTAACAATTTTATCATTAGACATATTTAAAAAATTATAAATTTCTCTTAGTTCATTATTAGCCGCTTTAAAATTGGTTGCATTGTCCGAGAACATTTTGTTTGGTCTACCACGACGCGAGATAAACCGTTTCAAAGAGTTTAAAAAACTCTCTGCGCTCAAGGACAGCACAGCTTCTAAGTGCACGGCTTTAGTGACCATGCATACGAATAAGCAAATATATGATTTAACGCTATGTGATTTTCTGTGAATACCCGACTTTATTAATATTGGTCCACAGTAGTCCACTCCTGTTATCTGAAATGGCCTACATTCAGTTATTCTTTCAGCTGGTAGGTCGGCCATCAACTGCTGTTCGGATTTGGGATTACATCTATAACAAATTATACATTTTTTTATTATTTTTTTTACAACATTCCTTCCCTTAATCGGCCAAAATTTCATTCTAATCAACGCCAATAATGACTGCGTTCCCGAGTGTAAGTTCAAGTAATGATAGTGTTTTACAATTAGCTCTGTTAATTTATGATGCGAAGGTAACAAAATTGGGTGCTGCTGGCCTTCGGTTACCATTTTACCTTTGGAGAGCCTTCCCCCCACACGAATTAGATCCCTTTCAATAAAAGGATCTAATGACTTTAGTGCACTATTCCTAGGTATATTACCTCCATTATTTAAAACTCGAATTTCGTCTCTGAAACAGTATGATTGCGCCCGAGATATTAATTTGTTTACTGAATTTTCCAACTCACTAACTGTCAATTTACTATAGCGGCGCTGCGAAGGGTTTCTACAATTAAAAATAAATCTATTAATGTATGCTGTTACTCTCTGTAATTTGGAAAAATTGGAATATCTATCAAAAATGTCCCAGTCCTGTTTCACAGCAGACAACAGTGCCGAGCTTGTTTTGATCTCTGGTGGATCAATACAAAATGAGTTGGAATTTGGCCAGCACGCTGAATCCAACGTCAGCCAATCTGGACCATGCCACCAAATGCTGGAAATTAATAACTGTGAAACGCAGATTCCTCTGGAAAGCACGTCTGCTGCATTGTCTTCCGACCGTACATGGTTCCATTGCTCCGGCTGACTGGTTTCCTGGATTTCCGCCACTCTATTAGCAACGAAAGTGTTCCATCTTACTGGCTGATCCCTGATCCAGCACAGTACTATTTGAGAAACACACCAGTATGTAGTAGGTATATCCGGAGTACATAGAGCATCTTTAATGTAATTCACTAGTCTTGCCAGTAATACGGCTCCACATAATTCTAACTTGGGTAGAGAAACACTTTTCAAAGGCGCTACCCGTGATTTGGACATTTTCAAATTGGAGTACTTCTTACCCAATTTGTCAGTAGACACCATATAAACACAGGACGAATATGCCTTTTCTGAGGCGTCACAAAATCCATGCAGCTGTAAATTTACATGATCTTGACATATTATCTTTCTACCTATTCTTAAATTATTTAATTGAGGCAGTTCATTCACATATGCTTCCCATGTCTTCAACATATCATATGGAATAGGCTCATCCCATTGAACCTTTGCCTGCCACAATTTTTGCATCAATAATTTAGCAATAACAGTAACAGGACCTATTAATCCTAACGGGTCAAATATGGACGCAATGCATGACAGCATTTGTCGTTTGCTATTAATTGGATTTTTTAATAACTTCACTGTGTATAAGAAATTATCCTGCTGATTGTTCCAAGACAGGCCTAATATTTTGTTGTCATTTGAATCTGTACTAATAATCATATCTGACATGCTTTCTTCCTTCGAACATAATGAGGGCAGATTCGACCGCCATTTCCTTAAGTTCATTCCAGCGGATGCCATGATAGATATTAGTTGTTCTTTAATTATTAAACAGTTTTCTTCAGTTTCATCTCCAGTAATTAAGTCATCCACATAAAAATTATTCTTTATAATCTGACTGACCTTGTGGTTTGATGATATATTTTCATTTCCCAGCTGCTGGAGGCATCTAGTTGCCAAAAATGATGACGGCCCCAGACCGTAGGTAACGGTGTTAAGTCGATAATGCTGAATTTCCTCCTCCGGGAAATTTTTCCATACTATTCGCTGTAGATCTCTGTCTTCGGGTCGCACCAATATTTGCCTGTACATTTTCTCAATGTCGGCTGTTATCGCGTACTGGTGTTTTCTGAAACATATCAATTGTGCGGCTAAATCTTTCTGTAAAACAGGTCCTATCATGAGAACATCGTTTAACGATATACCATTGGATGATTTTGCTGAACCGTCAAATACCACTCGAGTCTTAGTGGTAGTGCTTGATTCTTTCAATACTGCATGATGTGGCAAATAAAAATAATAATCTTCATTAGAAGGTGCTTCGCACCGGGTCATGTGACCCAAGTCTATATATTCCTGCATGAATTCTTTATATTTTTTCATCAGGTCAGGATTTGAAGAAAATTTCCTTTGCAAATTGCAAAGTCTTTTTTCCGCCATAGGCAGCGTTTCTCCCAACTGCTTAACACAGGGGCGCTGTGGTAAGCTTACCATGAAACGACCATTGTCATTCCTTTTATACGTGTCCTTGAAAATCTCCTCGCACGCTCGCTCCTCATGGCTCCGGTGCTTCACCGGTTGGAATTCTTCTAATTTCCAGAAGTTTTCAATCTGTTTATGGATTATATTTAATGATAGTTGACAAGATTTTACTGGCCTTTTTATTTTTGTTGTGACGATGGGTCCTGACACCAGCCATCCGAATTCAGTTCTCTGTAATATGGGTCCTGAGTCTCCATTTCGAAGTTGATCTTGCTTCATAATTTCCCAAAAGGTTTCCGCTCCTAGTAGCATATCTATGGAGCTTGTTTCATAGAAGGCAGGATCCGCTAACTGAAGACCATCAGGTATGTTGGCATCCTTTCTCTGAAAAGAAATTTGCGGCAGATGACTTGTTACCTCTTTCAAAACGAGACATTCTATGTCTCTTTCATACGGTGAATAGTTCGAGAAAATTCTTAAATTTATGCTATTTTTAATATTCAATATTTTGTTTTGGATTCCGGTAATCGGTATGTTTGCCCTTTTGGGTTTTAATTGCAACCTTGTTGCAAATTCTTCTGTTATAAAATTGGACTGAGAACCACTATCCAATAAAACTCTAGCCTTAATCAAATTTCCGTTATTATTCAAAACTTTAATAACGGCGGTAGATAACAAAACAAAACTATTAGATATTTTCGTAGAGTGATTTGTAACTAAAGGTTCATTATTTGATGTTGATGGTGAATCCCTATCCTGAGACTTCGAATTATCTGTTTCCTTTTTTAAATGCAACAAAGTATTGTGCGAGTTATTTTCGCATATACGACAATTGTATTTACTTTTACATTCTTTTAGCTTATGACCCAAGCACAAACATTTCAAACACGCATTTACTTGACGTATCTTTATAATTCTATCCTTAGTATTTAATATTAAAATTTTTTTACAATTATAAACCTTATGATCGCCCTTGCAAATAATACATTTTGTCATTTGAGGCGTTAAAGAAATCATAGCTTCTTTTCGGTATTTGAAAGGAAAAGTTTTATTTTGATTAAATTTTCCTTCAGTAATCCCAGCAAATTCTAAAATCTGAACTCGATCTGATAAATATTTTATAAACTCTTTATATGTGGGTAGATTCTCTTTTGTGGCAAATACTTCCCAATGATGTCGAGTTTCACTATCTAGTTTTCGCGACAATAAATATATTAACATGATATCCCAATTTTCGGTGGGTATATTTAACTTATTTAACGATTTTAAATGTAATTCGGATTCATCGATAAGATTCCTTAATGCTACGGAATTTTCAAATTTTATTTCAGGTAATTTGAATAATGCTTCAACGTGCTTATGTATAATAATTTTTATATTTTGATAGCGAGAAGTTAACATCTCCCATGCAGTATGATAGTTCTCCTGGTTATTTGGAAGTGAGGTTAATAATTTAGCTGCGTCACCTTCGAGGCATGATCGCAGATAATACAATTTTTGAATAACTTCTAAAGATGGATTATTTTCAACTAAAGCAACAAAAGTATCCCGAAAATTCAACCATTTTTCGTAACTCCCATTAAATTTTGGCAACTCAAGTATAGGCAAACGTATGTTATGTGATGTTGTATTCTGAACTTTATTTAACAATTTATCTTTAGCCTTAGCAACAATATTATAATATAAATTTTCAAATGCTTGCCTTTCTGTTTTGGTTAATTCTTCCGGCGAAATTGCTTCTATGTTATCTTGTAATGAGTCGAAGGTGTCTAAAATTGGTTCAAGTTTCTTCAATCTGACTTCAATTTCAGATTGCGACAAATTATCACCGTTTATATATTCATTGAACCTAGTTAATTTCGCCTTGCAGACTCCACGCTGGTTAATCAAAGTTTTGAGATCCATTTTTAAATATCAAGAATGGAGGTATTCACAGAACGTATTGTCAAATGATAATCACTTGTAATCAATCACTACACGTGCACTGTCCTTGATCACAGAACTTTACTAATTAACCGATAAACAATGAATTTTATCTGAATTTTATAAATGCAACAGCTCGATGGCTGTCAAAAAGAAAACAATTTGACACTATTGTTATTCTCTCCACAATCTCCACCGCGCATGCGTCAGCTTGCTTCGCGGCTGGGTTGGTGTTTTTACCGACTCGCGGTAACTTTCGAAATTTAAACTAACGGATTTTCAAATATAACCGCTCGTAATAAATCTTTTAAGAAATTTAAAATACTTGCTTTGTATTCTAACTTCTTTTTATATTGTTGTAACAATTATTATTGCTTACTACAATTTCGATGATGGGTATAAAATCAATTCAAACAACACTTGGTAACAATCAGCCCGATTCAATTTTAAAACAAATAAAGAAATACGGCTGTGTAATAAATCATGCTCTCCTGCCTGGGAAAATAAGGTAGGTATATGGGATATGGTCACTTGCCCGTTTTTCTGAAGATCCCCTCTGATGTTGGATGTTGAAGATGTTTGCTGGTTCTTTTATCATCCGCGATTCAATCGATAATACGGATGCGGCACGAAGGTCCAATGTATAATTTTGGTGGTCAAGGTAGAAATATAAACCCACTTATTTCGCCAGAAATGTTTATTGCAGAAGAGACATAAAAATGATAAATCAACCTATTTATTAACTTATCAGGGAAGAATCTATGGCGACATCTATGAAAAACTATCCTAACATAAACATCAGCTCAAGTATCTACATATAGCGACATCTATGCAAAGCTACACTAAACTCTATTTTCTAACAACATGTACCTATCATATTATTAACTACTTATAAATAATATACTATTCGCTCCTCTTCCAACCACAAGCTAACTCATCCATAAAAAGAGGTCCAATTCTCACAATATGTAATAACACAATTTAAATACTATTTTATATGTACTTACCTCATTTTTTAAGTCCCAGCTTCCCAATTTCTACCGATTTATAACAAGTTTCTCTTTTGCTTTCTAATTTTTAAGTTCTAAAAAAAATATATGCTATGGTATTCCTGTTCCGAAGCACACTGTAGGTTATTGTATGCGTATTATTACATCATGTTTTTTTCATTTTAGTGTGTTGATTTCCACAATATAAAAATAATATTCATATTTTTGACTGTAAGTAGTGTTGATGTTCCTTCATATTAAGCCCGCGCATACCCAATATCTACCAATTTATAACAAGTTTCTCGTTAACTCTTTAAATACATCCATATGTCAGTCACTCCTGGACTCACTGATCCCAATATTTCTACCAATCCCTTATACGGGCTTCCTTCCCAAAACTCTCCTTATTTTCCTTAAAAATACCCACCACACAGCATCACCAAAGATGACATAGGTCCTGAGGGAAATTATTCTCCTCAGAGCCTCCTGTGCAGGGAAAATGTAATACAAAACTGGAGAAAAGAAAGAAATGCATCGATAAAGTCAATCAAACACTTGAATCGGGTCACATTCCTACCCACCCCTCATACCTTTCCATTCCAGACCTTCTTTTCACTTCATACCCTTAAAAAAAAAACAAAATTAAAATCATGAACATACATAAAAACAAACTTAACATCATTACAGCGGCGAGTAGCAGGCGTCCCCGGTGCGGGCCAAAACTGTTGGTAAATTTTGCCAACATTCGCGGTCTGCACACTAATTTAAATTCAGTTCATCACCATCTTTTGTCCCAACGTCCCAACCTTCTTTTCCTATCCGAAACTCAGATAGCCGAGCCGCCAGACTCCTCCTATCTGGACTGCCCGGGCTTTACCCTTGCAAGCAAGTTCCGATTCAAAGGAGGAGTCTGCCTCTATAGTCGAGCTGACGTCAACTGTGTACGACTATTGAGTCTGGAAAACTCCAGATTCGACGTAATGTGGGTGCGCGTCAATCTTGCCAGTACGGCAAGATTCTACGCATGTCTATACCGCTCCCTTGACAAGCCCCCAAAGGGCACACAAACTCCAACGGCTCGGAGGGCTTTGAAGCAGAGAATGGACGGTTATCTCGAGAGTATTTCCTCCTGGGGTAAAAGTAATCTCGTCGAATTTAATGTTTCAAAGACCCAATCCTGTCTGATTACGTCTAAAAGGGATCCAAATGATAATCTAGTCTCCTTCAACGGAAGCAATCTTCCGAACAGGCCTTCCATTGATATGCTTGGTGTAACTATAAGTGACCAGCTCAGGTATGGGGGCTCCATCGAAGCCAGAGTAAAGCTGGCCTCTCAGAAGCTGGGCGTACTGTACAGGGCCCGCAGATACTTTAATAGTACACAACTGCTGACCCTATACAAATCGCAAGTGCGCCCTACTGTCGAATTTGGCAGCCATCTCTGGTCCGGAGCCCCTAAATACCTGAAAAAAACCCTTGACTCTGTGCAAAAACGGGCGGTCCGTTTGATAGATTCCCCAATCTTAACAAACGGACTGAAATCTTTAGAGCACAGGCGTCAGGTAGGTATGCTGTCCTTGTTCTATCGGTATTACAATGGAAGATGCTCTGAGGAACTAGCGTCATTGATCCCTTCGGCACCGGTGCGTAGTCGGGATACACGTCAAACGCGTGCCCAACATTTGTACACGGTTGACACTTGTCACATGAGAACGGGTCGCTTCTACGATTCGTTCTTAAGTTCAACAGCTCGGCTGTGGAACGAACTGCCGGCCTCTGTGTTTCCTCCCTCCTACAACATGGGACTCTTCAAGACCCATGTTCACTCCTTCCTCTCCACAAAAAGACCCTCCACACAGCATCCCCAAAGATGACATAGGCCCTGAGGGAAATTATTTTCTTCAGGGCCTCCTGTGTGGAGTTAATATAAAAAAAAAAAAACATCATGAGAATGGAGTGTTTATGAATTTAACCAGAAGTAAGGACAAATTGCGCTTACTTCGGGCATATGTATTTCTATATCTAACGTGTTGTAATTGCCTCAATTGGTGCCAACGCCAACGTATGTTCTCTGACTCTGCGGAGCGTTCCATTGGTAGTTGGCCCCATTATTGGGATGTTGTGGAATAGCGATAGAGACAATACTGCTGAAAGGGTGTTTAATAGGGCTTAAATACATACCGGAATAATAGACAGAGCGGTGATTGCCTTTGTGGTTCGACTTGCACCATAATGACCGAGAGAGATTTAACGTGGTGGTCTCAAATAAGTTTTGACTTATGTATATTTTCTTTTTTGACCATTTTATTTTATTTGTTATCTCTGTCGACCTCTGTGGCAGAGTGGTTTTAATCCTTGACTCCGGATCAATAATAACATCAATAATTTATTTATAATAAAAACACATAAATTTGTTTTTGACCACGATAGTTTTATTTTCACTCTACCGGTTTCGGAAGATCCCTTCCTTCGTCAGGAGAATATTTAAAATATTGTTTTAAATATTCTCCTGACGAAGGAAGGGATCTTCCGAAACCGGTAGAGTGAAAATAAAACTATCGTGGTCAAAAACAAATTTATGTGTTTTTATTATAAATTATGATGAGCCACAAAGTGAATGCTTTTTACAATTACGTAATAATTTATTTATTTATTAACGCCGATTATAGCGGCTTTTACAAAAGAATAACAATTGTTTTACATATGAATACAGAATATACATAGATAAAAAAAAATATAAATATAAAATTCATAAAAGAGAACAATAGAAATAGTAGCATCAATATAAAAAAGTACAATGAGTAGGTTATTATAAATACAATACAACATATTATAAATCCCGGATATTATGTAATGAGTGTTAAGAAATTAATACTTTAAAACTGTATTTGATTATAGTCAATCTGAGAAGCGCTGACAGACAGTTTTAATTAAGTAGTGTTTGTATGAGGTTAAACTAGCAATGTTTATAGGCTCATCCAAAACATATTTATTTCCAAGTACATGCAGGCGATTCATTATGGAATTGAGTTCAGCGTTAGATCCTGTATTGTTGCAATGATAGGGTAATTTGAAACGAACTGATCGACTAGGTTCATGGAAACATAATAACGCAAGTTAAAATAAGATGAGATACCAATCTATCTATTTATATAAATAAAAATGTAAATGTTCGAGGGGACACGGGTTCGAGTCCCGTTGGCGTCATGTATCTTTTATCAGGAGATTTTTCAATGTGGATGAGTGTTTCAGGAGAATAATTATTGCTTGTAAAATAATTGTTACCCTTTGTGCTATTCATAAAAAACCTTGTCTTAAACATTAGTTTACCAAAAAAATATTAAATGTTCGTTTGTTCAAAATCTTAAATCTCCGAAAGTTATTCACCGTTGCTTTGAAATTCAGACCCAACGTTGCATTCGAATACGCGTGTGTTTTAATCTTAATTTATTAAAATCATATGTTTCTGTGTTCGCATACGCTAATCTCCTAAACTGCCCAACAAATTTCAATGAAATTTTGTGAATGCGTATGGTTCGTTCCAGCTTGAAATATAGGATAGTTTTGATCAAAATAGGTGGCGCTGTTGTCGAGATCTAAAAAAAAATCCATAAAATGTTTTTCAGATTTCCAATCGAAAAATACACACAACTACAAATTTTTACTCCCCTACATAGAAGATGGTCTGTGGCAGGACAACGTCTTATATTATAAAATCTAAATATATAAATAATTCAGCCTGCATATGTTAGTGCTCGCAAAATTCGAAAAGTAGCCAAATGATAACCCATTATAAATAGTATTACATAAATGTCACCTGTGACTGGTAAAAACATGTTTTTTTAAAACAGCGCTCATATGGTTAAACGTGCTTTTAAAAAAAAAACACCGTAAGGCGATGCCATACGTAGTAATGCAAAATCATGTGTTTTTGGTTTGAAAATTTGTCGCCTACAAATGTTTCAGATGCTTTAATTAAATATTGCGAGTAGAATACATCTTGGCCTTTGAAATAATCGAGTATTTTTTTAGATTTGTCTTTTTATAAGCCCAGAAAAAAATAATCTATAGGTCTATGAAAACTGCTTTAAAGTTCAAAATCTCGTACTTGCGAACCCATTTTCGGTTATGATTTTATTGTATAATGTGGCAAATTAAGTTGTTTATAAAATGATCGGAAAAAAATTAAATATTTATTCTTGAACATTCACAAAATAAAATAAAAGGCACTTTTTGGTCATGTTTTTTTCTTGCATAAATCAAAACAGGCGGATGGTGTTAAGCGGGAATTTAAACCTTATCGCCATCAACGTAAGGGTTGTTATTGAAAGCGGCTCATTTTAAAATATTACACGACGTAGCGCATCGCCGTAATCTATTGGACGTAAAACACGGGCTACTGTTTATCTATCTGCGCAGACAGACTGAGCTACAGCAACGCGTGGCGGGATACAGCCAGTTATTATTAAAAATTGTTTAGACAAGTTTATATACTATGTAGAATTAGTTTAGCACATACGGATTTCGATGTTTGAAAAGTTCAATTTATTATAAAATACATGAATACCATTTTAAATTTGTCACCAAGACTGTGTAGATGTTGTATGGGGATGTTAGATTTTAACTTTTTTTTTTAAGTATTAGTTTTAATTTTACCATTTTTCTTTTTACAATACTACAGGGTTTTCCAATAAGAGGTGTTATTTTGAATAGCTCGCTATTTCGGTAGATTTTACTTTTGAAGCTGTCATTTTTTGACAATTGACAAGTAGAAACCACGCCATTAATAAAAATGGAACAATACACGCTTCAACAACGCATTGAAATTTTTAAAATTCACTTGAGTGAATCAAATGCAAATCATCTTGAGTGATGAGGCCCATTCCCACCTCGGTGGCTTCGTCAACAAGCAAAATTGTCGCATCTGGGGCTCGGAAAACCCAAGAGTTATTGTTGAAAAGCCTTTTTATCTTCAAAGTGTGACTGTTTGGTGCGGTTTATGGTCCGGCGGAATTTTTGGATCTTACTTTTACGAAAACGAGGCTCGAGCAACAGTTACGGTGAATGGATCGCTATCGAGAGATGATCAATGTTTTTTTATGGCTGGAATTGGATGGTATTGACCTGGACAACGTTTACTTTTAACAAGACGGCGCTACGTGCCACACAAACAACGTAACCATTGATCTTTTACGATTGAATATCAAAATAATACCTCTTATTGGAAAACTCTGTAGAATTACCAATCATAATTTCTCCGTTTTTCTTTTTATCTAAATTGTATATCGCTAAGAAAACTAAGACTTCGTGTAGTACTTCATTTTGTGTATGATCTTAAAATCAAAAAGTCTGTTTTCATTTTATTACCCTGTATTTTATAACGGTACAAATTTAAGGAAATTTTTCATTAGAAAATAAATAATAGATATGTAAATATCGTTAAACGTTAACGTTGTCTATCTAGTCGTTGGTTCAGGTACATTTAATTTGATTAAATTCAGGGGATGAGAACAATCGAATAAAGGATCAAACAATTTTAATAGAATCTTTAGTTTTACTGTTCGATTCGATATTTTTCATCTGTTTTCTAAAGTTGGAATATTTAAAATATTCATGTTAAGGCTGACTTTAGTTGCGGCAACTATTTTGCCGCAGTCGCCATTTTCAAATTGAGCGCGCACACGAGAAACTTGGTACACAAAAGATTTTAAAAATGAACGATGATTCTATTAGTATTAGTAATGTCCAGACTAAAGTACAAACTTATGTATGGATAGTAAGTACTTGGAGTAAATTTATTTATTTATGTCTATTCTTGAATACACGTTTTACAAATTATTACAGTGGTTTATATTGCAGTACAGAGAAAAAAGTACAGAAAAAAGGTATAAAAAATGAAGAACATAGTTTGATTTAGGTAAAACTGTGTCTGTGTGATATTTTATGTTGCGTGAACACCTCACTAGGAGAACCTGTGCTGAGGTGTTTACGTGTTTGTGATTAAGTGTGACAGGTATTTATGTGTTGTAGTAGAAAGTTATTTATTTATTTTATTTTTTTCACAGACATATATTGAAACATGAAAACACACATTTATATGTGCGTGTATGTATTTTTGGATAATTCTTGAAGAACGTGTATAATATTTAATTTTACTTATTATATTTTGGTTATGTTTGGTTTGGAATTATAATCTTTTGAATAAAGTGAATATCTTGATTTTTTATCCAGGCTACGATATGTTTTTTGAGAAAATTTGTAGATGTGTTTGTAGTCAATAATTGTTTCAAAGTAATGGGCATACTGTTAAAAAGTTTGGTTGCGTAGTATTGAAAATGTCTTTGTCCGTGTGTGGTGTGTGTTATCGGAATGTTCAGTGTTTTATTTGTTGAGGACCTGGTTTTTATTATGGCTTGTGCTTGATTTGTAATATGAAGATTATTATGGATGAGGTTTAGGAGAGCAGTTTTGGCGTAAAGTTGTCTTATTGACATGACGTCTAGTGTTTTGAAGATTTTTGTTGAGTCTGTGTAGAATGGTACTTGAAATATAAAAGTACTCGTAAAATTTTAATTCGGAGCAGTCTCGGAAGGTTTTAGATATAATCGTTCAGCCACGGAGAGTTGCATTGCCGCCAGCCGCAACTAAAAAGTCTTCCAACTAAGAAGTCACCCATGTGCACCTCTATAGCAAGTCTATATTACGTAAAGGATTTTTATGCCCGCACTATTGCAACGCAACTGTCACCGAAACAAAAGTTTCTCGTCCGTCTGCGAGCGCACTATGCTTAAAGATTATGAATCGTAAAAACTGTCTTCACATTATTTCTATATTATAAATATGAATCTTGTAGAAGAGCAACTACACTATAGAGTTATTTCGCAAAGTTTATGAATCGTAGAAACTGTCTTAAGATTATTTTTTATATTATAAATATGAATCTTGTAGAAGAGCAACCACACTATAGAGTTATTTCGCAAAGTTTATGAATCGTAGAAACTGTCTTCAGATTATTTCTATAATATAAATATGAATCTTGTAGAAGAGTAACCACACTATAGAGTTATTTCGCAAACTTTATGAATCGTAGAAACTGTCTTCAGATTATTTTTTTATATTATAAATATGAATCTCGTAGAAGAGCAACCACACTATAGAGTTATTTCGCGAGGTTTATGAATCGTAGAAACTGTCTTCAGATTATTTCTATATTATAAATATGAATCTTGTAGAAGAGCAACCACACTATAGAGTTATTTCGCAAAGTTTATGAATCGTAGAAACTGTCTTAAGATTATTTTTTATATTATAAATATGAATCTTGTAGAAGAGCAACCACACTATAGAGTTATTTCGCAAAGTTTATGAATCGTAGAAACTGTCTTCAGATTATTTCTATAATATAAATATGAATCTTGTAGAAGAGTAACCACACTATAGAGTTATTTCGCAAACTTTATGAATCGTAGAAACTGTCTTCAGATTATTTTTTTATATTATAAATATGAATCTCGTAGAAGAGCAACCACACTATAGAGTTATTTCGCGAGGTTTATGAATCGTAGAAACTGTCTTCAGATTATTTCTATATTATAAATATGAATCTTGTAGAAGAGCAACCACACTATAGAGTTATTTCGCAAAATTTATGAATCGTAGAAACTGTCTTCAGATTATTTCTATATTATAAATATGAATCTTGTAGAAGAGCAACCATATTATAGAGTTATTTCGCTTATATATATATAATAATTAATATATAGAACGTAAGTCGGGCATTCCAAAGTGGAAGTAATCTGAATATAGCCCTAAGAAAAATACAACCTTTCAGAATCAACATTTTACTTGAAATAGCTCTTGACTTGTTTGATGACAAGATTTGAATAGCCAGGTACTTCCGAACCTTTTTCTTCTCTATCTGTTTTCTTTTTCCACTACGCTCAGCCTCACAATCTTATCGATAAAGTCGATAACTTGTCATAGTTATGAGCAGGACTGCAGTTCGTTAACGTACAAACAACAGTTAACGTCGAATAAATTAAGAACAAATAGTCGTTTTGAACTGTTGTTTGTTCGTTGGCGATCTGCAGTCATACTCGGACACGATGGCAAGTTGACGATATTGTCGTTAAAACCTTTATCAATCGATTGTTCCAGATACCAATATAGAAGGCGGGTTTTGGGTAACATTTATTGGATAACCAACACCTCTGCTATGGGTCACCCCAAGTCGTTCGCTACGTTTGGTGATTTAGCAGGGGTGTCCGGGTTCATCGGGTGAGGTGTGTTCAGGATGCGTCACAGATGTGTCACTCTTGAACACTGAACGCTAGGTTCCTACACAACCCTCATACCTTGTTCTTTTTCTTTGTGGAGTTAATGTAAAAAAATCTACCATGGGGTATAATTCTACTGGCGCCAGACCGCTTTCGGAACTGTTGGGATTCTTGCGTTTTATCGCAAAATTTAAGGAACGTATTATTTTGATTGCTTACATTTAAACTTATAGCGTTAAAAAAATGTAAGCCGGGAGGTGTTCACAATTCACCGATAATGGCTGAAATTCAAACACATACTGTTCACAATAAAACGATTATTACAGTTTCCTAACAGTGGGCCGGTTGAATTAATGTTCGGCTTGTTTCTGCGGTCCAGTTTCGCCTTTGGGCCGGTGTCGGGTTGGCGGCCGCTCCGAGGCGCCTCGGCCTGTTAGTGGCCTATTGCCAACATAGTTGATTGAGTTTGTTACAGGGGTGAATTGGGATAAAAATATTTGCCTAGGAAATAAAGATCGCCTTATTTTTTTGGAGCAGCAGTAGAAATCTTCTTATAATTCAAGGAAGTAGTAGAATTATGGTATCCCCATTAATTGGAATTTGTTGTGAGGGTTATGAGAGCAGGGAGGGGAATTAGTTTGATTTGAGAATTATTGGGAAATATGGGGCTATTTTAACATGGTCATCAAATAGTTCTGAAAGGTATCCCTTTACCTTTTAAATATTCTGACTGACCGGTCAGTGGCTAAGTTGACATTGCGTTTGGGTCCCACCTAGGCGTAGTGTGTAGTAAGTAGTAGGAGATTTAAAAATATCGTCAGGATATTCGTAACCGAGGAATGATTGTCTTTTCCTTGCTGTCAATGGTGACATTGGTTTCTGTATTCATGCTAAGTCATTTCTAGTGTTCTTCTTTACTTCATCTACAAAATATATTATGTTTATGTTTTTTTTTTATGTGAAATAATAACACATTTTAATTAAATTCTCCAGTATTTTTAATACTAACGCAGACCCGTGAAAAATCACGGAGAGTCTGAATTCTCCACAAATCAATTCCAATTTTCCCAATTGCAATCAAAATTTTCTATTAAAATTATTATCTTACAAGTAACTGGTTATTTTATCTCAAATCTAAATTCTCCAAAAAAATATTTCGAATTTTTAAAACGAAACTTTAATTAAAAGCAAAAGTTGTAGACTTCCTGACCGGATTTACATAAAGTCAAAACATATATTTGTATTTTTAATAACTGAAGGTATTATGCTATTTGATCTGTTCAACGGAGAAAACTTACTGATATAAAATATTACAATTTATTTTAAAAATTACATTTTAAAAACGGAAATTTGAACGAATGAATTGACAGATTTCCTAACAAACTATCAGTAAAACGCTAATGTGTTATGAAGATGTCGGAATACGCGTTGATAAAAAAATCTAATATTTTCGCATTTCGTCATAAGCGTAGCTGCATGTACACGTGTTCCGATACATTCTGAATATAATAATATTTTATTATGGAAAGAATCACTTTTTTATCTCCATAAATGTTCTACTAATATCAGACAAAATGCGTTTATATTCAGAGCCTGTAGTATATTTAATAAGAATTTTAATAGGTTCTTAAATTACATGTGAATATGTCCAATTCACATGTAATTTAAGAACCTTTAAAAGATATGTAATAACTAATATTAAATAATTTTAAAATATTCTACTGGAAGTTATCATGTTGTTGCTTTGAATCCTTTCCAGTTACTTGCCTTCCAATTTATACTCATGTGTTCAATTTAGTTGTAGGTATACATTTATTATATTGTTATTATTGCTATTGTGTAGTGCTTTTATTGATTGCTGCTGTGTTGAAATTTTACAATACATTATGTTTTGAATTTTAGCTGGTTATTAGTATATTAGTGAATTTTTATTTATTTGTGTTCTTACATCTTCTATTATTTTTTATTTATTATTTACAATATTGTATTTTTTGTAAATCTCTCAGGCCACGGGTACAGAACCCTTAGTTTTTTAAAATATTTTTTATTATTATTATAATTTTAAGTGAAAATCTGTTATTGGATTTTATCTTTATTATTTAGTTTATTCTTATATATGTAAATAATCTGTTGATTTTCCCAAATAAATAAAATAAAATAAAACCTGCCATCATGTTCTTGTTTTGTTCTTTATTGTTGCAGGATTTTAATAAATCAATACTCATTTTTCCCCGCGTGTCTTCAATTTCGTCAGTGACCATACACCGTGACTTTTCCAGGTTCTTGTTCCCAGTTTGGCGAGCAATGAGACTCCAAAGTATCTTGGGATACGTCATAGGCAGACAGTTCATATAGCCTGTTTTGAACGCCATTCCCTCAAGAATGGATAGATAAGTGACAAGTTTGAACCTAAATTATAGCTAAACGATCCGTCGGTTTGATTAGTTACATCTATCATTACGATTTATTGAACGGTTTTCTGTTCCACCAGGGCCCGTTTTCGTTGCCCAAATGGTTCATTAGTCCAATCCGCCTCTGTGACAATAAAACCTCAACTTACGCTGTGCAACATTACTCTGGCTAATTTGTCATTTGACTCGTTTGCCGGGTGAAATAAGGCGAACCCGAGACAGTTTTGGCGAGATAAAGACAAACGATGAGCCAATGTTTCCAATAGTGGAGCCTAGAGATAATGGATTGTTATTACTTGTGGCTCGTGTATTTTGATGACCTCCGTAGTAAAGCGAGAAGTTTTCTTGGCTTTGAACCATACAAAATAATAATATTAGAACTGTATATTTTAGTTGATTGCTTGTATCTTGATTGCTGGCAGCTGGTATATATACATATGCTGTATTCGCACAGGAGTCCCAACTGCTCCCAACTGCATGGAGCCAGTGAGAATATGGCATCCCAAATTGTGGAATGTCGTGAGGCTGAAGATAGTGGGGAGAGGAATAAGACGGGGAAGCATAATAACTGATTTATTAATTTATTGCCTGCAGGTCTCCGGCGTTGCCTGAGCTTTACGCCTTGTTTCTTAATTACTTGACACACTAATTTTCTTGTTATTTTTATCGACAGGTGTGCAAAATTTCACCAAGATGTAGCGGCTTTAAAGTGCGAGAAAATGGAATGGGAGTATTTTTTCGAAATATCATGTAGAGAGTGTCCTTCCTCCTGTTTTGAAAGTCTATCAATCAATCAAGGTAAGGACGTCTTCCTTTTGGGTCACCTTTTCCAAAGCTTGGGAAAACAACTGTACGAGGAGAGGCTGGATATGCAAGAAGCGAAAAAAAAATAACCGAGCTTTAACTTTCCTCAAATTTTTGTCATGTCAGAAGAGCGAAGATGAATAGGTTTTTAAACTGACATTAAATGTAAAATGTGAAAATTATGAAAAATTTAAAGTTTGATCTTCCACTCATCATAGTAAATTGAATTTGCTTTGGTAATAATCGGTAATAGCGCGCTATATCCCAGGCAATTCTCTCCAGTTCGCCAGCCCAACGAAGGCTTTGGTACGTACCTTATCCACGGTGTCCGGAAAGTCGTAGACAAACGGGAAATTGATGAATCTCACCCCTCCCCACTACCTTCAGCCTAATAATTTGGGAGGCGGATTGGGGTACCGCCGCCTCGGGAAGCATTTATTGGATAACCAACACCTCTGCCATGGGTCACTCCAAGTGGTTCGCTAAGTTTAGTGACTTAACAGGGGTGCCCGGAATAATCGGGCGAGATGTATGCAGGATGCGCTTGCCCACATGCTGGGTGGCGTACCATATCAGGAGAGGCTGGTTTGGGGAAACCCTTTGATGGGAGGGATATATTCATACGTTCCTGGACACATTGATCCCCAGATTGCTAACCACCCCTTATTCCATTTCCTTCCCAGGACTTCTTTCCCTTCCTTTCATAGAAATACCCTCCACACAGCATCTTCAAAGATGACATAGGCCCTGAATTATTTTCATTGGGACCTCCTGTGTGGAGCAAATGTAAAAAAAAATATTCCGGTGCAAGGCGATGTTCTGCTAGAGAGGTGAAAGGGTCTACCTCAATCATGCACTCCTTATCCGGCCTGAGACGCAGTTAGCAGGCATACGCATCTGTTGTACAAACAAACCCGGACAAACTTATCCCCATGAACCCGGGCACCCCCGCTAAGTCACCAAACGTAGCGTACAATTTGGGGTGACCAATAATAGAGTGTTGTTTATCCAATAAATTATTCCAAGGGCGGCTCTATCCATAACCGCCTCCCAAATTAAAAATCTATTTCAACTTTAAATGGTTCTACTTCTACCGACAAAAATGTTTGTAAAAGTCAAGAATTTATTTTTTAATTATATTTTTTGGGTGCTCCATTATAACGGAGTCACGAATAAATATAATTAAGCAATTTGAGTAATGAAAACTTAATTAGTGAAAATGTGTTAATCTTCTTGGAAATTTATGCGAAAGGTGAATTTGAAAAATACCATAATTATTTAAGAATTAATGAGGCGGTCGCTTTTGACTAAGGTAGGTTTCTTTCAGGTAGGTATTCCTACTTATTTCAGAAAGATAGCTGCCATAAATATGGGAAAATTATTTATTTTAACATCAACGGTATAAAATATACCATGTACAGTAAATTATTTTATTTTTTTTATTTTTTTTTATTTTTTTTATTTTTTATTTAACAATTTTTTATATAAGATAATGTGTCCTTACTGGGGTAAGGACACATTGTACATGTACATGGTTGTGTGTTTGAAAGAGTATAAGTACATATGTTAAAATACTATATAGAAAATTAAAAAAATATATTTAGACTGTGGCGTCGAATTATCCAGATTAAATAATTAATAATAAACTGCTACTTGCTACTTAGGTACCTACTTGCTACTTGCTCGTTAAATCGTAAACAAAGTAATCTACGTACTCTATCTACTCGCGACAATACTATCACGCTATCAGTCTTACACATTACGAGAACTCGCCAGAAGGAACGAGTCTGCCGCCTAGGCATAATTGCCAAGCCGTCGAAAGTTCGCGAATGATCCAGATCGAGCGAGTGTCTTCAATTTAGTTGCCATCTATCTACCCACTGCTACCGTCGGCCGTCAAGTATAAATAAGCCCGACGCAGCGAGTCAGTCAGTCAGTCATCAGTTACCGTTCAGCCGTCAGCCTACAAGGAAGGATCAACGAGTGATCACTCGCGCTCTTCTTACTAGCGCGGTGGACAACACGTACCCGGCTTCGCCCCTATCATTATGGACTCCATCGGGACATCATCATAGCGCCTCGGCCACGTCCGCGGCCAGCGCTACTCGGATTACAAGCGCCCTGGTTCCAGTGTCTCTGACCAGCGCTTCTTCCACGCCATCATGACCACCACGAGGACACGCTGCATCCTCACTGGTCACGCCGTTCCCGTTCAACTGCCCACAAGGTCTGCCGCACCTTCGGCCTTCTCGTCAGCACTGGAGTGCCTGAAGACCTACGTTCTTCGCCAGTGCCTGACCTACATCGAGTCCCGGTCACAAGCGCCCGGCGTCGACTCACTGACCCGCGCTTGACCAGCACATCATCAGCCAGCAACCGGAGTCTACAACATCTGTCCTTCATCATCTCCTTGTCACGGCTACTGACTCACCAATAAAACACATGTGACCTTCACAACCTTCTTTCATTTCGTGCCTCACCATTGATCCCCAAAAGACAAAAATAAAACATAATACAAGCTTTAGTCTTTGTTGGGTTGCAAAATTATATCTATATTCATCCTTCCCTTATCCATAATCCATTTCTTAATGTTTCTTTTGAAGTCAGTTATTTTTTAAGGTTTTTTATTTCAAAAGGGAGGACATTAAATATTTTTATAGAATAATACTGCATGTTTCTTTGTCCAAAAGATGTTTTAGTTGTAGGTTGGTGTAACATATGTTGTAATGTGGATCTTGTGAGTCTGTCTGAGTTTGTCTGTGTAAAGTTGTCCTGTTTTTTGAATGCGTAAATTAGTATATCTTTTGCGTATAATTGTTTTGTTGTCATTACATTCAGGGTTTTAAAAACATAGTCGGTAGGAGTTCTGATGGGGATCCTAAGTATAATTTTTAGAATTGCCCTTTGTGTTAGGAGGACTGGTTTTATAGTGGAATCGCATGAGCTTCCCCATCCAATAATACCATATTGTAGTTGAGATTGGGCTAGTAAATTTGAATTAGTTGTTCTTTATCTAAAATGTTTCTTATTGTTTTGAAGAAATAGGTTAGTTTTTTAATTTGTTGCGCAAATTTTCTATTTGGGAGTTCCAATTTAAGTTTTGATCAATAATTATCCCAAGGTATTTTACGGCCGCTGTTCCCAACTTTTTAATCGTTATCTAAGTTCAAATCTTTGTATTTGCTCAGCCAAGCGATTTTTAAGCATTTTGTAGGGAACGTTCGATTTGCGCTGTTCCCAATCATTTTATCTTTGAAAATCTTAAGTAGCCCCACACACTACCGCACATTACCATAGACAATAAAATGACATCAAATTAAAAACTTTCAATGTTAAATTAATATTAAAAAGTTAATTATTGTAGCTCTTATTAATACACATCACTTCTTTTAAATACCGTAATTAATAAACAGGTATTTCATATTTTTTAAACTAACGTATATAATATATTAAAAATAAACGGACAACTAGAAGGTGATGCCACAATCGGGACTTCCCATTTGATTTGGCAGATCGACGTAAGTTTTTTCTCCATGCGACAGCAAAACAAACCCAAACAAACCTTAAAATGGAGATCAAAGCAAAGCGTGCGAAGAATAACATTAAATTGATAGAATAGAAAGGTTTTCAGATCTGAAATAATTTAGATGAATATTTCGCACATTCATCGCAAAAATGACACTTGCGTAAATAAAAACTTACATTTCGCTTGCATAAGTTAAATTCTCCTCAATTAGGTTCAAAATATACAAAAAACACGTTTTCGTCATACGAAAACGGTCAAAAAATTCTTTGTCATTTAATTCATTTGTAGTTATTTTCTATATGTACTTTCTCTATTTTACATTGTCTTTGCCCTTCACATACATGTACTCTCCATTCACTGTCATCTATGTTTTCTTATTCGTGTCAATATTCTGGTTTTAATGGACATATTGTCCGTAAATTAATAAATAAATAAATAGTTCGATGTAATTGACATCCACACCCTGTCGCCGCCTGTATAACCCGATGTTTTCATCAATTACTTCGGCCCATTCCGCAATATCTAGTATATCTAAAATGTCTAAAACTTCTCTATCCATTTTAAAACGATAATGACAAATGCAACACAAAAAACTGAAAGGAGCGCGACTGTCGATTGTCAGAGTGACATTTGATCATTGATTCGCGGTATTTTTTCACTCTGTCGATACTTTTTGTAACTAGCTTTTTCCTTACATATTGCTTAAATAGCTAATCCAGCTGTCCGGCTGGCTTAGACTGAGCGGCTTGCTTAAGCAATTATTGTGTGTTGGAATTACGTAGTGCAGTGGTGATTCGCTTAGAATTTGATTATTAGGATTGGGAACAGCGGCCGTTATTGTTTGAATTTCAATCAATTTTGGGCAGTTGCAAGGAATTTCATGGTTCGCGGTTAAACAGTTTTTATGAATTTTTATGTTTAGGTTTGAATTGACATTATCTGTCTGTTTGTTGTAAATTTTGAATTTAATATATTTTGTTTTTGTATCATTTAATGTTAGTGAATTTGTATCAAGCCATTGTTTTACCTGATTCATCCCTTCTTCAGCTTTTACGAATACAGTCTCCCACGACTTTCCATGGAAGAAAAGAACTGTGTCATCTGCGAAACTAATTACTGAGCCGTGACAGTTTTGATTACATAGATCATTTATATATATCAGGAATAAAATCGGCCCCAAGACACTGCCTTGTGGAACTCCGTATTGAATTGGTATTGGTTGACTTGATTCATTTTTAATCCTGACTAGCAGTCACCTTTCTGACATGTAGCTTTGAATGAGATTTTTGAGTTTTTCTAGAAGATATGGATGATCAATTGTATCGAAAGCTTTACATAGATCTAAAAATATTCCGATACACTTATTACCATTATCGAGACTATGTTTTATACTTTTTACAATAAAGGCGATGGCATCGGAAGTTCCCATATTTTTTCTAAATCCGTATTGATTTTCAGATAGTATGCGGTTTGTTTCAAGATATTGGGTGAGCTGTTTCTTAATAACTTTCTCTACTATTTTTGAAAGATTATTCAATATTGTTATCGGTCTATAGTTACTTATATCCGCTTTATTTCCGGCTTTAAAGATTGGTATAACAGAACCCAATTTAAGCGACGCAGGAAAGATACCATCCTTGATACATCTGTTAACAAGGTGGAGAAGTGGTTGGATTAGTTCATCTCTAGTTGATTTAATTATTCTCATTGAAATGCCATCTGATCCGGAAGTGAGTGTTGGTGTCAAGGAATCTATAATGATTTTAATGTCATCTGCCGTAACTGTATTTAATTTAAAGGTGATATTATTAGTAAGTGCGTTGTTATTCTCATTAGCAGTACGAAGAGGTTTAATGATTTTTTTAGCTAAATTAGAACCGACATTGGAGAAATATTCATTTACAAATTGGACTATTTCTCTTGGATGTTCTTTCATATTTAATTTTTGATTTGGTGTATCCAGTTCGGAAATATCACTGTTTGTATTGTTGTTAGTATATGTCATCTCCCTAATAATTTTCCAGACAAGTTTAGGGTCGTTATTACAGTCTTGAATCTGACTTTTATAATAGTTACCTCTGGCATATTTCAGAAGTTTGGAACACATATTTCTATAATGTTTATAAAGATTTAGTAATGAAAGATCAAGTGGGTTTTTTTTAGTTTTCAAGTGTAATTTATCTCTAATTCTTATACTTTTTAGAAGTCCTTGGGTAATGCAAGGTTTTTTTTATTTTACGTTTGTGTGAAGTCTGTGTTGTGAATGATTCTGAACATTTATGAATATTTGTTTGAACAATGTTTGTAAACCAGTGCCAGCAATCTTGAAATCTTTAATTTTAAGTAATTCTCCCCAATCTTCCAATTTTAATAAATCCTTTAATTTGTTAACATTAATTCTTTTTTTAACAAGTGTGTTTTTAATATATGTTTGTGTATTTTGAAGTTGAATGGTGAGTAGTAGTGTAAAGTGGTCAGTAATATTGGAATGGTGAACGGCGGTACAGTATGGTTTGTTTGTTTTTACCATGATGTGGTCAATACAGGTCAATACATTATGAACAGTGACATCAGAAAATATACAATTAACAGAAACTATAGATGGATATAAAAAGTTAGAGATACAAGTACATGCAAAACTTATAGGTAGAATAGGTGAGATTAGTATTGATTGAAATATATGATAGTATAGATACATGATATAATATATTACAATAGCTAAAATGTATGCATTTATTTTCAGGTTTTGGTTGAAAGTAGGTAAGTGCCAATCAAGCTGTTTATTCACCGTATTGAATATTATTATTGACCCAAGTTTCCTCAGTTGCCCCAAGCAGTTCATTTAATATACAAATTTATTTGACTTTTTACGTAAGAATGAGTAGACTTACATTTTATTGGTCATGATCGCCTTTTTGTACCTAGCTTCTGTGCAGTTAAACAGATCCGCTACAACTACGTACCTATTACTAATTTCATGTAATCTAGGTACAAGCGAGTGTTTGAAATGTTCAGTCTTAGAATTTTTACAATTAAAGAGGGTTTTAGATCGAGTAGCTATAATGGGTACATGAAATTCAATGAGGTTAATTAAATCAAGGCTGTCTACACTACCATTTACAATTTTTAACATAAATATTAAGTCGGATATAATTCTTCGATCTGAGAGTTTTAATAAATTTAATTTTTTCATTATGTAATTATAGTTTATACTTTCATTGGGAATACCGAGTTTAAAGTTAATGTGTCTTAGGAATTTGTGTTAATTTTTTTCTATTGAATCTGAATGTATTTTATAATGGGGGGACCAGATAAAATTAGTTAAAATTAGTTGAAAGATAGTGTTAATTTTAAATTTGAAATACGAGATCGATAAAAACGACGTATAATAATTAATTAAGTACTAAACAAACGTTGTCTGACTGACAGACTAAATATTCAACAGTTGTGACGTACTAGATATTCGCCAATTATATGTTAAAACACTACTAAACTACATTTTTGACCAAAAAAACCAATTTCAACTTACACAAAATATCACTAACAGACCAGTTAGACAAGCGTATAAAGAAAACATGAAAACTCCGACGGTAAATACAAGCTTTGGACAAAGACACTATCAATTCCATGATATAAAAGCTTTCAACAGTCTCTAACACTTGAAAAATAAAGTTGAGGAAAACAAAAATAAATTCAGAAACAAAATTACAAAATGGTTTAAAGAACAAAAAGACAATATTAACAAAATTTCATAACATAAAATAATAAAACTTACACGTAACACACAAAATCAATATAAAACACACATCACTCACAAACACACAACATATAATAATAATAATAAAATAACAAATTAACACAACATATATAACCCAGTGAGGCCAACATTACTGAATTAAAATATGAAATATTATAAAATAATGTATCAACAATAAAAAAATAATAATATAAATATACCGATTTTTTAATTTTTTTCAGTTTATTTCTTTTTATTTAAATTTTATTTTACTTTCATTTTAAATCTATATTTTTCGTTAAAATTTATCTAAATCTTTTGTTTTTTTGTCTTCATCAACATTATGTATATTTTCTATAAATGTATTTTGAATATTTTTTGTGTTATAAAATGGAATCCTCAGCACGGGTAAGCCACCCAGTGAGGCCAACATTACTAGATTGTAATAAGAAATGTAAAATATTGTACCAAAATAAAAATAAAATGATCGGACGTTGTCCCGGTAAGACAAAGATCCTGGGTTCGGTTCCCAGTTGAGACTGTTATGTTTTTATTTTTCTGTGTCTTGTTCTGTTTCATGTTTCGTTTAGATTTATTGGTATTATATTCATCTTCAATGATAGAAAAGTAAACTTTTTCAAAATTACATGATATTATTGTTTTGTATTTAATTTCTTTAAAAGTGAAATTTCTTTAATAGTGCTAATTCCTTAACAGTGTAATTTTTTAAATTGTGTCATTTGTTTAATTGTGTAATTTCCTTAATAGTATGTTTTTTTTAGTAGACAATTTCTTTAAAAGTGTAATTTCTTTAAAATGTAATTTCATCAATAGTGTAATTTATGAAATAGAGTAACCTTTAATGGCGTAATTGGTGAAATATATATTTTCGAATTTATTTCAATAGTCTTTCTGGGGCCCAGGAGACAAAAATTCTCATGTTAAACGAATAATTTAAATTAAGTGTATGGATCACACTTCTTGGGATTATTTGTAAAAAGTATATTTTTAATTCTAATATTTAAAGAGCCTTTCTGAGAATAAATATAATTTAATTATGCTTACCATAATATTATTGCCGATTTTGCAAATAAATTCCCAAAATCGTATATATTTCGACATTAATTTTCTAAAGACGTTAGCTACCTTTAAATAATGTATGCGAAATCAATTTCTCCATCAAATCGAAGAAATATTCTGAGAAAATTCACAAAACCTTTTCCAGGAATATCTTTTCATTTTTCACTAAAAGGCACAAATTGAAGCCTGATATTCGAATATATTTTACGGAAAGCAGAATACATTTGGTGACACATGCTTTTTAAGCACATTTTCTCAATAATATGATCCTCAGAGGAGTTTAATAAAACACTATAATAATATTTTTATTGATGATTTCTTTTTCTGACAGGATGTACAACAAAGTACTGGATAACTTAAATTCTTACTCTCACAAATAGAATACATATAAAAAATAAATTAGAATTATATCACTTGATTTTTTTCTAAAAGACTAAATGATTAGTCAATTTTTATTAGAAAAACTTTTCTATAATTTTTTAAAGTTATACCTATCAATGTAATATATAATTGAAGAAGAAGATAAAACTAACAAATCTAATTGATATATGAAACAGAACAACACACAGAAAGTAATAAAAAATGTTTCTCGGATAAACATACGTTTAATATTTAGTGTCTCGGATAAACACATGCTTAATATTTCATATTTGTAATAAGAATTAACTTTGTGGCTCGCCATAATTTACAATAAAAATATATAAATTTGTTTTAGACCACTTTAATTTTAATTGCACTCTACCGGTTTCAGAAGCGCACTACCTTCGTCAGGAGAATATTAAAACTAACCTATGACACAAAATATTGAAAATATATACAAAAAAAAAATAACATATATATATATATATAAATTACGTGTTTGAGTGGGAGGTTAACAAAAGGGGAGGGGTAATTGCTGGAATTCCGGCAATAACAGAGCGTATTACTGGAAATATATCTAGAAAGAAACAAAACGATAAATTACTTTGATAATTTAATATACTAGCGTTATTATTTAGGTATTTTTTTTGATTTCAAGTGCTTCAAAAAAATTAGATAACTTAGTTTAATTTAACTAATAAGTCAATTATTAGTTATATTAGTTGAAATGAGCTAAAGAAGAATAAGAAACTTAAGCTCATTTCAAATATTATTATTATTTTCTGTGTCTTGTTCAATTTCGAGTTTCATTTAGATCGATTAGAATTATCTTCTTCTTCAATGATATATCACATTGATATGTATAACCTTTAAAAGTTAAAGAAAAGTTGTTCCAATGAAAATTTAAAAATTATACCACTTATCTGAATTATTGAAAAATACTGCATTACGGGTAGGTACGTACTTGTGAATTCTTCACACAAAGCTATTTCAACAGCTATATTTTACTTTAATTAATGATTTAATAGAAATTTTTAGTCCGTTCTTGCGTCTAAAACGTATGTTTTCAATTTTCTCTAATTTAATAAAACCAAAATTTTCTCTCAAATCCTAAGATTTTTAAGTAGGTACTTGAATACCTACCTTCTTAATTATAAATAATAAACCATGTAATTCAAAAAAGGAATAACATTAAGAGTTTGTTCAAAGAAATACGGTCTAACAATTCCTTTAAGGCGAAGCTTAATGCTAAATCTATTCTCTATTTTGATTAATCTTTATAACGAATTGGTGTATATTATGAATACCAAAAAATATGCTTTAGATAAAGTGAATGTTTTTCTATCGTTTCGCTTGAGTAGAACACAAATAAAAAAATAAAATACTCAATAAAAAAATATAAATGCAAACTACTAAAAAACATATTTTTAATAGACATTTATGAACGCGTAAAGGAAACAACTTAAAAAAATAGATTTTTATAGCCAAGATTATCTGTGACAGTTTCACTTGATTAAATTTTTTGTTTTCTTATAAAATTATTTCCAAAAAAATAAAAACCAGTTTTGTGCTTAAAATCGAACGTTTCTAGACTCCGTTTGTTGAGCGATTTTAATGCCTATTACCTACAATTTAAGGTATACCAAGAATATACACATTTTTGGCTTGTAGTTTCCTCTTAAGACACGTACACTGCATATTAAACATGTGTTTATCCGAGACACTCTCTAGGTTATAAACCAATTCATTAGGAAGTTGTCATCATTCAAAGGGATATCTGCCAAAAATATAAATATAAATAGACTTTCTTCAGGCAGGTAGGCAGCATAAAATTGATTATTCCGATTTGACAGTTCTTAGTTCAACCCTTGTTCCAACGCTCCGACACGGACGCCATCTTGAACCAGTAACGAAACGCAATAAACAAATTTGCTGACAAATGAAAGATATTGTGAAGAGAAACCTCCCCATGTATTTTGAATGTTCGTCTTTTGCCACGGACTTAAGGAAAATATTACATTTTCCACTTAATTTGTATGTAACACATATTAGCTAAGAGAAACCAATGCTTACTCCATTACAAATACCAACCAATTAAAACTAATCGTAGCCCAGGTAGTAGTTACCGTCGAAATTTGAACTTATACTAAAATTTAAATATCTTACGGCCCAATCCGCTGCAAAGTTAATACTTAAAATTCTTCACTATTCTATCAACGTAGTTCCACGACTGTTAATGTAATTACTCCAATTAACAGTTACGGGAGCTTTAATTTAAGCTATTAAAATTAAAGTTTGTTTTAAATTTTTGTAATATATTGATATAAAAATGTTTAATGAACGTTTTATTTACAAAGGATATCAAATTATTATAAGCAATAATTAGTCGCCTGAAATATCAATACAATTTGAAAATATCTCCCGAGCAAACATAAAAGTAAATATAATATGCAGTAATCGTTGATTGAAGTACTAGTAAATATTGAAATAATTCGACATAGCTCAGTGGTCAAGAGCACCTGACCCGACATCAGAAGGTGCGGCTTCAATTCCCGTAGGCGGCATTTATTTTTACTCGGGAGATATTTTCAATCTGTTTGGATATTTCAGGCGACTAATTATTGCTTATAATAATTTGATATCCTTTGTGCTATGCATAAAAAACCTTGTCTTATAAACATTAATTTATCATTAAAAAATATAATAGTTTTATTTACAAATGCCAATTTTGGGAAACCTTACAGTACTCCTCAAATATTAGTTTTATTATGTTAAAAAATATTATATTTTAGAGCGATTTTAGGCATATTGTGCCAAGTTTGCTAAACGTTTTGAGATAATGTGAAAAATTTACAGAACTTAAAAATTTGGGATAAGCGATGAAATCTAGGTGGGTTAATTGGATTTAAACCGCATTAAATAGTTTCATATATTTCCACAAGAATATTTTGAGAATAAGGCGATGCCATACGTAGTAATTCAAAATCATGTGTTTTTGGTTTGAAAATTTGGTCGCCTACAAATGTTTCAGATGCTTTAATTAAATACTGCGAGTAGAATACATCTTGGCCTTTGAAATAATCGAGTTTTTTTTAGATAAATCTTTTTATAAGCCCAGAAAAAAATAGTGTAAAGGCCTATGAAAACTGCTTTAAAGTTCAAAATCTCTTACTTACGAACCCATTTTCGGTTATGATTTTATTGTATAATGTGGCAAATTAAGTTATTTATAAAATGATCGAAAAAAATTAAATTTTTATGCCTGAAAATTCGCAAAATAAAATAAAAAGCACTTTTTGGCCATGTTTTTTTCTTGTTTAAATCAAAACAAGCGGATGGTGTTAAGCGGCAATTTAAACCCTATCGCCATCTACGTAAGGGTTTTTATTATTGATAGCGGCTCAATTTGAAATATTACACGACGTAGTGCATCGCCTTTTACATAATATGTTAAATGTATGTTTACGACACCAATTGCTCTAGTGGATGTAGTGAATATACAAAATAACTTCATTTAATTTTTAAGTAGTAGACATTCACTGTCCAACTCAGTGGTTTCCAAACTTCCTTCGAGTCGCGACCATATTTTATAGTTTATAGAAACCAAGTGACTAGCGTCCCCAGGGGTGGGTATCTAGCGGTTTCTAAAAATAGATAAAATGACGTTAGTTGGAGAGAGTTTCCCTGGTTTTATGAAATTTGTAGGTGTTAACAGATCCTGATTTCGCGACAACTGATAACATAATCAATAATTAGTCATCTGAATTATCCACACAAATTGAAATAAATGCCTGAACCCGCACTTTCTGATGTCCGGTCAGGTGCTCTGGGCCATTCATCGTCTTATTCCCAACACGCCAAATAATTTAATATGTACTAGTATTTCAATCAACAATTAGTGCTTATTATATTTTTTTCACCTGTAAACAAACAACTTTATTTTTGTAGGAAAGGCTTTGTTAGTGCTAAATTTCCCACTAGATGGCGTCGAGACATATTATATCTTCATTTTTTGGTGAAATATTTTGACTTGCGACAGCTGATTTATGTCGTGAGTGACCCGCGTTTCGTCGAATGAATTTAAGACGAATGACAATTTATTTTATTGACTGAGTGTAGAGAAGTCCTATTTTAACTCGACCGTTTTGCATTTGGTCTGTCAGTAAATTTGTTTGAACGTTGCATTTCCATTTCAAGATGATGGCCTTTTAAAGGTTTAGTAAATCCATTTTTAGCATTCTCTTTTTAGTGTATCCAGTATTCATCTTACCAAAGACCTTTCAGTTATAATTGACTAATCGCAGCAAATTCTTGTTTTAACTCGACCGTTTTACAGTTAATTTGTTTGTATGTTCCGTTTCCGTTCCAAGATGGTAACCGTTTTAACGGTTTAGTAAAAATATTTTTTCAAACGTAAAATCGTCGTGTTTAACGGCAACTTTTTTCGCATTTATTCAATATTATGGTACCTACCTGCCTGAAGAAAGTTTGAATAATGAACTATATTTGAGATACTGACGTTATTTTGGAGAAATTGTATGATTCGTTGTTTTAAGTTAAAAAAATTACATAAATTTAAAATTAAGTACCAGTCTACTTAACTACAAATCGTTTGATTTGTAAGATGAGAGAAGCTTAGAAATGTGTCAATTTTTTTGTTAAGTGAGGTCTACTGTTCACAAAACTACCAGTTTAGATTTTTTTTTTTAGTATAGGTACCTACTGGTTTTGGAAAACGACTCTAGGACCAACTAATGGTAAAACCAGTATGAATGTAGGGATTTTTAAATATGATAAAGAAAACATAAAGGAAATATGTAGATGTTTCGTTTTAATATTCTTAATTCAATGTGGTTTAACTGGAAAAATATTTTTTTATTGAACTTGTTAATTTATTTAATATTTTTTTCATTTACGTTCTCGGGACTTTTTCATAATCCAGTAAAAATTAATTATAATACAATAATGCATTCAAACAAACATAATACTAATAAAAATAGTAGTTATATTTTTATAGTATCAAAAGAATATACAAAAATTGGATAGGAACAAAATTAATTAACATAATTCATTTCAATACAACAGAAAGAGATATAGAAAAATGTATTTAATACGTGCCTGGAGTAAATAACAAAAATCAGCAAAAAAGAAAAAAAATATCGGTAAAATATTTACAAAAAAGTAAGATTTATAATAAAATGATGTTAGGGAAACAAAATGTTTTTTGAAATTTTTGATTCAAATTTTAGGAATAAATAAAAAAAGGAAATGAATTTATTTGCAAGCCTATGTAATCTTTGGATTTGGAAATATATAAATAAGTTGTTGATTATAGATGAATTAACAAAGAACAACCCAGGAAGTCGCTTGTTACGATTTGATAATCGAAACGTTATTAGCTTAGTTAAGTTACTTATCATACTTAAATACAATATGTTTTCAGTTTATGATTTCGCTAGGCAACTTCACGGAAAAAAGTTTTTGGACTTTTTGGCTCGCTACCCATATGTTAGGAACTCGTGACCCTAACTCATTTGCCAGTTATTTTTTAAAGCACATTCTTTCTGAACAACTTTGAAACGTCAACATATTTTTCACTGGAGTTTTGACAAAATTAAATTACAACCGGAAAAGCATTTATTGTCATGCTGTGCAACATTCTCATATGATCACTAGAAAAGATAAAATTATTTCGACATAAAATTTGGCATGCGTATATGAGTACCGCCGCCCCGGAAATCATTTATTGAATAACCAACACTCCTGCCATAGGTGACCCCGAGTGGTTCGCTACGTTTGGTGACTTAGCAAGGGTGCCCGGGTTCATGGGTGAGGTTTGTCTAGGTCTTAACGGCTTGAGAGACTGGTTGAGGAAGACCTTTTGACCTCTCCATCATCACGATACATCGCCTTGTATGGGTCATACGTCCATCACTCTTGGGTACATACCTCTTTTCTTCTCAGAAATTTCTGACCATCTTTTTTCTAAAAAGTCTCCCGCACAGCATCCCCCAAAGATGACGCAGGCAATGAGGGATTTTTTTCCCTCAGGTCCCCTTGTGTGGAACAAATGTTAAGAAAAATAAAAAAAATATCATGGTTTGTCCATCAATTCTATTAATCCAACATTGCAATATATTTTCTTGACAAATTGCGAAATCCAATAAAACGAACACTCGGCAGTTCTGTTATCGACTGTAGTGTACAACTTTTCTGAAGTTGGCAGTTATCTGAACATGACAGTTTGCTTAACCGTCTCGTTATCAAGTTTGAAAACTTCCTTCCGGTTCCAAGATGTAGTTTGATTATTTCTTTGGAAAGCGAAACAACTGTCACCCGTATTAATAATACTATTAATACAGAATTGGGCAAAAGTAATCACCTTTTTGGAAAACGCAATAACTTTTGCAAATGGCGCCAAATATCAATTTGGTTTTGACATTTGTAAAGTAAACAAACGCAGAATACAAATCAACAAGACATGAATCGGTTAACAATAAGCAGTACCAAAGTTTATCATAAAAACAATTACAGCAAAAGAACATCGGGTGATTACTTTTGCCCCATCTGTAGTAGATCTTTATTGTAAAATTTGATGTCAAACATACTAATTTTGGTTATTGATGCACAGGTTAATAATGTCAAAATATAAAAAAAATTATTAAGGTTCAACGAACTCTTAATTAAGAAATTAAACTACCAATTTTATCAGGCAAGTGAAATAAAGTAGGCATCAAATTATTTTGTTTATTTATTGGAACAACTTTCCTTTTTTTAAGGTTATACCCAACAATATAATATATCATTGAAGAAGAAGATAATACTAAAAAAACTAAATAAAACGTAAAACACAACAGAACATAGAAAATAAAAAGATAACGGTGACAACTAGGAATCGAACCAACGATCTCTTGTCTTTACTGGACAACGTCTTAACCACTTGACCATTGGGACAAATATTTTAAACGTCGTATTTGTTGACCTTATATTTCAAATCAGAATTAACAATTTTATCTTGCAAATTATTTCTTCCCATATTTTTGGCAGGTAAGTTTTTTTGTATCTAAGATTATCCAAATTGTAAAACCCTTCAAAAATGCAACTTTACTTGTTAATATTAGTCTAAGAAATAGTAATTATTTAAATATAATATAAATTGTAATAATTAACTTTTTACGAAATTCCGTTGTTTTTTCCCCCACAAAAATATTTTTTCATTGAAGAAAATTATTATTTAGTTGCAAACAAATCAGCTTTTTTTTACTTTAAAACGTTTAAATTTCATTTTTTTTCTTTTTTCACTTGTGCTATCATGTAGAATAACCCCACGAAGTTTGTGCATTATACCTCCGGACACCCTGTATAAAAAATTAACTATTAAAAATAATAGACATAAAATTTATCATTTTTAATTTTTTTGGAATTTTTTTTTTTTGGATAAATTGTAATCCGTTTCAATATCTATTGAGCCAGAGTTACAGACACAATCAAAATTAGTATTTTCGATGATTGATGATAAATTAAAAGTTTGGTGTTTTACTTAATTTAAATTATTTATGGTAATAAAAATACACATATTATCAATGTTTTCAAAATAAACACAAAACAATACATGAAATCGTTTCAACATTCTTCGTAAACAAAGCATTAGTTCAAACAGGTCCCAAAAGAAAGATTTTGTTCAAGTGAATTATATCGCTTGGAAAACGGTTCTGCGAAAGTTTAATCAAAACAGTCGAAGCGAAAAGCTTCTATTACGAGCTTTCCATATAACTGACAAATTCCTTGTTCTTTGTATAATGGATATTAAAAAGTTCTTACTTTTATTGTATGGGAAAAAACTTTTGTTATTATTGTATTCGTACAGATGGCCGAATAATAAAATTTATGAAGAAACTTTAGCAAAATATTGTATTTCGTTGTAGGAGTCATGAATAAACGAGTAGTCTAAGAAGTTAGTGTGATCGATGTCGATATGACATATTTGTTAAATTTCAAGTCATCAATTCATGTTAGACTTTTTGATTCCAAAAAGAGAACTTGACTTACTTTAACAAGTGTTTCCTGACATTATTTGGAGTAAAAAAATACAGTGTGTGGCAAGCCTACGCACGACGGAAGTGAAACTTTTAGTATTCTTCTCTCTCTCTTTTCATTTCATTCTCTCTTTTTTTCTGTCTATTGACATATTTATAAGAAGCATGTGATAAAAAAAAATAAAAGTTATAAAAATATGGGATTCGAACCCGGGTCCTGCATAACGAGTGTCGAACGCTCTGCCTCTAGACAGCGAGGAAAGGTATCTCGCGCGACGAGAACCGCGTATACAACGTGTACTCCTCAATTGACTTGTCCCGCGCAATTTTTCGTTTTCAAACACGGCAAATGAATAATATCACATAACGTCTCGTTAACGCTTTATATAGGGTCGAATCGAAGATATATCGGCAGTGTGAAGTCATATCTGCCGTTTTTCAAAATATTTCCGTATATTTGTCCGTTTTGCAAAAGATTTATCGTGTTTTAACAGTCTCATACCCGTATGGAGTCTGAATTTGAAAAATATTTCTAAATTTTGAAAAACTCACTCAACGGCTGTGTTATTTACAAAAAAAACTTGTCACGCACGTCTGCGAGGGTAATTAGTCGCGTTATCGGCCTTGATTAGTAATTTTAATGATTTCAAATAAAAATAATTAATCAAAATACCGAGCGACTCTACCGGCTCGATTTGTAAGCTATATTTCGACCAAAATATCATATAGGTACCGACCGTTACTTCTAGCCAATTACTCGAGTGAACACCTGCCGGTCTAGAGTCTCACTAATTGGATTTAGACATTTCGGGAGACTCTCGGTTAAAATTAACAAATTTATGTAATTTTTTACTTCATTATTATAAATCATGTAGATATCTTCTTATATGTATGCCTGACAAAGTCGCAGCACGAGAGCATTTTATCACTTTTCCTCGTATTAAAAAAATCACAAAAAGAAAAAAAAAATTAGCTAAAGCGGGGATCGAACCTCGGTTCTTCAGGACGACAGTCGGGCGCTCTGCCTCTAGACCACAAAGCTGAGTTTGGAGAGTGACCTAAACTAGGTATATAATATTAGCTAGGCTCCTATAGCGAAATGATCACGGTTTTTCGTGGCGGTCATGAGCCGGTTTTACTCCGGTCCTCGAAAATGCATGACGCGCGTAAAGAAGTTTCACTTCAAAAGTGTGAACGAAATTTTGAGCTTTGGTGACCTTTTGATGTTTTTTATTCCAATTTTTTTCTTCATCAAAACCAAATAAAAAAATTATTCTTCTACTTATCCTTATTCCTGAATAACACCTGCCGACTGCTCGGTCGAGACAATCCTTTCGGCCTAGTGCTCGGCTGATGTTATCAGTACAGTCAGAGTTCTTGGCCTGGTAGTGGGTGAGTGATTCGGGCGAGACAGTGGATAGAAGTAAGGTCCAATGTCTCGGTCGAGTAAGTATCCCTCCACTTACATACTCAACTCTGCACTTAACCAGAACCTTCTAGATTACAAAGCTGGGAAACTCATTCAAAGCAGCCTCCTAACTTGTATGAGGTCCTACAAAAAAAATAAAAATATTTTGTCGATCTAAACGTATTTTATTCAATTATTTCAAAATATTTTAGTTATTTAAAATTTTAGGAGGTCGATTTGATTCCTAGCCTTGTGATCTAGAACGATTTGACTTCACTCGTTCTCCACAGATAGAGCAAGAAACCAATAAAAGTAAAAAAAAAATACTTTTTTTATTTTTTCATTATTTTTTTAGGGGTGTTGTTGTAAAACTCTCTTAATTTTTCTCTTTCCTCCATTGCGAAACCATAACAGCACTTTAAACTAATCCCAATGAACTGGCTCGTCCACTGTCTCTTCTAGAAGTGTCCACTTCTACTCTCCAATAAGTTGCTCGTCCGAGTAACAAAGCGGGTGACTCGGCCGAGCACTCCGCAGATGTAATTAGGCTTTAACTATCCAATTTTCTACTTATTTTTTTTTTGTGTATTTTAAGAGAGCTATATTTATACAAAGTAAAAAATAAAATAATATGTAAAAAACCTTCCTTCTGAAGTCAAACCGGCCTTTTATACCAATAACAATATAGGTAAATTTCTAATTAATTCTAAAGATAAGGACGATAAATTAAGTCATTCGGGGATTTATAAAATAAATTGTAATAATTGTTCGGCTTTCTATATCGGTAAGACATCACGTAATGTTAATATTAGGATAAAGGAGCATCTTCGTTGCCTCAATAATAACGGTTTTTCCGAATTCGCAAATCATTTGATCGATAAAGATCATACATTCTGTCATAGCACCGGTGCTAACATCTTACATAAAAACGGGCATGGTAACAGACTAAACAATTTAGAGGCACTAGAAATTAAAAAAGCTATAAAAACCAAAAGTCAGATACTTAATAATCAATTAGACATATCAAGTAGTCCAATATTAAGTCTGTTTCCAATAAACCCATAAAAAATTCCCAGTTCTCCTTACCTCCTTACCACCATGCCAGTTGATGCTTTGTTTCTCCCGATTTATTGGTATAACCCATTAGTCTACATAATTATCTGGCGGTTTTTCCATTACTTGTGCACTTATGTTAATGTATTTTATGACCGTCTTTGTGTTGCTTATATTTGTATCATGTTGTCTCCCTCTATAATATATTTGTATCATGTTGTCTCCCTCTATATTTTGTTATATATATGCACACATTATGTACTTTCTTGTTTAGTATTAATTTGTACCCTGATAATGCTTAAGTAAAGCGAAACCGGTCGGTTCTTAAATTATTAAATATCGTGGTTTTAAAACAAAAAAGTATTTTATTTTGTTAAATATGTCAAACCACAAAGTGATTGCTTTCTACAATAATAAAATAAAATAATAATTTAAAAATGGTGACCGGGTATCTCCTCAAAATAACAGTTCAACACATCTACAAAAAGTGATATAAAGTCATGAAAAGTGATGAAACAAAAAATAAAATATTTAATATAGTTTTTGTTTCATCAATTTTAATGACCATATCACTTTTTAAAAGTGTGTTTAATTGTCATTTTGATGAAATATCATATAATTAAAAAATATGGATCTGTATTTTATTTACATTAACCCCCCCCCCCCCCCTAATGAAAATAATTTCCCTCAGGGCCTTCTTTGTGGGGGTGCATTGTGGAGTTTTTTTTTTAAGGAAATCAAGGTGTGGATGTTCTGGGAAGAAAAAAGGTATGAGGTGTGGGTGAATGATGGACGTACGAATATATCCCTCCACCTGTGGCGCAAGGTGATAGGTCGAGAAACCAGTGGGAGAGGTCAAAGGGTCTCTCCAAACCAACCTTTCCCGATCTGGCACGCCAAGCAGCTAGTGGGTGGGCGCATCCGGAATACACCTCAACCCGGGCAAATATAAATCACGAAACATAAATGGTTCCCGGGGAGGCGGTACACAAACATGCCTCTCAAATTATTAAAAAAAATTCGTACCATCGCAAACATAAAATATTATAAAACCAATCACATATTATTGCAACACAACGTGCAATGCAACAAAGATTGCAAGAATTTTGCATAGTGTATACCTAGTTTGCTGTGCGCGCAAACTGCTCACCGAACGGACATTAAGGTAATTTTTTGCAACCTTTGTTGGATTGCATGTTGTTTTGCTAATATTCGTCTGCGGTTTCAGATTCTTATGTTAAATTTAAGGCCAAAAGCTGTAACATTAAATGGAAGAAGCCTTTAAATTGCATTAAACATCGTAATATTTTTTGGCTTCAACGTGCATCGCTTATAATTATGTTAATATTAAGAAAAGCGTTGTGGAGAAAAAAAAAGATTTTTAATGTAAATACCGCACCAGTGTCCCAACTGTCCAGAGCCAGTGGAACTATGACATCCTCATTAGGGGACGTTATAATGTTAAAGGGAGTGAGGAGGAGAAGTATTCGCAGAACGAAAATACTACTTTAGTATGAGAAATTATACTTTACCTTAAAGTAATAATTTTTTTAGAACTGGAATCTCAGTTAAGGACAATAATTATTCTGTCATCTGAGAGAGCTGCAGGTGGATTCCTATTATTTATCCTTAGCTAAGGAATATACTTATCTCCCTCATTTTAGCTTTGGCATGAACTAAAGCGAGTGAGATAGTCGCGCATAGTAAAATGAAGTGGATAGCTAAGGATAAATAGCTAAGGATAAATCCGCCTCCTGGAATCATAGTTAATGAAAAAATTGTTTATAATTGTAAGGTTGAGGACAATTCTTATCTTTAAGTAATCGCCCCTTCTGAAAGATCCTGGATTTTCAGATCTAAACACTAAATACGTCCATAGCAATTTGAAGCACTGTTTTGAATCCGGTTGGTTATATTTCATGAAAACTACATTCAAATTGTCTTTCATTACATTAACATACCACATTTTTAAGCTTAATGCAACCATCCAGTTGCAATGTCATTAGCCATGATGCAAAAAATTTAATTCATTAAAAATATGTAAAAAGTCTACTTATAAAATCACGTAGGCAGAGGATATGTGGCGAAATTGTGTGTAAATTTAACAGTATATCTCAAGGGATATAAATACGAATAAAATAAGCAAACGAATAATCATGAAAACTTTCCAGAGGCTTACAGGTGGGGAGCACTTAAGTTGAAGGAAAAAGCTCCCGGCGGATTTCCACTTTGATGATAGTTTCAAATTGTAAATTGAAAACACTACTAAAACTATCACTATGAACTACGAGTATGTAGGTATATAAGTATTTACATTTAACACTTTAAAATAATAATTCATTAGTAAACGATTCTTTTTTTAAGCGAGCAAAATAGAAATTAAAGAAAAATGACGGTCCGTGGCTAAGCTGGCATCGCGTTTGGGTCCTCCAGGCATTGTAAGTTCGATTCCTCGGCTGGCTAAGTCCTTTGTCACATCACGAGCAACATTTTCCGCTTACTGTGTTGGTAGTAGGAATTTTTTTAATATTTTCAGGTTATTCATAATCCACGAACGATTTCTTTAATAAAAAAATTCGTATGAAAAATTCAAGCTAGATTGTAGGGGCCATATTAATAAGAAGAAAATGTAATGAATTTAAAAATTTACGAATGTTATTTAAATTAAATTAGACATTTGTAAACTTAATGTACAAATTTACATTTAATTTAACGTAGTTAAATATATAAATGGCTAAAATAAAGTTAATTATTAAATAAAAAAAAGGCAAAAATATAGGCTAGTATATCTGGAAGATGTCAAGTCAAGCTTTAGAAACGTTTTGAGTTCATTGTTATTGAAAGGAAACATTTTTGAGCAAGGAAGATTATTGCTTTTTTATGAAAGCATAGTGTCATCTACGCTAGGAGATGACTTGTATCGTGGAGGATATTTCACAAAAGAAAGCATAGTGTCGTCTAAGCCAAGAGTTCACCTGAATCATGGAGGATATTTTACGATAAAAAGCATACTGCCCTCTACGCAATGAGTTCACCGGAATCATGGAGGATATTTTACAATAGAAAGCATAGCATCCTCTACGCCAGGAGTTCACCTGTATTGTGGAGGATATTTTACAATGGAAAACATAGTGTCTTCTACGCTAGGAGTTCATTTGTATCGTGGAGGATATTTTACACTAGAAAGCATAGTGTCCTCAATGCCGGAAGTTTATTTGTATCGTGGAGGATATTTCGGTCACAACCTTCACCCTCACAACATGCCCCAATTTAAGATGCCATAGTCTCATTGGCTCAACGGTTGGGAGCATCTGGGACTCTTGCATAAATATTCATTCTTCAGCAGTTACTACAATTTTATTTAGCTGTCTCGTGTTTAGGATTTGAATAGTCTTTTGTAAACTAACGACAGTGCAATTTCCTTTCAATATTATATAACATTTCCAGGAGGCACGAAATTCAATCGTAGGGCGTTAAGGTTCTCACTTATTAGAACTCAAAGGCTTTGCTTTAGTTGGATTATTAGAAAACCTCAAATAAAGCCTTTCTTAATGCCTTTTTAAACTACCCACAGACAATCGTGCGGTTTCGCATAAAAAAATGAAAACAAAAAGTTCTATGATAAGAAGACCTCGCGTAATGTTAATTATTTCAATTTGACAGCTCGTAATGCTCACACGAACTGTGGCGGCGTAAAAATATACAATCCAAAACGCTTATTTATAGGAATGATCGGACACGGAACAAACAAACAAATTTACAGACAGGCAAAGCGTTAAAACAGTTTTTCCCTACGCTCAGTCAACAAATTAAAAATTGATTTATGAAAATATCAATGTACATAATATGAAAAATGTGAGCGTACAATCATGCATAATATAATTATGTAAGAATTTGGTTTAATTAATTTATCTTTACTCTTCTTCTTCTTTCGAATGGTGGGGGGCGGTGTAAAAGGGAAACATCTAAATTAGTGAGCGAGTCTAGCGCCTCATAAATCCTGCCGGGGAATGAATGCAGCGGGCATTTTTTTACCACATGTTCGATTGTCTGCATCACATCGCATTCACACATGGCAGACTATTTAAGGCCCCACCTGTGCATTATATGGGCACAACGGCTATGAGAGGACCTTAACTTAACCTTTACAGCAACCTTCAACCTTTTCTCAAACTATATCTTATATTATTGCAGTCACGTACTAGTTCTCCAGTAGTTCAGACACCAAGTTATAATTATATTACACTAACTCGAGACTCTCTGTAATGGTTATCAATTCGTTCCAATAACCATAGAACATCCAAATATTTCGATAATTAATCACGCAAAACTTAATTGCCCCCTCCTAGCGTTGTAATTCACGTAAAAGTACCTATTTCAGCAATAAATCGTCAAAAATCTATACTATTAACTATTTTATACTAGACTAGCTGTAGTCCTCGGGTCTGTCCGGGTTCCAATTTCTTTCAAAATGAGATATTTCCTTAAAAACAGCCTTACCCACATTGGAAAGAAGAAGATGATTTGTTGCATTCTAAATTGTCGCAAGTCAGTATTCGTATTCATTTCGTGTGGCAAGCAGGTGTAATCGTCATGTCATCGTGAATTGGAGTCGTATATTACATGCTTTGTGCTCTGTTTGCAAATATCAAAGATTATCTCGTTTAGGAGGAAGTTTCACTCTGTATACAGTGCCAGTTCGTCGAGAGCCCTACTGCCGGGATTCATGAGAATTCAAGGTAGGCCGTTTCCATCATTACACATTTCTCGTGATTTTCAAACCCAATTAAATGTGCTTCATACTGTTGTATTCTTTTTGATTTGATTTACAGTCCATTTCCGTGTAATAGAACATGGTACATTTTGTGGTCCTCTACCCGGATACCATATTGGTCCATTTCCCTCTTATTTTGACAGTCAGTTGTCAAAATCTTATCAAGTAGTATAATAATGCTGATTTAAGGTTTAAATTGAGTAGGACCTAAAACACTTCCTTGAGGCACGCCGTAGCTAATTGGTAATTGATTGCTATGAGGGTGTTTTTTTCTAAATATCATGTCTACTGTCATCTTCCTTTTATTTTTAAGGTTAAGTTTGCTAAATTTCATCAATCTCAAAATAAAACAAAGCCTTACACAAGAAAACCAAAGCAAATTACTCAAAATATTATAAAAAAGAAATAAATATTTAATATAAGTTTACCATTATATATGAAATACCTGAATGACGTTTTTATGTAGCTTATATTATTATTTCGGAGTATCGCGTAGGAGCGATTACATTTTTGTTCTCATTACTTCTTATTGTAAATTACTTTTTTTCACATGTAAATTCCATATTACCAAACCTGTTCTATTAATTTATATTATTTTAATGCCATCTGCACCTTTAAAATGAGTTTATTTAGTTTGTCTGTTTTCTTATATTATGTACATCTTAATGGAAAATTAAATGTACCATGTCTTGTTCATTTTTTTTATTTTGTGGTATTTTGTTGTTGTTTTAAAAATAAAAACCATTAAAAATTATATTATGCACTAAATCATATAAAATATGTTTCACGTAAGGGCCAATCAGGGCGTTAAAATTAATATAATAGTTCTCCACAGACTGTTAATGTCTTCGGAAAGCGAAAAAGTTGTCACGTGTAATAATAATTACACAGTTATACTTCTTTACAAATAAACTTGTTTTTATTATTAAATAAAAAAAATTAGAATTGTGATGGAGTTTCACAAATTAAATTTGATAGCCATAAATATAGTATTACCTACTTCAAAAGAATAAACAATTGTCGTTCTCGGCTTTTTTACATTCCAGTTTAACTTTGGAATTAGTTCGGATCATTGTCGCTGGCTTTTTTATTCGACATCCGTTTCCCGCCTCGGAAATGGCGTCACATCCGGTTTATTGCTTATCCGGCCCACCGACAGATGGCAGCTCGAAAGCCTTCAATCGCCGGATGCGGAAACGTTGACCGGAAGGGGAACCGCCCTCGTGCTTAATGGGGAATCCCGAAAACGCTGCTATCTGGGAATATAAAATATCAATTCTGTGCAAATTCAGTTTTTATAGTTATATGTTAATAATGGCTTCTATTTTGGTACAGAAATCGTAGAGTTCTCTCAAAAGAGACATTACATTTACTTCAAACTTACGGAAGCCTAAAGGAAAATGATTTTCCTTATTTGTATTCTTTTTGGGATGCTCTGTGGAGCGTCTTTTGAAAAGAGAATATAGGAAGGAGAAATTTATAAGAGGTGGCTTGGAATCTGCTGGTCAGTTTGTCCAAGAGTCTAAATCTATCCCTCCCACTGCAGCGTAAAGCGTTGGGTCGAGAGAGTCTATCTGGAGAAATGGTCTCACTCAACCAGCTTCATCAGACGCATTCGCGACCAAGATCTGAACAAAACTTACCCTACAAACCTCCTCTGTTAAGTCACCAAACGCAGTAAACCACTTGACACCTATGACAGAGGTTTTGGTTATTCAATGAATGAATAAATCAAAATATAGTTCTGAATTCCGCACATTTCGAATATAAAAATCCTATATTTGAAGATAAATCAACTGAAAGTTCACTCGCCATGCAATGTCAATTCAGTTTCTATTTTCAGACGGAAACTACGTAGAAATGACCGGTACGATGGAAATTGAACGATTATAAAACTGCGCCTACGTATGTAGGATTACCTATATTAAGGCTGGCTTGCTATATACCGATGATGAGATAAACCTGAAGTAGGGTCAATTGTATTTTACTTCGGTCGGAATTGAAGGAACATTTTTAAATATCAAAATTATTAATTACCTAAACAGATTATCAACTGGATTTGCCTGTCTATGTCAAAAGAACTATTGCGATATTCTTTTATTTATCAATTTATAGATAATTTTATTAAAATCGCAGTTCAAGCAGAAAATTTGAGGAAGCTACATCAAATTTTTGACAAAACAAGTGTCCGAAACGCTCCCAACCGTATGCAGCCTATCAGTCTATGGAATCCCCGATCGGAGCATGTTCTGATACTGAAAGTAGTGGAGAGGGAAAGGAGATGATAAAGAGAAAGCGCAGGGAAGTATCTAGGTTTTTAGGTCTGGTCTTCGAACACGGCTAAAGCCATTTCACGCAACGTTTAAAATCTAATGGTGGTCATTATACTATATATTATTTTTAATTAATTTACCATATATAATACTTTCATACGCTGGAATTTGAACCTGTGACCTCTGATTAGTAGTCGAGATCCTTACCCATCGACCGCAGAGGCAGTGTTACAGCGTATTATTGAATACGAAATGGCATTTTTAAAATTAAATTACCTCCGTTTAAGCAATTTGATAGGTTTCCTCGTGTCGCATATTAAATCGTAGAGATGTTTACTATTTATTTTAGCGGTATGCCTTTGAACGTCGTTCGTTTAATATACAGTTCAAACAGGTTTGTAAATGAAAAGTACTTAAAAAGATACTCTAAGCTGAGTAGGTTTATCAGTATTCGCACATTAAAAAAAAACCATATCCATAAATAATGGGAAAGTGACACACCTAATTAAACAATAATAGCGAATGCAATATAAAGCAAAGTAAAGTGTTTTTAATATTGTGTTCTTTGCATGCGAAATAATATATTTAACTAAAATTTTCTAATATACCTGTAATAAATTTGATTTGAAGTAGTCTGCCAAATAAGTATGTTTCAGTAAATTATCTACCCGTACACTAAAGAGAAGTTCTGTGAACAGTGTAATATCTACCCGTACAGTATGTAGTAGTTCTGTGAACAGTGTAATATCTTCCCGTACACTAGGTAGTAGTTCTGTGAACAGTGTTATATCTTCCCGTACACTAGATAGTTGTTCTGTGAACAGTTGATAGTAGCTCTGTGAACAGTGTAATATATACCCGTACACTATGTAGTAGTTCTGTGAACAGTGTTATATCGTCCCGTACACTAGATAGTTGTTCTGTAAACAGTTGATAGTAGCTCTGTGAACAGTGTAATATATACCCGTACACTATGTAGTAGTTCTGTGAACAGTGTTATATCATCCCGTACACTAGATAGTTGTTCTGTAAACAGTAGATAGTAGCTCTGTGAACAGTGTTACTCGTACACTATATAGTTGTTCTGTGAAAAGTGTAATATCTACCCGTACACTAGAGAAAAATTCTGTGAATAGTGTAATATCTACCCGTACACTATGTAGTAGTTCTATGAACAGTGTAATATTTTCGCGTACACTAGGTAGTAGTTCTGTGAACAGTGTTATATCTTCCCGTACACTAAATAGTTGTTCTGTGAACATTGTTACAGATCTCCCGTCCAAAAAAGTATGCTTTTATTTTTTTTTGTTTATTTGATCACAACCAACATTTCCACTAAATTCAGAAGATTTGAAAATAGTTACTTGAATACTTGCCAACTTATTTATAATCCATATATTTTATAAGGAATCACACCATTTGATTATATTAGGTACTATCACAATGCAAACTTTTTTTTTCAAACATCATTTTGGTATGTCGGCACCACAATACTGAAAAAATACGAATAAGAGAATCTATATAAAGGAAACTATTTTACAATTGAAAATATAATAATTAACGAACTATTAAAACGGCTACCTTCTTCAACCGAAAACGGAAAGTAAAAAAATAAATATACAGACAGAGAAAAGCAAAACAGTCGCATTAAAATTGGACTTCACTGCGCTCCGTCAAAATAAATAAATGATACTATTAATTTCTCAAGAATTTCATAGTTAAATATTTTAATATTTTTATTTTTAATATAACAACTTTTTGCCGATTGCTAATTCCATTCGGAACGTCATACCTAGTAGGATGGCATAATTTCAGAGCAATCTGAACTGGAATAAAGCGAAAACACGTAGCCGAGCTTAGCTTGATCCTCCATAACGACACAAGCAACACATTCCGCTTACTATGATGGAAGAAATAGAATTTTTTAACATCAGGTCATTCGTAACCGGGAATATATTTTTATTAATAAAATACATATATATTCTGAACTCGAAGGATTTTTTTTCAATTAAAATCAAATAATATTATATTATTACATTTTTTTATAATTCCAATTGTATTACTTAAACAAGATCTAATTGTTTGCTTTGTTATTTACAGTTTTCTAAACTTCTATTGACTCTCCTTTGTTGTTCTTTATTACTTACGCAATTCTCATTTATCATACTATAGTTTATGTCTTATTATGCTATAAGTTATATTTTATTAAAGCCAGTTGGAGTTAAAGGTTCACGGTAAGCGTTCAAAAAGAATAATAAGATGATTTGAAAGGGAGAAATGTAAATACTATTATTAGATGTAGCGCACTAATATTTAAAAAAAAAACCATAAAAATTAGGCGAAAATTGTAAAAATATTTAATGAAACACAACTCGTTTACAATAGAGCAAATTTTTTTCGATAAATGTATGATTTGCATTTAACTTTTCCCTTACTGTGCTAAAAAAATCTACGCGTTCCGGTGCTGTGTAGTCAATACATATCTCAAAATAAGCGACTTAATATCGGAAAAATATGAATATTCATAGCTAATTGCTTATATTTACTATATTTTATATCAAAAGTGATAATTATTGTAATTTAATTGCTTTAAACATGAAAAACCCAACGGCAGATGCTAAAAAACGAGCGGTCAACGTCTAACGACGGTCTGCGACCAACTGGCTGGCGGCTAGTAGTGCTAGCACACACAAAGCTATGCGGTCGTAAGTATCGATGGTCTAAATAAAAATACAACTGCGGACGTGTGGATTTCTCATGTTCCCGCATGGCGAACTAAAGTGGGACATCAATAGCGTTGCATTTCCTCGCACACTCTTCGCGTAGCATTACCACACGGTTGATTGTATTGGTGTATTTGTTTCCGATTTTTAACAAAAATCTCTGATTTTTCATTGAATTTGAAAACTATGTAAAATATTATTTTTTAATTCAGTGCATAAATGTATAATGGAGGAATACCTAAAATCTGAACCCAGAATTTATTATATTTATAGAGTTATTAGAAGCAATGTGTTGTAAATACACACCACAGATAAGTTAAGGAAATACAAACTGTGAATTTTTTAAACTTGGTAAATAAGAGAACAAAATGTGTTTTTAATAATTTTCGGAATAAATGTGTTTTTAATAATTTTTTTCTACCGAGGGAATTTCATATAATTACCATTTCAGCTCTACAAATATATAGATGTTATTTTCAAAAACTTACATTTCTTTAAAAACTAAAAATGTTTAAGAAAATATGTTGAGAAATTGAGAATCTTAAGGATATGCATAAATAATAAAAAGTTTTTCCTGATGAACACACCATTGTTTCAAAATATGTTTTATTTAATTAAATAGTAGAGAAAATAAAGCGATTTTAAAAATCCTCCAGAAGATATTATAATCACCTTTTGTTGAAATAGTTTTTTCAAACTTTCGCATCAAAGGGAAGATTAGAGAGTAGAAAATGAAGAAAAAGCAATAAAAAGAGAGCGCAGTCCGAAATCTCGCATTTCTCTCTAGCCAGCTTTGTTTGATACAAAAGGGAAATAAATAAATTTTGCTCTCGATACACACATTACTTTCCCGTAGAACTGGGGTGTAATGCAATTCAAAATGGAGGAATTTGTATTTGAAAGGAATATTTTGAGATGAACTAATAAAACATGGGCACGTTTGTGTACCCGAAGTATCTTTGTGAATCTCTTTTATCTTACTAAAGTTAAAATTCTCCAAACGTCTTAAAATCATAATTCTTTTTTGATCGGTGTATTTGTTTGTGAAAATATGTAATCGATTTGATTCCATATTTTCACGGCAAAAAGTATATAATAAATGTTATAGTAATTTATTTTTGGAGTATTATGCCGTGTTTATTTATTAATAAACGCCCTTTTTGGGGCTTTTACATATGAATATTAAGAAATATACATTATTTATTGTAAATAACTGAATTGTTTCATTAAAAACGTTTTATATTTGTTTAAAGATAAATTGAAGATGTCCACTGACTATAATTGTTTCCCTCCATTAGTATTATGGGCAAAGAGGAATACATATGGTAGATAGTCCCAGAATATCTGTACTGAAATAAATCCTAACTTCTAGTATTACTTTGTGGAATCCGGACGCTTATCAATTCTATCAATACCGGACTATCAACTAAATCATTTAGAATTTTATATAGAAATACCAAGTCAGTGAAAATTCTTCTGTCTGACAATCTGAGCATATTCATATAATTTAACATTGTGTTCAACATAATTGCAGGAATACATATATACATATACATTTTAAAATTTATAAAACGTAAGAATTTGTTTTGTATTCTTTCAACGGCTTGTACATGTATATTATAATGTGGGTTCCAGACAGGAGAATTGTACTCAAGTTGACTTCTTACATAGGCAAAATATAACAATTTAGTACAATTTGTATTGTTAAAATTTCTGGTTAGCCTAGCTATAAATCTCAATATTTTTAAGCCGTTATTAGACATTTCTGTTATGTGGTTAACAAATGAAAGATTTGATTGAAAAGTGATGCCTAAGTCTTTGATTTGTGTTAATGTCTCAATAGCATTGTTATCAATGTTGCAATAAAAAAATCCACTGATTTTTCTAGAAAATCTAACTATTTGACGTTTTGAGAAAGTAAAATCTATTTTTATTAACCAAATTAATAAAATTTGTTGATATTGTCTTGAAGAATGTTGCAATGGTAAATATTTTGAAAAAACTCTATCAATTTTTCCAAAATTTCGGAGAGCATTACAGTGACCATTATCACAAATGTGCCAAAACAAAATTTCTCTAAAAAAAATCAATTTATTTGGTTATTTATTTTTTTCTTTAGGGTAAATTGTAGATAACTCTATATTTTATTTGTTTTAACGTGCTCCGTGGTCAAGCAGTTAAGAATAGAGATGCAAGATGGATATCCGGTATCCGACCACTTTTATACTATTCGGCCAGATGCCGGATAACGACGCGATGTCCAGCAGAAGGCGGATGGTTGAAAATTAAATAACAACATTTTTTTTTCAGATAGGAATTTAGAACATAAAATTGATATTTAAAATTTAAAATGATTATGAACAACGACAAGATTTTCAACACTTAGAGCCGCACATAATCTCTGTTACTAATTTGACTTTTAACGTATCCGGATCACTAATACTTTGACCTAGTATTGACATGACATATATCAGGAACCCGTAGACATGAACGGACCCATACTTCAACCTGTAGATTACAGTATTGGTATGTTAACGTTGACCTATCATGGACCTATAGATACGTACGTATCTATACTTTAATCTTCTAAATAGTATTTTTATCTTAACATTGACCTATCAGGGACCTGTAGATATTTACCGATCTATACTTTAATATATCAATTCTTGTATAGGTATGTTATCATTGACATGTCATGGACCTGTAGATATGTATGGACCAATACTTCAACCGATAGATTCTAGTATTGATATCTTAACATTGACCTATCATGGACCTGTAGACATATACGGAACTATACTTCAACTTATATTTTCTAATAGGAGTGTTAACGCACACCTTTTGGGTAAATTATATAGACATACAGACCGATACTGCAACCTAAAGATTCTACACAGTATTGGTATCTTAAAGTTTTTTTCTTGCACCCAAAATTTTAGCTTAATAGTGGCCATATATCTGGCAGCCAGATATCTGGTTATCAGGTCGAAGCATTTGCCATTCGGTATCCAATCTGGTCAACTCATTATCCGTTGCATCTCTAGATGAGATTCTCGACCACAAAGCTAGAAATCGTAGGTACGAATTCCAATGATCTCTTGTACTGTATTCACAACAAACAAATTAAAATATTTCGAAAGGAAACATGTAAGTAACTCAAATACAATAGGAGCAATAGCGTGTCATCTTGGAATTGGAAAGTTTTCAAACGTGGTTACGGAAGAATTACACTTACACCTGATAAAGCTCGGAAAGCATTTTCTTTCGAAAATCAATCGATTTGATATCAAGAGAAAAGAATGAAAGCAAAGCAATCACCAGATAACAGTTCAGTCGTTTGATAAAACGAAAAGACAAATCGTTCCGGCGATACCATATAGATTACTTCCCTTTGCCAAGTAGAAAGAGCTTGCAATCTACGTTGCTGGGAAATATGCAACAGAAAACATTTCAACGGTTGCTTGGAATTCAAACACCCTTCTTTGCCGGTGCTGTCAACTGCTTTGACAAGTCTGTAATTATTTTAATATCTCTGTAAATAAACTAAACACCGAGTTCATTTATTTGTTCTAACTCAGCTATAAATTTAAATATTGGATAAAATATATAAATAATTATTGAACCCAACAGAAAAAAAAACTTTAACTGATTCTTACACGCCGGTTCATTGTTGATGTGGTAAAGCCGGCCTTGAACCTAGCTTAGGACCGCTTTAACAAACAAACGTTCTGACCTTACGCGCCGCGTAATATTTACACCACGTTTATAAGTAAGAGAGTTAGTAGTAGTGAGGGAGAGGTGTACGAGGTCTTGCTCATCGTAGCACGATTTGCGGTTGGCATTAGTAGTAGTTAAGGAGTAGTCAGTAGTAGTACTATTAATAATAGTAACATATTAGTACCGTGTATAACTGAGTACAAAGCACAGGGGCTCGATGGATAATCTAGCACCGTAATTGAAGGGTTAAAACTGTGTTCGAAAATGGCGACCGTTTTTTTTGCACAATTCAAATATAGATCGCAACAAAAATCTGCAATTTTTTTGTGTATTGTTTCTACCAGGGGATACTGAAAGTGTCTTCCGCTGTTATTTGACATCAGTTATTTATATATGAAATAAAAAGTTTTAATTAAATAAATTCACTTAATAAACCAATTCCTACAGTTAACTCTATTTTTAAATTATATAAGCCCCTTGGGCGTGGATATACGGATTTTCCGGGGGAAAGTGCGTTAACTTCGGGGAGTGATTCTACACGATTTTAGGAGAGAAAGTAATTTTTCTTTTTTTGCGTCTACCATCATTTAGAATAACCTCCCAAAGTTAACGCACTTTACCCCCGGACACCCTGAATATAAAATAATAATTATTTTAACTGTCAGATAAAGGTGATTGTTAAGATGTTTAGCAAATATAAATTTGAAATAATTACAACATGAAAATCAAAAGAATGTTTTTTCTTCATTAATTTAATTAAAAATGTATTTTATTTTGCTTATTAATTTATTTACTTCCTCCATATATTTACCTACAGCTTTATAATACTTATAACATTTGAGGAAACAAAAAATACCAGAACGCGCACCCTGGAGGCACGATTGAAAAATGTAAATTGATCAATGGATTAATTCGCTACTCGGATTAGCAGCCATAGCAAAGTAAATTCAATTAGCCTAACGTATTTAACCGAATGCAAAAATTCAAGCAATTTGCAAATTAAAATGTTCGTTTGACGTAGAAAGCCTTGTCTGAATCCAACACGAAAGGCTTTGAGGTATAATGTGAGTTATAGCTTTGGTATACAAATATAAATTAAAGCTGAGGCATACAAATATAAATTAAAACTTATAAATAAATAAATTAGATTCGTTAGTGAAGCTGGGAAACATTTAATATTTTTTGTGTTATTTTTTCATTGAAAATGTTGATACATATGAATTGTTAGCAATAATAAAACGTTAACTAAATGGTAATGATGAAATATAATATTGTCTTAATAACATCCAATATTCAGTAAAGATTATATCGCGCATTGCGCCGCTCAAAATCCCAGCAGTTGGATGTTCCCGGGTAACTAGCAGGTTAAGTCAATTTCTTCTTTACCGGCCGATACGCACGGCAGTTGGAGTAGTTTCTCTGTTGGCCGACAGAGCGCACCTCTGGTGGCACAATGGTGAACCAAACGACTGTAGCGCCAATATTTAAATATGCAACTAATAGTATATACGGTACAGTTATCTGATAGTATTATTGTCCTAGCGTCTGGACGATGTAGGCCGTCTGATTGGTCAAATTAAAATTGTCTGTTTCGGGTAAATTCAGCTAACTTGAAAATTAAGACACGATTTCATACTAATATAGGATCGCCTCATAATAATACGAGATTTCTTCAAAAGCATCGTTTCTGCTCATATAATTTTTGGATAATATCGAAGAAAATATGTTTTAGAAAGTTCATAATCCATTGGATTAATTACATTACAATGAAAATTATCCACAGTTACGTGATTATGTTTAACGTTTATAAAAAAATCACGCGTTCTTTCAATATGGCTGATACGCAAGGCTATAGATGGCCGACAGAGCGCACCTCTGGCGGTATAAAAACGAACCAAATGAATGGCGCGAATATTTAAATATGCAGCTCACAATATTTGACTACTTACGATTAACAAGCGTTTAATAAGAAGATTTCTTCTGGAAGCTTATCACTTTGTAATGGCATTTTTCATTATTATTTATATTTTTTTTTGCTTATTAATTATATCTGATTTTATATTGACATGTTTTCTAATTTCTTAAATTTCAAAATTATTTATTTGCGATGCTTTATATCCTGAGTGAAGTATTTTAAGATCTGAATTTTTATCGAAAGTGTGATGAAAAATGCCATTACAAAGTGATAAGCTTCCAGAAGAAATCTTCTTATTAAACGCTTGTTAATCGTAAGTAGTCAAATATTGTGAGCTGCATATTTAAATATTCGCGCCATTCATTTGGTTCGTTTTTATACCGCCAGAGGTGCGCTCTGTCGGCCATCTATAGCCTTGCGTATCAGCCATATTGAAAGAACGCGTGATTTTTTTATAAACGTTAAACATAATCACGTAACTGTGGATAATTTTCATTGTAATGTAATTAATCCAATGGATTATGAACTTTCTAAAACATATTTTCTTCGATATTATCCAAAAATTATATGAGCAGAAACGATGCTTTTGAAGAAATCTCGTATTATTATGAGGCGATCCTATATTAGTATGAAATCGTGTCTTAATTTTCAAGTTAGCTGAATTTACCCGAAACAGACAATTTTAATTTGACCAATCAGACGGCCTACATCGTCCAGACGCTAGGACAATAATACTATCAGATAACTGTACCGTATATACTATTAGTTGCATATTTAAATATTGGCGCTACAGTCGTTTGGTTCACCATTGTGCCACCAGAGGTGCGCTCTGTCGGCCAACAGAGAAACTACTCCAACTGCCGTGCGTATCGGCCGGTAAAGAAGAAATTGACTTAACCTGCTAGTTACCCGGGAACATCCAACTGCTGGGATTTTGAGCGGCGCAATGCGCGATATAATCTTTACTGAATATTGGATGTTATTAAGACAATATTATATTTCATCATTACCATTTAGTTAACGTTTTATTATTGCTAACAATTCATATGTATCAACATTTTCAATGAAAAAATAACACAAAAAATATTAAATGTTTCCCAGCTTCACTAACGAATCTAATTTATTTATTTATAAGTTTTAATTTATATTTGTATGCCTCAGCTTTAATTTATATTTGTATACCAAAGCTATAACTCACATTATACCTCAAAGCCTTTCGTGTTGGATTCAGACAAGGCTTTCTACGTCAAACGAACATTTTAATTTGCAAATTGCTTGAATTTTTGCATTCGGTTAAATACGTTAGGCTAATTGAATTTACTTTGCTATGGCTGCTAATCCGAGTAGCGAATTAATCCATTGATCAATTTACATTTTTCAATCGTGCCTCCAGGGTGCGCGTTCTGGTATTTTTTGTTTCCTCAAATGTTATAAGTATTATAAAGCTGTAGGTAAATATATGGAGGAAGTAAATAAATTAATAAGCAAAATAAAATACATTTTTAATTAAATTAATGAAGAAAAAACATTCTTTTGATTTTCATGTTGTAATTATTTCAAATTTATATTTGCTAAACATCTTAACAATCACCTTTATCTGACAGTTAAAATAATTATTATTTTATATTCAGGGTGTCCGGGGGTAAAGTGCGTTAACTTTGGGAGGTTATTCTAAATGATGGTAGACGCAAAAAAAGAAAAATTACTTTCTCTCCTAAAATCGTGTAGAATCACTCCCCGAAGTTAACGCACTTTCCCCCGGATAATCCGTATATCCACGCCCAAGGGGCTTATATAATTTAAAAATAGAGTTAACTGTAGGAATTGGTTTATTAAGTGAATTTATTTAATTAAAACTTTTTATTTCATATATAAATAACTGATGTCAAATAACAGCGGAAGACACTTTCAGTATCCCCTGGTAGAAACAATACACAAAAAAAATTGCAGATTTTTGTTGCGATCTATATTTGAATTGTGCAAAAAAAACGGTCGCCATTTTCGAACACAGTTTTAACCCTTCAATTACGGTGCTAGATTATCCATCGAGCCCCTGTGCTTTGTACTCAGTTATACACGGTACTAATATGTTACTATTATTAATAGTACTACTACTGACTACTCCTTAACTACTACTAATGCCAACCGCAAATCGTGCTACGATGAGCAAGACCTCGTACACCTCTCCCTCACTACTACTAACTCTCTTACTTATAAACGTGGTGTAAATATTACGCGGCGCGTAAGGTCAGAACGTTTGTTTGTTAAAGCGGTCCTAAGCTAGGTTCAAGGCCGGCTTTACCACATCAACAATGAACCGGCGTGTAAGAATCAGTTAAAGTTTTTTTTTCTGTTGGGTTCAATAATTATTTATATATTTTATCCAATATTTAAATTTATAGCTGAGTTAGAACAAATAAATGAACTCGGTGTTTAGTTTATTTACAGAGATATTAAAATAATTACAGACTTGTCAAAGCAGTTGACAGCACCGGCAAAGAAGGGTGTTTGAATTCCAAGCAACCGTTGAAATGTTTTCTGTTGCATATTTCCCAGCAACGTAGATTGCAAGCTCTTTCTACTTGGCAAAGGGAAGTAATCTATATGGTATCGCCGGAAGGATTTGTCTTTTCGTTTTATCAAACGACTGAACTGTTATCTGGTGATTGCTTTGCTTTCATTCTTTTCTCTTGATATCAAATCGATTGATTTTCGAAAGAAAATGCTTTCCGAGCTTTATCAGGTGTAAGTGTAATTCTTCCGTAACCACGTTTGAAAACTTTCCAATTCCAAGATGACACGCTATTGCTCCTATTGTATTTGAGTTACTTACATGTTTCCTTTCGAAATATTTTAATTTGTTTGTTGTGAATACAGTACAAGAGATCATTGGAATTCGTACCTACGATTTCTAGCTTTGTGGTCGAGAATCTCATCTAGAGATGCAACGGATAATGAGTTGACCAGATTGGATACCGAATGGCAAATGCTTCGACCTGATAACCAGATATCTGGCTGCCAGATATATGGCCACTATTAAGCTAAAATTTTGGGTGCAAGAAAAAAACTTTAAGATACCAATACTGTGTAGAATCTTTAGGTTGCAGTATCGGTCTGTATGTCTATATAATTTACCACAAAGGTGTGCGTTAACACTCCTATTAGAAAATATAAGTTGAAGTATAGTTCCGTATATGTCTACAGGTCCATGATAGGTCAATGTTAAGATATCAATACTAGAATCTATCGGTTGAAGTATTGGTCCATACATATCTACAGGTCCATGACATGTCAATGATAACATACCTATACAAGAATTGATATATTAAAGTATAGATCGGTAAATATCTACAGGTCCCTGATAGGTCAATGTTAAGATAAAAATACTATTTAGAAGATTAAAGTATAGATACGTACGTATCTATAGGTCCATGATAGGTCAACGTTAACATACCAATACTGTAATCTACAGGTTGAAGTATGGGTCCGTTCATGTCTACGGGTTCCTGATATATGTCATGTCAATACTAGGTCAAAGTATTAGTGATCCGGATACGTTAAAAGTCAAATTAGTAACAGAGATTATGTGCGGCTCTAAGTGTTGAAAATCTTGTCGTTGTTCATAATCATTTTAAATTTTAAATATCAATTTTATGTTCTAAATTCCTATCTGAAAAAAAAATGTTGTTATTTAATTTTCAACCATCCGCCTTCTGCTGGACATCGCGTCGTTATCCGGCATCTGGCCGAATAGTATAAAAGTGGTCGGATACCGGATATCCATCTTGCATCTCTATTCTTAACTGCTTGACCACGGAGCACGTTAAAACAAATAAAATATAGAGTTATCTACAATTTACCCTAAAGAAAAAAATAAATAACCAAATAAATTGATTTTTTTTAGAGAAATTTTGTTTTGGCACATTTGTGATAATGGTCACTGTAATGCTCTCCGAAATTTTGGAAAAATTGATAGAGTTTTTTCAAAATATTTACCATTGCAACATTCTTCAAGACAATATCAACAAATTTTATTAATTTGGTTAATAAAAATAGATTTTACTTTCTCAAAACGTCAAATAGTTAGATTTTCTAGAAAAATCAGTGGATTTTTTTATTGCAACATTGATAACAATGCTATTGAGACATTAACACAAATCAAAGACTTAGGCATCACTTTTCAATCAAATCTTTCATTTGTTAACCACATAACAGAAATGTCTAATAACGGCTTAAAAATATTGAGATTTATAGCTAGGCTAACCAGAAATTTTAACAATACAAATTGTACTAAATTGTTATATTTTGCCTATGTAAGAAGTCAACTTGAGTACAATTCTCCTGTCTGGAACCCACATTATAATATACATGTACAAGCCGTTGAAAGAATACAAAACAAATTCTTACGTTTTATAAATTTTAAAATGTATATGTATATATGTATTCCTGCAATTATGTTGAACACAATGTTAAATTATATGAATATGCTCAGATTGTCAGACAGAAGAATTTTCACTGACTTGGTATTTCTATATAAAATTCTAAATGATTTAGTTGATAGTCCGGTATTGATAGAATTGATAAGCGTCCGGATTCCACAAAGTAATACTAGAAGTTAGGATTTATTTCAGTACAGATATTCTGGGACTATCTACCATATGTATTCCTCTTTGCCCATAATACTAATGGAGGGAAACAATTATAGTCAGTGGACATCTTCAATTTATCTTTAAACAAATATAAAACGTTTTTAATGAAACAATTCAGTTATTTACAATAAATAATGTATATTTCTTAATATTCATATGTAAAAGCCCCAAAAAGGGCGTTTATTAATAAATAAACACGGCATAATACTCCAAAAATAAATTACTATAACATTTATTATATACTTTTTGCCGTGAAAATATGGAATCAAATCGATTACATATTTTCACAAACAAATACACCGATCAAAAAAGAATTATGATTTTAAGACGTTTGGAGAATTTTAACTTTAGTAAGATAAAAGAGATTCACAAAGATACTTCGGGTACACAAACGTGCCCATGTTTTATTAGTTCATCTCAAAATATTCCTTTCAAATACAAATTCCTCCATTTTGAATTGCATTACACCCCAGTTCTACGGGAAAGTAATGTGTGTATCGAGAGCAAAATTTATTTATTTCCCTTTTGTATCAAACAAAGCTGGCTAGAGAGAAATGCGAGATTTCGGACTGCGCTCTCTTTTTATTGCTTTTTCTTCATTTTCTACTCTCTAATCTTCCCTTGAATCAATATCGTATAGTTTGTCACAATCAAAGATAGTTATAACAAAGTTGACTGAAATAATAGATTATTACATATTGATTAATTGTACCCGTGTTTATGAATAAAAGGAGGGTAATTGTGCGATGAGATTGGCAGTCGGTTTAATTAAAAGGTGTTAATTTTACTCCAACTGGTGGTAATTCTTTAACTACAACTGTTACTGTATCTAATAAAGTTTAAAGTTAGATTATATATACACCTACATCAGGAGAGTAAAAATCTATATATTAAGGTAGATTATTACAATATAGCGCCCCTGAGGTGAATGGCGTAGAATTCTGTTTGTGAATAACGATACTTCTAAAATTATATATAAAAACAATCCTGGTACTATTCAACTGGCGTTTTACACTAATAACAATGAAGAAATATATTCTTAATAAAAAAGATAGCAAAATTCAAACAAAAAAATCAGGAGTTTAAAAACTCAATTAGGATGATTGTAATTTCTTTTACAAAGGTAGAACCAATAGAAACTTTGAAGTCAGAACTAAAAAATATCGCAGGGCTCTAAATGGAAATAGTGAATCTGAGTTTGCAAATCATCTTTTGAATAATCATTATTCAAAAGATGATTTGCAAACTCAGATTCACTATTTCCATTTAGAGCCCTGCGATATTTTTTAGTTCTGACTTCAAAGTTTCTATTGGTTCTACCTTTGTAAAAGAAATTACAATCATCCTAATTGAGTTTTTAAACTCCTGATTTTTTTGTTTGAATTTTGCTATCTTTTTTATTAAGAATATATTTCTTCATTGTTATTAGTGTAAAACGCCAGTTGAATAGTACCAGGATTGTTTTTATATATAATTTTAGAAGTATCGTTATTCACAAACAGAATTCTACGCCATTCACCTCAGGGGCGCTATATTGTAATAATCTACCTTAATATATAGATTTTTACTCTCCTGATGTAGGTGTATATATAATCTAACTTTAAACTTTATTAGATACAGTAACAGTTGTAGTTAAAGAATTACCACCAGTTGGAGTAAAATTAACACCTTTTAATTAAACCGACTGCCAATCTCATCGCACAATTACCCTCCTTTTATTCATAAACACGGGTACAATTAATCAATATGTAATAATCTATTATTTCAGTCAACTTTGTTATAACTATCTTTGATTGTGACAAACTATACGATATTGATTCAACTTATAGACATTGACGGTTGTAACACATATTTAAGCACTGCAAGTCTCCTATGAGCTAATTATATTAGGTACCTAAGATAACAGTTAATATCAGTTGTAGACATGTAGTTAATAATAGTGTTTCATTTGAAATAATCCATCACAAATACGTAAAATTTCATTTATTCAAACAACTGTCATTCTTATTATGCGTAAATTTAGCATGTTATTATTAATTAACTCCTTCCTGTTCCGTGTTTTAACAATATATATATACTCACCCTTTCTCTGTGAATATCCTAATATCTATCTATTAAATGTAACTGTTGTTAATATCACTTAAAATGGGCGAAGCCCAACTAAGAGCCGCCCGCAAGGCCTAGCAGAAAAAAAACCCGCGGAGCGAGTTTTTAACTGCTAGTTTATATATAAATACGCCTAAAAAGACTTTTACATAAAAGTGATACATGATGCACTGTAATAGGAGAATATTTGTATTATTCAGGAGATACTGACAGTAAATAGATGTAATCCATTGTAAAGTATGTACAAAATACACAATTGTAAAATTGTGATTACAAGTATAATGAGAAAATATTAAGAAATAATTAAAAGAAAAACTAAATATGAAGCAATATTAGTAAAACGTAAGAGAAACATAAAGTGAAAAATAAATTACAACAACACTACTTATAAGACAAATCATTAAAACTAATTTACCAATGCTACTTTAATTTGTAGGATTCAACAAAGTGTTGGTAAAGATTATTCTTAATTCTATAAATGGAGTCAATAAATAAATCAATAGCACCCCCATACTTGTTGCCCAGATCATGCATCCTATTGGTCAGTGAGTGTGTCTGATAGTTGGTCGTGTATGTATTGCAGAAGAATGTTATATTTTGTCTTGTATTCCTAGTCGGCACATGGAGTGTAATAGTGACAAGGATGGCAGGACTATCTATGTTATACAAATAAGCATATAGTGTAGTGTTTGTTATAAAAATTCCCACAAAGGCAAATCCTGTGCGTGGGTATTACAGTAATCATTATCACAATTCTATTGCAAGAGTTAAGGTGTGCATTTTCTTGGAAGATAAATATTATAAAATCAAATTATAAAAAGAGAAACAATAATTGAATGAAAACAAAAAATAAAATTAAATTAAAATTATCACACAGAAAAAAATAGTATTGCAAATCTTTTAAGAATCACTTCAAATTATTAGTAATACTGTTAAAAAGGGATTGCAGGCATTAACGAATGAAATAACAGATTTGCTTTAAAATATTTTGTAAATTATGATTATATTATCACGATGTTGGAACACGTGTTCATGAAAATACAAAAATTTTCGCATTTCGTGATGATATAAGAAGATTATAAACAACAATTATAAGAGATAAAGCACAAGGAGAAATAAGACAAATTGAACATAAATAATTATATTAGATATGAAAACAGATGAATAAATTAAGGTAAATTATAGCAATTCAAATAATATTAGTCTTCAAATGGCTAATTTGGTTTTAAAATATGCGCTGCTGTTTTCATAGACGTCAATAATATAGTCATATTCAAGAATATTGTAAAACTGACTCGTTCGATACGTGGTTTGAATTGTTTTATTAGATAAGCACAATTCATTCAAATACTGAAATGCATCGGCGAATGGAAACCGTTCAAATGTCATAAATTTTAAGTGGCCCTGATCAACGACGTGATGCGCATCAAATATGACAAAAGTTTGAAATAGTCCAGAATGGTATATGGATCAGTATTGCCTTGGTAAGATCAGAATTGAAACGTTATTTGTAAACAGGTCGTTTTTGCAGCTCGTTCTTAACCCTAGATTCATAACCATTCGTCCCACAGACCGCTCAAAACGTAAATTTGTTTCTAGTGTCTCGAGTGAAAGAGATAGAATGATGACCTCTCAAGTACCTTCCTAGATCGCTTGTTCATTAGTAATGGGGGTGCGTTTGCCTTGCAGTTAAGTTTTGTGGACAAGTTATAGACCTTTGAACGTCTGAGAGACGAATGTTTATGAATAGTGTAACTTTTAACGAGACTGCAAGTTATTTTGAAAACATTGTTTTTGATGAGTTCTGGTTATACAGAGTAAAAGTAAGTATTTGATATTATTCTATATGAGTTATTATTGATAATTACATCTTATTTTATCATTCAAAATGTATTATTGTGTGTATTTTACATCAAATCTTTATTTTATTTTAGAATGGATGATCGGCTAATGGATGACCATTTGAATCGTTTATCTGATTCTGGTGATGATGATTTTACCAGTCAGCAAAAGGAAGTAGAAATCAGTGATGTCGAAGATCATGTTGAATTAGATGAAATGGTCCCGACAGATTCCGACAGTGATAACGACATGGTTACGTAAAAGACACGAAATGCTAACTTTGAAGAGATGCCTAAAAAGGAAAATAGCCGAAGTTTTAGATGAAATGCCTACCATTGCCACACCTGGTCTAAGTGGTACTCAAAAAAAGGTTTGTGGTTATTGTGATTATAAAAAACGGCATATGACAAGGTTCCAATGCAAACAATGCAAAAAGTATATGTGCATGGACCATCGCGGCCTCATGTGTGTGGAATGTAGCGATGAAATTTAATTTTAACTCGTTTATTTTTTTTTTGTTACCTAATTAAACATATTAAAGAGTGCCATACTTAATTTATTTATTTTATTTACAAGTACCCCAACACTCGTCACTTAAATTTAGTCGTCTGTGAGACGAATGTTTATGAATAATGTTCCTCTTAGATAAGGTTATGAATCTAGGGTTAAGTTCAACGGCTCGCCTGTCTCACGATTCATTTGTGTTTCCGACTCGTACAACAGGGGACTCTTCAAGACCCATGTCCTTCCTTCTTCAAAAAGTCTTTCACAAACCATCCCCAAAGATGATGTATGACCTGAGAAAAATATTTTCTTCATGACCTCCTATGTGGAGTTTTTTTAAATTTATTTTTTTATTGTTCTTTAAAGTTTCTACCCGTTAAACCACAATTAGGCAGTTCGCCAACAGGATATACATGATCAATTACAATATAAATATGTATACATTATATTTTAACTGATTAAAAATATACATAATCTTGTTGCTACTTACTTATTTAATTTTTAATTTATTTATTTATTTATTACCCCCGATTATAGCGGCTTTTACAAAAGAATAACAATGGTTTTACATAATATACAAATATACATAGACAAAAAAAATACATAAAAGAGAACAATAGAAATAGTAGTATCAACATAAAAAAGTACAATGAGTAGGTTATTAATAAATACAATACAACATATTATAAATCCCGGATATTATGTAATGAGTGTTAAGAAATTAATACTTTAAAACTGTATTTGATTATAGTCAATCTGAGAAGCGCTGACAGACAGTTTTAATTAAGTAGTGTTTGTATGAGGTTAAACTAGCAATGTTTATAGGTTCATCCAAAACATATTTATTTCCAAGTACATGCAGGTGATTCATTATGGAATTGAATTCAGCATTAGATCCTGTATTGTTGCAATGATAGGGTAATTTGAAACGAACTGATCGACTAGGTACATGGAAACATATTAACGAAAGAAGTTCAGGGGAGTTCAACAGGTTGGTAACGATTTTAAATAATTAAAATAGGTCTGAAAATTACAAAATATTCAGATTTTATTATTGGCACACAGTCTAAAATAACACTAAATGTACTTGCTAAAAAACTACTGATTAATAGTAACGATTAGTTTAAAGTTTTTCTACTTATTAGCCATCTAGGTCTAAACTAAAAACTTACCTTTTTAAGCTGTCATACCCATAAATTAAATATACTATTCCTGAGAGAAAGTCCAGTTATATCCAATTTTCTAATTATGTCCTAGATCCTGTATTAAGTGTTAATCTCAAGTGACCTACCAGGTAAGTATTGTACTGTATATTATCTCCATAAATAGTTAGTAATAATAAAGATCACTGTAGAAATGTATTATAAATTTTTACAGCGCCCTTGAGGTGATTTTGCACAAAAACGGCCTTATACAAGTCATCCAATTATTATTATTATTTATGTTTTCAGCATATATCTGAATTTATTTTAACATGTATATTTTTAATCATTCACTTTATTACAAAATTGGCTGTCCTGAGTTACTTCAATTAATCAGCATCCACATACCCATAAGATCTTGCCGAAATTTACCACCCTTTTATTTTTACAACACCAGGACACTGTCTTATCAAAATTTCCCGATTCCAAGACTTCACAGGCTCGGAAATAAATATTCTGATCTGGGAGATATATTTCATTTTAAAAATAATCAAAATAAATATTGTTTATTTCAATTCTTTTATATATCGAGATACAAATAGACATCTATAATTTCAGCAATATATATATATTTTTATTTTATATTTCGAATATCTATTTATGTGAGACTTCTTATAATTTTTACTAATGTATCTTATTTTATTATATGCTTTTGTTGTAACATTTAATTATTTTTCTTTTTTCGTTGTATTATGTTTCCTTTATTGTTTTAATTTTGTAGAATTTATAATAACTGTGATACTCAACTATTAAACTTTGTAGTGTGTAAAAGCCCATTAGGGCATGTAATAAATAAATAAATAAATGTTGAAAATTTGGGGAATCTTATATTCTAGGGTTCGCTGTCCGTATTTATTCTTATATTTTGGAACAAGCATGCCATCATTATTTGTGAACCTAATGTTGTGTTTTTATTCCAATTTATTTTTATATTCAAAGACAGTTTCATTTAAAAATAGTTACGTTGCTTAAAATTCCTCACTCCCTTCAGTCTTATGAAATACCTTTATTGGGTTGCCAAAGTACCACCGTTTCCAGGCAATTGAGAGCAGTTGATATTCTTTACACATTACAAAATCCCACCGAATGTCTCATTATTAAATAATAGATTTCGCAAAAGATTATATGAAATTGGTAGCTATTGAGCCCATTGATCGAGACTTCACGAACATATCATGCGTTATAATATAATTAGATATATTTACCCTTACTCAACCCTATATGAACTGAAAATCCTAAAAGCTCGTGTCACGATATTTCAAAATCCCCAGGGATCCACGACCCACCCCTGATAAAGAAGACCCAAAAAAAGACCACTCCAGTGCGCAGAAGGGAAGGCGAAATCCAAACTTGTCTTTCTTGTGTATAATTTGGTAGAGGACCAACTAAACATGCAACCTACTTGGGCACGTAGTATTCCTTTGTGAAAAATATGTCGAGGAGATATGACTTTAAATGAGATGTTGTGAGAACTTCATATTGAAGTAGAATACTGAACGGCATTATGATATTTAAGGAAGGTAAGCAAAAATAAAAAAAACATTAAAAACTGATTTAAAAATATAAAACCAACTTTGTTTTCTCCCTATATATCTATCTCTTTTTTCTAATACTGAAAAGAGTGTCAGGCGACGTGAATTTAATTTTTATACAAATCTACGGTTTTATTTAAAGATTGATAAAATTCTGCACACTTGACCATCAAAATAAGAAAAAGGTCACTGTCTACACGAAATTTCATAAAAACGTTTCCATCCCTTTTTCTCACCCTTTAAAACAGAATTTTGTAACTTTTTGATGAAATTTTGCACACTTGAAGTTCAAAATAAGAAGAAAATTACTCTTTTCATCTGATTTAAATACATTATTTTATTTTTATGTGACATCTCAACATCCCTGTCTGTATAGTGCATTAAAAAGGGAACTATATCGCTACCCGGCTGGGCAGCTTTGTGAGGCGGATTAAGATGGGTGAAATCGTAAGGAATTTATAAACGTAGAATATAACTTGAAGAAGCTTGGATTATCTTAAGGAGGAAAAACAGATGTCGCTAGCTAGTTCCACATAAAAACACACTTACACAAAAACGAGTCGATTTCATAAAGCCAAGATCAACTGTGAACTACTACTGACAGTTCTAAAACTACTGACTTAAACTAGTGACTTACTACTAAGACTGGTCATTTCAAGAAACATTTTGAATGGAAGTCTTTCATCAAAGTGACAGGAACATAAGAAAAAACGTACGAGAGGTGGGCAGAAATTTGGGGGTCAGTATGTTCAGGAGTGACGGACGTATAAATCCATCCCTCAAACTGCGGTGCAAGTCAATGGGCCGAGAGAGTCCAGCTGGACTGATCAAAAGGTCTCTTTCAAAGAGTATCTTCCGATTCGGCCCGCCACGCAGTAAGTGGGCAGATGAATCCGCCGCAAAGACCTAAAAAGCTCACCCCACAAACCCGGACACTACGGCTAAGTTACCAAACGTAGTGAAAACCTTAGAAGAATATTTAATATTAATTTTGCACCCAATAAATTGTTAATTTTTTTAATTTCAAAGATTACATACATACAAAAGAATACATTATGAATTTTGTTACCAACCTCCTTTCAATTTGTTACAGTAATTACTTTTCGAGGAATCAAGCATTCGCTACGTTGGATATTGGTTGTGAACTTTGCTTTAAAAGATCATTCCTTTTGTTGAGTATCGGGGGATATGGAGCATTACTTGTAACACAATCTTGTCCTTTCTGATAATGAAAGTAGGATGAAATGTCAGATGATTACCTCCATAAGACGTTTGAATTGCGCGGATCTACAAAAAACCGAATAGTGGCAAAAAGTCTGAATTTGAAAAGCTTTTGTGATTAAATGCAGGATGCACAAGTGATAAAAAATGATGTTTAAACTGTATTATGGGAAAGTTCAAGCGTTGAACAAAATATTCTACAATTTATCGATAGTTAACGACTCTATAAGTATCCAGAGAAACCCCTATTCTGATATCGTCTTGCTGTATTAGCGGAGAGTAAATTTATAAAATTAAGTTTAAAAGTTTTCCTGAAACTGATATAAGATTTTAGTACATTAATATATCTATAGATAGATTACATGGTATTCAGAAAGATCATGAGAATTCTTAAACGTAGAGTACAGCATGCTTTATGCTTCAAGGGAAACATATTGGATATATTATCGTAATGCAGTCACAAGCCAAGTAAATTCAATGACAGATACTTTTAATTGCTCGCTCTAGTGAAATACTGCCATAGATCACTCAAAGTAGTACGCTTAGCTTAGTGATTTAGCATGGGTGGCCGAGTTCTTCTGATAAAGTGTTTTCAGATCTTGGCAGCGGGTCCGGCTGATCACCGGCTGCGTGGTGACCCGGACCGGAAGATACCAGTTTAGGGAGACCTTTCGACCTCTCCAGCTGATCCTTCTCGACCTATCATCATGCGCCGCAGCGGGAGGGATGGATTCATACATCTGTCACTCTTAGACACACTCACCCCTAGATTCCTATCCAACCCTCATATATTTTTCCCTCGCAAAACTTCTTCTCCTTTCTTTTTTTTATATTCCTTTTTGATATAATGCATTATTGTTAACAACCAGTCTATCTCTGATTTTCAACTCCATCGAATTTCGGAAAATGATTTAATTTCCACTTCCAGGATTTCACATAACCAAAACATTCATTTTTAGACAACTCAAGGGAAATTCAAATAGACGAGGCATATTTAAAAATAAAATTACCATTCAAAGTGAAAACATTGGTAGAAATTGCAATAATCGTGTTAATCTTCGCCTTTCCCGTCTTCTTCCACTTGCCACTCCTTTTATTAATATAAAGTTTGCAACAATTTAAAGTCAATTATTTCAAAATATACCACGTAGGGCGCTATTGTAACGTAATAATAATATTTCGTCAACTTAATCACCACGTTGAGTGCCAATGTAACAGAGAGAAAAAGGTAGTATTGAAATAACTTAAGAATGTCACAAGACATAATTTATTGTCAAATAACGAAACATCGATTACTTAAGTTATTAATTACGATTAAATTTAACCAGAACATGAGACTCATAATTTAGGATTGATAACAATATCTCAAGGGGTGTGGAGTGATCGAAGATTTACTTGCACAGTTGGAATTAAATGGTAGCACTTTTTCAAGTATAATAGTCACAAAGGAATAGAACGATTATTATCTGACCTGTTTCTTAGAAGGGCGCCATGCAAATCAACGATTGTAACTGCAAAATGTATAATGGATAGCGCGATGTCCAGCGATAACAACAGCTAGCTAAACAGGAACAATTTTTCCGTAAGATTCCTCCCATAATGTCACCTGGAGCAATCGCTCCAATCCTTCCAGTTGAATCTGTTTCCTTTCCCGTTGTCCGTTTGGTACTGAATTCCTCGATGACCGTCAGTGGCGTTGCTGGCTCCGATCAACCATAGATGGCAAAACCCATAGAGCTGGCGATCCTAAGATATATTTATGAATAAATTAACCATAAATGTAGCGGGGTGAAAGTAAACTGCTACAAGTTTTGTATAGTCGCACTGGTAATAGGCAAGTAGGATCACTGCAATACATAAATAAAACCATTGTCTTATCAAAAGGGCTGAATAAAATACTTCGGCTTGTTGTGTCACATAAAAAAATTACACCCTTATGATTGAGTTTATATTTATAAAGAAACGCAAATTGAAATACTTAACATTCGTTTCAGGTTTAGTCAGAAACAGCTAACAAAATACCGCTTTTGTAGTTAACCGAATATTTTTTATGGGTTTAATCACAACTGGTTTTAAATAGAAATTGCAAGGTTTCGCAAAATATATTAACAAACATCACGCTACATTTTATTATGTCTAGATTGGAAAGGGTTGCTTTTATTTTAGGGGAAAAAAAGGCTTTAGTTGTGGGTGGGAGTTGGGGTTTTCACGTGCAGTACACACGCAACTACTTAACAGCTACTACTTTATCAACCAATCCCTAAAATAAGGGAAGATTCATCACTGTTATTTATTAGTCGTGCTAGGGGTTGTGCTTTAAAAATTACATTTGGCATTTTGTGAGCTTATAAGTAGTTAAAAGCAGGGCGAAAATTTATTAGCTTCGTAACTCTATTTTTGTCGCAAAACATAAACTTGGAGGTATATTACGATCTATAAAATTTTGCGTGAATACATTTAGATTTTTTAGTCACTTTTAATACGTCTGACTTTTGGATCTTCTGAAATAAGATATTTTTTCCGGTTATATACAAGTCTCAGGGAGAGATTATACTATTCGTTGCTCTAGTGCATTGTGTTTGTTGATTTTCATTCAAGATGTTTGAGAAGGAAGTGTTTGTTCAAAGACGTACGTATTATCTATCTCTCATTTTTTTAAAGTTGTTAACATACAAGTGACGTAAATCATGACTCCTTTTTTTAATGAGATTACCACATACAAGTCCTAAATGTAAATAGCTAGCGAGACCATGGTGTACCCAATTATTGGTAGATATCTAAAAATATTGCGAGGCTTAAGGGAGTAAAAAGGAAATAAGATTATATATGGGAAGTGCCTGATTACTAAACAGGGCTTAAGCCATTTCAAATTTTCGATTATGGATGATGGACTTTCCCTACGGCAATTCTGATTTCAACTAGTATACATATCTACTATATATCGTTTATTATTTTATTTGAATTAATTGTGAAATAAAACAAATTTGAATCAAATGCTGCAGATTTCATACTTAAGCCACATTAAGGTTATATTTTTTCACGAAAACGGTGAAATATATCCACATATCACTATCGTTAGTTCTGTGAACAGTAAAACTAGGCGTAGAAGAAAAATCTTATTTTCTCGTATCAAAATAAAAACTATAATTTCTTCTAAAATCATAAGATTTGCAAATAAGTTTGTACTTAAATATCTATGTGTTTAATTATTAACCAAATATTGTATGTAGCATTTAAAAAAAAAATCACATAAGGAATTTTACAATATGTCCAAAAAAACGTCACTATTTCAACGACAATTTTCCTTTCAAACATTCTTCACGCAGGTAGGCAACACAATATTGAAAAAATCTGTAAAAAAAGTCCGAATAAACATGACCATTTCAAATTTGAAAAATTAATCTTTAGTCAACCAACAAATCGCTTATTCGAAGCATTTCAACTACCTTCATCTGAAGATCTTTATATTAAGAATTCAATAATTCAGATCATAAAATAAAAAGACAAGTTCAAGTATTCAACTGAAAAAATATATTTTTCCATGTCCAAAATTGAATACTTTATTAAAAAATTATAATACCTACCAAGAAAGGATTTTTGGATTGATCTTGAAAATAATCCAAATCTCATAAATTTACCAAAAGTGACAATTTTGTATCCAAATATATAATACAAATACGTTTCAGCTACTTATATTGCATTGACCAAACATGTATTATAATAATCTGTATTGCCATTATAATAATCATGTATTGCCATTCGCAATAAAATCAAACGATGTCCCTCAAAATTTTGACATAATTATACACGACAACTTTAAAGAACATAATACAAATCACTGTACAATAAATTGTTCCACACTACAAATTACAAATAAAATTAAATACTTAGGAATAATAATGGACAAAAACCTAAACTGGAAAGATCAAATCAACCTTACCATTAACAAAATAAGAAAATTAATTTATATTTTTCTGAAACTGCGTAACTTTCTATCATTGGAAAATTTAACTTCAGTCTACTACGCATTAGTACATTTAGTACAATCGAATCTCCAATACGGTGTAACCAGTTGGGGATCCGCATACAAAACTAATCTCCTACCTATTGAAATTGTACACCGTCTGATTGTTAAAATAATATTTAAAAAAAACAGAGAGATTATCCAACTCAACTTATATTTGAAAAATTTAAAGTACCAAAATTTAATGATCTTGTCCGAAAAAACATAATAATTCAAATAATAAAAGAAAAACAAAATCACAGTTTTTCAACTGAAAGACGTACTCGTCAAAAACATATATTTCCAATACAAAAATGTAACACTTCATTTGCACAACATCATTACACATTTCTAGGCAAAAAAAATACTTTAATAACCTACCTGATAATATCAGAAAAATCGAAGACGACAAAACCCTACTCAAAGCGATCAAAGAACATTTCAATGTAAAAAAATCAAAATAACGAAAATCGTCAATTAAATAATGTAACGTTATAAATCGTTAAATTGTACATTGTTGATATAAATTTATTTTTTAATGTTCTTAACTCCTTAAATTATTAATAAGATTACTTACTTAAATAATGTTCATCTCGATACTAAGCATCTCTTTTAAACACAAGCATCTGCTTCCATAAAAGAGTAACAACAAAAAATTCAAAAAAAAAAAATGTGAAAACTTATTTTTATATATCATTATTGTTAGCAAATATTATTATACATTGTAAACTGTTTAATTATTTAATAAAAAAATTAAAAAAATAAAATTATTTATTACTTGCTCACTGATAGTATATATCTCAAAATACACGTACTTATCATATTATTAATTACTTATAAATAACTACAATAATGTACTGTACACTCCTCTTCCAACCCCAAGCTAACACTTCCATGGAAAAGAAGTATTCAAATCTAAAAATATGTGTAAACCAGTGGCGGTTCGTCACTTTTGAGTGTGAATTATATTATTTTTCTTATTCGACATTTTGGTGTTGTACCTATCCGAAAAAGTTTTTTTTTTTAAATTCGGTTTTTGTATGATGATTTTCAGGAAATCCGTGCGGCACACGGCCAAACTAAAATTTCCTGAAAATCTTCATACTAAAAAACTAAATAAAATAAAAAAATCTTTTTCTGGTACCTACAACAACATCAATAATGCAATTTTTTGTAATATTAGCACTATAGAACACCCAAAAGTCACGAGCCGCCACTGGTACAAAAACAATATAAAAACTATTTATTTATGATTACTTTATTTGTTTAATATATTTTATAAATCTTATTAAAACGCCCACTATATATATTAAAACGGAAACAGAACATAAAAACAAATGGACAGCGAAACCAGCTCCTACATATAGGCAAAGTACATAGCACGTGCTTACGCACACCGGAATATTATTTAAATATATTTCTCATTTTTTAAATCTTGTTAAGCCTGGAATGAGAAATAAAATGGAGAGATTTAAGAGAAAGCCACTTCCCGAGAAGAAATGAAAATAGCAACACTGTTTTGGCCGACTCGTGCCACCATATTTCAGCTAAATTGTTTTTACAGGATTCCGAGCGATTCAATCCACATTTCCTCGCGGAACCCAAATGGGAAGAGTTATGGCAAAACAGAAACTAAGTGGTACCTACCTATTTTGAATGTTGAATTGCCACAGAAGTGATAAAGCGAAAGAAAGGCCTTGTGGGCGTGTTGATGTGCCCGATATAAGATTTTTTGAACTTTCTTACGGTTAAAGATTTTCAAATATTTAAATTCTTGCTAGGAGATTTAGTAAATTTCATTGGATTTTCTGAGGCTTAGACGGCGAGAGGGTTTTAAAAGTTGTCAGTTTCCTTTCACATTATTTTTGAATTTCACTTCTATTGATCTTACGTTCAGTGAAAATTTGGTTTACATTGAGACTTTTCCTTTATTTATGTTCATGTTAATACCAGTATATACTATACCAGTATGTAAATTGTCTATTTTTGCACTTTTTTTACCCTCGAACACTGCTATACGTATTTTAAGATGTAAAGAGAAATGATCTGTCGAACGTCGAGTTTGAGTCCCACCCAGGCGTAGTATGTTCAATTTATCGGCTGGCTAAGTCCTCCATCACAACACAAGCAGCATTTTCCGCTTACTGTGGTGGCAGTAGGAGATTTTTAAATATTGTCAGGTTATTCGTAAATACACAAAATAAAACTATTTTCCTTAGTTAAGATAAGGTGAAAAAATATCGTTAAAGAGATAGATTAAAAAATGCACGTTGTGTTAGTCAACACTAACAAGATTTGTCTTCGAGGGTATTACAATGGATCAATATAACAAACTATCCATCGCGTTTTTTCTCCGTGAGGGGAAATCAGAGGTCATAGACCGCCATACATGTCTTGAATCAAGAACATTGCTTAAATCACATTCATGCATCGTCTAATACATACCTTATCTGTAATACTATTGACATATTATCAATGTTTTGTACGTACACACAAGTGTTTTAAAAGCATGTCATGTTTTTACATTCAAACGAAAAATTCTATAAGATTATTTTCTTCCTCCAAGGAAACATGTTGGTGTTAAGAAATTGTCAAAAAGCCTACCATATTACTGTTTTTGTGATAAAATTTGAGTACACATATATTTTTTTATATGATCACACTAAAGTGCCAACTATAAAGGGAAAGTAAGATTCCGCCATCCCCCTTTGGGGGTTGTTTGTTAGTTATGTTGAAGTACCCAGCTATTTATTTTAGTTCAATAAACATATGAAGTAGTCTTTATAATGTATATAATACTAGCTGACGTGTACCCGGCGTTTCTGGTGTTATCGTTATGAGATAGACATATACCATAACGGATTTTTTTGTAGGACTTTTTAAGATATACAATTCCGCAGTACTTTAATTTGACGTATTTCATAAGGTTAAGCCAGCGTTAGCAATGTGACTTTATAACAAAATATCGACTTTTATCTACTTTTTATAAATATAATATGAATGTACTGTATATACAGGGTTTTCCAATAAGAGGTGTTATTTTGATATTCAATCGTAAAAGATCAATGGTTTCGTTGCTTATGTGGCACGTAGCGACGTCTTGTTGAAAGTAAACGTTGTCGTTATCAATACCATCCAATTTCGGCCATAAAAAATCATTAATCATCTCTTGATAGCGCAATCCATTCACTGTAACTGTTGCTCCAGCCTCATTTTCAAAAAGGAAGGTCCAATGACTCCGCCGGACCATAAACCGCACCAAATAGTCACACGTTGAGGATAGAGAGGCTTTTCAACAATAACTCTTGGGATTTCCGAGGCCAAAATGCGACAATTTTGCTTGTTGACGAAGCCACCGAGGTAGAAATGGGCCTCATCACTCAAGATTATTTGCAATTGATTCACTCAAGTGAATTTTAATAATTTCAATGCGTTGTTGAAAATGACAGCTTCAAAAGTAACATCTACCGAAATAGCGGGTTATTCAAAATAACACCTTTTATTGGAAAACCCTGTATATATAACCCTTCTGTAAGATATTTTATAATTGATAGAGAAAACCCATTCAAAATCCGTTGGGTTGTGTAAGAGAATTAAGCGCACAAGCAGACAGACGTGGAAAGCAACTTTGTTTTACACTATTTAGAGATTCCCTCTTTTTTAAATACACCCTCGACAAATACAATCAATATTTGATCGATGATTTTCAGATATACACTGTTGCAATTTATTTATTTATTTTTATTTTTTTAATTTTGTCCTTTTAATACTTATATACCGTATTTTTGTTGTAATAACGATGCCTACTATTTATGACCACCTTAACTATTTATAAATATTATGTATTTGATTAGTAAATAGACTAGCTCCCCAGTTAGACCCGAGATTTCTCTATTAGCTGGGTAATTGAAATGTTCAATGAATATCATGTATAATAAAAATTATCCTGTATTTATTTTAAATATACAAAATAAAAAAAAATATAGTCCAAGCCATTTTGGCCGTTTGTTTAGGTTCCATTATTTTATTTTAGATATTTATTATGTTCTCTTTAAATTTATATACTACACGCCGACTACTACCAGCTGACTAGGCATCGCGTTCGGGTTTCACCCAGGCGTCGTGAATTCAATTTCTCGAGTGGCGTATTCCTCCATTACGACACAAGAAATATTTTCCGCTTGCTGTGGTGGTAACATATTTTCATATATTGTCAAGTTTTTCGTAACCCGGGAATGTATTTAAAACTGAATTAATGATTTAATATGTTTACGGCACGTTTTGGAGTGAAAAATACTCTCAGTATCGCCCTGATGTAAGATAATAATTCAGAATTGAAACGTTGCATTGCTGAAATGGCTTTAGTCGTGTTTGGTGACCTGATAATAATAGGGTCCCCACCATCATCTCCCCCGTCTTCTTCCTACGACTTTCAACCTCACAACATTCACTAATCGGGGACGCCATAGTCTCACTAGCTCCAGACGGTTGAAAACAGTTGAAACTCTTTCATACCAGACTACGCACCAATTTGCCATGCTGCTTGAGAAGATTGATAAAAAAATATATCCTACCGGTTGCGCCAGTTTTTTGTGATGATTCAGGTTGTAATAAAATTTATTTACAACAAGCAATGTGTATTTTTATTAGATTTTACTAGGCCAGGAGGCTAATTTTCGTTAACACTCTCGTTAATTACATAGCCTCGTATGCCAATTTTAAGTGACGAACTAGCAATCTACTTTACCGACTAGGTATTTACTTTGTCACCAGAGACATCTATGTGCAGTAGCGGAAACTAACACCTCAAATATCACAATATTTTTAAATACCTCTGAAAACCGTTTTAATGCTAAATTTATTTATTAAAAGTGTAATATAAAACAAACATTATTGTTCATTTTTATCTCGCATAGTTAACTTCCCAAGAATAAAACAGTATATATTATTATAGTTCAGGTTCCTAATGTATACATCATCTCTCACGGAGCCGCCGTAAAGAGGGTAGAAAGGCATATTCCTAGCGCGATTTATGAGGGGCAGAACCTTTTTGTTGGGGAGTGCTTTTTTGTATTTATTCCAACTCGTTATAATAATATTATTTTACTGAAAAACGTGAAAATACTGAAAAGAGGATATCTCTAACTAAGCGATTTTTTTTGAGGTAATTTAACACGCGGTTTAAACTTAAAGAAATAATGTATAATACAGTTTACGCTCGTCCCGCAAAATAGACATGTTAAAATATGTATATTGCATCAGAGTCCCAACTGCCCAAATTGGGATTCGGGGTATGTTGTGAGGCTCGAGGAGAAGAAGATGGGGAAGAAAAAGGTTCTGAAGTTTTTTCATATGTAACTGATTACAAAACACGATTTTTTTTATGCGAGTCCGCACCAGAGTCCCAACAGTCAGTGTGGAGCCAGTAAGACTATGGCATTCCCCGATTGGGGTATGTTATGAAGTTGAAGGAAGTGGACTTTGGATGTGCCTGGTTATTCAGATCTGGTCACACAATACGGCTAAAGCCATTTCGATTCTGATTTGTGGTTTTTCACCAGGGCGATACTGGAAATATATATCACTCTGGAATTTTTCACAAATATACAATATTTTACTTTGTAACAATCATAAATAATAATTCTAATAAGCGACTTTTGGGCCGCCATTGTCACAGCTAAAAGGAACCACTATCGGGTATGCTACGATTGTAAAATAAAAAAGAAAAGAATTCCAATATTACATTTAATCCAACATCGTAAAGAGCAAGAGATCTTTACTTAACAACAATATAAGTTACATCTCAGGGGTGAGCGTCAATACGAAGTACTGAGCGCACGGACGGAATTTAAATTGGTAGCAAAAGATTGACTGTGACATTGTGTGTGATGAAATAAAATATCTGACCTGAATAACGAGTGAAGGGCGCCAAACAACACTAAAAGCGTTGTTAAATTTAGAAACAGTGCAATCCGATGACCAGTGAATTAATTTTACAAGCTGATTGCGTCATCGCTTGCCCGGAAGACGTCGACTGGAGTGCTCGCTCGTATCTCCCTCAAGACGTGTCGTCCCCAGCTGGCTGCCCGATTGGTACTGAACTCGCCGCTCTCGAAATTCTGTCTCGAGCTCTCTTCTAGAAGGGTCCATAGAGTATACGTCACATAGATAACTGAGAGGTCTTGTCAGTTGTTTGACAATTAGTGGCAGGGCAAAATTGAACTGCTACAACTTTATATCAATAAATTATTAATTCAAATTAATTAATCAAAAAAATTTACTTGCTCACGATGGAATTTGAACCCGCTACATTTGTATGCATAGCCAAGGATTACCACTCAACCAATGATGCCGTTTTTTATACAATTTCAAGCACCGTTTCGATTCCGCATGCTCTTTTACCGAGGCAAGGGTATATATCAATAACAAGTATGATATTAATTAAAAAATCAAGAAGATGTGATAAGTATTTATTTTGCATCTGGCTGACCACAGTATCGTTTACCCAAACTTATCGCCACCTTCGAGTTTGTCTCGTGAACACAAACTAGTCCAGGGCTTCCCAAACTTTTTTCAACTGTGACGTGTGACGCCCTTGGGAAGCTGCCATATTTTTGCGACGCCCCCCCCCCCCCGTCTGAAAAAGCATTTTTTTTCTTTGGTAGGTATTAATGAGAAGGATATGCTTGCTTTTCTGAGCATAGTTTCTCAAAACGAGGTTGAAGTTTCGAAATCGCCACTCTCGTCTCTGCCTCTAAATTTATCTCACACAAAGAGAAAGCAGAAACCTGTCTCACACAAGTATGATGTCGCAAACGGTAATAAAACCCTTAACGCTGCAGTGCTGATGGAACGATATTCTTGATAAACTGAGCTGCTCCAAAATTCAAGTAGCTTATCCTTATTATATTGCAGCTTAAGGCTGGAGTCACAGGACAATTCTATTAATTGTTCTTCTTCTGCTGTCGAAAGTGTTGATGGTGAGGTCGACTGGAAAGGGTTTCTAACCCAGTCATATTGCTCCAGATTTTCGCTCCGAAGTGTGCGTGTGGAAGACGCTATAAAGATTGCCTCACGACGCCCCTGGGATCATCCCGCGACGCCCCGGGCGTCGCGACTCACAGTTAGGGAAGCCCTGAACTAGTCTATTAACGCGTGTAACCTTGGTAACAAAAACTAATTCAAAAGTATTTGTTGAGTTTTTAACGAAAAAGGCTTACTCGTTTCCGTATACGGGTATTCCATATGCTCTCTTTGTGGAAATATTGAAAATGGCGTACTCGTTTCTGTATCCGGGTATTTCATATGATCTCTTTGTGGAAATATCTAAAATGGCGAATTCGTTTTTATATCCGTGTATCGGAATTAAATACTGTTTATATGTTTTTTAAGATCCATAAACATTCCACTTTTTTTACCAAAAAATATTTACAAATGTGTCTATCAAGTATATGATGGTCAACAGAAGTTTACTATCATCAGTACCAAGCTGAGTGGTCAGTTTAATATAATATAGTACTAGCACAAACCTTTGAAATATCTCGGGCTGTTAAAATTATAGCATTTGTAAAGCTTAAAGTGTTTATAAAAAAATATTTGCCTCAAAATAATTTTCCCTATAAAAAATTAGAATCGTAAACATTTATAGATGATTAGAAATTTACCTTTCGAATGAACACCATAAGTAAAGGTATGATTTGAGATTTTTACGGCCAGAAGTATTATGGTGATTTGTTTTTAGGGTATTATGCCGTGTTGCGCAATTTTTCACTTTAGCCAACGTTTCGAATAGCAAGGCAGTGTCCATCATCACGGCAGATGTGTAATTGTAATTCTATCTGTAATTACACATCTGCCCTAATGATAGACACTGCAATACTGTTCGAAACGTTGGCTAAAGAAGGAGGTAGCGCAAGACGGCATAATATCCCGAAAACAAATCACTATAACCATTAGTAAACATTAAAAGATTAATAAATTATAATGTTTTTAGTACAAACTTTATCGCTTGTCTGAATTGTTTCCACAATCAGTTCCATTTTAAAAATAACACTCCAATTCAAAGCAGGTTATAGAGAACCGCAGTTACAGACAGAATCACAGCCTAAATGAATAATTTTAATTTGTAAAATAGATTGTTAGAGTTTCATCATTATGTTGGAGGCCGTATAAAGGTCGGCATTACAATACGATCAAAAAATGCATTGATCGTATTTTTCATTAGTTGTTAACCCGAAAAAGGTAGTCTACTTAAAATTGACGCCTGAACGAAAGAAATATAACACTCTCTTTATAAATATTATAAATCCGATGCTTTTGGAAGGCTAAAGCGTCATTGAGGTAAGTCTCACTCATTTTAAAATATAACGACTATATGAGTCAAAATGAAGCATGATTATCTTTAAATTGACTGTTAAGATTTTAAGCGTTTCTCAATTTTCTATTTGTTTGTTTGTTTTTCATAATTATCTGAAGATATTTCCAACTCTTGTGAAGACATTCGAGAAAAACACTTACTTAAACGTACTCACTGTCCATATTGCCATATCAAAATAAGAAGAACGACAAGTGCACCGTGCACTAATTGCAAAAAAGTTTATATAGAGAGCATCCCATTGACTAATGTCAAAGCTGACTGACTTGAAAAAAGTTTAAATTATATTATATCCTAGTAGTCGCTTTATTATCTTGTATACAAGTCAATTTGAATATTGACGCTAAAAGTATTTGATTTGAGATATAACAGAAGCTGTCTTTAATAAAGTAAAAATTTTCAGAAGTTTAACGATGTCGTTATATAATTTCAAATAATAATTAACGTTTTACTAAATAATTTATACATATTGTTTCATTTAACTATAAGTACAATATTTAAACCTATTAGACATTTTTAGATTATGAAAATTAACGAAATTATGTTAATTACAATTAATGCGTCAATTTTTCGCATGATTATCTTTTGTGTACTTCTAAATATGATTATTTTTCTATATTTCTTAATATCATACCAGAAAGCAAGAGATTTTTTTCGGATGTTGACATAAATGCAAACACAGATATGAAATTCGATTTCCATGCAAATCTGTTGGGACTGTTCCTACAGAGATTCTTCTGATATATCGAGAAACTGTCGAGCCCCGTTCAGAATCTACACATCAAATGGTGTTAGCTATGTTAAGTAAAGGTCGTGTAAATCCTTATCGTCCCCTTTTTTATAAATCTATCTACGTTTCGACCAATACAATATCTAGGCCGCAGTCAGGTCAAATAATTTTTTGTTTGAAAGAAACAATATTTGTGATACCAAAAGCAATTATTTTTAGCCAGAAAACACCTAGTTAAAATAAAACCCTAAATAAATTGAAAAAATCTACAAAAAATAAATGCCGCAGACGGGAATTGAACCCGCAGTATTCTGATTGTAGGTTTGCTTCTCTAGCGTTGAGTTACGTTGGTTTATTCAATAATTGCTTATTAATTTTTTTTATAAATAAATTAATCGAAAATACTTGATTTTAAGTCAATTTATTGATATATTTTACTGTTTACCGATTTCGGTACCTCCGTACCATCATCGAGACGATTATGCTATTAAATTACTGAATTTATGTTTTTAAATATAGAAGTACACATATATGTACACATATTATCGAAAAATAAAGAGAAAGTATACTAGAGTGGAACAGTGTGTCAGTTGTGGAAGAGAGGTGGGAGAGGGGAACGTGGGATAAGTGAAGCAATGGGGAACTTAGAATTGGGATGAGAGTTAAATTAAATTGGTTATTAATGATTTCAACCTCTGAATTTACCGATTTTTATTTGAAAAGCTTCTAAATTGTTTAGTCTTACACCTATTCCATTTTTGTGTAGGATTTTAATTCCTGTATCATGTGTTATTATGATCTTTATGAAAAACCTGAACGAGTTAAGCATCTGAGGTGTTATTTTGTTTTAGAGTATACATTACGCAATGTTTGTCCAATGTTTGTACTTCTGTATTTAATAACATGATTTTTATAACAGTTTTGATGATGGTGCAGAAGTACCGAAACCGGTAGACATTAAAATATATCAATAAAGTTACTTAAAAGCAAGTTTTTTCGTTTAATTTATTTAAAATGTCAAGTCACAATGTGTTTGCTTCTTTTGAAAAAAAATTCTCTTTATATGGGTGTTTTAGGATGATAATTATTTTTGATAATAATGTGTTATCCTTTGTGCTATGCATAAAAACCTTGTCATTAAAATTAAAATAAAATAATAATATTTCGATGTTTGAAAATGTTTGATGAATTTCTGTCAAAGTACCTTAGATAAAATTTACATTACTTCGGACACACAAACGCGCCCACTCATTTCTCAAGTTTATTCCAAAATAAATTTGTAGGGTTTTCATATGAATTTTCAAATATAATCTCAGTGGATCATTGTAGTCACACGTGCTTTTGCCGGACTGTGATCACGCTCTGGAGGGTTTCTCGTACTGAATATGTAGCATCATTTGAACAGAACGTGTGCTCAAGTAATTTACTGGAATAGTAGATATTCCAGAAGGATTTCAAGTATTTCATATTCCATGGACCGCATTGCGTCAAAACTGCATATTTTCCCCCATGATATGAACTAATTCCTGAACTCAAGCGATTCATCAAACTATTTGCGCGATGTGTCAAAACTAATATACATGTATTTTCAATTATATGTGAGCGAAAAACGGTTTCAACACCGTGATGAATTGTATTTTTTTAAAAGATTTTTATATTATGTCTTCAATAATATTATTATTAAATTTGTATAAAGTAACAGTTTATTTACAATTTTATATCAAATTATAGGTAGGTAATTTATCGCTTTGCTGAATTCTTGCCAGAATCAGTTCAAGTGTTGAAAATGACAATAAAATTCAAAACAAAGCAGAGTTCATTAAACTAGAGTTTCAATCACAGACAGACCCACATACTAAAACGTAACACAAAAACACTGACGTTATTAAATAACACACTAGTCCTAAGTGTACTTGAATCAAACTCGATCATCTGGGCTCCTCATGAATTAACATACACTTTACGCATTGAAAGAGTCCATAATTTTTTTTTAAGGTTTTTATTCTCGCGGCTCTTGGCTTTACCCATCGATTTATATATTAGGCATGACCAATTACCACTCCCTAGAGACACGTAGAGGTATTGCTTTGCTTAAATATTTTTTTCAACAAATAAACGGTCACTTATCTAATAATGAGATACTGGCCCAATTAATTTTTTTTCTACCAGAGTCTCACTCTCGAGAACGTCATCACAATCTTCTATATAGTAGAGCAAGCCGCACTAATTTATTTATGAACTTACCTGTGGGGAGAGCTACGTGCTTTTTGAATGCGGTAGATAAAAAAATAGATTTATTTTTTGTGTCCTATAGCGCATTTGCGAGATTTTTGGCATTGCATATACACTGCATAAATGGTACAATTATAACGTCTTAGGCTATATTACCTGTAATTGTTATAAATAAAAGTACAAATTATATATAAATAAATAAATAAATACTAAATTGGGATTTTTACTATTTAGTATTTTAATGTTATTATTATATAATTTTAATATTATCGAGGCTTCTGACTCGCATCATGTTGTAATTGAATGATGCAGTATTACTGCAGTGTCTGGTAACACTGATCAAGCGGTTCGGAACTGCTCGGAAAAGCCGAGCATTTCCAATCCGGTCGCGGAGACTGCCAGTGTCGCTCGGCGCTCGGCAGACGAGAAATCACCCCACTAGCGAGCAGACGTTACTAATCCTCTATTGTACAAGCTCGGTTGTAATACGCATTATTCGGAATAAATCTGTAAACGAACCATCAGAGTTTCAATAAGTAAACTACGAGCAACAGAACTTCACAGTAGAACATCACAATTACAAATTGTGCTCTCTCGGTAAACCACCTCAAAGTTAATATTATCTAGAAGAACTTTAATGTAATATATCATGAATGAACAAATGGAGTTCACTTCCCATCAAAAAACCATTCAATAAACAAAATGTTTATTGAATGGTGTAAAATACACTTAAAATACTATATATGGCATACGTAAGATCAGCTCACCTCAAATATGCATCTGTCATTTGGAATCCTTAATAGAAAACTTACATTAACAGAATTGAAAATATCCAAAAAATATTTTCAACACCTGTCGTATCGCTTTGAAAATTATCAATGTAACCCCATTACTTTTTATAAACGAAGAAAAATTTTCACGTACTGTTTCTTTATAAGAATGTGTACTGCCTTATTGACTTACCAGCTCTTTTAGAAAAAAAACATTTCGTTGCCCCGAACGCAATATCAGATCAAATATCATATTTTATATACAAAAATTCCAATCAAAATAAGCCCAATGCTAAAGTGATTTGTTTTTCGGGTATTATGCCGTATTGCGCTCATTCTTTAGCCAACTTTTCCGACATTATTGCAGTGTCTATCATCAGGGCAGATGTGTAATCTGCCCTGATGATGGACAGAAGCTGATAACACCCCAAAACAAAATCACTATAACACTTTTGGCCGTGAAAATCTCAAATCATGCCTCAAGCCCAAAATTCTTTAATACTCAGACGGATCTGCAATTTCCACTGTACCCTTAATTTTTTTAAATCAAAATAACCTAACAATGTACATATACGAAAAAAAATGTTTTTTTTGTTCGCATATTTTTTAATATATTTTTTTAAAAATAATTTTAAATATCTACTTTCTTCCTAACCCGTAACCACAAAAAAAGTTTTTAAATGGAATATAACTGCTTTATTTTACACTCAACATCTTAAATGCAAAATTAATTCACACGTATTAACTGTATGTTTCTTAAATATACTTAAGTAAAAGTAAAAATAAAACATTGAAGAAAAAGATTATACTAATAAATCTAAACCAAACATGAAACAAAACAAGTCACAAAAAATTAAAAAGATAGCGTTCGTTTCCTAGTTGTGACGGGTTATCTTTTTTATTTTTCTGTGTCTTGTTTTGTTTCATGTTTGATTTAGATTTATAACTATTATCTTTTTATTCAATTAAACTTGTCTGTTCGGAACACAATCAATACCTGCGGAATAAATCGTCAATATCGTTGTGCTGTAACTAATATTGAATATTGGCTTGGGTTAATTAATAATTCTGGGTAGTAACGAGTATACATTGGAGTAATAACTACGTAAATTAACATTTGAGGTAAACTTATCAAACTACAGGACGATCTGCTTTATTTGTTTTATGTATGAAAGAGTTCCAGCATTTAGATTTATAAATAAAATTATTTAGTACTTTAAATGAGCATGATAAGATTGTGATAAATGGTTATAAATTTTAAGAAATAAGGAAGCCATTGACGGTTGGACACGTAGACAGAACGAATAGAAATTGTTCGACGTGCACGTGCTTGGAAGAAGTGGTCTACGACATTTCAGGAATGCATGAAATGTCATGTTCAAGTAAATCAAATCAAAATATAGTTACTGCTGTGGTGCGGACATGTTTATAGAGGGACGAGTGCACTTTTTCACATCTACGAACATGTTCATAGAGCAACGAGTGCACTCTTTCACATGTACGGTCATGTTCATAGAGAGACGAGTGCACTCTTTCAAATATATGGGGCACGTTTATAGAGCAACGAGTGCACTCTTTCACATGTACCGACATGTTCATAGACGGACGAGTGCACCCTTTCAAATATACGAACATGTTCATAGAGTGCACTCTTTCACACGTACGGACATGTTCATAGAGGGACGAGTGCACCCTTTCAAATATACGAACATGTTCATAGAGTGCACTCTTTCACATGTACGGACATGTTCATAAAGGAGACGAGTGCACCCTTTCAAATATACGAACATGTTCATAGAGTGCACTCTTTCACACGTACGGACATGTTCATAGAGGGACGAGTGCACTCTTTCAGATCACTTTTCTGTCACCATAAGGGCATATGAAGTGCAAGCAAAATTAATAAAAGAATACCATCATTACTGTCATAGTTGACGCCCGATGATAGTAATAATATTTATATTTGGATGATTCGTATAGCGCTGTTTTTGTGCAAAATCACCTTAAGGGCGGTGTACAAATACAAAATACATTTCTAAAATGGTCAACAATGTTATAACTAACTATATACTAGTCAAACTATTATCGATTTATGGCTAACAGATTGCATCCACCGGTTCGTCATTCACTAATACATAGCTATATGTACAATGCATTTGATTGATGAACGTGATACTAGAATGTAAATGTGTTATTATTCTTACTTATATATAAAGTTGTACTGGCAGAAAATAAACAGTGATGATCAAAATGTTAACGCTCAAAAGCGCTAAATAAATGGTTTGTAAAATTTTTACTTTTGAGAAACCGCACAAGACTCCCAATTGCGGAGCCAGTGAGACTATAGCATCGCCAATTGGGTTATGTTGTGTGGCTGAAGGTGGTGGAAAAGGGGAATAAGATGAGGAAGAGGAAGGTGGAAATGTACATGGCTATTCAGATCCGGTCACGAAATAATAACGTTTCTATTATGAATGGTGGTCATTCACCAAGGTTATACTGAAAGTATCTACCAGACTGAAACGTACAGCAAATATATGATTAAATTGTCAAATAAAACATAACATGTATTATTATTTAAATAAATTAGTATTGCACATGCAAGGATTCGAGACCAGAACCTCCGAATTAGTCTGTATTCGAGGATCTTAAATGCTCAACCACGGGGCTGTTATCAATAACTTATCATAAAATTTATTGAAGAATGAGATAAGATACGAAGAAGAAAGAAAATTTAAATGAAACATGAAACAGGACAAGACACAGAACGTGAAAAGATAACGCTCTCAACCGGGAATCGAACCCAGGATTTAATTTAAACAGTTTAGAGTCTATCTACAAAACGTCTTCAACAATCATTGTCTTCAATTTATTAAATGAGTATTACCTGCTTCCTCTTAAGTTTTCATTGCATCAAAACACACAAACAAATTAGGTTCATGTGCATTGTGCAATGTGCAACTGCTGCAGTTCCAAAGAACAGCAATCTCTTTAGCGCTAACTGCTAGGCAACAAAACTAATGGAAAGACGTTGCTAACGGGCAACTTTTTCCGTTGCGATATTTCAAATGCTAAGGATGTAACGTGAAACAAATAATGGTCTATTTTTCTCAGCAACGAAGAATAAAGAACAGAGAATGATACCGTTTAGAGACTTCTATTTTTCTTTTATATGGTGGGGGGTCAGAGGAGAACATCTAGGTTATTGAGTCAGTCCAGGGCTTCAGGCGGAGCTTAATGCCAAATCACTATTTTGATTAATCTTTATAACGAATTGGTGTACATTATAAAAATATATGCTTTAGATAAATTGAAGGTTTTCTTATCGCTTCGCTTGAGTAGAATACAAATAAAAAATAAATTACTCAAAAAAATATAAATGCAAACTACCAAATAAAATATTTTTTCAATAGAAATGTTTGAACGCATAAAGGAAACAACTTTAAAAAAATAAAGTATTATAGCTAAGATTATCTGTGACAGTTTCACTTGATTAACTTTTTTGCTTTCTTATAAAATTATTTAAAAATAAATAAAAACAGTTTTTTGCTTGAAATCGAACGTTTCTAGACTCCGTTTGTCAAGCGATTTTAATGCCTATTACCTACGATATAAGGTATACCAAGAATATACACACTTTTGGCTTGTAGCTTTCTCTTCAGGCGTCGCCCTGCGAACCTCATCCATCCCGCCGGGGAATGAATGCAGCGGGCATTTTTGACCTTGATAGAAATATATTGAACAACTAATCTCATGTGTTACACAAATTATTTTAAAGACACCATACTTTTATATCAATTAATATATTCAACTGTGTTTTGATAAAACACACTAACTCACATTTTTGGGAATGTTACCTTTCAGTGGTAAACATTATTACAAAATAATATTTATCGATTACGGCATTTTAAATATTAAAAACTACATTTTTGCGCCATTTTTTATGGTTATTTCGGAAAAACCAATAATATTACTCAACCATCAAATCTCTAAAAATCATAAAAAGAATTACAATATTTTCAAACAAATTTTTGAAAAATAAGATAACCACTCTTATGCAAAAGTGATTTTTTAAAATTATTTTCTCAAATTTTTAAACATTCGTTTCTATCGTCTCCTGTAAAATTTTCATTTTGTGGCGATATTTAAGGGCTTTACCAAACCACAGTAATTTTATGTATACTAATAGTTTTGTGAGATGTAGACCTCATGTCCCAAAAAGTATGTGTTTCTAATTTTCTCTTATAACAAAACCAAATTTTCCTGTGAAATCGTAAGATTTTTAAGTAGGTACCTACGCAATTAAAAATAACACTATTTGTCAAAAGAAACGTCACTGTCATTTCACAAATTTACACAAGTCATTTCGAATTATATGCCTCAGACAGACCAAACAATTTATTTTCTGTTCATATAGATTAATAAAAATACTAGTGGACCCCGCAATGTTGTATCTTTCTTGGACGTCTTCGACTTCTTCTATAATTTACTACCGTATACCGCAATTTTATTGCTAAAAAACTACATTACATCAACTTTAATTTAATTCCCTATCTCATTCCGGTGCAGATATAATGCGTTTAGTATTATTCCTCGAGCGCTTCCGATTTCCACTACCATTCAAACCACCCTCTAAACACTCCTGGAACTAACAAGAACCAACTTTGAAATTTTCAGCGATATCGGAAGACTAATTTTCGGGTTTTTACAACATACGCATGTTGAATTTATATATTAAGATTAGCTTGTTTTGGCCTCATGACATTGTTGAATGACTTTAAAACATTTGTTTTGCTTAACTCGAAAATTTCAACTGTATAGCGACATACAGTAATATTCCACATGCTTAATTATAAAACAAATGCAGCATATAATTTGCCAATTTCAATGTGTGTTATCTTATATGTCTTACTTTTAAATGTGTATTATCTGTGTGCTATATTGTCTTGTACTTTTGAATGTAAGTTATCGTATTGTCATTCAAAGTGTTAGTGTACTTGGGACGCTTTAGTGAGTTCTATGATTGTATGTAAGATATCTGTTATTTATTTTATAAAACGGGAGACTTATATTGTATTATAATTGTATATTGAGATAGAACCTGCAGACAAGCAGCCATGTGGCAGCTTCGTGGGACTATCTATACATTGTCTAAAAAAAAAAAAATGTAAAATTTTCAGTCAATAAAGATCAGCTTAATAATCACAAAAAATTAACCGAGCTCTTCATACTCTAAATAATATTTGTCTACACTCTAACATTGACATTTTTTCGGATTCACTGCCCAAATTCAAACGTGGCATCATGTCAATAATATAAACTGTTCAATGCGCATACATACATACACACACACAAACACTCACACATCCATACACCTGGTAATTAAGGAATAAACATACCACTTAGAAGATATTACAAGGAAACATATCATACGTACCCAATATGACGTATCTTATTCCCATATATTGTTTCATCTCTGTTAATTAAGTACTGTTTGTTTCTATAGTATAAAATAAAATAAAAAAATATATATTTTACTTCCATTTTAATCTCTGATCTTTATGTTATACATTTACGTAATCTTAAAATGTTGTGTGCTTCTCAGAGCAAACGAATTCCAATTTCTCCTACTCACTTAGAAGGTAGAAGAAACTCAAGAACGGAAAGATCACATGGAACACATAGCATGTTAACTGAGCTTTAGAGTTGAATAAAAAAAACATGAGCTTTTGGGTTATTTAACATTATTGGCAACATTAAATATTTGGTGTAAAATATGTAAATGTAATTTTAGTCTTCGGTAACTTATTTGATGTATTTTTTTTCTACAAAAAACATTGAAAATCAGTTGAAATTAGACAGCTAGATTCGATGTGAGGGATCGGGTGGTTATTTGGCTGATTTACCAGTTTCGACATGTGGGAAAATTTAAAAAGATTGTTTTTGAAAAAAAAGTTTAAACATCAGAAAAAAAAAATTCACTGGAGTCGAAAAGTTTATTCTTATTTTTCACTCCAAATAATATCTATTGGTTTGAATTTAAGTGTTTTTCTCTAAACTGGAATTAATTGTGCGAAGAATTCAGTCAAACGTTAAAGTAGTTACCCGCCTGTAACAATAGTTTTTTACGGAATATGTTAGTTGGCATTTTTTAAATTTCGGTTGTGTGTGTATCCTGCGTAACTCGATTTTGATGATCTCATGTTTGCTTTGAATTTAAGTTTTTTAATTTAATTATTTTTTAAATTGCAAATGATTGTTTGAAGAATTCAGACAAGGGGTAGTACAAGTACCAAGACACCTATCATTTATTATTTTTAACAGAAAATTATTTTTTTATTCATTTTTTTTAAATTGTAACTAATATTTCAAGGGCTTGCGCTTGTGTATTTTAAAAAAATCAACCCGTTAAAAAAAAATAGTTTTTTGAAACATCTAATTTCAAATGTCTTTTGAACTCTGATTTTTTAATTGAACCTATCTACCCAGAAACTGAAGTCGATAACTCTACGAACCGAGCTAAATCCCGATTTGATAAAAATGACATTTATTGCTTTTATTTTTACACTGCTGAATTTCAGATAAATACGTAAATCTCACCAAAAGTTGATATAATTCATTGGCATTGACAACGAGTCTATGAATTCGATGGGATCAGAGCATCAATTCGATTGGATCAGAGTATCAATTCGATCGGATTTCGAGAAGTTTGATTCCACTTCTAAGATTTGCATTCATTCACAAAAATGAAAATATAATTCAAGTAGACGTAATTAAAAATAATGTTACACAATTCAAAAATTGTAAGATTATTAGGGAATGTTTCTTTCTTTTAAAAATAAAGAAAAGAATGATTATAGAAGAAAGAGAGATGAATTAAATTAGCAAGAGAACACAAGCATAAAATATTTACATATTGTAGGCATTCAAATTTATTAAAAACTCCCGTATAATGTCTTGTCAACAATAAACTCACATTGCAATTTTTTTTATTTTAATAATGGGAAAATTCCGGAGCCAAAATAAAATGATAACACATTTATTTCTCTTTTTGAGAAGAGCTTGACAATACATTGTTGATATTTAATATGGTAGAATTCTTCTCATTAAATTAATATACATTCAAATGTTTGTTTGATTTGCAAATTTAATGTTATATTTCGAAAGTACGTTTCTATTTTTTACTAATTTAAACTCGAATTAAAAAATTTCATATATCTGAAATCATAATTTTTTTAAGTACGTACTAAAATATAATCCATATATTTTGTTACATTTTTTTTTCAAAGAAGGAATTATAAAATTTGTTAAAAATTTGACAGTCTCCTTGGTTAATGGGTAAGGCTCTCGACTTGTAAGCCGGAGGTCGCGGATTCAAATCACGGCGTGTGTAACGAAATTTAATTTGATTAATTTGTGTTGATTCTCAATTTACTTATTTAAAATAATATATTGTATATTTGTGGACCGTTCTAGAGTGGAAGATACTCTAAGTATTGACCTGGTTTAAGACCAGCACTCAGAATCGAAACGTTGCTTGAAATGGTTTTTGCCGTGTTTGTTACTTCCCCACCTTCCTCTTCTTCAACCTCTTTCCCTCTCCACTACCTTCAGCCTCACAACATACGCCTATTGGGAATGCCATAGTCTCACTGGCTCCTGATGGTTGGGAGCAGTTGGAATTTTGTAAGATTTCACATTTAAAAAAATGTCACTATCTCAATGAAATTTCCTTTCTCAAACTTTCTTCAGGCATGTAGGTACCATAATATTTAAAAATACGAATAGTACAAAAATCACACATTTAAAAAAAAAAATCTACAAACAAATTAATAGACAGACAAATTGTAAAACGTTAGAGATAAAACAATAAAAGGCTTTGTGGGCCCGTCTTTGTTTCCGATTTAAGCCCAATTTTTCCTCACTTAGTAATTTTAATAAAAAAAATTCAAATATCGAAATTCTTTATTTGAACAGATAATCACTTTTATTGACGTGTTTGGGACCAAGGAGTCAAAACCTCTTGTGTAAATAATTGGCGAGATAATTTTCTCTTCGAATCTAATCGATATTTTGGGTATATAATTTTACAAAGTGGCAAAATTTATTAGCCTATTCAAAATGAATAATTGATTTTAATAATTGAATTGAAGCTATTCTGTAAGATGAATGGTTCTTCATACTCTCAAAGAATCAATCTTTTGAATATGCAAATTAGTTTTAGATTTGGCGTCAAGTCAAGGGTATAGATTTAATTATTTAAAATTTATCACCGAAACTCAATATCATATTATTCATGATAGAACCCGATAAGTTTGACAAGTGGAACGGCTGCGCCAATGTCTGTTTAAAAATATAAAATATTGACTATTGAAGAACTCAATTTATCAACTTTACATTTTTTTAGAGATAATGGTTATTATTTAAAAATTAATCTTGGCTATCTTACTACGTAAATATAATAAAATATAAACTTTATAAAATAATTTTAAAAAAGTGGCTTTTGGGTCAAAATTTTGAATTTATGTCTTATCATAAGTCAGTCGTTCATAATTTAAATGTATACCCATCAAAAGACCCCTTTAATCGTTAAAGTTTTTTTTAAATTTTATATTTCAATATGTGGTAGGTACGGCAACATTATTTTTTTATTATTAAAAATAACTCGAATATTACGAAGAAATGCCAAATATGTCTCTAAAATAATTAATTAATAAAAAATCGTAAAATTGAATTGTTTGATGGCCTATATAGCATAATTTAAAACACAAATAAATAAAGTAAATAAAAAAAATAAATTAGTTAGTGTTTTAACCACGAATCCAAATTTAAGGTTTGTATGAAAAAGGCCAAACCGCAGGTTCCTTTTATAATATAGTATATTATAACCCCAGCGTGTCTACAAATGGATTTTATTAATAATACTTTCACACACTAGGCCCTGGGGATGCTTCGTGGAGGATCGTTTTTAATGAAATGAAGGAGATGATATTCTGGAAAAGTTAAAGGTATGAAGGGTGAGTAGGAATCTAGATATCAGTGTGTCAAAGTTATGACGGATGCATGAGTCCATCCCTTCAACTGCAGTAATCTAGATAGTCCTGCAGAAGAGGTCAAAAAACACCAAACAGTCGGTGGGCAGAAGCACCCGCCGCTAAGACTTGGATAAACCTCACCCCGTAAACCCATATTTATAGATAACGTTTCTTGACATTAAGCCCCCGATTAGTGCGCTGTAATCGTATGCTAAACATCGGTGTATCAATCAATAAACTACATTAAAAGAAGAACATAAGTGTTTTAATTGAAGAATTTTTATTTATTTATTGTATTACAGATTTTTCATCCAATAACATTCTGACACATCTGGTAAGATAATTATACTAAAACGTCTTAAGACAAATACACTAGCCAAAAATGTATATATTTTTAGTATGCCTTATATCACCACGATTATAAGTAATAAGCTAAAACATCATTTGGCAAGCGAGTATAGAAGCGGTCGATTTACGCGCAAAAGTGGTTTTTATTTATTTTTCTAGAAAAAAAAAGTTAATCAAGGGAAACTGTCACAGATAATCAATAATTAATATTGTCATATTTTTTTTAATTCGTTTCTTGTATGCGTTCATACATTTCTATTTTTTTTTAATTCGGCTCAAGCAAAGCGATAGTAAAAGCTTCAATTTATCGAAATAATATTTTTTTGATATTCATAATGTAAATCGATTTGTAGCAAATATTAATCGAAAATGGTGATTTAGTAATTTCATTTAATAGTTTCAGTAATTTCATTTAAATGCACCATCCCTCTTGTCATGCTGTGCTAGAACATCATAACCAACCTCTCACACTGAATACCAAATAATTTTGGCGCAGCCTACAAATAATCTACCCATTGCCTATCAAAACAAGTCCCCCTGAAAGCTCAATCCATTCCATTTTCCAATAACCTGAAATATTCAAAATGTCTTTTGAATTTTCCCGCGCGCTATTTTTCACCGCCAGCATCGTACATCTCCATAAGCAAAGGCAGAATTATCATAATCACCGGGTCTAATGGGTCCTGACTTTCAGCTTTCGTGAACGTATGCTGATAGTTTCAGGGGAAAAAATGATTATCGAGTGGCGAAATTGATGGAAGGCGAACCCAAAAATTTGCCTTTGCTTTCTTAAATTAAAAATTTAAGAAGGAGAGAAAACACACGTAACTAATTTGTACATAATTCACTGTCTAATATACTCATTTTAAGATATTTAGCTAATATGAAATTTAAAAAATTGAACCCATTTTATGTTTAATCATTGAAGAATAAGGATAATAATAAAAATAGTACTCATAAATTTAAACGAAACATTAATAAACACAATAAATTAATAGTAAAAAACACGTTATATAAGCAGGTCTCAATGGCCGAGTGCTCCAACTCCTCGAAGCACTTAGTAAGTAGACCCTGTATTCGGTTCCTTGTTGCAGATGTTACATTTTTATTTTCTGTGTCTTGTTCAGTTTCATATTTCGTTATGATTTAGAATTACCTTCTTCAGTGATTACTTTTTTGTTATTTTTTAAAAAACAGGGTTTTCCAATAAGAGGTGTTATTTTGATATTCAATAGTAAAAGATCAATGTTTTTGTTGCTTGTGTGGCACGTAGCGCCGTCTTGTTGAAATTAAACGTTGTCCAGATCAATACCATCCAATTCCGGCCATAAAAAAACATTAATCATCTCTCGATAGCGCAATCTATTCACCGTAACTGTTGTTCCAGCCCTATTTTCAAAAAGTAAGGTCCAATGACTCCGCCGGACCATAAAACGCACCAAACAGTCACACGTTGAAAATAGAGAGGCTTTTCAACAATAACTCTTGGGTTTTCCTAGCCCCAGATGCGACAATTTCGCTTGTTGACGAAGCCACCGAGGTGGAAATGGGCCTCGTCACTCAAGATGATTTGCATTTGATTCACTCAAGTGAATTTTAATAATTTCAATGCGTTGTGGTAGCGTTTATCGTTCCATTTTTATTACTGGCGTAGTTTCTACTTGTCAAATGTTAAAAAATGACAGCTTCAAAAGTAACATCTACCAAAATAGCGGGCTATTCAAAATAATACAACAACAATCATCACAAGTCTGACGTTTGTCATTCGCTCCCTATTAATCTTATATTTTCTTCTAAAAATATCGACCCTTATCCTACAATTTTTATACCAGCTGATAATATTCATAGAAGTGCATTAAAATACGAACGTGAGTGCTTGTCTGGAGTGTAAAAAGTGCTAAATCTAGAGTTTTAGTTATTCTTCAAAAATCTTCAAGCTACCCACAGTATTGTAATCTATTGCAGCCACAAGCCAAACATAAGATGGATACAACATGCAAATTTTGCGCTAAGCAGCTGAAAGTGGCTGAGTGTATAAAGTGTTCAACCTGCAAATGCACCATCCATTTCGAATGCGCTGATATTTCGGCAAGTGTTTTTAAACGCATGTCGCAAGGTAAAAAGGATGCGTGGAAGTGCAATAACTGTATCCAAACCCTGGACAATTTAGATACCCAATCCTGCTCCTCAGATCAAAGCAACGTACTCCTAACTGTTGAAATTAGAAAAATGGCGCTACAAATAGAAAAAATGAAACAAATAGAATTCGAAAAAGTCATCATTTATAATAATAATGTCATGGAAGATTTTTCAAGTAATATGAAATCTATAAACGAAAAATTGGCTAAAATTGATAAGCTAGAAATGGAGGTCTCAGAATTAAAACAAACAGTTTACATGTTAGAGAGGGAAAACAACGAAAGGGACCAGGAACTTCTATCCAACAATATAGAAATACATGGAATGCCTACCAACGAGAATCTACCTACCATGATGTCGAATATCGCAACAGTCATTGGATGTCCTCTCCATCAAAGCGACATTGAATACGTTAGCAGAATCAGTAAGCGCCATCGTACACAAGCCACGACAGATGGACGTCCGGGTAACATAATCGCCAAATTCACCTCCCGCAAGAAGAAGGACGAATTTGTCGCAGCCATCAAGAAAAAAAAAGGAATCACTACCAAGGCCATCGGGATGGTTGAAGCTGACCAGAGGATCTTCGTCAACGAACATCTCACGCGGAAGAATAAATCTATATTGAGGTGCGCTAAAGCCTTTAAAAACGAACACAACTATCAGTTTTTATGGATAAGAAGTGCAAAAATCTACCTACGGAAAAACGAAACATCACCACCCATACACGTCTCATGCGAATTACAGCTAAAAAACCTTATCTAACTACCATTGCAATGTTAAACCACCTATCCTCTCATAACTACTATTTTTTTCGTATTTTTTTTCATAATTTTTTCAACATCACCCTTTTTACATTAACCCCACATGCTAATAATTACATTAACTGCTCACTACTACATTCTATAATATACTCACTCACTTTAATTGATAATAATAGTATGTTGTGCTTTGCTAAGCCCAGTGGACTCATGACTAATAACATAACTCTAGAATATAATATTCTTAAAATATATTCTACATAAACCGAACATAATAATGTAATTACCGAAAATTCTCAATGCATGATTCATTAATAATTTATTATCAAAATTCAAGAGGTTTGCGCTCGAAAACACTGGAATTTCATCAAAATATACTGCTCAATAATTATGACTTGATTACCGAAAGTTGGTTGGTTGATAGTATCCGAGATGAGGAATTATTCGATAATCGCTATTCTGTTTACAGAAATGATAGGGATATACACCGCACTAGCAAATCAACTGGCGGAGGCGTACTCATAGGAATTAAAAAAGAATTTTTTGTTACCCCTCGCTCTTGGAAATCAGACGCTGAGGATATCTGGATAACTGTCAATACATCAAAATCGAATCGTCATTGTTATAATATTCATATGTGCTGCGTGTATTTACCTAGCGTCGGTCCAAAATTAACATCATCAGAAAGATTAGCATTATTTACTAATCATACCAATACTATTTCTGACTTAACAATCCGTTTTCCCAATGACAAGTTTTTAATCATTAGCGACTATAACATGCCCAATATCGAATGGAATAATCAACAAATGCCAAGAAATAGAGATCAATGCGCACTCGCGTTACTTAACTGCTTATCTTTTGCAAATTTAACCCAATTTAACCATTTACCTAACAAATACGGTCGAATTTTAGACCTCGTCTTCTGTAACACTTCAGTTAACGTGTCGCTTGCCGACCACCCATTAGTTAAAGAAGATGCTCATCATAAATCATTGATTGTAGAACTAGAATTTCCATCCACTATTGCAACCCTCTCAACTCCTCGAATAATAAAATTATTCCATAAAGCAGATTATGCAGAGATCAATGAGAGACTGAAAGAAACCGACTGGTCAACCGTTATAAATGCACCGGATGTAAATACAGCGTTAAATTCGTTTTATGTTATAATTGAACAGATTATCGAAGCGTTTATTCCTAAGAAAGTTGTGAAATCTGGAAAATACCCACTATGGTACACGGCAGCCTTAATAAAAATAACAAACGAAAAATTAAAATTCTTTAGAAAATGGAAGCGCCATCGGAACCCCCTTGATTATCTCTCATTTTCATTGCTTCGCAAAAGGCAAAAAACAGTCGCTTCAGCAGCTTACAAAACCTACATTTCTACAATAGAATCCGGTATACAGCATAATGTTAAAAAAATTTGGTCCTACGTCAATTCTCAAAGAAAATCTCCTACCATCCCTGATCATATGATTTACGGTGAAAAAACTGCTAATGACAGTAGAGGAGTAGCCAACTTATTTTCTGAGTATTTTGGATCTGTATTTTCGAATGCTCAACCTGCACATACAAGCAATGCCAGTCTTTGCTCTAATTCAAATAGCATAATCAACTCAATCGAGATCAATGAAGACATCACATTCAAATACCTTAAGTCCATTGATATCAAAAAGGGACCAGGGGATGATCAACTTCCAGGGATCTTCATAAATTATTGTAGTAAACAATTGACACCCCCCATTTTTGTTATTTTTAAACTATCGCTATCCGAAGGAACATTTCCCGACAAGTGGAAAACAGCCTTGATTACCCCAATATATAAAAATGGCAGTAAAAATGATGTCTCGAACTATCGACCTATATCCAAATTACCGATACTAAGTAAAGTATTGGAAAAAATTGTTTACGATCAATTATATTCTACTATCTCACCCTCACTCTTAAATAATCAACACGGCTTCATGAAAAATCGCTCCACAACTTCAAATCTTGCATTTTTTACAAATTTTCTTCATGCCCAAATGGATATGCGTTACCGGGTAGATGCCATTTATACGGATTATTCTAAAGCATTTGACCGTGTTAATCATTATATTCTTTTACAAAAGTTATTAGGTCTAGGAATTCACGGTGACCTCTATAGATGGATCGCATCATACGTCAATAATCGGCACCAAATCACGGTTGTCAATGGTTTTGCATCTCGCTTAACGGAAATCGTCTCAGGTGTACCCCAGGGATCGCATCTTGGACCACTCTTATTTAATATTTATATAAATGACATTTACGTATGATTTAAAAATAGTTACTTTGTTTTATACGCGGATGATATGAAAATTTATAAAGCTATACAGTGTTTACCCGATTGTATGGAATTGCAAAGCGATCTTGATAATTTGTGCGTATATTGTGAATCAAATTTATTGTCCTTAAACATATCTAAGTGTCACTCGATTACATTTACTAGAAATAAAAACAAAATCATCTATCCATATAACTTAAATAACAAACCTTTACAACCTATGTCTATGTGTAAAGATCTAGGTGTTTACTTAGATAGCAAATTAGTTTTTGACAAGCACATTGAACACATTATTTCAAAATCCTACAGAATGCTAGGTTTCTTATTAAGAATATGCAAAGTTTTCAAAAGTGCTAAGACTCTGAAAATTTTGTTTTGTTCATTGGTCAGAAGTCCACTGGAGTATGCTTCCACAATATGGAATCCTCAATATAAGGTATACATAGATTTAGTATAAAGTATACAGAAAAAATTTTCGAAACATTTACTCAAGAAATACAACACTACTACAAATAATATGTTAACTTTACAAAAAAGACGCACATTGTCAGACCTGTTGTTTCTACATAATCTGCTAAATAATAAAATAGATAGTCCCGAATTGCTATCCGTCATTGGTTTAAATGTTCCAACGAGGCGTACCAGGCACACTTCACTATTTCATATTGAAGCCAACAATACCAATGCAGCAAACAACTCAGTAATTACTCGCGCAATCACAACATACACCCATTACGAAAAATTACTACATTTAGACATCTTTCATGATTCCTTTCTAACATACAAAACTAACTTATTAAATTTCTTAGCATGACATATTTCAAAAATATTTTCACATCATTTTTCAAAACTCCGATGTATTAACACTCAATTACAATTCGTGAGCTTATTATAATTCTTGTTTACAATTCATTTATTATTATCTATCCACACACTTCCTTCCTTTTATAACAATCTCAGGCGAAATTACGTAATGATATTTTATGGACATACGTAATAGGTACAACAACTATGTAATAACTAAAAAATTTCTAACTGTATCTTATTGTACTGTGTATGTCTTAACAAATAAATAAATACCTCTTATTGAAAAACCCTGTATTATAACAGAAAAAAACGATATATGTAACTTTTATATGTTAGAGTAGTTGGCTGCAATTTAGAACGATTTTGAGGATTTGTAGCAATTTTTCTCGATACTTTTGGATGTATTTTGTCGCTAGTGTGGCAAACTCTTACATCGCAGTGCTCAGACTCGCCTCTCGTGTGCCAGCATAAAATAGTTTCGCCTTGCGCTTTCCGACTGTAATTATGTAATAACTCATTTGTATTTTACAAAATAATTTTTTTGTAAATAGGGCAATCTTGCCACATAATGTGCCAATTTATTTATCAAAGTTGTAAATTTATAGCATAAGTGAGTTTGCCAGAATAACTTCTTATTGCCAGATAAATTACTTACCTCTATAAGATGTCACTAAAAAGTTTTTAATAAGGAAATACGAAAATAAAGTACACATGTATTTAACTGTGGCTGAATAAGATCATTTTCTATCTATCTTTATATTTAAAAAATAATATATGTTTGTTTGTTTTTCCCCTGTACACTCAAAAAGTACCGAACCGATTTCGCTAAATATGTAAAAGTGAAGGCTTTTCCCTAGGGTCTCCAAACTGGAGGCCCTGGGGGAAAAATGTGGTAAACAGCAGTGTATGGTGGAAGTCGGGGTCGTCCGAGGAAGACATGGCACAATCAAGTAAAACAAAAAATAACCTTTTCAAAATTTTGACAACGTTTGACATTTTTCGATTCATACAGAAAGAAATGTATGTTAAAAATTCTTTCACCAATTACAGCGAGCATAAATTTTAAATAATATTTATTGCCCGACTTGTGCTTATCTTAGCGCAATGTGTACGTCTTATGATTTATTATTTTATTGAAAAGAGATTAAGATTTATTAAATATGTCGCCATAAAAAAAAAATCAAAAAAAAAATATATTTTAAAGTATAAAAATTCATAAGGTAATGCTGAAAGCGACCGCCTATGGTAGTTCCCGGCACACTAGATACTAATGCTGATGGCTTGAAACTAAATGGCTCTACGGTAAATACCTTGAAGCTAAGTAGTTATAAAACTATTTGCGCATCCTTTTGCGAAAAGCAACCAACCAAGAATATGATAATCAACTCCAGCTGAGCCTAGTACGTTTGTACGGAACAAATATCCAGTACTTTTTTTTCTTAATATATTATTAATTAGCAAGATTCCATTAGAAATATGAAATGAAATCAGTTGCAATATGCAGGACTGATAATAAGGGAATTAAGGCGAAGCTTAATGCCAAATCATTATTTTGATTAATCTTTATAACGAATTGGTGTACATTATGAATACCAAAAAAATTATTTAGATAAATTGAAGGTTTTCCTGTCGTTTCACTTGAAAATAAAAATATAAATATAAACTACTAAAAAAAATGTTTTTTCAATAGAAATGTATGAACGCATAAAGGAAACAACTTAAAAAAATATATTTTTATAGCTAAGATTATCTGTGACAGTTTCACTTGATTAACTTTTTTGCTTTCTTATAAAATTATTTACAAAATAAATAAAAACCAGTTTTGTTCTTGAAATCGAACGTTTCTAGACTCCGTTTGTCAAGCAATTTTAATGCCTATTACCTACAATATAAGGTATACCAAGAATATACACATTTTTGGCTTGTAGCTTCCTCTTAATGAGTGGTATAATTAATCGGCCCCAATCGTCATACATGAGATTAATATTGTGTGTTATCGAGAGTGATCGAAGATCCGTTGAGAGGATTCAAGTTGTGATACAAAAACCGTTCGTTTTGTGAACTGTTACTAGATGTACATCTATAGACTATAGTGCCCAGATCACGACCAACATCAACTTCCAATTGAAGCCACAAAATTCACAAGGTAAAGTTCTCCTTTCCACTCCTATTTTACCTTGTGATAAACTTTAATGTTCATTCTTATTTTCTTGTTCAAATGTACAGTCCATTCATCGAGTACCAATCAATTCGGTAGTAATAGTTAAGGAATTATGAGTATTTCAATTTCTAACTTCATAATTATAAGCTATATAATATTTACAGACATAACAATAATAATTTGACACAATTATCCATAACATCTCACCTTAACAATCACTTTACACTAAAGGACATTATAATTCTTTTAACCTATCTTAAGACTGAACAGATTGTGCTTTGTTTTTATTATTTGTTTTTGGGGTGTTATGCCGTGTTGCGCTAACTCCTTCTTTAGCCAACGTTTCGGACAGCATTGCAGTGTCCATCATCAGGGCATGTGTTATTTAAATATAATAACCTATCTGTCAAATAACAGCGTTAAGAGTTAGTTAGTTATCTGTCAAGAGTTAGCGCAACACGACATAACACCCCAAAAACAAATAATAAAAATACTTTTGGCCGTGAAAATCTTAAATCATAGTTTTTGCTTTAATTTATTCTCCGTTTTGAGGCTTTGGGAAGAAGATTGCAAATATGTATACCCACCCTCATGGCCTATGCTTGTCTTACAACTTTCAGTATTTACTTTATTAGTATACCATTTATTGTGTTGTCTTGTATAGTGTGCGTGTACTTGTGACTTTTTTATAAACTTTTTGTTCGTGTGAATAAGTAAATTTTGTACATTAAAAGGCACATGATATATTCCTGCAATTTTCTCATTTATTGCTATAGTGTAAATATTTAGGTCTACAGTTCAAAAGTTTTTTAATAACTTTATTTTGTGGTATCTGTAATTTGTTTAAGTATAGTTATAAAGCGAATTTCCAGAAAGATAAACAATCAACCCCATAAGATATTTTACATCACGAACTTAATATTTTTACCATATATATTTTTACCTTAAATATATATACGTAATATTTGGCAAGTCAAAATATTTCACCATTAAATGAAGATATAACATATCACGACGCCATCTAGTGAGAAATTAAGTATTTAACAATACTTTTCCTACAAACATAAAGTTGGTTGTTTTCAGGGGAAAAAATCAAAAAAGCAATAATTGTTGAATAAAATACTAGTATTTATTGAATTCGTTGGTGGTTAAACAAAGCTGACGTAGCACAGTGGTTCCGTGCACCTGACCGGCAATCAGAAGGTGCGGGTTCAATTCCTGTCGGCGGCATTTATTTTTTCTCGGAAGATTTTTAAAAATTTATATCTGTGTTTCAGGCTTAATAATTATTGCTTATAATAATTTAATATTTGGTCGACAAGAAATAGAAACAATGAGTTGCATTTGATTAATCAAGAGTTTTTAAAGAGGGGGTGGTCAAAAATCAGTTCAGCTCAAGTTCAGTTCAGTTAAAGGAAACCCTTATTGGGTTTTAAACGTCGTAAGGGTCAATTGTAGATACCGAATATTCTCGTTTCTTTGAACATTGAATTCAACTCATGCTCATTTAATTCATTTTCTGAAAATGTATTTTAAAATAGATTCCAAATGACATAAGAAGAATTCGATTCTGTGGTTTTCGACGTCTCTTTTTCCTAGTTGCAGCAGAACAGGCAATGAGTAAAGTAAATGTAATTGATGTTAGAAACTTTGATTTATTCAAAAATCTACTTTTACTGAAATAGATTTAAAATCAGTAAATTAACTTCAATCAGATATTTAAGATTTTTCTAGAAGCGCAGAGTTATTTGTTAAAATATGGGTCTCAAGATGGGACATTTTTATAGCAAAATAACACGTGGTCAACGAATGCCCGCTCCATTCATTCCCCGGCGGGATTGATGAGGTTCACATGGCAACGCCTGAGGCCCTCGCAGACCTAGATGTCCCCCTCTGACCCCCTCACCATAGGAAAGAAGAAGAATAGCAAAAGAGATAGTTATATTTATAAACATTCCTGTGTTTTATGTGCATTTCCATTTTCCAACTCCTGAGGAGCGGCGTTTTCCTAGTCAGCCATCAATGAATTTAAAACACGAAAAATAACTAAGTACAGGATTTTCCAATAAGAGGTGTAATTTTGAATAGCCCGCTATTTCGGTAAACATTACTTTTAAAGCAGTCATTTTTTAACATTTGACAAGTAGAAACTACGCCATTAACAAAAATGGAACGATACACGCTTCAACAACGCATTAAAATTATTGAAATTCACTTGAGTGAATCAAATGCAAATCATCTTGAGTGATGAGGCCCATTTCCACCTCGGTGGCTTAGTCAACAAGCAAAATTGTCGCATCTGGGGCTCGAAAAACCCAAGAGTTATTATTGAAAAGCCTCTCCATCCTCAACGTGTGACTGTTTGGTACGGTTTATGATCCGGCGGAGTCATTGGACCTTATTTTTTTGAAAATGAGGCTGGAGCAACAATTACGGTGAATGGATTACGCTATTGAGAGATGATTAATGATTTTTTATGGCCGGAATTGGATGGTATTGATCTGAACAACTTTTTCTTTCAACAAGACGGCGCTACGTGCCACACAAGCAACGAAACCATTGATCTTTTACGATTGAATATCAAAATAACACCTCTTATTGGAAAACCCTTTATTTAAGTAAGTATTTAATTATCAGTTCATAATATAAGAATTAAAAGGTTTCGAAACACGCCACCGTAAAACTTCCCTATTGAACAGTATGTAATGTGTATGTTTCCCCATATTACTATCAGATAATTTAGGTGAGATTGGATAAAAATAATGCATAAGCCCCTTTTTACATAAACATAAAAAAAAATTTGCATTTTCTCAAGTATTTAAAATCCTAGTAGTAGTTTTTGTACGTTCCTTTAATGACCGTTAATATTTTATCATGTTGGATTAACTGCAAAACGTATTATAAATATATTTCCCAGCCGTACCTTCCAGTTACTCTATTGAAACGGTTTTCGTCCGATTAGAGCCTAATATTTACCCGACAATCGAACTGAAATCCCCATTCTGTTTGAATAGAGACTCGGACGGTCTATTTATTCAACTATCCCTATGTTAAACTGTATGTAACTATTCAGCCAATTCTTGAGCATTTACTGTGTTAATTCTACTAGATAACATATTTATTTTAAGTTTGACAAAGAAGGCTAGCAGTTCACAATTGAGATTCGAACAGTGATATTTAACAGTGAGGTGTGGAATTGACAAAGGAAGGATGAAAGTAAGGTGAAAAATCACGGTATAGTTAAAGTGGCCTATTGCGTACTAATATTTCGGTGAAACGTGTTCCACCATTATCAATGCGTGGGAGCTGTATTTTTGAGTGTTACAGGTCAAATCGAACTAATTGAAAGTAAAAAAATGGAACCATTTTTTTCTTTTCTTGTCTCTCACCGAAACATAATGCATCAATGAGGATAGTCTAAATTACCGACAAATCAGTTTCAATTTTTGAAAAATTAAAAATTAAAATCATTTCTGTTAAAAATGTTACATTACAGGTACGTATTTAACCGCTTTTCTGGATTCTCCAAATGGACACTTCCAATTTCTAAAATTATGAAAATTCAATTGAAAAGTTCTAAAATTCATTGAACTGGAATTGCAAATAGAAGCACACCTGAAACTAGAATGTTTTTTGTAGCAAATTATTATAAGCAATAATTAGTCGCCTGAAATATCCATACAAATTGAAAATATCTCCCGAGAATTTTCGTCGCTCTTAAAAATGTTTGATACTTCTGCACTTTGGTTACCAAAACTGTGTATGCGTGGTGTAGGAGGGATTATAAACGAATTGGTATTTACATTATTGCTGCTGTTAAAGATATTTTAATTCATGTGACTCAATCAAAAATATGAAATAAAATCAGTTGCAATAATGCAGGACTATAAATAAGGGTATCTATTTGATGTGATAATAACGTCTTAATATCAGACTTTGTAATGATTCGCCCTTTCTACTTCAAACTTTTTCCTTCTCTTCTTTCTACGATAAATTTTCTTTAAGTCCCATAGGTAACTTTTCCATAAGGCTTTGGTTATGTATATATCCGGGGTAGGAAGGTTCTCCCTGCCGTCTTTCAAGCCCTTGCCTCTCTCTTTATTACACACCCCTTCAAGTGTGTACATCCTAGTTTGTCTACGTGACGTACGACCTTGAACGTACTCATTTCACGTGACGGTTCAGTATAAAAAGGCTTCACCGAACGTTGTGTTGGTTTTTTGTTTCTCGGTTTAGAAACCTAGTTATCTATGTATGTGTGGTATCCCTCGGTTCTTTTGAGATAGAGTGAGTTGAATCCATTACCGCTGTGTTTTAAAATCATTTCATAAACCTTATCTCCTAAGTCGCCTGCTCCCCAACTAACTACGTGATTCTACCTGTCATATGGTTATGTGAGTATAATAAAGTGTTAGATTTTATGTGTGTGATAAACATACGATAAATTTATGGTGTTAGTTGTCGGCGCCATCCATGTATATATTTTAGGAGGGGAAGGAGAGGAAAGAAAATGAATTTGATCAAGCTAAGATTGACTCCTCCTCTTTACCAAACAAAACCGATGGATGATAATTTGAGCAAGGCGATCGATATCTGCGTGTCTGGATATCGCAACCGGCCGGGTCTCCCCTTGTTCCAAATCGGCAACCGTCACGCCAGAATAAAGAAAACCAGGTCTCATCACCAATTTCAGAATTGCCCCAATCTCATACACCTCCAGGAAAAACTACTTTACTGAGTGTAGAAGGGGAAAACCATGACATCCCTTGTCACGAATCTAGTCGCGAAAATGTGACACGTAAGGTCCTAAGTTACGTGCCACCTCTAGAAAACGTTGTAACTCCCTCGTCGTCGGGGATTTACATCCCTTTCTAGGTCAATAACATATATAACACACGACGATCTTGTCGACATTTAGCCTGCTTATTAACGATAGGTTGTGTGCCTACCCATTCAGCCAATTATCATGTGAGATATATGTAAGGTCTACTCGAAATGCCAAATTTAGGATGAGGACTGTCTGTACTTTAATATTTGGTTCCAGTATTTATTTTATGAGGTTACTAGCACCCTCGTGTATTAGGTATGCGTAACTTCTATTGAATACCTATCCTCTCAGGTAGGTATAAACGGATAATTGGTCTGATTTTTGCATTTAATTTAAAGAGGCTGCCTACCTCTCGAAAGGTACCTGTTGAGAGAAGTTGTTCGGATGGTAGTTTTATTTCGGAGATTACCATCTCCCTCTTTTGATCCTAGATTTGCTTTTGTGCATCCCATTTCGTAACTTAGAAAGTCAAACAATAGATGAAAAGCATTAAATTAGAAAGTCAAATAACAGAAGAAAAGTCTTCATTTTGTTCTGTCTGGTTGCATCCGATCGCTTTCAATTCGGGCTGTCATACGCTAGCAAAACTTCCCCTTTGACTGACTGTACCTGCGTCTTGTCCTATATATGAAAAGGTCATTGGCCCGTCTCCCACTCACAGCTGATTCACAACTCGCCTAGCACATTCATTTTAATGAGAACATTATTTGGGTTGCAGGCGTTGTAAACTCGGTTCCTGTACTTTGGTTGTACCCGTCCTTTAAAAAGGGTCCTCTGGAATTTAATAAATAATATAAAAACTCACCCTGTTAGTCACCTCCAAATCCTAGTGTGAAACTTACCTGGTTACACTATATAGCTAAATCAGTTTAATTTTCGATCTCCTCCCTATCGGCTTCTTTCATCATTTTAGCGAAACCCTTGCAATCTGTTAAATTTTGTTCCCCTCCCTACACCTTTAAAAGGGTAATTAAATAACTCTGTAGATAAAATTGTACCTCCCTAATTTAACCTAATCTCTGTCAGGATTCGAACCCGAGTTTTTTATGATTTGTTTGGGTTCCCTGGTTTACGGTCTCAATGTGGTCAACGTGTTAGAACACCACCTGAATCAAACACTTCCTGCCTTTAAATACGTTCACTCTGTTTTAAACGCGATCATTATCGTTATTATTTCCATGTTTTTAAGACGAGTAATTTAGTTGGAACCGTATACACGTTTAATTTAACACATTTTATATTATAATCGCGATCGCACAACCCTTAGCGCTCCTGGGGTGATTTTTCACAAAACGGCGCTCTACAAATTATCCAATTATTATTATTATTATTATTCTCACTGAGTCCAATCACTTTTTCACTTTAATTCAATATTCAGGAAAGCTTTCTAACACCGTCTGAATTCTCTAATTAACTGTAATACACAACACTTCTGATTTGTATCGATTTCCCGGAGCTGTCAACGTACACAAGTTCAAAACCCGACTGTCTACCCATTCTCTCCCTTCCCGTCGGAATGTGTTTCTTCAAGCCCGCCTGTCAATAAATCTTATCTGTTAGCCCAAACAAAAATTTTTTGGAGTACATTCATTTCGTTTATTTATGTGATTGTTCAAATCATCACAACTTGGAAAGACTGCACCGTCGAAGAAAAAGTAGTAAACAAGAGACATTAAGAAGGAGACGTTTTGGAAATATAGAGCAGATAAACGAAGAAATAAATGTAAAAGGAATATATAACAGAAGGCATTACTTATTTATTAAAGGAACTAAATTGTACAGGGTTTTCCAATAAGAGGTGTTATTTTGATATTCAATCGTAAAAGATCAATGGTTTCGATGCTTGTGTGCCACGTAGCGCCGTCTTGTTGAAAGTAAACGTTGTCCAAATCAATACCATCCAATTCCGGCCATAAAAAAACATTAATCATCTCTCGATAGCGCAATCCATTCACCGTAACTGTTGCTCCAGCCTCATTTTCGAAAAAGTAAGGTCCAATGACTCCGCCGGACCATAAACAACACCAAATAGTCACACGTTTAGGATAGAGAGGCTTTTCAACAATAACTCTTGGGTTTTCCGAGCCCCAGATGCGACAATTTTGCTTGTTTACGAAGCCACCGAGGTGGAAATGGGCCTCATCACTCAAATTCACTCAAGTGAATTTTAATAATTTCAATGCATTGTTGAAGCGTGTATCGTTCCATTTTTATTAATGGCGTAGTTTCTACTTGTCAAATTTAAAAAAATGATAGCTTCAAACGTGACATCTACCGAAATAGCGGGCTATTCAAAATAACACCTCTTATTGGAAAACCCTGTACTATGAATATTTGTTATTTCGCAATTTATTTATTTAAAATAATATTTAGCATATTTGGGGCACGTTCCAGAGTAGAATATACTCTCAGTATCGTACTGGTGCAGCATTTAAATGTTGATTGAAATGGCTTAAGGCTTGTTTGGTGACCAAGTCGAATATCCAGGTACTCCCCCACTTTTCTCTTCATCTCATTCCCCCCACTACTTTCAGCTTCCCAACATACTCCAATTGGGAATGCCGTAGTCTCTCTGGCTCCAGATGTTTGGAAGAAGTTGGGACTCCTTTGCGGTATTCGCTCAAAAAATAAGATTGAAGAAATGAGCAATGGCAGAAATTTTGGCGGTGTTATGTCCTCGTAGGAACTCCAGTCAACTCTGGAACGAGATGCAAATGTACAACTTTAAAGTTATTTAAATTGTGTAGGATATTACCGCTATCTTCTTCCCAAGAAGCTACATAAACACAATGTTTTTTCTTTAAAATATAAATAATGTAAATATTACCATAAAGTCGGACAGCAATCTCTGGTACATTATGTATCGTAGGTATCTCACTCAAAAGTTTTTCAAGTCGAGGAGTTTTTTCAAAAAAATACATAAATAAATATACATTTGTTAAGAACATTTTCATTTCATGTCCATATTTGTTAAAAGCTTTAATAATAATAATAATAAAAAGGGTTTTATCATCTTTTTTGTAACAAATAGATTTTAAATTTCTTTTTCTTTCTTTTTTTAAAAAGAAAGACAAACATTCCCGGGTTACGAATAACCCAACAATGTTTGAAAATCTCCTACTACCACCACAGAAAGCCGAAAATGTTGCTTGTGTTGTGATGGAGGACTTAGCCAGCCGAGGAATCGAACACGCGACGCTCGGGTGAGACCCAAGCGCTATGCCCACTCAACCACTGACCGGTCAAATAGATATAATGAAATCTTCAGTGGGATCTCCGTTGTTGAGGATTTCGTTTACATATTATTTATTAAAATTTTGTAGTATGGTTTCGGTAATTTTTAATATATATTAATTTTTTTCTGAAATGATTATAAATATTTTACAGTGTTTTTTTTTGTTCAGTTGAGAGGTTTTATTTTCTTGAAAAAACCCTTCTGGGAAATGATTTTGGTACAATTATTATTAATATTTTTCGCCAAATATTAAAAGTATAGTATATAATTATGTTAATATTTAGCATTAAAGGTATATTCAAAATGTAACAAAGAGTTTTTTGTGATATCTACATTTTTTTCAGGTTTTGCAAGTCGACGACTAAAATATTTTCACTTACGCCTATCATTTATTAAGTTTGTTTTTATATATTTATTTATTTATTCATTTTCGGGAAATCGAAAGTTTACATTTAATCAGTTTATACATAAGTATTATATAGTAAAATAAAACCAATTATGGATTTCCTCCTTGTGACTTTAACTGAGACAGCATAATATGGAATAAGTTATTTAAATTTGTGAGAAAGGAATATGAATTTAAAAATTTATACAAAACAAAAGATTATAAAAAAAAGAAAAATTTACAAAACAATACATTTATAGCTACGGAGAGAGGTTGTAGATATAAATCAAATCATAATAGAGACATAAACATTATTCACAAACCATCAGAGAAATATTCTTTTATGAACCTCTTATATTTGGTAAGTTCGCAACTGAAAATATCAACCTTCAAACTATTATTGTTATATATATAAGCGCTCCTTCTAACATTCGTAATTTCAAATCATCTCCCTTTTTTAATGCTTACTACTGAGCCTTAAGTCTCCTTAGTAAGCGTTTAAAGATGGTTTGGAAGGAAGATATGTACATACGAATTTTAAAGGGAGCGCGCTTATATTAAAAACGATCATAATAAGCGAAAATGATGAAAATATTTAATAAAGCGCGACTCCTTTGAAATAGACCAAAAATCTCTCGAAAATTGCTTTATTTGGATTTATAGATACACTGCGATTTTTTTACGCCTATAACATATTAAATAACAGAACAAAACGTGTTTTTACTAATTTTCGGAGCTTACTTTGCGATTTTTTTCTATCGAGGGAATTTCACATACCTAATTAACGTTTCAAGATAACAAATGTACAGATATTATCTTCAAAAACTACATTTTTTTGGAACTTAAAAACTTAAAGAGTTAACGAGAAACTTGCTATAACTCGGTTGAAATTGAGTATGCGGGGGCTTAAATTTGACTAAACGAATTGAGCTAAATTGAATTCCAATAAGGATTTTATGGCAAGCGATATGCTGAAATACTCCAAGCCATGATGCATATAGTGTTATCTGTCGGCCACAAAAAACTTCGTTTAATTTTTTTGTCGTTCTTGAATTTCCCGGGTGAAAGTTCACAATTCAGTAATGGCTTCATCTCTCTTTGGTGACCAGACCTAAATAGCCAGGTACTACCCATCCCTCCCCTCCCTATCTCCTATTCCTCCTAATTTATGCGATTTTTGTCAGTTGTGTGGATGTATACATTTTTAGTCGCCCTAATATCCACATTATTCCAAAAAAAACCGTTTGTTATTTTGAGTATCTCGTAACAACAAAATTTAATATGGGAGATGTTTTGTTGCTATTGTTATTCTAATGTACAGCATTAAATCAAACGAAAACAGGGAGCACTTAACAATCATGAGTTCAGCGGGGTGAATATGTAGGTAAATATGAATACCTACATTAATTCTACCTTACATTAACTCTGCCTAGCTGGAATAAGCTTCTAAAATTTTTATTGCAAGAAAATAATCATTTAAACTGAAATAAATTAATTAGTAAAACCTCAAATTGTAATATTTCATTACTGAAAAAAATAGTAGCGATTCGTAAGCGAAAATTTAAAAACAAAAACGCAAGGCGTTGTTCCTAGGTTCATGTCCTATATGCGACCGTACCTTTTTCTGATTTTTTCAAAATTTCGCTAAAGAATTGCTAAAATTGTCTTCCATCTTTATAAATAAAAATGTAAATATTCGTTTGTTGAAAATCTTAATTCTCCGAAAGTTCTTCGCCGATTGTTTTGAATATTTAACACAACGTTGCATTCAAATATGCGTATGTTTTTATATACCTTTAGTATATAGTTGTCACCTGTGACAGGTAAAAATATGTAAGTTTGTTAAATAATGCTAGTTAAATAATTAATTTTATTGTAAAAAACTTATGTTTCTCTATCTGCACAGAGGAACTGAGACACATCAACGCATGGCGGGGTACAGATAGTCAATAATAAAATAAGACTGGATGTTACCTACGGTGGTAGGACATGGGGTGGGTATAATTGTATTACTAACTGCCGGCCTCTGTGTTTCCTCCCTCCTACAACATGGGACTCTTCAAGACCCATGTTCACTCCTCAGCATCACCCTGGTGTAAGACCACCATTCAGAATTGAAACGTTACATGAAATGGCTTTAGTCATGTTTGGTGACCAGATCTGAATTGCCAGGTACATTCCCCCCTTTCTCTTCTTCATCTCCTTCCCTTCCCATTACCTTCAGCCTCACAACTTACCCAATCGGGGATGCCATAGCCTCACTGGCTCCAGATGGTTGGGAGCAATTGGGACTCCTGTGCGGTTTCAAGTGTCTTCTAATATCTTTGGCCCTCCATTAGAAATTGGTCCATTTCTAATTATTATTTATATAAAGAAGATTGTCTGTAGCGGACAGCTGGCGGGTGGACACTGGGTGGGAATTTTTATACAAATCTTCTGTTTTATCCTGAGATTGTTTTAGTTTTACACACTTGACCTTTAAAACAAGTATACGGTCACTGCATACATGAAATTTTGAAAAACTTCTCTCAACCTCTTTTTCCACCCCCTAAAGTAGAACATCTTAAATGAATCATGAACTTTAAAATTTTACGGAACATGAATGTTTAATATTGAAACAATTTTATTATCATCCCACATCCCAGTTTCCACTCTTGACTTCTTCCTTTTTTTGTAAAGGTCTTACTTAAACCTTGGAAGAAAGAAGATTTGAAAAAAAAAATCACTGACGCCAGTGTAATTTTGTTTTATGTTAGAATTTTCGTCGTTAACAATTAATCTCGTGAAAAGTCCGTAAAATAGCTCCAATTATCATCCCCCAGTTGAAACATTATTGTCGTGTGGTGGTTGTAAATAGAGTACTTTGTGTGGAAACCTCTAAAGTTAACGGAGTTTATAAGACATACATCTATGAACTATAGGTTCTCACGGAATCTTCCAGAATCCAACAGAATTAAAATAAAAAAAACAATCATCAACAGGTGAAGGCTTCTTTTCCTCACTTCTAGTAGTCCTTGTGATAAATAAACACGATTGCTTTACTTTTCTTCTCATTAAAATACACTCCATTTCAAGTACTAATCATCGGTGCTATACGGCAATACGATGATTATACGTTTTTTTGGACCTAAAGGTTGCGATGAGATAGATAATTGGACATTATAAGTGTGTAAGTGTCCCAGTGGAAGATTTGGATAGACTGTGTGGGAGAGGATTGGAGCAAAATGGGAAGGACTGAGGACATGAGGCAAATGAGAGCAAGCAACAAATCGCATTCAATGATTTAAGAATGAAGATATCATTAATTTTCAAAAAAAATATTAGTTGTATTTCTTCTGGTGCTACAGCCTACTGCAGGATGGCTATTCGAGCCCATATAGGCTGAATATCGAAAACGAATTCATACTTACTTAAAGGCTTAGGTTTATTTCAGCTTAACACGTTATTAAAATCATGCTGTAAAGTTCTGTTGGTAATGCAGGAAATCCGGCTTATGGACACTAAAATCCGCCATCGAGGGGTAAGTCCCACCTTCCACTTTTCCATCTACTTTGTCACTATTTCCTCTAAGTCTCACAAAATACCTCAAGATTTATTTCTAAAATAGCTTAGCCCGTGACACAATCTTTTACAAAATACGATGACAATGGCGTAAAATAAGTAATTGACAATATTGGCTAGATCATTTCATGTTTTACATTCGTATTAAAATACGCCTAAGATAAAGGACTCTCCCACCCATCAACCAAGTGCATCCATCAACTGTCACACTTCCAAAAAAAGAAATATCCTCACTTGTTGAAATGAAAATGTTGCTCCATTCCTAGTTCTACGCTTCTAGACTTCGCGTGCTCGACTCCGTAAATTGCACTACCTGTGGTCTAAAAATGAGAGCATCAGATCTCATTTTTTTACTATCCATCTCTGAAAAAATATTTTCTTTTTTGTAGACGAAGAACTTAATGAGTACAACCTCAAATTGTAATATTTAATCGTTGAAAGCATTAACGTATAAACGACTTTCAAACGAAAGTTCTGAAACTTAAAAGATAAAAAAACGATTCAGTCTGATCTGGAAATTGAACCCAAGGACCTCTTCCTTGCCAGGGAAGTTCTTTAATTTGACCTGATTTGACCATATCAACTTACGTTGTTTTTATCTGTATCATACTTCGACGGTGAGCTACCAATATTATCTTAATTTATCTTAACGCATATTTTATTGGCTGCTATCTTTGTTCAATGTAGGGAGTGTCTTGGATAATATATCCAGTTTTATTTTAATGTGCAACATCTATTGACTTTTCTCAACTTTCGTATGAGAGTCGTTAATATTGTGTTCTAATTAAATATTAAAATTTGAGGTTTTACTCATTAAGTTAAGACTACGAAAATTCTTAACTTAATGAGTAAAACCTCAATTAAATATTACAATTTGAGGTTTTACTCATTAAGTTAAGAATACTAAAATTCTTATCATAATGAGTAAAACCTCAATTAAATATTACAATTTTAGGTTTTACTCAGTTAAGAATACGAAAATTCTTTATTGATATAATTTGAATTCTGTTATATTTTAATATAAAAAGATCTAATTGTATTTTTTTTAAAACAGCCTCAATATTCCGTTTCTTCTAAGTCTGAACTCCACTCCGATTTTCAAAAATATTTTGAAGTGTACCCTTTTGATGAAAAAATAACAACATGTTTCTCCGTCTATTGCAATGATGGTTAAGAACATCCTAGAAGGGTGAAATAATAAAATTGTTGAAAAAAGTTAATGTTACATTTAACTATGTTTGTAGTTATATACGAGTATATTGCACAGTACCTCCCTTTCTGTCCTTCACTTGTGAAATCTTACTCCTTTGTGTAATAACATTGACCCATCTTACAAGAGTGGGTTGCAAAATAAAGAGAAAAGTCTTCGGGGTCAGCGTAAAGTGGGTTAAGACCGCGTGTGTTTATATGGTGGCAACGTAAATTATGGTTGGAGCGAAGCCAAGTGCATTTTGCACTCTGCACTCTCCACTGTAGAGATGAGTTGATAGAAGTGGGTCGTGGACGTCTGCGTGTGTCCACTAACTAACTATCACGCCGTTTCCCCGCAGGGGTAGGCAGAGAGGACGGACCGCCAAACAACTCGGTATTGGCACACACTCCTTGCCTCATTCACATTCATGCATAGTCTCACACATACTCTTCTATTATTCTGACTCTTGACATTGCCCGACTCAAGTATCTGATTCACTTGGTCGTGCCATGTCATCCTCGGGCGTCCCTGACTTCTGGTACCATTCACATTTGCATCGTAAATTCTCCTTACACTCCTTTCTTCGCTCATTCGCTCTACATGCCCAAACCATCTAAGCGTCCATTTATTGATCTTACGCTTACATCGGCCTTGCACTATTTGCGGATCTCCACATTCCTCACACGATCATTCATGGTTTTACTCCACATACGCCTCAGGGATCTCATTTCAACAGCATTCAATCTACTTTCATCCTTTCTTTGCCAGTTCCATACCTCACTACCATACATCAGGGTAGGTACCAGCACTCCATTGTGGACTGCTAACTTCGCTTCTTTGGACAATTTTTTGTTAGCGCCAACTGCGTTCAGTCCTCCATTAATGAAGGTACCTGCATTTACCCTTCTTTCAATATCTCTGTCAGCCTTTCCATCTCTCGTAAACATACTTCCTATATACACAAACTCATCCACCTGCTCCAAGTATTCCTCATTCACAGCTATATTGCACACTGTTTTCGTACTCTCTCTTTCAAACACCATTACTTTAGACTTACTTACATTCATCATAACTCATTCTTCATGCATACTTCGTTTATCCTAGACACGAGAGACTGTAGATCATCCATACTATTAGCAATCAGCACCGCATCATCAGCATACAACAGGCAACATACTTTAAGATTACTCAAATTCGCGCCCAATCCCACCTCTTTCAATTCTTGCATAAAATTATCCATGCATAGATTGAATAACCACGGTGACATTGCGCAGCCTTGTTTAACACCTTTTGTGATATCAAACCACCCCGTAGAGCCACCGTTCACCCTAACACATGCAACGCTTCCCTTATACAGAGACGCAATTGCCTGAGTCAGATACGTATTAATTCCATTCTTTTTCTGGTGAAAGTGAATTTAAAATGTGGAAATTCGTTTATGGCCAGATAATCAATTAAACAATTTGATTCGTATGTACGGGGTCTAAAAAAATATTTATTAGTTGTCGGAGAGAAGCAAAATATAAAATGTATCTAATACTTATATCCAGAAGAGATAAACTTACTAATAAAAGCGTATTGTAAGCATGTCTAAAAAAACCATAACGGGCGGTCCGTTTTATAGATTTCTTAATCTTAACAAAATGATTCTGTCGAGTACGTGCATGAGGTGGGAATGCTGTCTTTGTTCTACAGGTATTTCAACGGAAGATGCTCCGTGGAACTAGTTTTATTGATCCCCTTGGCACCGGTACATAATCGTGAAATACGCCAAAGGCTCGCCAAGTATTAAGTAAGTCAGATGACAACGGATAATTTCTACGACTCATTCTTGAGTTCTACAGCTCGACTGTGGAATGATTTGCCGGTCTCTAATAATATTCTTCATAACCCATGTGGAGTATATGAAAAAATAATGTCTCTATTTCCAAAATGGGTAAATTTTCCATTACTTAAGTAAGAACAATTGAGATAACTTCGGACACACAAACACGCCCAAAATACGCCTACATCAGTTTATCTTCAGTGTGTGCATACATTATTATTTAGCCATGTTTTGGTACAGCGAAGAGCAAGCTTATCTGAATAATTATCAATGTAAGTGAATTGAAACACTTGTGCCGTGATGAAAATACCTTTTGAATCCATTTTTCGAAATGTGCTAATCAGCGCAATTTTATTTGTGTTTTAATCGTTCAATCAAATCAGCGCAATTTTATTTGTGTTTCAATCGTTGAATCAAATCAGCGCAATTTTATTTGTGTTTTACATTTGAAAAGTTCATTTTTAACGCCGATTTAGGTTCGCACTTTTGATCTAATTGTATTGAGAAGAGAAGCAAAACTGTAACATTGTTAATCATGAAACAACTCAAATTAATGGAATTAATTTTTTTCCTGCGCATGCAGAAATTTAAACCCGACCTCCAGCTTGCTAGTCAAGAGCCTTACCCTCGACCGTGGAATCCGTCGTTGTTATGCTTGTCAGCTGATAACAATTTGGTGAAAAGTTGAAACAGACCTAGAATTCTCGCAAGGGGGACATTTGATTGCCAAACAAATAAAATGATTAGCGATCTGATTATAACTTTATTTACAGTTAACCCTTAGGTCAACAGTATCATCAACTATCGGAAGTTTAATGGAACCAAAGCACACATCAGATGCTGAATTTTGTGAGCGGGCTTTTGGAGTGCTAGGACCTGAAACCTGGAATATATTCCCAGATAAAAAAAATAATGCTCACAAACTTGAAACACTTTTCTGGCAATCAAGTACATAAAGTCAGAAATCTTTTACCTACTTTACCTACACAGTCTGCGACATTGTAATTCAACACAATTCAATTTGCCTCTTTTGCGTCACTTTTCAAAATTATGTTGAATTTCCACTGTCCTGAGTTGCCATGGAACCATTATGATTTGAATATCTGTGAAACACATGAACTACCAAAGACTGGTAACCGAGCAACTTAGAACAGTGGCAATTCAACATATTTTTACACACTTTAGAAAAGTGATGTAAAGTCATGAAAATATGACTTTTCAAAAGTGATGTAAAGTCATAAAAATATGACTTTTCAAAAGTGATTTGAATTTTCAAAAGATACTGAATTTTCAAAAGGGTGTTGAATTTTCAAAAGTGGGTTGAATTTTCAAAAGATATTGAATTTTCAAAAGTGTGTTGAATTTTCAAAAGTATGTTGAATTTTCAATATTTTGTTGAATTTTCAAAAGTTAGTTAAATCTTTAATAGTGTGTGGAATTTTCAAAGTTGTGTTGAATTTTTAAAAGTGTGTTGAATTTTCAAAAGTGGGTTGAATTTTCAAAAGTGTTTTGAATTTTCAATATTGTGTTGAATTTTCAATATTGTGTGGAATTTTCAAAGGTGTGTTGAATTTTCAATATTGTGTTGAATTTTCAAAATTGTGTGGAATTTTCAAAGGTGTGTTGAATTTTCAAAATTGTGTGCAATTTTCAAAGGTGTGTTGAATTTTTAAAAGTGTGTTTATCACTTTCCTGAGATACCACGACCTCCAAGGACTACCACGTAGACGAAAAATCAGTGGATTAGGAGAAAATTAAGATCATATTATTATCGTCAAAATCCGCAGAGCTGGGGGTGTAGGTAGCAGCCCGCCTTAAGCAATTAAATTTTACCTAGGGTGACATTAAATTAAATTTCATCTTAACATCCACGTTACCACGTGTAAAAACTTCATGTCGATCCCAAGATGACACGCCAGAGTTACCGGGTAATATTTGCATTAGTACCCTTTACTATTACACTTTACACCCGATAAGTAAAAAAAATAAAATTAATTCGTGTAAGCAAAATTATGACATAGCCAATGCTGGCCACAAACAAACCTAACAATGTCTGACAACATCTATCTGACAACATCTATCTGACAACATCTATCAAAACATCATCTAACATCTATCAAAAACACGACTATCGACTTAAATGAGTATAGTTTTAGAATATAGTTGTTTTATTGACATGATTGGTGAAGATTTCGTCAGTGCTAGTTCTTACAAGAATAATACCTTTAATAAACTACCTTCTTGAGTATTCTAACTGAACACATTTCACATAGGCCATTATAAAGCCTCCACTACAAATCACTAAACTAAAATGGATAAAATTTTAGATTTAAATCCCTGCTGTTTGTATGATGTAATAAACCAAAGTGGCGTGTACAATTTACATAACCTATAAAAGAGTAATACCTCCCAAATGCCTCGCAATCACCCTTCCAGCATGTCGACCGTTGCATTTGACGGAGGCAATTGATTTGAAAGCCTCGCATGGATTCCGTGAGGTTATATCATTATTCAAGACGCTGTTCAACACTTCCAGATCTGGGAAATATATTAAATTATAATATTTAACCAAGCCTTGAAGAACAACTTAATTTTAAAAAGGTAATTCATCAAGAAAATGCATCATACATATTTAAAATGAAGAGTGAACTCCGACATTTAATTAAGCATATTAGATAGAAGACTTTGATCCCATTGAAAATGATTAATCACTTAGATTATGAATGTTATTATAAAAAAATATAAAAATACTTATTAAGGCGATGCACCAGTTTGTGAACATTTGGAATCAATAACACTATTTTATTTTTTGTTATCAAATTTAATTTGTGAAACTCCATTTTATTTTTAAGATATCCTTTAATATATTAAATAATATTATTACTTCATTTAAAAAAAAAACATTGATGTCGGTATTCCAAATTCCTGTAATATTAAAAAATCTGTTAATGAAAAAATAAGAAAATACACAGATTTAGGAAATGATATAAAAAGAATTTGGCATTCGCAGACTATAAAAATATTACCATTTGTTATTTCGGCTACTGGCATTATACCTAGCTCTCTCATTCAAAATTTAAGAGTATTTGATCTATCAAAAAATGTATATATAAAAATGCAAAAATCAGTCATTTTAAATACATGTAGGATAAAGAAAGATTTTTTAAATATTTATGTTGAGGGATCAGTAGGATTTATAGGCCGTGTTAGGAGTTCTGCGACCCAAACCCTCTGATATGAAATATCTGGAGTCGGTGAATTATTTTCCCATTTGATCTCTGGTGAGTTGACGTGTTGTTCTTGTATTGTTTTGTATTTATTTTGCTTATATAATGCACTTGCATAATGTTGATTGACTAGATGATCATTTGTGGAAAAGTGTGTGGAAGGGTTTAGTTTTTTCCTATGGGGAAGATTTAACCCGGACATAAAATCGGAAAACAAGTTTTGCTATGTATTTATTACTACGCATGACAGCTGTTTTGCATTCTGAACTATCAAACCGTAAATGCATTCAAAAGACAAAAGTGCTGTCATGCGTAATAATATTTACACAGCAAAACTTATGAAGAAGAATTATTTAATATGAAAAACAGTCAAAATAAAATTAATAACAATCCTTGGATGGATAATGTTTAAATTCCCCCTTATAACCCTAGCCGCCCATTTTTTTTGTACTCGTAAAAAAAATCGCCAAATTTAGCTTAGTTCAGGAAAAAATATATAATTATTATTTTATAATCGTTTTCTTAAGAACATAATTTATCAAATTATACAATTAAACCCTAAAAGGTTCGTAAGTAGGAAATTTCGAACTACAAAGCAGTTTTTATATGCATGGCCAATTATTTTTTTCTTGGCTTATAAAAATATTTATCGAAAAAATGCTTCATTAGTTTACAGGCCGAGATGTGTTCTACTTGCAGTGTTCAATTAAAGCATTTAACATATTGTTAAGCAATCAAATTATCAAACAAAAACGTATGATATTGAATTAACATGAGCTTCGCCGTAAACCTAAAGGTGTTAATAATTTCACCGGGGAACATAACTCGGGAGTAGCAATAAAATTCTTCGAAGTAAGTTGAGTTCCTGTACTGATACAAGCGAGGTACCGATATATGGAGAGATTCAGGTTAATAGTGGTGCTAGAAACAAGTTCCCACATTCATTTGCATTCCAGGCCATGGGATGTGAGATTACCTGTTGGCGTATTAAAGTCTCCGGTACACTTTAAACGTTAACAAAATCTCTTTAAGGCTAAGCTTAATGCTAAATCACTATTTTGATTAATTTTTATAACGAAATGGTGTACATTATGAATACCAAAAAATATGCATTAGATAAATTGAAGATTTTACTATCGTTTAGCTTGAGTAGAATACAAATAAAAAATAAACCACTGAATAAAAAATATAAATGTAAACTACTAAAAAAAATATTTTTTCAATAGAAATGTATGCAGGCGTAAAGGAAACAAGTTTAAAAAAATACGGTATAATAGCTAAGATTATCTGTGACAGTTTCACTTGATTAAATTTTTTGCTTTCTTAAAAAATTATTTACAAAATAAATTAAATCCAGTTTTATGCTTGAAGTCGAACATTTCTAGACTCCGTTTGTCAAGCGATTTGAATGCCTTTTACCTACAATATAAGGTATGCGAAGAATATATACTTTTTTTGGCTTATAGCTTCCTCTTAAACATAGGTTGGTTTGTTTTTGTTGTTTGTTTTTGGGGTGTTATGCCGTGTTGCGCTAACTCCTTCTTTAGCCGACGTTTATAGGTTGGTTTGTTTCACAAAAATTGAACCGTATTTATTTATTCATGTTCTCCAAAAATGGTAATGAACCAATAAACTACAGAGAAAATCACAAATTTGAGGTGCATGCAAATATAAAAGGTCGTGGGCAATTTTACCGGTTTGTGACATACGACAAAAGATAGTTGCTGAACTGTCTGTAAGTGAAGTTGAAAATGTCGATGGTCAATGCAGAATCGTTAAGGAGTTGAGTATGAAAAGTGCACGCGATCTTCAACGAGTAAACTTGTTAAGGACATATCAGTTAACTTGTTTTAATTTAAGTATATTTCCAGCCAACCTTATGTTGGGAAGTAAGAGCTTCATAGATGCACGCACAGATGGCAGTGCATAGAGGTTGTGTGGAAGTCCGCAAGATGGAGCTAGTGGCCAGTAGTCGCCAGGGCCAGTGGGAAGGCTCTCAGAGAAACTTACTGTTTCTGATTCCAATTAGCCAGCTTCTAGTTAGGTCGACTATCGAGAAACCATTATATTACGAGGAGTAATAATAAATCCCTGATTAATCTAAAAGAACCAATTATTTATTAACTCCTTCCAAGACGAGTTGGAGACCTGTTTGTAAGAACACAACACATTCGTTGTGTGATATTTGCATAATATATGTACATATTTATAACAAAGTATTTTTTTCTTTTCATTTAGTTTCGCATTTAATATTATTAAGTCGCACACAGAACTAATAACAAACTATACTTCATTTTTTATATACTAACTGTCAGTAAACAAACTACTTTCAATCAGATTATGGCATGCTATACATCTCGTGAGGTATTGAATCTGCTTCGAACACTTTTTATCTATATGAATCGAATCCACATACTTACTTCATCATACCATTATTATTATTTTTATTATGAAAAATGTATTTTTCTGATATTTTATCTGGGTAAAACAATATGGCTTCTTTAACTATATATTATCAAAACGTACGAGGATTGCGCACAAAGACGCATGATTTTCTAAGGGCTGTTCTAAACAATGACTTTGATATTATCTGTATTTCAGAAACTTGGCTTCTCGATAATATTTGTGATCCGGAGATTTTTGACGACAGATATAATGTTTTTAGATGTGACAGAAACTATAATCTCACAGGTCAAACATTGGGAGGGGGTGTTCTTATTGCTGTCCAGTCCAAATATAATGTTACTCATCAAACTAGCTGGTCCACACTAGAGGCTGAAGATATATGGGTAGCTATTACTTCAACTCCCTCTAATAAAAATATTAACATTTGCTGCTCTTACCATCCCCATGGTACGAATCATATTAGAAATCTTAAAGCTCACTTTGAGTCCGCTAGTCAGCTCCGATTGAACTATCCCGATGATGACTTTCTTCTAGTAGGTGATTATAATATTTCTAGACTGATCTGGAATCTAAATTCTGAAAGACATATGATACCACAAATACCTGTTGACGAAGCCAGCTTTACTGTTATAGACTTTTTATCTCTTTGTGACTTTTTTCAATACAATAACATCTTAAATGTAAATCAACGTGTTTTTGACCTAGCCATTAGCAACATGAACTGATCATTACAACCTTGCATTCCTCCCCTTTTAACTAAAGATTTGCATCACAAATCTTTCAAAATAGAAATAAGACTAAGAAACGAACCTTGCTTAATACATCAACCACGACAAGTCTTATTATTTAATTCAGCTGACTACGTCAAGATTAACGATTTTTTGGAGCAATTTGACTGGTCGAATATTTTTAGTTCAAGGGGTATGGAAGAAGCAACTGATAAATTCTACGAAATTATTAATGAAGTTATTGATCACTACGTACCATCAAAAACCATTTCTCTGTCTCTCAAATATCCCCCGTGGTACACTCCCTACCTAATCAAAATCATCAAAGAAAAGCTAAAGTATCACCGAAAGTTTAAAAATTATTCACACCCCTCAGATTATCATACCTTCTCATTACTCAGGACTCGCTAAAAAAGAACAGAAAAAGAGTGTTATACTAATTATATAAAGAAAGCCGAGTTAAATATAAGGAAAGATGTGAAATATTTTTGGACTTTCGTGAAATCAAAACAGTATCTTCTGAAGTACCTAATAACGTTTATCACAAAAACATTTCCAAGTGATGGTCAACGAATTTGCAATCTTTTTAACGATTACTTCCAATCTGTCTTTATCCCCGATAAAACTACTAATAATACTTCCACAAATATTGTTGATACAATAATGATGTTACCATAGATTCAATTAATTTTGATTCAATTGATATAACTGCACCATTAGTGTTAAAACATCTCAAAAATGTGGACACAAAAAAGAGTGCCGGTTGTGATAAGTTACACCCAATTTTTATTGTTAATTGTGCTGAAACACTAGTTACTCCTGTAACACTACTGTTCCAAAAATCTTTTAAAGAAGGTGTATTTCCTACCATTTGGAAACAAGTTTTTGTTTCACCTGTTTTTAAAAAAGGGGACAAACACAACATTGAAAATTATAGACCTATCTCTAAACTATGTATCTTAAGTAAAATTTTGGAAAAAATCGTGTGTAACCAACTTTTTGACTCATGCAAAAATACTATTATTAGCCCCCATCAACATGGTTTTTTTCAAGGCAGATCTGTTGATTCGAACCTAGGACAGATTACTGATTTTGTTCTTAACTCTATGAATAATGGGAAACAGGTAGATTCTATCTACACAGATTTTTCTAAGGCTTTTGACAAAGTAAATCACGACATACTGTTAAACAAGCTCTCGAAGATTGGTATATGTGGAAATCTTCTGAGATGGTTCTCTTCATATGATAAAAATAGATGTCAAGCTGTTGCTTTAAAAGGTTACATGTCACAAATTATAATTATTCCCTCAGGGGTACCGCAAGGCTCCCATCTAGGGCCTCTCTTGTTTATTTTATACATAAACGACATGAATCGTGTTATTAGTAATTCTTTTATCCTATTTTAGGCTGATGACATGAAATTATATAAATTTATTAACTCCATAGATGATTGCGACCAATTACAAGAAGACCTTGGTAAAATTGAGGAATATTGCTAAAACAACCAACTATATCTAAACATACATAAATGTAATGTTATTACTTTTACATGAAAAAAACATTCAATTAATTATACTTACAAACTAAACCATGTACCCCTACAACGAGTAGAAACAATAAGAGATCTTGGAGTAATACTAGATTCTAAAATGTTATTTAGGGATCATATTGAAAATATTCTAAAAAAAGCTTATAAGCAATTGGGTTTCATTATTCGCATTACAAAGCCTTTTACGGTAGCACACACCCTAATTCTGTTATATATGTCATATGTACGGTCACAACTAGAATTCGCCTCAGTAATTTCGAATCCTCAATATCAAACATATATTGATCGCATTGAAAATATTCAGAACAAATTTATGAAACACCTATCGTATCGTTTTAGTGACCATCGATTTGTCCCTGTCACTTTATATAAACGCAGAAAAATCTCTGATGCATTATTCTTACACAAAATCGTGAACTGCCTTGTTGATTCATGATATCTGTTAGAAAGGATTGCATTTCGTTGCTCGAAGCAAAACAAGGGATCGAATGATTTATTTAGAATACCACATTGTAAATCCAAATACGCGCAAAACTCTGTAATAGTACGTATCTGTGAAACTCATAATGCCTTACGAGATGTAGACACTTTCAACCATAACTTAATATCATATAAAATTCAGCTTAATAAATTAAAATACTTTTATTTTATTCGATTTTTTTGTTGTGAAAATTACATTATTATCACCCGTAGTGAATAGTATAGCTATGCGAAAAGTTTTTTTTTTCTTTTTGTTTTTAATTTTATGTATTTCTATATTATGTTTATTTTTTTGCCATTTAATATGTTGTGCAGGTAAAAAATACTAAATCAACATTTAACTCAATGGAACTTAATTGGTCTAGAACATATGAATGTTTATTGTTATAATTTTTGACTGTAAGACTGTTTGCTTCATAAATAAAAAGAAATATATATTATATGTATAAACGATATAAATAAATCTAACATGAAACTGAAAAAGACACAGAAAAATAGAAAGATTACTGTCTCAACTGGCAATTGAACCCAGGATCTCTATCTTACCGAAACAACATTAACCACTTGACCACTGATATCTAATTATTTTACGTCATTTTTTTTCAATGTCATACATCAAATTTTGACAAATACAATATTATCGTGCAACTAATTATCAGAATTAAAACCATTTACATTATTTTAACGGAAAATCCAAGAAAAGTTGTGTTGCAATCATCCTATCAAGTCAAAAAGGTAAACCACATCGCCTTAAAATTAAAAAGCTAGTTAATATAACCTCTGGACAGGAGCCCCAAATTACCTGATCAACCTATTTCTCCGAGTGCAGAAGACCGTGACTCCCCTGTTAATGCCACATTTTCAATAGGTAAATTTTATTTGAAACACAAGCTTATAAAATTATCTTCAGTGCGCCACTCAATGTAATAAAATTTATATTAAAATTTCGCTGGCCAGTTAAAACATAAACGCTGAAGAGATATCCCCAAGAAGATTATTGATTTTCATTCCTCGCCTCAAACAAGTCATTGCAATTGATCATCTGGTCAGGTAAGATATGATATTTTAAAAATACATAGTGAATTTCACATGAAATAATTGTTTTTAAATTGCTTACTTTGGGCACAATTCCTTTAACTTATCTCTTCGGTGTATCTACGTATATACAGGACGTTTCAGCTTGTACCCGAAGGATTTTAACTAGCAATTCCCGAGCATATTTGGAGTTAAACATGTAGATATCAAAGCTGTTCAATGACGGATCACGCGATACTAGCGCTCTCTCATCTGTATACGCTGCTGCTGGAATGCGTATGACGTGACCGGCGAGCTATACCCAGTGGTGACTTGTGATTTTTTTTTTAAATCGAAAAAACATTTAATCGGAGAACAAAATTACATCTACACTTTTTACTTCAGAAATCTCTGATTAAAATCCTTCCTGTGCTGATACACCGTTTGTAATACCACCGATAAAATCACAAAATGGTGAAAGATGAAATAACCATTTGTCAAAGTTAATTGAACATTTAAAAATCTGAGGGTTCGCATTGAAATGGCCCGAATTGCTTTCAGTGAGGTGAAGATTTTATTCAGCTAGAATGGTTCGTTGATATTTTGAAATATGGACACCAATATTAATTACCATCAACATGATGAACAAATAAAAAAAAATATAAATAAATAGATAAACGTCTTTAAAATGTGTCAGGTGTAAAAATTTACGATAATATGGTATGGATAGATAAAGAAAGAAATAAGAAGTGCCTTATATAAATAAATTGTATGGAAACAAATGTTCCATTTAGCCAAATAGCCCATCGCTCTATCGCACTTACGCTCGCCTGACTGCATCTCATTTGAATTTCGGGTAAGTATAAGGATACGATTAATACGCACTTTAAAAAAAACAGCTCGTAATAATAGTTATTTCGTTAAATTTTAAATCGGTTGTTTACTTGGCGATCATTATTATTGATTCGAAAGTTTCACGGTTTTTTTTTGCTTTTCTTAATTAGCTCAAAAAATTAACCTATGGTCCTAAAATAGGTTCTTAGTTTGGGTTTAGTTTTAGTTATTATTTTTTTAATTACCTACCAAAAAAACTTATTTAAAAAATTTATTTTATAAATTACCCGTATTTTTAACGAAATAGCTACTAAAATTAATTATTTTCCATTTCCAGAAGCTGAAATACTTACTTGTCATTATTGAGTAACTAATACAGTCAAAGTATTTTTAAATAAAATGTGTTTATCAAGTGTGACTCTATTTTCTGTATTTTTACCGAATTTCATAAACATAGTTTTGTGTTGGAAATTTAAGCCTATATCTGGGATATCGTGGTGATTTTTCACGAAAACGGTGCTATATAAATTGTCAAAATATTATTATTATTATATGGATCACGAATCAAGCCCACGAGACATTTTTTGTGTTTTATTTTATTATATGGGTGCATGTGTCTGGATATAAATGCAAGATTACCCAAATTATATTCCAATGGAAGATTGATGCAAAACGTTGCAGACAAACAGGGCTGTACCTGAGCCAAACGGCGCCTGGCTCGAGTAAAATTTTGGGCGCCCTTGTTACAACTACTAGACGTCTAGGTAGGTGATCACCGTAATTAAAAATATTCTGATGATTGATGTTAAGAAAAAAAATCTAAAAGACAATGTGTTAAGACTGTTAGGTGTTAAGTATTAACATCGCCTTGGCAATTCGGAGCTAAGAGCAGACTGTTTTGTAGTATATTGGACGTAAGTCTTTTAATTAACTAAAAGACTTACGTCCAATATACTACAAAGCGACACGAGATTTGGGACAATTTACAATGCAAGAGTAAAGGATGGTATATAAAAGCACATACAAATAGGGAAAACATAAGAATATAGAAATGAAATAGAAGTATCAAGTGAAACAAAATATCCTCAATTGCATAGTGAGCGTCAAAAAACATTCTGACTTATACCAAAAAAATCTTGACGTAATTTGACCATTCTACATATTCTGGAGAATGGAGAATTATAAGCATAATTAGTCGAGTGTTGATTGATATATAGCTTTTTTAACATATTTCTTTTAAAAAAATAATAATACATTCATTAAATAATGTTGTTATTTTAAAAAGCTTTGGTCGATTTTGCCCCAAGAGAAAAAATAAATTTAAATGCGCATCCAGGTACGCCCCCGACACACTTCTATTAGTCTAATCTGTATTTGTTACCCAAACGTTGCTCAAACGTTCTCCTTTGTTCGAACTTAGGCCCGGAGTTCGTATCAAGACGTTCCTTGCTGAGGGCGAAGCCAAAATACTTAAATAATAAATTTAAAAAGAACGGCGAATGAGAAATTATTATTGTCCTTTTAATTATCACGCAATAATGAATCTTGTAAACCTCGTGATAAAAGTTTAGTAAATCCCTCTTCATCATTTGAACATTTCAATAAAATTAGCATTTTTTAATCCTTGTTTAGGCGGCCCTTACGATGTTTCTCAAACTTATCATTCTTGCTTTATTTTCAAACAAAATAAAACATTTAATCATTGAAGACAATATAAGCGACTCTCAAACGACAACATTTTCTTCAATGATTAAGTATTACAATTTGAGGTTATAAAATGAGGTTAAATAAATGCTTTTAGAAAAGTCAAAAGATGTCGCACATTCAAATAAAAATGTATATATTTATCCAAGACACTATATCTAGATTGCGTTTAGTTCGGTAAAATATATATACAGTAGTTGGATAGTAAATAGAAGATGTTGAATATGACCGAAGGGGGATAGAGTCAAATTAGCTCAGTGGTAGAGCAAAACCCCGGCAAGGCTGATTTCCTGGGTTGAATTCCTAAATACGGCCGAATATATCTCTGATTTTTCTATTTAAATTTTTGTTTGTGAGTCGCTAGTATTGTCTTCATTGATTAAATATTACAATTTTAGGTTTTACTCGTTACCTTTTTCAAAAATAAAAAATAAACACTTCTAGAAAAGTCAAAAGATGTCGCACATTAAAATAAAAATAAAAGATATATTTATCCAAGACACTGTCTAGATTGAAGAATCTTACAATTATACATAAATATAGCTGCCTATTTTTTATAATGGAAAGAGTCTTTTGCTGATCAAATTTTTCACGTAGGTTATATATTTTTGAATACCTCACAAGAGTTCCAACAGTTTCGAACTTTAATTTCTAGTGTAGTGTGACTATGGCACCCTAAATAATTAATAGGAAGTACCTTGTTATTCAGATCTGGTCATCAAGAACGGTTAAAGTCTTTTAAAGCAACACGTTTGATTTTAGATGGTGGAATTTCGCTAGGGCGATACTGTGAGTATCTACTACTCTGGAACGTTCCTCAAACGTATTTTACCTACATTATTTGGTAATAACTTTTAAACGATATATGACATACTAACAAAAAAATTGCTTTTAAAGGTTTCCAATCAAGCTTGTATGAATAGTTTTGTGAACAAACCCCACGTCCAGGCTTGTATAAATAGTTTTGTGAACAGTAAACCCGCATCCAAGTTTGTATGAATAGTTTTGTGAATAGTAAACCCCGCATCCAAGCTTGTATGAATATTTTTGTGAACAGAAATCCCCGCATCCAAGCTTGTATGAACAGTTTTGTGAAAAGTAAACCCGCGTCCAAGTTTGTATGAATAGTTTTGTGAATAGTTAACCCCGCGTCCAAAAAATATGTTTCTAATTTTCTCTTATTTAATAAATCAAAATCAAAATTTCCTCTCAAATCATAAGATTTTTAAGTAGATATTTAAATGCCCACCTATGTTATGTTATCAGAAATTATACAATCTGTTCAAAGAAACGTCACTATCATAATAACAATTCTATTTCAAACTTTCTTCATCTTCATCTTTGTTAGATAATAGATTTTATAATATGGATAAAAATGCGAATTAAAAAGTCAAAATGAATAATTTTCAACCCTCACTTTTAGAATCGCAGCTTCAGGGTAATGAGACTGTTTTTATTTAAGTTTCGAGTTAACGGTTGCGTGACAACGAAAAGGCTCTGCATATTAATGTAGTAAAGCCTCCCCCACTCCCTCCACACTGTAAGGACATTTAAGCACTGAGATTTAATGAAATATACACGCACAAGCAATGAAAGGAAGAAAAGCTATTTTTTAAATGTCGCAACAAAATGTAGGCCTAAAATTACAACTCATTATTCTTCCTTCAATCTTCAATCTTCATTGTACTTTTGTATTTATATTTATTTGTATTTGTATTAATGACATTTATTTCAAAGATTTTTATTTTGAACCATCTGAAGAAATAGTATTTGTAAAACCTAAATGGATTTGCTTTGAAAATGTCTATTCAAAGCATATCCAAGTTCTAGAGTTATTTTATTTATTTATTTTATATGTATAAATTACAAACAATACATAACAAAATGAACCTTTGTCTGTCTGACTGGGAAGGATTCCCGTTTCAGGACAGCCAAATTGTGTATTTAGTACATAATATTCTTACAATGGAATGGCGATGCTGTCAAAACAAATTTTGGGAACATTGTTGATTGCATTCGAAGTGACAGGATGGTTTCTTTATCCTTGGAAACATCGCAAAGATGTAATTTATCACCAGGTCAATTTGGATAACATTAGTAATTGCATTCAGAACAGATGAATGGTTTCTTTCGGGACATCACAAGTCTGAGATTCTTTCCAGGGCATTTTGGAGAACATTTACAATTGTATAGTTAGAATTTCCACATTTATAAATCAGTATAAGACATATGAATCCTATAGTACTTTTTTTAAGAATTTCTTAGGTGATAGAAATTACACATTACGAGACCAGAATATATGCCGTATGAAATTTCGAATCTTTGTTTATTAAATGGCTAGTCATTATTATACAGTAATCGTTTAATTGAATCAGGGTTTCCGGTAGATTATAAATTCGACATTAGTAGAAACCTTAACTAACCTTTTAATTGATCAAAATACAATAAAAATGAAAAGAAACACTTTTCTAATGTAAATACCGCACAAGAGACCCAACTGTCCGAAGGCAGTGGGATTATGAAATCTAAAATCGTGATATGGAATAGCGAAGAAAAAGAGCTGAGGAAGAGAAATATTGAAATGTTCCTACCTCTCTATTGCGATCTGGTCACCAAACACAGCTCAAGTCATTTCAAGCATCATTTAAAATCTGAATGGTGGTCTTTCACCGGGGCGATACTGAGAGTGTCTACTACTGTTGGTATTTTCTAAAAATAAAACAAACAATAAGATGATAGGTACTTGTAAAAATTTGCAAATAAATGCTACAGGTCAAAATATGTACACTTGTACACACTAACAGAAGGAAAAACCTCGATAATCTTTAAATAGTATAAAATAAAGTCGCTCTCTGCGTCTGTCTGTTTGTGCGCTTAGTTCTTCAAAATTACACGACAGATTTTGATTTTGAGTTTTCTTTATAATTTAGAAAATTTCTCCCAAAAGGTCAATATATAATACATACAAATTATATTTATAGAAAGTAGAGAAAAGTCGATGTTTTGTAATCAACTCGTAAATTTTTTTTTCGGTTGCTTACATTGCTAACCCTGGCTAAACCCCATGAGATACATAAAATTAATGTACTACGGAATTGTATATCTTAAAAAGGCCTACACAAAAATCCAGGATGGTATATGTCTATCTCCTAATGATTACTCCCAGTACACGTCAGCTAGGTATTATAATAGTTACGACCTTTGCCAACGAATTTCATATTTTTAGATGGGAATAATAAAGTCGTAGATGCTTATGACATCATTTGAAATACAAAAAAGGACATGGTTAAAAAAACTCATTTATTTCTTTTAATATGAAAGGGTCGTTTGATAAATGATTGCTAACAGATGAAGACTAAAAATGTTTCCGTTCATCAAATTCGTAGATTTTTGTGAACACCGCAAACACATTTCTTTTCTACTGTGACAAAAATCTATTTACCATCTGCAAAAAATAATATTACCGTATATATCACCTCGGAACAGACTCAGCCTAGTGAGGTGGTTCGAATAAAAAAAAACAATAACGTACTTTCTTATCAGGTAGTTTTTTATGTACTTTCTTATCCGGAAAAATTAAATAATGTATGAAATTATGTATTTAAATTATATTATAATAAAAAAGATATTTTTTGGGATCACTGGCCACGCTTAGCCACTGGAGCGATTGTTGGCATATTATGTCATATTTGCAAACCGTTTTGAGCGATCGTTTGTCATAATGTGCCATTTTTATAGAACCTACAAATTTGGGATAAGCGGCGATATCTAGGTAGATTCATTTTTATAGAACCTACAAATTTGGGATAAGCGGCGATATCTAGGTAGATTCATTTTTATAGAACCTACAAATTTGGGATAAGCGGCGATATCTAGGTAGATTCATTTTTATAGAACCTACAAATTTGGGATAAGCTGCGATATCAATGTAGATTCATCGGCTTTAAAAGCGCAGCAACCAGTTCATATGATTCCATATTAATAGAAGAATTATATTAATTAAATAATATGAATAATGTTTAGATATACAACCGAGTGGTTAATACAAGCTCGAGTGGTTAATACGAATATTTTTCAGATAAAAACCGTTTGATTCACATGAATTACTATAAAAGCCAACTATTTGCATTTGAGGTAATGGAAAATACTGCATTTAAAATTACCATTTCATTTTCAATTTCAACATTAAAATTTGCGTTCGTTTTATGGGATGACAGTCATTTACAATAATTTCTATCTTTTGTAATTTGTAATTTTTATTTTATTTTATGTTACAGAAACAAACAGTACATGATTTACAGAGATGAAACGATATACAGGAATAAGATACTTCATGTTGAGTACCTATGATATGTTTCCTTGTAATGTCTGTTAAGTGGTATGTTTATTTCTTAATTACCAGGTGACGTGTGTAGTATGTATGCGCATTGAACAGTTTAAATTATTGACATGATGCCACGTTTGAATTTGGGCAGTGAATCCGAAAAAATGTCAATGTCAAAGTTTAAACAAATATTATTTGGAGTATGAAGAGCTCGGTTAATTTATTTTATTTTATTTATTAATCTTAAGTTAGCTCACATCTTCGTGTGTGCTAATAGTTTTATAAACATATAAACATGTACATTGTTTGGCAAACATAATCTTTCTTTAAATATTTCAATAAAGTCACAAAAAAGGAAACATTAATAATTGAGATGGACACATTTTCTTAATTCATTTTTGAACTTATTAATATTTTCTATCACAGCAATTTCCTTCGGGTTTTTTTTATAGAGTTGAACGGCCTGGTACATCAGAGATTTTTGGGTGCTTGTTTTTTTTCTTGTTGGCAATCTAATTTGCTTAGAATTTCTCGTCCCGTGTCCGTGTATCTCGTTATTGTAATTTATTTTTCTTTTCAGTTCCTTAGACATCAACCCTAAGTTAATTTTATGTATAAAAATAAGTACATTCAAATACACAGTTTGCTTCACCGTCAAAATATTCAGCTCCTTTAACATGTCTCTTATCCGTGTGTATATGTTGCGCTTAAGTATTATTCGCATTGCTTTATTTTGCAGTATTTGCATTTTTTCATTTTCTCTTTATTGCAGAGAAAAAGAATACTTGAACAGTAATTAAAGTGTGGTGATATAATTGTATTGTATATTATCTGGCATGTTTCTTTATTTACTTTGTTTCTGATTCTACCAAGAAATGATTTTTTTTTTGCAATTTTTTTAATTGTATAGTCTGCATTTTTTGAGAAGTTCAATTGGTGAATTAGATGCTGCATTTGTTTTATAATTAAGCGTGTGGAATAGCACTGCATGTCGTTTACGTCTCAAAGGTATATTAAAATTAATAAAAGACAGAATTTCGGTACAGTCGATGTTATTGTTTAAAATTTTGTGAATAAATATTGAGTCAGCTACTACTCGTCTTTGCTGCAAAGTTTCAAATGTACGTTCAAAGTTATTGTTGAATTTGGAAGTAATATATTTTGTAATTTTTTTTTGATACTTTCTATACTATCTATGTAAAGTTTATATTGTGGATTCCAAATTGGCGATGCATATTCCAGTGTAGGTACTTCTGACTAATGCGAAATATAACATTACGATTGTACGCGGATTACTGAATACTTTACATACAGGAATGATATTATGATATGATAGAAGAGACGCCATAACAATTAAATCCATGCTATCTATATATGATTGTAAATTAAAAATTATTCTACATTCATACTTGAATTGAATATTTAAAATATAAATACTGATTTGACTTTATCTGTCATTTTCATAATATTTTGTACACAAAAACCTAGCTAATAACTACTCTGTAAATAGCCATCTCAACACAGGCGTTTCACACTTAGTGAGATGGGCAATACGTCATTATCGTTATTAAATATTATTTTAAAATAATTAAATAAAAAAATATTATAACATAGGAACTTACAAAAACTTTCGAAAAAAAGTTTTCAAAAAAACTTGACTTAATTTATAATTCATACATAAAACCATGAACAGTGTAACCTCAGAATGGGGTACCCTAGTAAAGCCACAATCTTTTCGACTTTTGCAAAAAAAATATCATTTTTTATGTAATAATTAATACCGGCATAAATAAATAATTAGATTAATCGAGGGTTAATAATGTAATTAAGTCGCTTACCAATATTTGACGTGATACTCTTCCGATTTTGCAGCCATCGATAGAAGTTCAATGATAAGTGGTGTATTGGACTTACCTGTAAGTAAAGATATACTAAAATTAGTAATCATTGATAAAAAAACGTAACAACCTGACAAATCTTAGTTTGTTACTATTTAATATTGTTATAATATACACACAATCAGGTTAAAAACGGGATAGCAGACCTTTAGCGAATGAATTGATAGGTTGTCTAATAAACTTTTAGTAAAACAAGAATGTGTTATGGCCATGTCGGGACACATGTTCGAAAAAATTCTATTTTTTTAGCATTTCGTCATTTGACATTATTAGGACGCATGAACACATATTCCGATGTATTAGGAATGTAATAAAAAGTAAATAGGCAACGGTATGCTATCCCATTTATAACCGGATTATAATAAATCAGCAATACTAATTTTTCAGCGCACTAGTCTCCAGGTTCATTTTTATATTTACGTACCTCTGTTAGAAACGAAAAAAAGTTTAAAAGTGTGGTTAACTAGAAAACAGTAACCTCTCGAAGAATCAAGACTGATCTGCTAAGCAATTCGAGTGGCAGTGAAGGATAATAAAAGCTTGTACACTCTTATTCAATTAAATCCTTGTTTAGGATCAAACAGGAGAGGATTTGTCGAATGTTAAGCACCGTTGCCCTCAAAGCAAGGCCTAGTAGAATCCTTAATGAACCACTTTAAGCGTTAATAATGGAAACTGATTAATGATGATCTATAGAAGGCAGTAAAAGGGTTTTAAGATCGTCGCGTTTCAAATTAAATTCTTACATCGTTTGGTGATATAAGTTTTCTTTCTTATCAGCAGGGATCACACGTACATTTCATGATAAAACAATTTCACTAGGCATTTATTCGTGGTTACCTACTTTAGTATGTGACATTATTAACACTGGTAACAGTGATGTGTGTGTTGTATGTAAAAAAAATTATATCTAGCTTTAATTTATTTATTTATTTATTATTCATTAACGCCCTATCGAGCTTTTACAGAGAAAATTGACAATTTATGTATGTAAGTGTAACACAATACACGGATAATAGCATAACTATATACAAACAAAAAAATAAAATCAAAAACTAATACTAAGATTAACATCAAATCCAAATAATAACACCTGATATTGTAAATAAAGCAATGTTTCAAATATAAAATAAACATGTAAATTGTTCATTCCTATATGCACACAATTATTCATGTTTGTTGCAAACCAGTAAGACATATGTTAATAAGATGATTATGTTTATTTTATATCCGTGAAAAATAACGAAATATTATAATTGCAGGATTTGTGAAGCTGAACATGGATATTTATTAAATAATATTTGCCTCAGGATCGGTTCCATGATAACTCAACACAGTGACTATTCAACACACTTTTAAAAAGTGATATAAAGTCAAAAAAATAAAATTTTATCCTAACCTAACCGAACCTAATCTACTTAACCCAGTTAATAAAGTTTTTGTTTCATCACTTTTCATGACTTTATATAACTTTAATGTGATGAATTATCATTTTGATGATTTATCCGGTCACCCGCTGACCTAGCTTCCCGCACTGCGACCCCATCGTGCTCGCATCATCGAAATTTTTACATAAATACTTGGACCAGGTCCACCGCATATTTGGCTCTATCGTCACTGGAACATCTGGAAGACCCGCGGTCTTCACCACCAGTGATGAACAATACTATTTTATCCGTTTTTACGCCGATGTGACCACATTCCACTGCCGTTCATCTCCACTTCTACAGCGAGCATCAGTCTGGAGTAATTCATCGTTAGCTACGTACCACTACTACACTGACTACTTTTTTAAGACTTTGTGAACTCCGACTACTTCCATAAAGTCACAATGATACTACAATCTCTTTACTAAACATTTATATCTATTTTTTCATATATATATATATATCCAATGCCTTATAACGGTGACCGGATAAATCATCAAAATGAAAATTAATCACATCTTTAAAAAATTATATAAAGTCATGAAAAGTTATGAAACAAAAACTTTATTAACTGGGTTAAGTAGGTTAGGTTAGGTAAGGTTAGGTTTAATTTTTTTTTCATCGTTTTTAATGACTTTATACCACTTTTTAAAGGTGTGTTGAATTGTGGTTGTGTTGATTTATCATGGAACCCTTATATGAACTATCACTTACATATATACAGTTGGGTGTCACCTCTGGGCTGAAACCGCACAATACTTGATGCACCGACTTTGTTTCTGTGCAAAGGAGGGCGGTCCGTCTGATTCACAATCCACTGTTAACGGACCGATTGCCATATCAATGCACAAATACAATGTGGATATGCTGAGTCTGTTTTACGGGTATTTCAATGAATTCTGCTCTAATGAGCCAGCAGCATTGATCTCAAGCGCACCGGTACACCTGCGTGAATCTCGGCGGACCCGTTCACCTTTGATATTGGCTTCATGAGAACGGGTCTTCTGGGTTTCTTTGACTCGTTTTTTTTTATATAAGTCGACGAGCTATTCGGGCCTCTTTAAGACCCGCATCAATAAATTCCTTTCTACATTCCCTACCTTAACCTACCTCAGAGCTGCCCAACCGGATGGCGACATAATTCCGCTGGTATTACACTTGTACAGTGTTAAAGCGCCCACGTACAGGGTTTTCCAATAAGAGGTGTTATTTTGATATTCAATAGTAAAAGATCAATGGTTTCGTTGCTTGTGTGGCACGTAGCGCCGTCTTGTTGAACGTAAACGTTGTCCAGATCAATACCATCCAATTCCGACCATAAAAAAATCATTAAACATCTCTCGATAGCTCAATCCATTCACCGTAACTGTTGCTCCAGCCTCATTTTCGAAAAAGTAAGGTCCAATGACTCCGCTGGACCATAAATCGCACCAAACAGACACACGTTGAGGATAGAGAGGCTTTTCAACAATAAACTCTTGGGTTTTCTGAGCCCCAGATACGACAATTTTGCTTTTTGACGAAGCCACCGAGGTGGAAATGGGCCTCATCACTCAAGATGATTTGCATTTGATTCAATCAAGTCAATTTTAATAATTTAAATGCGTTGTTGAAGCGTGATCATTCCATTTTTATTAATAACGTAGTTTTTACTTGTTAAATGTCAAAAAATGACAGCTTCAAAAATAATATCTACCGAAATAGCGGGCTATTCAAAATAACACCTCTTATTGGAAAACCCTTTATATGGACGTCCCGTAAGTATGTCCACTGGACCTACTTCGCGAGAAACCACGCGAGTTGTCTCAGTAACGTATCTTTATTCTATCATGTCATTTTACTTAGCATCTGTCAAGGATTTAAAACAAAACAAATAGGTTATTTCCAAAAAAAAATTAATCCACGAAAAAATTTTGCTACCTATTTTATCACTTGTCGGATTAAAATTACGAGATCATTGAACGTGAATAATGTTTCGCATTACGCAGAAATTTTTCACATTTTTATTACTTACTTACTCATGCACTAACAACCGAAATTAGTGTAATTATTAAAATAATTAATAAATAAAAAATGTCAAACCTCTTCTTTGTCCTTTCTCATACTCCCTCCGTGTCCTCCGCCTGTACTCTGGACTGTGTTCATCGTAACGTCTTTGTTATTTGTTCAGGAAACAAGAAGAAGAAGAAGACGATCTGCTGCCGATGTAATCTTCCCGCCTTTTTCAATCAATCATCCGCCATTTTGAAATAATTCCATTATTTGTCTTGACGGTGTTCTAAATTTTAACCGCACAGTCACAATCGGAACACTGGTAACTCCATTACTTGCAGTTTTTAAACTGAGTTTTATTTTTACTTGTCTACTAAATAGGCACTGAGTAATTCTACACTTAGCTTACAACGTTGTTTAGTTCTTGAGAAGGGAAACAAAACACGCTAAAGATTTGTTATTTAGGTAACGTTAAGCCCCGGCATACCCAATTTCTAACGATTTATAATAAGTTTCTCGTTAAATCTTCATGTTTTTAAATACCAAAAAAAAAAATGTTATTTTTGAAGATAATATCTGTAGATTTGTTTTGCCGAAACGTTGATTATAAGAAATTCCCTCGATAGAAAAAAATCGCAGTCGCGATCGTAAATCGTAAAGAAGTATTGATTTAGAATAGAGTTGTCCAAGTGGCATGATGATAAGTTTGTTGAAGATTTCATCAGAGCTAGTTCTTACAGGGAGTTTCAGAATAGCTTTGATTATGGCTTTTTGGGTTTTAATGAGTGATTTTAGGATACGGTCATTTTCAATTCCCCATCCGATATTACCGTATTCTAAGACTTACTTACTTTTTACAAAGGACATTTTTTTAAACTTTATTATTCAAATAGTTATTTTGTTCAGTCCATTTTAGAATTTGATCATTTTTTACACCTAGATAAGTTACATGGTCAACGTTTTCCAATGAGGGACTATTATTGCAATGCCCAATTAAGTATAGGAACAATGAATTTTTATGTTCAGGTTTTCTTCCGAGTTTTTTTTTTAATTTTGAAAGTCATGAATTTTGTTTTAATATAGACAATAATACATAATGACAATCTTGGTATTGACATTGATATTATATTGTGTCGTTTTGACCATGAATAAGTCTTATTTCTGTCATTAATGATAATTTTTATAGATACCTTAAAGTCGCAAATATTAATTTAAAATTTCAGAAAAAAACATCACAACAAAATCGAAACGAAAAACAATTTATTCAAAACCAGGATGAACTCGCAAATACTCAAAATAGAGTCAGAATTCGCCGATACAGTGATGTCAAAGGCCTTTTAAATAATCTGGCAGCGTGTTCTTTAAAAAAATACCTCTTTGCGTAAAGTTTGTGGTATTTGAAATGCATTGCTAATATTAAAACTCTATATCGTTACCTAAAAATATGTTAAATGGTTTTTATCTTTAAATCAATGTGGTTATAAAATTGCTGATATTACGTACAATCTTGATATGGCCTACAAAACGCGTAAAGGTAAACCTATTGATAAAGAAAAAGTTTGCTATTTTTGGGAATTGTGTGACTTGGTGCTATTTCCTTGATAAGCTGTTTATTCATTTCGTTTTAATTTTCACGAAAACAATGAAGGGGTAAGCTGTAAAGTTACGTTTATTTTTTATTAATTTGTTAAATTTAGGTGACTTGACCGTGGAATAAGAATGCCAGAAGGCCGAGATTAACTGATGGTGCAATTCCAGGAGGAAGAAGTCCAGTGGGTCACTTCATGTAAAATTGAGATAAGCAACTCCAAAAGCTTTGCGAGAGGTTGGTCCTACTATGGACGGATGCCACTGAAGTAACCCAAGACAGGGACGCCTGGAGGTGCCTTATTCAGTCGATGACTGTGCGAACCAAAGTGTACAAAGGAAAGGCGATAAGATGAAATGCGTTGAAGAAAATTCCCATTTCAAAGTTTGGATTCCAAGATAACACGTCAGTGTTTATTTGATTTTAAACGCGAGTCTCGCACAAAAGTTCCAACTGCTCCCAACCCTCTAAACCCAGTAAGACCATAGCTTCCATAATTGGGGTATGTTGTGAAGCTAAATGTATTGTAATAATTTTATATTTGTCGCATTTTTTTGTAAAAAGAAGAGAGGCTCGCAGGCCATCATAGAGTGCTGATACCAACCATGGAATATGGCAGGAAGAACTGAAAGAAAAATACTGATTTTTATATTCAATTCAATATGTACATTTTTTGTTATTATTATTACGAATTTGAGGATTAATTCGATATAATTGTACCGTTTAAACAATTTATTCGCAGTGCCGAAAACCTTGTAAGTGCGTTACGCGATATGATAAACATATCGATCTTTTGATCAACTGCCAAGACTAAGTAAAATATGATTTAACCATGGAATATGGCAGGAAGAACTGGAAGAAAAATAACTGATCACCAAAAATGAGATCCCTGCCACAGATCGTATAAAAGAAAGACTGATTTTTATATTCAATTCAATATGTACATTTTTTGTTATTATTATTATAAATTTGAGGTTTAATTCGATATAATTGTACCGTTTAAACAATTTATTCGCAGTGCCGAAAAGCTTGTAAGTTCGTTACGCGACACGATAAACATATCGATCTTTTGATCAACTGCGAGTGATTTATTTATTTTGTCAACAGTACATATGTAAAAATATACCAAAAATACTAATTGCAATTGACTAAAATAATAAATTAGTTTGATTGAAAAGATAGCCTTCTTGTATCCATCTTCTATGCAGATACATAGATCCGCCACTTCTGCATATCTATTACTAACTTCATATAATCTAAGGACAAGCGAGTGATTGAAATTCTCAGTCCTAGTATTGTTACGTAGAAACAGGATCTTGGAACGAGTAGCTCTCGTGGGTATATGAAATTACAAATAGATTACGTAAATCAGGTTTGAATATACAACCATTTATAATTTTTTTATTTTATTTTTTTTTTTATTTTTTTTTTTTTTTATTTATTTATTTATTTTATTTATTTATTGGTAAAGGTAAGAGACAAACAGCTTATACATAAAAAATAAATATAAATATATACATGTTAAATACAGTCAATTGAAGTAAGTGAACAAGGTTAAGAAAGGGATGCTTAGATGGTTTGGATATGGAGACATTATTTCAAGAGTCAGCATTACAGAAGGATGTATTTTGTAAGACGAAGCATTAACTCCACACAACAAGCCCTTTGGAAAATAATTTTCCTCACTGCCTATATACATCTTTAGGGATGCTGTATGGGGGGTCTTTTTGAGGAAAGGAAGGAGTGAACATGAATCTTGAATAGATCCGTGTTGTAGGACGGAGGAAATAAAGAGGCCGGGACAGCGTTCCACAGCCGAGCAGTTTAACTCAAGAACGAGTTGTGAATATGACCCGTTCTCATGAAACAAATATCAACAATTAACAAATGTTGGGTGCGGATTTTTGCGTATTACTCTGTGTCTAAGGGATCAATAACGCTAGTTTTTCGAAGCATCTTCGTTTGAAATACCGGTACAACAAGAACAACCTTCCCACTTCACGCCTGTGCTCTTAAGATTGCAATCACAGGGGAATCTATTAAACAGGCGGCCCGTTTCTGCACAGTTGGAAGGTAAGTTAGCATAGTTTTTCGAAGCAATTATTCAATAAGAAAAAAATGTACAGAAAATTGTGCGAAGCCAGAAACTACAAGTAAACAACAATGCGTGATAACTACAATAACATTATTATAAAGGTCAAGTTTTACTTTTGGCATACAACCTTAACTAGGTACCACAATTTACACCCGCAAAACAATATTATTATGACTATTAACCCAAGGCTACGCAGAAAACTTAACAGTCGTGTTAAGCTTATCGGATAATACTTTCAGGTTTATGCTTACACTTTCAGTACTGAAGCATGTTTATATACCTACCAGCTGAATTGCCCGACATTTAACAGAGTTTTTAAAAATCGTACCTGCATAAACAGTGACTTTCCTCTGTTTTCATAAGTTTTCATCAATCTCGGAATAAAACAATAAATTTGTATAAAACTCAAATTCACGCTGCCCGCCTGGTACCCGCCACGCGGCCGCCCGCCACAGACAATCCTCTTTATATAAATAGATACGTAGACTAGAAGTTCGTTAATTGAAAAGTGAGATTGTCGAAAGTGACCGAATATAACAGGGAATCTAGATTCAATTCGCAATTGCGACTTTGACCTTTCTTAAATGCGTTAAATTTATGAATGAAGTGAAATTTTTTGAAATGTAAATTAACTCACTCCTATCGAAGTGAAACTTGGCAGATAAACTCATTTTTGATGACAATGCATTGGGTCAACTCTTTTAGGCAATCACACATACACACGTGGACATTTACGCATTTCTCTAAAATTGGATGACATTACAGCAATTAATAAACGAAATAAATGTCGGTCATACCCAATTGGGATTTGACTCGGTTGTTAGTGCCGTCGACTGTCCCTCCAGTTCCTGGAGACGATGATTCGATTCTCAGATAAACCCCAAAAAAAACAGATGCATTATAGTAAAAAAATTACTTTTCCGTTTTATATTTTATTGAAGATATAATGTTTTCTTCATTGACTAAATAATAGAAGCATTTGTATAAAAAAGCATATGCGATTTTTCTATCAATTCCATCCTTTTATCTGTTCGGAATATAAATCTCCCCGTTTAACAAGTGGCAAAAACAAATCCCTTTGGTTAGGTTAGAATAGGGCTATTTGGGGTTAAACTAACCAATCTATCGCTGAACCTTTTGTGAGAGCAAAGGCTTTGCATATATCATGGAAAGAAATAGATAATACGGATATAAATAGGGTGTTCTTGAACCTCTGATGACCAAAGCGTGTTTTAATTCTTGAATGACACAAAGCAGGTGTAGTAGTTAAAATGAAGAGATAATCTGAGAGGAGCTTACAGTAGGCGTGGCAGTATAGAAATATAGCTAATATAAGTTTTTTCTTTTTGCAAATAATTATATCTATGTTGATATTAAGGCGATGCAACATTTGGAATCAGGCCGCTAACTATAACACTCCTCATGTAGATAGCAATAACTTTTAAGAGAAAGCTACAAGCCAAAAATGTGTATATTCTTGGTATACCTTATATTGTAGGTAATAAGCATTAAAATCGCTTGACAAACGGAGTCTAGAAACAATGGATTTCAAGCAAAAAATTGTTTTTATTTATTTTGTAAATAATTTTATAAGAAAGCAAAAAAGTTAATCAAGTGAAACTGTCACAGATAATCTTCGCTATATACTTGTATTTTTTAAAAGTTGTTTCTTTTATGCGTTCATACATTTCTACTGAAAAAAAAATGTAGTAGTTTGTAGTAGAAAAACCTTCAATTTATTTATGGCATATTTTTGGTTTTCATAATGTACACCAATTCGTTATAAAGATTAATCAAAATAGTGGCATGGCATTAAGCTTTGCTTTAATGTAAATTTGCGACACTAGTTTACTAAAAATTAAATTTATTTCTAGTTTCAACTGCCCATAGCAGGTGAGACGATGGAATTCCCAATTGGGGTATGTCGCAAAACTTAAGGGAGAAGAAGGAGAATGACAAGAAGAACTTAGGTACTATATTAGGTATTAAATTTTCAATGGTTTCAACTGTAAAGTTTTATAACAAACTCCCACCCAGTATCAAACAAATTAAAACAAAAATTACCATATTGAGTCCATCAAATATTGGCTTGGATTTATCAGAAAAGAACTGTATAGTTTTTTAAAAACATCGTCATAGAATAAAAAATTATTACAAGCAATAATTAGTCGCTTGAAATAACCATACCCGTCGGCGGAATTTATTTTTACTCGGGAGATATTTTCAATGTGTATGGATATATCAAGCGACTACATATTGCTTATAATAATTTACTATCCTTTGTGCTATGCATAAAAAACCTTATCCTCTAAACAATTAGTTTGTCATTAAAAAATAAAAATATTTGACAAGTCAAAATATTTCACCAACAAATGTAGATATAATATGTCTCGACGCCATCTAGTGAGAAATTCAGCACTAACAAAGCCCTTCCTACAAAATAAAGTTGGTAGTTTACTGGTGAAAAAATAAAATAAACAGTAATCGTTGATTGAAGTACTAGTATATATTAAATTATTTGGCGTTGAAATATTAAACTATTTGGAAATAAGTAGCTCAGTGGTCTCAGAGCACCTGACCGGATATCAAAAGGTGCTGGTTCTCTTCCCGTTGGCGGCATTTATTTTTACTCGGGAGATATTTTTAATTCGTATGGATATTTCAAGCAACAAATTATTGCTTATAATTATTTTTTATCCTTTGTGCTATGCATAAAAAAAACTTTTCTTATAAACATTAGTTTATCATTAAAAAATAATCGTCAAAGAAGTTACTGAAAAAATCATACACAAACTATGAAGTTGAACCACAGAAGTCGCTGAAAACCATATATCCAAACCTATTCGCCTCACCACGGGATCTCCTAGTGAAAAGGACTAATAAAATATTAATTTTATAAAATCAGTAATTAAATTAAAAACTAAAAATAAACGAAAAATCATCACCATGTATAAGGGTCATAATATAATATTATAATGAGGTCCCCACTAATATTTGCAAGTTGTTATTTTCGTATTTGAACGCCATAAAAAAAACCACGAGATTCATATATTTTTTCCAGCGAGAAAGAGATCCATAAATTTCCTGTATTTTTAGCGTAAGAAAAACGTAACTTTCTCGTATTAATTTAACAATTCTTATATTGAACCTTACTTGGAGTTGTTTCAAGAAAGTTAATCGGTAAGAAAAAATGCTTTATTTTTCATTTTGGCATCTTGAATTGCTTGTTCTCTGGCTTGAAATTTATTTTCCACGCTTTCGAAAAGTTTTAACATTAAATTATAAAGTGCTTACTTTGTTCGATGGACTTAGTTCTTTTTTCGTTATTTGTAACAAAACGTTTATTTATTTGTTAGCATTACTTATTTTTCAAAATTAGCAAATTCAATATAATATTAAAATGTACTAAAAGTCCCCGGGGACACCCGGGCAACACAGAGTTGTTTTTTAAATCAGTTGTAGCCAAAACTGTACTTATTATTATTATTATTATTTCGAACATCTTGTGTGCTAAATTCCAAGTAATCAATCAAAATTCTGCTTTAAGAGGTCGAAAAAGAAGATGGAGATGGTTTTTCTAAATCAAGGCAATAAGTGTGCAAATTTTCATCAATATTTTTTTTCTATGAATATCGCACAATAATCCCAATAGCTCTCAACCGTGTGGAGCCAGTGTGACTATGACATCCCCAATTGGGGTGTTTTGTGAGGCTGAATGGGAAGAAGAAGGAGGGAGAGTACCTGGCTATTCAGATCTGGTCACCAAACACGGCTAAAGACATTTCAGGCAACGTTCATTCTGAATGGTGATCTTACACCCGGGCAATACTAAGAGTATCTTTTACTCTGGAACGTGCCGCAAGAGTATTAAAATTTACTTGCGCATGCCGGAATTTCTAATCGTGAGGCTTACCCCTCCCAACGGAGGCTTTAAAATATCAAAACAGTAGATCTGTATAAAAAAACAAAGCCACCATATGATGTTAACATTTATAATATTACAAGAAATAGGCTTATACTAAAAACAATCAAATATAACAAGGATACATAGTGTGGTGAACGTATGTCTGTCGGTATGAAAGAGACAGGCATATCTGAGTGAGACAGCATGACCGAGACGTATAAAAAGGCGTGTCTGTTGTAACTCGTCCTCTCTTTACAACAACATCTCGAATACTGTACATTAGTAATAACACTAAATAAACCAAATAGTATGGAGTATCCAAACGACTATTATTTACATCTTATCTGAGTGATCGACACGGCAGATCACCACAGTTGGCGCAGCCGAAAAAGGAAGCTGAACGGCCGCAAAATTCTTCCTGGAGGAAGAACCGTAGCCGCAGCTGAAAGAACTACAGTTGGAGCAGCCGAAAAAGGAATCTGAACAGCTATTAAATTCTTCCTGGAGGAAGAACTACAGTTGGAGCAGCCGAAAAAGGAAGCTGATCAGCCATTAAATTCTTCCTGGAGGAAGAACCACAGTAGGCGCAGCTGAAAGAACCATAGTTTGGTTATAATCCCACCGAGCACCGCGGAAGGGATTATTGTCGCATAAAAAATAAAATAATTTGGGGGCAGCTTCACGGACAGTATCGGACATTGAAGGAGCATCAAGGCAAGGAACTGGTGAGGAGATTCAAGGCGCTGAGCTCAAGGAATCAGCAGCCGAGAAACCGGATGAAAAACGGATCCAGGCAGCTTGTACGGGGACCCGACACGGGAAGGCGTGGCGGTGGTGACCGGACGAGAAGGACGACCAGGAATCCGGACGGAGCCAGAAGACGGTCGGACGCGGAAGGGCGGCGATCGGCGGCAGCATCAATCATCAGATTCGTGAGTTGAGTGCTGTTTGTTGTTGTTTTTTCTGATTATTGGTAATCTGTGTGGAAATGGAGGGAGTGGGTTTACCCAGGTTTTGTCACCTTAGGGACGGGCTGGAGACGTTCGTGCTACAGTTTGAGCAGTTGATCCTCGTCAATGATGACAAATTTAAATCCGAGGATAAAAAGAGGGCGGTTTTAATATCCCACCTACACACAGACACGATTAATCTACTGATAGATTTATGTTTTCCAAAAAAAAATAACAGAATTATCGGTTGAAAATATATTTTTGTTATTAGGAAACCACATTGGTGTTTCAAAGAATGTGTTTAAGGAACGTGGAAATTTTTTTGCGGCGAAACAAAAAGTTGGGGAATCTATAAATGATTATATAGCTAGGTTACGTTGTCTAACAAGATTCTGCAAATTTGAAAGCAGACTGGAAGAAAACTTAAAAGATATTTTTGTGACTGGTTTATTAGAAGGTCGTATTAAAGAAAAAATGTTTTTAGATGCAGAGAAGCTGACTTTAAAAAGTACATTAGAGTGCGCATCGGGAATGGATTCATTTCATAAAAATATTACGTGTATTAAATCCGAGAGTGTCGGGCTCATTTCTAGAAGTAAGAAAAATTTTAATAGTAGTGCAGGTAGGAATTATTCTACTTCACCGGCGCGGGCGAAAGACAAAAATGTTACAATTCCCAGAAAGAAATCAGTAGAACGTATACAACAGTTGAAGTGCAAATATTGTAATTTAAATAATCATGATTCCAGTAATTGTAGATTAAAAAACGTGACGTGTTTTAATTGCAAAAACAAGGGACATTTTAGTAAAAATTGTCGCGAAAAAAAACGGGAGGAAGTTTCATCTGTGTTTGTGAATTCAAGTGAAATAAATTCAAGGTTAACAAGAAATACCGATCCCATTTATTTATCGTTAAAAGTTAATAACGGTATCATCATAAAAGGATTATTTGACACGGGTGCAGGAATATCGATCCTATCGGATAAAGATTATTGGGAACATTTTAAAGATGTACAATTGAAGCCGAAGAATTTAACCCTGAAGGGTTACAATAATTGTAAGTTACAGTTACTTGGATGTTTAATTTTGTCAATTAATTTCAATGGTATTACTAAAATAATGGAATTTTGTGTTGTAAAGGATGGTTCAACCACTGTGCTAGGTAGAGACTTCGTAAAAGAATTTAACATTGGTTTTACGGGTTTCGAGACGGTTTCTTCACAGTTGAAAAGTGAAATACTCACGCATAATATTCACGACGTAAACAATAATAGTGTCGATACGTTAGTGCGTAAATATCCGGAGGTATTTTCAAGTAAACTAGGTAGATTCAATAAATTTAAAGTTCATTTAAAATTGAAAGAAAATGCAGAACCGAAATTCTGCAATCCGAGAAGTATTCCTTTCGCTTTGAAAGCGAAAGTTGAAACGGAATTGAACCGTTTACAGGAAGAGGGAATTTTAGTTCCGATTAGTTATAGCAAGTTTGCATCTCCTATCGTGCCCGTAGTTAAAAGCGATGGAAGCATTAGAATTTGCGGGGATTATAAATGTACTGTGAACCCACAATTGATTGTTGACAAATATCCCATGCCGAAGATAGAAGTTTTATTATCACAAATTTCGGGCGGAATAATATTTTCAAAAATTGATTTACGTCAAGCTTATTTACAGTTGGAACTAGACGAAGAAAGTATGGAATATACTACGATTTCTACACATTTAGGATTATTTAAATTCACTAGGCTAGTGTTTGGGATTAACAGTGCACCGGCAATATTTTGTAGAACTATAGCTTCATGTCTACAAGGTTTGAAGAAAACAGCGGTTTTCCTGGATGATATTATGGTTACAGGAGAAACGATAGAGGAACATAATGCTAATTTAAATGCAGTTCTTAATAGGTTAAAAGATTGCGGTTTGTGCGTAAATATTCAAAAGTGCAATTTTAACGCTTCATCGGTATGTTTCTTAGGGTTTGAAATCTCGAAGGAAGGGATTAAACCTATGGAAGATAAAACGAACGCAATTAGTAAAGTCGCGCAACCAAAAGATTTATCAGAGCTACGCAGTTTTTTAGGAATGGTAAATTTTTACCGATCTTTTGTGCCAAATATGTCTATGTTATTAGATCCTTTGCACAAATTATTGAAAAAAAAATACGAATTTTGATTTTAATCAAGATTGCGTAAAAGTTTTTAATAAAATAAAATTAATTTTATGTGATAATCGAGTGTTAGCACATTACGATCCAAATGTTACTTTGAAGGTAGTTACGGACGCCTCAACGAAAGGTTTGGGTGCAACATTGTTACATGTGTATGAAAATAATTTACAAAGACCTATTTCTTTTGTTTCTCGTAAACTGACAGAAGCGGAAAAGAAATATTCAATTTTAGACCTCGAGGCTTGTGCAATTGTGTTTGCTTTTAAGAAGTTTTTCGAGTACATTTACGGAAGGGAATTCATTCTAGAAATAGATAATGAACCTTTATGTAGAATTTTTGGTGAAAAAAAAGGAATTCCTGTTTTAACTTGTAATAGATTACAACGTTATGGTGTAATTCTCTCATCTTTCAATTATAAAGTTCAATACGTAAAATCAACATTAAATTGTTCGGATTACTTATCTCGCGTACCTGTAGGAGATCCTGTTGAGGAAAATAATAACTTTGATTCAAGAATTTTGTGTTTATTCAAAAATAATAGCGAGATGCCAATAGATGTTGAGGAAGTTAAAGCAGAATCTAATACGGATAAATTATTATTAGAGATAAAAAATTATCTTAGAACAGGGTGGCCAAATAAAGTCAATAAGGATGATTGCAAATGGATTTATTGGATAAAAAGGAACGATTTATCAATAATTGATGATTGTATTTTCTGGAACCATAGGTTAGTAATTCCAATAAGTTTAAGGGATAAGATATTAAGCTTATTGCATAGATCTCATCTAGGGATTGCCAAGATGAAAGGGCTAGCTAGAGGCTATTTTTGGTGGCCAGGGATTGACAGTCAAATTGAATTTTTAGTTAGAGAGTGCGGAATTTGTGCGGAAATTCAACCATCACAACCCAAGAGTGAGTTAACTCCATGGCCGATAACGGAAGAAATTTGGAGTAGGGTTCATATAGATTACGTAGGGCCTATCGGAAATAAATATTTTTTGGTAATCATAGATTCAACCTCAAAATGGTTGGATTGCGTGGAAGTAAATTCACCTAACTCAGATAATACCATTAAAATCTTAAAGAGATTATTCAGTTATTTCGGTAGTGTACAAACCTTAGTTTCTGATAATGGAGCAGCATTCATGTCAGCAGACTTTAAACAGTTTTGCGAGAGAAATGGCATTAAACATTTAACAACACCTATAAATCATCCTCAATCAAATGGATTGGCAGAGAATGCAGTCAAAACGTGTAAAAATTTTTTAAAGAAAATATTGTTAGAAAAAAAATTTCAGTCAGGTTATAATGAGAAGTTAGAATGTTTTCTCATAGATTATAGGAATGCACCACACTGTACAACAGGGTTAGAGCCAGCAGTTGTAATGTTTGGTAGAAGGTTAAGGTCAAATTTGAATAATTTTATACCTAGAGGGGGGAAGGTAAAGGAAAATGTGATTGATAAAGATACCAAAATGAAAATGTCAAAATGTCAGGAAAATCAGAAATTCTATTATAAAAGGAATAACAAAGTATCTACGAATTTTAAGATTAATCAGAAAGTTATGGTTAGGGATTTTAGAGACCAAAACAATGATAAGTGGGTACCAGGGAAAGTACATAAACGTTTGGGAAATAAACTATATTTAATTGAGGTTAAATTGAATGATAAAATCATGTACTGGAAAAGACATTTTGATCAATTATCCAAACTGTGTGTATCATGGGAAAAGAACCCTAGTATTTTAATCCCTGAGTCTGAGACGAGGAGGCTATCGTTCGATGAGTACGATGTCTCCGACTTTGTTTCGGATGACAATCTAACGGGTGACCCTCTTTTTCCTTCCAGCTCCAGTGAACCCGTGGCGTCAACGTCGGGGAACTGGAAGGAGCGCCTTCGACCAAGGACAGAGAAATCAAAATAAGCAGCAGTCAACTCTCCGAATCAACATGGTTATAAATAAAAAAGAAAATGTTGTAAAATAATAATTAAATATGTGTATGTATGTTTTATAATTATTATTATGATAATCATGTTGTGTTACTGTCTGCTGATTTAAGTGTGGAGGGATGTGGTGAACGTATGTCTGTCGGTATGAAAGAGACAGGCATATCTGAGTGAGACAGCATGACCGAGACGTATAAAAAGGCGTGTCTGTTGTAACTCGTCCTCTCTTTACAACAACATCTCGAATACTGTACATTAGTAATAACACTAAATAAACCAAATAGTATGGAGTATCCAAACGACTATTATTTACATCTTATCTGAGTGATCGACACGGCAGATCACCACACATAGTGTGGTAGAAACTCTGTTTCACGCTATTGCAAGGACAACGTTTTTAATCGTATTATGTTTTTTTACATGAACCTCTACACAGAATGCCACGAGGAAAATAATTTCCCTCAGGGCCTATGTCATATTTGGGGAAGCTGGGTGGAGGTTCTTTTTAAAGAAACGATTGAAAGAAAGTTCTGGGAAGGGAAAAGGTATGAAGGGTGGGTAAGAATCTAAGGGTCAGTTTGTTCAGGAGTGACGGATGTAAAAATCAAGAATCATAACAAAGACCAGCTGGAGAGATTAAAGGGTCTCCACGAAACGGCCTTTTCCGATCTGGCCAACCATGCAGCTGCATTAGACGCTTCCGCCGCTAAAACCTGAACAAACCTCATCCAATGAACACGGGCACCCCTGATCAAGTCACCAAACGTTGCGAACCACTTGAGGTAACCTATGGCAGAAATGTTGGTTATCCAATAAATGGTTCTTATACCAATACACGCCTCCCAAATGCTTTTAGCTGTGATTTGTATACACATCCAAACGCCAAGGTTCATAATTCCACAAATTCTATATTTTACAATTTTTTCTCCCTACTCACTTCAGCTTTAAAAAATTTTACTATAAGGTCTAAGTGATGATGATTATGAAATACATATCTTCACAGAAAAGGCTCTTTTCTTGTCTACTTCAATATAAAGGTACCTTCCGAACAGTAAACTACAAGATTTTGTGATAATCTCGTACAAAATCAATCGCTCCATTGTGGTATTAACGAAAAAATTGGCAATAACAGTGACTTTATAAAAATGCAACACAAATTATATTCATTCTAAACGTAGAAAAAATGTTACTGCTTATAAAAGAATATACGTTTATTAGGGTGTCCCAGGACATAAGGAAGAATTTTTTTTCGTGAATTTAAATATGCATACCCACTTATTTTATTCCATTTGATTGCAATAACTCATATAATAAATATTATTTTGATTAAACACCGGCAACTCGTGCCGACTTGATGCCAAACATATGGTACAGAGTTAATATGGAAGGATTTTCAACTTTCATTTTTGTCGGATAAATAAAATTTAAAAATGCAAAAATGTTCAATTATGTAGTATTTTATATTTAAAAATGATTTATTGATTAAATTTTTTCTTCATAGTTTGTTTTTTACAGTCAGGATAAATCTTCCGGTGTTCCTGAACGCATCGTAACAAAAATTATTTTTGTTCCTCTTTGACCGTGAGATTAAGGGCCCACTATTCGAATTTCATCCAATTTCCGACATACTTTCCTTAAAATTTTGAAGTTTTTAAGCTCTTAAAAAAATATATGTTATTCTTTAAGATAGTATCTATTTGTTCCAAAAGCCGAAACGGTAATTATTTGAAATTCCCTCGATAGAAATAAATCGCAAAGTATGCTCCGAAAAATATTATTAACACGTTTATTTCTGTTATTTTACAAGTTATATGTATGAAAAAAATCACAATGCTTCTTTTAATGCTACTAAATAGACCCCATAAGTAATTTTTGCTATTTTTGAAATACGCCGTGATTTATTAAACATTTTCACAACTGTCGCTTACGCCTATTGCTTTTAAATCATATTTATTATAGCGCGCTCGCTCCGACTTGCAGATTAAACTATCTTTCTTTGAGAAGTTCATTCGCCAACTCGAGGGCTTTGGGGGCAGACGTGTCGTTCATCGTTCTATGATCTACAGACGTGCGATTACGTGCAAATATTTGAATTTATAAAGATAATTTTTACGCGTGTAAAGTTTATGAGTTAATAAATATTGTTTTTTCAAAGATGGGAAATACACGAAAGATATCCCGTATTTCAAAGAAAAAATGTTATCTCATAAAATTATATCCTATCTAATAGGTGAGAAGAAAAAAATACAATTTTTGATTTATAAGCTTATATTTATTATAAACGATAATTTACTATAAAAATTAATAATTCATATTTTTATTTATGTATTGTGTAGTAAAAAGTTATTATTTTTTTTTCAGAATAGGTACTTTGGGAAATAAAACTAATTCCAATGCATTAGAAATTACGGGGTAAATTTTTATTAATTTAATTTTCTTGTTGTCTTGTCTCTTTTCTTGTTCCTATACGATCGTGATTTATTTGCGAATTAACTTTCTACGTACACAAATACACACGTCACTTTACATCTGCTCCTTAGAGTAATATTACTCTAAGATCTGCTCTAATGATTCACAATGCAACGATGTCCGAAATATAATATAATATGTAATAATAATATGGGCCACCTGTTTCAAATAACAATACTCGAACTTGGAATCCAGAAAAATAATGAACGGGCCAGCGAAAAAAGCTATCGAAAGTTCTGAAACTGTGGGGAATATAATTAAATAAAATAAAATACTTTTTTGTTTTAAAACCACGATATTTATTAATTTAAGAACCGACCGGTTTCGCTTTACTTAAGCATCATCAGGGTACAAATTAATACTAAACAAAAAGTACATAATGTGTGCATATATATAACAAAATATAGAGGGAGACAACATGATACAAATATAAGCAACACAAAGACGGTCATAAAATACATTAACATAAGTGCACAAGTAATGGAAAAACCGCTAGATAATTATGTAGACTAATGGGTTATACGAATAAATCGGGAGAAACAAAACATCAACTGGCAAGGTGGTAAGGAGGTAAGGAGAACTGGGAATTTTTTATGGGTTTATTGGAAACAGACTTAATATTGGACTACTTGATATGTCTAATTGATTATTAAGTATCTGACTTTTGGTTTTTACAGCTTTTTTAATTTCTAGTGCCTCTAAATTGTTTAGTCTGTTACCATGCCCGTTTTTATGTAAGATGTTAGCACCGGTTCTATGACAGAATGTATGATCTTTATCGATCAAATGATTTGCAAATTCGGAAAAACCGTTATTATTGAGGTTTTATTGATGTTTTGTTTTTCCCGATTTATTCGTATAACCCATTAGTCTACATAATTATCTAGCGGTTTTCCATTACTTGTACACTTATGTTAATGTATTTTATGACCGTCTTTGTGTTGCTTATATTTGTATCATGTTGTCTCCCTCTATAATATATTTGTATCATGTTGTCTCCCTCTATATTTTGTTATATATATGCACACATTATGTACTTCTTGTTTAGTATTAATTTGTACCCTGATGATGCTTAAGTAAAGCGAAACCGGTCGGTTCTTAAATTAATAAATATCGTGGTTTTAAAACAAAAAAGTATTTTATTTTATTAAATATGTCAAACCACAAAGTGATTGCTTTCTACAATAATATAATTTAGTTCAGTGATGTTATTTTTTATGTCGGAAGGAGGCCCTGAAGAAAATAATTTCTCTCAGAGCCTGTGTCATCTTTGAGAATGCTGTATAGAGGGTCTTTTTTGAGGAGGAGGGAGTGAACCTGTCCTGAATGTCAACTGTACAATTTCTTCCCAGAATTAACTTTATTGTACGTTTTTTGACTAACCGTACCTTGGTGTTCTATTTTCAATAAACTCTTTAATTATGTTTCAGATGTGAAATCTATACTCTGCTACAGAATGTTTTGCCCAAGTCTTGTAAAGATGCAAAGGCACGGACGTAACAATAAAATCATTTGAGCCCTTTACTGTTATTTAAAAGGTCACTTGAAGTGCAGTTATAATCAATGATTTTATTTTTTTTCTAGCTTCCACGAATAATTTGAAAAGGCATTATCTAAGGATTATACTCTTAAGGAGAATATAGAAAATGTAGAAAGGTGAAACGGATTTAAGATTTTCGATGAAATTATTGTGTTGTGAAATATTTATTTTGTTATTTATTACTTTATTTTTTTTTACAGTTTTACCGTACGCGGCCTTGTTGTAGAGTGGTATATCTAACTGTCATGGAAAGTTTTTTTCTGAGCTTTAAGAGAAAGGTTTCTTAAAGATACTGGAGTTATTCTAGGGCTATGTTAGATTTTTAACATCGATCACCGTAATGCTTGCCTTCCTGAATAAATCTAATTTTATTTAATCATTTACGGCCAAGATGTTTTTGACAATGGTGTGTTTTTATCTTTCTGTATTCCAATCATTTAGCTTGGCTTCTAGGGTTGTGCCCCAGTATTGCTTTTTGGAGACTGTAAACGGATCTCTCGGCATTTAATGAAACTGCAGCAGAACAAAGGCTGTTGCTATATTGACGTTCATGGTATGTTTTGCTCAGATTGACGATAAGGTTTCCAGATCCGCATTTCGCTCGAAGCATGTTTAGGGCAATAAGTTCATAGTTTAGGGTTCTTTCACCGTATTTATGGGAACATTTCAGAACCACCAATCTTTCATTTTGAGTGAATCTTGTGTTTGTGATTAAATTATATTTGACAATTTAAACAAATAATATTTAGAGAAGTTAAAAATAAAATTGAAAGTTCACTGAAAGCTTAAACTATTAAAAGTAGTAATTTCATAAAAATGTAAATAAATAGAGCCCCTTTCACATTTTAGAATGTAATTTTATGTTGCTTACATGTTTTATTACTCTTTATAATTATTGAATTGTTTAAATGAATAAATAAATAATTACAAAAAAGTCTTCTGATTTGTAAGTCCTCAGGAAGCACTAAGGATCTTTCTATCTATCTTTATAATATAATAAATTTGATGAGCATAAAAATGTAAACGTGTATATAATTTATATAAATGTACAAAAGTAGATATTACACTTGTATAAATATTATATTGCGCATATTATACAAGATGTCGGGGGTAAAGTGCACAAACTTCGGGAGGTGATTCTAATTGATAGTACAAGTAAAAAAGAAAAAAAAACTTTTTTTGGAATTCCAACGTTTTAAGATAGTTTTCGAGTAAAAAAGTTTAAAACCTTATTGATGTAAAAATATATTTATTGATTTTATAAAAGTTATAAATTACTTTTATAAAAGTGAGAATAGTATTTTAGTAAAGTAAAGTAATTTTTATACCTATACAAATAACTTTCGTAAATGTTTTTTGTAAAATTAAAAAAAAAAATTTAATTAAATCCGTAATAAAACCCATATTTTGAGAACCATCTTCATATCGACTTCGTTCTCATTTGGTCGGTGCATTATTACTCTAAGGTCGGTGCTAACTAAAAATGGTTCTGTTTTTCTAAAATTGCAATAGATGTCGGTAATTTAATTTCATAATCCCCAAAATTATTCCTAATACGAATTCAGACACCTCTGTCGGATTCTTTTAACACTAAATTTTGTAGGTGTTGCCCAAATCTAAATTCTTTACGCGGAAAGCGGGCCCTTAAGCCATGAAAATCTTGCATTAACTTAACAGTTCTTTCAGCTGTATCATTCACTACCCTCAGCGGCGACACCTTCTTTCTGACTTCTTGATACGAAGCATTATTTGACCACATCGTAGGGAATTCGTTAAGAAAACTGGCATCTGTGTTCAGACGATCGTAAATATTTTTCTCTGAAACAAAAGTCACTAAATTATGATATGAACAAAAACCTCAATAAAAAACATAATTTAAACTACTTAATAAACTTACCATACAATTTACCATCAAGATCTTCCTTCGATGGGATGTAACGTTTGTCATGGGTTGATAAATTATTTTTTTTTGATATTTCGAGCATTTTTATCTTAGTTGTTTGATCCACAGCGTCGTCAAACAGCGATAAAATAGATCCTTCATCGGTCAAATACCATAACTGCTTACTGAACAGAAATAAAGCTGCCATTGAGATGTTTTCATCAATTTTTTCTTAAGCCTTCATTGATTTCAAAAAGCACAAGTCCTGGTAAGGTGCTTTAACTGCTATAATACATTGTAACCATGGCTTGACATAGGATGTTACTATGAACAGGCAAACGTCTAAAAGTGCCGCCTTATCATTACCGGTAATTTTAAATTGCGCACAAATTAATGATATTTTCAAAGAATAAAGCGCCTTTGCCATCCATCGAGCACCTGGAGGCCGAATCTTAAATTTTCTTTCTGTATCTCCTCCTAAAACTATCACACAGAGCTCCAAAAACTCTCAATAGTCATCTAAAAGTATTTTTGTTGTCAGTGCAGTACGGTAAAAGTCAAGCAAATCATTGATTTCGGAAGCGGTTAGGTGCAATGTAAGATTTTCTCTGTAGCACTGAATTTTATCGGGATCAACATTTTTACAGTTATCTCGAAACTTTTTGAAGAGTGGTATCTCAGGGCTTGTAGTCACTTGACTGATTTTTAGTTCAAACACAGCTTTAAAAAACCAACTATGGCTATATTTGGTATATATTGACAGTAAAATTCACTTTCCGGATATTGTAGAACAAAACTTCAAGAACTTGTCCATTAGATGGCAGTTTAGAACCCGATATTTGGTGTTTTACGACTCCTATTAAAAATATACTCTTTTTAGAAGTGCGTAAATCTAACATCATCTTGCCTGAACGAGTGATTTTCGTTTACTAACAAAATAGCAAGTTACTACAAGCTCATCAACACGTTTGCTCGCTGGCGTCTTAATGTACAAGTACTGACATCTTTCGATGCAAGTCGGCACGGGTTGCAGTTGTCCAAAGTAAACGAAATTTTTTTTATAAGTGTTTTGTCATTATTAAAACAAAATTAGAAGGTATGCGTTCAAAAATAACAACTTTAATTTTTTTGGGACACCCTAACGTTTATATATTAAAACGTTTTATGAACGGGCAGCTAAAGTATATCTGGACCCAGTTCAGTGAAATTAAAATGAAATTCATTAACGTATCTATATTAATACTATGTCCCTATAAACCTTAAATCTCTTGAACAACGCCGTGATATCAGAGAACTATTAATGCTCTATAAGATACTTCATAACCATATTGATAGCCCATACTTACAACAAAATATTCATTTCAAATGTCCAAAAGGAATTACTCAATCTCTGGATACGTTTTATATTCCTAAAAGCAATACAAATTACCTTGAAAATGTATTTATAAGAAGAAGCTGTAGCACATTTAATAGATTATGCCCAAACATCGATGTGTTTAACACGAACCTAGCTAAATTCAGAGCATCCGTAAAAAAGTGATACTGCATCTGTTAAAAATGTACGAACCATTAGCAAAGTTCACCACCAGTTACTTTACAGGCTCTTGCCTAGCATCTAGCGGTCAGAGGTAAAACTAGGGCTAACAGATAAAACAGATGTTTTGCCTTATCAATTAGCTTTCTTTGACAGTGTTTGTTTATAATTAGCTTGTCAATGTGTTTTACTTGGTTAGATTATAAAAAGTCTCGCCGACTGGATTCCTTCTTCTTCTCTCCTATAAAATAGTAACAAGCAGTCATTATGGTCTACAGACCATTAGTAAAAGTGTTTTGTCCGGGTCGGGAATAATTTAACTCTTTGTAACATTAAATAAAGTAAAAATGCAGTTTTGTGCAGTAAAAACAAAAAAACACATGCGTCTGTTATTGAAGACTTCATCAAGCCCAGAAAAATCTTAACAACATCTTATTTAACCAAAAAACTTAATATTTCATTGATTTTTTTTTAATATTTCAATTGATTAATAAATTGTTGACAATTGATGTACTTTATCAGAATTGTTTCTATGAGGTATGTTGTTATGTATTTATCTGTTATGGTTTGTTTTGTCGTTATTTTATTGGTCAATGACATAACTACTCTGATCACTGTCATATATGCATGTATAAAGACTGTTTATAACGCTAATAAATAAAATAAAATAAAATTACTTCATAACAGGTTTTGGACAAGTGCTTCGGGTTCCCAGCCCAATATCGCTGGGTTGAATTCCTCCTAACTGTCCCCCAAGCAATATTTAATAGATTAGTATAAGAATTTCAATTACTATCAGGTCATTCGTAACCCGGGAAAGTATGCCCACTAAACAAATATATTTCGTTAATGCTTTCTGTAAGAATTTGATGAGAAATTCGTCACACCATCAGTAAGCAGTAAGCAGTAATGATCGATAATAAAATAAACCCTCAACGACGGGGAATAAATTAACGGTATATTCGCAGGCTTGGTATATTCAATAAAACAAGATGGTTCATTACGATTCAAATTTATTCTGATTTGCGCACGGGGGCTTTATCGTGCGATAATTTTACTTATTAATAATAAAAATTCTGCCTTTACAAAAGAGAACGATTGTATACATCAGAGGTTCCCAAAGTGGTCTTTATGGACCCCCAGGGGTCGATATCGGCTTGCTGGGGGTCTATGTCAGCCACAAAAAAATTTGGGGTTCCACGAGATTCAAATGGGGGTACATACGTGCGGACCCCTATTTACCTCAACTCAATGTTTAAGAGCTCCGTAAATGACACAATACACCTAACGCAAATAACACAGCTTACGTAATACTAATAATAATAGACTGAAAAATTACTTATTTGATATTTGTAATTATATATCGTAAGTTGTTTATTGAGGTATATAAATAGTCTACGTTCCTTTTCTCGTCAGAATTAATATATTGAAAACATTGCACATTGGAAGCCGCGAATTTTCCTAGTTTCCCAACTTGTTTTTGAAAAACGTCCAGGGTAATAATGACGTTCAACATTTAGATATTCTTCAGACAGACTTCATAACTAAGTTTGAGGACATTTTGACTACGGAAATGGAATGTTGAAGAATCGGATATCATATGACAAGAAGAACTGAACGGAATAAGCGCTAACACAGAACTTAATGGGGCAGTTCTGTAGGGCCACCTACAAAAAGAAATTCCCGTTGCTTATGCTGGTCCATTTTCATTTGGTGTAATACCTCAAAAGGGCGCCCCTGTCTGCACAATGCAAAAACAGAGGAACTATATCGACACCCAATTGTAAGGCCGGCAAGGGAAGGGAATCTTTTTACGATAAAAATAAATCATTATCACATGGGACCTTAATAGGTTTAGAAAAATTCAATATTCGGAAGGGGGGGGTATACGGAAAAAAATATCTGGCAAGTGGTCTACGGGGCAAAAAAAGTTTGGGAACCTCTGGTATACATGTTGTTACATGAATTGTTGTTATTTACTTTATTTTTATACCGAACCGATTACTACAGTCCACGAGGTGTTTCCGTGCTCGCTCTCCACCTTCTCTTTAAAATAACAATATTATTATTATAAATGATAACAGTATGCAGACTTATATATATTTTTTTTTCGTTATTATTCTACTACTCCATAAGTTGAGCTCCAGGAGCTCGTGTTTATGGGAGGAGTCTTTACCTTTACTTTTAATGATTTTTTAAACAATAATCAAAAACTTTTGATATAAATACAAACATAATATAAACATAGGTACACAAATTATAAAAGTGTGTTTTTAAAGATAATTAAAATAATATATCTTTTTACCTATTAAGTAAGCGTGAGGAAATTATGGGTACAATATATCAGGTAAACAAATTAGAAAAATAGTTTTTTAAAGATAATTAAATTAATATGGGTATATATATTTTTTACAGATTGATTAAGTGTAGGAAAATAAGGGGTACAATATATCATTATCCAATTTTAGGGTCTTAATTAACTTTTTGAATTTTTCATAATTCACAGTTTCGGTTACACTAATTTTATTTTTGGACAATAATATATTGTACCATCTCACACCTAAATACGAATAGTGGTGCTGAGCCGTGGTCGTTCTAAGCATAGGAATGGCTATTAAGCCATTAGTTTTGAATCTATTGCTTATGCTATCTGAGGGGTGAATTTTATAAATAAAATATTCTTTTTAAATTTGATTTAAGGCGATTCTCTTATACAATTCTGTGATAGATTGTACATTAAATTCCCGAAATATCTCTAAAGTTATTAGTTTTAACTGATTGTAAATATACCTGCAAGTAACTTTAATAGTGTTCTTATTTGATAAGATATCTCACCTTTCACACGTTATTTTTAATATTAATAATTAAAACCAACGTATGCAAACTCCATTTTGTTTCTCCCTTCACAGATTAATTAACTACTCAGAATAAAAAAATCGTAAAACGTTCTTTACTTTTATATCTTACAGTAACTTATAAAAATCCTCTAAAACAGAACTTTTAACACACTAAAAACTTGCATATTATTCTATCGCTGCCTTTCTAACGCTTTAAACATTAGTTTAAGCTTCAAGAAAGAAAGAAAAAAACGATAAACCGTTGAAAAGGACACAAAGAAAGAACGCTTTATTTAAAGTTCCAATTTCTGAATGTCAGAGAAAATGGGATCCTGTTTTTTTGGTCTAATGTCTAAAGGGATTCTGTCAGTTTTTTCATTGTAGGTAACCCGATGTAGTTTCCACTACCTCTTGATATTTATTAAGGTGCGACTTGTACCAAGCTTAGTTTAAATATAATAGCGAACAAGATCAGTGTAAAATGGTAAGTATGAAGCTATTAACATGTTTGTTTGTCCCACAAAAAAACTCTCGAACTTTTCCGTCTGGATTTTCTAGGTCACGCAATATTAGTTAATCTGTTAAGGCAAAAGCAGGAAAAAATTTAAATAAGGGTTTTACTTATAAAAGCTCCCATTTCAAAATGAGAGTTTTTATAAGTAATTATACGAAAATTTGAAACCGAAAACTCAGAAGAAGATACGGTCACATCTAGGACTCAAAACCAGGACCCTTACCTTGCCGGGGCGCCGCTCTACCAACTGAGCTAATGGGACCCTATCTCCTTCGGTCATATTTAACTGTATCATACTTCGAATATGAACTACCAACATTGTCTTAATTTTCTCACCGCACATTTTTATTGTCTGCTATCTATATGTATGATTGCAAGATTCAACTTGAACTAAATGCAATCTAGACAGTGTCTTAGATGAAAATATCTTATTTTTATTTCAATGTGCGACATCTAATGACTTTTATTTATTTAAATATACATTTATTTTAAAATATAATAAAGGCCTACTTTCCAATCACCTTTTTAAAATAGCAATATTAATTTTTTTACATGTGTTTAAATATTTTAAATTGTTTGATCAATTTCACGAGAAATCAGGAAAAATTGAGCTAACTTTAAGCACACAAACACGTCCACAAAACTCTTTTATCGATATATCTCTTCAGCGGCCCCCAACTACAATACCCCGGAAACCTTTTGCAATATTTCACTGTCAATAAATGACGAACTTTTTACGCAAGTTTTTCGCGTTAAAGCGGTGTTGGCAATCTGGGTAAGATACCCCATATGGCATAAAAATGAAAATCACGGGGTAGTGCTCAATAAACACCATAGACAGTATACTTTTCATGTGAATAATCCAATCTATTCATCGGAGGCAGTAGGACTATGGCATTCCCAATTACCTTCGTCTAGACGTCGCGCAGCATGCGTCGAATAAGATAGAAAAAGTGTGGGAGCACCAAAATAACAGCATGTCGTGTATCATTTGAAATCAGCCCGCTAACAATAATACTCCTTGTGTAGATAACGATATGCTTTAAATTTCTGCTTAACACCAGCCACCTGTTTTGATTTAAGCAAGAAAAAAAACTTCGCTGAAACGTGTAATTTATTTTATTTTGCGAAGTTCAGGCACATATATTTAAATGGTTTTTAACAATTATTTAAAGAATTTAATTTGCAACATTACGCAAAAAAGCTGTAAGCGAAAAGGTGTTCGTAAGTAGGGTATTTTGAACATTAAAAACAGTTTTTATATTATGCTTCTCGGGGTTGGTAAAAGATTTATCGAAAAAAAAATTCTCTATTATTTTCAAGACCAAGATGTATTCTACACACAGTATTTAATTGTAGCATTTAAAATATTTATAAGCTATCTAACTTTCAAAAAAAAATTCCATGATTTTGCATGACTTCGCCTTAATATAAAAATCCAAATAAATATATTATTACAGTAAAAATTGACTCTAATTTGCCATTTTTACTGCTATAGCAAAATTTTAGTTGGTTGAGAACTGCAACAAACGCTAGCGACTCGGGGTTTGCATATTGGGGTATGCTGTGAGGGCGAAAGGATTAGAAAAAGGAATAAGATAAGACAGGAGCCCGGAAGTACCTGGCTATTCAATCTAAAAATAATAAAGAAACTTTCAGGCACGTGAAATTCATTATTTGTTCAGGAAGATATTTTAAAAAGTTCCTCCGCCCCTGCTTTAAAGAATATTAAGAATGCTACATCATATTATTCAATTTTCATCGAGTATCATCTATCGCGACAACGTGACGTGGTGTTGGGTGTCACTTCGGTTTTATGAAACAATATTTTAAGGCTTTCGTGGTAAAAAATACGTCGAAGGTTTTCAATATCAACATATTCCCCAATTTAAATTACGAAAATTATTGGATTTTGAATTTGAATTTAATTACTGTGAACTTATTGCATATTAAATATTGAACTAAAAAAACATAAGAACGCAAAAGCGTTTTGCTACCAATGCTAACACAAAATCCTCAAAGAACATCTTTGAAAACGAAGAACAATACATTAATATTACATTTCTTATTAACTTATTTAAGTCTGTATAACTTAGGAGTAGGAATATTCTTATTTTTGTACTATTTACTTGCTGTTATAATATGTCAAATGGATATGGTTATATGTATTTTTACTATTACTTTTGTGAACTTGCAATCTTCAGAAAATTATTTTTTTATTAACTATGTATGTAAAAGCCCAATGGGCGTATAAATAAATAAATAAAAAAATTAAACCTACGTGGATCAAGTTATGAAACAACAATAAAAATCAGACGAGCGAAAATGATAGAAGAAGAAAAACGGATGGACCGATTTCAACAAAATTGGCCATTTCCTAAAATATAATCCACCACCTCCGGATTCATGTACTGTAATCAAGAACCTAGGCAGATATGGAACAGACCTGGGCAAACAGCTGCCAAATTACGAAGTCAGTGCTATCGTTAAGTAAACTTTACTGCTTGAAATAGTCTAAATAGTAAAAAAATACACAAATATTCAGTAACAATGAGTATCGAAAACAATCGCCGCTATTTGAAAACTGTCGTTGCACGATGACACTGAGTTGATCACCTGTCACTTAAAAATCCGTCGTGCGCATAGGCCTGTATTGTAGGCCACCACAAGGGACATGTAATGGCGCGAATACATTTGCGAGCCGAAACGCGAATCGAGTTTCATATTATGGGAAAGAAACGCTTGCGGTTGCTTCGTTCCTTTCCCATAATTTAAGGTTCGGCTCGCGTTTCTGCTCGCAAATGCAAACGCAGCATTATATATATTCTAGCGAAATATAAAGACAAAATATTGGATAGGGAGCATGTCTAAAGTCGCCGGTATTATCGTCACAATCTCCAACCTCAAATGGAATTATTCGAGGCTTGCACGACCACAAATGACCAATGGAATTTAATAATGTAAAAATAATTGCACATATCTCATGTACTTTGGCAGACTGGGAATGCATCTGGATTAAAAATTTAAAATAGATAAATGAAATAAATAATAAAAATTAAGATTTTCCGGGTACATAAAGGTTCATGAACTGATCTATTTATATTTTTTTTTTATGGTGTATGTTAATAAGGTTAGTTTCCGAATGAAACAACGTGCCTGGCTTGGCTGACAAAACGAAACAGGTTTTATTTTGTTTCATAGACAAGTTTACTCCGTTAGAGACAAGTACCTAAAAACATGGTATTTTGAGCATTTTATAATAGTGTATAACAGATTGCGTCCATTCACCTATGTATTGCATATAATTAAATGAAGAATGATGTGTGCAGGCGGATTGGATTTGATTTTTATTTAAATCTACAGTTTCATTCCGAGGTTGACGAAATTTTGTGAGCTTGGTTTTTAAAAAAATGATCACTGTGTACATTTGATTTCGAAAAAAACAACCCCATTCCCATTTTCCACTCCGATTTTGCACACTAACGATGGGTTATTTCTCAGAATTTGAACAATTCTTTAAATTTCAACGTTCATTTTCGGGTTCTGTGAAAGTCTAACTCAAGTTCTGTCATTATATAATTATAGGCTAGTTTCTTGTTGACCGAACTAAATAATAACAGATCTTGGGAAATCTATCACAGAATTTGAAAATTAAATTTAAAGAATTGTTGGGTGTTCTAAATAATAGAAAAACTACTTTCAAATTTCTAGTTTCAATATAAAAGTTAATATAATTGGTAAATTCTTCAGCCAAAGCATGAATTCTGGGAAAGGAAAAAAGCAACCGAAAACGGCAGCTTGCGATTGCTACATTTCCCATAATTCGTGATTCGGTTCGCATTTCGGTTCACAAGATTTTTACACATCATCGGAGAGCCAAAATCTTCATGATGCATACATTGCGAACAATCGCCGTACATTCTCGTATATTTGATTTTTTTGCATTTGTTAATTTTGAAATAGAAATTAAAAAAATTGAAATCGATTAAAAACCTTATTTGCGTTAGGTCAACAGGGTTGCAATTTGAACGACAGCTTAGCCTTAGATCTTCAAATGAATCTCAAATTTTGTTATTCGTTATTATAATTATTATTTTGCTATTTGATGGTTGTTAATTCCTCCATTTTAGGGCTGATTTGTGGTCCGATCCTTCAAACCCCATTCGTTATCCACAACAACGGAAGAATGGTATTATGAGGCATATTGGGCGGAATTTATCACGTGGGCGCGTCACGTGGCAAAGGCTCGCAGGGGCGGGTTTGGGGCTAATTAATTAAACAGAGATAGGGGATGGTCGCTTTATTAATGTAATGATAATGGCCGAATAATGGTGAATTTGCTACCACATATGACCAGAATTGAGTTACACTTGATTTTGTATGTTATAGGGTTATGTATAGATTAGGGTGTCAAACAGAAATTCTAACATTACATTGTCATTTTATTTTTTGTTTTACATTTGAAATGTCATGTTAAACGCCCATTGGGTCTAGCGCAGAGAAATCGATAACTTTACAACATCGGATCGATAGCCGTAACTATCGATGATTTTATACCGATTTCCCAAGCAGAGTCGCACTTTTATTAGCCTGACCGAGATTGATAACGCAATAAATAAGTAATTCGTAGAAGCTGGCAGCATCGGAAGTATTGTCTGCGAATTGATATTCCAAAACGCCAAACGTAATACAGCTCCGTAAAAATACTAATAAATTGACAATGTTGAATTGAAATATTAACCTAAATATGTATTGGCAGTCCACATTCTCTTTTTGACACTAAAAAAAGTAATAATAATCCAAGACTTTTTATGTAAACGAATTTCGTTTCCACAAGACCAAAACAATGTAGTTGCAATTGGCCCGAACGGATTCAACTTGCCGCGTTTATTATCTTTTCAATTCTAAGAGCTGCGTTAGTTCAATTGCGTTCGTCAATAAGCCAGTAATTTTGCATAACGAATGACATTATTTTGAAAAAAATATCCATACATTGACAGTTACCTAAGCTGATGCTATGGAGGCCGCGCTTAAATCTGTCTATCGGTCGTTGGAATAGTTTCTTATCAACCGTCGACCGTGTTCGCAAATATCGCTAACTGATCATATATGACGAATTTAATCAATATCGTATAGACACAGGGCATTGTCGATCGTCCTTGCTAGACCTCCAACCTTTCTATCAAATTGTATTCAGCTTTCAAGCATAACAACATGACAGTTAAATTTTTTTTTTCAAATGCTGATGCGAACCTAGAAACAACGTTTAATGACAACCTTTGAAACATAAAACATACATTTAAATGGCGCTAGTAGCTAGTGAGAATCCGATGCACTTGTCAACTCGGATATTAACCATTTGCTTACAAAAAAAAAATATTGCTTAAATTATTATCATTAATGAGAAAATCTTTAAGCGCGCAACTTTGCGTAGAAAATCGTTGAGATATTAAAATTTTATCAGGTAGATTTAATATGTTTCCCGAATACTAAAATTTAAAACACAATATTATCAGAAAGTTCAAAGAGTTTTCCGATAATGGGTTTAACTTACCTATCCAATCTTAATTTTTTACACAACCCAGCAGAATCCAATCAAGATTTCGTGCGAAAATTATTTAAGAATTTCAAAGATTTTGGGCGAACCAGCGTCGAGTTTTTCACCAATGATGGTCCAATTTTTAATCGAAATATTTCCAATTATCTCGTATCTAATCAAAAGTTAATTTACACCCTTATTCAGTGTATGAAATTCAATTTAGAATTAAGCGCTTTTAATGAATTAGTATTTATAATTGAATGATGTAATGAAATTCAGCGATACTTACTGAAAACTAGTGTGTCCGGGGGAAAAGTTCAACTTCAAAACTTCAAAAGATGATTGTACATGATAGTACAAATAAAAAAGAGAAAAATACTTTTTTCTAAATTCCAACGTTTTAAGTGAGTTTTTAGGTTTAGAAGTTGAATTGTTTGCATGGGAAAATAAATATGCTTCTAAAGAAAAATATTTTTGAATGGGAAAGGTGGAATTTCGATTCTTCTATCATGTGCAATTCCATGTGCCGACTAGGAATACAAGACAAAATATAACAAACATTCTTCTGCAATACATACACAACCAACTATCAGACACACTCACTGACCAATAGGATGTATGATCTGGTCAACAAGTATAAGGGTACTATCGATATATTGATCAACTCCATTTATAGAATTAATTGTAATCTATACCAGCTTTTGTTGAATCCTACAAATTAGAGTAGCGTTTGTAATGTAATTTTAGCGATTTGTCTTTTATATAGTATTGTTCTAGTCTATATAATATTTTATGTTTTTATTACATGTTTTACCAATATTATTTTATATTCATTAACTTTAATTTTTTTTGTATAGTTTTCGATAGCTTACTAGATATATTCTGTTTTAAAATGCATTTAAAAGCCCGGCTGGGCGTAAACCTTAATAAAATAAGCATGTTGAATCACCTCCTAAAATATGCGTAATTAACTCCCGAACACCCTTTGTAGGAGGTTAGAGGTAGTGGGGTTGGGAAGGACTTGGGAAGAGATAGGTTGAGAAGTAAGCCTTAGCAGTAAAAAAATATTTTTGAGTGTTTTATTATAAATTGTATTGTTTATCTCCTACAGATTTCCACGATCTAAAAATGCGTCCGGGATAAATCTTTGACAGAAACAATTTCAGGAAGCGTTTGAAAGAAAACATTTTCAGTAAAGGAAAAAGGCATTCTTGTTTCGGTGATGGCACTTTTATTGGAATCAGTCGTACGGAAATACGTATCGTTTCAAAGCTTCGATCAAATGTTATTTAGCGCCTTTTACGAATTCATCAAAACTTTGGTAAAGACTGTGTGCCAAAGTAAGTTCAATCCTGGATGTGGACTTGGAGTCAAAAGGTTTCATGTATGTATCTAATTTAACCTTTCCAAGGGTCTAAAGCTAGTTACACATGCTTTATGCGTGAATATTATACCATGCCTCTCGACTTCCATAGTACCAGCTTAGGTTAACTGTCAATATATAAAAAAAATTAAATGTCTTTCGCCATGGAAAATTACTGACATATTAACGAACGGAATTGAACAAAATAAGACTTTTAAAGAATATTTTTTAAAAACATGATAGAAGGAAAATACGTAATTCTTGTTGTGTTGCATTTTGTGATATTTCTTTTTCTCTTCTCTTTTATCCCCCGTATTTGTAATCGAGCACAACCTATTTTTAAGTAAGGTAAGTAACTTATTTTAATAAAATAAAATACTTTTTTGTTTTAAAACCACGATATTTATTAATTTAAGAACCGACCGGTTTCGCTTTACTTAAGCATCATCAGGGTACAAATTAATACTAAACAAGAAGTACATAATGTGTGCATATATATAAAAAAATATAGAGGGAGACAACATGATACAAATATATTATAGAGGGAGACAACATGATACAAATATAAGCAACACAAAGACGGTCATAAAATACATTAACATAAGTGCACAGGTAATGGAAAAAACGGAAAAAACCGCCAGATAATTATGTAGACTAATGGGTTATACCAATAAATCGGGAGAAACAAAGCATCAACTGGCATGGTGGTAAGGAGGTAAGGAGAACTGGGAATTTTTTATGGGTTTATTGGAAACAGACTTAATATTGGACTACTTGATATGTCTAATTGATTATTAAGTATCTGACTTTTGGTTTTTACAGCTTTTTTAATTTCTAGTGCCTCTAAGTTGTTTAGTCTGTTTAGACTTTTGGTTTTTACAGCTTTTTTAATTTCTAGTGCCTCTAAGTTGTTTAGTCTGTTACCATAACTTATTTTAAATTACTGCCTTGGCTTTGTGCTTATGTGTATAACACTGTCTGTTTCTTTTTTTGTTTCCCTTTTTTTGTTCTACTTAACCTTCCTATTTTTCTATTTTTGTAGTGTTTAGTTTGTTAAAATTATAATTTTGATTGTTTTTCTATTTTTGTTCTGTTTCGTATGTGAATCTTATTATTTTGATATCAAAATACCAATGTAAAATTGTTCCTATTAACTCCCACCCATGTATTATAAGTTCCTCTCATCCTACAATGAGTTTTGTAACTCTTCGAGATTGCTCTAGCAAGAAATAAAAAAATAAAAAAATTGAAAAACTAATGAAGCTCTTAGAATTGAAAAAGTCATAATATAAATATTCTGATTTTTTAGATCGAGTTCACTCACATTATTTATTTTTATAATTAATTAATGTTAATCATAAATTATACATTGTCTTTTAAATCTTATATAATTAAAAAATAATTGTTTGACTGAGGATCAAACCTTACTCCCCAAGAACTTGAGTCAACAACTCAACCAACCATACCATTTCGTGTATTAACTGCTGTCTTGCGATTTGTGTATATGCTTGTTACCAAGATGAAAAAGTGCATTGTTTCGCATGAGTTTCAGCTCCATCAAGTGTCGAAAAGTGGGTTAATTTCCACTTCCTAGAATAGCATTCATTCATTCATTCATTACTGAAAACACAAGTAAAATTCAAATAGAAATATTTAAAAAATATATGTTACTTTGGGCACATGTACAAGATGACAACAGCCTTCTATCGGTTTATCTTTCGCACATAGAATATTGTAAGGGAAAAGAATATATCGCATTCAACATCTACAGAAATCTGTTTTTGTTCATTTGGTACAAGATAATTTCTTGTAATACATTACGAAGCAGTATTGGACACTTGTTGAATTCCTTGAACACACATAACGCACATTACCTATTCATTTTCTTTCAGGAAACTTTTGATATTAACACTACAGTGACCTACTGCTGGGTAACTTATAAATACCGCGACCGTCATATTGACGGCTGATCACATGTGAGAATAACTTTTGGTATAAAATAAAAAATAAAAGAATAAATAATATAATTGCTTACTTTATTTAATGAGGCACACATTTGGTACAAATTTTGTACACATTTGGTACACATATAGTACACATTTGGTACACGTTTTGTACACATTTGGTACACATATAGTACACATTTTTTACACATTTGATACACATATAGCACACATTTTGTAAGTACACATTTGGTACATATTTGAAACACATTTGGTACACATTTGGTACACATTTGGTACACATTTCGTACACATTTGGTACACATTTGTAACATAAATAAAATGAATATTCGGCGACTTGAAATACACGCGCAGAGATCGACGCAAGATAGAATATTAACAACTGACATCAAAAGACAGTGACTAATCAACGTACAGATCGTGATACTAAAGAAAGAGAGAGAGAGATTAGAACTACATTTTTCCTGGTGTAATGGGAATGTTGTAAACTTGGAGGAAAAAGGTATTTAACAAACTAAGCCTAGTGGCCCTAACCGTCACATTGACGGCGATGGTCTATGTAGGTATAAATCATTATATTTCAATAATTAAATAAGACACGTACCTGTTTTTTTCACCACAGTCGTTAAATCAAGTAACATGCAAAGTTTTAAAAAAACATATGAAAACGATAAAAATTAAGCAAAATATCATCACATTACATCGGGCAGCCGTCAAAATGACGGCAACGGTCTTTCTATTGTTGAGAAGAAATCATTTAGTTTTTTTTTTTTTAACTAGCAATTTTAAATTATGTAACATCAGAAAATTTTAATCTTATTTTTTGTGTGAACTTCGCCCAATTCCCGAATCCAATTGGACTATGGTATCCCTATTTGGGGAATGTTGTAAATGTAAAAGGAATGTAAGGGGAAGCAGATGGGGAAGAAGGTGGTGGTTAAGTACCTGGCTATTTGTAAGTGTAAAATAAAAATAAAAAATTTTAAAACGGTTTTTTTTGTGGAGTTTTCAAATCAATAAACCTACTAAGTACGCGATGAAAAGTGAGTATCACTAATTTATTAAGAATTACTTTAAGTTATTCGTAATCTAGTTAACATCCATTTTTTTACAGGATTACCAATAATTTGAAGAGATTCTTAATAAATCAGCAAGACTCATTTTAATCCCGGTATTTAAGCTCCATTTGAAATTTAAAAAAAAAAAAATTGAATTAAAATAATACCATAGCTAAAAATAATTTTCTAGAAATACCTTTTTAGAGCGTTTTAAGCTAATGCAAATGTGTTATTTCATAAAAAAGAGCAATTTAAAAAAAAAACAATGAAGCCTAGATTTCAAATTATCTGTTCAAGAAAGAATTTTAATGTTTAGAAAATTAAGCCTAGATCTCAAACTATCTGTTCAAGAAAGAATTTTAATGTTTAAAAAATGAAGCTTAGATCTCAAATTATCTGTTCAAAAAAGAATTTTAATGTTTAGAAAATGAAGCCTAGATCTCAAATTATCTGTTCAAGAAAGAATTTTAATGTTTAGAAAATGAAGCCTAGATATCAAACTATCTGTTCAAGAAAGAATTTTAATGTTTAGAAAATGAAGCCTAGATCTCAAATTATCTGTTCAAGAAAGAATTTTAATGTTAAGAAAATGAAGCCTACATATCAAACTATCTGTTCAAGAAAGAATTTAGAGTTTAGGCAATGAAGCCTATATATAAAACTATCTGTTCGAGAAAGAATTTAAATTTTAGAAAATGAGGCCGAGATATCAAACTATCTGTTCAAGAAAGAATTTTCTGTTCAATAAATCCATGCCGCCCACTCCGAGCCCACCAAAGTCACTCTTATTCATATAAATATATTCCCTTGCGTTATCCGGACTTTATGCAGAGTTTTTCAAAATCTAATGTAGACAGTGACCGTCCTCTTGTTTTGAATGTCATGTGTCCAAGATTTCATCAATCTCGGAATAAAACTGTAGATTTGTTTAAAAATCAAATCCACGCCGTCCGCTGACCAAAAACACACAGACTCTCCACTGTATAAATAGATATAAGATACATGAAGTTGACTATGTGGATATTGGCAGATTTCAGTGTCCTATACTTTGTTACGCCTTTTTATTATATTTACTCAAAAATTATGTAGTATATAATATTTAAAAGGGTGTTGAAATAACGTTAATAATGATTCAAGGCCCATCTTCGTTGTTTCTATTATGTATGGTTAAACCCTCTGGTAGTCTTAACACTGAAGATCACGTTATCCGATCAAACGGTAATCTCTTTATGAACATTGAACACCCTATCCCGTCGTACTTGTAAAAATGTTCTGGAATCTTTGAACTTGTGCCAGGGATGGAGCGGTAAAATGTGGCATTAAGAAAATTTCCATTTTTAGTCCATTGCATACAGCGACCAAATTCTTGAATGAGATTCAATCGTAGATCTAAATTACGAATAGTTAAAAAAACTGTAAAGATCTGTTATTGTATAATTATTTTTAACATAAAAACGTACAATAACGAGATACACGGACACGGGACGAGAAATTCTAAGCAAATTAGATTGCCAACAAGAAAAAAAACAAGCACCCAAAAATCTCTGATGTACCAGGCCGTTCAACTCTATAGCAAAATCCCGAAGGAAATTGCTGTGATAGAAAATATTAATAAGTTCAAAAATGAATTAAGAAAATATGTCTATCTCAATTATTAATGTTTCTTTTTTTGTGACTTTATTGAAATATTTAACGAAAGATTATATTTGCCAAACAATGTACATGTTTATATGTTTATAAAACTATTAGCACACACGAAGATGTGAGCTAACTTAAGATTAATAAATAAATAAATAAAAACGTTTTTAAAGTGGCTCCCAAATTAAACTCTTGCCAGAGCGATAAAACCTTTTGTTGTCGCTAAACATTTAAATATATTTCGTGGCCCAAGGGTTGTGACGCCAAGTGCCGTATACATTCTAAAAATAGACAATTTTCAAACAGAATGCTAATATCATCGTGAACTTGCGTCATCGAGCGGAAAGGAAGGTCAGATAAGAGCCTTGAAATTCAATGTGCGTGACCAAAGAATCACTCATAACAACGTAACGGGAAAGGGTTACATGAGTTATTTGTGCGTCGTCGTGTAGTTCTTGGGGTGTTCTTAAAAACAAACTGATCTAAAAACCATAAATAAAGCACAGTGATGAACGAAAAACGTTTCCACGCAAAACAATAACGCTAGTTAACGCTTCATAATTATCATTCTAGTCGAAGTTCTCAACAAAGGAATCTCTATTTTTTAAAAAAGCAAACATAATTTTTTTAAATTTTATAAGCTACATGAAAAAACTTTTGAACGTTGAGTTTCGGCTTTCTGAAACTTTTACTAAGTAGGTGTTTTACAAATAAGACAAGATGTGTAAGATACAAACAGAAAAGTAAAGGTTAGTTAAAAATCAAAACGTCATAATCTGAAATACATAATAAAACGGAAAATGTAAAACAATCACCACGAATCTTTAAGAATACATGAATCTTTGCAAAATATCTTGATACATACAACGTGTTTCTTGTAACGTTATTTCTTAAAAGTAGCCATTTTGTTAACAATGAATTATTTGAATGATTTGAGAAAAGTTTTTATCATTGCTCTGGAAAATGTGGAAGAATTTAAGACTAACATTTTCCATAAAGGGACTATTATAAAATAAACCATTACATGCTTCCGCAACTATTATTGGATGCCAAAAATTACTTTGTGGTTTTTATAACTGAATGTAAAAAGTACAATGCTTTTATATCCATGAATAAAAGGTACAAATCCAGTCACACCTTAGAAATTATATAATGCGATTTTTGTCACGTCATACAAAGAAAATGTATTTTTTACAGTGAAAAACTAGTATGGAAAGGTTTTATTTTATCGGAAGAAAATAAACAAAAAAATATTTAAATCATGTTATTGCTGATGACCAAAATGTGTTCTAAATATATTAAGTAGGTATATGGTGTGTTATTGTGTATTTTTCATTCAGTCCCAACTGCCGAAATAAGTGGACAATGGGATCAGAAATTACTGGGTGGAAGTTAAAGGACATGGGGTAGAGGAAGAATGGGAAATATTGGCTCAGTAATCAAAATTTGGTGACAAAGAAAAAAATTGAAAGAGAAAACGGCTAAAAAAGAAAAAGAACAGAAAAAGTAAAAGGAAAAAAAAGGAAAATGAAATAGAAAAGGAAAAAGAAATGTATAAGGAAGTGAAAAGAAAAGAAAATAAAATAAAAGAAAAGAAGAGAAAAGAAAAGAAAAGAAAAGAAGAGAAGAGAAAAGAAAAGAAAAGAAAAGAAAAGAAAAGAAAAGAAGAGAAAAAAAGAGAAAATAAAAGAAAAGAAAAGAAAAGAAAAGAAAAGAAAAGAAAAGAAAAGAAAAGAAAAGAAGAGAAAAAAAGAGAAAATAAAAGAAAAGAAAAGAAAAGAAAAGAAAAGAAAAGAAGAGAAAAGAAGAGAAAATAAAAGAAAAGAAAAGAAAAGAAAAGAAAAGAAAAGAAAAGAAAAGAAAAGAAAAGAAAAGAAAAGAAAAGAAAAGAAAAGAAAAGAAAAGAAAAGAAAAGAAAAGAAAAGAAAAGAAAAGAAAAGAAAAGAAAAGAAAAGAAAAGAAAAGAAAAGAAAAGAAAAGAAAATAAAAGAAAAGAAAAGAAAAGAAAAGAAAAGAAAAGAAAAGAAAAGAAAAGAAAAGAAAAGAAAAGAAGAGAAAAGAAAAGAAAAGAAAAGAAAAGAAAAGAAAAGAAAAGAAGAGAAAAGAAGAGAAAATAAAAGAAAAGAATAGAAAAGAAAAGAAAAGAAAAGAAAAGAAAAGAAAAGAAAAGAAAAGAAAAGAAAAGAAAAGAAAAGAAAAGAAAAGAAAAGAAAAGAAAAGAAAAGAAAAGAAAAGAAAAGAAAATAAAAGAAAAGGAAAGAAAAGAAAAAATAAAAGAAATTAAAGAAGAAATAAAAAATTTAAAAAAAAATTACAAAATTCAAACGATTCGAACACCAATTCAGCCCAGAAATTTTACAAAATCCAGTGGTTGCGATTCAAATCACGTAAATTCCTGCTGAAATATTCCGCTAAGTTGGGGAAAGCTCGTATGAGATACATACGTAATCTGAGTTTCCTTCAGCAGCCATTTATTGTGCTATTTTACTTGCTAAATATTTCCCTCCCTAATAACTTAACATTTTACGATTTTCCATTACAGTTTTACGAGTTATCCCAGAAAGTTTACATGAATTAATTTTGTATCGTCACGCAAAGCGATCAAATAAAATGAAAGCATCGCTTTACTGTATAATGAATATAGAAATTCTTATAGTTTTACGTTGCTTCAAGCGCTTATTAGTTTCATTTATTTTGAAGCAGATGCCTAGTGATATCAACAAGAAATTTTCAACTAGAAATAATTATTTGCTAGCTTTAATCATTTTGTTACGAGTTTGCATTTCATTAAATATTTGTCAGAAAATTACTAAGAATAAGACAGAAATTTAAGGAGATTATACGACGCGAAATTTAATATAAAAAAAGGGCACGCCCGAAGAAGACATGGCACGATCACGTGAATTAAATACTTAATAGTCGTGTAATGGTGACCTTAGGACAACAAAGTTCAATTGGACATTTTAGCCAAAATTGTTTTTTTATCTATTTAAAACTCTATCTTAAATATGTTGATCTTACATTTAAATTCCCGGAACAACGTTCTATATGCAATTTAAGAGCAACTATTTTATATATAAAATTTATTTGATATTTTTGGAACAATAGGGATCCGTTAGCAAATTTTACAAGCAACTTAGTTCTATCTGCAAAAGATAATTTTTAACGACATGGATCCATTTGCATTGTGTTAGAACCCATTCGCTCGGGCCAACAAGGTTCCATCTGCCAATTGCGTGAAACTGATATATAAATAAAAAATTACATTTTGCAAAAAACTAATTGTAATAATCGGATTGAATCCCGTTGTTCTGAGTGCAGCTGATTTTCAGAGCAACAAGGTATAATCTGTTCTTTTGTAGACTAAATTCCACATGTTTTTTGCAATGTTCCTAACTCTTGACAGGCCAAAATCCAAAACAAAACGACTGTAACCATGTGGGTCTTCCGACGACCCCATGCATCTTATGGGCTTTTAAACTATAGAAATCCCAATTATTCAGTCAATTATTTATGGTAATTTATTTATTTGCGCAGAAATACGTAAAATGCTAAACTGATATGTCAAGTATTTAAGCTAATATAATAAGGATAGTAATTTTGGGTACAACCTACTCCCCCACTTGGCTGCAGGATAGTTAAAAATGAAAAAAAATAATTTACAATACATTCTGCGTATTAACGATTTCACAAATTTCAAGTGTTAAGTATTTTTTTCTCAATTCAAACTTCTACCTCAATATCTCAGTTTCAAATAAATAGCACACAAAGCCATATTTTTCTAATGGAACATCGTGTCAAAAGTTAGAATAACAAAATAGTAGATGTGTATAAGATAATGTATAAATGTGAAATAAGCAAGGAGTGCGTCTCTCTTCTTCACCCTGCAGGGAAACAACACAATAGTTAATTAATAATTATGAGGAAAGAAAATAAGAATCATTTGGAAAGAGTCGTATGGGGGTTTATTCTCTCTTCTTAACCCTGCAGGGAAACGACACAATAGTTGATTACTAATTATGAGGAAAGAAATAAAGAATCATTCTGAAGTCTTTTTGCAATTATTTGTAATTGCAAAAATACATCAGAATTCATCTGTGTTTTTGCGCTGCAGATAGAAATAGTGTATTCTAGTACACAATTTGTTCAAATGACAATATATTTACATCCTTCAACATTTCCTTGATGTTCGTATATGTATTTTTCTTCAGTTTTATTTTTATAGCTCTATTATAATATTGTAATTTGTTTAATTAATCCTTTGTTGGCCAAAAATAGAATGTTGCCACAGTAATTACTAAAATGAAATAAAAATATAATGTTGCTACCAAAGATATTAGAAGAACGAGATATGCTATGTTGGCCGCCGGACCGTAGGCGGAGTACTAACTAATTAGGGTACTTTGAACGGTATCGGGACGTGTACGCACAGAAATCTGTTCTATGTATTAGTGCGGATACCTTAGCGATGCCTTAGCGTAAGCGAAGGTGTGCAGTAGTATTGGTGAACAAAACCGGCGACACTCGGCAAAGCAATTCCACACAGTATGAACTGCTCATAGCACATCTCGTTCTTCTAATATCTTTGGTTGCAACCTAACAAATATTTAAGTTATGTTATGTTTTTCGTCTGCACGTTTTTCCACTATACATTTTGCTTCTATTATTTCGCTTTATAATATAATTCTTGTACATTTTGAACATTTACATAAACAACTTGACCAAATTTACAATCTATAATTCACACAAATTACCATGTACAATGTAACCCTAAAACGTGGTACCCCAGTAAGGTACAATAATTTAAAAAAATAATAAAATTAAAGTGTGGTACAATGATTGCGTTGTACACATTTGTATAATGTACAAATTTACTTGTCCTTACCGAGATTTGAACCCGTTACTTCCGGATTGCTAGTCGAGAACCGTACCCCTAGATTACGGATGTGTTCTTGTTATATGATTGGTTTCAGATATCGTAGCAATTTATTAAGAATTTAATTACCTACTTATGTGAAATGTTGTTTGTCACTCCTGTAAAACACTTTAAAAGTTCTGAAAACTTCGTTTGAGACATTTCAACGAAGTATGATTATTGATTGATGATACATTTATTATGTAGAACTTTGCGTTACAAATTGTTTCTATTAGTTTTGATGCGTCAAGATATTTTACAAGTTATATGAGGGGTAGAACTGAAGTAGGGAAAACAATTTATCACATTATTAATGTTGAAAATTTTCATATTCTTATTATCATTATATGTTTTCGGGGTCATGGAAGATATGAAATCTTTCTTTTGAAATATCTTTTAATATTTCAGTTAAAAATTCTTTGGAGGGTATTAAATTAAAAAAATTTAATTTATCTTTCATATCTGCTTTATTTATAAAATTAATGTGGGATTTTCGACTTGAGTTCATATCCAGTTGAAGGCAATAAAAAATGATAACAATTTCTTTAAAAACTTTCATTTTAACTTATAAATGATTCGAGAAAGAAGTATTTTTTATTAATGTATTTAAAAAAAAATGTTTTTTTACTTAGGATTGAACCCTCCTCCACAGGGACTGACTTAAATTAGCGAAAGGCGCTATCACTTAAGCCAAATCCTAATGGGATGGTACCGAGATTTATTATATACAGCTGCTGTAAAATTTAATGATGTTATCCAATTTCGGAGAAATGCATGTGTGTGCGTGAGTGCCACAAAAAGTTTATTAAATGCATTGTCATCGACAATTAGTCTATCTGCCGAGTTTCAGCTCAAGAAATTGGTTAATTTCCAATAAACAATAATTTTTTTATTTATCCCTTTTATTTCATATTTTGGGATGCTGTGTGGAGGGTTTTTTTTAAGGAAAGTAAAGAGAAGAAGTTTTGGGATTTTAAAAGATATGAGGGTTGGGTTGAATCTAGACATCAGTCTGTCCAGGAGTGACGGACATTCGAATATATCCCTCCTACTACGGCACAAGGCGATGGGTCGAGAGATCAGTTGGAGAGATCAAACGGTCTCCCTAAACCAGCCTCTCCCGGTCTGGCAAACCACGCAGTTGGTGGGCAGGCGCATCCTGAACACACCTGACTGGATGAACCCGGGTACCCCTGCTAATTTACCAAACGTAGCGAACCACTTGATGTGACCTATTGCAGAGGTGTTGGTTAACCCATTAAATGGATCTCGGGGCGGCGCCCAAATTGAAAACAATTGTCTTTTATAGTAGTAATGAAGTGTTCGAAATTAAAAATATCATTAAAGATTACATAAAAATTATTCTGCTTATTAAAACTCTCTGACATATTTAAATAGACTGCGCCTTTCAGGTAATTTTTCACAAAAACGGCGGATGTAATGCCTAATTAGAACCTTTACGTATATCTTAATTTATTGCATATTTAACCATTCACGATCCATATCACCATGCGGGTCAGAATAAAAATATAAATCGTCGAATAAGGGATGAATTGAGGGTACCGGTACCCTTTTTCTTGGTAACCGGATAAATCATAAAAATGATCATTCATCACATCTTTAAAAAGATATATAAAGTCGTGGAAAGTGATGAAACAAAAACTTTATTAAGGCGATGCACTACGTCGTGTAATATTTTAAATCGAGCCACAATCAATAACACCCCTGACGTAGATGGCGATAAGGTTTAAATTCCCGCCTAACACCATCCGCCTGTTTTGATTTGTGCAAGAAAAAAACATGGCCAAAAAGTGACTTTTATTTTATTTTGTGTATGTTCAGGCATAAATATTTAATTTTTTTCCAATCATTTTATAAATTACTTAATTTGCCACATTATACAATAAAATCATTACCAAAAATGGGTTCGTAAGTAGGAGATTTTGAACTTTAAAGCAGTTTTCATAGGCCTTATACATTATTTTTTCTGGGCTTATAAAAAGACTTATCCAGAGAGTCCACTCATGTGTTACTATTTTTTATTACAATTTATTTTTGATAAATCTTGCATTTTTCTAACTTATCCTTTATAATTTTAATTATTGAAGACAATATAAGGGATTTCTGGACGAATATCTGAAACAGAAAAAACCGAAAAGAATACGGTCACATCTAGGACTCGAACCCAGGACCCTTTTTTTGAAATATGACCGAAGGAGATAGGGTCCCATTAGCTCAGTGGTAGAGCAGTGCCCCGGCAAGGCAAGGGTCCTGGGTTCGAGTCCTAGATGTGACCGTATCCTTTTCTGCTTTTTCTGTTTCAGATTTTCGTTTAGAAATCGCTAAATCTTCAATAATTAAATATTACAATTTGAGGTTTTACTCTATAAAGTTATTACAAAAAATAAATAAATTATCCTTTATAATTGAGCTAGAATTCCATCACCAAACACAATAGCCTTGTATCTTTATGCCGAGGAAAGGCAATTTTTTGTTTTACATTATAATACTGTGTGACATAATATGTATTACTGTCAGACTAAAGCCTTAATTCATATTGTACGCACAGCAGCTGTGACTCAATCACACTTGGTTTAACATTGTCTATGCTTTTCAAGTGAAAATAAACTGATCTAAAATTAGATGAATATTATTTATGACATGGTATTGTACCACTGGGTTCCACAAATCTTCAATTTAGAATTCTGACTGACGTAGTTTGATACTATTTAATTCAAACGAAATTCGTGAGATTTTTTTACCAACCCGAACGATCGTACCAGTCAAACTAGAATATAAAGGATCAGTATATTATGAAAATTCTTGATGCTTTTTCATTTGCAGGGAATTTATAGATTAGATCGTCGATTGTGTAATGATTTTTTTATATATCCGCACGGTTTGTGGCGAGAAGGGTTAAACCAAATAAAATATGAAAAAAATACCTAAAATCGTCATATTTATTATTCCACATTTTTCTCAGTGCTCAACTAATCAAAAGAGATTTCCGTGCGAGATAAAATAAGAAAAAATGTATCCTCTGCCCGCTTGTTTCCAGCTGTAGTCATATTTCAGCCGAAAAGCGATAGAAAAACGTGTGGTTGGATTAATTTGCTGTCATTTGTACAGATTAGGTGCGCTAAATTCTACAGTAGTTGGAAGCAGGGGAGGATCTACCGTAAGCGCATAGGTACATGTAACCGGGCGGAATTTTTAAAAGGGCGGCAGGTATCGCTTTCAGTTTTCTTGCTGCAAAATATTGTTATGTTTTTTTTAATCTGCGTTCATCAAATATGCAAACGCCTCAGTGTAATAACTTGATATGCTGACATAGAAAGTAGTTAGCATAAATCCCAATTCATAAGTGCGTTCGTAAATAATCCTAGTTTTGGTAAATTACAGTTTGCAATCGTGATGAATGTGCTCTAGTTTATTAAGTATTATGCGAAAATTATTTAGAACACTAAAAAGCACTATCCCGTGCTTTTTGTTTATTATTTAATTATATTTTTTTTATACAGCTTACATAAGTTTTGTTAACACCTCACTAAGAGAACCGGTATTATGCCGTCATAAGTAAAAACACATTATCGTCCTTGAGGTACTCAAGGAGAATACTGTGGTTTCACCTACCATTTTTGAAAAGACAGTTAAAATAATTTTTCGTTATATATGGTTAACTACTTTATCTCTTACCTGAATTACTTATTACACAAATGAAACATTAAAAATGACATTTAAATTCAAATCCAATTTGAGTTCATTGAATCAGATTTCTCATTTCACACAAGAATTACTGTCACATATCCCAGACAATCTAAATTAGTACGGGTTACAAATAACCGAACAATATTTAAAAATATCCTACTACCATCACGGTAAGCGGAAAATGTTGCTTGTGTTGTGATGGATGGAGGAGACAGCCGAGGAATTGAACACACTACGTCTGAGTAGGACCCAAACGCGATGCCAACTCAACCACCGACCGGTCGAATATTTGAATATATGTGGAAATCGGTACAAATATTGCAAAGCCTTTAAAATTGATTGCAACGACAGCAGTTCTCTAAAAAATAATTTATTGAGAATAGCAAAGTTCTATTTTAACTCAACGGTTTTGCATTTCTTCTGTCTGTTAATTCATTTGTACGTTCCTTGGTGGTTTAATGGTTCAGTAAAGATTATTTTTTTCAAATATAGAATTATCTTGTTTACTTGAAATTATTTGCTTTTTTTCAATATTGTTCCTACCTGCCTTAAGCAAGTTTAAAAAATTAATAATAATTGTTATATAGGTAGTGATAATTCTTTGGACAAATTTTAAAATTATTTAACCGTTTTTTAATGTCACATTAAATATATAGTTCATACTTCAGTTGATACGTTTTTAAATGTCTACTTACAAACTTCACGATTTCAGAGAAAATTTTGGTTTTGGTAACATACTTTTCGTATCACATCACAGATCACAGAACTACTAGTATTATAGATTAGTTAAAGCTTATTATATAAACGCTTTGCAGATTTTTTAACAATATTAGTTTTGTGAAAATAACGCAGCAAATTCGTACTACAAGAATTGGCTCTGGTCTGAACCTTGTAGCAATTCACACTAAATCTTCATTTGGGCAGAGAGATAATTTGTACCAGGCTCCACTTCTATTTAATAGTCTTCTAGAACACATTAAATCCTCAAATTCTTTGTGTACTTTTAAAAATAATGTAAAATTATTTGATCTAGCTGAGGATTGCTTATATTTTTTTCTTTTTTATCCTTTCAAACTAATTGCATAATATGTTTCATCCTTTTCCTTTGATAATGCAACTCTTTTTTTCTATCCTTTTTAAAATAATAGTTTAATATCAATTTACATTTTGACCGGTCGGTGGCCGAGTTGACAACGCGTTTGGGTCCCACCCAGACGTAGTGTGTTCAATTCCTCGGCTGGCTAAGTCCTCCATCACAACACAAGCAACATTTTCCGCTTACTGTGGTGGTATTAGGAGATTTTCAAATATTGTCAGGTTATTCGTAATTCGGGAATGTTTGTCTTTCTTTAAAAAAAATAAATCATTGTTACCCTACGTGTTTACTACATTATGCTACAATGAATTGGTAAGAATTAGCTTCATAGGTACCATGTGGGTACCCAATTCTTAGAAAGATTAATGTAACAATATAAGTCTCTCAATATATAATCTTTGAGTTATTTTTATTATTTTGTAAAATTTATAACATCAACACAGGTCCACAGTGTCCTAATGAAGTTAAAAATTCTAACGTAAAATAAGATAATAATGATAATAATAATAATTGGATAATTTGTAGAGCGCCGTTTTTGTGAAAAATCACCTCAAGGGCGCTGTAAACGATACAATGTAAAGAAACAATAAACAATAGCGGTATTGAACGCATAATATTTTGTAGGTCCGGCCCTGTTTGTATGTACGGTATCCATTCGGAATACAAATCTTTTATTAAAATAAATAAGTTTCTCCCAAATTCAGAGATTTTGTTTCATTACGAGAATTCAGACGTTCTTTTCGATGTTCATTAAAATGGATTCAATGTTTTCTTGAAAACACAGCTTAAGGGTTTAATGTCCTATTATTTGTGTCTTTTAAATTATTACACTAATTATAACATGATCACGTTTCTACAAAAATGGCTACCTAATTTTCGAGTAATTTTTTAATGATTTTTTGACATTAAAAATAAGGCTCCATTATTTTAATACATTAATAATACGTTAACCTTTCAGGCCTCGGAAGGACATTACTAGCTACAAAGATCATATTCAACCTCTGAAGGACAGATCTGATCGAAGCGCCCATAGATATGGGATTTGTTTGTCATTGGAAAGATAAATAAATATTCTTCTCAGTTTATAACAATCATTTATACATGATTACATGGATAAAAAAATTGTCAATTTGCATGATTACAAATTGGCGTGATTTTTTCATTGACAGTTGAAAGTTAAAAAATTATTTATATTTTTTTATTGTAAAAACGGCATAAAAATTAAATGACTTTTATTATATTAATTACACACGCAAAAGGGATATGTTTTATAATATCAAATTCGTTCAAAATTATGGACGTTCCGAGTCAATATGTCCCGGCAAATTTTTTTGTAAGAATTTTCATTTTTGATATGAAGGCGATGCACTACGTCGTGTAAAATTTTAAATTGAGCGGCTATCAATAACAACCCTTTCGTAGATGGCGATAAGGTGTAAATTCCCGCTTAACACCATCCGCCTGTTTTGATTTTTGCAAGAAAAAAACATGGCCAAAAAGTGCCTTTTATTTTATTGTGTGGATGTTCAGGCATAATTTTTTTTTTTTCTATCATTTTATAAATAACTTAATTTTCCACGTTATACAATAAAATCATAACCGAAAATGGGTTCGTAAGTAGGAGATTTTGAACTTTAAAGAAGTTTTCATAGGCCTTTACATTAGTTTTTTCTGGGCTTATAAAAGACTTTTTTTTTTAAATACTCGATTATTTCAAAGTCCAAGATGTATTCTACTCGCAGTATTTAATTAAAGCATCTGAAACATCTCTAGGCGACCAAATTTTTAAACCAAAAACACATGATTTTACATAATTATAAACATTGATGTATCATTTTTAGATACATCAATGTTTATTTCAAATACAAAAATTTCAAAGACAATTTTTTCCAGTTTCTAAAATTGCATTTCTTTCAACTACATCTTCAAAAATAAGCAGTATGCATCACATTTTAGATACCTCGAGAGCATACCGATATTCCAAGAAATTTCACCATGTCATTGGGACTTGTTGGTAAAAATATTTTAAAACCTGAAGGGGTATATAAAAGCTTAGTCCAACATAGTTAATAATAACACTGAAGTTTAATATTTGCATTAATTTATGCTGAGAAAGCGGAACCTATTTCAAACGTTCAGCATCATTTGTCAAAGTAAAAACCGTCGAAGATACTTTCAATTGATCTTGTGTGGTTCAGACTGAGAGTATTTACCGTTCTGTATATATTACCTTTAGCAAATACGCTAACGTTTGTCGTTAACATTCACTTCACGTGCTAGCTACAAAGCAAACACGCAAAATAGTTTAGTGCTGTGCAAAGGGTTTAAGAATGCGCTGCTGGAAAATGTCTGCACCACTTGCCAGATTCAAGATGTATTGTAGAAGTCACAATAAGCAAGGCAAAATATAATTTATAATTAATTAACAATTTGTAAACTTTGATGTACAAATCGCTAATGTAAATCAATAAATAAATAATAATTTGTGCGTTCCCGGGAAAACGGTCAAAATAAACAAAATTTCTAACACAATTATTTCGACTACAAACTGGTTTTACTATCGCAACGTGTTTGTATTATGCCCGTCACTACCAGTGACATTAAATAATTGACTGTATCGGAAATCGGTATACCAATTCCAAAGGTTTTAACGATATTCACGTTTACGAGCAAACGTGACTATTTCCTTATCATGTCCGGTGTCCAGTCAGGCCTTGCCAGATACGAAGCACAAGTCATTGGAGATCACTGAACAGATAAGCCGAGAGAACTGTCTAATGAGCGTGTATGTGTGCCGGAAGTATGGTCGATTTAACCTTGCTTTGAGCTGAGAACATCAAACTTTTTTAAACACAGAACTTCTTTCTTAAACAGATTTTAAATTCGACCGCTCTGAGGCCTGGGATTCGAAGAAATAACTTACTAACTAACTTACTAACCATCACGCCGTTTCCCCGCAAAGGTTGGCAGAGAGGATGAACCGCCAATTAACTCAGTATTGGCACACATTTCTTGCCTCATTCACATTCATACATCGTCTCATACATACTCTTGTATTATTCTGACTCTTGACATGGCCCGACACAAGTATCTGATTCACTTCTTCGGCCGTCCCCTCATTCGTTCTACATGCCCAAACCATCTAAGCGTCCCTTTTTTGATCTCACTCATTACTCTTACATCAGCCTTGCACTCTTTGTGGATCTCCACATTTCTCACACGATCACACATGGTTTTACCACACATACTCCTCAGGGATCTCATTTCTACAGCATTCAGTCCACTTTCATCCTTTCTCTACCAGTTCCATACATCAGGGTAGGTACCAGCACTCCATTGTGGACTACTAGCTTCGTTTCTTTGGAAATTTTTTTGTTAGCGCCAACTGTGTTCAGTTCTATCTTAATGGAGTTACCTGCATTTACCCTTCTTTCAATATCTCTGTCAGCCTTCCCATCTCTCGTAAACATACTTCCTAAATACAAAAACTCATCCACCTGCTCCAAGTATTCTTCATTCACAACTATAATACACACTGTGTTCGTACTCCCTCTGTTTCACCATGACTTTAGACTTACTTACATTCATCATTAACTCATTCTTCATGCATCCTTCGGTCATTCCTAGACATTTGAAGAGTTTTATGAAAATTGCCGAACTCTTTAAGAAAAGATTTCAGACCTCGTGAGCGTGTCCATGTGCCGGAAGTAAGGTTGATTTTACCATTACTTTGGGTGAATTTTAAATTTTTCAATGAACAGATTTTTTCATTCAATCAACGTGTTTGGGACATACGAGCTACGATTCGAAGGATTTTATAGAAAATGGTGACATCATATATCTTTCTGATAGACTTATATTATTACACTTCTAACGTTGTGTATTTTCAGTGTTCGTGGTAATGAGAGAGAGAAGGGGAAAATCCGCAATTAAGATCCAGTCACTGATACAGGGCAGATTAGGGATGCTATATGGAGATAAATTGAGAATAAATTTGAGAAAACCCATGCGTGCTTTCTCAAATCCCATTTATTTTTTTATAAACTGCCCCTGCTGTCTGGAATCATTAGCACTATGACATCTCTAATGGGGAATGTTTTGAATCTATAGGAAGTGGGGAAGAAAAAGAGGTGGAGAGAGGAAGGTTGGGAAGTATCTAGCAATTCAGATTTGGTCATCATACATGGCTACAGCTATTTCATTTTCAACATTTTTTAAAGTTTTTGAATAGTGGCGTTTTACCAAGGAAATACTGATTGAATATTATATCTACCAAACTAACTTTCCGCACACTCCATGCCTCGATCTCATTCATGCATCGTCTCATATATACTCCCCTATTATTCTGACTATGGACATGGCCCGACTCAAATTTTATGTTCACTGTGCCATGTCTTTCTTGGGGGCTTCCTTGGCTTCTTCTTCCATTCACATTATCGTCATAAATTCCGCTAAAAAATATATTACGAAAATTCTTAAATAAAAATAAAATATAACTCCTACCGTTTACACGTTCATACAAAAAATGCATAAGTAATATCTAGTTACAAAATCATATATACAGGGTGTATCGGCACGGTCCCGACAAACTTTAACCACCTATTCCTTAGCACATTTGGAGTAAAAAATGTTATAGGCACTTTGCTGTCCGGTAACATTTTTTTCGAATAAAAAATTTACCATTCATATTTTCACCACATGTCACCAATGTTTTATCTTTTTTCAAAGTTTGAAAACCCGTCTGGCAATATTTTGTTCGAGTTTCGTTGAATAATGTACGTACGTACCTACGTTGGCGCGCTTTTACAATCACAACGAAATGGCACGGCACCATTCGTCTCATTTTTAACTATTATTATTTAGTGTGTACGAAAGAGCGAGGACACTTTTTGACACACTTGCTAATAACAGCTGTTGAACACGAGAAACAATGCAAATGACAGTGATGGAGTGTGGATTTATTTATTTATTTTTTGTTTTTAATGGAAAAAAAATGTTACCGGACAGCAAAGCGCCACTCCAAATGTGCTGAGGAATAGCTGGTTAAAGTTTGTCGGGTACTTGCCGATACACCCTGTATATATCATATCATATCTAGTTACATAATCATTACAAGACAGTACCTACCATATTATTGTAGCAATTCTATATCAACGTCCCAATATCACACTCCTATGCGACGGATTCAACAGCTAGGAAACAAATACTACGATGTTGTTGATATATTTAGTACATCAATTTCAATATATAAGCATACCCTTTTGAATTTTTTTTCATCAAGTAGTGGAATATTTTAATAAAGGTATTTAATTTGACTAACACATAATAATTTTTTCAACTGAAACAGAACAAAATATTTTGGATTTTTTATGTTTTGTGCCTGCATGCTGAGTGGATCACGTTCAGTGATATTTTGACTTTATATTGATTTTTCTGCAATTGTTTTAAATAGTCTTTTCCTGCACTATTTTCGTGTATAATTTCGTAATTTTTTTTTTTTTGTTTTTTTTTTATTTTTTTTTTTATATTAACTCCACATAGGAGGCCCTGAAGAAAATAATTTCTCTCAGGGCCTATGTCATCTTTGGGGATGCTGTGTGGAGGGTCTTTTTGTGGAGAGGAAGGAGTGAACATGGGTCTTGAAGAGTCCCATGTTGTAGGAGGGAGGAAACACAGAGGCCGGCAGTTCGTTCCACAGCCGAGCTGTTGAACTTAAGAACGAATCGTAGAAGCGACCCGTTCTCATGTGACAAGTGTCAACTGTGTACAAATGTTGGGCACGCGTTTGACGTGTATCCCGACTACGCACCGGTGCCGAAGGGATCAATGACGCTAGTTCCTCAGAGCATCTTCCATGTATGTATGAAAAAGCCTTAATAGGCGTGAAATAAATAAATAAGTGTCAATATTTATTATAACTGGTGGTCTACTCAGAAACATAATATAATAATGGTTTTTTTACATTAATTACCTACCAAGTTCATTCACTTTTATAAAAATGGAGGTTTGCATACGTTTCATCTTGTGAAAATTGATCATTTTCTATTACACATAAATTAGGTAAATATATTGATTTTTGATAATCTGAAATTTCCTTGTCATAGATACTTACATAGAAAATAAGAATAAAAAAAAAAAAGAAAAAAAAAAACGTTATTGGTAGATATTTCGCATCGTGAAAACACTCTTCAATTTCGAACATAAGTAATGTCTTTTTATTTTTTATTTTTTATTTTTTTTTTATAGTGAATACCTCACAAGAGTCCCAACTACTCCCGTCTGGAGCCAGTGAGACTATGGCATCCCCAATTGGGGGATGTTGTGAGGATGAAGGTAAGTGGGGAAAGGAAAATATGAAAATAATCACTCTGTATGCACCACTATTTGATAAAAATAAACGGCATGTTTATAATTTGGGGGGCGGATATGGATACCGCCGCCCCGGGAACCTTTAATGGTTAATCTACGCCTCTGCCATAGGTCGTACCAAGTAGATCGCTACGTTTGGTCCCTTGGCAGGATTGCTTTTCTTGGTCTTCCTTAGAGCCCAGTGAGGGAGACCATTTGTTCTCCCCAGCAGGACTCCCTGACCCAATCGCTTTGCACCGCTATGGATTAATACGGCCGTCTCTCCTGCACCCTCTGACCCTCACATTTTATATTTTTCCTTGTCTGAACTTTTTCTCCTTCCTTTCCTTGAAAACATCCTCTACACAGCATCCTCAAAGATGACGTAAGACCTAAGGGAAATTATTTTCCTTAGGGCCTTCTTGTAAATAAATATTTCGAAATCAATGGTTTCTTTGTCAGGATAAACATATAAATGAGTAGCCATGAAATTGATATAAATAAATTAATATTATTTAAGAGATGAAATACATCCATTCTTTAGACTTTAGGAATGGTTGTTACACAGAATTTGAACAATTTGTCAAATTTCAAAGTTTATTTTCAAGTTCTGTGAAGGTTCCGTTCAAGTTCTGTTGAGATTCAGTTTTGTGGAGCAATTGATATAATAATAGAACTTGAATGAATTTTCACAGAGCTAGAAAATCAACTTTGAAATTTGATGAATTGTTCAAAGTCCGTGAAACAACCCGTCCTTAATGTTGAAAACAAAGATAATAGTAAAATAGCTTTGGTTGAAAAGTACTTTAATGAATCTTGTAATCTTATTGGTAATTGTATGTGATCGACATGTTATAGTTGAAATGACATTTTACGATCCCTTTACTGCCTGAGCGGATTGCATGATTATGATTTCATTGAATTTGCATTCGAAAAATGTTCCAATATCATATTTCTTTAGTAATATTGATAATCAATAAATATTGAACAAACAATGAAGCGTTTTATTGGTTTGACAGTTACAGGTTGACAAGCATAACTTTGCAGTCAGTGCAAAATTAGTGTTTCTCTGTCAAAAAATAAAATCACAAAATAAAATCATTCAAAAAATTATACATCTATTTGAAATAAGAATTTATTTTCGTGAATAAATGATTGCAAATCTTAGAAGTGGAAATTAACTCACTTCCCGACATCAACATATACAAAATAAATGTTGGTCCTACACAATCGAGATTTGACTCAGTTGTTAGCACGATTGACTCAAGTCCCCGGGGAGGAATGTTCAATCCTCAATCAAACCATTTGTTTGAGTTTTATAAGAGATTTGAAAAGTTCACAGTAGTTTAAACCAAATCCACGAGGATCATACCAAAAAAAACTTTGTATCTTTAAAGATAGACGAATGTAATAATTTATTTTTTTTCTTTTTTGATTGATTTCTTAAACTAAAGCTCGATCTTGGCACACATCGTTCGACTTTAAAAAAAAATCTTTCAAAAAAGTTATTTACATTTTTGTTTTGTATCGACTTCTTATTAATAAATAATCAGTTTGTAATGTTTTTCTGACAGAGCAGCTTGTACAACCTCCTTTTTAACTGCCTTTCATTTTAACTGCCACAAATTTTCCCAATATTGGGGGTACTGCAGTCCAACATGATCCATATATTTATTTTTAATTAATGTTTTTTTAGTAATTTCCGCTTTTTGATAGAGCGCAGCGAAGTCCTGTTTTAACTTGACCGATTTGCATTTTGACTGCCTGTAAATTTGTTTGTGGCCGTTTTAATATTTCAGTATTCCTATTGAATATTCTTTTTTCAAACATGAAATCGTCGTATTTGTATAAACTTTCTAAATTGCAATTTCATCAAACTGTCTACCTGTCTCAAAAAAGTTTGAAAAAAGATTTGTCATAGAGATAGTGACGTTCCTTTGATCAAATTGTATAAAATTTTACATAAAACATAAGTTAATAAAGAATTTAGTTTATTTTATTTTAAAAAAACGATTACATCGTTAGAATTTTTGTTTTGGTTTATTCAATTAGAGTTAATTAAAGCATGTTTTTGGACGCAAGTCTTCTATTGACTGAACTACTAGTAATGCTTTTACATCACTTAATAAAGTCGATAGTTACCCACATCGCTCTTATACATTTTTAAAATTAGATGTGGTAAGTTTTAGATGCACTTTGTTAACCAATTACTATCATCACAAAAAATGTTACTACATAAAGAAAACTTTATATTCGAATGTTCCAAAGCGTCAAAAGTCGATGGAAAAGTCCCAAAAGTTATTGGTTAAATCTTGAGTTCAAAATTTTCAAATTTATAATTACGGCAGTAGAAGAATTTTAAAAAATTTGCACCTAAAACCATTTATTGTACAAAGGTCAAATAGATTTTCATGTAGAATAAATATGGTAGAATTATTGAAGTATAAGCGATTCTTAAACGAAAATTCGACACAGAAAAATATACGGTCACATCTAGGACTTGAACCTAGGACCCTTGCCTTGCCGAAGCACCGCTCTACCAACTGAACTAATGGGATCCTATTTCCTTCGGTCATATTTAACTGTATCATACTTTGAATAAGAACTACCAAAATTATCTTCATTTTCTCATCGCACATTTTTATGTATGATCGCAAGATTCAAATCTTACTAAATGCAATCTATACAGTGTCTTGGATAAATATATCATTTTATTTTATTTTAATGTGCGATATCTATTGTGAGTACCTATGTACTTTTTGGAATAACTTAAGGAGTAAAATCTCAAATTGTAATTGTAATATTCGAGGGTTCTGGGTTCAAGTCCTAGTTGTGACTTTTCCTGATTTTTAAGAAACGCTAATATTGTCCAATAATTAAATATTACAACTTGGGGTTTCTTTAAGTTAAGTTATTAAAAAAATTATGTAAGGTGGAATTTAATCTTATAAACAAATCATCGTGTCGTTACGCTTTCCATTACAAAAAAAGCAATAAAACAAAAACACAACGTATTATAATTTCGCAATCAATGCATCTTATCACAACTTAATCTCATTTACCAACATAATTTCCACTGTATTAGTTTTAATCTTATAGAACACTTTAAACGACACTCAACACAATTACGCACTAAACACAACGTTACTAAACGTTCGTAAACGAACTTTAAAATAACTTTACTTCTACGTAAAATCAAAACAGATCCTTGATTTTCAACCCTTACAGAGATGCGTGCATCCTTGCCGGCGGATAAGGTTCTACTGAAGCCTAAACGGTAGCTCCACCTACAACGGGAGGTTTCACCACCCGCAAAGCCTCCACCCCTTTAGTACAGGGTGGTTGTATCTTAATATTTACTGAATAGGGGTTTTAATCTGAGTAGATGAATGAAATGAAGCATTGATAAAAGAACTGTCTCGTTTTAATGAAGCCCGTTTAACGTTATTATTTGTTTTTTAAATTTTTTATTCATGTTTTCTTAAGGAAACGATTTTCTTTAATGTCGTTGCTTTTATGTATTTTTACTGAAAATTTGTGTTTAGTTAGATATCTTTATATATAAATCTATTCAGGTAAAAGAAAATTGTTTATTTTTGTTGCCGCTGAAAGAAAGTGAATTATCTTTAAAATCATTAGAAAATTTTAAAAATTTGATCCTTAATAAACTTAACACACTTTACGCTTCAGAAAAACCCTCCAGGCCCTGCGGGGGCGTGGCGTCAGCGCTAGGGGCTTGTCTTTGGGCTGAAAGGATAAGAGAAAGGAAGTAGAAAGAAGGTTGGCTGTTAAAATCTGGACACCAAACACGGTCTCATAGACCCATTTTAAGCAACGTTTCGATTCTTTACAAACATCATTTCATCGTACACGTAGACGTAATTTGAACTACTTAAATTTGTATCGCTTACGGAGAAAAGACAGATACAGTTAGTGATTAATAAGAAAATATAGAACACTAACTGGGGAATTCGTCTGCATCTTAAAAAAAAATTACAGATAAGTGAGATAATAAGCAGCACATAAATAAATCTATACAAATATATATATTTTTTAAAGCAGAAGGAAATATTTTTTTAGAGAAAATTGAGAGAAATTGCAAAATGTTTCTAAAAAAATGCAAATAAATAATTTTTAGAAAAGTTTTAAGTTTAAAGGGAAAAAATTGTATCTTAAATAGTGCTATATTTATAGAAATGAGAAAAAATCATGTATGTCAATTTGGTTGATGTTATTTTTTTATAAGAAAACTTTTTTCAAATTTATACTTCTTTCAAAATTAGGTACCGAAATGTTTGTATCAAAAATATGTCGGAATCTTTCAGGTTTTAATTTAATTTATTTACTACTTTATCAACGCCTTTTCTATGGGTTTCTACATATAAATAGGAAAAAATTATATGTCAATACAGTAAATATTTACTATACATAATTAAACTGCCTCAGTAACAATCTTTTGTATGTGTAAAATGATAAATTAAATATGTCCACTGACAAGGTATAATTATTTCCCTCCATCAGAATTTTGGGCAATGTGGAATACCAGATACCAGTTAGTTAGTACCAGAATTTATGTACTAAAATAAATCTCCACTTCTAGTATTACGTAGTGGAATCCGAAATCCTTTCAAAGCAAGCAATTCTGGACTATCAAATGCATCATTTAGAATTTTATATAGAAATATTTCTGTCAGAGAATTTAAGCATAATATGCATTTCAATTAAAAGAGTGTCGTTGTTCAACAAAATTTCTGAAAACCCATTTTAAAACTTAGAAAACTTAACAATTTTTTGTATTATTTCAATAGCTTGTACGTGAATATTGCAATGTTGAAAAAAATTTCAAAGTTGCCTCTAAAATCGCGAATTTTTTTCTTATTTAATGCCTTATATTTTAAACATTAAAATACAAATAAATAAAGCAGCACCCGTACTAGATATTAGCTATAACATTTGATTACAAAAATATTTTTTCAGTTGGATCAAGAATTTTAGCGTCTAATTCAAATTTAAGTTTTGTATGAAGAAGGACACTCAGCCGCTCCTAGTAAGGCAGCAGGTCTTAATTATTGATTATTTTGAGATTTATAGCTAAGATTTTCAATTGAACCTCATTCCACAATTTAATTATACAATTTGGATGTCAACATGAAAGCCCGCAATATGTGATGTATTAGCTATTTAATTCAATAACTTACTTAGTGATTCATTATTATATCATGAAGTCAACGTGATCACACCGTAATTAATCTTATTTCATAACATTTTGTGTATTTCTATTAAGAACCCAAGAATGTAAAAGCATCATTATGTATAAAGAAGAAAGTTGTTAGGGGACTATGAAAAAGATTGATGGATTTTCTGCTATGGTTAGCTTGTTCGTACAACAACTCACCTACAGAAAATTGTTTCAAGGCGATATATTATGTATAAACCCCTCATTTCTACCGGTTTAATAAAATATACTATCTAGTGTGTACCCGGCGTTACTGGCGATTATCCTTAAGAGATAGACATTTATTATCGTGAACTTTTTTGTAGTCCTTTTCAAGATCTACAATTTCGTGTTACATTATTTGATGTGTCTCATAAGGTGCAGTCAGTGTTAGCAATGTAAGCGTCAAAAAATATATTTTTTACGAATTGATTACAAAACATCGATTTTGTTCTACTTTCCATAAACATAATATGGATGTATTATATACATAAACCTTACGGAAGAAATTTTCCAAATTACAGTGGAACCCTTATCAAAACCCGTTGCGTGGTAGAACTAAACGTTAGAAGAACTAAACACACAAACAGATAGACGCGGGTCGTGACTTCATTTTATTTCTCCTGAACACTTTTTAATTTTATAAAAAATATGTGTTATAAATTTGTAGAACAGAAATACAAAATTCCCTCGATAAAGAAAAAACGCAAAATATGCTCAGAAAATTATTAAAAATATATTTTGATCTGTTATTTAATATGTTATTGGTATGAAAAAACGGTGTATCTTTAAATGCAACTTATACATTTGTCGCGAGATTTTCGCTCTATTTTAAACGAGTCGAATTTTATAAATTAATTAATGGTTTATATTGGCGCGCTCCCTCTAACATTCGTATTTACATATCTCTCTTTCAAACTAACTTCTTCCACTTTTTGAACGCATAATACTGAGCCTAATCTTATATTGAATACTTATGATCTTTCACAGAACCTTTGCGTATTGTTCGGTATGATTATTATGTGTATGATAATATTACGGATTTCCGCACCAGTACACGGATTTCCGCACCAGAGAAATATATGATTCAATTGAAGATTTAACCCCTCGGGATTAGACAAAATAATATTCACAAAGTGTGGAGAAATATATGATTCCATCGACGATTCAACCCCTCGGGATTAGAAAAAATAATATTCACAAAGTGTTGAAAAATATATGATTCAATCGAAGATTTAATATAGATTAAGTTTTATAAATTGCTTACCGATGTTTTTTTCTTGGACAATTTGTTTTAAGTATATTTTATATCTAGTGTACATCTATTCTAAAACTACCATACAAATATTATATTACATACGTAGTAATATTTAGACTTCACAATACTGAGACATAGACCACAAAAATCTGTAAGACTTTTGGCTTCCTTAACATATAAAAGATTTCATTGAACATTTTGAAACCTTTATAAAAAATATTATTTAGTATTGCCGATAAATTTGTCTTAGGAAGCCTAAAATAGGCGCAGCTTCTCGTAGGATAGACATTGACTGTACTATTGATACTAACACTTTTTAACATAATATAATCTATTATTTATTATTTATTTATTTATTTGGTACAATATTTTTTACATTTTAAGTTTTCCAGTAATGTAGGCCTCACTGGGTGGCTTGCCCGTGCTGAGGCCTTCATTTTATAATATGAAAATATAATCTACATAATACATTTAAAGAGAAAATAATACATTTAAAATTAAAAATACATAATAATATATTTAAAATTAAAAAAATAATACATTGAAAATAATCTTGTGTGTTTGTGAGTGATGTGTGTTTATATTGGTTTTATGTGTTACGTGTAGGTTTTATTTTTATTTTATGCTATGAAATTTTGGTAATATTGTCTTTTTTGTTCTTTAATCCATTTTGTAATTTTGTGTGTGAATTTATTTTTATTTTCCTCAATTTTAATTTCAAGTTTTACACTGTTGAAAGCTTTTATAGCATGGTATTGGTAGTGTCTTTGTCCAAAGCTTGAATTTACTGTCGGAGTTTTTATGTTTTCTTTGTACGCTTGTCTGACTGGTCTGTTAGTGTTATTTTGTGTATGTTGAAATTTTTTTTTTGTGAAAAATGTAGTTTAGTAGTGTTTTAACGTATAATAGTATATTAACGTATATTATGGTAATATAATAAGTGATATCTTTGGGTTATTATGCCGTGCTGTGCTACCTACTTCTTTAACCAACGTTTCTGACAGGTTTCTGATACGCATTATAATAATAAAGCATTTATATAGCGCAGTTTTGTGTCATTTCACTACAATCTCTACACATCATCACTGTGCCCTGACGATGGACACTGTAATGCTGTCCGGAACGTTGGCTAAAGAAAGAGGTTAGGCAACACGGCAAAGTACTAAAATAAATCACCATAGTATTATTAGGTTTATTGTCATAATTTTGTCCGTTTTATATAAAATATCTTTTTTTAAATAAATTTTGTATTAATTTTCAATTTATTAATATAAAGCATAATAGACGTTTTAATATCATCCTAATTCAGTTGCAATGTCGAAAGACGCATCAAAAGTCTATGCAACTTTTAAACATGGTAGACTAATAGAAGCCAAATGTTAGACAAATTTGGCACAGATATCCCATTACTCTTCGAACAGTTTAAGAAAACCTGAATCATATTTTTCCAAATGTTAAAGCGCCGTTGTAAGCGTTCAAATATGACTTGAAAGGGAAATATTTTAATACGAATGTTAGAGGGAGCGCGCTAATATTAAAAAAAACGATAATTAATTAATAGTGAAATGGTTAAATGGTGCTGATTGCTAATAGTATAGATGATCTACAGTCTCTCGTGTCTAGGATGAACGAGTATGCATAGAGAATGAGTTAATGATGAATGTAAGTAAGTCTAAAGTAATGGTGTTTGAAAGAGAGAGTACGAAAACAGTGTGCAATATAGTTGTGAATGAGGAATACTTGGAGCAGGTGGATAAGTTTGTGTATTTAGGAAGTATGTTCTAGAGAGATGGAAAGGCTGACAGAGATATTGAAAGAAGGGTAAATGCAGGTATTTCCGTTAATGGAGGACTGAACGCAGTTGGCGTTAACAAAAAAATGTCCAAAGAAGCGAAGTTAGCAGTCCACAACGGAGTACTGGTACCTACCCTGATGTATGGAAGTGAGGCATGGAACTGGCAAATAAAAGATGAAAGTAAATTGAATGCTGTTGAAATGAGTTCGCTGAGGCGTATGTGTGGTAAAACCATGTTTGATCGTGTGAGGAATGTGGAGATCCGCAAAGAGTGCAAGTCTGATGTAAGCGTAATGAGTGAGATAAAAAAGGGACGCTTAGATGGTTTGGGCATGTAGAACGAATGAGGGGACGGCCGAAGAAGTGAATCAGATACTTGTGTCGGGCCATGTCAATAGTAAGAATAATAAAAGAGTATGATGTAAGTTTAATGAGTAAGATCAAGAAAGGGACACTTAGATGGTTTGGGCATGTAGAGCGAATGAGCGAAGATAGGAGTGTAAGGAGAATATATGATGCAAATGCGAATGGTAGCAGAAGTCGGGGACCCCGGAGGAAGACATGGCACGATCAAGTGAATCAGATACTCGAGTCGGGCCATGTCAAGAGTCAGAATAATAGAGGAGTATGTATAAGACGATGTATGAATGTGAATAAGGCAAGAAGTGTGTGCCAAGACCGAATTGTTTGGCGGTCCGTCCACTCTGTCTACCCCTGCGGGGAAACGATGGATGGCGGTGATGGTTAGTTAGTTTTTAGTTAGTGAAATGGTGCAAAAATCTCTAGACAAATGCTTTAGTTGCATTTAAAAATAAACTGTGAATTTTTTCGTGTTTATAACAGATTAAATAAAAGGAAAAAACGTGTTTTCAAAAATTTTCGGGGCTTTGTGATTTATGTTTTTATCGAGTGAATTTCATATAATTAACGTTTCGGCATAACAAATGTATAGATATTATCTTCAAAAATAAGAATTATTTTTTTGGGATCTTAAAAGCTTAGCGAGTTAACGAGAAACTTGCTATAAATTGGTCGAAATTGCATACTAACTATAAATCTAATAGGTACTGCTAATGTATCAGTTATCTATCATAATATAATAATTTAATTTAAAAATTCAAAAAAGTAATACTTTGATTCTGAACGGTAGTATTTATAACACGAGGGTGATACGTGGATACATTACTATAACTAATGTAAGGCACCAACACTATTATGGCCACCCTCTATTTTATTTTAAATAAGCTGTAAAACCGGGTTGATATTTCCTCAAGTATATTATGCTAATCAACCCTTACGCTTTACACTGTACACATTACTACAAAGTGCGCACATTTCCTTTGTTACGCCCGAGGCTTGTCAGAAGTATTTATATCATTGCTTATTTTGCTCAGTGCAACAGTTACTCTTTAAGAAGAAGATGTAATCCACTGAACAAAATAATCCTAGAGGTGGAAAATGGAAACTTCGACGTGTATAACAATACAAACCAAAAACAAAAATTGATTATCGACTCAAAATAGAATATCGATATTTGAAAGAGTTTGATCAATCTCCACAGGCAAAAAAATACAATTAAATGGGATAATTCTGAACATTTTCGAAAACTAATTATATTTATAGAATTAGACATATTTTTTAAATGTAAAATTTTTTTCACATTTAAATCATATTAAAAGAGTTCAAAATGTAATTTTTTTTAAGAAAACATTAAAAAAAATTTAAAATGTTAAAATTTTTACGTAAGATAAAAAAGTTTTCAAAATGTACTTACGTTTTTTCGTCTAAGCACTGAACTAAAATTACAAATAACTAATAACACACGTTTTTTAGACAAATTTATAATAAGCGTTATTGTGAGTTAATTTTTTTCGTTTCCGACAAAAACAATTAGTAAAAATATTACAAAGTTTCATAAATTTTACTCAAATTTCGGTTGGAATCTTTTTTTCATAGATCTGTATATTTTCATTATTTTGTGGTTGGCCTCTAGATTAAAATGTAAATTTTGGTTTTTTCTCTTATAACAATTTTGAGATCATATTTTTAACCATGACAGTTGTTACGTAATATAATTCCCCTACAGTTAAAACAATGGTCACTCTACAATAAAGAACGTTTGGCCACCTTACTAACCATGCGCCCAGATGTTAAAATCACGTGCACAATAGCGGACCGTCGGCAGCAAGCAGCGCGCCCCCCGTTCCCCGACCCGCGCTTGCTTAGCGGCGCTTCCCCAGTCCAGCACCGGCCTCCGCGGTGGCAACAGGGTCTCTTGTATACGGACCGCAAACACTCGCAATGACTTGCATAATTACGCGAACAGACGGAATCACGTTCCAGTTTCCTAATTAATCACTTTCGAATTTAATTTATTTATTTATTTATTGTTGAGGAACATTTACAGACTATTAACATGAGAAAAAAAACATTAGATAAGCGCTGCAAAAAAAAGGAAATGTCAACAGTCCACTTAAAAATGTTCACATCATGCACAGTTTAAGTGTCATTATACACTATGTATTAACAAAAAAATATATAAACAGCAAAACGTGAAAAAGGCAAAAAAAGAGATATCAAAAACAAAAAATACAGATTCATATATGATCCAAAAAACAAAAGAAACAAAAATAAAAACAGAAAACAAATAGAGTAAATAAAAAAAAAACAAACAAACATTCACAATCTATTGCTAATTTGCTTTTTAAAATAAGTGAGACTATTTGCATATATATCTATGTTGTTACACTCAATAGAATTGTACAGACGACACATTCTAGATAATGGATTGAAGTATGCAATATTGTTCTTAAATAATTCTAGATGGAATATATTATGATTCCTTAGATTACGTCTATTAGGAATTTTAATAAGAATATTGCTCACACAATCAGTTGCTTCAAGCTTGTCATGAATAATTTTGTGTAGACATATTAAGTCAGCAAATTGTCTTCTTTTATCCAGGGTCGTAAAGTTAAAGTATTGGAGTCGTTCCTCATAAGACTGCAGTACGGAACTTAGTCCAAGTTTAAAGGATAACAATCTTAGAAATTTTTTTTGTACAGATTCAATAGTTTTTGAATATTTCAAGTAGTGTGGGTTCCAGATAACACTACCATATTCCAATTTGCTTCTGACCAACGAGTGGTACAAGGTTATAATGGATTGGGTATTTTTAAATGGTTTCGATATTCTATGTATAAAACCAATCATTTTCAAGGATTTACTCGTGATATCACTGATATGTACATCAAACTTAAATTTTGAATCAAGTGTGATTCCTAGATCTCTAATAGTGGTGACTGCATTTAATTGAACATTATTAATGAAATATGCACGATTCTTTCTTCTTCTGTTACGAGTGAAGGTTATAATGTAACATTTATCAATATTTAGAAACATATCATTTTGAGTACACCAGCTATGTAGTGTGTAAAGATCTTCTTGAAGCATAACTTGATCAGAATCAGTGGAAATTTTACGGTAAATCTTGAGGTCATCAGCAAATAAAACAAAACGGCAGCGTAACATGGGGCCAAGGTCATTAATAAAGATTAAAAAAAGCAGAGGGCCTAGATTGGACCCCTGAGGTACACCTGAGGTTACAATTATGGGAGGTGACTCATACCCATTTATAAGTACTAACTGTGTTCTGTTTTCCAAGTAAGATTTAAGCCATCTTAATAGATCACCGTGGATACCTATACGATCAAGCTTCTGTAGTAGAATAGAATGGTTTACTTTATCAAATGCCTTTTTAAAATCTGTGTAAATGGTATCTACTTCAGTTCTTTCGTTAAAAGCATTGCAAACGTAATCACAAAAGTCAAGAAGATTAGAATTAATAGATCTGTTGGGAACAAATCCATGTTGATTAATGCATAATTGTGGTTTAAAGTGTGTGAATATGAAATTATACATTATAGATTCGAAAACTTTTGCAAAACATGATAAAACACTGATTGGTCGATAATTTTTCACAAAAGACTGATCACCAGATTTATGTATTGGAACAATATGTGCATTTTTCCATAAATCTGGGAAAGTTCCTGTAGATAATGATTCGTTAAATATAATGAAAAGTGGCTTAATCAACGAGCTAGAGCAACGTCTGACAAACAAGGGAGGTATTTTGTCTGGTCCTGGGCCTTTATGTATATCAATTCTTTCTAAACAGGATTTGATTGATCCCATGCTTACATTAAGTTTACTAAGACTAAATTGGTTGAATAGAGCAGCATTTAGTCCGAAAGTATTTGATGTGGGATTCGACTGAGTATAAACTGATCCAAAATAATTAGAGAACATGTTGGCAATCTGCTGTCCATTATTTGCAGACATTGAATCCATATACATTATTTTTGGAATAGAATTTGTATTACGCAATGATTTAGAATACGCCCAGAAAGTCTTTACATTATCTTTTATCCCTTGCTCAACTAGGTTAATATAGGTTGTGTAGCATTCTTTAAGTATTTTTTTTGATCTTTTTCTAAGAGTAGCAAACTCGGCATAGTCTCTTGGGTTATTGTGTTTTTTAGCACGTAGTCTAACCTTATTTTTCTCTTTGAGGAGCATTTTTAGAGATTCGCTAAACCAATTGGGATAGTGATTTTTTATGTGAGTTTTTTTTTTTGGAATGTGTTTATCTATAATTTCCCATAGAATATTGTAGAATAACTGTACCTTATTGTTGAGATGACAGTTGCTGAAAAGTGAGATCCAATTTACATTTGTTAGATCATGACAACATCTTTCATAATTACCTTTCTTGAAGTTATGTTTGACAGGAGAGTGATTTTCTTGTAAGTATTGCATTTTTTCTAAATTTACATTTATTTCAAAACAGGGATGATGGTGATCGATTTTCGATAAGTTAGCTGTGGCTGAAATATTAATATTGGTTTTATCGGATAGAACAAGGTCGAGAATATTAAAATTTTTGTTAGGTAAATGATTAAATTGGTGAAGGTTACACACTGAGATCAAATTGACAAGGCAGTGAGCTTTGTGACTAGAGTAATTAGATGGAGCTAGTATTTTTTTATAATATGCTATGTCAGGTGTCCATTTAATTTCAGGTTGATTAAAATCACCAATGATTATAAATTGAGATTTGGGATTAATGTGTTGCAAATAAATATCCTGAATATTTTTGATTCGATTACAGTAATCATCGACAGATAGATTAGGGGGAATGTATAGTACACACATGTAGATGAATGAGTTCGAATTTTCATGCGGTTTTATCATTAACCATAAATCTTCTCCACCACTTTCCCAAGATGATTTATGAATTGTTATTATTTTTTTATTGACTGCTGCTAATACCCCCCCACCTTTTCTAGATGTAGAGTTAGTGGATTCCCGATCTCTCCGAAAAACTAGGTAACGCTCGTCAAACAATTCATTATTGAATATTGATGAATTTAACCAAGTTTCAGTGAAGCAGATTACATCGTAATTATTGATTATAACTTCATTTTTTATGTCATTTGTTTTAGTTTTAATTCCCCTAACGTTTTGGTAGAAAATTTTCAGATCCATTTTGTATTTTATAAGAATATGTATACAATCAGTTAAAACACGGAGGATTACTGAGATAGTTTAAGGAGTGAATCCTTGTTTTTTACTAGCACTGAAGCAGAAGTGTCATCTTTTCTTAAGTAAACGCGCCCATGCTTGACCCACACGTACTTGTAGCGAAGATCTTTGGCGGCGCGCCTAGCAGCTGCGTGTATATCCTTGTTGTGTGGAGATAGATGTTCGCATACATAAATGGGGGAAGAGTCCGGGAATCCAAGATGTTGGCGATTCAATTTGTTATCAGCATTCCTACGATTAAAAGCTTTCACTGCTGATAGTAGTTCGTCGCGTATACGAGGGCTGGGTAGAGCTAGAATAATATTTTTAGGTCGAGAACCTGGAACGGCATTCGGATGATGAGGTGTTCGGTGGCAGGACTTAATATCATCTTCCTTTAATGTGTAGTTGACAGCAGTACACAATTTTAGCACTGACGTCTTGATAACTTCATCCTTCTTTTCAGGAACCATCTGGATCTCCACATTGCAGTTCCTGTTCGTCTGCTCGATATCATTAAATTTATTCATAAGTACCTCTTGGCTCTGTTGTAGACGAAAATTCTCAGCATTAAGTTTTTTAATTTCTGCTTCATTTTCTTTGCATATTTTGTTCAGTCTGTCGTACTCCGTGGAAAAGAATTCTAGGGATGTTTTGAGTTCATCGAAATGACTTAACTTTACCTTGATGTCCCCTAATTCTTCCACTATTTGTGAGTTAAGGTATACAAATAGCTCGTTTTTAAGATTTTTTAAAACTTCATGTAACTTACGGTCTATATGAGACATCATTAATTTAGATTCATCACTTAGGGTCATACTATGTGCAGTGGAACTATTACCGCGAACAGGGGTTTCCGCATTACTTCCTGTAGACCGCTGTTTCACCTTACATTCTGGGCACTTCCAAGTTGCTTTGTAATTCTTCGATTGCTTCAGATAATTATCCTTCGTTGTTCCCAGACATTGGAAATGATAACTCAGCGAGCATTGACAGCATGTCATTACATCATTATTTTTTGCTTGTAGCTGGCATCCTTCACAATTAAACATTATGCGTGTTTTTTTATGACGATGAATAATAATAAAATTTAATATTTTTATTTATTTATGTTTAGTTGATAAGTAGATAAGTTGCTCCTGTCAGACTAGCGCCTGTTTGCCGCAATCCGTAGGGCACAGTTCCAAAATCAGACACTTTCGGCCAATAGCGAGATAGATGACGACATTTACGACCAATGGCGATATAATGACAACACTTGATCTTAGCGCCTGCGTGTTTAGTCTGTTTAAGATGTAAGAAATGTTTTTATGATTATTTTATTAATCACTACACAGCTCACTTTACACTTTTTTACACAAATCTAACTGACTGTAAACGTCGAACACCAAGTGATTTCAATTATTAAAAACGTTGTACTAGATTTACTTGTAAATCCTTATCGTTTAGGCAATTTTAATGTAGAGCGTGTTTCACTGTATTCTAGACGGTACGACGGTAGGTAAATATTCAGTTTACAATCATGTTTATTAGTTTACAATTTACAATCATGTTTATTATTACGGTTCGAGCTAACTCAATGGAGGCCCGTTCCCGTGTAAAATCCCGAGTGCATTTCTCCGCCTCAACTGACCCGCCGCCTGTGAGCGCGGGTACATCTGGCTCAACATGATGCCCCATACAACTCCTCAAGACGATTCGTAAGCTTTCAACCTTCCCCCTTTTCTTGTGTTCAATTCTCGTAAACTCTTGTAGAATCCACGCTTTATCTGGTCGTCATAAATTAGTAGAGAGGGTTAGTAGGGAGATCTATGTCAACCTGTATTTCTCGAGACAATTAATATACCTTGTGCCTTACTACCCATGTGTTATTATTGTGTGATATACCTACCCTTTGACCTCCTAACCGATGGACGAGCCTGATGACCAAAGAAGCTGCCCGCCCCTGATCGTACACGAGTCGCCTGCTTTACCATCTTATCTGAGCTCAGCCAATTAACTACCCGGTTCGATCCCGGTTACCCATATGTTAGCACTTGTTATATGTTAGCACTGGCGCAACGTGGGTTTTTTTTGGTAATTAATCGTCCATCGGGAGGTCAAATTGGAAATAATCTTGTACTCCTTCACTCTGTTTTCATGCCTTGTTTTGTATTAACCTTTGAATAACAATGTTTTCTTCCAATAAATCATAGCTGTTCTACAAACCATCGCGTCAAATCTAAAACAACCGTGTCACATTAAAGCCATTCGGTGTTAAATTACAAGTTTTACGAATCGTCACTCGACAAATTTTAAGTACCGGTATTCTATCACAAAGTGCGCAATCAACGTTTACTTCTTTTCGGACATCTCAAACATCACATTGTGATCCAAAACCACAATGGTTTACTTTCCAAGTGCAACTATTAGAGAGAATGAGCCACAATAAAAAATACAATTCAACAGTTTCAAATCTTGTTCATGATACAAAATAAATTCCTTGTTAGTGGAGCCATAAGCCAGCATCGTTCTGCAAAATACATAGACAAGGAAACTAAAGCCCTTCTGTCATTTGATAATTCCGCTTTATATGTGATGAAGGTGGGTCGAGTTTTCCTTTTTAAAGTAGAAAGCCGATCCACTCTTTACATATAATTGAGATTCGCGATTGACGTAAGTCCCTGACGTTCGGCACTTCTACGCAAGTGGGCCAGTCGTTTGTCCAGTGAAGGGGAAGCTTGCGAATAAATAACCAAACATTGGTTCTGCTTAAATTCAGACAATTTGTCACGAATCACAAAAATCCTCCCAAAAATTGTTGAAAGAAACAAACAATACTCTCTCGAAATCTGCACTTTGAAATTTTTCGGAAATTTTTTTCTCAAATCAAAGACTTGGAAATTTTTCAAAAATTTCCTTCACTCATCTAGGACTTTGAAATTTTTCGAAAATTTTTTTCAAAACGCACAATCTCAGGGACTTTTCCACTAAAATTGCAAGGAGACCCCTGGCCGTTTTTTTTCTCAAACCAAAGACTTGGAAATTTTTCAAAAATTTCCTTCACTCATCTAGGACTTTGAAATTTTTCGAAAATTTTTTTCAAAACGCACAATCTCAGGGACTTTTCCACTAAAATTGCAAGGAGACCCCTGGCCGTTTTTTTTTCTCAAACCAAAGACTTGGAAATTTTTCAAAAATTTCCTTCACTCATCTAGGACTTTGAAATTTTTCGAAAATTTTTTTCAAAACGCACAATCTCAGGGACTTTTCCACTAAAATTGCAAGGAGACCCCTGGCCGTTTTTTTTCTCAAACCAAAGACTTGGAAATTTTTCAAAAATTTCCTTCACTCATCTAGGACTTTGAAATTTTTCGAAAATTTTTTTCAAAACGCACAATCTCAGGGACTTTTCCACTAAAATTGCAAGGAGACCCCTGGCCGTTTTTTTTTCTCAAACCAAAGACTTGGAAATTTTTCAAAAATTTCCTTCACTCATCTAGGACTTTGAAATTTTTCGAAAATTTTTTTCAAAACGCACAATCTCAGGGACTTTTCCACTAAAATTGCAAGGAGACCCCTGGCCGTTTTTTTTTTCTCAAACCAAAGACAAAGACCAGAAAATTTTTTTCAAAAACGCACAATCTCAGGGACCTTCCCATTAAAAACACAAGGAGACCGCTGGCCATTTTTTTTTCCATACTGAGACTTCAAAAATTTCACAAAATTCTTCACCTACCATCACAAGTAAACCCCTGGTGTTTTTTTTTGAAAAACAACCAGCCACACACTCAGACAATTCTTTTTCTTCTCACAAAGTCTAAATCAACTTCCACAAAATGAATCCTCAAAACAACACTTTAGGCATAATAGCCAACATCTGCTCTCGAAGTACGCAAAGTTTAGAAAAGGAATTGAAAGACAGGAATATTTCTCCTTTCAACAAAACCAAAAACGTCTTGATCAAGTACGCAACATATTATAACAGGAAATATATTAGGAGACTGGAATTTCAACCCGGCAGTATAACAATCTCTGACACAAGCACACCTACTTGCACAGAAATTAAACCACCAATTACACCCGTCAAGGAAACCACAAAACCCTTCGATCTAACTGGATGGAAAATTAAGTACAACGGCAATACTAACGTAGAAGATTTCATCGACCGAATTGAAGAAACAGCCGCGATACGCAACATTCCTACTGAGATACTACACCGTAACTTCATAGATCTCATCTCGCACGAGCTACTCTCCTGGCATAGAATCCACAAGAAAAAAGTAAACTCCTGGCCCGAACTCAAAGCTGCACTCCTGAAAAGTTTCGCACCAAAAGAAACACAGCATAGGATTAAGTCTACTCTGTTTTCCATCAAACAATTCTCCAACGAAACTGTAGCACAATACGCCCAGAGAGCAGATCTTTTAAACATCAAACTGACAACTCCAGTCCCTGAAACAGAGCTAGTCCCTATCTTGACTGATGGCCTCCTAGCAAGATATGAGAACATAATAACCTCTCAAAAAATATCCTCAGTAGAAAAACTCAAAGATGTCTGTCTTCTATTGGAAAACTATCAAGATAAAAGAAGAAACACCAAGACTTCTAACGAGCCCCTTCTACCAAGCCTCGCCTCTCGGTCATCCAATCAAATTAAACCAGAGTTTAACGAGAAGAAGTTTTGCACCTTTTGCAAAAGAACCGGACACTCACAATCATCTTGCTACAAAAAAGCTAAACTTTCGTATACCCAAGATAACAGGGGCCACCAAAAGCGCCCCCGTGACCATTCTCCTCAACATGACAACTTGAGGGAAATCTTCAAGAGATCAAGAAATAACCTTGAAAGATTACATCCTTCTAACAACTTAATTGCAAGACCACCTACAGATTTCTCTAAACCTCCGCCAAATTGGTCCAAGAGAACTCCAAAAAACTAAGACTCAACCCCTCGGAAGTTCATTCAATATCTAGGCCTACTGAATGGACCGAGTGGTTGAAACACATTGCATATTTCAAAGAGGCCTTACAACTTTCTACAGTAAGCTGCACTCAAGCTAAAGATGGTCGCCCATACGCGCAATTTTCTGTTAATGACGTCGTCTTCTCTGGACTACTGGATAGTGGAGCTTCAGTTAGCTGCCTCGGCGGTAACGCCCACATCCCCTTTGTCAACAATGGATTCACAATCAACAAACACCCCGCTTTCGTCACCACTGCAGACAACAACACTCAAAAAGTCACAGGAGCAATTGTCCTACCTGTCAAGTGTGGAAGTAAATCAATTCCAATAAATTTTCTAATTGTACCAACCATCACCCAGAAATTTATTCTTGGAATTGATTTTTGGAAAGCATTCAACATTGCACCCCAGGTTTTCAACCCATGCAACAACACCACACCCACCACCTCAATCAACGAAATCCGTACAATAATTCCGTACGAGAACCTTCACCCACCACAGGCCGAACAACTGGAAAGCATGATCAAGAAATTTGAATCAATCTCGTTCGAAAAGTGTGGACTTGGTTTGACAAATTTAGTCAAACATCACATCAAGACAAATGGACCACCTATCAAACAAAGATACTACAATTTGGCTCCCCAGAAACTAAAACTGTTGGAGAAGGAACTCGATGATATGTTAAATATGGGCATCGTGGTTCCCAGCAGAAGCCCCTGGACCAACCCCACACTCTTGGTATCCAAAAAAGACGGTTCCGCCCGATTCTGCCTCGACAGTAGAAGACTTAATGCCTGCACTGAGGCTGACGCGTACCAACTTCCGCTTGTACACGCAATCCTGGATAAACTACGCAACGCAAAATTCATCTCTTCAATAGATCTGTCCAAAGCATTCTGGCAGATACCTTTGGATGAAGTTTCATGTGAAAAAACAGCATTTGTAGTGCCCGGCAGAGGAATGTTCCACTTTAAGAGACTCCCTTTCGGTTTAAAAAACAGCCCTGCTGAGCTACAAAGACTGATGGACAGACTGTTCGGCCCCGAATCCGACAATAATTTGTTCTGCTACCTGGACGACCTAATAATCATCAGCGACACGTTTGAAAAACACATCGCCACCCTAGAAAGAGTATTCCAACAACTCAAGTTTGCCGGATTAACAATCAACCTAAAGAAATCCGAATTTTGCAAATCACGCCTACGCTACCTCGGCTTTGTAATAGACGAAAAAGGTCTAAGGACCGACCCTGCCAAAGTCGAAGCTATGACAAACTTCCCCAGGCCAAAGAATGCTAAAGAAGTTAAAGGTTTCCTTGGTCTCGCCGGATACTACAGAAGATTCATAAGGGATTTCTCCACAATTGTGGCCCCCCTTAATAAAATTACCGGTACCCGTAAAGGTGTCAGTAAATTCGCTTGGTCTGCCGAAACTGAAAAGGCTTTCACCTCTCTAAAAACAGCACTGCAATCTGCACCGGTACTAAACTGTCCAGATTTCAATCTGCCTTTCACCCTGCATACAGACGCCTCCAATGTTGGAATCGGCGGAGTCCTAACACAAGAATTCCCCGACGGCGAACACCCAGTGGCATACTTCTCTCGTAGTCTAAACAAACACGAAAAAAACTATGGGATAACTGAAAAGGAACTACTCGCAGTCATGGATTCTATCCACCATTTCCGCGGCTATATCGAAGGCAGTAAGTTCTCAGTCATCACCGATCACAGTAGCCTAAAATGGTTGGTATCATTAAGCAACCCATCTGGTAGATTGGCCCGCTGGTCGTCTCGCCTATCACAATACACCTTTGATGTCATACATCGTAAAGGCGCAGACAATATTGTCCCAGACGCCCTCTCAAGAATAGAACTCGCCACTCTGACCTCCGAGGAAGCAACACCAACTCCTACCACCAAAGACACTTGGTATTTAAAAACCTACGAGGAATGCAGGAACAACCCGCAAAAATTTTCCAACTTTATTATAAAAGAAGGTCGGTTATATCGTAACTGCAAACCACCACTGTCTATACTCGAGGACTATGCTTGGAAGTTAGTCATTCCCTCAGAAGACACACAAAAAATTATCATTGACAATCACAGCGCCCCCGGATCCATACACCCAGGAACTTTCAAAACCTATAAGAAGATAGCCTTAAGGTATTACTGGCCAGGCCTGTTTAAAGAAGTTCGCAACTACATCTCTAAGTGCGACATTTGCAAAGCATACAAACATAGTACTGCACCCCCATCTGGTCTCATGAATAACCCCAAACGAGCAGATAGGCCGTTACAATCATTCTCTATGGATCTCATCGGCCCTTTTCCCAGAAGCTACGCCGGAAACATGCATATACTTAGCATAGTGGATGTATTCACCAAGTTCTGTTGGATCTTCCCATTAAAAAGAGCCACAGCCTCTGCAATCATAAACTTGTTAGAAAAAAACATTTTTATCCCCTACGGCACTCCTCGCACCATCATTTGCGACAATGGAAAACAATTCATAGCTCTGGAATTCAAGGAATTTCTGGCCAAATATGGCATAAAAGATATTTTCTATAATACCCTTTACACGCCTCAAAATAATACGGTAGAGCGTTACAACCAGACCATCAACACAGCTCTGGCAATCCTGGTTGACAAAGATCAACGAACATGGTGCAAAAATCTAGAAAAAATTCAAGCTGCACTAAACAATACAGTGAACCTCACTACTGGGTACACCCCTTTCTTCCTCAAACATGGTATGGAACAAATTGTCCATGGCTCCTTGCATTGCGACGCTAGCCTCCCATCATCTTTTCCTCCTTCTACTGATAACCCATCAGAGAATTATGCTCACCGTCTTGAGGAACTTTCCGCTATCTACAGCGAAGTCACAGATGCGTTGATACTTGCTCACAAAAAGAGTGCAAACAGATACAATTTACGCAGGAAACATGTTACCTTTAAGGAAAACGACATAGTTTGGAGACGCAACAACACACTCTCACAAGGTGCTCTGTATTTCTCTGCAAAACTAGCTCCTCGCTTTGTTAAAGCAAAAGTCCTGAGAAAAATCTCCGATGTAGTGTACACCCTATCGGATGCCTCAGGGAAACACATCGGCAACTATCACGTAAAAGATATTGTCAAACTAGGAAGTGTGGACACAATAGACACCACCTTCACTAGCTCACACTCACATAACTAACAAACTTTTGGCTCTACCTTTGTCCCACGAGATTTGGCCCTCGTGCAGACAAACTGCATGTCTTAACGCGTTAGTTTCATATAAAAACTCGCTTTTTTCGACCTCTGCAAGGTAACCTTTTTTTTCTAAAACACAGAAGTGTCAACTGTGGTTTTTTTAAATCATTTCTCACCCATACTTGTACTATTATGCTCTTTTGTATAAACCCTTTGTTATTTTTGTTTCTTTGTCACACCTCACCGTGTAATGTTTATAAATTGTACTAATATTTTGTACGTATCTTCTCTAGAACTGATCATTCTAGTCAAGAGATTTTTTCTGCTTCCCAAACAATTGATGCTCCCGGAGTCGCGACCCTGGACATCATTTGTTAGTCGTCACCATTCTGACATTTGCGACACTAAGTACATAACTATTTTTTGTCGTAAATACCACAAAAGTCACGTACAACATTGTTTTGTAAATATTTTTTATGTTCTTTGTTCTTCACATTGTTCCTTCACATTGTTCTTTCACATTTGTTCTTCACATTTGTTCCAATGGGTTCCATCGTACATAAAACAATGGCCCCTTTGCAACATACACCCAATTGAGGTGAATTTTCTACCCCTGTAACTTGTAATCATAATGCGTGTGTAAATTCCAGTTTGGTATCGTCATTTGATTCAAGTTTACATAGGTGTAACAAATAAAAAGTTACAATTAACTTTGTTTTAAAGTTTTTTCAGTTTTTTCTAAAAAATTGAATGGCGCTCAACATTCCCATTTGCTCTATTTGTTGTTTTTTCAGAATTTGATATTGACACGTCAATTCTGAAAAAGGTTGTTGTAAAGGAGAACAAACACCGATTTGTCGTCCTCATCAATAACATTGTATAATACATAACACCTTTCGGTCACATTGAGTTTGTAAAATCTTAAGATCTCAACTTCCTGACCCCAATTTGTTATATTATGTACTATATTTTGACTTAAATAAGCATTAATTTGCCTTGTCAAATACACCGAGCCAGGTCACTCATATTAAGTCATCCTGTGTCTCTAGGTGCCTTTTGTATCAAATTTGTAACATAAAGTTCACAACATTCGTGTTTGTGGCAATTTTGGCAACACCAAGTGTGTTTCCTTGTTTTTGTTTGGTCATTTTAAGTAAGTAAAACCCTAAAAGGTCTTAAATAAACCACTACAAACCTTTTTTTTGTAAGCAAAGAGTTAGTAAAACCAAATAGGTCTCTTTTGCTATATTTGTGTCTTGTTTAAGACATCCTTGTTGGCATATGTCTTGTATTATTGCCAACTTAACGCATAAACCCAACCAAAGGTTATGCCGTCGTCATTTTTTGATAATACCAATAGCCACTACTTGATTGTTGTTGACATTGTGTATGTATCTTTTTTCCGGTATTGAAATGGTACTTTTTTATTATTGAACGTTGATATGTTATTTTCATGATACATGAGAATGTTACAATATCCACCATGAGACGAGGGATCGTTATAAAATCTAACACTATACATGAGAATGTTATAATATCTACCATGATACGAGAAGTTCGTTATAATTACTTTTTTTACTGGCTTACATACACTGTGGCCAAAGAGATAATTTGTTCCATTAAATGGTTATAAATATCTATGTTGTACCTTTCCTTTCAATACTAGGGTTCTTTCGTAATTCGTTCAATTTCTACATGAGACGTGGAGACGTTATAATACTTACCATGATTCGTGCGAACGATACAATATCTTGTTGTTGTTTTCTTTAAATAAGTTGACAATATGTACTTGTTCTACCGGACGTAGATCATTTTACCCTGACTTGTCACCCTTAATTGGGGCCCTTTTTTTGTATTACTCATGACACTGAGGGAAATGTCCTTCACTGTAGTGAGAATTTTTTTGTTCTCTTCAAACAAACATGAAGCTGTGCATTCAGCAATTTTTTTACGCTAACTGATACCTGTGGACTTCTTGTCAAACGGACCCAAGAACCATCCACTATCCATTGACCATGGACTAGCCATCAGCTTCACTGTTGGTTATGAGGTATCGTGTCGTGGGAGTTAATTGAGACAGTGACACAAAACCACCTAACTCGTTGTCTGGGAGACGAATAAGAAAAACTCCCAGGTTTGTGAAACGTGAGCAAGGGTCTGTCTTGTTCTCACAAACTGTAGAAGATTAAATACGACCCCTAATCTTTCACCAAATACACGTGAAAGATTAGATTGTTATTACTGTGTATTCTCCTTCACCTTTTCATCAAATTCATGTATATTTGTGTAAAGAGTTAGGAAATTTGCTGGTTGATATATTTCGTCCTCACATAGAGATCGAATTGGGAATTAGCTCAGTCACTATCAATTTTCGCTACTCAATCCTCCATCCTTCACCCCTCCATCAAACTCTTGTACATTTGTAAAAGTTAGGAAATCTGCTGGTTGACCACATTTCGTTCTCTGAAAGAGATCGAACGGAGAATCAGCTCCATCACCAGCAGACCTTCTCGCTCATCACCATTTTTTTTCTCATCCCTCATTATCCTTGAGGTTAATTTCATGAATCTGGAAGGTGTACCCTACGCACATAGCGTATCGTCTGTCTATAAGACAATCTTTATCCATGAAATTTGCTTCAAATCTCTCCTTTTCACCCCATACCTAGGTAATCAACACATTTCTTGTAATTTTGAAAGTCGTAAGTTGTTATCGCTCAAGCGCTAACACCGGCCATGGAAGGCCAACTTCTTTCAGAAACTTGGTGTTACTACTGTACAACCACCTACCTATACCTTGTATATCAAATAGGTAACCTCACGCCAGTCGTGATAGTTTTTTTTGTCTCCCCAATCTCGGGATACTCATGGTATAGTCAGCATAATAGATCTCTCTCTACTCTCTCTAACTCTCTCTAACCAACGACGTTTTTTTTTTTGTCTTTTTGTCTTTTCTCTTGAACACAATTTGTTTCTCTCCAAACGTTTTTTCATCATTGGTCTACCAGGCAGGTAAACTTCAAGAATTTTGACTATAATAATAACCTGTCCCCGGATTAAAAAGAAGACCAGCAGCCCTTCTCATCACCTGCAAGCTGAGCTTCTCTTCTTTGCCGCCTTCACTTCCATCACTCACATCTCTCCAATCTCTGCGTACCAAAAACACCCGACCGCACCCAAATTAGGTGTGAGTCGTGCGTGCAGTTGCAAATCAAGTTGTCTCATCATTCAAACCACATTCAAAAAGAACCAACCTCAGAGCATGCCAGCTCAAGGTTAATTATGTTCCTGCAATCAACCACCTGCCGTTTGTGCAATCAACCACTTGCCGTTTGTGCAAATCAACCACTTGCCGTTGTGCAAATCAACCACCTGCCGTTTGTGCAAATCAACCACTTGCCGTTTGTGCAAATCAACCACTTGCCGTTGTGCAATCAACCACTTGCCGTTGTGCAATCAACCACTTGCCGTTTGTGCAAATCAACTACTGGCCATCGTACAAATCAACCACTTGCCATTTGTACAAACCAACCACTTGCCGATGCGCAAACTCAACATAATAGCCATTACACGCATCAACCATCAATCAACTTATTGGTATTACTCCTTGTTAATACCAACTTCATTTCACCTTGACAACCACTGCTCCACCACATCAGCATAATGGAATTCACGCTGGTACAACAACAAAACCCGGATACTTCTGGCCCTCCGCATCACCATCCCTCAACCACAACCAAGAAGCACAGTTCAATTTCTATGGCCCTAGTGATACGTGAGTGCAATCTCAAATGGGTCAAGTTACAGTGAAAATGTAACTTTAATAACTTCAGTGAAATTACGTCTACTTGGTACTCTACGAAAACACTACGCTCTTCAAACTTAGCTTACAGACCAATGAAATTTTAGAGTCCTTTCTGTTCTTTTCATCACTGCATAACCTTGTATGTTTGTTCTTTTCATCACTGCATAACCTTGTATGTTGTTCTTTTCATCACTGCATAACCTTGTATGTTTGTTCTTTTCATCACTGCATAACCTTGTATGTTGTTCTTGTCATCACTGCATAACCTTGTATGTTGTCTTTTCATCACTGCATAAACTTGTATGTTGTTCTTGTCACCACTGCATAACCTTGTATGTTTGTCTTTTCATCACTGCATAACCTTGTATGTTGTTCTTTTCATCACTGCATAACCTTGTATGTTGTCTTTTCACCATTGCATAACCATGTATTTTTTCTTTGTTTTTTTTGTAAATCAACACTTTTTTTTCTCTCTCTACTCACCTCACGACAAGATGAAGAGGATTTTTAGCGCCTAAAGCTTCATTACCACGTCGCCCTTTACTGGCGGAGGGGGAATGTGTTACGTAATATAATTCCCCTACAGTTAAAACAATGGTCACTCTACAATAAAGAACGTTTGGCCACCTTACTAACCATGCGCCCAGATGTTAAAATCACGTGCACAATAGCGGACCGTCGGCAGCAAGCAGCGCGCCCCCCGTTCCCCGACCCGCGCTTGCTTAGCGGCGCTTCCCCAGTCCAGCACCGGCCTCCGCGGTGGCAACAGGGTCTCTTGTATACGGACCGCAAACACTCGCAATGACTTGCATAATTACGCGAACAGACGGAATCACGTTCCAGTTTCCTAATTAATCACTTTCGAATTTACAATCATGTTTATTATTACGGTTCGAGCTAACTCAATGGAGGCCCGTTCCCGTGTAAAATCCCGAGTGCATTTCTCCGCCTCAACTGACCCGCCGCCTGTGAGCGCGGGTACATCTGGCTCAACATGATGCCCCATACAACTCCTCAAGACGATTCGTAAGCTTTCAACCTTCCCCCTTTTCTTGTGTTCAATTCTCGTAAACTCTTGTAGAATCCACGCTTTATCTGGTCGTCATAAATTAGTAGAGAGAGTTAGTAGGGAGATCTATGTCAACCTGTATTTCTCGAGACAATTAATATACCTTGTGCCTTACTACCCATGTGTTATTATTGTGTGATATACCTACCCTTTGACCTCCTAACCGATGGACGAGCCTGATGACCAAAGAAGCTGCCCGCCCCTGATCGTACACGAGTCGCCTGCTTTACCATCTTATCTGAGCTCAGCCAATTAACTACCCGGTTCGATCCCGGTTACCCATATGTTAGCACTTGTTATATGTTAGCACAGTAAGGGAGACTCAAAGAGACATATGAGCTGTTCCCAAAACGAAATGAAGCAGAAGTTAGATATAATTGAGCTTATTTCTGGCGCACATACAGACGAATAACACACTTCTGGTTTATCTAATAAACACCAATGTATAATGGCGAGATAATTACTATAAGTCTGAGAAAGACATTATTGTAACCTTTCCGTTACCAAGTTCAAATTTTCCTACTCCAACCTCCTCCGTGGATGAACTAAAAAACAAAGGTAAATCAATAGAAAATGATTCCATACTGTTTTTTTTAATATTATTTTATATATATATAAATTACAAACAAAATGAACCTTTGTCTGTGCAACTGGGAAGGATTCCCGTTTCGGGACAGCCAAATTGTGCATTTAGTACATAATATTATTACAATGGAATGGCGATGCTGTCAAAATAAATTTTGAGAACATTGTTGATTGCATTCGAAGTGACAGGATGAATTCTTTATCCTTGAAAGAATCGCAAAGATGTAATTTATTACCAGGGTCAATTTGGATAACATTAGTAATTGCATTCAAAACAGATGAATGGTTTCTTTCGGGACATCACAAGTCTGAGATTCTTTCCAGGGCATTTTGGAGAACATTTACAATTGTATAGTTAGAATTTCGACATTTATAAATCAGTATAAGACATATGAATCCTATAGTACTTTTTTTTAGAATTTCTTAGGTGATAGAATTACACATCACTAGACCAGAATATATGCCTTATGACATATGAATTTCCAATTTTAAAATGTCAATTCTTTATTTATTATATGACTAGTCATTATTATGCAGTAATCGAAATAAAACCATTATCATTATTAGTATTCCATTTGGTAATCGGTTTGATGACAAATCAGAATATTTAAGAAAGGTTAAGAGAAAGAATCAACAATCGATAATAATATATTATTGTATAAGAGGATAATAATAAGTCTTACTGGGACGACGCGACGCCTCAACCAGCTCGGCCGTTGGAACCTAATTATTTAACGTTCGTAAAACAGGATTTTACGTAACAGATTTTAATCACAGATCCACGATTGGGCTTTTATATAACAATTAAAACAAATTCAACAAACTTCTCAGAAATGGCGACATTGCAAGCTAACTCCAGACTTTCTCTAGGCATTCTTCAATCTCACTAAAAGGAACGACACATCTCGCTATCGGGGTCAGGTCTTGAGCCTACGATCGGCTAAGGATCTCTGCTCGTTCAAGGCCGTGCGTCCGCTAATATAGACCATCCGTGGTACACCGTTAGATAGGTAGCGTGGAGTAACAATACAGTTATAATAATTTGCGTAACCAGTAGGAGATCTACGATGTACTGCGTTCGTAGATAAGGATGCTGTAATAAGTGTGAGCGAGAAAGTATTCGGGGTCGCGCGGTTTCGTCACGTTACTAAGGAAGCCCCAAGCCTTAGCACTTTTCATAGGACATGTGCTTTATGTGTAAAAAATAATTTTTAATTGTTGAACATAATCACCAATATTATTTTAGTCACCTAGATATCTTATATAATGTAATTTTGTGTATTTATCTTTTTCTATTAAAATGTAATTATAAATGTTATTTTTGTACACTGTATTTATTGTATTTTTTTATATGTTATTACTAGATGTATGAAAAATTTGCGTACATCTAAATAAAAATCCAAAAACAAAAAAAACAAACTAGTTATTTTTATCGATCTTAAATTAGATCAGATTATAAATCAGAATTAACAGTAAATTATCAGCTATCTTCCCAGTTGCGACTGTAATAATTAAAACATTGGATAATTCCTCTTCTTCAGTGATATATTACATTGATGTGTATAACCTTCAAAAGTCATTAAAAAGTTATTTCTACAAAATAGATAATCATTATTTATTTTTATTTTGAATAGAATATCGAATTCGAGCGATCATTTAAAATTATAGAATCTAAAATTATGGGATAAGCGTTGAAATCTAGGTAGATATTTTGAGGAATGGTATCAATTAAATAATACGGTAAATTTATATGTATGACACCAACCGTTCCATAGTACTCAGTTACCATTGAATACACATTATTATCGCTAAGCATATAAACAGCCAAACTGAGTACGGTAGCAATCATTAATGAAGACCGGTAGCTTCCAGAATATTGATAGAAATATATCGAAAGCAAAAATCTTTTGAAATATGTATATTAACATTTTCAATCATTTATCCGCTCCCAAAATAAACGGTAAAATATCGTGGGTTTTGAAGTGGGCTTCGATTTTCAGCTTGAAGTATTCTACAAAAAATACCGACAGATGTATTGGCAATCCTTAAAAGTGCTTTTGTTTGATTCAATCCACTCTTTCAAATGATTTATCTTTAAAAAAATAATTTAATTAACATCCATCACCATAAAAGGATTTTTGAAGATTATGACAGATTTAATGTAACTATAAATATTTCTTATCTTGTTTTACAACTTACTAAACAAACCTATGATGTGGATTATATTTTGCATCATTGATAAACAAATGTGCTATTTATTTTTGTATCAAGGCTACCAAAATATATATTTTTCAAGATAACTGTTGTAATTTGGTTAAGTTATTATTATCCGGTTAATCGTAGTTTTTCATGGATGGCGGTTCGTGCACCATCCGACAGAGACAGCATGTCGGTTGTACCTAAATGGTTCCGAGTCCAGCCGAGATTAGCCAATTCTTAGGCAGGAAGCTCATTAATAATTATAATTATAATAATAATAATAATAGAATAATTCAAGACTGATAGGACAGATGTTCGTCCTGCTGGAGATTTATACCTATATTTATTTAGCCGGACACTCGTACTATCTCGTCAAGTTACAACGCGTGCGACTCAAACATGGCGACGGGTGCGGTGGAGTGCAACAATACAGGGTCACGGGACACGGCTGGCCAGCGACGCAAAAGGCCGCGGCGGGAGCTGTCGATTGCTGTTTTTGGCGGGAAAACGATGTGTCACTTAAGATCCAAGTTAGTGTTACTGCTAAGTTTTAATTTGTACGTGTTAATAGTTATTATTATTAAAGATAGTAGTCCATTATTATTTGTAGATTGTGAAAATTTTTTGCTGATTTCCAAACCAGTTTTGATAAAAAACAAGTAATTTTGGCGATTCCTTGTCCCTTATGGACATAAAGGTGTCCCTTAACACCGAACAAGGAACAAGTTTTTTTTTCTCGCAAGTATCTACACTTTTTTAAAATAATTGGTCAAAACTACAATGGCCGATAAGGGAAAACTAACCAAGGGCTTGATGGTCAAAGGAAAAAGTGGAAATGAAGTGGTACGCCAGCCAACTTTCGTAGTTATTTATTAATAAAAAGAATACCGAACATAACTACAGAAATAAAAAGAAACCATTAACTCCAACACCTGAACCTGACACAGAAAATACGACTTGCCTTGTTTGCTTAGAGGACAACAACGAAGACTGGATACAGTGCTCTAGCTGCAATAGGTGGGCACATGAAGCATCCCTGAATGTGCAGATGACTACATATGTGATCGATGCAGATTGTTTTGAAAGTGTCCGGAGCTGGGGGTTCGAACTTGAGTCCGTCCGGTAGAAGGTGCCACTTGCTAGAATTGCATTGTTTATCACCAAATTTTAATTTAGTTATATAAAATAGTTTATGCAGAAGTTGCATTTTTATTGATTTATTTTCATTTTATACTTAGTTGAGTTAATTATATCATAAATAAAGTAATTTTTCTCGGAGCGGTTTTGATTTTTTTTTTTTTAAACCTTAGGTGTCCGCCGCTGGGGGACTTCCCCCTACATTAAATTTACTAAACAGTGTGCAATCGCGCTAAAACCAATGGACTTAATTGCAAATTTTAATTCATTTTTCTATTCTATGCTTCCGAAATTTCCATAAAACAACAACTTAAGCATTAACCATCATATTCTAACTTGTTTTTTCTTTTCGAATTAGTAAGTATATAATTTGTCCCAAAAACGTTACTATCTCAATAAGCTTTTTTCACACTTTCTTCGGGCAGGAATGAACCATAATGCTCTAAAATGCAAATAAGTCTAAATAAACACGTCGATTTCACAATTGTTAAAAGAATCTTAACTGAACCATTTAAGCGGCAACCATCGTGAAACGGAAACAGAAAGTACAAACAAATTTACAGACGTAGGAAATGCAAAACGGTCGACTTAATGCATGCTAAAATCACTAACCAAATACACCGAAATTTTCTTCGTACTTGGTATCCGGTAATTGACGGCTACACAAGAGCTAAACGAAGAAAACCACTTTAAAAATTATACGTTAATGTTAGCTCAGAGGGTTGGAGCTGGCGACACGGTATCACATCCTCATACAAAAAAAAAAACAACCTCAGATAACACATCTGCTCTGATGATGGACACTGCAATGCTGTCCGAAATGTTGGATAAAGAAGGAGTTAGCGCAACACGGCATAACACCCCAAAAACAAATAACAAAAAAACAAATAACAGCTCATATACACTATACAGTATACACCTTTGACATTTCTTATAACAATTTTCGATTCTTATATTTTTTGACGAATTTTATCTATTAGTAATTAATGCAAAAGTATAAAGGAAATATATGAAGAAAAAAAAGTATTATGGATGATAGATGATGGAAGAAACTAGCATTTATCACAATTTATACAATTCTCAAATAGGGAGGCGGGAATGGGTACCGCCGCCCCGGCAACCATTCATTGGATAACCAACACCTCTGCCACAGGTCACCCCAGGTGGTTCGCTACGACCCCCAGATTCCTACCCACCATTCATACCCATTTCCTTCAAAGATCTGTATGTCCATTCTTTCAATAAAAAACCTCTCCACACAACATCCTCAAAGATGATATAGGCCTTGAGGAAAATTATTTTCTTCGGAGCTTCCTGTGTGGAGCTAATGTAAAAAAAACTCATTGGCCTTTATAGCAGACAATCTACAAGCGGTAGGGAAAGGTTAAGTAAAATAAGAAACGAAAACTTTACGTAAATCTACGCAACGTCTTAAATTTTTTATTTTATTAAATAACTACTCAAAACAATCAAATTTAACACAGAACAGCGAAAAAGCCTCTGCACGCCACTGGCTTCCTTTCCAGAACATTTCACAAGGTAGTATCGTAGAAATTAGCTAAAACAGTACCTACATTCAAAGTTTCTCAGAAGTTAAATAACACTGTAAAATAATACATTGTTTAAGTTGCTCCTCTCTGTCTGAGAAGTTGATTCATTTTGCTTGCTTAGTAGTGAGAAATTTTCTTAACAAGTTAATTTAAGTCTTCTGAGAAATTGTGTTAATGAGTCACGTGTTATTGCAAAGGTAATTTATTACGTTTAAGCTCAATTCTTTAAGTACACATCAGCTAACCTGCATCCCACGGTTGAATTTGGCAACCAAATCTGGTCTCGAGCCCCAAAAGAACTTAAAAAAACCTCGACTGATAGATTTATATATATTAACAAACGGATTGCAATCTTAACACTATATGGTCGGGCATTTTACCGGCATATTGGGGGCGAAGCGCGGGTGTTTATTTTTAATTTTACACCATATTTGTCTTTCCCCAAAATATTCATATCTTATGATCTATTTGATATTTTTCGATGAAACTTTCAGTGTGTGAGTAAAAAGATGTCTCTATTTATTTATTTAGCAATGTACGAGTAATTCCTTTTTTTATGAACATAAACTTTCTACTTTCTTGGGAATCATAGAAAAAACAGTATTTCACAATCGAAATAACATATTGAAATTTATTCATACAAAATTATAAGAAATTTTCAATCCATATAAAAAAACTATAACCTAATATTGCTTCAATGTGTGATAGCGTTCGAAACACTTTCCCTTATGCAGGGGCACATTGCAAAACTTACACATGTACCGCGTTTCACTGCGTAGTTTGTGAGCGGAACATACGCGACAACGATTTTATTTTTTTGTTGTGTTTCAAACTCATTGTATTGACGTGTAGATAGATCGGGTACCGCCGACAATAGAAAACACATGACCCCGCACCCATTTAGAACCCCTTCTTTACAAGTTTCGGGCTCCTTACCGCTTTGCGCAACAAAACGAGTAAACTCGTCTCCCGCGTCTTACTGTAAAAAGGCGTATGACGAGTTTTCTCGTTTCCCGCAAAGAATATGTTAAGAGCACAATCCTGTAATTTTGTTTACCGATATTTCAACGTAAGATTGGTCCCTTCGGCGCCGGTTTACAGACAGGAATTTCCGTTCTTGAGTTCCAACAGCTCGGCTGTTGAACAATTTTCCGGCCTCTATGTTTCTTCCCTCCTGAAACATGAGTCTCTGGGTCTCTTCAAGACTCAGGTTCACTCCTTCCTTTCCACCAAGAGACCCTCAACACAGCATCTGAAGATGACACAAATTATTTACCTTAGGGCTTTTTGTGCAGAAAACAGAAGCATTTTTCCTTTACCACTAAATGTCTTTTTTAATGAAAATAATGCACGAGAGTCCCAACTGTTCCAGCAGGAATACAGTATCCCTAATTGGGGGAATTTTGTGAGGTATACATGATAACTGATGCTGAGGATTGTAAGGAAGAAAAGGAGATGGATAGGAGGATGGTTGAGAAGTACCTGGCTATTCAAACCTGGTCACCAAACACGGTTGTAGCAATTTTAAGCATCGGATATGATTTTATATTATCACAGCCAATAGTCTTATCGTGATTTATTTTTGGGTTATTTTGCCTTGTTATACTTCCTACTTCTCTAGCCAAAGTTTTGGAGAGCGTTAAAGTATCCATTGGCTAAAGAAAGCGAAAATGCAATACGCTACAATAACGCAAAAATATATCACTATCGTTTCATATAATCAACGTTTCAATTCTGAATGATGGTTTTCCACCAGGGCGATACTAAAAGTATCTTCCAGTCCGGAACGTGCGGTAAATATATTAAAAGTACTTTGTATTATTTTTATTTGCGCACGGCAGAATAGAACCCGCGGCCACTGAATTGTCGCCAATGACCAACCGCTCCACCATGGAGTTCTTTATTACATAATTCTGAAAACATGTTCTTCCTCAGAGTGAATTCCTAAAATGTTTTTCCAAATTCTGAAGATGGTTTGCTTCTTCTGCTTTATTTATTATACTCATTGTTAAAAAACAAAACAGAAATTGTGTGTTGTTTGAGTATGTTGTTCGTTTTCTACGAACACATCCACAAAACTTTAAAGTTATTAGCTTAGTAGCTTTGTTATTTTTTTGCTTATAGAAACGTTGCAAAGAGAAAGGGCAACTGTTAGTAAACCCACGTACTAATTAAATAAGAAGCCTTCAGAGGAAAGGTTACATGGCAGTATTTCTGAACAAATGCCAAAAATTATTGTTTCAGTTTTGCTACCCACATCCAGCAAATAATAATTTATTTAAAACCAATGAAATTGATCTCACAAATTTAACAGACAGTTGTGACAAAGATGGACATCCAAACTATACAATATTATTGTTTATATTAACGAAATAGATTTTAGTATGGGCAGCGTTTTTGTATTTAAAAGTTGCGACGAATACTACATTCTACATCACGGATGTAATTGATATGAAAAGATACGCTTACTATCTTACACTAAAACGTATTCGAATTTTTGCTTCTTTTGATACGTTCGCTATCTCACTTTCTCTAATGGAGCTTAATATCTTCAAGAAAGAATCTAAACAATTAAGGTTTTTACTAATAATTTATTTTTTACTAGGTTTTTACAGTGGTTGCTATGTGTTGGGAACACATTGTTGCCGCACACAGTGGCATTTGGCAGTTGTTAGAGATAGCCCACGACCAGAGCCGGTCCTATGTGGGCGCTATTGGAGCAGTCCGAGCAATCCGAGCGCCGATTTGCAAAGACTCTGATAATACCTGACAAATAACAGTCCTAACACAACACTCTTGAGATTATTTTTCATAAAATATGGCGCAATTCAAAAATACAAATCATTCGAATATTTTTGATTACAGTTCATCTACCGAGGCGTCTACTGGTTTTGACAAGGGGCACCAAAATTTTAATCGCGCCAGGCACCGTTTGACTCAGGGCCAGCTCTGCACACGACCTCACGCGACACCTGACAGCTTAGTACTCAAACCACCAAACCGAAAGTACGACAATTACCGTTTTTTTCGCATGCCACTTTTGGGATTTCTGCAGCATGTCTATATTTTGTAATTTCGTAGTTTAAAACACCGCAGGGCCTTACTAAAGTGTTTCATTTACACAACTGATAAACAACCGTTTACCATACCTAAATTGAGTCTTAGTTTGAAATAGATAAAACGTTTTTAAATATCTAAATTCTTCCTTAAACGATATTGACGTTTCTTTGAATAAATTGAAAATTTACAAAGTGAAATAACATACATGGTGTATGATAAAGTATGTAAGTATTTAAGTGTTCCATGATAACTCAACACAGTGACAATTCAACACGCTTTTAAAAAGTGATATAAAGTCATTAGAAACGATGAAAAAAAAATTTTTTTAACCTAACCTAACCTACATAACCCAGTTAATAATTTTTTTCTTTCATCACTTTCCGTGACTTTATATAACTTTTTAAACATGTGTTGAATTATCGTTGTGATGATTTATCCAGTTACCGTATTTAAGTACATACTTACAAAACTTATGATTACATAGAAGATTTTAATTTTGAATTATTAAATAAGAGAAAATTCGAAAAATACTTTTTTTGGACGCAAGGTCTACTGTTGACAGAATTACTTGTATTCATATAAATTACTTACCAATATTCTTCACCAAGATGAATTTTGTTGATATCGTTAAAACGTCAGCGCGAAGAAAGTGTTGGACTTACCTGAAAGCAAAGAAATACAAAGTTTTATTTTCGTTTATTTATTCTAGTATATAACAAATTTTAAAAAATGCGTTAGCCATTCGTCAACCTAGGACAGTCCTGTGCCTATATGAAAAGCAACCTAATTTAAGTGAAAATATGCCAATCTACTTACTTATCAAAAGAACTCTTTGCCAAAGTTGAAGGCTAAGATATTTACAAAAATGTTCAATATTTGGGGATCAATGGTGAGGAACGAAAATAAAAAGTGTGTCGTGAAGGTCACTGTGTTTATTGGTGAGTCAGTTTGAGCCGTGACGAGGAGACGACGTTGGACAGATGTATTCTCCGGACGCTGCGGTGATGTGCTGGTCAAGCGCGGTTCAGTGAGTCGACGCCGGGCGCTGGTGACCGGGACTCGATGGCGGTCAGGCACTGACGATCTGGGGAATCAAAACTCCAGTGCTGACGGAAGGGCCGAAGGTGCGGTGGACCTTGTAGGCGGTTGAACGGGAGTGGCGTAGACCAGTGAGGATGCTGCGTGTCCTCGTGGTGATCATGTTGGCGTGGAAGAAGCGCTAGGTCAGAGACACTGGAACCAGGGCGCTTGTAATCCGAGTAGCGCTTGCCAGGGACGGCGATCTGGACAAGGCGCTATGATGATGTCCCGTTGGAGTCCATGATGGTATGGGCGAAGCCGGGAATATTGTCCTTTGCACTAGTAAGAGGAGCGAGGGTGCTCACTCGTTGAGCCTCGTTAACTGATGGCTGAGAGATGACTGACTGACTGACTCGCTGCGTACTCGGGCTTATTTATACTACACGGCCGATGGCGACAGTAGGTAGTAAATTGCAATTAAATCGAGGCCACTCGCTCGGACTGTGTGTTTCGGGAACCTTCGACAGCGCGGCAATTATGCATAGGCCGTAGACTCGAACCTTCTGGCGAGTTGTAGTATCCCAGACGGACTGCAGTATTATTGTCATTGATAGGCAAGTAGGTGCTTGAAGTACGTAGGTTGCTTTGTTTACGATGCGATTTAGACTGCAGGTACATAATTCGGGAGTAGGTACTAAGTAGGTCGAGCGGTTTATTATTAATTAGTTAATCTAGATTTTTCTCTACGCCACAAACAACCCCTTCCCAGCAGCTTGCTGAGGGCTGCGATAGAAGAAATAGCTCGGAGATGAACGTCTTTTAAATTGTGACACTTCATAAAAAAAATTTTTTTGCAAAACACATGTTCACAACACAGGCTAAAGATACACTCAGATAACCAAAATCGAAAAATAGCCTATAGGTGGCAACACAACATAAAAACATACCCAATTTTAATCAAACTCGGGGTGCGTCGTCTTCACTCCTAAAAATAGCATCGATGTCAAGTCAAATAATTTTTGGAAATAATAAATAAGAGTGAAAATATTCTACGCGAATTCTGTGAGTCAAATATGGCATAATAAATATGAGTAAAATAAACGACTTAACTTTTTTATTCAAGATTCTAAACTCTAAATTCGACTGTTGTGAACTTCTGCAACTCATAAACTTACGAATACCTACAATAACAAGACGACAAAATACACTATTTCACTGCAACACACATAAGCGCAATTACATTTCGAACTCCACAATACAACGGTTTCACACTATAGGAAACCAATACTTAGGTGATGTCGATATATTTAATATTAACTTTGCGAATTTTGTGGATTACGTATAAGACTTATTTAAACACTATTCCTAAATGGAAGTTACATTTTTGTAAGCCATTCAAATATCTGTATTTTTTAATTTATGTTCTTTTATTTTTGTTATTTCTTTCTCATGTTTCAAAACTGTTATTAAAATTGTACCACCTACATGTAAAAGCCCTCTGGGCGGTAAATAAATGAATAAATAAATTATAAAAAAATATATTTCTTAAATAAGCTGTCAAAAATCAGATAATTTGTGAATATTTCCGCTTCTCATTGAAATCAGAATAAATTCAATATTTCTGAACGTACCCAAAAACTGAAAACCTTTTAAAATTTTATAAAATACACTTTTAATTTTCATATTAAAAATAAATATATGATTTTCGAAATATTAAAATGTTGAAAGCAAATATAAAAAAAATAATAAAAATCGCTCACCTTAGGTTTATTCGTCTAAATACTGAAATTAAATTACTGATAGCAAAGAAAAACACATATTTTAATATACGAATATATTTTAAACATTGGAGCTACCTCAAATTTTTTCAATACATATAAAAATAATTAATTAAAAATTCATACATTTTTCTAAAATTGCGGTCGGAACCTTTGGTTTGATAAAGGTATGCATTTTAATTATTCCATTTTATCTTTCATTTCTGCATATTGCATGGTTTACAGTTGCCATTTTATCTTTCATTACTGCATATTGCATGGTTTATAATTGCCATTAAACTTTCATTACTGCATATAGCATGGTTTACAGTTGCCATTTTATCTTTCATTTCTGCATTTTGCATGGTTTACAGTTGCCATTTTATCTTTCATTACTGCATATTGCATGGTTTATAGTTGCCATTAAACTTTCATTACTGCATATAGCATGGTTTACAGTTGCCATTTTATCTTTCATTTCGGCATTTTGCATGGTTTACAGTTGCCATTTTATCTTTCATTACTGCATATTGCATGGTTTATAGTTGCCATTTAACTTTCATTACTGCATATAGCATGGTTTACAGTTGCCATTTTATCTTTCATTTCTGCATTTTGCATGGTTTACAGTTGCCATTTTATCTTTCATTACTGCATATTGCATGGTTTATAGTTGCCATTTAACTTTCATTACTGCATATAGCATGGTTTACAGTTGCCATTTTATCTTTCATTTCTGCATTTTGCATGGTTTACAGTTGCCATTTTATCTTTCATTACTGCATATTGCATGGTTTACAGTTGCCATTTTATCTTTCATTACTGCATATTGCATGGTTTATAGTTGCCATTTAACTTTCATTACTGCATATAGCATGGTTTACAGTTGCCATTTTATCTTTCATTTCTGCATTTTGCATGGTTTACAGTTGCCATTTTATCTTTCATTACTGCATATTGCATGGTTTATAGTTGCCATTTAACTTTCATTACTGCATATAGCATGGTTTACAGTTGCCATTTTATCTTTCATTTCTGCATTTTGCATGGTTTACAGTTGCCATTTTATCTTTCATTACTGCATATTGCATGGTTTATAGTTGCCATTTTATCTTTCTTTACTGCATATTACTTGGTTTATAGTTGTCATTTAACTTTCATTACTGCATAAAGCATGGTTTATAGTTGCCATTTTATCTTCGATTACTGTTGATCTTATAACATTTATTAGATCTTTATAAGATTTATTTATCTTAGTTTTATTTTTCTTTATTTTTCTTTTATCTTTATTTATTTATCTTTTTATCTTTATTTCTTGGCAAGGAGTGTGTGCCAAGACCGAGTTGTTTGGCGGTCCGTCCTCTCTGCCTACCCCTGCGGGGAAACGGCGTGATGGTTAGTTAGTTAGTTAGTTAGTTAGATCTTTATAATTGTAAAACAAAAAAGTATAATCACATTGCAAAGAAAATTGACCATATTTATTAATAAATGCGATGAGATTCATAAATTCCACAATAATTCTGCGCTAGTGTAATTATAAGAAAAGGTTCCGTTAATCCAGAGGTCAAGCGTTGTATATTAGAGAAATGACTTGGTCCGACTTTCGTAGCTTATTCACGGGACGTTTTTCTCTTCAATCATCAAAGCCGACAAAAAGGCGTTCGATGATTTCTTTTGGGACCCCAATGTGACCACACAAATTCACCAGTCACAAAATTGGATATTCAGTTCAGTTTTTCAGTTTCAGTGCCGGCAACCCGGGCGTTTATTTAATTTCATGTTTGTTTACATTGTTTTCTTTTCTTTTACCCGCCTCACTAGACAAAGTCTGTTCCGAGGCGGGCAAATCACATATTATATTTGTTCCAAAAGAAATGTATGTATTTAAAAAAAATTATATACATATGTATGTAAAAAGACAAAAAGATACAATTATGTGGTGGTATATTAAATATTTACAATACATACTTTTTAAATTAAATTTTGTGACAATTGAATATAGATATAGCGGTTACATGATAATTAGTATTGCAAAATTGCAGTTTCTCGCATTTGTTTTATTTGAATATTATATAATTTCGTGAGAAATTGTATGAAATGTTATTTATTTAGAATATTTTGAATATCTGTTCTTTCGTTTTCATTCAGCCATAATACAAATCTTTTGAACAGCCAATTCAAATTATTTGGGGTGACGTAAGTTTTTGTTTGTGTTAGGAAGGTATTGAAAATGTGTGGTGCTAGGTAAGATTCGTGTTTTTTTGCAAAAGTTGATTTGATATGGGGAACTTGAAAGTGCTTATTAATTTTTGCTCTTGTGTTTTGCGAGTGAGGTATGTGGAGATGTGAAGTTTTGATACAGTTTTTGTAAATGATCTTCCTTATGAATAGTTTATTTACGTCTAGTAATTTGTTTTTGATCATTAACTGTTCCGTCGGATGTTGGTAAGGTTTTTTAAACATAATTCTAATTATTGTTTTGTGATTTATTTTAAGGGAATTGAGGTAAGTATCTGCTGCTCCTCCCCAAACTGATATTCCATACGTTAAAATACTTTGACAGAGTGCGAAATATATATTTTTTAGTTGATTTAATGACATGATGTTTCGTATTGTTTTGAAGATGTATGATAATTTTCGTATTTTTTTTGATAATATATTAATATGGAGATCCCATTTTAGTTTATGGTCTACAGTTAAACCTAGATATTTAATATTGTCTGCATAAACAATTTTGTCACAAGTACAGCATGTGTTATTTGACGAAATATTGGTGCAGGGGTTAAGATGTAGTTGTGGCTGGCTATGTGGTTGACCAGCCTTTGTTTTGCTAAAAGTTAGATATTTTGTTTTTGAAATGTTCAGTGTTTATTATTTTGTAGCCATTTATTTACTACAGTCATCCCTGTTTCTGTGTTTTTGAATACCTTTTCCCATGATTGTGCCTTGAACAAAATTGCAGTGTCGTCTGCATAACTGATTACTTTGTACTCAATTTTTCCTAGGTTATATTATATTACTAAACACGTCAGTCTAAATTTTTCTTTCGTTTGCTTTCTTAGATTTATATAGAATATCCGCAATATTCTTTCAACGAAGTCATTATTTATCTTGCATATAAATAAACTGCTGTAGTTGTTTGCTTGTGCTAAGCAAATTAATATATTACATACTAGCTCTTAGAAAATCACGAGATGCGTATGACTACATAGAAGCGCTATCGCGTTCTCGTCGAAACGTGTTCCACTATTCAACACTTATCAAATTAGTCTAATTGAACACTTCGTATCTCATCTAAAAATGAAACATCAATGGGGATGGATAGGATAATTGTGAAAATGGCAATTGATATATATTTAAAATATTTTATATTAAGGTGCGTTTACAGAAGTTTAGGAAACAAAATTTTCGCGAGCCGATCAACGTTTGCAGTTACTTCGTTCAATTCCCACAATTCGCTCGGCTCGCGGAAATGTTGTGCTGTTTATCTGTAGCAATATAGGTAGGTAATATATCTCTTGTCTGAATTCTCTAAACAAACGCTTACAATTTTCGATGACACTTTAATTCAAATAAAATCGAAGAGTTCGTTGAATTGGAGTTACAGACAGACAGAATCACAACCAAAAATAGTATTTTTAATAAATCATTGGCTAAAATTTTGTCAAAGTTTCACGCAGTTTATGATTCAATTGAAGAATTTAGGTAAATAATGCCAGAATATCGACTCCGAAATAAAATATTGAATAGTACTGGCGGCATTTCCAGAGGAATTCAATGGACCGCCTAAGGCTGCATATTTACAAAGCCTGCACAGTTTAATGGCGATTTTTTTTTTTTTTTTTTTTACACCTCACACGAGCGCCCCTGCCTTCATGGTGAAACTATATCTATATTCTACATAAGAGCTGTAGGAAGGTATTTATTAATGCGGTTCTTGAGGAGGCAGGGATCATATGAATAAGGAAAACAGATTCCAGTAGCTAGTAACCCGTTCTCATGAAGACCACATCAACTGTGAATGGGTGTTCCGCTTGTGCATCGTGCACCGGTGCACAGTTAATCAATTCTGCAATTAGGCTACATTGAAATACATGTAGAGCAGTTTTGACACTCCAACATTGCGTATATGCATTAGAAACGGTAATCAGTTTGTTAACAACGGATTTTTAAGCAGACAGACCGCTTTTCTTTGCACCGAATCAAGTAGGTTATAAGCTATTTTGGATCTGCAGCCCAGAAGAGAACGTAATTGAAAAATATAATTGTCCTATGCAAGACGCCCAGTTCCTTGTAAGCCTCGTTAGAAGATTGTAACAGATTAGCCTCTGTTTTTACACGCCTAACCTAACTTTAACCTAAACTTTAGACTTTGGAGTCGTAATTCACAGGGGCCTAACTACCAAAACTGGCGTTTTGAGTTAAGCTTGGTTTCGGTAATGCTACAATCACATTTATTAGTGACACTAAGCTCTATCTCGTGCATACAGCCGTTTAAGAGAAACAGTTGAGCATTTCAGTTGGGCATACAATTGGTAATATGAACATTCCAATCTTTATTTACGTTTGTCTCAAAACGATGTTTTTTTTTTTAATAGGCTCTTGTGATCCTAAACCGCCCAATTTATCAATCGATTTCATTAGTAATGGTCCATGGACTGAAATGGTATAGGCCTTGTAAATGATTTAGCACTAACGAAAGCTAATCTATCATAATAGTCATTACGATGAATGAAATAGTGAATTTGTAAATACGCACATAGACAAAGGAACTCCAGAGTACGAATCTGCAATGGACGGAGCCCACTGAAGTTATCCATGATAAGTACGTCTAGAGGCGCCTTATCGAATCGATGGGTTCCAAATCCGAATAGGACAAGTGGAAGAACAGATGATGATGAGGTGGAGTCAAACACATTATCTATGGGATAGGTTATATCTCCAAGACGTTTTATGTACGCGCTTAGATTTCTGCGACAAATGTTGATAGTCTTTTTCTATCGAATTGGCCTATAAAACCCACTTTTAAAAGCCTTTTTAATGTTCTCCATCGGGACTGCCTATAATTGGCACTTATTATTTTATGTTAAGAAAAAGATAAGTTTTGATTGGTAGTACGAAATTCATCATTAAATGGCGAATAAACAAAAAAAATGAAATAATTGTTTCGGCGGAAACTTCTGGTCTTTAGGATAAAATATACTAACTACAAATACAAAGTATCCGGGGTAAAGTGCACTAACTACATGATTCTACATGATAGTACAAATATAAAACCAAGGAAATTCTTTTTTAATAATTGCAAAATAACTTTGTTTATTTTATTACAAAAATATCAAAATAAATAAATGTTTATTATATGTTTCAAAAACAAAGTTTTCTTCGTCAAGATACAAAGTATAAGATGAAGTAACCTTTGGTTTTGATACATGTTGAATTTATTTATTAAAAATGGTAGTGTAAACTATCCCGCAGCCAAGTGGAGGAGTAGGTACTACCCAAAATTACTATCCTCCTTATATTTGCTTAAGTAGGGTAGACCGGGTATGGTTGAAACACTTTTACCTTAACTAGGTGTAGTAATATTTCTTTTGTATTTATGGATAAGATGTTTATACTAGATGATCTATGATCTATCTAGTTATCAAATTAAATTTATTAGATGGCCACAACTCGTACAGGTAAGCTACAATAACCACTTAAAGACGATGGGGAAATCTGTTTCAATTATCCCCATAGTGTGGACGATTGAAACAGTATGTGGGGATAATTGAAACACTGTAAATATCTTTGGAATAGTTGGAGTAATTTTAATAAATATTAAACATTTTCATTATAAAAACAGTACTCAATGAGATCATGAATAGTGATTAAACATATCACAAGTATTTTAAAAACTATAAACATAAATGTCTTGAAATAAAACAACTTTAAATATATTATTTATTATTTGTGTTTAAGTGCTCTTAGTTATACTAACTATGAGTATTTGGCATAATCAACATAGTTTTCCAGCGATATTTTCCTGGAACAGAATAGAACGGTATTAAAAATAAGTTTTTTGCTTTCATACAAAAGTGCTTGTTTCAATCATCACACTGTTTCAATCATAACAATGTTGATTTTACCTCTGACTCGACAGAATTTTCTCCATGTAAAATTCAACAATTAAGAAATCAAAAATAGAAAATAATTGTATCTGTGGTTTGTGATGTGAGATCATATTATTTCAAAGTATCGCAATATATTATAACTAACAAAACTCTAAATAATCGGTTAAGGGGCCATAAATATCTAATAAATAAGTATATATTAGGTATCTATTTAAAGAAGAAAAAAAATTGTGGGTAGGTACTTAACAATGGAAGTAACATTAAACCCCTTTTTTTAAACCCCTTATCAATTACAAAAAGGTAAGTAAACACTTAAATGATACGAATAAAACGTCTTTCTGTAAAGAACGATACTAAAACAAAGGGCTTAGCCAACAAAACAAAAAATGAAAATGGTCATAAATAAGTAAATAGTATCTATTACAAGTAAACAATCAGTAGGTAAGTATCTGGTACTGTATCATTATAATTACTTGTGACTTATTACCTACAAAAAAATTCAGTGAACACTTGAATAATACGAACAAAGATATTAGAAGAACGAGATGTGCTATGCGCAGTTCGTACTGAGTGGAATTGTTTTGCCGAGTGTCGCCGGTTTTGTTCACCAATACTACTGCACACCTTCGCTTACGCTAAGGCATCGCTAAGGTATCCGCACTAATACATAGAACAGATTTCTGTGCGTACACGTCCCGATACCGTTCAAAGTACCCTAATTAGGTAGTACTCCGGCTACGGTCCGGCGGCCAACATAGCATATCTCGTTCTTCTAATATCTTTGGATACGAATAAAACACCTATGTGTAAAGAATGGCACTAAAACAAAGGGGTACCTACCTACTTCTTAAGGTACATTATAAAAATTAACATTAATGAAACGATGAGTAATCAAATATTAGGTAAACTCCTTACTCTTACGCAATTAAATATATTTATAAAATTATCCGTCCATATTACAAGGCACACCATCAATAATTAGTCAGATTCACAATTATGACAAGTGTACTGTAATTCTTGTTTGGTGCACTTTTCATGAGCCCAAAGTTCACAAATCATACACTGGACCCAAATTTCACCGGACTTACTAGAATTATAGTCTTCACCACATACTAAACAAAAAGTATGTTTATCTGATCTCGAAGCGTTATTTCGATATATTTCTGTTGTTTCAGTCTTCTTTTTCTTCCTCTCTGTATTCTTCATGTTCTTTTTTATCATGTTAGCACCTTTTTTTCTTTCCTTTTCTTTGGTTTCTGTTCGTATATATTCTTTTTCCGGAGTGTTTGTGTAAATAGTGGATTTCCTCTTCTTCAAACCTCTGGTAGTTGTTTTCCTGGGTAGCGCTTTTGGGAATGGTCGCACGCTTTCTGGTATAAACATTTTACTTGTTGAAGGCACGGACAAGTTGCAATAATTGCTTTCGGAAATAAAATCGACTGGTAATTCATGTACATAATTTTGTGACGATGATATCAGAGACTCGGTCGTGTTAATCTCAAGAGGATCAGAAGCTGTAGGTAAAGGCAGCGTATTATTTGTTAAACTGACCAAACCTCTCAATGAACACGTAACAAATGTTATTGATTCAGTACTAACATTTGGTTCTGGAGTCACCGAGCCTCTCTGAGTGGACGGAACAACTGTTTCAATTCCTACAGAAATTGGCTGCGAAATCACTGAGATTAAAGTAGGTGGAACAGCTGCTTCAAGTGGCCGTGAAATCTCTGAGTTTTGAACTACCACTGGGTCACTTTCGGCACTACTTAAAACATTTAGATTTGGTCTGTCCGTGACGTACGAGGGTTCAAAATCTAAATCACTGAATATGTCTCTGTTATACGGATGAATTCCAGAACATCTAAACCCAGATTGAATGTTAGTTTGGGTTATTGCCCGGGGTAAAGCATTCGCCACTATGCTTGGGATATCATAAATAGTCATTGGTTTTCCTGGATTTGTTCTCATCCACCCATCACAAGCTGTATTCACCGCTTTTTTAAATGGTCCGAACACTGATCGATCCAATGGCTGTAATTTGTGACTGCAATGCGGGGGAAAGGAGAGCATGATTATACCATTGGCACAACAGTAATTAATACAATTTATAGAAACATGCGATGAATGATTATCAAGTAATAAAAGAATTTTATGATCTAAAGACGAATTGGTGTGCCTTTGAAAATGATTTAGAAATATGGTAAAATCTTCTTCTTGCATCCATCCAGATTTCTTCGCGGTACCGATACTACCAATCGGACCATCTTTTAAGAAATGGCTTTGATATTTGATACGTGGGAATGTAAACATCGGCGGAATTGAGTTGCCAATTGCGTTTGCTGCTACAGTAACAGTTACGAGAGTTCCTCGTTCGGCCGACGTTACCGCACCTACTTGCCGAGTTCCTCTTCTGGCTACAATCCGATTTGGTTTTTGAACAGTTGTGACACCGGTCTCATCTACGTTGTAGATGTCCTTTGCTTCAAATTTATATCTATCCAAAACGTTCGCTAAATTTTTGAAGAATTCATCAACATTATGTCGATTAAAACTTGTCGCTCGTGCCAAACTCGTGGCTTGGGCACACCTTACAGATAATTGTGGATTGCGGTCTAAAAATCCTCGTAGCCATTCTATTCCGGCCATGCTATTTGTGTCCCATGAATTTGGCCTTGTCAGGTTGTACCGTGTGGTCAAATCAAATGCCAGTTTTCTTAAATCCTTTCTAGACAGTCCAAAATAAATGTCTGCCGTTTTTATTGCATAATTTGCAATCTCAGTTTCTTGAGATGGGGAAAATACTTTCTTCGCCGAATTGTATCCCATGGTTATGGAATCAACAGATGTATCTATTGGTGCACTTTCTCTCTTTTTTTTGTACCTTCCCAATGAGACGTGGTCCAAATTAAACATCGCTGCAGCCTTTCTCAACGATCTTCCAGATAATGTTTCTTCATATGCTTGCTGATATGAAAACATGTCTCTAGTATTTCGGTCTGTGACGTTTATTCGTTTTCTAGGCATCTGAAAAATTTAAAAAAAAATCCTCGTCAGAAATACTGAATGAAAACAATTGCAAGAGTAGGTACCTACCCATCACGATGAGGTTGGATATCGTAAAAAATTGGAATAAAAGTAATGATAGGGCCTTTACCGACAAAATACGACATTATTAATGAAACCATAGTATTAAGTGAATAAACCTTACAAGTGTAGGTATGTTCGTATGTATTTCAAATTAACTTATAAAATGACTGCCTCAACACAGGCTAGCCTATTGAGGCGGGCTGTGTGAAAACTCGATTTATAATTATAAATCTCTAATCTTTAAATATTACCTACTGTTCGTATGTATTTTTTTCTCTGTTGTCAACTTTTTGTCATAATATTGACAATGTATACTATTAACGCTGAACATGAACTTTTTTTAGTTATGAATGTAAAAATTTCGTTCAATAAAGATATATAATTATTATATGGTTAAGTGAGGTTGTCTACGGTCGAATGAGATCGACTTCATCATCCGTATTCAAGATTACCGAAGACAGAATGATTTCAATTTCTGATCAATTTTCATTATAACTATTTAATTTTCTCTCCTTGTGGACGGTTGAAACATGGTCATGATTGAAACGTTGCAATCATCCCCACACGAGTTGTTTCAAACATCCCCACGCTGCATTTTCTACTTTAAGGTCTAAAATAAGCCCTTTAAATAGACATAAACGCCGCGCAAATGCATTACAAATACTCTAAAATAGATAAAGAAGAGAATGGAATAAAAAGTTTCGTCGAGCTGCGAGAGTAAAATGAGTTATAACGTAAACAAAAATTTCGTAACTACTTACTTTTTAGCGCGAAATCCAATAATGTCTCCTGTGCACGACTGTATCACTCGCCGGCTGGAGGGCTACTGGTGATAGGTACCTACAGATCTGACGGAGATTCGATTGTTGCGTCACACTCTTAGGTATTATAGTTTTCGAGTAAATTGAGATGTTTCAATCATAACTTGTTTCAATCGTACCCAGTCTACCCTACTTGACACATCATTTTAGTATTTTACGTATTTCTGCGCAAATACATAAGTTACCGTTAATAATTGACTGAATAATTGGGATTTCTATTGTTTAAAAGCCCATAAGACAGAAAAATGTATGGGGTCGTTGGAATACTCACTTGATTACAGACTTTTTGTCTGGCATCTTGGCCTGTCAAGAGTTAATAAAGTTGGTTATTTTCATTTTTTTTTAAATTGTTCGAAATTTAAATGTGTAAAGTTACTTTTCAAGGCTTTTTTAAATAAAAACGTGGAAACATCAAAACTTTCGTTGTTTTTTGCTGTGTGCTGTTTCCATGGGTACAGATAAGATTGTTTGTTCGACATTACCAGACTTCATTACATGCGTATTTCAGTGGCCTGCTTCTAAAAGGATCGGTGATCAGTTTTTCGTTTAACATTTTTTCACGATTTCGTCTCAAAATAAGGTTATTTACCAAATTTTTTGAAATGACTTTATGGATTTTTGAAAGCCAAGTATGTACTAGAAAACCGCTTTTCTTAAAATCAAAACTCGATAAAAAGAACACAACCTTACACTACAGATTTTAAACGTATTCATTTGTGTTCAGATTAAAAACATCAGAATTTCTAAAAGTGTTGTGAAATTTTTTTCTTGTACCTACTTCTATCACGTAGAAAAAAAAATGAAAGGATATTCTAAAGAAGATTTTAATTTTTTTCTAGTACTTATAAGGTAGAATAATTGAACAGAATTTATAAAAAAGTTATTCACATTTTTTCTAGTACTCTCGTTTAATTAATACTGAACGAAATTTAAAAAAAAATTGTTTACATTTTTGTAGTACTAATATCATGAAAAATAACCTCTCTAAATAACGATCCTATATCACTTCTATCGGTTTTTTTCAAAAGTATTTGAGACCATAATTAAAGATAGACTCCTAAAATACATATCTGCGAATAATATCCTTACATCACAACAATATGGCTTTCGGAAAAATTCTAGTACTCAATGTGCCGCCTTTGATTTTATCACCAACCTTCAACAGTATATAGACCAGGGTGAATATGTGGCAGCCATATTTATAGATCTCAAAAAAGCCTTTGATACGGTCGATCATGAAATACGCTTAAAGAAATTGGAATATTTGGGAATTGTTGGGAAGCCCCTAAATCTCCTCCGAAGCTACTTAGATGATAGATTTTGTCTTGTTGAAGTCAAAGGTGTCTCGAGTGGCTTGGGTAAAATCACATGTGGAGTGCCACAGGGATCAATTCTTGGGCCTCTGCTTTTCTTGCTATATGTCAATGACATAACTAAATGTGGTATCTCTGGAAACCTCCAACTTTATGCGGATAACACTGAACAACTTAATCTATTATCACAGTACAAGCCTGAGTGACCTGGAGTCTCAAATGAATGTAGATGTCTCAATTCTAGCTAATTGGCTGCGTATTAATAAATTGAGCCTCAATATAAAAAAAACGCACTACATAACTTTCGGTAATAAGGATTATGTGCCCATGAATATCACACTTGGAACTGAGAAGCTCCAAAATATAGAAGTCACGAAATATTTAGGGCTATTAATAGACTCTAAACTTTCGTGGAATTCCCATTTTGAGCATGTGAAATCTAAAATATCCCCAATAACCGACGTACTGTACCGACTCCAAGGTCTTCTCTCTACATCTCTACTATGGGCCACATACTATGCGATGATTCACTCCCATCTGAGTTATTTAGTTAGTATCTGGGGCACTATTACTAAAAAACAAATATCAGAAATACAAGTGATTCAAAATCGAGCAATAAGGAATATCTACCGTCTACCGTGGGATACACATATCAAAGATATATATTTAAAGACAAACATACGTCCTTTTACGGTTCTACCTAAATACAATATCACTTGTACAATATTACAAATCATACATAGATCCTCACACACTAACATCAAACCAGCATTTAATTCAGACATACACCAGCACAAAAAACGGTCCCAAAATCTAATACACCTAGCATCGTCTACCCACACAACAAAATTTGGTATTAACTCATTACAATATATTGCATATAGACAATACAATGCATTACCTAATGAAATAAAGCAATCAGTAACTAAAAAAAAAATATTCTAAGTCTGAAAATGTCCGTAGTAGGATGAAACCGGTCCTGGTAATAATAAATAAGTGGAACAAAGTGAAAAAGTTTTTTAATTTTAATTCTATTACAATGGAATTCCACCACGAATTAACAGTGCAAAAACTAGACTCAAAAAAATATTAGTTAAAACGCTTAAAGATTATTTCCTGAAAGTGTTTTTAAACCAGTGAATTTTCGCTCGCTTTCATATGTTGGTTTACTATGTTTCATGTGTATAGATGTCTCTCAGTATTTCTAAAATCTCAATTCTTAACAATGTATTTTTCCTTTTTTATTTATATTTCTTTTCCTTTTCAATATGTTGTATTTTTTTAAAAAGTGTAATATCCTTGTAAAATGTATTTTATGTGTCTGTACTTCCCGTAATGAGTTTTATCTCAACTCATTAAGAATAATGTGTTACTTACCATGTTTTTTTGTAATAAATTATAAATTAATAAATAAAAAATAAATAAATACTTTCCCCAGTACAGCTCGTATAAATAACGCTGTAAAAGAAAATCATCTGTTTCCGAGATAAGAATTCTTGGTTTACCTACACAAAATACAAATAAATATACCTACAATATTTTTACATCATTCGTGTACCTAGTATTCCTCAAGGATTTAATGAAGTCCTCCTGACAACTCCTGCGAACTGAAGTTGTAAACTCTAGAACGTTGTTATAAAGACAGTTTCGGGCAGATAGAGTAAGGTTTAACAATGTGTGCTATATACAGGGTGTAATACACTGAACTGAATTCCTACGATTATAATATATATTTATTTTAAAGATAACAGTTATCAAAAATTTGGATAATTATTCGGGTTTCGGGCAAAAGACAAGCCAAAAAAATTGTCTGTTCAAGAAAGATTTTCGATAATTGAAAATTCATAAAGAAAAGGTGGCAGATTACGTCATAAGTTCAAGCGATTTATATAACTCCATATTACACGCCATACAATCCCATACAGACTTGTCACATCTAAAAATATGATGTGTTATAAGTGTGGGCGTGACGACGATATCAGCCGTGTTCGGCTAGCCAGGCTATATTTAAAAATTATGCATGGCAAGGAAGGGGATCTCCTATGGCAAGACAGGGGGTCAGAACAATTTACGGAGCGCCATAGTTTCGCGGCTGTCATCTGTCAAAGTGACAGATCCCATACAAAGAAATGATCTTCCACGGCAGTCCCGTAATTGCCCAAATTATCCGCGCGTTAGTGTGATATGTCTAAGGCTTTAAAGTTAAGTAATTCCATGTAAAATTGGACAGACTGACATGCCCACAGTATTTGTGACGGTTTATCACTTCATTGGAGTAAAATATTGATTTTAACCATAGTAAAAGATAATTTTAGTATTCAGTATGACTAAATTTTCTCTGCTGTTCAGAGCATTAAATATAAACGTTTCACCTCCACAAATCACTAACCTTGCAATACTAATAGAACGATACTGTGTATACCACGTAGTACGTAGGTGGCAAGGATCTCGTCAGTTAAACAAAAATCTACCGGACACTACACAAGTAAGCTCAGGAATCACTGGTGAAAGTCTGTCAGATACATCCTTATACACTAAAACCTCCTAAAACCAGGCCAGAATACAGAGTTAACACATTTTCAAAAAAAATTAAAATGAAATCACATATTTTTGGCGTTTTCATTTATTTGCAATATTCTTTGATTATTATTATTCTAAAGAAATTCACTAAATAAGACAAAAAGTGACGATAAACTAGTTTTCAGTAGCATGGCTAGCAGATGCTTTTCATGCATAATCTATTTTTATTGTTTTTAAAATAAATTTTTTGTTACACTCCTGTATTATAAGTTTCCCTTTATAAATAATTGAAAAGGAAACCTTTTAACTTAAACATTATATAAGAGTAGGTAGTATAAATCTTAAGATATAAAATAACCAATTTTAAAACCTGAATTGTACGCACAATTTTTTTTTACTAAATATACACAAAATTAATCTTATATATTTATATGGTGAACTGAATTTGTGGTGGACACAATTAATCTTATCTATATATGTTGAATCTAGCCGCCCGCGCCGGCGCCGTAGCAAAAACGTCATCTAATGACAGTTGACCGAAAACACCGTACCGATAAAACAACTGATGTGTTAATGCAAATTTTAGCCGGAGTTATAATTACCTCAATCTTATACGAGTGCCTGTAAATTCCTCCACCATACTAGCGCTACTAAAAGAACCACATCATCGAACATCACAACCAACTCTTCCGTAAGTCACATTTGCGAATAACTATCTTTTTGGTTCAGCGAACAGAGCGTTAATTTACATAGGCACATACCTACCTAGATTATAACCATTATAATCTAACCCATGTGTAGATAGTCTACGCGAATATCGGACATTTATGGTATTTATGAAGAAGTGAATCTGTGGCGAACACCGGGCGGGCGGTGTTGATTTGATTTTTATACAAATCTAATTTTATTCAGAGGTTGTTGAAATTTTGCACACTTGACCTTCAAAACGAGAGGAAGGCTTCTGTCTACGTCTGACTTCAAAAAACTCGTGTAAATACCGGGCAACGTCTGGGACATCATGTTATAATACAAAAATAACAACATTAAGGACGGGTTGTTTCAGAAAATTTGTACAATTCAACAAATTTCAACGTTCATTTTCGGGTTCTGTGAAAGTCCCATTGAAGTTCTGTAATTATATCATAGGATAGCTGTTAGACAAAACTGTATTTCAGTTTTGTGGAACAGCTAGCCTATAATGATTATTTTAATTAAGAAGTTGAAAATTAAATTTAAATTTTATAGAATTGTTAAAATTCTCCGTAACAACCTGTCCTAAGTCATTAAACATATAATAATATTTCATAATAATCCGACAAAAACAATAAAATTCTTTCAGCTGACCAAGTCTTCAAAAATTCATTAAACATATTTTTTTATTTTCAGCAGATGGCATATTTAAACCACTAGGAACAATGTATATGAATTACCTTTAACTAACAAACCATCACGCCGTTTCCGCAGGGGTAGGCAGAGAGGACGGACCACCAAACACTCGGTGCTGACACACACTCGTTGCCTCATTCACATTCACACATCATATCATACGTTCTTTTCTATTATTCTGACTCTTGACATGGTCCTAGAAAAGTATCTGAGTCACTTTTTTAAAAATGATTTATTTATTCAGTTGTTTTTTTACACTTCTATTTTACATATTGTCTTACAAAACTGAGTAGTATTCAGTTTGATTGTAAGAAATCGATAATAATAATTATTATTATGAAAAGCTCTCTCATTAAAAATTTAGGCGTATTAGATCTATCAAAAAAATTATATATAAAGATGCAAAAGTCTGTCATTTTGAATACATGTAGGATAACGAAAGATTTTTTAAATATTTATGCTGAGGGATCAGTAGGATTTATAGGCCCTGTTAGAAGTTCTACCGAGCCGAACCCTGTGATATGAAAATATCTGGAGTCGGTGAATTATTTTCCCATTTGATCTCTGGTGAGTTGACGTGTTGTTCTTGTATTTTTTTGTATTTATTTTGCTTATATAATGCACTTGCATAATGTTGATTGACTAGATGATCATTTGTGGAAAAGTGAGTGGAAGGGTTTAGTTTTTCCTATGGGGAAGATTTAACCCGGACATAAAATCGGAAATAGAAATAATAATAACTTTGTCGTGCCCTGTCTTTCTCGGGCGTCCCTGACTTCTGCTACCATTAACATTTTCGTCGTATATTCTCCTTACACTCCTTTTTTCGCTCATTCACTCTACATGCCCAAACCATCTAAGAGTCCCTTTCTTAATCTCATTATGCTTACATTAGCCTTGCACTCTTTGCGGAAACATTTCTCGCATGATAATGCATGGTTTTACCACACATACGCCACAGAGATCTCACTTCTACAGCATTCAGTCTACTTTCATCCTTCTTCTGCCAGTTCCATGCCTCACTGCCATACATCAGGGTAGGTACCAGTACTCCATTGTGGACTGCTAGCTTAGCTTCTTTGGACATTTTTTTGTTAGCACCAACTGTTCAATCTTCCATTAAAGGAGTTACCTGCATTTACCCTTCATTCAATATCTCTGTCAGCCTTTCCATCCATCGTAAACATATTTCCTAAATACATATTAATTATATTACGCAAATAAACTATACGAGTATTACATAAGTTCGAATGGATTGTAAGAGGCCGATTTGATTCGTTGTCCTGGCCTGGGTTGAGGTAGTTTTTGTTACACCCTGTATAACAATATTGTACACTTTACGACGCAGACAACACCTTGCATGTCACTGGTCTATTTTATGAACACGATAAAGCAAAAGGAGATATCCTTTTCGATCTGTCAATAAAAATATAATATCTTCGAGACTTGATTTCTCCAGGGAAGTGGGTTTGTTCAATAGACTAAAGAACTATAGAGGAAGATTTCAGTAGGTTGTCAATAAATTTGGCAAATAATAATTATTTATTTTTTGGAATAACTTTATTGAGTAAAACCTCAAATTGTAATATTTAATTATTGGAGACAATATTAGCGATTTCTAAACAAAAATCTGAAACAAAAAAATCCATATTCCAAAAAAAATAATCGTAGACTTGCAGAAAATTCAATAGATGTCGCACATTAAAATAAAAAAAAATAAGATAGGTTTATCTAAAAGACGCTGTCTAGATTGCATTTAGTTCGGGTTGAATCTTGCGATCATACATAAAGATAGTTGCCAATAAATAAGACATTGTTGGTAGTTCTTATTCGAAGTCTGATACAGTTAAAAGTGACCAAAGCGGATAGTCTCCCATTAGCTCAGTGGTAGAGCGGTGTCCCGGCAAGGCAAGGGTCCTGGGTTCGAGTCCTAGATGTGACCGTATCCTTTTCTGATTTTTCTCTGTCGGATTTTCATTTAGAAATAGCTAATATTGTCTTCAATAATTAAATAATAATAATATATTTGTAAGTGCGACGGATTTTGGTGTTGGTTAAGCACCATAATATACTTTATTTTTGTTTCCGTTAGTTTAAAATTTCCTAAAATTTTAATAAGTACCTCAAAGATTATGTTTCATGCCGCTATATATTTATACTGTGCACTAATCTGGTAAGTACTTACCCGAATGCATGACAAATGGTTTTAGTCTATGCCTCAAAAATAGAACTACTTGTCATTGTGCTTTTTTGTATCTATTGTCACTTATTGTTGTTTGAAATTTGGCATCTGAAACTTTGAACAATTTTCTTCTCCTCAAATTGATTAACGTGCCACCTCATAGAGGATAATATGCTGCGCATATTACATGGGCCAGATGAAACCTTATGATTGCAGGAAGTGATCTACAACAAGTTAGTGCAACTTTTTTTACCGGTCTTTTTATAAGCACAGAAAAAATGAAGTATCAGGACTGCTTTAAAATGCAAAATCTCCAACTTGTGAACCCATTTTGAGATATAATTTTATTGTATACTGTGGCAAAATAAGTTCTTCGTAGAATGATTGAGAAAACTTTTTCATTTTAGGTCCTGAAATTCACAAAATAAAATTAAACATGTATTTTGGCGATGTTTTATTTGAATAAATCAAAATATGCGTCAGGTTTTAAGCGGAAGTATCAACTTTATCACCATCTTTCAAAAACCACACAAGAGTCCCAACCGTCTCCTCCTAAACTCCTTACCGTCCGAAGCCAGTAATACTACGACATGCCCAATTGGGGTATATTGTGAGGCTGAAAGTAATGGGGAGGAGAAGGTAATGGGGAAGAGGAAGATTGCGAAGTACCTGGATATACAGATCTGGTCACCAAACATGGCCAACGCCATTTCAAGCAGCGTTACAATTCTGAATGGTCTTACACTAGGACGATATTGAGAGTATCTTCCACTCTGAAACATGTCATTGTGAAATATCACAAAAAAATCAAATAAAATTTACTTGCGCACGCCTGGATTTGAACCCGCGATCTCTGGCTTGCTATTCGAGAGCCTTAACCCCTGACCACGGAGGCCGCCTACAAAAAAACTGCATGATTTCATCCGATTCCGAATGTTCCATGCGACGGTGAAAACCTTAACGAGATAAATCACTACATTTTCAAAAAAAACATCACAACCCACAACGGACGTCAAGTATCTTAAGTAAAAATTAATATATTCGAATTAAAAGTTCTATTGTCAATAAAACAGACACAATAATTTTAAATACCATATTTTTCGTGCTAAAAAATTGTCAAATTTTAGGCCAAGGCCAATTTAGGCCAATCTCTAAATAGGCCAAGATGCAAAACAAAACGTCTGTAACCAAGTGGGTCTTCCGACGACCCCATGCATTTGTCTGTCTAATGGGCTTTTAAACTATAGAAATCCGAAGTATTCAATCAATTATTAATGGTAACTTATGTATTTGCGCAGGAATACGTAAAATGATATACATATACGGATATGATATTCGCCGTCTGTATAATATGATATACGGACGGCGAACCCTAGAAACGGACGGCGAACCCTAGAATTTAACGTGCCAAAAATGCTTAACATGTTACCCATTAATATAAAAAATTGCGATTCTACAAATAGATTGAGATATATGCTGAAACAATGGTTACTAAATAGAGATAGTTTATATTAATTTAGGTGTGTTAATTGTATAGTTATAGTAATAATATTATGTGTGTATGTATGTAATTGATCATTAACATCCTGTTGACAAACTGCTTTATTGCAGTTTAACGGGATTGTAGCTTGAAAACCAATAAAAAAAAATAAAAAATAAGTATTTTTCTTTGATTATATAAATGTCAGGTATTTTTAAGCTAATATAAAGATTGTAGTAATTTTGGGTACTACCTACTCCCCCACTTGGCTGCGGGATAATTCAATAAACGTGGTATAAAGTCTATGAAAAATATATTTCCAAAAAAGCATGGAAGCAAGACATAAATAGTGGTAGATGCTTTTAGTATCGCCCTGGTGAAAGACAAACATCCAAAATCAAAACGTTGCTTGAAATGGCTTTACCTATTTTTTAATCTAAATGCGTATGTACTTCCTCACCTTCCTCTCATTGCTACACACTAACTTCAGGACAACAATATACCCAATGATTGGGATGCCATAATCTCACTGGTTCCAGACGGTACTCTCACAAGAAGTACAAACTGAACACTATAATTTTTTGAAAATTTTTTGATTGCAAGCTTTAAGTTATTAAATGTATAGTATTCAGGTTCTTAATTTCTTTCCTGCATATTTAAAAAAAAATCACCACCTTCGAATAGTATTTATACTATTGATAACAATTGTATGACAATGGAGCGGTCAAATTGAATTTTTAAAATAAAAAAATATTTTCATCACAGTACTGCGTCCTATATAGTCATGTTATCAAATATAAGAGAAGTGACTACAAAGTCCTCCAGGATACAGTCATATTGAACAAATGAGAAAACGAAGATGAATAAGACCAGTCTTTACTTCCCACGGTTTTCAGAGGCTTCTGGAAACCCTTTTGTACAAATTGTAAAATTTCAAGAAAATGGTTGTTAAATATTTTCATTAATAAATTGTAGCTTGCTGAAAACGTTATTTTTAATTAATAATAATGAAGTAATTTTAATAAATGGAAAATTCAAGTTATATTGAAGCGTTTTAAGGATCAAAGTGCTGTTCAAAAGGAAGAATATGGTTTGAACGGGAGATATGTAAATTCGGGTAACCGGATAAATCATCACATCTTTAAAAAGTTATATAAAGTCATGGAAAGTTATGAAAAAAAAACTTTATTAACTGGGTTATGTAGGTTAGGTTAGGTTAGGTTAGGTTAAAAAAAATCATCACAATGATAATTCATCACATCTTTAAAAAGTTATATAAAGTCATGGAAAGTGATGAAACAAAAACTTTATTAACTAGGTTAAGTAGGTTAGGTTAGGTTAATTTTTTTTTCATCGTTTTTAATGACTTTATACCACTTTTTAAAAGTGTGTTGAATTGTCACTGCTTTGAGTTATCATGGAACCGTAAATTCGATTCGATGTTGGAGCGCGCTAATATAAAAATGATTATTTTTAAGTAAGCGTAAATATTTAATAAAGCATGACTTATTTAAAATAAATCAAAAATTTCGAGACAAAGAAACGTTGTGATTTTTCTCATATCTATAACATGTTAAATCACGTTACTTGGGCTTCGATTCTCGACGAAGTCATTTTACTCGAACAACGAGTTGGACGAACCACGTTTGGCGTATGTAAACTCAAGACTTCGACCAATGTATGTACTTTTATCGGCGATTTCGAGCGGCCTGGATTGGAGAATCAATACCAAGGTCTGTTTTTTGTAATTTTCGGACCATAGTTTGTTATTTTTTTCTGTCAAAAACTCGTTATGAAAGTAAGTAGTTACCTACTGTTGTTACCTACATATGTAATGCAAACCTTTACAAGAGCAATTATGTTGCCATAAAATTAAGATTCAATGTAAATATCTCATCATAAGTGACCGTTTAGTAGCTGAGTAGAAAAATGCGTCAAGCGTCGTGCGTTCAATTTCTCTGCAATTAGAATAATTCATCAAATTTCGAAGTTAATTTTCTGAAAAGTTCTGAAAAGTAACTGGCCAATAATGATATTACAACAGAACTTTCACAACGTGAATTAACTTCATTTTTTTATGAATTATTCAAATTCTTTGAAAAACAACTCGTCCTCAATCATTGCACAAGCAACATTTATCACTTGTAATGATGATAGTAGAAGTTTTTCAAATATTCCCCGGTTTTTCGTAATCCGTGTACGATTTTGATGTGAGAATATATTTTGTCTTTCTTAAAAAGAATTGTAATTGCGTTAGTAAAATTATTACAGATAAAATATGATTATATGTCCGCGTGTGTGCACGTGATTGCCACCAAAAAAATATGAAATGCATTGTCATCAACAGTGAGTGTATCTGCCAAGTTTCAGTTTGATCGGATGTCGGGGAGTACGTGAATTTCTACTACCAAGATTTGAATTAATTTATTCCTGAAGACAAAAGTGAATTTCAGGTAAATATAAACTACAAATTAATATTCAAGTTCAAATTTAGAACAGAACAAATTTAAAACAAACAGAAATGTCCGTTACCATGGGAACGTCATCAAATCGAATGATTTATTTTTCCCGGGCGAATTTACCCACTGTTTATCCTTGGCGGAGGGTAAATGTATAAGACAGGACATTTTCACATTCCAATCGCAGGTCGCGTAGCGCGGCGTAGGCGAAGGTCGCTTGGAATGTTACAAAACAGGTTTGTCGCAGTATTTTGATCTTGCGCAGTAAGAACGTTTTTTGCTTGACATGATGCGTTGGTTGAGTTTTAAATAATATTTACAATTGATACATCATTTGTATTAAATTCAATTTGAGATCACTGAGGCATATGTGTGATAAAACTTTAAATGACAGTGTTAAAAATGAAGACATTCTGAAATAATATAAGGCTGATGTAAACGTAACTGTTAAGATTAAGAAAGGGAGTGAATGAACAAAGAACATGTAAGGAGAATATATTATGATTTCCGACATAACACGATCAAGTGAATCAAATTTAGATTTTTTTTTATTTTGGTACAATATTTTACATTTCTAATTACAATTTATTAATGTTGGCCTCACTTGCTCACGGCTTATCCGTGCTGAGGCCTCAATTTTATAACACAAAAAAATATTCATAATACATTTATAGAGAATATATATAATGTTGATGAAGAAAAAAAAACTTTAGATTAAGATAAAATAAAAATATAGATTTAAAATTAAAGTAAAATAAAATTAAAATAAAACAAAATTTTAATGAAATTAAATAAAGTAAAAAATCGGTATATTTATATTATATGTTGTGTGTTTGTGAGTAATGTTTGTTTTATATTGGTTTTGTGTGTTACGTGTAGGTTTTATCATTTTATGTTATGAATTTTTGTTAATATTGTATTTTTTGTTCTTTAATCCATTTTGTGTCTGAATTTATTTTTGTTTTCCTCAATTTTATTTTCAAGTGTTACACTGTTGAATTCTTTTATAGCATGGTATTGATAGTGTCTTTGTCCAAAGCTTGTATTTACCGTCGGAGTTTTTATGTTTTCTTTCTACGCTTGTCTAACTGGTCTGTTAGTGATATTTTGTGTATGTTGAAATTTGTTTTTTGGTCCGAACTGTATTTTGGTAGTGTTTTAACATATATAATTGGCGTATATCTAGTAAGTCACAACTGTTGAATATTTGGTCTGTATCAGTCAGTCAAGGTTTTGTAGTGTTACCTTTAAGATCGTTTTCTGTTGGGATTGTTTTCTGTTTTGTTTTGGGAAGCGGGTTTAGATACCTCCCTCCCTGGAACCATTTATTGGATAACCAACACCAACAAGTGTTTTGCTACGTTTGGTGATTAGCAGGGGTGTCCGAGTTAATCGGGTGAGGTGTGTTCAGGATGCGCTTGCCCCCCAGTTGCGTAGCGTGCCAGATCGGAAGAGGCTGGTTTGGGTCGATCCTTTGACATCTCCAACTGGACACTCTTGACTCATCGCCATATATTAATTATGTATGAGATGACAATATATATGAATGTAATTGAAGCAAAGAATATGTGCTGAGTTGAAGTTGGGTGGAGGTCTGTCCTCTACATCTGCGGTAAATGGCATGAGTAAGTTAGTTAGTTAATTAATGATAATTAATTTTGGAGTCGTAATTTTTCATAATAAGTTATAAAAATATTGCTAATTTATTACAAATCTCTTCAAATTATTTGCAATCCGTTTGAACTAGATAGGCCCTTTACAAATGAATTGATAGGTTTCCTGATAAACTTTTAGGAGAATACCAATGTATTGTCATGATTTCGGAACGCATGTTCATAAAAATTCAAACTTTTTCGCATTTCGTAATTATATTATTCCAGAGTGGAAGATACTACCAGTATCGCCCTGGTGTAAGACCACCATTCAGAATTGAAACGTTGCTCCAAATGGCTTTAGCCGTGTTTAGTGACTAGATCTGAATAGCCAGGTACTTCCCCACCTTCCTCTTTCCCTTCCCCACTTACCTTCAGCCTCACAACATCCCCCAATTGGGGATGCCATAGTCTCACTGGCTCCAGACGGGAGCAGTTGGGACTCTTGTGAGGTATTCACTATAAAAAAAAAAAAAAATCAAGACAAACGCAGGTGAATGAATACGTGTTCCGATATGATAACAAATTTTAAAAAACTCTATCAAGAAACTGCCAGCAATCGTTTTAACCTGGATTACCAATAATTTGAAGAGATTTCTAATGACTTAGAAATACTCATTTTTCTCCGTGTAAAAACATTTTATGAAACGCACCGCAATATCTTTTAAGAAAGCAGCAATAATTCTAGGAAATTAAAAGTAACCTTTAAGGCTCTATCCGTCGCCGTGGAAACCGCTAGGTAACGCACCCCCACCGTATCCATGGCGACCCCTAGACACGCCCTTACCCGCAAAGGACCCGACCTAAAGGATATTACAATATTTAATACACCGAGTTCATTTTCAGCAATGAACAGATAATCCCTAGATAAATAATAATAATAAAAGTGTTTATTCCGGTATGTGGGGAGGTAAGTGCAGTCCCACACATTCCATAAAGAGATACAAAAAATATATGATCAAAAACAAAAAGATAGAACAGAAAAAAAAACAGAATAAATTGAAAATAAAATAGAATAAAATGATAAAATTAATAGAATAATAGAAAGTTGAAGCCTTTAGGGAGCCGTGACTATATTAGGCGCTAGTATTTTTCTCCAGTGTGCGTCAATGCTGGAGGATAGAGAGAGGCGGGCTTCCATAGTGAAAATATTTCCAGAGCTTCTTTTCCTTTCCCTCATGAACTCGCCCCTCCGTGAACATACGGGAAGCTAACCAACTAGTTGTTCTGTGAACAGTAAATCTCGGGTATAAAAAATCACCAAAATAAGGAGTTACTTAAATCCCTACCTACTTTATTAAACACAGTGTTGTACTTGACTTACTTTGACCAAAGATTTCTGACATTATTTGCAGTAAAAAATGCAAATTAAATTTTGAAATCGTAAAATATACTGAAACCAAATACAGACTTAAATCGAAAACACTCTACTGCACTGAAAACACCATTTAATATATTTATAATTATTTCAGAAAATCACTATACTACTTACTTCATATTATCCATACTACTAAATTTAAATAATATTTAAATAAAATCCTCGGCACGGGAGTTCATAGTAAGGATATCATTATGTTTATTTGTTGCAAAACAAGGAAGATAATAAAATTATCACTAATGATAAAAAATAAACTACTACGAATGAAACAACAAAAATTAATCATTATTATTTTACGTCTTCATTCCTTTATTTGTGCAGTTGTCCAGTTATCGGTGGCTGGTGGATTTGGGTGCCTGGATGCTATTTATTTATTAAGTAATCTTAAGGCCCCGTAGTAAGCGCTTAAAAATGGCTTGAAAGTGAGGGTTCCATGATAACTCAACACAGTGACAATTAAACACACTTTTAAAAAGTGATATAAAGTCATTAGAAACGATGAAACACAAATAAATTTTAACCTAACCTAACCTACTTAACCCAGTTAATAAAGTTTTTATTTCATAACTCTTCATGACTTTATATAACTTTTTAAAGATGTGATGAATTATCATTGTGATGATTTATCCGGTCACCTTTAATAACAGAATAAAACGTGTTTTAAATCATTTTCGGAGCTTACTTTGAGATTGTTTTTTATCGATAGAATTTCATATAATGAACGTTTCGGCATAACAAATGTATAGATATTATCTTCAAAAATTACATGTATATTTTTTGGAGCTTAAAAACTTAAGGCGAAGCTTAATGCTAAATCACTATTTTGATTAATCTTTATAATGAATTGGTGTACATTACGAATATCAAAAATATGCTTGAGATACATTGAAGGTTTTCCTATCGTTTCGCTTGAGTAGAACACAAATAAAAAAATAATTACTCAATAAAAAATATAAATGTAAATTACAAAAAAAAAACATTTTTTCAATAGAAATGTATGAACGCCTAAAGGAAACAATTTATAAAAAAATCAGTATTATAGCTAAGATTATCTGTGACAGTTTCACTTGATTAACTTTTTTGCTTCCTTATAAAATTGTTTACAAAATAAATAAAAACCAGTTTTGTGCTTCAAATCAAATGTTTCTAGACTTCATTTGTCAAGCGATTGTAATGCCTACAACTACAATATAAGGTATACCGAGCTTGTAGCTTCCTCTTAAGGAGTTAATGAGAAACTTGTTATAAATCGGTAGAATGCGGGGGCTTGAGGAAATCAACAATTCTCCCCTCCCTTAACACGAGTTATTCTCAATTAGGGATGTATTAATTAACAGCTTGGAACATATACTATGTACTTACCCTTATGCTGGACATTTGAAATAACACACTGTTTTACACCGTCATTGGACGTTTGGTATATATACTTTGTTATTACTTTGCAATTTTCTTAATATTAACCGTCTGACTGCTGTACACTTACTGGCGTTCTTACTTACTTTAATAAAAATAATAAAAAATAGAATTTTACTACTTTTTCTTTTTTTGCATTATGCCAAAAACACTACCAATTATGTTTGTATATATTACCTCCTGAAGAAATTAAAATGATTAAAAGAAAAAAATTACAGTCAACATAAACTTCTAAATTATAATTTATTGAACATATATACATTTTTTTAAACTTTATCCCCACACAGGAGGGTTGAGGAAAATATTTGGGGATGCTGCGTAGAGGGTCTTTTTAAAGAGGGACGTAAATTAAGTAACTGGTGTATGGATAATACATGACGCGTAAGTTTTTATGCATTAGCTTCACACAGGAGGCACTGAGGAAAATAACTTCTCTCAAAATCTATGTCATCTTTGGCAATACTGTGCGTAGGGTTTATTTAAGGAAAAAAGGGGGGAAATTCTGGAAAGGAAAAACGTATGAAGGGCGGGTAGTAATCTAGATGTCAGTATGTTAAGGAGTGACGGTCGTATGAATCCATCCGTCCCGCTGTCGTGAAAGACGAAGGGTCCAGCCCGACAGCTGGTAAGCAGGCCCATTCGCCGCCAAGATCTGAAAATTCCTCTCCCGATGAACCCAGGCACCCCTGTTAAGTCACCAAACGTGGCAAACTACTTGGCGTGAACTATGACAAAGGTGTTAGGCAACAGTACCCATACCCGCCTTTCAAATTGAAATGTTTATATTCAACAACAGAAAAGTTAATAATGCCAGAAAAACATTATTTTATGGACTTTTTTTCATATTTGAAGTCAGTGTAGATGTTGCGATGACTCCAAACACATGCTCAATGCAGTTGGTTGTCATGATAGGCAGAAAATCCACATGGCGTCGGTCGATATAGTGGACGGCGAATACTCCGGAACTAAGGTGGAGTGGTTGTGGCAATGCAGTTGGTGGATCTACGTCATTGCAGGGGGAGACCGGACTTGTAGGTGATGTTCAGCACCGATAAAGACCATGAGTTTTCCTGAAGCTCCAGTGAGAAGTGAGCCAAAGGTACGGCGGACTTGGTCGGCAGATGATGCGAGTGTGGCCAGCTCACAAGAGACGCTGTTGCAGTACCTAGAACATTCCGGCAGTAGTAAGTGGCTAGATTCTCGTGGGTTCGATATTTCGATATCGATGTTTTAGAACTTTCTAGTAGCTTACCGCTACAGCTACTACCGATTTATTCATGTTGGTTTTGGACAACAGCTTTGGAAAGTATTCTGATTAGTGGTCATTCACAAGCCGTTACTGAGAGTATCTTCCACTTTGATGCATATATAATAAGAGTACGCCTATTTTTAGACCCCATTTTATTATCTGCCAAAGAAAATATTTAAATATTTGTAAAGGTATCTTAAATTTGACAAGAAGTAAGAACAAATTGAACGTATTTCGGGCACACGGAAACGACCGTTACACACTTTAATCGGCTTAACTTCTCAGTGGTTTTAATCTGGTTGAGACATGTGACGAGAGGTATACTGACACTTCGTTGACGTATATTGAGTGTTTTTTCGGTCAGGTTTCAACGAAAAAAAATGCCCCAAAAAATGCGAGGGATTGCCGTTATTTTTGGATGGGCGCAAAAATCAATTTTACTGTAGCTTTAACCTTTATATGAGACTAATTCAATAAAGTTTAATAAAATTCATGCATTTTTACACCAGTCTCATATTGGAAAGCCCTGTTCACTGTCGCTCTCTCACCGTAGTCGCTTACTGAGGTGAGGGAGCCACTGACGAACGTTCTCTCTCTTCTCTCTTTTCCTCTCTCTCTAGCCAACGACGCCACGCCAGGCATCAGCTGCTTGTTTCGTGTACTGCGCGGTGAGCGTAATACGAGTGAAATACGTAATTGATTATGGTTTATTCGATTTGGAACAGAGTTTTAGTGTCAAAAATGAGTAGTGACGAGAAAGAAGTGAGAAAAAAGAGAGAATGAAATGAAAAGAGAGAGAGAAGAATACTAAAAGTTTCACTTCCGTCGTGCGTAGGCTTGCCACACACTGTATTTTTTTATTTTGTAATTATTTAAATTAATTCAATACGATTAAAGGAAATAGGGTATGTTTTTAGGCTGAAAGGAGATATGTAAGATGAAAGTTAAGTAGTACATTGCTATTCAGATCTGGTCATCAAACAAGGCTAAAGCCATTTCAAGCAACATAACAAAACATCGATCCTGAACGGTGATCTTGTACTAGGGCAATACCGAGAATATCTCCTTACGGTAGTTTACAGCCAAAATTCACGGTTATTCATTTTAACCCCTTTAGCATTTTAGGTTCATATATGACCGGGCGTTCACATTTTATAAAAATATTTTTTTATCACCGGAAAAACATAATTTTTTTTAAAGTTTGCCGAAAATATTTATACTGGAATCCATTAATAAAATAACCAAAATGAATAATTCATATTTATCGCCGCTATCGTAACAATCGGTTTAAGGCGATGCACTACGTCGTGTAATATTTTAAATCGAGCCGCTATCAATAACACCCCTTACGTAGATGGCGATAAGGTTTAAATTCCCGCTTAACACCATCCGCCTGTTTTGATTTATGCCAGAAAAAAACATGGCCAAAAAGTGCCTTTTATTTTATTTTGTGGATGTTCATCATTTTATAAATATTTTTTTTTTTTCCGATCATTTTATAAATAACTTAATTTTGCACATTATACAATAAAATCATAACCGAAAATGAGTTCGTAAGTAGGAGATTTTGAACTTTAAAGCAGTTTTCATAGGCCTTATACATTTTTTTTTCTGTGCTTATAAAAAGACTTATCTAAAAAATACTCGATTATTTCAAAGGCCAAGATGTATACTACTCGCAGTATTTAATTAAAGCATCTGAAACATTTCTAGGCGACCAAATTTTCAAACCAAATACACATGATTTTGCATTACTACGTAGTGCATCGCCTTAACTTCAAAAATTATATGAACGATATAAAAGTGAAGATACAATTTTCTTAGAAATTCTCCGAAATTTTCCGAAATATCGAGTTCTCTCAATGTTTCTTATGATTGTAGTAAAAAATTAATAAAAAATGTTACAAGTGTTTTTGACATTATTTTTATGTTTGATATCAAAATTTTCATGTTAATAAATAGTAATATTAATTTTAAATACATGCACTGGAAAGATAATTTTAAAAAGTAGTAGTTTTAAAAATAATATGTATATGGTGTATTTTAAATAAACGCAAAACATTGCAAGCTAAACAAAAGTACTTCAAAGTAATTAGAAGTTATCTTGAAACATAATACCAGGAATAAACTTAAGCGCAAATATCACAGTTATATGAAAGCCATCCTCTGTGAAAAGCTGAGCTTTGAAAGCTTTCGTCAAACTAGCTAGGGATTAAATTGTGCGTGGTTCACAGTTACTCATTTCGATTCAATATCAAAGAGATTTAGGTACATTTGTAAGCATTCACGTAAATATTAAAAAATCGTGGTTTGGTGCATCTGTGGAAAACTTATGAAAGCTAAATTCACTACAAACGAGGAATTGGTTTTCCGGGAAAAGCTGTGGTTCGCTTCCATGATGAAAAAATATTTTAGTTTTTCCGGAAAACACAGATGTCGGTAATATGTTATTTTTTAAACTTTATTACTTCAATATGCTAATTTTGTTTCCTTTCTTGGAAGATGATAATATAAACCCACCGAAGCTTATAATTGAGAAAAAAGCTTTCGTTTGAAGTTTTGAAATAATATTATACAGAATAATAAAAATGTAATTAAATTGTTGAATAAAAAACATTACTTTGGAACAGACAATTTACATACTAAGTTTTGTTTTGTTATGTACTAATACTCACCCAGACCGGTGGTACATCCTACAGAAACAGATTTATACAGATTTGAAAGAGAATCAATGTCGCTTTTCAACTCTTAAACGTAAGGAAAACGTCAGGTGATTTCGGACACAGGTGTATATACTAATAATTCTCCTTGATCATCCACTTTAATGTTATAACCATTTATTTTCGTAAACGTTTTTGTATTTTTTTAAATATCTTACCACTGACCGCACGGGCAGTAATCATAACAATATGTTGTTTTTTTTACATTAACCTGAGGAAAATAATTTCCATCATCTCTACGCATGCTGTGTGGAAAGTCTATTTGAGGATAGGAAGGAGTGAATACGAGTCTTGAAGAGACTCAAATTGTAGGAAGGAGGAAACAAAGACACAGTTAAATCGTTCCAAACCAGAGCGTAGAATAGAGCAGTTCTAATGTGACAAATGTCAAACGTGTACTTATGTTGGGCGCGCGTTTGGCGTGTTGCACCGGTGCCGAAGGGATCAATGACGCTAGTTCCTTGGAGCATCTTTCGTTGAAATACCGGTAGAACAAGGACAGCATACCTGCCTGACGTCTGTGCTCTAAAGATTGCAACCCGCTTGTTAAGATAGAGGAATCTATCAAACGGACCGCCCGTTTCTGCACGGAGTCAAGGACTCCAGACCAGAGGTGGCTGCCAAATTCAACAGTGAGGCGCTCTTCTTATTTTTAAAGGGTCAGCAGTTATCTAATATTAAAGTATCTGTGGGCCCTCTACAGTACACCATGCTTCTGAGAGGCTAACTTGACTCTGATGTATGAGCTGTTTACACCAAGCATATCAACGAAAGGCATGTTGGGAAGATACGTAATTATAAATATAAATAAGTCAGTATGTAAATATTCGTAAATCTCTAGTTATGAACCTGAGTTTTAAGACATATTATAGCAGTATTTTGTCAATACCCACACGGTCATTTAAATATATGTATACTTTTTGTCCCTAGTTATAAGTCTTAGTTGAAAGCCACTAGTAATAAATCTAAGATGTAAGTCTAAGGACGGGTTGTTTCAGAAAATTTTAACAATTCTTTAAATTTTGTGAAAGTTCTCTTCAAGTTCTGTCAATATTTCAGTTGTGTCAAGTAACTGGCCCATAATAATATAATAACAGAACTTGAATACGACATTCACAGAACCCTAAAAAAAGTTGAAATTCGATGAATTGTTCAAATTTTATGAAGCAACCCATCCTAAATGATAGTATAAAGCCATAGGTTGAATGTAAAATTTAAGCTGCAAAGCGCCTTGAGGTGATTTTCTCCCCAGAAAACGGCATCATTTTTATTTTTATTATTTATTTTTAACATGTCACAAAATAACAAATAAGAAATAATACAAGAGAGAGAACAGTCCCATAAAACCACTCTGCAGATATTGCATCAAATAGTGTTTTTCACAGTGAAAAGAAATAAAATCAATATTACAGAGATAAAAAAATGAAAGACTTTTAAATTACAATCACGTGAAGGTCAACATTGATGGTATCTAAAACAGTAAAAACTCTGTATACATAAGAGGTATAGCCCAAAGAGATATATAACATAATATATATATACTATAAAAATATACATGATGATATAAATAGTTTGTTTTACAGGTAATAGTCTAATACAAACTATTTCTTTCAGCGAGCCAAGTCTTTAACACATAAGATTTGGTTTTATATTTTTTTAAATTTGGGTACTAAGGATTACTAACGCGACACTGCTATCTCAGGAGACACATGCAGATATTGGGAGTGGAAAACACCAATAGATGCAGGAAATGTGAAGAGGATGAAGAGACTCCAATTCAGCTATGGTGCCAATGTCCTGCCCTGGTGGGAACTATGCTCACATACAGTAGAACTAGAAGACATAGCCACATACCCAATGACAACCCTGGTGAACTTTATTAAAGGGACTGGGTTGTTGTTAAAGGATTGAGGTAAAATGAGAGATAGCACAATGGGCATATGGCCTAAGTGCTCACGGGAACTACGTGTAAACCGTCTCCGCACTTAAAAAAAATAATAATTCAACTACATATTTGTTTAAATGATTATTAATCTTTTCATTGGTTCAAGTATTTAACCGTTATGCTCGAAGTACGTTTTTTGACTGAAACTAAATGATACGATTTATAAATATACTTCAAACAACATGATTTTAAATTGGCATTACTGTTCGCGTTTGACAAAATAACATGATTTCAATATAAGATTCTTTGATAGCAGTAATTATAATAATGTATGGCCAACTGAGCTTTTCCGAACCAAAGTAATTATAGAACTTGTTAACTGACAAATTAAAATTGTACATCATTAACCTATAGTGCTATTTACGTTATGAAAAAATGTCATTTAAAAGCAGATTTAATATAAGGTATTTCGGGACATGCAAAAAGTGAACTTATAAAGAGAAAAGGAGTAGTAAACTAAAACTTAACAATTTTTCATAATTATTTTTTTGAATGTTTATAAAACAAGGTTTTTATGCAAAGCACAAAGGATAATAAATTATTGTAAGTTATATTAATATTAAAAAAATATAATATGCAGTAATTGTTGATCGAATTAGTAGTACATATTGAATTATTTGGCGGTTTGGAAATAAGCCGACGTGGCTCAGTGGTCTAGAGCGTCTGACCGGACATCAGAAGGCGCAGGTTCAATTCCCGACGGCGGCATTGATTTTTGCTCGGCTGATAATTTCAATTCGTATTGATATTACAGGTGACTAATTATTGCTTATTATAATTTATTAACTTTTAATAATACGAGATTTATTAATCTTTACCAATCTTAGAGCCTATCTAGTTTACAAACCAATTCATTAGCAAGTTATTATCATTAAAAAATGTAGCTGCCAAAAATATGGGAAAAAATAGTTGCAAGCTAATATTGTTAAGACGCTGTACCGGTAAGGCAAGAGATCCTGGGTTCGATTCTTAGTTGTGACCGTTATCTTTTTTATTTTCGGCGTCTTGTTCTGTTTCAAGTTTCGTTTAGGTTTATCAGTATTACCTTATTCTTCAATTATATTATACATTTATGGGTATAACGTTCAAAAGTTAAAGACAAGTTGTTTCAATAAAAACTTAATTTAACTTAAATGTTCAAAATTGTAAATGAATTGTAAATTGACCTCATTCGATTTCATATACCTAGGAGAGCTACTCGTTCCGAAATCCTGTTAAAATGTAACAATACAAGGACTCAGAAATTCAAACACTCACTTTTACCTAGAATAGATTTATATTGAAAAAACCATCCAAATTTTCTACTGAGATTCTCTTGTCAATATTCAATGTACCCACAATAGACAATATATATAAAAAATATTCAATTCTACAAATTTATAAAGAAATACAGTTAAATAACTTACAATTCAATTCATCAGCAAGATATCAAAAAACTATCAAAATCCCAAAACTTAATACAAAGCACACACAAAATACCTATCTCTATCTAGGTATAACATATTTTAACATCCTTCCATTATATCTAAAAAAATATTGAAGATATTCAGGAATTTAAAATAAATTAAAAATTACCTAAAACTACTATAAAAGTCCATATCTTACTCTTATTATTATTTCCTTCAAATCTTGAAACTGTATTATTGATAAATCTTGCCTATTTCTTACTTATCCCTTTGGTTTTGCAAATATATTATTAACTTACTTACATGATTCCATATAATTGAGCTAGGATTCACTCACCAAACACAAGAGCCTCGTCTCTTTATGGTGAGGAAAAGCTATTATTATTTACCTTTATAACACTGTATAATATGTATAAATTGTATATTTATTGTAAAAAACATACAAATATTAAATAAATAAAAAAAATAAAAAAATAGTAATAGATGGGTACAAGTGGTGGATTTATTTGACTACTCGGAAATATGTATTTAAAGAAACCAAGTGATATGTAACTATTAAAGACGATAACAAAATCTTCCACTGAAGAAAATCTATTTATGTAAAGAAGAGAGTCTGTGGCGGGCGGGCCGCCGATAAGCGAGGGCAATTCCGACAAGCTCCTCTTAAAATCTGAGCAATATCGGGGACTTCAGCAGGATATCTAGCATGGTCGATCGATAAAAAAATTATCGATAATTTCGATAAGTTTTCATCGTTCCCGTGCACGACTGCAAATTGCTAACGTAAAAATAACAGTCCACATCGAATAAATTAAAAAAAATATTTGTTCATTGGCGATCTGCAGTTGCGCGCTGAAACCCATAACAAGTTACAGACGATATCGATAAAAAAAACTTTATCTATCGACCATGCTAATTACCCTGGTCTATATATTTATATATATATATATATATATATATATATATATATATATATATATATATATATATATATATATATATATATATACTATGATATATATTTATATCAATATATATATAAAGAAGAGTGTCTGTGACCTGTGGCGGTCGGGCGGGCGGCCGCTTGGTGGACACCGGGTTGGATTTTTATACCAATCTTATTTTATATTCCAAAATTGATGAAATTTTGTACCACTGACTTTCTTGACTGACTGGAATATCACTACACTAGGAATGTCTACATGTGATTCCATGAAACTCTGCACAAAACCCGGGCGACGCCGGGGACTTGAGCCAGTCTAAAATAAACAAAAGCCTTAAAAAAAACAACTCACGAACTAATACAATAAAATTTAAAGTCGTGAGTACCAATAAAATTGTTGACAGTAAATTTCCTGAATAAAACCGACAAACTGAGAGCTTTTCTGTGTTTAATTATTTATTTTACGGTAGCTGCGGTTAATTTTATATCCCCTTTAAACGGGTATTTAAATTTTTATAGATTTTGGTCACCAGTTGTCTAAAACAATGGGGAAAAATTATAATATTCAAACAATGAAATCGAAAACCATTTTTGAAGGTTTATTTCAAAACAAATAGAAAATAAATATGGCATATGGAATTGGAACATAAGCTTTACGGAATAATTATTTCTTTTGAAGACCTCTGTATACACCCACTATACGTCCTGAATAGCTAGCGAAGTGATGTTAATAATGAGGCAGAATAGTAAAGCAGTCACACGGAGAATAAGTTTTATATAAGTCCCATTTCCTAAAAACTGAATGTCTTTATTATCTACCTTGTTTCTTCTTGGGAATAATGATAAATAATTAGTTATGGTTCAAATATTGTTACAATATACTTTCAAATTACCCATCTGGTAACTCATCGTATACATATTTTATTCTTTCTTTTTGAAATATCAAGTGTTTGTATGTAGTATCACTGTATGATTGTGATTACTCTATGTTTGGTTCACTCAAATGTAAATTGTTAACCTCGATACAGGCTTAGTCCTAGTGAGATTTTATGAGAAAAGAACATGATTTATGTATAGTGAGATGCAATAAATAAATATCGGAACACGAGTTCATGCAGCTGCGCCTGTCCTGTAATTATAAAAAGACAAAATGCAAAGATTTGCCAGCCTTCGTGTTTCCTCCCTCCTACAACATGGGTCTCTACCCACGTTTACTCCTTCTGAAGAATCCTTAAGAATAACATAAGCCATGAAAGAAATTATTTCCCCAGAACCTTCTGTGTGGAGTTAAAAAAAGTAAAATTTTACCAAAAACTTTTAAAAACTTTCTCATTATAATGGGATCTACGCACTTAAAAAAAATAAAACAAAGTTTCATTTCTTCAAATAAAAAAACGTTTAATTTAACTTAACCTTTGAGATCACAAATCAACGAAAATATCTCATATCTCTCTCCGGTAATTTGAGATCCTGAAAATGTTGAAGTTTTCAAAGAAAAATAATAATGTGAGTTGGAAAAGCTTCACTAATGAGGTCGTGTGATCTTCAGGGGATGAAATTTGTTTCAGTTCTTTCACAGCTTTCAAGACTTGACACTTCAAGTACAGTTTGATTAAGGCATTGATAATTGTGTTACATTAAGATTAACTCTTGTTCAATATAGTCATAAGTATCATTTTCAAAATTGTAACTGACATGACGTGTCAATAATTCAGAAATTCGATAAAGTAGGTTTTCATATTATTTTTTTTACCATAGCGACTATTTAAACATTGTACATACAAAATATAATGTTATAATATATGTATAGTAAATTATATTTCTTAGTTTTTTCATTAATCTCTTTCAGCAAGATTTTTATTCTTCATTTATAATCATTCTAATTTTCTATTCGCCTTATATTAGGGGGAAGGATGTTGTGGAGTTTAGTCGTAAAATAAATATAATTTCTTTGTCCGAATGTGGTTTTATGACCTGAAATATTTTTTATATGATTGTGATTTGACCTTGTTTGCTGAATACGCGGTATTGTAGAGGTACCTTGATATATAAAATAATATTTCTTGACAGAAAAATATTTAATTCTATATTTGAAATGTGTATTTCTTAGGGTTAATCTTGACAAATTTAGTCAGATTTAATAATTTTTCAAGAGTTTGTGAATTTTCATTTTCAAGAAAGCATTGTTTGCTATTAAAAGATAAAGAGTCATTTAAAAAAAATATATATTTAATGAAAAATGATTTTTTTGTTAAGAATGGGGTTGGGATACTGGGGCATATATTTCAAGACTAGGTACCTTAAGTTTCACAAATTTTGCAATAATTTTTATATTCCCTGATTTTTCACGCGTCTGCCGTACTTTTATTGATTATGAGGTACTATTTAGGCAATCAAATATGATCAACTAATTAAATATCCCATCAGAACAAATCCAACATTTATTAAATAATTTAAAAATACATACACTTGAGGATCCATATATTGTAAGCGATCTATGCTTCCTTTTCAATTTTGTAAATTCCGTCCTTGATTGTTGCAAACTTCTGAGTCTGGTCAATTTAAGAGTACCTACTCTAAAGACTAAGCATAAGGACATATTTCAATGTCACCATTCACAAACAAATTTAATTACGTAGCAAACTCGGCAATTTCTCGCCATGTTTAGCAAAGTGATGGCTATATTAAAGATTTTTTAATGTAACAAATTCGAAGTTTAAATCATACATAAACATTTTTTAAAGTAACCAATTCGATGTTTAAAACATACGTAAACATTTTTTATGTGACCAATTCGATGTTTAAAACATACATAAACATTTTTATTGTGACAAATTCGATGTTTAAAACATACATAATCATTTTTTAATGTAACAAATTCGATGTTTTAAAAAATATAGATAAACATTTTTAATGGGACCAATTCGATGTTTAAAACATACATAAACATTTTTTATTGTGACAAATTCGATGTTTAAAACATACATTAACATTTTTTAATGTAACAAATTCGATGTTTAAAACATACATGAACATTTTTCGTATATCGAGATATATTTTGTACGTATAATTTCAGTTAACAGTTATTATTTAAATATTGAAGACAATATTAGTGATTTCTAAACGAAAATCTGAAACAGAAAAATCAGAAAAGGAAACGGTCACATCTGGGACTCGAACCCAGGATCCTTGTCTTTCCAGGACAGTGCTCTACCAACTGCGCTAATGGGACCCTATTCCCCTCGGTCACTTTTAACTGTATCATACTTCGAATAAGAACTACTAACATTGTCTTCATTTTTTCACCGCACATTTTTATTGGCAACTATCTTTATGTATGATCGCAAGATTCAACCCGAACTAATTGCAATCTAGACAGCGTCTTTTAGATAAACCTATCTTATTTTGAATGTCCTATGAATCTTGCGATCATACTATTATTGTCATTATATATTGTCATTAACATTCCCTTAGACAATAAAGCTTATGTAAAAGAAAAGGAACGATAAAAACGATCGCGATTAATAACGGCTATGAGGCAAATAACATTGAAAAAATAATAAAAAATAAGAAATATAAAAATAAAATCAATTTAATATATCCGGTAAATAACAAAAATATAGAAAAATTTGCATGTCTCGAATTCCTCGGCCCAATATCTGAAAAAATTGCAAAAGAAATTAAAAAATGTGGTTTAAATATAGCTTTTAGAACAAACAATAATTTAGGAACAAGCCTTAAAAACTCTAAAAGTAAAATCCCTATACTCAATAACAGTGGCATATATGAATTAAAATGTGACCACGCCGATTGTAACGCCACTTACATCGGACAAACGGGGAGGGCATTCTCAACTAGATTCAAAGAACATATACGATGTTATAATAATAAAAACACATCCTCGAAATTCGCAGAACATCTCTAAGTGAATAATCATACCCCACTTAACAACAAGGGTCCTAAACCATTGCATATAGGAAAAAAAGGGCATTAGATTAAATTTACTTGAACAATTAGAAATCAATAAACGAACGAATGACCCAAATTTAACACTAATTAATAAAGTACGGAAAATAATTTACTCACCACTTCTCAGTATTTTCACAAAACCCAAGCAGTATAATGCACCCAAATAATTCATAGCAATAAAGTCATTAGTAAATAATTAAGAACTCATTACCATTTACTGAGGGGAAAACATAGACTGGTTTAACCAACAATAGATCATGTCATCGGTTTAACCAGTAATAAATCAATGTATACACCTTCAAAATTTACATTTGTATAAATACGTCGTCTCAATGTGGACTAACCACAGTTTGAAAATGGCCTTGTAAGCCGAAACAGCTGTCACAATAATAAAAAACTAAAACACTTGCAGAACTTAATAATAATATTATCAAATTTAATCTAAATTAAATTTATAAAAAAAAAATTAAATGGAGTTCTACGAATTAAACACAAAAACAATAAATAACTATTTCAATGTCACCGTTTACAAAAAAATTACATGGTTTAAGGGTAAACAAAACATACGTTATAATCTATGCGTTTATAGATGGCGCCCATTTAATTTTTACGAAAAAATACTACGCAAACTATGCTTTGAAATTTTATATCTGTGAATTATTTATTTGTGCATGTACACAACGAATATGAAATAATTTTTTTTACGCGTTAAAACTCATTTTTTTCAAGAAAGGTATGTAAATACAATATCGTATAGGTGATTCAATCCAATGTTGTATTTGTATGCCTTTCTTGACGGAATTGAGTTTTTTATATAGACAAAACTTGCAATAAGCGTATTTTTCTAAAATAACTAAATTAAATTAAAAAAATAATAATAATTACATAATAATAATAAAAAATAATAATTAAATTAATAATAAAAAATAATAATATAAAATTAAATTAATTTTTTTTTCCCATTTTATCTCTGGTGAGTTGACGTGTTGTTGTTCTTGTATTGTTTTATATTTATTTTACTTATATAATGCACTTGCATAGTGTTGATTGACTAGCTGATCATTTGTGGAAAAGTGAGTGGAAGAGTTTAGTTTTTCCTATGGGGAAGAATTAACCCGGACAACAAAATCGGAAGCAAAAAAAAAAAAAATAAAAAAAAAAAAAAATAAAATAAAATAAAATAATAAAAAATAATAATTAAATTAAATTAAATTAACGCTTAGATTATAACGTACGTTACGTTTACTCTTAAAAGACGAATATGCAAATGATATCGTTGTTTTTAACAAAACTAATTCGATGTCAAAATATTATTTCTAATAATTTAAGAATTTTATTTTATCTATTTGTCAACCATTGAAATATACATAATTATTTTTTGTTAAATAATAATTTAATACTTGTGAAAAATGTAAACCCGATGCAAAAAAACACATGAGGGTATAAAAGAGTAAATAAATAAATATGTTGGGACTCTTGTGCGATGTTTACAATTTTCAAAAAAAAATTAAGTAGAAAGTGTGTAAATTTGTTAAGCCATCTCTTCATTCAAATTGATTTAAAAAAAATTTACTGTAGTTCTTGAAAAACTGAAAAAACAACCCCTTATATATTCCAATTTTATTTAAGGCTTCTTCATTCGCTATTCCAGTGTAAAAGGAAAAAGTAATCGGACCTGAAAGCCTTTTTGAAAGAGGCTTTTATTAGCAAAACTACTCTTACTTTTACCTGCTTCTCACTCTCTCCTTTATCTTAAAATTCTTCACATTGTACCGGACAATGATTCCTTTTGAGTCAAGAGAAATATCTCTTCTCAGTTTACCTCACACTATGTGTATTATTAATAGCTTGTGAGTTTCTCATTCGGTCATGTACTTAAAATCGTATTAAATATTATAGAATATCATTTACAGACGATGAATTCTATTACTATATACTAGCGCTGTCCGTTCTAAATCAAGGGATCTATGATTTTACGATTCTCTATAGAAGTCCGAATAAATCTGAATTTCAAGAAATTAGGCGTCTTGTGTCCGTTTAGCAGATTCTCTAATAGTGACCTGAGTGTTTTCAAAAATAACATTTTTTTACTTGAAAACTTAAAGAGTCAACGAGAAATTTGTTATAAGTCGGTAGAAATTGGATATGCGGCAGCTTAATATACTAAATAAATGTCGGAACTACACAATCAGGATTTGGCGCAGTTGTAAACGCAGTTGTCTCCAGGCCCTGGGGATGATGGATCAATCCTCAATCGAACAAACAAAACTTTGAAACTGGCTAGTAGCCAACTCAAGAGATGTTGCAACTAGGTCGAAAATTGAAAATAGATGTCTTATTGTAAAAAAAGTTTGTTTATTAATTGTTTGTTTATTAAAATGTCTATAATAATCCATTTTACATGCGAGTACATAAATATTCTTGATTCCAATAAACTTCACATATTTTTTGTAAAATTGCTTTTGCGGTATCGCACTACATTACTGAAACAAACTGCTTTCGGATGAATGAATTTTGATTTTGTAATATGATCCAATGACCGATTCAATATAACATGATTAAATTTCTCTATAAAGAGAAATATAAAAGAGAATCGTAGATATAAACATATATTAAGTTTAAAAGCATCTAGCATTTGATGATAGGATCATTTTTACTTTGCTTTATTAAGACAAGCTGAAGCTCCCGGCGATTCCCGGACTTTACACAGAATTTTAATTCTTCTATTTGTCTCCCAAATTCGAATCCATTGAAAAAAGGGATTCTGTGAGAATTATGAATTAAAATTACTTGATGAAAGACTTATTAAGACTCTTAGACTTGTTATTGACTTAATTTTCATTGACTCAATTGTTAATAAAATTATAGACAGCCCTGATTTACTCAGTCTAATTACGTTCCTAATTATTTTTTTGCCACAGCAATACCAGATATTTCGATACTCGATGTTACCTAGATTGCGTGCAGTTACATATGTTCAACTGCACGGAATATAGTTACAAGAAGGCTATAATGATAACTCATCAAAAATGATAATACTATTCTTCTGAATAGGTTCCATATAATTTCAATATCAAATTTTACTTCATGATTACTACTCCTCAAAATTATTATGTATTTCACATGCTTGTAAAAGCCCGTATGGGCGTGTAATATAAATAAATAAATAAAATCACATTTAGATAAAGACATTTCTCTTATTTCGAAGGTCAAGCCTGCAAAATTTCATCAATCTCATAATAAATAAATCAATCGCAGGTCACCACAGCCAATCTTCTTCATATTATATATTCATAGTAGATTTTAGATTACATTCGATAGAATAAGTAAATAGATCGAGCGGTCAAAAGCTTTGTCTCTAATATTCTCCGGCCAAGATTATTGTACTAAGAAGAACTCATATATTGTCAGGTTACACGTTAGCTGGGATTGTCTTTTCATATAAAAAAGGAAAAAGAAAGAAAGACAATTAAAAAATCAAAAGGGTAGAAAAAAACTGTTCATACTGGTAAATAAAACCAATAAAAAATCATCACTACTTTAAAATAATTTTACCAGCAACTAAAAACGAACAACGCAAAATAAATAATTATAATGCCAAAATTCAAATAAATAAAAATAGGTCCAGTTAGGAGTTCTACCAAGTCCGAACCTTCTGATATGAAAATATCTGGAGTGGGTGAATTATTTTCCTATTTGATCTCTGGTGAGTTGACGTGTTGTTTTGTATTTATTATGCATGTATAATGCACTTGCATAATGTGGATTGACTAGATCAAGGCTGCCCAACCTTTTTAGGAGTTGGGCGGGTTGTTAGAGAATTTCTATAAAACATAATTCCCCACAAAATATTTGAAATCCATGGGGGGGGGGGGTTGTTACGGAACTTCGCTGAGAAAAAATTCCGCACACCCGAACATCATATGTGATACCCCACAGCAATTTTTCGAATTCCATGGGGGGGGGGGTGGCTACAGGATTAGGTGGCTATAGGTAGTTATGATTCTGAATGGTATTTTTTCAAGAGATCAATATTGAAAGCACCAACCATTCGCAATAAAGTTCTAACTAACCGGAAAATAATTAAGGAAGAATGATGAGGTTAAAATAAGTCGATAGGCGTGGGGTGGGAGGTTGAAAGGCGGAGTACATAGCAGTGCTTGGCTATTTTGATGTGAACATTAAGCCATTAAAGTAAAATTTTCGATTACGTAAGGTGGTGTATTACAAAGAATATTTTTTAAGGGAATATCAAGCAAGAGTCTCACCGGCTTCAAACAGTTCTAATCCAAAATAAATTATTGCAGTAAGGAATGTGATATTTTAAAAGGGAAAAAAGGAGATAAGATAATTCAGTCGGTAGCCAGGAAGAATTGGCCGGCCTCTAGGTTTTCAGCATCAATGGCTGATTCAGTTGGTAGCCAGGAAGAATTTATGAAATTATGTCGAAAACCGGTGTATTTTTGTTTCAAAAGTAAGTTCAACAGGTTAGATTTTTTCGTCGCTGATTCTCGTTCTGAGTAGCCTAAATAGCGATAAATCGCCGTCGTTGGCAACACTGGTGACCGCGCGCAAGCTGCATTGTTTGTTTTACCGCGGGCCCGCGACATTTTTTCAAATTGGCGGATAACACTTATAATTCGTTCGCGGGCCACATTGTGGCCCGCGGGCCTGGGGTTGGGCAGCCTTGGACTAGATGATCATTTGTGGAAAATTGTGTGAAAGGGTTTAGTTTTTCGTGTGGGGAAGATTTAACCCGTACAAATTCGGAAAATAAAAACATGCCTCAAATGCTAATTCATCCGTAAACACCGATGTTTTAAATATTTCACGAATTTTTCATTTTCGTGTTTTTCATTTTCATTTTTCCTCTACCCACAGCCTTCAATAATAGATATAAATTTAAACAACGAATCCCCGTTCCGACAGAATAGTCTACAAAATATGCAAATACAGGCAGCACTGAATAAATAACCCCTAGAAATATTACGTAGAAATTACGATTTCAAAGAAAAAAAAACTGAAGTTGCCAGATTTTGTAATGCATTTCGATTTTTGTGTACCACACAGATCAATTGATCATCTGATCGTCATTATGTGAATACCACTCGAGAGTCCCAATAACCTGTAATATACTGAAAGGATATAGTGAAGAAGATTGTTTGGAAAAGACTGGCTATTCAGATCTGGTCTACAAACGAACTTGAAGCCGTTTAAAGCAACATTTCTAATGATCATTTTCATTTTAATTGAGTACAAAAAAAATTACCTTACTTCTGGCGCACAGACTCGCAACAATACATTTTCTCCCCTTTTTTATTTCAAAGACAGGCAAATATATGATATCACTGAATCCTGCGTAACTCTGGTTTAATGAGCTCAGAATTAGGTTAGGTCGGATTTGTATGTAACTGTTACGTTGGTACCTATTATGTATTATTTAATATTTTTAACAAAAAATTTATTACTGTAAATATCATTTTCAAAATTGGAACTGATTTTTCGATAATTCAGACTACTTGTGACTTTTCACGGGTTTAAGCTAGTACAAACAATATAAATAGTTGTGATGTACCGACGTTACGTTCTAAATATCAAAAATACATAGTACTGTAGGGTAAATTATAGGGAGTTTATAGCAGTTCACTTTTGCCCCGCTACCGTTTTAACAAACTTCATCCAAGACCGCCTTCATCTATGGGTCTCGTGCTCTATGGGCTTTTCTAGAAGGAAGCGCTAGAGATAATTTCCTGAAGCCAAGTACCAATCGGACAGCCTTGCGGTAAGGTCGCGTCAACAGATGTGATACGGGCTACTGTTCCAGTCGACATGTTTCACGAGAGACACTGATGGCGGACATAGCTAGATATATTTAATCGCTGGTCATCATGTCAATCGCTCTCTTATTTACAATTCTTTCGTAAGAGTTGTATGACGCCCATTTCGGTGAATCAGGTCAAATATTTATGTTATACACAATGTCACACTTGAAGTGAAACAACACAAAACTGCGCTATATAAATGCTACGTTATTATTATTTAACTATTATTGCTACTTTAAAATTCCTTCCGTGCGATCAATTCTTCGAATTGTCGCACACCCCTTGAGATCATGCTAATCTTGTTATTTGAGAGTCTCTAGCTCTATTTGTTATTTGAATAAATATAATATTAATCATCGTACCCATAGACATATGAATATTAGTAGACCTGCCCTAAGTGATTAAAAGCGTATTATCCCCACTCCCCATACCGGTTCAATTGAGCCGGCTGGGCTCGCATATGGCCTCAAGTGAAATTTGAAAACGTGACGTCATCATTCTTGTGCGAACTATGGTCGAGGCATCATCGGTTCATTTTACGAAATAACACGGCAAAATGTTGACTTGTACTATGAAAACTTGTAAAAATAGATGTGAAAAAGAGAATAAACCCAATTGTCGTATTACATTCCATAAGTAAGCATTATTTTACTTTATTTTAAGCTTATTCACACCGTATTATATGGATCAGTTTTAGAAACATATACTATCACATCACAATGTAGCGATTCTCAAGTGTGCTCATCGTTGTTTACTGGGGTAAGTAAATTATGAGACATTTGTAAAAGTGTCTTAACTAAATACTCTGAAACTAACTACGACTCTGAAAATAGAAGCTGCCTTACTTTGCCGAATTTGGACTTCGCAAATTAGTTCATAACGTGGCGAGTAATTTGCGCTCCCATGTAGAAATGTCTATTCATTCAAAAGCAGATTTTACTTTTAAGAACTAAATGGTGATATTATAATGCGAGATGCCTATTTACTGTCAGATTGATTTATTGACGAATCACAGTCAGCCTTACTCCCTTTGTTCTTCAACAGTTGATTTTACCCCTCGCCCTTATCTTCTCGTCTATTAATTCCTATGTCTGTGATCGTACCTCTTTTATTCAATAACAAAGCAATCCTCATTGTCTTTTACTAATTATGTTACAATTGCCCTAGAGTGGTTGAATTTGTACGTGAGATTATTGCATTACACTGGCGACCAATCGAGTCTAAATTATTATTAGCCCAATTGTCGCAGTTACAAGTTTACATCTCCCGAAAATAATTACAACATTATTTTTACCCACATTCTTATGAGGCTGGCATCACTGTTAGCCTGCGCGCAATACCTGGCGCGGAAAATATTTTATTCTGTTTCCAGCGGTCTAGTCGTCGGGTTAGCCCTAAATCTCCTCTACCGTACGCCATTAGTTTGTTCATTAAATTATTGTAACGTGATTTTTGTTAAAATAAAAACTAAATTGAAAATATCCGAATTCTCATTATTAAACACCGAGAACCACAGAATCATTCAGCCAACAACCCATTTAAATTGGCGATAATCACAATCCTCCAAAGTACTTTAATTTTCGGCACTTATATTGAATTTATTTCGCTGCTCTTACAATAGTTAGTGGTACAATTTATTTATTTATTTATTATTGGATAATTTGTATAGCGCCGCTTTTGTGAGATATCACCTCAAGGGCGCTTTACAGTTGATGCAGGTATTACAGAAAATATAAATATTACAAAAATAGAGTGAAGTTAAGTTAAGTAAAATGAAGTATAGGAACAGGTGACACGAAGATAGTAGATGGAGACTCTGCAGCCAGAATCCTAGGTGGTGAAGAAACTGGGCCAGCTTGCTGCAGCGAAAGAGACCACCGCGTCCACCAACAGTGCCAGCACGAGGTTCGTCATCCGTCCAGGTATGTGTCTGCTGCTAATAAAACGCTGACACACTATCCTCTCACAGATACCAGACCTTGGCAGCACCGCTGTGACGTTCTACGAAGATAGAAGATGGAGGCTCTGCACCAAGAATCCTAAGTGGTGAAGGAACTGGACCAGCTGCTGCAGTAAGAGAGTCCACCGCGTCCAACAACAGCGTCCAGGTATGTATCTGCTGCTAATAAAGCGCTGACACCTCACATAGATAAGAGACCCTGGCAGCACCGCTGTGACGTTCGGCAAGTCCATAATTTATCTCCATGTAATCCTGTTCCTGGTAATTATTGAAGTGGTGTATTCTGTCCGCAATAAAAAGCGACGGTTGGGTAATAAATTACCCTGGGCTTAGTAAAAAAAAACTTGCAGGGCCAAGCTCGCCCAGTTTCCGAGAATTTTGTTGAAAACATCTGGAGTGCATTTACCGATCGCCGTTCGTTTCGAATGTCCAATATTTTTGAGCAAATTTCCGATTATTTATTCACTTTTAAAACACTGCACTCAAATCACATATTATAAAGTTCTAATAATTATTAAGTTTATTTTAATTTAAGTTCAAATGTTGATTGATTGATTTTAAAAATAATTTCAAAGGGATGTTGCCTCATTTCCCTTGAAAATACTAAAAAAAAACACAAAGCGGTTGGAGGAAGCGTTAGGACGCGTCCTGCTGCCACGAAGGGCGCTATACTTTTGTCAGAATAGTTATATTCAAAGCAGTTAGTTGATCAGGATTCGATTCTCAGCCGTGGCAAATATTAGTGCGCTAGTTGGTCTTAAAAGTGAGTTTTTGACACGTCCGTGTGACCAGATAATAATAAATTTTCATTTATTGAGGTCAAATTGATAAACCATTTTCAAATATCAAAATACTTTTTCTCAAAAGATAGCAAATTTCATTTGCATGTCTCGAGAAGGTCTTGTGTCACCTGGCGACACCAGTTTTTTTTTCAAATCTATAGGAATATTATATTTTACATTTCTATGGATTGTCAGTTCAGTGTAGATACATGATAGAATATTACGCAACGGCCGATCTTGTTTGTTGTTTTGGTTAATAGGGCATAGTTACCGGGCTTAGCATAATCTCTTCAGACAGTGATTTTGTTTGTTTAGGGTGCAATTGCGGTAAACCTTTCTCTTGTCGATGATGAAGCACACGATGTATCTGTACAAATATGGATTGAGATAATCTTTCTATTGAAGAGCTGTTAAGGTCCCGTAGTGAGAGTTCAAAGACGGTTTGAAAGGGAGATATAAATATAAATATAATAAATATAAATAAGAATGTTAGAGGGAGCGCGCTAACCTTAAAAAAACGATAATAATTAAGCGAAAATGGTAAAAATATAGAATAAAACATGAATCGTTTGAAATAGAGGAAAATCTCCATTGAAAGTCTAAGTAAGGGTTATTTCACATTTAATTTGAACAATGTAAATATTAAATTCAGCTGCTGCGAAAGATCTTTTTAAGTATCATAATCATACCAGAACATGAATAAGACTTTCACAGAACTAGAATATTATTTTTTTTATTTGATGAATTGTTTAAATCCAAGCAAAATGAAACAACCCGCTCAAGGCCAAAGTTTTTAAACGCAACAAAATCTAAAATGCATTTATACTATTTTGACGTTAATCCCGTAATTTATTCATCGATAAAATTTTTTCGTTTCTATTTTATATTCGCTTAATAGGAATATGATAATTAACACTATAAAACTAACTAACACTACATGACCTAATAATAAACATTATAACAGTAACTAACACTAAAGGACCTAATAATGAACACTATAAAACTAACTAACACTAACGAACCTAATAATGAACAAAATAACACTAACTAATGCTACAGGACCTATTAATGAACATTATAACAGTAACTAACACTAAAGAAACTAATAATGAACACTATAAAACTAACACTACAGGATCCAATAATGAACATTATAACACTACAAGACCTAATAATGAACAATATAACACTAACTAACAATACAGGACCTAATAATGAACACTATAACACTAACTAACACTAAAGGACGAGAAAAAATTAAATGTTGAGAAAAGTTCTTCAATGTCTGTGAAACAAACCGTTCTCATATATGTTCCTGTTACATCTATCTGTAGATGTTGAGAAAAGTTCTTTAATGTCTGTGAAACAACCCGTTCTCATATGTGTACCTGTTACATCTATCTGAAGATGTTGAGAGAAGTTCTTCAATTTCTGTGAAACAATTCGTTCTTATATATGTATACTACTGTTACATCTTTCTGTATACGTTGAGAGAAGTTCTTCAATGCATGTGAAACAACCCGTTTTCATGTCTGTTCCTGTTACATAAAAAATAATAAAAAACCTATCTTTTTGGAGAATACAACATTTTATATTTATTTGTTTCATTCTTTTCGAAGTCCTTGCATTTTTAAAAGTTTTGGTGCATTTAATTGCTCATTTTTTTTTTTTTTCTTTGAATAATTTTGTATAGTTTTGGTGCAGTTCGTTTTTATTAGTGAATTCGGCGGTGTTGACCGAGCGATATTAGTAAGAGCCGTATACCAGCTAGTAGCATTTTCTAGACGTTGTAACCAGTTGGAACCGTTTCGGAATGTTGCGGTTTAAAATCAATAATTATGAAAGAAAAAATTAAAATTAAATATTTTTTTATTATGATAACCGAAATCAGAAAAATAAACTTCTAAAATCTTTCACATATTTTTACTGTGTTCATAGGATGTGAAAATACACAATTATTTACTCAATATGATGCATTGATGAATCATTCAAATAGTATTATTATTATTATGCCGCTAGAGGTGCGCTCTGACAGCCAATAGGGAAACTACTCCAGCGGCCGGTAAAAGAGAGATTGACATTTTCAAGGAACCCAAGAATTAGTGATATTTTGCTATGGAGGCTATGCGGAATTTACCCGAAACATAAGATTTGAATTAGACCAATCAGAGGGCCGAAACCGTCCAGACGCTAGCGTAATAATACTATCAGATTATTTGTGTCTTGAGATTTTATGAATAATCTCCACTTATAGAAACATGGTGTATATGTCATTTCGCAAATTAGTTTCAACACATTAATCTTTCAACACCTATTCCATCACCCAATCTTCAAAACAACTCTACGAATTCCATTCTCTTCTGAAATCAGCCATCCATACCGCTACGTAATTAGTTGAAGAGGCATTTCGGTATGCAAATAACTTTGGAAATCGCTGATGCTAAAAATGTCGAAGGCTCTGGAATCTGAAAGGGTGCTATTAGCGTTGGAGAAATCTGTGGAAATAATGACAGACTCTCAGGGTGAAAATCAGATTGGGGAATGATTTGATTTCATTTGATTCGTTCGATTTTATTTGATTTATTGGGTTTATTTGACGAATCGCATTGTATTAGAGTTGATTGCTTATTTATTAGGTGATTTACAATGCGATTTCAAACACGAGTGTTCAAATATAGGTGATTTAATTTTCCGGAGAAGAATGTTGTTAAGTGTCGAGGGGAAATATTCTCGACTAGCAAGCCGAAGGTCACGGGTTCAAATCCCGGCATGCACAAGTAATTTTTTATTTTTTTTTTTTTTAATTATTCATTTGTAATAATATATTTATATACTTGTGGCACGTTCTAGAGTGGAAAACACTCTCTGTATCGCTTTATTGTAAAACCATCATTCAGAAATGAAACGTAGCTTGAAATAGCTTTTGCCGTGTTAGGTTGCCAGATCTAAATTGCGAGGTACTCTTCCTCCCCTCACTACCTTCAGCCTCACAACATTTCAACCCCATTTGGGGATGCCATAGTCTCACTGGTTCCAGACGGTTGGGAGTAGTTGGGACTTTTGTGCGGACTTTTGTACTTTTGTGTTATTCACATAAAAAAGTCCGTCATCTCAGAAAATCTTATATGTTAGTCATAAATAGTGCAGCAGATAAAATGCGTCATGCATAGATATTCACATTTATAGACTTGCCCTAACATAATATATGGGTATCATTTCGACGAGCTGGAGGCAAACCACGTGACCAGATTTTTGGCACCAGGGAGGTTCGAGAATGCTTTGAATAAACTACTACATGCTACTGTACGTGTACGTACTAACAGCCTAACCCTGCGCATGAAACTAAAGAAAAGGTTTGCAGCGCAGGTTGGTAAATTATAACACATTTGTAAAAGTGTCTAACTAAATAATGTAACAAAATATTCAACTTCGGAAACAATCCTGAACTTTTGTTTACCTGATTTAGAATTTATATTTCAGTTTTTTTATGCAGCCAGCAATTTGCTCGTCGTTGTAAAAAGAACTAGTAATTCTTAAGCAGACTCTGACCCTGCTGGCCTTGACCTTCACAACTGCTGATCCTGTACAAATCGCAAGTGCGCCCTACTGTCGAATTCGGCAGCCATCTCTGGTCCGGAGCCCCTAAATACCTGATAAAAACCCTTGACTCTGTGCAAAAACGGGCGGTCCGTTTGATAGATTCCCCAATTTTAACAAACGGACTGCAATCTTTAGAGCACAGGCGTCAGGTAGGTATGCTGTCCTTGTTCTTTTTTTTTTTTTTTTTTATAGTTATTACCTCACAAGAGTCCCAACTGCTCCCGTCTGGAGCCAGTGAGACTATGGCATCCCCAATTGGGGGATGTTGTGAGGCTGAAGGTAAGTGGGAAAGGGAAAGAGGAAGGTGGGGAAGTACCTGGCTATTCAGATCTAGTCACTAAACACGGCTAAAGCCATTTGGAGCAACGTTTCAATTCTGAATGGTGGTCTTACACCAGGGCGATACTGGTAGTATCTTCCACTCTGGAACGTGCCGCAAATGTACTATATATTATTTTTAATTAATTAATTGTGAAATAACACAAATTAATCAAATAAAATTTATTTGCGCACGCCGGGTTCGAACCCGCGACCTTCGGAATGGCAGTCCAATGCGTTACCACTGGACTATGCCGGCCGGCTATCGGTATTACAATGGAAGATGCTCTGAGGAACTAGCGTCATTGATCCCTTCGGCACCGGTGCGTAGTCGGGATACACGCCAAACGCGCGCCCAACATTTGTACACGGTTGACATTTGTCACATGAGAACGGGTCGCTTCTACGATTCGTTCTTAAGTTCAACAGCTCGGCTGTGGAACGAACTGCCGGCCTCTGTGTTTCCTCCCTCCTACAACATGGGACTCTTCAAGACCCATGTTCACTCCTTCCTCTACACAAAAAGACCCTCAACACAGCATCCCCAAAGATGACATAGGCCCTGAGGGAAATTATTTTCTTCAGGGCCTCCTGTGTGGAGTTAATATAAAAATAAATAAATAAATAAGACTGACTAGTGCTACCACAATGCGAGTTGCATGTATACTTTCAGATTCATTTGTTGACAAATTACAAAATGACCGTCACACCGCTTCCATAATAGGTACGTATCTATTTAAAGTTGATTGAATAATTACTAAAAAAAATAGGTATATGGTGTATATCAAAAAGATGTATTATTTATTTGTAGCAACCGAAATTCCTGACTTATTTTTTTGTATCTCTGGCTCAAGGGACTGTAGTACGATATTTTCAAACTCATTTTCTTTACCAAATCAAATCTTCAGAATCTAAGAAAAAAATAAATCACGGAAATCGAATTCGTGTAACCCGATATAACCTTTTTCCGGTTTGTACGAAGCCCAAAACTCAGCAAAAAACGTGAAACAAATTGGTGTAACCTATTCCATGTTCTTTCTTCTTCAAATTCACAAAGAAAGAAAACGACGGTATTTTTTTATATTCGTATGGATTCCTCAGACCATTTTTCTTTATTGTGTGGAACATTATCCTTAACATAGAAAGATTTTCACGCAATAATAAGAAAAACTTTCTAGTATTGATAAGTATCCAACTGTTCAAGCATATAGCCGGTTATTATTTTTACAATTTTAATTTAATCCTTTCCTACCTGTTCGATACTTTTTGTCATCAGGAGACGTAGAGTGCCCATACAGTACCTTTTCTACCGCGCAACAAACAACATGTTACAAGTTCAAATCCGCGTTGCGTGCAAATTAGAGAAATTCGCCGTGGAGGTTTTTGTGCTTCAAAGGGAACAAAAAGGAGACCATCAACAAAGTAGGACTTACAATACAATATTCTGGTGGTATCCTCACTGCAGTTCCATTCCCGTTACTTTTTTCGTTTTATTTCGTCAACAAGAAACAGTACATATATGATTTGAAATTTTGTTTAAGAGTTGCTTGTAATCTGCAAAGTGAAAATTTACCGAATGGTAGCCGGTGTAAGGAGGACATTACACAGGCGTGAATTTTGCTTACAAGGTTCGCTGTGTTTTTTGACTATGGAGTGACCGGGTTCATGGGGTAAGGTTTGTGCAGGTCTTGTCAGCGGATGCATTTGCCTACCTACTGCGTGGCGTGCCGGATCGGGAGAGATTGGTTGAGGGAGACCTTTCGACCTCTCCAGCCGGACTCTCTCTGCCCATCGCCTTGCACTGCACTGGAAGAAATGGATTCATTTGTCCATCTCTACTGGACACATTGGAGACACCAGATTCCTAACCACCCCTTATACCTTTTTCTTTCCCAGAACTTCCACTCATTCTTTTCCCTAAAAAGACCCACTACACAGCATTCCCAAAGTTGTTATTACCCAGAGGGCGTAAAGTATTGAGTATTGTAGCGGGTGAAGGTCGTAAACTATAATACTCTTATGTGATCTATGTACTGGTATTTATTGGGGAGCTGCTTGTAACAAAAGAGGGACAATCCTAGTATGCATCGCCTTTTATAGCATCTCGCAAGCATGTTATCTCGCTTGCACGTACACACATTCATACAGACATCACAAAGGGGAAATATTTTCCTCGGGGCCTCCTGTGAGGAGCTAGTGTGAAAAAATATAATTTGATGTATTTTCATTTTCTATTCAAAATTAATAATTGAAAAGATGTGTTTTTTTAGAAATTCGCTTTTCGCCACAGTTTTGATATAAAGAGAAATATGCATTTGTCTCTACGCGTTAAAAGTTCCCTATATTATTAATAGAAAGCATTTTTGATAATACTTTTTTATATCTAATTTACCCTTATGTTCAATAAACAAAAATATAAACATGTTTTTTAAAAAAATGTAAAAAAAATGACAAAACGGTAAGTTTTTGTTAATTTTTTAGCTGATTTGTGGCCGGTTTTGTTCAAATTTTATTCGAGAAATCGACGCGTCTTAAAAGCATGAAAATATATTTATTAAATTTACCCCGTTACTAATAAACGGATTTTTTAATTTTTATTTTTTATTTAATTATTTTTTTTTTTTTTTAATTGAATTAATAGTTAATACATATCAACAAACAAGTCTTGCTAAGCCAATTGAATTGGCATGTCAACAGGTACTTAAAGTTTAGTTACATATACTTTTTTACATCTTATATCTACAGAATCAACAATTTTTTCATATAATTTTTCATATTACATATTAAAGTAAATATTTTTTTCCGATAGCCAATTTTTCACCATATATTTAACCTTATTCATAGACTTACATTACTTTATAGTGTAAGGTAATAAATTAAATATCTTCGGTATGTTGTATTCAAACGTCCTCTGTCAGTATTTATTATTAAATTTCGGAACTATTAACCCGTTTATGTTCTAATTTTTCTTTATGCTGCGTGGTAAATATATACTGAATTATGATTTTTTGCCATAGAATAGCCTTAACAGGTAAAATTTTGGCACTCTGAAACAGCAACGGTGTATTATATCTCTGTTGAAAAATATTAGGGACGACTAGTAATTTTACAATTGCGTTTTGTACAACTTGAACTTGTTTCAGATTGGTTACAGTAGTATTTCCCTATATGGTTAATCCATATCTTATAATAGATTCTGCAATTGACATATAAATTATTTTAAGTGTTTCAATTGATAGGAAAAAATTTAATGTGTACATTCTGCCAGCAATTAATCTGAGTCTTTTACAGGTTTTTTAAATATGTTTGTCCCATTTGAAAAAGCAATCTACTGTAACACCAAGATAGACATATTCCGTAACTAATTCTAAGCTTTCACACTTACAATTAGTCGGGATATTTTTATGGATGCAATTAAAATTATGAGAAATAATATTAGGATTAAATTGAAATCTGGCATTAGGTGATCTTATATGCATAACTTTGGTTTTTTAGCATTTATTAATAGTCCTGCATCATGTGACCATTTACAAACTTGATTAAAGTCAATTTGCATGAGTTCAATTGCAATTTTTAGATCTTTATGTGATATGACCAATGCTGTATCATCTGCGAATACAAAATGTTTAACAAAAGAAATAAGTTTTTTCATTTTAGTTACATAAATTATATATAGTGTAGGTCCCAATATGGAACCTTGTGGAACTCCTGCAGATACATTCTTTGTTTTACTAAAAGTATTTTAAATTTTACTGATGATCAATTATTTACAATACAATAATGGTTGTTAATAACAGTTTTGTAAAGTTTAAAACACGTTTTGTAAGTGTTTAACGAGTTTTTAAAAAACGGTCCTCAATTGGTCTTCAGGGTAAGCTGAATAAACGTTATACGTATGTGAAAAAAAAAACAAGCACACAAAAAAATATTATAAACTATACAGCGGTACTGAGTGGTTCGATGATGCCAGTTTTTCGGAGCATCTTGCATCGAAATGCCGGTATAACAAACACTCGTAAAACAGGAAATAATCAGGTGATACCGAAAAACCCTGCCAACTCTTCAAATACCTATAGTTTTCTCGCTTTTACGCTGTCTCTCTCACACAAGACTTCAGTCGGACGTTTTAATTATGAACCATGAGAATATAATGCACCAAGATATTTAATTTTCGATGACCTAGTTCTTTAATCCTATGATCTGAGATTAAAGATAGGATTTTCTTCATACTTCATTCTACAGGGAGTTCATAAACTAAGTTAATTAAAAAGTTTCAATAGATTAGTGCACTGCACAAAAATGTAATTCAAATTTCCATTCATATTCAGCTAAAAAAAGAAATCCTATACTCATATATATTACATCATTTACACGGAAGAGATAAACATAGAATTGTATTGTGGGCAAATCTGGGTGCCCAAAGTAAGCTATATTGTACCGTACTTCTTGTGAAATTAATCAAATACTTCCGAATTTCTACAGATTTATTACAAATTTCTTTTAAACACTAAGTTTACAAGCTACAAAAATATATTTGTAATATAATACATTTGTAATATAATACATTTGTAATATAAAATATTTGTAATATAATACATTTGTAATATAATACATTTGTAATATAATACATTTGTAATATAATACATTTGTAATATAATACATTTGTAATATAATACATTTTGAATATAATACATTTGAAATATAATACATTTGTAATATAATACATTTGTTATATAATACATTTGTAATATAATACATTTGTAATATAATACATTTGAAATATAATACATTTGTAATATAATACATTTTTAATATAATACATTTGTAATATAATACATTTATTGAGCTGAAACGGTAATTATATGAATTTTCCTTGATCGAAAAAATCTCAAAGAATGATGTGAAAATTATTTAAAACGTATTTTGTTCTGTTATTGAATTATGTTAAAGGAGTGAAAAAAATTCACAGTGTATCTTTAAATGCAACTTAGGCATTTTTTCGAAATATTTTTGCTCTATTTTAAGTCGTGTTTTAATAAAAACTTTTAGAATTTTCGCATATTTATTATCGTTTATCAATATTAGCGCGCTCCCTCTAATATTTGTATTTATATATCTACCTTTCAAACTTACTACAGAGCCTTAAAAAATGATTTTTTTTTCTTAAACAGATTTTCAAATTCATTGGTTAGTCTTTGTCTACGAGTCGAAAGGTCATATGTAAGAACTTTGTCCGATTAATAAATCATTTTGTGGCGCGCGGCATTTCGACCGACGCACGAATCCGAATACTTTCTCCCTCACACGCATAGCGCCGTCTCGCTCGGCCAATCACAGCGATTCCCCGTACAGGAAGACACCCCATTGGCCGAGCTACCCCCACCCCTCCGTCAGCGGCCGATACTGCTCCGGCTAAAGGGTATATAACGCCGTGCAGCTCATTTTGACGGCAGAGTATCCAGTCTCCTGGTTAACTAAGCAACAGAATCCTAGTGGTCATTGCCCAGTTAAACACTCCCCAGTACCAAGTCGAGAGAACCCTCCGGGTCCTCCTTGGGAATTCAAGTAACAGCTCCCTCGGGGACATTACTTGTTGGGAGAAGTTAAACACTCCCCAGTACCAAGTCGAGAGAGCCCTCCGGGTCCTCCTTGGGAATTCAAGTAACAGCTCCCTCGGGGACATTACTTGTCGGGAGAATCTCCACCCAACTAAGAGACCCCCCGGGTCCTCTGTTGCGGCTATTACGCTGTGCTTAAGTGATATTTGAGAACTTTAAGTGATCATTGTTTTTACCATAAGCTGTGAACCCTTTATGTAAGATAAATAAACTGACCGACGATAAAAGCTATTTTTCTTACAAACACCCTGACACAGTGGCGCCCAACGTTACAGCTTTTTTAAAGTGAAAGACAGTGATAAAACGGAACTACGCGGAAAAGTCCGACGAGAGTGACGCCCAACGTTACAGCTTTTTTTAAAGTGAAAGACAGTGATAAAACGGAACTACGCGGAAAAGTCCGACGAGAGTGACGACCAACGTGACAGTTTTAAGTGAAAGACAAAGTGGAAAAAACGGAACCTACACGGAAAAGTGCGCGGATAGTGGCCAAATCAAAAATGGCGATTTCCCAGGAACAACTCCGCGAGTTATTCCAGAGCGCGAGGATAAAAAACCTCGCTCACTGTTCATCCCGGTTCAATGGATGTACAGACCCACAGAAGGTGGAAGAATTCATCTTGACGGCAACGCTGTACAAGACATCTGAGGGAATACCAGATGACAACGCCTTGGAAGGACTACCCCTACTCCTCCAAGAAGTGGCTTCGCCGTGGTGGCAAGGAGTCAAAACCGGCGTCAAAACATGGCAGGCCGCCATGGATCTGCTCAGGCAGACATTCGCGCCGAGACGACAAGCGTACAAGGTGTACATGGACTTGTTTGAAACCAAGCAAGAAGGACCACGAGCCACGGGCTTGTTCATTACTAAGAAAAGGTCCCTCCTGGCGGAATTGGTGACCAAACACTCGGAAACACAGGAGATCGACTTTATATACGGTCTCCTGCACCGAGAAATAAGGGAGCGGATGCCAAGAGAGGACATCCAGACCTTCTCAGATGTGCTCTGTAAAGCACGATGCATCGAGGAGATGATCGCCGAGCGTGAGACGATACCTAGATCTCACGATGCGGAGAAAACTCGCTGGAATGAGGACAATAATGTCCGCAGAACACGACCGAGGTGTGCAAACTGCAAACTATTCGGGCATACCACAGATGCCTGCCGGAAGCAGCCTCGAGAGCGGAGCGCCACCCGGAACCTCACTCCAACGAAAAGACATGGCCAAGCAGAGGGGCCAAGCAGAGGACCAAACACACTGGCATGCTACGGTTGTAATCGACCTGGTGTCACACGCAGCAGATGCCCGACCTGCAACCCCAAGCAAGGAGAAATGAGAAACGCTCAATTCTGCTCCCTCAACACCCGTACGGCTCTGGCAGTCCAGCGACACCGGCCTGCGGTGTACATTGAAGTGGGAGGAAACGTCGGAACGGCTTTCTTGGATACCGGCGCTAAGGCCAGCGTCGCAAGCCAGGAACTATACGTGCTGCTAAGCCGACAGGGCTACCATTTCACGTCGGAGAGGCTCACCATCATACTTGCTGACGGACATACCAAAGACCAGCTAGTCCTCCGTAGCAGAGTAGATGTAAAAATACAGAACCGGTCAGTCTCTACCGAGTTCTTGGTGCTACCGAACGCATCGAAAAACCACACCCTCCTGGGAATAGACTTCCTCGAGGATGCAGCGATGGTGCTGAACCTGCCTACCAAAGAATGGTATTTTTCAGACATGCCGGGAAGAGCCCATAGGTTCATTGTGCCCACACATGAAGGGGCGAATCAAAAGGAACAGCCACGGGCGGCTGAGCAGATTACCCCTACCAGCATCGAGGATGAGCTGGATGTAAGGGCGTACGGCCCTCCATCGCCAGGATACGCCGGAGAGATGACGCCTACCAGAGAGATCGGGTCAGTGATGATACTGCCCACGCCAATCAGTCCCTTGCCTCCAACCCCAGATAAAGGCATAATAGGCTTGGCGGACCCGTTTATAATAAAGACCGACGCCAGCGGCTACGCCGTCGGTGCAGTTCTACTCCAGGGGGAGGAGACGGAAGAACGTCCAGTGGGAATACGACAGAGCTTTACACCTCTCTACCACCCCGCTGCTAATCCGGTAGAGCGAAAGAACCGAGACTTGAAGCCTCAACTAGCAATTCAAGTTGGGAAGAAACACGATCAGTGGCCGGAGAAACTACCGACCATTCGAATCGCCATGAACACGGCAAAGTGCCAGAGTACGGGATACAGTGCCGCCTATCTGACCTTCGGTAGACAACTCCGAACCCCAGATGACGCAAACCGGGACTTACGCAGCATCATCCAGGCTGAAAACTTTATCCCCGAAGTTACTCCTCGCCTACTACGCCTAGAAAACGATCTACGGCAGGCCCGCGAGATCAACGAAGTGCAGCAGGACCGGCGCAAGGAAACCGCCGATTCCCACCGCCGACCGGATCAACGCTTCCAAGAAGGAGATCTAGTCTGGATCACCACCCATGTGTTGAGCAACACAAACAAAGGGGTCAGCTCCAAGCTAGCTCCTCGACGGGACGGCCCTCACATCATACTGAGATGCAAGAGCCCCACCAGTTATGAAGTCGCAACTCAGGAAGCCCCAACAGTTCCGATTGGGACCTATCATTCTTCAACCATTACGGCCTTCAAGAGCTCCTCTGGTGCAGTCCCAGAGCCCCTGGTGCCCCTACGAAGACGCGGAAGACCCAGGAAGACACCACTCGTCCAACAGCAGAACTACCAATAAAAGGATCCCAAAGCGGGGCGCTTTTTGGAATCCTAGGGGGAGGATGTGGCGCGCGGCATTTCGACCGACGCACGAATCCGAATACTTTCTCCCTCACACGCATAGCGCCGTCTCGCTCGGCCAATCACAGCGATTCCCCGTACAGGAAGACACCCCATTGGCCGAGCTACCCCCACCCCTCCGTCAGCGGCCGATACTGCTCCGGCTAAAGGGTATATAACGCCGTGCAGCTCATTTTGACGGCAGAGTATCCAGTCTCCTGGTTAACTAAGCAACAGAATCCTAGTGGTCATTGCCCAGTTAAACACTCCCCAGTACCAAGTCGAGAGAACCCTCCGGGTCCTCCTTGGGAATTCAAGTAACAGCTCCCTCGGGGACATTACTTGTTGGGAGAAGTTAAACACTCCCCAGTACCAAGTCGAGAGAGCCCTCCGGGTCCTCCTTGGGAATTCAAGTAACAGCTCCCTCGGGGACATTACTTGTCGGGAGAATCTCCACCCAACTAAGAGACCCCCCGGGTCCTCTGTTGCGGCTATTACGCTGTGCTTAAGTGATATTTGAGAACTTTAAGTGATCATTGTTTTTACCATAAGCTGTGAACCCTTTATGTAAGATAAATAAACTGACCGACGATAAAAGCTATTTTTCTTACAAACACCCTGACACAATTTTAATTTTTTTTACAAAACCATCAGATTAAAACGCCCCCGATGTTATTCGATCTGAATGCGTTTGCAGAGAGATTGACAATTGTAACGTTAACTCTGGTTTAAAGCCGAATGAAGCTGAATATGATTTGAGATCAAACCTCAAAATACAGGACATAATTTACTGTTGTCACGGAAGGGTCACCTTGTTTCACGTTGACATAAGCCGTTTATTCCAAATATTATATATTCAAAGATAGGCCCCAACCGACACCATACCGCTCCTAACATTACACAAATAGACAAATTATGTGCATTAAATTCTAAGTTATGCAACTAACTTGCGGATTGCGGTACTTTCAATTCAATGGTGATGCCCTTGGGAAGAATCATTGGGTTAATTAACTGCCTCGCAGGAAATGTGGATATTTTCCACAACTCCTACAACGTATTTAAACGTGAAATATCATTATTCAAGAATTAAAATTATAAACCTACATTTGAAACTTTTTTTTTGTCCCACTTGTAAATGTATTTGTTATTAATTTTTTTTTAAATTTTCAATTACCGATATTGCAATGTACTGGTTTATACTGTTTTTTTCAAATAAATAAATTCAGCCAAGGTAGAAGATCAAGTTTCGGGAAGGTAAATGGTATGAGGGTTGGGTAGGAATCTAGTGATAGTGGGTCCAGGAGAGTTATGAAGATATCCCCCCAACTCTGGCGCATGGCGATGGGTCGAGAGACCAGTTTAGAGAGGTCAAAGGGTCTCCCAAAACCAGCCTCTCCCGATCTGGCACTCCATACAGTTGATAGGTAGTCGCATCCTGAACAAACCTCACCCGATAAACCCCTGATATGTGGTGATCCTCTTGGGGTGACCTATAGCAGAGTTGTTGATTATCCAATAAATGGTTCCCGGGAAGACGGTACCCAAACTCAGCTCCCAAAATAAAATATTATTACAGCATTCAGTCCACTTCTACTTTATTTCTACAGCAGTCAGTCTACCTCTACTTTATTTCTACAGCAGTCAGTATACATCTACTTTATTTCTACAGCTGTCAGTATACTTTTACTTTATTTCTACAGCAGTCAGTCGACTTCTACTTTATTTCTACAGCAGTCAGTTTACTTCTACTTTATTTATACAGCAGTCAGTCTACTTTTATCCGTTCTCTGCCAATTACACATATAATTAAATCCAACATATCACAACAACAGCTCGCTGTTTAATATTGTTTACACCCTTATGATTATTTCTCACCACCCAGTAAATTTCCTTACATCTCAGAATGTTGAAAGGATCCGATAATATTCCTTTGCGGAAGTAGATGTCCGATAAAGACCCTCGTTTTCTCTTTATATACTTGGACTTGATCAAGACATTCATTTATACCAGATGGTATAAGTGAATCCTTTTACTTGTAATGTAATGGCGTAATGGGTGAACGACATTAACTACTAAAGAAATTACTTCACATATTACTAAACACTGTTATAATAAACTAGGGTAGACTCATGGAAAATCACGGGATATTATGTATGGAATTAAAAGGGTCACCTGTTAACTACATTGTAGGTACTGTTATGAATTTGCTGGATATAGCTTAATAGGTACCATGTACCTAGGTACCCAAGTTGTAGGAACATTAAAATAACAATATTGTTTTCTCAACATATAGTCTTTGTTTTATTTATATAATTATGTGAAATTATTAACCTCAACCCAGACTTGTCCTAGTGAGGTTAAAAATTTTAATGCAAAAAAGATACAGTGTAAAAAAACAAACAATTACTTCTAATTTAAATGTAAGTATTATTCATTTTATAAAGGTGGGTTTAGGTACCGCCACCCGGGAAATCATTTATTTACCAATGGTTCCATGATAACCCAACACAGTGACAATTCAACACACTTTTAAAAAGTGGTATCATTAGAAACGATGAAAAAAAAATTTCTTTTTAACCTAACCTAACCTACATAACCCAGTTAATAAAGTTTTTGTATCATCACTTTCCATGACTTTATTTAACTTTTTAAAGATGTGATGAATTATCATTGTGATGATTTATCCAGTTACCATTTTCCTAAAGGTCTCCTGGGTGAAGTTAATGTAAAAAAGGGGACTTTATAGCTACTCTGAATTCTTCACACAATCAGTTCCAATTTTTGGGAAATACACAATCAAATCAAATCTGAGTTCTAGAGTTTATTGAACCAGAGTTACACAGGACAGAAGCACAACTGAATTTAGTATTTATGGTGATCGATTTATGGAAAATGGCTATTTATATTCAAAGTAAATCTAAGTTTTTGAGTTGTCCATTGAACCAGACAAGACAAACACGCAAGAAATTTAGTATTTGTGATAAGATGCTTTCAATTAATATGAAATTTTAACATAAAATTAAAACTATAATTTTCAAAATAGAAAAAAACTGTTTTTCATAGAATTTGACAGTCTCCGTTGTCAAGGGGTAAGAATCTCGACTAGCAAATCCGGAGATCATGGGTTCAAATACCGGCGTACACAAGTAAATTTTATTTAATTCATATTAATATTATCAATATGGTCTCCCTCTTACAAAATTCACATTAATAACATTGAGCGAATACAAATTTTAAATTAAATATCCCACTAGAAAACTTACAATATCATTTCTTATTAAATACTCTAAAAATACACACATTGGAAGACAGGCGTAAAATAAACGACTTAACTTTTTTATTCAAGATTCTAAACTCTAAATTCGACTGTTGCGAACTTCTGCAACTCATAAACTTACGAATACCTACAATAACAACAAGACAAAATACACTATTCCATTGCAACACACATAAGCGCAATTACATTACGAACTCCCCAATACAACGGTTTCACACTATGGGAAACCAATACTTAGGTGATGTCGATATATTTAATATTAACTTTGCGAATTTTGTGGATTACGTAAAAGACTTATTTCAACACTATTCCTAAATAGAAGTTGTATTTTTGTAAACCAGTCAAATCGCTGTATTTTTTAATTTATGTTCTTGTTATCTTTAATTTTGTTTCTTGCATATATTATTTTTTAATGTAATTTTGTTTTTATTATTTTTTTCTTATGTTTCAAAACTGTCATTAAAATTGAACCACCTACATGTAAAAGTCCTCTGGGCGTTAAATCGATAAATAAAAATCACAATAATTGAACTTAAAATAATGTATAATATATATTCCACCAGTTGTCGAGTGGAAAATGCTCTCAGAGTCACCATGTTGAAAGACCATCTGAATACCTAGGTGCTTCCTCTATCTTCATCTTCCCCAACCTCTTTTCCCCACTCTGTTCGCTCTCAAAACATACCCCCATTAGGGATACCATAGTCCTGCTGACCCAGGACAACTGGGACAATTGTGCGGTGTAAAAATAAGTTTTCTTATCTCACACTGAAGAGATGACAAGATGAAATTCTGATCGACGTTAGACCTTTCATCTTCCAGGCCCCAAACTGGCCAATTAAATTGAATATCTGTTAAAAAATTACATTTCATCAATTCTACCCAAAGTAATAAAAAAATACCTCACTGTATGCATAAATCTTTTCATTGTTGATTTTTCACCAGAAAATACATATTTTCATCCTGTTATGATTTTATTAATAATATCTTCTCCATTGACAGCCTTTCCCAGATTATTCGCTCGATAAAGTCCCACAAATGGGAAGAATAAGACTTAAGTACCATATTAATCAGATTATATCTTTTATGAGAGGGGTGACTGGTGTTAATAGGTGTCTATGGAGGATAAGGACGGGTCCGTGGGAGATACAAAGGGAGATGAGTTAACTCAGAGAAGTCCTTCAGATGCTGCGTATTATTTAAAAATTAAAACGATGCAACGAAAATTTGATTGCTAATAAATGTTTCATCTGCTTTAATTAAATACTGCGAGTTGAACACATCTTGGCTTTTGAAATGATCAATGGTTTCTATAAACCCAGAAAAAATTTATGTATCAGGCCTATAAAATCCGCTTTAAAGTTATAATTTTCGCTAATACATTTCTTGTTGAAATATAAAAACAAAACTCTCTTACAACACAACTACACCACCAGAACAATAACAAACGGTCACTACAAAGTACCTTCACTATATGCCACGTCAGCTCAAAGACAATTTTTCTTCCTAGCTCCTAAAATCTTTAACCTTATCCCTGAAAACCTAAAAACCCCTGAGTCAACCCCATTCCTTTAAAAAACAAATTACGAAATGGATCCTTACACACGGAATACATTACAACTACAATACCCATTCATTATACACTCTATCAATTTAATCTCCTTTCAGACAAAACATAATATATCCTTATTCCCTAACTTGGCGGTATAGTATGTACATAATTAATTAGTGTGATCTATTTACTAATAATTTCTCAAATTTTTCATCTTCTTATAATTCTTTAACTTCTCCATCCTCTTCTTGCAATCCAAACTAGCTATACATCATTTTTATTTTTTATATTATAGTAATGTATAAATTCTATGTTCGCAAACTGTAAAATTCACCCGCCATAATACAGGGTCATCCCTAGCATGAAATATCACAAAAAACCACATGTACTCTCTAAATCATGTATCAATAAAATAAAATAAAAATTACCTACTTACAAACACATTTTCTGTTTTGGTTTTATTGTTTAATGTGGTAAATTATATTCCTTGTAAAATTATCTTAAACTATTTTAATATTTGTGCCTGAACGTTCGCTAAATAAATTTAAAGCCACTTTTTGGCGATGTTTTTTTCTGGAATAAATAAATACACGCGGATATTTAAACCTTATCGGCATCTACACAAAGAGTGTTTTTGTTAGCGGCTGGATTTAAAATGTTACACGACGTAGTGCATTGCCATAAGTATTGCGTGAATCTACATCTGGCCCTTCGTACCCAGAGATATTTACAAGCTACGTTACTAAGTCGCAAGTGTTCTTTGGCGCTACAAAAGTTATCTTTTTTTATGTGAATACCAAGAGTCTCAACTGCTGCCAACCGTCTGAAGCCAGTGAAAATATGGCATCCCCAATTGGTATGTTGTGAGGCTGAATGTAGTGGGAAGGGCAAGGAGATGGGGAAGAGGAAGGTGGAGGAGTACCACGCTAAAGCTATTTCCAGCAACGTTTCGATTATGAACGGTGGTAATACTGAATGTATCTTCCAAGTATACTGTACGAAACAATATTCCGTCCGTACAATACTGTAAATGCGTAGGTAGCTGGGTACACTTTTATTAGTGTTTCAGTCTTGGTGGATGTTTGCAGAGGTTTTTAATAGAATTTAATGCCAAGATCAGAGAGGGATTGATTCCCAAGTCTGAGTCGACGAAAGGAATTTAAGACTGGCAAAACTGAATTTAATACTGAATTAAGAACACTTGAAAATATTTCTTGAGACTTGTAGACTTTGGAGATGGTTTCTTCAGGAGAGAAGTTTCTCTTTCAGGGGTAGTTTTTGAACTGACTTTGTATGGAATTCGGTTCTCTATTTATAGAACGTTTTCAAATCGGGCCCTCTCGGGGGAGTTTTCACCCCTTTCGTGAGGGGTTAGTTGGTTAGGTATTTTTCCTCTTTGCAATTAATCTGTTGAGAGGAAAGCTATATTTTAATATGATACCTTTTACCGAGTCAGTTCAATTTACCCAAACCATCTCCTCCACTCCCGCTTATTTATTTTATAATAAATTATACAAAGTTTCATATTGGGGTTGAAGTAAAATATCTTTGGTTTGAACATTTCCCAAAGAGTAAAAACATATTTAGGTACAATTCTTTAAGTTATTATGTTAGCATATAATCATTTCATGATGTTGATATTTATTCTGTGGTCGTATCTTCTGATATTTTCTCGTAAATTGAGTCTGATGTCATCATAGGTGGTCGCATCAAATTTCGTTATCAATGTTTGATAAGAGCTTCAATGGAGTATGCTGAGCTGTGATTGGTTGAAAACTCGGCGGCCATCATGGAATTCCTTCCGGGTAGTATGGAGGGGGGGTCACGTAAATACTGGGTCGCTTCCTTAGAGTGGTTCATTCCTTGGGTTGGTGGCTCCGAGTGAGGTGGTGGATGGTTATTTTCAGATGTGTTTCAGGTTCTGCTGTTATATTTCTATGTAATTATCTTGATTAATCACATACAGCACATAATTTGATTGAGTAATTATGATGTAAAGATTTCCAATTGTGTCGGCGACACGGTATCAAGCGGTTTCGGGGTTTGAGTGTTTTTGTGGTTTTGGCGTAAATATGAATTCTCTTGCAAAATTCTGGAGGTCTGGATACGTATGATACATATACTATATTTTTTATTATTTAAATACTTTTTTTAAAGGCATTGATAGTTAATCATCCTACTAGGCATCTGCCTATTTCATGGTGACCATTATACGTATTTTGAATAAAAGATAAACAATACAAATTGAGATTTTTGGCGTTATTAATAAACGTGTTGCAAACCCTACACAACTGATTACCAACCCTTGATGTAGTGTAAATGTGTGTATCTCATCTGCACAAAATCTAAATAACGCCCTTTAGTAAGGATAAGTTAATAAATGAAGAATTTGTGAAAATAACACAAATTCATAAAATAAAATTTATTGCGTACGTCGGGATTTGAACCCGCTACCTTCGGATTTATTTATTTTATTTATTTATTTGGTACAATATTTTTTTACATTTCAAAGTTTTCCAGTAATGTTGGCCTCATTGGGTGGCTTGCCCGTGCTGAGGCCTTCATTTTATAATATGAAAATAATCTAAATACAATCTACAATATAAGATAAAATAATACATTTAATATATAATCTTGTGTGTTTGTGAGTGATGTGTGTTTATATTGGTTTTGTGTGTTACGTGTAGGTTTTTTTTTTATTTTATGCTATGAAATTTTTGTAATATTGTCTTTTTTGTTTTTTAATCCATTTTGTAATTTTGTGCGTGAATTTATTTTTATTTTCCTCAATTTTAATTTCAATTAAATATAATTGAAATTAAAATTGAGTTATTGCTCTTGATTGCTAGTCAAGAGCCTCTCCCTTTTCCCTTGCAGCGAGGCCGTCAAAAAAACTATACTTAGACTCTATTGATGGGGATAATAAACATCTTCATTATATTATCTTTATTATATGCATAAAAAATTGAAGGCACCGCGATTATTATGTTTTGAGCAAAATGACAACTTGAGTCTGGCAACACTTGCCTGCGCAGCGAGATGCGCAGACGGCATAACTGAGCTCGCGAGTGGAAAAAAACTTTGAAATCATTCCGTCTCGAGCGCTCCTCCCACCAGCAAGCTAATTATTGTAATTACGCAAATTATTGTCAAATTAGTGTAAGTATTATAAATTGTCAAAAGGCCAAAATCTCCAGACATACAGTCGCGCCAAGAGCCACGTATGTTCTGCCTGAAGACCGTTTCCGGAACGTCCACATCGACTTGGTTGGACCCCTGCCCGCTTGTAGTGATTATCAATATCTGCTCACCATGATTGACAGATTCACTCGCTGGCCTGAAGCAGTCCCCTTAAAGAATATGTCAGCAGATACAGTCGCCACAGCACTGACAACGCATTGGATTTCGAGGCATGGTGTCCCCCAAACTATTACGACAGATCAGGGACGTCAGTTTGAGTCATGTCTTTTCAAGAAACTCACGGAGAAATTCGGAATCAAGCATACGCGGACAACCGCCTACCACCCTCAAGCTAATGGCATGATAGAAAGGTGGCATAGAACCCTCAAGTCGGCACTTATGGCTAACGGCGACCCGAACTGGTTGGAGACTCTCCCTATTATACTACTTGGATTGAGGTCAACAGTTCGTGATGATTTAAAATGCTCGCCTGCTGAACTTACCTATGGTAGAACGCTGAGGTTACCATGTGATTTCTTCACCCCTACGCCTCGCGAAGAGCCAGATACTTACGTCGGTCGACTACAAAGAAGATTTGAAAATATAAAATCTACTCCTGCCAGTAATCACGGTTCAGGAAAGTTTTTCATACTTAAGGATCTACCTTCTTCTACTCACGTTTTTCTGAGAACTGATTCCGCACAAAAATCGCTTCAACTCCCTTACGATGGACCTTATAAAGTCGAAGAACGTAACGAAAAGACATACGTCATAATCATCAATGGAAAACCAAAGCGCGTCTCTATTGATCGCTTGAAACCAGCCTTCGTTCCTTCCGAAGAGAAGTTGACTATCGAAGAACCTGTCGCAAACAGACCTCGGACAAAATTACCACCACAAGGTTCGGTAGAAGAGTGCATTTTCCAGACAGGTACCAGGCCCGTTAGAAAAAAGGCTGACAGAGACATAGTTTTTCCATATAAAATTTTTTTCCGATATAAAATTACTATACACTCCCAAATTCGATTCACAGATATATATCTCATTAGTAAATCCACATTATTGACATAAATTTTGGTAGTATTTTTTATTAAAGATTACTGTAACTACAAATAACTAGAGACATCAACTTTTGATGGAAGTTGGAACTCTAAGTTTATTTAACTATGTTATTTTTTTACATATTTGATAACCTTGTCTTAAGGAAGGGTTATTTTTAAAAATCTCATGTTCATAGAAGATGATGTCAACATGTATATTATACATAACAAAATACCATGTAATATGTGTCGTTTAGTTTTTCCCACGCTTTTTTAAGTGTATGATGTATTTTTCCATACACTTACAAAAGTGTGATGTGTGTTTTCCATGTTTTTGTAGGTATGTGATGTATCATTCCACAATACCTGGGAAAACATGATGTAGTTTTGCCATACGTTTTCAATATGAAAATTCAAATATGTGTAGAAGGTACGATGCACTGCCTTCTCCATTTCCTTGGTATATTACCATGTTTTGATAGGTGTGTGATGACTGCTGCTTACCTTTCCCACACCTGTCAAAACGTGAAACATATTGTTATCATGTATTTATAGGTTAATTTTGTACTGCTCTTTCCGTACTTATAAATGTATGACGTAGACCACCCATGTACACCTGTTAAAGCATTAAAAAAAATTTTCATCTATTTTTACAAAATGTCAAAACATGAAAAATCTTTTCAACTGCTTTCTTTTTCAAATATTATCATAAAATGATATACCATGTTATAACATGAAGTAACTTTCCAAGATTCTTCTTGAGATGTATTCTTTATTCCATGCTAATAAATGCATGATGTATGCAATGTTAGATGCACATAAATAAATAATATGATCTAAAAATAATACAAGCTATTGTATTCGTTTTTCCATGCTAATAAAGGCATGATGTAATTTTAGATGCACATAAATGCATGACCTAATTATAATACCAACTATTGCGTGTAGTATTCCATACTAGTTAATGTATGATGTATGCAATTTTAGTTACACATAAATTTTGATCTATATAGGTTACAACTTCTCATTATGATATCCCATGACTCTACGGGACATATGTCTTCTTATATATTTATATACGTTCTTGATGTTCTATATAAAAAATGAACTTTATTAATTTTAAGTACTCAAGTATATGATACCATTCTACTTATGCGGTGAATATCATACCTCGTATAGATATGACGTGGTTGCCCCCTTTCCTTATCTCTACGAAGTGTGATACCCATTATATATTTACTTTCTTGACTTATAAGTTGTGTGAAGTTTTCACATATTTATTTTTTATTTCTGGTTACATGATTATAATGAAGACACATGTCACTCATCTTTAATAGATTTGAAGTAATTTAATTTAGCCAACAGGTTACATTTTTTATATTAGCACGATGTGGTTTCCCCTTTCCGTAGCTTATGAGACTTATAAAAATGTATTAATTAATCAATAATTTAATTAACTAATAATTTAATTCACACTTATCTTTTTTAACAGTAAGTTCTTATTACACTCAAACTAGGTTGCTTTAGTCAGCAGTTAGTTATAGTTACTTTAGTTGCTTGTTTGTCAAGCCCACTTGATTATTTTTTAACAGTAAGTTCTTATTACACTTTTTTAACAGTAAGTTCTTATTACACTCAAACTAGGTTGCTTTAGTCAGCAGTTAGTTATAGTTACTTTAGTTGCTTGTTTGTCAAGCCCACTTGATTATTTTTTAACAGTAAGTTCTTATTACACTTTTTTAACAGTAAGTTCTTATTACACTCAAACTAGGTTGCTTTAGTCAGCAGTTAGTTATAGTTACTTTAGTTGCTTGTTTGTCAAGCCCACTTGATTATTTTTTAACAGTAAGTTCTTATTACACTTTTTTAACAGTAAGTTCTTATTACACTCAAACTAGGTTGCTTTAGTCAGCAGTTAGTTATAGTTACTTTAGTTGCTTGTTTGTCAAGCCCACTTGATTATTTTTTAACAGTAAGTTCTTATTACACTTTTTTAACAGTAAGTTCTTATTACACTCAAACTAGGTTGCTTTAGTCAGCAGTTAGTTATAGTTACTTTAGTTGCTTGTTTGTCAAGCCCACTTGATTATTTTTTAACAGTAAGTTCTTATTACACTTTTTTAACAGTAAGTTCTTATTACACTCAAACTAGGTTGCTTTAGTCAGCAGTTAGTTATAGTTACTTTAGTTGCTTGTTTGTCAAGCCCACTTGATTATTTTTTAACAGTAAGTTCTTATTACACTTTTTTAACAGTAAGTTCTTATTACACTCAAACTAGGTTGCTTTAGTCAGCAGTTAGTTATAGTTACTTTAGTTGCTTGTTTGTCAAGCCCACTTGATTATTTTTTAACAGTAAGTTCTTATTACACTTTTTTAACAGTAAGTTCTTATTACACTCAAACTAGGTTGCTTTAGTCAGCAGTTAGTTATAGTTACTTTAGTTGCTTGTTTGTCAAGCCCACTTGATTATTTTTTAACAGTAAGTTCTTATTACACTTTTTTAACAGTAAGTTCTTATTACACTCAAACTAGGTTGCTTTAGTCAGCAGTTAGTTATAGTTACTTTAGTTGCTTGTTTGTCAAGCCCACTTGATTATTTTTTAACAGTAAGTTCTTATTACACTTTTTTAACAGTAAGTTCTTATTACACTCAAACTAGGTTGCTTTAGTCAGCAGTTAGTTATAGTTACTTTAGTTGCTTGTTTGTCAAGCCCACTTGATTATTTTTTAACAGTAAGTTCTTATTACACTTTTTTAACAGTAAGTTCTTATTACACTCAAACTAGGTTGCTTTAGTCAGCAGTTAGTTATAGTTACTTTAGTTGCTTGTTTGTCAAGCCCACTTGATTATTTTTTAACAGTAAGTTCTTATTACACTTTTTTAACAGTAAGTTCTTATTACACTCAAACTAGGTTGCTTTAGTCAGCAGTTAGTTATAGTTACTTTAGTTGCTTGTTTGTCAAGCCCACTTGATTATTTTTTAACAGTAAGTTCTTATTACACTTTTTTAACAGTAAGTTCTTATTACACTCAAACTAGGTTGCTTTAGTCAGCAGTTAGTTATAGTTACTTTAGTTGCTTGTTTGTCAAGCCCACTTGATTATTTTTTAACAGTAAGTTCTTATTACACTTTTTTAACAGTAAGTTCTTATTACACTCAAACTAGGTTGCTTTAGTCAGCAGTTAGTTATAGTTACTTTAGTTGCTTGTTTGTCAAGCCCACTTGATTATTTTTTAACAGTAAGTTCTTATTACACTTTTTTAACAGTAAGTTCTTATTACACTCAAACTAGGTTGCTTTAGTCAGCAGTTAGTTATAGTTACTTTAGTTGCTTGTTTGTCAAGCCCACTTGATTATTTTTTAACAGTAAGTTCTTATTACACTTTTTTAACAGTAAGTTCTTATTACACTCAAACTAGGTTGCTTTAGTCAGCAGTTAGTTATAGTTACTTTAGTTGCTTGTTTGTCAAGCCCACTTGATTATTTTTTAACAGTAAGTTCTTATTACACTTTTTTAACAGTAAGTTCTTATTACACTCAAACTAGGTTGCTTTAGTCAGCAGTTAGTTATAGTTACTTTAGTTGCTTGTTTGTCAAGCCCACTTGATTATTTTTTAACAGTAAGTTCTTATTACACTTTTTTAACAGTAAGTTCTTATTACACTCAAACTAGGTTGCTTTAGTCAGCAGTTAGTTATAGTTACTTTAGTTGCTTGTTTGTCAAGCCCACTTGATTATTTTTTAACAGTAAGTTCTTATTACACTTTTTTAACAGTAAGTTCTTATTACACTCAAACTAGGTTGCTTTAGTCAGCAGTTAGTTATAGTTACTTTAGTTGCTTGTTTGTCAAGCCCACTTGATTATTTTTTAACAGTAAGTTCTTATTACACTTTTTTAACAGTAAGTTCTTATTACACTCAAACTAGGTTGCTTTAGTCAGCAGTTAGTTATAGTTACTTTAGTTGCTTGTTTGTCAAGCCCACTTGATTATTTTTTAACAGTAAGTTCTTATTACACTTTTTTAACAGTAAGTTCTTATTACACTCAAACTAGGTTGCTTTAGTCAGCAGTTAGTTATAGTTACTTTAGTTGCTTGTTTGTCAAGCCCACTTGATTATTTTTTAACAGTAAGTTCTTATTACACTTTTTTAACAGTAAGTTCTTATTACACTCAAACTAGGTTGCTTTAGTCAGCAGTTAGTTATAGTTACTTTAGTTGCTTGTTTGTCAAGCCCACTTGATTATTTTTTAACAGTAAGTTCTTATTACACTTTTTTAACAGTAAGTTCTTATTACACTCAAACTAGGTTGCTTTAGTCAGCAGTTAGTTATAGTTACTTTAGTTGCTTGTTTGTCAAGCCCACTTGATTATTTTTTAACAGTAAGTTCTTATTACACTTTTTTAACAGTAAGTTCTTATTACACTCAAACTAGGTTGCTTTAGTCAGCAGTTAGTTATAGTTACTTTAGTTGCTTGTTTGTCAAGCCCACTTGATTATTTTTTAACAGTAAGTTCTTATTACACTTTTTTAACAGTAAGTTCTTATTACACTCAAACTAGGTTGCTTTAGTCAGCAGTTAGTTATAGTTACTTTAGTTGCTTGTTTGTCAAGCCCACTTGATTATTTTTTAACAGTAAGTTCTTATTACACTTTTTTAACAGTAAGTTCTTATTACACTCAAACTAGGTTGCTTTAGTCAGCAGTTAGTTATAGTTACTTTAGTTGCTTGTTTGTCAAGCCCACTTGATTATTTTTTAACAGTAAGTTCTTATTACACTTTTTTAACAGTAAGTTCTTATTACACTCAAACTAGGTTGCTTTAGTCAGCAGTTAGTTATAGTTACTTTAGTTGCTTGTTTGTCAAGCCCACTTGATTATTTTTTAACAGTAAGTTCTTATTACACTTTTTTAACAGTAAGTTCTTATTACACTCAAACTAGGTTGCTTTAGTCAGCAGTTAGTTATAGTTACTTTAGTTGCTTGTTTGTCAAGCCCACTTGATTATTTTTTAACAGTAAGTTCTTATTACACTTTTTTAACAGTAAGTTCTTATTACACTCAAACTAGGTTGCTTTAGTCAGCAGTTAGTTATAGTTACTTTAGTTGCTTGTTTGTCAAGCCCACTTGATTATTTTTTAACAGTAAGTTCTTATTACACTTTTTTAACAGTAAGTTCTTATTACACTCAAACTAGGTTGCTTTAGTCAGCAGTTAGTTATAGTTACTTTAGTTGCTTGTTTGTCAAGCCCACTTGATTATTTTTTAACAGTAAGTTCTTATTACACTTTTTTAACAGTAAGTTCTTATTACACTCAAACTAGGTTGCTTTAGTCAGCAGTTAGTTATAGTTACTTTAGTTGCTTGTTTGTCAAGCCCACTTGATTATTTTTTAACAGTAAGTTCTTATTACACTTTTTTAACAGTAAGTTCTTATTACACTCAAACTAGGTTGCTTTAGTCAGCAGTTAGTTATAGTTACTTTAGTTGCTTGTTTGTCAAGCCCACTTGATTATTTTTTAACAGTAAGTTCTTATTACACTTTTTTAACAGTAAGTTCTTATTACACTCAAACTAGGTTGCTTTAGTCAGCAGTTAGTTATAGTTACTTTAGTTGCTTGTTTGTCAAGCCCACTTGATTATTTTTTAACAGTAAGTTCTTATTACACTTTTTTAACAGTAAGTTCTTATTACACTCAAACTAGGTTGCTTTAGTCAGCAGTTAGTTATAGTTACTTTAGTTGCTTGTTTGTCAAGCCCACTTGATTATTTTTTAACAGTAAGTTCTTATTACACTTTTTTAACAGTAAGTTCTTATTACACTCAAACTAGGTTGCTTTAGTCAGCAGTTAGTTATAGTTACTTTAGTTGCTTGTTTGTCAAGCCCACTTGATTATTTTTTAACAGTAAGTTCTTATTACACTTTTTTAACAGTAAGTTCTTATTACACTCAAACTAGGTTGCTTTAGTCAGCAGTTAGTTATAGTTACTTTAGTTGCTTGTTTGTCAAGCCCACTTGATTATTTTTTAACAGTAAGTTCTTATTACACTTTTTTAACAGTAAGTTCTTATTACACTCAAACTAGGTTGCTTTAGTCAGCAGTTAGTTATAGTTACTTTAGTTGCTTGTTTGTCAAGCCCACTTGATTATTTTTTAACAGTAAGTTCTTATTACACTTTTTTAACAGTAAGTTCTTATTACACTCAAACTAGGTTGCTTTAGTCAGCAGTTAGTTATAGTTACTTTAGTTGCTTGTTTGTCAAGCCCACTTGATTATTTTTTAACAGTAAGTTCTTATTACACTTTTTTAACAGTAAGTTCTTATTACACTCAAACTAGGTTGCTTTAGTCAGCAGTTAGTTATAGTTACTTTAGTTGCTTGTTTGTCAAGCCCACTTGATTATTTTTTAACAGTAAGTTCTTATTACACTTTTTTAACAGTAAGTTCTTATTACACTCAAACTAGGTTGCTTTAGTCAGCAGTTAGTTATAGTTACTTTAGTTGCTTGTTTGTCAAGCCCACTTGATTATTTTTTAACAGTAAGTTCTTATTACACTTTTTTAACAGTAAGTTCTTATTACACTCAAACTAGGTTGCTTTAGTCAGCAGTTAGTTATAGTTACTTTAGTTGCTTGTTTGTCAAGCCCACTTGATTATTTTTTAACAGTAAGTTCTTATTACACTTTTTTAACAGTAAGTTCTTATTACACTCAAACTAGGTTGCTTTAGTCAGCAGTTAGTTATAGTTACTTTAGTTGCTTGTTTGTCAAGCCCACTTGATTATTTTTTAACAGTAAGTTCTTATTACACTTTTTTAACAGTAAGTTCTTATTACACTCAAACTAGGTTGCTTTAGTCAGCAGTTAGTTATAGTTACTTTAGTTGCTTGTTTGTCAAGCCCACTTGATTATTTTTTAACAGTAAGTTCTTATTACACTTTTTTAACAGTAAGTTCTTATTACACTCAAACTAGGTTGCTTTAGTCAGCAGTTAGTTATAGTTACTTTAGTTGCTTGTTTGTCAAGCCCACTTGATTATTTTTTAACAGTAAGTTCTTATTACACTTTTTTAACAGTAAGTTCTTATTACACTCAAACTAGGTTGCTTTAGTCAGCAGTTAGTTATAGTTACTTTAGTTGCTTGTTTGTCAAGCCCACTTGATTATTTTTTAACAGTAAGTTCTTATTACACTTTTTTAACAGTAAGTTCTTATTACACTCAAACTAGGTTGCTTTAGTCAGCAGTTAGTTATAGTTACTTTAGTTGCTTGTTTGTCAAGCCCACTTGATTATTTTTTAACAGTAAGTTCTTATTACACTTTTTTAACAGTAAGTTCTTATTACACTCAAACTAGGTTGCTTTAGTCAGCAGTTAGTTATAGTTACTTTAGTTGCTTGTTTGTCAAGCCCACTTGATTATTTTTTAACAGTAAGTTCTTATTACACTTTTTTAACAGTAAGTTCTTATTACACTCAAACTAGGTTGCTTTAGTCAGCAGTTAGTTATAGTTACTTTAGTTGCTTGTTTGTCAAGCCCACTTGATTATTTTTTAACAGTAAGTTCTTATTACACTTTTTTAACAGTAAGTTCTTATTACACTCAAACTAGGTTGCTTTAGTCAGCAGTTAGTTATAGTTACTTTAGTTGCTTGTTTGTCAAGCCCACTTGATTATTTTTTAACAGTAAGTTCTTATTACACTTTTTTAACAGTAAGTTCTTATTACACTCAAACTAGGTTGCTTTAGTCAGCAGTTAGTTATAGTTACTTTAGTTGCTTGTTTGTCAAGCCCACTTGATTATTTTTTAACAGTAAGTTCTTATTACACTTTTTTAACAGTAAGTTCTTATTACACTCAAACTAGGTTGCTTTAGTCAGCAGTTAGTTATAGTTACTTTAGTTGCTTGTTTGTCAAGCCCACTTGATTATTTTTTAACAGTAAGTTCTTATTACACTTTTTTAACAGTAAGTTCTTATTACACTCAAACTAGGTTGCTTTAGTCAGCAGTTAGTTATAGTTACTTTAGTTGCTTGTTTGTCAAGCCCACTTGATTATTTTTTAACAGTAAGTTCTTATTACACTTTTTTAACAGTAAGTTCTTATTACACTCAAACTAGGTTGCTTTAGTCAGCAGTTAGTTATAGTTACTTTAGTTGCTTGTTTGTCAAGCCCACTTGATTATTTTTTAACAGTAAGTTCTTATTACACTTTTTTAACAGTAAGTTCTTATTACACTCAAACTAGGTTGCTTTAGTCAGCAGTTAGTTATAGTTACTTTAGTTGCTTGTTTGTCAAGCCCACTTGATTATTTTTTAACAGTAAGTTCTTATTACACTTTTTTAACAGTAAGTTCTTATTACACTCAAACTAGGTTGCTTTAGTCAGCAGTTAGTTATAGTTACTTTAGTTGCTTGTTTGTCAAGCCCACTTGATTATTTTTTAACAGTAAGTTCTTATTACACTTTTTTAACAGTAAGTTCTTATTACACTCAAACTAGGTTGCTTTAGTCAGCAGTTAGTTATAGTTACTTTAGTTGCTTGTTTGTCAAGCCCACTTGATTATTTTTTAACAGTAAGTTCTTATTACACTTTTTTAACAGTAAGTTCTTATTACACTCAAACTAGGTTGCTTTAGTCAGCAGTTAGTTATAGTTACTTTAGTTGCTTGTTTGTCAAGCCCACTTGATTATTTTTTAACAGTAAGTTCTTATTACACTTTTTTAACAGTAAGTTCTTATTACACTCAAACTAGGTTGCTTTAGTCAGCAGTTAGTTATAGTTACTTTAGTTGCTTGTTTGTCAAGCCCACTTGATTATTTTTTAACAGTAAGTTCTTATTACACTTTTTTAACAGTAAGTTCTTATTACACTCAAACTAGGTTGCTTTAGTCAGCAGTTAGTTATAGTTACTTTAGTTGCTTGTTTGTCAAGCCCACTTGATTATTTTTTAACAGTAAGTTCTTATTACACTTTTTTAACAGTAAGTTCTTATTACACTCAAACTAGGTTGCTTTAGTCAGCAGTTAGTTATAGTTACTTTAGTTGCTTGTTTGTCAAGCCCACTTGATTATTTTTTAACAGTAAGTTCTTATTACACTTTTTTAACAGTAAGTTCTTATTACACTCAAACTAGGTTGCTTTAGTCAGCAGTTAGTTATAGTTACTTTAGTTGCTTGTTTGTCAAGCCCACTTGATTATTTTTTAACAGTAAGTTCTTATTACACTTTTTTAACAGTAAGTTCTTATTACACTCAAACTAGGTTGCTTTAGTCAGCAGTTAGTTATAGTTACTTTAGTTGCTTGTTTGTCAAGCCCACTTGATTATTTTTTAACAGTAAGTTCTTATTACACTTTTTTAACAGTAAGTTCTTATTACACTCAAACTAGGTTGCTTTAGTCAGCAGTTAGTTATAGTTACTTTAGTTGCTTGTTTGTCAAGCCCACTTGATTATTTTTTAACAGTAAGTTCTTATTACACTTTTTTAACAGTAAGTTCTTATTACACTCAAACTAGGTTGCTTTAGTCAGCAGTTAGTTATAGTTACTTTAGTTGCTTGTTTGTCAAGCCCACTTGATTATTTTTTAACAGTAAGTTCTTATTACACTTTTTTAACAGTAAGTTCTTATTACACTCAAACTAGGTTGCTTTAGTCAGCAGTTAGTTATAGTTACTTTAGTTGCTTGTTTGTCAAGCCCACTTGATTATTTTTTAACAGTAAGTTCTTATTACACTTTTTTAACAGTAAGTTCTTATTACACTCAAACTAGGTTGCTTTAGTCAGCAGTTAGTTATAGTTACTTTAGTTGCTTGTTTGTCAAGCCCACTTGATTATTTTTTAACAGTAAGTTCTTATTACACTTTTTTAACAGTAAGTTCTTATTACACTCAAACTAGGTTGCTTTAGTCAGCAGTTAGTTATAGTTACTTTAGTTGCTTGTTTGTCAAGCCCACTTGATTATTTTTTAACAGTAAGTTCTTATTACACTTTTTTAACAGTAAGTTCTTATTACACTCAAACTAGGTTGCTTTAGTCAGCAGTTAGTTATAGTTACTTTAGTTGCTTGTTTGTCAAGCCCACTTGATTATTTTTTAACAGTAAGTTCTTATTACACTTTTTTAACAGTAAGTTCTTATTACACTCAAACTAGGTTGCTTTAGTCAGCAGTTAGTTATAGTTACTTTAGTTGCTTGTTTGTCAAGCCCACTTGATTATTTTTTAGAAACATAGGTAAAGTTTATTACTTTTGGTTTTTTCTCGCTCTTACAACAAACTGGTTGATCCTGTATCCCAATTTGTCCGACTGTGTTAATTTAAAATATGGGGTAAATAAATATAGGTAATATGCGAAGTTGATTGCGAAAACATATTGTTTTAAAAACTTACTTTTACAATATATTATATGTTGAAATCATTATACATACAATTGCTTAGTCTGTCGTCTGCCAATACAAAGAATATTCATGAGGGGCTCGATTCTCTAGTAAATACGTGCCAAGAACACTTCATAGTGGCATTCTATTTTAATTTTCATAAAAATTCTTCATCGTCACAATCCTACTATTGATAATTTGTACTGACGCATTCTCGCAAGATTTAAAGCCATATAATTATGTTATGGGCGTGTCTGTGTGCCAGTCGTAAGGTCAATTTGACATGTTTTTTTTGTGGAATTGATCAAACATTTTAATACATTGACATTCTGCTTTTAACAGATAATCAATTTGAGTGGCCTGTCTGGAGTCAGGTCTAAGAGCCGAAATGTCTTTCGTAAATTGGCGACATAAGTTTTCTTTAAAATTACATCACACTTCTAGGAATTTTCTCTCCAATTTTTAAATAATATGAATCAATATGCACGGAGAAAAAATGATCCTGTAAAAAAAGTGATAGCATGCCAATTTTCTGATAAATATTAGTCATTCAGAATATATGGAGAACACGGGTTCTTTTCCGAATAAATGTCATGACGGAATGTGACAATATCATTATGTCAAGATCAAAATCAAATATTTGTATGAACATGTGTTCCGCCTTCCTAATAAAACATTCGTTTTTATCTGATACTTAGTGAGGAACTCCGTCAATTCATTCGTCAAAGGCCTGCAGTCCAGTTTTTAACAGAAAAACTAAAAATTTGATAAGATTTTGAATAAATTATCATTATTTCATAAGTAGCTTTTCTCCGTGTAGGTACATACATTACGCAAGTACGGAATACGATTAATTTGAAGAGATTCAATGAATTTGAAATATTAAATATTAGAATTTTTTGTCAAATGGGCATCGAACACTATATATGTAATTTTTGTTTAATTTTAAGTTTTTTTACATACGTGCGTTTGTCGCATGAAATGCTGGGGAGGAGATATGTAGGCACCGCGATTATTATGTTTTGAGCAAAATGACAACTTGAGTCTGGCAACACTTGCCTGCGCAGCGAGATGCGCAGACGGCATAACTGAGCTCGCGAGTGGAAAAAAACTTTGAAATCATTCCGTCTCGAGCGCTCCTCCCACCAGCAAGCTAATTATTGTAATTACGCAAATTATTGTCGCGGATAGAATCCTTGTATTATCTCACCTTAAATAAAATATAACTCTACCAATCAATCAGCGTTATGATTTACAAGCTAAGTTCCGTGACTGATTATTTAGAGAACTAGAATATCTCCGATGGTAAGCGGAGATGTTCTAGCAATCCCTAAAAAATAATCTAAAATATTAATTATTATTTTTTTGGTAAATTAATGTTTAAGACAAGATTTTTTATGCATAGCACAAAGGGTTACAATTATTTTACAAGCAATAATTATTATACTCATATAAAATAAAGTTGGTTGTTTTCGGGTGAAAAAATGTAACAAGCAGTAATTGTTGAATGAAACACTAGTATATATTGAATTATTTCGCGGATAAGAGATAAGCCGCCATAGCTCAGTGGTCAGAGCTGTCGACCGGAAATCGAAGGGACACGGGTTCGAGTCCCGTTGGCGTCATGTATCTTTTATCAGGAGATTTTTCAATGTGGATGAGTGTTTCAGGCGAATAATTATTGCTTGTAAAATAATCTAAAATATGATATTGGGTTCACCCATACAACGAAATTAATATTCACTGTAGGGAATTCTTCGATTCGTCGCGGCGTCGCCGCCAAAGCAACACACGACAATGATGTAAAAATGTATTTTTTTCGAACCTCAACCTAAAACGTCTCCGCTAAATCCTTTCTTACGCAGTCCAGTAAATTATAGATACATAAACATCAATATTTACCCACTTACAGAACAGATGTAACATTCAAATCATGCTGGGACACTTATTGTGACATTTATTGTGAAAAGTACGTGGAAAAATCTGGGCTGTCTATAATACCATCAACAATTCTTCAATAAAACAAGTCTCGTATCTGAGAGTTATAATAATTTACGCTTTCTACAGTAATACTGAGTTATTAATTAAAATATCTTAGAGATTTGTGCTGAATATTTGCAATGTTCTTCGAACCAAAAGAATAGTATATAAAATATTTAACGTTAAAATATTTTTTCTCCGCCATTACGGAGAATGATGCCATGCTTATTTGTAGCAAGTCCAATGTCGATATCGACCATTGATAACTTTAGTTTATGCAACATAAGTGTTCAATTCTAAAAAGCCTCTAAAGTCCTTCTGGAAGAAGGATTTCATTCCCTAAGTGATAAACTCCCCGGCAAAGTGTAGGCTTTCTCAGAGAATCTTCAAATGGAGTTCAAAGGTCATTCCGATATTTCCGGAAGTGACCTAACAACTAGCGCCAAACTTTGAAATTACTTCATCAAATATTGATTGCTTCCCTTGACTCTAAGATTTTCTATCAACTTATTAAATTCGATCGATCTTCAGCGAATCCAATTCACTTTTAGATTAACTTGATTTATTTATATATTATATGAAAATAAAATAGTAATTATATTCACTAGCTAATGTGTACCCGGCGTTGCTCGATTTTTTTTCTATAAAAATAGTAATATTAATATACAGGATTTTTCAATAAGAGGTGTTATTTTGATATTCAATCGTAAAATATCAATGGTTTCGTTGCTTGTGTGGCACGTAGCGCCGTAATGTTGAAATTGAACGTTGTCCAGATCAATACCATCCAATTCCGGCCATAAAAAATCATTAATCATCTCTCGATAGCGCAATCCATTCACCGTAACTGTTGCTCCAGCCTCATTTTCGAAAAAGTAAGGACCAATGACTCCGCCGGACCATAAACCGCACAAAACAGTCACACGTTGAAGAAAGAGAGGCTTTTCAACAATAACTCTTGGGTTTTCCGAGCCTTAGATGCGACAATTTTGCTTGTTGACGAAGCCACCGAGGTGGAAATGGGCCTCATCACTCAAGATGATTTGCATTTGATTCACTCAAGTGAATTTTAATAATTTCAATGCGTTGTTGAAGCATGTATCATTCCATTTTTATTAATTGCGTAGTTTCTATTTGTCAAATGTTAAAAAATGACGGCTTTAAAAGTAACATCTACCAAAATAGCGGGCTATTTAAAAGAACACCTCTTATTGGAAAATCCTGTATATAAACCTTGGGGAAGAAATTATCTGAACGATAGTCAAAACACTATCAAAATCCGTTGGGTAGTTTAGAAGAACTAAGCGCACAAACAGACATAGACGCGGATAGTGACTTTGTTTTATACTATCTAACTAGCTGACTTCTACCCAGCGTTGTTCGAAGACTTAAATTGTTTGTGGTGAGGTTTTGAAATTGTCATAGTCATTATTTTGATGTATCTTATAAGGTTTATACAGCATTAGCAATCTAAGCGCCCGAAAATATTATTTTTACTACTTGATTACAAAACATCGACTTTTCTCTATGGTCTATTGATTTAACCCCTCCAGTGTTTTAGGGTCATATATGACCGGGCGTCCATATTTTATAAAAGTATTTTTATCTTTTTTTTTCTATCATGCAGAAATACATAATTTTTTTGATATTAGAAAGAAAAATAATTACTCTTTCTTGTTTGTCTCAAATATTATTCAGGATGCCATTAATAAAACCCTAAATAGACAAAATTAATAATTCATATTTCGCATCGCTATTGTAATAATCGGTTTAACTTTAAAAAAATATTTTTTATTATATGAACGAGATAAAAGTGAAGTTGCAGTTTTCTTTCAAATTTCTCAAAAAAACGAATGTGTTTTCGAAATATCGAGTTCTCTCAATTTTTCCACGATTGGAGTAAAAAATGTGGTTAGCGTTTTTGACAACATTTTTTACATTTGATATTAAAATTTTATTATTTATAAATAGTAATGTTTATTTCAAATCCATACACTGGAAAGAATTTTATCTAGTTCCTAAAACAGTATTTGCTTTTATGGAAAATTAAAAAATAAGATGGATATAGCACATTTTAAATACACAGAAAACATTGCAAACTGAACAAATATGATGAAAGTACTGAAGGGATAATATGCAAGTATTTTACACATAAGCCTTTTTCGGAAGAAATTTTCTAAATGATTAAGAAAACAGTATCTAAATCTGTTGAGTAGTTTAGAAGAACTAAGCGCACAAACAGAGACACGGATAGCGACTATATTTTATACCATTTAGAGATTAAAGAATGAAGTGAATAATTATTAATGTACTACTTATATAAAAGTCGTAAATTAGGTGACTTGGACATGTTCATGACTGAAAAGGACATCGGAAGAAGGTATTCTTCAAGAAGGAAGAACGACAATACATTTGTCAAACTTTCTTCATGCAGAAAATGCGAATAATATATTCCAAATAAACAAGACGATTTAAAATTTGAAAAAATAATCTTTTTCTAACCATTAAAACGGTTAAACATCTCGAAACGGAAACAGAATGTACAAACAAATTTACAGACAGATGAAATGCAAAACGTTCAAGTTAAAACAGGACTTTGCTACGCTCAGTCTATAAATTGTGAGAATTATTTTATAAGCAATATTTATTAGCCTGAAACACTCCACATTGAGAAATCTCCTGATAAAAGATACATGACGCCAACGGGACTTGAACCCGTGTCCTTTCGATTTCCGGTCGATAGCTCTGACCACTGAGCTATGGCGGCTTGTCTCTTATCCGCGAAATAATTCAATATATACTAGTGTTTCATTCAATAATTACTGCTTGTTACATCTTTAAAAATTGTGATGTGAGTATGGAACACTCGGAAAATGAATCATTCTTATTTTCAATTAATATAATGAATTTATGTCGCCGTTCTTAAAATAGTCTCAATTGGTGTTATGGTCAGTGTACATGACTTCCAAGCAGTTCGTTTCTCGATCGTTGTAATTTATGTTTTTTTTTCAAGTGCGGACACTTCTACCTCCCTAATGAATTCAAAGAGATATATTATAATCTACGTATACCAAAATGTAATATTATATTTTTTAAATTGCCAAGAATTAAGACGTTCCAGCAATTCTTACAATTTTTTAGCAATACTAATTTATTTGTGAGTAAAAGTGATTTGAAAGAGGACTGTAGGTAAGAACATTATATATTTTCTTAGTAAGCTTTTTACTAATTCTCCATTTTTTTTACTATACAGTGGATACCAGAATGCACGTGTTACATAATATACAATATATTATTGTGTACATTCATCAAAAAACCTTCCAGACTCGATTCAAAATAGAAAAATGACAAAAAACAAAATTGAATGCATTTCGAACGAGAATTTTATTTACATAAAAGGCGAAAATCCCTAAAGTCGCTTCGTTTTGTTTTTAAATTGCAAAAGCTCTCGAAATTCCGGGCAACTAAAAAGCAGTTACTGGAAATAATAGTTATTATTTTGCAGCAGCGTAAGAGAAAATTTTTACAGAAATTTTCAATTTATTTATTACGACTTAAGTTAGCTTGTGATTTGGGTTGAAATTCTTTTAGATATAAATCCTCCCATTTTATATCGGGAGATTAGAGGTAGAATGGAAGATACTCTCAGTATCGCCCTGATGAAAGGCCAGTATCGATAACAGTTGGGACTGTTTTGCGATGTTCAAATTTGCGACATGTTTTGAAGTCCTGTTGGTTGCAGCAGTTGCCTGTCTAATGGAACATCCAGTCTGCCAAGCAAAATTTTCATTTAGAAATGTGTTTGCAAGTTGCAGTTAAAATCCTTGATTACGAATGGAGAGATTTTTGCCTTCAGGAGGTCTAGCACGAACAAATTGATAACTTAACAATATTGGATCGGTAGGCATCCGACGAATTTATACTAACCCGAACCAACATTTATGAGAAATCTTTATACGATAGCCTCACTGGCGGATCAATCTATGAATCGACAATCTTAAAAGTCAAGCGTCAAACGGCTACATATAATATGATTAAATTGATAATGCTGATTTCAAATTTTAACTTAAATTTGCATTGGCAGTTCGCATTTACTTTTTGATTCTCAAAAGGGAGTAAATTAGTTAATGAGGTCTTTATCAAAAAAATAACAATAGTGTATTATCCAATGTTGATATTTTCAGTTGCGAACTTACCAAATACAAGAGGTTCATAAAAGAATATTTCTCTGATGGTTTGTGAATAATGATGTCTCTATTGTTTATATCTCTATTATGATTTTGATTTATATCTACAATCTCCCTCCATGGCTATAAATGTATTGTTTTGTAAATTTTTCATTTTATATAATCTTTTGTTTTGTACAATTTTTTTAATTCATATTCCTTTCTCACAAATTTAAATAACTTATTCCATATTATGCTATCTCAGTTAAAGTCAGTGGTAAAAGTATGGAGGAAATCCATAATTGATTTTATTTTACTATATAATACTATAATTATGTACAAACTGATTAAATGTAATCTGTCGATTTCCCGAAAATGAATAAATAAAACTTGTTATTTTAACAATGTTCGTTTCTCCAAGCCCGGACAAAAGAAACGTAATTGGCCTGAACGGATTCAACTCACCGCGTATTATAGTAAGGACTCTTTCAATTCTAAGAGCTTCGTTAGTTCAATTCCGTTCACAAATAAGCAAGTTACTAAGCATAACAAACGACATTATTCAAAAAGGTATAATGTACACTGACAGTTAACGGAAGCTTATCTGATATTACGAAGGCCGCCCTAAAATTTCTCCATCTGCCGTCGGAACATTTCTAATCAATTGTTGACCGTGCTCCCAAATATCGCTAACTAACCATAGATGACGGATATAGTCAATATCGTATTAAAATGTTACTATGCAAGATATTCCGGTAAGAAAAGGTTAACGAATCAGTATTTATATTAACTGTTCTGGTTATTTACTTGAATCAAAACTATTGTAGTTCATTTCCTATGAAAGGAGAGAGAAAGCATCAACATCGAGGACATTATTTAGATAATGGAGGGGGAACAGACGAACATAAATGTTTACTGTAAACTAGTAAAATATACATTAAAGAAGAACATAAAAAATCTTTTTCTAGTGTTTTCGTCCATTTGTAATATATCAACGAGTTATCTGAATTTTAAAATTCCTTCTACGTCTCCCTTTAGAAAGACCATTCAGAATTGAAATGCCACTTGAAATTGCTTTAGGTATGTTTATTGACTTTGTCTTACGTGACTGGAATAGCGAAGTACCTACTTTAAAACTTGAACGCTTAAATTGTACTCTTTCTCAATACATATATCACCCGTCGCGTCGCACAAAATTCACAGGATTTAGAAAATCGATGGATTTATATAAAGAGGAACTTTATTTTTAAATATATTTTGAATTTGAATTTTGATTTTGTTTTATTGATTTATTTATTTAATTGATTCATGATTTAGAGAGTACATGTGGTTTTTTGTGATATTTCACCCTCCATGCTAGGGATGACCCTGTGTTATGGCCCTGTGTTATGATTGAATGAATAAATTAATGAGTTAATTAACTTCCTGACATCCTATTGAGCTGAAACTTGGCACATAGACTTATAGAGGCGTCATATATTCTCCTTACACTCCTTTCTTCACTCATTCGCTCTACATGCCCTAACCATCTAAGCGTCCCTTTCTTGATCTTACTCATTATGCTTACATCAGCCTTGCACTCTTTGCGAATCTCCACATTTCTCACACGATAACACATAGTTTTATCACATATACGACTCAGGGAACTAATTTCGACAGCATTCAGTCTACTTTCATCTTTTCTCTGCCAGTTCCATGCCTCACTTCCATACATCAGGGTAGGTACCAGCACTCCATTGTGGACTGCTAGCTTCGCTTCTTTGGACATTTGTTTGCTACCGCCAACTGCGTACAGTCCTCTATTAATGGAGTTACTAGCATCTAAACTTCATTTAATATCTCTGTCAGCCTTCCCATCTCTCGTAAACATACTTCCTAAATAGACAAACTTATCCACCTGCTCCAAGTATTCCTCATTCACAGCTATATTGCACACTGTTTTCGTACTCTCTCTTTCAAACACCATTATTTTAGACTTACTTACATTCATCATTAACTCATTCTTCATACATACTTCAGCGTTCGGTCCTCCATTAATGAAGTTACCAGTTAATATTTCTACTGCAAGGTAAAACGTAAACAATGATAGATTTTGAATGAGTTTTCCCCGTTATATTACAATATGAAACCTTTCCTCTTGAAACTATTAAAACGATCACATTTCAGATACGTTCTTGGTTTCCATTCAAACGATATTAATTAATTTTCTAAAGCTTATTTGAAACGAAATATTCGACATATTATTATTTGAAGTGAAGCGATATTGACATAATAGTAATTAATTATTAATTCAACAATAATTTGATTAATAATCGCATCGAATTACAATGTTACGGAATATTATGTTTGAACACTGACGAAATAAACCAATAGAAATGTATTGTGGGAGAGTACGTGTGATGTCAAAGTAAGCACAATGATTCTTTACTTCTGTTGAAATTCATCATCACTTTATTTAAAAGTCTTAAACTTTCGCAAATATTTTTTTTAATGTGGTCAAAACTCAAGAGTCTCATGTTTTATATTAGCTTCAGACCGTCATGGCCTATGTCATCATTGGGGATTCTTTGTGGATGGTATTTTTAAGAAAATAAATGAGAGTTATTTCTGGGAATGAAAACAGGTATGAGGGGTGGGTAGGAATATGGACATCTGTGTATCCAGGAGTGACGTACGTACGAATCTATTTCTCTAAGTGCAGTGCAGGGTGATGGGTCGATAGAGTTCTGTTTGAGAGGTCAAAGGGTCTTCCTCGACCAGTGTCTCCTGGTTCGGCCTGCCATGCAGTAGGTGGGCAGACGCATCCACCGCCAAGACTAAGGCAAACCTCACCCCGTGAATCCGGGTACCCCTGCTATGGCATCAAACGTAGCTCACCACTTGATGCTATGGTGATGGTTGATAGCGGTACCCCAAATTTATAACTGCCCCCCAAGCAGCCAGAGCTAGTGGGACTATGGCATCTCCTATTGCAGGTATGTTATGAGGGGTAAAATTCGGTTTAGGGGAGTCACTCGAATAACCGAAATTGAACTTGATTTAGACTAATTTAGGGCTGGGGAATTCGAATCTGTAAGAATTAGGTGGGAGTCGGCACGATTAACTGAGTTATAGGGTTTTGAAGTTTAGTACGCGACACTTTGAAAACATATTTTATATATTATTTCAACTATGAATTATGAATTAAAAACAATGAAATTAACAACTATTTAATACTTTAACATTTCAGCAGTACCAACCAAAAAATAAAAAGTGTTGCCATATAATAATAATATCAATGCATGGAAAATTCTGAAAATTAAATACCATTTGGCAGATTTGTAGTTTATTATTTAAAATCTTGTAAATATTAAATTTATATATATATAACCTAAACTTACTGTGATTTTCTATAACAAAAAAATGACCCTTTAATAACGCCCACTCGCGTCCCCTTTAGAGTTTTATCCCAGTTTTCAAGTAGTTTGTGGGCTACGCTAGGTTTGTACAGACTGGTTTGTGATTTAATTCTAATACCTTTTTTCCATGTTATTTCCTGTTACAAAAAATTGCCCCTTTAATAACGCCTGCTCGCGTCCCCTTTAGAATTATATCCCAGTTTTTAAGTAGTTTGTGGGCTACACAAGATTTGTATAGACTGGTTTGTGATTTAATTCTAATACCTTTTTCCATGTTATTTCCTGTTACAAAAAAATGCCCCTTTAATAACGCCTGCTCGCGTCCCCTTTAGAGTTATATCCCAGTTTTCAAGTAGTTTGTGGGCTACGCTAGGTTTTTATAGACTGGTTTGTGATTTAATTCTAATACCTTTTTCCCATGTTCTTCTGCCTACTCTAACCCAAACTAAAAACCTAACCTATTTTGTAAAAAGATATTATTATTATATGGCAACACTTTTCTTTTTTTGGTTGGCACTACTGAAATTTCAAAAGTATTAAACAGTTATTAATTTGATTTTCTTAAGTCATAGTTGATAAATAAAACATGGTTTCTATATATCACTTACGAAATTTCAAGACCCTATAACTCAGTTAATAGTGCCGACCCCTACCTAAGTCTTACAGATTCGGATTTCCCAGCCCTAAATTAGTCTAAATCAATTTCAATTTCGGTTATTCGAGTGACTCCCCTAAACCGAATTTTACCCCAGTTATGTATCAGTTTTATCAGTTTTCATCTCTATGAGGTTGAAGGCTGAAGGTAATGGAGAGGGGAGGAGATGGGGAACAGTAATATAAGGAAGTAACTGGTTGTTCAGATCTGGTCACCAAACACGTCTTAAGCCAGTTCAAGCAACGTATCGAATGGTGGTCTGGTAAAAATACAGAAAGGTTGAATCCGGTTAGTGGGCACATTTTAGTTTAAAATACAATGTATCAGATAGAGGGAGGAATGCAGATCACGCCAAACTCTGGGAATTGAATAAAAATGCACTTTCTAGATGAGAAAAGTGTGTAGAAATTCATTAAAAAAAGAATTAAGGCGCGGAAGAATAAATTGAGGGAGATACAGCCGATTAAAGTTTAATAAATTGCACTTCGCGATCTGATATTATTACCACATTATGACAGTCCGCCGCCATATTTGTCACTGTTTTGTTGGTAGACCTAATACTAAAACCGTACTACTACGACAACAACAGGTCAGGTACACCAACCTGCCCGTTGTCACTGATATGTTTTTATATCATAGACAATGAAAAACATTTTTTTTAAATGATGTGTTAATTTATTTATACATAAAAAATCTTGTAAATAAAAAACCCGTTATTTCTTAAAATTAACGTACTAAGGGAAGGTTTTTTGGTAAAGGTTACGAATTCCGCTTCACGGTAAATATGGAATGTTTACTTTGAATTAATACTTGAATTTAGTTATATTATTCAATTATTACTAAAAGTTACTATAAATGTTGGGTAACCTTTAATAACGCCTGCTCGCGTCCCCTTTAGAGTTATATCCCAGCTTTCAAGTAGTTTGTGGGCTACGCTAGGTTTGTATAGACTGGTTTGTGATTTAATTCTAATACCTATTTTCCATGTTATTTTCTGTAACAAAAAATTGACCCTTTAATAACGCCTGCTCGCGTCCCCTTTAGAGTTATATCCCAGCTTTCAAGTAGTTTGTGGGCTACGCTAGGTTTGTATAGACTGGTTTGTGATTTAATTCTAATACCTATTTTCCATGTTATTTTCTGTAACAAAAAATTGACCCTTTAATAACGCCTGCTCGCGTCCCCTTTAGAGTTATATCCCAGTTTTCAAGTAGTTTGTGGGCTACGCTAGGTTTGTATAGACTGGTTTGTGATTTAATTCTAATACCTATTTTCCATGTTATAACAAAAAATTGACTCTTTAATAACACCTGCTCGCGTCCCCTTTAGAGTTATATCCCAGTTTTCAAGTAGTTTGTGGGCTACGCTAGGTTTGTATAGACTGGTTTGTGATTTAATTCTAATACCTATTTTCCATGTTATAACAAAAAATTGACCCTTTAATAACGCCTGCTCGCGTCCCCTTTAGAGTTATATCCCAGTTTTCAAGTAGTTTGTGGGCTACGCTAGGTTTGTATAGACTGGTTTGTGATTTAATTATAATACCTATTTTCCATGTTATTTTCTGTAACAAAAAATTGACCATTTAATAACGCCTGCTCGCGTCCCCTTTAGAGTTATATCCCAGTTTTCAAGTAGTTTGTGGGCTACGCTAGGTTTGTATAGATTGGTTTGTGATTTAATTCTACCTAATCCAACCTAACCTTACCTAACCTATCCTATAATAATCCAACCTAAACTATCCTAAAATAACCCAACCTAACCTAACCTATCCTAATCTAACATATATATTAATCCAACCTAACCTATCCTAATCTAACATATAATAATCCAACCTAAACTAACCTATCCTAATCTAACATATAATAATCCAACCTAACCTAACCTAACCTATCCTAATCTAACCTATAATAATCCAACCTAACCTAACCTAATCTAACATATAATAATCCAACCTAACCTATCCTAATCTAACATATAATAATCCAACATAACCTAATCTAACCTGTAATCACCTATAATAACCCAACCTTACCTAAAATGAAAACGTTTTATTTTTAAAAAATCGTAGTAAACCTTTAAATATTAAGAAACTAAATTCATCTGATGTTTGGTATCAAAGTTGATCGCCTAACAATTAACGGGTGCGTGTCTAGCGATCTCGAAAAATTGTCTATTATACCGATTATGCCTTTCATGTTTCCTACATTGCCACTACTCATAATTACGCGCCTTATGAATTTACCCCACGAAGTCGGCTACAATCGCATGTAGCTGATGCTAGTATTAGGTCTACCAACACAACAGTGACAAATATGGCGGCGGACTGTCATAATGTGGTAATAATATCAGATCGCGAAGTGCAATTTATTAAACTTTGATCGGCTGTATCTCCCTCAATTTATTCTTCCGCGCCTTAATTCTTTTTTTAATGAATTTCTACACACTTTTCTCATCTAGAAAGTGCATTTTTATTCGATTCCCAGAGTTTGGCGTGATCTGCATTTCACCCCAGATAGATAACGATAACAAACAACTACTTCTGTAACCGAAAGAAGAAAGGATGATTTAATATGTAAAACAAATTAAATAATGTGTTGCTTTGAAATACCTACAAAGAAACGACATTTAATGTTTATTTGTCGATCTTTTTATATTAAACAAATTAAATATTTAAATCACTCAAATGTCAGTCACATAGCGAGAAAACAATAATGCTGTTTAATGTGTAACCGAGACAACACATCAATGACATTTGAAAAGCGTATGAAATAAAATAAAAATTCATAATTCAAACACAAAGGAATCCTAGGCATTTCTAGGTAGGTACTTATTAGTACTTATTCCTTTACAAGTATATTAGTTTCATTAAACATTTTCTAATAGCCAAATTATTGCATGGGCAAATAAACAATACAATAATACCATCAACACCTGCATCAACAATCAATGCCTAGAAAGAGTACCCCCTGGGTACCTAGCACGGTCAATAACTTGTCATCGTTCCCGTGCACGACTGCAAATCGCTAATATATAAACAAGTGTTAACCTCAAATAAATTAAGAATTTTTAGTCGTTTTCAACCATCACTTGATCATTGGTGATCTGCAGCTGTGCTTGGGAACTATGATAAGTTACAGACATTATCGGTAATACCTTTATCGATCGCTAAATACCCTGATGGCCCGACAGGAGAGGAGAGATGATCGACATAACTGTCTATTCCACGACTATTTGCATAACTTATAATCAACATTTTTTACTTCTTTTCTGGCCACAAGCAACGTTTCAATTCTGAATGGTGATCTTACACCAAGCCGATACAGAGAGTATATTCCACTTTGTATTTTGACGCAAATTTAACTTATGATTATTTTTCTTAATGATTTCCTTGTGAAATAACACAAATCTTCTAAATAAATAAAAAATATATGTTCCTTTCTTCAAAATCTTAAATCTCCGAAAGCTCTTCACCGATTGCTTTAAAATTTTGACACAAAGTCGCATTTGAATACGCGTGTGTTTTTTATATACTTATATTATATTGATGTCATCTGTGATAGTTAAAAACATGCCTTTTAAAAAAGAAAACAGCGCCATCTGTTGGACGACGTAAAAGCATCACGAGCTATATTTTTTATATTTGGAGAAAACACAGATAGAGACAGTAATAAACATGATAGTAAAAAACGTTAATTAACTATTTCCCGCGTATTAACATGGCAGCCTTTACAAATATAATATTATAAAGTATGTTATATTGACAATTGTTAATTAAAAAAATTGGAGAAAGTGCACAATATCTATTAACAAATGTTTAAAAATATTTCTTCGAGAACAGAGGGTAAAATCAATCAATTCGAAAATCTTATTATTTATTTATCAATATTCGAGAAATCGACAGTTTACAATTTAATCAGTTTGTACATAAGTATTATATTAAAACAAATAATGGATTTCCTCCTTGTGACTTTACCTCTACTGAGACAGCATAATATGGAATACGTTAATTAAATTTGTAAGAAAGGAATATGAATTTAAAAAAATATACAAAACAAAAGATTATACAAAACGAAAAATTTACAAAACAATACATTTATAGCCATGGAGAGAGGTTGTAAATATAAATCATATCATAATAGAAATATAAAAAAAGAATTCTGCTTAGAGTACGTTTTGCATTGATCCACCCTGAACAGGACACAAGAGCGTGTTGAACGCGCGGGTACATTGGAATCTTATTTATACAGAAAAGTGAGAAAGTACATAATGTACGATGTAATGAATTGGTTAATGTAATAAAATAATTTATTGGTTTTTTATCTGCACGGACAGACTGAGCCACAGAAACGCATGGCGGGGTACAGCTAGTTAAAAATTTATTTGATTGCTAGCCGAGAGCCTTACCCCTCGACCATGGAGACCTGTAGTCTAGGAGTCAAAGGGTCCTTTATAATTTGGCGACATAAGTTTTCTTTCTTTTCATTGTAGATCACACTTCTAGGCATTATCTGTCCAGTGTATGTGAAGTTTGTTAGTTTGCAAATTATCTTAATGTGGTTCAGGTGGAGACTGTAAGATACGAACTATTACTAGTAGTTCTGTGAACGGTAGATATCGCTTCCAAACTACTATGCTTCTAATTTTCTCGTATTTAATAAATCAAAACTAACCGACTAATATTATGTAAAACATTTCCACATGTTTTGCGGTTCGACAGACATCCAAGCAGTTTGTATATAAGATGAAATGTCTGCTCCAGTATTCGAAGCGCGGTGTTCCAACGTTGTGTTGTCGCGATTTTGTCAATGAAGTGACAATATTAGGATGTAGCGCATTCGGAGTGAAGCCAGGGTCGGATCTATGCAAGCACAATTTTAGCACTCGATTCCTAACACCTAATACAGCGCCCTTGAGGTTATTACTAGCGCTAGGCGCCGTTTGGCTTAGAACCGGACCTGAGTGTAGCGTCACAAAATTATGCCATTCAAAATGGAATAAGTATTAAATGATTCTGTTTATATTTTAGGTATAAATGCACAAATTACCTATTTTATGATAGTAAGTAATTTTGTTTATATAGTTATTTTTATAATAATAACTCATTAATCAATATGTTTTGTCTATAGGTTTATATTTGTTTGTCTATTCTTAAATGTGATAATGTTCACTATACGTTTATCCTGACGAAGAAACCATTGGTTTTGAGCACGTCGATAATTTTTGATTTAATTATGTTTTCAACAAATTGTTGTATTTAATTAAAATGACGACACAAAATGAATTTGCAATTATTGAATATGTTTTCAATATTTTTCTTCTTTTATCAATTGCTATTGTGATAGTTTAAGAATTTTTTGAGGAATTAACGAACCTCCACAAAAGCAAATAAATTTTTACGAAATTATTGCGTAACCTATGGTTCGAATAAAAAAAAAACACTTTTCCTTTATTACATCTACTGGAATTATAGTAGATGCAGTAAAGAAAAAGTGCTTTTCTTTATTACATCTACTATAATTCCAGTAGATGTATTAAAGAAAAGCACATTATTACTATTATAAAAGGTAACAAAATCGAAAACCTGCCCTGCTGCCATAACACACATTTTGGCGTTAATTTCATTTTAGCAATATTACACTTCCACAATTACACACAGACGGAATTACACATTGAGAGAGAGTTAACTCATTTAAATTACATCTACTGGAATTACACACGTCAAAGGTTAACGTGAAAAAAGATGTGAAAATCCTTTTTATAAATGCTGTAACAATATCAGTTTCCGTCACCTGCTGTCTCCGTACAGTGCCTACTTACTAAGTATGACACTTCGCTAAGCCGAGGCATATTATTCACATAGCTAGTTTAAGCGAAAACTCGTTGCCACGTGGATGGCAAATCCTAATGGAATTATCGGTTCCCGCCCGGGGGCAATTTCAAATATCACTCAGGCCTGAAAGCCGATTCTGCTGAATTATTTATACCATAAATTTCTCAGCTGCGAAAGAGTTTTCTCAGCATTTTTACCTACATTTAAAAAACTCTTTACATATAATAATATGAATATTTTTTGCGTCGTACATATATGGTAGTAGTTAGGTATGTATTCGCAAAGAATAGGAAACCTCAATAACAATTCCCGCAATTGTCTTACCTACTTATCGTTGCTCGATGGAATGACTCCGAATTCAATATAATGACGCCTGTAGAATAATATTTGGATACCGAAGATACAGCAGCGCGTCGACAATGTTCACGGAACTAGGACTGAATGGATTTGCCGGCCTGATGAGACATCGGGTCACTGGAGCCAGGATGCGGCTAATGGCCTCCGCCAACACGTTGGTGACCGCAGCCTACCAGCACCAAGCGCCACTCCTGAGTGAGCGCTGGGCCCAAGCGCACTCAAGACCACACCCTGCATAGTTGTCCTTATTTGATAATTTATTATATCTATTGTACAAAAAAAATGTATATCTATATGGGACGTGTGGGATTGCACTAACCTCCCCACATCCTGGAATAAAATTATTATTATTATATTATTATTATTACTACCTACGAATAATTGTTCTAAGAAGAAGAAGTTGGTAAATCTACCTTTCAAACTGATAGTACGCTCAGTGCAGCTCAGTGTAAATGAATACCTCAGAAACTAAGTATTGATATGTAAAATTAATAATATCGTGGAATACAATATTATTAATTTTGTACTTAACGATTCATATTAGTAGTGAAGCATCTAGAAAATGGAAAACTTTGTGGCCCCAACTATGATGGGTGAGTCCTTTTTCTCCTATATTTTATCTTATTTTCCAGAAACCCAGATTTAAAATATTGAAGAAAACTGTTCATTGCGCTTAGCCGACGCATGGAAATTACTTGTCCCATATAACATAATAGCAGTTGCATAGTTTTGAGACTTACCCTTCGAGTGTGTTGCATAGAACTTATCCCAGCAGCATCCTCTGACACCAACTTATACAGTGGAGTCGCACTTTCACGACAACAAATATGTTGAATATATAATTGATCTTGTGTCTAGAATTGACAAGGTCTCTTCTCCTAACCTTTATTTTCTCCATCTCTTTCCCGCCCCACTTCTGTGATCTTTACAAAGCAAAAACCAAAAATACACGTTTAGGTCGTCTACATGCTCAATCTTACTTGCACAAGTAAGCATGTACATTAAGACCTATAAACGGTATACCGCGCAAACCGCTTGCACTAACGTTATTTTGATCTAATTAACGGAGTCTAGAAACGTTCGATTTCAAGCAAAAAAGCTGTTTTTTATATATTTTGTAAATAATTTTATAACAAAGCAAAAAAGTTAATGAAGTGAAACTGTCACAGATAATCTTAGCTGTAATACTGTATTTTTTAAAGTTGTTTCCTTTACGCGTTAATACATTTATATTGATATTTTAGTAATATTATTATTTTCCTTAGTAGTTTGCATTTATATTTTTTATTGAGTAATTTATTTTTTATTTGTATTTTACTCGAGCGAAGCGATAGAAAAACCTTCAATTTATCTAAAGCATATTTTTTTAAATTCATAATATACACCAATTCGTTATAAAGATTAATCAAAATAGTGATTTGGCAATAAGTTTCGCCTTAAGATGGCAAAACTGTATAATGCACAAATGGCTTGCACACACTTCAAATCATTGCGACTTTCGTACATGCGAGACTGCTGTATGCTGTCGTATAGACACCGCACAGAGTATTGTTTACTTGCGCAAAATTTTGCACAAACTGATTGCGCAGGCAGGTCGCTGCGTGTAGCCGGACCTTTAAATAAAGCGTAGATTGGTTTTTAACTTAGATGCGTTAATGAGAAACAGGAAATAATACTATAACAGTAGGTGATATTTAAAGAATATAAATTCATAGTATTATAAGTTATTATGCTTAGGTTTTTCATAACTGACCTCGCTAGGCTAGCCTGTGCCGAGGCAATAAACTATTTATTTTACCCATGAGTATAAGCCTTATAATAAAATATGTTAGCTGGATGGTTCGGTAAAAGCCGTTACTTTTGATCAAAACATAAAGTTTCAATTATTTTTGTGAATCACATTTTTGTGCTATCTGGAAGAATGTTGAAAATTCATGTCAGAAAGTGAACAATTACAACCAAAGAATAAATAAAATGCCAAAAAAAATACCTTCCTCATTATACAGGGTTTTCCAATAAGAGGTGTTATTTTGATATTCAATCGTAAAAAATCAATGGTTTCGTTGCTTGTGTGTCACGTAGCGACGTCTTGTTGAAAGTAAACACTGTCCAGATCAATACCATCCAATTCTGGCATTAAAAAATCATTAATCATCACTCGATAGCGCAATCCATTCACCGTAACTGTTGCTACACCCTCATTTTCGAAAAATTTAGGTCCAATGACTCTGCCGGACCATAAACCACACCAAACAGTCACACGTTGAGGATAAAAAGGCTTTTCAACAATAACTCTTGGATTTTCCGAGCCCCAGATGCGACAATTTTGCTTGTTGACGAAGCCACCGAGGTGGAAATGGGCCTCATCACTCAAGATGATTTGCATTTGATTCACTCAAGTGAATTTTAATAATTTCAATGCGTTGTTGAAGCGTGTATCGTTCCATTTTTATTAATGGCGTAGTTTCCACTTGTCAAATGTCAAAAAATGACAGCTTTAAAAGTAACATCTACCGAAATAGCGGGTTATTCAAAATAACACCTCTTGAAAAACCCTGCATTTTTTACGTGAATGCCGCACGATAGTATCAAATGTTCCCAACCGTTTAAAGCCAGTGAGACTATGGAATCCCCAATAGGGTATGTTGTGAGGATAAAGGTACTGAGGATGGAAGGAGATAGGAAAGAGGAATGTAGGGGATTACCTGGCTATTCAGATTTAGTCACTAAACACAGCTTAAACCATTTATAGCAACATTTCAATTCTAAATGGTGATCTTACACCAGGGCGATACTGAGAGTATCTTCCACTCTGGAACGTGCCGCAAGTAAACTATATTATTTTTAATTAAAAAATCTATCAAATAAAATTTACTAATACTTGCGTATGGGATTTGAACCCGTGACCTTAGGCTTGCTAGTCGAGAGCCTTACCCCTGTATATTAGGGTGTGTCAATTATTTCAACTTTTGAATTCAGAAACGCCTGATGTCTCAAAAGTTGCGTCTTACAAAGAAAATGAGAACTACATTTAAAATTATTTTTTAAAAAATGGTTATTAGCTCGCTAAAATGCATTGAAAAACAGAAAAAAAACCTAAAACATGTATTTTTAAATAATGTTAATTAATATTTTTTTCACAATAATTTAACCTTTAAACGTTTGTGTATTATTAAAAACTGCGTATTGTTGACAAAAATTAAATAAAAAAATCAATTTTATTAATGCAAGTAAGTCTACAAGAATACCGAAATTAACAAAAAAATGATGAAAATCCACTAAAACCGTTTTCCATTGCCATTTAGTTTGCTTTAATTTTCAATTATTGGACTTATCAACGTAGTCAAAGATTATTGATTATGGGGAATATCGATTTCAACACTACGCAAAAACTTCGTAAAAAATATACAAGGGCGCAAAGGATTGTAAATCCGAATAAGTCACGACCTTTAGAAAAACCATCTACTCTTCTTCCGCTTCTTTCCAACAATTTTTCAGATTCTGATGAGGAACCAGCGCTAAGTGATGATCATCAATCTGCAGTGGCTCATGATACATTATCTCCTCGAAATATACAATATTCGAAGATGAAGAATCCCTTGACGAAGTTATCTCAAATTTGTGATCGATACGGCGCATCACACAGAGCAGCAGCTGCCATTGCTTCTGCGGTTTTAAAAGATGTAAATGAAGCTGGTCCATCTTTCGTTATAGATCATAGTAGATTATGAAGAGCTAGAAAGCAAACTAGAGATATGTTATTAAATAGCCGTAAATTGACAAATATCGAAGGTTTATTTTTCGATGGGCGCAAGGACAAAACAATGTTGATTATCAAGAAAGGAAGAAAATTTTATCGACGAATAAAAGTTGAAGAACACATAACGCTTGTGCAGGAGCCAGGATCAGTGTATCTCGGACACGCTACGCCATAATCTGGTACTGCTAAAGACAGCGAAAATGCCATATGTTCTCTTTTGGAAGAGGAAAATCGTCAAATGGAGAAAATTGTTGCAGTTCGTTGTGACGGAACAAATACAAACACTGGCCGGAAAAATGGAATCATTTCAAGAATGGAACAGAGACATGGAAAGCCATTGCAATGGCTTATCTGCCAGCTGCACGCCAATGAACTACCATTGCGACATCTGCTATCTTCATTAGATGGACCGACTAGCGGACCTGTAGCTTTCTCGGGACCAATCGGAAGAAACTTAAAAAATTGTGAGAACGTTAAAATTATTCGGTTTGTTTCCATTCAATCATCCATACCGGAAAATATAACAGAAAAATTAAGCACGGACCAAAATTATTTATATAATATGTGTCTGGCTGTGTCAAAAGGTATGATAACTGTAGATTTGGCAAGGAAACAACCAGGGAAAATGTCTCATGCCAGGTGGCTAACAACTGCAAACAGAATATTACGGCTATATGCTGCAACGGAAAACCCAACAGAAAATTTGCAGATATTGGCCACCTTTATTGTGAGAGTATATGCTCCAACATGGTTTACCATAAAGTGCAATAGGTCTTGTATAGATGGAGCCCGTAATCTATGGAAAATGGTTAGCATTTCCAGATATCTTTCAGGAGAATTGAAAGCTATTGTCGACCCCGTGATTCAGAGGAACGCATATTTTGCACACCCGGAAAACATTATTCTATCAATGTTAACCGATGACAATAAATGTATAAGGGAGCTAGGATGTAGATGGATCATTAAATATAGGGCCCTTCAAACTTCAAGAGTGAGAGAGTTCATAATTCCAAAAATTAATTTCAACTGCAATAGCTACATAGAATTAATTGACTGGCAGGCCACAGATTTAATTCTGACAGAACCTCCACTCCTGAGCAACGTAAAAACGGACGAATTACTTAAATTGTGTGATGAAGGAAATGTAAAAAGGTTCGATTTTCCTAAATTTCCTTGCCACACACAACCAGTGGAAAGGTGTGTGAAGTTGACCACAGAGGCGTCTTCTGTTGCTGGTTACAATGCTAGAAAAGATTTTATTTACGCCAAGCAACATTCAAGAAACATAATGCCAAATTTTAATTCAAAGCAAGATTTTAAGTAATTACTGTTTTAACAATATGTTATCATTCAATTTTGAGCATCCATTATTTTTTATTCGTTGTATTTTGGTCAAAAATGTTGGTATACGTTATTGTTTAGTATCTTGAATTTAACCATAAAAAGTGTTATTTTTCCCTTTTATATTCTTAACAAACACATCACATATGTTTAAAAAAATATTTATTTTTCGTTCTTTGTACTGCAGTTATGGAAATAAAATTAAGTGTGCTACAAAATATAAAATATGGACCCATTGTTTTATTTTTTTCCCAAATCACGAAATCAATATTTTTTCAAAACTTCCGGCCATTTTAGCGAGCTAATAGTGAACACCAATTTCATTTATTTTTACGTTTTCGAATAGCTACAGATCATACGCAACTTTTGAGACCCCAGGCGTTTAAAAATAAGGCAATTTTTTTTTCTCTCTATGGAGAGCGACACACGCTACTGTATATACCATACCATATGTACGCTTCATAAATTAAGTAGGTAGGTATTTTTACCTACTCACAAATTTAGGTATTTTATTTTTATTTATTTATTTATTTGTTTGTTACAAAAATATTACAGCATAGATTTTGACTGTCCAACTAGGAAGGTCTCCCGTTCTAGGACATTGATTCATAAAATAGGAGAAAATTTGTGCAATATCCTTGATATTAGTGCTAGGGCTCACCCATAGATGGTACTAGATATTAGTTTATAAGATTACTTCTCGTGTATTGTAGAGATTAAGTGTATTAGGTTAGGGTCCACATTATTCCAACCGTCTGCTAATCAAGATGTCAGAGCCCATTGACAATCAATCACATTAAAAGTCTAAGTGTTTTGGTGAAGTCGGAGTTTTATTTAATAAGAGAGTTTATGAGAAAACCCGGAGGACGCGAAGTTTTCACAGAACTGCTAGTATTTTCCTTTTAGAACATAGATCTCCATCATTTTTTCGCAATATGCTGTTTCTCGTCTCAATCCTGAGTGACCTCTATTTTTCGTCTCCACAGAAGTGCGCCATCCACTGATTTTGTAATTTGATTGACATATCGCAAAGTATTGCATGAATCGTCTCCCAAATCGCGAAAGGCAGGGAGAACCAGCATTATTATATAACCTAATTTTAAACCCGACCGCCATTCTCAAGCAAAGTCAAATAGCCGAGACAAACTAATACCGGCGGCAAGTTAAATCAATTTTGACAAATTCATAAGACAGGTCGACCGAACATGCATACTATATAGCTAATGGGTTAAGTCACTAAAGAGATAAATCTAAAGAAAAAATAATTTTCCCTCAACTGATAATTTAAAAAAATATATATTACATATCATTGACTAATGGTAAGATAAAAGCAAAAGCCAGGGAGAGAGAAAAAGAAAGGAATTTTGCAAACGCGTATTCTTCTGGTTGAAGGTAGCACTCTCTTCCAAGCGTGCTTTTACAGGACCTCTTCTAGAATGATGGCAACGAGGTCCATCCCTCATGTCTGGGAATCATGTGGCGAAGCGTCTCCGATCCTCTCTTAGCCAACTGCCTACATACAAGCGGGACGATGACAGCGTGGCTCTTAGCACAATTTTCAGAGCTTGTTTTCAACACGAATCGCGCAGCCAACAAAAGAAACACCTGCACCAACCATGGCAGATATTTTTTCTAATTTTAGTAGACAATGAGCGCAGGAAATCACGCCGTCAATAGAAGGAACGGCGAACTCATTTGAAAACTCTTTTAAATACCATCACTAGGTAGAAATAAAAACACTCAGCGTGATGATGTAGTAGAGGTTGAAGTGTAATGACACAAAACTGCGCTATATAAATGCTTTATTATTATTATTATAATACACAACTGACCTGATTATGGACACTGTAATGCTGTCCGAAATGTTTTCTAAAGAAGGATGTAGTGCAACACGACATAATACCCCAAAAATAAATAACTAAATACTTTTGGCCACGAAAATCTCGAACCATATCACCCCAATAATAGATTATATGTTAAAAAATTGTTAGTATTAATAGTACAATCAATTGCTATCCTAGGAGAAGCTGCATCGATTTTAGGCTTCCTAAGACGAATTTGTCGGCAACACTAAATAATATTTATTATAAAGGTTTCAAAATTTTCAACGAACTCCCTTTAAATGTTGATGTCAAAAATAACCTGGGTCATAAATCAGGGTAATTAGACCTGTCCGACAAATTTGACAAATTCAGCGTCTGCTCAATTTGTAAAAGAAAATTTCAAGTCTGTTATAAATCATAAATTCGGTTTTTAATTCAAAGAATTGAACCCTTCCTTCCTTTGTTGGTGAAATTGACGGGGAAATGTACTTTAGACTTCAGTCACTACTTACGCTTAAGAGTTGTAAAGTAGAAGGGAACGGGCGAACTCAAAAGACTATCAGAACACATTTGAGCTTGCCAACTATCTTGTTTCACGCCATTTCTCAGTAGAAGTTAACAGATAAGAATAAAATCACATAGCACACTTATGTGCTTCATTCACATTCATGCATTTGGCAACGTATTGGAACAACATACCCCCAGGTGATCGTTACAATAAATTCGATACTCACTATATATCGGTGATAAAGCTGTCAGCATTGATGAGAGCGGAACGTTATCAACGACTTCAGTATTGAACGAGCAGTTCCAACGATGGCGACCTAATGGAACATACGAACGAACCGAGTAGATGGTATGGTTAATTACTTTCACGTGATTTAACTCGTGTTTTAATCCTTCGTCATTATGTTTAAAATTGACAAGGCGCTCCATAATTCAAATATTTAAATATATATTAGTTTTCTACCGATAATCGAAGTGATCACTTCTGTGAATTTAAAGTTGTTTCAGTCTGATGAAAACTTTTCAAGTCACATTCGAAAATTCTCAATGCACGCGCGCCTATAAAAACGGTCAGCATCGAGAGGTACTTACTCAGTCAATAATCAGGAGTTACAAGTGAGCAACCTGCGAGCCCTTTAGCGTCTGCTGCTGACTAAGACTGGCCCACCGCGCCGCTACAGGCCACGGACATACCCACTACTCCCTTTGTTAACGGACCTTAAAGGAGAGGCTACAGATTATCAACTCCACGGGATTATAATTAGCCCCCCTGGCCTTGGTTATCATCCCTGGCCTGCGCTTCTCGCGCGCCTAGACCCTGCGGTACCTTCGCTGGTCTGCGCCTCAGACCCGCGACATCATCGCCGGCCTGCATCTCCAGCGGAATCATACTGTCAGCTACCTTGTTTCATACTGGAGTACCCGAAAGACTCAACGTCATTTCCAGTGCTGAACACATTCACAAGTCCAGTCTCCACCAACGCAGTGTCGAGTCACTGACTTTATCGCCTCGACCACTCCACCGCCGTTATTGCACTCTTACACCTGGAGGCATCGTCATCGGTCCAGAGTCATCTCACATCTGCGTTACTGTCTCAAAATAATCTATGTAACCTTACAACCTTCTTCTTTCATTGACATTAACCCAACACTGGAGGCTCTGCGGAAAAAAGTTTCCCTCAGGGCAAATATCATATTTTGGGATGCCATGTGGAGGGAATTTTTAGGGAAAGGAAAGAGAGAAAATTCTGGGAAGGAAAAAGTGTGAGGGGTAGGTAGGAATCTAGGAGTCAGTGTATCCAGAATGTATTCCTCCCGCTGCGGCGCAAGGCGATGGGTCTAGAGACCAATAGGAGAGTTAAAAAGGTCTCCCCAAACCAGCCTCTCCCAATCTGGCACGCCAAGCAGCTGGTGGATGAAACCAGGCACCCCTGCTAAATCATTTAAAGTAGCGAATCACTTAAAACTGTTCAATTAAATCTTGCCATTTTGTTACAGGCATTTTTCTTTTCATAACCCCTAAATATTATTGCAGAATATTGATCAATATTCAGAAGTGTTACAATTTGATGCCCTTTATGTTGATTTTAGTCATATTCTTACCATTACAATTTTTATTTTGAGAACAGACAGTTTACAATACTGCTCAGCATGAGTATCGAGGTCTACCTATATTAATAAATCTAAAGAGCATACAACAAATATTTTAATACCAGAGCCGATCAGAAAAGGATTTGGGTTGCCGCACCTGTGCACCTCAAATGGATATGGGTCAGTTTAAAAATATCCGAAATTAGTTTCGGATGCGATCCGTCCAATTTTATACCCCATCTGTCACAATCCTCGAATTTGTCACTGTCACGTCCATCAATAGTGATATTTCATGCAATTGATGGTGTCCTATTTCGGGTACCGTGTACTGGATGGCCTCAAAAAACAATTACTTATTATTAAAAATATTAAAGACAAAATTTTTTAAAACTAATTGACTGAATTTGATTGGGTCTCAGTAGCTCAATAATTAGTGTCAGTCCCGCTAAGTCAAGGACAAGTAGATCTGAGTTCGAATCGCATTTGCCACAGTAACCATTTTTATTTTCGAACACGATCTTTTGCGATGCGTGACAGTTTAGCACTAAAACTACGAAATTAAAAGCACTACAAATGACGTACTATTTGCTTACTACACCGCTTCTTTATGTATATTGTTACGTTATTGCCTTAAACCAATGTAACTGTATTTTTTAAACTAATGTAACTGGATTTTTTAAATCAATGTGTCTGCATTTTTTAGACTAAAATAACTGTATTTTTAAACTAATGTATGCGTATTTTTAAACTAATGTAACTATATTTCTTAAAAATGTAACTGTATTTTTAAATAATGTAACTGTATAACTTAAAATAATGTAACTTTATTTTTTAAACTAATGAATCTGTATTTTTTAAAGTAAGTAATGTAAGTAAGTAATGTAACTGTAGTTTTAAACAAATGTCACTATATTTCGTAAACTAATGTAACTGTATTTTTAAATATTGTAACTGTATAACTTAAAATAATGTAACTGTATTTTTTAAACTAATGAATCTGTATTTTTTAAAGTAAGTAATGTAAGTAAGTAATGTAACTGTTGTTTTAAACAAATGTCACTATATTTCGTAAACTAATGTAACTGTATTTTTAAAACTAAACTAAACTGTATTTTTTAAACCGATGTAACTGAAGTTCTTAAACCAATGTACCTGATTTTTTTTAAATATTATGTACTAGTATTGTTCCTACTATGACAAAATATGCAATTGTCTAAATAAAAATTAAAAAACAAGCAAATACACTACTTGTCTCATTAACATTCATACATCGTATTATACTAATCTTATGTTATTATGACGCTTGACATGGCCCGACTAAATTATTTGGTTCACTTGATCGTGCCATGTCTTCCTCGGGCGTCCCCGACTTCTGCTACCATTCACATTCGCGTCATATATTGTCCTTACACTCTTTTCTTCGTTTGTTCGCTCTACGTGCCCAAGCCACCTAAGGGTCCGTATCTTAATCTTACTCTCAGGTTATTCCTTGCAATACAATCAGATTTAAAATAAATAAGAACCCCATTATAAAAAAAAAACATGAATCATTGTTTATCAGTTGTGTTATATTTAAAATACATTTATTAGTAAGGTCATCTGTTTTAAACCACTGACTTATTTAATTTTTCGAACCGGTTTCGCATTCATTAAAAATCATCAGGTTAACAATTTAGACTAAATTTAAAAAAAAAACGGGTATGGTTAGAGAGAGACAGAATACAAATAGAACTATGGAAGTAACTACAGTGAGAAAGAGCTAAACGTATTACAATATTGGATAATAATAAAAAAAGAGATAAATATGGGAACGACTTCCTCCCTTGGCGTTCTGTCTCTTTCTTTTGCAATTATGTTTTCAAATTCTGTTTTATTAAAATTATCTCTGTCCATTATTCTATTTTTTTTATTCTGTCTCGCTATTTACCTAGTAAATGCTCAATTTATATATTTTTTTTTGTTTAAATTGTTACCCCGATGAAGCTTGATCCAAGCGAAACCGGTTGGTAAAGTCAAATAAATTAGTGGTTAAAACAGAGTGTTTGATTCATTTGATTATATGTCTAAACACAGAGTGATTGCTTTCTACGAAAACAAAATTAGATTGATTCGTTTTCTGTTCTCGTCTGCACGTTGTATTACCTACTCTAAGTAAAAACTTTCCAATACCAGAAAGTGTATTATTTTTTGTAATTTATTCAATATAAACATACATTTTTATGGTGTATGTGGAAGTCTTTATTTTAATGTAGATTGTCTCGAAATTAAGTTGGTTGTAAATTGTTAAAAAAACTTTGTGGATAAAAATTAGAACGTCATTGAAAATTATTTGTTTAAAACTCATTACATATATAATTACTTTGGTATTTTATCATCATGTTTTATATCAATTCATAATTTGTCTCATTGCTCCATTTTGGATTATGTATAAATATTATAAAACAAAGTTGTTCTCCGCGTCTGTTGTTTGTGCGCTTGGTTCTTCTAAACTATGCAACAGATTTTGGGTGTTCTCTTAGAGAATTTCTTCCAGAAGGTGTATATCATACTTTTTAAACACTACATTATTTAATAATAATCTACATGTTTCAAATAGAATGGTTTCATTGCTTTGAAAAATGGGGATTATTATTAATTAAAAGTTTTGTATACAAAGTACGGGTTTTCCAATAAGAGGTGTTTTTTTTTTATATTCAATCGTAAAAGATCAATAGTTTCGTTGCTTGTGTGGCACGTAGCGCCGTTTTGTTGAAAGTAAACGTTGTCCAGATCAATACCATCCAATTTCGGCCATAAAAAATCATTAATCATCTCTGGATAGCCAATCCATTCACCGTAACTGTTGCTCCAACCGCACCAAACAGTCACACGTTGAGAATAGAGAGGCCTTTCAACAATAATTCTTGGGTTTTCCGAGCTCCAGATGCGACAATTTTGCTTGTTGACGAAGCCAACGAGGTGGAAATGGGCCTCATCACTCAATATGATTTGCATTTGATTCACTCAAGTGAATTTTAATAATTTTGATGCGTTGTTGAAGCATGTATCGTTCCATTTTTATTAATGGCGTAGTTTCTACTTGTCAAATATTAAAAAATGACAGCTTCAAAAGTAACATCTACCGAAATAGCGGGCTATTCAAAATAACACCTCTTATTGGAAAACCCTGTATTTCATTTTCAAATAATTAAATGACGCCATAAAGTAGTTTTGCAACTATTGGAGGAATTTTATTTTATTATTTATAATTACTTAACAACTGGATAATTAAACATGTATTAACAATTTATTTAAAAAAAAAAACTAGTTTTGATCTCAAGCTCATCAAAAAGATAAGCGCGGTCTCATAAACCATTGCACATAGAAGGAAACAGGGGAGAGGTAAATGAAACAAGGTATACACATAATTTACACATCTGCCCTGATAATGGACACTGCAATGCTGTCCAAAACGTTGGCTAAAAAGGAGGTAGCGCAACACGGCATAGTGCCCCAAAAACAAATCAAAATACAAAAATTTTCAGATTGTGAAAAACACCTTGGACTACATATCACAGCATGTAAAAAAACTAAAATGAAAAATGATCCCACTAATTATTGTAATTTGTAGAATAGAGTCACTTCTACCTCAAAATGTTTTTTATGATAATGCATGTGTACAAGTACTGTTTTAGGACATGGATAACTTTGAAAATTGTGCTTATATCGAGATCAGAGACACGCCCTTAACCGTGACCGGATAAATCATCACAATGATAATTCATAACATCTTTAAAAAGTTATATAAAGTCATGGAAAGTGATGAAACAAAAACTTTATTAACTGGGTTACGTAGGTTAGGTTAGGTTAAGTTAGGTTAAAGAAAAAAAAAAATCATCGTTTCTAATGACTTTATATCACTTTTTAAAAGTGTGTTGAATTGTCACTGTGTTGAGTTATCATGGAACCGCCCTCAACATACTTCTATCTGTTTATCTATATTCAGTGAATATGCCACATGTTGACAGTACGTCCTACGTCAGTTGTTTGTCGCTAACCCAATTCATACCCCGTGTAAATACTGGTTCCGTCCCTAGTCTAGGAGCAATGGCAGTCCACCGGGACCAGCAGTTAATGAAATTACTGTGGCATTATTAATCAGCATATTGTGGCGGGAGTTAATACGACATACTTGTACATACGATGAAACGTATCATACTAGCATTAATTAATTTAATTTGTGTGATGTTAGAATGTTAGTCAGTCTGGTATAAAGAAACAGGGGAGATAGGCCATGAAGCTCTTTTAATATTTATGAAACAACGCATGTCGACAAGCGTGGTTCTCCCATACTATTGCAAATCGCTCCGTTTTTGTTTATATTTATTAATAACTAGCTGTACCCCGCCGCGCGTTTCTGTGGCTCAGTCTGTCTTTGCAGATAGAGAAACAATGGCGAGTGTTGCTTTTACGCCCAACAGATGGCGCTGTTTTTACCTGTCACATGTGACATCTATGTAATATTTGTAAATATAAACACACGCGTATTCGAATGCAACGTTGTTTCAACTTTTCAAAGTAATCGGTGAAGAACTTTCGGAGATTTAAGATTTTGAACAAACGAACATATATGCATTTTTATTTATATGTATGTATAAATAGTGTTTTATCAATTCCTTTTTAATAACAAGTAGATATAATGATATCCTCACTGGGATCTTCCGTGCTAAGGATCGTTAGCATAATCTTCAAATTTATAACAAATAATTATAAGCAATAATTAGTCATCCGAAATCTTAATACAAATTGACCAATATTTCACCAATAAATGAAGATATCATATGTCTCGACGCCATCTAGTGAGAAATTTAGTACTAACAAAGCCTTTCCTACAAAAATAAAGTTGGTTGTTTACAGGTGAAAAAATATAATAAGCAGTAATTGTTGATTGAGGTACTAGTACATATTGAATCATTTGGCTGGTTGGAAATAAGCCGACATAGCTCAGTAGATACAGAGCACCTGACCTGAAGGCACGGGTTCAATTCCCGTTGGCGGCATTTATTTTTACTCGGAAGATATTTTCAATTTGTATTAGTATTTCGGATGACTAATTATTGCTTATAATTATTTCTTATCCTTTATGCTATGCATCAAACCTTGTCTTATAAACGTTAGTTTATTTAAAAAAAATAAATTCAAAATTATAGTTGTATCGATATTATATAGTAATTTTAAGGTTACATGATAACACAATGACAATTCAACACACCTTTAAAAAATGATTGATGTAAAATGTCATGAAAAGCGATGAAAAAGGGTAACATACATAATCTATAATCTAGTTTTTGTTTCATGATTTTACATCACTTTTTAAAGGTGTGTTGAATTGTCATTTTGATGCGCGATCCGGTCACTCCTTGAAACATAAAGAAAAGGGAAATTCTAATTTCGGTCAAGGCTTATTTTCTAGCTTATCTTTTACACAAAGATTTCTCAAGTAAATTTACCCGAAAAATAAAAACGCAAGAAGAATGGCTTAAAAGCCTATCGATGAGTTTACTCGATATAATGCCTCCCACTCTAGTAATATCTCGACAAGGAAAAGTAGGAAAAAAGAAGAAAGGCGAAGTGAAAAGTACAAGCCTTAGCTTTATTTACCCCTTTGCAATGAAGGCTTCTTTCGGAGGGAGGATTTATTTTTTTTCCTTAAAAGATAGGCATATAGGAATTATTTTCATTAGAGGAAGCAAGGAGAAGCAATGAAGACTTGGCATTGGATGAATTTTTTCAATTTACTTTGAAACAATTTCATCTTACAAAGAGTGTTTTCATTTTGTGTTTCTGAAATGAATTTGAGTAATCTGACAGTATGTTGCCTGCTGTATGATGATGATACGGAGCTGATTGCTAACAGTATAGAAAATCTACAGTCTCTCGTTTCTAGGATTAATGAAGTTTGTTTGAGATTGATTTAATAATGAATGTTAGTATGTCTAAAGTCACGGTGTTTGAAAGAGAGAGTACGAAAACAGTGTGCAATATAGAATAGGTGAATGAGGAATACTTGGAGCAGGTGGATGAGTGTTAAGAAGTATGTTTACGAGAGATGGGAAGGCTGACAGAGATATTAAATGAATAGTAAATGCAAGTAACTTCATTAATAAAGGACTGTACGCGGTTGGCGCTATCAAAAATTTGTCCAAAGAAGCGAAGCTAGCAGTCCACAATGGAGTGCCAGTACCTACCGTGATATATAGAACTGGCAAAAAAAGGATGAAAATAGACTAACGCTGTAGAAATGAGATCCCCAAAGCGTATGCGTAGTATAACCATGTATAATCGTGTGAGAAATGTGAAGATACTCAAAGAGTGCAAGTATGATGTAAGCGTATGAAGTAAGATTTAGAAAGGGACGCTTAGATGGTTTGGGCATGTAAAGCGAAGAAATGAGTGTAAGGAGAATATATGACGAAAATGTGAATGGTAACACATGGCACGATCAAGTGAATAAGATACTTGATTCGGGCCATGTCAAGAGTTAGAATAACAGAGGAGTATGTATGAATGAGGCAAGGAGTGTGTATGATCCGTCCTCTCTGCATACCTTCAAAATAGCACTGATTTTTATTTGGAACTTAATAATTTAAAGAGTTCGAGAAACTTGTTACAAAAACTTGTAACTTGTTACTTGTTACTTTTTTTTTTTTTTTTTTTTTGTAATTGTACAATAACTGAGTTTTAATAAGTGGATTGCTCTCACGTAAGTGTGATCATCTGTAAAACCAAGTATAAATAAATAAAATCGGTAGAAATTGGGTATGCGGGGTCTTAATATGAAGTAATCAACACAACTTACAGTTAACAAACATGAAGATTTTTTTATATTTTAGAAAATATTCATACAATAACCTACAGTGTGCTTCAGAACAGGAATACCTAGTGAGAAGACTGTGAATAAGCGTTTTAAAATGGTCATTAACAAAAAAAATACTCGTCCACTTTTATATGATAACCTAGCAAGAGTCTCAACTGTACATAGCTGCTTTCAACTGTCCGAACATTGGGACTACATCATCTCTGACCACCAAAAACAGCGAAACCCATTTTGATTAACGTTTCGGTTCTGAAATGTGGTACCGGGGTATTACTGAGAGTATCTACCACTCTTTGTCTTATCACTTAAAATAATATTATTTATTTATTTCTTATTTCACGCCCGGCTGGGCTTTAACATGTTATTTTTTAAATATTTATTATAAAGAACATCTAAATAAGCACAAAAAAATCAAAGAAAGATCAAAAAAAATCAAAGCAAAATCAAAAAATCAAAAAGTAAATAGAAGACAAAATAAATTTTAAAAAACTCGAAAACGAAATAAAATCGAAACTAGATGCTCCACTATGTAAGATGGAAAAATATAACACATGGGGAAGATAAACAGAGCTACATAGTTTGTATAGTTAAATTTTATTAAATTTGATGTTCTTCTTTCTGAAATAAATTGGGTGATGACTTGTTAATATTTGGTGAATAATGTGTTGAATATATCAACAACATCTTTATTGTCACTACCCAAATACCCAAATTTTTATACGGCAAACGGGGGTGTAGAATTGTAATTCTGTGTTGGAGATTTCATAATATAGGGTTATCCAATAAGAGTTGTTATTTTGAATATCCCGCTATTTCGGTAGATGTTACTTTTGAAGCTGTCATTTTATAACATTTGACAAATAGTAACTACGCCATTAATAAAAATGGAACGATACACGCTTCAACAATGCATTGAAATTATTAAAATTCACTTGAGTGAATCAAATGCAAATCATCTTGAGTGGTGAGGCCCATTTCCACCTCGGTGGCTTCGTCAACAAGTAAAATTGTCTCATCTGGGGCTCGGAAAACCCAAAGGTTATTGTTGAAAAGCTTCTTTATTCTCAACGTGTGACTGTTTGGTGCGGTTTATGGTCCGGCGGAGTCATTTGACCTTACTTTTTCAAAAATGAGGCTGGAGCAACAGTTACGGTGAATGGATCGCTATCGAGAGATAATTATTGATTTTTTATGGCCGAAATTGGATGGTATTGATCTGGACAACGTTTACTATAAAAAAACGGCGCTACGTGCCACACAAGCAACGAAACCATTGCTCTTTTATGATTGAATATCAAAATAACACCTCTTATTGGAAAACCCTGTAGAACGGTAGATAATGCTTCGATGTTAGTTTGCGAGGTATATGTAAAGAAATCAAGTATAATAACAAATTTTATAAAATAACAGCAAAATGGCATTATATCCGTATTAACTACACCTTTGAGACACATTGCGTAAGGCGTACAGGACCCTAACGTAAATAAATAGCAAAAACAATTCTAACAGACCACTTGCATTAAATATGAAACTCTTCATTATACCCGAACAAAATGGATCTGGAGTTTGTGTAGAGAATCTAGTTAAGTGAGCTTTCAGAATTCGCCGGCAGGTGGCAGCAGCTGTTTGGCGTGGTGTATAAAGTTTATTATTCGTGTAAAGCAGTGGAAAGTGGAATTCTAGTGATAATGAAAAGTTTAATTAGAAACCTGTACAGCATTATTAAAGTTACACATTTTAACATTCATTAATATAAACCAGAAACAAAATTAATTAAAAAAACTAGTTTATATCAATTTTTGTGAAATTGTGTTTTTATCCGATCCAGCTGAAACTCGACAGATAGACTCGTTGTCGATGATAATGCATTCTATCAACCGTGGAAACCATTTCTCTTAAATTGGAAGACATTACATGAAGGTTCAATGCTTAGTCTTTTATGTTTTAAAAGTTCACGGCATTTAAGAGCCAGTCTTTGGGGAGATGGATTCAATCCTGACAAACCAAAAATATATGTTTTATAGCAAAAAAACTTTTTACGGTTTGATTTTTTTTTGTAAATCTATTGGTCTCTATTGAAAAACATTATGACAAAAAATATGTTCATATATATATATATTTTTTTTATGTGACACCTCACAAGAGCGTCCCTGCCTATGCAGTGTACAGACAGGGGAACTATGACTAAACAATAGAAATAAAGAAAAAACTGAATATATCAACACATTAACGGAACTAAATTTTAAACCATGTATAAAAAAATATACGAGAGAATTTTATGGACAAAGGCCATCATGCATAGATCATATCTGGTGTAATACTAATGAAACTGAAAAAATAAAAACAATTATTTGGAAAAATAACATTACTGATCATCACACATGCATTGTAGCTTTTAAAACTGACAAAATAAATGTGAATAATTACTCCCGCAATAATTTTCCAAAAACTATTATTAATTACGAAAAATTACAACAAAACCTAAATATTGAAAATTGGGAAACTGTTCTATCTTCTAATAACACCGACTTATGTTCACTAAATTTTGAAGCAATCTTGAATAAGCACATCAAATCTTCCTCTTCCATTATAAAATACTCTCCAAAAACTAAATTAAAAAAATTAAAACCGTGGATCACTCAAGGAATCATAATTTCAATTAGACATAAAGAAAAAATTTATAAAGAACACAAAAAGTTTCCAGAAAACTATAAACTATACGAATATTTTAAAAAATTCAGAAATAAACTATGCCACATTATTCGGAAAACCAAAGAAGATTTCTATAAAGAAAAAATCAATATTGCTGGCAACTATAATAAAAAGATATGGCAAACTATAAATGAAATTATCAATAAAAAACCAAAAAAATCTAACATAAACAAAATCACAGATATTGATAACAAACTTTACGATGTAAACACGGATCCAACGAAATGTGCAAATATTTTTAACAGTTATTTTGGGTCAGTTGGTGAAAAATTAGCACTCAAAATAAAAAACACTGATAATAATGAAAAATTAGCACTTAAAATAAATAACACTGATAATAAAGATCTACTGTCACCATCCAATAATTGTAACACCTTGAGTCAATTTCAACGAACTAATGTTGATGAAATTAAACAAATTATTAATGAATTAAAAGGTAATTCTTCCCCTGGTTTTGACAACATTTCTGTAGAAATACTTAAAAAAAATTCTGACTCACTCTGTAAACCATTGGCTCACATCATAAATACAAGTTTTGAAAATGGCAACTTTCCCTTTAACTACAAAAAAACTATTATTTCCCCAATTTTTAAATCTGGGGACCCCAATCTAAGTAATAACTATAGGCCAATTTCTCTCACCTCAAACATTGCCAAAATATTTGAAAAAATTGTAAAAAAACAAATATTTAAATTTGTAAAAGAAAATAATATTTTAAATGCACATCAATATGGTTTTAGAGAAAATATGAGCACTCAAGATGCTATCGTAGACTTAACATCTGAAATATATAAATCTTTAGATAGTAAAAAAAAATGCATTGGAACTTTTGTCGACTTAAGAAAAGCATTTGATAGTATATCACACTCTAATCTTATCTCGAAACTAGCGAAAATTGGTATAACTAACAATGCTTTAACATGGATCGAAAATTACCTATTGAATAGAGAGCAATTTGTAAAGTTAAATGGCTCTCTGAGTGATTCGCAGACCACAAATTTTGGCATCCCGCAGGGAACTGTTCTAGGTCCAATTCTTTTCATCATTTATGTCAACGATATTTTTAAACTCTCAATTATGTCTAAACTTATTTCATACGCTGACGACACAGCAATTTTAACTGAGGGATTAACTTGGAATGAAACCCAAAGAACAGCAGAGTTAGATATAAACATACTAAAAAAATGGTTCGATAAAAATCTGTTAACACTTAATACTGAAAAAACTTTTATAATACCTTTCACCATTAATAAAAATTCATTCCCTGATAATTTAAAGATAAGTATACACTCATGTAATTGTAATAGAATTTCAAATTTATGTAAACCTGACTGCTCTGTACTTACTGTTAAAACTAATGTAAAATATCTAGGTGTAATTATAGATAGTAACATAAAGTGGAAATTACAAATCAATGCAATAGTAGAAAGGTTAAGAAAATTATTGTACATTTTTCTTAGAATACGAAACATACTAAATTTTAAATTATTAAGAACCATCTATTTTTCACTAATTCAATCTGTATTACAATACGGAATTGTTGGTTGGGGTGGAGCATTCAAAACTTCTCTCTTACCTTTAGAAATCATCCAAAGAATATTAGTAAAAATAATTTTGAAAAAACCGTATGATTACCCCACAATTAGATTATTTCGAGAATTTAAAGTCCCTTCACTTCATATTATTTATAAAAAAATAACTCTTTTTCAAATACATAAAGATTGTTTCAACAATGACAACTTAATAACTTTTTCGAACAGCAATAGACAAAGTATTCTTGGCTCTATAACTATCCCGCGCTGTAACACCACCACAGCCCAACAATTTTATAAATATTTTGGTGTCAAATGGTTTAACCAATTACCTCTTAACTTAAGATTGGAAACGAATTATAAAAAATTCAAAAGCTCAATAAAAACACTATATCAATAGCATATTAAAATCGTTTATACTTTTAAAATACAATATAATCTTTCAATTATTATTATATTGAAATCCTTCTCTCTTATTTCTTATTTCTTATCTCTTTCCTTCTTTTACATTCTTTTCTCTTTTCTATTTGATAAAATTTTGTTACATTTAAAAAAATTATTTTGTTATATTAAAAAATAAAAATTCTTTCATTATCTTTACACTCTTTGAAAAAATATGTGAAATCATTAATTACACGCGTTTCTCCGCCTTTTTAACACGAGCATTTGCTCTAAAAAAAGGTGTATCACGATGTACTATAATAAAAAATAAAATAAACTTAATGTAATGTAATAACATGTATTGTAAATTTAATATTAAATAAAGAAATTAAAAAAAAAAAAAAAAAAAATGTCACCACCCGGTTGGGCGGCGTTGTGAGGAATAAGGTAGGGGCTGTAGGAAGGGATTTTTAGCTCGTTCCACATACGAGCCGACTTACACAAAAACGAGTCGTAAAAACGGCCCGTTCTCATGAAGCCAACGTCAACCGTGAACCGCATTAACAAACGTCGCGTCGGTCGGTTCAGAAAATACCAGTTTTCGTAAAGTATATTTATGGAGATATGGCATGGATGCGAGCTGACTGTCGCTGACCTACGAACAAGCTGATTATCAAAGTGGCTATGCAATGAAAGTTATGCATTTAGTGTGTGGGTAAAAAAATAGTCGCCCTAAATGGTTCATTACGTTTTGCGACTTAAATGGGGTGCCTTGGTTCGGGGGGTAAGGTTTGTTCATGGCTTGGCGGTGGATGCGCCTGTCTACCAACTGCGAGGCGGGACGGATCGGAAGAGACCGGTTGAGGGGTTCTTTTGACCTCTCCAGCCCAACTATCACCTTGCACTGCAGTGGGAGGGATTGATTTCCATATCTGTCACTCCCAAACACACTGACCCCTGGATTCCTATCCAACCTTCATAGCTATTCCTTGCCAGAACTAGCTTTCTATTATTTTCGGCATGATTGTTAACAACGGTGACCGGATAAATCATCACAACGATAATTCATCACATCTTTAAGAAGTTATATAAAGTCATGGAAAGTGATGAAAAAAAAACTTTATTAACTGGGTTTAGTAGGTTAGGTTAGGTTAGGTTAATTTTTTTTTCATGCCATCTAAAATCTTTTTAAAAGTGTGTTGAATTGTGACTGTGTTGAGTTATCATGGAACCGTTAGCAACATACGTCGTACACACGGTTTGATACTTATAATAGTTGATGGCCGATCTTCTTTGTTACAATTATCTTTGGCCCCCTACAACCGTTCCCTCTGTGCTCCCAGCATAGTGCTCTCAGCACCCCTAGGGTATATGGCGCCCTGTCTTGGAATCACTAGTTATCTCTTTTACAATCTTTCCTCCTTTGTGATCGTGTTTCCAGCGAGATTTCCCAGAAGAATTATTTTTATCCACATTCCAAAAGTACCTAGTAGTTTTCTGGGTTTTTCAAAGGATTTCTTTTAAGCGTGTATAAGTCACTGAACAGGCAATTACTAAAAGTGTCATCTTTACCGATTTTAAAGAACTTACGAATCCTACGCCCCAGAAGGAAATTATTTCCATTGTTCCGTCATGCCGTTTGCTCTGACAGTCCGTGTGCTAACCAATCGTATGGTCAGAATTTGAACTGTGAAGTTTAAATTCGCTCACGTCAGCTATAACCACGGAGGGCCGTGAGCCGAACTATCGCACAAAAACCGTTCGTCCTGTCAAAACACCATCGCCGGTAATTTATCGGAATATTCACTTAATACGTATTTTATCGCAATTTAATTTAAAATAACGAGTGCTAACGAACCACGATCACCGTTCCAGTGCTGACAGATGAGTCTCACCATGCAGATTTCATTCGCCACCCGGTAAGTTGATTGTGAATTAACCTTACGAATTGTGTTTTCGCATTCGCCTGTCACAAGCCATAGACTTCATTTATGCTTTATCTGTGTGGAATAGCGCTTTAAAGTACGGCTATCCCAACCCTTGTTCGTTCCTCGAACACCCATATTTATTTATTTATTTCATTTTAGCCATTTGTACAACAAAAGTTAACCCCACACAGGAGGTTCTTAGGAAAATAATTTCCCTCACGGCCTATTTCATCTTTGTAGATGCCGTGTGGAGGGTCTTTTTGAGGAGGTAGGAGAGTTCTGGGAAGGAAAAAGATATGAGGGGTTGGTAGGAAACTAGGGATCAGTGTGTTCAGGAATGACAAACTAATGAATATATTACTCTCACTGTGGTGCAAGCCGATGGATAAAAAGACCAGTTGAAGCGGTCAAAAAATCTCCCCGAAATAGCTTCTCCCGATCTGGCACGCCACACAGCTGGTGGGCTGGCGCATCCTGAACAAATCTTACCTGATAAACCCGGGCACCCCCGCTAAACCACCAAACGTAGCAAACCACTTGGGGTGACCTATAACGGAGGTAATAAAAGTTTCGACATGCATTTTTTATTTTGATTAATATGTCTCCTACAATCCAGCTTATATATCAATTGGTGCATATTCAATAATTTTGCATTCCTTTGTATGGTAAACTATTTAGTGTTTTGGTTTTGTCCTTTTTGGTAGTCTAATTTCATTCCACGTCTTTGTGTTATGTCTATGAATGTACATGTTTTATAAAAGTATTTTGGTAATAGGATGTTTATTTTTTCATGTATAAATTTCATCGCGTTCAACGTCAGCATTTGTTTCACTGTTAGTCAATTTACTTATTTAGAAAATGTATTTTTACGAAGTAATTCTCATTGCTCTATTTTGGAGAAATTTGAACTTATTTTGTTCTTAAAAATAATCGTTGAGCAATAGTTAAAATGAGAAGCATATATGGTGATTGTAGTTTTCTGGAAAGTTTTAATCTTCTTTCAATTTTATTTTGTGTTTGCTTGTTAAATGTTAGTTTGGAATCTAATATAACTCTTGTATTTCATATAGGTTTTCATTGTAGTTTTTTATTTTATTTTGTCGTCTATTTTCTTTTCTATTTTTCATCGATTTTTTTTATCTTGCTTTAATTTAGTTTTTTATTTGGTTGTGCTTATTTAGACGTTCTATCCCAGCCGGACATGAAATTAGAAAAAAAAATTAGTAACATTTTCAATAATTTCACCATCAATTTTCATTTTGTTTTCATAGCCTAAATTATGTCTTTTTGAGTTCAATTCGATTATATCTACGTTTAGTGATGTTGATACAATATTCAGTTAATTTTTAAAAATCTAAATTCTACATAAGTTATTTTAAATCGATTTGAAGAAAATAAACAAAAATTGTTTCACACCTAATTTAGTTTATTTTTTCAGTATAATGCAAGATTTTTTTTCCATTCATAGAATAACACAAGATGGGCCTTGTAGACGTGTTTAGTGTTCAAAATGTTTGCATAATCGAGACAAGTTTCCAATACAATACTATGTTTAAGAAATTAAAAACGGAAGGAGTTTCTTCGATGACGGGCGAGTGTAAGAGAGACAAAGCGCTATGCCACTAGGCCAAATGGAACTTTTTCTTCCATTCAAATTTGTATTCGTTAATACTTTATTCTGTCTTCAATTTTATTATATTTGGTTGTATTACTTACCAATATTCGCCAAGGTGCTTTGTTGGTATTCCCAATCCCAATCCCAAAAGAAGTGTTGGACTTACCTGGAAGCAAAGAAATACAGATCTACATAATATATAGTTGTTTCGTATTATGTGTAGTTGTATACTGAGATATAAGTACCTGAAAATCAAAGGGTACTTAACCACTATTTGTCAAGTTTGAATGCAACTATGTTCGCTATAATAGAAGTACAAGTTTCCAAATTAGTTTTAAATTTTTAAAATGATCAATTCTGAAGTTATTGCTTGTAAACTTTATTTTCAAAATATACTTAAGTTATTGAATTCTTCAGTTTTATCATACTTCCAGAATATTAGGTTTCAATCATACTTCAGGAATATTAGGTTTTATCATACTTCCTGAATATTAGGTTTTATCATACTTCCTGAATAATAGGTTTTATCATACTTCCTGAATATTAGGTTTTATCATACTTTATGAATATTAGGTTTTATCATACTTCCTGAATAATAGGTTTTATCATACTTCCTGAATATTAGGTTTTATTGCACTTCCTGAATATTAGGTTTTATCATACTTCCTGAATATTAGGTTTTATCATACTTCCTGAATAATAGGTTTTATCATACTTCCTGAATATTAGGTTTTATCATACTTTATGAATATTAGGTTTTATCATACTTCCTGAATAATAGGTTTTATCATACTTCCTGAATATTAGGTTTTATTGCACTTCCTGAATATTAGGTTTTATCATACTTCCTGAATATTAGGTTTTATCGTACCTCCTGAATATAAGGTTTTTAGTTTTAAATACATTTTGATTTTCTTATTAAATTTAGTGTGATAATATTTACTTGAAAAAAAATTATTATTAATTTCAATGTTATAAATTAAAAAAATTAGCTTTATTTTCAAAAAATATTAATGATATTTAAGCTTTTGTACAGTTTTCTCACTTTTGCCAGATATGAGGTTTTTGGAATTAGGTCCCTTTTAATTGATGTTCAAAGTTAGTCTAATTTCAAAGTTAATTTTCGAGTTCTGTGAAGGTTCTGTTATTTTATCAATATTGGCTAGTTGTTTCAAATAGTTGAAATAATAAGAAAACTTGAATTGAACTTTCACAGAATTTGAAAAATAACTTTAAAATTTCGTGATTTGTTAAAAGTTTGTCAAACAACTGGCCCCATTTCAAATTTATGAAAAACCTATTGTAATAAAATTTTCTTTCTCTTAACATTCTACCCAAAAAAACACGTAGCACTTAGCCAGAGAAACAGGGTTATGTTTGGTTGTTAATTTTTTTTTTAATGGCTAAATGCCACGTTTTGGGTATAATATTTTTAAACCTAAATATATTTTAATTACTATACGTTTTGCATGACAACTTTTAAAATTTATTTTTCTCAATTTCACACATTTGGTAGTTGCAACCAAGCTGTCCCAAATAATGAACTCGAAGTAGAATGCAAATGGAACTATGTTGTTCAAAAATATTTAATCTACGGCAGATACAACTAAGTTGCCTGTGTTTTTGTTGTGTCTTGTTTTTCAAAAAAAATGTTTTTTAAAACAGAATTAAGTTTATCTTAAGTTGCAAATGGTACCTTATTGCGAGCTTACCTAAAATTTGAACATTAGATTTGTTTGATAAAATAACAAAAAATAACACATTATCTACTTAATAAGTAGTTTTAAAACTATCAATTGTTTCCCTTAGTATAATATACCCATTGTTTGATTTTCTCAAACCTCACTCCGTCTTTCATTATCTCGGAGACATCTCATTACCATGATGATGTCAAAATTTTATTTTTTCTTTCCCTCTGGGGTGTTTTCAACCCCCCTTAATGGAGTTTGGACCGACTCTCGGCTCGTACGTAATTAGTTCGTTGGGGTCTGGCAAGGGTATGTGCGTTTTTTTGCAAAGCCAGCTGTTCGTGTATTATATAAATAAATGTAGATGAGACTAAAGAAAACAAATTTCAACCCAAATTCTTAAATTTCAACTCACCTGGAACATAATATGACTGTGATAGTGTAACAAGGGATGACTTTTGCCAGAAAACATCTCATCGCAGACTACTTGTACTTCTATTAGATTTTTAAAGGTGTTGTTCTTTTCGGTCAGATTCAGTATTTTCAATATACAAATGAACTCTGCAACCAAGCTGTAAAGATTATCGGTTTTGGATTCGGAGGTTGCAGGTTTAAATCCCAGCCCATTGAAATAAATTTTAAATTAACACCATCACAATTTGGGAGACCGGGTTTGAGTACCACCGCCCCGGGAATCATTTATTGGGTAACCAACACTTTTGCCATAGGTCGCTCTAAGTGGTTTGTTACGTTTGGTGATTTAGCATTGGTGCCCGGGTTCATCGGGTGAGATGTGTTCTGGAAGCCCCTGCCCACCAGTTGCGTGGCTCTTTGACCTCTCCTGGTCTCTCGACCCATCCTGAATGGACACACTTATTCCTAGATTCCTACCCATCCCTCACACCCTTCCCAGAACTTCCTTTCATTCAAAAGACCCTCCACTTAGCATTCTCAAAGATGAAATAGGCCCTAAGAAAAACTACAACTAATGATTTCCCTCAAGGCTTATTTCATCTTTGGGGATGCTGTGGGTACTGTCTGTGATCTTCGATACAACAATACGCCAATATGCTATGTATTATGCTTTTGCACCCACGACGTATTATAGTTACCAAACCGAATCATCAAAAATATTCATTTTTGTTGTACGTGCGTCCTGCGTAACTCTGATTCGATGAAATCGAATTTCCGTTGAATTTAAGTTTTATTTTCAATGTTGGAACTGATTGTGTAAAAAATTTAGACATGTACAATGTACATACCTATTTTATTTATTTATGTATTATTATGGCTTTTACATGATTTACTGTATAATACATTGTCAGCAGAAGGTTTTTATTTTTTAAACAACAAAAAATAACAATTTATAAATCAACTATGTTAGTACGTGCATACAGATATTAATGTGTGTTAAAAACAATCTAAAACTAAAAGAAAGTATGCGATGCACTCGTTGGAAGGTTTTTAAAAAAGATAAGAAATGATAAAATCTAATAACGAGCAAATAGGTCTCAAATTAGTTGCCCACATAATTATTAACACCAAACATATCAATAAGTTCACAGTGAATAAATAGAGTAGTTAGTATTGAGAATATTGTTACATTTAAAAGTGTCTTGGCTTCTAGTTAGTCGACTGTTCATAGAGTCAGAAACATTTTATCTTCATAGTCCGCGACATTGTAAATAACTAAATGTGTGAAAGATGTTAACATTTTTTTAAAGTCATTTCTATAAAATTCTTCAGTCCTAAATAGTCCTAAATTCTCCAGTCTTTTAAAAGAAATATCAACTCTTGTATTGCCACTAATCTTCTAATAATTGTAATATCATTAGTAGAGACATTAACGATATTTTCGCGAATTAAAGCGATCGATAGTAAAAAATATTTTTCAGTCACTATAATCTTGTATTGACAGATCGTAGAACGAACAAGACAAACTCTACTGTAGAAACATGTGCCAAGTTGAGTTTGAATCAATAATACAATTAACATGTTTCAAGTGATTTTGCTAATTTAATTGTTTTTCCCCTATTGCTGACTCCCATTCCTTGACGTTATCCTATTTAGCTATAAACGCTATGAGAACGAAAAATTAAAGCTATAAAAGCTATTTTTTCAATAATTAATGCTACATTTCTTAAAAATTAAAGCTATGAATGGGTCTCTCTAATCATTAGTAATGGAGGGTAAAATAGCAAACGAAAAATCAATGTCCAGTGTTTTAACTATAGTGTACTCTGTGTGCAAAATCGTTAACTTTTTTAAATTAAATATAATAATTTTTGTTTTAAAACGACGAGTTTTTAATAATTTTTAGAACCGACCGGTTTCGCTTTACTCAAGCATCTTCAGGGTACAAATTATTACTGTAATAATCCATTATCCAATAATAATTTGTACATTGAAGATGCTTGAGTAAAGCGAAACCGGTCATTCTAAAAATTATTAAGAACTCGTGGTTTTAAAACAAAAAGTATTTTATTTTATGAAATATTTCAAACCACAAAGTGATTGTTTTCTACAATAATATAAACATTTTTTAATAAAAGTGTATTTATCTGAAGTGACCAGCCAGGTAAGTATGTTTTTCTGAATCTGCTTGCAAATAATAAAATTAGTTAGAAACTAGGAATTCGTAATAAATTGTTTAATTCCCTTGGGGTGTGTTTTCACAAAAACGGCGCTATACAAACTATTCAATTATTATTATACAGTATTTTTTTAGAAAAATTATTTTATTTAACGATTCTATATTTTAAATGTGTTTTTGGTTTAATTTTCGAATGGTGATTTGACAAGTATTGGTGATTTTTAAAGGTGATGCGCTTTTTTCATTACAAATGAGCGTTTGTTACTAGGTAACTAAAATAACTAACTATATTTAGTAAATGCTTTCATTCGAAATGTAAATTTCTGATCGTCCCCAATGACAATATTTTTGGTATTGAAATGCATTGATCCTGAGAAAAGTATTACACTATTTAAACTCTTTCAGCTTCATAAATTAAACAATTATTATCAAAATGTTCTGTTTACAAAATGTTTATAATACCTATCCACTTGGAATCGTTTATATTTTAATTATTTTATAGAAAATAATTTAAATCATTCCGTAGTCGCCAACCAAGAAAATGTAATTCTTTATTTTTAAGTCAATTTTACTTATTTTGACGTTCAAAGGCGATGAAACAATACACCGCTGAAAATCTTACCTTACAAAATCAGCAAAAGCTTTATGTTCAGTTTTTGTATTATTTTTTTATCCTTAAAATAATGAATTTTCATTTTTACGTAGATGTTAAACAAAGTACGTAGTATGTACCTTATTTAATAACATTAATTGACTTGCCGACTTATTATTATTAAAAATAATAATAATAATATTGGGATTATTTGTATAGCGCCGTGCAAATATATTGCGTGTGCAAGTAAAGTATTAGATTCGTGGAGTCTTCCTGACTTTCTTCCGCCATTCTACTTCTGTTATTCAGCACGGGCAAGGAATAGTTATTTAAATGAGATAACTGTTCAATAAGATTTTCCAGGGCTTCGTGCAGTTGTGGGTCTCCTTCATTTTGTCAAAAAATGGGTAGTTGCTTAAAATTTCAAACGGTGATTGAAATTCGTAAGCAAAATTGAAACTGCATGGGGTAGTATCGAAAAAAAATTCTTATAACCGGTTATTACTTTGTAATGGCATTATTTATTTCAATTTATTTCATTATTTATTTCAAAAGACAAATAACTTGGCTTACATCACTTTGTTTTCTTACACGGTATCCGGGGATAAAATGCACAAGTTGATTGATTCTACATGATAAGACAAGTTAAAAAGACAACATAACTTTGTTCGAAATTTCTAAATTCAAAGTTTGTTTTCAGGTACAAAAGTTGAATTGTTTATACGGAGAAAATATAATGTGGAAACATATTTTTGTACGAGAAAAACACAACGGAATTTCTAAAAAAGTTATTTCTTCCACGTACACAAGTATTTTTTTCCACGGTTAATAAAAGAAGTACATATTAAATATTCATCATCTTTTTAGAATAGACTCATTGCCCAATCTTATTGAGAATAGAAGCACAGAGTATTAACAGCCTGTCGGAAAAAGCCGACAAGTCACGAGGCTGGATGCATGAAGCGTCGCCCCATGTAAGAGCGTCGCTAAAAGATGTTTCACATAAAAAATAAGATGATAACAAAATTAACCAACGCAATAATTATAGGAACGATTTTCGACATGTTATGCAAAGTTTTCTAAAACGTCTTGAGCGATCGCACGCCATAATATGGCATTTGTCTTTACTTTTTGAAAAAAAAATTTTCACAGATTTCCGCGATGTACAGTTTTCATTAGTAGAAATCTGATATAATGCTCTCCTATTTCATCAATAGATGCTTCGATTGAATTGCCTAAAGCCTAAAGCTTCAATCCATTGGTTACGAGGGGGGCAACAAATAATTACAATAATAATTGCCTTCCAGACAAAATTAAAAATGAAAAAAAGTATATGTTCATTTAAAAAAAAATTGTTTACTTTTATGCTCAATAAACAAAACAATGAAAGTGAATAATATTGATATGTAATGTATTAGTTATTTATAGTTAAAAAAGTGAAAGTGTAATTTTCTTTTATCTAGAATAAAAACTTATAGAATTCATGGATTATTAATTCTGTCTGAAAAGAAGTTTGGTTTTCAACGAGGGGCTCTCAAAATGATGCAAGCGTTTGTTTCATTCAATGTTCATCACATATTTACATTTGTAATTGAATTATCCATCTATTTTACGTGTTTTCAACTCATGTGAAGTGGATTTTTAAACAGTTTTTCTAATGAAAATGTGAATTCTCTGCCCTATGTATTTTACATTGTCAAATATCGTGTAACGACTGTTTAGTATTGAAACATTTTTGGATAATATCTACCATATTTCCCATCATATACCTACTATCCATTTCCTTCCTTAAAAACAGCCTTACCCACATTGGAAAAAAGATGATTTGTTGCACTGTAAATTGCGGCAAGTCAACATTCGTATTCGTGTCGTGTAGCAAGAAGGTACAATCGTCGTGTCCTCGTCGTATTATTCACATGCTTTGTACTCCGTTTGCAAATATCAAAATCATATTAAAAATTATCTCGTTTTGGAGGAAATTTCTTCCCGTGAACAGTGCAAGTTCGTCGAGAGCCCTACTGCCGGGATTTTTGGGAATTCGAGGTAGACTGTTCCTTCATTCCAATTTTTCCGTGATTTTTCAAAACCAATTGAATGAGCTTTACATTGTCGTTTTTTGTGGATTTAATTTACAATTCATTTCCGTGAAATAGAACACGTTACAACGACTGTCTGTATAAAACAATTTATTGAAGTATATGAAGCAAGCATCCACATTATTCTAATCGATAATTGTAGATAAAAGTATTTAATATCCTAATTTAGTGCATTCAAGAAATTCTGAAATATATTTTTTTAACAATACTTTTCGAACTGGTGTTGACAATTGACAATGAAGTCTTCTTACTATATATTTGTATCTGTGATAGTTAAATAGGCCATAAAATATATAGAAATAGAAAATATTCAATTTTGAACGGAATAAGTGTCAAGTACGGCAAATTTAAAAGAACTAACACGCAGAATTCGCGCGTTTATCAAGTTTATTATTTTATTCATAAATTCTAAAAATATGATATATACGGTAAAATATAGGTGAATTTATTGGCTTTATAGTATTATTTGTCTCCATACTAATGTTCAGAGGTATGATTTTTTAATGGGGACGGAAAATTTGGCAATTTTAACGCTTGGAAACATGATTGCTGTATATATTAAATAACAAAACTCAACGTTAAAATAAAAATTAAGGTGTTATGGTAAAATAAAAATGAAATTTAAGTTCGATTATTATAACATTAACGGAGAAAACATTAGAAATATGTGATTTAAATTTGAGTGAGGAATAAATTAAAATATCAACGGAACTGAAGTCTATAAAGACTTTGGCTGAAGAATCACTGAAATAGTTAATATTCGAAGAATAAACATAGAACAACTCTGGAAGTCTGGATATACGATTTGGTAGTCGGGAAATTATTTGCTCAGGTGCATCCATTGCGCCATTACCTAATTGCATAAAATTACCGAATCGTTCATGGTTCTTCTGCAAGATAAGTTGGTTGAATCATGTGTAATTAAATTAATATAATTAATTCGTTTAATGGATGGGTAAGGATAATTTGTGATTGATGAACCTTAAAAATTTGAGTTGAAGTCTTACAATTTAAATTTAATGTGCTATATAGTATGGGATAATACCACATTCTAACAGTGATTCCCAGAGAGCTATGTAGATATTGGTCAAATATTTTTTAATGAGTACAATCCTGATTATTTTTCAATTGGTTGGTTTTTTTTAATCAAATAGCTAATTAACTATTACACGGTAATTAGTTTTACAAAAATAATGATTCAATTCAAATTCATCTTCCGTACAGTGGGATAGTAAGCTTTGTCACCTTTCATAAACAAACTATTTAGCATTATTTCTAAGTAACAAAACCCAAATTAAGAGAATGGAAGTAATCCAGAACAGAGGCATGAGGTCAATACTGTGTTGTAGCAGGTACACCAGAATAAAAACCATGCAACGTCAACTCAATATTTTAAGTTTGTGGCAACGATTAGTTTATAATACCTTAGTGTTTATTTATAAGCTAAAAAATAAAATGTTACCTGACTATATGTCAAAGAATGTTAGAATTAATAGTGCAGTTCATTTATATCCTACGAGAAACTGCAACGATTTTAGGCTACCTAAAACACACTTATCAGAAACACAAAACAATATTTATTATAAAGTTTTTAAAATGTTCAATGAACTCCCGGTAATTGTTAAGGAAGCTAAAAGTCTTGCAGTTTTTCGTGGATTATGTCTCAATGTTGTGAAATCTAAATTTTAGTATGTAAGAAGTAAATAATATTGTAGTAGTCATAGAAAATAATATATTAGGTATAAGATGTAAACTCTTATAACTAAATAAAATATACATTAAAAAAAAAAAAAAAAAAAAAAGTCATCAATTCGTAGCCTATACTTTATAGCAAACAATTTTACAAATTAATTGACCGGTCAGTGGCTGAGTTGGCATTGCGTATGGGTCCCACTCAGGCATGGTGGTAGAATGTAAGTACCTTTCCGCTGCCGTTTATATAGGCGCGAATGCATCGAGAATAATCCAGCGAGTAGATAGATGGAGAGTAGTTACGATGTTTCGCTAGTAGGTTCTAATACGATGCATTTTACACTGATGAACGTTCCCGTGATCACGTTGTGAGATAACACAAATAAATTTTACTTGCGCACGCCTAGATTTGAACCCAAATCAATTAAAATCGATTATTAAATAACCTAAAATTAATATGAAAAATTATCTTTTTTCAGAAAGTACCATTTTTGTCTGAACACCGTTCATAATGTAAAAAACGCCTGGATATTACTAATTTTATTCGTTACATTATTTTATCAGGCATGGTGGTAGAATGAGACTTTCAAATATTGTTAGGTTATTCGTAGTGTTTGTCTTTCTTTAAAACAAATAATATCGATATTTTTAACATAACTATGTTTAAAAAGCATCTAAAATAATCTTTATTTTTTAATATGATTTCTGAAAATGTTTAGATTATTATTTTTTTTAAATTATATACAAAGAAAAACCAATGTTTATTGATAACCGGAGTAAAAACTTATAACCATAAGTGCTAAATTTAGAAGTCCCATCGGCGTATAGAATAGTAATAAATAAATAAAAATTAAAAACAAAACGTTCGTTAAAAGGTATTTGGTAAACGAAAATTCAAAATTATAATACCTAGGTACCTAAAGAAATTCAGAGAAAAGAAGCTTATCTTCGATTTAATCATTGATTTCACAAAACTTTTACGTCAATTTGGTTGCTACTGTAAAATATTTTTAACTCCCTTTATCCTTTATAAAATCGATGTAATAAAAATATAAATGTGATATTCTAACCTCAATTCGAGAAACGCGTACAAAAATATTCTGACGGTGAAGATTTTTAAACTCAAGGAGAAAAAATGCTAAGTGAACTCGTTTCCGCTTCCTACAGTCTTTTGAAGTATTGTTTGACCGTTATGTAACGAATTTATGATTTTAATATTTTGACGAATCTTATGTAAAATTTCGTTATTTTTAAATAAATATAGTTTAAATTTGATTTGTTTTCGTGAAAGAATGAATGCAAATCTTGGAAGTGAAAATCAATCCTCTTTCTGACATTCGATCTCGATTAGACTCGTTGTCGATGACAAAGCTTTCTATCAAATTGGTTGCAATGACGTATAAACAGGCGGACATTTTAGCATTTCTCTAAAAATTATATGATATTACAGCACTTAATATGCGAACTAAATTTTGGAACGGCCCATTCGTGATTTGGCGTAATTTTTAGCGCGCTGATTCCAATCCATAGAGAGGATTGTTCAATCCTCAGTCAATCAAAAAAAAGTTTTAAAAGACAGTTTAAAAGTTCACTGCAGTTAGAGGAGCCAGTCCTTGGGGAGGCCCAAAAGATGGAACAAATAGGTCGAAAAATGAAAATAGAAAACTGAAAACCATAAAAAAAGTTTTTTTATGATTTTATTTTTTATTATATTTTATTAACGTTTTTATAAATTACACCGTAATTTTCTTTTATTAGTTTGAAACATGCTGTAAGCAAGCAATGCATATGCATGAGTAATGTGTTCATGTTCTGACTCTAATACTGTTGTGAATGTTTCGTTGATATAAAAAAATTCTGTGAATCATCTGTCTTTAATTTATAATTTAACTTTTATATTAGTGACGAGTGTATAGGATAATCAGGAGGCTATCGTTCATCCTCTTATGCTCTCAGAATCTCTCTGTTGCAAGAAACCTAACTTGCTTGCTCACCTGCTAGCTCACCTTGGTGCTGCACTTGGAGGGGCAAACCTGTATACTAGAGACATCTCTCGGAGAACTCTATAAAGTATATGAGTCATTAGCACTAGAGCCATCTATGTTACGTAGCTAGAACTATAACAGATATCTTTTACTTTTTTATGTTTCTTATTTAAGGTTAAACGCGACGCTCGTTACAATCCACGTGTTCATGTATGGCGTTAATTAATTTATTTGATTAAAATACGCTTTTTGCAAGGTACTGCTTTACAATATTAAGTCAAATTATTTGTTTGCACCCGTATATATGCTATATGAATATGAATAAACAGTTTTGTCCACAAAAAATCTCAATTCTTTCAAGAAAGGCAAACAAATTCAATATTGGATTGAATCATTGGTATAAAAAATATTACCAATTACAGTATCGAAAAATAATTTATTAATTGATGGAGTGTTAAATTTATAATTGCGTCCTTCCCTGAATGAGTTTTTCCTGCTCATTTGAGAATAAAATATAATAACAAAGGTAACAAATTTTTTTGATCTAAATTTGACCAAAATTTTCAACAGAGGACTGTAAACATTCAAAATGTAGGATGTTCTTACCCAATAGAAACGGTCCATGTCATCTGTAGGCACCGTGTATATTCTTTTTACGTGACGTGACTGCGTAAGAAAGATAGCATAGGATCGAATAAATATGTATAATTCTGTGCGTAACGTTTCGTGTACGTTATTTTACATAGGCAAATTACGGTAGAGGCCTTTTCAAAGGTAACTAAGATTATATTTGATGGATAGAGGATACGGCCATTTAATATAAAGGCTGGGTTGAACCCTTGGATGAATTAAATGAGAAGATAGGTTACTGAAACAACGCATGAGGTTGCACTGAACTGGGTCCAGTGGACAAACTGTTGATTTAGTGCATTCAGCATCGCACATAAGCCCATTGATCACACAAGCTATCACCGTCAGACACGTTGGCATAGGCTTTTTTGTGAAAAATTGCCTTCTTGTGATTTTTAAATGTGCACAAATCATTCTCAAGCAAAAACCAAATCTGATGAAGTTTTTTTTTCCATTCGCTTGTACTTAAAAATCACTTATTATTTCAATAAATACAATTCTTTACAATTTTTTTTTTTAATATAATAAATGAGACAGCAAACGCAGAAACACAAAAGAGTATGAAGGATAACCTAGTGACAGTACGGCATATTCTACTACTCAGCTCGCTCGTTTGTTGGTCAAGAATGAGGGTAAAAGTGGCCATGTGACGCATGTGCGCGGCGAGCATTCTTAGAATTATGGCGTCGCGTCGATACAAAAATGTTCGTCCCTTGCCTGTGACATCAAACTTGCAGCGTACATGCTCGCTCGTCAGTGGGCCACTTTGCTCGCAACAAGAATAGCTATCTCTTTCTAATGCTTTCCGTTAATTTAGCTATGAATGATATTATTCGCAGCCATTTCGTTCATTTCCACAAATAAGTTGTATAGCTATTATTTTCTGATTCGTTTCGTCATTAGATTTCAATCCAGAAAAGGAACGTGCCATATTTTTTGTTCGACTAGTACAACATAACGTTTTTTTGTATTTATTTCAATGGTTGAACCCAGAGTATTTTTGACCGGTCATCTTCGGCTGATTATGGAACTTGACCTCGGATTTAAAGTCAAACGTTCGTTATAATTTACCTGTTCATATATGGCGTTAATTAAATTATTTAATAAAAAACGCTTTTTGTAAGTCATGCTTGGTTGCGCCAATGCGCAATAGACATTAACTTATACATACATCTCATGCACACATACACACATACCTGCGACCACTGTACTGAGATAGTATTATTATCCTTTGTCCTACCTTCCTTTTCATTCCTGCTCATTTTTATGTGCCCTTTGGTAATCAGTATGTTGCAATAACCCGAACCGCTCACAATAAACCGCATCCGCGCGAGATATTTCCCTTATCTTATGACATTATCATTCGCGCCGATATCGTGCAAGCCGCTTCGTGTTAAGTGACATTGTTGTGAGGAGAAAAGACAGGAAGAAGCCAGTGCCCTTTCCTAATGGTGAGTCCTTCCTTTATCCGTACAACAAATATTGTCTTATGTGCAGAGTGGTCATTGCTCAATCATCCAAGGTCCTTCAACAATTATTTCTTACACTATGATAAAAACAACTTTATAACTTCTTATATACCAATGCTTTAAAATATTAAGTCGAATTGGTCAAGGTGATAGAGTCGGTGGCTCGACACCGCGTTGATTGAGACCGAGCTTGTAGATGTGTTCAGTACTAGGGATGACGTTGGGTTTTCCGGGTTCTCCAGTGTGAAACGAGAGAACTGAAGGTGTGACTGACCTGGTCGGAAGATGCGTGGGAGATGCAGGCCGCCAAAGATGTTTCAGGGCCAAGGCGCAGACCAGCAAAGATGTCGCAGGGCCTAGGCGCGTGGGGAGCTTATGTAATCCCGCTGATTTGATGATTATCCGTAGCCCCTCCTTTAAGGTTCGTGCCACGCCGGACGTAGTGGATAGGTCCGTAGCTCATGGTGGCGCGATGAGGTTGCTGTTTATTATTGACTGACTGTTTACTAAAAGTACCTTTCCGCTGCCGTTTATATAGGCGCGAATGCATCGAGAATAATCCAGCGAGTAGATAGATGGAGAGTAGTTACGAAGTTTCGCTAGTAGGTTTTAATACGATGCATTTTACACGGTTGAACGTTCCCGTGATTACATTTTGAGATAACACAAATAAATTTTACTTGCGCACGCCTGGATTTGAACCCAAATCAATTAAAATCGATGATTAAATAACCTAAGATTATTATGAAGAATTATCTTTTTCAGAAAGTACCATTTTTGTCTGAACACCGTGCATGATGTGGAAAACACCTGGAAAATGCTGTTTTTATTCATTACATTATTTTATCTTTGATGGTAACATTTAAATTAGTTAAACGATTGCATTACCATAACCATGTGTTGAATTATTTTTTTTATATTATATAAGTGTGTATTGCATATTTTTCACGAAACTGGAACAAATTGAATTTTTTTCTTTGCGCAATAGTTTGCCCGGGAATTCACAGGGTATATATGTATAGGGCGATGTGATGGAGGATTGCTTCTAGACTAAGTTCGTTCAGTAAGGACGAATACGAAATAAAAATATATATTTATATAAAATTGACTTCGAGGAAGAATGGCAGAGTTCTTTATAGTAGTCCCAGGGAGAAGTCGTATGTAAGTCATCAACGATCGTCCACTTCCCTCTCACACGTCTTGTATGAAAACGAAAAGAAAACAAAACATTGAGATATCTTACATACCTCAATGAAAATTTAACTGAGGTATCTCAGATATCTTACACACATTAATGAAAATAACTGACATATCACTCAGATATCTTGCACGCCTTGATGAAAATAATTAAGAAATCTCAGATATCTTGCTCACCTTAATGAAAATAACTGAGATATCTTAGATATAACTCAGATATCTTGCACACCTTAATGAAAATAACTGAGATATCTTAGATATAACTCAGATATCTTGCACACCTTAATGAAAATAACTGAGATATCTTAGATATAACTCAGATATCTTGCACACCTTAATGAAAATAACTGAGATATCTTAGATATAACTCAGATATCTTGCACACCTTAATGAAAATAACTGAGATATCTTAGATATAACTCAGATATCTTGCACACCTTAATGAAAATAACTGTGATATATTAGATATAACTCAGATATCTTGCACACCTTAATGAAAATAACTGAGATATCTTAGATATCTTACACACCTTACTGAAAAATTTATTGCGCTTAGATTTACAAGGGTGTAAAAAATATGATTGTATGATTCGAAAAAGATTTGAAAATAACCAACAACATATTTTTTAAGGCACATTTTGTTTTTGGCATTGTCTTAAATAAGTTTTTCTTGTAACTCTTTCTGACATTATTTAAAACTGGTTGTGATAAAATAAATTTGAATCTTTATAAAATTATGCGTAATTTTTCTTATCCAATATTGCAGTTATAATTATACGGTCATTTCTACTTTCATTTAAAATGACAGACAAATTGAACAATAAAAACAAACCTTCAAAACAAAATGAAAACGGTGGGGAAGTAGAGATAAAAAAACAAAAATCACATTTCATCAAAATATTAATACAAGCTTTGGACAAAGACACTATCAATACTATGCTATGAAAGCTTTCAACAGTGTAACACTTGAAAATTAAATTGAGGAAAACAAAAATAAATTGAGACACAAAATTACAAAATGGATAAAAAAACAAAAAAGACAATATTAGCAAAATTTCATAACAAAAAAAAACACACAACCTTATAAATATTTCTCTTTGAATGTATTATGTATATTATTTTTTTTTTATATTATAAAATGATGCAAGGGTAAGCCACCCAGTGAGGCCAACATTACTGGATAACTATGAAATGTAAAAAATATTATACCCAAATAAAAATAAAATAAACACAACTACTGAATGAACTAGTCAAGAGATAGTGAAAAAATAGGGGGAAAGGTCAGTAATTTCGCTTTTGTTATATCGCGAATCTTTATGCTAAATTTGTCGTGTTTACACAAAAAACGAAGATTTTGCCATTTTCGCGAGAAAGATGTTAAATTCGCAATTTTGAACAATATCACGGATTTCCGTATTTTTCAGACGATTTGTTGGTTTTTAAGTAAGAAAGTATGTACTTTTGTGTATTTAAAATATTGCTTTGTACCATCTAAATATTAATTTTGGAGGCGGGTTTGGTACCGCCGCCCCGAATGAATGACCCACAGTTGGCTACGTTTGGTGATTTAGCAGTAGTTCCCGGGTTCATAGTGCGAGGCGTGTTCAGGTTGCGCCTACTCACCAGTTGCGTGGCGTGCCAGATCGGGATAGGCTGATTTTAAACCTCTCCAACTGGTCTCTAAACCAGTCGCAAGGAAAGGGTTATGTTCATATGGACAAACTGATCCCTAGATTCCTACCTAACCCCCATACTTTTTTAGCTTCTCAAAACATCGTCTCCTTCCTTCCCTTAAAAAAAATCCACCAAATTATTTTCCTCAGGGCTTCGTTTGTGGGGTTTATTTAAAAAAAAAAACTTCGTTATTGTCAGGCTTGAGAAGCCACAAAATGAACCTTCACGTCATAAACGCTACATATCATAATTTTTTTTAAATTTAAAAAAAGCACTTTGCCACTTTTTCAAAAATATCATTTTCGTTGCCAAAGACGGCCGTTTTTGCGATTCCAAAATAACACTGCTTTACCCAAACTACAGAAAACGCGAATTTCACCAATAATAACGCCAAAAATAAAGTAAACCTCGTCAAAAGATTAAGATTGTGGTTAATTTTAAATATTATTTCTAATTTGTTTATAAATTTAATGCAGGTTATTTTATTTATACAATTTTAATAAAATTCTTTTTATACTTTGTGGCATAATGACGAAACGGGTGCTGAAGACTAGTTGGCGTGTGTTTAAACGATAATTTGTTTTTCCTACAAAAAGCACATTTCAGCTTTACGAACATAATATTATATTTCTTCAGCTCCCCACGTTTTGCAACGAACAGACCAATGCGGGATAATATTTCAGAGCGAGTACCTATTTCACGACGCGCTAGTAAACATGTAGACCCTTAGTATGAATTGGAATCCTCCCAACCAACCTCCCACCCCTTCACACAACCCTATCAGTCATCCGACAGCCTACATACTATGGTTCTGTCCAATTTACTACATGGACTACGGGCAGTTTTACGCACGCAAACGTAAATCAAGATAATAAATATTCATCGATGATAAATGACGAATTTTATGACGTGTTTTTACCTTATTACCCACTGAACAAATGATAATCCCTGGAAGTGTGGTTTAAACCAATGTGAAAAAAAAACTAATGGCGCCAATTTTAATCAAATCCTTGTAGGAGTCAAATGTCGCTGACAGATCAATGAATTTGATAATATTTTTTTCAGGAAAGATTTATGATATTTTAAAATGTTATAACATTTGTTTTCACAAGAAGTTACGACAATTTTTGTAAAAAATTAAATGGTAGGTATGTTAAGACGTCAAAGTTGAGAAAGAAGAGGAAGGTTAGAAATTGTCTGGATATTCAGACATGGTCGTCAAACACAGAGGCTGGCATATCGTTCGAGTCGAGCTGTCAAGCTGCAAATGTTGGGTGCGCGTTTGGCGTGTTTCCCTCCTGTGCACTGGTGCTGAACGGATCAATGACACTAGTTTGTCTGAACATCTTCCATTGGAATAGCTGTAGAACAAGGACAGCATTCCCGCCTGACCCATGTGCTCTAAATATTGCAGCCGCGACAATCGGACCGCCCGTTTCTGCATACAGTTCCAGAGTACTTTTATCAAGTATTTCGGGACATTGGACCGAATTCAACAGTGAGACGCACAAATTAAACAGTGTTAATTCACCAAAGCAATTCTGAGGGTATCAGTGATGAAATTACAGAAACAATATAGAAAAGAACCTTAATTTTACTTACATCAAGCGAATAGTTTTTCAAACATTCCATATAATTTTACTTCTGTTTATAAACAGTCACAAATAGTTGCGAATTCCTCGAATACATCCAGATAATACCATTAAACATGAAAGGTCGGGTTAACTAAACAGTATTGACTTAACCTAACCCTCAATTACACATCCCCGTCAGAGCCCAACCCCAGAAATAATACAACCTTCGGCCAAGAAGCCTCCCAACCCCCAACCCCTAGTGTACGTGGGAAAATAATATTCTTTTTCGAGGTAAAATAATGGAATTTTTCGGGCAAATCAAATTTTCATTATTCGTGTATATTTTTTTAGGGATAATAAATTACCCACTGAAAACACATATTTTCGTGTATTTTTATGCTAGTCCAAACTGACCAAAGCTGGTAGAGCTATGGCATTCTTATTTGGGTTATGTTGTGTTGCTAAGGATAGTGGGAAGAGAAAAGTACCTGACTGTTCAGATCGTATCACTGAACACGCAACAACGCAATTTCATTGCAACGTTTGATACTCAATTGTGGTCATTAGCCAAGAAGATTCAGAGAGTCTACCACTCTAATACGTTCAGCAAATATACAATGATTGTGTCTTTGACGGCTCTTTCGAAACCGGTTTGGAATTGAAAAAAGGGTAGTTTTTTTTTTAAACCAACACATCAAATCGCCCCTGACGCTTTACCCGATCTCACCGCCATTTTGGACCTTGCGGAGAGATATAAAACCATCGTGACGTCATATCTTAAGTAGGTACCTACACTATGAATCCGGCCTATTTTCGCGATGCAGGAAAAATTGATTTCAAATTTATTCTATATTGAAAACCTTATTTCAAATTTATTCCACATTGAAAACTTTATTTCAAATTTATTCTACATTGAGAACATGATTTCAAATTTATTCTACTTTGAAAACTTGATTTCAAATTTATTCTAAATTGAAAACAAGATTTCAAATGTATTCTACATTGAAAACATAATTTCAAATTTATTCTACATTGAGAACATGATTTAAAATATATTCTACTTTGAAAACTTGATTTCAAATTTATTCTACATTGAAAACAAGATATCAAATTTATTCTACATTGAAAACTTGATTTCAAATTTATTCTACATTGAAAACATTTCAAAATTATTCTGCATTGAAAACAGATTTCAAATTTATTCTACATTGATAACTTGATTTCTTATTTATTCTACATTGAAAACATAATTTCAAATTTATTCTACATTGAAACTTGATTTCAAATTTTTTCTACTTTGAAAACTTGTAAAATAAAATACCAGCAAAAAGTTAAACATTTTATAAAGTTCTTCACTTATAGGAAACAAAGAAAAACTTCATTTAACGTAAAATAAAATCAATCTTTGAACTCAAAAAGTTTTTTGAAAAATGGTTTTAAACTACCAATATCACATTTTAATAGGTGTTCTTGTTCTTTTCTTGCTTGTTTTCTTGTATTTTTGCTTCTACCTTTCAGACAATAGCCCTGAGTACTCCATCAATCATTTTAGAAAAAAGCCTTTGTGAATTTACGAAAAATTTCTTTTGAAAAGGCGAAGATCATGACTGCTTGGCTTGTGTGTAATAATTGCATATTAAGGTTTCGAAAAAATATTTGAACACGTTATTTAGTTCGTATTTCTTAAATTAGTCTATACTGTATATTAAATTATAATAAGCAATAATTATTAGATTGAAACATGAATATAAATTGAAAAAATCTTCCGGGCAAAAAAATAAAAAAATCGAAAAGCAATAATGATAGAATGAAATACCAGTATTTATTGAATTATTTGGCGGTTAAAAAAGGGCCAACGTAGCACAGTGGTTCGGTGCACCTGACCGGCAGTCAGAAGGTGCGGGTTCAATTCCCGTCGGCGGCATTTATTTTTTCTCGGAAGATTTTTTCAATTTATTGATCGTGTATCAGGCTAATAATTATTACTTATAATAATTTGCTATCCTTTTGCTTATAACCTTGTCTTGTAAACATATGTGTAACTTTAACAAAAATAATATATATGTTCTACTCGCAGTATTTAAAAGGTATTTTTTAAAATTTCAGAACAAAAGCACATCATTTTCCGCTTTAAGTAAAAATAATGTTTTTTTATGTGAGTACAGCTGAAGAGTCCCAACTGCTCCCAACCGTCTGTGGCCAGTGAGACTGCGGCATCCCCAATATTGGGGTATGCTGTGAGGCTGGAGGTAGTGGGGTGGGGAAGGAGATAGCGAAGAGAATGTGGGAATGTATCTGGCTATTTAGATCTGTTCACCAAACACGGCTAAAGTCATTTCAAGCAACTATTCTATTCTAAATATTGGTCTTTCACCAGGGCGATACTGAAAGTAACGCGACACTAATATATCAAAATACCTCTAAGCATGTAAGTTAATTAATTTCTTAAAACTTAAATATTCCTCTTTTTCGTTATGTATTCTCATTGTAGATACATGTAATCTTTTTACTTGTGCGTACTGTTTTGATTATTATTTAAGCTTTACTCTATCAAACATGATGTAGTTGAATGTATTCATCTTAAGAAGATCATTAAAAAATTCAAAGATATGTATATATTGTGAAAAAAGAAATTAATCAAATAAAATTTACATGCACATGCCGAGATTTGAACCCTCGACCTCTAGATCCGTAGCCAAGGATTCCACCTAGCCGTGGAATCCTTTAATAAAAACTTATAACTTTTAAATAAAAATATTATATTTCTACCCTCTACCTTATAATACAGATATAAATAATCATCCATTGGATATACCAATTTGGTCTGTACATACGTTTCTATAGTGATCAATTTGCCTCACCCCCGTTCTTCCCAGAAGAAGGGCGTCCATTTCTCCTTCGGTTCCCGAAATGACAGCTACGGGGGCCACCGGCGCTCCCGCGTCCCGAATCATCCCGGAACTCATTGCGTTAACTTTGCAACAACTGTTATTGGCGAAGCGTTATTTTGGCGACACTCTAACGTTTCAGAAACACGAAGCGTTATTTTGATGACACTTTGATTAATTTTAAATCACTGTTTAAAATCTATTTCTTACGTTTTTAACAAGATGATTTAGTGGAGCGTTACTATGGAGAAAGATACACGTTCAGGAAATGTGATGCGTTATTTTAACAACACTTTTACGTTTCCGAAATGCAAAGCGTTATTTTGGAGACACTTTAGTTAATTTAAAATCAAATCTGGTTCTTATTTTGTTTTGTGATTTAGCGAAGCGTTGCTGTGGCAACAGTTTGCGTTTAAGAAGTGCGATACGTTATTTTGACGCTTTAAGATTTTGGTTTATTACCTAAATGTTAATTTCATGTCACTTTTTAGAATTTGTTTCTCATAATGGCCAAAAAAAAAATTTTGTGTAGCGTTTTATGACGAGACTTGAAGTTTCAAGCGATTTCAGTAAGATCCGTTATCTTTTCGACACTTTTAAATATCATTAGCAATACTTAGTTTAATACTTTCATTTGTAATTACTTTGCAGAATTTGTTCTTGTTCATATTATGGTCACACTATTATAAAAAGATTCAGCGAAACGTTTTTTTCTGCAGTTTTATGAAGATTAATAAATCTTTTGGTTTATTTCCAATCACAGTGGTGGGTCAGACATTTATAGAAATCTTATGAGCATTACTTTTAGAACGCTTTAGCACACTTTTGTTACGAACACATTTGCGTTAAAACGGCGAAAAAATGTTTTGATGAAATGTCAGTTTAGCAACACTTAGTAAATTTATAAAGCAGTTCAGTTTTTACTAAAACTGTGTTATAATTTATTTTGAATTATTATAAGAATATAACACTTTTGATATTATTTTCGTTTACATTTTGATATTTATTTTGATATGGCGTTGCGATGATATTATTTTTAGGAATAAAGTTTATGGTTTATTTTTCTATTGATAAATGTGTATTATGGTTAATTTGGTGACACTAGATTTTATTTTAGCTCAAGAATAATTTTTTTAAAAGAATTTTTAAAAGAAGAGTTATTTTGGCGACACGTATATTTAAAAAGTTAATGTTATATTTTGTCAGATTACTGATATTTTTTTCTCTCAATAACTTACGAATAAAAGATAATTTGCTTACAAATTACTTGGTCATAATTTTGAGGCTGAATAATTATAAAAAATATTTTAATTTATTAAAAAATATTACTTTTTCAACAGAGCATTTGGTATGAATAATTAGAAAACCGTTTCAAATTAAGTACTTAGTCATAATTTATACGAAACTTTCGAGCTTAATTGGCTTAAATCACTGGTTGTCAGAAGTTTAGTAATGAGCTATATAAATTTGTTAAGTGTTCTTTGTTCTTATTAAAACGTTTTCTTCTTTATTATTTAGTCACTCAATTCATTTATTTAATGTCATTTTTACACAAGGTTTGTGTTTTAAGAAGTTTTGGCACGTATTTTGCCCACATGTTGTTTTAAAATAAGAAACAGTCGTGTAGAGTTACTTAAGGGGGCATAAAACCCATTTCCTTCGCAATGAGCAAGTCGTGTATCACAATTAGCACACAAGTCATGGACCGTTATGTCTACGTCCAAACCATTTCTCTGGCAATTCGATCATCAATTAATTATTATTAATTGTTTGGGCGTAATAAACTCTCGTACAATTCATTATTTCCGAGAAAGGAAAAACTTCTGACACAATTATTGGTATTACTTTTATTTATTTAACGAATGTCACTTTGTAATCATGTTTAATATTATATTCGTAATATTGTTTACACTATTATTTATTGAACATGGTTTAATCGTTTAACGGTTATTTTGTAGTCAAATTACGGCTCATTTGTCGCCATAATACCGCCTAAAAATCACAAAAAACCAGGAACACAATATTCTTGCATTTGTCGCAAATTGGTGAATTTGCACTTCGTTGTATATGATTTTCAGTCAACACTACATTAATTAATCAAAACGTTTATCAAAAACGATGATATTTAACCAATATTTTTTTATTAATCGGTTATATTTTGTATTTTGATTAAATAATTGCTTGGTAAAATAATTACTCTAATGTTAATGATGAGAAAAAAATCGTTTACAGTAAAAAATCAATTCATGTATTCCACGTTTATTGTTCACTTTTTTATATAAAACTTATGAAAATTGATCCAGTTTTTCAGTCTATTAGGGTCTACTTAGAGTCCTAAGGTTATATGGTTTCCTTTATTTGATATGTGTTCCAGATAATATATGTAAAATGTTATTATTTTTACCATCAGCTATTATCAAATAAAAAGTTATTAACACACAAATAGATAAAAAGCTTTTGTACAGTTGATAAATATTGATTTTTTTGGTTAAACATCTCAAGTATTTAAAGAAAAAAGTTTTTTTAGTGCTAAAACATTACCTACGAGTAAAATATTTTCTGTGGTGAAACATTACAAGTAAAATATTTTTGTGGTGAAACATCACAAGTACCATATTTTTGTGGGGAAACATTACAAATAACATATTGTTGTGAGGAAACACTAAAAGTAACATATTTTTGTGGTAAAACACTAAAAGTAACATATTTTTGTGGTAAAACACTACAAGAAACATATTTTTGTGATGAAACATTCCAAGTAACATATTTTTGTTGTGAAACTATCTAAGTAATATATTTTTGTGGTGAAACACTGCAACTAACATATTTTTGTGGTGAAAAATTAGAAGTAACATACTTTTGTGGTAAAACACTACAACTAACATATTTGTTTTATTATAATATATTATAGTGGAATTCCACCATGAATTGTCAGTTTCAAAAATATAAATATTTTGTTCTTTTATCATTTTAGGCTAGTTGCTTGACAGAACTGAAATAATAACAACTTGAAAAAATCTTGAAGAGAATTTGAGAGTCTTTGAAATTTGAAGATTGTTCAAATTCTCTTAAACAACCCGAAATATTTTCGACTTCCCCACAAAATCCCAACAAGTTACTTTACATCCAAAATGAAACAACATTTTGTTGAAATTAGCATTTATTTTTTATTCACTGGTATTTTTCGGATTTTCTATTTTGGTCTTTGAAAAATTACCGTTTTGAAAGTTTAAGGCAAACGAAAACAATGCGTTGTCACAAGTACTGTAAATAGTGAGAAAATCGAGAATCGCCCAGAATCATTTTCACATTTTCCTTACAAAAAGTAACTGCCCGCAAAAAACCTAATCCTTGAAAAAATCTTAGAAATTCCTCGCAATTTAAGGAATTCTCCACGAATTGGCAACCTTTATGTTGCGGTTAAATGCACTATTCACCGTAATATCCACACCTGCCCCGATGTTGAATACTGTCAACACCAAAAACATATCACGATAATGCCATTTATCTCCCATTATTGTTCAATTACAGCATAAAACAATGTGATTCACAAAAATTTTTCAATGATAATGTAAAAATTTGGATCAAAAATAAGAATAGGGCCTTTACCGGTGCATTCACCCAAATTCGCAGTTATTAAAGTCACCACAGTACCACCACATTATTGAGGGAATACTTCTTAATACAAGTATAGGTATGTTCAATGGTATTAGGAACTAACACGAAAAACTCTGCCTCAACACAGGCTAGCCTAGTGAGGCGGTATTTGAGAAACCACAACTGTACTTTTATTTTCTTTTTACCTTCACAATATTATGTTTGTATTAATAGTTCTTCATTTTTGTTAATTTTATAACCTTAAATATAAAAGTTACAAATCAATGTACACCATAATATGTATGTATAGTTGTAATGTGTAAACTTTCCTAAATAAAGATATTAATATTATATTAAAAAATTATCTATGGTTTCTACTATTAGTATGTATGTTATTTTGATAAACATACAGAAAAGTGGGATACGGTTAATACACTTTGTATTATTTAGATAATAATAAGAAATTAATAACTCAATTTCCGGAATATATTTCACTAAAATCAAAATCGATTGCGAACTTGGCGGCCATTGTTATTTTTAGGTATATTTTATTTGATTTTGATTTATTGTTGGAGTATAACGCCGTGTTACGCTACCTCCTTAATTACCTAATGTTTTGCACACCATTACATCGTCCATGATAAGGCCAGATTGTAGCAGTTCACTTTTGCCCTGCTACCATTTTAGCAAACCGTATCCAAGATCGCCTTCATCTATGGTACTCGTACTCTATGGGTTTACTAGAAGGAAGCTCGCCTTGCGATTTCCAAAGTCCAGTACCAATTGGACAGCCTTGCAGTGAGGTCGCATCAACAGAAGAGATACAGGCAACTGCTCCAGTCGACATATATTACGGGAGACGCTGATGGCGGACATAGCTAGTTATATGTAATCGCTGGTCATCATGTCAATCTCTCACATTTTTACAACTCTTTCCTAAGAGTTGTTTGTATGTCACCCATTTCTGTGAATCAGGTTAGATATAATCTTGTACACAATGTCATACTTTTAACTATTTATTGCTACCTTTAAAATTCCTTCCGTGCGATCAATTCTTCGAATTGTCGCTCACCCCTTGAGATTATGCTTAACTTGTCAATTTGAGCGTCTCTAGCTCTATTTGTTATGATTAAATGTAAAATTAATCATCGTACCTCTTTTATTCAATAAAAAATCAACCCTCCTTGTCTTATACTAATCATGTTACAATGGCCCTAGATTGGTTGAGTTGTACATGAGATAATTGCATTACACTAGCGACCAAACGAGTCTAAATTATTATTAGCCAAATTGTGCAGTTACAAGATGTGTGAACATGTGCAAGATGTATGAACAGATCTGCCCTGATGATGAACACTGAAATACTGTCTGAAACGTTGTCTAAAGAAGAAGGTATCGCAACACAGTTTAATACCCCAAAAACAAACCACTAATACTTCTATTAAACCGTATTTATTTTATGTAATTGTTTTATACACAATTTATCCAATTAAATTTTTTGGCAGGTAGGTACCATAATATTGAAAAATATTCAAAAAGAAGAGTTCACATAAACAAGACGATTTCACATTTGAAAAATATTTTTTACTGAACCATTAAAACGGCCACCATCTTGAAACGAAAACGGAACGTTCAAACAAATTAACAAACAGATGAAATGCCAAACGGTCTAGTTAAAACAGGGCAGAACTATACTTAATAAATTTGTTACCTATTCAAAATACGGTTTGGCATGTATGACAAAAACATGAACTGCAGGTGTTTAGTTGGTTAGATTCTCTTAGGAAAGCATCAAGAAATTAACTAGACTGTACAACTTGTTTATTGATCAGAAAAACAAATGGAGTGAGATTTATTTATTTTCATTCTCTTGCACACACATACATAATAAGTACCAGTTATACGAAAAATGTTGATGTGACACAAGACTCCAACAACGGGGGTTTGCGCGAGGCTCTCATTTTAATGAATTCGTAACGATGGTGTATTTTTTTAGAGCATGGATGTCAGTTATTTATATTTAAATTAATGAAAACAGAACCTTACCATTAAAATATTTTATGTAAAACAGTTTGAAATTTTCACAAAGCGTTTTTCAACTACAAAATTAGTGCTCAGCACCATATTTTATTTTTTAGACGATGAATAAATAACTTCCCAAAGTATTTCTCTAGAATTATTTGAGATTTTAGTAACACGCACATCAGAAATAATTAAAATAAACTCCACGGAAAGATTAATTTTCTAGGCCTGCTTGAGCAAATTCGACCATATGCCTATCCATTACGCAGGGCCGCGCGCCTAATATTGTTTTTACACGACTTCATTACTTATATTAAAACATTTAAAAATTATTTAAAAAAACACTTTTTCTATATATTTAAGTAGTTGCACTTTATCAGAACTGCTTATATTATACTGTTATGTATTTTATTTCTATAATTGTTTTCTTGAATTATTATGTCGTTATTTTATTTATCAATTACATAAACAATTCCTTACCCTGTTATTTTATTGGTCAATGATGTAAACAATTCCTTACCCTGTTATTTTATTGATCGATGATATAAACAATTACTTACCCTGTAAATTTTGAATTTATAAAGACTGTTTATAAGGCTAGCATTACACTTGTAAGTTTTTACGTAAATTTACGACTTCTAGCCAATGGGCATCTTGCATTTTGAAAATCCAATGCGCCCATTGGCTAGAAGGCGTAAATTTACGAAAAAACTTACAAGTGTAATGCTAGCCTAACGCAAATAAATAAAATAAAAATTATGTCGTTAAGATTCTCACTTTATTTTAGAGAATTTATATTCATCGATAAGTCTTTCCAATACACCGGGGCCGCGCGTGGCATATTTGGGTTTATAGCCATTATTTTAGGGTACTGTCTTGCTTTAATGACGTTTGTTTATTAAAACGGTCTTAAACTAGGCTTAAGGCCGGCTTTACCACACCAACGTTGAACGAGCGTGTAAGAACCTTAATTAGTAAGACTGTAAAGATTTACTGTTATAAAAACAAAAACACTGTCTTATTAATCAAAACTTCTACTTTTTATAATTCAATTTACCTAAGCCATAATCAGAAGCACCCTTGATTAAGCTCCAAGTTATACTTTATAATTTAATATTTGACTTCTTGAATAATTGCGTCACCCGTTCGGGTTCCTGGCGAAGGCTTCGAAGCTAACGAAGTTCCGTTAAACGTTCCACTAACGAACTTCCACTGTTTCCTCTTCATTACGCGGAATTTGAATGGAATTATTTCATAGTATAGACATAGAGCTAAAGAGGGCGCAAGGCGACAAACTGAGATCGAGATGGGAGCGATAGTGCGGATGTTATAAATTTTATAATAATAATAAAAAGTTTATTCTGGAATGTGGGGGGAACAAATTCTGAATTGTGTAATACCAAACATCCCATAGAATATTATATACAATAATAAGAACAACACCAAGAAAAGAAGTTAAGTATTAGATTGACGGGGCCAACAACATTCTCCAGCGCGCTGCGATGCTTGAGTCTGGACTCTGTCAGGATTCTATGATAAGGATATTTTCGGGGTTGTTTTTGGTTCGAGGAGGTTTCAATTATGGGGGGTCAACATCTTTCTCTAGCGCTCCTCGATGCTCGATCCTGGAGTCATACGGCATTCAATGATAAGGACATTTCTGGAGTTGTTGATCCTTCCAATCAGTCATGCCACCTTGGTTCTTATTAGAGCTTCAAATCCGAGAACTCGCCCTTCCGTAAACATTGAAGAGGCATTACAGTGCCTGGGCAGTCCGAACATCATACGGTATGCATTGTTGTATTGCACTCAAAGCCTTTCCATGATCCTCTTTTTGAAGTTGGCCCACAGCTCATAAGGATACAATGTGGTACAAAAAACCCTGATCATTGATAATGATAGATACTTACTGACTTTTAAACGCGATGTAATATTACGCCGCGTAAGGTTGGAATAGTAAAAAAAACTCGACATAAAACCATGGCGTAGGTATTAGTAAATCGGCCTTACGCCAAGTTTAGCCATACGAAATCTGATGGGTAAGAGGGATCTCAATAATTATGTTACAACTAAAAGATAAGACGAGACTATACCCTAAAATAAAGTAAGAATCTTAACAACGTAAGTGAAAAAGCCCTGTATTGGATAGACCTGCGGTTGAATTTGCCCGAAAAAATCTATATAATAAATTTGGTAATTTTAACAACATAAGTGATGAAGTCGTGTCAAAACAATATTCGACGCGCTACCCAGCGTAATTAAGGGATCTACGGTCGACTTTGCTCTAGCAGGCCTAGAAAATTGATCTTTTCGTCAGTTTAATTTAATTATTTCTGATGAACGTATTACTAAAATCTCAGATGTTTCTAAATGGATCACTCTGGAAGTTACTAATTCATCTTCTTGAAAAATAAAATCTGGTGATTATTGCTAATTTTTTAATAAAAGGACGTTTTATAAAATTTTGAAACCGTTTTACATAAAATATTTTATTGGTAAGGTACTGTAATTATTAATTTGAAATATAAATAATTTACATCCGTAGGGATCGCTCTAAAATATGTATTATCGTTACGAATTAAATAAAATGTTTACCTCCAGCAAAGCCGCGTTATGAGATTCTTATCTTTCCTATATAAACGGAAGGAACGCATCTATTCATCTTGTTACTGATTTCCATTATTCATTATTGTGTGCAGTGTTTGGAATACAACAACGTTGTATCTTTTCCAAAAGTAAACTTTGTAATAAAACTTTTTTACCTGTGACCTTGTTATGATGCAGGGCTAGACTCTTTTTGTTTTAATATTTTATTCATTAATTTGTTCTGCATCATCACATTTATCCTCGCCGATTCTCTAACCTAGTTAGGAACTGGGTGATTGTCGCTGGTATTGGTTTTGGTAAAATTTCGAATCATAATTTAAAATTAAACATCTGAACCGGGCGGAAACAAAAATCACTTCTTGGCTGGACAGTCAACGTGTGGGTTCGTGGACTGTACAGACGATGGTCGCAGTGCTTTTCGTTTTTGAATAATTAATTGTACGGAATGTAATTAATTATTTTTTTGTCGCCGATGAGTGCGATTTTGCTTACGAGCACGGCGGTAAACGTTTTTGTGACCGAAAAATAACCATTCCCGAAGTGGGTAATAGTGATCTCGCTGGACGGAAGTTGTTACGGACGGACCACGCGACCGCCGTTATACGATTGAACGGGAATCCGTAAAGTAACGGCCAATCCTGTGTAGTATTGGATCATACGCGATTTATATTTTGTGCCATGCATGGCTGTCAAGCGGGAACTTCGTTCTTTTTGATTTTTGGAGTTTGAATCCCGACATCGCACGTGTTCGACGGGCCGAGAAAGAGCCCTATGTATGGGTTGCAGCATCCCCAGGAACGGCTACGCGCTTATAGATAGCTGGAGTTTATGGATGTGGCCAGGAGTATATCCACCTTTCCAGAAGACGGATCACGCTTCTACGGAGTTACGTCAGCCGCCGAATGGGTGTGCGGGACGTTCCGTCGCTTCTCCCATCAAGAAAAGCAGTGTTCGGCATTAGAAAACGCGATGTTCGGCTCCCGTAGTTTAGATACAGATAGCTAAAAACTGGTCGGTCTTTGGGGTAAGTCAAAATTATATAATTCTGTTTATCTGTTGAGCTAGGGCTCATCAGCAAAATATCCAAAAGGTTTCCAATACATGTAATATCAATCCATGCACCGCCTTTTATTTATGTACATTGAGATACCATCCTAAAACAAAAGAAACTATCATGATACTGACACGCGACCTTGGTTGCGAACTTTCACACCTGAGATTATTGAGTATAAACATTCTAGATGATTAATTCTAACCTAGATTGGCGCGTTCTACCGAACAAAGTTTATACAATTATTATTGTTTGTACCCTGGGTCAAACCCACTTAACAACCTGTCATGTAAGTATAGTGTCTATATCTGTTTGTACATAATTAGATAGCGCAAATAGTACATTATTAGAAAGTCATATTTGAGGCAGTTTTATTCGTGCTTTCTTCGAAGGAACAAAAACTTTTGGATAAATGTTTTTTTTTACGTATTCGCCTTTATTAATTAATTAAAAAATAAAATTGATTAATTAAAAAATAAAATTGATAATTTAAAAAATAAAATTGATTAATCAAAAAATAAAATAGATTAATTAAAAAATTAAATTGATTTATTAAAAAATTAAATTGATAATTTAAAAAATAAAATTGATTTATCAAAAAATAAAATTGATTTATTAAAAAATAAAATTGATTTATTTAAAAATAAAATTATTCAATTAAAAAAAAAAGTTATTAAAATTATAAATTAATTAATTTTTTAAACATCACCAATTAATTAAAACTCAATTAATTAAAAAAAAACTTTAACACGGTTCGATCAAAATGTGTGTTATCTTCCCAATTCTAAAACTATTTCCAATTTCGAGATATGATTTATCGGTTTTCGGGGGCCAACGATACACTGTAAAAACGCTTATTTTAAATTAAAACTTGCTAGATCGTGCTTTTTTCAAAAACTGTTACTGGCTCTTATAGAAGCAAGCCACAGATAAAATAGTAGGTATACATAACATATATTGATTAACCATTCATTTAAACAATATTGCGTTCACTAGGATAAAAAATTTGTCCATTTGGACAAAAAAATATCCACAAACTTTAATATCGATAAAGATCTACACTACAGATGACATCAATTCTTTGTCAATGCAAATTCTCCCCTCTCACTCTTGGCATAAGGGGTGATCTCGCATACCAAGGGGCTCATTTGCAACCGCTGCAACTAGCCTAGTAATTGCAACCGGAAGGCAACCCCACTAATCATCCAGTTCTTTATGCAGAAAAGCCGAAGAACATAATTTTTCTCTGATTGAATTTTTTAACATTTTCAGGCCAAATGTTCGTTTGATTAAAACTTCTAATAAATTAATTCATTTTCAACATCAGATATTTTGTCAAGCTAGCCGGAATCACAATTGACTATACAATATACTGAGAGGGTTGGCACTGAATAGAGTAGGAAGTGAAAATAAAAAGAGATGGGAAAATGAAGATTGTCACTAAACACGCCTAAAGCTATTTCGAGCAGCGTTTTTAATATTTTTACTGTGATCCTTAACCTTGGCGATACTGAGAGTATATACCACTCTGGAACGTCCCGCAAATACACTAGTCTAGTATTCTGAAACCTGCTAATGCCCTTCTCACACAGGTATAATGAAGTATCGGATACTCGAAGATTCAAGTATCTTGGTGACTAACGACTTACATCTACGCGGAGGTTCATACACAGACATATATTGCTGACATTTTGTCCAGCAAAGCGAATTATTCCTACTCACGTCTTCGAGACTGTAAACATAACGTCACTTTTGTGAGACATTTTGTTACAAAGCGTGTGCTTTAGATCAATTCTACTACCAAACAATCAAAAAATAATGTCAAAATATAAAAATGACAGTCACAGCAACAACTGTTTGGTTGTGAGTGAGGTTATGAAAGCATCCTAGTTTTGACCATCGCGGGTCTAATAATTTCACAAGCGACGTATACGAACTGTGCATGACAAGTTATTTGCAACGTGAGTACACAACATAAGTATCGGATACTTGCGTATCCCCATAGAAGAATGGCTTTATGGTGTAGAAAAAAACTAGTTTACTTAAAGCGTTTTGTGACGTTAATATTTTTTTTGTCATCGTATTCAATCTCATCAGAATTCAATTCATATCGTACAAACAATTTTCTGCGTATATACGTGAAGTTTTTGAACGAATTTATTCAAACTAAAGAGTTTCAGCTCGTCCCCGTAAGCAGAAAATATTTCGACCCTTATTCCAGGGATAGTTTTGAAAAAACGCTGCTCCCAGCGCGCCCGTAGCAGAGTCGGGCATCTCATGAATACTGATGGGAATTTACACCTCTGACCGGAGTATCATAAATCTGACAGCTGATTGCCGCCCCTATTTACAGGAAACTGTTTTATCGACATTCATATGCATACGTACGTGTTTCTGCAAAATATTCACATATTTCTTTTTTTTTCCTCTGATGGAAAGGCTGTTCGACTTTTTCTATCGTTTTTTTTCACGAGAACACCGCACAATCAAGTGCTGGAGACTTTGCAATTGTGGCATCCTCAATCGGGATATGTTTTGAGGCTGAAGGAAGTAGAGAAGAAAATGGGAAAGAGGAAGGTGGGGAAATACATGGCCATTCAGATCTGGTCATCAACACGGCTCAAGCCATCAAGCAGCATTCAAGCAGCAACGTTTCGATTCTAAATAGCGGTCTTTCACCATGGCGCTACTGAAAGTATATACGACCCTGCAAATTTATATATATATAATATATCGCATATATAAAGAAGAGCAAACCCGTGTTGGTTTGTTTTTTAAACAAATCACCAGTTTTATTCCTAGATTAATGAAATTTTACACGACTCACCTTCAAAACAGTAGGAATGCCACTGTCTACATGAGACTTTGCACCCCCATTCCCCTTTCCCATCCCTTAAGCAGAATTTTGACATTTCGTGATGAAATTTAACACACCCGACGTTCGGAATAAGAGGAAAATTACTGTCTACAACTTTAGAATAATACATTGTATTATTATAAATTAATAAATTTGGAAAAAATAGCACAAATTCTCTCGCGTTCTCCGGATTCGTAGCCGAGTATTTTTCCCTAGATTTGCTCACTCGTGTCATGGAAGTAAGTGTGATGTTATTGATCTGATCATTATATTTATAATGCACGCAAGAGGCTCTTGTCTGTCAACGAATGCGTAAGGATATTTTCAAAAAATAATTAATCTGAATATAATTAGCTATTCTAGGGAAACCACTTATGATAGATTATATTCCAATTCTATAAATATATAAGTCTATTATCTGGTAAGACGGTACAATAATTTTGCAAAAAAAAAAAAAGTTATTACGAAAATAGAATCAGCTGAATTCACGAAGAAAATTTAGTGGTGGCACTTATTCTTCAAATAAGTAGCAATAATTTAGAAAAATTCCATTATTGTTTTGGATTTGAATGCTGGTAGTCGTTATTTTGAAGCACTCGACAAAATCAACAGAAAAAAGGTCTATATCTGACCCTAGACACGAAAATAGAAAAAGAGCTTTATTTTATCGCAAATCGTAGTTGTTACAAAATAGTTCTGAATTATACAGGGTTTTCCAATAAGAGGTGTTATTTTGATATTCAATCGTAAAATATCAATGGTTTCGTTGCTTGTGTGGCACGTAACGCCATTTCGTTAAAAGTTAACGTTGTCCAGATCAATACAATCCAATTCCGGCTATAAAAAATCATTCATCATCTCTCTATAGCGCAATCCATTCACGGTAACTGTTGCTCCAGCCTCATTTTCAAAAAAGTAAGGTTCAATGACTCCGCCGGACCATAAACCGCACCAAACAGTCACACGTTGAGGAAAGAGAGGCTTTTCAACAATAACTCTTGGGTTTTCCGAGCCCCAGATGCGACAATTTTGCTTGTTGACGAAGCCACCGAGGTGGAAATGGGCCTCATCACTCAAGATGATTTGCATTTGATTCACTCAAGTGAATTTTAATAATTTCAATGCGTTGATGAAGCGTGTATTGTTCCAGTTTTAATAATAACGTAGTTTTTACTTGTCAAATGTCAAAAAATGACAGCTTCAAAAGTAACATCTACCGAAATAGCGGGCTATTTAAAATAACACCTCTTATTGGAAAATCCTGTATTTGACAAATGTTATTTATTGTTGCACTTGGCAGTCTGATTCTAATGAAAATGAGAATATTCCTTCAACGACAGTTTATAACTTATTTAAAAATATTATCACTTCAGAGATAAACCGTTGGATGTGTATTGAGGGCGTATCAGAACCACTTTTTGGGGCCTAGGAGTCGAAAGATATAATCTTTATTGACGATTGCAGTTCTCTGTCAAATCCATTAAAATCACAAACAATGTGGAAAAACGCATATGTTAATAGTTTATTTGGGCGCGTCGGCATTCGAACCCGCGATGTCTGGATTCGTAGACGAGGATCTAAACCTCTCGGCCACGAAGGTCATCAGCATGATGTCTGGACGAAATTGCACAGGCGTGAATTTCATGTATCACTACCAGAATTGCAGTTCAACGAAATTACACTTGATGAGAATTACACATAATTAAATTATACGGTGACCGGATAAATCATCACAATGATAATTCATCACATCTTTAAAAAGTTATATAAAGTCATGGAAAGTGATGAAACAAAAACTTTATTAACTGGGTTAAGTAGGTAAGGTTAGGTTAAGATAAAAAAATATATATCGTTTCTAATGACTTTATATCACTTTTTAAAAGTGTGTTGAATTTTCACTGTGTTGAGTTATCATGGAACCGAAAGGGAGATATGTTAATTAGAATGTTAGGGAGAGCGCGCTAATATTAAAAAAAGATTTTAATTTAGCGAAAATGATGCCAAAAATTTAATAAAAACCGACTCGTTTGAAATAGAGCAAAAATCTCTAGACAAATGCTTTAGTTGCATTTAAAGATACACTGTGAATTTTTTCATGCTTAAAAATATTAAATAACTGAACATAACACGTTATCAATAAATTTCGGAGAATTACTTTGCAATTTTTTTCTATCGAGGGAATTTCATATAAATAACGGTACGGCATAACAAATGCATAGATTATTATTTTTTTGGTAAACTAATGTTTAAGACAAGATTTTTTATGCATAGCACAAAGGGTAACAATTATTTTACAAGCATTAATTATTCGCCTGAAACACTCATCCACATTGAAAAATCTCCTGATAAAAGATACATGACGCCAACGGGACTCGAACCCTCAAATCGAAGGGACACGGGTTCGAGTCCCGTTGGCGTCATGTATCTTTTATCAGGAGATTTTTCAATGTGGATGAGTGTTTCAGGCTAATAATTAATGCTTGTAAAATAAATGTATAGATAACTAACTAACTAACTAACCGTCACGCCGTTTCCCCGCAGGGGTAGGCAGAGAGGACGGACCGCCAAACAACTCGGTCTTGGCACACACTCCTTGCCTCATTCACATTCATACATTGTCTCATAAATACTTTTGTATTATTCTGACTCTTGACATGGCCTGACTCGAGTATCTAATTCACTTGATCGTACCATATCTTCCTCGGGCGTCTCCGACTTTTGCTACCATTCGCATTTGCATCATATACCTCCTTACACTCCTATCTTTGCTCATTCGCTCTACATGCCCAAACCATCTAAGCGTCCCTTTCTTAATCTTACTCATTATGCTTACATCAGCCTTGCACTCTTTGCGGATCTCCACATTCCTCACACGATCAAACATGGTTTTACCACACATACGCCTCAGGGATCTCATTTCAACAGCATTCAATCTACTTTCATCCTTTTTTTGCCACTTCCATGCCTCACTTCCTTAAATCAATGTAGGTACCAGCACTCCATTGTGGACTGCTAATTTCGCCTCTTTGGACATTTTTGTGTTAGCGCCAACTGCGTTCAGTCTTCCATTAATGGAATTACCTGCATTTACCCTTCTGTCAATATCTCTGTCAGCCTTCCCATCTCTCGTAAACATACTTCCTAAATACACAAACTCATCCACCTACTCCAAGTATTCCTGATTCACAACTATATTGCACACTGTTTTCGTACTCTCTCTTTCAAACACCATTACTTTAGACATTATCTTGTATAGACATTATCTTCAAAAATAAACTTATTTTATTAACTAAAACACTTAAAGAGTTAAAGAGAATCTTCAACTTAAGATACTGACGTTTCTTTGAACAAATTGTATAATTCCTTATTTGAAGTTGGTTTTTAATTCACTAAGAAGGTGTTTTGATTAATTATATAAGAGAAAATAAGGAACATACTTTTTGGACGAGAGAGTTTACTAAAAACTTAGTGAAATTTTTTTTCCATTTGATAATTGACCGTGCGTGTGAAAATATTAGTAATTGAAAAGTTAAATAGAAACTGACATAAAATGGTTCATGGAAAGAAAGATTAATACATTGCTTAACCAGTCAAAGAGGATTGTTTATTTGTAGCATAAGGTATTTTAAACGTTCTTTAAATTTCCTCATTCCGAAGTCGTAAAAACAAACACCATTCTATGTCATGTTGCTCAGATTACCTGGAAAATACGCCGGTCTGCGCACGCGCCAGCCTGCCAAAAAGCAATGTTGCGAGACATTTTTTATTATTAATAATTCGAAATAGAAATAGAAATTGTATAGTATTTGTACAACGTGTAACAAAAATACCGATTAACGGTTGTAAAGTGATTTTTTATTAGTATGTTTGTGTGAATTTTAACGGAAAGCTATCTTACTACGAATATCCAGATTCTTGAGATTAATTGATTCCATTAATTCGTTAACACGTGAATACATAAATAATATATAAGAAAGCTAAATTCGGATCATTTATCACTATTATCGTCTAATTACGATCATTAATTACACAGCATCAAGCTTTTTTCTTCATCCTAAAAAAAATACAAATAAATCCTAGTTCCAGTGCTAATTTTATCGCTTACAAGGCGATTGAATAAAGAATGCTCATTTTTACACCAACATTGATAAGAATTAATGAATGCTCAAATGGTGGTTTTTTATTATAAAAGAATGACATTTTAGATATTTTTAGAATAATATTATATTTAAAAATGTAATTCACGTGTTGCCAACATTAAAAAACAACCCTTACTCTTTTATATTAGATCGACGTAGCGTACCTGCAGCCTGCAGTCCACGAGGGTAGGCTGGCGCCTATCCTGGTGAAAGGCAGTGAGGCACGGAACTGACAGAGGAAGGATAAAAGTATACTGAATGAGATCCTTGAGACGTATGTGTGTAAAACAAAAAAAAACAAAAATCTGGATATTTGCAAAGAATGCAAGGCTGATGTAAGCGTAATGAGTAAGATTAAGAAAGGGACACTTTGATAGTTTGGGATGTACTTAAATTGAATGAATGAAGAATGGAGTGTAAGGAGAATATAAGCGAATGTTTTTTTTTACATTAGCTCCACACTTGCCTGACACAAAAATGACATAGGCTCTGAGCAAAATAGTTTCCTTCAAAGCCTATGTCATATTTGGGGATACTGCATGGAGGGTGTTTTTTAATCACAAGAAGGAGATAAAGTTCTGGGAAGGTGTGAGACGTGGTTGAAAACCTGGGGGTCAGTGTGTCTAGGATTTCCGGATGTATTCCTCCCAAAGCGATGCAAACGGATGGATCGAGAGAGTCTGCTGGAGAGGTCGAATAGCCTCCCTCAACGAGTATCTCCTGATCCGGCCAGCCAAGTGGTAGGAGGGTAGGCGCATCCCAGACAAACCTAACCTCGCAAATCCGAGCACCCCTCCTAAGTCACCAAACGTAGCTTGCTAATCGGGGTGACTTATAGCAGACGTCTTGGTTAACAAGTGGTCCCGGAGCGACAGTACCCATACCCGCCTTCCAAATTTAAATTTCAATGGTAGAAGAAAGTGCAGGAAAGACATGGAACGATCAAGCGAACCACATACTCGATTCGGGTCATGTCAAGAGTCAGAATAACAGAATGGTATGTATGGGACAATGCACGAATCTAAATTAAGCAAAAAATGTGCCGAGATCGAGTTTGTCAGTTCATCCCCTCTGCCTACACCTGCAGAAAAAGCGTGATGGTTAGTTAGTTAGCTAGAAATCGTTAGAAAGACAGTAATTATTTATAACTTAGATTTTCGATTAAAAAAAACCGCTAGAAATTATTCGCTTGTACCGAGAAAACCAATTTAAATGTCTTTGAGCAAATTGACTAAGGTCACAGTTCCATTACCAATAATATAATGATCCAGAATTTCTTCCATGTACTTTATAAAGTAATTTATAAATGCATATTATTATCAGTTAAACTTCAGGCATTCCACGTCTAGACCTGCTAGAAGTTTGCTAAGTGTTCTGCGCCGTACAGAACGATGGAACATCGAATGAACTATAAACTATACAGAACTTCTTGAATTATTTAACGAAGTTCATGACGGTTGAGCTACTCGAAGCATTCTCAACCTTGCAACGGTAAGTGAAATGATAGGCGGTTCCCAAATGGGCGTTTATCGAAATCCAAGGCTTCCACTTTGTTATTTTGTAAAGATTTATTTGTTAGAGCGGAGTTCTATGACAAATAGAACAACGAAGAAAGTGAAAAAAATTACAAGTAACTACGAACCTATTTGAATATTCCATTAACAAAGTAAGTTTTTGTTGTTGCTTCGAGTACATCGTGTATTTGAACTTTTTTCGTAGTAATTATGTATATTTGAGTATAGATGAGTTAGGATAATTTTTGCATATAGCTGCCGAACATCAAACACATTCACCATATTAAAAATTAGATTCGAGTCTGTAATTATATGTAGCCTTAGAATTATTTTTAAAATTTTTTTCTGAGCCTTTATGATTGGGTCTAGTGCAGATGAAGTGCCGCCTCCCCATGCTATGATACCATACTCAATAATAGATTGGCAGACTGCAAAATAAATCATTTTCAGGTGTTGAAAGCCGATAAAGTTTCGTATGATTCTGAAAAAGTGCATGGTTTTTCTTATTTTGTTTGCAATTATTTAAGTATGAAGATTCCATTTGAGATATGGATCAATGGTGAGGCCGAGGTACTGCATCTGAGTAGAGCGCTAAAATGTTAATGTAATCGAAATGTAAACATTAGGACCTATCATTATATGGGAAAATGCTCTAAGCCCATGAAATGGCGGAGAAAACTTTGTTTCACCGCGATTAAGCAATTCGTATGGTGAGCATTTTTTATTGCAGAAAATCATGACCTTATTGAAAATTATTTTCATTCTAGGTATTCTAATAACTGGTCATAGCTTACCTAATAGAAAAATTGCCAAAATGAAAAACTGCCTTATATACGATAGTGAACTATATAGTGTAATATGTAAGATGTAAGTAAGCGCTAACCTCGTAAGATCATACATAGTGAGGGGTTAGAATGTTACAGTTAATTTTATGTCGCGATGTTTTACATCTAAACGGAATTAAGTTCACTGCCGTGAATACATTTTAACACCATAAAAAGAAAACGTTACCAGTTGGATGCTTTAAAAATCTGTTTAATTATCGATTAAAGGTTTAATTACAAGTGCTTATTGACTATTAATGCAATCTTAACATTCTTTATTAGAATACATAAGGTTTATTCACACGCGTTTTTTCACGTCCTGATTATTAGAAAGAGTCACCGAAATGAGAGATCTTGGCATCATTTTAGATGAAAAACTGAACAAATTATTATTTAAACAAATTGAAACGATTACTCCTGAGTAACAATAAATTGCCCCAACGGGAATTGAACCCGCATCTTCTGATGTCCGGTCAGGTGCTCTGGACCACTGAGCTACGTCGGCTTATTCTCGACCCGCCAAATAATTCAACATGTACAAGTACTTCAATCGACAATTACTGCTTACTATATTTGTTCACCCTTAAACAACCAAATTTATTTTTGTAGGAAAGGCTTTGTTAGTGCTGAATTTCCCACTAGATGAGTCGGGAATAAGTCGACGTAACTCAGTGGTCCAGAGCACCTGATCGGACATCAGAAGGTGCGGGTTCATTTCCCGTCGGCGGCATTTATTTTTACTCGGGAAATATTTTAAATTTGTATGTATATTTCAGGTGAGTAATTAATGCTCATAATAATTTGTTATCCTTTGTGCTATGCATAAAAACCTTGTCTTATAAATATTAGTTTTATCATTGAAAAATAATAATATGAAAAACTAAACCTTTTATCCACCAAATAGCGAACAAAAGTATGAAAACACTAGACATCATCGAACGTCCAAGAATTTTAATTCATAAAACTATTATGCATATCTTTAGTCAGAAGCCTAATCGAATACAACTCAGCAATTTGGTCTCCTCTTACTACATTCATATTAATACAAAAAAAATCTATGTTTCATAAAATTTTAATTTTATAATTTCAATTAAATTCTAAATTAGATTATTCCACGCTCCCACAACTTATTAACTTAAACATACCCACTAAATTACACGACACAATACTCTATTCCACCGCAGTGTGCATAAGCCCAACTACATTGCTAATTCTCCCGTACAGCGGTTTCACACTATGGGGAAGCAATACATAGGTTATTAATATGTTTATTGTTAACTTGGTGAATTTTGTGGATCACATTGAAAACCTATTCCAATCCTTTTCTTGAACCTTTAGTTGTCTCATTGTTAACCTATCGTTTTACTATATTTTTAAAATTATCGTTTCTTGTATTTTTATTTCATGTTTGTATGTCTTTTTGTTTAACGTAATTTTATTTGTGTTATTTCTTTCTCATGTTTTTGATTATTCATCATTTCAAAATTCTACCACATACACTTATGTAAAAAAGGATTTTGCATACCTGGTATAATCATAATTAAGGGAGAATTTACTCTCGATTTCTCAGAAAATATAATATATTCAATATATTTGTAATTACTTTACATTATCCATACTGCTTAATTTTAATCATATTTACATGAAATCCTTAGAACGGGAGATATCATTATACCTGTTTATAATAAAACACTTATTATTATAACGAAAAAAGTTGGACACTGCCTTGCGCAGTGCTCGGGGATACGACCATTCTGACTAAATATGCCTCCCGCGCAGTGCGCGGGTGTCTTACGGTAAGGGTTAATAATGTTTTCCCATAATTTCTTTTAAAATACAAAATTAATAAATGCAATCAAGCAGAAAACATTTTGTACCGATTGGTTACTTTCACATACTTTTTCCAACACCATCCTGTAATTTCTACTTGAGACTTGTTTTATAAGTTTTCCAATTTTTGTATGCAATTTCGCACAAGATTTCCAAGAACTACTCACTGTCCAAAGGCAGTGGAACTATAGCAACGCCGATTGGGGTATGGTAAAAGGCTGAAAGTATTGAGGAGGGAAAAGAGATGGGAAAAGGGACTACCCTATTCTGATCTATTTACAAAACTTGGCAATTTGAGAGTATTTACCACTTTATCTACAATCTATAACCGAATGTCTTCACAGAAGCTACTCGTGCTCTCTTGGCATTATTGTATAATATTTATGAGATCGTGATACTGGTTTCATGAATATTATACATCCATTTATTTGTTCAAAATAAGCACAGTAGTTATTTTATGAGAGTGGGGCCATTGACAACAAAATCCCTAGAAGTGTGATCCATACTAATTTCAAAGTAAACAAAATTCACCAATTTCGACTCCTTCTTCTTCTTTCGTACGGTGGGGGGATTTTTTTTACTGGCAATTTTTTTAATACATACAGGTACATATATAATTATACAAAATATAAGGCAGTTACAAAAAAATCCCACAAAGGCGAAGCCTGTGCGTGAGCATTATAAGGTATGTATTCAAAACAGTGGTGATTACATTATCTATGGTTTAAATGAAAAAAGAAATATGAATAAAGAAAAAAAACATATATAGTACATATAGTTAGTTTAATATGATTTTACTGGAGTTTTTGCGTATTTCATAAAAAACAGTTCAAAAGAAGTTAACATTTTTTTGTTTTGTTTTTTTTTTTTTTTTAATTTAGATGTAACATATTATCATATAAAGGTATCATATTCGTAGTTTAAATTATATAAAAGTCTCTCACTTCCAGATACTTTTTTTCCCCAGCTTTTGACATTTATTTTATACGAGTTTAGGTTTTGGCACATCTTGATGGAACTCGGCAAGGAATTAAACAATTTTGGGCCAATATAGTTAATGTGTCTTTGGGCTAGCCTAGTTTTGCAGTGAGGCACTGTGTACATGCATATGTTGTGTCTCTGGCTAGAACGATTTGGATTTTTATCGAAATTATAAGGACGAGTGTATATAAATTTAAGACATTGGACACAGTAGATCCGCCTTAGTTCCATAATGTCAGTTTCCTTAAACAATTGATCGGTGGGATATGTCTTGGTCTTCTGGTGCATTACCTAGATTAGAGAGGAACATCTAGTCAGCTAGTCTATTGCCTCAGACATCGCCCTGTGGATCCCATTAATCCCGCTGGGGAACGAATTCAGCTGGCATTCTTTAACCAGATTTTTGGCGGTCTGCACCGCACCGCATTCACATATCGCTGACTATTTAAGGCTCCACCTATGCATCATGTTGGCACAGCCGATGTGGGAGGTTCTTTTCCTATCGATGGTGGACTGGAGTTTACGAGGCAGTCAGATCCATGATGTCTCTCAATGGGGTTGTGCACGAGATGGTCATTTCTTATGTCGGCCAATTACCACTCCAGTTTCCACCTATCTTCCGGAGTGTAAGAGCTTGTCTCCTTCCATCCAAAGGGGTTTTCGGGACTTCAAGCGGAATGCAGGGTGAGAGACGACATTTATTTGCTAGTACGGGGATCCAAGGAAGAGGTGTAGGTTTCTAGCCCATATTGGAGCACGGTATTCAGCTGTTGAGAAAACCAAGGCAATGGATGCCGTTCTTAGGGTGTCGGCATCACCGTTTTCGTGTGTTGCCGGTAGTTCAGGCTGCTGTCCAAATTACTCCCAGATTTTAACTCCTAGACCAACGGACAAGTCAATAGAATTGATTATCATTTAAAAAAAAAATCTATATTGACAATGCGTGATCAATTTCTTCCGAAGTATGGAATATTTGAGCTTCCTCGAGCACACGGACACGCCTTCAACACCATTCTATCTGTGTATCTCTTCAGAGGCCGTGACAGTCACGAGTATCATTACGTCAGATGATAAGTTGTTTATTTAACTTCAGGTGACAGCAGAAAATGGTTCGCTTTTAGTTGTTTATTTATAAAATATTGTTTCATTTCACTGGTAGTCGAAAACGTAAGTTTTCATTTATTGAGTTCATTTAGCATAAATCATCTACAAATACTCGTAGATACTAAATTAAATGCTTCAAATTCTAAAATGAAATATTAGAATTTGAAATTGTTTGTTTTCTGTGCTTAAATTAACTACCTTAAACCTAATCAATACGCAGTTTCCTCGAAGAGATAGGCAGAGGGGATAGACCACCACATAAGTCTGTCTTGCTTCGTTAACATTCATGCATCGTTTCATAATAATTCTTCAATTATTCGGGCTCTTGACATGACACCATCTCGAAGTCATCATCGTCGTCACCTCCTTCTCATCATGCAATGCAAAACTAAATTCTTGCTAGAACAGACAATGTAATAATTACAATAACATTATAGGCCACCCCCCGTATTCTGCTACGTTTGGTGACAGCAGGGGTGTCCTGGTTCATGAGGTGAGGTTTTTATAGGTCTTAGGGGCAGATGTTCTGCTCACTTTCTACGTGGTGGGCCGGATCGAGTTGAGTGATACCATTTGGCCTCTCCAGCAGGACTCTCTTGACCCATTGCTTTCCACAGCAGTGGAAGGGATGGATTCATGCGTTGTCACTCCTGGACACACTGACCCTCCTGAACTACGTGTCCTTCCTTCCTTGAAAATACCCTCCACACAGCATCCCCAAAGATGACGTAGCCCCAGAGTAAAATTATTAACATGCATTTATAAACGCACGACGGGTAAAAAGATCAAATTCGCCGGCACCCGACAGGAACAAACATCAGAAATCCACAATAGATTTGTCGGCACACGACGGGTACAAACATCAAATTTGCCGGCACCCGACAGAAACCAATACAACAATAACAATCACGAAGTATTCTGTCAAAACTCCTGTTTATAATATCTAAAAAAACAACAAAAAACGCAAATTAACAAGTGAAAAGTGATACTATTGGATTAATCGTCCACGATTTATTCTGTGGAAGTTTATTTCAGTTTGAAATTGATGTTTTTATACTCAGTTGTTTAGTTTAATAATTTAAAATCTTTGTTTTCATTCCCAACATTAAAGTTTTACTAATAAACTATCGTAACCTCGATTAGGCAAAGAAATTAGTGGATGTGAAGTATACAGTGAAAGTGAATATTATATAAAACAAACAAAAAACAATAGTTAATTGTTTATGAAAGATTGTTGAACAGTGAAAACAAAAAATCTAAAATAACATTGTCATCTTCAAAAGGCGATTTATAATATATAAAGGACTATACTGTCGCTAACTCTTAACTCGGGAGTAGTCCTGAGGATAAATCGGTCACACCAGTTGAAATTTATATCGACGGGGCGGGGGCGGACGTTCGAAACTCAACCAAACCAACAGGATTTTTATTTTTATATTTTATCTATAGTCAAAAGCACTACTGTAAAGTCTTGGCCACAGATATCACTACAGTTAATAAATAAATCAACAAAAGCATAAATTATTCAAATAAATATTATAAAGAACCTATTCCAATAAATAACCCACTTAAAATTTAGATCAACTTCACATAACCTAATATAACCATGACAACTAGAGGTAAAAGTGCGATTGAACTCGATGAAATAAAAATTAAAAAAATAATTCAACACATCGATAAAAAAAATTGATAACATTAAAAAAGAAATCTTAACACAAATCGAATTATTCAATGGAGAAACGCAAAAAAGTATTGATTTCATCAGCAAACAATACGATGACCTAATAAAAAAAATCGATCTAACCATAATCCAAAACAAAAAAATTGAAACTGAATTCGAAACATTCAAAAAAGAACAACAAGACCTCAAAAAAACAGTGGAGTACCTTTAGAATAAAATTGATAATCAGGAATACGAGTCTCAGTCGAACAACCTAGAATTGCGCAACTTCCCGGAAAATCCACATGAAAATCTAGTTACTATATTTCACAACCTATCCACAAACGTCATAAAATCGGCAGTACAGCCCGAAGACGCGACCTCTGTGGTGCGGGTGGGAGGCAGAAACCGCTCCGATGATTCTCGTTCAAAACCAAGAGATATAATAATCACCCTCAGCTCTAAACTAATGCGAGATTTATTCCTGGCTAAACTAAAAGAACACATTAAAACCAAAGGCCGAATTACTGCTTCATCCATAGGACTACCACATACTCAGATGGGTCACAGTACACCCATCTATACATCCGACCACCTGACTTCAAGAAAAAAATTCCTCCTGGCTCAAACAAAACAACAGGCAAAAATAAAAAAACTATAAATTCGCATGGTCGAAAAATGGTCAGGTTTACGTTCGTAAGTCTGAGGACTCTAAAATCCTTAGAATCTCGTATGAATCGGACATTAAAAAAATGTGACTGGAAGTCAACAAAAAAAAATCCATTAACTAATCTGCTTATCTGTAATAATTTAATATTTTTTATTTATTTTCTTTTCTCAGTCAACTTTGCTCACATCACAAATCTATCTATAATTATTAATAATCTTACTAAACTTATCAACTTGCTTCAAATATTTATCGTAACTTGCTCCATAATTCCCCATTATCTGATCATTAATCACTCAAATATTATTTTCTATATATATTCTATGTTCTATTCTATATTCTATTCTACAACTATTCCAATTCATCCATTTATTTCCACTGTGTTAATTTATCGAATTATTATACCAAACTTAATTTACTTAAATATTTTAAATTTCTTAATTACTTTATGTCGTATGATACATTCAATTGTTTTAAATTATAAAATAATTTCAACTAAATTAACTCCTTATATTCCCATGATAATCCTAATCCTATCATATCATCAAATAAAATTATCTTACTTAAATCAATTACCTCACTTAACTTCTCTTAATAATGCTATTCAAAAATTGGATACAACCATTCTAATTAATTTCATAATTTCAAACCACTTGATTCCGTCTATCCTAGTGATTTTTTTTATTCTTGCACTTTTTTCACTTTTCTTAATAATTTTAATTTTGCTAATTCTCTTAAATGTGGTATATTTATTAATTTTCTTACATCCCTTGGTAATTATTATACAATTAATTTTAATAACTCTACTTCTTCAAATAACTAAAGTCTTCTATAATTCTCTTAACTGTCGCATGAACTATAATTATAACAATTGTTTCAACCATTTCCTATGTATTATTATTTTAAATCATGATATCTGTTTTAACTATTTTGATTATTGTGTCTCTTATTTTTCGATGAATTTAAATTGTACCATTTTTATTTTTATACACATCTGTTTTAATTATTTTGTTTATCTCAATGTCTCTTATTTTTCGATGAATTTAAATTATACCAATTTTATTTTTATATATACCTGTTTAATTTTTTTCAATTATCTCAATGTCTCTTATTTTTTGTTGAATTTAAAGTGTTCCATTTTTATTTTTATAAATATCTGTTTTAATTTTTTTGATTATCTCAATGTCTCTTATTTGTCGATGAACTTAAATTATTCCATCTTAATTTGTATATACATCTCTTTTAACTATTTTGATTATCTCAATGTCTCATATTTTTTGATCAATTTATATTGTCCCATTTTTATTTTTATAAATATCTGTTTTAACAATTTAGATTATCTATATGTCTCTTATTTTTCGATGAATTTAAATTGTTCCATTTTTATTTTTATAAATATCTGTTTTAACTATTTTTATTATCTCATTGTCTTTTATTTTCCGATAAATTTAAATTGTTCAATTTTTATTTTTATATACATCTGTTTTGACTATTTTGATTATCTCAATGTCTCATATTTTTTGATGAATTTAAATTGTGCCATTTTTATTTTTACAAATACCTGTTTTAACTATTTTGATTATCTCAATGTCTTTTACTTTTCGATGAACTTAAATTGTTCCATTTTTATTTTTATATACATCTGTTTTAACACTCTTCCTATTGTTCTAATTCCGATAATTCATATAATTCTACTAAGCACTAGAGTAACTAAACATCTGCAAAAACACATCTTAAATATCAATTGCTATGGTTTTCCATTATCTTTAAACATCATTAATTTGTATAGTTTTATTACTTACTTATTATTTTATTTAATTGTTTAATCTAATTAACTTATATTTTAATCTAATTTGCTTAACTTTATAACTTACCTATAATTATCTTATTTTATAAATCCAATCTGTAAACATCACCCGCCATAACACAGGGACATCCCTAGCATGGCGGATGAATTATCACAAATATGTATAAATGTTCAACAAGTTCTTATAATAAAATAAATAAATAAACAAATATCGGAAATCCACAATAGATTTGCCGGCACACGACGGGGTACAAACATCAAATTCCCCAGCACCCGACAGATACAAATATCAGAAATCCATGGTAGATTTCTTGGCATTGTGAAAATATGAATTGTTTCAATCTGTACTTTAAGTAACAGAAGTAGTTACCGAAATAACTCGATACAATAAAAATGTATCATATATATGTAAAAATAAAACATAAGTATAAGTCAACTTAACGATCTTATGAGTAAGTCAAATATCTAAATGAGACCTGCCAATTATTATAATGACCGTATCTCACTGTCCATCTCCGATCTTACAATGCAAACACGCCCGTCACCTAACACCTAGCTTCCCAATTTCACCTTCATAACCCCACGATGTCAAAGATGTTGGCCACTGACCCTTATCGGCAGGATTTATCGAGGACTCCCCTATTATCCTGACAAATTTAGGTGTCCCTGTTAAACGCCGGGTTTACTTTTACAAAAGCTATAAATCAAAGCTTACGGTGTAGGTTTACGTATTTATTATTTTGAACAAAAACGACATTGAAGCTTTTCTAATAAATTATTTTAATCTTTTCATGTTGACCACTTCAAAATTATGGAATAAGGGATATCTGTACATTTTAGTTACCATACTGGCACATATACGTGAAAAATAACGAGAGGTTATAATTGTAGCATTCCGGAATCTCAATACCTTACAAAAACAAATAATGTTAATTTTATCGAAGGAAGCAAACACTTTGTAATGTGACATTATATATTAAATATAAAAATACACTTTGTAAAACACCACTTTTATTTTGAATTAATATTAACAGCCAACCAGGTTTCGCTTAGCTCAAGCTTCGTCAGGGCTTATCATATCAACTTGATATATACTTCTTCATAATTTAATAAAAAAAAATTGTTGATAAATAAATTTAATAATAATGATAGTAATGGAGAGTAAAATAACCACTGTTAAGTATACTATAAGGGGTGTTTTTAATAAAGTGTCCTGTGCGTGCGGGGTCTTATTTTCTCCAAACTCAAACTTTCTTTTAAAAATGTGTGTATCTGAATTAAATTGCCAAAAATCATAACCTATCAAATATTTCATCGATTTTATTTTCATTTTTTTACATTATCTTCTTGTCTGTCTTGAAAAGACCCTTGTTGTAGGAGGAAGGAAAAACAGAGGCCGTTAAATGATTCCACAGCCGAGCTATTGAACTCGAGAACGAGTCGTAGAAGCGACCCGTTCTAATGTGACAAATGTCATACATGCACATATGTTGGTAACTGACGCCTGTGCTTAAAAGATTGCAAAATAAATAAACCAACATTAGCATTTAAAATAATAATAAATGATTGATAATAATAATCGGTGGCCGAGTTGACATCGCGTTTGGGTCCCACCCAGGCGTAGTGTGTTCAATTCCTCGGCTGGCTAAGTCTTCCATCACAACACAAGCAACATTTTCAGCTTACTGTGGTGGTAGTAGGAGATTTTCAAATATTGTCAGGTTATTCGTAACCTGGGAATGTTTGACTTTCTTTTTTAAAAATTTTTTTTTTTTTTTTTATGATTCCTTATCACTTAATGAACAGTTATCCAAGATGCATGACTATACCGATCTCAGATTCATTCGAACCGTTCCAATCCATATAATGGGTTTTCCAATAAGAGGTGTTATTTTTATATTCAATCGTAAAAGATCAATGGTTTCGTTGCTGGTGTAGCGCGTAGCGCCGTTTTTTTGAAAGTAAACAATGTCCAAATCAATAACATTCAATTTCAGCCATAAAAAATCATTCATCATCTCTCGATAGCGTAATTCATTCACCGTAACTGTTGCTCCAGCCTCATTTTCGAAAAAGTAAGGTCCAATGACTCCGCCGGACCATAAGCCGCACCAAACAGTCACAGGTTCAAGAGAGAGAGGCTTTTCAACTTTTGCTTGTTGACGAAGCCACCGAGGTGGAAATGGGCCTCATCACTCAAGATGATTTGCATGTGATTCACTCAAGTGAATTTTAATAATTTTAATGCGTTGTTGAAGCGTGTATCGTTCCATTTTTATTAATGGCGTAGTTTTTACTTTTCAAATGTCAAAAAATGACAGTTTCAAAAGTAACATCTACCGTAATAGCGGGCTATTCAAAATAACACCTCTTATTGGAAAACTCTGTATATATCATACGGATGCTATAAGATAGACAATTGAAAAAAAAAACAGTATTTCTTTCAATTATCTATAAAAATATTTGCGGAAATAACGAGAAATTTGCCAAAAAAACATAGTTTTTTGGCTCCCTCGAACAATTTACATTTTGGAGTTGTATCGGTATATTACTTGGGTACAGATATTAGGACGGTTCTCCTCATAGACCTCCAACAAGCCAATAAAATTTCTTACGAGTTAATAAAGTTGAGTTGATTTAACATCCAAATACAAATTTTATCGGTTTATACCTTCAGTGGCTTAAACTCATAAAAATTAAAAATATTATTTTGTAGAATGAATTAAAAAATTCTCGATTGCAAAAATGGGTTGCTTAATTTTCACCGAAAGATGACCATCACGGAAAAATACTCTAGTAAACCATACGGAATTTCTGGCGCGTGTCTCGGATAGATTTTCCCGGGACCCAAACCACGATGGGCAAAACAGCTTCGTTGCACTTTCTGTACTGGTTGGTTACAAAATTCATAATTTTTATTTAACCTAAAAATCTGGTCATGATAAATCAATCGAAAATTATTTTTGCTTTTTGTTTTTGTTTATCCGGGTTTTGTCCTATCAACTCTCTTATCAAATAAAACTCCGGCTCGACAAAACACTTTAATGTGATAGATTGACAATGGGTTCTGATGTTTTAATTAGCAAGCGGTTGAAATATTGTGGACCCCGACCTTGAGGTTCCCACCTTATTTATTATTCACTGGATTTCTACAATACGAAAAGCCATCCATGTATAACCTAATAGACTAATATCTTGCGCCATCTTTGAGCTCTTACATTAATTTTGAATGATAGACATATAAGAGTGAAAAGTAAACTATACACGGTTTATAAAAAAAATATTACTCTGTTTCTGCAGAGGTTTTGTGTTGTTATGTCTCGGACCAACATCTGAATATGGATTTGGTGAAACCAAATGTAATGTTGTCATGTGTCCAATTTACACTGAAAATCGCACTCACACATATGTATAGATATATAGGACATTTTGGAGTTTTTCTGACCCACAATAAGAAGCACGAAAATCGCAACCAGAAATGGATAGAATTTCCCCGCTTTGCGCTACACGCATTTTCACTTGTTTGCTGTTCGCAGTTCACGCCGCTCGCATTGACAAATATCTAAATTAAAAAGGTGCACAAGAGAGTAAATAAAGATCGAAACCAAGTATCCAAAGAAATGTTAATAACCAATTCATGTTTAAAGGTTGGGTCTTTGCGATTACGTATTGCAATTCTTTTTGTATAACATCGCCCTCGCATTTTTGTTTCTTTAATAATTCTAAATCAGTTAGTTATTTACACGTCGATTGATTTAAAATGATACAAACTCAATATATAAGATATAAAGTGTGATGTATGGTATAAGGTTGAGTATTTAATCGATAGATGGCGCTAGTCATAAAGCTTACTCCAGAGTCGGTCAGATGTCGCTAGAGTGTAACAGGTACTTGTGAGATTAAACTATCAGGGAACAAGCTTCTCGAGAACCAGAGAATTACCAACTCTCGGGTAATGAACAGTGTAGCTAAATCCAGACCTATTATTTGTAAGGTAAATAAACACAATTATAAGAAGAACCTTTTACTCTTTTCGCAGAGTTCCCAACACACAAAGTCTGCATAGTAAATGCAGATATAACAAAGGTAATAGTTATTTTTAATATTTGATTTTTCAATGTACCCTGTACTTCGTGTCCCTATGTGAAAGCAGATTGTAATTATCTCTCTTACGATGGGCAGCCAAACGAGGCTACAAACTTTGCCAATTAAAACGTGGCCCTGTAAACCACAACTAGATGTTCGTAACTAATAACACGTTTATGCAACGTTATGAATTAAATTTCCACGTTATTTTTGTAATAATGGTTAAAATGCATAGAATTCAATGGTTAAAGTCATGCACAATTGCACAAACATTTTCCGTTTAGATAGGGTCCCATTAGCTCTGTTGGTAGAGTGATGCCCCGGCAAGGCAAGGATCCTGGGTTCGAGTTCTAGATGTGACCTATCTTTTTCTGATTTTTCTTTTTCAAATATTCGTTTAGGATCGCTAATATTGTCTTCAATAATTAAATATTTCAATTTGAGGTTTTACTCATTAAATATTCCAAAAAATAAAATATTCATCTTACACTTGCAGATAAAGTCAACAGATGTTGTACATTGAAATAAAAATAAAATATATTTATCTAAGACAGTGTCTAGAAAGCATTTAGTTCGAGCTGAATCTTGCGATCATACATAAAAATAGCATTCAATAAAAATATACGGTCAGAAAAATTAGGGCAATGTAGTTCAGATAATAATACCAGATACCCCCACCAAACGAGTATACCAAGAAACTAACTTACTTAAAATTAGAAAACTGTACGAATACAACATATGCTTATTAATTCACAAAATCCAAAATGGCCTCATACACACAAATACTTACTTCATTTATGAAAACATCACAAGTACATGACCACCACACAAGACAACACAATAAATTATACACAAATTCAGCAAAGACAGAGTGTGGTAAAAGAAACATAGGCCATGAGGGTGTACACATATATAATCTCCTTCCTGATAGCCTGACAACCGTAAATAGAATAAATATATTTAAGAAAAAACTGTTTGCCCTCAAGATCAATGAGCAAAACCAAAATGCTCTTACTTAAGAAAAATATGTTACTTAGGTAGTAAACCATAATTATTTATATAAATATTATTTTTGTTTTTAATCAATGTACACTTAAGTTAACAAAGCGAAATATGTATTTCTTTTAACTTAATAAATAACTAAAAAAAAAAAAAAGTTCTTATTCAGAGAATGATACAGTTAAATATGACCGAAGGAGATTGGGTTCCATTAGCTCAGTTGGTAGAGCGGTGTCCCGGCAAGGTAAGGGTTCGAGTCCTAGATGTGACCGTATCTTATTCTGATTTTTCTGTTTCAGATTTTCGTTTAGGAATCAGTAATATTATCTTCAAAAATTAAATATATTTACCCATCTAGAGTCCTAAATTCTTAAATATTTCGGACAATTATAAAATTTAGGTAAGAAATTGGCTAGATAATGGAATTATCCGCCCTTATACGCCCTTCCGACGGAGTATAATATGGGCAAATAAGTACAAATAGATTGCGATCTTTGTAGCACTGACGTCAGAAGGGAATGCTGTTCTTGTTCTACATTCTATTCTATTCTGGTATTTTAGAAGAAGGTGCTTAATCCCTTTAGCACCGGTGCATAGTCGGGAAATAATTTTGCGATTGTTACAAAAGAAAAGTTCATTTCTACGACTCGTTCTAGAGTTCAACAGCTCGACTGTCGAATTATTTGCTGTCTTCTGTGATTCCTCCCTTCTAGAAGGCGATCGACGTGTTTCTGATTTTAAGTAGGTACTTAAGTACCCACCTACTTAATTAAAAACCATATAGTTCATTAAACTTATTTTTTTTTATTTCAAATAAGGAATGAAAATATTTTTTCTAAGAAACGTCACTCAATGTCACAGTGACAATTCCATTTTTCAGACTTTCTTCGGGCAGAATAAACACATTTTTAATTAATTTCATTCCTCAAAATATTAATATGGCAACATGTCAACTGCTTTCGGCGATTTAAAAACACCTAGATTTTCCCTTTCATTCCATATTTCAGGTTCTATAAATTTGGCACATTTTGACAACCGATCGCTCAAAACGTTCTTGCAAACTTGCCATAGTACGCCAAAAATCGCTCGAGTGGGTAGGTACTATAATATATATTTTTAAAAAACGAATAAGATATATCAAGTAAACATCGCCCTCACCTTGAATATGCCAGTGTCATTTGGTCTCCTTTCTATGCAGTCCACATTAGTCACATCGAATCTGTCCAACATCGCTTCCTACGGCGAATTGCTTGGAGGTAAGGACTCGAAAGAGGCGATTACTCATATGAGGAAATTGAACAAACTTTAAACCTATCTTCTTTAGAAAAACGTAGAAAAGACTCCGATCTAATTTGCATATTTAAAATAATCAACAGTATAACCGACTCACCTGAACTGTTACAACTCATTCAATTCAACATCCCTTCCCGTAGACTCCGAAATAATAAATTGTGGTTCCTCAATCACCACTCAACTAACTATGGGGACCATTCTTCTTTGTCCAGAATGTCGAGACTTGTAAACTCAAGTCAGAGCATTGAATTTTTTGGTGTAAGTCTAAATGACTTTCAAAAAGCGATACGTAATGTTTAATTTTTCACAACTTAATCGTTATTGATGCTCTGACTTGTTGTTATTTTCTATATGTACATTTTCTATTTTACATTGTCTTTGCCCTTCACATTCTGTTAAGTAGGTTTTGGTCTCAGAAGATCATAAAACCGAGGAGTATGTTCTCTACCATACTTCACTATTAGTTATAGGTACACATATTTTGTTACATAAACTTTGTTCAATTAGAACGCGCCAATCTAGGTAGTAACAAATTCCTAGAATGTTTATGCACAAATAAACTCAGGGGTGAAAGTTCGCAACCAGGTCGTGTGTCAGTATCATGATAGTTTTTTTTTTAGGATGGTATCTCAATGTACATAAATAAAAGGCGGTGCATGGATTGATATTACATGTATTGGAAACCTTTTGGACATTTTGATGATGAGCCTTAGCTCAACAGATTAACAGAATTATATAATTTTGACTTACCCCAAAGACCGACCAGTTTTTAGCTATCTGTATCTAAACTACGGGAGCCGAACATCGCTTTTTCTAATGCCGAACACTGCTTTTCTTGATGGGAGAAGCGACGGAACGTCCCGCACACTCATTCGGCGGCTGACGTAACTCCGTAGAAGCGTGATCCGTCTTCTGGAAAGGTGGATATACTCCTCCTGGCCACATCCATAAACTCCAGCTATCTATAAGCGCGTAGCCGTTCCTGGGGATGCTGCAACCCTTACAAAGGGCTCTTTCTCGGGATTGCGATGTCGGGATTCAAACTCCAAAAATCAAGTTCCCGCTTGACAGCCATGCATGGCACGAAATATTAATTGCGTATGATCCAATTCTACGCAGGATTGACCGTTACTTTTACTTTTACCGTTACTTTTACGATTCCCGTTCAATCGTATAACGCCGGTCGCGTGGTTCGTCCGTAACAACTTCCGTCCAGCGAAATCACTATTATCCACTTTGGGAATGGTTATTTTTCGGTCACAAAACGTTTACCGCCGTGCCCGTAAGCAAAATCGCACTCATCGGCGACAAAAAGGGAATTACATTCCGTACAATTAATTATTCAAAAACGAAAAGCACTGCGACCATCATCTGTACAGTCCACGAACCCACACGTTGACCGTCCAGACAAGAAGTAGTTTCATATTTCCGCCCGGTTCAGATGTCGCTCTCAGCGACCATACGCGAAATTTAACCAAAACCAATACCAGCGACAATCGCCAAGTTCCTAACTAGGTTAGAGAATCAGCGAGGATAAATGTGATGATGCAGAACAAATTAATGAATAAAATACTAAAACAAAAGGAATCTAGCCCTGCATCATAACAATTCATGTATTCTCCATTCCTGTCATCTATGTTTTCTTATTCGTGTCAATATTATGGTTTTATTGGTCATATTGTCCGTAAATTAATAAATAAATAAATTACGATTTTACAATAAAAAAAATAGTTTACTGAACCATTAAAACGGCCACCTTCTTGAAGCAGAAACGGAACGTACAACAAATTTACGGACGGACGACATTCTTAATTGCTTAACGGTCTAGTCAAAACGTGATTTCGCTACGCTCAGTCAATCAGTCCTAGAAAGAATTGCCATATTTTAAAATTATTGATCGATTTCACCACAGCAAACTTCTCTCTATTTATTATCAGAGGGCTATTACTGTATAGGAGGATAGAAGATGAAATTAATCATTTGGAATTGTTCAGCTGTAAAATATGATACAGTATCTAAAATGCATTCGTTGCGACAAAATGCATCGGTAATGCAATATCGTTATACCGACAAATCGATTTTACCGGAGATATTTCCAAATCAGAATAGTCCATTACAATATTAAAGAGTTAACTTTGTGAATACTGCGATGTGATGAGCATGCTGAGGACAGGACTTTTTTTAATTTTTGAGAAATACTGAATAGTGCCGAAGATAATATAAGCCTTTCAAATGTTGATATTTGCGGTTGGCCGAAAAACTTGTAATACATGCGCGGTACATGCTCGGTACATGCGCGCTACATGCGCGGTACATGCGCGGTACATGCGCGGTACATGCGCGTTACATGCGCGGTACATGCGCGGTAGTACTGCACCACTGCCATTCGAATTATGAACTTTACAACCCCTCTAGAGTTTTAGGGTCATATATGACCGGGCATCCATATTTTATAATATTTTTTTTTATTTTTTCTATCATGCGGAAATACGTATTTTTTTTGAAGTAGAAAAAGAAATAATAATTGTTTCCAGTTTTTTTGCAAAATAGTGGATTCGTTTTGGCTATTTTTAGGATTTTATTTATACTGGAATCCATTATGCCGTTTCCACGCAGGGATAGGCAGAGAGGATGGACTGCCACACATTAAATCATTCCAATTCGCACATCGTCTTATATACTATTTCTAGCACTTCTGTTATTTTGACACTTGATACATATTATATGGTTCCACGCTAACTCAACACGGTGACTATTCAACACACTTTTAAAAAGTGATATAAAGTCATTAAGAACGATGAAAAAAAAAAATTACCTTACCTAACCTATTTAACCCAGTTAATAAAGTTTTTGTATCATCACTTTCCATGACTTTATATAACTTTTTAAAGATGTGATGAATTATCATTTTTATGATTTATCCGATCACCATATTATATATGTGTGATCTTGTAATATATATATATATATATATATATATATATATATATATATTACAAGATCACACCTCACGAGAGCGGGCCTTTCTGTATAGTATAAGTACAGGGTAACTATATTGCCACTTATTCAGGCTATTTTTTTTTATTCGATATTCGACCGAATACTGTATACTATTCGGCCGAATACCGAACGATGAAAACAAAAACATATTTTAATCAAAAAGTGAATATTTAGGTCGGGTGCTTTCGGAAAATTTGAACAATTCTTGGAATATCGAGCTACAGATAATTTTCAAGTTCTGTGAAAGATTTTTCAAAGTTCTGTTATTATTTCAGTTCTGTCAAGAGGCTAGCTTATAGTGATACAGTAAAAAGAATTTGAATTGGACTTTCACAGAATCCGAAAATGAACGTTGAAATTTGATGAATTGTTCAAATTTTCCGAAACAACCGGTCCTTAATAAGAACTATCTAGTTTTTTTTTAATATTTAAAATTGGTGAGGCAATTTGTTGAGAATGAAAGTAAACGATTACGTTTTTCTTGGCTCTCTTAAAATTTACGCTACTGCAAGGTGATGAAAGATAAATTTTAACAAACTTCATTAGGTTTGAATATTGTTCTGCGTTTGCAGACCACCACTTGTAAGGGTTTGCATAAAAATCTATTTCATTTGCAATATTGAAGTTTTCTCCATCCCCTCAGTTTACATGTTGGCAGTAGCGATGTCATCGAAACAGTTTCAGAAACACTAGTGTATTCTCATTTGTGTTTCTTTCCTTACTATAATTTTCGATTGGCAAAAATTCGGCTTTCGGCCAAATCATTATTTTTAGGATGTCTAATTGCCACGATGGTGCGAAGGTATGGGCCGCAGGAAGGAATTAATTGATGCGGGTCTTAAAGAGACTTCAAGATTTAGATTACGTGAAGTAGAAAAAAGAGACGCCGGCAGCTGGTTCCATATGCGAGCCGACTTATTACAAAAAAACCAGTCGAAAAAACGACCCGTTCTCAAGAAGCCAACGTCTACCCTAAAAGGGAGTTCCGCTCGTATCCGTCGAGTTTCACATACCCGACTTAAGTATTTGATTCACTTCATACTAATGGGACTAGGCACAGTCCTATTGTTTCACATACCAGACTCAGGTATTTGATTCACTTCATACTTAATGGGATTATAGGGAAGACACAGTCCTATTGTTTCACATACCAGACTCAAGTATTTGATTCACTTCAAACTTAATGAGAGTATGGGGAAGACACAGTCCTATTGTTTCACATACCAGACTCAAGTATTTGATTCACATCATACTTAATAAGAGTATGGGAAAGACACAGTCCTATGGTTTCACATACCAGACTCAAGTATTTGATTCACTTCATACTTATTGGGAGTATGGGGAAGACACAGTCCTATTGTTTCACATACCAGACTCAAGTATTTGATTCACATCATACTTAATGGGAGAATGGGGAAGACACAGTCCTATGGTTTCACATACCAGACTCAAGTATTTGATTCACTTGATACTAAATGGGCCTATGGGGATGACACAGTCCTATTGTTTCACATACCATACTCAAGTATTTGATTCACTTCATACTTAATGGGACTATGGGGATGACACAGTCCTACTGTTTCACATACCAGACTCAAGTATTTGATTCACTTCATACTTAATGGGACTATGGGGTGTTTCTATCAAACAAATATTTAAACAATGAATTTATGTGTAGTTACCTACATCAAAAGATCTGTTTTCGAAATGAAATCATTTTGTTCAATATCGCCCTGAAGAAAGACCACCAGAAATGACTTAAGCCGTGTTCCAAGTTCCATACGGAGAAAAATTAGTATTACTGATTTATTAAAATCTCGTTATAGTAACGGGATTAAAGGCCGGCTATATATATTTATATTATAATTAACAGGAAACGTATGAATTCATTCGTTAAGCGCGAATTATGAATAATTTGAAAAGTTTCATCAAAATCAATAAGTTTTCTCCGTGCACTGGCTTGGGCAGTTGGGACTCTCGTGCTGTATTTATTTTTTTGCATCTATCTCAAAAGTTAAAAACCAATAACCACTATCATTAACGTTCAATCATGGAGCATGAAGTAAATTTGCTACTAAAAATACATAGGCGTGTTCAATCATCGGATTAATACTCGAAGCAAACACGTGATAACGTATTTTAACTTGATCACGCCATCAGAAAGCACTTTTCTGCGGAAATATCGTTAAATTCAACGCCTGTTGATGGCCTAATGAAACATTAAACATAGTCCGAAACAGACGGATTTTCGTATGACTAACCCCTTCAAACCCGAATTTAAAAATGTAGGTAACACTAAACATTACATATTTTAGTTAAAGAAATATAAATATTTAACTTTCAAACAAAATGCTGTATAATAGTGTATAACATCTCATCTTAACAATCACTCTACGTTCTGTTCGCTTATTTTGTTTTTTCTTAAATTTACTTATTCAATTCTATGTTTTTCATTTTCATTGATCAACAAATTGCGACAAATAATGGCTATGATCCAAACTTAATCAATAAAATCCTAAATAAGAAACAAAAACAAATATCGATAAATAAATTCCTTTACAAAAGTACCCCGATAAACAATGACACCCAAAACTATCACTGGCGTAGGATTCTATTCATAAATAATTTTTCTAACCTAAGTGTTAGGAACCTTCCTTCAGATATAAAACCAGCTTTCTATACAAACAATAACATCGGAAGATGTTTAATAAATACTAAAGATAAAGATGATCAGTTAAGCCATTCGGGTATCTATAAACTAAAATGCAACGATTGTCCTGCTTTCTATATAGGGAAAACAGCACGAAATGCCAATGTCAGAATAAAAGAACACGTACGATGTTTAAATGGCAAGGGTTTCTCTGAATTCGCAAACCACTTAATCTCAACAGATCACACATTTAATAAAATCACAGGCACTTCCATGTTACATAAAAACAGTTTAGGTATTAAATTAGACAATTTAGAAGCTTTAGAAATTAGGAAATCATTAAATACAAATATGTCGGAATTTTTACTTAATAACCAAATTAATTTATCCAACCAAAAAAATACACCCTATAGCCCAATCTTTAACTTGTTTCCGGCTATTCATCTCAACCCATGATACTATATATTGTTGTTCTGAGATGTTTAATTAATACCCACTATTATTATTGTGTTTAATTTCTATGATAATGTAAAAAATCCTTTATAATCTTTTACCATTAATTGTTTGTAAATTTACTTGTAATTACATGTATATTGTTGTCTCCCTTCCACTTATTGATTATCCTTTGTATCGTTTTCAAATGATGTTATTTTTGTCTAATTATATTCTTTCTCCCTCTGTCTGTCAACCTATATATAACCAACAACTCTGTCTTAGTATTTAGTTATTATTATATCCTGATGAAGCTTGGTCTAAGCGAAACCGGTCGATGTGTAAAATAATAAATATTCGTGGTTAAATACAAAGTGATTGTTTTATTTTTAAAAATTAAAAGATAATTTTGTAAAACAATAACTTGAGAATTCGCCTGCATCCTAACTATTTCTCACAGATTGACTGGTAGAAAACAATTTTAAATATTTTTTACATGTCAATAAGGAAAAAGTATAAAAGAAAATTATTTTGTCTATAGATAATGCTCAGTGTCAAATAAAAGTGTACAAATAATTTTTATACAAGTTTAGAGATAAATCATAAAAAAGTACTTAAAGAGTATGCTGAATGAAGTAAGTACACATATTCTTTTTTTTTTTATAGGAAAACAGACTTCAATTTCCTACCAAAAGTACTATATGTATCAAAAAATATGTCGGAAAATTTCAGGTTTTGGTTTTTATTATACAATTCGCACATTCTTCTGATTGGATTCCTGACACCAGCATTTGCGCGCGTCCGGCTAATATGGAATAAGTCGTTAAGCCTCGTCGTTCTGGGTGGTATTTTAAAGTTTATTAGATTGAGTAAGCCAGGACAGTCGATAAAGTTGTTACAGATTTTGTACAAGGTCATTAGGTCAAGGTAAGTTCGTAAGTAAGTAAGTTATAAGTTTTGTATTACTGTACAATTTATTATGTTGTCTCACGATTTTATAAATATTGCTTTTATTATCACAAATTAAAAACATAACTCATCAACTGTCAGATGTAACATGGCTACCGCCTTTACAATACAGCGAAAAGTCAGTATTGCCATAAATTGAAAAAATAAAACCGCCAATTTTCATTATTTGTTTTTTTTTATAAAAATTCGTAAATCATTGTCTTTTCAATTATACGTACGGTCCGAAAGGGTTGAACGGATAAAATCTTTTATATCTCATTAAGTTTAAGTGCGGAAAAATCAATTGAGAGAATGATGAGCTTTTTTATGAATGTATTTATGATATACTTAACCCTCATTGTCCTTTCATGTACATTAAGAAATATTTACAGAAGATTAAGCGCTTGAGTACATATTAATATAAATATGTTTTTAATTAGCTTTAAAAGTGCCAACGTTTGAAGTTAGTCTGCCAATGTATATGCGGGGATAGGTGCACGTGTATGATAATAAATTGTTCTCTTAACCCCACAGGCTAATTTGTTCGGTTATGTGAAAAAATAGTTCGCTTTTAGGAACACCTCACATGTTCTCATACAAATCGTTGTATCTCTCTTGATATTATAGTGAGAAGTGTGATTTAAACTGCGTTAGAAAGTAAAAAACACAACGCTTTATATTAAAATTAAGAAGTTAACTCCAGAAGAATTAAAATGTGGATCTCTGTGAAAGGTTCCAACCGAAATTTGAAAAAAATTGTTGTTATAAATTTAGGTCCTTTAAATTAAACTCCGTTATTATTGAGAGCAAACTGAATTATTTTATTCACAATGAATATACACTTTCACATGATATGACTAGGCACTTTTTACAGTAAAATACTGTAGTTACAGGCCAGTTTCTGTGATTCTTTAGGATTGGTGAAAACTTTGATTGTTTTTAAGAGAGCGTATTTAAGGAAACCTAACCTTTTATATGAAAAGACAGTTGACAAACTTCAATTCAAATGGCCGCAAAACAGGAATTGTCCTTTTCGACGTGATTTAAATACAAACAAATAGCAGAGGCGAGAACCTTTCATAAATACTATATCCTAACCTTCACAGGTGGCACTAATGGTATCTAATTGATCCAAAAATAATATAAAAATTTTGTCAATTTTTAATAAATATTTTTTTATATGAAAATAAAATGAGGTGACAGTAAAGTTTTTAACAGATTTGTCTATCAAAATATGTGTTTTTGTTATCATTATTTTAGTTCAGTTTTAAGAAGAACAAAACTTAAGGTGTTTTTATTTTATTTTTAATATTTCAAAAATCATGTGTTTATTTCAAACAATAGAATTTGAAAGCTTATTTCATAACTGCTTATTATATTATTTTTTCCACCTGTAAACAACCAAATTTAATTTTGTAGGAAAAGCTTTGTTAGTGCTGAATTTTCCAATAGATGGCGTTGAGATATATTATATCTACATCTGATGGTGAAATATTTTGACTATATTTTGACTTATTAATATCAAATATTATTATTTTTTAATGATAAACTAATATTTATAAGACAAGTTTTTTATGTATAGCACAAAGGATAACGAATTATTATAAGCATTAATTATTCTCCTGAAATAACCTTACAAATTGAAAATATTTCCCGAGTAAAATAAATGCCGCCGACTAGAATTATTTGTCGGGTTGGGAATAAGCCGACGTAGCTCAGTGGTCCAGAGCACCTGAACGGACATCAGAATGTTCGGGTTCAATTCCGTCGGCTTGAACCCGTGACGCCTAGATGCTAACTGACGCTTTGAACCACAGAGCCACAAACTCTAAACTAGTTTGAATTTTGGTTATTGGTTACAAAGCAGTATACACAGCGATATAATTTAAATAAATAGGACCAGTTCAGCCGGCCTATAAAATATCAGACCTTCCGCAGGAGAATTCTCTTGCTCGCTTCTACATAAGTGATAAGGGCTATTTACGTCATATGTACTAGGGAGAGGGTAGATAGCCAAATGGGAGAAACGGTTAAGAAAAATTATATTCTATATCTACTTTTAACGGTGTCACAGCAGATTGGTTACGGTTTTGATTCCAGAGGCGAAAAGAGCGGATTTATAAATTTTAAGGTGTTTCGTTGATCCCTTTGATACCGAAAAACAAATTAAACATTTTACGTATAAGAATGGATCATTACAACGACGAGTTATTGAGCTCATCAGGTTGGCTGTGGAACGATTTTCTAGGCTTATCTGTTTTTCCTCTCTACAACACGGGTCTCTTCAAGACCCATATACACTCCTTCTTACAAAAAATACTAGACGCCCGGCAGATATTAAACATGGCAATTGATTTTTATTGAAGTAAGTGGAAATGAAAAAAGTCTCTATATTTTAGATTATAAAACAATTATTTTATTATTATTAAAATATACGTAAAGAAATGTTTTACTAATTTAAAATTCATCATCATTTAGAAAAGATCCATTGCCAATTTATGTGAGAACAGAAGCAAATATATAACACAGAGTTTTGGCGGCCGGGTGGAAACAACTGACGGCTCATGAGGTTGGCCAAATGAAAGTACTTCCGTGCAAGAGCGTCGTCCCGTCTTGCCACGCTTGCGACGCAATAGTCGGTTTTAGCCCCCTAGACACGCCAAAAGATGTTTCACAATAGCCTTTCAAAGATGACATGAAATCAGAGCTTCTTATTAAAGGACATTTATTTAATGGTCCTTCTAAAAATGTGGCATTCTTATAAGGGTGTCATTTTTCTTAAGGAATAATGATACAGTATACAGAAATAAATATAGATTACAATATGTACATGGAGAAAACCTAAGGATATAAAATATTGCTAATTTATTAATAATCTCTTCAAATTATTCGTAATCCGGTTAGAAACGGGATTGCAGGCCTTTAACGAATGAATTGATAGATTTCTTGATAAATTTTCAGTAACATACGATGTGTTATCGCAATGTCGGAACAATTGTTCATAAAAATTCTAATATAATCGCATTTGGACATTGTATATTATCAGCCAAATCCAGATGCACGAGTACGTGTTCTGATATATTAGGAATGTACCTAAAGTTTAGTAGGAAATGGCCTGCAATCCCGTTTCTATCTGGATATCAATAAATCAACAAAACTCATTTTTCTTCGTGTAGCACACGAAATATGGCATACGGCATACAGCGTACAGCAAATAGCATACGGTAATTATAGCATATAGCAAAATGGCGGTGAATGATTGCATAATTTAAGCACGGGGAGGCCTAATGGGGCGCTCCATTATACTGATGACGGACGTTTTTGAACGGGGAAAACAATACTGCCAAACAATCAGCATTAACGATTATCATCCCTCACTCTCACCCCCATCCTCACCGTGAACACTGAATACAGAATACTGAAAACTGAGCACCAGAACTTATTGCTGTGAATTGGGAGAACAGATTGTCAGAGCTAAGCATTTTATTGATGTTGTAATTCACATCAGGATTTTCATTATCGTTTGCCGTTATATTTGAAGAAAGTAGTTTGAAGCTTTTTTTTCAGTTTCAGTCAAAATAAATCATCCATTTTTAACATTCAGTTCAAGTAGGTATTTTTTATGTTAAAATGTTGAAGGTATTGCACAAGAAAATGTATGTAATCAAATACCCTGTAATATCAATATTACTTCCGACTCCAGTAAAATATTGGCAGTATGAAAAACGCTGGCCGCTAGAGGCGCTATTGTAGCATATTAACGTTGATATTCCTTCAAATGGCGGCAAATTGAATTTATTTAATTCTAATTTGTAATTTGTACAATATTGATATAAAAATATATACCAAAAATTGTTTCAAAAAGTAGGTTTAGACGTAATAATTAAATACAATAAAAACAAAGTTAATAGCCACTTTGTTTATTTTTTTATATTGTAACATTAAAAAATTATGCTAATTTGAATTGCCAAAGATTATTGTTTTGTTGAAAGTTTTTCGGGTGGCTGCTCTGCGATCGTTGTACGGAGCGGGCTAGATAGGCGGGTAGAAAGGACCGGTGACAATACGGGGAAAAAACGAACGGACGCGCGGTTTTTCTGGAGGACGATTCCGCGGCTCTGAGATTGGCCAGACAAATTGATACCAAAAATGAAAAAGAGCACGCGGATACCATCAACCGATCCTTCCGAGAATCAAGGATACAGACTTTCCGTGTAAACTAACCAAACATAAAAAACAAACGTATTGACTCCTGCGCGAGATCAGCCTGTTCTTTGTTCGAGTGTTGTTCGGTGATATTGAAATATACAATCAGTTATTTGGATTGTAAAATAGTTTTATTTGTGAGTGTTCTTGAAGTATAATTCCTTGGAGATGGATGCTGGTTAATTGAAGATGGCCTTGCGCACTCCTTCCCACGAATCTCTACCTGGAGCTACTCATTAGGATTTCGAGGGGACCTGTCGTCCTGCTCGCCGCTAGCGGAATCTCTAGACACCCTCAGATAGGACAACATGATCAAGGTTCTTTAATGCTTTCACACATTCTGCCTTCCTTGCCTTAGCCCCGTCTGTGATTGACAAGGGTCCATGCTCATCAAACGTGACAATATATGAGAAAAGGGGCAGTAACTGTGTAGATTACTTCATTTGTATTTTTTTTGCGATTCCTAATATATATTTACGTAAAATATATATATTTTTTAAATCCATTAAAAATTATGAAAGACAACCAAGCCACACAACTCACGTCGCTGGTGTAACATGTTGCCATCAAAATGTATGTATGTCATAAGTTGGGGAGGTATTATTAGTATTATAGAGTATTTGACATCTTGTCCTCCACACTAGAATGTCATTATGCATTCCTTCACATGTGTTCTTGAGGACAATTAACAATATTATTGAGATTAAAATTTTTGGGTTTCACTGTGGACAATAGTCTTTCTCTTGAATCACAAACTTTAAAACTGTGAGTTCCGGCTTTTTCCACATGAGGCAGATAAAATCAATCAGGAGATGCCTTCCCTCTGATGGTGCAGTCACTCATAAATTCGTTCGTCGTCTCACGTATGGACTATTGCAATAGTGCATATGCCGGCCTACCTCAGAAACAAATCAATCGAATCCAGTCAGTTTTTAATGCTGCGGCAAGAATGATTTTTGGTGAATCTAAGTATTGTCGTATAACCCCACTTCTAAGGGATCGTCTTTACTGGCTTCGATGCCCTGAAAGAATAGAGTTTAAGATATGCTTGATGACCTTCAAAGCAACTATGGGTCCGACAAAACTTAAGCAATAGACAGCTAACTCTAAGTTCAGCAGATCTAGATGTTAGTAATCGTCAAATCGAACTTTCTAGTTCAAATCGAGCCATATACTATGATCGCTCTTTTCGTGTAACAGGCCTGCTCATCTGAAATATACTTCCCTCAGCTCTTACTAATCCCCAGAATTTTGCTGAATTTAAACGGGCTTTAAAAACATGTTTTAGTTTTAATATTCTTGTTTTGTCCTGTCCTGCTATTATTGTTATTCTATGTTTTGTCATCACTTTGTATAAACAGTATATTTAGGGTTATAATATTAGATCTGTATTGGGTAAGGCACACTGTAGGAATAATTTTAAGAACATGACCACTAATACTAAATTACTTTTTTTAAGTTTCTTATAGTTAAGCGCACTTGAAGTGAAATGACACTAAACTGCACTGTATAAATGCTATGTTATTATTATTATTACAGCTGAAGTTCTTAGCTACACTCGGGCTACACGCAGTTTTACTAAATCTGCTGAAATCTATATATACAAGCCGAAAAGGGGATGGGGTGGCTTATCCAAATCACATGTAGACAAACACCTTTATCTTACTTTGAAGGAGAAGTGTGCGAAATTGCATCAATCTCGGAATAAAACTGTAGGTTTATATTAAAAGAAATTTTTATATATAATGTAACATGCACCAAGTGCGCTCCAGTTTATGCTTTTGTTCTAAAAGTAAAGATAAATAAAGGGTTCCAAATATTAATAAAAACCTGACAATATTTGATTTCCTACTACGTATATCATAATAAACGGCAAATGTCGCTTGTGCAATGATGGAGGACGAAGCAAGGGATTAAATCACGACGCTGGGTGAGAACCAGACACATTTTCAAAGTGTTCAAATACATCGCATGAAAAGTGAAAAAGGTTCGTTAATCGCAATTGGTTTGTAATAAAGCAATCAATGAGAGGATGGACAACACGGTCTTGTCACACACAGTTTTTTCATTTACATTCATACATCGTCTCTTACATACTCGTTTGTTATCTACACTTGACATGGCCCAACTGCCGATTACTATGGTCGGTTAAGATGTTCAATACGAGATATTTAGCAATAATAAATTAGAAAACAGCAAACGAAAAGCAAGTTATCTATTTTGGTTTCTGGATGGAATTACACGAAGGTTAATTTCAAGTACCTTCATTACACAGCAAAATATCATTTAGTTAACTACACATTATACTATATCACAACAATAATACCAAGTGTCACAGTGAACACATACTTTTTTTGCTCCACAAAATTTAACAGTAAACATTAATCTAAGGACTCTATGTAGTGATTTTTATTACAAAAACTCAACTAAAATCTAAACTTAAACAGTGAAATAATAGTTGCAGCTGCCTAACTGGTAACTCTTTATTTATAACTTAATATCTCAAATCTCAACTGTCACCAGAGCGCATTAGACACACACAAACAAACGCCATACAGAAGGAAGTACTACTGACATACACATTCAGAGTATCGAAGTGTGCAAGTGAATAGCCCATCTAACTTGTCACAGACAACTCAAGTGCAGGGTTGTCACCGCTATATTATATAAAATAAAATTAATTTTTTTTATAAATTCCAACTTGCAAGATGAGTGCCACAGATGCTCTTTCTTATATCAATAAAGCGAAAGAAGAAATTAGTGCTCTATACAGTAACATAACGGATCCCGCTTTAAAACTAACTAAAGATCAGATGACCAAACTACTCAATAAACTATCCAACCTCTCTGGCACTATGTTGGATGTAGGTGTAAAAGTTGGAATTCTCGAGGGACAGGTCAAGTCGTACGAGCACATGGTCTCTTCAAAATTGATAGATTCAAACTCATCACAAGAATCCACAAACTCATCAACTGTATCAATGTGTGAAGCTGCCGATGAGCTTGAAGAGAGGAAAAAACGGTCAAAAAACATAATTATTTTTAACTTCCCTGAAAGCTCAGCCAGTTCCCATATAGAAAAAAATACTGATGATACAACGAGAATCTTAACCACACTAACAACTCTTAACTCATCCATCACCCGAGCCAACATAACAACTTTTCGTCTGGGAATCACAAAACCTGACAAACCTCGACCTCTTAAAGTCATCCTTGACAGTTCCATCCAAGCCATAGACATACTGAAGAAAAAGAACAACATAACCGAATACCCCGGTATTAAAATTTATTCAGACCAAACCCCAGCTCAAAGAAACTATCTCACCAAGCTACGTTTAACACTAGAACAAAGAACCAAAGATGGTGAGATTGGACTCACAATAAAATACAAAAATAATAAACCTGTTATTGTAAATAGTAACCCAAAAAACTAAAACCTATCATGGCTTACTATCAGAATATCAGAGGCTGCCGCACAAAACTTAATGAGCTAAGATCATCGATTCCAATCCATCCCTTTCATATATATTTCCTGACTGAAACTTGGTTGGATCCGTCCTTTAACACAGAATAACTAGGCTTCACTTCACACAACACCTACCGCTTAGATAGAAGTACCGCCACCAGCACCAAATTAAGAGGAGGAGGTGTATTAATATCAGTCACCAAATCTATAACTTCATCCAGGCTAAAATGCAAACACAAAAATATAGAACAAATTTTCCTACTACTCAAGACGAACCTAGGAAAAATCATTCTTGGATGTGTTTATATTCCTCCCGGATCAATTGCACAAATTTACGTAAACCACATTGAAGATGTAGAGGCCCTCAAGCTCAAATATCCGGAAGCTAGAATGCTGCTAATCGGCGACTACAATACTCCCAATATAGACTGGATTACCCATAGCGATAACTCAACAACTCATTTTAATACATCTGCTAATGCTCGTGAAATTATAAATATGTCAAATTTCCTAGGTCTTAAACAAATTAATAATGTATACAACTCTAATCATCACTTACTAGATCTTGCATTTAGTAGCGATCCTTCAGTAAAATTATGTAAATCCATAGACCCCCTTCTTCCCGAAGATTCCCACCATCCTCCCTTAAACATCACCATTACTAACAACTTCCTAAACATTTACTCTAATAGTGTTCCTAAATATTCATACAATTTTGCAAGGGCAGATTATCCACTGATAACAAAATACTTAGAAAGTACAGACTGGTCCTTTTTAGACAAAAACACAAATGTTAACCAAAATCTTGAATCTTTTTACTCCATCATCAACACGGCTATTGAAAAATATGTTCCCTTAATTCAATTCAAACCATCAAAGTTCCCCAAATGGTTTAATAATGACTTAAAACACTTAATAATTAACAAAAAAATCTGGCACAAAAATTTCAAAGAGAGCAACTCTATCTCTGACTACAAAATATTTCATAAATATAGAACTGACTGTAAAAAGCTCTGCAAAAAATTATATCAAACATACATACTCAACACAGAAAAGTCTATTCCTTCAAATACCAAAAACTTTTTTACACATGTAAACTCACTAAGAAAAAACAAACCTAGCCTACCAACATACATGTATTTCGAAGGGAAAGGTAGTAGTGATACTAATGACATCGTTAATTTGTTTGCCGACTTCTTCAAAAATGTTTACGATAATGATATCCCAAATGTTCAACTTCCACCCTTTCATCCAAAGGAATCGGTCCACATTCCCGCTTTACATATAAATGTTCCTGATGTTATACGCAAAATAAAAACACTCGACTTAAAGAAAAAAGCGGGTCCTGACAAAATTAGTCCTGCCTTTCTAATTAACTGTGCATCAATAATAGCCAATCCACTATGTCATATATTTAACCAATCATTAAATTCTGGCTGCTTCCCCGACCTATGGAAAAATTGCTATCTAACACCTGTATTTAAAAAAGGCGATATTCATGATGTCACTAACTACCGACCCATCTGCATGCTCTCAACTATCCCCAAACTGTTTGAAAAACTTATCCTCGATAAAATCTCCATACATATTAACAACATCATTGTAACTAATCAACATGGATTTATGCCAGGCAGATCCACACTAACAAATCTCTCCTTATATGAAAATTTTATAGCATGTTCACTCGAAAACAAAACCCAAGTCGACTCAATATATACAGACTTTGTAAAAGCGTTTGACAAAGTTAACCATAAAATTCTTCTCAATAAACTTAGTCAAATCGGAATTGAGGGTAAATTATTGGAATGGATAAAAAGCTACTTAACAAATAGAAATCTACAAGTAAAAAATAATTCTAACCTTTCACACAAATTCATAGCTACTAGCGGTGTACCCCAAGGGTCACATTTAGGCCCAATACTGTTTCTCCTTTTCATAAACGATATTGTTACTGTATTTGATAAAAATGTAGAAGTGCTACTTTTTGCCGATGACCTTAAACTATTTAAAATTATAAAAACAATAAATGACTGTATTCAAATTCAATTAAATTTAAATAAACTTCAAGATTGGTGCAAAACTAACAAACTTTATCTCAATATTAGTAAATGCCACATTATAAGATTTTTCAGAACAACACAACCCCTTAACTATCAATACAAAATTAATAATGTTTCTCTCGCCTCTGTAAGTGAAATTAACGATCTCGGCATTACTTTCGATTCAAAATTTAACTTTCTTTCACATGTAGAAACAGTCACCAACAAAGGATTAAAAATGCTCGGCTTCATTCTCCGAAATGGCAGAGACTTTAAAAATATTTCAACACTAAAAATCTTATATTCCTCACTTGTTCGAAGTCAAATCGAATATAATTCTCCTATTTGGTGTCCTTACTTTAAAATCCACTCCGACTCTATTGAAAAAATTCAGCATAAATTCCTAAGATACATTATCTATAAACTCGGTCTACCTATAGAATCAATAAATTACAATCACTTGATGAAAGAATTAAACTTACTTAAACTCTCAGATAGAAGACTTATTTCCGATTTGACTTTTATTTTTAAAATTGTCAATGGTATTATAGACAGTCCTGATATATTAAGCCTAATTACCTTCCATATACCCACTAGAACCACTCGATCCAAAATTCTTTTTAATTTCAATAACAATATCAGGACTGAGTCATTTAGAAACTCGCTTATACCTAGATTGCATGCAGTTGGCAATGCTTTCTCAGAAGTAGTAGATGTGTTCAACTGCACGGAATATAGTTATAAGAAGGCTATAATAACAAACCTCTGTCGTAATTATCAATGTTATTAGGCATAATACCATTCTATTCATAAGTTATCACAGAACCTAAACTATGCACTTACATTAGATATCAGACAGAAGAGTGTTATCTAATAATTTTACATACTTAATCAAAACTATAATTTTTCCCAAAATTGTTATGAGATGTCTTACTGACAGCCCTGATTCAATAGAGCTAACTCTTAGTTCTCAGCAAATTCAACCAAATTCAATATTGAAGGTAACAATAACCTCAATACTAAACTACTGTACGGATTGAAAATAAAAATGCTATTGTACCTATGTATACCAGATGTTATTCTTGTTTAACTTTCAACATAATTTCTCAGTAATTATTCTGTTTAACATAATACTGTTTCGCTCCTGTGAACCACTGTAAACATAAATCATGTATATTGTAAAAGCCTTTTACGGCGTCTAAATAAATAAAAAAAAAAAAAAAAAAAAAATAATAATATGGACACAGGTCCAAACATTTAAAAAAAAATTCAAAAAGGTATTTTAATTCGTTTAAATCGAGTATTTAAGTGTGTGCTAAACATTTTATGGTTTATCTAGGTATATTGATGTTATAAATGTTAATTATCAGCTGGATAGCTTGTATATTAATTTTGATTGACTTTCATGTTCCCACCATTAGGTCAAGGTTCTCTAATATGTATTAAAGTGACAATTATGTTATAAATACATTACATACCATTGGTTACTCTTATGCTCAATTAGCTGATGTTTTAATATGCCTCTATTGAAGTATAAAGATGTACTAACCAAACATTTCAGCAGTGCATATTTTAACAGCGTAAGAGGTTATTTGTTTTTATTTCTTCATCATTTCTTTCATTAACTTTGTATTATAATGTACATTATTTCTTCTTTAGTCTTGTTGTTATGGATATATTAATGAATACACAGGGCGGGGAGAAAATAAAAGAGATGCATGACGTTTGAGGGATGAATGCATGTTATGTAAATTAATGGGTCACAATGTTATGATACTTACTTAGCCCATAGTTGAGTTAATAGGCTGTTATTGTGTTTGGTTCTCTTAAGTACATTATTGACTGTTATGTTGAATGAATAGTGGGTAGCCAAGTTTGACTTTGTTGGTCTTTGAAGGCCAACGCGCCAGAGTCCCTTCCAGTGGTTGAACTGGAAAAGAGCTCGCCAAACCGACCTACCGACGGTAGAGCATAATTCTCCATTCAGGGCGGGGGAAAATATATCCCATCTACATGATGTTTGAAAGGAAGTTGCAAGGTTATAGAATGAAAGTAATCTGGTTAAACTTTGGACTGACCGTAACAAGTTGTATTTGATAAATTTCACAGTGAAATACAAAAAGGTGAAAACTTACCCCCATCGACCAGAACGTAGAATCTATCTACCCTGTCTAAAATAATAAGAACGTATTTAGTTATGAGGAACGAACACTGAGTGCCGCGAATGGCGGAGTAGATGAATCAGCCATGTAGCTAGAGGACGGCAGCATCAGGATGTGGCTGGCCAACGGCCCAGTGTGGTCCAGCCAAGAGGAGTAGACGACATCAGGATGTGGCTGGCCAACGGCCCAGTGTGGTCCAGCCAAGAGGAGTAGACGACATCAGGATGTGGCTGGCCAACGGCCCAGTGTGGTCCAGCCAAGAGGAGTAGACGGCATCAGAATGTGGCTGGCCAACGGCCCAGTGTGGTCCAGCCAAGAGGAGTAGACGGCATCAGAATGTGGCTGGCCTACGGCCCAGTGTGGTCCAGCCCTGAGTAGACGGTTAATCCGTAAGTTGCCCTTCCACGAGGCAAGGTGGAACTTAATAATGCTCTGAATCAAAATGCACACGGCGAAAACAGTTTATCGGCAGAAATAATCACCGATCGCTTGGATAAACTATGATTACCCCCCCATGGCCACACATGGTAAAAAACGTTTTCATTATTCACGCCACCGGGGCGAATTCCACTCGCGGGAAATATGACTAGACTTCTAATCTCGAAGCACTAACTGAACATTTCGGTATTAATCGCAAATCCATGAAATAACTTTCGATTAGATCCTCAGACCTCCAGAAATAATAATTGACCCCCGACCGGACAGCCTGTCTCGCCTGAGTCCGGCCGGGAAGTGAAGCCATCTTGAATTTCTTTTCACTTCCTGTTAAAGATCTAAGTTGCCAGAGCATAAACAATAGACAAGATAAATCACAGATTTGACAGGTTCCTACTTAGAGTAATAATCGTATGTTATTTTCATAACATTACCCCGGTCACCCCCAACGTGTTTGCCCTCAAACACAAGGAGAACAAAATAAAAGCCTGAGCTAAGAGATACCCTAACTTGGTCTGATGGGTTCCTAAAACATACATGATATAATAACATAAAAAAAAAATCAGTTATATAGCAGAAATGTACTAAAAGTAATAGTATGCTTGCAAATGGGTGTGTCACAAAATCAGTCGCGCCCATCATGCGTAAGACATGATGGATGAGTTTGCGGCGCATCCAATTGAAGTTCAGAGTATTAGATATAACAAAATCAGAACTTAGAAATAAAGACCTTAAATTGTACACAATTAGCAGTAAGAAGTTACGTGGACGGGGCCCGTAATCACCCGCAGCATGTACGACGCTGGGTGATGTATTCTGACTCTCGTCTGGGACTACCGTAGACGTAGCATCTATAACAGGATAGGACTTAAAATTAGTATACAAATATTATCACTAAAGCATGACATCAATATACATCAAAACATTAAATATGCACAAAGCATCACTGTTCAGATTCACTTTTTTAAATAAGCCAAAGTAGGCTACACTCGTAGATGGTGTACCATCTGCACTTTATCACTGATTCTAAATCCATTTTGGAAAAGAAGAGTTCCTCTATAGAAGAGTATTCCTATCTAACTCCCTAAACTGGTCTCGTGGGTTTAGTTTTTCTGACAGTTATACAATAGAAAACAACATATAAGTTTATTTTACCATTGGTATATGAAATACAGGATATAACCAACCATTGTAAATGAATGGTGTTATGAATAGTCTTACAATCATCGCAAAAATGATGCCACATTATTTAGTAAACAACCATCGTTAAAAATGGTGCCAATAGAATTGTTAGCGACCATCGTAAATAAATGGTGCTCCACTGGAACGATTTCGGTCGAAAAATCGACCACTTTTATTTTTCTGCGATTGATATCGGTCCAAAAATGGACCGATTTTTCTACCATTCGTAAAATATTTATTGTAATTATTTAAAACGCTTCCTTGGCCAGCTACTTGTTTTATCGAATAGCTGATAATATATTCTCTTTGTCTATGAACTTATCCGTTGTCTTTGAAGTGATATTTAACGAGTTTTCGCGGTTTTATAAGGCGTCCTGTCAAAAAACAAAACCATAAATTTTTAACATTCACGAAATTTTGGACTCTTCCTAAAATGCCGTAAGTAATTAATTTATTGGGTTTTTAACGCATAATTATATATTTGTGTTATTGTGATTGACTTATCTATCTTTGAAATGCGTTTTTAATTAGTTTGTTTCTAATATATTGTTTTGGTTGAAGTTTTTGTGTAAGAATACGTCAACTGAAGACGTCATCTGTTTTTGATTTACAATAATGTCTTATATACTGCACTCGCGCATTTGAAATATAGATATTCCATCACAGTGATTCAAAACAAAGAGATATATATAAGTTTTATTTGAATTGGTTCATTATTAATACAGATATTTGTTAACCAATTATTTTAAGTCATATGTCAAAAAGTTGACTCTTTTTTACATGTAAAATGGTGTAAAGCCTTCGTCACACAATAAAAATTTAGTAATTTAGTTGTATAATTAATTAATTTCTTCACTTTTACCAAATTTGTGCAGAAACAAATGTCGTCCAGGGAAAGGGAGCACTCCACGACCCAATAATTATTTTCAAATTTTATATTAGTGCAATATTTAACAAAATTTAAACATTTAAGTACTTACATTAAGTGTTTTCAATTTAAAATATATAGAGTGGTGCTGACTGCAAGAGGAGGCAGAGGAAGAGGGAGAGGTGGGGTACGAGCTGGTGCCAGACTACCTGCACGTGGACGTCAACGCAGAGCTGCAATTGCAGCCTCGTCTGGAGTGTTAGTATTTTTTAATGTTTTTTTATGAAAGTACTTTGCTGTGGCCGTTGAACTCATCATATATTTGTATTTATTTAAACAGCGACCCTGCTTTGCTACTGGTGCGAGAGGATCGCGTCAAGGCCCTAAAGGCTGTTAGGGCCCTGCCTGCTTCCTTCCGGCTAGAGCTGGAAAGCCGAAAATTCAAGAAGCAGGCGGCGCGCATTTTGCTCCCTACCGCACCTCCAAGAAAAACTAAACAAAAGTAAGCAATCGTATTTAGATGCTTGATACAATATTATTGTTTTTTCCTGACAGCGTTCCACTCTTACAGTGATAGTTGGTAAGATCAGCGCTCTGTGCATTTGGCACATTCAGTGCATATTTTACAGAGTTCTAATTTTATTGTTTATTTACATACTGTACTTACTGTTTCACACGTGAATGAGAACAATTTATATGATTTATGTAAATGTTTTCAGAATTCCATCTCCGGAGAGAACAACGTGTCCCTTTTCACAAGGGACGCCTTCACCGTTGCCACGACCCGTACCACCACCGTGGATGTCCACTCCCGCACAGATCCAATCAACGGCTCCCAATGCACCAATTATGCCTATCCGTGCAGCATCTCCCGAGCCGTTACCTGGGACATCGCGGAGTGGGGAACTCTTCTCTCCGGAGGCCCGCTATCACAGCGAGCTGTGGGTGGACGTGCCATTCTACCAAGAATTATCGGCGTTTGGGAACGGTGAGTTTATTTTTTAAAATGTCATACCAGGGGCTCAATATAAAATCAATTATCTATATTTTATATTGATATCTTTAGCACAGTTTCACTGTTGGTATATTGGCAGGAAATAAGCATAGTACTTAAAAATTCCACATAACAAACATACAAAATGTATTGTTGTTATGACGTGGATGCATCATTACACATCTTTTTTTTTCTGTAACGGGTATTGCAGAGTGAGAAATAAGACATGCCGAACTTCTTTGCGAGGATTACATTTGATTCACCGGCTTCTAAACGGTGTAATACAGCATTTTTTTCTTAAATTGAAAAAACACTTTCGCTTCACGGGACTCATTGTGTCGAGCTTCCTAGTCAAAAGCGAGGCTGTATTGGTAGGTGGGTTTTGTAACCGGACAAATTATCATTAAAATAGGTCGCTTTACGTAGTTGGTCACTTTAAACGGATACGTTTTCCTACTAAAAGTTATGAAACCTTACTAGAGTTTACATTATCGTCACTTAAAACAGTAGACCGTTAAATGCAAAGTCATTATATCCAAATTCTACTGTAAATTTGTGTTTTCTTTTATTTCAGAGTCAGACATGGGCAGTAACGTGGACGAGGCAGCTGTACTAGAAGAGTCTGTACTTGGAAACCGTGAGTTATAAAACTAACTAACTTACCTTCACGCCATTTCGGTAGGCAGAGAGGATGAACCACCATGCAACTCGATCTTGGCACACACACTCTTTTCTTCATTCCATACCTACCTGACTGTGCTATTCTGACTCCTGACATAGCCCGCCTCAAGTATTTGATTAACTTTTTATTTATTTTTTTATATGAATACCTCACAAGAGCCTCATCTGGAGCCAGTGAGACTATGGCATCCTCAATCGGGGTATGTTGTGAGGCTGAAGGTAGCGGGGAGGGGAAGGAGGTGTGGAAGAGGGAGGTGGAAAAGTACCTGGCTATTCAGAACTGGTCACCAAACACGGCTAAAACCATTTCAAGCAACGTTTCAATTCTGAATGGGGTCTTACACCAGGGCGATACTATGGGTATCTTCCACTCTGGAACGTGCCGCAAATATAATATATATTATTTTAAATGAATTTTGTGTGAAAATAACACTAATTATTCAAATATAATTTATTTGATTTGATCCCGCGACCATCGTATTGCGAGTCATAAGCCGTACCAGAGGCAGTGGGTTATCGTAATATAGACACATTAAATTAATTTGGGTTTTCTGTTGTTTCAGAAATGGACAGATCGAGCGACGAGGATGACGAAGCGAGTGACGTCGACCACGAAGAGAGCGATGAGGATACCTTCTGCATGCCACCAATACCTTATCATAATATTATCAACGTTTCACCTAACTCCGCTATGGCCATAGACTTTAGTAGACAAGACCAGGTAGATAGTGAGGCAATGCGTTCGATTCTGCCGCCTGAAGGTTACTCTTTCGATTGGTCTAAAGATATCTTACGTTTTACTGGGATAAGGGAGACTTTCACAGGCACGCCGGGACCAACTTTCAATACCGACGAAATGGGCAAACCTGTGGATGCCTTTCTTAAAATCTTTGATGCAGATTTCGTTGAACTGATCGCGAGAGAGACCAACAGGTATGCAGATCAATGGATTGCGAAAAAACAATTTAAGCGTCATGCGCGTACCAATAAATGGGCTCCCACGAATAAAGAGGAAATGTATGTATTCTTGGCAATTTTAATGTATCAAGGTATTAGTCCCCTTCCTGTTGAAAAAGACTACTTCTATTCAAAAAAACTCACCGCCATGCCTTATTTCAGCCGAGCCATGGATTATAATCGTTTTCTTCTAATTAAAAAGTTCCTTCACTTCACCAACAATGAAAGTCTTTCTTCTGATGCACCATTATCTGTGCGAAGGTTACAAAAGATTCAACCCGTCTTGGACCACCTCTCAAATAAGTTTGAGACTTTATACCTGCCCGAGCAAGACATCTCTCTGGATGAATCCTTACTCTGCTATAAAGGCCGTTTGGGATTCGTCCAGATGATCAAAACCAAAGCGGCCAGTGCGGGTATAAAGTCTTACGAGCTTTGTGAGTCCAAGTCTGGCTATCTTTGGAAATTCCAAATTTATACGGGGAAGACCATTTCCAGACAGGCTGAATCGACAAATCCAGACCAGGAAGATATGACGGAAGACATAACGGAAGATATGACGGACGACATGACACAGGCCAACTTTTTGGGTGCTCACAATATCTGCCCAGTTGGGGCCACTGCAAAGATAGTATACGACCTGGCCAGCCCTCTGTTTAACAAGGGGTATACATTAATAATGGACAATTTTTATAATAGTCCATTATTGGCACGATGCCTCAAAAGAAATGGGATGGACTGCATGGGCACATTGCGGTTAAACCGAGAATTTGTACCCTCTGCATTTAAGTCCCATCTCCGGTCCAAACTGAGGGAAGGTGAGGTTGTATACTCGAACTGCGGGGACCTCAATGTAATGGTTTGGTTGGACAAAAACCTGGTAAGTATGTTGTCCACCTACCATAAGGCAGAAATCGGGGCAGTTGAAAAGTTTGGTACCTGGACTTACAAACCTCAACTCGTACTAGACTATAACAAGGTAATGGGGGGGGTTGACCGAAAAGATCAGCTTTTGTCAGGCTTCCCCATTGAACGACAGCGAAACCTGGTCTGGTACAAGAAGCTTTTCAGGAGACTACTAAGCGTTTCGGTGCAGAATGCGTATATATTGTACGGCTCAAAGCTCCGCAAGGAAAATAAACGCATTTTGTACCGAAACTTCAGGAGTGAGGTTGCGGATGAACTCCTTCTGCTGTTCTGTCGTAGTCAAATTGACACGACTGTGCGGACCATTGGCCTAATAGCTGAAGGAAAGACTCTGCGACCTATCCTGAAAGGCAACCACTTCGTGGTCCGTAGCGGGAAAAAGGTGAAATGTGCCTGGTGCAACATAAATAACATTTTCAAAAGGACCCTTACAAAGTGTGATGTGTGTGATGTGGCATTATGCTATGATTGCATGAAGCCATATCACACTACAATATAGATTTGCTGAGGGTTTTTTTTTATTTCATTTTTTTCTTTTTTGGTTTTTTAGTTATGAAATTCTAATTTATAAATTTAATTAAATTTGTTTGAACATCAATTATGATGGCCTGGATGGCTGGACTTATAATCATTTCTTTCCGCATACTCACGTCTCATGTTATGTTGTCCTCAAAGGTTCTATATGATAAGGTTCGGTGGACATTTAATATGTATATTTCAATTCTGATCATTGAAATATGCATGTTAACAAATGCACAGGTTTTCTCATTTTTCCCTGTTTATTGTACACATTAAATAACTCGTTTTATTTTTATGTCTTAATTATATTTTGTCAATTTTTCTGTAAAGATGCTTTTCCAGATCTAGTCACTGAACATAACTAAGCCAATTCAAGCAATGTTCAATTCTGAATGGTGGTCCCTCACCAGAGCGATACTCAGAATCTCACTCTATAGCGAGGCACAATGATATTATTATGTATTGATTTTCTTAAATTATGAATAAACCAATAAACTGAATACATTTTTATTATGACAAAAGGTGTAAACAATGTTTAAATCAATATACTGCTCTTTCATTGTAACCATACAACTGTAATATTGATTTTAAAGGATATTAGGGCTTAATAAATAAATCAATTATTGGTTCCATCAATTATTTTCCCTCCCCCATTTTTTTTCGATACCTTTGCGTTTAGATATAAAATTATCACTATGATTTTATTTGAAATTCTACGGTCATACAAAGGTTTGATATATATATACAAATTTATCATCATTTTACATATTCCGATTTACCCTATGTAGATTGACCTTAAGGTAGCTGTCAGAAGTGATTTTTGGTCAAATATTGGTGAATTTCATCAACTTTCAAAGTATCCCCCTGAAATATTGGCAATGTTTATATCTATGATATATATCTCACTTTAAGCCTTATTTCCTCGTTTTGCACGTAATATAAAAACATGGTTACAAATCTCCAGTTCTAATTTACAATTATTTAAAAAGTAGCACCATGATTTTGACATCGTGAAATAGGCTCTCTGTATAATTCATCAAATGAATAAAATAAAGCCAACACGGCGACTATGCTTATTAATAATTGTAGACAGTTAATGTATCTTCCTAACGTTATACCAGTTTTTGTGGTAAATTTATTATATAATATAATACAGTGATTTCAATTTTGACGCGTCACGCACTCAAATTTTACAAAATTATTTTCTGACCAAACTTTTGAAGAGATCTTAACATGCAAAAAAATATTTTTCTATTACATTCTTGCATCTGTGATTATCAAACAGGCCATAGAGAACATAAAAACGTAGAAAATATTCAATAAAGATTTTTAAAACTGCCACTGGCGGCAATTTCAAATCACAAAAACGCAAATTTCGCGCATTTATAAAGTTTAAGATTTTTTAATAATTTATCTATCAATTCTAAAAATATAGAATAATTATTAAAATATAGGTGAATTCATTGGCTGTATAGCACTATAATCAGTTTTATGTTTCCGTATTAAAATTCGGAGGTTTGATTTTTTTAATGTTGGCGGAAAATATTCAAAATCGTCGCCAAAAAACCGCGAGCAATCGGAGAAAAAAGTTTTTTGACGCGCGATCGTTCGAGTGGATATAGTCTACAACCATCGTTAAAAATGGTGCCAATCAATTAAGTATTCGTCTTTTGTCCCCGAGGGTTCAATTTGTAAATTGTAGTATTAGTGTAACTAATTACCGAGGTTCTCACAGGAACCAATCAATCACTAATTTATTTTTAGGATTGATTTACATTTTTCAAATGATGAAGTTTTAATATTATATAAATTTATTAATATTAGTTCAGTAGTAACTTGTTTATAGAAACTTAACAAGAATTTTTTTTTCTGTAATAGAAAAGATACTTACATAGACAAATGGGCAATGAGACCTATGTAAGCACAATATATTTAAACTCGGAACATCTTGAAATACTGGGCGAATAACTCCATATGTTCTTATTTAAAGTTATACAATATAAAGGTATATGAACACAGTTCATTTGATATTAAGCTTAGAATACAAGAGGATATGCGGGTTCATATCGTCGTATAATCCAAGTTGACATAAAAAAAAACTTAAAAATAAATATGAGCTAAGTTGAACTGATCGTGACCAGATATATAAATGTATTTGTGTTTCGAAGCATCTCACATTTGTATATATATTTTATAATCTACCAAATTTTAATTTATTATTTTAATGAGAAATTATACTCGAGTAATCAACTGGAGTAAAATTAATTTTCCGTGAAGGACGAACTTAAAAATATGTATATTTTATAATCTACAAAATTTTAACTTATTATTCTAATGAGAAATTATACTCGAGTAATGTACTGGAGTAAAATTAAATTTTCTGTGAAGGACGAACTTAAAAATATGTATATTTTATAATCTACAAAATTTTAACTTATTATTCTAATGAGAAATTATGCTCGAGTAATCTACTGGAGTAAAATTAAAATTTCTGTTTTTCTTCGGCGGCGGTACCTCCACCTCAGTCAACTCTGCCACTCGCACTTCCTCTGCGCAAAGGAAGGCGCGTGAACAGAGCGACTCACATTTAGTTTTTTTTGATTCTCCATATTTTAAAGAAGCAACCCTAGGTTTAGAGTTGTTGTGGTCAATACCTTATCATATCTCATTGATGTTGTCTATTATTGTCGACATTTTGAAGTTTACTTATGAAACCGCAAGTATTGAATACAAAATGATAATAACTTAGCTAATGACGATAGCTATGAATATATTGCTCTCCCGTGGGGCAAATATATAATTAGATGCACTTATAAGTACTGTATAGTATTGGTTGCATAACACAATTATCGAAACTTTCAAAGTGTATTATTATTATGACAGTTGTTGTCGAAATCGCGATGTTTGTTTACGCTTGACATTCCTAGCTGTCAAGTTGACACATAGTATTTGAGTTGCCCGTAAGATAAAATAAAATTGCCCGTAAAATAAAAATAATTATAATAATGCGTACAATTATTATTAATATGTTGGTTGCACTGATGGCCTTTTGATAAGCTCGCGCTGTTGACATTTAGGCACCTAATGACATTTATAGGTTATGTTTTATGTGAGATACGTCGAAACATCAAAAACAAATACACATGATTACTAAAACGCTTGCAACTTCGATTCAAAATCAAATAATAAGAACAAATACGAACCAACCACGTTGGTACGCCATGTTATGGATATATTAATGAATACACAGGGCGGGGAGAAAATAAAAGAGATGCATGACGTTTGAGGGATGAATGCATGTTATGTAAATTAATGGGTCACAATGTTATGATACTTACTTAGCCCATAGTTGATTTAATAGGCTGTTATTGTGTTTGGTTCTCTTAAGTACATTATTGACTGTTATGTTGAATGAATAGTGGGTAGCCAAGTTTGACTTTGTTGGTCTTTGAAGGCCAACGCGCCAGAGTCCCTTCCAGTGGTTGAACTGGAAAAGAGCTCGCCAAACCGACCTACCGACGGTAGAGCATAATTCTCCATTCAGGGCGGGGGAAAATATATCCCATCTACATGATGTTTGAAAGGAAGTTGCAAGGTTATAGAATGAAAGTAATCTGGTTAAACTTTGGACTGACCGTAACAAGTTGTATTTGATAAATTCCACAGTGAAATACAAAAAGGTGAAAACTTACCCCCATCGACCAGAATGTAGAATCTATCTACCCTGTCTAAAATAATAAGAACGTATTTAGTTATGAGGAACGAACACTGAGTGCCGCGAATGGCGGAGTAGATGAATCAGCCATGTAGCTAGAGGACGGCAGCATCAGGATGTGGCTGGCCAACGGCCCAGTGTGGTCCAGCCAAGAGGAGTAGACGACATCAGGATGTGGCTGGCCAACGGCCCAGTGTGGTCCAGCCAAGAGGAGTAGACGACATCAGGATGTGGCTGGCCAACGGCCCAGTGTGGTCCAGCCAAGAGGAGTAGACGGCATCAGAATGTGGCTGGCCAACGGCCCAGTGTGGTCCAGCCAAGAGGAGTAGACGGCATCAGAATGTGGCTGGCCTACGGCCCAGTGTGGTCCAGCCCTGAGTAGACGGTTAATCCGTAAGTTGCCCTTCCACGAGGCAAGGTGGAACTTAATAATGCTCTGAATCAAAATGCACACGGCGAAAACAGTTTATCGGCAGAAATAATCACCGATCGCTTGGATAAACTATGATTACCCCCCCATGGCCACACATGGTAAAAAACGTTTTCATTATTCACGCCACCGGGGCGAATTCCACTCGCGGGAAATATGACTAGACTTCTAATCTCGAAGCACTAACTGAACATTTCGGTATTAATCGCAAATCCATGAAATAACTTTCGATTAGATCCTCAGACCTCCAGAAATAATAATTGACCCCCGACCGGACAGCCTGTCTCGCCTGAGTCCGGCCGGGAAGTGAAGCCATCTTGAATTTCTTTTCACTTCCTGTTAAAGATCTAAGTTGCCAGAGCATAAACAATAGACAAGATAAATCACAGATTTGACAGGTTCCTACTTAGAGTAATAATCGTATGTTATTTTCATAACATTGTATAATCTTATAATTTCTTATTTCTATATTGTATTAAGACTGTCAATATCTATCATGTGTGTAAATGACACTTGTGCCATTCATTATAAATAAATAAATTACGTTTGTGTATAAATTCACGCCAGAGTAATTTCGTTATGTAACCTTCAGAGTTGCGTTTCAGATTGTTTGGCGACTAATAGGTTGAATTTGCATTGATGGTTGCGCAATACTTTTACATCATTTTCACGGCTGGTAAGGAGGGACCTTAATCCCACCGGCTCCGATGCATAAAATTCAAGCAATTTACAAAATCGTCTTCGTGTTTTACGATAAATAAAATGCAACTTTTGTAACAGACACTAGAATTCTTCTTCAGTCGTAACATTTATTTGTTAAAGCGAATAGAAGATTAAGAATATATAAACAAACCGAACGCAATTAACTTCAAGTGGCGAGTGTTTGCGACAACCAATTGATGGCATTTGGATAATCTCAAAGTCGGATTAGCGGCGTTAACTCCGCGAGTTTTCAACTCTAATTGTTCACTGTCAGATGTGGGTGTTTATACCTGCGTCGATTGAACGTAAACAAATTTAAGCTACACAAGCTTAACAAGAAAAACAACGGGCTGAAAGTGTGTAGACAAAACTGTAACGCTTTCTCAGTAAACATTTTCAAAAAATTTAGTTTTTCGTAATCAGATGTAGACAGTAATTTTCTTATTATTTTGAATGCCAAGTGTGTAAAAATTTGATCGAAAGTATGTCCAAAAAAGGGATCTAAAAATGGTACTGGGCGGTTTTTCAAAATGTCATGTACAAAGCGACCTTTCTGTTGTTTTGAAGGTAATGTATGCAAAATACAATTGTTTTTTCAAGGCAAGCAAATACTTGGGAGTGTGACATTACAATATTCAAAAATTAAAACATATTTTATAATCTGCTATTAATTCAAATTTGCTTTGAAAAAAAACGTGTTGTCGGGGGTTGATAATTGTATTTATGAATAAATTAAAGAGTTGGTCCAAAACGATTTTTCCATGGTTTTACTTATAGTACTACTACATTATACTATTTACTTATACGTTTTACTATTAACTCACACTCGTAATTTTTGATACGGGTCTATAATTCTCAAAATTGCATTTATCACACTTTTTAAAACAGATGTTACAAAAAGCTTTTTTTCCAAATACTAGCAAATACGTCTTCCTTGATAGAAAGTAATATCACATGACTAACAAGTTGTTCAAAACAATTAAAAATAAAAGTTGCATTAATTTATCGCATCCTTGAGCTAAGCGAAAAGCTTCAGATAAGCAAGTCCTGGTTCGCTGTCATTTATTGATCCATCAAAAGTGTTGCACTATAAAATTTGTATTTCTTTTAATGATAAGATATTTGTTTACGAACAGTTTAGAGAAGTCGCAATTCAGGTGACCTGGTCACGTTGTTATATAAAGAATTGGTAACAAGGTATATGGATCCTTGTACATATTGTATATCAATGGTCTCCTGTGTGGCACCTCTTGAATACATGAAATTAGTGATAGATACGTAGATGTGGCGGATCTATTAAACTGCACAGAAGGTAGGTACAAGAAGGTTATAAAATCATATTTTTTCAGTCTTTCTTGTGTCTCGTACTTTTTTATACTTCTAGAGATTGTATTAATTTTATACTTTCTGTCATCATTTTACGACCAAATCAGTTAATTGTTATTTTTTAATTAGTTATATTTAGTATTTGCTGATGTTTGAATACTGTGACATGCAATTATAAATAAATACATAGTGATGGCTGTGTTTTGGTAAAATACGGTAAAGAGAACCCCAAAACCAGTTACGATCTCGGGGGACGCTTGTGGAGTTACCGCATTTTTCCGGTGGAGCGTAAAACGGGGTTAAATTATTTGTAGGGGTGGCGTTTGCTTTGTATTGTTGCAGGTACCTTAATTGAATTTGCGAAAAATATGACATTATCATTTCAGAACAAAACATTTACCATGCAGATAAAAAAATATATGTTTTTTAACATCGAGTGAAATAGTTTAGTGTCATTGAATTGAAAAGCTGATGGGTGTGTGTAATGGGTGTGTGCGTGTGCCCAAAGAAAACACAATTTTTTGAAACTGTTCAGACATTTTTATGCTGTCAAAATTAGTCAGATAATCAAATTCTTGAAAGATCTTATGTTTATTGGTGACATGTGTTTTCTTTCTGATCGATTTTGATCACACTTCTAGGGTTCAAGTTGGTTCAATTATAGGAAGGTAGAAGTAAGCACAGTATTTTTTTTATTTTTCAAATACAATCATATAAAAAATTCTATTTCAGATATTGAGTTCAAAGTGATCTTTTCAATAAAAATAATATTTTTTCTTTTTATTTGAACACCGTACAAGAGTGTTATTTCTCTTCCTCTTCTCCTTCCCCTACCACCACTTTCGGCTTCACAACATACCCCAATTGGGGATGTAATAGTCTCACTGGTTTCAAACGCATTGTAGCAGTTGGGAATCTTGTGCGATAGTGAAATTAAAAATTAATTGAAGAACATCAGAGTCTCTTCCTCAGTAAAGTTTGGCACTACCAGAAGCGCAAAATACAAATGCCAAAAAAATAATCAAGGTGTTATTTTTGTTTTTTGAGTCAATTCTAACTGGTTGACCTATGCGCAGATTATCTACTTATAAATAATTAAATATCATTAAACTAAGCGCTGACCCATGAAAAATCACTGGATATATTTGTGTTCCAATTTTGAATACGAAAAAGACAAATTTCTGTTAAAATTATGTTACAAGTAGGTACCTACTTTACTGCTTGTTTGATTTTTTTCACACAACTCATTCCAAGTGAGAAAGTGATAAATACATTTAAAAAGGGATTTGAGTTCTTCGAACAAGATGAATCTGCGTGGAAACGTAGGACTACAATTTCACACAAAGAAAATCGAATTATTATACCCAAACCGCCGACTGTCACTGAACTACGACCTAATTGCACGGACTATCGAAACGGCTATGCAATTAATGTTATGTATTTGGTTTGTAGGTATAAATAAAGGCAGGTTACCGCTGTGCATAAATGTGATTTACAATAGTATAGGTGAATGATGTTTACGATACATTTCGCCTTATAATACTAGTATTGGTTCATGAAACATATTCGTTGTTTCTATTATCTATGGTTGAAACTAATAGCAATAATTTTATATAATCACATAAAAAGCCAATTATTTCGTCTAATAGAGCAATCAATCGTAATAAGTTATTGCTAACAGAGTATATTACCCTAATCGGGATGTTATTTGCAATTCTGGAAAATGATTCGGTTTTATTGATGCCAACGGATCCTTAAAAGATAATGAGGCGTAATAATCTAAATGAAAAACTGTAAAAACTGTGTCGTGTATTTTTATTAGAGAGAACATTTATTTTAAGCTCCATTTTTATGTGGAAAGGTTATTTGTTCGCTTAAAAATGTTAATTTAATTCTGTATCACGTGAAATTTCTATGCAGTGCTTTTAAAACGCGTTTTTGTAGAAGGTTTGATAGTGAATGAAAATAAGAATGAATGCCAGGAAAGCATGTGATGCGTAAGTGAATAGTAGAAGTCAAGGACGATTGAGGGTATGCATGAATGTGAATGAAGCAAAGCCGCGTGAGCCAAGACAGAGTGGAATGGTTATTTTGTGTGAATACCGCACTGGAGTCCCAATTTTTTTTTTTTTTTTATATTAACTCCACACAGGAGGCCCTGAAGAAAATAATTTCCCTCAGGGCCTATGTCATCTTTGGGGATGCTGTGTGGAGGGTCTTTTTGTGGAGAGGAAGGAGTGAACATGGGTCTTGAAGAGTCCCATGTTGTAGGAGGGAGGAAACACAGAGGCCGGCAGTTCGTTCCACAGCCGAGCTGTTGAACTTAAGAACGAATCGTAGAAGCGACCCGTTCTCATGTGACAAATGTCAACTGTGTACAAATGTTGGGCGCGCGTTTGGCGTGTATCCCGACTACGCACCGGTGCCGAAGGGATCAATGACGCTAGTTCCTCAGAGCATCTTCCATTGTAATACCGATAGAACAAGGACAGCATACCTACCTGACGCCTGTGCTCTAAAGATTGCAGTCCGCTCTCCACTGTCCGAAGTCAGTGGAACTATAGCCGTAGGGTGTGTGAAATAAAAAGAGATGACAAAGATGAAGGTTGAGAATCATCTGACTTTTCAGATCTGGTCACCAACTACGATTCTATTTTGGATGTTATTCTCTAATGTGTAGCAAAGTTAAAATTAAAATAAATCCTACTTCTAGTATTACGTTGTGGAATCCGGAAGCTTATTCAATTCTAGCAATACCGGACTATCGACTAAATCATTAAGAATTTTATGCAGAAGTACCAAGTCAGTAGAAATTCTTCTGTCTGACAATTTCAGCATATTCATATAATTGAACAGAGTTTTGTAGTTCAACATAATTGCTGGAATACCCATTTTAAAAATTATAAAACGTAAGATTTTTTTTTGTATTATTTTAACACGATAAAATACATTTAAACACCATACATACTCATTATGGCAAGCAATCCATTGGTTACGAGGGGAGCAACATATATAAATGCCACCCAGACAAAGTTAAAAATTAAAAAAGTGTAGGTACAAAAAAATGTTCACTTTTATGCTCAATCAACAAAACAATGAAAGTGAATAATATCATTAAAAAATTGTTCACTTTTATGCTCAATCAACAAAACACTGAAAGTGAATAATATTGTTATTTAATGTATTAGTTATTTCTAGTTAAATAAGTGAAAATGTATTTTTCTTTTATCTAGAATAAAAACTTAAAAAACACAAAAATGTGATAAACATTCACTTTTTATTATAATTAGAACCTGCGACCTCTGGATTTGTAGGCCATTTTGTAGATAATTTTTCAAGAAAACCACATTGTAAAAGTGTTCAAAACGTTTTAAATTTATTTTTGTCAGTCAAAACTTAACAATGTACCTTCCCAAAACATCCCAAAATAACATTTTAAAACGGCGAATATTTCATTTTTGGTGAAACAACACAAATTCACGGAATAAATTGGGGTCTGTAAACATCCCACGTTATTTTTAATACGACAATGTACGGACCAGAAAGCCTTTGGAAAACACTTGTAATATTTTGAAAGCTTCTTACAGGCATGTACGCATTTAAAAATATATTATTTTTTCTTAAAGAGGGCAGTGTTTGTATTATGTAAATGGTTACAAAATTAGTTCGTTTTAAGTAAAAGTCGAGACCCGGCTTCGCTCGTGTTTTAACCTTTTAATATCCGATAATTGTGGAAAAGCAACCCGAAAATAAAGGAATAAATTTGTTGTTATGAAATCATGAGTATGAAATCATGATTATGAAATCATGAGTATGAAATCATGTGTATGAAATTATGAGTATGAAATCATGAGTATGAAATAATGAGTATGAAATCATGAGTATAAAATCATGAGTATGAAATCATGATTACGTAATCATGAGTATAAATTCATGAGTATAAAATCATGAGTACGAAATCATGAGTTTAAAATCATGAGTTTGAAATCATGAGTATGAAATCATGAGTATGAAATCATGATTATGAAATCATGAGTGTGAAATCATGAGTATGAAATCATGAGTATCATATCATGAGTATGAAATAATGAGTATGAAATAATGAGTATGAAATAATGAGTATGAAATAATGAGTATGAAATCATGAGTATAAAATCATATATATAAAATTATGTTTATGAAATCATGAGTATGAAAATAATAATCGTGTAAAGCCAAGATTTTTCATATGGGTCTGTGTGATGTCTTTTGATTATAACTAAATAATCAGATTCCTTGTATACTAATTCGTGTGAGTCTTCAATAATATTATAACGGTTCGTTAAAATTACAAGTTGTTTTATTTACGATAAGAATTTAAAAATACTATTTTAGGACTGGCATCCTATTATATTGAGTTATTCTGTCAGCAGCAAGTCGCGACTGAAGCGGCCATCTACGATCGGCTAGGTTCGGAAACACTTCGGAACCATTCAGATTCTGGTGTGCGCATCGCTCGTAAACCTTAGCGCTACCTGTCGTAGAATGCAATAACTAAGTTAACTGACATTACACCCTGTATATAGTTTCCATATGGGAATCTGTATGAAAAACAGAATCAAACGACCATAAGTTTGGGAATACTTTCCTGAGTTCGCATAATCCCACTATGAGCTGTCAAATCGAAATTATCAATATTATGGTACCTATGTGCCTGCATTAAGATTGAAAAATAATAATCTATATAGACGTTTTATTTTACGTAAAATATATGGTTTATAATTAAATACGTGGGTATTTAAGTACCTACTTACAAATCTTATGAAAAAATGGTTTTACATATTCAATAAGAGAAAATAAGCAAGAATGTATTTTTTTGGACTGGGGTTTACTGTTCAAAGAACTACTGTAAAATAACTAGTAAAGAGAATGGGTAAGTGAGGATAACGCGCCGTTATACAGTCGCAATACTAGGAATATTTATTTTTCCTTAAAAAAACATATTTATGTTACAATAATAAACGTTTGTTCAAAAAGGACTCGTTCTGCCAACGCAATAGGAAAAGCACTAGTTTACGTGTTTGGAGAAAGCGGCTGTGTTCTCATAAGACTACATAAATCTATTCACGCACAAGATTTCGGCGTTAATTTTGTTATTATTTTTTTGGTAAACTAATGTTTAAGACAAGATTTTTTATGCAAAGCACAAAGGGTAACAATTATTTTACAAGCAATAATTATTCGACTGAAGCACTCATCCACATTGAAAAATCTCCTGATAAAAGATACATGACGCCAACGGGACTCGAACCCGTGTCCCTTCGATTTCCGGTCGACCGGAAATCGAAGGGACACGGGTTCGAGTCCCGTTGACGTCATGTATCTTTTATCAGGAGATTTTTCAATGTGGATGAGTGTTTCAGTCGAATAATTATTGCTTGTAAAAGTTAATTTTGTTATTTATGTGAATTTCTGGATTCTGATGCGGTTGCTTAGAAGGCTATTTTTAAGGGTTTAATGTATAAAAATGCCATCACAAGCTTTATAAACCAAAATAATGTAAACAAAATTTCAAAGAAACAAAGGTTCTTGCTTACAGGAGCGTCTGAATCAAACACATGTATCATTAAAGCGATACACTACGTCGTGTAATATTTTAAATCGAGCCGTTATCAATAACACCCCTTACGTAGATGGCGATAAGGTTTAAATTCCCGCTTAAAACCATCCGCCTGTTTTGATTTATGCAAGAAAATAACATGGCCAAAAAGTGCCTTTTATTTTATTTTGTGGATGTTCAGGCATAATTTTTTTTCCGAATTTTATAAATCACTTATAACCACTTTATACCATAAAATCATAACGAAAATGGGTTCGTAAGTAAGAGATTTTGAACTTTAAAGCAGTTTTCATAGGCCTATACATTATTTTTTCTGGGCTTATAAAAAAACTTATGTAAAAAAATATTGGATTATTTCAAAGGCCAAGATGTATTCTACTCGCAGTATTTAATTAAGGCATCTGAAACATTTCTGGGCGACTAAATTTTCAAACCAAAAACACATGATTTTGCATTACTATGTAGTGCATTGCCTTAAAAATATTATTTTTGTTTGTGTCTGTTACTTTGGTTCAATGAACTCTGGAACTTTTGCTTAGAATTTAAGTGTCATCATTTTCAAAAGTGTTTTCCTGTAGAAGCGATAAAGTACCTATTTTATATATTATTTTTACAGAAAAAATATTTTAATTGCCATTATCGAAATTGGAATGGATTTATCGTAACCTACAACCAATTTTCACGTTTTTTACAAATATTTCATCAATCCTCTATACAAATATGTTTGCTAATGAATAATGCCGTATCCCCGAAGAAGTATGCAGAGTTGAAATACCACTGAATAACGACGACATAACTATATTTAGAGTCGGCTTTTTGCACATGTTTTTGAACATCTTTTGATATGTTACGGCAGTTACTTAGCTTTACATACGTCACCAAGGACAAAGTACAAAGGAAATAATCCTTTGGGGAATCAAGTGTCCAAGGGATCTCCGGGCAGAGGGATTAACTGTTCATGGGATCAACTGTATGGGGGATAAACTGTAGGGAAATCAACTGTTAGAGAATCAACTGTCTGGGGAATTAACGGTCTGGAGATAAACTTTATGAGGGATCAACTGTCCGGCAATCCATATGGGGGATTAACTGTATGGGGGATCAACTGTATGGAGAATCAACTGTATTGAGGATCAAATGTTCGGGAATCGACGGTCCGAGAATCTTCATGGGGTCATATATATGGATGATCAACTATCGGGGGATCAACTGCCAGGGGATCAACTGTCGGAGGATCAAGCACCATGGCAGTATGAGACGATGCTTAGTATGAATGAAACGAGGAGCGTGTGCCAAGACAGACTTGCGTGGCTACCCATCTTTCCTGTATACCCCGAAAGACGTTTTGAAAATCGTTTCATTATGCTATTAATAATGCCACGTCAACTCAACCGGTGATTTGTCAAAGAATTATAAGTGTTTTCTTCGAAAAAGCAAAAAAAGTGGGAATGGGTGAACATTAATTTGCTGTTGTGTGCAAACTTCCTATGGTACTCGTTTTTTCGAGAAAGAACTTTCAACCTCTAATGTGAATTTTTGTTGTTTGTTTTTGGGGTGTTATGCCGTGTTGCGCTAACTCCTTCTTTAGCCGACGTTTCGGACAGCGTTGCAGTGTCCATCATCAGGGCAGATCCGGTAGATCCGAAGATGTGATGATGGACACTGCAACGCTGTCCGAAACGTCGGCTAAAGAAGGAGTTAGCGCAACACGGCATAACACCCCAAAAACAAACAACAAAAATGCTTTTGGCCGTGAGAATCTAAAAACTCTAATGTGAAATTCGTGTTCAGTTTAAAATTTAAGTGCGCTGCTGAAAAAAACGGCTTAAATGATTAAAGGCTTTTATTTTAAATTATTAGATGAAATGGACTCGTCTAGTTCTGGTGCATGGATGTGGGTGACTCAATGTTTTATTTATTTACTCCATTAGGGGTTTTACATAAAACAAGTATTAATAAATCACACTTTTTCATAAAAATCTACAGAATTATATATTTATTTAAGTTATATCGATGGGATATGCATTTCAATTTATTCATATTAGCACTGTAGCAAACAAAAGATTGCAAAAAAATAAGATAGTAGCAAAATGAATCAACGTGTAAGTTGTACAAAAAATACGAATAGACTTGTGAATTATGTGATATAGCCGCTCAACGGAAAATCCAAAGATGTTTGATTTATAATAATATTTAATATAACAATATGCGAGACATTTTTTAATGATAATACCCCACAAGAATCCCAACTGTTCAGAGCTATTGGGAATAAAGTATGCCCATTTTGAATTTTTGTTGAGACGGGAAATTAAGGATATTGGGAACTGAAGGTTGGGAAGTATCAATTAACAACAGTAGATTGGGAAGTAAACCTAGCTAATCCAAGGATATGTTAATGCGATTTTGGCGTTTAGTTTTGGTGTAGTCATCAAGTTCCGGTAAGCACGAACTATTAATTAAGCTTAACCCCGTCGTATCTATTAATTAATGGGGTTCTTGTGGATTTCAACTGCCTCCGTAATTTGGCGTGCTCGATGCGTTTTGGGTTTTCCCAGTACTTCAAGAACCTATCTAAGGCGTCCTTGAGGTAATTGAATGTCAAACTATGTAATGATAAATTGCAATGCAAGCTCTTGTCGTGTATTTTCGTATTTGTTACATAATGGAAATGCCAACTTTTAACCATTTATCAAAATAAGGCCACGTATCTTCTGTTCTCCGAAAATATTTTCGCGATCTTGATAAATATAATATTACGAAAGAAAAAAGATATTACAGAGCATTTATCATCATCTCACACGACAATGGAGCTTTTTAAAACAAGTACAAAGGAGTGAAAGAGATAACATAATATAAAAATAATAAAACAAGGCAACTGACATCAGATTCCGAAAGGACTTAGGGTGAGTCAGAGTCTTCAGAATTCAAATGTAACATTGTTATCAAATCGCCAATCATCACCAATTCGTTTTTTTTTACATTTGAAGGATTTTCGTCAAGCTATGATTCTAGGTCCATTTCAGCTTTCAATAATCCAATCAGCTGAAAAGTATGACAACATAGCAGTTATGCTTTTCTGCTGATTAAAATTTAATCATTAGCTGAAACGAATCTAGAATCTGCGTTTAAAGAGGAACTTCCAAACGTAAAATAAAAAAGCGATGATTGGCGATTTGATGACAATGCTGAATTTAATTTTTTTTCTGCAAATGCTACTTCGGGAGGTGATTCTTCGACCTACAAACATAGACAATAAAAATAATAACATTTTCGAAATTTAAACTTTGTAAGCTAGTTTTCAGGTAAAAATATTTACTGGTACAATCAATTCTTTCGCAGAATTTGAACAATTCATCAAAATTTAAAAGTTGATTTTCAAGTTCTGTGAAGGATTTATTCAAGTTATATTATTATATTATTATTGGCCAGTTGTTTCACAAGACTGAAATGATGAAAAAACTTGAATAAAACCTTCACAGAACCTGAAAATCAACATTAAAATTTGAACAATCCATCACATTTCAAAGTTAATATAAAATTATTTTACATTTGAAGGATTATTATTATTATTTTTACATTCACCTGGGCCGATTGTTACAAAGTTCGTAAAAAATAACTTTTAAATTTGACGAATTGTTCTAATTCTGTAAAAAAACCCGTCCTAGGTTGTTTGTTATTGTTTGTATGCAATTTCTATGGATACATACATCAGATAATGTACGACGTTGCCACTCTTCACTTCCAGCCATGCAACTAAAAACCCTGGACAGAGATTAGTGCGATTTCATAATAATTACATTGAAGCCAAATCTAGGGAGAAGGGAAATTGCCTGGCAGCCATCTTGGGTGATTAGCTTTTGAAATGATTTGTATGTAAATTGGTACATAATTAACTATGTTTGTATTGTTAATGCAATTAAAACGGCTTATGATTTTTTGGGTATTTTATGAGAAAGAAATCGGAATTTAATTAAAAAAATTTACGTTTTGACGTTTTTCTTATACATTCCCCTTAAACCTGTCGCTTAAATTTTTATCTAGAATAGCTTCCGGCATTTTTATCCGGTAAGTTCAACCTTACACTCAATATTTTTAGTTTGACTTTTGTATTCAATGAGATAAATGCTTTTTTAATGTTTTTATCTGCAATGGTTGAGTAAATCGAAAAAAATTTCATGAACACTTTTTTTTTCGCACATTGTCGTTGCTTGTTCATTGGGCATTTCAAAAATATATTCCTTTTTTTTTATTTTCCATCATGTTGCACTATTTCAGTTAACAATTGAATAGCGGTTAAGAAATTACATTATGCTAAAATTTTTCACTGAATATGATTCTTGTATTACGCTTTGTTTTATATTTCGCATCAAGTACCTATCTCCCTGTATATAATATATGCCCCATAAAGAGAATTACGAAAATAACATTACGGGCAATGTATTGTATATACAAAAGAAGTGGATATTATTATGTACTCTTGTAAAGCAAACAATATATCGTCTGCGATGAAAGATCTACAGAAGACGTGTGATTCACACCGATTTATAAAGAAACTGATTTAACGATATAACTAACCCCAGACAGAGCACATATAAAGAAAATCGATGTTTGATCAAGTTCAGCAAAAGTGATTAAAAAATACGCTCATTTTCAGCACATGAAGACGCCAGTAACACACTTCAATCGGTTCATCTCTTCAGTTGCTCATATCTGCATGATATTTTGATACAAGTAACTAAACGTCGGGAATAATAATTCTATGCAGTCAGAGTCCTCCATCATTTGCAAAAGCAACATTTTCCGTTTTAAATGCCGTTGGGAAGAGATTTTTAAATACTGTCAGATTATTTATGTCTTTGGCTTAATTTTTTTGTAACGGTGTGGAATTAAAAACGTAGGCGTTGTTTTCCTGTCTGATGGTACTTTTTCAATCAAAAACGACCAAAAATATTTTTCCATCAAACTTCGGTACTGGGAAGTTCGATACAGCCTAGCGAGTGATACGTACTTCGTCTCGTTCCAGCAGCACGTTAACTGAGGAGACAGAGCGCATATCACATGATCCTTAGCGACTTGTAGCAGTGTGATCAGTCGCGACGTGTGATAGAAAAAAATGTAACGAATACATTTTTTTGCTCCAAATATGCTCAGGGATAGCTGTTACACCCTGAATGTATAATTATATTAAAGGTATATATTTTTTATTTTGAAAAATTTTCAACACAACGAAGTCATCTAACTTTGTATTATTTAACAAGTCTTAGCGATAACTAAATAAGAGGATATTATGGTTAGTGAACAATATTACGCGTAATTGAGAATGGTATTTTGGTTGTTTTCTTTCCTATAAGACGTATTTGTGGATGTTCTTATCTGATCTTACCTAGCACCTAGCGTATAGCAATTCTACGGATAGCAAGTAAAATAAATCTGGTTGCGCCAGTTTGCGACTTACGCCTTAATTAATAGATTTTAGACGTATATGAATTGCCTAAAAAAACATGCGTTCCTATTTCCAAATCTAATTCCCGAAACATCAATCACAGGCAAACTTATGTGTGCGCAATTGTGTTCTTGTTGGTGCAGTGTGTTATTTATTGTTGAATACGCAAGAATTTCGAATATTGGTCCACTAATACCACTCAAGCTCCGTCCGGTGAACGCGCCGTCCTGAAAACCCGCAAAACAATCGTAACGTGCATCCGCCGCAGTCAACCTGTATCATTATGGCAAATATGTTTTTAAAAACAATTAAATTTATGTGTGTGCTGTGACCATCACCATCCTTACTTCTCAAGAGGCCTTGAGAAGCAAGCATCAGAGCAAGGTAATCTGCTAATCCCTGCATTATTAGGCAATTCAATAATATTTTTTCTTCATTCATTGAACGGAAAGTAATGAACCAGCGTTATAATTTATAATACCACCTAGCATTAAGGTTTCCGGATATCATTATGATCGTTATTTATTCTTTTAGCAGTGTTCGCGTCAACTTCGGCCTTATTTCCAACCTTTATATACAATAGTTGTTGACAATCGCCTTTTTTCATAACCTTTCTGAATCCATCACAATATCCTTGTCAGTTCTGCCAGTTCATATTATTAACCCACCACAAAAACCCATCCGTGTGAAATATCAGCCATAGATAATACACAAGCCGCCATTGTCTCATTATACACCCTCCATCTACACTGCTGTCTTTATCTATGGCATGTGCTAACACTTCACTTAACCCGAGATTGTACGAAACAATGCTTTACTCTTTTTTTCTTCCTTGGAAAACTCTTTATCTATTTTTATATAACTAGTAAAGTGTTCGTAAAAAAAATCTTTGTTATAAATGTACGAGTATATCTGTATTACTTATCTAGATTATAAAACATCTTGATTATTTTAATATCCTTGATAAAAGTGTATGAGCTCACAACTAGATGGCACTAGATGAGTCTATTACAGAGGTTCCCAAACTTTTTTGCCCCGTAGACCACTTGCCAATTTTTTTTTTCCATTGACTAAAACTATTAATGTCCCATGTGATAATCATTTATTTTTTTCGTAAAAAGATTCACTTCCCTTGCCTGTCCAACTAGACGGCCCTACAGAACTGCCGCTTAAGTTCTTTGTCAGTGCTTATTCCGGTCAGTTCTTCTTGTCACATAATATCCGATTCTTCAAGGTTCCATTTCCATAGTCAAAATGTCCTAAAACTTAGTTATGGAGTGCATTTAAATGTTGAACGTCATTATTACCCTGGACGTTTTTCAAAAACAAGTTGGGGAACTAATAAAATTCGCGGCTTCCAATGTGCAATGTTTTGCTTGAATATATTAATTCTGACGAGAAAAGGAACGTGGACTCTATTTATATACCTCAATTAACAACTTTACGAAATATAAAAATACAAATATCAAATAAGTAATTTCTCAGTCTATTATATTTGTGTTAGGTCTATTGTGTCATTTACGGAACTCCTAAATGTTGACTTGAGGTAAATGGGGGTCCGCTCGTATGTACCCCCATTTGAATCTCGTGGACCCCCAAATTTTTTTCTCGCTAACATAGACCCCCAGCAAGCCGATATCGACCCCTGGGGGTCCATATAGACCACTTTGGGAACCTCTGGTCTATTAGGTTACCCATTGATGTCGTTAGCTGTGAAAAACAAATGGATAATAAATAAGGTGAGAACCTCAAGGACATAAATTCCACAATTTCAACACCAAAGAAAATGTTTTGGTTCTTGTAATGCTACGTTGTACTAGAATATATGTTTTGCCGTGTGGTATCTTAAGCAAGTCGTGGTAACGTCTACGGCTGAAGTTAAAGAAGACACTTGACTAACTGAACATATCGATAGCCAATAGCAAAGGATTTGATTTCACATCATATTCCAAGACTAATTAATTATTAATCATTGAAGAAGAAAATAATACTAATAAATCTAAAGGAAACATAAAACAGTACGAAACACAGAAAAATAAAAAAGATAAGGGTCACCACCAGGAATTGAACTCAACATCTCTTGTTTTACCGGGACAAGCTTCTTAAACCACTCGACAGTTGGGACCTATTCATTGAGCATCATATTTTCAACTATTTTTTCCCACATTTTTCCCACATTTTTGTCAACTACCTTTTTAAATGGAAACAAAGTTTCTAATGAAATTGGTTAGTAACCTAGATAATGTATTTTTATATTTTATTATTTTTTTATTTCTTGTTCTGTTCTGTTCCTAATTAAATGTTACTATTTCTGGTTTTTGTTGTATTGCCGGCAACCTGGGCGTTTATTGAACAGAACAAATCTGAAGAAAAATATACTTCCTCACTTCTTCATCTTCTACACTTTCCCAACCCTTTCATCATAGTCCCTCAGCGCCTGACATTTAGGAGCCACTATTATGCGGTTTTCCACAAGAAAAAATACATAACGTGTTTGAAACGGTGACCAGGTATGTTATCAAAATGAGATTTCAACATATCTACAAAAAGTGATACAAAGTCATGGAAAAAAACTATGTTAAATAGGTAACATAGGTAACTATTTAACATAGTTTTTGTTTTATCACTTTTAATGACTCTTATCACTTTTTAAATGTGTGTTTAATTGTCACAAAAACTATGTTAAATAGGTAATACAGGTAACTATTTAACATAGTTTTTGTTTCATCACTTTTAATGACTCTATATCACTTTTTAAAGGTGTGTTTAATTGTCACAAAAACTATGTTAAATAGTTAATACAGGTAACTATTTAACATAGTTTTTGTTTCATCACTTTTAAAGACTCTATATCACTTTTTAAAGGTGTGTTTAACTGTCACAAAAACTATGTTAAATATGTTACATGGGTAACTATTTAACATAGTTTTTGTTTCATCACTTTTAATGACACTTTTTAAAGGTGTGTTTTATTGTCATTTTGATGAAATATCATGGGACCGTTTGAAACAGGTCGCGTGCGTAGTTCTCGATGAAAGTGGTTCGGGCCGTCTCAAATCGAGTCCTTACTTCTTATGATGGATCCCATTTGTCGTCAACCCAAAATACAAGTATCCCATATTCCATTTCAGAGAAGAATAATTACTTTGATTGTATCCAATTACTTGCTTTCCAGAAATAATGGCATTCCCTTTATGGAGATCTCAAAATATCACATCAAAGGAAATGAAATATTTCCAGAAGTTAAATTGCCTCCAGCATCATAATACGATTTATTCTAGCGAGGAACTTTAGATCTAAGACATAATTTTCAGCTTACCTCAGCGATATCGTTGAAAGAAATAAACAATATTACTATTAAGTTGTGAATCGTAAATCAACCTCTATTATTGATTTTAGTTAAAACAGCGTTACTAATAAACTTCTTGAAAATTTAATACAATTGATAAATTTAATACAATTGATAAATTTAATACAATTGATAAATTTAATACCATTGATAAATTTAATATAATTGATAAATAACTGTGTACGTGAAAACTCTACTAACAGAAACGTAAAATAGAAACTGACATAAAATAATGGTGACCGGATAACTCATCAAAATGATAATTTATCACATCTTTAAAAAGTTATAAAAAGTTATGGAAAGTGATGAAATAAAAACTTTATTAACTGGGTTAAGTAGGTTAGGTTAGGTTAGGTTAATTTTTTTTATGGTTTTTAATGACTTTACATCACTTTTTAAAAGTGTGTTGAATTGTCACTGTGTTGAGTTATCATGGAACCTAGGCGGTGACCGGATAAATCATAACAATGATAATTCATCACATCTTTAAAAAGTTATAAAAAGTCATGGAAAGTGATGAAACAAAAACATTACTTATTGGGTTTAGTAGGTTAGGTTAGGTTAAAAAAAAATTTCATCGTTTCTAATGACTTTTTATCACTTTTTAAAAGTGTGTTGAATTGTCACTGTGTTGAGTTATCATGGAACCGTTATAGGCATGAAAAAATTCACAGTGTATCTTTAAATGGAACTAAAGCATGTGTCGTGAGATTTTTGCTCTATTTCAAACGATTCGTGTTTGATTAAATATTTTCCCCATTTTCGCATAATTATTGTCGTTTTTTTAATATTAGCGCGCTCCTATTCTGTGTATTTGTAATCGAGCAAAATCTGTTTTTACCAATGTATCAGTGGGTAAATACCTCCTTTGTGCTTATGCGTAAATGTGTAATCCCTGTCTGTTTTCTTGTTTGTTCTACATAACCTCTCTTTTTTATAATTTGTATATAAAAATACCAATGCAAAATTGAATCTATTAACTCCCACCTATGTATTGTAAGTTCCTCTCATCCTAAAATGAGTTTTGTCTCAACTCATTGGGTAAGTAATAATTCTCATACTCAACTAATCTCCAGCAAGAAATGCGAATAGTAAAAAATAATAAGGCACTGATAGTTGTTTAAAATTAAATATTTTTATTGGGATTATTTCGGTCCACTGTAATATCAACTCATCGCACATATTGAATTATATACACGAAGAACAAACTATTAGTTATTCTGGACTGGTGGCTACTCAAATACAACAATATACATACGTCTTTTATATTGGCCTAGTGACCCTGACAGGAACACTACTTAGACTACTGAGAGATGTTAAGCTGGGATCCTGAACCAACAAACCCTACATCATCGGATACACAGATAAATTAATACTATCGATGAATAGATTAGAAAACAGGTCTGCCGCCAGGCAACTGAATTTAAAGAAAATTTTACAATTTTTTTTTTTTTAAAGTCATCCAAGATCATCGCCTCCTGGGGTCCCTGTTCTCAGCTACTTCAGTGGCATCCGTGGACGCATTAATCGACCCCTATCGTAAGAAACCAATTTAGTTAATTTATCTGATTACGTAATTTTGTAGAAAAAATTTCTTCACTATTTCCATGGCTGTACGGAACCATCTAAGAGGCACACCGGCAGACCGGCTTAAGGCTAAGCGCAAATTTTCGCTACGAAGTAGTTTTATCTGTGTATCCGATGATGTAGGGTTTGTTGGTTCAGGATCCCAGCTTAACATCTCTCAGTAGTCTAAGTAGTGTTCCTGTCAGGGTCACTAGGCCAATATAAAAGACGTATATTGTTGTATTTGAGTAGCCACCAGTCCAGAATAACTAATAGTTTGTTCTTCGTGTATATAATTCAATATGTGCGTTGAGTTGATATTACAGTGGACCGAAATAATCCCAATAAAAATGATTAATTTTAAGCAACTATTCTTGCTGGAGCAATCCTAATGAGTTGAGACAAAACTCATTGTAGGATGAGAGGAACTTACAATATATAGGTGGGAGTTAATAGATTCAATTTTCCATTGGTATTTTTATATAAAAATTATAAAAAAGAGAGGTTATGTAGAACAAACAAAAAAACAGACAGGGATATACACATTTACGCATAAGCACAAAGGAGGTATTTACCCACTGATACATTGGTAAAAACAGATTATGCTCGATTACAAATACAGAGGATAGGAGCGCGCTAATATTAAAAAAACGATAATAATTATGCGAAAATGGGGAAAATATTTAATCAAACACGAATCGTTTGAAATAGAGCAAAAACCTACAACACATGCTTTAGTTCCATTTTAAGATACACTGTGAATTTTTTCATGCCTATAACATATTTAATTTTGACCTAGTTTCGCCATCTTTAAGGCCGGCTAGAAGACAATGTTTTAAAAAGGTTCAACTGCGGATTTAAATTCCCCAGGGACTGGTTCTTAAACTGCTGTGAACTTTTAAAACTTAGTTTGACTGAGGATTTTACATTCCTTCCCATCATAACCTCGCCAAATGCCGATTGGGAAGGACCAACATTTGTTTCGTATATTAATTGCTGTAATGTCATCCAATTTCAGAGAAATTCGCATATGTTCGCAGATGTGTACGTGATTGCTGCCGAAACGTAAGTGCTGTTAAAATGCGTTGTACGTGTTGACACAATGCGTTGTCTTCGATGATGAGTCTTCAGCTCGATCTGATGTCGGAAAGTTGATTTAATTTCCGCTTCCAAGATTTGCATTAATTCATTCACGAAAACAAAAGTGAAAATCAAATAGATTTTATTAAAAAATAACGCCATGTTTTCATTAGCTTGTTCATTACCATGTTAATGAAGTAAAAGTTTTAAAAAACTTCGCGAAATTTACTGGAAATGCCTGGGGTTGGCTTTTTCTTCAACGGCTTTACCTCGTGGCTCTGTTCCAAGCGTTCTTCGTTCTTTTATGCATAATGTAGTTACGTATTCTCAGAAAATTGCATTTTCCGTACCTGAATCGAAGCTGACTAACCCAACCTCACTTTGCATCACCGAAGTTTGTTCGTAAGTGTTTGCTCTTTGAAAATCGCTATTCAAGGTCTCTCATACTAGTTTGTTTGAAGAAGTGTCGATTCCATGGTATTTTTCAATTTTCGTGACAAAGAGTTTCGTATTAAATTATTGACTGAAGTCACAAAAACTACGGATTTGGAAGCATTTGTACACACTTAATAATAAAGTAGTGAAATTTTTTTTCAATTGATAAACAACCGTGTATGCGAAATCTTAGTGATAGAAACGTAAAATAATAACTGACATTTTGTCGGGAAACTCACGCGCATGGCGCATGCGTAAATCTGTCTAAATGCATTTTTGCTAGTTCTTTCGCATTACAGATGAACATATTTTTATTAGTAATAATTCTAAGTAGAAATTATACAGTTATTATTCAATGTGTAACTAAAATATCGTTTAATGATTGGTAAGTTATTTTTTATTAGTAAGGTTGATAGTGTTTACATTTTATGTTACTGGTTTAAAAATATTCTACTAGTTTTATTTAAAATAAAATAATTTATATGATGACTTTTTTAATCTCTACTCAGATAAAGGACGGCTCGGCCCCCCCTGATAGTTCATTGTGTTTATAAAAAAAGACCAAATAAATACAATAATAAGAACTGACAGAACATGTATTTACATTCGAGCCCTAAAGTAGCATCCTACCTTATCATATAAGTAATTGAAAAATTGCTTTTTCATATAACCAGTGAAAAACAGATACTACTTCAGGATTCCGTCAAGCTCCAAACCTAATAACTAAAGATTTACACCATAAAAGGCAATAGTACTCACCTTTTCATTGTTGTTTTTTTTAACATATAGGCTTGAAATGAGATAAATTTATATGTGTGTGGACTATTTGTCGGAAATAACATAACAAAAGTTGACGCATCGTAAGTTTGCTAAAAATGGCATCTATAAAAATTCACATGCATAAGTTATATATTTGCAGTTTACTCAAAACAGTAGATTGTCAGGAGTATCAGGTGGTTGACGTTTCAACTCCCCTAACCATTGTCATTAGAATGAGAAACAATGTTGATGAAATTATGTTGAGGAAATTTGTGGATTACGCCTTCATGTTCGTGTTATGAACTTGTTTTATTATTTTGTTATATTCAGATTGAGATACTTGCTGACTCACAATGTAAGCCACAATATAGCACCAAAAGAAAATGCATCTACAGAAGTGAATTACAATGATTTAGGTACATCCCGTTTAGGTACATGTTCGTACATAGTAAATTTTGTTTAAGGCGACGTAAGACGCTTATAACGGGGGTTTGCTCGACGCTTACATTTTAATTATTTCTGATCAACGTATTACTAAAATATCTTAAGTTTCTAAAGGGATTCTAAGAGATGTAAGCCATTTATATATAAGATTAATAAAAACAATACCTTACCATTTAAACATTTTATGTAAAACGGCTTGTAAATTTTATGAAACATTTTTCTACTTACTATAAAATTATCTGTGAGCACCAGATTTGATTTTTCTAGACGAAGAATTAGTAATTTCCCGAGGGATCCCTCTAGAAAAATTGAGATTTTGAGAGATAATTAAAAGAAAAAATTGATTTTCTAGGCCTGCTGGGGCAAAGTCGTTATGATTTACACTTTATTCTTGATGTTTAATAGGGCAAAATCAACCGAAGGTCTGTCCAAAACATCAGGGCCGCGCGTCGCATATTTTTGTGCACGGCTGCTCAACATAATGTGACCAGACAGTTTTTTTTTATTGCGGTCCATCTCCTCTTCCTAACTAATCTAATTAAATCTGTAATCGTAATCCTTTATTTTAAAAAATAATTGCTAATGGATTCCATGCTACACAATGATATTGGCTTGGACGTCAATAAACGAACAAATTTAGTATATTCGTCATACATTTTTCCACAATAAGGATGGTAGTCGATTGAATTCAAATAGTTAAGTTATTCTAAGCCCGGAATGTTTTGTCTTCCTTTTAAAAAAACGTGTTAAATAAACATTTCAAAACAACAAGAAGCATTTTTTTCAAAGCAGTTTCGAAATTTTCAAAGTACCCACCGTAGAGTGGGGACATCAGATAGGAGTATATTATGCACGGGTAACTTGGAACTGAATACAAAAACATCCGGAGGGAATAATAAATACGAATGAGCAGACGTAACCTCCCAGGGGGGGTTTAAACCACCCCTGCTTTCTTGCATAATTATTTGTAGAGCCTACAAACTCTGGATTGTTGCCTTTTTGCACAATTTTGTTTCAATTGGCGTTATTATTTTAATACTAAAAATTTTTTTGAAGACTTGTGTCGCGTCGTTTGAAAATTTGTTACATATCATTGAGGTTTATACAGATTTTTAAGGTCGGCCATGATATTTTATTGAAAAAATTAAGTGACATCGGTTTCTCTCAGAATTTTCTCGCTTTCATGGCTAGCTATTTAAATAATCTTCGTCAGCATGTCAGTTACGGACAAACTCTGGGGTTCCCCAGGGATGGGACCTAGGGCCACTCCTCTTTTTTTTATCCACTAACGACATTGGCAAGACTATTAAATGCTCAAAATATACGTCTTCGCTGATGATATCTAACTTTTCGTACTCGTATCAAAAGTCACAGCGATCCCATTATTCTGCAGAATAATCTCGATTATCTTGGAACTGATCAATTTACCCTTCATCATCCAAAAATGGATTCTCGTAATATTTATGGGATCCAAATGGGCATTACTGTTCCTCTTCCACAACAATGAACCGAAATAAAATAAGGCGAAAAAATTAGATGAGGGACCCTGGCGTTAGTTTATGTGACAATGTCTCTCACGCCAATAAAATGCTTGAATTTATTCTCGGCAATGCGAGATCGTTTTCTTGAGGAATCAAAATAAGACAAACATCAATGAATGAAACACATGTTCTCAGAATCTTGGAGTAAAGTAAAGTTATTGGAGCTCATTTTATAAACCTCATAATCTCACTCACAACCCGACAGTTGCTGTCATTTTTAAATACTGTCATTCTATGGCACACGCAATCTTACGAAATTTTTGGCACAAGTGACGCAACGTTTAAAGTCTCAACGGGCGTGGCGAGAGTCGAAACTATATCCCTTGGCTAGTTGCGGGAGACTGGCGTCGCCAACGAGCTTACAAAATGTCGGCAACGTGTGCCTTTATACGAGCCTTTGCGCAGATGTATGGCGGTAGACGCCAAGGTATTTAAATTGGCGAAAATCAGCGAGATATTTGCGCATCCTTGAAAGAACGGCGTTAAGAAATTTTGTTACATTGTGTTCTTTTATTGTTTTTGAAGTGAACTTTTTCAACTTAACTGAATTTTTCTTTTCTGAAGTCGTTTAAAGAATTTCAAACATGCTGTGTGCATGCACAACAATTCCTTTTATCTGATGATCGTAAGTACTTCTACATAGGTGCCAGTCGTTGGTACTTCTACTAACACATGCGATGATATTTATGCATAAAATAATAAATAACCTATAATCAAAATACCTTTCAAACAAAATTATACACAACAATGACATCTGCAGATACAAGAACGTGAAAATAAATTGGGATACCAAAAAGGAGTAATTCTATACACAAAACAGTTTACTATACAAAGGAAGCAATATTTTAATGCGCTGCCGGAAATAATAAAGTCTGCGCCAATTCAAGCTGATTTTAGGAGTGGTACTAATAAAAAAATTTAATAAATAGTAAAAATGTATATATGCAATGTAAAAATGGCTGAAATAATATAAATAAAAATAATAAATTATCCAAGTATAGTTTATTTGTAAAGCAACCCAATTATATAATAAATACTCGTACTTCCAAACATTCTTGACTTTAATTCCCTTGTAACATTCACTTGATTTATTTACTTTGTGAAATAGGCACCATCCCTAATCTTAGCGAAGTAATTATAAATAAATACGCCAAAGCAAAACATGTTTCTAAACGCGAAGTTCTAGAACAAACGGAGTAAACTATATTACTTTCCCAAGGGTTAACATTAATTTCAGATAAATCGTATTAAGAGGCTGAGTATTATGTATAATCTTATTTAAGATGATTAAATTATTGGAAGTCATCTTCGTTATTATTAAAAAAAACATATTTCTTGCTTTGAAAGTTTTAAAAAAATTGGCATATTAAGGCTGGCCGCATACATACGTTTTTCGTATTCGATTTCCGAATTCGTTTTCCGTATTCGGACATCCGAATGCACGGAATCAGTAGAAAATACATTAACTGCCGCACACGTTCGTTTTAGTTCCGAACGGAATAAATTCCTTACGCACGTTCCGAATGCGAGCCGGCGCGTTCGGAGAAACCGAATGGAAAAAACCTAATGACGTCATGTGGAACGCAGCTATTGCATACAGTTTGTTTGTGCCGACGCAAACGTACGGAAATTTCCGTTCGTAATTCAGTGTTGCCAACGGATCTTGACCTAATATCGCCGTTTCTCATACATAAGGTAGCGTAAAGTAGCCGAATTTGCTATTAGGTGGGACATGTTTAAAATTGATGTTTTTACGTGAAAATAAAAATTTCGTGGGGGGAGGGTGGCTAGAGAATTTAAAAAAAATAAAAATTGTCCCCAGAAAATAAAAAAAAAATTCATGGGGAGGGTGGCTAGAGAATTTCAAGAAAATATAAAATTTGTCCCCAGAAAAATAAATTTCATGGGGGGGGGGTGGCTAGAGAATTTCGGGACATGTTTAAAATTGATGTTTTTGAAGTAGCTTAATTGGCGACCAGTCACCTTTTAGATTTTTTCGGCGCCGATTCTCGCTCTGAGTAGCCTAAATGGCGATATATCGCCCTTGTTGGCAACACTGGTACTGACGTTTATACATTTCGAATGAAGAAAAACGAACGTTTGCGCTAGTCTCACGGAATTCCGAATACGGAAAACGAATTCAGAAATCGAATACGGAAAACGTATGTATGCGGCCAGCCTAAATACTGCGTAAATGTAAATGACTGAGCGTAGCGAATCATTCGACAATTTGGCGTTTCATCTGTATATCTGTATATTACGTTCCGGTTCCGGTTGGTAGCCGTGTTGGATACTACCTTTTATCACGCCAGAGTTCAATCCAGACACGATTTGACGATTTAATTAAAAGTCTGTGGCAAAAGAATAAACATTATGTCGTTGGTAACAAAAAACGTTTTTATAAACGAAAATCAAGATTTATACCAGAAATTGATGTTTTTTTTATATATTAAAGTTACATCTTATTTAATAGCCTTATTTTGAAAATGAAAACTTCGTAGTCGCTGTGCACCCAGGCAGATAGTAAATTCCCAAGGTTTATATGTCTACGCTCAGGCTGCTAGTATGTATTTTGTAGGAACATAAAAAGTTTGACAGAAATATCATATGTGCTGATATTCAAAACGCACCTATGGGATTCATTTCGGACTTACTATTTATTGGCAAGTATCATTCGAACGGGCGGATTTAGCAAGAAATTTAAATGCCGTCTATTAAAAGTGTGATGCAAGTTTTTCTTACATTTTTAATGGTAGTTCATTTCACAAAAGCACTATAAAACACCGCCATTATTAGGTTTTGACATAAGAAGACAATCATAGCAACCGGAACCAGTGGGACTACGGCATCCCCAATTAGGGTATGTTGTGAGGCTGAAGGTAGTGGTGAAGAGAAAGAGACGCGCGAGATGAAGGTTGGGAAGCACCTGGCCATTCAGATCTGGTCACAAAACACTGATACGACCTTTAATGGTTATCATTCGCCCAGAAGAATTTACCACATTAATGTGTTTGTTTTGTTACAAAAAGAGTTTTGTGCTCTCTGCCTAACCTTACGGGAAAATTTCATGATGGTTATTTAGACAGAAATATTGAAAATATGTAATGTAGATATTTATTTTTAAAAAACCAAACATTCCCTTATTATGAATAACCTGATAATATTCTTACTACAAACAGAACAAGCGAAAATTTTAGCTTGTACAATGATGGTGGACTTAGCCAGCGGACGAATTAAACCCATAACGCCTGGGTGGGAACCAGACGTGTTTGTTCACTCAGCTGCTAACCAGTCATATTTGCATGCATACTAATATCACAGATTTTGTCAAATTGTTATTATTACCTGTTTTTTTATATAACAATCTGAAATTTCTACCTGACCTTTGAATACACACAGAGAGGAGCGTGTACAATTTAAACTGGACAGATACAATAACGGTTGTTTGGTTTAACATAAATTCAACACGCGGCCAATTCTAATCTAGTAAAAACGAAACGTTACCATTTAAAAATCCTGCATATTCGCGTGGTATTAATGGCAGCACGTAAAAATTCAGAAATCTCTGCATTTCCTGCTATTCATTTAAACAAACTTACCACCACGTCGTTTCTCCGCAGAAGTAGAAAGAATTGACACAACTCCCTCTTGACACACACTAATTGCTTTATCCACACGAATACATCTTCTCATGCACTCTCTTTTGCTTTTCTGATTTTTGACAAAACCAGGCTCAACTACTCGATACGCTTCTTCGTTCTATGTCTTGCCCGGGTCTCGTTCTACTATTCACTTTTGCGTCGTATATTTTCTAGACACTCCTTTCTACGTCCATTCGCTCTAAATTTACAAACCATAGCAGATAATATACTGGCAGTTCTGTGAACAGTCGTAGACCTAGCTTCCAAAAAATAATGTTTCATATTTTCTCTTATTTAATAAATCAAAACCAAAATTTCCTCACAAATCATCAGATTCGTAAGCATGTATTTGAGTATTGTTATTATTTTTTTATAATGACAAACTAATGTTTATACGACAAGGTTTTAAACATAGCATAAAGGATAACAAATAATTAGTCGCCTGAAATATCAATAGAAATAGAAAATATCTACCGAGTAAAAATAAATGCCGCCAATGGGAATTGAACCAGTACCTTCTGATGTCCGGTCAGTTCCTCTGAACCACTGATCTATGTCGGCTGCGCCGACTGAGTCAGCTGAGCCGACATAGCTCAGTGGTTAGTGATATTTCAGGTGACTAATTTTTTTTTTTTTTTTTTTTAAAAGAAATTTAAAAATTATTGCTTATATTTATGTATTTGAGTACCTACTTAATTATAATTAATTTATCTCAAAAAATATTTATTTTATAGAAATATACATTTTTCCGAAAAAATCTCACTATCTCAATGACAATTATTTTTTTAACTTTCTTCATGCAGGTAGGTATGTACCATAATATTGAAAAAATGCCAATCTGGAAATAAACTCAATGATTTCACATTTGAAAAAAGAATCTTTAATAATAATATTTGGATGATTTACATAGCGACGTTTTTGTGCAAAATCACCGCAAGGGCGCTGTACAAATAAGTGGAGATAATATACAGTACCATATTTACCTGGTAGGTCCGTGGTTTATTGAACCGGAAACGAAACGTACATACAAATTTACGGACAGATGAAATGCGAAACGACTGAATTATATAGTACATAATTGCCGCCTGTTTCAGAACTGTTGAAACCATTTAATTACCAATCGAAAAGCTGGTTGGCTGAAATGGCTTTAGCCATATTTGGTGACCTGACCAGATCCTAACCTTTAAGCACTTTCTATAGCCTCACAATAGATATTCCCGATAGGGTATACCATGAACCCACTAGCTTGGGGCAACTGGATCTCTTGTGTCATGTAAAGGCTAAATGCACAGTGTCTGTATGTCTACACATTTCTTACCATGTCTTATTCCTCTCTCCTTACCTTTACAAATAATAGAACAGTATGACCTTCCCAAACAAGAATGGGAGAAGATAAAATTTCTCTATTTTCTCAGCTTAAGCCCTGAGTTGAGATATATCGTGCGCCGAAGGGAAAAGGGTCTTAACTCAAAAAAAATCCAAAATGACGTACACAGTAGTAAAGTTGATTTCTTGATGCATCGTTTGGTAAATTTATCTTTGTGTTTAGCATAAAAAAATATGCCTTTAAAAAAAAGTTTTACCAAATATAAATAATACAATATCTATTTTAAAATATCTTTAAAACTTTAAAAAAATCTTTGACTGAATATTGAACCTTTCCCTCACAGTAATACCGATCGGGTAGGACCCACATTTATTTAGCATATTAACTGCTGTGATGTCATCTGATATCAGAAAAATGCGTATATTATGTCCGCTTCATTGCCACCAAAAGTTGACCGAATGCGTTGTCATCGACAACGAGTCTATTTGCCGAGTTTCAGCTCTATAGCATCTCAGAAAATGGGTTGATTTTCGCTTCCGAGATTTGCATCATTCATTTTCGAAGACAAAAGAGAAATTCAAATAAATATATTTAAAAATAGTCTTAAACAGCACTTTGTAGTCTACGTACTCAAGAAATACTACTAATAATTTATCTGTAAATTCTATACGGATGGTTAGTAAAATATTACATCCATTTATTTATCTGTAAATTGTTTACGGATAGTTAGTAAAATACTATATCTAATGATTTATCTGTAAACTCTATACGGATAGTAAATAATAATAATTAATGTTAAGAAATACCAACATGCATGTAGTTAAAAGTACAGTTTAAAAGCCAGTGAAGGAATTTTCTAAATTAGTACCTACCTATTTCACATAGAACTTAAAAGCTTACAGTGTTTGGAACCTTTTCAATGAAACCTTACATATTTTCCAGATGAATCATTCGAAGTATATCTTGCGTTTGTAGACTACAAGGTGTATGTATTTGGTAATAATCAGGATATAAATGCTTGATACGTATGTCGCTTTTTTGTCAAAAATTTATCATTCATTTTTCAAAAATTATTAATTCGCGAACCTAAAAAAAAAAACACAATGAAAATTTCGCATACCTGATATTTGGCGTACAGCTTACTTATTTTGCAGAAAAAACATGGCTTAATTTTGAAACAAACTGAATGTTTTTAATAATTGACTTAAACCTTTTTTCCGCCATTTAAAGATGTGACGCTAAGGAATTTTGAAGATAAGAATGTTTGCGAGGGTCTCGGAAGGAAATTGCATTTCTTGAGTGTCTTTGTAAGGTGAAGGGTGTTTGTTGAATATATACATATTATATGTAATATATATGTAAGTGCAGAGGTGGTTTTTCTAAATTATACATAAATAAAATTCCACCTACTGGAAAGACACACGTCAAAAAGATCTATTTTTAATAGATTAAAAATGTTGAGTGCGTGCTCAAAAGTTAGGTAACGTAAGATTTTGTCGTTTGTAATTACAGTTAGTAGGTGTAATTTAAGTAGATATTATTATTTTCTTCAATGGTTGCAACATTACTTTGTAACGTCATTGCATTCGTGTTAAAATGTGAACAGTTAGTAGGTGCAATTTAAGTAGATGTAATTCTTTGCCTCAATACTTGCAACATTACTTTGTGGCGTCATTGTATTCGTGTGAAAATGTGAAGAGTTAGGAGGTGCAATTTAAGTAGATATAATTCTTTTCTTCAATAGTTGCAACATTACTTTGTGGCGTCATTGTATTTTGTGTGAAAATTAAACAGTTTGTATACATCACTTTCAATTATTAATAATCTACGTTAATTTTCATAATCCTGACAAAGAAGCCATTGAAAAAATAATGAAAGGAAGTTAACATTTCAGCAAAAATAGCATACAATCTCATTATTACAACCCATAACTTTGAAATTAAAATTTGAATTTTTTCGCCACTTTTCTTCCCCTCGTATTTATGAAACTTTGTCAAGAACAAGTGTGTTCCTCTGCAATCCACAATAAGGTGCAGCAGTTACCTGTCTGACATAGTTGTTCGGTAACTGGAGCATATTCACCAGGTTTCCCCCGCAGTCTCCCACCCCTCTCTTTTCCCATCTCCTGAACGATGGAGTTGAAGTTTTTATAATGTTGGAATGAGGCCGATCCTGAAAGTAGCTACTTAGGGCGATAAATAAAATTTCAAAGAAACAAAGGTTCTTGCTTACAGGAGCGTCTGAATCAAACACATGTATCATTAAGGCGATGCACTACGTCGTGTAATATGTTAAATTGATCCGCTATCAATAACAACCCTTACGTAGATGGCGATAAGGTTTAAATTCCCGCTTAACACCATCCGCCTGTTTTGATTTATGCAAGAAAAAAACATGGCCAAAAAGTGCCTTTTATTTTATTTTATGGATATTCAGGCATAAATATTCAATTTTTTTTTCAATCATTTTATAAATAACTTAATTTTCTACATTATAAAATAAAATCATAACCGAAAATGGGTTCGTAAGTAGGAGATTTTGAACTTTAAAGCAGTTTTCATAGGCCTTTACATTATTTTTTTCTGGGCTTATAAAAAGACTTTTCTAAAAAATACTCGAATATTTTAAAGGCCAAGATGTATTCTACTCGCAGTATTTAATTAAAGCATCTGAAACTTTTTTAGGCGACCAAATTTTCAAACCAAAAACACATGATTTTGCATTACTACGTATGGCATCGCCTTAAGAATTATTTGTTAAAATATGCTAATTAAATATAAATTTAATGCGACCTCTTTATTCGCAATCGAGAATCTTTACCATTCGGCCACAGGGGCCGTCTATTATACATTAGATGAATTGCCTTAAAATTTCACTTTTTTTCTGGGGAAACCATTTCCTATTCATGAATTCAAATCCAACCCGTAAATAACTCTAGTACCGAATAAAAAAGGTCGACAGACAGAAAATAAAAGCGTAGGTGTTGCAGAACAACGTATTCTACAAGTGGCCCACTAGCACCAGGCGAACAAGGCCGCTTGTACAATGTTTGTACAAGGTTTGTACAATATAAAATGTTTGACATTGTACAAAGAACGCTAGCGAAATTTTATCCGGTAAGACATTCGATATCGGTGTGAAGTAAATATGGATCAAAATTTCCAATATATTTTTCTACGTGTTTACCTAAGCGCTGAAAATAAAATCAATGAAAGTGTGATATTTAAATCACAATAAAAAACTAAAGTCATCAATTTTTGACAGGCCAAGATGTCAAACAAAACGTCTGTAACCAAGTGAGTCTTCCGACGACCCCATACATTTTTCTGTCTTATGGGCATTTAAACTATAGAAATCCTAATTATTCGGTCAGTTATTGATGGTAACTTATTTATTTGCTCAGAAATACGTAAAATACTAATATGATATGTCAAGTATTTAAGCTAACATAAGGAGGATAGTAATTTTGGGTACTACCTACTCCCCCACTTGGCTGCAGGATAGTTAAAAGATACCTTCTGACTCCTGGGCCCTAGCTAGTAATGGTGATTATTTACTTGAAATCTAAGCCAGAGACAAGTTAACCACTCAGAAGCTGTGGGATTGTGAGATCTGAGCCCATGGGATTTTGGCATCGAGTGCATTGAAATGTTTACAATTTTATATTTAAGGGTTATAAGCAATGATTGCAAATAATAATTTCTTAAATTACAGTTGTTTACAACTAGATAAAATAAAAAAAGTTTATTATAATCTGAAATTATTGGAAATAATATCTTGACACAAAAGTATGTTTTAAACATCAATTTTGTTTGCAAGACTTAGGTTCGAACTTTTAAAGCTGTTTTTTTTCTGGATCTATGAAGCTGAAAGGGCTGAAATGTTGAATACATACTATAATGTATAGTTTGAAGTTGAATCAATAATAAAATCTTAGTAAAAGCGCCATTGGGGAAAAATCACCATTCTCATGGGCACAAATGCAAGACATGGGTTCGAACTTTGAAAGCTGTTTTCTCAGGATCTATGCAGCCGAACGGACTGAAATTTGGATAAATAATAGAATGTATGGTCTGAAATTATTCTGAAAATCTATATCATTGTTATATTCATTTTCTTAAGTATTTAGGCGAGGAATTTGCTACATTTTGTAAATGTGAATGGTAACATTGAAATATGTCCTTATACCTAGTGTGTCGAGTGGGTACTATTAAATTGACCAGACTCAGAAGCTTGCAGCATTTGAATTCACAACACTGGTAACACAGTTCGCTTATCTTACGCCGATTCTCAAGTGTGTGTATTTTTAAAGTATTTATTTTTTTTTAATTTTGTTCATTTGTTCTGAGGAGATGTTGAACGATAAATTAATAAATCGTTTGAAACGGAGCCCGAATATACGTACTTTATTTAATAGTGCGCAATTAATGACACTGTACAAATCACAAGTGCGCCCCACTGTTGAATTCCGACATCTACCTCTGACCAGTAACCCTAAAATACTTTAAGAAAATCTGTTGACTTTGATAGATTTTCCGTTTGATAGATTTCCTTATACACACTGCTTCCAATTTTTATAGAACAGATAGGAATTCTGTCCTCGTTTTACCAGTATTTCAATGCAAGATACTCTAACGAACTAGCGTCAATGATCCCTTTAGCACTGGTAAACGTAGTCAGGAAACACGCCGAACGCACGTCCAACATTTGTATACGGCTTTTTATTTATTTTCATATGCGAGAACGAGTCTATGTTTCTTCCTACATCAATTCAATTCAATTCAGTTTATTCATTTTAAAAACATTACAAAGTTGTTAATTTTAATGCGTTTTTAAAATACATTTGGTAATAAGAATTCTTACATTAATATAAACAGTGTGTATATCAACTATACCAGTAATAATAGAGCTTGCCTTTTAAAGGAAGCTTCATTGATGCTAAAAATGTCGATATCCGAATTGATTCTGTTCAACAGCAAGATTGCTCTCCCCACAGGTATGACCATTGGCAAGTTAGTCCTGCAGGCTGAGAGATAGAATAGTTGTGGATATCTTCATGTCCCAGGTTAACTTCTTCATCTCACCAAAAATTCACTCCTCACAGCATCTTACGGAAATCATTTTGCGGGGGTCATTACTTACTAAATCTAGTAGTTGATCATCTATCATTTTAACAACAAAACGATTAATAAAAAAGCCTATAAAAGCCAAACGTCACAACAAATATAACCTTAAAAGTCATAATAGCTCGTTATAAGGCCTTTCACGGCTGCCATCTTTCTTAAGCACGTCCCACACAGATCTGGACAGCGCAGATCGGCGTTGCGTGAAGAGCATAAGACTGAGTTTCGTGTGACAAGGTTATTTCCAATGCACCTATTTAAATATAAAACGTATGGATTGTACGTTGTCCGGATGCTTGCGTTGCGTACGTGCTTACTTTGCGTACCTTAAGATAAAACTAAGAAATTCGCAGCTATCCCGATTTCCCCCTCTCCTGATTCAGAAACAACGCAGCTGACTTTAACTGATTTCCGGAAAGGTATGAACAAAATGGAATCCAATATTTACCGAAAACTAGAAGTAGAAAACTTAGAAAAAAAGAAATCAATAGAGTTCATTAGTTCAAAATATGACGAACTTATCAAAAAAATTGAGATGGTACTAACTAACAATAAAAAAATGGAAGTTAAAATGGAAATCATCGAAAGTACCGTGACAAATTTACAAAACCGTATCCAGGCATTGGAGATGGACGCGGAACACAAAAACAGGGAGGCAAACTTAAAGTGCCTGGAATTTCGAGGAATCCCTGAAATTCAAGAAGAGTCACCAGATACATTAAAAGACATTATATACAATATAAGCAAAACAACAAACTACAGTATAGGATCAAAGGACATTGAAACAATCTACAGAGTTATGCCAAATTAAAAACCTATTCAGGCCAAGGATATCAAACCAATGACTGTAATTGTAAAACTAACCTCAGAAACACTTAAAGAAAATTTGCACTGTGCAATAAAAAAAAATTTATAGGAGTAAAAACATTGAAGGCAAAATAAGTACAAGTGTTATAGATATGTCAGGTCCCAGAAACCCAATATACGTTTCGGAACACTTAACCAGGTTCCAGACCCTTTGATGAAATTGTAATTATGTGTAGTAAGTAAAAATCGAGATTAATTATGGCACAGCTGCCCAGCAACTCACAACACGTTTCTCTTGCTTTATCTCTAACCTGATTTGCAACGCGATCGAAATCACAGCACGACTTTTTTCATACTAAAACTGAAATTTTTAAAAGCTTTTGGCACAGGAGTGCAGGACGTGTACAAAGGTGTAATAGGAGTACGAATGCAGGAAATTCAATTAATCAAGAACTGAGTGCATTAATTGTCAATAATTTATTTCACAGGAAACAATGCTAGAAGTTCATAATGGCGTACTGACACAAACAATGAGTAACATAGAAAATATCAATACCATGAAACTTGTTTACCATGCACTAGTTGATTCATAGCTTTCCTATTTATTTATTTATTTATTAATCTTAAGTTAGCTCACATCTTCGTGTGTGCTAATAGTTTTATAAACATATAAACATGTACATTGTTTGGCAAACATAATCTTTCTGTAAATATTTCAATAAAGTCACAAAAAAAGAAACATTAATAAATGAGATAGACATATTTTCTTAATTCATTTTTGAACTTATTAATATTTTCTATCACAGCAATTTCCTTCGGGATTTTGTTATAGAGTTGAACGGCCTGGTACATCAGAGATTTTTGGGTGCATTTTTTTTTTCTTGTTGGCAATCTAATTTGCTTAGAATTTCTCGTCCTATGGGAAAATTAGTTGGGGTGGAATCTACAATAATCACATTAAGCCCGTGGAAATGCCCAAAAATCAGTTATCAAGATTTTTAATAAAATCAAAACTCAGCGCTTAAAACAATTTTTTGAATTATTATTTTTTATGAAACGTCATAAGAGTCCAACCGTGTGGAGGCAGTGAGACTATGGCTATGGCTATATCTATGGCATTGGCCTCAAACGACGCCGTCCCGGCGTGTGTACGGCGGGTCTGATGTGTGTCGGCTTAAAAACGAAAAAGGGATACATTATTGACATCTGTGTTTAAAATTTGAAATGCCATCGCTCTGTAGATAATTAAGCATTTATTTCGTAGTAATTGGCAGGACTCCGTTGGTACAATTTTTTCCTGATATTTACGATTGAAATTTTGTTATATTTCAGCTTCATTGAATTTTTTCAAAATGGCGTGTGGTTCGGGAATTGACAAGCTTGTCCGTAAAACGCATGGTGGGCGGCTAACAAGAGCCCAAATGGTAAAAAATATATATTATGGTAATAAGTATGATTAATGTACAACTTTTCTTAATCCAATTATAAAAAAATGAAGAAAAAAAATTGGTTTTTGAAAAAAAAAATTTTTCATATCCTCGTTTAATCATATTGTTATTTTTTTTTAAACAATGCATATATTTTTTACATACCTTGATTCAATGCACAAGTAAATTAAAAACGATTGTTTCGTTTGCATGTTTAGTTTAAAAGTTATGTAAGATTTAGTACACCACTGCACTTAAAACTTTTGGTACAAAATTAATTCGGATGTGAAGGACAATTTTTTAGCCAAACAATTCGGAGGCCAATGGGTTAATTGAGGTAAGTTGTAAGGCGAAAGGTAGTCGGGATGGGTAGGATATGGGGAAGAGGAAGGTAAGAATTTACCTAGCTTTCAGGTCTAGTCAAACCCGGCCAAAGCCATTTCAAGCAATGTTTCAATTCTGAATGGTTGGCCTACACCAGGGCAATACTGAGGGTAGCTTCTACTCTGGAACGGGCCGCAAATATAAAAAATATTATTTTAAATTAGTAAATTGTTAAATAACACAAATAAATGAACTAAAATTTACTTGCGCCTACCGGGATTTTAACCCGCAACCTCTGGCTTGCTAGTCGAGAGCCTTGCCCCTCGACAACCTTGGAGAAAGTGATATTTTGGATATAAGATAAACCTACAGCATTCAATGTCTAAAATTAATTTACACGCGTCAGTACCCCATTGCAAAACCAGATTAGCCTAAATACATATTAATGTATTTTCACACGTCAGTACCCCATTACGAAACCAGATTAGCCTAAAGACATATTAATTTATTTACACGCGTTAGTACCCTATTGCAAAACCAGATTAGCCTAAAGACATGTTAATTTATTTACACGCGTCAGTACCCCATTGTAAAACGAGATTAGCCTTTGAAAAGACCACGTTACGTCAAACTATTATAAAAATAATATTGAATCTTGGATAAAATACACCGAAAGAGATATATTTTTCTTATAAGTAGTAGAATTTAATTTCATCAGTTTTGTATTTGATTGTACCAATTGTATAATATTTAAAAAAAAAACATTAGTCGTTACCTTATTTTAATGTCTATTTTTAAACTTCCACTGAACATATCAAATTTTATATTATTTTTTTGTATTTATTATATATGTACCCGGCGTTGCTCGACTTTTAATAAATATAATATCCATGTATTATATATATAAACTTTCCGGAAAAAAATTTCTAAATGATAGTGTAAACCCTATCGAACTTCTTTGCATAGTTTAGAAGAACTAAGCGCACAAACAAATAGACGCGGATAGTAACTTTGTTTTATACTATTTATTATAGTTAGAGATACCAATGCATTGTCACGATTACAAATTTACTAAAAGTTTATCATGAGAAAATCCCGTTTTTAGTTTATTATGATCTGGGATGTTCCGGGATATTCCCGAATGTTCCAGACTATTACCGAATATTGCACAATGTTCCGGAATGTTCCGGAATGTTGTGAAATGCTCTCGAATACTCTTGAATATTCTTGACTGTTCTAGAAATTTCTAGAGGGCAAACTTCCAGCCCTTATATCTTCAAAAGCACGCACTTCGGGTAAAAATGGGAACCTTCTTCATGGACGGGGGATAGAGGGCTACCTCACCACATAACTCCCTTGATCGTACCGGGACTCGTTTCTGAGTTTTAACGGAACGCACATTGTACACTTACTTTTATAATATATAATGATATTGATTATAACTCATATTAGGAATCGTCAAAGAAAACGTACATTTAAATTATGTTTTATTCTTACCATAATATTATGTGATAATTATTACTAGTCGCATAATACCCACGCACAGGCTTTGTTTACAGTGGTGGTTTTTTTTATCAAAGCTTACAATAAAAAAAATAATAAAACACTGATGGGTGACTGTAATACGTAGAACTTGCAGGGGAAGAACGAAATTTGACAGAATTCTGTATAAATATCTCTGAGACGTGTGCGTAAGAAAACCAAGTACAGATGAAAGAAAGATAAACAAAAGAAATCCTATATTTCGTTCCGTTATTCAAAAGATTCTCCAATTAAATTGGGTGTGTGTACGTGATTGCCACCAAAAAATATAAAATGCATTGTCGTTGAGAACGAGCCCATCAAAAGCAAAATTGAAAAATATGTATTTAAAAATGCCGTCTTTCATTCGCCAATTTATATCATTAATTATTGTTTATTGTTAGGTTCGTAAGTACTAACCATAAGACGTTAATTAAACCGTTAACTGAAATGTTACCCGTTAATACCGTGATCTTTCTAACCGCGCGGTTACACGTTTATCCGAAACTAGACAGGGTCGGCTTAGGCAGTGATTTAGTGAGCGTTTAACCCCGCGAACGTTATTAACTTGCCAAATAGTTTATTATTAAGTTATGGTAACAAAGGGAAAGTTACAAGTAATAACTTTCACTAAGACGCCTTTTTATGAGGAGCCCTAAACCCGGAGTCAGACTTAAGGGAGTGGGAAAAGTTAGAAGTCATTGAAGTGGGAAGTTGGTGATTGTCTTCTGGTCACCAAACACAGTTAAAGTCGTTTTAAGCAAAGTGTGGAGTGCGAATACTCCCACAATCCAGGGACTTTCTGAATATAATGTATACTAGAAATGCCTTCCGTGTTGATTTTAATGGAAATTAATTACCGAGCGACGAGCACTTCTGTAACGTGTGTGCTGGACAGATGGCTCCACACGTACAGAAATATTCATGTAACGTCATGCAATACTAGGATTTGGTACTCTTTAGTTCTACTCCATTAAATATGCGCTTTGTCCCTCTTAGGCCGGGAATATATGTCCGATTATCTGATCAGACTATCGGATCGGACGAACCAAATACATGCCCGATTCTCATGTGTGTTGTTTTGTGGCCTTAGTCGTTTCCAATCTGCCTACTGAAAAACAATAATCAGCATGAAATATAATTTATAGCCCAATTTACTTACAGACTTCCAAGGCCCGAACCCTTTGTTTCCATAACACGGTACAGCTTTTACCTTACGTTACATAGGCATTGATACTTATTATTTGTTATTATCAGAGTTCAGCACAAATTTCTTAAGTACGTAAATTTTAAGCTCAGAATTCCTATTGATTTATTTTATTTGGTACAATATTTTTTACATTTTAAGTTTTCCAGTAATGTAGGCCTCACTGGGTGGCTCGTGGCCCGTGCTGAGGCCTTCATTTTATAATATGAAAATATAATCTACATAATACATTTAAAGAGAAAATAATACATTTAAAATGAAAAATACATAATAATATATACAAAATTAAAAAATAATACATTGAAAATAATCTTGTGTGTTTGTGAGTGATGTGTGTTTATATTGGTTTTGTGTGTTACGTGTAGGTTTTGTTTTTATTTTATGCTTTGACATTTTGGTAATATTGTCTTTTTTTTCTTTAATCAATTTTTTGTAATTTTGTGTGTGAATTTATTTTTATTTTCCTCAATTTTAATTTCAAATTTTACACTGTTGAAAGTTTTTTTTTTTATTACATTAATTATGTCAGTTTGATGAATCAATTGCATCTAATAACACTGTCTGTCAGGAAAATTATTTCAGACCTGGTTGTGTTACACAGAGTCATAAACAACTTAATTGATAGTCCTGCCATCGTTGCCACTATTAAACTCCGTGTGCCGACTAGGAATACAACACAAAATATCACATTCTTCTGCAATACATACACGACCAACTATCAGATACTCTCACTAACCAATAGGATGCATGATCTGGGCAACAAGTATGGGGGTGCTATTGATTTATTTATTGACTCCACTTATAAAACTAAGCATAATCTATGCCAACACTTCGTCGAATCCTACAAATTAGAGTAGCGTTAGTAAATTAGTTTTAATGATTTGTCTTATATGTCTCCTTTTTGCTGACGATATAAAACTTTTCAAAGCAATCAAAAGTTACATCGATTCCATTCTTCTGCAGAACGATCTTGATTCTCTTGTCAAATGGTCGGAACTGAACAACCTACCCCTCAGTATTCAGAAATGCAGTGTCGTTACATTTACAAGGTCCAAAGATACATTCCTGTTCCCCTACCACATTAATAAACATGAATTAACACGTAAAAATGAGATTCGAGACCTTGGCGTAATTTTTTAAGCAAATCTCTCTTTCAAATCCCATATATCTGATATTGTCTCTCGTGCCAACAAAATGCTTGGATTTGTTTTTCGTAATTCAAGATCATTTACCAACGGAATCGCAATCCGAAGAACGTATGAAGCACTTGTTCGCAGTATCTTGGAATATAGCTCCATTATTTGGGCCCCTTCTGAGCAAAACCATATTCTCGAAATAGAAAAAGTACAAAAGAGATTCATGCGTTACCTATATATGAGGGAATATATGTACTACCCTTTCCTGTATCCATCCTTATTCTTAGCAGGAATGCTCGATCTTAATACATTAGAAGCCCGCCGAAAAATATTTTTAGGAAAACATTTTTTTAAGATAATCTCTGGAACTATACATAATCCACCTATTTTGAAAGAGATTAACTTATATGTCCCAGACAAGTATACTCGTGGAAGGTCCCATACCCTTTTTTATGCTCCAAAAGCGAGGACTTCTGCCTATCAGAACGCCCCAGTCAACAGAGCGACTGAACTGCTCAACGAGTCTGCCTTGACCATCGACATTTTTAACGTAACCTACAGGCAGTTTAACAATTATCTTTTGACGTATGTCACAAAGTAGTGAAACTGACCTTTTTATGTGTTTTGCTATACTTTTTGTCTAATTTGTAATCTTCTCCATAATGTATTGGTGAATAACCGTTTTACGGAGAACATGAAAAATAAATAAATAAATAAATGTAGTGTTGTTGTAATTTCTTTTTTTACTTTATGTTACTCTTACTTTTTACTAATATTGCTTCATATTTAGTTATTTTTATTAAGTTTTCTTTTTATTTAATCATTTCTTAATATTTTCTCATTATACTCGTAATCACAATTTTACAATTGTGTATTTTGTACCTTCTTTACAATGGATTACATCTATTTACTGTCAGTATCTCCTGTATAATACATATATTCTCCCATGTACACTGCATCATGTATCACTTTTATGTAAAAGCCTTTTTAGGCGTATATATAATTAAATAAATTTGAAGATCTATTCAATAAAATTACCATCCAATTTCTGAATAAATATTTATTTTGCGTATATCATGTTTGATATGCTTTCAGAAGACGAAATAGCTGTCACGCGTAAAAATAATTACACAACAAAACTGAATAAATAAAATAAAATTCTTTATAAATAGACTAATAATATAAAATTATGGCCATTGATACATTTTTGCTGCAGTGATAAGTAGTTAGGTGTCAACACTCATTTGCAAACTGACAAGCCGGGTGAAAAGTTCGGACGTGTATTACTGTTCTATGCGAAAGAGGGCACCGCGCGCCTTCAGACAATCGGATCGGTAATAAAATCGGTGACCTCCTTTCAGTCGGATCGGAATTGGTCAGATGTATATGAACTGTTTCAATAGATGTACGGCGCGAAGACCTTCCGATAGTCAGATCGGACTATCGGTTTGGGTCATTGTGCTGTGTGGGCTTCCCATCATTTACTTATTTATTCAAACGCCATATAATGGCTTTTAAATTACAGTGAAAATCGAATTACAAGCGTACAATGGTAAACATGATAATAATAGCAATACATTAAAGAACAATTAATGCTTACACAAAAACACTATTGAAAGTGATGCAGTTATTAATGTAATTGCAGTAAGACAATGCATAATTCAAAAGACATATATACCAGTGTAAAAATAGTTATTATTTTTTAGGTCTTATACAAGCCTAGTACAGGGTTTTCCAATAAGAGGTGTTATTTTTAATAGCCCGCTATTTCGGTATATGTTACTTTTGAAACTGTCATTTTTTTAACATTTGACAAGTAAAAACTACGCCATTAATAAAAATGGAACAATGCACGCTTCAACAATGCATAGAAATTATTAAAATTCACTTGAGTGAATCAAATGCAAATCATTTTGAGTGATGAGGCCCATTTCCACCTCGGTGGCTTCGTCAACAAGCAAAATTGTCGCATCTGGGGCTCGGAAAACCCAAGAGTTATTGTTGAAAAACCTCTTTATTCTCAACGTGTGACTGTTTGGTACGGTTTATGGTCCGGCGGAGTCATTGGACCTTATTTTTTTGAAAATGAGACTGGAGCAACAGTTACGGTGAATGGATTGCTCTATCAAGAGATGATTAATGATTTTTTATGGCCAGAATTGAATGTTATTGATCTGGACAACGTTTACGTTCAACAAGACGGCGTTACGTGCCAGACAAGCAACGAAACCATTGATCTTTTACGATTGAATATCAAAATAACACCTCTTATTGGAACACCCTGTACTAGGCTTGTATAAGACCTGTCATAATTCGAATAATGAGGTGTTTATGATAATTTTTCAGTAATGAGTTTACGAATAGAGTGAGTTAGTAAAATAATACACATGTTAGCTAACACTATAAGATATCTGAAGTAAATAGTTTAGCCAACGTTTCATACAGCATTAGTGTCCATTACCAGGATACAGAGCCGGTCCTGTCCAGGCACAATTGTAGCAGTCCGCTCCTGGCACCGACTTGCCAAGGCGCTGATAATACCTTACACCTCAATTCAGCGCCCTTGAGCTTTTTTAATCAGGACAGAAGTATAGATTTTTTTTACGGATTCAACATATTCTTCTAACTAGCCAGAGCTTATAACAATGCACTTTCATTTGTCTAACTAACTAGTTATGCGACTCATTTGGTCTTATTACTATTACCTAATACCCTATAGTATGAATAATACGTCATCAGTAAAACATTGGCAATATCAACAAAGCTGGTCGCTGGAGATTCCAGTGTAGCGTAAAGACGTTTACATTCCTGTCAATGGCGGCAAATTGAATTTATTTGGTACTTGGAGACGGATTTTAGATTTTGATCAATATTGATTTAAAAATATGAAAATATCCCAAAAATTAGATTCTATGTGTATAATAATTACAAACAAAAAATAGCAATGGGACAAAATATAAAAAGAAATTGGAACATGAACATGAACAAATCGGAAGGTTCACAAAGAATGAAGGCATGTTTGACAGCGAACCCTAGAATATAACCTGCCCAAAATGTTCAACATGTTGCCAATAACATCAAAAATTGTAAATGCCCAAATAGATTCACATATATACTGAAAACATGGCTCATAAGTAGAAATACTTTAAATTATTTTACAAGCAATAATTGTTCGCCTGAAACACTCATCCACATTGAAAAATCTCCTGATAAAAGATACATGACGCCAACGGGACTCGAACCCGTGTCCCTTCGATTTCCGGTCGACAGCTCTGACCACTGAGCTATGGCGGCTTATCTCTTACCCGCGAAATTATTCAATATATACTAGTGTTTCATTCAACAACTACTGCTTGTTACATTTTTCACCTGAAAACAACCAACTTTATTTTTATATGAGAAAGGCATTGTAAGTGCTAACTCTCTCACTAGATGGCGTCGAGACAAATTGTCTACATTTTTAGGTGAAATACTTGAACTTGTCAAATATTAATTATTATTTTTTGGTAAACTTAATGTTTTTAAGACAAGATTTTTATGCATAGCACAAAGGGTAACAATTATTTTACAAGCAATAATTGTTCGCCTGAAACACTCATCCACATTGAAAAATCTCCTGATAAAAGATACATGACGCCAACGGGACTCGAACCCGTGTCCCTTCGATTTCCGGTCGACAGCTCTGACCACTGAGCTATGGCGGCTTATCTCTTACCCGCGAAATTATTCAATATATACTAGTGTTTCATTCAACAACTACTGCTTGTTACATTTTTCACCTGAAAACAACCAACTTTATTTTTATATGAGAAAGGCATTGTAAGTGCTAACTCTCTCACTAGATGGCGTCGAGACAAATTGTCTACATTTTTAGGTGAAATACTTGAACTTGTCAAATATTAATTATTATTTTTTGGTAAACTTAATGTTTTTAAGACAAGATTTTTATGCATAGCACAAAGGGTAACAATTATTTTACAAGCAATAATTGTTCGCCTGAAACACTCATCCACATTGAAAAATCTCCTGATAAAAGATACATGACGCCAACGGGACTCGAACCCGTGTCCCTTCGATTTCCGGTCGACAGCTCTGACCACTGAGCTATGGCGGCTTATCTCTTACCCGCGAAATTATTCAATATATACTAGTGTTTCATTCAACAACTACTGCTTGTTACATTTTTCACCTGAAAACAACCAACTTTATTTTTATATGAGAAAGGCATTGTAAGTGCTAACTCTCTCACTAGATGGCGTCGAGACAAATTGTCTACATTTTTAGGTGAAATACTTGAACTTGTCAAATATTAATTATTATTTTTTGGTAAACTTAATGTTTTTAAGACAAGATTTTTATGCATAGCACAAAGGGTAACAATTATTTTACAAGCAATAATTGTTCGCCTGAAACACTCATCCACATTGAAAAATCTCCTGATAAAAGATACATGACGCCAACGGGACTCGAACCCGTGTCCCTTCGATTTCCGGTCGACAGCTCTGACCACTGAGCTATGGCGGCTTATCTCTTACCCGCGAAATTATTCAATATATACTAGTGTTTCATTCAACAACTACTGCTTGTTACATTTTTCACCTGAAAACAACCAACTTTATTTTTATATGAGAAAGGCATTGTAAGTGCTAACTCTCTCACTAGATGGCGTCGAGACAAATTGTCTACATTTTTAGGTGAAATACTTGAACTTGTCAAATATTAATTATTATTTTTTGGTAAACTTAATGTTTTTAAGACAAGATTTTTATGCATAGCACAAAGGGTAACAATTATTTTACAAGCAATAATTGTTCGCCTGAAACACTCATCCAGAGTTCCACTCATCACTCGTCAGAGCTGTCGACCGGAAATCGAAGGGACACGGGTTCGAGTCCCGTTGGCGTCATGTATCTTTTATCAGGAGATTTTTCAATGTGGATGAGTGTTTCAGGCGAACAATTATTGCTTGTAAAATAATTGTTACCCTTTGTGCTATGCATAAAAATCTTGTCTTAAAAACATTAAGTTTACCAAAAAATAATAATTAATATTTGACAAGTTCAAGTATTTCACCTAAAAATGTAGACAATTTGTCTCGACGCCATCTAGTGAGAGAGTTAGCACTTACAATGCCTTTCTCATATAAAAATAAAGTTGGTTGTTTCCAGGTGAAAAATGTAACAAGCAGTAGTTGTTGAATGAAACACTAGTATATATTGAATAATTTCGCGGGTAAGAGATAAGCCGCCATAGCTCAGTGGTCAGAGCTGTCGACCGGAAATCGAAGGGACACGGGTTTGAGTCCCGTTGGCGTCATGTATCTTTTATCAGGAGATTTTTCAATGTGGATGAGTGTTTCAGGCGAACAATTATTGCTTGTAAAATAATTGTTACCCTTTGTGCTATGCATAAAAATCTTGTCTTAAAAACATTAAGTTTACCAAAAAATAATAATTAATATTTGACAAGTTCAAGTATTTCACCTAAAAATGTAGACAATTTGTCTCGACGCCATCTAGTGAGAGAGTTAGCACTTACAATGCCTTTCTCATATAAAAATAAAGTTGGTTGTTTTCAGGTGAAAAATGTAACAAGCAGTAGTTGTTGAATGAAACACTAGTATATATTGAATAATTTCGCGGGTAAGAGATAAGCCGCCATAGCTCAGTGGTCAGAGCTGTCGACCGGAAATCGAAGGGACACGGGTTCGAGTCCCGTTGGCGTCATGTATCTTTTATCAGGAGATTTTTCAATGTGGATGAGTGTTTCAGGCGAACAATTATTGCTTGTAAAATAATTGTTACCCTTTGTGCTATGCATAAAAATCTTGTCTTAAAAACATTAAGTTTACCAAAAAATAATAATTAATATTTGACAAGTTCAAGTATTTCACCTAAAAATGTAGACAATTTGTCTCGACGCCATCTAGTGAGAGAGTTAGCACTTACAATGCCTTTCTCATATAAAAATAAAGTTGGTTGTTTTCAGGTGAAAAATGTAACAAGCAGTAGTTGTTGAATGAAACACTAGTATATATTGAATAATTTCGCGGGTAAGAGATAAGCCGCCATAGCTCAGTGGTCAGAGCTGTCGACCGGAAATCGAAGGGACACGGGTTCGAGTCCCGTTGGCGTCATGTATCTTTTATCAGGAGATTTTTCAATGTGGATGAGTGTTTCAGGCGAACAATTATTGCTTGTAAAATAATTGTTACCCTTTGTGCTATGCATAAAAATCTTGTCTTAAAAACATTAAGTTTACCAAAAAATAATAATTAATATTTGACAAGTTCAAGTATTTCACCTAAAAATGTAGACAATTTGTCTCGACGCCATCTAGTGAGAGAGTTAGCACTTACAATGCCTTTCTCATATAAAAATAAAGTTGGTTGTTTTCAGGTGAAAAATGTAACAAGCAGTAGTTGTTGAATGAAACACTAGTATATATTGAATAATTTCGCGGGTAAGAGATAAGCCGCCATAGCTCAGTGGTCAGAGCTGTCGACCGGAAATCGAAGGGACACGGGTTCGAGTCCCGTTGGCGTCATGTATCTTTTATCAGGAGATTTTTCAATGTGGATGAGTGTTTCAGGCGAACAATTATTGCTTGTAAAATAATTGTTACCCTTTGTGCTATGCATAAAAATCTTGTCTTAAAAACATTAAGTTTACCAAAAAATAATAATTAATATTTGACAAGTTCAAGTATTTCACCTAAAAATGTAGACAATTTGTCTCGACGCCATCTAGTGAGAGAGTTAGCACTTACAATGCCTTTCTCATATAAAAATAAAGTTGGTTGTTTTCAGGTGAAAAATGTAACAAGCAGTAGTTGTTGAATGAAACACTAGTATATATTGAATAATTTCGCGGGTAAGAGATAAGCCGCCATAGCTCAGTGGTCAGAGCTGTCGACCGGAAATCGAAGGGACACGGGTTCGAGTCCCGTTGGCGTCATGTATCTTTTATCAGGAGATTTTTCAATGTGGATGAGTGTTTCAGGCGAACAATTATTGCTTGTAAAATAATTGTTACCCTTTGTGCTATGCATAAAAATCTTGTCTTAAAAACATTAAGTTTACCAAAAAATAATAAGAAAAATACTTTATACTAATCATCACTATCAATTAATAGTTATTTTTTATTAGCATGTAGATTTAGTGTTATTTCAGATTATGTCTGCTAATACTAATTATCTGAATATCTTATAATTAGGAATAATATTATGTATACATATTTGCATTGTAATTGATCGTGTACATCTTGTTGAGAAACTGCTTAGTTGTAGTTAAACGGTAAAATATTTTAAAGAACAATAAAAAACATTTGAAAGTCGTTTTTCATGATGCAAAAAAACATTAACAAGTATGAAAAATAAATTGAATTAATAATAAATATTTCATTACAATAACTAATAAATACCCTATAATATTTATTAGTCCACATTAAAGCTAACATAAATAGAATTAATGATAATAATACAGGTTTTCCAATAAGAGGTGTTATTTTGAATAGCCCGCTATTTCGGTAGATGTTACTTTTGGAGCTGTCATTTTATGACATTTGACAAGTAAAAACTACGTCATTAATAAAAATGGAATGATACACGCTTCAACAACGCATTGAAATTATTAAAATTCACTTGAGTGAATCAAATGCAAATCATCTTGAGTGATGAGGCCCATTTCCACCTCGGTGGCTTCGTCAACAAGCAAAATTGTCGCATCTGGGGCTTGGAAAAACCAAGAATTATTGTTGAAAAGCCTCTTTATCTTAAACGTGTGACTGTTTGGTTCGGTTTATGGTCCGACGGAGTCATTGGACCTTACTTTTTCGAAAATGAGGCTGGAGCAACAGTTATGGTGAATAGATTGCGCTATCGAAAGATGATTAATGATTTTTTATGGCCGGAATTGGATGGTATTAATCTGGACAACGTTTAGTTTCAACAAGACGGCGCTGCGTGCTACACAAACAACGAAACCATTGATCTTTTACTATTGAATATCAAAATAACACCTCTTATTGGAAAACACTGTAGTTATCCCGCTACAATGCCAAAACCTGTCTCCCACCCCCACATCCGTCCTGTATACTTAAAAACACATAATATATTCTTGTGTAATGCATAATATAGGTGTATTACATTTGTTTTAGTTCCATTTTATAATTTTTTTATATTTGTTACATCGTATGTCTTTTAAATTTGTTACTTAGTCCTGCTTTTTATATTCTACTTAATAATAATTCTTCTAGACTAAATCAACCATCTGTGGACATTTATAATTGGTCTGTTTCTTTTCCATCCTCCTTTGTATATTGAATTAATAATGAGACTGTTAATGTTCCTTAAAACAAATAAAAAGTTCATCAGAAGTCGTGGACGCCCGAGGAAGACATGGCATGATCAAGTGAATCAGATACTTGAGTCGGGTCATGTCAAGAGTCAGAATAATAGAAGAGTATGTATGAATGTGAATGAGGCAAGGAGTGTGTGTCAAGACCGAGTTGTTTGGAGGTCAGTCCTCTCTGCCTTCCCCTGCGGGGAAACGGCGTTATAGTATGTTAGTTACTTAAGGAAGCAAAGTCATATGCAGGTTACCTATTTTTTGAGGCATCTATAATTTATAAACGTTAAACAAAGAATATATTTCACAAAATTTCCATCAAAATGTGTGAAAAAAAACCAAGGTACCTAACTCATACCACTAGGAGGAGCTAGTGTAGTATGTTGTCATCAGAATGTATGGGAAATATCAGAATTTGAAGGTTTTATTAATATTATAGGGTACTTTCTATTACCATCTGTGATCTTATTTACTTGACTAATTTTAAGTTACATTAATGTGTTTTATGAAGAAATATTCTTAGCTGGATAACAAAAAAAAACCCTTGTAGATTGTAGCAAAGTGAATGTTTATGTATATAGACATGATACCGTGTTGCGCACGTTATCTTTAGTTCACGTACATATAATTATGTTTCAAACACGTTTTGTTTTAAATAACTCTTATATTTGAGACGAATGAACTCTCATTCTAATATAAATACTACTTAAAAATCAACAAAATTATGTTATAGACACAAGAAACAATGTTCTCTTACCATTTCCAATTGTTAACAATTTCCAAACATAACATTTTTGCAGCATTTGCAATATTTACATACCAAGTATCACTAACAAGAGATGTTTAACCAAAAACAGTGTATTAAAATAATCACTTAAAACATAAATCAATCCACTTTTTTGTATTTTTTTTAAACTGTCTACTATATAAACATTGTCAAATTTAATGATATATTTTATTGGGTACCTTTTTAAGGTTAACTTTTGATTATATACATGCAACCTTTTCCGTTTAAGTGTAGCTTAAGGTGTGTTAGTTTTATCACTTTTTTTAATACAACTTCTTTTATTCACTTAATTAAGTATTATTTTAACAAAACTAAGCATAAAAAGCTAAAGCACTAATTAATTATTAATTATATTTTAATTTAATTCAAATATGGCTTAAGTTATTTAACAAGAATCGAAAACGCAGTCTAGCAACATAACAAACAACTGCCTTTGAACGTGGAACAAAACAAAAACAAATTAAATATGGCGGAGCTGTCAAATAAAAAATGTAAGGTTAGGTTCGCGCGATAGAAGCTTAGCGCGGCAAAGTGGTGTTGTTGTGTCGGACAACAGCTGACGACTGGTTTCTGTCCATGAATGTATGCTTCCATCCCTGCCGACAAGCAACCCTTAACAAAACTGCGCCCACGTGCAAAAAAACGCTACGAAAATCATTTCAGTCTACCCCTTTGAAGCAAATAAAACTCGCCTTTTCATTCGGCATATAAAACTATCCTTTCGTTTTGTTCCATTCAAACCGCGTTGTATAGGTAAGTGTTATCTGCATGACGACAAATTTTGTTTCAGTAACGTAAACCGGCGTGTTCCCACGTCAAAAATACAAACCATCTCAAATAAGCACCTTAAAATGTAAAAAATTTGATTAACTTTTTTACAAAGTGTCTTTTTTGCAATTTTCTTTACGTTTTCGCATAGAATGTACGTATGAGCGCCACGCCTCCCAGCGTGGGATAATTTTCATGAAAATACAAGCGTTCGATTCGGAGCTAGCAATTTAAAGGCACTGCATCAATAAATTATAACGTTCAGATATCACACTGATACAAATGAATACATTTTTTGGTGTGTGTCCCGTATACTTATTGATTTTATGTTTTGGTTTCGGACAGAATATCAGTTTGTTCAGACGTCACCATTTCAGAATGGCGCTAGTCTCGAGGGAAAAGCGCGCGCAATGAAAGACATCTTCGATAAAATGGCGGCAATTTTCGGATACTTCTGTTGCACGAAATTACTTGTTCAATGGGCGATAAATACAATTTGATCGATGATTTGAGCCGCTATAAAAGTTTATGTACTTTGAAAAGATTCATATTAGATTCTGAAGTTATTAGACGAAGCCATTCAGAGTTACAAGTTAGCAACGAATGTTGGTTGAAACGGATTTTAACTAACTACCTACTACTTCCAAATGTCTGAAGCAAGTGAGACTATGGCATCCCCAATTGGGGTATATTGTGAGGCTGAAGGTAGTTGGGAGGGGAGTGAGATGGGGAAGAACCTGGCTATTTAGATCTGGTCACCATACACGGCTAAAACCATTTCAAACAACTTTTTGATTCTGAATGGTGGTCAAGCTGGACACTTACGCAATTATAAATACTATAATAAACTGTTTATGAAATTATGAAAAAAAACACATTAATCAAATAAAATTTACTTGCGCACACCAGAATTTGAACCCGCGACCTTCGGATTATAGGAAAGCTATAGTAACATACCTCAATAAAATTAATATGTAAGATAAGCCTAATATTATTATTTCGGTATATCAATTGTAAAACAAATATTTCCACCGAATTTATAAATTATAATAACTTACGTACCGAAACCAGACATCTCAAACTATCAGATAGAATTTTAACTGATATATTATTTTTATTCAAAATTATTAAATCTCCAATTGACAGCCCTGAATTATTGGCATTCATTTATATGAATGTACATGCCAGACAAACTCGAAGACACTTTTACACTTAACAATTACCTTAGTGCTAACTACTCTATTTATTCACCAATTCCAATAATTCATCATCATGCAAACAAACACTGTGAACTTATTGATATGTTTGGTGTTAATATATAAATGTATATATATACTTATATAATATTTTTTTATTATTTAAACGCCATAGAATGGCTTTTACAATACAGTGATAATCGAATTACAAGCGTACAGTGGTAAACAGGATAATAATCGCAATAAATTAATAAATTAAATACAAGCTATTAAACTGTTATACATATCTCTAGTTAGAAGTAATAATTGAATACAATAGGTCTCCCTCTTACAAAATTCACATTAATAACAATGAGCGAATACAAAAAAAAAATCTACGTTTTATAAATTTTAAATTAAATACCCCACTAGAAGACTTACAATATCATTTCTTATTAAATACTGCAAAAATACACACATTGGAAGACAGGCGTAAAATAAACGACTTAACTTTTTTATTCAAGATTCTAAACTCTAAATTCGACTGTTGCGAACTTCTGCAACTCATAAACTTACGAATACCTACAATAACAACACGACAAAATACACTATTCCACTGCAACACACATAAGCGCAATTACATTGCGAACTCCCCAATACAACGGTTTCACACTATGGGAAACCAATACTTAGGTGATGTCGATATATTTAATATTAACTTTGCGAATCTTGTGGATTACATAAAAGACTTATTTCAACACTATTCCTAAATGGAAGTTATATTTTTGTAAACCAGTCAAATCGCTGTATTTTTTAATTTATGTTCTTGTTATTTTTAATTTTGTTTCTTGCATATATTATTTTTTAATGTTATTTTATTTTTATTATTTTTTTGGTAAACTAATGTTTAAGACAAGATTTTTTATGCATAGCACAAAGGGTAACAATTATTTTATTTATTATTATTTCTTTCTCATGTTTCAAAACTGTATGTCATTAAAATTGTACCACCTACATGTAAAAGCCCTCTGGGCGTTAAATAAATGTATAAATAAAATAAATTAAGGAACAATTAAAGCGTACACGAAAACACTATTGCAAGGGATGCAGTTATTAATATAAGTGCAGTAAGACAATGCATAATTCAAAAGAAATATATACCATTGTAACAATAATAGTTGAACTAATTTGTACTAGGCTTGTATAAGAACTGTCATGTCGAAGTATGAGGTGTCTATGATAAAAGTCAGTAGGTTTTAAAAGGCAACTCATTTCAGACCTATTTGATCATTATTAACTTTTATCATTTCTTGTCTTTTTTTTAAATCTTGTCTCCATAATTTCCTACAGGCACATAGCATATTCTTTTTAAGTTTAATTTTATTTTTAACACACAAATTTTTGACTATATACATGTACGAAAACGCATGATTTTTATGATTTTGTTGTTGTTTTAAAAATAAAAATCTACTGTTGGCACTGTATTATGCAGTAAATGAAGTCAAATATGTGTTATCTAAAGCCCATCAGGTCGTTTAAATTAATAAATAAATAAATAAAATTGAAATGTATTAACACGTGTACAATGTATTTGTGGAATGTTCCTGAATGATAACGTATAGTAACGCCCTGATTAAATACCACCAATCAGAATTTAAAAGTTGCCTGACATGGCTTTATCCATGTCAGGTGACCCGATTTGAACAGCCAGAAACTTTCCCACCACCATCCCTCTCATTCTCCAATATTGAATATGACAATGTCTCGCTGGCTCCGAGTATTTGGGAGCAGTTCGGACTCTAGTGAATAGGCACACGCACACGCCCACACCATATATCTAGCAGTTAATATCTTCAGCGTTTCCAGGCTCGCAGTATCAGAGACAGTTGGCAAAGTCAGTATTTCAATTTTACCGAGATGAATTTCACCTTGCTTTATTCTACAAGACAAAGAACTTTTCCTTTAAGTTTGAAATATGGCCGAAAATTGTCTGTTTATGCATTTACTTTGTTAAAACTTCTAAGACCTGAAATATTATCACAGTCGTGATATTTATGTTTAACTTGGGAAATGAAATGATAATATCTTTTGCAAATCTGTATAAATAAAAATGTAAATGGTCGTATCTTCAAAATCTTAAATCTCCGAAAGTTCTTCACCGATTATTTCAAATTTTGCCTCAACGTTGCATACAAATACGCGTGTGTTTTTATGTTATATAGATGTCGCCTGTGACAGGTAAAAATACGTTTTTTAAAAAAAAACAGCGTTATCTGGTGGGCAAACGTGTTTAAAAAAAAAAAACAGTGCCATCTGTTGGATCTGCACAAACAGACTAATCCACATCAATACGTGGCGGGGTACAGCTAGTTCTTAATAAAAATTATCTTGTCCATAGACATTCCAATTGACAGAGAAGCCAATCAGGGAAAGGCGAACAAACCAAGTTGCGAGGAGCGCGGGAAGCGACTTGTCTTTTCCTCTCTGTTTGTCGAAAATTCTATATAACAGTATACAGGCAACTTTCATTATAATATCAGTATTCATTCCTCGAAAATAAAATCTGCTTACGAATGACTAGTCCTATTTACAATAGCGCGCAATGTGTTAGCTGCGAAAAAGAATTACTAAAAAAATTTAGTGCTTGTTTCGAAAATTGAATGTTTTGTTACACTATTTAAAATGTGTTATAATTTACCCATCTCACTCATTTTTAGCGTCGCTATGCCAAACGGTTCGCTTAAAAACGAACATTCAGATCCTGTGCAGAAAAGTCCCTGAATGAACTATGCTGCAAACATCTACTTTACTTAAGCGAACTTTATACTTTTCTGCTCATGGTCTGTTATTTCAATGAGCGCTCTTCGGTGGTCAATGCACGACTGATTTCGTAGTTTATTCAAATGTTTATCGAACCCTCCTGGTGCCAAAAATGCGGTCACATGGTTTGCATTCAACTCGACGAAATAATTCCCAGATTTTGTGTTAGGGCAAATTACAAAATATAATTTACTGACGCAAATGTCAATGGTTGAAAAAATCAGGGACACCAGAGTAAGACATGATACGAACATTTTTTTGTAATGTGTCATATTTTTCGGTTCTGTTGAAAATCTCAATTTAAAAATAAAAATAAAATTTATTTTTCTTATAATTGAAAGTTAAGGAATAAATTAACTGTTTTATTTCTCGTCCTTTCATTCGAAATTTCCAAGAATGAATTATTTCACAATAACTCTTATTTTCGTCTGCTCGTTGTTTTTCTTTCTCTTTAACCTTTTCACTGCTTTAAAAACGGTTTGTAGAGAAAGATCTTTAAGGTTACAGAAAATCCAAATTGGAGCAAACCAACGAAGCATTTTATAAATCCTTAGATTTTGTATCTAGTGTAGATACTCTCTGTTTGTAGAGATAGATCTACAAGGTTGCAGAAAATCCAAAATGGAGCAAATCAACCAATTATTTTATAAATCCATAGATTTTTGTATCCAGTGATAGATACTCTCTATCGCGAGGGTTAAGACCACCATCAAGAATCGAAACGTAATTTGAAATGGCTTTAGCCGTGCTTAGAGATCAGATCTGAAAACCGGGTACTTTAAAACCAGACTCTTGCCCATTTACATCCCTTCCCACCCCTTCAACACAATCCCTAATGGGGTTTCCGTAGTTTCACTGGCTCCGAAAGGTTGGAACTCCAGTGACTTATTCTAATTAAAAAGTTGATTTTATTTAATTATCTAGGTATATATAAAGGGTAAATGAAGAGAGTAGATACTATATTTAATAATGCGGTTTAAAAAAAGTATTCCAAATGTATATATGTATTCTAATTTTATAATCTTATAATTGAGTTGATGGTACGTATAGTTAACGGCCCCATGGTCTAGGGGTATGGCTCTCGACTAGCAATCCGAAGGTCGAGGATTCTATTTGATGGATTTGTAATGTACCACGATTTAATTATTACAATAATATAATGAAAATTTGAAAATATAGTCAAAATTTATTTATATTTATAATTTTTACATTTATTTATAACAATTACAGGTAATATAGCCTAAGACGTTATAATTGTACCATTTATGCAGTGTATATGCAATGCCAAAAATAAAAAAAATATGTAGTATATTTGCGGCAGGTTTCAAAGTGGAAGATACTCTCAGTATCGCCCTGGTGTAAAACCACCATTCAGAATTGAAGCATTGCTTGAAATGGCTTAAACTTAATCTTTAAAAGAATCTATTGATTTTTTGCCGGTTTTGCATGAAATGTTAATGAGTTTTTACTTATTCCCATCTCCTTAGTGGTTTTGATACCATGTACAAAAAAATTAAGTTTTATATTTTCTTCTCTATAACCCCAATCCGCTTTACCAAAAACAATCTTTCAAATTGACCAACTTTTATTGAATTGCATATAATATATCTAGGCACTTGCAATATTATAATCCTTTCTACCCCGCAGAAATATTAGCACACTGAAGACATAATCCCAAGATGTGTGGTCTCACTATACCTATTTGAAAGAAAACTGATAGAAAATACCCTATAATATTAATAATACCTCAAACTTCTGACGTTTCCCATACATTCGGATGGCAACCTGCTACACTAGCTCCATCTAGCGGCTAGAATTGTTGATATTGCCACTATTTCACTGGGGGTGGACGTATTATCAATATTATAGAGCATTTTGTAAGAGTAACCAATAATTTTTATTTTTAAGAGTAACCAAGACGTTTTGACGCCTAGGCGACAGGTTCAAAATATTCAGTATTTGTTCAAGGAGATACCACAGTAGAAATACAGAGAGTTAGTATATTGAATAATATTAGATTCACATCAGTGTCAAAAAATTACACGTAATTTGTGTTTATTTATTTATTTATGTCCAAATTACAAAATAATAACACGAATACAGTAAAATGAAAAATACAGGTGTAGACAAAGGTACATGAAAGCAAAGACATTAGGCAGATATAATATAAGAAAATAAAGTGACAAGTCGAATCAAGTCAAGACTACGCCGTGGGTCAGGACCAAAGATATTAGAAGAACGAGATGTGCTATGAGCAGTTCATACTGTGTGGAATTGTTTTGCCGAGTGTCGCCGGTTTTGTTCACCAATACTACTGCACACCTTCGCTTACGCTAAGGCATCGCTAAGGTATCCGCACTAATACATAGAACAGATTTCTGTGCGTACACGTCCCGATACCGTTCAAAGTACCCTAATTAGTTAGTACTCCGCCTACGGTCCGGCGGCCAACATAGCATATCTCGTTCTTCTAATATCTTTGGTCAGGACTTATAATATTTCGTCACTTGTTTAGCGACCGGCAAAAATCATTCAGACTTATCCCAAAAAAGATAAGGTTTTGACTTGAGTTGACCTGGAGGGCGATTCTCGTTCTACTTAACGACACTAAAATCGTCCTTACATTCAAATTAACGATTTTTCTCGGTTTATTCTTATGAAGCGATTCCGGTTCTCTCGATGACAGATGGAATCCTTAGATTTTCGATTGCGCGCGAAAACTTTTAGCCTTACGCGAAGGGGACCCCTAGACCTGTCTTTCGGCGGCCGAACGCTAGCATTCGCGGAGAATTTGCTTCATTTAATTGTGACGTTTTGACAATTAGCAATATTTGCGTAGTTTTAACAAGAGAAAACTTAATATTATCGTAAGTATTGACTGTAAACATGATTAGTGACTTGTTTGTGGCACAATAATGCTATTAAATGAATTGAATAAGGTAATTGCGATGTTTGTAAAGTACGTAACATGTCGAAAGCCAGATAAGTGATTTAATTTACAATAAACTACACATACCATTGAGGATTTCTACATAAATAATAATAAGTTTCAGATAAAATGGCTGCAGGGCTGGTGCTGGAAATTGTGGGTTTTGAAGTTTACCACAACGAAATAAGAATCCCTTTCCGTATCTTAAGAGACGCCCAAAATCCCATGGAAATGGGGCAAACAGAGTTCCTGAATTTATTCAGAATATCTAATGAACTCGTTATCCCCTATCTTACAACCGAGAAGAAAGCATGGACTGTCTGAGTGGGGCTTGGCTGTCTGTCGGTCGTCGGTTAGCCGATGCATATTAAATGTTTCATCGGCTATCAACGACACACTACTCCAGACGTGGGTTAAATTTGCTGCAGATAGGCAAAAAGCCAAACAAATATTTGAGCAGTCCGGTGATCCTTTCCCTGGTACTATAGTAGCAATTGACTGCACTCGTATAGCTATCGTTGGTACTGCAGTACAGGAATATATGTACTGCAATCATCACGGGAATCGCTCCTTAAACGTGCAAATGGTGAGATCTTCATATGCACAAGAAAGTCATATTATAATAAAAAATGAACATTTCAGATTTGTGATCCGAACTTGGTTACCTTGGATGTAAATGCAAAGTGGTGAAGCTGCGTTCCTTGTGTTATGGAACTCCGGCATGAAATAGGAAAACTCATAGCTCATAGGGAAAAATAATTCATGACATGTAGTACATAATAAACGTTTTATTGACAACACATAATTATAAATAATTTTTCAACAAAAACAAGTACACAACAAATTATATATGCTTCCGATTTTGTTGTCCGGGTTAAATCTTCCCCATAGGAAAAACTAAACCCTTCCACTCACTTTTCCACAAATGATCATCTAGTCAATCAACATTATGTAAGTGCATTATATAAGCAAAATAAATACAAAACAATACAAGAACAACACGTCAACTCACAAGAGATCAAATGGGAAAATAATTCACCGTCTCCAGATATTTTCATATCAGAGGGTTCGGCTCGGTAGAACTTCTAACAGGGCCTATAAATCCTACTGATCCCTCAACATAAATATTAAACAAATCTTTTGTTATCCTACATGTATTCAAAATGACAGACTTTTGCATCTTTATATATAATTTTTTTGAAAGATCTAATACGCCTAAATTTTGAATTAGAGAGCTAGGTATAATGCCAGTAGCCGAAATAACGAATGGTAATATTTTTATAGTCTGTGAATGCCAAATTCTTTTTATTTAATTTCCTAAATCTGTGTATTTTCTTATTTTTTCATATTACAGATTTTTGAATATTACAGGAATTTGGTATAGCGACATCAATGATATAAGTTATTTTTTAAATTTTGTCATGTAAAACTATATCGGGTCTATTATGACTAATCGCTCGGTCTGTTAGTATAGTTTTATCATAATATATTTTATAAAATTCGTTTTCTAAAAATGAATTTGGTTCGTATTCATAATATGGTACTATATTACGGCAGTCAATCAAGTTATGTTTAATTACCAAATTTTGGTGAATTATTTTTAAAACTTGATTGTGCCTAAATGTATACTCGGACGATGCTAATATAGAACATCCCGATATAATATGTTCTATAGTTTCCGGAAAAGCCAAACATTTTCTACACAAATCATCAATTTGATTTGTATCTTTGATTATATGCTTTCTATAATTTTTAGTATTAATGACTCTATCCTGAATGGCAAGCATAAATCCTTCTATTTCTGCGCTCAACTCTCCAATACTCAACCATTTGTTTGACGAAAATTTGTCAACATACGTTTGGTTGAGATAATTGAAGTTTTTTGCGTGTAAAATTTTATTTGACCAGGAATCTAATAATTCCTGGTTGGGATTTATAAAAATGTTGGCATTCTCATCGTATAAATTTAATCATAGAACGGGAAACATTATATTTAGTTCAAAGATATTGATATATAATATTCGATTTAAAAACAAAAAGAATATGTGTATGAGTCTGCATGAGCGACCCGAATTATAAATTCATACGTCGTGTAGCACAATCCACGCAGGATAAGCAGAATCGATGAACCAGTTTTCTTCACCAACATAGCGCCGTTCTGCTAATCCATCAGCTTCTCATCAGCTCTGCTCTCGTTTCGGTCTGAAAAATTTAATAACTATTAAATTGATATCTCTAATAATTTTTAATTGATCTTACGAACATTATAAAATATAATTTAAATAACACGCTCGCTCGCGCTAGGCCGCAAACAGCAGCAGTATGGGGGGGCCGACGCTCCGTGGAGACGATCGGACGAATCTCTTGGCGTAGGGCTGAGTCTCAACGGATCGCAGCATGACGCTGCTCTACCGGGCACAACACCCTGCCAGGTACGAAGGTCGTCTGCGGACGATTCCGAGTTCCGACGTCGAACTTAAGCTTGGTCAGAGGCGGGGCGCCATCGCGCCGGGACATTTAACCACGTTGCGCAGTGCTCGCCTCGCCTCGTCGGGCTTCGACGGAGGCCCCCGCGGACGGGGGCCTCCGTCTGATAGATGTCACATTGTTTAGAGAGCCTTTCGACTCGCGGAACTCACATCACGTATCACCGCCCGATTTGCCTAGGCGGGATACGGCCTTAGAGGCGTTCAGGCCTAATCCTGTGGATGGTAGCATCGCACCACCGGCCGGTCGACCGAGTGCGTGAACCAAATGTCCAAAACTGCCGTTCCTCTCGTACTGAGCAGTATTACTATCGCAATGATCGGTCATCAGTAGGGTAAAACTAACCTGTGGTTTTCCTGCGAACGTAGATTAAATGGACGTGAAGCTACTTTATTTGTATAAAGAATTACCTGCTACGAATCGAGGTCTTCTCCTTGGCTGGCTTGGGGAGGGGGAGGTCTGTCTACTGTGGGCTTGTCACGGGGTATTCACCCAACACTCCACTGCATCTCTACCGCTAGCATCTCTACAAGTACAGGAGGCTCATCACTCTCATCAGCGACATCCACGTGCAAGAAGAGATCTCTATGAAATAAATAAACGTATCAAATTGTATCTTATGAAATTTGATTATTTAGTAAAACATATTATATAAACTAACAAATAAATTTGTGTATACACATATCAGATATTTTGACTCGGCATATCCTCTCTGCCAAAGGTATCTTGTGTTTAACCGCTATGCATTTCGACACACAATATCAGTTGTGTACTTGTTAAACATGATATAGCACCATAAAACATAAATAAACTACGTACATCGTCATTGGGAAGGACTTTGGGCACATCTAGTCCTTCAATTGACTACACATTGTCGAACAGGCACTATTCAAAGTGGATAAATAAACTTACTTTTTGCCATTGGATTATAGTCTTGTGTGGAGCAGCATTATTTAATTAATCTCCTAGGTTTTAAATGTCGTCTCCATTTTAAAAGATTGGCTCGGCTGTCATGGATCCGCCAGCAGCATTTATCGAATTGTCTTGACCGTGCCACTCTGTTGCTGCACACTGAAATTGAATTTTACGACAATTGATGACATGTAACTATTACACACTATTCTTAGGTTTCAAACACAATGATGTACACGAAAGATAATAATAAAATAGCTGTCTCACTTTTTGACCTAAAAATGCAATTGTACACAGACATAATACGTTGTTAATTCCGTTTCAGTCTGGGGTGAAAAGCATCTAAATGATATCATGCTTTTACTTACAACATATAGCTTTTGCTTACCTCATTTTAAACAATTTTGTCAAGTTAATTAGCAAACGAACACGAAAACGTTGACAACATAAATCAACTTGGGTGACAGTTAGCGACGTTAGTTCGACACCAAACGTCACTTTAGAAGTGGTGAATCTGTAAAAAAGTCATTACTATCCAGCGAGGTAGGTACCTTTTTACAAAACGTAAATCTTCGATAAATGGCTTATTTATGTCATTCATAAATAAAATAAGCAGTTATTAAAATGCATTATAATACAAAGTATTTGTTTTTTTAAGTTTTAGTTAGAAACCTTGCGTCACTTAATTATATTTCACCAATTTGTGTTTTCAATAATCTCTTAACAATTTCTTAACCACGCTTCTTTAGGATTTTTTACTAGGTCTCTCCAAAATCGAACTTGTAAGGATATCAAAAGAACGAGAATCGCTTAATAGTTAAGAAAAGATGTTGCAAGCGACGGACAGCTATCTTTCGCAAACGATAGCAGTCGTTGACGAATGCTATCATTTAGCTTAAGGCTAAAAGAACGAGAATCGCCCTCCTGTCTACACATTCTGGACAATGGTGAATAATATCCAAAATTTGTCGAATGATGGTTGAGGAAGAGCAGTTCATTATTTTTGAGTCTGTGCGAGGGGATATTGAAGGGAATGAGTTGCAGTAGAGTAGGTGAATTGAGTAAGTATTTTCATATTATAAAATGAAGGCCTCAGCACGGGCGAGCCACGCAGTGAGGCCTACATTACTGGAAAACTTAAAATGTAAAAAAATATTGTACCAAATAAATAATAATAATAATACCAATTATAATTTTGAAGAAGCAAATTAGGTCATTTCTTTCCCGATGGACTTCCTAAGGAGAGAGGTTTAGAGTTAGTTCAATTTCATCATATGAGTATTTGCCTTTTTCTAAACCTAGCCTCCTAGCAATCCCTCTTAAGAACCGATGTTGAACAGATTCAATGCGTCGAATGTGGACAGCATAAAAAGGAGACCAGATAACACAAGCATATTGAAGATGGGGGCGAACCAAGGAGCAGTAAAGAGTTCTAAGGGTATTTACGTTTTTGAAGTCCGAAGTGATTCTAGTGATGAAACCAAGTAGTTTGAGGAATTTATTAACGATTGCAGTTATGTGATCCCGAAAAAAAAGCTTGCTATCAAGAGAGACACCAAGGTCTTTAATAGATCTAACAGTTGTTAAGCAAATATTATTAAGTTTGTATTCGAAGACAATCGGTTTTTTTGAACTATAGAACGACATAATTTTGCATTTATCGACATTTAGTTTTAAACAATTTATTTTACACCAATCATTGAAAGAGTCGATATTTGATTGGAAAAGAAGGCAGTCATCGTGATTTTTTATTATCTTTAGAATCTTATTTTCGTCCGCAAAAAGCCAAAAGCGTGTATGAAAGAAAATACTAATAATGTCGTTTATAAATAAGTTCAAAAGAAGCGGCGCCAGATGTGCTCCTTGATGTATGTACGAGTGTTGATGCTACTTCAAAATTTTAATGATTTCCTCTTTTTTATATTTAGTTATCCATATTTTGATCTCGTTTTTAATCTTCTTTTATCATCATGGTGTTTTTAATTTCATTTGAAAGGGCATTATATAGTTTTTGTAGCATTGAAATAATGTTTTTTTCTGGCCAAACGATGTATATACTTTTGGGAAGTTCTGTAGATACGAGGAACTACTGTTTTAGTTTCCATTTTATTTTATTTTTATGTTTAATGACATTGTTTTACATTTATTTTATCCGTTTTACGGGCTTTAAAAATCTTTGTTTAATTTTGGACAGCTCATTAGATATATTCTGTTCTTATATTCTGTGTAAAAGCCAAGCTGGGCGTAAAATCATTTAAAATGAAATTAACACAATTTTATTTTTTATTTATTTATTCTTAAATATATTTGTATTACAATGGTATAGTATATTGTCCTCCACGCTAGGAGTTCACCTGTGTTGTGGAGGACTTTTTCAATTGTAAAGTTATATATTGCAACCCAACAAAGACTAAAGCTTGTATTATGTTTTATTCTTCTTTAAATATTGTTTTTTTAATTTTCTATATAGTATTTTAACATATGTACTTATACTATTTCAAACACACAACCATGTACAATGTGTCCTTAGAACGAGGTACCCCAGTAAGGACACATTATCTTATATAAAAAAATTGTTAAATAAAAAAATAATACTAAAACAATACAGTGGAGTTGGTTACACAGAGAAACAATAAAAATTAAAATATAAAATCGATTTTTCCATAGTTATAACAAAAAAAAAGTGAAATATAAAAAAATTAAATATTAAAAGGATTCTAGCCAGTTCCAGATGTGTTTTTTCTATTCTGTAAGATTAGATATTTTATATTGTGTTGGAAGTGAATTGTATAGTTTTATAGCCTGGAATCTGTAGTGTTTTTGTCCAAAGGATGTGTTGGTTTTTGGTATTAGTAGTTGGTGTGCATGTCTTGTTCTAGTATTGCAAGAAGTTTTAAATGTGTTTAGGTTCTTGTAAAGAAAAGCAAGTATTTGTTTTGAAAATAATTTTTGAATCTTAAACACTGGGAATTTTTTGAATATGGTTGAAGTGGGTGTTAGTATTGATACTTTAAGTATTACTTTTATTAAGGTTTTCTGAGCTTTATACAGTGTATCTATGTATTTTTTACTGGCATAGCCACAGGCAATAATGCCTTATTCCATTATAGATTGTGCTATTGCGAGGTATATATTCTTTATATCAAATATGTTTAGTGTATTTCTCACGTTTTTGAAAAAGTAAATCAACTTGTTTAACTTTCCTTTAACCGACTCAATAGGTCTGTCCCATTTTAAATAACGATCGAAGTATATACCAAGATATTTGATATTTTCGGTTTGTGTGATTGGAGGACAATTGCACGGGGTGCTCGCTGAGTGACAGGAATGTATTTTTAGGTAGATGTTGTTGGAGGGTTGGCCTCTCGAGTTTATGCTAAAGGTTATGAATTTAGTCTTATCTATATTTAAAGTTAATAAGTTAGAGTCAAGCCATTTTTTTGTAATATTTAGGCCAACTTCAGCTTTTGTGATTAGTGTGTTCCAGTCAGTGGCCTTAAAAATTAACACAGTGTCATCAGCAAAGCTTATAATTTCCCCGTCTATTTGGAGGTGACATAGATCGTTTATATAAATAAGGAATAGGATTGGGCCAAGTACGCTGCCTTGTGGTACTCCGTAGGATACTTGTTTCTTGTCACTATATGTGTTTTCTATTGAGGTATATTGGGTGCGATTTTCCATGTAGCTTTCAATTAATTTGAGTTCTGTTTCCGTGATTCCGAAATATTTAAGTTTATTGAACAGGTTTTGGTGGTGAATTGTGTCAAACGCTTTTGACAGATCTAGGAATATTCCAAGGCATTTTTTACCCTGATCTATATTTGTTTTGAGGAAGTCTGTTACTGAGGCTATGGCATGTGAGGTGCTCATATTTTCCCTGAATCCAAATTGATTTGGTGATAGTATATTGTTTTTGTTAAGAAAAATTAAAAGGTGATTTTTGATATGTTTCTCGAGAATTTTTGAAAGCGTGTTCAGAATTGTAATTGGTCTGTAATTATTAATTTCTTCCTTGTTTCCTTTTTTGTGGATTGGAATTAAAATTTTGAAAGAATTCAAAATACTGAAAGAGTTTAAGATCGATTTCATCAGAATTAAGTACAATTGGAGCGTACTTAGGGCTTACAGACATGCCCACAACACACTTCTATTAGTTTTATATGTTCAGCGATTGAACACTTAAGTTCCAAGAAAACCGCAGTGGCTTCTACCCCGGGGATGATTGATTAATATCAGAGCGTGACGAATCAATTTTCAATTCGCCTTCAAACGTGAAATGGTGATGCAATACTTGTAATTATGATAAATAATTTGTCAAAGCTGTTACATAGATCACAGCCTTTTGAAAGATTTTACTTTATAATTGATTTCACCAGTTTTCAATGCTAATAATGTCAGCAATTAAATGCTTTGTTTTCGAAGTTGAGTTGACTGTGAAATTAATATTTTTACGGGCTTTACCCGGGATTTTTTTCATATGAATACTGCAAAAGAGTTCCTCCAGTGGGAGTATGGCCTCCATAATCGGGTATGTTGTGATGTTGAAGAGATTGGAAAAGGGAAGAAAAGTATATGACTTTTCAGATCTAGTCACTAAAACGGCGACAGCCCTATATGATTTAAGATTATGAGTCGCAAATATTGTATGCGAATCATTTCGTGGTTTTATTGTGGACTATAATCTATTGGGTTAATTGTGGTTAACAGTTAGAATTAAAATGGATTCTGACTTACTCTTGATCTTATTTCCTTGAGGGACACTGTTGGTTATCACTGCACAAGTTTCCGTAATAGACTCAAACTGATCGCACTGAAGGAACATGTTCACTGTAACGGTTTTCTTAACAGACTGTTAAAAATGTAGGTATCTAGGTTCTCCACGATGTCAGACAGGGACAGGTAATTGGGTGGAGTAATGCAGAAGCGTATGTTAAAGGGAGATGCATATAGTTAAGACAAACATTTTTTGGGTTATCTGATGTGTTGCGCTTCCTCTTTCTTGAGTCAACGTTTTAGACGGGGTTACAGATTCATAATCAATGCATGTGTAAAGATTGTGGATAAATGTTTGGATAAATGTACATATACACAATATGATAGCGTTTTACAAGCGTTAATCCTCTTAAAGTGGTTTTCTGTTTTCTTCTTGTAGTGTGTAATCCAACTCTCTTTCGATTCCGAACCGTGGTTTTCTACGGGACGTCGCTAGTATAAATGAATTACCACTTATAAAATAAGTATAATTTATCTGCGAACTTCTGGATTCGTAACTAGGGATCTCAACCACTAAATTTTACGAACTCTGTTTGCGGAAAAAACCCGAATATTAATTTATATTTAATTGTACACAACTGCTGACCCTATATAAATCGTTTGATAGATTCCCATTGCGATTACAATCTTTAGCTTTAGAAATGCTGTCCTTGTTCTACCGGTACTTAGACGTACGGTTCATAGAAGGTGCTCTGATGAAGTAGAGTCATTGATCCTTTTGGCACCGATGCACAGTCTAGAAACACGCCAAATACTGGCACAACATTTGAGCGCAGTTGACATTTGTCACATGAGAACGAGTCGTTTTTATAACTCGTTCTTCGGTTCAATTAATTTCAGTTTAGTCTATTCAAGACCCGTGTTCACTCTTTCTTTTCCTCAAAAAGATGCATCATCTCCAAATATGATATTAGCATTCAGAAAAAATATTTTCCTCTGGGCTTCCTGTGTGGAGTTAACGTAAAATATATATAAATACAGTGGTACCTCGACATACGAGTGCCCCAACATACGATTTTTTCGAGATAAGAGCCGGCGAGCGAGTTATTTTTTGCTTTGAGTTACGAGCGAAATTCGAGATACGAGTTCAGTGGCTGACTGACGACTGAGGAGATACAAGAGTTACAGTCACAGCAGCATACGGATGTTATGCAAGAAATTGGTTTCGAGGAGTCAGAGGAGGAGGAGGTTATTTCTACAAGTGAGATAAAGGAGATCTTAGGAATGTGGGAGAGAGTTTCACAGTTCGTGGAAAAGAAACACCCACAAAAAGTTGCGACAGGTCGTGCATCTGACCTCTTTAATGACACTTGCCTAACTCATTTCCGGAACATTCTGAGAGGAAGGAAGAAACAAACCTCCTTGGACATGTTTTTTTATAAACGGCCTACAAGTGAAAGCGAGAAAAATGTAGCAAAAAAGGCATAGACCAGTAAGGATATCTAATTTATTTATTTACATTCTCTTTTTTGTTTTTGTACAGTAAATATTTGTTATTTATAAATACGTTTTTATTATTCAAAACCACGTAACAAAAATAACTGGGGTGACATTTTGGGGGTTGGAACGGATTAATGGTAGTCTAATTGTTTTGTATGGGGAAATCTGTATCGATATACGAGTAATTCAAGATACGAGCAAGGTTGCGGAACGAATTAAACTCGTATGTCGAGGTACCACTGTATTTGTATCTTTGAAGAAAAATACTTCAACCTTACATAACAGATAATAATATGTATCATACTTTTTGATTCTGAGTGACGTAAACATGAAACTACAGCCTACATTCGAGTATTTCACGTACATGATATAATGAACAGTGAACATCCCATTATCCTAAGCAGAGGTCTGAGCCGAGTTGGATAGTGGAGGAAATATATTTGATTCACAATTCCATTGAAATCCACCCGGCGTGCCTTGAATATTTTATAGGGATTTTCTCGCATCTGGACTGAATTTTCTGTGATACTTCTTCTCGAAATTGGGTTTAAATTTAACCCAGTTATAGAAGCATAAATACATTAAATAATATTCGTAATGATAATTTTAATTCCAAACCTAAACCTTTTTAACTTATTTCTATGACATTAAGGACACTTTACAATACATCTAAAACTTATTCTTTATAGTATTTAGGCATAACCCACGAAAAGCAGCAAGGCTTTTGGCTGCTTTAACATCTGTCAGCAGTTCATTCAAAATCTTAAATCCTTTAAAATAGGGATTATTTTGAGTTGCCGACAAATTTGTTTTTGGAAGTCTTAAACTTTCCACAGCTTCTCGTGGGGTAGCCATGAATTCCAAAATTAAAATTAACATTCTTAAACATGTATTTTGCGAGCATTTTATTTTTTATCTTAAATATAAATGTTAGGGTATATAAATAAATATTATTCGCATAATTAGGTTACCATTATTATTAGGTTCATTATTATTAGATTAACATTATTATTATTTTTAAGTTAACAGTCAACTTTTTCATGCCAAGCTTTAATTTTTTATTTTGGGACAACATACATATTGAACAGCTAGAATTAACCGACAGTCCAATCTTAAAGTTGTTCCCTTTGTCCCTAGGTAACCCCCACCATTCCCCTCTAGCTAACCCTCCACCAGCCTTTCTGTGATGCTCTCTCCCTCTCGCACATGCTTTCTCTTTTCCTTTTGTTTTTTTACCTTGTAATTGTCCTTTGTATTTAATTCAATTTATATTTCCATTGTACTGAAGAAGGTTGAGTGCAACCGAAACCAGTAGACCTATGTAACTTAAATAAAGTGGTCTAAAAAAGGTTAATTTTTTTTTATTATTTTTATCAAATTAAAATGAAGGTATATCAAATTCTAGTACGGATGTGTTCCACTATATTAATATGTATATTATATTATAAGATGTAGACCATGAAAAAATTAAATTTATTATGATTTTAGAGACAACTTTAGCAATTATTTGTGAGTTAACGATAATGGTTTAAAAAAATTACTAATATACCATACACATAATAATGAAATATAAAATGAATGTTTAATTATTGAAGACAATATAAGCGATACTTAAAGGAATATTTGAAACTTAAAAATCAGAAAAGGATACGGTCACATCTAGGAGATGAACCCAGGACCCTCGTCTTGCCGGAACGCCCTCTACCAACTGAGCTAATGGGACCCTATATCATTCAGTCATATTTAACTGTATCATAATTGTAATGTAGGTCATGTTGACAATATTAATATAAACTAAAAACTAGAACCACTTTCGCTCAATGACAAATCTAGTTCATCGCCCCTAAAATATACAACGCATTGAGCACCGATATAAAATCAACTAATAAGATATCCCTTTTTACTGTAGGTGTACAACGCTGGATAATTGAAAGGAGGAGAGAAATCTTTAAAGACAAACTTTCTAAAACTATACTATTTAAAAAAATTAATTTAAAAAAATATTGTATCTCACTTTTTATTTTTATTTTTTTCACATTTTATAATTTGTATGACTACCATAACATGGGCATTAGCCTAGTATGGTAGATGAAAATTGTAATGTTTAAAAATCTATAAAATAAAAGGAAAAGAAACACCCGCTAAACTGCTTTTGCAGTTTGTGAGCAGGTCATGTTCACAATATTAATATAAGCACGAGAAATATTTTATTCAGTTCAGTGCGGTATATTTGCATCAAATCCAAATTAAAATTTTATGTACAACCTTTTATAAAAACAATATAAATAATAATCAAACAGTATGAACTAGAAAACTAAACAGAAAATAATCTTGACTAGTTAGTGGCAGAGTTTACAATGGCGTCTGGTTCCTACTCAGGCGTCGCGAAGTGGGTTTAATTCCTCTCCTAAGTCCTCTATCACTGTACGTGCAACGTCTTCCACTCATAATTATGCATATGGTGATAAGATTCTATATTATCACGTTTTTCGTAACTTGCAGGAACAATACGTTTACAATTTCTAAAAGTTTTAGTTTTCATATCAGTTCCTCTGCTGGTTCATATTTCCATTTCCTTCGTGCCAGAGATCTCTTCCGGATAACATGAATTCTATAGCCTTAAAATAATACGTTGGGAATGCCATTAATGTAGCGAAATACTAATTTGAATATACGAAGGCTGATTTTCTTTGTGGTAAGCTCCCTTATATTTTTATTTCGTTTATTTGACTCATATATATGAGGTGCAGTTATAAGTACAGTACATCATTAACATTAAAAATAATAATTTTATTGAAATTACAGTTTTAAAAACATTTTAAGGTTATACCAATCATATTCCTTTCTCACAAATTTAAATAACTTATTCCATATTATGCTGTCTCAGTAGAGGTAAAGTCACAAGGAGGAAATCCATAATTGGTTTTATTTTACTATATATAATACTTTTGTACAAACAATATTTAATCAATGAAAAAAAAGATAATGCTTAATCTAAACTAAACGTAAAATAAACTATCTGGTGTATAAGAAGTTATGAAGTTGTTTTTATGATAGTGTAAGAAATAATTGTCGAAGGACCTTGGATGATTGAGCAATGACCACTGCATATAAGACAATATTTGTTGTACGGATAAAGGAAGGACTCACCATTAGGAAAGGGCACTCGCTTCTTCCTGTCTTTTCTCCTCACAACAATGTCACTTAACACGAAGCGGCTTGCACGATATCGGCGCGAATGATAATGTCATAAGATAAGGGAGATGAGATCTCGCGCGGATGCGGTTTATTGTGAGCGGTTCGGGTTATTGCAACATACTGATTACCAAAGGGCACATAAAATGAGCAGGAATGGAAAGGAAGGTAGGACAAAGGACAATAATACTATCTCAGTACAGTGGTCGCAAGTATGTGTGTATGTGTGCATGAGATGTATGTATAAGCTAATGTCTATTGCGCATTGGCGCAACCACTATCAGAATCAAATTTTTAATTGTTAATGTTTTATGTGACTAGATCTGAATAGCTGGGTACCTACCAAACTTCCTGTTATGCATCTTATTCCTCTCCCATTACATTAGACTTCACAACTTATGACAGGTCTTATACAAACCTAGTATAAATTAGTTCAACTATTGTTACACTGGTATAGATTTTGAATTATGCATTGTCGCACTGCACTTATATTAATAACTGCATCACTTGCAATAGTTTTTTTGTTTACACATAATTCTTCTTTAATTTATTGCTATTATTATCCTGTTTACCTGATTATCACTGTATTGTAAAAGCCATTATATGGCGTTTGAATAAATAAACATACCCCAATCGACAATTCCATAGCTCCAATGTCTTCGGGCAGTTGAGACTTGCGTGATAGAAAAAAATATTCATTTGAAAACATACTCAAATAAAAAAATGTTACATAAAATTATTCTACCTCTAGAAAATCAAACATTTTTGTTCGCTTGATTCCTGAATCCACTGATTTCTTCAATTCACCTGCCAAATTGCGCCCCTCCTTCATTTCCTCGGCTAGACGAGGGTACAAAGCACCGACCCTCCGACCAGAGTGGCAATTAGTTACCACCCCTTCACCTTTCCCTTCTCGTAACTCCAAACCAACCGGATCTGCGGCCTGTGGCTTCATTAGGCCCGATGAATATTCAGGGTGGACCTGTTTAAATGCCGTTTCCCTGGCCTAACTGATTGTAGGGGATGATTTTTGCATTTCGTGGGGGAAAACCGATTAAAAGGGAGTTAACATTATCATAAAAATTCAGTGGTAAGACGTGTTTAATTCCGATTTAGCTTTGTTGAACAAAATTCAAGCAGATTAAAAAAATTAAAGTAGATCGTTTGAAGTTTTAATGCTGAATGGAAAGATTTTAAAATGCCTTAATGATGAGTAAACTTCATTTTTTTAACTTGTAGAGGTTGAAGAGAGTAGTGAGAAAAAGGAGACAGAGAAGAGGAAGATTGAGAAGTACCTTGCTACTTGGATCTGATACCAAAAAACAACCAAAAGTTACGCATTATTTTCGAAATTCAACAGCCACAATCGAATTAAAAAGAGACAATATTTTTTTTATTATATTAAATCATTGAAGAGAATGAAAAATGAGAAACATATTCTGTGGTATCTAGGAATAGAACCAAAGACATAAGTCTTTACTCTACCACTGAGCTAATTTGACCCTATTCCATTGGCTTATATTTAACTATATCATACTTTTTTCAGAACTACCAGCATTAAATTTTAACAATATAAAGTGTATTAAATTGTCATTTTTTCTATTTAAGAAGTCGACTTCTCCTGTCTGAAACCCACATTATAATATACGTGTACAAGCTGTTGAAAGAATACAAAACAAATTCTTACGTTTTATAAATTTTAAAATGGGTTTTCCAGCAATTATGTTGAACTACAACACTCTGTTAAATTATATGAATATGCTCAAATTGTCAGTCAAAAGAATTTTCACTGACTTGGTATTTCTATATAAAATGGTTTATTTGATAGTCCGGTATTGCTAGAATTTATTTCAGTGCAGAAATTATTTAAAATAATTTTATAATTATTTATTATCCTTCATGCTATGCATAAAACCTTGTCTTATAAACATTAGTTTATCTTTAAAAAAATAATAATATTTGACAAGTCAAAAATATTTCACCAACAAATTTATTTATTTATTTATGTTTATTTAAGTACATAAAACAGGCATGGTGCCCAAAAATTTACATACATTGAAGGTTAAATATATAATAATAACAAAATGATAATAACAAAAATAGTAACAAATTGAATAAACTTAATATGCAGAAGTAAATAACAAATAAGAATGGGTAAAAGGTAAATACAAATATGTTCATAAACGATTTGTTATTGTCACACCTGTACTGGTGAGACACTGATTAGGTAGGTACAATGTCGCTTATCTTTAAATAAAGGGCTTCATCACAATATCAGCTTAATATGATTAAAGGTAATACTTTTTTTTAAGGGCGTGAGCACACAGAGAGCGGTCAGAGTTCTGCGTTCTAGTGACCGTTGACCGCTCAAGAGTTCCAACGCACACAAGCGGCGTTCAAATTCTCGCGTTCTAGTTTCGTTTGGGTCTTTGCATATGCAACATGTCACTAGAAAATTCATCATCCGTGAAAATATATTGCTCTTGTGGAGCTTAACAGCTTCTAAAAAGAAAAGAAAGTATTGGGTGCACCCAATCAACACAACGCGAGAAGAACAAGGCGAATTTACTAATAATAAAATTTAATTATTTTACAAGCAATAATTGTTCGCCTGAAACACTCATCCACATTGAAAAATCTCCTGATAAAAGATACATGACGCCAACGGGACCCGTGTCCCTTCGATTTCCGGTCGACAGCTCTGACCACTGAGCTATGGCGGCTTATCTCTTACCCGCGAAATTATTCAATATATACTAGTGTTTCATTCAACGATTACTGCTTGTTACATTTTTCACCTGAAAACAACCAACTTTATTTTATATGAGAAAGGCATTGTAAGTGCTAACTCTCTCACTAGATGGCGTCGAGACAAATTGTCTACATTTTTAGGCGAAATACTTGAACTTGTCAAATATTAATTATTATTTTTTGGCAAACTAATGTTTTTAAGACAAGATTTTTTATGCATAGCACAAAGGGTAACAATTATTTTACAAGCAATAATTGTTCGCCTGAAACACTCATCCACATTGAAAAATCTCCTGATAAAAGATACATGACGCCAACGGGACATGAACCCTGGGGGCAAGTCCCGTTGGCGTCATGTATCTTTTATCAGGAGATTTTTCAATGTGGATGAGTGTTTCAGGCGAACAATTATTGCTTGTAAAATAATTGTTACCCTTTGTGCTATGCATAAAAAATCTTGTCTTAAAAACATTAGTTTGCCAAAAAATAATAATTAATAAAATTTACTTATATTTAAATTTACTAGTAGCAATTTCAAACCAAGCTTCGACTTTTTCTCGCGTTTTTTATAATTTACATCACTTAAATCGTATAACAAACTCCTTTCCCTAACCAATTCAATTAACTTTTCTGTGTTTGTAACCTCAAACATCGCGGCGTTCTGGTGTTCTCTGCCTCGGCGGCAAAAGAACTCTTAGAACGCGGCGTTCCGTTTTGACGCCCGAACGCCGTATCAGTACATTCTAATGAACGCCGAACGCGGAACTCGGAACTCGGAACTCCTGACCGCTCTCTGTGTGCTCACGCTCTAAGTGTTTAAATTGGTCATTAAAAATGTCTATTTCATTATTAGAGCCAGGTATAATGTTATAATTTCTTAATGTTCGCGGTACAGGGGAAAAGTATCCTGTATTTGTGTGGTAGGCTTTAATATAGAAAATGTCTTTCATCCTCCTTGTTGATTTTCTTGATGCTATATTGATGTTAATTTGGGATAAAATATTTGGTGTATCAACTGATGCATGTATAATTTTGTGTAGAAGCAGTACGTCAGAGAGTTTAGGTCTGACCGTCAGTGAGTGTAGTTTATAGTGCAAAATTCGCTCATTATATGTTCCAAATTGACCAGATAAACCTTCACGATAAGCAATTACACGGGTTAGTTTCCTTTGTATGGACTCAATCCTATAATTATGAATCTCATTTCTCTATGAAACTAATGAAATTAAAAAAAAAACTAATTATGAAACTCAATTGGGAGACCAATTGAAGATATAATATGTTTCGACGCCATCTAGTGAGAAATTGAGCACTAACAAAGCCTTTCCTATAAAAATAAAGTCGGTTGTTTACAGGTGGAAAAATATTATAAGCAGTAATTTTTGATTAAGGTACTAGTACATATTGAATTATCTGGCCGGTTGGAATTAAGCCGACATAGCTCAGTGGTTTCAGAGCACCTGACCGGACATCAGAAGGCACGGGTTCAATTCCCATTGGCGGCATTTATTTTTACTCGGGAGATATTTTCAATTTGTATTGATATTTCAGGCGACTAATTATTGCTTATAATTATTTGTTATCCTTTATGCTATATATATATATATATATATATATATATATATATATATATATATATATATATATATATATGTATTATAATAAGAATATTTATTATGTGCTGTAATTAACTCCCACCCATGTGTTGTAAGTTCCTCTCGTCCTACAATGAGTTTTGTAACTTATCGGGATTGCTCTAGCAAGAAATAAAAATAATAAAAAAATAATTTAAAAAGTGTTTAATTTTGGGCATGGACAAATATATTCAAGTCAAGTACGGTTTTTAGTTAAATTGGTACTTGTCTTTTTCATTTATGATTTGAATTGTTAATTTTTTATGTGGAGATCTTATGAAGGTAATATTTAAATAAATTAACAGTCTATATTCAATCAATCAATATTTTCACATCCTGCGAGTAAACGCGAGTAAAATATGACCTTCAAAATAAAGGATAATACTTATTTTTTTCAGATTTTTCAGTCCTTTGAATATAACAAAAAAATATTATCCTCAAAGTTTTTTAAAACCCTTGGGCATTCAACGTAAATGTTTGAAAGGAATTCCTAATCAGAAAATATGTTCTTACGAAGGGCTTAAGTTGAAACAACGCCTTTAAAAATATATAAAATAATCTATTTTCATCGTTTTCGGAGAAATTTTATTATCACTGTACGAATATTTTCAGTTTTATAAAAAAATATACAAATTCACGTAATTGAAAAAAACTGATGCTGTTAATATTTTTTTTTATCAAACAAAAAAGATAAATCTTAAATGGAATATTTTGTTTTTATGGCAAACTCATTCTTGGACGAAATATAATAACTCATTATTAAGGTTAAAAGAAAAATAATTCATAATATGCTCTTTCATAGATGGCGCTAATTTAATTATTTTAGTAATAAACACTTTTTGTACGTTATACTTTGAAATATTAAGATGAATTATACTATTATACTATTTTGTATTAATATGCTTTTCTTAATATTCATATTACATACGTACGGGCGCAAACAAATAATGCATCTTAATTTTGTAAATCATAACTTGCAGTACGTGTTTATTATTTTTTTTTTTTTTTTTTTTATTTTTTTTTTATTTATTATGAATATTTAAAGATACAAGTTTTATGCAGTCCCACAAAGCTGACACACATGACGGCTTGTCTGTAGGTTCTACAAATAATATATATAAACATTTTTAATTTTTAATACATGTATGACACAAAATTATACAATAAACAATATCACAAAATAATATATCTCAAAGTACCTACCTATATACAAATTATTTAGGCAGGTACGTTGAGATGTTCAGGAATACATCAATAATAAAGTTCAGAGATACATTGATTCATCGCTTATTAGCCAACGCTTAGTGTTTTTGGGGCAGGGTCTCTCATTATTCTGAGGTTTAAAATAATTATTAAATTTATTGAAAATCTCTGGTATTAAGTATTTAAGCGTTCGGCTTCCATACTTATTTGTTACTCTTGGAATAATGAGGCCCTTATTTTCAGTGAATCTTGTTGTATGATTATGCACCGGTTGCTTTTTATATTTGCTATCTCCCTCATTATCCATTATAATAATGTACCAAAGAAGACCCTTTATTGGAAGTAGGCCCTCAGAACCATACAGTAGTTTTAGATTACTTCTTTGTCTGTAAATATTCGGTGGTACAATTTTTTTTATTATAGCAATTTGTAAGTTTTGTATATATTTAATATAAATATTGCTTGAGTGCCCCCAAGTTCGTATGCCATATCTGAGTATGGATTCGACCATAGAAAAATAAATTATTTTAAGAGTACAATGAGGCAAAACAAATTTCAGTTTATAAAAATTATTTGCAAAAGATCGGAGCTGGTTACAGATTTTAGCCACTTGTTTATCCCATTTAAATTTATTGTCTACTATTAGTCCCAGATAGGTATATTCGTTAGTAAAGTCAATTGTTTCACAGTGGCAAATATTTTCAATTTTTCTATGAATACATTCAGAATTATGAGCAATTATTTTAGGTATATTCCATATTCCCAGGTTTGGTGATTTTACATACATACATTTTGTTTTTTTAACATTAATAATTAAACCAACATCATGAGCCCATTTAAGTAGCTCGTTAAAGTCACTTTGCAATTGTTGAATAGCTATAATAGGATTTTCATTGGATACTACAAGTGCAGTATCGTCAGCAAAAATGAATCTAAAGGCCTTTTTAAAGAGTTTTGACATAACAATAACATATATAATGTACAATTTTGGACCTAAAATTGATCCTTGCGGTACTCCTGATTTAATATGTCTTCCTTTACTCATATTATTTAAAATCTTTACGTTCATTTTTCTATTGGTTAAGTAGTTTTTAAAAAAAGAGAGGAGTTTACCCCGGATTCCAATGTTTTCAAGAACCTTAATTAATTGGATATGGCTGAGAGTGTCAAAAGCTTTTGAGTAGTCAATAAAAAGCACCAGTACATGTTTTTTAGAATTAAGCTGAGAATTTATAAAATCAGAAAATTTTTCCAGCAATTTATCACAACTTTTTTTTTTCTGGAACCCGTACTGGCATTCATCTATAATATTCAAATTATTCAAATATTTATCTAAATTTATCGAAATATATTTTTCTAAAATTTTTTCTAGTGCCGGGAGAATAGAAATTGGCCTGTAATTGTTAATTTCGGAGTGATCTCCATTTTTGAAAATAGGCCTTACAATGCTATTTTTTAATTCATCGGGGATGAGGCTCGTATCGATTATTCTGTTGATAAAGTGAGCAATAACAGGGCTAAGTAATTTGACATGTTTTTTTAAATCAAACATACGAATTAGATCTATGCCCGGTGACTTTGAATTTTTCATACCTCCGATAATATATTCAATTTGCTTAGCATTAGCTCTAGGTAAGTACATTGAATGCGGTAGGGATTCTTGCAAGTGTTTAGACGCTCGGAAATCACATTCATGTAACAACTTATTAACTCCTTCATCAAAAAAGTTAGCAAAATTTTCTGCCACTGCATCAGAAGATTGTGACTTTAGGAAATATTTAGATAAGACTTCATCGCAACCAGATTTATTTTTCCTACCCAAAATTGTATTAATTTCATTCCATGTTTTTTTAATGTCCTTGAAACAGTGATTAAATTTGTTATTATAGTATGCCTTTTTTGTGTTTAATATTTGTTTATTAAGTTTATTTCTATATTTTTTGAAAGCGATTTCATATATTTTATTATTAGGCGTGTTTTTCCACTTTTTCCACATGGCATCTCGTATTATAATACTTTCAGCGAGACTGTCATTCATCCAAGTTTTTTGGTTATTTCGAAATTTTTTTGTTTTTAATTTTGTAAAGGTACTTTTTTCATAAATATTTTTAAAAATCGATTTTAATTCTGCATAAATAATGTTTGGTTCAGACAATTTTAACATTGCATTCCAATCGGTGATTTCGATCAATAAATCAATCCTTTTGTCCGATAGTGCAGTGTAATACTCTTGGTGCGATTTGTCGACGGTACATTTATCATAGTAACAGAAGTTAATACTAGCTGCAGTTAGGTAGTGGTCAGCTATTATTGAATCGCATACGCATGAACTGATTTCGGTCGTCTCCTTCACTCTTACATAGATATGGTCTAAACATGAAGCCGTTACATAGTTAGTCAATATCGCTTCTCTAGTCACATCATTTATACATCTGGTCATTCCAAAATGAGACATGAGGTTTTCATATTGCATAGTTATGGGTTCGTGTACATTTAATAAGTTAATATTCGTATCACCTAGAACCAATACGGATTCTTTTATATCAATATTTCCCAATATTGTCTCCAGCTCATCAAGAAATAATTTTTTTTTAGTAATAGGCGGTCTATATATTGCTAAAAGATGTAAGCGAATATGTTTGTTTACTGAAATAGTTCCGTAAATGCATTCAAAATTATTAGTCATAATATTTATTTTTTCAAATGTAAGGTGATCTTTCACATAAACAATAATACCGCCACCCGATCTTTTTGTTCGACAAAAATGGTACGAATTAAATCCCGGTAATTTATAAAGATTTATATTATTTTCATTTATAGACGTTTCGCATAGCGAAATTAAGTCGATGTTTCTCAAAGAGCTAGAAACAATTAATAGGAAGGTGTCCCAATATTTAGATAAAGATCGTATATTTAAGTTAAGGGCAGTTATTTTATTATTTCCTAACACATGTTTTTTTGTAGCCCAGTTTTCAAAAATTGACGTGCGTTCATAATCTATTTCTGCTGTGTCAAAATCACAGTTCAGTTCACCCATATAGAATAATATTTTAATTGGCAGCAATAATATATAAACATGTATTGGGATTTATAAATATAAATACGATAGATACATAACAATATAGCAGTAAGTATTTCCGATATGTTCCAGGTTAGATTATAGTTTTGTACAGAACAAGGTAGGTTTACTAATTGGCACCAAATATTACATATTGAACTTTTTCTGCACATACGAATACACGAAGAGTGCGCGAACATCAATATAATCATAAATATTTTAAATTGCAGCAATAATTTATAAGCATGTTGTAAGAATTTAAATAAACATATAAGTTGATAAACATGAAGTGGGACCACGAATATAATACCTCTACATATATGAGTACAATAAGTATATTGGAGCATTAGAATAAATTTCAGTATGCTCTTGTTAACACTTTGGCAATAGGACAATACATTTAAATATGTGTTTAGTGGTAATTTTCGCATGGATATGAAAAGTTTGTACTTGAGAAGCAAAATATAAAAAATATTATTTTTAGGAGAAGGTGATAAGAAGTAGTAATATAAAATAATAGTTATTAACATTATTTTCATTTTTAAATATAATTTTTTTTTTTTAAGTACTAACATACCTAGTCATATTCTATACGACTTTGGGCGATGAACATCATCTTTTTGAAGTAGGGGCAGGTTGGGTTATTTGCTTTATGGTTAGTATTTAGGTTCATCTTGAGATTTTTGTTTTGGAAGATACAATTGCTGCACTTTTCTTCTTCATTTTTATTTGTACATTCCTTCCATTCATGGTCCTTTGCGCAATGCAAACACGTTGCACTTTTTTCTTTGTTGAAGCATTTGATTGCCGTATGTCCAAACTTAAGACAATGGAAACACTGCGTTATAGGGTTTGCATCTTCTACACGTGTTCTGTTGAATCCAATATTAATTTTTTCCCTTTCGATGAGGTGGGTCCTTAATTGTCCGCTTGTTTCCAATATGTAGTTCGTAAGTCCATTTTGATTTTTAGGTTTGAACATTTTTATTAATTTTATCGTGTTTTGTGGGTTATTTTCCATAATATCTTTTAAACCTTCATTTTGTGTTTTTAAGGCCTCAATTATTACTTCTTCAGATAAATCTGCTTGTAAGTTTCTAACGAAAATTTTTGGTTTTTTCTTTTTTAATTCTTCTGCGACCATCTGTTTTTTAAGTGTTTTGTTAATTTCTTCTGTTAATTTTTCTGCGTGGGCTTTTGTCGGGCAGGATATTATAAGTTTATTTTGTGCGGCTTTACGTACTCCGTTTACAGCGATTCCCAAATTTGCAATTTTAATTTTTTTGACAATTTGGTCTTTTATTACGTCTGCAGTCATGTTGTCATTTTCACTTTTTATAATTAGTGAATATTTAGATTCCGGGATTTCTTTTAATTTGCTTGCGTAAGTTTTTCCTCCCATAATACTCGGATTTTCAATTTTTTTCTCGAGTTTTTCAATTAGTTTGGATTGTAGAGAAAGTATCTTATTTATCATTTCTGTTTTTTCTTCCGTCCATTTTTCTTCAAGAATTTTAATATTAGCTTCCAGGTTTGTTTTTGCTTTAGCGTCTTGTTTAGTTGATATGCTAGCTATTTCACTCTTTATAATCTCAAATACGGACAGCACGTCCATAATGAGTTAGGCTAGATACCGATTGCGCGGTTCTACTATTGCGCTCTCACTCCCGCCAAATACTTTAGAGGACGTAACAACTTTCAGTAATATAGTTTCTTACTACAATACGTCCACTCACTACCGCTGACGGCGGCTGACTGTTAAAATAATTATACTTACGCCATCTTTGAGAGAGCAAATTACGAATTCTTTTAAATTTACCCTTAATAGAGACCTGTTTTCTAGTGCTTCCCATTTTATATTATTTAATTATAAAGAAAAATAAGTTTTTCTAATTTGTTAAGAATCTCTTGAAATTATTCATTATCTGATTAAAACGTGATTGCAGTCAATTAACGAACGAATTGAGAGGTTTCCTAATTAACTTTCAGTAAAACACGATGTGTTATCGCAATGTCTTTAATGAATGAATTAATAGGTTTCCTAATAAACTTTCAGTAAAACACGATGTGTTATCGCGATGTCTTTAATGAATGAATTAATAGGTTTCCTAATAAACTTTCAGTAAAACACGATGTGTTATCGCGATGTCTTTAATGAATGAATTAATAGGTTTCCTAATAAACTTTCAGTAAAACACGATGCCTTCAACCAATGAATTGATAGGCTTCTTCATAAACTTTCAGTTAAACAATATGTGTTATCGCGATGCCGGAAAACGTGTTATATAAGGCAAATACAAGTGCATGAACACGTGTTCCGATATAATAGATATCTACAAAAAAATTATCAAGCAACGGCCTGCAATCCCGTTTTTAACTGAATTAGTAATAACATGAAGAGATTTTTAACAAATTATCAATGATCATTCTTCTCCGTGTACGATCTTAGCATTTTCTCTTTCCTGCGAAAACGTAATTTCGATGTTTTTTAACATTATTTCTATATTTTTTAATGTGTTATTGTAAACATAAGTCATAAATTAACCTTCGTTGTATTTATCAATAAAAGTGTTAAAATACTGCTTTATTTTTTACCTTGTATTGTTCCGATCTTCAAATGGTGTTCGTCTCTCCTTGAATCTTCTAGTAAAATAATATGTGTTTACCTGCAACAAAGAGAAGAATATAAATATATTATTATGTTAGTTATTGCCAGACAGGAAACTAAAAGTCTTAACCAAATAATTAAATCGCCCCGTTCAAATATAACCACTCAAAATCTAAACGATCCTTGAAATGATATTATTTAGGTACATCTCAACCATCCACTTCCCATCTCTTCCCACACCCCACTCCATCCAGCCTAACGATATACCCCAATTGGGTATGTCACAGATCTACTAGCTTTGAGCAAATGGAGACCTGAAAGTCTTATGCGGAGTTCTTATGTGTGTTGCATACAAAATATGTTTTAAATAATATAGTAATCAATTGAATTCGACGCATTTGTCAACTCGGCCACCGACCGTTCACTGTCTCTGTATTGTCTTTGCTTTGGAAGCGGGAATATCTATAGCAGTATAAAGTCTCCAACTGCACAGAAAGAATCTATGCTGTTCTTTCAAAACAGTTTCGTGATTTCCCAAGAGCTTTAACAAAGAGTTTTACAATCTTTTTTGTATAATGACATTATTATGAAACTTCTTTGATTTCTTATTTAAAAACTTTCTCATTTAAATAAACCGATTATTCTGACATCTATCGATATTCCACGAAAACAAATATTTACGACAACACAATGAATTGGTAAAATATTAATATGGTGTGGGTCTCGGCTGGGTAGTTTTCCACTCTAGCGGTGAAAAATAAAACATCCAATAATGTTTATTTACTTCGGGGAATTGAGAACTGAATTTGGTTAATACGAAAATCGAATAGAATTATATAATATTGGCAGACAAACCTTTTGAATAGAAAATTGACTTATTAGATGATTGTATTATGATGTAACTAAGACATTAAAGACGTAATTAAATAATATTTTCATAAAAATAATTCAGTAACTAAAGATGATACTTTTTTATGAATTTACTGTACAAATCAACTGACAGAAGCCAACGCGTTTAAGGCATACCTAATTATTTATGAAATGTTGTAATGCTGAAGGAATTGCAATGCGGAAGAAGATGGAAGAGAGGAAGGTTTAAAAAAACTTTATTTTATTTTGTTTATTATTTAAACATCGTACAAGAATCCAACTGCCCCTAACTGTCTGGGTTTCAAATCAAATTGTGATCAACTGACAAACACAACAACATGGCCGTTATGCTTGACGGATAATTGCAACTTGATCAAAGGATGAAACGGGCTGATAATCGGCAATCGGCATCGGCAGGGCCAAAAATTCAAAATAAGGGATTCAGATAAATCTTATTTGATCCATTAAAGGCAACCTTTTATATTTTATATTTTGACGAATAGAGTTAGGAATATTTAGGCCCAAAGGTATTGGTTAACTAGCTAACGATTTACTTGCGAAAAATGTATTAAAAATTTGCATTACATTTCCTTCTTTCCAAAGCCACCAGTCGTAATTGATTATTTTGCAGATGATTTTGAGATATAATTCTATTGCTATTTTCTGTGTTTTTTAATTATTTGTTTTCTAATTTTTCCAATGTAGTATTAAACTGGTTATTTGTATTACCATTTTTAAGAATCAGTAAATAGACCAACTACTCAGTTGGACCCGAGAATATTTATCTACTAACTGGGTAATTAAATTAGTTACTTACACGCTTTAAAATTGTTAAATTAAATTTATTAGTCATCCACCGCTTAGTAGCGAATTGAACAAATTCACCGGGTTCCCACCCAGACTTGGCATTTTCAATCCCCCGCTAGCCATAGTAATACAGTGCTAATATTAAAATAAAATGGCATTATTTGTGTTGTTGTAGCCGAAAACGTTTCTTATTTTTTTTTCGAAAATTCAAATTTTTTTTTATTTTTTTTTTATTATTTTAATATATATATATCATATAAGTTACATTAATACATATTTTGCAGAAAATAATATTAAGGTTCATAATTGGTCATGTATACCTTATCAGAAAAGAGGAGCTCTTGTGCCTGATAAGGGAGCCACGATTCTTACTTAGATTCAATGTTATAATATTTTTTTTTTTTAATATAAGTTTTTTTGGAAAAAAAGTTTGATTTTAAAGTTTGATATATATGTTTTTTAATATAATTTTTTGGAAAAAAAAATTGATTTTAAAGTTTGATATATATTTTTTTTTAATATAAGTTTTTTTGGAAAAAAAGTTTGATTTTATTTATTTGTTCTTGTTGGTTCGTAATACAGCGCAATTCGGAAGGGAGATTATTGTAGTTTTTTATGGCTTGGTAAATATAATGGTTTTGCATTTGAGTTGTTTTGAAGATTGGCGTAATAAATTGATTTCCATTTCTCATGAGTTTGTAAAATTCTTGATATTCTGTGTTATTTTTTTCTTTACACATTTTTATAATGGAAGTTTGCTTAAATATATCATCAATATTTGGTACTGGAAACAATTTAAAAAGCAATTTTGTTGGGAAAGTTGATTTTTTTTTAAGTATTACCTTTATAATAATTTTTTGCGAGACTTTTACTGAGTTTAGGTTGTTTTTATAAGATCCTCCCCAACCTATGATTCCGTAAATAAGCAGGGAGTGGACAAGAGCATAATATACATTTTTTAGTATTTTCACATTTAAAATATTTCTTAACCTAACAAATATATATATACATTTCCTAATTCTCTTTACTAACTCTATAATATGGCTTTTCCATTTCAGATTTTCATCGATGATCACACCAAGATATTTAATTTCAGAAGAAGAGTTGATTACAGTACAAATAGGATTAAGTAGTTTACAGTTGACATTGTCACAATTTTCATCATGTATTATGATATTTACTTTGTGTTTAGGTATTTTTTGTAGTGAAAATAATACATATGTTGTTTTTTTAGCATTAAGTGTGAGTAGGTTATTATCAAACCATGATTTTAAGATATTAATACATTCATTTGCAAGTTTGTTAACTAGTTCCCATGTTTGACCTTTTATTAATAAAACAGTATCATCAGCATAAGAGATTAATTCACCTTTGATTTTCAGTTGGAAAATGTCATTTACATACATTAAAAATAGTAATGGTTATTTTTGTATGTTGTATGTTTATTTTACATTTTGTATGTTGATTTTCAGGAAATCGGTGCAGTGCACTGATAAACTGAAATTTCCTAACGTTTTAGGCTAAAACAATATCAATAATGCTATTTTATTTAAAATTAGCACTCTAGTACACTTAAAAGTCACGATCCGCCACTGTAGCTAAGTCCTACATCATTATACAAGAAATAATTTCTGCTTTTAATGATGGTAGTAGGAGGAGTTCAAGTATTGTCAGATTTTTCCATGGATAGAAATTGCAAAGACAATAATCGTAAGTACTGCGTAAATAAATAATAAAAAAATACTTGCTTATAAAATGAATCTTTTGGCCTTCCTAGGACGGTAAAACCGACTCTTGCTCAGAAACGGGACGACGCTCTTGCAAGAAACAACGCAACATTCGGCCAGACTAGTGACTCGTCAGCTCTTTTCGCCCGGCAGCCAAAACTCTGTGCGGTATATTTGCTTCTATTCTCCCTAAAAGTGGCCATGGATTTATTCTAAATCATGATATTTTTCTTATTTGTAACGTGTTTATTTATGTATATTTTAATAATAATAATAAAATAATTGCTTGGTTATAAGAAATTAGAAGAATTATTGAAGACTTTTTACTTCCTCAAATCAAAATCAATGTCGATCTTTCACCACTGTCGAGCGTTTATTTTTTTAACGAAGTTACCATGACCTACTTACGTAAAAACTGAATCATAAATTTCGTAAGTGTGACGTTTTTCTTTATAAATCATCGCAAAACGCTCAGTGCTCACAATCTAAATCAAAAACATGTTCCGAAGATAAAAATCACTTCAACGGGAAAGTAATATATACCAGACCATTGAAAATACATTATCAGATTGCCATAAAACATAACGGGTAACACGGGCCCGTAAAAACAAGCAGTATCCGTTGAGCAAACCTGCACAGATTATTATTTGGAAGTAGGATGCCCGGAGTTGGTCGGGTCAATCTCGTGACATCTTCAAAAAGAAGAAATATAGAACACATTTAAAATACCTTGGAAATATTCCGAAAACTAAAGAGATATTTCAAGTTTATACAACAGATCAACAACCCTCTTTGACTGTATAAACTATCTAGGTATATATCTTTCCATGAACTATTTCATGTCAGTTTCTATTTTACGTTTCAAATATAATGTGTGATCGCAATAGGCGAATCAAGAGAGGACTGTAAAATATTAATTGTGAACTTTGAAGTTGACACAACTATGGTTGGAGATGGTGAACATGGAATAAGGAAGGTATCTGATTTACCCCTTTGATGTTGTTCAAAAATGATGATGGTTGGTTTCACTCACAGGAGATATGATTTATTTCACGCACAAGCTTCCATAACATCCAGGTTGGATACGAAAGACACTGAGGAAACCGAATATGTTCACTGCACAGGCCTTCTACCCTGAGTTGATATTAATAGTATATTTGCGGCACGTTCCAGAGTGGAAGATACTACCAGTATCGCCCTGGTGTAAGACCACCATTCAGAATTGAAACGTTGCTCCAAATGGCTTTAGCCGTGTTTAGTGACTAGATCTGAATAGCCAGGTACTTCCCCACCTTCCTCTTTCCCTTCCCCACTTACCTTCAGCCTCACAACATCCCCCAATTGGGGATGCCATAGTCTCACTGGCTCCAGACGGGAGCAGTTGGGACTCTTGTGAGGTATTCTCTATTAAAAAAAAAAAAAAATAAAAATAACAGCACTGATCACAAATAGATGTTTATCAAACAGGCTCCATCAATAAACTGCTTTGACAGACACTTTTAATGTTCTAAAATATCACACAAACACGTGGGTATTGTCATATAATGAAAGGCTGTAGGTAAAAATGGGAAGGGAAAATTCAAGGACAATTTTAAAAGAAGATTTATAGTTGCGTCAACATAATGGTAAGGCTGTATATATTTAACATGTATTTTTTAGTTATACTTGCTTATTTATTACAATAAGTATATTATTATCATTATTTGTGGCTAAATTAGATTTGTGTATTCCAAACAGTACTCCCACCGAAGTGGAAAAAAACAAATTTAATATTTTAAAGAAACAAGCACACACACATTTTACTTATTATTTAATTCAGACCGGTACAGAGCGGTAAAGCACCCCTGGTTTTGGAGATTCAGTGGTCCTCCCAGCACCCATTGTGAGAACGGAACAGCTTATAAATGATAGAATTATGCTAATACCGTACTTTATCTGCAGGCGAGTTTGCCATTTTAATTTTGTATGCCACTTACATCCTTGCGGTCCTGGTCGCCCTGAAGGGTAGTTGACTCAGACTATATAATATTTTGAATGGATTGGTTTATAATAATGACAATATAACAATTGTTAACCCTAGATTAAAAACCTTCGTCGTTAATATTTTATTATTATTTATTTATTCATTATCAACGCCCTGGTGAGCTTTTACATGATTTATTTCATTATACAAAGACAAAAAACAAAGTTTTAAATGTTTAGATAACAAAAAACAAAGATATCAACATAATACATGGTAGGTATAAAGGCGTAGAAATAATATACTTGTTTCTAAATTGCAGATGGCGTAACAAATAAATGAAATAATAATGTTTTTTATTTTTATTTATTTATTACAAAATAATATAACATTTCAAATCATAACAGTATGCAAGATAATTTTATTTTCCTAATTATTCTACGATTTTCTTATTTATGAGAGGATTATGTACATTGTACATACAAAGAGAAAATAATGCTTAAAAGACGGTGTGTAAACATTTTTTGCCATTACTTTTTTTTCCTTTTTTTAACTCTTTTTTATAATACATATCAGTATATTATATCGATATTTATTTTTTATATACCATACGAGTAAATTATTTTCCTGTTTAAGACTGATCTTAATGGTTTGCAACAAACATGAATAATTGTATGCATATACGAATGTACAATGTACCTACATACTTGCTTTATATTTGAAACTTTGCTTTATTTACAACATCAGGTGTTATCATTTGGATTTGATGTTAGTCTTAGTGTTAACATTTGATATTTATTTTTTGTATATATTTATGCTATTATCCATGTATTATATTACATTTACATACATAAATTGTTAAATTTTCTCTGTAAAAGCCCGATAGGGCGTTAATGAAAAATCGATAAATAATACTAAAAGAATTATAAAAAAACTTACGTAATTCAACGTATAAATTAGCATAATTCAATATTCAAATTAACTACCAACGTAATTCTATATAAAGAGAATCAATTTCAGAAAAAATAATAACAATAGCCAAAGTTTTTTTTAAATGCTTGATAACATAGATTGTATGCGTATATTAAGGGTACAAAATGTCATTATCCAATTTCAGGGAGTTTATTTTCTTTTTGAATTGTTCGTTTTTCAAAGTTTAAGTTACGTTCATTCTGTCTATGAAACATAATACAGCAAGAGGTGTTATTTTGAATAGCCCGCTATTTCGGTAGATGTTACTTTTGAAGCTGTCATTTTTTAACATTTGACAAGTAGAAACTACGCCATTAATAAAAATGGAACGATACACGCTTCAACAACGCATTGAAATTATTAAAATTCACTTGAGTGAATCAAATGCAAATCATCTTTAGTGATGAGGCCCATTTCCACCTCGGTGGCTTCGTCAACAAGCAAAATTGTCGCATCTGGGGCTCGTAAAACCGAAGAGTTATTGTTAAAAAACCTCTCTATCCTCAACGTGTAACTGTTTGGTGCGGTTTATGGTCCGGCGGAGTCATTGGACCTTATTTTTTCGAAAATGAGACTGGAGCAACAGTTACGGTGAATGGATTGCTCTATCGAGAGATGATTAAAGATTTTTTATAGCCAGAATTGGATGGTATTGATCTGGACAACGTTTACTTTCAACAAGACGGCGCTACGTGCCACACAAGAAACAAAACCATTGATCTTTTACGATTGAATATCAACTCTTAATTATCAACCTCTTATTGGAAAACCCTGTATATTGTACCATCTCACGCCTAAATACAAAGTAGTGGTGTAGAGCCGTGGTCGTTCTTAGCGTTGAGATGGCTATAAGCCATTTGTTCTGAATCTATTGCTTATGCTATCTAAAGGGTGAATTTTATTGATGTTATATTTTTTATAAATTTGATTGATTGGTAAAAATATAAAAATTAAGTATAGGTTCATAATATATATTTAAATAATTTTAAACAAATATAATGAGCAGTAATTGTCGATTGAAGTACTTGCACATATTGAATTATTTGGCAGGTTAGGAATAAGCCGACGTAGCTTTATGGTCCAGAGCATCTGACCACACATCAGAAGGTACGGGTTCAATTCCTGTGAGATATTTTCAATTTGTATGGATATTTCAGGCGAGTAATTAATGTTTATGATACTTTGTTATCCTTTGTGCTAAGCATAAAACCTTGTCTTATAAACATTTGTTTATCATTAAAAAATAATAATATAAAGGATATTACAATATTGATATGTAATGGCTCTTATGCTATGCTCGAATAAATAATAATAATAAATAAATAAATAAATTTCCATAATAACAGGTAAAAGTTTTATTTTGTTTCCAAGTGTACGGGGGGCAAAAGTAGGTGAATGTGTGTGGTAGTTAGTCCCGGAATCGTCGTATTTTTTCACAGATCAGACAGCACTTTGGTGCACCGTGTGCATCTGGTTAACGAAATAACACGTTAACAAAGTATTCAAGAAACTTTGTCCAACCGACGAAGGCTTATAATAATGTTACTTTTCACACATGCATTTTTTCATTTAATTCGAAATTTATACTTTAATTATTTTTATTTATTTATTAGATATTGATTATATAAAATACAATTACAGAATAGTGAATCTTTGACTGGTTTAACTGGGAAGGTTTCCCGTTTCAGGACAATCAAATTAATAGGTCTAATTCATGTGTAGTAGGTAAAGTAACACAAATACATAACAATAAATTCATATCATTAGACAAATTACTTTTAATATAACATTGTGGAAATTACTTTCATGTTTACAATATAAGACTTAAGTTAGGTAAGCATCTTAATTTTTTTAATTTTATTTATTTATTTTAATTAATGCATTACATGAGATACTAGATTAGCCCTGTCTAGTTAAATTCATTTTAAAAATAACGCCACGTAGCGTACGTCACAAATATGTAGATTAACTTAACAACCCAACTCTTTTTAAACTTCTTGTACGAGCGTTCAAACTCGTAAGCGAAACCACGGAGAATTTGTTGTCAGAGGTGTTGTAATATGGACATAATTCAAATTTGAATATTTGGAACTCGGTTATTTTTGTAATTGAAAAAATGAACTTGCCCAGCATAGCTGAGAAGCAAAATAGACCAACAAAAGGTAAAACGCAATGCACAGTGCCCAATTCGCATACATAATGCGTGGGCCTTTTCATAAATGTGCGTTTGAACCAAACCAAAATTATGTTGGGGTTATTTTTAAATGAATATGCCGTGTCTAGTCTAATTTAGTCTATGCATGAGATACATGTGTATAGCAAAACTTACAAAATAATAACATTGCAATAACTGTACAAGTATATTAAAAATAAGTACAAGTGTTATTATGAATTGTAGGTAGATATTAGTTCCTAGCTAGGCAGATTGCCCGTTCTAAGGAACCAAATGCTATTAAAAATTGCTAAAAATTTATTGTACAATATTAAAGTGTTATTATTTTTTTTATCCAATTTGAATAGATACTAAGTTTTTATTAAATTGGCCATTAATAGGTACCCATGTTAAATTTGAAGTGACGAAACTAATAGTTTTTCAGACTCCACCCTCCCAAGCCACTCAACCATTTAGTTATTATTGAAACGATGAAGGACATTTTGCATGTTTTAATATTTAATTCTCGGGGGATTTTATTATATAATTTCGGAGCCAGATATGTATACGACTTTTGATCCTTTGCTTTATTTAATTATTTATTCTCTGTTTATTTTTCCATTGTTACTATGATTTTTAATGTGTGATTTGTATTTGTGATATGTGTAAGAATTGTTTTTTAAATAGTACATATTGTTTGAGTTTGTGAAGTGTGGTGTGAATTTTATGTCTAGTGGCAAAACATATTGAATAATTATATTAATATAAATTATATATATAAAGTTCTAAACATATATTGTTTATTTGTAAGTTTAGCATATGTTCGCTATCGACTATCCCTAAGTCCAGAAGCCAATTGCTTAGAGATTTACGCAGGATTTACATATTGTTTTTTTATTTACTGTCTATTTTAATAAATGATATCTTCATCTTCAATTACCGCCAGAATAAGCTCCATAAAATAAAGGTTTTTCTTACTTGTCATCAGCAAATTTTTGTATTATGTAATTTTCTTATAAATTTAGAAACATATCTTGACTTAGGCAAAGTCACAATGAGGAAATTAAATGTTTGATTTTATTTTTGCCATATACTCAGCATGTACAAACTGGTAAAATGTTGGCTGTCAATTTCTCGGAAATTAAGAAATAAATCACTACCCCCAATGAAGACATAAATAATAATATTTTATATTTCTTTCAACTTATGAAGATTTTTTTTTATTTGGCATCAGTAATTAATATTTTTAAATGGCAGTTACCCACTGATTCTCTACGACCGTTTTTTTATGTACAGTTTAAATTCAATAGATTTGAATAGAAATATTATTTTTATGTAGACATCTAATAAAAATATATCTTAATATTTCTTCGGGGGAGGAAACAATCTCAATCAACGCAATAAAATATCTCTGTAAAGAACTTATCGAACCACTTACATACTTAGTCAACATGTCTATAACGAATAGCATATTCCCTACAGCCCTCAAAAAAGCGATTATTATACCAATATTTAAACAAGGATGTAAAAATGATATAAACAATTACCGACCAATAAGCCTACTAAATGCATTTTCAAAAATATTGGAAAGAATACTAAAAAAACAACTCTTATCCTACTTAGAAGACAATAAAAAATTATCAAAAACTCAGTATGGATTTAGGGAGAACTTAAGTACTAGTGACGCCATAGAAAAAATTACCGATATGATCACTAAAAGTTTAGACAGTGGAGAAAAAACTTTGGCAATCTTCATAGACTTACAAAAGGCTTTTGACACAATAGATCACAAAATACTTTTTTCAAAACTTTCAAAAATTGGTATGTCATGTACAACACTAAACTTACTAAAAAGCTATATGACGGAGCGTACACAGAGCGTCCAAATTAACAAGAGAAAAAGCAAACCTCTCCTAATCAACCATGGAGTACCACAAGGAAGCGTACTAGGTCCGATATTATTTTTAATATACATTAATGATATCTGTAACCTAGAAACAAGAGGAAAAATCATTAGTTTTGCTGATGACACAGTAATTTTATTTAAAGAAAAAGATTGGATAAATACCTACAAAGAAGCTGAACACGGACTTGGTCTCCTGCAAAACTGGCTTAAAAGAAACTCCTTGACGCTTAATGTCAATAAAACAAAATATCTGACATTTTCTAAAACAGCCAGAGGGCAGCCGTCAGAGGACCTTAATCTCAAATTACATTCATGCCAAGGAATTTATCAAAAAAATCAAGGCTTATCATGCCTCTGTCCCACTATAGCACACTCCAAAAGCATCAAATATCTTGGAATTGAAATTGATGATAATCTCCGTTGGAACTCACATATAGATGTAATTACAAAAAAACTAACCAGGTACATATACTTCTTTAGAAACATTCGCAATATCCTCAATATAAACGATATTAAAAAAGTATACTATGCTTTGTGTCAATCACAAATAGAGTACGGAATAACTGGATGGGGGTCTGCCTTGAGCACTCACACAGAGCGGCTCAATATAGCACAAAAAGGAGTATTAAAGACTATACTGAAAGTTCCACTTAGAACTCCGACAGAAGAAATATTCAAAAACTTCAATGTTTACAATGTACAGAAACTATATTCAAAAAATATTTTATTTAAACTGAAAAAAAACATATCCGAATACTCCACTGCCCAACATAAATACACAACCAGGGCAAAAAGCGAAAATATCCTGATTACTCCCAGTTTGAACACATCCTTTGGACAGAGAAATAATAAATTCCATGCTATAAAATTGTTCAATGCTCTACCAAATGAAACCTTAAAAATAAACGAAATGAGTATATTTAAAACAAAAGTCAAAATATGGCTTAGAGATCAAAGTAATAATCAACTTACAAACATTATGAAGACAATTCAAAACTAAATACAAAAATTTAAGAAAAACTACAGGCCGCCTCAGAACAGGAAACCCTAGTGAGGAGGACTGTGAAAAAAATACAAAAAATATACTTATATTATACTTTAAACCTACATAATGTACAAATTTTGCTATTGATATTAATAAAAAAAAAAATAAAAAAGCCAAAATACTACATAAACATAATTATTTTACAATAACTATTACGTTTTTTTATATTAACCCCACACAGAAAGCCCTGAGGAAAATAATTTCGAATTAGCCAAAAATAAAAAAAAGTATTCTGTCCGGTGGGGACTATGACTCTTTTTAATATTGAGGTATGTTATGAGACTGAAAGAAGTGGCAAAAAGAAGAAGATGTGAAAGAGGAGGGTTTGAAACATCGTGGCTGTTATCGTGGTCACTAAACACAGCCATTAAAGTAACTTTTTTTCCATTCGGAAAATCTCATTCTGGACAAAATCTGGAGGATATTTAGTTAGGGCCAGTTGTTTCACAGAAATTCACATGCGACAAAATCTTTAAATAGTGATTCAGAGCTATTTTATGTCCATTTCAGATTTTTAATAAAAGTCGTTAATCTTGTCAGCTGGTAACAATTAAATAAAAAGCTGAAACTCACCTAGAGTCGGCGTTTAACGGTACCTTTCCGATGTCAAAAAAATAAAATGGCACAAAATGAATTTCCGCGACACAACTGGGCCTTAAATTAATTATCTACCAAACTTTTGTTTTCCCTTAGTTAAATATATTTTTTTAAGTATACGATTCCACATAACAATGGTGAATACACATACGAGTTCCTCCTTTGTTTGACAAAAGCCACACAATATCATTATCATATAATGGAATAAATTGTGGCTACTAAATTAATAAATTACTTTACAAGTTTTGTCTTTAAACTTCGACAATAGCGCCCCAAAGCATTAATTAAGTTTGTGCCACGATTTTGACTAGACACCTAATAACTCGTTTTGTTATTTTATATTATTTTTAAAGTATGGTGAGCCGTTAAATAACCCTGGATTACAAGCTAAAAACAAAAACAAGTATATTTTACTGAAATACCCAAAATACACGAAACACGCGGCTTAAACCAACGAACATAAAACCAGTACAACATTTAGACAAAGAAATTTAAAGTACTTTGCGACTAAAATTTACAATGATCTACCCGACAAAACAAGTCAATCAAGAAATATAAAAAAATTTAAAATTTAGGCAAAACTTTCGATCATCAACAAAAGTCGTGCAATAATTAGTCACGCAAATCTAAAATAAAAGTTCTTTAATCCCATTATTGTTATCAAATACCTATTCCAACCAGAATTACATAATTATTTTTAATTTTTTTGCTTCCAATTTCTCGAAAAAGTAATGTCGAAATTGAATTTAAAAGTTACTTTATTTAAATTTTTTAAATACATACATTTTTGTTGTGACTGAGGATTGAACTATCCTCTCCCGCCACAGGCTCTCTAACTGCTGTGAACTTATAAAATGTCTTCTAAAACTTGAAAAAAATGGTCTGACTAAAGAATGAACCTGCCTTCTCAAGGACTGGAATCAACAGAGCCAAATGTCAATTGAGTAGGACCAACATTTATTTTGTATATTAACTACTGTAATGTCATCCAATTTCAGAGAAATGCATATATGTCGACATATGTATTCGTGATTGTTATCGACAACGAGTTTCAGCTCGATAGGATGCCCGGGAGAAGGTTAATTTCCACCTCCAAGATTCCAATTCATTGATACATTCATTCAAGAAAACAAAAGTGAAATCCAAATAGATGTAAAGTGATATCCAAATATATGTAAAGTGAAATCCAAATAGATTTAAAGTGAAATCCAAATAGATGTAAAGTAAAATCCAAATAGATGTATAGTGAAATCCAAATATATGTAAAGTAAACTTCAAATAGATGTAAAGTGATATCCAAATATATGTAAAGTGAAATCCAAATAGATGTAAAGTGAAATCCAAATAGATGTAAAGTTAAAACCAAATAGATTTAAAGTGAAATCCAAATAGATGTAAAGTGATATCCATATAGATGTTAAGTGAAATCCAAATATATGTAAAGTGATATCCAAATATATGTAAAGTGAAATCCAAATAGATGTAAAGTGAAATCCAAATAGATGTAAAGTGAAAACCAAATAGATTTAAAGTGAAATCCAAATAGATGTAAAGTAAAATCCAAATAGATGTAGAGTGAAATCCAAATATATGTAAAGTAAAATCCAAATAGATGTAAAGTGATATCCAAATATATGTAAAGTGAAATCCAAATAGATGTAAAGTGAAATCCAAATAGATGTAAAGTGAAAACCAAATAGATTTAAAGTGAAATCCAAATAGATGTAAAGTGATATCCATATAGATGTTAAGTGAAATCCAAATATATGCAAAGTGAAATCAAAATATATGTAAAATGAAATCCAAATAGATGTAAAGTGAAATCCAAATAGATGTAAAGTGAAAACCAAATAGATTTAAAGTGAAATCCAAATAGATGTAAAGTGGTATCCATATAGATGTTAAGTGAAATCCAAATAAATGTAAAGTGATATCCAAATATATGTAAAGTGAAATCCAAATAGATGCAAAGTGAAATCCAAATAGATGTAAAGTGAAAACCAAATAGATTTAAAGTGAAATCCAAATAGATGTAAAGTAAATATATTTTTTTAAGTATACGATTCCACATAACAATGGTGAATACACATACGAGTTCCTCCTTTGTTTGACAAAAGCCACACAATATCATTATCATATAATGGAATAAATTGTGGCTACTAAATTAATAAATTACTTTACAAGTTTTGTCTTTAAACTTCGACAATAGCGCCCCAAAGCATTAATTAAGTTTGTGCCACGATTTTGACTAGACACCTAATAACTCGTTTTGTTATTTTATATTATTTTTAAAGTATGGTGAGCCGTTAAATAACCCTGGATTACAAGCTAAAAACAAAAACAAGTATATTTTACTGAAATACCCAAAATACACGAAACACGCGGCTTAAACCAACGAACATAAAACCAGTACAACATTTAGACAAAGAAATTTAAAGTACTTTGCGACTAAAATTTACAATGATCTACCCGACAAAACAAGTCAATTAAGAAATATAAAAAAATTTAAAATTTAGGCAAAACTTTCGATCATCAACAAAAGTCGTGCAATAATTAGTCACGAAAATCTAAAATAAAAGTTCTTTAATCCCATTATTGTTATCAAATACCTATTCCAACCAGAATTACATAATTATTTTTAATTTTTTTGCTTCCAATTTCTCGAAAAAGTAATGTCGAAATTGAATTTAAAAGTTACTTTATTTAAATTTTTTAAATACATACATTTTTGTTGTGACTGAGGATTGAACTATCCTCTCCCGCCACAGGCTCTCTAACTGCTGTGAACTTATAAAATGTCTTCTAAAACTTGAAAAAAATGGTCTGACTAAAGAATGAACCTGCCTTCTCAAGGACTGGAATCAACAGAGCCAAATGTCAATTGAGTAGGACCAACATTTATTTTGTATATTAACTACTGTAATGTCATCCAATTTCAGAGAAATGCATATATGTCGATATATGTATTCGTGATTGTTATCGACAACGAGTTTCAGCATGATAGGATGCCCGGGAGAAGGTTAATTTCCACCTCCAAGATTCCAATTCATTGATACATTCATTCAAGAAAACAAAAGTGAAATCCAAATAGATGTAAAGTGATATCCAAATATATGTAAAGTGAAATCCAAATAGATTTAAAGTGAAATCCAAATAGATGTAAAGTGAAATCCAAATAGATGTAAAGTTAAAACCAAATAGATTTAAAGTGAAATCCAAATAGATGTAAAGTGATATCCAAATATATGTAAAGTGATATCCAAATATATGTAAAGTGAAATCCAAATAGATGTAAAGTGAAATCCAAATAGATGTAAAGTGAAAACCAAATAGATTTAAAGTGAAATCCAAATAGATGTAAAGTAAAATCCAAATAGATGTAGAGTGAAATCCAAATATATGTAAAGTAAAATCCAAATAGATGTAAAGTGATATCCAAATATATGTAAAGTGAAATCCAAATAGATGTAAAGTGAAATCCAAATAGATGTAAAGTGAAAACCAAATAGATTTAAAGTGAAATCGAAATAGATGTAAAGTGATATCCATATAGATGTTAAGTGAAATCAAAATATATGCAAAGTGAAATCAAAATATATGTAAAATGAAATCCAAATAGATGTAAAGTGAAATCCAAATAGATGTAAAGTGAAAACCAAATAGATTTAAAGTGAAATCCAAATAGATGTAAAGTGGTATCCATATAGATGTTAAGTGAAATCCAAATATATGTAAAGTGATATCCAAATATATGTAAAGTGAAATCCAAATAGATGCAAAGTGAAATCCAAATAGATGTAAAGTGAAAACCAAATAGATTTAAAGTGAAATCCAAATAGATGTAAAGTAAAATCCAAATAGATGTAGAGTGAAATCCAAATATATATAAAGTAAAATCCAAATAGATTTAAAGTGATATCCAAATATATGTAAAGTGAAATCCAAATAGATTTAAAGTGAAATCCAAATAGATGTAAAGTGATATCCATATAGATGTTAAGTGAAATCCAAATATATGTAAAGTGATATCCAAATATATGTAAAGTGAAATCCAAATAGATGTACAGTGAAATCCAAATAGATGTAAAGTGAAAACCAAATAGATTTAAAGTGAAATCCAAATAGATGTAAAGTGATATCCATATAGATGTTAAGTGAAATCCAAATATATGTAAAGTGAAATCAAAATATATGTAAAGTGAAATCCAAATAGATGTAAAGTGAAATCCAAATAGATGTAAAGTGAAAACCAAATAGATTTAAAGTGAAATCCAAATAGATGTAAAGTGATATCCATATAGATGTTAAGTGAAATCCAAATATATGTAAAGTGAAATCAAAATATATGTAAAGTGAAATCCAAATAGATGTAAAGTGAAATCCAAATAGATGTAAAGTGAAAACCAAATAGATTTAAAGTGAAATCCAAATAGATGTAAAGTGATATCCATATAGATGTTAAGTGAAATCCAAATATATGTAAAGTGATATCCAAATATATGTAAAGTGAAATCCAAATAGATGCAAAGTGAAATCCAAATAGATGTAAAGTGAAAACCAAATAGATTTAAAGTGAAATCCAAATAGATGTAAAGTAAAATCCAAATAGATGTAGAGTGAAATCCAAATATATATAAAGTAAAATCCAAATAGATGTAAAGTGATATCCATATAGATGTTAAGTGAAATCCAAATATATGTAAAGTGAAATCAAAATATATGTAAAGTGAAATCCAAATAGATGTAAAGTTATATCCCAATAGATGTAAAGTGAAATTACGAACCGGCGGCATCTGAATCCGTAGAGAAGGATCTTAACTACTCGGCCAGGGATGATTTATGATAATTAATTTTATTTATTTTTCAAGCAATAATTGTTCGCCTGAAACACTCATCCATATTGAAAAATCTCCTGATAAAAGATACATGACGCCAACGGGACTCGAACCCGTGTCCCTTCGATTTCCGGTCGACAGCTCTGACCGCTGAGCTATGGCGGCTTATCTCTTATCCGCGAAATAATTCAATATATACTAGTGTTTCATTCAACAATTACTGCTTGTTACATTTTTTCACCTGAAAACAACCAACTTTATTTTATAGTGTTTCAGGCGAATAATTATTGCTTGTAAAATAATTGTTACCCTTTGTGCTATGCATAAAAAATCTTGTCTTTAACGTTAGTTTACCAAAAAAAATAATAATTAATATTTGACAAGTTCAAGTATTTCACTTAAAAATGTAGACAATTTGTCTCGACGCCATCTAGTGAGAGAGTTAGCACTTACAATGCCTTTCTCATATAAAATAAAGTTGGTTGTTTTCAGGTGAAAAAATGTAACAAGCAGTAATTGTTGAATGAAACACTAGTATATATTGAATTATTTCGCGGATAAGAGATAAGCCGCCATACCTCAGTGGTCAGAGCTGTCGACCGGAAATCGAAGGGACACGGGTTCGAGTCCCGTTGGCGTCATGTATCTTTTATCAGGAGATTTTTCAATATGGATGAGTGTTTCAGGCGAACAATTATTGCTTGTAAAATAATTGTTACCCTTTGTGCTATGCAAAAAAAATCTTGTCTTAAGCATTCGTTTACCAAAAAAAAATAATAATTAATTTTATTAATTTATTTATTCATTTTTGGGAAATCGACAGTTTACATTTAATCAGTTTGTACATAAGTATTATATAGTAAAATAAAACAAATTATGGATTTCCTCCTTGTGACTTTACCTCTATTGAGACAGCATAATATGGAATAAGTAAATTAAATTTGTGAGAAAGGAATATGAATTAATAAAATTATACTTAACAATAGATTATATAAAGCGAAACATTTACAAAACAATACATTTATAGCCATGGAGAGAGGTTGTAGATATAAATCAAATCATAATAAAGATGTAAACAATAGAGACATAAAAATTATTCACAAACCATCAGAGAAATATTCTTTTATGGACCTCTTGTATTTGGTAAGTTCGCAACTGAAAATATCAACCTTAGATAATACGCTATTATAATTATTGCATAGTCTCTTCAGGCAAGAATTCTGCTTAGAGTTCGTAGTCGTATCTGTTTGTATTTTCCTGCTTATACAATGTTTTGGTCACCAGATCATAAGTACCTACCTATCTAAATGAATACCAGAAAATATTTCCAGCACGTGTTTATTTTATATTTCGTCCAAAGAAAGCCAACAGAGTTGTTAATTAAGTTATATTTAATCCGAGTTCCATTCATTCACTACTAAGTATGCAAAATTTTCGTATTTCTGTATTGTTCTTTGTTAAAATATATCACAATAAACAAGATAAGAGCATTATGTTTTACATTATAAGTCGCTCAACTGAAGTTGAGGCCAACAACACAATACGTACTTATATTTTATGTACGAATGAGTTCATTTTTTGTATTCAGTTTACAGTAGGTTAAGCAAGGAAAATACAAAAATAATTTAATTCTACACAAGGTTTTTGCTTTTTTGTAATATCCTTGATATTAGTATATGAGCTCACCCATACACGGCACTAGATTAGAAATAAAATAATATTTAAGGTAAGAATAAATTAGGTAAGAACCTCAAGGTTAAGGTCCAGAATATTCCAAGTGCCTTCTTAGTAAGATATCAGAGTCATTGTCAACTAGCTGACATGTACGTTGACAGTCACAGTTCGTATTTTCTCATCAAACAAATTAGATTCATTCACACCAAATTTGGAAATCGCACACCACACGGTCACTTTTGGGGAGTGAAGAGATCTCTCGTGAAGTTGCTTTTGGTTATTTTCAGCCCGGTACCGAAAATTTTGTTTATTTTCCGCTCCACAAAGATGGAAGTGGGCTTCGGCACCCAGTGGTTAGCGATGAAAGAACGGCTATTTTCGAGAAACGTGCGGACGGTGACAATTAGGGTCGTCCGCACCAAACCATGGTAACGACTGAAAATAGCACGACCCTTTTGACACAATGAGACCCTTTCCACGTTCTTACTTCCACCACACGGGATGTACCGGTCCTTCAAAGTGCACTGTCTGTTTTGCTGCACTCTTTATTTCCGACAGCGATGTTTTTGCGAGGTGTCACTGGTAAACAGCATTTTGTCTTGCAAAATTGCAAGGGACTTGCAAGGGACTTGAAGGTGTATGTAGTTAGTATAAAAGCTTTTAATTTGTGTTATTTTTAAATTATAATATTTAAACCGTTACAATTTATAGTGATTTTCTATTCGGCGATCTTTAACTATGACCCTTGCTATTCCTCTCTTTTCCACGTGCAAACTCCTAGTTAAGGCAACGCAAGACTCTAATAACGGGGGCTTGCATGAGGCTCACATTTGAATTAATTACTACGAATCCCTAACAATAATAGATATTTTTTTAGAGGAATCTCTACGGATGTAAGTTATTTACATTTAAGATTAATGAAAACAGTTCCTCAAAACATTTTTCAACCCGAAACATCTGAGATTATAGTTATACGTTTATCAAAAATAATTAAAATAAAACCCACAGGAAGATCAATTAACTAGACCTGCTAGGGCAAAGTCGACCGTAGGTCAGTTCATTACGCCGGGCCGCGCGTCGAATATTGTTTTAACACGACTTCATCGCTTTTGTCGATTGGTTCAAATGTTCAATACATGAAATATTTGTGCGCATGGCTTTTTCTCTTACGTCGTTAATATTCTGACTTTATTTAAGGGTATTGTCTCGTCTTAAGGCTTTACGTTCAAAGCCTTAAAGGCCACAAAGCACTTGACACGAACAACCCTAAGTAAATGGCCACTAGAACATCTGAGAGTGTGTTTCACAGACATGACTAATCTTGCTGTGCATTGGGGTCAAAAAAGTAAGCCTTCTTACGCCTTTCCCTTATCTGCCTTAGCCTTAAGTGCCTTTCATTAATATCGGACAAACTTTATAGAGCCGTTCAGTAATTATGATCACCTCAGGAGCGCTTTACTTGTTTTAGATTCTTCTCATTGAATTCAGATATTGTTTTCTTGATTCTATCTACTTATTAGTAGATGTATTGTATTAAAAAACTTTGTTTTTCATTGGTTTGATTTTTCGCCAGTGATTATAATGTTTTTAGATCATTGTAGATAATTTTCATTGTGCTTTGCCACATTGCTGATGACGGCAATAACTCCTCATGCTAATTTATTCGGTTTTTTTAACCAACATCCGTAGAATCAATGTGTCTCATAGCAATCACTGTTTCTCCCTTACAGTCGTAGTGAGAAAGATGAACTAAATGATTTTAAAAAAGAGAAAATATCAAAAAATCTAACCTAACCACAGAATAATTCAAATGTACACCTCTCCGACCACAATTTAAGAAAAAAATATGAGTTTTCAAAGAATTTATTTGTATGTAAAACGACAACAAAGTGAGGTGGCAGTAATATTTATAATACGTTTGTCTAATAAAATATGATTTTTTATCGTTGTCAGTAATTTTAGTTCAGTGTTTTAACGAAAAATCGTAAGGTGAGCCATTATTAAAACTTTTTTATGTTTGATATCAAAGCTTTTTTATGTTTGATATCCAAGTTTTTTCTGTTTGATTTCCAAGTTTTTTAAGTGTGATATCCATTTTATTTTATATTTGATATCCAGGTTTTTTTATGTTTGATTACCAATTTTTTTATGCTTGATATCCAAGTTTTTTTATGTTTCATATCCAAGCTTTTTTATGTTTGATATCCAATCTTTTTTATGTTTGATATCCAAGTTTTTATGTTTGATAATCAAGTTTTTTATGTTTGATATCCAAGTTTTTTTTTTATATCCATTTTTTTTATGTTTGTTATAAAAGTTTTTTATGTTTGATATCCAAGTTTTAATATTTCAATAATTATAAGTTTTTTTCAATAATCGAATTTGAAGGCGTATTTCTTCACCTTTCAAAAAAAGTTATTAGTTTTCAAATACGTTCAGAAATATCCCATTTATTTGGAATATATTTAGAAGCGGAAATACACACCTCGTACTTATAATATACATACCTCTGATACTTTCTGATAGCATCATTAAAAAATATGACGATCAATATAGCAAAGGCCTGAAGGGTTAGTAAGCTAAATTTTATTACGGTTAACACAACCCAAAAAGTTCGCTTTTGTGAAAATAATGCTATAAATGCAGTATATCTTTTTAAAAATCATATTTTATTTATTTATTTATTTAGAATTTAGAATTTACGGCACAAGTGCCATTTACATACAAAGTTTTTATTTTATTTTTTTACAAATACATAGTGCAGTATTAAATTTTGATGAGAAAAATTAAAGAATTAAATTTAGTAAAAACATAACAAATAAAATAACAGCAAAGAAAGAAGCAATGACAATAGCCTGTTATGTAGTGACCTCATTAAAATAAGTGGCGTTAAAATGTGTTATTAGTGCAGCTTTATACTTTACAAGGGGAATATTAAAAGTATCTGCGATTTTAGCATAAAAGTTCCCAAGTGTGTGCAATCTATTTATAACCGAGTTATATCCTGAGATTGTGGTATAATTGTCACAATAATACATACTAGAGGACCTTGATCTAATGGTAGGTACATGAAATTGAATCAACATTAATATGTCAGGGCTATCCAACTGATAATTTATAATTTTGTAAGTATAAAAATATAATATCAAATTTTTTTCTTCTATCACTTAACTTAAGCAATTTCAATGAATATAATAAGAAATCATAATCTATTGTTTCTAAAGGAATTCCAAGCCTAAAATTAATACACCTCAAAAATTTGCGTTGGACTCTTTCAATGGTATTAATGTGATTATTAAAGACAGGTGACCAAATTGTACAGTTGTATTCTAGAATACTTCTAACGAGAGATGTGAACAGAATCTGAGAACATGTCATCTGACTTATGAGCGCGTAGATAACTTGTTCCTACTTAGTTCCTGTTGTGACATAATCGTCAGTACCAATCATCAGTGAAATGTAAAGAAATATAATGTTTTTTTGGAAATATATTTAAAACACAGTGAAATATTCAAAAAATAATAATTAAAAAACATAACCGTTGTAATTTTTTACGGCGGCTTCCGTGGCCGAGGGATAAGACTCTCGACTAGCAGGCCAAAGGTCGCGGGTTCAAATCCCAGCATTAGGAAGATTTTATTTGCGTAATTTGTGTTATTTTACAATTTATTTATTTAAAATAATATTTAGTATACTTGCGGCACGTTCCAGAGTGGAAGATACTATGAGTATCCCTCTGATATTCATCCACCACCATTCAGAGTTAAAATGTTACTTGAAATGGCTTTAGCCGCGTTTGGTGACCAGATCTAAATAGCCAGGTACTCCCCCACATTTCTCTTTCCCATTTTTTTCCTCTCTCCACTACCTTCAGCCTCACAAATACCCCAATTGGGGATGCCATAGTATAGTTCAAGGCCTATAATGAGGCATGTTATGTCCAGCAAGAATAAAATAAAGTATTCTCTCTTTATTGTTGTGCTCTTCTCTTGTACATTTTCTATTCTAATTTGTAATGTTCTTTTGTTAGTGAGTCCTTTATAAAGTGAATCCTGTGCGTCTTCGATGGTATAAATATGGTTCGTTAAGATTTAAGAAGTTGCTGTATTTACGATAAAATGTATAAAAGTACTATTGTAAAAGACTGACGTCCTGTTCTTGTGAGTTTCTAAATTATTCTGACAACTGCGACAAGCGAATGACGGCCCCCGACCCCACGATCGGTTAAGTCCGGAAATGGTCGGAACCATTTGGATGTGCGCGCATATTCGCGTGTGACTATCAATTAAAAATAAAAACAAGAACTTACTTATCTGGCACTGTTCTTATTACTAAAATGCAAAAATTGAAACTTAGCTGTGCTGTGAAGACAACTTTAACAAAATATAAAGTGAAATATATGCCTAATGTTTTCTCGAATAGGATGTATGCTTATATTCCTATTCTGTTTTTGATAATAAACAAATGTTCAAAGCCGAACGACAGAAGGCTCGACAGAAGGATAAAACCACAATTTACTATAATTACATAATAAGATGTTTCAACATAAATAAAAGCATAATTTAATCAACAGATTTGTCGTAGCTTAATTAAATTTCCGAAGTAAAGCACGACAACTGGACAAGGTGGAATAACTTTGAACAAAGCTTACATTACACCAGTTACAACTTAAAATATTTTGTAAGGCAATAACGTGAAATGGGTAACTTTATATAAAATGATTAATACAATAATCTATGTTATGTTTCGTTAAGTTAATAGAAGTATAAAATTTAAGTAAATTATACTAAAATAAAGTCGCTATCCCCGTCAGTCTGGTTGTGCGCTTAGTTCTTCTAAAATACGCATTGAATTTTGATAGGGTTTTTACTGTCATTTAGTGATTTTTTTCGAAAGATTATGTATTTAAAACGTGCATTGTATATATTTACAGAAAGTAGAGATAGGTCAAGCAACACCGGGTACACAGTTAAAAGTTTTATTTGCAAGAATGAGTTTCATACACGATGCTTCCATTTTCATCTTTTCATATCGATTCGGAATGAAAAAAAGACGAGTACTCATTGGTACCATAGAAGATAGAAAAAATTATAAATGCCTTCCATACAAATTTGAATGGAAACAAATAATCTTCCATTTACTCCAAAAGCTCGGCGCTCTGTTTCAGTTGCACTCGTCTGACATCGTAGATCTTCATCCCATTTGAATTGAATATGAACACAGTTTTGTACATAACTCCGTGGTCAAGGGGTAAGGCTCTCGACTAGCAAGCCGGAGGTCACGGGTTCATTTCCGGCAAGCACAAGTAAATTTCATTTATGTTATTTCACAATTTGCTCATTTAAAATAATAGTGTATTTGCAGCACGTTTCAGAGTAGAAGATACTCTCAGTATCGCCCTGCTGTAAGACCACCATTAAGAATTGAAGAGTTGCTTAAAATGGCTTTGGCCGTGTTTGGTGACCAGATTTGATCAGTCAGGTACTTCCCCATCTCGCAATTTCAGTCTCGCAACAAAACCAAATTGGGCATGCCATAGTCTCACTAACTCCAGCAGTTGGGACTCTTATGCGGTTTCATAAGTAATTTTATTATATTATCTGGAATTTTAAGCCCCGATTAGGCAAATATTTTGATCAAGAAACACGTTCACAAAGTAATTCTTGTGCTCCTCTTTATTATATGTTTGTTACCGATTTTCGTACTAGAGGTGTCCCAAAAATGTATACACACTGCGTGATCATAAAAACAGTATATATTTAGATGTAATGTCAGCGCAAATGTTTAAATTGATGCCCTTTTTTATCCAAACATTGCTGATGAAAACTGGACGGAAACATTTTATGTGGCTGAATAAGGGCTAAGTACACTTTAAAATTGGTTGAAAATTAATTCACTTGAGCTTAATATAAGCAAAACTAAATATATAACAATTAATTCAAAGGGCCAAGCAGTGAAAATCAGTGCATTTGGTAAGTCAGTAACATTTTGACTTTATCTTGAGTAGTTGAACGGAATTGCATACATTGATGGGTATATCCTTCAAAAGTTTAAGATAAGTTTTTCCAATAAAAATTTAATATTTTACTCTTTTAGTTAAGAATTTTAAAAAAAACAAACGCCCGGACCATCTCTGCTCCAATCCAAAACTATTGTAACAAAATCTCTTTAAAAAAGAATCTGTAAGGATGGTTCGGCCCCTTATGTATTTTATTTAGTCCTTGTTTGGGCGCACGGACACGCTCAAAACACACTTCAATCAGTTAATCTCTTCAATGTATTTCACTTACAATTCCTAGAATCACACACAGCTAATAATATATAATATTGTCAAAATCTCGAACGATAAACAGTAATTTTAATATGCAAAATCCAAAGTAACTCTCGACTTATCAAAGGGATAATCTTTAGGGATGAATCAAAGAAGCATCCTTGCCACCCACCAGCCCCTTTCCACCTTCTAACCACCCTAATAAAGCCTGCGTGACTAAAGAGAGGTAACCATATTCTAATTTGACCCACTTTGCAACTACTTAAGTAAGTTTTATCACAGAGATAATAACACTTTTGAGAAGTTTAGATTAGTTAATTTGAAACAGTCTCTAGAGACGTTTTATACTTATGTTTCAAAGGCCTGCCTCAGAATAGAAAATTATTAATTCCTGGGAATATATCGACAATAACAAATTAAATCTTCGATTTGGTACCGCCGCATCATGTGACATGTATGAGCTGCGTGACTTGACTTGACTTGACTTTGGGAGATCTTTTGACCTATCCAACTGGTCTCTCTGGACCCATCGCCTTACAGAGCGATAGATTCATAAGTCCGTCGCCCTTCATACTTGTGTGGAACTACAGCAAAAAAATATGGCCAGAAAAAATAAAGTATCAGGCCTATAAAAAATGCCATAAAGTTTAAAATCTCTTACTAACGAAACAATTTTCGTTAAAGATTTTACTGTATAATGTGGAAAATTATACTCTTTAGAAAATGATTTAAAAAAAATTAAATATTTGTGCCTGAACTTCGCAAAATAAAATAGAGCACACCTTTCGGCGAAGTTTTTTCTTTAGTGAATCATAGCCGGGGCTAGTGTTATGTGGGAATTTAAACCTTATCGCCATCTACATAAAGAGTGTTTTTGTTAACGGCCCGATTCCAAATTTTAAACGACGTGGTGCATATCCTTAAAATTAAATTCGTTCATGTTTTTTTATTGTATTAATTCGCCAAATATCTTCGTTGCTTCGTACATCAACGACATTTTTTTTCTGAAACGAAGTCTTACTTCATTTCGTTTCTTCGTATCGTGTGTGCGTTTGAAATTAAAATATATATGTATATTATTTTTAAGCAATAATTATTATCCTGAAACACCTGATAGATTGTAAAAATCTTCCGAAAAAAATACATGCCGCCAACGGGAATTGAACCCGCAGCCTTCCGAATGCCGGTCAGGTGCTCTACGAATTGTGCTACGTCGGATAAAACCCACCAAATCATTCAATATGTACTAGTATTTTTTATTCAACAATTATTGCTCATTAGATTTTTCAATAGAAAACATCCATCTTAATTTTTGTAGAAAAGTCATTGAGAATGCTAAATGTATTTTATCTCGGAAGATTTTTTCCATTTAAATAGGTGTAGCCTGAAACAATTACTACTAAACAATAATACGTTATCCTTTGTGGTATGCATAAAAAACATTGTCTTTTAAACCTTACATAGTTTATCATTAAAAATAAATATATTTTAATTTAAAGTTTCCTTTTAAAAATCATTTATCTTGGTAGCTACTTAAGCAAATAAAATGAACAGAACTAATAATATTTATGCGGCCACTGAGATGTAGAGAGAACTTTACTAGTCTTTAACAATGGGAATTTCCCCTGAGATTACATCACTGTTAGCTCGCATGGCTGTTCCTCATTGTTCAGGGTTATTCATTTGAATTATAATGCGGTGCATGGATAGTGTTCAGTCTTCAAACTAGCGATGAGTCGTTCATGAATGAGTCACACAATTGAACTAGCTCTTTTTGATGAGCCGTATTCGTACGACTCTCGGTAAACCGTACTACAGCTAAATTGAACAGTTACGACGGATTGGTCCACAGAATTTGATCAAGTCATCAAATTTAAAGGATTATTTTCAAGTTCTTTGACGGTTATATTCAAGTTCTGTTATTATATCATTGTTGGCCAGGTGTTTCATAAACCTGAAATAATAACAGAATCTAAATAGAACCTTCACAGAACTTGAAAATAAGTGTTTTTGTTATCAAGAGATATTATGGCTGTTATGATCGCTATTAACCTTGCCATAAGTTGATGTGACTCCAAATTAGAAATGAGAACTACGATTGATTGAAATATTTAAACTATTGTTAATATAAAATTACACACACGATCAACGTAAATTAGTCAGAAGGATTAGGAAATAAGAACCAAACGAACTGTCAACAAAAGCGGTCAGATCCAGAATAAAATCAAAATGGCCTCTAGGCCAGCGCTCTGCTCTTAGAAGCAATGTACAACATTAGAATTACAACATTCTTGCAGACAATATAAAACAATGTGATTCACAAACAAATTGCAACATCAATGTAAAAACTTGGATCACAAATAAGAATAGGGCCTTTACCGGTGATTCACCCAAATTCGTAGTTATTGAAATAACCACATTATTGAGCGAATACATCTTAAGGCGATGCACTACGTCGTGTAATATTTTAAATCGAGCCGTTATCAATAACACCCCTTCTGTAGATGGCAATAAGGTTTAAATCCCCGCTTAACACCATCCGCCGGTTTTGATTTATGTAAGAAAAAAACATGGCCAAAAAGTGCCTTTTATTTTATTTTGTGGATGTTCAGGCATAAATATTTAATTTCTTTTTCGATCATTTTATAAATAACTTAATTTTCCACATGGGTTCACGTGGAAAATGGGTTCGTAAGTAGGAGATTTTGAACTTTAAAGCAGTTTTCATAGGCCTTATACATTATTTTTTTCTGGATTTATAAAAAGACTTATATGAAAAAAACTCGATAATTTCAAAGGTCAAGATGTATTCTACTCGCAGTATTTAATTTAAGCATCTGTAACATTTCTAGGCGACCAAATTTTCAAACCAAAAACACATGATTTTGCATTACTATGTAGTGCATCGCCTTAATACAAGTATAGGTGTATTCAAAGGTGTTATGAAGTAACTTGAAAAATTCTGCTTCAACACAGGCTAGCCTAATGAGGCGGTATTTGAGAAACCTCAACTAACTTTTATTTTCTTTTCTTACCTTCATCATTCGTTTGTATTTTTCTGTTAATTTTATAACCTTAAAAAAAAGTTACAAATCAATGTACAGTATAGATCATAATATGCATTTTTAGTTGTAATGTGCTAACTTTCTGAAATAAAGATAATATATATAGTGTAGCGATCCGCTAAATATTGCCAGCGGCAAAAAGAAATATTCCGCATAAATTATTATTGTTAGTTCTTATTCCCTACAATATCTTAGAAAAACACCGCTACTAAAATAATTCAAGTTTTATTTCTTATTACATACTCAGAGATATAAATGACTTAGTCATATGTACCAAGATATGTGACCTACTAACTACCTACTAGCATATTATTTTTCTTGAACGATCATTAATACGCTTACGCTGGGAACTGGGAGCCGTATCGGGGGAGCCGTAGTCGAGGAGCCGTAAAGTGGAAGCCGTATCGGTACATTATTCTCATTGCTCATAAGCTCTTAGCTCACGGCTCCCTTTCGATTGAGCCGTCGTTCAATTGATTCGACTCTTTGAGCAGTACGAAAATATTTAGCTTGTACTGTGGTTACCGCTCTTAATAAAATGACTGATAACCCATCGCTAGTTTCGCCTGATGGTCATTAGCAAGAGAACTCTATTATAAGTAGAGTCGAATGAAAATGACATTATAATTGAAAGGAAATAACACATTTGGCATAACAACGAAATTTTGCATTTATTAAATTAACTCTTTAGTATTTTACTATCGTATCTTTTAGGAGAGTTTCATAGTACTTTTTTAAAAGTAAATACCGCAAAAGAGTCCCAACTGCTCCCTACCGCTTGTAGTCAGTAATATGTTGTTATGCTAAAGGTAGTGGAGAGGGGAAGGAGATGGTTAAGAGGAAGGGGAGGTAATACCTGCTTATTCAGATACGGCTAAAGCCATTTTATGCAACATGTCATTTCTGAATGGTGGTCTTACACCAGGGTGATACTGAGAGTATCTTGCACTCTGGAACGTGCCGCAAATGTACTATTTATTATTTATAAGTTTATGAACTGTGAAAAAACACAAATTAAGCATACAAAATTTACTTACGCACGCGGGTAACTTGTAAAAATGAATTCCGCACAACGGTCCGAAGTGCTGGAGCCTGTGGAACTATTGCATTTCCAATTAGAATAATAGTTTGGTGTCAACGAATTGCAACTCTAAATTTTGGACATTCGCCGGGTTAGAGGGGACTACGGCCGAGATTTTTCCAAACTAGTTCTTTTTTAAGCTTCCGGAATCATGGGGTAGATATGCAAAAAAACATTCAAACTCCTCTAAAATGATTTTCCTGTACGCTTCGATGAAATATGCGTAAATTTAATAAAAATCGTAGGTACACGCTTTCTTATCTAAATTCACATCTGCCCTGGTGATGGACACCTGGATGCTGTCCGAAACGTTAAAAGGTGGTAATGCAACACAGCATAATACCCCAAAATAAATTACTTTAGTCTAAATACGACTAGTTTTAACGTAATAAATAAAATTGCTGGTAGTGCCATATTTCAAGACACTAAATAGGCATGACCACATCTGATATTATTAATACTCCAGCGTCTGGACGGTGTAGGCCCTGTGATTGGTCAAATTCAAATTGTGTATAAATAAGACTTTAAAGATTAAGACACGATTTCATACTGAAATAGAATCGCCACATGTAATACGATATTTATTCAAAAATATCGTTTCTGCTCATACAATTTTTGGATAATATCGAAGAAAATATGTTTTAGAAAGTTCATGATCCATTGGATTAATTACATTAGAGTGAAAAATATCCACAATTACGTGATTACGTTTGACGTTTGACGAAAAAAGCACGCGTTCATTCAACATTGCCGATACGCACCGTGTCAATAGATAGCCGACAAAGCGCTCCTCTGGCGGTGAAAGAACGAACCGAAAGTGGCTGGCGCGAATATTTAAATATGCAAAATTACTTGACCATTAATTAACAAGCGTTTTATAAAAAGATTTCTTCTGGAAGTTTATTTAAACTTTGCAATGGCATCGTTTCTAAAACAAACATTTGATTCAACTTAATGACAATAAACAACAACTCTTTGCATGTACGATTTTGAAAAATATTGATATTTAATATTATTTACGTAAATAATAATTTCGCATTATTTTGACAGAACACCGATATGATATACGCGAAAGTATAGGCACTGCCAACCCAATAAAATAACATGAAAGACAATCGGAAGATAGAAACGCTTCGTTGATTGTAAAATTAGCCAACAAATCTCTAATCTGACATGTACTTAAATGTATAATAAAACAATCATTTTGCCAGGTATAAATATTTATATAATATATATTAAGGTATTATTCGGAAACGCTGGACAAGGATAATACGAAATATTTTTAAGTAAAACCTTCGGATTTACCTTAATTAATATAGAAGGAATCTGAATGCATTCGGGAATTTTTTTAATTTTAGCATTTTAATTACGTGAATTAATTAATTATTAATGATTAATTCATTAATTCATTATTTTTTATTTTTTTTACGTGATTAATCACGTAAAATTAAAATTTGCTTTCGTTGTATTGGATGACAGCCGGAATAATTTCTATTGATGACATTTTCTTTTTTTGGCATTCCTGATATGAGTGTCTAGAATTTTTACCATAATTTACTCTATGCAAATATTATTTTGGTATTTTGGTTTCTTTTACAAGTAAGGAAATATTTAAAAAAAAGTTATTATAGGTTAGGATAGGTTAGGTTGGGTTATGCTAGATTAGGTTAGATTAGGTTGGATTAGTATAGTTCAAGTTAGTTTATAGGTAAGGTTAGATTAAGTTGGATTATTATGGCTTAGGATAAGTCAGGTTATGTTAGGTTAGGTAACGTTAGCTTGGGTTTTTATGGGTTAGGTTAGGTTGGGTTATTATAGGTTAGGTTGGATTTGTATAGGTTAGGTTAGGTTAGGATAGGTTAGGTTAGGATTGGTTCGGTTAGGTTAGGTTAGGCTAGATTGGATTATTATAGGTTAGGTTAGGATATAGGTTAGGTTAGGTTGGATTATTATAGGTGAGGTAAGCTTAGGTAAGGTTAGATTATTATAGGTTAGGTTGGATTATTTTAGGTTAGGTTAGGACATAGGTTAGGTTGGATTATTATAGGTTAGGCTGGATTATTATAGGTTAGGTTAGGTTATTATAGGTGAGGTTAAATAAAATAATAGCTAAATAAATCATTTGTGCTAAGTAGGCACTATTTTGCCGGAATATTGTATTACATTATATTTTTTTAATTTACGTTTTTCAATTGTCTCTAGCCGCTCATTTCAGGAATACCGACAAAAGAAAATGTTATCAACAGAAACTATTCAGGCTGTCATCCCATACAGCGAAAGCGAATTTTCATTTTACGTAATTAAAAATTAAAAAGCTAAAATTAAAATTTTCCCAAATGCTGTTCGATTCCTTTTATAGTAATTAAGGTAAATCAGAAGGTATTATTTAAAAATATTTCCTATTTTCCGTGTCCAGCGATTCCGAATATTTACCTATATTAATTTACCTTTAGCCATTTAGGCAATTATTCGGGAAAGGTAAAGTTTTACCTGAACAACTGTCATTATTATTATGCCTAAACGCCTTCCTGTTCCGTTTTTTAACAATATATACTCACCCTCTCTCTGTGTATGACCTAATATCTACCTATTAAATGTAACTGTTGTTAGTATCACTTAAACTGGGCGAAGCCCAACTAAGTGCCGCCCGCAGGGCCTAGCAGAAAAAAACCCGCGGAGCGGGTTTTTAACTGCTAGTTTTTATTTTATTTTATCAATGAAATGGTTATTACAATTATTAGGTATGTTTAGATCACCAAGCTAGGCACATACCCGTATATTATATACATAGTATATTAAAACACTATATCAAGTATGAAATATAGAAGCAATTAAAAGAAATATAAAATGCATATAATTAATAATAAAATAAGTAGTATAGAGTTTGAGAGAATATAAGGAGTATATAAATAAGGAGTATAGAGTTTAAGAGAATATAAGAAGTATATAAATAATGAGTATAGAGTTTAAGAGAATGTAAGAGCTATATAAATAAGGAGTATAGAGTTAAAGAGAGCATAAGCGATATATAAATAAGGAGTATAGAGTTTAAGGGAATATAAGAAGTATATAAATAATGCGTATAGAGTTTAAGAGAATGTAAGAAGTATATTAATAAATTAAATTTGCGAAATCAATGTAAGCACTAATAAGAGAAAAATACGGTATATATTTTATATGTGCGAGTTAGTTTTTATGTGAAATACATTAAAATAATTTAAAAGAATATATCAAAAGATTGTAATATAGAGGAATTTTAAATGAATATAAAACATAGTAAAGAGTAAGGAATTCAAAAAAAATTATAAGTATAAAAAGTTATTGAAATATATATAGCATCATAATGCACATAATGCACCAGAATATTAGAAGTATCAATAAAAACTTTGATGAACTACAAATATTGATGAAAAGTTTAAATTTAAAATGGGATATTATTATTCTTACTGAATGTTGGCTAACTGATAAATACTACCCCCTACAAATTGGTAATTATGTCCCTTACTCTACAATAATGAACAACACAAAAAATGATGGTGTCATCGTATATATTAAAGAAGATATAGAAGCTGATGTCAGAGAGATCTGTATCAATAATGCAAACTGTCTAAGTATATCAATCGGTAATGACACAACAATACTCGCAATTTATAGATCTCCTTCTACACAAAATCTAGAACCATTCCTCAACTCCTTATCTAATCAACTAAGTCTACTAAAAAGAACTAAAGATGTATTTATCATCGGTGATATAAATATTGATATTCTTGAAAATGGCCATCCAAAAAAATTTGATTATATGCAAACACTAGCATACCATGGATATAAAAGCCTAATTGATGAACCAACACGTGTATATAATGAAAGCAAAACTTGCATTGATCATATCTTTTGTAAAACTAATAGAAAAACTCAAGCCATTATTTGTACTACCACACTGACAGACCATTATACAATAATTCTATCTATTACAAAAAAAAAAAAATATGTAAACCAAAAAAAGAAATCACTCCTAACGAAGTCTGAAACAAATTGGGAAAACGTCAAATGCGAGTTAACAGTGAATGACTGGACAAGCCTTCTGGAAAAAGATGATACTGATACTGCTTGGAGTTATTTTATAGAAGTTTTACAGAACATTATCCTATCAAACACCAAAACCATAGAAAAAAAGTTATCTCATAAAAATTTACACATTAAACCTTGGATTAGTCAGAATATTATAAACTCAATCAGAAAAAGAGATGAACTGCACAAAAAAGTCAAAAACAACCCTTATGATATCCTAACACTTCGATTCTACAAAAGACATCGTAATACATGTAAAAATGTAATACGTTATGCTAAAGAAACATTCTATAAAAACAAAATTGATGAATGTAATAATGATTCACGTAAACTCTGGCAGATCATAAATGAAATAACTAATGCTAAAGCCTCACATAATGACAATAGCATTAAGGAATTAAACATTGATGAGATTCCCACATCTTTTACAGAACACCCGGACAAACTTCTTGACTTTATAAACAACTATTTTTACAATATAGGCTCAAACATAGCAAATAAAATTAAACAAAATTCAATTAGTACTATCGAAAATACAGTGAGGATTGACGATGTAAATCAAGAAAACAGCCTCAATATTGTCAAGATAACAAGTGATGAAATAAGAAATATTATAGCCTCCCTAAATATAAATACTTCATCGGGAAATGAACTGATATCAAGCAAATCAATTAAATATCTACAAAATGAGTTAATCCACCCACTAACGTATCTTATAAATCTGTCAATATCAAATGGTATTTTTCCTGCTTGTCTTAAAATTGCTACGATCATTCCAATATATAAAAACGGTCCCAAAAATGATGTATCAAACTATCGACCAATTAGTATTTTAACTACACTATCAAAAATATTAGAAAAAGTTATAAAAAAACAAATGCTTACATTTTTGGATTCTAATAAAATATTATCATCTACGCAGTATGGTTTTAGGGAAAACCTGGGTACTGGTGACGCTATAGCTAATGTAACAAATACAATTATTAGAAAATTAGATGAAGGCAAAAAATGCCTAGCAGTTTTCATTGATCTTCAAAAAGCTTTCGATACCATTGACCACGAAATACTGTATTTAAAACTAAAAAAAAATGGAATAACCGAAACAACCCTAAACCTACTTAGAAGTTACTTAACGGGAAGAGAACAATTTGTACAAATTGGTAAAAGAAGGAGCAAAACTCTACCAATTAAGTACGGTGTCCCCCAGGGAAGCGTATTAGGACCTATACTATTTCTAATTTACATAAATGACCTTATGAATCTTCCCATCAAAGGAAACATAATGAGCTTTGCAGATGACACTGTAATTTTATTCCATGAACAAGATTGGACAAGCACATATAAGGAGGCTGAACATGGCCTAACTGTTCTTCAAAACTGGCTTAAAGCAAACTCCCTTACATTAAATGTGAATAAAACCAAATATTTAATTTTCTCCAAAAACAAAAGAGGACAACCAATGAATGAGCATATACTCAAACTACATGAATGTCAAAAAAAAATTCCTCAATGTTCCTGCTCGATTATAACTCAAACCAAAAGCATAAAATATCTTGGTATTGAAATTGACGATAAACTACACTGGGATTCACACATTGATCGAACTTCAAAAAAGTTAACTAAACTCATCTACTTCTTCAAAAAAATACGGAACATTTTGTCAGCTAGGGATTTAAAGAGAGTTTACTATGCTTTATGCCACTCCAAATTGGAATATGGAATAATAGGATGGGGCTCAGCAGTATCAAAACATATAAAACAGCTGAAGGTAACTCAGAATTGCATCATAAAGACCATACTAAAGGTTCCCATAAGGACGTCAACAACAGAAATTTTTAAACAATTTGACGTTCCAAGCATACAGAAAATCTATGCCAAAAACATTTTGGTACAACACCTGAAAAATAATTCTCAGGAAAACACCTCACATACTCATAAAACCAGAGCCAAACAAACAGAGATACTAACTATACCAAAGTGTAACTCTACCTTTGGACAAAGAAGCTCTGAATTTTTAGCAGTAAAGGTATATAACAAACTCCCACTTAGTATCAAACAAATCAAAACAAAAAACAACTGCATTAAGAACATTAAATCTTGGCTTAAGGAATTACCGGAAAAAGAACTTACTAGCATATTTAAAACATCGTCGTAGAAGTTTCTGGAAACCCTTACCCAAAACATGGAGTCATACCATAGAAGTCGCTGAATAACTTATCCAAAACCTAGTCCCCCTCAGCACAGGATCTCCTAGTGAGGAGGACTACGAATATAATCAACATCTATTTTTTATATATATATTCTTATAAAAATGTAAAAAAAATGTATAATATAGCTACTAATAAAAAAAAAAATTAAAAAAAAAAAAATCAAAAGGAGTATGTATTACTAGGTAAGCAAATAAGAAAAATTGGTAAACTGTTGATATTTAGCATGTGCGAGTTACACTAACATATGTGGATACATTATTGTGCAATTTACCGTTCATTACATGAGTATATAATAAAAAACAAGTGACATTAATTATATTTTATTTATTCAAACATCTGCTATTGGAACAGAAGTTGCAATTGTTATTAAAAATGAAGATGTTTCCGTCGCATATTAATTAAATTTAGAAAGACGTAATCAGAAAGTTGCTATAAAACCGGGCTCAAGCGTAGTAAACACATCAGTTTCACTAAGAAATATTCAGCTCCGCACTTGACAAAGTATTGATTCACTATGAAGTTTTCCATAGCAGTGTTGGTTTTTGCGAGTACACTTGCACTTGTGCAGGTAAGCAAACTTTTTTATTTATTTTGCGGAATAACTTTATTGAGTAAAACCTCAAATTGTAATATTTAATTATTGAAGACAATATTAGCGATTTCTAAACGAAAATCTGAAACAGAAAAATCAGAAAAGGATACGATCACATCTAGGACTCGAACCCAGGATCCTTGTCTTGCCGGGACACTTGTAAGACAAGGGTCCTGGGTTCGAGTCCTAGATGTGACCGTATCCTTTTCTGATTTTTCTGTTTCAGATTTTCGTTTAGAAATCGCTAATATTGTCTTCAATAATTAAACTTTTTTTATATATTAACCCCACGCAGGAGGCCCTGAGGAAAATTATTTCCCTCATGGCCTATTTAATCTTTGTGTTGAGGGTCTTGTAAGGATAGGAAGGAGAGAAAGTTCCAGGATAGTAAAAGGTATGATGGTTGGGTAGGAATCCACAGATCAGTCCAAATTGACGGACACATGAATATATCCCTATGTTAATACAGTTTGTGAACTTCGTTTGATTTGAAAAATATTTTTTTTAATACTTTCCGCTCTCCACACACCTTCTATTTACTATTCTTTGTAATCACTACTCACACCTATAAAATTAACAAGACATGTTACGGACATACTCAATAGGTATATTAACTATGTATCATTTAATTTAGAACCTATAACTTGTAAATGTACTGTGAATGTTCAAAAAGATATCAACTTTTGGTGGCAATTACGTACATTCACGAGGCCATTAATGCTTTTTTTTTAATTTTGGATATATTTGATGAATAAATAAAATCAAAATTGGAGAATGAAAATGAATGCCGGTCCCACCCAATCGATATTTGGCGCGTTATTAGCGCGGTTGACTCCACTTCCTGGGGATGAAGATTCAATCCTCATTCAATACAGAAAAATAAATAATAAAAACGTCTTAAAAACATTCTAAAAGTTCACAGCAGCTTAAAAGAAAATCCGTTGGGAGGAAAGTTTGTTCCTCGATCAAACTAAAAATATTTTCTTTGAAATTGGTTACTAGTTAGTATAAGAGATGGCGCAACTAGGTTGAAAATTGAAAATAGATGTATTTTAATAAAAAAATATATATCTTTCAAAAGTGGTTAAATCTTTTTATTTTGTATAGTTTAGTGATAATTGTACCGTTTAAACAATATATTCGCAGTTCCAAAAACCTATTTGGGTGTTTACGAGTTGGAGAATTTAGGTTGTGAGACTTCTTGTCTGTGCTAATACCGGGGTGCTCGATTGGAGATTGACAGTGGTTGTAGAAGATTGTAGAAGAAAAATTGTTTTAGGTTTTAAGGTGTTGTCATAGAATAAAGAAGAAAACTAGATGTGACATCTTTTCAAATTAGAATGGAAACAAATCATTCATTTAGCCCCGACATCTCCATCCCATTCGAATTTCATAAACACAATTAGTCGAATTGGAAATTTAAGCTTCGATTAAGCAAATATTAGTTGACGTTAACCCGGCATTGCTCGACTTTTCTCCTCTTTCTATAAATATAATAGACAAGTATTGTATAGATAAACCTTTCGGAAGAAATTCTCTAAATGATAGTGAAAACCTATCAAAATCCGTTGCGTATTTACGAAGAACTAAGGACACAAACAGACAGGCTCTGATAGCAACATTGTTTTTTGCTATTTAGAAATTCGGATTACGAAACACGGCCACAAGACATTTTTTTGTTCTTCTTTATTGTATGGGTGCAGGTATCTATGGCCAGCTTAAATGTCATAGTCGTGTTTAAGAGTCATCTTCAATAAATCAGCAATGGATAACTAAAGAAACGCCGAGCGTATGCCCTACATTTCTATACGTTTGACATTCGCCGATAGATAACGGATTCATTATACAATCAGCTAAACGACTCACCGACTGTTTTTTTCCCTACCATAACATGGATCTATCAAAAACCTAGGTTTTTTTATTTTTTTTTTATTCTAGATAAAAGAAAATTACATTTTCACTTATTTAACTAGAAATAACATATATATTACACATAAATATATTACCCACCGATATTATTCACTTTCATTGTTTTGTTGATTGAGCATAAAACTGAACAATTTTTTTTTAAATGTACCTATACTTTTTTCATTTTTAATTTCGTCTGGGAGGCAATAGATAAATAGGTTCATTGCTGGTTTTCCGTAAATGCACTCTCAGCTTAAATTTCAAAATGTTTAATACCCCTTGACGTAAGCTCAAATATTACAATGTGGAGAAAATATACTGTTGGTGGTCATCAAGATATGTAACCGTCAAGCGTCAGCTTAGTAACATGATAACTGCAGCGACAGTATAACGATGTACAATTTTTCACGTGCTATACCAGTTGCACTAAGCAACCCTCTTTTCTTTCCTCCCACTCACCCTGGTTGTACGCTTCTGAGAAGCATTTGATGTATCAAATATAGAATCCACTAAAATACTTATTTCCTATATTGTAAATGGTTTTTTTTTTTAATAAAACTAAGATTTTTATCCACTTTATCTATTCTATTTAACCAAATTAACGTTGGACACATCTTTTGCAGATGCCATAAAAATCATCAAAAACTAACGTTAAATCTTCTAATTCAAAAAATACAATAAGGGATGTTAATTCTTGTGTTTGGAAAGTCTTTAATAGTTCTTTGTTAATTGTTGTTCCAGAGCCAGAACTTGTTCCAGTCCGCCGCCATCAAAGTGGTGCGTGCTTACTGCGAGGCGGTGACGCTGCCCAACCTCCTGCTGGTGCTCAAGGTGCGCGGCGGAGACTTCACCGTGGATGACGAGAGAGTGAAGAAATACGCCCTCTGCGTCTACAAGATCCTAGGCATTGCCACCGCTGAAGGAGACGGAAACCTTGAGGCTGCCTTAAAGCTGATCTTCCCTCCAACCGACCCGGAAAAATTCAAGGCAGCCTTTAACACATGCAACAACCAAACTGGCACCTCTCCCCAGGACAAGAACTGGAAATTCCTCGTCTGCTACAGCCATGAGTACCCCGGAGATATCGTCGCCTTGTAAGATGTCATTGTCAAACTATAACATCAACCTGCTTTCTAGGATATAATAACCATTTTATGCCAACCAGATACAACAATAACCTACAAACCAATTCGTTCAATTGAATTAAAATCTAAATGCTGTTCATAATAGTACATTCAGTAAAATTTCTTTAACTTCGTCTGAAATTCGTATTGTTGAGATTATTTCTAATTTCCACCGACAATAACTTATTATTCCTGTTAACTTTTCAACTTGCAATTCTAAGGTGCTTCAAGTTCTGGCCGTCTCCAGGGAACCGCTAAACCAGTGTCTTGCTTATCCCTTATTCTGTTGCATCAGTTCTTTATGTCTCAACCTTCGCTGTTTACCTCCACTCGAGTTACTCAAGTATAAGCCTCAATAGGTAATGCTACATGATGACTACTATCAGAATTATCTTCAACCTACAGGTTGCTGCACGGAACCACCTAATGAAACTGAACTAAAAACCAGTAGATATCGACGTTTATTTTATGCAACGGAAACCAGATGTTTTCGATCAATAAATTGATTAAATCCACTAAAAACTGCGACCTGTGCAATTTACGATCCGAATTTGTGTACAAATTGGCAATTTATCTTACTAGGATACTCAGATTTATCGATACCAAACGCGACCACACTTCGCACGACCTACCCTTCAAAAGTTGCATAGTTGGACTATGAAATGTTGCCTTGTCCACCATACTCACCAGGCATCCCGCCAACAGATACCGCCACAACTTCAGTATTGTCGCATGTAGTATTTTGTCATCTTATAATATCAACTTATCTTCGACAAACACGCTTCTCCTAATAGAGAAACTATTAGATTGTTTACCGAATGGGGAATAGGAAAGACATGTGAAATGGAAGGCAAGGCGATAAAATTTATACAAGTTTCGGCAGAATGACTTTACGAAAGTTTTATTGAAATATGGACAAAAGAGTACACAAATTGTATTATTTAGGCTACATAAATTAACGAAGTAGAGAAATTGAAATAACGGTTGAATAAATTAATTATTTTAGTGTTTTTTTATGAGTTGCAGCGACACTTTTTATTAATTTATTTACTTTATATAATAGAACTAAAGCGTACATTGGTTAAAGTGATGAAATAATTTGCAGATAATAAATATTTTGTATTGGTTACCTGTGATATGTTTCCTTGTGAAGTCTTATATAATTGCCAGATTACGTGTGTCGTTTATAGGTTTGTGTTTATGTTTGTGTGAGTGTGTATGTGTTTATTTATACACATTGAACAGTTTATATTATTGACATGATGCTCCTTTTAAATATGGGCAGTGAATCCGAAAAAATGTCAATGTTATATTTCAGTCAAATATAAATGAATGAATGAAGAGCAAGATTAATTGGCGAATTAGATGCTACATTGTTTTTAAGTTAAGCCTGTGGAATAGCGCTGTATGTCATCAAAATGATTTCAACCGTAGCAATTTGCCAGATATGTGTAGAATTGGACATTGATACCTTACAACGCCATAATATCTCCGGGATACGCTTTGCTGTAACAGACGAGGAACTTCCAGTTCTTGTCCTCAGGGGTGGTTCCAACCTGGTTGTTGCAGGCGTCAAAGGCTGCCTCAAACTTGGCCGGGTCGGTCGGAGAGGAGATCAGTTTCAGGGCAGCTGCCTTGTCCCCATTGCCCTCGGCGGTTGCGATGCCCAGGGTCTTGTAAACGCAGAAAGCGTAACTTTTTACCCTATCGTCATTCACGGTGAAGTCTCCATCGCGCACTTTGAGGATCAGTATGGGATTGGCGAATGTGGTGGCATCGCAGTAGGTTCGAATTACGTTGATGCCGATTGACTTGATCAAACTCTGGCCCTGCGTTCAAATTTAAAATTATGTATATGTAAATGAGATAGCTTAGATATGATTTAAGACCGCTGAAGACCAACTTCTGTGTAAAATATCATTCATACAGATAATCAGTGGGCCGCTTCTGGCAAAGTTATTGAAAGCGATGAAAATAAGAGACTTGGCCTATAATGAACCGAGGTCAAGGACGCCTGGAGACACTTTATCGAAGCGTTGGTCCCCCGGTCCAAATAGTAAAAAATAGAAACATTTATCATAACTTTACAGGTGTAGTTTTCTTTGGAGCCATCTTTTGGGATGCATGTCATCTTTCAGGATGCTGTGTGGAGGGTCTTTTTAGAGAAAGGGAGGAGAGGGTGAGTAGGAATCAGAGGGTCAATGTGTAGAGGAGTGACGGACGTATGGATCTATCCCTTTCACTGCGGTGAAAAATGATGGGTCGAGAGAGTCCAGCTGGAGAGGTCAAAAAGACTCCCTCGACCAGTCTCTCCCGATCCGGCCCGGCACGCAGTAGAGAGACAAACCTCAACCCATGAGTGACCTATGGCAGGGTTTGTTGGTTATCCAATAAATGGTTCTCGGTGCAGCGCAGCCATAACCGCCTGCCAAATTGAAGTTAAGCGCTTAAATAAGCATTTAATATTTTAGAAAGTTAAGATAGTTTGCTTTCAGCATTACATTTTGGAAAACGCTGATTTAGCTGTCAACCAGATACATACGAGATGAGCTTAAAAAAAATATTTGATAATTTTGATAAAAAATATCAAATCAAACATAATTATTTCCATTGTCTGTGTATCCTACTTAACTTTAATTCACTAACCTCGAATTTTCTTTGAATTAAAGTGCTATTTTCAAAATTTAAACTGATTGTCTGAAGATTTCAGACAAGCGATATATATATATTTTTTTTTTATATTAACTCCACACAGGAGGCCCTGAAGAAAATAATTTCCCTCAGGGCCTATGTCATCTTTGGGGATGCTGTGTGGAGGGTCTTTTTGTGGAGAGGAAGGAGTGAACATGGGTCTTGAAGAGTCCCATGTTGTAGGAGGGAGGAAACACAGAGGCCGGCAGTTCGTTCCACAGCCGAGCTGTTGAACTTAAGAACGAGTCGTAGAAGCGACCCGTTCTCATGTGACAAATGTCAACCGTGTACAAATGTTGGGCGCACGTTTGGCGTGTATTCCGACTACGCACCGGTGCCGAAGGGATCAATGACGCTAGTTCCTCAGAGCATCTTCCATTGTAATACCGATAGAACAAGGACAGCATACCTACCTGACGCCTGTGCTCTAAAGATTGCAGTCCGTTTGTTAAGATTGGGGAATCTATCAAACGGACCGCCCGTTTTTGCACAGAGTCTACGGTTTTTTTCAGGTATTTAGGGGCTCCGGACCAGAGATGACTGCCAAATTCGACAGTAGGGCGCACTTGCGATTTGTACAGGGTCAGCAGTTGTGTATTATTAAAGTATCTGCGGGCCCTGTACAGTACGCCCAGCTTCTGAGAGGCCAACTTTACTCTTGCTTCGATGGAGCCCCCGTACCTGAGCTAGTCACTTATAGTTATACCAAGCATATCAATGGAAGGCCTGTTCGGAAGATTGCTTCCGTTGAAGGAGACTAGATTATCATTTGGATCCCTTTTAGACGTAATCAGACAGGATTGGGTCTTTGAAACATAATGATAAATACTTACTTAAAATAGAATGATCATTGTTCAATCATCACGCAACAGAAAATTGTTTTAATTATCTTTTCAAAATGGGAACTGTTTTGTCAATAATTCAGATTCAATTCAATTTCAAGTAATTTTCTACGGATCTGGGTTAGATTTAATAATATTTTTTGTTGTATAAAAACGAATAACGCAACTGCGATTAGCTTGGGTTCTCTTTAATATCACCACTACTAAGTGTTACGTTTGTCAAAAATCTTGTTAAATCTAACCATATAGAAATTCAAAATGCTTGAACTTTTAGAGTGGAAATATTAACAAATTAATTCTCTAAGCCATACAAATTGCAATGGGTATTGCGATGTCTAACGTCTATGCTATCGGAATGCTGATAATAGGGATATTCGCAGGGATGAGAAAATTTAAGAAGATGCTACCTTATATAAACCTCAGATTGTTGCTGTTTCACTTTGATACTAACACCTTAATTATCCCACAGAAAGTATCAGAGTTTTTCGCCGATAAGACCACTGAAATACATATATAGATGAGTAAATATAAGAATCAAATCACGGTTGTAACTAAGTAGTGATTTTAATTGACAACTCCCAGTACTAAAACAATTTAACACCACGAAATATCAGGCGAGAGATTGCAACACTGATTGAATATAGGAAGGCGCTGCAAAATAACGCAATACCTTGGATCGATGATGTCCTCTCTCACCCTGCATGCCACTTAAAGTCCTGAAAACCCTTCCGGATGATGGAGAAAGAAGGCTCCTCTGATTGCATCTCACTCCAGAAGTAAATGGAAACTTGTCTCGTAAATTCTGGTCCTTCATCAAAAGGATAAGATGCTTCCACAGCCGCTATGAACCCATGAGCTCATGAACTCATTTTTTGTGAGTTATGTAAACATCTTTTTACCAATTTTCAAACTTTTCTTATAATTCTACCAAAATATGTTTACACTAGACTTAAATTCAAACTAACCATTTCTCCATTGGGCACCATGAAACAGGCAGCTGCCTAGTATGGTGCTCTTATGTATCTTCTCTAAATAAATGTATTAATCATGTAACGTGTACTTATAAATAAATAAATGATGTATAGGTGCGGTGCGGTGCAGACCAAATAACATGTGCTCAACGAGTGCCCGCTCTATTTATTCCCCAGCGGGATTGACAAGGTTTACAGGGCGACGCGTGAGACCCTAGACTGGATCGCTGACCTAGATGTCCCCCTCTGAACCCCCCAACATACGAAAGAAGAAATTTGAAATTTAAATAAATTTATTGATTGTTTACCTGAACAAGTGCAACCCAACTGGCAAAGACTAAGAAAAGGCTAACAGTCTTCATGTTAAGAATGATGAAATCCTACCCTGATGACTTCAACTAAGTAACTGATGATTTCACACTGGCCCATCCATGTTTATAGTCCAATATGTAATAAGAGGAAGCCACAAATTATTTTGGTCTGCTGTACAGATTATCATATAATTTTCATAATTATTCGTAAAAATTCGGAACATTTGTCAAATTTTGATTTTAAAAGTAGGTACCTAAGTATTAATTTTAAGTCGATGCAAATAATATAGTTGTTTTTCAAATGAATGCATACTTTTGGGCAAACGACAAAAATTGAATTGTAAAAATTTTGTGTTTTTATGTTAGAAATTTATTGATAGCTGAACTCTCTAAAAGGTAGCTGGACTCCCTTGTAGTAGCTGGATTCTCTAATAGTACCTAGATGAAAATCACTCACTTAATGATAATAATAAACCAATTCCGTTACACGTACAAAATAAAGGCCGTAAACTGAATCTTTTAGAGCAGTTAGAAATTAACAAAAACTCTAATAATCCGAAAGCTATTCTAATCAATGAACAAACAAATATAATTCGTTCAGCCCTACTAGATATCTTCAAACCTAGTGAAAATATGAGTGCACTATGAAGTACTTAATTATGCTATTAAAATAACCATATGAGTCATCGTTTGGGAATAACTAACATAAAGACATTCAGTCAAATTTAAACATTACAGTAATTGGGGAAACTTTACTGGGGTAATAAGCATTAATAATTTCTAACATTTTACTCAGAAATCAATTATGAAATCAGTAATTGAAATTAAAATACCTATATACAAATAATTTAAATGTATCGTCTGTAAGTGGGCTACCCACAGTTTGATAATGCCTTCAGAGGGCGAAACAGCTGTCACGCGTAATAATAATTACACAGCAGAACTTGTTTAAAAATAAACTGTTTATATAAACCCGTTTTTTCAAAACAACGAAACTGTTTATATAAACCCAATAATAATATTATTGAATATATAAAAATAAAAAAATTAAAATGGAGTTCTACTAATTAAACTTAATAACAATAAATAAATACAGGGTTTTCCAATAAGAGGTGTTATTTTGAATAGCCCGCTATTTCGGTAGATGTTTCTTTTGAAGCTGTCATTTTTTGACATTTGACAAGTAGAAACTACGCCATTAATAAAAATGGAACGATATACGCTTCAACAACGCATTGAAATTATTAAAATTCACTTGAGTGAATCAAATGCAAATCATGTTGAGTGATAAGGCCTATTTCCACCTCGGTGGTTTCGTCAACAAGCAAAATTGTCGCATCTGGGGCTCGGAAAACCCAAGAGTTATTGTTGAAAAGCCTTTTTATCTTCAACGTGTGACTGTTTGGTGCGGTTTATGGTCCGGCGGAGTCATTGGACCTTACTTTTTCGAAAATGAGGCTGGAGCAACAGTTACGGTGAATGGATTGCGCTATCGAGAGATGATTAATGATTTTTTCTGGCTGGAATTAGATGGTATTAATTTGGACAACGTATACTTTCAACAAAACGGCGTCACGTGCCACACAAGCAACGAAACCATTGATCTTTTACGATTGAATATCAAAATAACACCTCTTATTGGAAAACCCTGTATATAACAATTGGTTCTTTTCAAAATTCACCTATTCCAACCATTTTCTTTCAATCTATTATAAACGGTAATCACTGAATAGCCAAAAGAGGTTTTTGAGTTTTCAATTTGATCGAACATGTTTAACTCAAATAAAGTATTTTGAATATTATTAACAGTATTATCCACTCTTTTTTTACTAAAGGTAGTTTGTTAAAAAATAAATACGAGATGATTGGGCAATTCACATTGTCAAGAGCACGGTAATTTGTTGAATTATTCACTTCAAAAAAAGTTAGCATAACAAGTCAATTTATTACATTCTGTCAATAATGTAGGCAGCAAAAAAATATTTATAATTATTACAGTAAATGTTAAAAAAACATGTGTTTCTTTGTTTCCCTTACAACACACCAGCAGTTAGGTGAGTGGTAAATACTCTCAGTATCGCCCTTGTGAAAAACGACCATTGGGACGTTACTTGTTTAGTGTTCAGATCTGTGTAGAATGGAATATCCAGGTTCTTCCCGGCCATGCTCTTCTCGACTTTTTTTATACTAGGTTCACTGAGCAAAGTAATTTCCCTCAGGGCATATGTCATCTTACGGGATGCTGTGTTGAAGGTATTTTTAAGGAAAGGAAGGAGAGGAAATTTTGGAAAGGAAAAAGGTATGAGGGGTGGGAAGAGTCGTTTTTTTTCAAGCATATTTTATTTACATATTTTTTTTTTTTAAATTATCTAGTGAATGTATATTTTAAGACAATATTCTATTGGCTACGTATTAAAATTTTGACTTCACAACATTTTGTTATTATAACATTCTAGGCTTTAATAGAATTTACTTTATATTAATTAATTACTATTCATTATCATAAACACCTCATACCTCGATTTATGTCAGGTTTTATACAAACCTAGTATTCATTCAACTATTTCTACACTAGTGGATATTTCTTTTAATTATGTATTGTTTAACTGTACTTCTATTAACAACTGTACCACTTGCGACAATATTTTTGTGTACACATTACTTGTTCTGTAATCACTCTATTGTAAAAGCCATATTATGGCGTTTAAATAAATAAATAAATTGAGACATAAGTCACGAAAGACTTTGTACTTTGAAATTCTAAGTGTAGATAATAATCAGTGTATCCAGGGGTGGAAGTGTGAATCCATCCCTCCAACTATAGTAGAAGGCAATCAAAGGGCCTCCCTCGACCAGTTTCCTCAATCCGTCCTGCAATGCGGGAGGTGAACAAAACCTAGACAAACCTCACCACACTAACCCGGACAATCCTGCTAAATCACAAAATTTATTGCACCCCTGCAGAGTGCTGGCTATCCAATAAATTGTAATAATTGTCACAAAGCCATTCATAATACAAATATCTATAAAATGCCATACAACGCTGTTTTTCACGCATCCCTTACTTTATTCGCATTGATACATCTTATAAAACGTAAAACTTTTATTTCTAAACTTGATACGACCTTCTGGCATTTCATTTTCATATTCGAGCTACGTCCAACTTCTAATTCCATACTATCGCGCGCCGTATATTTTCCAGATGTGTATGCAAAGAAGTTGTGATGACATTGTATTTATTTATTTATTTATTTTGAATTGTATTTATTCAAAAATCTTCTATTGACACAGATGTAATGTTTATTAACATACATTATATTGACGTCATAATGGCTGGGAACAACACTTGATCACCCCCGTATATCCTTAACCTGGCCCCCATTATACTTTTTCCTACATTTAAGGCTCCTTTATAAGTGTTCAACAAGAAGAAGTAGATTTCTGAAGATGGTTTGAACAGGAGAATATGTAAATACAAATGATGGAGGGAACATGTTAAGATTCAAACTTTTTTCTATAGTACTTGACAGGGAAAATCCGACCGGAGGTCTATTCAATGCACCAGAGCCGCGCGTCGCATATTTTTGTACACGACTTCTTCACTTACGTCATTATAATTCCCTCTTTATTTGAGAGCCAGGGAAAGTCCGACCGTAACACCAGGGCCACGAGATACATATTTTTTAGCACAGTTTCTTCACTTACGTTGAAGATTCCGAGTTTATTTTAGGATATTTCTATCGTCAATGAAATGAATTAATGATTTTCCTTGAATATACTACCTTCACTTAAAATTTTAGGTCAAATAAGAACCAACATATATGTGCGTGGGTATAATAACGAAATGATAGCAATCAAGAGGTTAAAGCTTCGAAGTTGGAAACGTTACAAGAACCTACTTGTTAGTCTTAATTAACGCGACTACACCGGCTTTAGCGGTTAAACATGAACTTGGTAGAATAATAATATTTTCCTTGGGAAATAAGTGGAAATTCAATCTTCTACGAAATACCTAAGGTAAATAATTAACATTTCTGAAAATCTTTTACAAATATTATTATTTTTGCTATTTACCTTATGGAAATGCTTTCATATTTTATCAAAGAAATCACTGTTTGTGTTAGAACAAGGCAGATGAAATTATTTTGTAAATACGAGTTACCCGTGTACCATCAAAATATTTGATTAACATGTTTTTTTTTTGTTTGTAAGAATTTATATTATAATTTGAAAAATTTATACAAAATAATTTACTCTATTTTTTTTTAAAGTTAAACTGAAAAAATATGTTGTTGGCGAGTCCGTGTAAGAGGAAGAGGAGTGTACATTTGGAAAAAAAATCAGTTTAATAATATACTCGTATTATGGTGCAAGCATAATTTTATGAAATGGTAATTTTGTGGAAAATTCTGTTTGAATTTAGAAATTAATTAAATTATAGTCATGGTTACATCGTCATGATGATTACGAATTTTAAAAAACAAACATGTTCACGCTCAGAGTAAATAGAATAATACAGCATTTTTTGTAGAATTTTCAGGTGGGAATAGGTGAATGTAGGTATTTTTGATGAAGTTCAATATTTATTTATTCAAAATTTACCAACCCATCAGGCAAATTTTTTCGCTTTTGGTAACATCTCATATGATCTCACAGAAATCTCCCTATAGTGTTGTGCTGAGAATTATGATCTGAGCGGCGTTAGAAAGAGAAAACACCACGCTTTATATTCGAATATATAAATTAACCAATAAAGAATTTGAATGTGCACCTCTATGAAACCAAAAGTGCCGACGCAATTTGACAAACATATGAGTGTTACTAATTATTTTTATATAAAATGACAAAAAGTGTTTTAGTTCAAATTCGTCGTAACGATGCTTGAAATGGCTTTGTCCGTATTTGATGACAATATCTGAATAGCCAGGTACTTCTCGCCCTTCCTCCTTCTCATCTCCTTCCCCTCTTCACTTTCTTTACCCTCATAACATACCCCAATCGGGGATTCCATAGTCTTTCTGGTTGCTGATGGTTGGAAGCAGTTAGGACTCTTGTGCGGTTTTTACATAAAAATGTGAATATAAGAAACAAGATTCCCAACTGTCAGGAACCAGTGAGACTATTGCATCCCCAATTTGGGTATATTGTGAGGCTGGAGGGAGTGGGGAGGGGAAGAAGATAAAGGGAATTTTCTACCAGTTGACGGCATTGGGATTTATATTATGATTCAGCTTCCAAACGTTTACTGTGTCAAAAACATGAAAAAAAAACAATAATGATGATAAAAAACAACAAAAATAAGAAACGACAATATCAGGAAAAATCAATAATAAAAAAATTCCCTGAATCAATAAAACTACAAACATTGTTGTAATGCGTACAATAAAACACTTTTTTATAATACACAGAACGTAATTCAAATATATTTTTGGTAACTATGTTCATATTTACGCAAAGTAAATTTAACTTTGTTATCATTTTTTGTGAATAATTTTATAATAAATTAGCGTGCATTTGGCACAATGAAAATTGGAATGATTTTGTGTGTACATCTTTTTCGCACTACTTTGCCCCAAGTTATTAATGGAAAAATACGAGTGGATAACTTCCGATGCGCATTTTATTTGTTGTTAGTATTTTATATTTACTGGTAAATTCTCTCAGTAACGCCCTCGTGCAAGACAACCATTTAGTATCGAAACGTCGCTTGGAATGGAATTAGTCTTGTTTGGTGACCAGATCTGAATAGTCATTTGCTTCTCAACCTTCCACTATCTCTCTCTCTCTCTCTGTCTCCCTCCAGTCATACTCCCACTGGCTCCGTACAGTTGGGACTCATGTGCCACATTTTTATTTTTTTTATTTATACAGACAAAACATATTGAGAAAAATCCATTGAGGAATAAACCCATAGAAGTGTATTGTGGGCGTGTCCATGTGCCCGAAATAAACTCATTTATAACTTATGTACATCTGGTGAAAACATTTCCAAATATCGAAATTCTTTTTTGAATAGATAACATAACAAATAAAAAAAAACGAATTCGAATGCAATTTTGTATCAATTTCATTCAAATTCAAAGAAATCGGTGATGACCTTTCGGAGATTTAAGATTTTGAACAAACGAACAAATAAATCGGTGATGAACTTTCGGAGATTTAAGATTTTGAACAAACGAACATTAAAATTTTTATTTAAATATATTCAGATTTATTTTTAACTTACTTTAAACACTTTTTGTGAATGTATCAGGATTACCAGAGTGAGTTTTGCAAGTCGACGGCTCGTATACATCATATATACAATACCATTACAATGTACAGTATGTACACATCATTATATATAACCGTACGTCATAATATTTTTTGTTTTTTTTGCCGCTTTTGTTGTTGTATTTTATTTTGTACAACTCAGTTTTTTTATTATTTTTATATTATATCTATTATTTATTTTATTGAATATTATTTATTTATTTTTATTGATTTTTTTTAGTTTATTGAATATTTATTTTTATAAAATATTATTTATTTTATTGAATATTTATTTTTATAAAATATTATTTATTTTATTGAATATTACTTATTTATTTTTATTGAATATTATTTATTTTACTGAATATGTTTTTATTTATTTCATTCAGTTTTTAAAAATTATTATTTATTTTTACTTAATATTATTCGATTGTTAAATGGGAGCCTTGGTACGGTTAAAGCACCCAGTGAGGCCCACATTATAAATAATGTTTGAAAATATGTAAATTTATTGAATCTGATAAAATACCTAACATTCTCCATTAAGACATATCTCGTGATTTTTTTTTTAATTTTATAAATATGGAATTAACAAAAAATTACGAAAGTCATGCGATTATTATCCTAAAATGCTAATTCATAATGAACCATAATAATTTGTCTCTTCCTCTTTTAAAAATGATTAGTTTATAAACTAGAATACCAGTACGAAATCATCAGTCACTCATTTGAAGTCTTTGGGACTAAATTGTTAATAAAATCTTTTCAAAATGAAAAGTCTTTTGTTGGTCATCGCCAGTTTGGTTGCTCTTGGGCAGGTAAAATATCAATAAAATTTACTAACATTTATTATGAAGAATCTTCAAAAGTTAAGTGCATTAATTGGGGCATTAAGTGGGACATTCTTGTAAAACTAATATAAGTTATATCCAAACATTACAAAACTCCCTTACGAAATTGTTAATCCATAAATATACCAATGCACACAGAAACGACACTAAATTAATATACAAGTCTCTGAATGTTTTATCTGTCAGAGGATTATTGTTTTATAATATTGTAAGTCAACATCTTATATTGTCTGATTCCTTGTATAGGGAAAGAGTTTTCCATAAACATAATACAAGATTCACCCATAATGAAGGATTGGTGGTCCTAAAATGTACCAATAAATACGGTGAAAGAACCCTAAACTTTATTGTACTCAGAATATTTAATAAACTACCAATGACAATTAAAAATATAAACGTTTTTACAGCCAAAGTTAAATATAATCTAAGGAAATGGCTATTAGATACTGAGGATTTATATTGATGCACTACTGAAGACTTTGTTTTCCTAATTGGAATTCACATTCTAGGGAAATGGAAAATCGGTATAAATTTGTATTACCTTATGTATATTAAAACCATAGAAGTACTTGTTGATTATATTCATTTGATTATATTAATTTGTTCATATTAAATTCATTTGTGCTTGTTTTGTTATATGAGGCTTATACTGCTTCTTACATATTTGTATTTATACAATTCTGTAATTTAACTTATCATTTATTGTTAATTTATCATCAACATTATACATACCTACATACTGTTTACCATTGTACCATGTTATTGCAAAAATGTTGTCATTTTAAATATTTATATTGAGGGATCCGTAGGATTTATAGTTCCAGTTAAGTTCTACCGAGCCGAACCCTATGGTATGAAAATATATTTATTTTCCCATTTGATCTCTGGTGAGCTGACGTGTTGTTCTTTTATTGTTTTGTATTTATTATGCTAATATAATGAACTTGCATAATGTGATTTGACTAGATGATCATTTGTGGAAAAGTGTGTGGAAGGGTTTAGTTTTTCCTGTGAGAAAGATTTAACCCGGACATAAAGTCGGAAAAATATATTTGGATGATTTGTATAGCTTCGCGCAAAATCACCTCAAGGGCGCTGTACAAATATATAATACATTTCTAAAATGATATATGTTATTACTAACTATAGACTAGTCAAACTATAATCAATTTATGTCTAACAGTTTGTATCCACCGGTTCGTCAATCACTAATACAAAGCTTTATGTACAATGCATTTGATTGATGAACGTGATGCCAGAATGTACTTAGGGTGTATCGATTTTTAACTTTTTTTTTGTTTTCAAATTCCAAGTTGAAAAAAAGTTGCTACTAGATACCACAACTTACCACAAAAAAATTTGGATTTTTAAAAAAATGTTTAGGTCTCCCGCACAAGGCCTAAAGTTTTAATTTTTTTCAAAAAATATCAAATTTTTTTAAAATTTAAAAAAATAAAATCATAACTTTTGTGTTTATTCCAAGATAAAAAACAGTAATATTAAGGCATAAAAATAAGTAAGGAACAATTTTTTTAAATAAAAAATGGATTTTAGGTCTCCCGCACAAGCCCTAAAGTTTGTTAATTTTGATGATATTTTGTAATTTTGTGTACATATATGAAACATGTTTTTTTTTAAGTTTAAGCCACCGGAATTAATTGTACTTTTCTCATAGAAGGCATAAAATGCGACAATATATATATACATAATTCATATATACATATATTAAAAATATATACCATATATAATATATAATATGTTTTTTACCTGAAAAAAGATAGTTGGACAGTGTAAATTGTATGAGAAAGGTGTTGAAAGAAACTTAGGTTAATTGCTATTACTGTTGTTTATTACAAAAGTATAAAAGGTTTTAATATGTCATAAAATGTAGTATAATAACTAAGTATAAAATGTTGCTGATTACTTTCCATAAAGAAGAGTTGGCCAAACGAAACCCCAGCAACATCTCGCACGCCAGGTGGCTTACTCTGGCAAATCGAGTCCTTCGTTTGTATGTTGCCACCGATGATCCGACCCCTCAGCTAACAAAGCTTGCAGAGTTCATAATGCAGAGTTCATACCATCATGGTTCTCAATTAAGTGCAATCCCCAAATCCCGCAAGCTTCCATTCATTTTTTTTAAATGTTTCTTTTCAGCAATTACTTGGAAGATGAGCTAAGAAAAGTCGTCCATGCAACTTTACAGAGAAATGCTTTCATGGCTCACCCAGAGCATGTTTGATAGCTATGCTGTTCGATGAACGAAAACATATCAGAGCCTTGGCTTATAAGAGAATCCAGAAAGCTTGCGCAACCGAAAGGAAAGGGGTAAGGGTATGTAAACCCCCTCAGATCAATTTTGATGCCGAAGACTATATAGATATGATTGACTGGCAATCCACTTCAGTAACCGAACCCCTTCTTGTTACTGATATGAGCCTAGAAGAGTTGGAGTCAATTGCGGAAACTGGCAAAAGTAGAAGGGTTTAATTTAGAATTCCTTCTCACACTCAAGCGGTGGAACGAATTGTCAACGAAGTCACAGAAGCTTCGAAGCGAGTATGTGGGCTGATCGAAAGAGATGGTTTTATCCGTGCCAGACTGGTAGACCGTAAAGATCTAAATACGTTCGAGACCAAGAGCCAGTACAAAACCTCTGCAAAGGATTAGAATTTAAGTAAGTTTTTTTTCGACTATTTTGTATTTATAATGTTTCTAAATAACGTCTTACATATTAAATTGAAATTTCATTTGGGAACTGTAATAACATTTATAAAATTTTCACTAGGCCTATGTAAATACTATACATAACTTTGATTTAAGGTTTTGAAGCCAAGATGAAAGGACGAATACTTAAACAAGTAAGTAATTTTGCAGTAGAAAAAGAAAACTCCCACTCATGTCGTATGGAAAGTAATCAGCAACATTTTTTACTTAGTTGTTATACCTACTACATTTTATGACATGTTATAATCTTTTATACTATTGTAATAAACAACAGTAATAGCAAATAACATTAGTTTCTTTCAACACCTTTCTCATACAATTTACACCGTCCAACTATCTTTTTTCAGGTAAAAAACGTATTCAGTTTCAGTTCAGTTTCAGTGCCGGCAACCCGGGCGTTTATTTAATTTCATGGTTGTTTACATTGTTTTCTTTTTTTTACCTGCCTCACTAGACAAAGTCTGTTCCGAGGCGGGTAAATCACATATTATATTTGTTCCAAAAGAAATGTATGTATTTAAAAAATATATATATATATATATATATATGTATGTAAAAAGACAAAAAGATTCTTGTAGAAAGCAATCACTTTGTGGTTTGACATATTTAATAAAATAAAATACTTTTTGTTTTAAAACCACGATATTTATTAATTTAAGAACCGACCGGTTTCGCTTTACTTAAGCATCATCAGGGTACAAATTAATACAGTATTAATTTGTACCCTGATGATGCTTAAGTAAAGCGAAACCGGTCGGTTCTTAAATTAATAAATATCGTGGTTTTAAAACAAAAAAGTATTTTATTTTACAAAAAGATTCAATTATGTGGTGGTATATTAAATATTTACATACATAATTTTTAAATTAAATTTTGTGACAATTGAATATAGATATAGCGGTTACATGATAATTAGTATTGCAAAATTGCAGTTTCTCGCATTTGTTTTATTTGAATATTATATAATTTCGTGAGAAATTTATATAATTTCGTGAGAAATTGTATGAAATGTTATTTATTTAGAATATTTTGAATATCTGTTCTTTCCTTTTCATTCAGCCATAATACAAATCTTTTGAACAGCCAATTCAATTATATATATATATATATATATAGTATATATGTAGAATAATGTTCTCGGTTTACCCGCGTAAGTACTTTACGCGGGTAAACCGAGAACATTATTCTACATCTTACACCCGTGAAAACCTTAACCATAACATAGTATATATGTGGTATATATTTTTAATATATGTGTATATGAATTATGTATATATATATTGTCTCATTTTATGCCTTCTGTTAGAAAAGTACAATTAATTCTGGCGGCTTAAACTTAAAAAAAACATGGTTCATATATGTACACAAAATTACAAAATTTCATCAAAATTAACAAACTTTAGGGCTTGTGCGGGAGACCTAAAATCCATTTTTTATAAAAAAAATCGTTTCTTACTTATTTTTATGCTCTAATATTACTGTTTTTTAACTTGGAATAAACACAAAAGTTACGATTTTATTTTTTTAAATTTAAAAAAAAATTGATATTTTTTGAAAAAAATTAAAACTTTAGGCCTTGTGCGGGAGACCTAAACATTTTTTTAAAAATCCAAAATTTTTTGTGGTAAGTTGTGGTATCTAGTAGCAACTTTTTTTCAACTTGGAATTTGAAAACAAAAAAAAAGTTAAAAATCGATACACCCTAATGTACATATATATTAAGTGTCATATTTTCCTTTCTTAAAAGTCAACATGAGTTAAATTTTTTTGTCTGGGACCCACATAGATATAGTACAAGCTATTGAAAGGACACAATTTACCATAACTACAATCCTCAGATAAATAACCTAAATATGCTTAAATTGTCATACAGAAGGGTATACATATACACTGACTTAATATTTCTGTGTAAAATTTTAAATGGTGCATATTATATTGCATATGGTAGTCCAGAATTGCTTGTATGATAAGTTTAGAATTCCATTACGTAATACTAGAAGTCCTTATTAATTTCCGTGCGGAATTTTTCTGACTAACTTTCATGTCGTATTATGTATTCCTCACTGCCCAGAATACTAATAGTCAGTTGACTTCTTCAATTCATAAGAAAATTAATATAAAAAATTGTTGCTGAGTTAGTACTCTTATGTTTAAAAAATGCATTGAAAAAATCCATAAAAGGCGTTAATAAATAAATTGATTAGTTGTTTATTAAACAGTTTTCTTAAATGCAAATTAGTGCTACTGATAAATATAAGTATACCACACTGTTTTTAGCTTTTAACAGTTAGTTCACATTTTTCTGTAACGTGTACAATAAACCAATAATTTCAAGAAGTGAGATTAGAATAATTAGATTTAAAACTGAGCAATTAATGTTACAAATTTACATATCATATCTTTTGACTTCTAGGATTGGGAAAGGCCGATGAAAACGGGAATCTATTCAAGAAAGAATTTCTAAATTTGAAAATATGGATCAATTTTGTAGAACTAAAGTCAAATTGAACTTACGTTGGGCGCATGGATACACCGACAAGACCCTTCTATTGATTTATCTTGTTTTGCACACTTGTGGGAGATGAATGTATGAAGAAAAAATACAAATTGTGGAAAGTGTCACTCAGCTCAACGTTCAAGGGTTTTTTTGCTGCTTTTTACGGTATTTTTTCTACTTTATAATTAACACTGGCTAAATTCCCCGGCACTGTCCTAGTTTTTCGAAGTCAGATGTAGACAATAACTTCCCCCTTTTTTGAAAGCCAACAAACAAACAAACAGTGTGATAAATTTCACCAATAAATATCGGTTGGAAAATAGGGTGGGAGTGGTTATCCAAAATTTCGTGTAGACGGTGACCTTCCTTCTGTTTTGAATATCAAGTGTGCAAAATTTCATCAATCTAGGAATGAAGCTGTAGATTTTTATGAAAAACAAACACGCCACCCGCCACAGACATTCTTCTTCATAATATATATTTTATCGTCAACCGCCTGGTTGGGTAAAGATAATAGGCAATCGGATAAAACAGAATAGTCATAAAACAGAACAATATTATAATAAAAACACATAAATTTGTTTTTGACCACGATAGTTTTATTTTCACTCTACCGGTTTCGGAAGATCCCTTCCTTCGTCAGGAGAATATTTAAAACTAATCTACTACACAAAATATTGACACATAAATACAAAAATGTTAAGTGTTTGAGGGAGATGTCGACAAAGTGGAAGGGGTAATTAAGGGAATTCCAGGAAGAACAGAGCGGTTAACTGGAAATATGTCAAGAATAGGACTATAAGACAGATTAATTTGGTTATTTATTATACTGGAGTTATTATTGATGGATTTTCTGATTTCAAGTGCTTCTAAATTATCTAATTTTTTGCCTTTATTACTACGGTGAAGAATTTTAACCCCTGTATCTTTATTAAAAGTATGATCGGTGGAAATGAGATGATTGGCAAACTCCGAAAAATTATTGTTATTTAAACATCTTAAATGTTCGGTGATTCTAATATTTATATTTCTAGTTGTCTTACCTATGTAGAACTATTGACAATCATTGCAACATAGTTGGTAAATGCCTGAGTGGCTAAATTTGTGATCTTTATCTTTAGTATTTTTAAGTAATTTTCCCAAGTTGTTATCAGCATAGAACGCGGGTTTAATGTGGGTAGGCAAATTTTTTGTACTAAGTGAAGAAAAATTGTATATGTATAAGATTTTACGCCATTGAAAGGGATTTATGATTTTATTATTAGTTTCAGGTGTACCAAATAAAAATGTATTCGTCGAAATGAGTTTAAGTTTCTTATTCAGGATTTTATCAATTAAGTGTGTCGAGTAACCATTATTTAGAGCAATTTGTTTTATTTTTGACAGTTCAATTTCGAAATTAACAGCTGATAGTGGGATTTTTACTAAGCGGTGTACCATTGAATGATAGGCAGAATGTTTGTGTGATATCGGGTGGTTTGACGTGTTATGTATAGTTATATCCGTGAATGTCGGTTTACGATAGATGTTAAATTCAATTGTATTATTTATTGAAGTAAGTGTTAAATCTAGAAAATTAATCGATGCATTACTGCCTACCTCTACAGTGAATTGAATTTTTTATGAAATGAATTTATAAGAAGAAGGAATTTAGTTAGTTGCCGCTCTGTTCCCGTCCAGATACAAAAAATATCGTCTACATATCGTTTCCAAGTGAGAACATTATTTAAGAGTGATGACTTACAATTAAAAATCTTATTTTCTAAGTTATTCATAAAAATATCTGCCAACAGTGGGCTGGTAGGAGCTCCCATAGGTAGCCCTTGGCTCTGTTGGAAGACGCAGTTGTTATACTGGAAATAATTTTTATTAAGGCACATATTGAATAAACGAGACAGGTCATCAATCATATCTTTATCTAAATTAGAGGATTTTAACATATCTACAATTATTTGTTTGCAATCAGTAGTTGGAACATTTGGAAATAAGTTAATTACATCAAACGAAATTAGCTTAGCATTATTGGGAATGAACAAGTCCTTAACTGAATTTATTAAATCAAATGAGTTTTTAGAGTGAAAATAAAACTATCGTGGTCAAAAACAAATTTATGTGTTTTTATTATAAATTATGATGAGCCACAAAGTGAATGCTTTTTTACAATTACAGAACAATATTAAGTAATAATTGGTTGGGTTAGGTTCGGTTAGGTTAGGTTGGATTAGATGTGTGTGTTTTTTACAGCACTTTTTTTCAATGGTCTGTTATGCCAGTAATCTATTTTATAATGGAACCACCATTAATGCGTCTTTGTTTTCAGGGTCAGAGTTTTATCAAGTCAATTTGTATTAGCGTCATCCGGACCTACTGCGATGCCACCACTTTTGCCAACCCCATGATGACGAGAGCATACAAAAGCATAGGTATGGCAACTCCTGAAGGCAACGGAGACAAGGAAGCTGGACTAAAGCTGATCTCCCCCCCTACCGATCCAGACAAGTTTGAAGCATCTTTCGACGCTTGCAACAACCAGGAAGGTCCTACTCCAGAAGACAAACTGTGGAAATTGCTGGTTTGCTATAATAACAAGTATCCAGGAGATATCTCTGCATTTTAAATGACAGTCAATTTGTTTCTGAATAAACTTCTTCCTATACAGTTAAAATATGTTGATATCATTCTGAGTCCAAGTCTCAATCCCTGTATTATCGACAGCTAGCATGCGTAACCTTCCGAAGTTAGTGCACTTTACCGTTAGACATCCTGTACATTTTCCAAATGTCGAACTCTTTCATTACGGTAGCAGTCCATTTATTATCGATATGTAAGTATGTTCTGTTTATGTTCAATGTGTATGTACTATGTATATTTTATAATAAAAATAAATCGACTCTTATAAACATAACTTTCATTTTATGTGATCACCGCACAAAAATCCCAAATGTTTGGAGTAAAACGTGAATTGACAGAAAAATCTTCGAAAACCATTTTATTTTGAAGCCTGGTTAGAAACATCTAAGCTACAGCTATCTTACTTGTAAGCAACAAATTTTTAAAATAAAATCCTCCCAGTCAGAAAAAACTAACGCAACAAGTGGAGTCCCACAGGGTTGTCACCTTGGTCCAATATTGTTCATCTTGTATATAAATACTTAAATATCTCAAAATGTCAAATAGTCTGATTTTTTTGAATAAAAAATACAGTGATATTTAATTAGAACATTGATAACAATACTATTGAGACGTTAATACAAATTAAAGAATTAGGCATAACTTCTCAGTCAAATCTTTCTATTGTTAACCACATAAAGGAAATCTCCAACAAGGGCTTTCAAATTTTGGGATTTATAACTAGTGTAACTAGAAATTTCAACAATATTAAGTGTATTAAACTGTTGTATTTTGCCTTTGTTTAAAGTCAACTTGAATACGATTCTCCCGTCTGGAACCCACATTACAATATTCATGTACAATGTAATGAATGAATACAAAATAAATTCTTACATTTCTAAGTTATTAAGTCTATTCTAAGTTTAAAAATTGTTATTGCAGTAATTGTTTTGAACAACAACACTATTTGAATTAAATGAAAAAAAATTACTTGTTTTGAACCACTTTAATGAGATATATAGGTCGACTGGTTTCGGTTGCACTCAACCATATTCAAGACAATGGAAATATACAATAAATTAAATTAAATTTAGATGACAATTACAAACCCTACACCTCTACCCACCCCTCCACTATCCTGTCTTTGATGCTTTCTCCCTCTCGCACATGCTTTTTCTTTTCATTTTGTTTACCTTGTAATTGTCCTCTGAATTTAATTTAGTTTAGTTTACATTTCCATTGTCCTGAAGAAGGTTGAGTGCAACCAAAACCGGTCGACCTATATAACTCAATAAAGTGGTTTACAACAAAGCTTAAAAAAATCATTTGTATAATGTCAAGTCTTTCTTCGAAATAAATTAAATTAAATTGTGTGACAGAAGAATTTTCACTTACTGATTGGTATTTATATATAAAATTCTAAATCATGCATTTGATATGCCAGAATTGCTTGCATTGATAAGCTTTCGGATTCCACTAAGAAATACTAGGATTTATTTCAGTGCAGAAATTCAGGTACTAACTACCATATGTATTTCTCATTGCTCAGAATACTTATGGACGAAAATAAGTATACCGAGTCAGTGGACATCTTAAATGTATAACTTAACAAAAACAAAAGATTGTAACTGATGAAGTTTAGTTACATATGTACTAGATAAATATATCATTTTTACTATTCATATGTAAAAGACCCTAAAAAGGGCGTTTATAAATAATAATAATCTGTTCTATTTACATATTTTTCTTGGTTCATCACATACGCCACACTTTATAACAAGTAATTATTTGATTCAAATATCTCTTGAGCGTCCTCGGCTCTTTCTACCATTAACTTCACGTAGTAACATGAAATCCTCATTTTTTTAAAACTACATTTTATCGACATTAAGGACGGGTTGTTTCGGAGAATTTGAACAATTCATCAAATTTCAACGTTCATTTACGGGGTCTGTGAAAGTCCCATTCAAGTTCTGTTATTATATCATTATAGGCTAGTTGCTTGACTAAACTGAAATAAAAACAGAACTTGAAAAAATCTTTCACAGAACTTGAAAATGAACGTTAAAATTTGATGAATTGTTCAAACTCTCCGAAACAACCCGTCCTAAATCTAATTCCAGTGAAGAGAATTATATTATTATCTCTCGAACGTCCTAGACTTTTTACCTTACTATTAAAAAAACTTGATTATTTAGATTGTCTTCCTCGTAGATCCCCGACCTCTTCTACGATTCAAAGTTAGAAGAAGCTGAGTATATAATCATGTAGATAAGACTTCAGTCTCTTTTGGAAAGTCCTCGGCCAAACTATGTTACGTATATATTTTATTAGTATTATTTTCTTCTACAATAACTACATCTGATCAACTTTTCATTTTACTTTTTTTTATTCTGACGTGTGCAATGAACAGCACGTCAATGTAATGATTGACAAATGAAATACAAAAAATAAATTGGTACGGGAGGCAGATGGGGAGGGGAGGGGACAGGTTGGAAAATAAACGGTTCCGGTCATTACATGGATAAAGCGATTGTGTACAATGTAGCTCCGGTATTATGTAATACATGATGAGAATATTATTATAACTCACTTCCGCAAAACCACATTCCAATAAGGAAAATGAATTTTAAAAAACCAACGGCAAAGAAATTAATGAAGAGAATTTTTTAGAAATAAAAAGAAACGATCCTTACCAAGTCCGCCACAGCACAAATTCTCTAGACGGGAGGACCATGACAAGCCCTTATATATTTTTTAAACTTTGCTGCAGAGGGATTTGAAGGAAATTTGAGGAAAATTAAAAAATGCAAACTAATGTTCTGTAAAGGATGGGGTTCTTTATAAAACAGAAAAAAGCGTTATGTATTTCAGATTTGTATTTTAAAAAAGTTAATAAGTTAAGCCATCCTAAGTTAAACTGTCTGACAAAAAGTGGCTAGCTTAAAAAGATATTGGTGTGATACAAATTTGCAGCGTGGTTGGAGACAGCTCTCATGCAACAAATAACTTCATCTTAGTTCAAGAATCACCTAAACAATCGTGTATCCAAGATAAAATCCCGTCAGGAAAGTGCAGGAAAAGATGCTTTTTGATTACTTATCATCCAAGGATGAACCTCCAGCTGTTTAAAATGAATTTTTAAAAGGATGCCCACTGCTCTGGGCTGTTGAACAAGAAATCAATCCTGCTTTGATTTGAACTCCTCAGGTTTTGTGATTCAATTGCAGGCGTGGCAACTGATGTATTCCGAAAAATTCCAGGGTTGGCAATCTAACCAATGCATAGAGATTAATGCGTAAATACTTGAGGTGCCACACACCGAAACCATAGATATAAAATAAATAGTAAAATCTATACACCTTTTTACAAATCCTTTATATAACAACTCTTTAATTGAATATCATAAAAAGTTTACTATATTTAGTTATTTAAAATATAATTTAGACGTCCACGGGGAAGTGAGAAGTGAGGAACTGGTTGAGTTAGGTTAGGTTTAGTTAGAGTACATATAAAACAATTAAAAACGTAATCTATTTACAATGCAGAAATATCACCAGGATACTCCTTACTATAGCAAACCAAAAACTTCCAAATCTTTTCTTCCGGGGAGTCCCCTGTTTGATTGTTACAAGCGTCAAAGGCAGCCCCGAACTTGGCAGGGTCTGTGGGGGACGAGATCAGCTTCAGACCGGCCTCCTTATCTCCGAGACCCTCACTTGTGGCCATGCCCAGGGTCTTGTAGACGCAGAAGGAATACTTCTTTACTTTCTCGTCGTCCACGGTGAAGTCTCCTCGACGAACCTTAAATATCAGATGAGGGTTTGCGAGGGTTGTGGATTCGCAGTAGAGACGGAGACGAATTATTGCAGCCTTATTTGTGGCATCTGGACTCTGAAATAAATCGATTCATTTTTTAACATTCGATGCTATAACAGCTGGACAAACTTCGCCTTATGAATCCGGGCACCCTCTCTAAGTCATTCGCAAGCTACGTGTGTTACACCACTCGAGGTGTTTATTATACAATAAATGGTGTCATGGGCAACGGTACCGATACCCCCTCTCAAATTGAATACCAGACTAAGCCTCACAGCGCAAAGAGCCGTACCCAACTAGCAAATAAATATTAAACTTTCAAAAGGGCAAATCAAAGTGTATAAAATCAATTGTTGTGACTATAAAAGTGTATTCAGACCTCCCCCTACAAAAATTTAGCCCTTTCCAAAGGTATCACTCAGTTTTCCATGACAATATTTTTTATTATTATTTCCGTTTATATATAACAACCTTATATTCTCTTTTTTTCTTATTACAACAGTTTTAAAAATACACTCTTCATCACAAACTTACCATTATCAATGATCCTTAGCTAAACAATGAACTGGCATTTCTTAACTCTATAAGTTGTAAGAAAACATAATTTGTAATAATTTTTAAAAGTATAACAAAAAACAAAACAAATACAACAACTCGTATTATTTTTTTTTTTAATAAATTAATGAGTAAAATTTGAATTATCAAATATTGATTATTAATAACAATATTAGCGATTCTTAAGAGGAAGCTACAAGCCAAAAATGTATATATATTCTTGGTATACCTTATATTGTAGGTAATAGGCATTAAAATCGCTTGACAAAGGGAGTCTAGAAACGTTCGATTTCAAGCAAAAAACTGGTTTTTATTTATTTTGTAAATAATTTTATAAGAAAGCAAAAAAGTTAATCGAGTCAAACTGTCTTTTGACTTTTAAAGTTGTTTCCTTTACGCGTTCATACGTTTCAATTGAAAAAATATTTTTTTAGTAGTTTACTTTTATATTTTTTTTTGAGTAATTTATTTTTTTATTTGTATTCTACTCAAGCGAAGCAATAGGAAAACCTTCAATTTATCTAAAGCATAATTTTTGGTATTCATAATATACACTAATTTGTTGTAAAGATTAATCAAAATAGTGATTTACCATTTCGCTTCGCCTTAAACGAATATTTGAAACAAGAAAAAGATTATGTCGCATCTAGGACTTGAACCTTGGCTTACGCCTTGCCGTAGCACTGCTCTACCAACTGAGCTAATGGTACTTGTTTATCTATCAAATCTTTATATATAAAATTAAAATACGATATATTTATCCAAGATACTATCTAGATTGCATTTAGTTTTAGTTGAATCTTGCGATCATACATAAAGAGAGCAGCCAATAAAAATGTTCTGTGAGGAAATGAAGATAATATTGGTAGTTCTTATTCGAAGTACCATACAGTTAAGATGACCGAAGGAATTAGGGTCTCATTAGCTCAGTTGGAAGAACAGCGTCTCGGAAAGGCGAAAATCCTGAGTTCAAGTCCTAGATGCTACCGTATCTTCTGTATTAAATTTTCGTTTAAAAAAGGCTAATCTTAGATAAGTATTCAAAAGAAAAAAAACACAAACAAATTGAATTAATGTCCTTACCTGTCCAAGAGACACAAAGCTCACATATACCAAAATAGGGATTATAAACTTCATTTTGTTAATAATTATTATTTCACACAAAAACAAAATGTAACTTCAGACCAGTAACGTTTGATGAATAGGATTCGACTAGTCAATGACTTCACGAGATGAATTATTAACTATAATTTTCTGCTTTTATACCACCGTCAATTACCGAAAAATGAACAAAACATTAAAATTGTAGTATAAATGTAGGGTGACCAGGCATTTTATCAAGTGGGGTCAACATAATGGGAGATTATAGTACTTTGCAAATTTAAAGCATTTTATACATTTCGTTCAATTTGCAGTGGTCCTCAAATCTCCTAAATCAATGTGCGAATATTTAGAAACCCCAATTATGAGCCGTGGGCGAAATAAGACGCCAAAAAATATCAGTTATGGGCGTGAACGCGCTTTAAGTGGGCGAAGCCAGAGACCGATCCATTTAGTATCAAGTTTCGGACCAAATATTGCACAGTGTGATATGGTTTGATTTCACACGGACAAGTTTTATAAATATAAATTTCTGTACGATAATAATAATAATTATTATTGTTAGCATTAGTTAAAATTTATCTGAAACATGACCACTGTGCACATTTAAAGTACAAATTAATTAAAAAAATAATGTATTCTTTTATATTGGTGAAACATACAAAAAACCTTTACTCACTTGTGGAAGAAGTTAAATTATAAAAGACAGAAAATTTCACTAATAGATTTAAAAGTGATCGTTTGCTTAAATAAAAAAATACGTAAAAGAAATAACCGGAGCGACGGGCCGGGTGACAGACAACCTTACAGGCCGAAACTTTGGCGGCGACTGAAGCAATACGGAGTAAGTCCTGACCAACGTGCACACAAATATACAACGCACGATCCAGAGTTTTGAAGTAACTCGCGGCCGAGTTTGCTTTATCTGACCAGAAATTGAATTTTTGCAAATGGTATATTTCAATTAATTCTTATGAATACATTTATAAAATCTCTAATGTTTCTAGAGGGATTCGTCGGGAAGTTACTAATTCATCGTCTAGAAAAATAAAATCTGGGGCTTGCCGCTTATCTTACAACATTTTACATTTAATAAAATGTACATATCGTTTTACATAATATATTTAATGGTAAGGTCCTGTTTTTATTAATCTCAAACATAAATAACTTGCATCCCTTCGAATCCCTCTAGAAACATTTAAGATTTTAGTAATAAGCTCATCAGAAATAATTAAAATGTGAGTGTCGGGGCAAATCCCCGTTATCGGGGTGTTGTGTCACCTTAAACACTGATTGAAGTTTGTCAATTTGATATTTAGGAAGGCTGGCAAAAATGCTGTTGCAGTAATTGAGACGTGAGACCACGTAAGAGTTGAAAAGTAGTTTTGTTTCTTCTGTAACATCTTGTATAGTGTATACACAGACTTAAATAATTAATGTAAATATTAATTGCATGTCAATGATCTAAATTCAGTAAGCAAAAGTGTTAAAATAATATTTATTTTCGTTTAAGTGAGAACCATTATTTACTCAGTGACTTAATAAACAGAAAAATATTCATTTCTCTACAAGTGCACACAAAAAATATCGTTGAAGTGATTACGCGCATTATTTCATGACGCAAATTTGAATAGTAGAAGAAGTCGGTTACGCCAAGTGGTTAGTTAGTTAGTTAGGAATTTATTAAATTTGTCCAAAGAAACGTTACTGAATGACAATACCTCCACAGTATTAAAAAAGAAACGAGTAAGAAAGTCCAAATAAACACGATGATTTTACATTTAAAAAAATCTTTCCTGAACTATTAAAACGACCACCATGTTGAAACGGAAACGGAACGTACAAACAAATTTACAGGCAGTCAAAATATTGGTTAAAGAAAAGGATTTCATTATTTTGGAGTGTGCGGTAAAGGATTTTGAACTCAGTGTGTTGCAACAATGAAATGGCATTTTGGTCACGAAAATTCTATAGCTGTTGAGTCACGTTGTGGCATATCTGCCATAAAGAGTGACACGTCCCCACGTCTTCATAAAACTATTTCTATCATGGCTATATGTATAAGCAGCATGCGAGAACGCTTTCTAAAACTGTATTTATCATCAATATATATTATAAAAGTAAGTGTACAATGTTCGTGCCGCTAAAACTCAGAAACGATTGATCGTTTCGTCCCTTGAGGGAGGTATATGGTGTGGTAGCACTCTATCCCCCATCCATGAAGAAGGTTCCCGTTTTTACCTGAAGGGCGTGATTTTGAAGATAAGGGCTGGAAGTTTCGCCCTGTAGACATTTCTGGAACATTATAGAATATTCCGGAACATTCTGGAATGTTGTGGGAATAGTCTGAAACGTTTGAGAACATCCCGGAACATTTCTGATAATAATGAACCAAATTTGTAATCGTGACAATAGATTGGTATCTATAAATAGTATATAACAAAGTCACTATCCGGGTGTGTCTGTTTGTGCGCTTAGTTCTTCTAACCTTTGCAACGGAGTTTATAGGGTTTTCACACCCATTTAGAGAATTTCTTTCGAAAGGTTTAGATATATGTATATATATAATAGATGGATATTATTCAGGTTTTTACAATAAGAGGTGTTATTTTAAATAGCCCGCTATTTCGGTAGATGTTACTTTTGAAGCTGTCATTTGACAAGTAAAAACTACGTTATTAATAAAAATGGAACGATACACGCTTCAACAACGCATTGAAATTATTAAAATTCACTTGAGTGAATCAAATGCGAATCATCTTGAGTGATGAGGCCCATTTCCACCTCGGTGGCTTCGTCAACAAGAAAAATTGTCGCATCTGGGGCTCGAAAAACCCAAAGGTTATTGTTGAAAAGCCTCTTTATCCTCAACGTGTGACTGTATGGTGCGGTTTATGGTCCGGCGGAGTCATTGAACCTTACTTTTTTGAAAATGAGGCTGGAGCAACAGTTACGGTGAATGGATTGCGCTATCGAGAGATGATTAATGATTTTTTATGGCCGGAATTGGATGGTATTGATCTGGACAACGTTTACTTTCAACAAAACGGCGCTTCGTGCCACACAAGCAATGAAACCATTGATCTTTTACTATTAAATATCAAAATAACACCTATTATTGGAAAACCCTGTATTTCTATACTATCATATCTTTGTAATTAATTAAAGTCTAATTATATTTTGTATGTACTTGTATCTCCTACGTTTACATTCTTCTAGAGATTGTATTAATTTTATGCTTTCTGTCGTCATTTTACGATCCAATGCCACAATTAATAGTTATTTTAAAAATACATATTTCTAGTACTTGGTTATAATTATATTCTGTGACGTGCAATTATTGTTTAAGGTATATTTATGCCGTGGATATTAAATAAATTTAAAACACATTTATACTTGCATATCTAATATCTGTTTTTATTGAGTATATATAATGAGCCATTTGTAATAAGGCACAACAATTTATAAAGGTTCATTAAAATTAGATTCGTTTTAATCACATCGTTAGGATCACAAAATACTTTTGGTATTTAAACAAATTTTGAAAACACAATAGCAATGTAACCACTGTAAAATGATTATATTTTTACGCTAACATTAGATAGTATTTTTATTATGATCTGATAATAAAACATCCTGTTAGAGTATAATAGTGTGGAGCCAAACATATTAGATATTGGATAATAAATAAAATATTAAAAATAAAATCAGATAATTTTGGTCGTACGATTTGACCACTTTTAAATTTTTCTGTGGGTTATAGGTTAAAAAGAAATCTTTCATTTGAATTTTACTATCCCGTATAAAGGTTTCAGCCCGTTGCTTTGATCGGGTGATACTAGTAGTTCAGTGAACATGAGACCTTGCGCAATGTTGATTATACGAATTTGATAGCTAGTAACGCGCATGCAAAATCTGGAAGAATAAAATCGTACTCTCTAACACGGCTATCATGTTGACAAGATTGGACGGATATGGAACAAGCAAACAAACTAATAAACAGATAACATGCAAAGCGGTCCTAGGAGAACCTGTACTGAGGTGTTCGCATGTTTTAGGTGAAGTGTTATTATGTGTTATTAGTGTTATAAGTAAAAACACAGCATCGTCCTTGAGATTCTCAACGAGGATACTGTGGTTTCACCCATGGTGGCAGTATTGTATACAAATTATGTTGGTAGCAGTAAAAGTACCAACATCACAATAAAACAGGACTGAGTTTTATCAAAAATAACTTATACTCGCATTGGCTGAAATTAATTTCCGGCCTGAAGTAAAATCCAAAGAGTTTCATCTGCAGGATGAAGCTGTCGTAAGATTTCGTGGTCACAAACACTTCGATGGGCTTGACATGTTGAAACAATGCCAGATGACAGAACTTTAAAAATTACGAATGGTGCCCCAGTGGAAGTAACCCAGAAGCAGACCAAGGAAGAAGTGCAGAGACTGTGTGGAAGAGGACTTGAACAGGATGAGAAGGACTAAGAACTGCAAGTAAATAGTGAGAAACCACAACCAGTGGAGAAAAATTTTGAAGAAGATGATGATTATGAAAACCAACTTGAAATAACTATTGAAAAAAAAAGATCAATTCAAAAAAAATTTTGATTTTAAAAACATTACAAAATTGGTCATTTTAATGCGTTTTTGAATTCATTTGTTTATCAAAATTCATACCTAAAAATAGACAGTGGGTATATCAACTGTACTAGCAATATTCGAACTTGTCTAAAGGCAGCTTAATTGATGCTAAAAATGTCCATATCCGAATAGATTGTATTCAACAGCAAGATAGCTTTCCCCACAGGCATTACCATTGGCAAGCTAGTCCTGCAGGCTGGGAGACAGACCATTCTGTGCTGTGAGTGATGGAGATAACCATCGGGAACGTAGAAATGAATGCTCTTCATGGTAGCCGAGTTTTTAAACCATCCACGAATCAGTCTGAAGAAATTAAATTTGGGAAGCGCTGGTTTGGGTACAACCGCCTCGAAAACCATTTATTGGACAACAAACACTTTTGCCATAGGTCACCCCAAGTGGATGACTTCGACTCTGAGGAAAAATTTTATCCTCAGGGCCTCCCGTGTGTGGTTAATGCAAAAAAAAATGTGTATATCCCTCCTGACCCGTAGATGGTTCATTCCGAGCATACCCAAAAGAAAGTCGGTAGGATAGAACCACGGGTAGTAGCTATACTCCCTCATGTAGAGAAATCTCAGGAATTTCTTCTGAACTCTCTCCAACATGAATGAATACTTTACCTGGTGTGGACTTCAAATTACCGACCTGATTTCAAGTCTACTCCTTACCAAGTTGGGTATTATTTGGGTATTATTTTAATACCTAGAAAAAATTCAATCTCTTTTCTTATATTTATTTTGAAATAAAAAACCTGTGGATATATTTTATTAGATTTGTCACGTCGCGTCGTTGGTCGCGCTATTAACTCGTTTTCCTGCGGTGAAAATGTGAGTATTTCAAATAATATCGACGTGGAAAATACTAGAGATGTCTTCAATAATGAATCTCTCACCAAGATTTTGAGAGTATTTCTCATTTGAATACGGATTTCTGTCTTGAATTTTATGAACAAAAAACCAAAAAATCACAACGTCTCTGACGTCATTCGACCCGGTCGCAGAGCCATTGCTGAGCATGTTGGGATATTGACAACTATTGTGACTGGTTTAAAAACATATGAAGAATTTTACCATTTTTTCGAGACAAAAAATATCAAACTCTAAAAATTAATTATATTTTGAAAAAATATTAAATTTAAGTTTTAAAAATAAGTAAAAAGTTAAATGGTGTTCAAGAGGGCCAACCTTTTGAATGTGTGTCGATGGCAAAATCAATATTCTTTGCATAATCATTGGTATATTGAATTTCATAAGGTTCTTTATTTGAAATTTGAGAGCCTCTCACATCCATTCCATATTTGAATATATTATTGTGTGTTCTTTATTCATGCCATATTTTCGTGTGTTTACGAAAATTCATTTTTTTTAACGCGAAAACCTTACAAGAATCCGAACTGTTCAGATCCAGTAGTACGATGGCATCCCCATGTTGAGTATGTTCTATGCCTGAAAGGAGAGGAAAGTTTAGAAGTACCTGGCTATTAAGATCTGGTCACTAAATACGATTATTGTCACTTCAAGCAACTTTTTGATACTGAATTATGGGTTTTCACCTGAGAGTATCTACCGCTAGCGATTTTTTTTCCTAAAGCACGTTTTCATAGTGGAAAACGAATACGATTTATCTTACAACGAAAAGAGCTGCAAACGAATTTGAATCAGATGACGTCACAATAGTTGTCAATGTCTCCACATTGCAGCACAATAGCCCTGCGAATGGTTATAATGACGTCATTTTCGATTTGAATTGTTTGTATTTTATCATTTTCAAAATCAATTTTTTCACTAAAAAGCCTAATGAATAAATGTGAAACAAATTTTACACGACTGATAAACAACAGTTTACCATACTTAAATGATTGTTTATCAGTTTTGTAAAATTAAACAAACGTTTGAGACTGATGCAATTTGCACTTTTTTAAAGCTTTTAAGTTTTTTAACTAGTAGGACAGGAGAATAGTGCAATTCTGTTGCTGTTCCTCGAATTTTTCATACTTTCAATTATTAATAAATATAATATCCATGCATTATAAACTTTCCAGAAGAATTCCCTAAATGATAGTGAAAATCCTATCAAACTCCGTTAGTAAACATAATTTAGAAGAACTAAGCGCACAGACAGACGCGGATAGTGACTTTGTTTTATACTACAGGGTTTTCCAATAAGAGGTGTTATTTTGAATAGCCCGCTATTTCGGTAGATGTTACTTTTGAAGCTGTCATTTTTTGACATTTGACAAGCAGAAACTACGCCATTAATAAAAATGGAACAATACACGCATTAACAATGCGTTGAAATTATTAAAATTCATTTGAGTGAATCAAATGCAAATAATCTTGGTGGCTTTTTCCACCATTTCCACCTTGGTGGCTTCGTAAATAAGCAAAAATGTCGCATCTGGGGCTCGGAAAATCCAAAAGTTATTGTTGAAAGGCCTCTTTGTCCTCAACGTGTGACTGTTTGGTGCAGTTTATGGTCCGACGGAGTCATTGGACCTTACTTTTTTTTTAAATGAGGCTGGAGCAACAGTTACGATGAATGGATCGCTATCGAGAGATGATTAATGATTTTTTATGGCCGGAATTGAATGGTATTGATCTAAACAACGTTTACTTTCAACAAAACGGCGTTACGTGCCACAAAAGAAACAAAACCATTGATCTTTTACGATTGAATATCAAAATAACACCTCTTATTGGAAAATCCTGTATTTAGAAATAAACTAAAAACATCACATAAATAATTCAAATTAAAATAAGCCTAAATAAAATTAAAATTAAAGGATCTTCCATCAGGGAGGTCACCGCATCGTCTGCATCCATCACTCATTGAGTGGAGAGCTAGGAAGATGATGCTGAATAGTCGGTGGTGAAGTAACGCGGAGAATGATTGTACCCTCTCTTCTGTAAACATTGTGATGGCACTGCAGAACCTTGGTAGTTGCGTAAGTTGCCTGTATGCATTATTGTATTACAATCTCAGCTAGTCCCATTGTGTTTCTGGGTATTGTGTCCACAGGGCATCGCGGTACGTCTTAAGGCGAAGCTTATAATATAAATATGCTTTAGTTAAATTGAAGGTTTTCCTATCGATTCGCTTGAACAGAATACAAATAAATAAATAAATTACTCTAAAAAATATATAAAAGCAAACTACTACAAGCTATAAAAGTGGGAAAAAAACAATCAAATTATGCAACCCTTTCATCTGGAGTACCCCAAGGGTCCGTTCTGGGCCCACTACTCTTCATCCTCTTCACAAATGATGTCGCTAAAATAATCGAATCATTTGGCCTTCTATCTCACTGCTACGCTGATGACCAGCAAGTTTATTTTTACTGCTTACCAGAAGAAATAAACAGTCTAAAAATTCGTATAACTGAGTGTATAGAAGCAATTACTCGCTGGATGACCTCAAATAGATTGAAACTGAATCCTACAAAGACTGAGTTTCTGTGGACTGCTACAAGCAGACGTCAGCATAACATTGAAAACTCCCCAATAACCATTTCTGGAAGTGACATCACTCCAAAAACGTACATCAAATTACTGGGTGTCAGTCTGGATGCTAATTTTTCCCTTAAAACTCAGGTGAACAGAACTGTAAGCACGGGGTTCTTTCAATTAAGGCAAATTAAAGCAGTGCGGAGAAACCTGCCAACAGAGGCGACTAAATTGCTAGTCAATTCCTATGTTGTTTCACGTCTAGATTATTGCAACGGAATATATGCAAGTCTCCCCAAATGTCAAATCAACAAATTACAATCCGTTTTCAATGCCGCGGCAAGGCTTATCACCGGAGTATCTAAATACTCCCACATTTCAGAGCATCTCAAAAATCTGCACTGTCTCAAATGTCCTGAAAGAATCTAGTTCAAGGTATGCTGGATGGTATTTAAGTCACTTAACGGAATGGCTCCGGCTTACTTATCAGAATTGTGTATTCCAGAAGATTCCAATTCCCGACAGTCAACCCTTAGGTCAGCAACGTCATCAGCTATCGGAAGGTTGAAGGAACCAAAGCGCACACCAGATACTAAGTTTGGTGAGCGTGTTTTCGCCGTGTCAGGACCTAAAGCCTGGAATGGACTGCCACATAATTTGAGAATGATCGCAGACTCGACAGAATTTAAGTCTAAACTTAAAACGCACCTTTTCAGACAGTCGTATCCATAATTTCAGAAACCTCCACTTTCACAGTCGACGGCAATTTAAATTAACAAAATGTAAAAATACTAAAAATAAAATGTATGTAGGATAACGAAAGATTTTTTAAATATTTATGTTGAGGGATCAGTAGGATTTAGAGGCCCTGTTGGAAGTTCTACCGAGCCGAACCCTCTGATATGAAAATATCTGGAGTCGGTGAATTTTTTTCCCCATTTGATCTCTGGTGAGTTGACGTGGTGTTGTTCTTGTATTGTTTCGTATTTATTTTACTTATATAATGCACTTGCATAGTGTTGATGGACTAGCTGATCATTTGTGGAAAAGTGAGTGGAAGGGTTTAGTTTTTCCTTTGGGGAAGATTTAACCCGGACAACAAAATCGGAAAAAAAAACAATTTGTAGGCTTTTTAAGACAGTTTGTAACATATTATACTATGGGTGCGTGATGAAGAGATTCATTGTATAAAATTAATGATGGGTCTTTCGATTGTGACATTAATTGGTAAAATTACCGAATACAATTATCTAGTCATCCACGCACACGCAATAATTCAAAGTAGGTAGGTAGTGATGAGAACTGATAAGGATGATAAAAAATAGAATACTTTAAATATCAACAGACGCTAATATATTAAAACAATAATTAAAAAGTTTAATCAAATAAAATAAACATGAGACTCTATCAAACAATTTAACTCAGAGCGTGACAAGAATGTACGTGTAAATAACGCCATCTTGATAAAATTTTGACTAAAGAACATGTGACATTAATGAATTTAAAAACACTTAATCTTGTAAAGAATGTCTGAGCGGGCGCCAGCGAGTTATAAAATAACTACGCAAGAAGTTAAAATGAGTAATCCCTATTTAAATTATAAGTACATTGTTAAAAGATATAAGTGAAAAAGACCTTTCGTAGTTTGCACAGTAGACCCTCATTGTTCTAGCGTCGCTCGAACACACCGTATGAAACCGAGTCCAGCAAGCAACTGAGGTCGCTGACGAGCGCTCCGCACTCATAGCTCGAAACAGTCGTGCCAATTGTAGAATGTTGACCAATGTTTATCTTAAACGGGTAGGAACTGCCCGTCCAGAAGTACGCACTGCTACATTACCCCCCTTCCAAAGGAAAAAAATTTTCGGCACGATAATTTTTTTTGATTTTCTCCTCATGCCTCCAAATCCAAGTCCAATAAGTGGTAAAGAGTCACAAAATGCCGATAATGCCTTAGAAGAAGAGTCCAGCACGTTCTGTAGAAGTCCGTGATGTGCTCGCTGAGTAAGGATTGAAGCGCCAACACCCAGGAAGTAGAAGGAAGAATTCTCGCTGATGGAATATCTGAATTACCCTCTTCTGACATCAGTGAAGAAGATTGAACTTGCTTGGCGAAGATAATGAGCCCCGATAATTGTATCACCATACTCCAATGTTGACAACAAATGCAATCTTGAGAAGCTGCACCCTCTTTCTGATAGCAGTGAACGGCCAGGTAGTATCCTATTACACTCTTCCCGTAGAAGAATGTTGCTTCCCTGAAGACTCAATCTTGAACAAAAATTGCTTCCTCGAAGAATTGATAAAAGTTTGTAAATCATGAAATTTTGTATTATCTTGAGTTATCTTGACGTGAAGAACCGAAGAGTGATGAAGGCGACTGACTTCCTTGAGGCGAGTGAAAAGAAAGGTATGCTATGCTTGACAAAATGGATTACTGAGCAAGGAATTTAACAACTACTAAAGTGTAAACAAAAACTTGAATAGAATAACAAATGAAAAGATAACCTGTAGTAAAGACTAACAAAATTTATTAAAAAAAAATTTAAAAACGAGTCTAGCTAAAAGTGAAAGCTGAGCGCCCAACAAAAGATAAATTTGAAGCTAAAAGAAAACACTATAAAATGAAACTAATAACGTCTATATCCACATTGAAGTTACTGCCCTCTGCGAGCAGAGATGAAAAATTATAAAGTTATCCCAGAAACAAACCCAGATAGATGTGACCGGCTCAAACAGAACCATATAATGATGACCCAATATTGACAAAAATACAGCTAAGTCCAAATGAAATTGATGCGACTTGTCTTGAGCTCAGAGAGAAGCCACAGCAATTGCATGTGAAAACGCATAGTATTTGTTAAAAGAAAATGTAAAAAAAAAATTACTCATTTACATTCTTAACAATATAAACAAATAACATTTTAATAATAATTCAAGCCAAGGACATTAAGAGCAAATAAAAGTAAAAAACTTCATGAAAGGATGCAATTTTTAAATGTTAAAAATATGATTCTGTAAATCTACAATAACCTGAGCGAGTGAAAACTCACTAAATTTCAAAATAAATATTAAATAAATAAATTAATATTTAAATTAATTATTATGACATAACATTTTTTTAAAAAATATTTGAAAAGTGTATTGAACAATGACTAAATCATAGAAAACACCATGCCAATGGTTTCCTAAAACCAGAGAAAAATAGAATGTTATGAGCATCTGAGGCTATCGCGGAAAACTGCATGAAGTATTTTCTAAATTATTGAATTAAAATAGTCAACCGACACCAAGGCAAACTAAGGTACTAAAGAACAACATATAAAGAACAACCATGCACACAATTAAAATGACACGAGGACCAAACTCGGTACAGAACTGTTAAACCGAAATACAGCTTCGTATATGCCATAATTGAAATATAGTATGTCCCTCTAGAAAGGACAAACCGTACCTCAAAACAAGTCGCCATCGCGTACTTAGTTCATTAAAGAACAATTAGTATCATCTCACAAAGATATAGTATATACAATTAGTATCATCAGCTATTAAAAGATCCCTCGAACAGAAAAATAGCACAAAACAGTGGCCAACTGAGATTGTGAACTTCACTGCCCTAGGATAACGCATAAAATAATACAATGGATTCAAATCGTGAGATTACAAAATGATCAATACAATAATTGTACTTAAATCCAAAAAAAAATGTGGATTCAATGCGTGAGATTAAAAAACGTCAATCCCCCGCGTTGAATCGGAATGGACAAATTACTCCCCAAAACACATACTACACATGTACACAAAGACAAAACAAAACTTTTACTAAAATACACTCAATGTGAAGACACAAAAATACCAGTCATGTCCTCACAATGAGAGAACACAAAGAAAAATTGCAAACCTGAGGGCAAGGTAAGCAATAACCTAATATATAACAAGAGAAAAGGGATTAATTCTCAAATAAAATATAACGATTTCAACATAAGAAAAAATAGTTCATCAATTAACCCACCCCAAGATCAGTTAGCTTCTTCTAACTTGATTATATCCTTAACATGAAAAGTTCCCACAGGTTTCCCTGTCATATCCGCTAATTGATAAGCAACCGGCGATATTTTGCAAATAATTTTACTACGTATAAATTTGGGGGCTAATTTTGCTGAAAAGTATCTACCAGCGTCTGACAAAGCAAAGGACCTTCTCCAGACAATGTCCCCAACCTCATATTGAACGTCCCTACGACGCAGATTATATTGTACCTTATTACGTTCGTATGATTGTCTTAAGGACGTGCGAACTTGGGAGAAAATGTCATTTAATTCATGTAAATCAGATGCCCATGAATCGCGTTTAGAGAATCTAATGTCTTCCGCGTTAAAGTCTACACCTTTGTAGTCATTTCCCGAAATTACAATCTCTCTACCAAAATTAAGGAAGAACGGAGTATAGCCTGTGACTTCATGAACAGCCGTGTTTATAGCCAGTTCAATTTCAGGTAGATGGCACGCCCAGGATCTGTGATCAGATCCCACAAAAGAACCCAGGGCTGCTACCAACACCTTGTTTACACGCTCAACAGGGTTATTCTGCGGGTGATATCTGCAATTATAAAAAATGTGACGGATATGAAATTTATTGGCCAGCACTTTCATTTCACGCGATATATATTGTGGGCCATTATCCAAAACAATCGTATCTGGAACACCGAATTTATAAAAGATATCATTTTCCAAAATTTCCGCAATAACACTAGCCGTTGCTTTCCTAAGTGGAAAAAGTCTAGTATACTTGGTAAAGAAATCAGAAACCACTAAAAGGTAAGTATAACCCTTTTTGTAAGAATTAGGGTAAGGACCTAATAGATCTGTCGCAATCATTTGCCACGGCCTTTGCACCAGTTTCGGGTCACCCATCAAACCAGGAGGCAGTAAGTTAGAACTTTTATAACCTAAACAAGTATGACATTTACTTACAAAAGACTTCACATCAGCTGCCATTTTTGGCCAGTAGTATTTAAGTTTAATCCTATTTAACGTTTTTAAGATGCCAAAATGTGCACAAGAAGGCGGAACGTGATTTTGAACGATGACGTTTTTCCTACACTCTTTTGGGAGAACTTCCTTCCAGTCATAAGACCTGTGTAGAGCCTCCATGCTCTGAATGTGTTTGAAGATGACACCATTGCAAACTTTAAACGCTGGAAATTTTCCCGGATTAGCCAAAATTTTTTCTTTCAAACTTAAGTACCAACGGTCGGAAGTGGAAAAGGACTGATTAATCAAGTCAACATGTAAAGGGTCACGAGACAGTGCGTCCGGAACAATGTTGTCTTTTCCGCTCCTATGAATTATTTCAAAATTGAACTGCTGAAGTCTAACCGCCCACCGCGCTAATCTACCCGACGGAGACTTTAAGTTTGTAAGCCATTTTAGACTATAGTGATCAGTGATCACCTTGACAGGAATAGGCGAACCTTCAATATAACCCCTAAATTTCTCTAGTGCAAAGATCATAGCATTTAACTCCTTCTCGGTTGTGGAGTGATTTTTCTCCTGTGCAGATAGTGATCTGGAAATAAAGGAAATAGGGTGTTCTATACCATTAACGTCAGATTGAGAAAGGACCGCCCCCAAACCGGTGTTCGATGCATCGCAACTAATTGTAAAGGGTTTACTAAAGTCGGGACAAGCAAGAACAGGAGCCTTGACCAGAATATTCTTTAATTTAGTAAAGGCAGCATCAGCCTGTTCATTCCATACAAATTTTTTACCAGCAAACTCCTTTTTGGTTAAATTATGCAAAGGTGCTGCAATTAAAGAAAAATTTAAAATGAACCTTTTGTACCAAGAAAGTATACCGATAAACCTACGCAAGCTCTTTTGCGACGTTGGAATGGGGAAGTCAACGATTGCTTTCACTTTTCCCGGGTCAGTTCTCAACCCATCCTTATCAATCACGAAACCTAGGTATTTAAGAGAGTCACGACAAAAGACTGACTTCTCTACGTTAATAGTCAAACCCGCGGCTTGTAACTTTTGTTTAACCCGTCTTAAAAGATCAATGTGTTCTTCAAAGGTGGAACTAATGATAATTATGTCATCTAGGTAACAAAAAACTTTCCCATCGAACTCCGGACCCAAAACCTTGTCCATTAGCCTCATCATCCGAGAACTCGCACCATGAAGACCAAAAGGCATTGTTACAAAGTGGAATAGGCCTCGTTTAGGTATAGTAAAAGCGGTTTTCTCTTTAGAATCTTCCTCTAACGGGATTTGAAAAAACGCATCGTTTAAGTCTAAAGTTGATAGATATCGTGCTCCTCCGAGACTATTTAAGATATCAGATATCAACGGTAGGCTATAAGCGTCCCGCCGCGAGACCGCGTTGAGTTTTCTACTATCCAAGCAAAGTCTAAAAGAACCATTTTCTTGGGCACTAAAACAATAGGATTATTCCACGAGCTATTGCTGGGTTCTACTACTCCCAGTTTTAATAGTCTGTCAAGTTCTCTGTGAGCTTCCGGCAATAAATGAGGAGAAATCGGATAAACACGTTGCTTAATAGGTTGACAATCACCCGTGTCAATGACATGTTTTTCAAGAGACGTTCTACCCAAACGATTTCCAGAAAAGGCTTCAAATTCGTGTATAACGTTATTTAATGTTGATTGTTGAAATGAATCCAAGTTCTCAAAGCTATCTAGTCCTCTTACCTCAGACACGCAACTATTGTCAGAGTCATTAGTCATTAAATTAGTTAACTTGGGACAAATGTTAAAAACTTTCCAAAAGTCGCAACCGAGGATGATGTTAGATTTTATGTCTGGCATAACTACAAAATTAAAAATTTTCTTAACATTACCAAGAACTACCGGAACCGCAATTTTGTGAACGCACTCCACAGTATGACCCGTAGCAGAAGTGAGTGAAAATTTTTTCTTAAGAACAGAAAGATTTAACCCTAGATTTAAAAATTTACGATGAAAATTATTACCAATAATTGAGATATGCGAACCAGAGTCAAGAAGGCCAGAAAAGTTGGAACCCAGAACCTGGAAAATGATGTGTGGACGGCCATCCCTTTTAGCCGCACCCACCACCTTCGAGGTCCAAAGGTTCTTGAAGAAAGTTCTGGTTTCCGACAGCACAGCAAGCCGATGCCTGGCGGTGATGTCAGCGAACGGTGTCGACTTGCCGCCCGCAGACAGGACCCCCAGGACATCTAGTTTTTTGCCTGCCGGCAGTTGCATGAAGGCGCCTTCACACCAGGACGGCCACAGCGGAAACATTTCACCTCCCTAGAACTCATATTTGACGGGCTACGTTTATTGAATTCAAAAGATTGACGATGATTGCTGAAATTGGGATTATTCTGAGACATTCTGTTATTCCCTCTGCTAAATGCATTATTTGAGGAGGAATGAGAAACATTATTAAAATTAACAGTATTTGCATTTGGCGGGGAAGGTCTGGAATCAGACCGAACGTCTGCAAGTTCAATCATTTTTCCCAATTTTTTCAGACAATTAATGTCCGAGATGACAGAGAGCGATAATTTTTGTATGTATCTCGGTAACATATTACATTGTAATATTTCCAGAATTTCGTCATCTGGTAATTTTGACGACAATTGATTGTTTAAAGTCAAAACCCGCGTTATGAATGAACCCAGGTTCTCTTTTTGTTGCTGGTACGTGGCTCTGATCTGAGCAACTAAACGTCTTTCATGGTCCAGAAGCTCAAATTCTTCCTTTAGAGCAATTACAATATCCGTCCATGACTTGAAAGAAGAACGGTTGACTCTAAACCAGTCTAAAGCATGACCTGAAAAAAGTTCCACCGCAGATGAAAAAAGAGAAGCTGTACTTACGTTCCGAGATATAGACAAATCGTTGACCCGTTCAATGAAATTATGCACGTTCCCAGTACCGTCGAAGGTTAAGTTCCATTTGTGAACCGGAACTGTGTTAGATGCGACCGCCGAATTTGCCGAAGTAGTGCCATCCTCTGGTTTAGACATGATTAACGCACGACTTCTTGTTAAAATGGTCGAATCCGTCATACCTAACTAACAGGGTAGGTAGAAAAAAGAATTATTAGAACATGCAAGCAACAATACAACAACCACAATCGCCGCAAAACACAAAAAAATATAAAATAAGTGTGACGTCAGCGTACTAACGAACACGATAATAAGACGAAAAACGTCATGAGTTGTGCCGGATGAAAAGCTGCGTAAAATGAAGAATTAATAAAATCTCAGTGACACGATGTATTTCGAGCAACACCCGAACATCTACCATGCAAAACGAAAGGTCTTTTTCAGGGATTATACAAGAAATTCATAAAAAAAAAAATCAGACATCGCAATACAAGATTAAAACAAGGAAAGAAAAAAAAATACTGCAATATCGCCAAGTGCATTATTATTTAGTCAAAAAAAATTAGGTTCACCCACAAGGGCTGCCATTTGTAACATTAAATCGTGGATGGGTGATGAAAGGATAATTGTATTAATTAATGATGGGTCTTTCGATTGTGACATTAATTGGTAAAATTACCGAATACAATTATCTAGTCATCCACGCACACGCAATAATTCAAAGTAGGTAGGTAGTGATGAGAACTGATAAGGATGATAAAAAATAGAATACTTTAAATATCAACAGACGCTAATTTATTAAAACAATAATTAAAAAGTTTAATCAAATAAAATAAACATGAGACTCTATCAAACAATTTAACTCAGAGCGTGACAAGAATGTACGTGTAAATAACGCCATCTTGATAAAATTTTGACTAAAGAACATGTGACATTAATGAATTTAAAAACACTTAATCTTGTAAAGAATGTCTGAGCGGGCGCCAGCGAGTTATAAAATAACTACGCAAGAAGTTAAAATGAGTAATCCCTATTTAAATTATAAGTACATTGTTAAAAGATATAAGTGAAAAAGACCTTTCGTAGTTTGCACAGTAGACCCTCATTGTTCTAGCGTCGCTCGAACACACCGTATGAAACCGAGTCCAGCAAGCAACTGAGGTCGCTGACGAGCGCTCCGCACTCATAGCTCGAAACAGTCGTGCCAATTGTAGAATGTTGACCAATGTTTATCTTAAACGGGTAGGAACTGCCCGTCCAGAAGTACGCACTGCTACAAGTTAAAATACAGTTAAACTAAAATAAAAACTATAGCAGACTTAAGGTCAAGCGATGACCAGTGTTTTTTGATATAGTGTCCTCTGCGTGCAGTTTTATCTTTTATAAGCATAAACTTTTTAATATAAGTGTGTTTGTCGGAAGTGACTTGCCAGGTAAGTATGTTTTGGTATCTTTTCTAAACAACAAATGTAGATCCTAGGAAATAAATTGTACAGCGCCCTTGAGGTGATTTTTCACAAAAACGGCGCTCTACAAATTATCCAATTATTATTATTATTATTATTTTTATTACAAAATTATTTTTTTTCAATTGAAATGATCGCATAAAGGAAACAACTTTTAAAAAATACGGTTCCATGCTAACTTAACACAGTGACTATTCAACACACCTTTAAAAAGTGATATAAAGTCATCAAAAACGAAGAAAAAAAAATCTAACTTAACCTAACCTACTTAACCCAGTTAATAAAGTTTTTGTTTCATCACTTTCCATGACTTTATATAACTTTTTAAAGATGTGATGAATTTTGATGATCATTTTGATGATTTATCCGGTCACCATCTTCATTATAACGTTATGAGCATGCGAGTGAAGTCTTGTGAGGCAAAATGATGGGGAGACAACTTTACCGTAGACGTATTAAGAGTTCATATAGTTGATCGATCTCTTTTCATTATCATCTGTCATCTGAAGTACTACATTGTGTTAATAACAGTCCATTGACCATTTTACCGCCATCCTAATATCACAGAAAAACATTCACGTAAAGGGCCAATATGCGAAGGTCAAATACATTCATTACACTGCACGGAAACCACACACAATAAAACTTATATATTCAGACTGGGCCTTTGTAATTCTCTAATCTACAGAAGCCATCATATTTTTAATTTGACTTTTTTAATGAAGTTTTCCTGAATTTTATGATAATTAAATATGAGATTTACTTTTAGAAGACGTCTTCGGGGCAGTTAACAACAAATAAATGATGTGAAAAACGTCAAATAATTACGCTTATTAAATAAAATTTTCATAAAACCAGAGTTTTAAAAGCAAATTACCATATTTTCTATTCCCATTTTCCAAGGCTTTGTCTGATTTTCTCATAATAAACTACGATTCTGTATCCCATTGTTCTTTTTTTGCGGTAATTTTCGGAACATTTAATCTTAAACCGCATCATGTGGTAGAGGAAATACGTATTTTAACCTACTTTCCATCGTAATTACGTATTTTCTTTGAAAAGTAAGCAATCCCACTGATTTAATGTTTGAAAGTCTGTTATAAATTATATACTTTCTCTACTTTTTTTATAAAAATTATGTTAAATGTTTCTGTGTTTTTCTATACAGAGAAACTAGAACTCGATTTAATTAAATATTTGAACTATATAATTCAAGATATTTTTTATCAATATTTCAACAATTCTATTCACTTTGGGCGCACGGACACGCCATAAAACGCTTCGATCTGAGCGAGGAGAGGAAAGAGATCAAACATGGCTTGGAGGCGGGTATGGGTACACCGCTACTCCAGGAACTACTTATTGGACATCAAAACCTCTACCATAAGTCACTCCAAGTGGTTTTTTACGTTTGGTGACTAAGCAGAGGTGCCCGGGTCTGCCCACCTACTGCATGGTGGTTCGGATCGGGAGAGACTAATTGAGGGAGACTTTTTGACCTCTCTGACAGGACTCTCTCGGAACATCACCTTGCATCGCAGTGGGAGGGATGCCTACCCACCCATCCTACATTTTTCCTTCTCTCATTCCTTTCCTAAAAATAACCTGCACAGAGCATCCCCAAAGATAACAGAGGCCCTGTGGGGAATTATTTTCTTCAGGGTCTCTTTTGTGAAGCTAATGTAAAAAAAATAAAGTTTAGATTATCATTACTGGTCTTTCAGTAAGGCAATACTGAATGAATCTACAAATTTGAAAATTATTTTATTTCAAAGTCATCGAACTATATGCTACGCCAGCATAAAGACAATCCATCTACCTAGCTCCTAAAATCTTCAACCATCTTCCTGATAACTTACAAACCGAAACTTCATATTTTCAAAACACAAGTAAAGCTGTGGATCCTTACATCTTCAATACATCTGTAGTACATTTCAATAATATTTGAAACCACGAATTTGATGAGATTGTCCTTTGTAGTATTTTTTTTATTTATTAGTGTCTATTTAATTACAGGTTTGATGAGAGTTACAATATATGATAATCTATAATATTTCATCTGTTTGTTCTTAGTCCTCCTCACTAGGTAATCCTGTGCTGAGGCGGACTGGTAGATTTCTTTGATTTTCTGTTATTTAGTTTCTATGATGTTTTTAATACATTTTCTAGTATGTCTGCATTAATTTCTTTCACCCATGTTTTGATTTTTTCCTTAAGCTTATTTATCTTTTCTATCTTTTTCAAACTTGGAGGAAGGATGTTGTAAAGTTTGGTTGCCAGATATATGTGGTTTCTTTGGCCAAAACTTGTCTTGAATTTTGGAACATCTCGTACATCCCTTTTTGAGGCTCTTGTATCATGTATCCGAGTTTCATTAGGAGATTTTCTGTTTTTAAAATGATGTATTAAAATATTCTTGGCATATATTTGTTTTAAATTTAGAGTGTCAAATTTAATTTCAAATTATTATATCATATTATCTTTTTATAATAAATTGTAAAATGTGGGCGTCAGAACGGGCATTTTACCCAGAGAGGCCCACATTATAATTTTATGTTTAAATACATAATTGTTTCATAAATTAATTAATTAATTTTTGAAACTCTAATTTTACATTGTGCCCAATGGATAGCAATGGGTCACATAGCTGACAATATTACACAGGTAATGTCATAAAAATATGAATCCGTCCTTAACGGGACAATAAATCCCAACTATTTTTTTCATATCCTTTCCATTCCCGTATTCAGAAATTGTGTTGACAAAATTATTTACTCGGTATATCAGTGAATCAACCTCGTTAAACAGTCAAAAATTATATTAAGATAAGACTGAACTAAAATATCGTTTTTTAAGTGCTAATTGTAGCCGTGAATTTGTAACATTGTAATCATAGTTCGGCTGTATTATTATATCAAAAAAAAATTATCAGTAAACTGGCATGGCGACAAAATACTACTTTAAAAATGGATTTATTCTACATATTTATTGCATGTTAATTTTAAGTTTTACTTCGAGTACCAGTCACCCTGTAAATGTGGGTACATAGGTACATAGAAATTTACATGTGTATGTACTTAACACAAATTGAAAACGTAAATATCATAACGGTTCTTGGTAAAATACAGAAAATAATAAGTTAATGTGTTTTCTTTGTAAAAGTATGCTGGGGTAAACCAGCCTACACAGAGAAAATATATATCTCCATTGGTCTTAAACACTGAACATTTTAAAATTCCTAGAAGTGTGATCTATACCGATACGAAAGAAAATTATTAGGGTATTTGCAATGTTTTTGTTTTATTTAGTAAAAATAAGGTGTAGATATTTTTGTTTAAATTTTATGTTGACTAATATTTTTTTATAACTAATTAACATGTGTCATATTCGATTTGCCGCCAAAATTACATGTTCGTTTTTATTTTTGAATTTGGCGGTGTTAACTTCACGCCGGGCGATATTGGTGACAGCCGTCTTACTAGACATAGGTTTTTTCTATGTCAAAATTACGTTGTTGCCAATTGGAATCGTTTCAGGATGAGCAGTTTTAGATCTTTTTTTAAAAACAATAATTATGAATGAAAATAATAAAATTACAAATTTTTACTGCGATCAAAACGATCACAAAAATAAACTTTAAATCTTCAACAGGTTAATTCATAGTATTTCAGTATTGGAAAATGTATGACTAATTTTATAAAAAGTAAGGGATAATTGAGCTTACTTGAACCTTATCTTCCCTAGGCCCCAGACATGCCAATAAAATGAATTTAACAATTATGTTTGGTCAATTTCAGCGAAAGTATGGTATAATTGACCTTAGTAATTAACAATTAAGATTTCTTCTTGAAACCTTTCGACTAGACAATCAGATAGGTTATTGATAATCTACTCAAGAAAAAATTTCGATATTTGTCATTCTTTTACCTATTTTATCAGAAGTAAGAAAAAAATATCTTTTTTAGCACCCGGACACGCCCACAGCACACTTCTATCGGTTTGTATCTTCAATGGTCTTAATAATATATCGGAGGAAATTGCTAGAAATACGGGTTTTGTGTCATCATAAATCTGCCTTGTTTTCTTTTTAAATGGTGTGGCTTTGAAATACGCCATTTCTTCATAAACGGGCTTTTGGCTGTCTTTTTTGGTAGCCGGAAGCATCTTTAGAAATAATAACTCTTAAACACTGACTAATGTAACGGTTGTATATCAGTAATCTGTAAAATTCAGATACATTTTATTTTATTTATTTATTCACGACTTGAAGGCTTTTACATTTATACATTGTTAATGGGTTGTTCAGGAGTACAATATCTGAATATTACATAATAAAATTAACTGAGAATGGACGATATACACAGGTACAAGACATCATAGAGAATTCTGTTACATAAAGTAGTTAAAAAATTGTATATAAAAACAAGAGTTCAAAAGAAGTACTTAAGTTACTATGAAATTAGTTTCGTAGCAATGTGTAGTAATTTGTTTTAATACAAGTTATCATAGAGAGATATGCTGTACAAAGGAGTTTGATAATTGTATATAACAATAAAAGTATAAAATAAGGTACTATGAAAGTAGTTACACTGCAATGTGTAGTAACTTTTTTGATATTTAAAAGAATAAACGTGAACAGTTCGTTGTAAAGCATGTTTGTATTTAACCAACCATTACTATGCCCGATTGGGTATTTTACAGAACATGGAAAAATTAATATATACATAAAATATGCAGATGAAAAAAAATTATGGATCTCTTATATCTCATACTTATTTACAAGTCTGTGTAGCCTTTGAGTTGGCAAATTTTCAAAACTATTATTAGAAAATAATTAATTATTATTACTAAGGGGGTATTTGAATATGTTTTTTATGAAATGCAACAGCTTTGTGTCATACTTGTTATGTTTATCTTTGCTTAATTTACTGTAAAGAACCTACAAGTTTTTTATTTAAATGCCTGCCTAAGCAAAATAATAATATGTCATCAAATATTTCAAATTGCCAATTGATTTTGAACATATTCTTTATTTTTAAACGTTTAAATGGCAACTCGTAATGCTCGTCCTATCCAAGAATCTCCACGATTACAAATCATAGACCACCACATCGATCACGCAGTAATGTGGTGTAAAAAATACCTTGGTCACGTGCAATCAGAAGGATCACTTTATATGGTGGTCGAAGAAAGAGGGATAAGCACTAACGCAAAAATCATGCCCATATAAGGAATGATTAACTACGGACGAGGGGGAAATAAGAGGGAAAGAGACGGACGGGAACACAAAGAGCGACGGGACTGCACTTCAATTGCGGGAATCCTTCTCTTCAGTTCCAAAAGCCGTAGACTTCAGTTGTGGGAGTGAGGAGACGAGCCGCCATCCGTTGTGTGGGTGATCACCCACACATAGCAAGGCTGAAAACTGATTTACTCTAAGCTCTGGAGGGTCGAACATCACAACGAGACGAGAAAAGCAGCCCAAACGTCCCAAATCACCATTACATTTAACAAATTAATGAAATAGAGCCAGTTACTTACAGCATACAATTGTTTAATGCAATAGGTTTAAGAAAATTTCCTAATAATAGGCATAACTTTTTGCCACTTTATAAAGTGATTTCATTTTTATAGTTCCTTGGGAGATGGCCTGAACTCTAGATCCCTGAGATAGTTGTAAATATGGTTAGCATGTTTTTTTTATTTTATTTAAAAAAATTACAATTTTGGTGACTTTCTCACCTACCACACTAGGCTCATGCCCATATAATGGCAGTCGCACACGATTCATGTAAGAAGAAAAATAATAAAACACAACGGAAAGGGAAATCCTTATCATAAAACAAAACTAAAAAATACACATCTTTATAGAAACCATACTTGAAATAGAAATAAAGATATAACTAAAAAAATGATACAGTTGAAATTTTTTTTTTAAACTGTGTTAGGAACTCATAGATTCCGCAAAGAGTGTTTATTTCCACCAAACTTATATTTCCATGAAGGAAAATAACTATTATATTTAAATTAATCTGGTTTTATATGCAATTATATTTGAGGTAACTTTTTTTATTAAATATTAAAAAATTACAATTATGGTGACTTTCTCAACTAAAATACTAGGCTCATGCCCGCATTATGGTAGTCGTACATGATTTATGTAAGAATAACAATAAATTTTTAAAAATTACTATGGTAAACAAAAATTAAAAATGCATTTTATTATAGAAACCATATTTGAAATAGAAATAAAGATAAAACTAAATAAATGATACAGTTAATTTTTTTTTTTAAACAGTGGAACTCATGGATTCCGTAAAAAGTGTTTAATTTCGCCAAACTTATATTTCCGTGAAGGAAAATAACTATTATATCTAAATTCATCTAGTTTTATATGCAATTTATATAGAAGGCTCGTCCCCTTTCAAATAGCCAATGTTGAACACAGATAGTAAAAAGGGATGTATAATTAATTGACTTTATTGTATTCTCGGGTATATTTTTGGAGCGATGAACTGGAATTGTCGTTGAGCGAATGCGTTTCTAGTTTTAGGACCACGCATCCCAGGTTTGATAAAGAGTGGGTGTGTGATTGAAGTTGTGGAGATACCAGCAGGTTATTTTTCTGTATGCAGCACAAACTTGTCTTAGTAAATAACTGGCGAATATCTAAGACCCTAATTTTAGCAAATAGTTCGTATGTGGGGTGGGTAGGTTGGCATTTAAATATAATTCTCAAAATTAGTTTTTATACCGTAAAAAGTGGATTGATAACAGATTCAGCTTACCCCATCCCACAATACCTTACGAAAAATTGGAAAAGGGCAAAATAGGCGCTTCTTAAAGTGTCAGTTCTAAGTTGGACCTAAGAGAGTAGTATATATATGGCAGAGCTTACGCAGTCTTTTTATTGTGTCATTTATATGAGCCTCCCAGCGTAGTTGGTCGTTTATGATTATTCCCAAATATTTAACTTCCTTCGATGATTTTAGGGTGGAACATGTGCAATGGATATTCGGTGAGGTTTCATGGATGTTTAGATTGATTGAACACGAGTAGATGATTGGTTTAGGACAGTTATTGGAAGCATTATGTTTGCGTATTGAATGTCATGTATTGAGTTTTGTCGATATTAAGTGTGAGGAAGTTTGTGTCTAGCCAATGATTTAATTTTATTAGGCCATTATTAGTTTAATGACTTACTAATCGCCATGATTCATCCTTAAATATGAATACTGTGTCATTTGCAAGTGTAATACATTATATAAGTATAACAGCGTGTACCAAATTGAAATACTGCTTTTGAAAGCAGATTAAAGACTATTTTAGATTTTAAACGCAAACAACACTCAAACTTATGTTTAACGTCTTAAAAAAAATATTTTTGAAAATAATCTTTGTTTTTTTTAAATATTTTTCATATTATTATTGTATATGATTTAAGTGACGTGCGGAATTTCACAAACCTCCCAACATTCCGGAAAAAAGTCGTTATTTTTATTATAATTATTATGGGTAATGTACGGGACGTGTTTGCCTGCACAAGAAAAGACTTTAAATAATAAGCACCGGCACACATCAGTCCTCAACATGGGTAATGATTTAAGTAAAACACCGTGAGGTGTTCTATCCAAACCTAAAGTATTGTTTTGGTATACAGAACGTATAAAGAGGTGTAGCTTATAGGTACTTCCTATTTTTTACAGCCAGCCCAATTCACAAGAAATAGTTATATGTATTTCAATACAACTGGGATTAAAAACACAGATAGGAAACTGATACAACCGGAATCCTTTCAGCGATAATTTCAGATTGGAGCACATTGTGCATCATCGCGCCATACGATACAGTAAATGGCGTGGGCGACTGCTGCAGCAGTGGCCAGTTCAATTGGTAGCCAGCAGGAATCGGCCAGCTTCTAGGTTGTCAGCATCAATGGCTAATTTAGTCGGTAACCAGGAAGAATTGGCCAGCCTCTACGTGTTCAGCATCAATGGCTAATTCAGTTGGTAGCCAGGAAGAATTGGCCGGCTTCTAGGTTTTCAGCATCAATGAACGATTTATTTGGTAGCCAGGAAGAATTGGTCAGCCTCTAGGTTATCAGCATGAATGGCTAATTCAGTTGGTAGCCAGGAAGAATTGGCCGACTTCTAGGTTTTTAGCATCAATGGCTAATTTAGTTGGTAGCCAGGAAGAATTGGCCGGCTTCTAGGGTTTCAGCATCAATGGCTAATTCAGTTGGTAGCCAGGAACAATTGGCCGGCTTCTAGATTTTCAGCATCAAAGGCTAATTCAGTTGGTAGCCAGGAAGAATTGGCCGGCTTCTAGGGTTTCAGCATCAATGGCTAATTCAGTTGGTAGCCAGGAAGAATTGGCCGGCTTCTAGGTTGTCAGCATCAATGCAGCAGGGATTGGCCAGCCTCTAGGTGATCACCGGCAGTGGGCAGTTCAGTCAGTAGCCAGCAGGTATTCGTCAGCCTTTAGATTGTCAGCATCTGTGGCTGGTTCAGTCGGTAGCAAGGAGGAATTCATCAGAATCTAGGTTGTCGGCATCAATGCAGCAGGGATTGGCCAGCCTTTAGGTGATCACCGGCAGTGGGCAGTTCAGTCGGTAGCCAGCAGGTATCTGTCAGCCTTTAGGTTGTCAGCATCAATGCAGCAGGGATTGGCCAGCCTCTAGGTGATCACCGGCGGTGGGCAGTTCAGTCGGTAGCCAGCAGGTATTTGTCAAAATCTAGGTTGTCGGCATCAATGCAGCAGGGATTGGCCAGCCTTTAGGTGATCACCGGCAGTGGGCAGTTCAGTCGGTAGTCAGCAGGTATTTGTCAGCCTTTAGGTTGTCAGCATCAATGCAGCAGGGATTGGCCAGCCTTTAGGTGATCACCGGCGGTGGGCAGTTCAGTCGGTAGCCAGCAGGTATTTGTCAAAATCTAGGTTGTCGGCATCAATGCAGCAGGGATTGGCCAGCCTTTAGGTGATCACCGGCAGTGGGCAGTTCAGTCGGTAGTCAGCAGGTATTTGTCAGCCTTTAGGTTGTCAGCATCAATGCAGCAGGGATTGGCCAGCCTTTAGGTGATCATCGGCAGTGGGCAGTTCAGTCGGTAGCCAGCAGGTATCTGTCAGCCTTTAGGTTGTCAGCATCAATGCTGCAGGGATTGGCCAGCCTCTAGGTGATCACCGGCGGTGGGCAGTTCAGTCGGTAGCCAGCAGGTATTTGTCAAAATCTAGGTTGTCGGCATCAATGCAGCAGGGATTGGCCAGCCTCTAGGTGATGGGCAGTTCAGTCGGTAGTCAGCAGGTATTTGTCAGCCTTTAGGTTGTCAGCATCAATGCAGCAGGGATTGGCCAGCCTCTAGGTGATCACCGGCAGTGGGCAGTTCAGTCGTTTGATTATAAGAGCCGGCACACGGAGACGCCCCATTCTTGTATGATTTGTGATGCGTCTGACTCAGCTGATAAAATGCCGGCCGTAAACAGCTCGTTAGAAATAGTTGTAATCTTTAAAATGATTTTGCCGTGATGGAGGAACAGAAGCGACTGCAGATTTCAGTTAACACTCAGGAATTTATAATTATAATTAACAGATCGCGTTTTAACTGTTTAAGGTGTTCCGTCCACTCGTGTTAATTTTTGAAATTTGACTGCCGAATATTGTAGTGTTTTTATCTATTTATAATTTATCTAGCAAGCCCTCTTGTGACGTCAATCTCTTTACCACAACTTGTTTTCGTTTCAGACGCAGGTGTTTTTAGGTGAGAATAATAATTTCGCACAGCGACTGGTTTGTCAATATTTTGATTTTTCTCCGGCCCGATTCGCTTAGTAACCGATAATTGTGGTGCATTTTTCAACTCATAAACATTATTTCTTGGAAAAGGGGGTCATCAAACTTACCAGGTGTTCAACCTTAGTCGCAATAGAGTCAAATGCAGTAAATCTTGTTTTCACGTTCGATACAGGTAAAGTTTCTTAAATCGCTTACCGAGATTTTTTATAATTTTTCTCTACCACTTTAAAGAAAGCTAGAAAAAATATTAAAGAGGCAGTGAAAATACTGTTTTTTGTCACTTCGCTTTTTGTCGTTATATATAAAAATTGTTATTTGATCCCTTCAGCCTAATTTGACGTTTTTGGGGAAAGCTCATATATTCTCACAGAATCGTTGTATCGTTGGTGAGAAATATTATCTAAACGGTGTTATAAAAAGAAAACACCACGCTTTATATTCAAATCTAGAAGTTAACCACTGAAGAATTTAAATGTGGACCTCTATGAAACCAAAAGTTCTAACCGCAATTTGAAAAAAAACGGTTGGGAACAGTTAGGAGACTTTCACATTTAAAAAAAAAATAACACCGCTAAAGCAATTATTAATTCTTGTATATGTATAAATAATTACGATGGAAAAAAATAGTAGAGTTAAGATTTATTCAAGTATTTTAACTATTTATAATATGCAGTCTTTCAAATAATGTAATAAAATTAATAATTTTAAATGGATTAATTTTAAATGGATTAATTTTAAATGGATTAATTTTAAATAGATTCTTTTTAAATAGATTAATTTTAAATGGATCAATTTTAAATAGGTTAATTATAAATAAATTAAATTTAAATTGATTAATTTTAAATGGATTAATTTAAATTGGATTAATTTTAAATAGATCAATTTTAAATTAATAAATTTTAAATAGATTAAGTCAAAATAGATGTTTAGCATCCCCGAATAAAGTTATATGATTACTCTCACTGAGTTTTCGTTTTCTTATCTTCGGATGTTTTCGATTAGATTTTGACCTTCTCCGCAACGACAAAAGGAAATATTACAGAAGAAAACTTGTTATGAGAAAACTTCATGAAAAGGTCTGATTTTGACGTCTCATCGATTTCGCAAATTGGAGAGGCTAAGTTCAATGCGAAATTAATTAAAGAAATCTTAGCAATCATCGCTAGTTTCTAAATACTTGTCAACACCAGATATTTAACACTCTTATATCGGATGTTTATATTCCAAGGAAAAATTAAATTATGAATAATCTTGGCGTATCTACACGATGCGATTTAAATTGAGTTATAAACTTTAAAAACATTCAATAAACTCAAGATAAACATTATTTTAATATTTATTTAAATTTTATACTAAGGGAATTTGCACTGTATAAGCTACTGACAGTGACAGTGATATTTTCGTGATAGCTACCTATCTAGATAAAGATATTAATAGATCTACTGTCAAAGGATTGGCAGTAGTTGTAATGTCTTAAATAAATAGCATTGATTCAATGACACCTCTTGTTAATTAATCATTTTTGGAAATAAATCTTCATCCATTATATCTCGTCCCACTTGGAAATAATTGATTAATCATTGAGACAATCCCGAAGAAAGTATATGATAAGTAGGCTCACATAAATTACATTACAAATATTAGTCTGAAAATATTAGTATTTGTGCTGAGTACTATTAAAAACTATAATTCACATAAATCTTTTTTTTTTTTTAAAGCTGACCTTTATTGACTGAAAATTTTTACATTTTTTTTTTAGACAATGTATAGATAGTCCCACGAAGCTGCCACATAGCTGCTTGTCTGCAGGTTCTATCTCAATATACAATTATAATACAATATAAGTCTCCCGTTATATAAAATAAATAACAGACTCTTACATACAATCATAGAACTCACTAAAGCGCCCCAAGTACACTAACACTTTGAATAACAATACGATAACGTACAATCAAAAGTACAAGACAATATAGCACACAGATAACACACATTCAAAAGTAATACATATACGATAACCAGTGGCGGTTTTCTCTAAAGTGCGTTTGTGCGGCGAACCCCCATTAAAAAGATGAGAAAATAAAACAAACTTGTTTTATAATAATATAAGCACATTATAGATAGCACGCTATTAAAATTTCGCCTTCAAAACCCGCGCCACCGAAAAATACGATACCTATTCCAAGTTTGTGCGAGTTGAAATCCGCGCCAAACTCTTCATACAAAAGAATCTTAGCCGGTACAGACCCTATGACGGTGACATATACAAAATTTGGTCTTTCTTTGCAAAATTAAGACAAAGTGTGTGCGTCGAACACGCGTTATGATATCACGTGACCTCCGAACATTGACGAATGTAACCGAAGAAACCCGAGAACTTCGCGGACTGACCGGCCGACGTTTGACCTTTGAACCATACGGATGCAAGTTAAGTGTTATTTTTTATGTTATATTATGGTATTTAACTTTGTAGTCATTTTTGTACATATTTTTGTTTTCTTGTTTCTGCATTTCTCCAACCGTTTGCTTATGGCATTTGTAAATCTACTACCTATTGAAGTAGACCGATTTTGATTTCTGTTTTCGTAGTTTTTCTTTTTAGATAAGTCGTAATATTCCTTAATTATATTTGCGAAAGTTTCGGCAAACGCCCCATTGTCGTCGCTAGTTATGCAATTTTGTGTTTTGTCTTCTCCAGTTCTCCATCTCCAGTATTCTTTCGGATTTTAAATTGAAAGCGTTTGCGTATATGTTTATTTATGCGTTTATTGATTGTCGCGAATATTTTGTCATAATTTTTTTATACAATGGCGGAATACAGTGTTGTCCATATAAAAATAATGCCAATACTTATGAAAAAAGGTTGGAAATTAAAAATAAAGGGTCTCCGCGTCCTGACCTCTCATTAAACCAGGTTTGTGCCGCGAAAACCGAGAAATTCACTCGAGTTTTTAAACGTGAGTGGTACGCGAGGTGTACTTGGTTATGTGGTTGCGAGGAAACCAATCGGTTATTTTGCTTCCCCTGTTTAGTTTTTGGAGGCGACCCATCGTGGTGTAAAATTGGAGTAAACGATCTTTCGCATTTAACATCAAAAATTAAAAAACACTCGGCGTCCCAAATCCATTTGCTGAATGAAGTGCAATTGGCATCCATTGGCAGGCTCGATATAGGCCAGAAATTGGATTCCGCTTATCGAAGATCGATAAGAGAATTTAACATACAAGTTGATAAAAACAGGCACATTCTATCGCGATTAATCGATTGGGTTAAATTTTGTGGGGCTTTTCAAATTGCACTCCGAGGACACGATGAGTCTTCGGAATCGGTAAATCCGGGGATCTACCGGGCTCTGGTGGATTTCATAGCCGAAATCGATCATTCTATGAAAGAACACTTGTCGGGAACCAGTGTTTTCAAAGGAACATCCAAGGGTGTGCAAAATGACATTTTGGATGCCATCCTGCAAGTGTGCCGGGAACACATAATGAAGCAGGTGACCGAAGCCGATTACGTTGCCATCCAAGCAGATGAATCCACTGACTGTTCGACAATTCAGCAGTTGGTGATTATTTTAAGGTACGTCCACAACAGTAAGATTTATGAACGTTTCTGGAAGCTAGTGACACCAAAAGATCACACTGCAAAAGCCATCGCTGCCGAAATATTAAGCGAACTAAACATTTTAAAAATAAGTGCCAATAAATTGGTTGGACAAAGTTATGATGGCGCTGCCGTAATGAGTGGAAAAGTGGGAGGGGTACAAACTATTATTCGACAAACATTTCCGAACGCCTTTTATGTGCATTGCTATACGCATCAATTAAATTTAATATTAGAAAGGGCCGCAGCAATTAACCACATGGTAAAAAACTTTTTTTCGAACTTGCATGCTTTTCCTGTATTTTTTTCAAGATCACCGAAACGCTCGACTTTACTAAAAGAAATCGTCAAGAAAAGAATACCATCCGCCCCACCGACCAGATGGAACTACAACACCAAAACTGTGAAGATCATCAATTCTCATTTGGAACTGCTCAAAGAGTGCATGGAGGCTATCATGGCTTTGGAAGACGGAGACTATAATACATATAACCAAGCTCAGTCTCTTCTTTCTTATTTAACAAATGAAGAATTCCTGTACTGGCTAAATTTTTTCGCAGTTATTTTACCCCACTGTCATATTTTATTTAAAAGGGTTACAGAAGCGGTCAATAGACCCTGTCAGAATATTGCACGGGATTATTCATTTCGAAAAAGCCATCGGGAAGATTCGAGACGATATTCCACCAACTTCTCCGCAGAAAAAACGCCGACCCAATGATGTTAAATATTCCATCATGCGAAAGGAAATTTGTGATGTTCTTTTAATCCAATCGAAAGACAGATTTCAGTTTATTGACCACCTCGTAGCCTCCAATTTATTTAACCCAGGAAAATTTTCCGACTACAATAAAAAATTTCCTGAATCAGATTTTACGCAGACAGTGAAAACCTACAATTTCCTCGAAAATGTCAAATTGAAAAAGGAACTGATTGTTTTATATGGTCGCGAAGAACTGTACGGTGCCGATGGAGCCCTCTCAATACTGCAATATCTTGTAGAATGCTCTTTACAGTCCATTTTCAGTGAAACTCTTACATTACTCAAAATCATTTGGACGATACCAATGACATCGGTTGAAAGTGAGCGCTGCTTTTCCACACTCAGCAAAGTAAAGACATTTTCTAGAAATACAATGACCCAAGACCGTTTAAATACCCTGTGTATGATTAGTATAGAGAAGGAACTGATAACCTCTATACCTGATTTTAATACCCGCGTAATTGAAGTATTTTCAAATGCAAAAAGTCGGCGCATGGATTTTTTGTATAAGTGAAAAAAAACTAAATTTATTTCGTGCCACCTTTATTTGTTTTTTTTTTTTTATTTTTTAAAATATCTATTATATATTCTACGAAATTATTCTTCTCGAAAAAACAATAATAATTAGCAACATACATTGAGTGCTATAAAAACATTAAACAATTTAATTCCTATAAAACTTTTTTCATTATCTAATAATTGTGTCTAGTGTAAAGTGATTTAAAAACAATAATATGTAGGTACCTCTCCCACTAACTTTATTTAAGTTGTGTGACTGCTGCCGTATTCGACTATTTGACGAAGGACAACAATAAGTAAATTTTAATTAGATATGTTTATCTTCTCTTGAATTTCTGAAGCCCCTGTTAAAAAGACCACGAACCGCCACTGACAATAACACACATTGAAAGTGAATAACATCGTACTGTAGCACAATGCAATAGAATTAAAATTCTAGTTAACTAAGTGAAAAATTTTATTTTCTGGAAATAAATGCTTGTTAGTGAAAAAAAATAAAATACATTCATTTACATTAGTTATTCATCCATTATATCTCGTCCCACTTGGAAATAATTGATCAATCATTGAGACAATCCCGAAGAAGGTATATGATAAGTAGGCACACATAAATTACATAACAAATATTAGTATGAAAACATTAGTATTTGTGCTGAGTACTATTAAAAACTATAATTCACATAAATCTTCATCCATTATATCTCGTCCCACTTGGAAATAATTGATCAATCATTGAGACAATCCCGAAGAAGGTATATGATAAGTAGGCACACATAAATTACATAACAAATATTAGTATGAAAACATTAGTATTTGTGCTGAGTACTATTAAAAACTATAATTCACATAAATCTTCATCCATTATATCTCGTCCCACTTGGAAATAATTGATCAATCATTGAGACAATCCCGAAGAAGGTATATGATAAGTAGGCACACATAAATTACATTACAAATATTAGTATGAAAACATTAGTATTTGTGCTGAGTACTATTAAAAACTATAATTCACATAAATCTTCATCCATTATATCTCGTCCCACTTGGAAATAATTGATCAATCATTGAGACAATCCCGAAGAAAGTATATGATATGTAGGCACACATAAATTACATTACAAATATTAGTATGAAAACATTAGTATTTGTGCTGAGTACTATTAAAAACTATAATTCACATAAATCTTCATCCATTATATCTCGTCCCACTTGGAAATAATTGATCAATCATTAAGAAAATCCCAAAGAAAGTATATGATAAGTAGGCACACATTAATTACATTACAAATATTAGTATGAAAACATTAGTATTTGTGCTGAGTACTATTATAAACTATAATTCACTTTTGTCTCATTAGTTTTTACTAAAAAATGTGGTGAAAATTTAATTCAATTGTGAAAACAGTATTAAATAAAATGTAAAATTGAAACTCACATAAATAGTTCATAGAAAGTTACATTAGACTTAAACATTGTTTATTAAGTCAAAGAGGGTTGTTTATGTGTTGAATAAATTTGAAATTTAAAAGAAAAGGTATTTTAAATGTTCTGCATATGTCTTCAATTTAAAGATGTCATAAAACAAATGTCATTTTAAGAACTAGATAAATTTACCTTTCTGAATTTTGTATTTCGAATAACATTCAATATTTAAAAAGTGCTTTATTTTAATTTCAAACATCAAAAAAGGTCTATGTTTTTCGAATTTAGATTTCTCTGAAAATTTGCGACGTTTTGATCAAAAATGTTCGTGATAATATTCACTAACTGTAATTCGTTACTGCGAATTTAGAGTCTGTTCAATTTAAGAGTACCTACTCGACACACTGGGAATAAGGATCTACTTCAATGTCACCGTTCAAAAAAAATTATGTGACGAACTCGCCAATTCCTCGCCTAAATCGTTTAGCAAATTAATATACCAATAAATAATGATATTGACATTTTTAATGTTACAATTTTGACGTTTAAAACATACTAAAGAATTTTTCAATGTCAAAATATAAATATATTTTCAATTTATAATTATAGATTTGTTTATTTTATCTGATTGTAAACTACTGCAGTGTAAGAAATTCTTTTTTGGAATCATTGTTTATAACAGGGATATGTGCAAAATTGTAATGTACCCAATGTAAAAGCCACACGGGCGTATAATAAATAAATAAACGATAGAGTTGGTGTCATAGAAGCGAACAAATGATTGTATGTACTATTAAAATATGCATTATCAATGCCAAACTACGTACTAACAATGTCCAAATATGCAATAGAAAAATCAAAGTTTATGCCTAAAAGGAAGCCATAGGGTTTCCAATAATAGGTGTTATTTTGAACAGCCCGCTATTTCGGTAGATGTTACTTTTGAAGCTTTTTAAAAAATTGAAAATCTTCATTGCTATGAAGATTTTTTGGCATTTGACAAGTAGAAACTACGCCATTAATAAAAATGGAACGATACTCGCTTCAATAACGCATTGAAATTATTAAAATTCACTTGAGTGAATCAAATGCAAATCATCTTGAGTGATGAGACCCATTTCCTCCTCGGTGGCTTCGTCAACAAGCAAAATTGTCGTATTTGGGGCTCGGAAAACCCAAGATTTATGGTTGAAAAGCCTCTCTATTCTCAACGTGTGACTGTTTGGTGCCGTTTATGGTCCGGCGGAATCATTGGACCTTACGTTTTCGAAAATGAGGCTGAAGCAACAGTTACGGTGAATGGATTGCGCTATCGAGAGATGATTAATGATTTTTTATGGCCGGAATTGGATGGTATTGATTTGGACAACGTTTACTTTTAACAAGACGGCGCTACGTGCAACACAAGCAACGAAACCATTGATCTTTTACGATTGAATATCAAAATAACACCTCTTATTGGAAAACCCTGTAGTTCTATTTTTTATGCGGCGGCCTTCAACATGTTAATAACTTAATGATTAAAACCTCAAATTGTAATGCTTAATTATTGAAGACAATATTAGCGACTCTAAAACAAAAATCAGAAACCAAAAAATTGCTTTGCAAAGCCCCAGGAACGTGTTGCTTTGTCAACTTTTTTGCTTTGCTGAAGTAACAATGGTAGAGCAAGTAAGTGGTATTAACTAATTAACCATCCCACCGTTTTACCGCAGGGGCAGGCAGAGAGGACGGACCGCCAAACAACTTGGTCACACCACACACTCCTTGCCTCATTTACATTCATACATCGTCTCATACATACTATTCTATTATTCTGACTCTTGATATGGCCCGACTCAAGTATCTGATTCACTGAGAAGTTCACGATTTCTTCTACCGTTCACATTTGCTTCATACACTCTCCTTACACTCCTTTCTTCGTGTATTCCCTCTACATGCCCATTTGATCTTTCTCAATCGTACTTACTTGGTTTTAGCACACATATGCATCATGGATCTCATTTCTACGGTATTCAGTATATTTTCAACCTTCCTCTGCCAATTTCATGCCTCACTGCCATACAACAGGGTAGGTACCAGCACTCCATTGTGGACTCCTAGCGTCGCTTATTTGAACATTTTTTTTGTTAGCGCCAACCGCATTCAGTCCTTCATAAATGGAACTTCTTACATTTACTCCTCTTTCACTATTTTTTCATTTAAACCACTGTACGAAATTTACGTTTAAAACATCGTGCAGGAAAATGTTTACAATTTTGTGTGACTTAACTTAAGTATCTCTTCCTTGATATCGCATAAAAACCAGTGGTCGTAAAGCGGCGATTGGCGAGCCCTTTGAGACCCTTTTTACGATCAGGTTTTGCAGGCCAGTGAAATAGACTACAAACAAGAAGGAATGGTAGAAAAGGTCGGTAACTTTCATAGGTTTCACATAAAAGTGAAGAAAGCGTTACATCTTTATCAAACTAGCACTTTTTTCTGTGAGGGAACTGTTTTAAAAATGTAAAAGTATCTTTTCCGACAGAAAGTATTTTGGAAGATTGTGATTATCGCCAATTTAAATGGGTTTTTGGCTGGATGATTTTGTGGTTCTCCAATCCACAGAATCCAAGGTTTCGTGATTACTTTTGGTGTGCAATAATGAGAATTCGGATATTTCCAATTTAGTTTTTATTTTAACAAAACTCACGTTACAATAATTTTATGAACAAAACAGATCGCGTACGCTAGAGGAGATTTAGGGCTAAACCGACGGTTAGACCGCTGGAGACAGAATTAATTATTTGCCGCGCGAGGTATCGACAATGATACCAGCCTTACAAGAATGTGGGTAAAAGTAATGTTGTCATTATTTTCGGGAGATGTAAACTGACTTTAATTTACTCTACAGTATTATAAACACGACATTTTTTTTATATAAAACTTATTTAAAACATTGGGTCACATAGTCCCGCTGGTAAAGCGCTACTGTACGATATTAATATATTTACTTTGTCGTTATAATATCTCTAGACCAGTTTATAAGTTATTCCGACATCAATGCTTAATACAAATGAAACAGAGCAGAAATGTTCCAATTTACGCTTAAATCATTAAAATTTATGCAGTCATTTATTCATGTTTTTTGGTAAAAGTTCGAATCAACTTTTAAAAGAAAAAAAACTCTGAAATTATTAATCTGAGCTCAATATTATCCAAGTCAAAGAAGGATTAGAGTTCCATTAGCTAAGAAATTTATGGGAGAATTAATTATTTTCTTTAGAAAGATAAACAAGAATATTATAATGAACAATGATTCTCAAAAGTTGGCTCTACCTTAGCGGAAAAAATTCTTAAAAAAAACTGTACATCAGAAGTCTCTTTATCCAAACTTTGCTCTTCCATACGACCAAATCACTCGTTTAATGCTTATCAAGTAAATACAAAGGAAATCTCGGATCTTATTAAATCTCTCAAACCAAATTGCGCGATGGGACCGGATAACATTTCCAATCAAATACTGATAAATCTACGAGAATACATACTTATACCGCTTCAACACATTTTCAACCAAAGTTTTAGGCTCGGAATTGTCCCTGATCACTTAAAAATAGGATGTATTACTCCAATACATAAATCGGGAGACAAAACTCTGATATTAAATTACAGACCAATCACTTTGCTAAACTCACTATCTAAACTTCTAGAAAAAGCTATGAAAAAAAGATTACTTGCGTACCTTGAAAAACACAACCTGCTCTCAAGCCGTCAATTTGGATTTCGTGCCAAAATGGGTACAGAAGATGCTTTATCAGAATTAACCAACTACATAGTGAAAAGCATAGATGGCGGATCAAAGGTGATTGGGGTGTTCTTAGACCTAGCAAAAGCTTTCGACACCATTTCGCATAACTTACTACAGCAAAAACTCAAAAATATCGGTATAACTGGTCAACCGCTAAAATGGTTTGTCAGCTACATTGAAAAGAGACAGCAAATAGTAAAAATAAATAAATACAGCAGTGACAAAGCAGATATCAGGTATGGAGTACCGCAAGGCAGCGTTTTGGGTCCCATACTATTCCTCATATATATAAATAGTCTAACTGAGATAAACCTAGGAAAAATTGAGTACAAAGTAATCAGTTATGCAGACGACACTGCAATTTTGTTCAAGGCACAATCATGGGAAAAGGTATTCAAAAACACAGAAACAGGGATGACTGTAGTAAATAAATGGCTACAAAATAATCTACTAACACTGAACATTTCAAAAACAAAATATCTAACTTTTAGCAAAACAAAGGCTGGTCAACCACATAGCCAACCACAACTACATCTTAACCCCTGCACCAATATTTCGTCAAATAACACATGCTGTACTTGTGACAAAATTATTTATGCAGACAATATTAAATATCTAGGTTTAACTGTTGACCATAAACTAAAATGGGATCTCCATATTAATATATTATCAAAAAAAATACGAAAATTATCATACATCTTCAAAACAATACGAAACATCATGTCATTAAATCAACTCAAAAATATATATTTCGCACTCTGTCAAAGTATTTTAACGTATGGAATATCAGTTTGGGGAGGAGCAGCAGATACTTACCTCAATTCTCTTAAAATAAATCACAAAACAATAATTAGAATTATGTTTAAAAAACCTTACCAACATCCGACGGAACAGCTAATGATCAAAAACAAATTACTAGACATAAATAAACTATTCATAAGGAAGATCATTTACAAAAACTGTATCAAAACTTCACATCTCCACATACCTCACTCGCAAAACACAAGAGCAAAAATTAATAAGCACTTTCAAGTTCCCCATATCAAATCAACTTTTGCAAAAAAACACGAATCTTACCTAGCACCACACATTTTCAATACCTTCCTAACACAAACAAAAACTTACGTCACCCCAAATAATTTGAATTGGCTGTTCAAAAGATTTGTATTATGGCTGAATGAAAAGGAAAGAACAGATATTCAAAATATTCTAAATAAATAACATTTCATACAATTTCTCACAAAATTATATAATATTCAAATAAAACAAATGCGAGAAACTGCAATTTTGCAATACTAATTATCATGTAACCGCTTTATCTATATTCAATTGTCACAAAATTTAATTTTACTTTTATCTATGTTACATAGGCAATCTTCTCATGGAATGTAACTAATAAAAAAAAAAAAAATAAAAAAAATAGTATGTATGTAAATATTTAATATACCACCACATAATTGTATCTTTTTGTCTTTTTACATACATATATATATATATATATATTTTTAAAATACATACATTTCTTTTGGAACAAATATAATATGTGATTTACCCGCCTCGGAACAGACTTTGTCTAGTGAGGCGGGTAAAAGAAAAGAAAACAATGTAAACAACAATAAAATTAAATAAACGCCCGGGTTGCCGGCACTGAAACTGAAACTGATTGGGCTATGGACAGAAAAATGGTAATTTTATTAGACTACAAAAGAAGTAGGATATGGGAATGGGTAGGCCACGCAGTAAAGAAAAATAATCCGGAAGTCCAGAAGGAAAAAATAATAGTAGTGTCCCTATCACAAACATTCTGTATTGATACGAAAAATGTTTAATATCAATGATTAAATAAAATATACATTCAATGGTTTTTTATCAAAAACTTTTGACAATCGACAAATGACGTGTGACTAGTGACGTGTGGCGTATGGCGTATGACGTGTGACGTGTGACACGTGACGTGTGACGTGTGACGTGTGACACGTGACGTGTGACGTGTGACGTGTGACGTGTGACGTGTGACGTGTGACGTGTGACGTGTGACGTGTGACGTGTGACGTGTGACGTGTGACGTGTGACGTGTGACGTATGACGTATGACGTATGACGTATTACGTTGGACGTATGAATTATGACGTATGACGTAATGACGTATGAAGTATGACGTATGAAGTATGAAGTATGACGTATGACATATTACGTATGACGTATGACGTATGACGTATGACGTATGACGTATGACGTATGACGTATGACGTATTACGATGGAGGTATGAATTATGACGTATGACGTAATGACGTATGACGTATGAAGTATGACGTATGAAGTATGAAGTATGACGTATGACATATTACGTATGACGTATGACGTATGACGTATGACGTGTGACGTGTGACGTGTGACACGTGACGTGTGACGTGTGACGTGTGACGTGTGACGTGTGACGTGTGACGTGTGACGTGTGACGTGTGACGTGTGACGTGTGACGTGTGACGTGTGACGTGTGACGTGTGACGTGTGACGTGTGACGTGTGACGTATGACGTATGACGTATGACGTATTACGTTGGACGTATGAATTATGACGTATGACGTAATGACGTATGAAGTATGACGTATGAAGTATGAAGTATGACGTATGACATATTACGTATGACGTATGACGTATGACGTATGACGTATGACGTATGACGTATGACGTATGACGTATGACGTATTACGATGGAGGTATGAATTATGACGTATGACGTAATGACGTATGACGTATGAAGTATGACGTATGAAGTATGAAGTATGACGTATGACATATTACGTATGACGTATGACGTATGACGTATGACGTATGACGTATGACGTATGACGTATGACGTATGACGTATGACGTATGACGTATGACGTATGACGTATGACATATGACGTATGACGTATGTCGTATGACGTATGACGTATGACGTATGACGTATGACGTATGACGTATGACGTATGACGTATGACGTGTGACGTGTGACGTGTGACGTATGATATATTTAACATTTGATATTTGACATTTTTATCCTTAACAAAAATTTAGAATGAGTTAATACAGATTAACTAATTCGGGTAAATGGAGAGTCAACAGTTATTCAAGACATGAATAATAAATTGATTATTTAACCAAAGAAATTTAAGGTTATTTCGATATCTAACAGATTGAATCTACCAATTCATCAATAAATAATAATAAGTATAAAATAGCTTTTACATTACGGTTATTAATACGGGGGGCTAAGGAAATTATTAAAATATACTCGGGATTTGAAGAGGAGTGCACACTTTACATTGCAGTAATTTATCAGTATACGTAAATGTATAATATGTGCTGTAGAAAGTACATAAATTTCAGAAAGGAAAAAAATTACAATTTAACTTCATAAAGAAATTGTATTTATTTTTATATGATACACCGTTTCGGGTTAATTAATCATCCTGCAGCCAAAATTTCAGTATTTTAGTGTCTATCATCAGGGTGCAGAATGTAATCTGGCCGTGAAATTGTCATCTTTTGTAAGTAAAAGAAATACACTCCAAATTGATGGCATTCGTAGATTCTCAATGTGGCATCGAATAGTGCGAAATAAGAAAAAGCAACTATATTCGCATCTATTGATATAAATACAGTGATATGGAATTCACCTGTTGATTGGAGCGATGAAAGGGTAGAAAGATAAGAAGAAGCAATTTATTTCAGTGTCCCTAAGGACTAAACGAAATAAGGAACGTTTCGAACGAGCTTGCTAAAATATTGAGATTCGTCTAGTGTGTCCTTTTTTCTTTATTTATTTTATTTTTTGTAAATCAAGAGCTTTACAATAAATCATTTTGAATACACAGAACACAAAACCAAAAACAAATATTACAGACATCATTTTGATAAAACCTCATGTATGGCTTGTGACATGATTACAATTATGGCTTATATCATCCGCTCAAGCGATGGGGTGTTTTCAAAATAAATGCCTTGAGCGATGGGATTTCTAGGCATTTAGTTGTGGATTCGGCAGCGCTTATTCAAAATATCATACCTCCGAATATTAATAATGAAACTTTAAAATTGCTTACTGTTGTTTAAAGCTTATAAATCCATCTAAATTTCATCGTTTATCCCATATTTATAGGTTTTATAAATTGAGCTGTTTGTGGAAATTTAAAAATAAATTTGAAAAAACCGTGTTTCTAAATTTTTCTCAAGACCTAGAGAGATAAGACCTAAATATGGGTAGCTCTCGTTCTGAATATGGCTTTCATATTCATAAAACCAACCCAACAATCAGCCCACACTAGCATTCAGCTAGTTTACAATCTAGACATCCACAACCACAATACTCGGTATGACAATAAAATCCGCATTCCTCAAACACACAATACGAAATATGGAGTAAAATCTCTTAACTATATTGCCTCTATAACTCTCTAACTCTCTTCCAGAAATGTATAAAAACAGCCAGCATAATCCAAAAAATCAAAGTAAGGCTTTAAAAGAAAATTTTTTAAACACGTATAAAAACGAAAATACGTAATTCTTGTCGTTTTGTACTTTGTTTTGTTTCTTTCTCTCTCCTTTTCTATCCCCTGTATTTGTAATCAAGCATAATCTATGTTTATAAATGTTAGTGGGTAATTACCTTCTTCTAAATTCTTACCTTGGCTCTGTGCTTATGTGTATAACCCTGTCTGTTTCCTTTTTTGTTTCTTCCTGTTTGATCTACTCAACCTCCCTTTTTCTATTTGTGTACTGTTTCGTATGTGAAACTTATAATTTTGATATCAAAATACTAATGTAAAATTGTACCTATTAACTCCCACCTATGTATTGTAAGTTTATCTCTTACTACAATGAGTTTTGTAACTCATCGGGATTGCTCTAGCAAGAAATAAAAATAATAATATACCTCCTTATCCTATTTAATTATTCGAAGCCTGACACTCAATCTGTTTCCTATCGGATCAAGAATTACCACATTTAGTAAATGAATTCAAATGAATTCCTTTTACTTTACTGCCCATCTAAAAACTGGCTTTTTCTTCCCTAAAAACCTTTACCCGTGCTGCTCATGCCCAATAAAGAACATACATTATTAAAATCAATACCAGAATAAAATGTTATCTTCAATTACGTGGATTACCAACATTATATCAAAAGTCCAAAGGGGATTCTAAAATTAACTAATAAACAGTGTTAATTTCAAGGTGAGCATGGTATATTATCTGCTTTTACATTTGTACATAATATAGATAGGAATTCGTAGTATTATTGTCATGTTTATAAGTCAATGTTTTTTATGCATAGCACAAAGGATAACAAAATATTATAAGTATATTGTAGGAAAAGCTTTGTTAATGCTAAATTTCAAAGAGACATATTATAGGTGAGAAAAATATAATAAGCAGTAATTGTTGATTGAAGTACTAGTACATATTGAATTGTTTGGCGTGTTGGAAATAAGCCGATGTAGCTCAGTGGTCTCAGAGCACCTGACCGGACATCAGAAGGCACGGGTTCAATTCCCGTCGGCGGCATTTATTTTTACTCGGGAGATATTTTCAATTTGGATGGATGTTTCAAGGGACTAATTATTGATTATAATAATTTGTTAGGAATTTGTATGTTCATTTTAACGCAATTTACAATTAAGGAGGCGGTTTTGGGTACCTCCGCCCCGGGGAACCATTTGATGGATAACAAACACCCCTGCCATAGGTCACCCCAAGTGGTTCGCTACGTTTGATCATTTAGCAGGGGTCCCTTTGTTCTGTTCATCTGGTCTCTCATGACCTATCGCCTTGCGCTGCAGCAAGAGGGATAGATTCAAACGTTTGTCACTCTTAGATAAACTGATCCCTAGATTCCCACCCACCCCTTTTCCGTCCCAAAACATTCTCACCTTATTTTCCTTAAAAAAGAGCCTCCACCCAGCATCTGCATAGATGACATAGGCCGTGAGGGAAATTATGTTCGTCAGGGCCTCTTGTGTGGGGTTAATGTAAAAAAAAAATCAACAACTCAATAACTCATTAATGCAGTCTGTTATCCATGATTTATTATAACTAATTGTTAGTTTTACAGCGCTTTTGACGTGAATTTTCACAAAACGTCGCTATATTATCTAAACATCATTAATAAAATTCTGTGGAAGGATCTCATATAAGTAAAATATCAACTTGCAGTATCCTTATATACAAACAAGCTGACTCCAAGCAGTTAAGTACTAAAAGACCATATTTTTTTAACATAATTTATTCGCTTTTCTTCTACTAAATTCAAAGCAGGGTAAAACCAGTAACCTTTTAGTACAGTATATTTTAATGTGAGGTACAATCATGATATACAAGTATCTTATGTATTCAGTTGTGAACAGTAAACCCACAATGTATATTTTACGTAAGCACCATTTTGTTCATTAAAAAAATAAAGTGTCCATTTTAACAAATTCTGTTTTCATGCTCATTTACTGCAGCACAGACAGTTTAAAAATATAATGTTTTATTAGCTGAACGATGAAGCCCCCGTCTTTGCCGGGGCTTTATGCAAAGTTTTTTTGAAATTAGATGCAGAGAATATTTTTCCTCTTATTTTGAACGTCAAGTGTACAAAATTTCATCAAAATATTGCTTTAAGGGGTGGGAAAGCGGGAAGGGGGTAGTATTTTAAAATATCATGTAGTCACTGACATTCCTCTTGTTTTGAAGGTCAATAGTGTAAACTTTACGAGAATCGCCGCCATTTTCAAATTGTCTTTGCTCTATTATGGCGCGGCACTGACTTATCACTTGACACCTCAAAATTCGTCAGGCGCCTAGACTTGTGACTCTTGTCAACCACGAGATAAATTCGATGCAAATTTTAAATACTATAACGCCGCCCGGTCCTATCGTTTATTTCGTTCAAACACATATTTTACAGAAAGATTATTTTAGGCAACGCTTAAATTAAGAATTTACTGGAAACATTTCTTACTTACGCATTTTATCTTAATTTTGAGAGACAATAACATTATTTTTTTTCCAAGGAAGAAAAAAATTCCCAGGGTACGAATAACCTAATAATATTTAAATTCCTTCAATAATCATCGTGATCGATGGAAAATGTTGCTTAAAAAATAAGTAATGGTGGAAGGCAGCTGGCAGAGGATTGAACGATGAACCAACGTGGGAACCCAACGCTTTAGACCGCTGAACCATTTCATTTTATTATACCACACATGTTTATTCCACGTACCCTTTAACCAATCAGACTAATTCATCTGGACTGCGATTGAAACGGGGCCTCCTGATTGGTGGGCCATTCTCTGATAGAATCCTCTCGACCGTGAAGAGAATTTACGACTTTTCCGCATCATTTCCCGATAATGTCTCTCCGTCTACTTTGTGAGTTTTGCTGGGCCTCGGAACGAATGGGTTAAGTTTTGATTGGTATCGTTGGAGTTAATTGTTTTTGATCTAATTGTTATTAACCGATCCAGGGAACAATTAAAGTCACTAATGTTGCCCATCTCCTGAAATGGATTTAAATACATTTTACAGAGATTTAACGAAAAGTTTGTTTTTTCGGTTATACAGGGTGTCCAGGGGCATAGTACACTAACTACATCAATGTTGAAGTGAAAATATATTTTTAAATTCTCTTTTTTTCTCATACAAAACTATTTTTTCACAGAAAGAAAATTAGAATTTTTCTTACAAAGAATTCAACTTTTTAACCTGAAAACTCCGTTAACCTTTGGAACACTATTCCTGTACTGGACGGGAGTCCGCACAAGACTGTAGATTTAGGCGCCGGGTCCAAACCGTGTCTTCAACCGATGAGATGCTCCTTTACGGCCGATGATGATGATTGTAGTTGATTTTGATGATGAATCTGCCTCCCGCACCCAGTCTCGGTGAATGTTGGGCACTGGGTGTGCTGTCGTCTCTGCTCGCTTCTGGTGTTGGCGGTTTTCCAGAGGAGGGCCGGCTGGTCTTGAAGAGGTAACACCAGAAGGTTTTGGAGCAGAAGACTCGGCGAGGTGAGGCAGATGTTGGGCAGGAGTCACTTGTAGATAATAAAACGCTTGGTTTCGGTGGTAAAGATGAACTAACTTATTTTATTATTTGGCTGCTTATATTCAATAAGCATGACTCGCACCCGACATTGGGCTTTGAGTCAAAAAGTGGTGGGGGATTGTACCCGCGCCAGATATGTGTTTATAGCCTCCGACAAGATGTTGCATATTCATTTTGTCGGTAGTACTGGTGATAGTAGTCGCTTAAATTTGAGAGTTAGAAAAGATTTTGAGCGCTTACATGAATGATAATTACATAGTTTAAATGCATAGTAGTTATAGGAATGTGTATCTTGACAACTAGATTTTTTGTTTGTCAAGATACGACAAAAAATAAGAAATGTTTGTAAAATAAATGTGTAAAAATGATCTCAAGCGATCAAATTTGTAAAACATGTTAAGTTAGTATTTTTCCGAGGTCCCCCGTAACATAGCGCTCAGAAAGAGATAAGATTCACTATGCTACGAGGTTCCTGGATTTTTGTACACGCAAAAAGGGTAAAAAATATTGTTCAAAAATGGGTTTACATATGGGTGAAAAACAGCTTTTTTAATATCTCCTCAGCGGTAGTATATCGAAAATAGTGTTTATTTGACTACCGCCGAGGGGATGAACAAGTAAAATATACATATTTGCAATGTTTAAAAATTGATTTTTCTATGTAAAATTTACATAGAAAAAATGCTGGACATTGATCCACGCGGCAGGTAAGCCGGCGATGTGGTATCGAAGCCATTCGGAGTCAAAGTTTTCAAGCCGCTTGGGCCGAAAATTGGACAAAATGACCAGTGGCGGGGAGTGGTGATTTTGCCAGTGGCGTGGAGTAGGGACATTTTATAAAAGTAAACAATTTTTATGAAATTAAATAATATGGTCAACTACGTCCGTTACACTCCCCCCGTTTAGCTATGCTGAACTAAAAAATAGGACGTTTGTTGGTACGGCGCAGTCCGCGGCGGCCAGTCCCTCTGGGATGGTGCTGGGCTGGTGGTACTGTTGATGTTGCATCGGTAGGCGGGGCCGGCAGGATTACAGCGAGCTTCACAGCGGGGCGGACGTAAATTCCGGTGCTCGTCTGGATCCTGGCGGTCCTCACTTGGCCGTCTGCAGCAGGGGTGGCATCAAGGACTCGACCGCGTGGCCAGCTGTTGCGGGGCATAGCGGGGTCCATGATGATCACAAGGTCATCCTTCTTGATGGGGATGACTGGCTGTTGCCATTTTTGGCGAGCAGCCAGGGTGGGGAGATATTCGCGGAGCCACCGTCTCCAGAACATATCAGCGAGTTGTTGGCTGATACGCCACTGGCGACGGAGGCATACCTCCTCATCCTGCCTGTCGTATAGTGACAGATGAGGTCGGTTTCCGGCTCTTCCCAGTAAAAAGTGGTTGGGGGTGAGGGGCTCTTCGTCCCTGGGATCCACCGAGACGTGTGTGAGGGGGCGGTTGTTTACAGTCCACTCGGCCTCGGCAAACGCTGTCCTCAAGGTCTCTTCGCGTGGAGCTCGTTCCAGCAAGATGGCCTTCAGGGCGGTTTTTACAGAACGCACCAGGCGCTCCCAAGCTCCCCCCATATGAGGAGACATTGGAGGGATGAAGTTCCATTCGATCCCCTTTGTTGACAAATGATCCCTCATCCGGGTATCATTTTTGAGTGATTCGATGGCATCCTTCAGCTCGTTGTCAGCACCATGGAAGTTCGTACCATTGTCTGAGTACAGAGCTTTTGGTTGGCCTCGGCGCGCCGTCATGCGTTGTAAAGCCATGATGGCGGAGTCCGTGTTCAGTGAAGTTGTCAGCTCAAGGTGAATGGCACGAGTAGATAGACATGTGAAGATTGCACCATATCTTTTCTCCCGATGTCTGCATACGGTGACTTCCATCGGCCCAAAGTAATCTAGTCCACAGTTTGTGAATGGAGGAACATGGTGGGCTAGCCTTGATGGCGGCAAGGGCCCCATAAGTGGGGGGGCTGGCTTGCTCCTGCGCATCTTGCAGGTGGGGCAGTTGTGGGCGATCATCCGAATATTTGTTCGCAGTCGCAGCACAAGGTAGCTGCCTCGCACCTCAGCCATCGTTCTCTCCGTACTTGGGTGATTGGCTTCCTGGTGATGATGTCTCACCAGAAGTCTTGTATAGGCGTGATCACCATCTAATATGATCGGTGTCCGCACTGCTTGAGGCACTTTACTGAGGGCTTGTAATCTGGAATTCATCCTCAGTAGGCCGTCAGGTCCAAGGAAGGGGCTCAAGGCTTTGAGCCGGCTGTCACTTGGTAGTGGATCTCCTTTCTGGAGCGCATTTATGTCATGATAAAATGTCTCTTCTTGACATATTCTTGCCCATCGGGCCTCTGCTTCTTTGATTTCATCGCTTCTTAAATATTTATCAGGTTGTTCGTGATGTTTTTCACGACACCTTTTAATAAAACGGTGTATCCAGCAGGTAGTTCGAATAAGTCGACGCCATGAAGAGAATCTGTTGATTTCGGGCAGTGTCTCTGCCACAGTTGTTGTGATGCCAACGTATTGAGGCCTCACTTCCAGGGTGCCATCATCAGGCTGAGGCAGTTTGCACCGTTCGCGCGGCCATTCTGCCTCGTCTGAGGTCAGGAAGGCTGGTCCACTGAACCATCGTCCAGAGTGCGAGAGGTCAGGAGTGTTGACGTCTCGGGTGCCGATGTCTGCCGGGTTTAGTTTGGTAGGGACCCATCTCCAATCTGCAATGCGGGTGAGCTCGTCGATTTCGCCGAGTCTGTTGGCCACAAAGGCGGAGTATGTACGTGGATCTGTGCGCAGCCAGCACAACACTGTTGTCGAGTCTGTCCAGAACACTGTTCGCGCAATGTTGCTGCGACATTCTTTCTTCAGGGTTGCTGCCAGTCTGGCCGCCATGAGCGCTGATTGTAGCTCAAGGCGGGGTATTGATAGAGGTTTCAGAGGAGCCACTTTGCACTTGCTGGCCAAGAAGGTGGCTGTGGTGTTCCCATCAATCTCCTCGGTATGGTAGGCGACTGCACAGCATGCCTGCTCTGAGGCATCACAGAAGAGGTGGAGGGTGACGAAGCTCTCTTTGTTTTGCAAGCAGCGCCGAGGTATGGCAACTTTGCAGTCTTGCAGAAGTCCCAGCCAGTCCATCCACCTTTCGTTGTGCTCAGGTGTGATGATGTCGTCCCATCCGATGTTGGATCGCCAGACAGCTTGTAGTAGTATCTTCGATCGGACTGTGAGGCAAGCGACGAAGCCCACAGGGTCGAAGATTTTCATGACAATGCTGAGCAGCTGGCGTTTGGTAGGCCTGCTGATCAGTTCAGGATCGGCAGCATCGCGAAATGCATATAAAAATCGATCTGTGACAGGATCCCACAGAAGTCCGAGGATTCTCTCGGTATCTGCTTCACCGCTGTTTATGGTGATGGCTGACCTGGCTCGGTCTATAAGCGGGATAGTAGCCATCACTGAAGTGTCGTTAGAGGCCCAGTTTGTTAGGTGGAATCCTCCAGTTGACAGCACTTTGGCAACAGTAGTGATGAGTGCTGTCGCTTCAGTTTTGGTATCGACCGCATCCAAATAGTCATCCATATAAAACTTTGTTTGGATGGCGGCTGCGGCAGCAGGGAATAGTGCAGAATTCTCCTGGGCCACTTTGTTTCGCACGTACTGGGCGCTGCTTGGTGAACAGGTAGCGCCAAACATCATTGATGACATCATGTAAGTACGTGGTTCTTGTTGAGGTGTTGGTCTCCATAAAAACAATTGTGACTGTTGATCTTCACTTTTGATTTTCACTTGTAAAAACATCTCCTTGATGTCGGCGGCGAGAGCTATTTTTCCCTCTCGAAACCGGAGTATGTTTCGTAACAATGAAGTCAGCAGGTCAGGCCCAGTCAGCAACTGATCATTGAGGGAGGTCCCTCGGCAGCGGCTGGCAGCATCAAACACCACACGGATCTTGTTTGGTTTGTTTTGGTTCACTACGGCAAAATGCGGTAGGTACCATTTGCGGGCAGAGGGTTTTTCTACCTCTCGATCCGTAAGTTCACGTGCGTGGCCTTGTGTTATAAGTCCGTTGATTTTAGCTGCATAGGCGGTTGCCAAGTCCTTTTCCTTCGATAATTTTCTCTCCAGAGACCACAATCGTTTTAATGCACATTGCCGATTGTCAGGCAGTGTGATATTATTCTCCTTCCACAGAAGGCCGGTTTCCCATCGGCCAGATGTCAGTTGATGGGTTGTATCTTCCATCAGCTGATTTGCACGTACTATGTGCGCAGTTACACGAGAGGCGGACGTAATCCCCAATGAGTCAATCGCAAAATTGTGTTTGATGAGATCACTCATGAGGTCGTCTTTGTGGCTCTCCTCGCGCAGGGCCAGTGTGGTAGCCTCAGCTTCGTGTTCAGGGGCCCCTCCGCCATGGGTGATCCACCCCAACGCCGTCCGTGACAATATTCGCGTAGAGTCACGAACGTCGCGCACTTCCCTCGAGACAATAAGGTGTACATTGTCTTGCCCGATGAGAAGTGTGGGGGTGATGTAGCGGCCGTGGATCCTCTGTTCAGGAAGGCTGAGCTGCTGGACGGTGTTGGCCTTGATGACGTACTCATCAGAGATTCCGGCGCCGCGTAGAGTGATTGGCACGCGGCGGGACGTTAAGTCTGTTGAGCACATATTTTTTGCTCCGTGTAGTCGTAGCTCACGGGTAGGTCCGGTTGTGCCGATTTTCTGTGCTGTGGTGGCATCAATAAGGGTGACAGTTGAGCCCTCGTCCAGAAGCGCAAAGGTTTTAATCTGTCGCTTGGGGCCCGACAATATGACCCCCACCACTTTTAACACGGCACTTTCGGTGTGGCGTCACATATTGTGAACGTTTGCCACTGTATTGTTATTTTCACGATAGTTCGGGTTGTGAAGAAGTCGGTGGTGGGGGTATCTGCACTCCCCCACTCCGCACCAGTCACTAACTTTGCAGAATTTGGTAAAATGTTTGCCATTGAGGCATACTCGGCACAATCCGGCACTTTTAACTGTCACAAAACGGGTTTTTATGTCTTTCGCGGCGAAAGTACGACATTCGCTAAGTTGGTGGCCATTTTCACCGCACTGAACACACCCGGCGCGGTTGTCGAACTCGCGAACTTCATTGTAACTGTTTTGCACTTTTTCCCCGCTTCGATTATTTTCTCGATTATTACCAGACAAAATTTGGGGCATTCGATTATTACCAGACAAATTTTGGGGCTTTCGATTATTTTGCGCGAAATGTTGTTTTTCACTAGAATTGTTGTTGTAAACATTGTTTTCCCGCGATAAAAACCGTTCTGACGCGGCAGACGTGTTTAAACTGTTGTCACAAGTGTCACTTTTGTTCGAATTGTTTTTTCGCGAAAACTTTTCTGACGCGGCAGACATATTTAGGAAACTTTCACAGGTATCACGTTTTTTAGCACCGTTTTTGCGCGAAAACTGTTCCGTTGTGGCGAGCGTATGTTCACGGCGTGGGCGGGACCTCGCGGGGTCAACCAAACCGGACTTTGGGATGGCGTTCGCGACGGTTTTCAGGAAGGCGGCAAACTGGCAGATGGTAGCGGAGGCCTCGTAGTGCCGCACTTCCATCAGCCACGCCAACCGCAAGGTGGGCGGCATCTTCCCCGCGATGTCACTGAGCAGCGCTGGATTCGTCAGGTAGCCATCATTGTTGAGGGAGCGGAGTGATGCCACCAGGTTCTGAACTGTGCCAGAGAAGTCTGCGATGTCCTCCAGAGAAGCCTCAATTGTGAGGTGGGGCAGCTTCTTCACCTTGTCCAGCATCAGAGCAGCGAGTGAGGTAGTCCCTCCAAATCTCTGCTCCAGGACTGCCAGGATCTCCGGAACCTGAGCAGGGTCCATCAGAAGGGGGCCGACGGCTTCTCGGGCTTTCCCCTTGAGGGCCCGCTGTAGGCGGATCAAGTTTTCACTGGAGGTCATCCGACATGTGGAGGTAGACTGGTTAAACTGTGCCCTCCAGGTGGGCCACTCCTGTGGATCTCCAGAGAATGGAGGCAGGTCCTTGGCCATAGATTGTCTGGCAATAAGGGCCGCCATTCGTGGATCGTCCTCGATTGTGGGACGGGGGCTGTCCTGAGCCCTTGAAGCTCTGATGGCTTCTGTCAGGGCGGAGGCCAGCTGAGCCATGGGACTGCCATCATGCTGAACCCAGGCTCTGGTATGTTGGGCCGTCTCATCCGCCGTAGGTTGGGGCGGGAATCTCGGCATGGAGCTGGTCCTGGCTGTGGGCGGGCCATCTGGCCGTGCCGGCACGCCATACTCCTGTTCGCGCAGTGGTACGGGCGGCACATGTCCAGATGGTCCAGATGGTCCAGAGGGTCCAGGTGATCCAGGCTGTGTCCATGGCACGTCCCACTGCTCCAGCAGTCCGGCAGGTGATCCTGGCGTCGGCGCTGGGTACCCCGGGTGGGGCAGAGGTACGGGCAGCACAGGGCCATGAGGTCCAGGCTGCACCAGTACTGGGCATCCCTGAATGGTCCAGGGTGCTGGTTGCGCAGGGCCTGCTGGCTCTTGCTGCGCTCGTGATGCGTACCTCTGGTCCACCAGAGGTACAGGTCCGGCTGGCACTTCAGGTACGGCTTGCCTCTGTTCTATCAGAGGGGCGGGCGGTACGGGGCCAGAGGGTCCAGGCTGCATCATGTTTGGCCACCCTGCATTGGGCCAGGGTGACGAGGGCGGGGGACCGGCTGGCCTTGGCTGCGCCGCTGCTGAGTACCTCTGGTCCACCAGAGGCACCGGGCTCGGTTGGCCGGGCTGCACCCATCCAGGGCTGTACCCTTGGAAGCGCCAGGGTCCTCCTTGAGCAGGGTACCCTTCCAGGAGTACGGGTCCAGATCGGGCAGGCGCTGCTGCTGCTGGTTCCTCATACCTCTGGTCCACCAGAGGCACCGGGCTCGATTGGCCGGGCTGCGTCCATTATGGTGGTGACCTCTCCAGGAGCTTCGAAGGTCCAGGAGGGGCAGGGGCTGCTGCTGTTGGAGCTGATTGAAGAGCTGCTTTAAGTCTCTCAATGTGCTCGGTTTGACTGCGAAGCTGTTGTCGCAATGACTCCATCGCATCCTCTTGAGATATGGAGGGCGGTGAGTCATGATCTGCAGGTGGTGCCATGTCAGGAGTAGTGCTGGGCGTGGGCATGGGGGTTACGTCAGGCGTGACGTGAACCACAGCCGTGGCCTGAGACCCAGCGTCCAGGGCATCTGCAGATGGTGTTGAGGATCCATCGTCTTGGATCCGGCTCGACCGTAAAGTTGGAGACATCCTGGTTGAAGGCGTGTGAGAATCCCGGCTCGAAGGACCACTTGTACTGTATTTGTAATCAAGCATAATCTATGTTTATAAATGTTAGTGGGTAATTACCTTCTTCTAAATTCTTACCTTGGCTCTGTGCTTATGTGTATATCCCTGCCTGTTTCCTTTTCTGTTTCTTCCTGTTAGATCTACTTAACCTCCCTTTTTCTATTTGTGTACTGTTTCGTATGTGAAACTTATAATTTTGATATCAAAATACCAATGTAAAATTGTACCTATTAACTCCCACCTATGTATTGTAAGTTTATCTCGTCCGACAATGAGTTTTGTAATTTATAGGGATTGCTCTAGCAAAAAATAAAAATAATAATATACCTCCTTATCCTATTTAATTATTCGAAGCCTCACACTCAATATGTTTCCTATCGGATCAAGAATTACCACATTTAGTAAATGAATTCAAATGAATTCCTTTTACTTTACTGTCCATCTAAAAACTGGCTTTTTCTTCCCTAAAAACCTTTACCCGTGCTGCTCATGCCCAATAAAGAACAAACATTATTAAAATCAATACCAGAATAAAATGTTATCTTCAATTACGTGTATTACCAACATTATATCAAAAGTCCAAAGGGGATTCTAAAATTAACTAATAAACAGTGTTAATTTCAAGGTGAGCATGGTATATTATCTGCTTTTACATTTGTACATAATATAGATAGAAATTTGTAGTATTATTTTCATGTTTATAAGTCAATGTTTTTTATGCATAGCACAAAGGATAACAAAATATCATAAGTATATTGTAGGAAAAGCTTTGTTAATGCTAAATTTCAAAGAGACATATTATAGGTGAGAAAAATATAATAAGCAGTAATTGTTGATTGAAGTACTAGTACATATTGAATTGTTTGGCGTGTTGGAAATAAGCCGATGTAGCTCAATGGTCTCAGAGCACCTGACCGGACATCAGAAGGCGCGGGTTCAATTCCCGTCGGCGGCATTTATTTTTACTCGGGAGATATTTTCAATTTGGATGGATGTTTCAAGGGACTAATTATAGCTTATAATAATTTGTTAGGAATTTGTATGTTCATTTTAACGCAATTTACAATTAAGGAGGCGGTTTTGGGTACCTCCGCCCCGGGGAACCATTTGATGGATAACCAACACCCCTGCCATAAGTCACCCCAAGTGGTTCGCTACGTTTGATCATTTAGCAGGGGTCCCATTGTCCTGTTCATCTGGTCTCTCTTGACCCATCGCTTTGCTCTGCAGCAAGAGGGATAGATTCAAACGTTTGTCACTCTTAGATACACTGATCCCTAGATTCCCACCCACCCCTTTTCCTTCCTAAAACATTATCTCCTTCTTTTCCTTAAAAAAGAGTTTCCACCCAGCATCTGCATAGATGACATAGGCCCTGAGAGAAATTATGTTCGTCAGGGCCTCCTGTGGGGTTAATGTAAAAAAAAAACTAATCAACAACTCAATAACTCATTAATGCAGTCTGTTATCCATAAGTTATTATAATATATTGTTAGTTTCACAGCGCCCTAGACGTGAATTTTCACAAAACGTCGTTCTATCATCTAAATATCATTAATAAAATTCTGTGGAAGGATCTCATATAAGTAAAATATCAACTTGCAGTATCCTTATATACAAACAAGCTGACTCCGAGCAGTTAAGCACTAAAAGACCATATTTTTTTAACATAATTTATTCGCTTTTCTTCTACTAAATTCAAAGCAGGGTAAAACCAGTTACCTTTTAGTACAGTATATTTTAATGTGAGGTACAATCATGATATACAAGTATCTTATGTATTCAGTTGTGCACAGTAAACCCACAATGTATATTTTACGTAAGCACCATTTTGTTCATTAAAAAAAAATAAAGTGTCCATTTTAACAAATTCTGTTTTCATGCTCATTTACTGCAGCACAGACAGTTTAAAAATATGATGTTTTATTAGCTGAACGATGAAGTCCCCGTCTTTGCCGGGGCTTGATGCAAAGTTTTTTTGAAATTAGATGTAGAGAATATTTTTCCTCTTATTTTGAACGTCAAGTGTACAAAATTTCATCAAAATATTGCTTTAAGGGGTGGGAAAGCGGGAAGGGGGTAGTATTTCAAAATATCATGTAGTCACTGACATTCCTCTTGTTTTGAAGGTCAAGTGTGTAAACTTTACGAGAATCGCCGCCATTTGCAAATTGTCGTTGCTCTATTATGGCGCGACACTGACATATCACTTGACACCTCAAAATTCGTCAGGCGCCTAGACTTGTGACTCTTGTCAACCACGAGATAAATTCGATGCAAATTTTAAATACTATAACGCCGCCCGGTCCTATCGTTTATTTCGTTCAAACACATATTTTACAGAAAGATTATTTTAGGCAACGTTTAAATTAAGAATTTACTGGAAACATTTCTTACTTGACGCATTTTATCTTAATTTTGTGAGACAATAACATTATTTTTTTTCCAAGGAAGAAAAAAATTCCCAGGATACGAATAACCTAATAATATTGAAATTCCATCGATAATCACCGTGATCGATGGAAAATGTTGCTTAAACAATAAGTAATGGTGGAAGGCTTCAGCTGGCAGAGGATTGAACGATGAACCAACGTGGGAACCCAACGCTTTAGACCGCTGAACCATTTCATTTTATTATACCACACATGTTTATTCCACGTACCCTTTAACCAATCAGACTAATTCATCTGGACTGCGATTGAAACGGGGCCTCCTGATTGGTGGGCCATTCTCTGATAGAATCCTCTCGACCGTGAAGAGAATTTACGACTTTTCCGCATCATTTCCCGATAATGTCTCTCCGTCTACTTTGTGAGTTTTGCTGGGCCTCGGAACGAATGGGTTAAGTTTTGATTGGTATCGTTGGAGTTAATTGTTTTTGATCTAATTGTTATTAACCGATCCAGGGAACAATTAAAGTCACTAATGTTGCCCATCTCCTGAAATGGATTTAAATACATTTTACAGAGATTTAACGAAAAGTTTGTTTTTTCGGTTATACAGGGTGTCCAGGGGCATAGTACACTAACTACATCAATGTTGAAGTGAAAATATATTTTTAAATTCTCTTTTTTTCTCATACAAAACTATTTTTTCACAGAAAGAAAATTAGAATTTTTCTTACAAAGAATTCAACTTTTTAACCTGAAAACTCCGTTAACCTTTGGAACACTATTCCTGTACTGGACGGGAGTCCGCACAAGACTGTAGATTTAGGCGCCGGGTCCAAACCGTGTCTTCAACCGATGAGATGCTCCTTTACGGCCGATGATGATGATTGTAGTTGATTTTGATGATGAATCTGCCTCCCGCACCCAGTCTCGGTGAATGTTGGGCACTGGGTGTGCTGTCGTCTCTGCTCGCTTCTGGTGTTGGCGGTTTTCCAGAGGAGGGCCGGCTGGTCTTGAAGAGGTAACACCAGAAGGTTTTGGAGCAGAAGACTCGGCGAGGTGAGGCAGATGTTGGGCAGGAGTCACTTGTAGATAATAAAACGCTTGGTTTCGGTGGTAAAGATGAACTAACTTATTTTATTATTTGGCTGCTTATATTCAATAAGCATGACTCGCACCCGACATTGGGCTTTGAGTCAAAAAGTGGTGGGGGATTGTACCCGCGCCAGATATGTGTTTATAGCCTCCGACAAGATGTTGCATATTCATTTTGTCGGTAGTACTGGTGATAGTAGTCGCTTAAATTTGAGAGTTAGAAAAGATTTTGAGCGCTTACATGAATGATAATTACATAGTTTAAATGCATAGTAGTTATAGGAATGTGTATCTTGACAACTAGATTTTTTGTTTGTCAAGATACGACAAAAAATAAGAAATGTTTGTAAAATAAATGTGTAAAAATGATCTCAAGCGATCAAATTTGTAAAACATGTTAAGTTAGTATTTTTCCGAGGTCCCCCGTAACATAGCGCTCAGAAAGAGATAAGATTCACTATGCTACGAGGTTCCTGGATTTTTGTACACGCAAAAAGGGTAAAAAATATTGTTCAAAAATGGGTTTACATATGGGTGAAAAACAGCTTTTTTAATATCTCCTCAGCGGTAGTATATCGAAAATAGTGTTTATTTGACTACCGCCGAGGGGATGAACAAGTAAAATATACATATTTGCAATGTTTAAAAATTGATTTTTCTATGTAAAATTTACATAGAAAAAATGCTGGACATTGATCCACGCGGCAGGTAAGCCGGCGATGTGGTATCGAAGCCATTCGGAGTCAAAGTTTTCAAGCCGCTTGGGCCGAAAATTGGACAAAATGACCAGTGGCGGGGAGTGGTGATTTTGCCAGTGGCGTGGAGTAGGGACATTTTATAAAAGTAAACGATTTTTATGAAATTAAATAATATGGTCAACTACGTCCGTTACAATTCCCTTTTTGAGGAACATCATAAGTGCAATCAGAAAAGAACTCTAAAGTGTTTCAATGACAAGCGATTCTGTTAAGAAAATGTATTTACTTTTTCATGGCATAGAGGTTTAAATCGCATATCATTCATAAACATAAAAAAATAAACATTCCAGCTAGGGCGAAATTCCAATGCCACCAGCACACAAATGGTTTAACGGCAGGTAAAAAATCTTGTCATTGGTTGCAGAAACGGTTTTCCAAAGGTTACAACATTGAAAATTCAAAAAAAAAAATTATTTACTATCAAGTTAGAATCTTCTTCCGAAATCAGTGCACTTTGGCTGCACTTATATTATTTGACAGAATATTAATAAGCTTTTTTTAATTTATTTATGCTCATAAACATTCACGTAAGCAATAAAAATCGCCGAATAAGATATTTAAGAAAAAATTGTAAAAATATATTTTTTTAATAAAAGTAAAATTTAAGTATTGTTATATTAATTAAGCCTGTGTTCTAAAGTCTGCAATCCGCTTGTTAAGATATAGGTATTGCGGGTTTCTGCAGTCAAGGGTTTTTTCAAGTATTTTGGAGCAAACCAGAGGTGGCTGCCAAATTCAACAATGGGGTGCCCTTGCGATTTGTACAGGGTCTGCAGTTATGTATAGTATTTGTGGGACCTGTACGATACGCCCTGCTTGTGAGAGGTAAATTTGATTCTGACTTCGATGCAGTTTACTGAGGCAATTGAAGCGGTTGACAATTGAGACTCAAGCTGCGAAGCAAGAGCCATTGACGCAGAGGATTTATCGTTTTGCTGTGTGATTGGCTATCATGTGCTATATCATTGAAAAAATACACTTTTTAGTAGTTTACATTTATGTTTTAAATGTAACATTTTTTATTAGAATTCTACTCGAGGGAAACGATAGTAAAAGCTTTTATTTATCTAAAAAACATTTTTTTGTATTCACAATGCAAACCAATTCGTTATAAAGATTGATTGAAAATAGTGATTTAGCATTAAGCTTCGTATTAAGCTTGGCAGTCCACAACGGAATGCTGTTACCTACCCTTATGTATGGAAGTGAGACATAGAACTGGCAGAGAAAGGATGAATGCTGTAGGAATGAGATCCCTGAGGCGTTTGTGTTGTAAAACCATGTATGCTCATATGAGAAATGTGGAGATCCGCAAAGATTGGAAGGCTGTTGTAAGTGTAACGAGTAAGATTATTAAAGGGACGCTTAGATGGTTTGGGCATGTAGAGCAAATGAGCGAAGAAAGGAGTGTAAGGAGAATATATTATGCAAATGTGAATGGTAGCAGAAGTCGGGGTCACCCGAGGAAGACATGGCACGACCAATTGAATCAGATACTAGAGTCGGGCCATGTCAAGAGTCAGAATAATAGAAGAGTATTTATGAGACAATTTATGAATGTGAATGAGGCAAAAAGAGTGTGCCAAGACTGAGTTGATTGGCGATCCGTCATATCTGCTTACCCCTGTGGGGAAACGGCGTGCTGGTGAGTTAATTAGTTATCTCAAAAACATATTTTTGAAGATAGGTCCCTGTGACCCTAAACCCCCGAGATAAATTGCCACAAAGGTTAGAAAGCTTACGTACATGTTTATGACAATCAGAAATATCTTACGTAAAAAAGAATTGAAACTCATCTATGATGCTATGTGTGGGTCACTTCTAGACTATGCATCCTTAGGTTGGGGTGGGTGTGCAAAAACTGTTTTGGACAAATTAGCAAAAGCTCAAAAATCACTACTATGGGTATTCCTTAAAAAACCATTTAGATATCATAGCGATGCACTATTTGAAGAATTCCGAGTTCTGGATGTTAGACAACTATACATGAGAAAATTAATTTTAAACACCCATCAAAAACGCCACCTCTACCCATCTATTAACCACTCTCACGACACCCGCCACTCACGGAGAAATCCAATTGTACCACTCACAACTAAAACATCTCTCGCTCAAAGACACTTCTCATTCTTAGGTCCAAAACTATACAACTTCATGCCCGATGCTTGGAAAAAGGAAAACACAGCTATTCTTCATAAATTGACCACTAATTGGTTTCATCAATTAGGTAGAAAGGAGAGTGAACTTTTACTACACAAAAAATGAAATCAAACACAAACCAAAAACAACAACAAAAACTCCAACAAAACAGTAAAAGATACGTTTATGTTATAATCTTTATCATTATATGTATATATGTACTTACCTAATACTTTTAAATTAGAATGCTACCCAAGCAGCAGTTAATCTTATGTTTAATGTAATATTTTATTTTATGGTATTTCTTCTCTTTGTTATTCATATTTATACAAACATGTTAGTAGGCTTAGGCACCAGTTAAAAGTACAAATACCTATTATTTCATTATTATTGTAATACTATACTTATCAAACAACTTATCAAAATGTTAATACTCATACTAATTTGACTGTCCTAAAACGGGAATCCTCTTAGTTGGGCAGTCAAAACATTTCTTAAATAATGTATTTAAATGTATAATCTTTTACTAAATAAATAAAAAAAATAAAAAAATTGATCATCTTACGAACCCATTCCGCAAGTCATTGGCTACATCAGTTTTTCCTTAAAATCGTTAGAGATCCTTCTAGAATTTTTTCATCCAGTGCCGGAGATACATTTCAAATTAATTAGGCGCCCAGCAAATTGTTAGTCGTAAAGTTACGTATATTTTGTTGATATAGATATCGTCATGATGAGAGTTAGTCATATTAATATTGTTTTATGGGGCACTTACTCCGATCATAACTTTCAGGATAAGGCCAGAGGCTTTGTATGACTGCATTAAAAGATAGCATACTCTAGAATACTGGTTTATGTTATACTAGCACAGACCCATGAAAAATCGCGGGATATTACAATTTTAGGATTGATAATTGAAACATTTCATTTGACTGTAGTGACAATATTCTGTTATCCATGGTTGAGGTTTTTACCCTTCGAGCCTCTGGCTATTTAATATTTCTCAAATTTAAATTCATTTGTCAGTAGAGTTTTTTTGTAGAGAATTTGTGTGTAATTGTCAATAATGTCCAAATAAATGGAATATTTCTGAACGTATCAGAAAACTAATAACTGTTTTTGAAAGGTGGTGAAATACGCCTTCAAGTTTTATTATTAAAAATAGATATATAATTTTAAAAATATTAAAATTATGAAATCAAACATAAAAAGCTTGAAAATTGGGATGAAATAATATTATCAATATCGAAAAAAAAACACATTTTTTTACTAGACAAATATATTATAAACATTACTGTCAGCTCACTTTTTTGTCTTTTCGTGTAAAATTAATTAATAAAAAAATCACAAAATATCATAAATTTTCTCAACTTTCGGAAGTAACTTTTGGTTTAATAGATGTGTAAATTTTAATTAATCTGTGGTTAACTTCTATATTTAAATGCAACGCTTGGTACTTCGTTCTAACACTGTTTAGTTAATATTTCTAACTCTGACGGTAAGGGACACAACGAGACCATATGAACTGAAATGCGAACAAATTGATAATAACTGTGTGTTAAAAAAAACCAGTTAAGGGTTAAGACAGATCTGAGGAGAAAAGACGATATTTTCTGTGAATTTAGTTGGATATATGGTGCTTTCAAAAGATATACTCAAGGACATCCTTAACCTAACTTAGGTTAACACTAAAATGTTTTTTGTTTTGTTTATATTTATTTATAAGATACTAAAAAATACAATTACAGAATTACTTTGTCTGTCCAACTGGGAAGGTTTCCCGTTTCAGGACAATCAAATTGATAGGTTTAGTTCATATGAAGTAGGTAATATAACACAAATACATAACAATTAATTTAATCATTGAAGAAATTACTTTTTACATAACATTGTGGAAAATACTTTTATGTTTACAATATAAGAGTAAGTTAGGTAAGCATCCAAATATTTTCATTTTTTCTATGATGTGTAATAATATATGTATTAGAATTATTATTTAAACTGATTTAAAACTTGTTTATAGTACATATTATGTGAGTTTGTGAAGTGTGGTAGGAATTTTAGATCTAGAGGCTGTAATATATCGTGATCATTGGTTTGACCATACCGCTTTATTATAATTTGATGCCCTATTCAAAATCCAAAATCCCAAAATCGTGAACAATCTTGTTGATTCATCATATCTATTAGAAAAGATTGCATTCCGTTGCCCTGAACACAACACCAGATCGAACAACTTATTTAGAACACCACACTGTAAAGCCAAATATGCAGAAAACTCTTTAATAGGACGTATCTGTAAAACTCACAATGCCTCTAGAGATGTACACATATTCAATTATTACTTGAAAACATATTAAATTCAGCTTACTAAACTGATAGTTTTATTTTTTATTATCTATCATCGTAGTTTATTTTATAGTCTATTTTTTTTTTAGTATAATCATGCGAAAACTGTATTACTACTAACTGTCTTACAACTAAATTATCTCTACTACTAAATTTCTTTGTCATTTATAAATATATTGTGTACGTACAAATACTAAATCAATAACTTATTGATCTAGAACATATAAATAATTACTGTTTATGCTTAAATCTACGACTGCTTGTTTCCTAAATAAGTAAAAATACAAAATAAATTAAGTAGGTACTTCAAATACTAAAGAAATTTGTTGAAAATAAATCTAGTAAAAAAAACGTTATAATTACGTACTTATCAATTAATCGCTTTATGACAATGAATTCCAGTTTTGAAACGTCACTTATATAAAACAAATCCTAGTTTTAGAGTTAATTGAATCAGAGTTACAGATATAACTCGGGAGATACTGGATGAGGGAGACCCTCCAAAATTACTCTATAGACCCATCGTCTTGCGAAGTCCACTCCTGGACATACTGACCCCCCACATTCCTACCCACCCCTCATACCTGTTTCCTTTCCAGAACTTCCCATCCTTTATTTCAAAGATGACATAGGCTATTATTTTCCTCATCGCCTTACGTGTTGAGAAAATCTAAAAAAATCGACTGCAAAGTTTACCATGTCTATTTGAAGATACTCTACCACTGCGGCCCGCGAACTAATTTAAAACTTATCATTTGGCCCTCAATATATAAAGTTTGAGCACCACTGAACTTAAGCGATTTGTTCTGCTGCAAACATTTGACCGCACTACATCAATCGGAGATTAAATGAACCGAAAGTGGGCGGTAAGAAAAGTCGCTGTCGTCTATAATAATACGTTTCACAGATATTTTGAGATAATTCTAATGGATTCAATGATCTGTATGTGCTTATATCTCCGGAAGATAGTAAAAATAAAAATCGTTTATGTTCCTTCGGTCCTTTGATGAAATATCACGAAAGTTTCTTCGTGACGAGGATTATTGAGTCTATTTTTGAATGAGTGATTTTCGGTTCTTGGTTGAAAAGATATTATAGTTTCAGTAAAACTTGCTTAACCTTCCCGTTACCACATTCGAAAACTTCACGCCGATCCCAAGATGATACGCCAGCGTTACCGTAATATTTAAGTTTTTTTTACACATTTACCATATTTAGTTTTAAATTTATTTTTTTAATACATAAAAGACATAATGTATAAAATGAAAAGCGTGTTTAAAAAAAATAAATACATTTATATTATGTATCAGAGCCGCACTTCCAATTTATTTGCGATTTCCGTATAAAATACAAACCAAGAAATGTGCTGTGGGCGTATTTTGTTATCCAAATGTCAGACCGATCGGTCTTAAATATCCAATACTATTATTATATGTGATTTATAATCATGAAATTCAGATGTGATGGCGATGTACGATTATATTTAAAGCGCCCTTGGGGTGATTTTCTCACGAAAACGGCGCTATAGAAATAATCCGATCGTTATTATTATTATCATTATTTTTACGATATCTGTGTGAGAAGTATAAAGTGAGAGAGATGGGGCGCGGTTAATTGAGTATTGAATAAATAATGTGGACGTGTTTCGTGATGCTAAAGTCTGGTTAATCAGATCTTACATTTCAAATACAGAACTATGTTTCATCATCATAATGGAATTCTAATGGATGATGATATGCGATATCAGTCAAGTATAAGACAGAGTACGTTCTAAATGGGCTAGAACCCAAAAGTAATAAGTCAGTGGCGACAATAGTTTCCATTCGAATCGACAGGAGAGGCATTTCTAGTGTGTATTATCAATTCAGTGAATTTCTTTTCTTTTTTTACTATTTATTGAGTTAGTATATACAAAATTTGAATATAAACAAGATAATATTTCATATTGAAACTTTAAATATTTTTACAATAAACATTACATCTCTTTTTAAATACATTCATTTTTCAGACTTTCAGGCATTTCATCATACATCTTTAGTCCTTTGTACATTAGGCAGTTCTGTGATTTTGATTCCTTCATATGTGGCAATCTAATTCTATTTACATTTCTGTTTTCGTAATTATGAACATCTCTATGAAGAACAATTTCATCCTGAAAATATTTTGGTATTTAGTTGTTCATGACTTTATGCATAAAAATCAACACATTAAATAACAGTCTCTTTTTTATTGGAATCCAATTTAGCTGCTCTCTTATTTGGTTAATGCTTGCGTATTTGCCTTTTCCCAGTATACATCTTATAGCTCTATTCTGTATAACATCTAGTTTGTTCAAATTTCCTTCATTGGCCAAATATAACATAGTAGAGCAATAATCTAAATGTGTAGCAACTATAGTTTTATAAATGAGCTCTGTAGTGTTTCCATTTAGTTTATTTCTTAATCTTCTAAAAAATTTACTTTTTTGATACCTTCTTTAGCACATATTCAAAATTTGCTGTGAAACTGGGTTTTGAATCGAGTCAATTTCTGGCTTAAAACTTTAATTAAATCATTTTTTTATGAGAAAAAGCTGCTGGTGTGGAGAGTCCAAAGATAAATGAAGAATAATTATACCGTCTAGATCTCAAGACCGTTTTCCATATCTACAAATCATTGGAAATATCTCGCTGTCATGGTGCTGGCGGACCGACAGGAATAATTTGCAAAACCAATTCAATAATTCTCGAATCCATTCTGTTGAGGGTCTGAAAAGTGAAATTCATGATTATGTCGTCATTTGGGCCAGGGCTGTCAAAAGCATGGCCCGCAAACGGAAGGTTGCCAATTTATCACGCCAAAATACATCGAAAACTCTCTATATTACTTCCCCATCTTCCTCTTCACATTCTCCTTCCCCTCCTCGCTAATTTCAGCCTCACAACATAACCCAATTGGGAATGCCATAGTCTCGCTGGCTTCAGACGGTTGGGATCAGTTGGGACTTTAGTTCGGTTCCATATAAAAAATGCTTTATCGCTTATCTTCCGACAATCAGTTCCAATTTTGAAAATTTAAATAAAAAGTTAATTTGAGTTCATCGAACCAGATTTCACCCAAGACGTGCGTCAATTATGACGCACGTCACAGGCTACTCAAATCAGTATGTTCAATTATATATGAGTTCAGTTCTGATGAGATGTTTGGGTTGTAAATTATTAGTATTAACAGACGTAAGACCACTCAATTGATGATACGTGAAGATTGATGGAATGCAAAATATAGGAAAATGTCAGACGTTGTGGCTTCGAAATTATTTTACTGGTACAAGTGCAGTTCCGCTTAGTTGTCACCTGAAGTGAGGAGATTTAGAAACTGAATTATGTTATCAAACATAATGATTTCAGTAGCCTGTGACGTGCGTTAGTTAAATATTAAATTAGTGAAATATGGTTCTATGAACTCAAATTAGCTTTTAATTTTAATTTTCAAATTTAGAACTGATTTTTCAAAGATAAGCTATAAAGCACCTTTTTATGGGGAACCGCACAAGAGACCCAACTGCCCCCAACCGTCTTGAGCCAGGGAGACCATGGCATCCTCAATTGGGGCATGTTGTGACGCTGAAGGTAGTTGGGAGGAAAGGAGATGGAGAGAGGAAGGTGGGGGTATACCTGTGGTATTACACCAAGGCGATACTGAGAGTGTCTTCCAATCTAAAACGTACCCCAAATGTACTATTATATATTTTTTAAGTAGTATTTTATATAAAAATAAAATAAAAAAATTAATTAAAGAAAGTTTACTTGCGCAAGCATTTGAACCCGTGACCTCCAGCTTGCTAGTCGAAAACCTTACCTCTCGACCACAGGGACTGTCAAAAATTATTTAAAAAAAAAAAATTCAAAATTCTTAATGTTTTGTCGAGAATTCAGACCATCCCATGATATTTCTGGGTCGCATTAGTATTGTATAATATGTAGGGAATTTAATGTAATCAGTGCGGCTCCAGTGGAAAAATCCAATATTTTATTGCGACCCTTGGTTATCTAAGGATGGACAGCCCTGATTTAGACGATAAATTACATTTTTTTGCCGAAGCATTCTCATTTTATCAAGTCAGCGAAAACTCGTTACTAAACCATTAATTTGAGTAATTATTATTCGCATAAAATTTTTCCGTATTTTTATCACAATTTTATCGGTGGTCTCCGTGGTGTAAAGTATAATAAAAAAAAATTATTGAGTTGAGACATTGTGAGTTCGATTTCATTCGAAGTAGATTAATTTATTTTTTTATATATGAACGTTTTTTGGTGTTGCTAGGTTGATAGCTAAGTTTGATTATTCTAGAGCAGTGTCTGCCAAACTGTGTCGCAAGAAGTATCAGGTGGGCCGCGAAAGAAGAGGCCTCAAAACAGTTAATTTTAAATAACTCCTATTCCATGTAATATATCACCGAAGAAGGAGACAATACTAAAAAATCTAAATGAAACAGAACAAGACACAGGAACACAGGATCTTTGTTTTGCCGGTACAACGTCTGAATCTACTCGAGCATTGAGACTCAATTATTATACGTCATATTTTGACAGCTACCTTTTTTAATGATCTCAAAGTTCTAATGTTTTGGTTTGTAACCTAGATAGTGTCTCCGATAAACTTATCCGATTTTTATATGAGACACCTATTGACTTTTCTAAAAGTTTAAATAAATATTTAATTTTTATTGTAAAAACTTTTTAGACGGTTTATACTAATCAATGTAAGATATCACTAAAGAAGAAGATAAAACTAACAAATCTTGAAAAGATGAAAAGAAACATGAAATAAGACAAGACACAGAAAGTAAAACTATAACAGTCTCAACTAGGAATCAAACCCAGATCTCTGTTTTACCTTCCTATTCATATTAAATTTCTTCAATTTTAATTTCAGATATACAGAGGACTAAAAAACTGCTTTCTGCATCATTTTCCATGTATTTTTACATGATTATCAAATGTAACAGTGGGTCATTAATCCATTCACAAGATTCAACGGTATACACATGACACTAACAAAGTAGGAAATTTTAATATATCTAAAGAACGACCCTATGCACTTTTTTTCTTTTCTAAGCATTTTGGATATAGCTTTGAACAGCAAATAAATCCAGAATGCCGTTTAGATTGTACATAGTACATAAGAGTTACGTATTTGTTTATATGATTTATAAATTTATTTATTTTGATAAAATTCTTTCAAAATAGCAATCGCATCCTTCTCACAAAAAAATAATACGATATATGTTGATAGAAAAATTATATATTAAAATAAAACATACCATTTACGAGTTCGACTTGAAGTAAAAAAGTTTGGCAGACACTGCTCTAGGGTCTTCCGCACTAGCAAATTTACAAATTTCTGTAAAAGTGTTGAAAAGCTGTGATTGAATCGACTATTTCGGCTTAAAATCACAAAAAATTTAAATGCAGTTATAATATCATATTTAAGCATTTTTCTGATGATATCCAATTTCTAATTTTATATTTTAGTTCGCTTAAGTACTTAACAATGAACATTTTAAGGCAAAGCTTAATGCTAAATCACTATTTTCGATTAATCTTTATAACGAATTGGTTTATATTATGAATGCCAAAACAATTTCTTTATATAAATTGAAGCTTTTCCTATCGTTTTCCTTGAGTAGAATTCAAAAAAATAAATTCTTACTCAATATAAAACATAAATGTAAACTACTAAAAAAATTATTTTGTCAATAGAATTGTATGAACGCATAAATGAAACAACTTAATATAATACAATATTACTGCTAAGATTATATGTGTAAGTTTCCCTTGATTAACTTTTTTGATTTCTCATAAAATTGTTTACAAAATAAATAAAATTCGCTTTTGCGCTTGAAGTCGAGCCTTTCTAGACTCAGTTTACCGAGTGATTTTAAAACTCATTACGTATATTTGTGAATATAAAAGAATATAGAATATGACGATAGAATACTAAGAATTTACACATTTTGGCTTGTAGCTTCCTGTTAACTTTCTGATTAAGGCGATGCCATACGTAGTAATGTAAAATCGTATGTTTTTGGTTTGAAAATTTGGTCGCCTAGAAATGTTTCAGATGCTTTAATTAATTACTGCGAGTAGAATACATCTTGGCCTTTGAAATTGTAGAGTATTTTTTAGATAAGTCTTTTTATAAGCCCAGAAAAAAATAATGTAAAGGCCTATGAAAACTGTTTTAATGTTCAAAATCTCCTATTTACGAACCCATTTTCGGTTATGATTTTATTGTATAATGTGGCAAATTAAGTTATTTATAAAATTGTCTAAAAAAATTTAATATTTATGCCTGAACATCCACAAAATAAAATAAAAGGCACTTTTTGGCCATGTTTTTTTCTTGCATAAATCAAAACAGGTGGATGGTGTTAAGCGGGAATTTAAACCTAATCGCCATCTACGTAAGGGTTGTTATTGATAGCGGCTCAATTTAAAATATTACACGACGTAGTGCATCGCCTTAAGGTATCTACGTAACATAGCTATTTAGCGAATAATAATAATAATATTTTGATCATTTTTGTAAATTACTCCAAGGACGATGTACATTTTATTATGAGTTCCTGGGCTCTATCTAATTTTAGTTTTTACAAACAGATACAAAAAAAAAACATTTTTACCTGGCGGGTCACTTCAGATAAGCAGAACATTCATTTAAAGGTTTACGACTTTGTACGCATAGGACATTATACTAAAAACACTGGATAATATTTGATTTTATATTAGCTATTTTATTCATCATTGCTATTGAAATTACATTTATTAGAAAATTCGTGGCAAAAGCAAGTTTTATTTATTTTAAAAGACTGGAAAATTTAGGACTGTGGCGTCGAGAAAAATCTAGATTAACTTATTAATAATAAACCACTCGACCTACTTAGTACCTACTCCCGAATTATGTACCTGCAGTCTAAATCGCATCGTAAACAGAGCAACCTACGTACTTCAAGCACCTACTTGTCTATCGACGACAATAACATCGCAAGTCCGTCATTCACATTACGAGAACTCGCCAGAAGGTTCGATTCTACGGCCTATGCATTATTGCCGCGCTGTCGAAGGTTCCTGAAACATACAGTCTGTGCGAGTGCCTAGGATTTAGTTGCCATCCATCTACCTACTGCTGCCGTCGGCCGTGTGGTATAAATATGCCCGACGCAGCGAGTCAGTCAGTCATCATTCCGCCGTCAGTCTACAAGGATCAACGAGTGTTGACCCGCGCTACTCTTACTAGCGCAAAGGACAATTTACCCGGCTTCGCCCGTACAATCATGGACTCCATCGGGACATCATCTTAGCGCCTTGTTCAGATCGCCGTCCCTGACAAGCGCTACTCGGATTACAAGCGCCCTGGTTCCAGTGTCTCTGACCAGCGCTTCTTCCACGCCAACATGACCACCACGAGGACACATCCTTACTGGTCTACGCCGTTCCCGTTCAACCGCCTACAAGGTCCGCCGCACCTTCGGCCTTCTCGTCAGCACTCCAGTGTCTGACACTCATCGAGTCCGGTCACAGCGCGCCGTCGCCAACTACCGCCTGGACCACATCATCGCAGCAACCGGAGTATTCTACATTTGTCCTACGTCATCTCCTCGTCACGGCAACTGACTCAATAAACACAGTGACCTTCACAACCTTCTTTTATTTCGTGCCTCTCACCATTGATCCCCAAAGGACTCTTTAGGACTGGGGATTTTTTTATGAAATGACCTTAAGGCCTCTAAGCTTTCATGGGAATAATGATTAATGATTAGTTATGGTTCAAATATTGTTACAGTATACTGTCAAATTACCCATCTGGTAACACATCTTATACATATTTTTTCTTTAATTTTGTAATATTTTGTGTTTGTATACAGTATTACTTTATGTTTGTGATTACTCTGTGTTTGCTTCACTCAAATGTAAATTGTTTAAATTATATGACATTAAGTTGAAACTAAAATTAAAATTTTATAAGCATATTTAGCACTTGTACTCCGATGGCTTGAGTGAAATGAAAAAAAAAAAAAAAAAAAATTATAGTGTAGGGGCGCGGCCTGCCACTGGGCGACGGCCTGGACAAGAGTGTTCTCCGATCTCTGGTAGCGCTGACTCATCCCAGCTACTTTGTGGCGCATCAAGGCAGCAAACCCATGCACCCTTCCCTCTGCGAACATCTGTGAGGCGCTGCATCGCCAAGGGAGGCGGAACAGCGCCCTGTATGCGTGGTTATACTGTACTCGGAGTGTGTTCATGACGCCTTGTGTGTGCCTTGTCCATAGTTCACTCATGTAAAAGCTCATGCAGTTTGTTTGTAATAGTTGTTTCTTCACCGGGTTACTGCACTTCTTGTGAGCATGTTGGTTCGCACGCTTATTACTCTTGTTTAGCGTTAGATGTTATTTTTATCATGTAGTTCATCAGTGACAATATGCCCCAAATATTTTATTTTGCTGCAGGTATTGAGATTTTCTTCGCCAAAACATATGGGCAGAATGACAGACGGACAAGTATTTGCTTTAAACATCAGCAGTGGTGGTTTTTTAGCATAGCCCGTGACTATGAAAGAATGGTTCACATATGGCCAAAAGTTTCTTCATTGCTCTCATTGGGCTAGTGTGACCATGTCGTCTCTATAACTAATATTGTTCATACATACCCTGGCAATATTACATCCTCCTCTTTTTATGTTAAATGATTTGTTGAGCTCATCCATATACACATTGATCAGCACTGGGGACGCCATACTTTAGTTTAGCTACTTCTGGCTATCATTCCATGTACTCAATATATTCTTCTTCTTCTTTCGTATGGTGAGGGATCAGAGGGGAACATCTAGGTCTGCGAGCCATTCTAGGGCCTCAGGCGTCGCGATGTGAACCTCATCAATCCCGCCAGGGAATGAATGGAGCGAGCATTCGTTGACCACATGTTTGGTGGTCTGCACCGCACCACATTCACACATCACCGAATCTTTAAGGCCCCATCTGTGCATCATGTGAGCACAGCAGCTATGGGAGCACCTTAACATATTGATGGCGGACCAGGTTTTGCGAGGCAATGAGAACCCAGGCTGTCTCTCGGTGGGGTCCTGTATGAGATGGGCATTTCCCACGTTTGCCGTTTGCCTCAAGTTTCCACCTATCTTCTGGGGTGAGAGGTAATCGGAGGAGCCTCTCTCCTTCCGCCCAGAAGGGCTATCGGGACTTCAAACGGCATGCCTGGTGGGAGACGACATCTTCGTGCAAAACATACATACTCAATATATTGACAGTTTGCGGTGGTACTTGTCGTTTGGTCAGTGTTTTTCCGCAACTTAGTACGACGAATAAAAAAATTGTATTCATCGATTGTCAGAAGCCATTTATAATTCAACTCAACCATTTGGAATCCATTTTACAATATTCATGAAAAATCTATCGAGCGAATCCTACATAAATTTTTACGAAACATAAATTATAGATTAGGAATTCCTATTGAAAACATTAATTACACCTCACTGTTGAAAGTCATGGGCCTTGCCACATTAAAAGAAAGAAGAATATGTTCATGTTTGACTCCCCTGAGCTCCTTAGGCTGATTGACTTTCATGTGCCTAGTAGAACGGTTCGTCAGAAGGTACCTTACCATTGTAACATTGCAGGTACCAAAGCAGAAATAAATTCAGTAATGAACCGACTACACAGTGCAGGGAATAAATATCACATGAACACCAACGGTACTGAATGTCTATCAGCCTATAAAAACATTGTTATTAAATCTGTATGTCTATCTTGATAGCTTTGTGACGTTTATAAATTTTCAATGTATCTAAATTAATAGGAATGTGAATCCTATAGTTTACTCGACACCGAGGACTTGTCAACAAATCGCCTTCTTACGGACTTCCCGCATCCCTGTGTACGTGGATTGCTGACTTTTTAAGGGATAGGTCGATTCAGGCAGTTGCTGACGGTTTCACCTCATCCTCACACTCTATAAATGCTGGCGTCCCACAGGGATCGGTTCTGTCTCCGACTTTGTTTTTGTTGCACATCAATGACCTTTTGACATGTGCACCGATTCATTGTTACGCGGATGACAGTACAGTTCATGATAGCTTTTTGTTTGACAAGCCCCCAAAGGGCACACAAACTCCAACGGCTCGGAGGCCTTTGAAGCAGAGAATGGACGGTTATCTCGAGAGTATTTCCTCCTAGGGTAAAAGTAATCTCGTCGAATTTAATGTTTCAAAGACCCAATCCTGCCTGATTTCATCTAAAAGGGATCTAAATGATAATCTAGTCTCCTTCAACGGAAGCAATCTTCCGAACAGGCCTTCCATTGATATGCTTGGTGTAACTATAAGTGACCAGCTCAGGTATGGGGGCTCCATCGAAGCCAGAGTAAAGCTGGCCTCTCAGAAGCTGGGCGTACTGTACAGGGCCCGCAGATACTTTAATAGTACACAACTGCTGACCCTGTACAAATCGCAAGTGCGCCCTACTGTCGAATTTGGCAGCCATCTCTGGTCCGGAGCCCCTAAATACCTGAAAAAACCCTTGACTCTGTGCAAAAACGGGCGGTCCGTTTGATAGATTCCCCAATCTTAACAAACGGACTGCAATCTTTAGAGCACAGGCGTCAGGTAGGTATGCTGTCCTTGTTCTATCGGTATTACAATGGAAGATGCTCTGAGGAACTAGCGTCATTGATCCCTTCGGCACCGGTGCGTAGTCGGGATACACGCCAAACGCGTGCCCAACATTTGTACACAGTTGACACTTGTCACATGAGAACGGGTCGCTTCTACGATTCGTTCTTAAGTTCAACAGCTCGGCTGTGGAACGAACTGCCGGCCTCTGTGTTTCCTCCCTCCTACAACATGGGACTCTTCAAGACCCATGTTCACTCCTTCCTCTCCACAAAAAGACCCTCCACACAGCATCCCCAAAGATGACATAGGCCCTGAGGGAAATTATTTTCTTCAGGGCCTCCTGTGTGGAGTTAATATAAAAAAAAAAAAAAAAAAAAAAAGCTTGATCCGAATCACTCACCTGATCCGAATAGCCTCGGTCTACCCTATTTGTGTTATATTACCTACTTCATATGAACTAAACCTATCAATTTGATTGTCCTGAAACGGGGAACCTTCCCAGCAGAAATGATTTTCTTCAGGGCCTCCTGTGTGGAGTTAATATTAAAAAAAAACTCTGTTTGTTGCTTTTAAGTTAATATTTTTATACTTGGTTCATATTTTAAATGTTGTATCTCTTTTACTCTCTGATTATATCAAATGTATTTTGAATTGTGTCATATGTAAAAGACCTAATTGGGCGTGTACAAATAAACAAACAAACAAACGAACCATGTCAAAAGTTTTGCATTAATACTTACCCTCCGTTTCATTGAAGATTATCGCTAGTAGCTAGTTATCTACTTTGGTGTTCTTTCTTGGTTTTGTTTCAATTTTGGTCTGACTTCGTCTTTCCAGTATTCATTCCCATATTGTATGTTGAGTTACCATAAATGTATAAAAAAATATCACAAATACAAATCGAATTCTTTTGGTGTCCTCTGTAAATTTGTCCCACAGCAGTTTGTTAACAGAAGCAAAGAAGAGAAACAACGGGAAACTTTTATATTAAAGTTTTTCAAGTCAAATAAAGAAGACAAAGCTGTATGACTTGAAGCTTCCATGTAATCTGAGTTATTTGCGAAATGAAAAAAACGATCTCTTTTTCGTACTACTATGGAACGTTGCTCCCAATTATTTTGTTATTAGAACTGTAAAGGATTAAGAACATTTTACACTTGTTTGCCTATATTTTCCTATTTTATTCTGACCCTTGACGTGAACGCATGACTTGAATTAGTTTAGGTTACAATTATTTCACTTACTTTACTAAAAGAAAAAATAAAAATATTATTTCAGCCATCAAACTTACTTTTTTACCCCTAACTTTCATTATTTTAGTATAGTACTGAAAAATCACGGGATATAAAAAAAATTATTTTATATGAAATAAAATTTTTTTTAAAGTTTAATAAATTGCCACAGCCAAGAATCGAACCACAATTAACTGATCGGCAGGCAACTATACTCATTACGGTATTAAGAACGGCGGCATAAATCTATGATACGAACCCAAAATATAACAATAATGGATTTATTAATTTTAAAATTTTAAGTACATAATATGTCATCAGAAATTATTTTTATTTTTAAATAGAATAATCTTACCCAATCTCATCTAAAAAAATACGTATAGATTTTATTTTTAATATTAAAGTTGTGTTAATCAACAAAAATTATTTCTACTTTGAAAATCATAATTCTTGAAACCATTGAAAAGTGACATTCCCAAAAAATGTGGTGAAGGGTTTTATCAAAACAGAGTTGACATAATTTATATATATATTTATATATAAGTATATAGATAGCCGCCCTCGCACGAGTTGCTTACTTATATAAGGCTTTACGAATCCTATGCCCTGGCCACTGTGTTTCCTCCCTCCTACAACATGGTCCCTTCAAGAGCCATGTTCGCTTCTTCCTCTCCTCAAAAATGCTCACCACACAGCATCTCCAGAGATGACATAGGACCTAAGGGAAATTGTTTTTTCTGAATACCTTCTGTGTGGAGTTAACGTATAAAAATGACAGACCAAAAAAATGAGCACCCCTTAAAAAAAAATTTAACGGAAGTAAGGAAAAAATGAGCTCACTACTATTACTACTATTAATTACCACGGACACGCCCAAAACACACTTCTATACTTATATATCTTCAGTGATAATCTGCTAAAGGTGACAATTAATAAGGTGATTATTAATTGTGCTATGTTTTCGGGTGTTATCATTAAAAAGGTACGTTATTTTTCACATTAAACACTTAAACGATTAAAAAATTATACAGAATATATTTACGAATAAACTCTTTGTCGCTTTTGTCCTACGTGTAAGTAATGTGTTCAGTAATTCGCGTGAAATCGTAATGTTATATTTTGCTTAACTCAGAAGTACACTGAAATATGCTTCACAAATTCTAAATCCACAATTTAAGCTGTACATAGATAGCATAAAGGGTAGCATAGACAGCATTTAAATCAAATTTATAAAATATCTATGGCAGAGGTGTTGGTTATCCAATTAATGGTTCCCGGGGCAGCGGTACCCAAACCCGCCTCCCAATTATGTGTATTTATAAATCTTAAAATAATAAATCTATAAATTTTCCTTCAGTCCAAAATGTACAATACTGTTTGGTAAAATTATTACTAAACAAAACTAAATACGAACAAAGACATGACGTACCAAAGTCATTACTATACAATTCTGTAAATTTATTATCTGTTCGTGCTATATTGTGGCTTAAAATTGCGAGTCAGCATACATCTCAATCTGAACATAGTAAAATAGTGACACATGTTCATAATACAAGACTAATTGCAAACGATGGACTTGTAGTTCCCAGATACCTGAATAAATACGGTCAAAGAACTCTAGGATACCTCGTTCCAATAATTTACAACATGTTATCAAACTCAATAAAAAAACTGTGAATTGACTCAGAGAAGGAAATGTGTGTTAAAAAAATGGTTATGTGAAAGATTTTTTTTGTACTAATGTAACTAATTTGGCTTTCAAGGCCATTTTCAAACTGTGGTTTTAGCAAGTTTAGATGACTTATTAAAACGTCGTCTAAACGTGGCCTTGAAAGCTGTTTCGGCTTTCAAGGCCATTTTCAAACTGTGGTTTTAGCCACGTTTAGACGACTTATTAAAGGCCAACTTTCAAGGCCACGTTTAGTCGTCTAAACGTGGCCTTGAAAGCTGTTTCAGTTTTCAAGGCCATTTTCAAACTGTGGTTTTTGCCACGTTTAGACGACTTATTAACACGTGGCTAAAACTACAGTTTAAAAATGGCCCTTAAAGCCGAAACAGCTGTAACAATAACAAAAACCAAAAATACTTGCAGAACTTAATAATTATATTATTAAATTTAAAAAATTAAATAGAGTTCTACGAATTAAACATAAAACAAAAAATAAATTGTATTTATGTTATTAGTTAGAAAAATAAATATTTATGTTTCTTTGACTATATTAAAAAATAAAACTTTTTATCAAAGAAATCACATATTCATACCATTTTCCGCACTGTCAAAAACTGAACATTTATTAAAAGATCCACACCGTTTTGACAGTACAGGCATTATTCGTCCATTTATCTTATTTATTGAGATGTCGTCTGCTGTACGCATTTAAAACGCCTTATATAGACGTCGCGCCTCGGATAAAGAGTACGTATGAAGTATATCTTATTCTGTATTCCCATCCCGAGACGACATGGCTGAGTGATGGATGATCGTTTTCTCTGAGAATCCTTTCTTATCCCCCGTTATCTTCTCATCTGCTGGCACTTTTATTGCTTTATTCATAAATGATTCGGATTCTCGTCTGTGATAGACTTGGGTGAAAAACAATTGTTTTGTAGGTTGCTCGCAATTTGGTTGGCTGTATAATTTGTAAATAAAGTATTTTTGTTTCGCTACATACAATTACATATGATTTGGTAGGCGGATATAGGTACCACCGCCCTGGGGACCATTTATCGGATAACCAAAACCCCTGCAATAGGACACTCATCTGGTTTATTATTTTTGGTGATTTAGCGGAGGTGCCCGGTTTCATTAGGTGCTGTTTTTTTTGCCCACTGATCGGGAGAGACTGGTGAGGGAGATCAATCCTCCCGACCCATCCCCTTGCACCGCCACCTCCTGGACGTATGATCCTAAGATTCCTGTATATCTCGCATACATTTATGCTTCCCAGAACTCCCTCTCTTTAACCCCCCACACAGTATCCCAAAAGATGTAATAAATTTTAAAAAATAGAAATGAAGGATATAATGAATTTAATGCGTTGGATAAATCATTTGTCAGTTAGACTTCAACAGTACTAGAGTGAGACAACAATAGTTTAAGGTTTATATACGATATCGCTTGCTCTCTCTCTCTCTCTTTTTCTTTCTCTTTCTCTTTCTCTTTCTCTTTCTCTTTCTCTTTCTCTTTCTCTTTCTCTTTCTCTTTCTCTTTCTCTTTCTCTTTCTCTTTCTCTTTCTCTTTCTCTTTCTCTTTCTCTTTCTCTTTCTCTTTCTCTCTCTCTCTCTCTCTCTCTTTACATCCCAGCTCTCCAGTAGGATATACGATAGTCATTGCAATATTAATTGCTACAAAGATCGCGTGTTATAATAAATGATTTTCCTTGAAGAATATTTAATAATATTTAAATATTTAATAGAATGCTCTGAGGGAAATATGACCGGCTAATAGCTGTAAGGCGTCAAAGAAGAATTCAATTCCTCGGCAGGCTAATTTCTGTGAATCACGACACAAACAATTATAATAATAATAATTTATTCCAGAATGTATGCAGGGATGGTGCAATGCAATACATTCCATATTTTGAAATAATATATAAAATAATTATAATAATACACAGATAGGCACAAAAAATGCGGAATTGAAGTGAAAAAAGATAAACACAAAAATGTGAGTAAGCAGCCGTTTATGAAGGATATTTCGACATCTCCCATCTCCAGAGGGCCATCAGGGGGGATTCCATCCAGGCAATCATGGCAGTGATGATTGTGTTATTTGATTGCGTAGTTTGCGCCATAAACTTCCCATATCGTGTTCTTCCAGGAATATCTCCGTAGCGCTGCAGTATCTGGGTAGGCGGAATTGCTGGCGATAAGCCATTATTGTAAGCGACTCTTAGCTTATGCCATTGGGTTGCAGTGTAATCCACCCACAGTTCTGACTTATACAGGAGAAGTACAGAATGCTTTGAATAGTATTCTTTCACGTACGATGGTAGCAGAAGATTTTATAATATGGTCAGGTTATTCGCAATCCACTAATGATTGTCTTTCTTTTTAAAAAAATATCGACTTAATTTAATTTGAAAACTTACAAAAATAATACATAATAACAATACGAAATACTCAGACTTGTCTAATTAGATATTTATAAATTGAATTTACTTCCAGAATTTCTGCTAAAGATCATAAAGCAAATAAAACCTACAATAACGAGTTCATGACGGAAGTTTTGTAAAAAAAAAAGGATTTGAATTATCCCCGGCGGCGCAGAGAGAAAAAAATATGTCAACGACCACCTGACCGGCACCAATAAAAACCTTCTTTTCCGGGCCAAGGGGTTTGGAAAAGCAAAAGGCTACCAAAATTGAGGCGCTCAGCGGAAGATTGGCCAAACCAACAAAATATTAATCAGCAAAAACATAGGATTGTTAAATATAAGTAACCAATTTAGTAATGGAAGAGCGATATAAATACAGCCAAATCCTTTGAAATCGGTGAAAACCAGAATTAGGCCACTGTGGCTTACCCAATTTCTACCGATTTATAACAAGTTTCTCGATAACTCTTTAAGTTTTTAAGTTCCAAAAAAAAAAATTTGTTAGATTATATCTATTCATTTGTTATGCCAAAACTTTAAGTATATGAAATTTCGCTCGATAGAAAAAAATCTCAAAGAAACTCAAAAAATTAGCGCGCTCCCTCTTACATTCGTATTTACATATCTCCCTTTCGAACCATTTTTGAAAGCTTACTACGGGGCCTACGAGTGCCTCAATTATTAACATGAATAAAAAATCTTCTACCACAAAATATTATTATTATTTTTATTATAATATAACCTATGTACGACTACCACGATACGGGTATGAGCTTACTATAGTAGTCGGGAGAATACAAATAAATTGTATAACGTAAAATTTTTATAAATAAGAAATATCGCGGGGTTCGCTTCATAGTAAATTAAATAGGAGAAAGGGTCAGATCAATTGGGGAGCTGCCGCGGAATATCTTATTAGTATCTACGGGATCTGTCACCTTGACAGCCTACAGTCGCGTTACCACGGCAACTCCATAATTAATCTGACCATAATATTGATGTGTCGCATCGTTTTCAAATATCACCTGGAACCCCTAGGTGCCACCCCTACACTTAGAACGCATCATAGGTATGTATGAGATTGTATGGCGAGCAATATGGTAATATGGGCCTCGCCCAAAAAACTTATAGCGTAGTGTGTCAACACCATTAGAGATCTTAGAACTTTCAAAATACCTTAAGTACCTTCTTCTAAAATTTACACACCACAATGGTTTCTTTCTAGAATGCGTCCGAATGAACCGCAGAAATATTTCAAGAGAGAGCTTTTACTGAAAAGTTCCTATAAAAAAATAGGTAAAAATATTTTTTCCTTTGTAAGTTCCTCTGCCTTTTTAACACAAGCATTTGCTTAAAGAAAGGTCTAATCATGATCATCATTATGTGAAAATAACAAAAAAACTTTATATATTTCATTTGTATCTTTAAGATTATTGGGGAATTAAAAAAAATATACCTCTTGTCTAAAGTGATCTTAATTTTATAACCCACTTCCAATAAAACACACCAAACCGTTATGTCATTTTTAAATTAAATTATTCGTCATATTTTTTTCATGAATTCACCTTTGGTATCTCTGAATTTATTTCTACCTTTTCCTGTAAAATGTATTAGTTTCCAGTTCACTTCAACAGTTCGATCACGGTTCCGGTGAATAAAAATATTTCTTTAAAACATAGGGAAAAGAACATAAAGCACAAATAGTTTATTAAAACACCACTCGGGTTGATGAAATAGACTCCTTGAAAGTTTCGGACTAATGAAAAGTGAGGACGAATGAGGTATATCTATCTTTTGCAGGATTCTATACATAAATCGACGGGTTGATCATATTTATCGATGCGAGTTATAAAAGCCTTTATACAGGGTGCTGCAAAACATACAGTGCAAATACAGACAGTGCAGTTTTGAAGGGTTATTAAAAAAACGAAGTAATTTACAGAAAGGGGTTTATTTTATTTTATTCGGAATACAGGCCATTTAATGCATCAAATCTGAAGATGACATCAAAAAGATGATGGCCCCAACAGCGATACATTGATGAAGACGATTTGCTAAATTTTCGTATAGTATAGTGGCGAGTTCCTCCCAAATTCGATCCTTGAGTTCTTCCAAGGTTTAAGGCCGATATTTAAAAATACTTGCTAGATGGCGATGAAAGAAATACCATTTTCAAGAAACGTGCAGATGGCGAAGTCTGGTTTTGTCCAGACCCAACCATGGTAACGACTGAAAACGGCCCGACCCTTCCGACGTTCCGTTTTGAAAAAAAATCGTTCGGTAATCATATTATTGCAAATAATCATAGGTTTGATCAAATACAGGGATCAATATTCTCCACATTAATAATGAAGGAAAACGTTTTTATTACTTAGTCCTTTGTTAGTATATTCTAAACAAATAAAAATAATTTCAGCTTCAGATTTGTTCCCATTCACCGCCCGTTCTATCTCCACCCCACTCTAGTCACTAATCTCTAGTCACGCCTCCACCCACACTTTAACGCCTAATATATTTATGTTCACCCATAACTTTGTAATATTATTCGTAACAATTATTTTACAAGCAATAATTGTTCGCCTGAAACACTCATCCACATTGAAAAATCTCCTGATAAAAGATACATGACGCCAACGGGACTCGAACCCGTGTCCCTTCGATTTCCGGTCGATAGCTCTGACCACTGAGCTATGGCGGCTTATCTCTTACCCGCGAAATTATTCAATATATACTAGTGTATCTTTTAGTGTATCTTTTATCAGGAGATTTTTCAATGTGGATGGGTGTTTCAGGCGAACAATTATTGCTTGTAAAATAATTGTTACCCTTTGTGCTATGCATAAAAAATCTAGTCTTAAAAACATTAGTTTACCAAAAAATAATAATTAATATTTGACAAGTTCAAGTATTTCACCTAAAAATGTAGACAATTTGTCTCGACGCCATCTAGTGAGAGAGTTAGCACTTACAATGCCTTTCTCATATAAAATATAGTTGGTTGTTTTCAGGTGAAAAATGTAACAAGCAGTAATTGTTGACTGAAACACTAGTATATATTGAATAATTTCGCGGGTAAGAGATAAGCCGCCATAGCTCAGTGGTCAGAGCTATCGACCGGAAATCGAAGGGACACGGGTTCGAGTCCCGTTGGCGTCATGTATCTTTTATCAGGAGATTTTTCAATGTGGATGAGTGTTTCAGGCGAACAATTATTGCTTGTAAAATAATTGTTACCCTTTGTGCTATGCATAAAAAATCTTGTCTTAAAAACATTAGTTTACCAAAAAATAATAATTTATATTATTCGTGTTTACAAAAAACCGGTCAGCGACTTCAAAAACTAAGGCGATTTATTTCCTTATCATTCTTATTCCTCGGCTGACTTAAGTCCTCCATCACAACACAAGCAACATTTTAAGCTTACTGTGGTGGTAGTAGCAGATATTCAAATATTGTTAGGTTATTCGTTACCCGGGAATGGTTATCTTTCTTTTAAAAAAAATAAAAAATAATCAAATTGTTTTTGTTTAAGATAAACTTAAACAAAGTTTTTTTTTACAATGCACAAAGGATAACAAATTATTATAATCAATAATTGTTAGCCTGAAACACCCATATAAAATGAAACAATCTTCCGAGAAAAAACAAATGCCACCGACGGGAATTGAACCCGCAACCTTCTGATTGGCAGGTGCACTATCCATTATGCTACGTCGGCTTAATTAATTATAAAGCTATATTGTTTCATTAAATTATTATGGATAGCTACAATTAATAGTATAAAATGTAATGTAAAAACAAAGACCGGCTGACCGGTCGGTGGCTGAGTTGACATTGCGTTTGGGTCCCACCCAGGCGTAGTGTGTTCAATTCCTCCATCAATATATATATATATATATATACATCAATCAAAAGTCCTCCTTCACAACACGGTGGTATTAGAAGATTTTAAAATATTTTCAGGTTATTCGTAACCCGGGAATGTTTGTCTTTCTTTAAATAAATAAATAAAAATAAAAAAAGAGAGAAATGTAACATAGAAAAATAATGTTCTAAAACAAAGTTATTTTATTTAAATTGCGTAGGTACCCATTTTCAACTCGCGAAATACGTATATTTATGAAGGGTTATTTAAAAGGGTTTATTTTATGGGCTTTGGCGTATTCTATAAAATAGTAAGCGCGCGGGCGGTAGCAAAAGTGTTAAATTATTGAGTTTTAAATATGTCGAAACTTCTCTCCAAAAAAGGATGAACATCTTTTTTCAGGTTAAATAAAACAAAACATTTTACAAATTGAAGGAAGTGTACTTGAAGAGTCCGGAAAAAAAACAGTTTTCGGTAAATTCACCGCGGAACATTCACCGCGGGTCGCATTCACCGCATACTATTCGCCGTAGAGAAAATTATGTTCAATCATCAAGAAGTGTGGACTTTTTAATAAAATAATTTTATGCAAAAACAGCCAAAGGAAATAAATTAAATAATATTTCAGTTAGGTTATGTTAAATTATGCTAGGTTAGGTTAGGTTTAGTTAGGTTAGGTTAAAATATATGCTTATTAAACTATTCTACACAGTTTAATAAGATATAAAGAATTGTCCTCCTTAACTTGTGAATTTTCTAAGCCGTATTTTTCTACGAGGAAAATATTCAAGACAAGCACTTTTGAGATAAACTCAATTATTTATGAGTGAATTTTATTTTCCGCGAATCCCTCCTGCTTTTACAGCCAAACCTAAGCGCTGAGAAAAAAAATATAAAATCATTAAACTAACCATTTCAAGAAAAGGTTAAGAAAACGTGTAAAATGTAACAATTTTACAATTTGCACATGGTTCTGGAAAAAAATCAAATAAAAGAAACGCAACCCAAAAATTTTACTATTTAAAAAGTAAAACTCAACCTTAAAGCCATCATTTTTTCATGGAACTTATTGACAAACCACCTCTAGAGATGTAGAATTCAACACCCTACGAGATGTAGAATACAAAACCCTACAAGATTTATATTTCATCACTCTACGAGATGTAGAATTCAATACCCTATGAGATTTAAAATTCATCACCCTACAAGAAGTAGAATTCAACATCCTACGAGATGTAGGCATTTGCATTGAACTAACTAACTTACACCTCTAGAGATGTAGAATTCAACACCCTACGAGATGTAGACATTTTCATTGAAATAACTAACTTACACCTCTAGAGATGTAGAATTCAACACTCTACGAGATGTAGAAATTTTCATTGAACTAACGAACACCTCTAGAGATGTAGAATTCAACACCCTACGAGATGTAGACATTTTCATTGAAATAACTAACTTACACCTCTAGAGATGTAGAATTCAACACCCTACGAGATGTAGACATTTTCATTGAAATAACTAACTTACACCTCTAGAGATGTAGAATTCAACACTCTACGAGATGTAGAAATTTTCATTGAACTAACTAACACCTCTAGAGATGTAGAATTCAACACCCTACGAGATGTAGACATTTTCATTGAACTAACTAACTAACACCTCTAGATATGTAGAATTCAACACCCTACGAGATGTAGACATTTTAATTGAATTAAATAACTAACACCTCTAGAGATGTAGAATTCAACACCCTACGAGATGTAGACATTTTCATTGAACTAACTAACGATCCACTTCTAGAGATTTAGAATTCGACACCCTACGAGATGTAGGCAATTACAACTGCACGTTCAAAACATATTAAATCAAACTAGATGAATCTCTTGATAATAAAATTTTAGATACATGTTATAACTGTTCTTATTGTTTATTTTTTCTACTATTTTTGTTTACATTGTAGCGTACACATCGATCAAATATCAATGAGTTCCTGTGTATAATTATTTCTTTGTATATTTAGATATATAACGGAACTTAATTGGTTAATCATATATTGATGTTATAGTGTAATCTTAATATATAAAATCACGTGTCACTGTGTTTGTACTAGACAATCTCCGAAACCGCCCAACCGATTTCGATGAAATTTTGAGAATGTGCATTGTTGTTTCCAGCTAGAAATATAGGATACTTTTGTAAAAATCAGATTTATCATCCAAAAATACATATTAAACACCCCCCCCCCCCCCCCTCACCCTCTCTTTATCCCTTTTTAATGCGGTTTTAAGGAATAGGAAAAAGAATCGTTTTTCATTTTTAAGTTGTGTAAGCTTTATCTATTCATGCATTATTATTATACATACATAATTTCGATTTGAGAATCGATTAAAAGGTTTACACAACTGATTTTGCTTTCTCATCAATGAACCTTTAAAATCTGGTATATAAATATATATTATCGGCCAGTCGCTCGCAATCTTCAACTTTCTCATATCAGCATTTTCCAATATGAAAAATAGAATCAACATGAATTCGCGATTTCATATTCAAAAATGTCATGAACGCAAACTCAACATAATAATTTCCATACGAAGTTTCGCCTGTAAAATATTCTTAAAGCGAACACATATTTCACAATTTATTCGCAAGATGGCGTGAAATATCCATTGCATGCAAAACGTAAATAGCGAAGCGGAAAATTTTGTATAAATTTACCAAAAAAAATAATTTTGAAGTAAATCTCACTCAAAGTTTGCATAAAAATTTCACCAGAAAACAAGAAGAATATATTCATCTTTTTAAATAAAATACAGTATGTTTTTAGTATAGTGATTAATATTTTTTTAAGAAAAGTATTCTGACTTACCCCCTTGAGAAACAAAGCGAGTTATCATTGTACATGCTTCCGCAATGGACTCAAATCAAACGCAATAAAGGAATATGTTCACTTCACCGGATTTCAGACGATAACAGACTGAAAATGTATAAATAAATTGTTGCAATGTTACTGGATGTAGGTACTACACACTGTCGGACAGGGACATTTAATTATCTATGAAGTTTTCAATTAAGCAAGCAAATTTTTCGTCCTACAAAAAGTTTTAAAAATCGTTATCTACATTGTGATTTTCATACAAAAACTAATTGTACCACATTCAAAAAGTGGATCGTTTTCCGATTATTAAATAATCAAAGTGTGAACACATCTACTATAACAGTGATTCTAAAAATAAAATCTTATTTGCGTGACAAGTGACATTTAAAGCCATAGACATAAACCTAATGAAATATTGTTCTGGCTGTCAATGAAACCAGAGACAATATTTTGAATTTGAATTGAAGTGGGGGCATTTTTGAACCCAACTTTCTTGTAAACTGTGAACAAAATGTCTAATACCCAAACACGTAGCAATAAATCAAACCTTGATAAAGAGGACAAACAAACTATGGATAAAATTTTTGATTATATCGACAAAAAGTTTGATTCTTTAAAAAAGGATATAATTCAAAAAATTGAATGTCAGAATACGGAATCTATAAAAAGTATTGAGTACATAAGTGCTCAATATGACGAAATTATTAAAAAATTGGATACAAATAATAACCAAAATAAATCAATCCAAAACGAACTTGAAAATATAAAAAAAGAGCAAGTGGGAAAAAACGCTACAATAAAAAAAATGGAACTAAGACTAGATGAAATTGAATATACATCAAATCTGCACTACCTAGAAATTGCAGGAATTCCACAAAAAAATGGTGAACAACTGGAGGAAATTATAAAAAAAGTCGCATCTGCAGCTGGAGTTCAAATCAAACACGCTGATATAAACAATGTGACCAGAACTACAGACCGAAGACTTAATGCTCCGCCAAAAATCCTAGTAAAATTTACAGAAATTAAACTAAAAGATATCCTTCTATCTAAAAAAAGAGAAATGGACCTTAATTTACTAAAGGATTTGACAAACGAAAAAGTGTACATAGGTGAAGTAATAAGTCCCTACAAAAAAGAGTTGCTTTGGAAAGCAAAACAACTAGCCAAAGAAAAAAATTATGAATTTGTTTGGATCAAAAATGGGAAAATAATGGTTCGTAAAGGTCATGATCAAAAAATTTTGTACGTAAATCATCTGGACGACCTCGATAAATTAATATAACAAATCACTTACTTAAACACACCAAACTGAAATACCTACTGAGAACATGGATAAGGAAACAATAACTACAAACAAACCAGATGAACTGCTAACTCTTAAAAACAATTTTAATATATTAAATAAAAATATACGAAGTATCAACAAAAACTTCGATGAACTTCAAATACTAATTAAGAATCTAAAAATTAATCTTGATATAATTATCCTCACTGAGTGCTGGATAAAGGATAAATATTCACCCTTACATATTAATAATTACACCTCATATGCAACCGATTTGAATTACACAAAAAATGATGGTGTGATAGTGTACATTAAAGATGACACTAAAACTGAAGTCAATGAAATAAAATTCCCAAATGCAAACTGTTTGAAAGTGGGTGATGAAACCACTATATTAGCTCTGTATCGATCACCAGCTACAACTAATATTAATCAGTTTCTTGAAACGCTTTCTAATGAACTCAATCTTCTAAAAAACAAAAAAAATGTCTTCCTCATCGGAGATATAAATATTGACATACTAGAAAACGGTCATCCAAATAGAACTGATTATCTGCAAACACTGGCCGCCCACGGACTTGAAAGTTTGATAAATAAACCTACGCGTGTTACAAATGACAGCAAATCTTGCATCGACCACATATTCAGTAAGACTGTTAAACCAACCAACTCTATCATATTCACCTCTACTATAACCGACCACTATACAACAATTTTATCTATTACAAAAAAGAAAATACAAAGATCGCAGCCCTACCCAATTATCGTGCAGAAGACAGAAACCATATGGAATGAAGTAAAACAACAATTACTAAATACAAACTGGATAAACCTACTGGAGAACCTTGATACAAATAGTGCCTGGAGTAAATTCATTGAATATATAACTCATACCATCATGTCAAATACCAAATCAATAGAAAAAAAGATTTCACATAAAAATCAACATCTTAAACCATGGATAACCCAAAGCGTTATAAATTGCATTAGAAAAAGAGATGAACTACACAGGAAAGTTAGTTTAAATCCTTGTGATATTTTTATACAACGATATTATAAAAGATACAGAAATATTTGCAAAAATGTTGTACGCAATGTCAAAGAAAATTATTATAAGAAAAAAATAGACGAATGTAACAATGACCCACGCAAATTATGGAAGATTATTAATGAAATTACAAGTGCAAAATCATCCCATAACAAAAGCATAGATGAACTAACAATTGAAAATACCCAAATCTCTTTCGAAAAGCATCCGGACAAAATTCTCGAATACGTAAACGAATTTTTTACAAATATAGGGTCAAAATTGGCAAAGCAAATCAGACATCCAAAAACTAGCATTTTACCAGAAGAAAAGGAAAGTATGAACCAGATAGATAAATTAAAGTTAACTAATGTAACCAATACTGAAATCAGAAACGCAATTGTATCCCTCAATGTTAATAAATCATCGGGAAATGATATAATCTCAAATAAAACAATAAAACAACTCCAAAATGAACTGACCTTCCCTTTCACATACTTGGTCAATCTGTCTATATCTACAAATGTATTCCCCTCATGCCTTAAAAAAGCAACAGTTATACCTATACATAAAAGTGGTAACAAAAAGGATATATATAACTACCGACCCATAAGTCTCTTAAGCTCCTTTTCAAAAATCTTGGAAACTGTAATGAAGAAGCAAATTGTTCATTTTCTTGAACAAAACAAATTATTATCTCCATCCCAATATGGCTTTAGGGAAAATCTAAGCACCAATGATGCCATAGGAAATCTAACAAGCATAGCCATAAAAAACATAGATGAAGGGAAAAAGTGTTTGGCTTTATTCATAGATCTTCAAAAAGCTTTTGACACAATAGACCATAAAATATTACTAACTAAGCTAAAAAAAATAGGAATGGCCGAAACAACAATGAACTTATTAGAGTCATATATAACAGGGCGAGAACAACAAGTACAAATCGGCAAACAAAAGAGCAAACTACTATCTTTAAACTATGGCGTCCCTCAAGGAAGTGTACTGGGACCGATCCTATTCATTATCTATATCAACGATTTAACTAACCTTACCATTAAAGGAAACATAATCAGTTTTGCTGATGATACTGTTTTATTGTTTCAAGAAGAAAATTGGACGGATACATTTAATGAGGCTGAAAAGGGGCTTAGTGCACTTCAAAATTGGCTTAAAATCAACTCGCTTACCCTGAATATAAGCAAAACAAAATATATAACATTTTCAATAAACGCAAGGAGCCAACCAATAAAATCACTAGAACTAAAACTAAACGAATGCCATTGAAATAATATACAATGTTACTGCCCCGTCATCGAAAAAACACAAAACATAAAATATCTCGGAGTAATAATCGACGAAAATCTTAGATGGGACCTACACATCAAAGGTATTACGGAAAAACTCACAAGCCTTATATATTTCTTTAAAAATCTAAGAAACGTATTAAATAAAAAGGATATGAAAAAGGTCTACTACGCATTATGTCATTCTCGAATTGAATATGGAATTATAGGATGGGTATCTGCTACACATACGTACCTACACAACCTGAATACGATTCAAAAAGGAATCATAAAGACCATATTGAAAGTACCAATTAGAACGCCTTCAATTGAAATATTCAATTCCTTTGACGTACCAAATGTACAGCAAATATATGCCAAAAATATATTATTGAAGCTCTTCAAAAATAACAAATCCTCTACTAGACTGTGTATGCATAACACTAGATCGAACAAAAATGATATAAAAAATATTCCAAGTTATAAAACCACATTCGGACAAAGAAACTATACATACTTTGCAACAAAACTCCATAACATCCTTCCCCAAGACATAAAACTAATAAAAAATCCTAATGAATACAAATCATTAATAAAAATATGGCTGAAAGAGGTCAATGAAAAAACCCTAATGAAAACACTAAAAACGATATAGAAGACACTAAAAACGACATAGAAGACACTAAAAACGACATAGAAGACAAATAAACCATATTTAAATAACTTTAGTCCGCCTCGGCACAGGACCCCCTAGTGAGGAGGACTAAGAAATACAATATTTTATACTTAATTTCACCATTATATTTTGTATTTAACAATTATTTTATATAGTCGCTAAAATAAAAAAATAAAAAAAATAAAAAAAAAATTGGGTGGAGGAATGCAGGAACATATGTTTATGGGAGATGCATATGTTCGAGCCAGAACCCTTACGTATAGAACGAAAGGGTCTTAGATTAAATTTACATGAACAATTGGAAATCAATAAACGAACGAATGATCCTAATGTAAAATTAATTAGTAAAGTAAAGAAAATTATTCATTACCCACATCAGTATGTTCACAAGACCTAAACAATATAGCACATTTTAATAGCAGTCACATCATTATTAAACATTTGTAAAATCACTAACATTTAATGAGGGTATTGTGGGGAACAGATTTCAAACTACCCCACAGAATGGAGAAACTATTGTTCACAATCACCTTCCCAGTAAATCGATTTAACCGGTAATAAATCATTGAAATTGTGTGGGGGTAAATAGAATCATATAAATATGTCTTCTCGGCCTGGCCTAGCCACAATTCGAAAATAAATAACTTAATAATAACTTTATTAAATTTGACCAGTCGGTGACAGAGTTGACATCGCGTTTAGGTCCTACCCAAGCGTAGTGTGTTCAATTCCTCGGCTGGCTAAGTCCTCCATCACAACACAAGCAACATTTTCCGCTTACTGTGGTGGTAGTAGAAGATTTTCAAATATTGTTAAGTTATTCGTAACCCGAGAATGTTTGTCTTTCGTTTTAAAAATTAAATTATTAAAAAATATATTCATAAAAAAATGGGGGGGGAATACGTCGTGTAATTAAAATTGATGCGAACAACGCGTGCCTAGGATTATAGGACTCATAATTTTGTCTGGCTTACTGACAAGTGTGAAAATTAGAAAATACAATATTCAAATAAATAAAATAGTGTTTCCATTTTGTCTTTTTTATTAAAAAAATAGAAAATAAAATTTCTATGTATTTACCTAGAATGCTTACCTATATAAATTCATTATGACAATTGTATTTACACATTAATAATTTTGTTCATTTACTCGTAATTTCGCAGGGAATCATTTTTTTATAAAGACTAGACTTTTTTCTTTTTTAATATCGTCTGCCCACACCCTCGTAGCCAATGGATTGCTTGCCATAAAATGTGCATGGTGTTAAAGTGTAGGTGTGTATGATCTCGACTAGAAAGCTGAAGGTCACGGGTTTAAATCCTGGCGTGCGCAAGTAAATTTTATTTGATTAATTTAAAAAAATATATGGTATATTTGCGGCACGTTCCGGAGTGGAAGATACTCTCAGTATCGCCCTGGTGTAAAACCACCATTCAGAATTGAAACGGTGCTTGAAATTATTTTGGCCGTGTTTGGTGACAAGATATAAATATCCAGGTACTTCCCCACCTTCCTCTTCCCCATTCCTTCCCCTCCACACAACCTTCAGCCTCATAACATACCCCAATTGGGAATGACATAGTCTGACTGGCTCTAGATGGGTGGGAGCAAGTGGGACAAACATTAAAAATATTAACAAACAATAATAACTTTGAAACATTGTGTATGCAGGGAAATTCATCTGTTTGAAGCCCTGTGTTCGAGTCAACTCTAGTTTTGATACCATACACAATTTTTTTTCGTTATTTTAAAGATCGTTTTTTCGTTTTAAAAGCTCTATACAATCTCGTAAATTCGTTTGTCGTGTAATCGCTGTTTTTCTCCTTTTAATTTATTTAGGAAAATGTCAATGGAAAGTACATGGTTTGGGCGGCAACCGTACGCTTTCAATCTGCATTCATTACGTGGTCCCGGGTCCCGGACCTTATTCGGGTCTAGAACACCGTAAAGTGAATGAATTAAATTAGTGCGAAGGTACAACTACCCTCTACCGTGTTTGATCGTGCACGGACTAGATTACTTAACCTAACCAAACCAAAAAAATTTATCTATCTAGGGAAAAATCTTTGTGGTTTTTTTTTCACTTAATAACTTGGGGTAAAATGTTATGTTCAAACACTTTTTCACACAAGAAGCAGCGAAAATAATTTGCCGCAGAAATAAAAGTTGAAACAGTTAATTTAATAAATAAATGGCGATGCCATACGTAGCAATGCAAAATCATGTGGTTTTGGTTTGAAAATTTGGTCGCCTAAAAATGTTTCAGATGCTTTAATTAAATACTGCGAGTAGAATACATTTTAGCCTTTGAAACAATCGAGTATTTTTTAGATAAGTCTTTTTATAAGCCCAGAAAAAAATAATGTAAATGCCTATGAAAACTGCTTTAAGTTCAAAATCTCCTACTTACGAACCCATTTTCGGTTATGATTTTATTGTATAATGTGGCAAATTAAGTCATTTATAAAATGATCGGAAAAAGATTAAATATTTATGCCTGAACATCCACAAAATAAAATAAAAGGTACTTTTTGGCCATGTTTTGTTCTTGCATAAATCAAAACAGGCGGGTGGTGTTAAGCGGGATTTTAAACCTTATCGCCATCTACGTAAGGGTTGTAATTGATAGCGGCTCAATTTTAAATATTACACGACGTAGTGCATCGCCTTAAGAAGTAATTGCTCGAATTGAAAAAGATGAACAAATCTCTGCCATAACTGTGACTTAATTTTAAAAACCATTTTTTTTTACATAACCCCACATAACGTAAGCCTATGACATTTTTGGGGATGCTATGTAAAGGGTCTTTTTAAGGAAAGGAAGGAGAGTTGTGGGAAGCTAAAAAGTATGACGGTTGGGTAGGAATCAATGGATCAGTGTGTTTAAGAGTGACGGACATATGAAAATATCCCTCCCACTGCGACGCAAGGCAATAGGTCAAGAGACTAGCTAGAGCTACCAAACAAGCCTCTCCTGATCTGGCAAGCCACACAGTTGGTTGGCAGGCGCATCCTGAAATCCTGAACCCGGGCACCCCTGCTAAATCACCAAATGTAGCAAACCACTTGGGGTGACCTATGGAGAGATGATGGTTATCCAATAAATGGTTCCCGGGGCGGCGGTTCCCAAAACCACCTCTCAAATTCACAATCTTCATCGCTAAGAATTCCTGTTCCGAGGCAGCCAGTAGGTTGTTGTGTTGGTGTTAATTAAGATTTTTTTATGATTTTCTCATCTTCCCGTATCTAGCTAGACCTCATCTCAATGTTTATTGACTTTTTTATTTGTTTCCTCATATTGAAGTATGTAACGATTTGTTTTAAAGTTTTCTCATTTTTTTCAAGGCAATGAAGTCTGGAAAAAACAAACAATGATACGGAAGATCGTTGATTATTTAATAAGTAAATTAATCACTTACCAAAATTCGCTTTGATATCCCCAGACGTTTCAAATAGATTCACCAAGAATGAATAGGCTTACCTGTAAGCAAGGAAATACAAAAGTTACGAATACCGATTAAAATAAAAAACATCACTTAAATAATTCATATTAAAAATTTAATTAAAATTGAACCTTGTTTCAAACTAAACAAAAATTGAATTGAATTCAGATGGATTAAATAAATTTTAAATTATGGGATCGTCCATCTGGGAGGTTACCGCATCATTTGAATCCATCGCTAAATTTAGTGGACAGCTGATCAGAGTTGGTTGATTACCGTGTCTTGCTACAGAAACTAATGACTGCACCCTCATTTCAGAGAATATCAGACTCTGAAAGTACCAAAAGTTGTCACATTGCGTTGTCGTAGTACATCCTAATGAATTCAAGTTTTTAACTATCTACGTGATGACTGACATCAGTCTCCAGCACAGAGACGGGCCGAGCTAGAACCGGAGATTCATTCTGCTCCTGACTTCTGAGGTTACCATAGCCCATGAGGTTCTTCCGTGTTCGCTCACCACCTTCTTGTTTAAATATCGATATTAAATTATGGATGTTAACTGATTGTAAATATACCTGTAAGAAACTTTGATAGCGGATGTAATTTGAGATTTCATGCCGTGTTACGCTACTCCTTCCTCCTGTCTTAATCAATTCAATAATAACATATTTTTTTATTCGAACTTCTTGCTAAGATCTCTGAGCTCAATAAAAGATTGTAACGATGTCGATCAGACGATCAATAAACTGGTATATAACGTATGTTTTACATACGAGTAATACAACAAACCTGTGAGTGTTTTCCAATACGTCCGTATCAGGCAAGTACCCATGACAGATTCCAACAAGTATCTCATTTCATACCCGTATGCGCCCAGACGCGCTGTTTACCGTGTAATGTGGACCCTGGGATATCGAGAAGATATCGGCAGGATATGGGGAGGATTTAAGATAAGTGAAATGTATTACATAAATAGATGGATGCTGGTATCTATTTGTTTTCACTCTAACAACTTTGACAGGGGTTCCTTGCTGAATTGTTCTTTAATGGATTTCTTACAATACTACAATTATATAATAATTAACGGTTTCCAGGAAGAAGTTGCAGAGGCGTGAATATTACGCACCGATAACACTGACAGAATTACACTATACATGGACGAAATTCACGAGGAGAGAATAATTACAACTACTGGAAGTACACACGGCAAATTTTTTGTTTTTACTTATATTGGAATAACTTTTTGAAGGTTATACCGAGCAATGTAATATATCATTGAAGAAGAAGATAATACTGATTAATCTAAACCAAACACGAAACAGAACAAGACACAGAAAAATAAAAAGGTAACGGTCGGTAACTGGTAATCGAATCAGAGGACCAGGGACAACGCCTTTAACCTTACATTTTAATTTATATTTTATATATATATATATATATATACTTATTATGATACTCTATATCGGAACAACTTCTGTTTCATGTTTCGTTTAGATTTATTACGCCGGGATCACACGAGGACAATATTGTTCTGTCAATGCTCCGTGAACAGTATCGACGGAGCAGGGCAGGACAATGGAACAATACAACAATTCTACCGTAGTTTCGCTTCGAAAATGGATTAACGACGACTCGAGTTACGAGCGAGTTTGCGAAAAAAATTAGATGTTATATACCAAGATATACGAAATACGAAATCTGAGCGCATAGAGCTAATGTGCTAATGTCTTGTCAAAACTAGTGTCTTGGATCATTATCCTAACTTCCTAACTACTACCTAGGACAATGGGTCCGAGGTGAGACAAAACAATATTGTACTGTCCTCGTGTGATCCCTGCATTATTGTTATCATCTTCTTCAAATGGTTTTGTCAACGTCTTAATTTTGGAGTGTGGGTATAACCGGGTGTTAAATACTCTTGATATTAAAAAAAAAAATAAGGTTAGGTTAGGTTTTTTTGGATTGGGTATAATTTAAGGAGTCAATTCATTCGGCACGGAGAAAAGTAACTATTTTTTTTATTTAAAAAATCTAGTAAAATTATTCTTATTCCTGTTAAAAACGGGAATTTTAACGAATTCATTGACAGATTTCATAACAAACTATTAGGAAAATACGAATATGTTTTGAGGATTTCGGAATACGTGTTTATAAAAATTCTAGTATTTTCGTCAATATATTTATGAGGATAAGTAGTCTAATATTTATTTAGGAAGCGGCATCAAGTTTTTTACAAGATTTTAATAAATCAGCCATACTGTTTTTTTTCCATCCAGGTAACTATAATTGATACATTAGCATCATCTTTGATTAAATCTCACATTTCCTAGTTATATTCCAATCAGTTTTGATTGTGTATAATAAAATTTACATTTCTCACCCTGATATCTAGTTACCATATTATCGCTACTGTAGAGGTAAAACTCGCTAAGTAGCATTTTCAGATTATAAAGATATAGTTAAATTTCAACATTATAAATCTCCCTGAAACATTTGAATAGACCGGTTAGCTAACTCCTCTCAACCATACATACCCACCGCACAACATGTCCCATTATTGTTGTAGCCTCACTATCCTTTTGTGATTCGCCGGCTACCGGAACTGGGCACTTTTGTCTTCTAGTTGTGAACCTAATGATAAAAATGAAAACCTTAAATATTAAAACAATGAGATACTCTATATTTACGTAGAAATTTAACGCCTTTTCCTAATAAAAGTCGTGAGAATCTGGTATTTTATTAATTCAATAACAATGGTTAAAGAAAATTAAATATTTGAACGGGATGGTAAAGGTAAGTTGTGGATTTCCTGCTTTATTATAAACAAAGGTTGAATTAAATAGTACTTTATTTTAACGGCTTTCCTCACTTTATATTAAATTCTTATAAAACGATCACAAACTAAGCTTAACCCTTCAGGCCTCGGGAGGACATTACTAGCCACAAACATCATATTCCATTATGGCCTCCGAAAGACAGATTTGATCGAGGCGTCCATACATTATGAAAGTAATTCAAGATTTATCATATACGGCGTAGATAGGTGATTTTTTCATCATTGGAAAGATAAATAATTATTCTTTCCAGAGATTATATAAAATATTTATACCGAATTTAATGGATAAAATATGTCAAAGTGCATGATTACGAATCGGCAGGATTTTTTCAAATAGTCAAAATATTTTTTTATTGTATAAACGGCATAAAAAGTGATGTGACAGTTTTCTTACTAATTACCCACACAAAAGGAATATGTTCTATAAATATCGATATCCTACAAAATGATTGACATTCCGAGTCAAAATGTTTCGGTAAGTTTTTTTGCCAACATTTTCATGTTTGATATTAAAAAAATAGTTTTATATTTGTCAATGTTTATTTCAAATACAAAAATTGCAAAAGATAATTTCTAAAATGGTATTTTTTTAACGACAACTTCAAAAATAAGCAATATATAGCACATTTTAGATACATCGGGAGCTTTCCGAAATTCCGTGAAATTTCACCATGTCGTTGGGACTTGTTGGTTAAATTATTTTAAAACCTGAAGAGTTAAATGGAAGATATTATTTATAAATTGCAAACAAAATTGAAAATGCAGCTCGGCTACCCTTGCAAAAATATATAAACTTTTCTATCAATGTCCACGATTTTAGTACGAATTTCCGGCGCAAAATACCTTATTATTGGTAATGAACATTTTACATACTTATTAATTAATTTATTTATTGAACGCCCGTAGGATTTTAATAAACATAATACACGTCGAACATTAATAATGTAAAACAATCATACGTAGCCAAACAAGCTAACCTAACAATAAAAATAAGTCATCTGTATTTCTGATTACATATATTTAGATACATTTTTTGTTAAAAGTAGAAAAGAAACATAGCGTACATATTATAAAAGGGTAATATGTAGCATTTATATTTCCTTGAATCGTTCAAGGCTACTGTTGAAAATTTCAAAGGTTAACAATCTTAGAAACGTTATTTAACACCGCCATATATCGTGTCATGCTATGTCGAGCCAGAACGTCCGTTTTGTTACGTGGGATAGATAGCATATCACGGTGACGTGCCTGACTGTAGTTAAGGTGACACAAGACTCTTATAACGCGGGGTTTGCTCGAGGCTTACATTTTAATTGATTCTGACGAATTCGTAACAATCTATCTATCTTCTGTACATATAAATAATAATTTAAATGTTCGTTTGTTTAAAATCTTAAATCTCCGAAAGATCTTCACTGACATCGTTGAAAATTTCCAACATTGTTCTTGTTAGTGACAGAAATGTTTAGAGAGTGGTTTGAACTTTAGAAGAAGGTGGAGACGTGCGAGGAATTTATTTATTAACGGACATCGTCCAAATTACAAAATAATAACACGAATACAGTAAAATGAAAAATACAGGATTAGACAAAGGTACATGAAAGCAAAGACATAAGGCAGATATAATATAAGAAAATAAAGTGACAAGTCGAATCAAGTCAAGACTACGCCGTAGGTCAGGACCACGGGACACTTATAATATTCCGTCACTTGTTTAGCGAACGACAAAAATCATTCAAACTTATCCCAAAAAAGTTAAGGAATACTGAAGAGGAAGCTACAAGCCAACAATGTGTATATTCTTGGTATACTTATATTGTAGGTAATATGCATTAAAATCACTTGACAATCGGAGTCTAGAAACGTTCGATTTCAAGCACATAACTGATTTTTATTTATTTTATAAGAAAGCAAAAAAATTAATCACATGAAAGTGTCACAGATAATCTTAGCTATAATACGGTATTTTTTAAGTTGTTTCCTTTACGCGTGCATAAAATTCTATTTAAAAAAATTGTAGCTTACATTTATATTTTTTATTGAGTAATTTATTTTTTTATTTGTATTCTACTCAAACCAAACGATAGGAAAACTTTAAATTTTTCTAAAGCATATTTTTTTGGTATTTATAATGTACACCAATTCGTTATATAGATTAATCAAAATGGTGATTTGGAATTAAGCTTCGTCTTAAAGCAATATCTCTGGACCGGGATGAGATAGGGAGTCGAATTCAATGTTACGTAGTTTTTCAACAGTAACATTGTAATATACAGAAGTAAATGGTGGAAGAAGTCGCAAACGCTCCAGAAACATATTAGCAATTTGGGAGGTGGTCAATGGGTACCGCCGCCCCGGGAACCATACTCTGGGTTACCAACACCTCTGCCACAGGTCACCTGAAGTGGTTCGCTACGTTTGGTGACTTAGCAGGGGTGCCCGGGCTCATGGAGGGTTGTGCGTTCTGGATCACACTGATGAATGGGTCGGCCTACTTACTGCGGGGCGGGCCGGGCTGGGAGAGGCCGGTTGAGGGAGATCCAGTAAACCGGTTATCGCTGTCCGGGCCACTGGATAGTACAGGGGCCCGACCCTTGGGCTCACGACCAAGGGTGGGCTGCCCCATCAGCCAGCGAAAAAACCCTGCCGCTGATGTTGTGCCGGTTCGTGACCGGTGAGGACCCAGCATCCAGCGTTTGGGGCGCACTGGGCGACCTCCACAGCCGGACTCTCCTGCCCATTGCCTGGAACCGCAGTCAAAAGAACATACCTTACATTTGGTGTATCCAGTTGCTCCACTCTCCAACTCCCCACCAAACCTTTTTAACCTAATCCTTCCCAACCCATCCTAAATCCCACAAACAAATAAAACAAACTTAAAAACTATGAACTCACAACAAATTAATATAAACTCAGCGACAGCGAACAGTAGGAGTCCTCAGTGTGGACCGAGGATGAAGGTGAATTACGCTAACATTCGCGGTCTGCACACCAACCTAACTCCCATCCACCACCACCTTCTCTCACAAAATCCCCATCTCCTCTTCCTTACGGAAACACAGATTGCCGAGCCCCCAGATACCTCCTATCTGAACTGCCCAGGATATCATCTGGAAAGCCTTTTCAGGCCAAAAGGAGGTGTCTGCCTTTACAGCCGTGCTGACATCAGCTGCGCTCGTCTCGCAAATATCGAGAGCGCAAAACACGAAGTGTTATGGGTACGTGTGGATCTCACCGGTATGATGAGAATTTATGCGTGCCTATATCGCTCACCAAACCTTGCCGAATCAGACACTGTTGAGTTGTTTAAATACTTGAGTGACACTGTAGATACTCTCTTGCCCCGTTACCCATCGGCCGAGTTTGTAATCCTGGGGGACTTCAATGTTCATAATGAACAATGGCTGAAGTTCTCGGGCCCAACGAACTCTGCCGGTAGATCAGCGGAATCCTTTGCTCTTATCCATGGACTAAGCCAACTCGTAGAATCTCCGACCAGAATACCAGACATCCCATTACATCGAGCCAACCTACTCGATCTGTTTCTCACTAGTGAGCCACTCGGGTAAAGAGTGGATGTGACAGCGTCCTTAGGATCCTCTGACCACTGCCTGATTACCACCTCTGTCCCATCCTCCATGAACCGTCAACCCGACAAACATGTAAAGAGGAAGGTATGGCACTACAGGGCAGCAAAATGGGACGGCATGCGGTCTTTCTTCGGCGCCTTTCCTTGGGGTACTGTATGCTTTAGCTCCAAGGACCCATCAATTTGTGCACGCGAGGTAGGAGAAGTAATCGCATCAGCAATGGATTGCTACATTCTCTTCTCCGTCAAATCCTCTGGAGCGGGCACAAAACCGTGGTTTGACCATCGCTGTGTTGAAGCTGTCAGACTCAAAAATACGGCTTTTAATGCACTCCGGAAGATTAGCTCCATGAATAACCTTTCGGAATACCGAAAACGGGCAAGGGATTGTAAGAGAGTTCTAAATAGAGCTAAGAGCGATCACGACCAGAGAATTGCGAAAAAGCTGGCTGACTGCCCCACTGGTAGCCGTGCTTTCTGGTCACTCGCTGGCTCGATCGGAAGAAATTTCTGCAGAACCACTTTCCCACCTCTGACCAAGCCTGATGGTCGGCTGGCTAACTCGGTGCGCGAGAAAGCTGAATTATCAGGCAAAATTTTCGCGGAAAACTCAACTCTTCAAGATAACGGAGAGACTCCCCCTTCCATTCCGCACTGCGGTTTTCAAATGGAGGAACCGAAGATCTGGAACAGAGAGGTTCTCCGAGTCTTGAACGAGCTGAAAGTCGACAAAGCCAGTGGGCCGGACGGAATACCTGCCTTGGTCCTCAAGAGGTGTTATGCAGAAATGACTCCAGTGCTCGCGAAATTATTTAGGCTCTCTCTCAAAGGTGGAAAGGTGCCAGATCTTTGGAAAAAGGCAATCTTCCACCCAATCCCAAAAAAGGGGGACCGCTCTGACCCTTCTAACTACCGCACCATAGCCATCACTTCCATACTCTCGAAGGTATTAGAAAGGGTGGTTAACAACAAATTGCTCACATATCTCGAGAATAACAATATCCTAAGCGATCGGCAATATGGATTTCGTCGAAACCGATCGTGTGGCGATCTACTCGGATATGTGACGCATATTTGGGGGCGGTACATGGAACGTTTTGGTGAAACTCAAACCGTTGGGTTGGATATCTCCAAAGCCTTTGACAGAGTCTGGCACCGGGCGCTTATCGGGAAGTTACCATCGTATGGGATCCACCCAACCCTGCATAGTTGGATTGCGGACTTTCTGAGGGGAAGAACAATTTAAACCGTGGTTGACGGCTCTTCTTCCTCACCGTACCAAATCAATGCGGGGGTGCCACAAGGATCTGTGCTGTCTCCGACGCTGTTTTTATTGCACATCAACGATCTCGTTGAATGTGCACCAATTCACTGCTACGCTGATGACAGCACCGTTCACGAGGGTTATCTTTTTGACAGGCCCCCTTCCACCTATGATGTCCAAACAGCTAGGGAAGTTTTGAAGCAAAAAATTGACCACCACCTCGAGATGGTCGTGCCTGGGGTAAGGCCAACTTGGTCAGTTTCAACGTCTCAAAAACCCAAGCTTGTTTGATTTCGGCAAAGAGGGAGATCAATGACTGTCTGGTGCAATTTGACGGGAGCACTCTCCCCAATAAAGACTCCATTGAAATGCTTGGAGTTACTATATCAGACCAGCTCAAGTATCGGGGATCCATAGAAGCCCGAGTAAATCAGGCCTCCAAAAAGTTGGGCGTCTTGTACAGGGCTAGGAGATTCTTCAACAGTGACCAGCTGCTGACCCTGTACAAGTCTCAAGTCCGCCCAACTATTGAATTTGGGAGCCACCTTTGGGCTGGTGCCCCAAAATACTTGATAAACCTGCTTGAATCTGTGCAAAGGAGAGCGATCCGTCTGATTGACAATCCGTTGTTAACAGACCGATTGCCTTCTCTAATGCATAGGCGCAATGTAGGCATGCTGTGTCTGTTCTACAGGTATTTCAATGGAGCCTTCTCCAAGGAGCTAGCAGCATTGATTCCTGATGCACCGGTGCACGTGCGCGAAACTCGACGGACACGAACTGAACACCCGTTCACGGTTGACGTTGGCTTCATGAGAACGGGCCGTTATTACGACTCGTTTTTGTGTAAGTCGGCTCGTATGTGGAACGAGCTACCGGCATCTGTTTTTCCTCCCTCCTATAATCCGAGCCTCTTCAAGGCCCGCATTAACAAATCCCTTCCTACAGCCCCTACCTTATTCCGCCTCACAACGCCGCTCAACCGGGTGGTGACATAGTTCCCCTGTCTGTACACTGCACAAGCAGGGACACTCTTGTGAGGTGTCTCATAAAAATTAAAAAAAGCAACAGCGATACCTACGGATGTAAATTATTTTTTATTTAAGAATAATAAAAACTGTACTTTACCGATATAAAATTGGCAGTAAGCACCAAATTTTATATTTAGACGATGAATTAGTAACATCCCAAGTTATTCGTCTAAAAACATTTGAGATTTTAGTAATACGTTCAAACCCATGGATGGATCAGTTTTCTAGGCCTGCTAGGGTGAATTCGACCTTATATCCGTCCATTACGCTGGGTTTGCGCCGAATATTTTCTTACTTGACTTCTCGTCGTTAAGAATCCCATTGTTTTTTTGAGATTTGTTAGAGCAAGTTCAACCCTAGGACTGTCCAAAACACTAGGGCCGTACGTCGCATATTTTTGTGCATGGCCTCTTTACTTACGTCCTTAAGATTCCAATTTAGGATATTGTCTCGTCTTAAGTTTCAGTCAAGTCATAGTCCTGTAAATAAATGCAGTAGTATGACTTTTGAAAATCGATATCATGACATTTCCTTGCCAAGCGAATAAATATATTTTAATATGCTGGGAGTATTTTTCAAGGTCCAAAATACCATAAAATTGAGGCAAGTGCGGTGAGCTACTAGCAAATCCGGCACACGACGCACAGAGCAGGGGTGTCCAACCCAAATCGTTTGGTGGGCCAAAAAAATAATTCACAGAGAATAAGGCCAGATTCTGGATAATTAGCATCCTGGGGAAGGAAGAGTTTTCGAAATTACGACGATTTCCCTACAATATGTCGTATCCTGGGAAGGGGTGGTTAGAGGATATCCGAAGATACGATTTCCCTGCAATATTGTATGGGATTGTAGCTAGATAATTAGTGGTATTTTTTTTTCCGAAATTGGTAGATCTACCGAAATTTTGGCATCAATGGCATTACTAACACGAGTAACCAATACAAACAAAGAATTTTATTTATGGCTTTATATCTCCAGACACAAATGAGCACAAACTACACACGCGCCAATATGTGTCCTTTGCACTCACCCTCCACATGAGTGCCCTTGAGGGGGCAAAATCCAAATATTATCATCATTATTATTATTAAAATCAGGTCAGTTGCATTCGATCTTCCGAGATGTGTACGGAAAAAAATATACCGGTTGGAATTGATTGCGAAAATAAATTCCTAGTGCGGCCATACGCCTGGCACTTTTAAATCAATAAATCAAAACCCCCATCGAGAGTCCGATGTCTACTAACAAAACAGTTCTAATTTCACAAAATTATTATCTAAAACCAGCCGCAAAAATCTGGGGGCTGCAGGTTGGGCATGCCTGCTCTAGAGGGTGGAATATTTGCAAAACAATCAGGTAAATCATTAACGCAGATCAGTGGAAGCAAAATGAGTTCGCGAAGTGAAAAGCTCGGAGAATCTCACGTACGGCTTTGTGTGGGAATTTATGCATAATAGATTTCAGGTATTTCATTAAGGAGGGGTCACTACCAACATTGCAGTCAGTAATGTTAGCAGGCAGTAGGGATGGAATGTTAATTGAAATGTTCAGAGGGAGGGAGACACAATTCCGTGTATGGGACATGCCAACAGAGGGTCATTAACAATTTACATGGACAAATGAAAAATACGTTGTTCAATATCTGACCGGTCGGTGGCCGAGTTGACATCGCGTTTGGGTCCCACTCAGGCGTAGTGTGTTCAATTCCTCGGCTGGCTAAATCCTCCATCACAACACAAGCAACATTTTCAGCTTACTGTGGTGGTAGTAGGAGATTTTCGAATATTTTCAAGTTATTCGTAACCTGAAAATGTTTGACTTTCTTTTTAAATAAAATAAAAAAATAATGTTAAAAATGAAAATGGTGTTGTGTCTGAAAAATTCGTAGCAATACATGCATTCTTTTATGCTCTGTTTTACGCTCTTAATTGGATATTGTTTTCTGTTTATTATTTATCATTTGTTGTTTATTGTTTATTGTTTTTTGTTTATTAGTTATTTTTCATTGTTTACTGTTTATTGTTAATTGTTTATCGTTTACTATTTTCTGTTTATTGTTTAATGTTTTATTGTTTATTTTTTATTTTTTTTTTTTTTTTCTTTTTTTAAATTTTTAACCTCACTCGGACACAAGCCTTTGTTGAGGTTATGTTTTTTTTATTTATTTTATAGTTGACTGGCGTAGTGAAGTCTTGTTTTATCTAGATCGTTTGGTATTTTATATGTCTATAAATTTCGGTGTGTGTTCGATTTTCGCCTCAAGATAGTGTCAAATCCGAATAACTTATATTATGATACCTGCCTGCCTGAAGAAAGGTTGAAAAAAGATTTGTCATTGAGATGTAACGTTACTTTGGACAAATGATAAAATTCCTTTGTGAAATAAAACAATGTTGTATGAAGTGGTAAGTTATCTAGGTAGGTATTTAATTACTTAATTTCCAATTTTATAATTTCAGCGGAAATTTTGGTTTTGATTTGTTAAATAAGAGAAATATAAAAACATTCCTTTTTGAACGCAAGGTCTACTGTTCACAAAATCACTAGTTCATTTTGGTTTGTCCTTTATGTTGCTATGAAAGCTGTCCAGTTGCAATCCATTCATTTTGTAATAAAACTTTGAAAATAGCAGTTTCGGAAGATATAATAGCGATTCTTTTAATTTGGCATATTCAGCAAGAAAATTTGGTGAAATGGTCTGGCGAGTTTTCCAACCCATTTTATTTAAAAAGTGGCGTAAGGCAAAGGAGTAAGCATGTCTCCAGCACTCTTTAATATATATACTGATGAACTGATTCAAAGACTTAATAATACTAAAGTAGGTTGCCATGTTCAAGGAGTATGTGTAAACAATATTAATTATGTAGATGAAATGGTTCTTCTAGCACTGCCACCTAGTGAAATTACTCCAAATATGTGAAGATTTTGCATTTTGCAAAAAATATTTTTTTACATAGATAAGAATACAAGATATAAAACAATAGAAATTAAAGTAGCCTTTTCTCACCATAAATAGACAATGCTCTTGTGTTTGGTGAGGGAATTCTAGTTCAATTATATATATGTTAGTATTAAGGTAAATAAATTATTAAGAAACAACACAAGATTTAAACAATATTACTTCTCGATGTTAGTAGTTAACGTATTTTGGACTTATAATAGTTTAAGGTAATTTTTTAATTTAAGGTGAAATTCTTGAATATTTTCGATATTTTTTAAATTTAATGGAAGGTTATTAAAATAAATTATGCCTAGATAAAGATAGGTATTTTGAATGAGCTTAGTGTTAATTTTTGGGATTTTAATAGTTTTCTGGTATCTTGCTGATGTATTGAATTGCAAGTTATGAGTATTTGACTGTATTTCTTTGTAAATTTGAAGTATTGAATATTTTTGATACATTTTGTCCACTGTAGGTACGTTGAAAATTGAAAAAAGAATTTCAGTAGAAAATTTTGACGGTTTTTCAAAATTACTTTGATTAACAATCTTTGAACTACTTTAAGTGGGTTCAAAATTTTATTGTATGTTCCTCCCCAACCAATAATACCATATTGTAATAATATCATAACCTTTTCTTTTTTTTTATATTAACTCCATACAGGAGGCCCTGAAGAAAATAATTTCCCTCAGGCCCTATGTCATCTTTGGGGATGATGTGTGGATGGTCTTTTTGTGGAGAGGAAGGAGTGAATATGGGTCTTGAAGAGTCCCGTGTTGTAGGAGGGAGGATACACAGAGGCCGGTAGCTCGTTCCACAGCCGAGCTGTTGAACTTAAGAACGAATCGTAGAAGCGACCCGTTCACATGTGACAAATGTCAACCGTGTACAAATGTTGGGCGCGCGTTTGGCCTGTATCCCGACTACGCACCGGTGCCAAAGGGATCAATGACGCTAGTTCCTCAGAGCGTATTCCATTGTAATACCGATAGAACAAGGACAGCATACCTACCTGACGCCTGTGCTCTAAAGATTGCAGTCCGCTTGTTAAGATTGGGGAATCTATCAAACGGACCACCCGTTTTTGCACAGAGTCAAGGGTTTTTTTCAGGTATTTAGGGGCTCCGGACCAGAAATGGCTGCCAAATTCGACAGTAGGGCGCACTTGCGATTTGTACAGGGTCAGCAGTTGTGTACTATTAAAGTAACTGCGGGCCCTGTACAGTACGCCCAGCTGTAGCTGACCTTGTTTATAATACATCCAAATCAACTATTTTCCATCTATTTTCCTTCCCTAATATATACAACCTCACAAAACACCCCAAAACAGGGATGTCAGTGACCCGCTCGATCCCAGCAATAGGGACTCTTATTTTTTTTTAATTCGCTATTAGTGTGAATATACTGATTGCTGTTATCAATGCATTGATACAAATTATATTCCTGCTTAGTGCATAAAATTACTCAAGTTCAATGAACTTTTAGTTAACAAAATTAGAACTGATAGGTATAAATCAAATCAGACGAGAAGGTACCAAAATAATTTAATTAATAAATTCTTCTATATTTTAAATGTGTATTTGTTTTTCTTTAATTTTTCACTGATTTACCTGCAAATTAATTCATATAAACACACTTGTCTTTTCAAGCTCAAGCTTGGAGAAGATACGACTTTACACGCAGAGGACTAAATATTAAAAACACTGCATATTGCATGGCTTAAACTTGTTTTGTATTCCCCATTATTACTGATATAATTGCATTAATTAGATCTCTCTAATTTACCACAAAAAATAAACTACTTTATAAAGAAAATTGAAAATATTGGTTTTTGAAACGCAATGATTATCATAAATTTTACTATTATAATATCCCGAAAATTAAAGTTAAGTATTTAGATTCTCTCTTTTATATAATCCATCTACTTAGTTTTCAAGTTTTTTTATTCTTTTTGTTCCAGTTTTGCATTGAAGGAAAGGACAAACACAGAAACTTCCTTTAATTTTAGATGGGTTTATTTTAGCAGAGGGGAGAACGGCCGGCGGCCGGAGCAAGGACAAAAGCTGACATGTGAACAGAAAGTTAGTGGGAAAATACGCATTCGATAATAAAATGAAAAGGCTTTACGTGTTTTGGAAAAGGGGTCAAAATGTAGGCTCTGGAGTTAAGCCGGAAACAAAACCTTCATAAATAAAGGTCAAACTAACAAAAAATATCAACACAACCACTGTACACGGAGAAAATTGATCCTGTTATAAAAGTGACAGCTTGCCAACTTTCCGATAAAAAATTAGTGATTCAGAATATATCGAGAACGCGTGTTCTTTCAAAATACATAGATATCATTACAAAATATGACAATATCAGTATGTCAATATCAATATCAGTATTTGTATGAACACGTGTTCCGTTGTCCTCATAAAACATTCGCTTTTGACTGATACTTTGTTAAGAACTCTTTCAATTCATTCGTTATAGGTCTGCAATCGCATTTTTAGGAGGACAACGGAACATGTGTTCATCAGAATTTGTATGAACACATGTTCCGTTGTCCTCATAAAACATTCGCTTTTGACTGATACTTTGTTAAGAACTCTTTCAATTCATTCGTTATAGGACTGCAATCGCATTTTTAGGAGGACAACGGAACATGTGTTCATCAGAATTTGTATGAACACATGTTCCGTTGTCCTCATAAAACATTCGCTTTTGACTGATACTTTGTTAAGAACTCTTTCAATTCATTCGTTATAGGTCTGCAATCGCATTTTTAGGAGGACAACGGAACATGTGTTCATCAGAATTTGTATGAACACATGTTCCGTTGTCCTCATAAAACATTCGCTTTTGACTGATACTTTGTTAAGAACTCTTTCAATTCATTCGTTATAGGTCTGCAATCGCATTTTTAGGAGGACAACGGAACATGTGTTCATCAGAATTTGTATGAACACATGTTCCGTTGTCCTCATAAAACATTCGCTTTTGACTGATACTTTGTTAAGAACTCTTTCAATTCATTCGTTATAGGTCTGCAATCGCATTTTTAGGAGGACAACGGAACATGTGTTCATCAGAATTTGTATGAACACATGTTCCGTTGTCCTCGTAAAACATTCGCTTTTGACTGATACTTTGTTAAGAACTCTTTCAATTCATTCGTTATAGGTCTGCAATCGCATTTTTAGGAGGACAACGGAACATGTGTTCATCAGAATTTGTATGAACACATGTTCCGTTGTCCTCATAAAACATTCGCTTTTGACTGATACTTTGTTAAGAACTCTTTCAATTCATTCGTTATAGGTCTGCAATCGCATTTTTAGGAGGACAACGGAACATGTGTTCATCAGAATTTGTATGAACACATGTTCCGTTGTCCTCATAAAACATTCGCTTTTGACTGATACTTTGTTAAGAACTCTTTCAATTCATTCGTTATAGGTCTGCAATCGCATTTTTAGGAGGACAACGGAACATGTGTTCATCAGAATTTGTATGAACACATGTTCCGTTGTCCTCATAAAACATTCGCTTTTGACTGATACTTTGTTAAGAATCTCTTTCAATTCATTCGTTATAGGTCTGCAATCGCATTTTTAACAGGAAAACGAATAATTTGATCACATATTTTAATTATTTCATGTTAGTAAGTTATCTCCTAATAGAGTTATAATATATTACTAATAGAGTAATGAGATTAACACATTTTAACTGCACAAGTACATTTAATACAGAATAAATATGTTTTACTAAAAAAAAACATTAAGAAAGAATAATACAGTGTAAAGATACAAATCTTGTTTGCTTGTTTACGTGACACCTGCAAGAGCGCCTTAGTCTGTAGAGTTTAAATGGGGGGATTATGTCGCCACCCTGTTGGTCAGCGTTGTGAGGCGGGTTAAGGTAGGGACTGTAGAAAGCGATTTATTACTTGAAGAGGCCCGGATTATATGAAGAAGGAAACCCAGATGCCGGTAGCTCGTTCCACATACGAACCGATTTACACAAAAATGAGTTGAAAAAACGACCGGGTACTGCCATTGGTAACTCCAGGTGGTTCACTACGTTTGGTGATTTAGCAGGGGTACCCGGGTTCATCGGGTGAGGATTGTCTAGGTCTGTGTGGTGGGCGGGATTTAGAGAGACTGGTTGGGGGAGATCTTTTTACCTCTCCAGCAGGACTAGAATCGTCTATCGTCTAGAACCGCCATAGGAGGGATGAATTCAAACGTCTGTCACTTCTGGACATACTGACGCCCAGCTTCCTACCCACCCCTTATACCCTTTTCTTTCCCAGATCTTTCCTTAAAAATATCTCTCCACACAGCATCCGCAAAGATGACATAAGCCACCAGAGACATTATTTTCCCCGAGGCCTCCTGTGTGGAGCTAATGTAAAGTACATATCTTGTATATATTTTACTAATTTTAAATTTATATATATAAATTTCACAAATTTTAAATTTATTTAAATAAATTTCACCAATTTTAAAATTATTTATATAAATTTCACTAATTTTAAATTTCACTAATTTTTCACGGGTTCTGTGCTAGTTAATGTATAACATAATGAACAACAATATATTTCAACAAAATTATACACAAAAAGGTCTTCATAAATATTATACAAGGACATGCAATGAAAACAGAAGAGTTTACACTATAAAGTAGCATAAAATAGCACCCATCACAAAGTTCAAGAGAGATTGCAGCAACCACATAGTCAAGTTTAAAGATAACAATACACTGCGATATTAACGTATAAACGTATAAACAATATTGCTGACTGTTCTGAATTACTAAACAGAATTGAATTAAAAGCGCCATCGTTTAAAGGCGCACACGTTCGTGCAATCTTTTTAATGAAAAGCACTGTAAAACAAATTCATATCAAAATGCTTGCCTTAAAGATTTGGTTCAATATATTATAATATTGATCGGCCTCCTTGGTCAAGGGGTAAGGATCTCTACTAACAATCCAGAGGTCGCGGGGTCAAATCCCGGCGTGCGGAAGTTCTTTAAACTACTATTAAGTAATTAATGTACATGTTCAATTACAATGTAAAAATGTACACATAATATTATTACTAATTATTTTTTTTTTAGAAACAAACAGCTTTTTCATAATATACAATGATAGATATAAATATACAAGTTAAATGAAGTCAAGCCACGGAAGTTTCTTATGCTAAAGTTCATTGGAAATGAAGTTTTAATATCATAAAGTTAATTTGGTAAAGCAAGGAGAAAGGTAGAGGATAGAAGGTGCTCCCGATACATTCCATACTCTCATATTAATAATCGATCGTACGCATTACTTCATACCGATATTTCTTTAGGTTATTACCAAAAATGTAAATGCCGTAAAATTTAGTATTATATTGTGCACATATACGAGGAATTGGGGAATTTTTTCGAATGTTTGTTCTACACGAGGGTAGATAAAATAAATCAGATTCTCGGGTTGATCTAGACGGAATATGACGATTTATTAAATTGGTAAGTTCTGGTGAGTCCAGACCATTATTTAGGATTTTAAACAATAAGATTTGATCAAAAATTAGACGTCGTGTTTGGAGGGAGTTAAAATTATGAAATTTAATATATTCGGTATAATTTGAGAAGTGTAAGTTTATTTTATAATTTATGTGTTTAAAAATTTAGAATTCTTTCTATTCTTTCGATATGGGCTTGGTATAAAGGAGTCCAGATAGGTGTACAGTGTTCAAGGTGCGGGCGAATATATGAGGTGTAAAGGGAATATAGAGTGTTTATATTGTGGAAGGGTTTTGCTATGCGAATTATAAATCCCAGCATTTTATTGGCTTTGTTAATGATGTCATCAGAGTGTTGGATGAAGTTTAATTTAACATCCAATGTTACCCCAAGGTCCCTGATATATTTTACTTAATTGATGTGTGTGCCGTTTAGTGTGTATACAAAGGATATTTTATTTTTATTACGTGTAAATGTTAATTTATTGCATTTTGCGATGTTAATTAATTCGCAATAGACAAAAAGACGATTGAGGTCCTCTTGAAGTTTAATGTAGTCGTTGATTGATTTAATAACTAAGTATATTTTTTTATATCTGCATATGCTAGGTAATTAGCATGTAAAAAACATTTGTGAATATCGTATATATACACATTAAATAATAATGGGCCTAAATGAGAACCTTGAGGTACACCGGAGGGCACAGAGAAGAAGCTGGACTTTGTTCCCTCAATTATAAAATATTACCATTTGTTATTTCGGCTACTGGCACTATACCTAGCTCTCTTATTAAACATTTAGTAGGTATGTAGGATAACGAAAGATTTTTTAAATATTTATGTTGAGGGATCAGTAGGATTTATAGGCCCTGTTAGGAGTTCTACCGAGCCGAACCCTCTGATATTAAAATATCTGGAGTCGGTGAATTATTTTCCCATTTGATCTCTGGTGAGTTGACGTGTTCTTGTATTTTTTTGCTTACATAATGAATGCACTTGCATAATGTGGATTGACTAGATGATCATTTGTGGAAAAGTGTGTGGAAGGGTTTAGTTTTTCCTATGGGGAAGATTTAACCCGGCCATAAAATCGGAAGTTAAAAAATATAATAATAAAAATGTAATATAAATAAAAATTTGAATTTGTGTGGTATATTTCGAAACACGTCTCCAAACAGAGACCAACTTCACAATTTGCACACCAATAACGACTTTCCCTTCGGATACGTTTTCCTGAGTTATCTCGCTTGAAACAGCAGAACACAGTAGGTCTAATCGTAAATATATAAATAATATTCAATAATAGTCAAAAGTCGCGCGGTCACGCGGTTTAAAAATCTGTCTACCACTAATTATAACTACTAATATTGCCGTAATACGGTCGGTATATGCAGTACGCAAGCGCGTGATTATGAGCAATGTTTTCTTCTTGCCCGTTCTTATCCCCCGTATTATTTATCATGAGTAAGATGGTGGATATTTTAAAAACAGTTCCAACTGTTTTGAGCGTATTTTGCTTACCTAATCTAGTTCATAACACTGACTTTATTTGCATTAAATATTGTATTATTTTAGTAAAGCGTTATTTGAACAACTGTCGAGTACGGTTTTAACACGCGTACCTATTTCTCGGGAACCTAATCAAACTTAACCTAACAGCCCGACAATATTTTCTATTATTTATTTTTTAGAATCGTATAAGACATTTATGAAATGCTTAATTTACAAATATAGTTGATAGTGAGCCAAATAATGTCACTACACTATTGCGTCTGCAGCATTCACATTAATTTGTACTCCCAAAAAAAGTACATATAAAATTATTTGAACTAAATGTACATATTGATATACAACATTCAGTGATTGAAAGTGTTGCAACGACGTCGGACCAATACTTAGACACAAAAAATAGGCATACACGGTGTCCGGAAACTCGTAGTACAACCAGGAAACAAAATCAAAGAAACTTTTTTTAAATGATTTAAAAAACCTTAATTGACTCCAAATCTGATAAACATGATGTATTTTAACCAGGAATTGTGTTAATCTTTCGGCAGTATTGAAGGCAACTTACAGTTTGGGGTTTTACTCATTAAGTTATTCCAAAAATATGTATTCATCATAGAGCTGCAGAAAAGTCAATAGATGTCGCACATTAAAATAAAACTAGGATTTATTTATCTAAGACACTATTTACTTTGAGAAGAATCTTGCTATCATATATAAGATAGCAGCAAATAAAATTAGCTTTAGAAAATGAAGATAATATTGGTAATTCTTATTTGAAGTATGATACAGTTAAATATGACCAAAGGGAATATGGTGAGATTAGCTCAGTCGTAAAGCACCTCCTGACAACGCTAAGGACCTGGGTTCAATTCCTAGATGTGACAGTTTCTTTGAATGATTTTTCTGTTTCAGGTTCGTTTCGTTTGAGAATCGCTAATATTGTCTTCAATGATTGAACTAAAAATTTCACTTACCTAATCTAGGCAACAACAATAATATGCTTTTTTATGATAATGATAATAATGATTTATTGTCTTCTTTTCTTAGTAACATATAGAGATAATGAAATCCTCACTGGGATCTCACGTGCTGAGGATGTCATTTACATATTATAATTTAATTATAAGAAATTAATATTACAACAAAGCAACATATGAATTTAATTATTTATTTATTTATTAACGCCCTATCGGGCTTTTACATAGTAAGTTGACAGTATATGTATGTAAGTGTAACATGTACATGGATAAAATAGCTAAATATAATTTACTCATAAGGTAATTAGAAAATAATATGGTGAAGTAAATCAAAGTATGAAAGCAAGACCTTTTTTTAAAGCTAATAAATAATACACGTTAATAACTAGCAAATAGGTCTAAAATTAGTTGCCTTTTGAAACTCACAAAGTTATTAACACCAAATATATCAATAAGTTTACAGTATTTGTTTGCAAGGTGATGAATTCTTGGAATTGGTGAATACATAAAGTAGTTATTATTGAGGTTATTGTTACATTTAAAAGTGTCTTTGCTTCGAGTTTGTCTAGCAGGTACTTTCATATAAATTAATTCCAATAATTCAGGGCTGTCAATGAGAGATTTGATAATTTTGAATAAAAATAATATATTAGTTAGAACTCTTCTATCCGATAGTTTGAGAAGTCTGGTTTCGGTACGTAAGTTATTATAATTTATAAATTCGATGGAAATATTCATTTTAAAATTGATGTACGGAAGAAATTTATTTTGTACCTTTTCTAAGGCTTGAGAATGGACTTTGTAGAACGGCGACCATACTGTTGAATTATATTTTAATTTACTTCGTACTAATGAGCAATATAGATGTTTTAAAGTTAACACATTTTTAAACTTTGCCCCCATTCGCAAAATAAAACCGAGCATTCTCATTGCATCGCTAGTAGTTTCATCGATGTGTAAGTTAAACTGTAGACTTTCGTGGAATAAGACACCGAGATCTAAAATCTGTGAAACTCGAAGAAGATTAGCGCCATTAATGAAATAAGTAAAATGAAGAGGATTTTTACTTCTGTCAAAACTAATAATCTGGCATTTACTAATATATAACATTAATTTAACATATATCATGTAGCACAATTTTTATTTTTTTTAAAATTAATTTTAAAAGAAGTAAAATAGTGTTTTTTTGTATAGTTCAGTTTAGTAGATTCGGTTTTAGTTTGTGTTTGATATCAGTATATTTTCTATTTCAGTTCTCCCTATATTAAGTATCCAGCTTTTTATTTGAGATTTAAATGTTATAATGTTGAGGTTTTTGAGTGAGAGTGGTATTTTATTGTAGAGTTTATTACTATGATATAAGAAGCTTTTTTGCCCAAAAGTTGTATTAGTAGTTATTTGTTGGATAAGTTTTTGACCATGAGATCTAGTGTTTCTATTGTACGTGTTTGTTGTTATTTCTTGGGTTTTGTACTTATGAATGTAATTGAGTATAGTTTTAGAATATAGCTGTTTAATTGACATGATGTTAAGATTGGTGAATATTTCGTCAGTGCTAGTTCTTACAGGAACTTTCAATATAATTTTCATTATGGCTTTTTGAGTTTTAATTAGTGGATTTAGTAATACATCCTTACATTCGTCTTACACTCTGTCGCTACAGTGGTGGACAATTTTGCCACGCATACGCCTTCAGCATTACTTTCGGCATTCCTCTTCTAGTTTTATCATCTTTCATCATGTATTTATTTGTCTAATTTTGTGTGATTTAAAAAAAAAAGAGTTGTGGAAAACCCGAGAACCGCCAGTCAACAACTAATAAAGAAGTCCACAAGTCTTGAAGTTACTGATTTATGGAACTATTTTTTTCCCTTTTTCCGTCCATTCCTTTGTGAAACTTTCCCATTCTGCTGTCTCAAACACGAGAGGAGTAACGCTGAGGAAAAATGTGGATTATATAACTGTAACGAGAGCAGACATCATATAATTATGTTAAAATCAATATTGAAAATGTTACTGCAAAAAAGCCTGAAGCCAGTTGAACTACGACATCCCCAATTTGGAGAAATTTTTAAAACCGATGAAAGTGGGGGGTGAAATGAAAAATTAGGGGTTGGGAAAAAAATTTAAAAAAACCCGACGATTCATCTAGATTGTATTATTATTTCAAATTCCCTCGCTCATTCATATCGACAACTTAACCGAATCAATACAACGAACTAAGCTGTCTACGTTAGTTTTTTAATACTACTAGATAGATAGATTAGATAAGATATATTTTGATTTCCTCGTGAAATTTATGAAAATATTTTTATCGAGATATCGACAACTGTATCTATGGGAGTATAAAGGGAGAATCAAAATGACAATTCGGTCTCCTTCAACGGAATAAATCTTTAAATGCCTTGCATTGATATGTTTGGTGTAACTCTGAGTGACCAGCTTAGGCACATAGGCTCCATTGAACGGTTATATGTAAACGGTTGACACTTATCACATGAGAACGGCTCGCTTCTATGACTCGTTCAAGTTTGAGTTCAACAGTTCGGCTGTGGAATGATTTGCTAGCCTCTGTGTTTCCTACCTCCTACAACATGGGTCTCTTCAAGACTCATTCTTCTCCTCAAAAAGACCCTCAACACAGCATCCCCAGAGATCATTGAAATTATTTTCCTCAGGGCCTCTTGTAGAGAGATAGTAAAAATAAATAAAAAATATTAAAAAACCCTCCTATTCTAGCAGATTTTATTCGATCTCAACTCTGTCAATTTTCATATTACGAATGTTGACAAAAAACCTTTACGGTAGCAATGGTGAAAACTTAAAGGCTCTCAAGTTAACCACAGGACGTTTGGCTGCATGTCCTCTATTCATAAATTTCATTCGTCATTTTGTAGAACCTCATTTTTATGTTAATCCGGTTCGAGTTCTCTCCTTGGAGATGGCGCCTGTTGCATACAAATAACCAAGTCATCCTCTTTATTCATTTCTAGCGTGGCAAAGAGACGTCTTATGTCGTTGTGCATGAAATAAATTATTCTTAGGAAAGGATACATTATTTTCATGTAAAACTTGTGGCATGGTGTTAACTTTTGTACCGATTTTATTTGAACGTTTTTATGAGAATCATTAGTAAACAAGGATTTTTTTATAAATCGAACCAAATTGCGGAAGTGGAGAGAAAAAGCAGATAATGTATACGCAGAATTATTGTTAACAATTACCAGAGTGGCAAATACTCTCAGTATTGCCATCGCCAGAAACTCACATTCAGAATTGAAACGTTGCTTTTATAAAGTTGAATACCGCACAAAAGAGCTACAAATCCAGTTAAGACCCAGTGAGACGATAGTATCCCCGATCTGGCTATTATATGAGGCTACTGACAGTAAAGAGAAGATAAAGATGAGGAAATAGAAGGTGGGGAAGTACCTGGCTATTCAAATGTGGTTAACAAACACGGCTAAAACTATTTCAAGCAACGTTTCAATTCTGAATGCTGGTCATACAAGGACAATATTGAGAATACCTTCCAAACTTGAACGTGACGCAAATATTCTAAATGTGATGCAAGTGGTCTTTTCTAACACTATTAGTTTTGTTACTGTGTCTTTAAAATTGCATTGACTTGTGTTTAAAATACTTTCAGTTCACACCTTTGCACAACATTTAGAAATCCACCTAGAACTAGGAGTGGAAAGTTCTTATCTATTTTTTATTTGGTATTAATTAAACTTTATATATATTATGTATGTGATTGTTTTGACTCATTTCATGCATTAATTCTGCAGATTTAATTATTTATTTCAAAGAAAATTTACATTGGCTGATACATTTTTAAAACTTGATATTAAAATTGAGGAAAATAAAAATAAATTCACACACAAAATTACAAAATGGATTAAAGAACAAAAAAGACAATATTACCAAAATTTCATAGCATAAAATAAAAATAAAACCTACACGTAACACACAAAACCAATATAAAAACACAAATCACTCACAAACACACAAGATTATTTTCAATGTACTATTTTTTTTTTTTAATTTTAAATATATTATTATGTATTTTTAATTTTAAATGTATAATTTTTCTCATTAAATGTATTATGTAGTTTTTTTATATTATAAAATGAAGGCCTCAGCACGGGCAAGCCACCCAGTGAGGCCTACATTACTGAAAACCTTGAATTGTAAAAAATATTGTACATAATAAAAAAAAAATGTTAATTCAACCGCCATGATAGGGATGCCCCTGTGTTATGGCGGATGAATTTTACAGATTGAAATAATAAATACGGACGGCGAACCCTAGAATTTAACGTGCCAAAAATGCTTAACATGTTACCCATTAATATAAAAAATTGTGATTCTACAAATAGATTGAGATATATGCTGAAACAATGGTTACTAAATAGAGATAGTTTATATTAATTTAGGTGTGGTAATTGTACAGTTATAGTAATAATATTATGTGTGTATGTATGTAATTGGTTATTTACATCCTGTTGACAAACTGCTTTATTGTAGTTTAACCGGATTGTACCTTGAAAACCAATAAAAAAAAAAATAAAAATAAAATATTCATAATAGTTAGTAAATTAAATTATACAATTCGGATTCTGTTAATATTTTATGTGATAAATAATTAATTAAACTTTGACCAGTGCTATTTTTTATATGAATTAAATCAATTGAGGAATGTGAGAGGTGTGTGAAGGGAGATTAGGGGGTTAAAGTGTAGAATGTATGGGTTTTGTAGTTGAAACGTATTGCAAATGTAAGGATCCACAGTTATTTGTGTTTTGAAAGTATGGAGCGGAGTCTTTTTTTAAGATATCAGGGAGAAGTTTGAAGGTTTTGAGAGCTACTTAGGTGAATTGTCTGTGTGTTGATGTAGTATGAGGTTTAGGTACATTGTAGTGTCGTTTGGTTATATTTCTGGAGGTGTGATTGTGTTGTAACAGTGTTTTTTATTGTATTTGTATAAAAAATGTGTTAGCATAAATTTTAAATGGAGTTGACGTATATTTACAACACTATACTCAATTACAAGTTGGATTTAGGAATATCTTGTCGGTCGCTTATTGATAACACGTATTACCATTTTTGAGCTTTTTTCAGAGAATCAATAATAGTTTAAGCACAGCCATAGATAACACATTCGATAACTATTTGTGAAGTTATGATGACGACAATGGTTTTCATTAGTTTTTTTTTATTTATACCCGTAAAAATAATGTTAATATTAAATAAATAAAATAGTAAAAAAATTTTCGATCAATAACTTTTCATTTTCATATAACCTTTATAATAATTTTTCAAATTTACTCGGTTTTCAGCGCGCGCAGGGATAAGTGAGCCAATAAATAAAAGTTACTTCGGCATCCTTACCTCCTGAGCCAAGGATGCCGCCAAAACCGTTTAAAATGACTTAAGCAATTTTTAATAACATCTGAGTAGACAGATACATACCAACATTCCTTTTTGTTAACTAATTTCCTTCCCTTCTCCAAGTAGGGATGCATAGTCTCATTGACTCTAGACAGTTGGAACTTTGGGGATCAATGGTGAGGCACGAAATGAAAGAAGGTTGTGAAGGTCACATGTGTTTTATTGGTGAGTCAGTAGCCGTGATAAGGAGATGATGAAGGACAGATGTTGTAGACTCCGGTTGCTGGCTGATGATGTGCTGGTCAAGCGCGGGTCAGTGAGTCGACGCCGGGCGCTGATGACCGGGACTCGATGTAGGTCAGGCACTGGCGAAGAACGTAGGTCTTCAGGCACTCCAGTGCTGACGAGAAGGCCGAAGGTGCGGCAGACCTTGTGGGCAGTTGAACGGGAACGGCGTGACCAGTGAGGATGCTGCGTGTCCTCGTGGTGGTCATGGTTGCGTGGAAGAAGCGCTGGTCAGAGACGCTGGAACCAGGGCGCTTGTAATCCGATGTAGCGCTGGCCATGGACACGGCCGAGGCGCTAAGATGATGTCCCGATGGAGTCCATAATGATAGGGGCGAAGCCGGGTACGTGTTGTCCACCGCGCTAGTAAGAAGAGCGCGAGTGATCACTCGTTGATCCTTCCTTGTAGGCTGACGGCTGAACGGTAACTGATGACTGACTGACTGACTCGCTGCGTCGGGCTTATTTATACTTGACGGCCGACGGTAGCAGTGGGTAGATAGATGGCAACTAAATTGAAGACACTCGCTCGATCTGGATCATTCGCGAACTTTCGACGGCTTGGCAATTATGCCTAGGCGGCAGACTCGTTCCTTCTGGCGAGTTCTCGTAATGTGTAAGACTGATAGCGTCATAGTATTGTCGCGAGTAGATAGAGTACGTAGATTACTTTGTTTACGATTTAACGAGCAAGTAGCAAGTAGGTACCTAAGTAGCAAGTAGCAGTTTATTATTAATCATTTAATCTGGATAATTCGACGCCACAGACACCCCCTTCCCAGCAGCTTGGCTGAGGGCTGCGATAGAAGAAATAGCTCGGAAACGAACGTCTTTTAAATTGTGACACTTCATAAAAAAAAAAATTTTGCAAAAACACATGTTCACAACACAAGCTAAAGATTCACTCAGATAACCATGGTGGCACTATTATCCGCGCTTGTGCGGAGATGGTCTGGTGCGTGATGCTCCGTGATGCCTTAACTGATCACCCATTTTGAGACGGGGCTGCAGAATCATGTCGGGCTGCAGATCACGTCGGGGTCACCACTTTGGGGATCACTGGTGAGGCACGAAATGAAAGAAGGTTGTGAAGGTCACATGTGTTTTATTGGTGAGTCAGTAGCCGTGACAAGGAGATGATGAAGGACAGATGTTGTAGACTCCGGTTGCTGGCTGATGATGTGCTGGTCAAGCGCGGGTCAGTGAGTCGACGCCGGGCGCTGATGACCGGGACTCGATGTAGGTCAGGCACTGGCGAAGAACGTAGGTCTTCAGGCACTCCAGTGCTGACGAGAAGGCCGAAGGTGCGGCAGACCTTGTGGGCAGTTGAACGGGAACGGCGTGACCAGTGAGGATGCTGCGTGTCCTCGTGGTGGTCATGGTTGCGTGGAAGAAGCGCTGGTCAGAGACGCTGGAACCAGGGCGCTTGTAATCCGATGTAGCGCTGGCCATGGACACGGCCGAGGCGCTAAGATGATGTCCCGATGGAGTCCATAATGATAGGGGCGAAGCCGGGTACGTGTTGTCCACCGCGCTAGTAAGAAGAGCGCGAGTGATCACTCGTTGATCCTTCCTTGTAGGCTGACGGCTGAACGGTAACTGATGACTGACTGACTGACTCGCTGCGTCGGGCTTATTTATACTTGACGGCCGACGGTAGCAGTGGGTAGATAGATGGCAACTAAATTGAAGACACTCGCTCGATCTGGATCATTCGCGAACTTTCGACGGCTTGGCAATTATGCCTAGGCGGCAGACTCGTTCCTTCTGGCGAGTTCTCGTAATGTGTAAGACTGATAGCGTCATAGTATTGTCGCGAGTAGATAGAGTACGTAGATTACTTTGTTTACGATTTAACGAGCAAGTAGCAAGTAGGTACCTAAGTAGCAAGTAGCAGTTTATTATTAATCATTTAATCTGGATAATTCGACGCCACAGAACTATTGTGCGGTATTCATACACAAAACATAATAACTTCTTACACCACTAATGCTCGAATTCATAAATAAATTGCTTAATTCATTACTCAATAAAAGACTTATGTCAAAATATATTAGTAGGCTAAGGCACCAGTTAAAAGTACATATACCTATTATTTTATTATTATTTTAATACTATACTTATCAAAATGTTAATACTCATCCTAATTTGATTGTCCTAAAACGGGAATCCTCCTAGTTGGGCAGTCAAAACATTTCTTAAATAATGTGTATAAATGTATTATCTTTTACTAAATTAAAAATATAAAAAGTATAAATTGGAAGTATTCGACGAAAATTCTCTATATTTATTATATATATTTTTAAACAATCACTCTGCAAAAACACTATTTGAAAATTCCACAAAAACATATATTTCATCATAATATCTACGTTCTTAGTTCTGTGTCTTTTCTTCCGCAATAATCCAGTTTTATTTTAATTTACAGAAATATAAAAGCTTCCACACTCCAAGTAAAGTAGTCTACACTACGTGCCGTCCGCCAGGTGTCTCTCTTTTATAATCCAAAGCCATGAAGTTCTCCGTACTCTACGTCGTTCAGTTCGTGTCTAAAATATTTTACGACGAGAACTGAAAATTTTGTGCTTTGTGGAAAATGTATACTGGCTCCTACGTATAGGCAAATTACTTAGCACATTACGTACTAGCTCCTACGTATAGGCAAATTACTTAGCACATTAAGTAATAGCTTCTACGTTGTGATGAATCAAGGTCTCTCCCGAGGTAAATGATATAAACCATCATAGTAGCGCCATCTATCGGCACAGTCGCATATGAATTACAGGGAACTGCATACAAAGGTGGGGGAGTTTCCTTTAGGGTTGCGACGAAAGGGGTAGGCGTGACTTTCTGACAGGACAAAGGAAATTACAGATAGGAGGCGTGTTCAGGCTTTGATTTATATAGCATCGACCTTGGAAATATTCCCACAAAATGAATAGGTGAACGAACGGGGCTAGGATCAAGGTTAAATCACTTGACATTCTAGGGGTTCAAAACCTTTTTTTTTGGCATAACATCACTCGGACGAAGCGAGATTTGGTGGAAACAGGTCTGTTACTCGAGGTTAAAAGAACTAAAGGGGTTGCCGATTTCAGACACTTGAGAGTGTTGATTTTGGGAGAAATTCGAACATGGTTCTGCGTCATTTAGTCGGTAATAACCGTTATCGAAAGTACTTAATTTTATACGTGGCTTATGCAAGACGAAAATACATTAAAATTAATGTATAAACGTTTGGCAGAGGAATTATGACCGAGTACATACGGGTTTGTTGTGAAGGGAACTTGAGACCTCAGATTGATGTGAAACGAGTTGAGGGACGAAGAGAGAAGATAGGCGTGTGACAGAATCATTAGGGCCAACACCCATAATTGCAGAGAGGAATCGTGAAAATTCAGAAATAGTTCTTAAAATGAAACTGGCCAAAGAAATAAACAGGTTATCAAACCGATGCGATCTCGGATAGAAGGCAAGGGGTAAGCGACATGATGTGTACTGGGACATTTCAACTAGAACAAGTACCGAAAAGACCTTAGGAGGTTGGGATAATCAGTGAAGAGTGTGATTGTTATACTAAACTACGGAAAAGGAAGGTGCAATGTAAGAGACGACCTTACGAAAGGGATTTATCATACGGAGGAATGGGAATGTTTGTCAGAAGTGATCGATTGGGAAGGTAAAGGGAGGGACGGACGTGTACACCATTTAATTCGACAAAAGGCGAATTGCGGGTTCTATTTTCACACGGAAGAAAGAAGATTGAAGGTAGGCTGTAGGATATATCCACGAAAACGGAAAGTTAAGAGGAAAATTTTGACAAGTTACGCGTAAGAGGACGTCTTAGCGCACTAAAGGAAAGGTCATCAGAACACACATCACGGACCAAATAGGAACGCGAAAAATTTAAATTAGAAAAACAGGTCAATTTTGAAGGATTATAAGGCACCTGCAGGATGGGGCAAACTTCAGAATTTCACCAGTACGGGCCTGTGTTGTGAGACAGCAAATGCCCACTTTTCTGAGAAACGCAGAAGGGTAGGTCTGATAAGTTTTAAGTCACACAGGGGATATTGGGCAAGGAAGATAAGACCGTAACGCTTCAATAAAGGTTGGATCGCAATGACAAGCGTAGTTAATTACTGTTATAAAACATCATGCGCGGGCACAAATCGGGGAGTTCGTCACAAGTCGCCGAGGACCTAAGGAAGTATACGCGCCGCGCTTTATCACTTTGGTAATTTATTCTGGACTTAGAATTTTTCTGGTCAAAACATACAGTTCAATTCAGTGTTTGAAGAAATTAGACTCAGTGTCCTTGACGTAATAATAAATTCAGGTTGAAAAGTTTAATTGGTTTAAATTCAGTAATTAAAATTAATAAACGCTAAAAATTTCCTTCTCGAATAAAGTTGAACGCGAATTTTATGTTTTAAATAAAGTCACGGATTATAAACGAGTTTAATTAGCAGTGAGGTGCCGACCCAGTTTGCAAAAAAAACATTTCGATCATATAGTTTACCCTTCCTCTCCCCCCCCCCTCTCGTACCTTCCCTATAAAAGATTAAGTGTCGAGTAACAAAATTATTATATGTTAAAATAGATGGAGGCGATCCCGGAGCTGAGATGACGAAAGCCGACGCTCTAAGCATGCCAATACTGTACTATACTAATTTGTGCAATAACGAAACTATTTCATGTTCTCGGATTTATTTAGGGTCAGGAAGAAAAATTGCAAGCGATTACCACTGTATTAGAGTTAGGCGTACTGCAGGGGACAGAAGTAGGCTAAACACGCGGTCTTATAAGAAAGTTTAAATAATTTCAATGATAAGGGGATCATTCACTCTAATTTAAACGAACCAGGATTACCACAAATATATGCATTAATAGCCCGTTCATATCTCATATGAATTTCAAAACCAAAAAAGAAACACAACGCTGAAAAAGGGGCATTATTGCGAATTAAATCTTAAGATCTTTGCCGTATGTTCCATACGGGGGTCGAAAGGCTTAGCGAGGGTTTCCTCTTAAGGTAGTCCTTTTAAAGGGCGCCACCAACAGCTTAGAAAAATCGAAGGACAACGACCGGGATGCTACAACATGTTGCAGATCAGACAGGAGAAATAATCATTATTTCAATGTAGGTATAAATGTAGAAGGATGGAAACATTACAACGTATAGGCAAATTACTTAGCACATTACGTACTAGCTCCTACATATAGGCAAATTACTTAGCACATTAAGTAATAGCTTCTACGTATAGGCAAATTACTTAGCACATTATTAACTGGCTCCTATCAGTAGGCAAATTACTTGGCACATTTTTATTTGTGTCCTTTTTATGGGCTCCTACTTACAGGCAAATTACTTACAAAGTAATTAAGTAAACACTTTCATCTCAATTGCTACCGTTATATTACGTATCTGTCTATTTCATCTTTTATTGAGAATTTTTACTATTATCTTCATCTTTTATTAAATATAAATTAATATCAAACCGAAAATTATCATTCAGGTTTTAAAACCAATATTTGAAAAAATAACAATGCATGTCAATTGAAGAAAGGGGTACTTTTTTGCCGCAAATCCAGTAAGTGATTTCGAAAATATTATGTCGACATTTATTTTGTTTATTGGTTGTTTTATTTTGTTGTTTGTGAATGCAGTTAACCTCTTTATGTTGTAGCTACTGCAGGAAGACAGCGAAATTTAACCACAGATGATAGCCATAAAGGCAATATTGGCAGTTAAAAGATGCCACTTGCTTATTTTATGGCCAAATAAGCAAGACGTTTCATTTTATCACCATTTTAAATTGACTTTGCAGCCAGTTCATATAGCATTGGTGGCTCCAGACATACAAAACACGTTCTTAATTACCAGTAGCGTGCTGTATAATTGGGATACCATAGATACCATGGAATACCATATTCTTAATTACCAGTAGCGTGATGTACAATGGAATAGGGATACTTTAAATCCTAAACAATATATTCACTATTAGTAGTTCTTCATTTTTTAATGGAGGAGGGACAGTTTGTAGAGTTTAAGTGGGATGCAGAGGTTGCTCAGTCAGTCGACGGCATCGGAAGTCACTTGGTTTAGCACACGTGTGCCCCCAGCAAGCTTATGATGTTTGAAAATATCCACATTTGCAGATTTCAAAATCATTTAGAACCAATTTATGCCTCTTATGCGCTGTGACTGCAACGGATTTGGTTTATTGGAAGTCTTCCGGGGAAGCGATATCACTGGCAGTTTATTAATTGGTATCAATTTATTGAAAATGGAAGTTAATTTAAACAAAGTAAGTAATTAACTAACCATCAAATCGTTTTATCACAGGAATAAGATAAAAGACCAATTTTTGATTGGCTTACCTACCTACACTCTTCGCTACATCATTATTAAACAATTAGGATAACATTAATGTAGGAGTAAGGTAGAAGACAGATTTTTGATTGGCGTACCTACCTACACTCTACGCTACATCATTATTAAACAATTAAGATAACATTTTTGTGGGAAAAACAGACTTTAAAATACCCCCACAGAATATGAAATATATTGTCACAATTATTTTATCAGTAAATTGGTTTAACAGGTAATTAAACATTTTAAATTGGGAGGGGGTAAAATAGAATCATATTAATAAGTCGTCTAAACGTGGCTAAAACCGCATTTTGAAAATGGCCTTGAAAGCCGAAACAGCTGTGACAATAACAAAAACCAAAAAAATACTTGCAGAACTTAATAATTATATTATTTAATTTGATTTTATACATAATTTGATTAAAAATATTAATATTTTTTTCATTAAAAGTTTAAAAAAAATAATTTTTTTATTGTATAAACGGTATAAAAGGTGAAGTAACAGTTTTATTACTTATTACCCACACAAAAGGAATTTGTTTAATAAATATCAAATTATTTCAAAATTATGGACGTTCCGAGTCAAAATGTTCTGGCAAGTTTTTTTGTTAACATTTTCAAGTTTGATATAAAAAAAATATTTTTTAGAAAGATCAATGTTTTTTTCAAATGCAAATATTTCAAAGATAATTTTATCTTGTTTTCAAAAGATTATTTATTTAACGACAACTTCAAAAATAAGTAATTTGTAACACATTTTAGATACCTCGGAAGCATTTCGAAATTCCGAGAAAATTCGCCATTCAATTCGTCTGGACTTATCGGTAAACATATTTTTAAAAAAGGGTTAATATATTGTTATTGTCAATGTCAAAGTGACCAAAATACGCACTTAAAATTATTAAATCATAACTATGACCATAAACTTTTAAAAAATAGCAATGCGATGAAAATCCAGTATTCTCTTACCTACATTTGGAAGCTTTTTCCCCTCCATTACATTTCAAACCCATAAACACACTCGAATAAAGCCTTTCTTGCTGACAATGAATGTCCCCGCTGCAGGTTTGATGCCAACATTTAATTTTTTCGCATCAGTGGATTCCCATTTAATATGTCTTTGGTACTTGACCGTTATAAAGACGCAGAAATAATAAATAATAAAATTGCAGATTTTTTCGTGACTGTATTGACGTGCTCTATGCCCACCGTAGATTGGGTTGGATTGGTTTGGTTTGGGTTTTTTTAAATCGGGTCGGATCGGGTCGGGTCGGGTCATGTCGGGTCGGACATTCGGTTCGGGTGGAGTTGGGTCGGGTTGGGTCGAGTTGGATTGGGTTGGGTTGGGTTAGGTTGGGCCGGGTCTGGTCGGTTGGATTATGTTAGCAAAGACCAAAATGTTATCTTCAATTTTAATATCATCAAATAAGCTCTAGACTTGCTAGTTAAAGCCTGTCTGAAAAGTTCTGCTACACCCTGTGTACCTGTACATTATATCAATATACAAGTTTTACATTGATTGGATACACGTATTATATTACATTTCACGAAGTTCATCATTTACCCATGTAACCAAATCCACTAATTATTAAGCCTTTGTTTTCTAACAGTGGTTTACTGAAATCGGATATATTTGTTCTCAACACATATTAGTGAACCTGATTCTTGAAAATTTCAGAAGTTGAGGAGTTTATCGTATCAATTTTGTAGTAAATTGTTTTAAATACAATACTTGTTGGCCGATAGGTATAATTCACTTTATAGTGGAAAAATTTTAAAAAATTACTTTCACAAATAAGTAGCTATTTTTTCTGAAACGGCTAAGTAACTAACTTAATATCAAGTGACCCCTCAGGTAACTATGGCCCTCTGTATTATCTGCCTGTACAGAATATAAATAAATAATAATAAATGTGTACATTTTAAGGCGATTGCAATAATCATTGATCAAACGCACATGTACGTATAGTTTTGCAAAAGTAATCGACTAACCAGTGGATGCAATCTATTAGCTATAAGTTGATAATTGTTCGTCTATTCTATAGATAGTAATAAGAAACATATTTTATATTTGAACAGTGCTCTTTAGGTGATTTTTCACAAAACGGCGCTATACAAATATTTCAAATGTTATTTTTATTTTTATTAACTACGCGTTCAGCGTTAGGATTTCAAGAGATATGCGACCGATGTTTCTTATTTCTTGTCATACTTTTATGTAATAGGGTTAACTTACCACCTATGTTAACTAAACTCGTATGTTGAAAAAATACATGATTGTATTTTTATATGTAATGTTAAAAAAAAACTGTTTTTGTCGAAAACGAAATCTAAGCAGAATTTTTGCCTGAACAGACTATTCAATAATTACAATAGCGTGTTATCCAAGGTGGATATTTTCAATTGCAAACTTACCAATACAAGAAGTCCATAAAAGAATATTTCTCTGATGGTTTGTAAATAATGTTATGTCTTTATTTTTTACATTTCTATTATGATTTTATTTATATCTACAACCTCTCTCCATGGCTTTAAATATATTGATAAATGTTCTGTTTTGTAATTTTTCTTTTTATTTAATCTTTTTTTTGGTATAAATTTTTGAATTCATATTCCTTTCTTACAAATTTAATTTACTTATTCAGTAGAAGTAAATTCACAAGGAGGAAATCCATAATTTGTTTTATTTTGGCTATATAATACTTATGTACTAAGTGAAATAAATGTAAACTGTCGATTTCCCGAAAATTAAAAAATAAATAAATAAAACAATACTACGAAAAAATTATTTTAGAAATGAATCCATAGGAACAGAACGTTTATGATGCTCACATGTTGCAACCGGGATTTGGAGATGGACCATTGCACCAAACATGTGCAGAATGCGTAAACCACTACAACATTAACATATGGACGGTTAAATAGCAAAAGGCCGCAACCCTCACTGTTTGGTCTATTTAGATATTGCGTCTCTGGTTAAACCACTGAAGGCCTAAAAATAATAATTCCTAGAAATGCCTAGAAATGTTATAAATCGTAATGCTTAGAAATGTTATCCATATCGACTTGAAAGAAAACTTTTATCTCCAGTTACATATCTGCCCTGATGATGGACACTGCAATGCTGTCCAAAACGTTGGCTAAAGAAGGAGGTAGCGCAACATGGCATAATACCCCAAAAACAAATCACTAATCACTACAAAACTTTTATCGCTAATTTATATGAGACCTTTTAATTCCTAGGGCCCACTAGACAAGCAAATGATATTTGAATAACTATTTAAGAAAGTTTTTCATATTTGAAAATGTGTGATCAATTTCGTCAAAAGTAAGGAAAAAATTTCTTCGTGTAACATTTTACACGCTTATTAAAGTTTGTCAGGTATATTTTTTAACCCCATTTGTATCCATATTTTAAAGGATTCTATATTCCTTTTAAATGCTTGATTTAGTTTTCAGGTTTCAACGGCATACAGAAAACATAATTAAAAAAAGAAAACAATTAAATCCAATTAAAATCTTTCGTCACGCATACGGATTTTACGTGCTTTTGAATGTTCTTGGAAATTTAAATGCGGGTAATAGTGAGTGGTATGAGAAATACAAAACGGTCACAATTAATTTTATGTTTTTCTTTTATTTGTTTTATTCATGTGTTAATGCCATACAAGTGTTACAACTACCTGAAGCCAAAGGGACTATGGCATCTCTAATTGGGGCATGTTTATGAAGCTGAAAGGAGTGATGAGATTTAGTAAATTTCTCTTGGAATTTCGGAATGCTTACGAAGTATTTTAAATGTGATATATATTTCATATTATTTTAAGTTGTGAAAACTAATACCATTTCAGAAACTAAATAAAATTGTCTTTCCGAAATTTGCATTTTAAATGAACATTGATTTTTTAAATAATTAAAAAATTATATCAAACATAAAGATGTCAACAAAAAAAATTACCGTAACATTTTTATTCTATGTTTGCATAGTTTTGAAACATTCCTTTTGTGTGGGGAATTAGTGAGAAAAATGTCATTTCACTTTTTATAAAACAATCTTTCATTTAAATTAAAATTTTACTCTTAAGTCTACGAAAAAATCGGCCAATTTTTATTCATGGAATTATGTATAAATATTTAAGACAAACTGTGAAAAATAATTAGTTTTCTTTCCAACGATGATCAAATCATGTATCTACGCATTAAAGAAACAAAACCTTATATAATGCGTGGACGCGCGCAGTCAGATCTGTTCTTCGTAGTCTCTAATGGAACATGGTCATCGTGGACAGTAATGTCCTTCCGAGAATCGGTGAATTAATTCGGTGCATGCAAAGTCGTATCTACTCCAAGATTGAACATTCTAATAAAAGGTATAATTATTAGGTATGTTTTTTGTATTTGTCTATTAATATTTATTCATATTTGTGCAGCGCCTTGTGGTGATTATTTTTACAAAAACGACGATTTTTTACAATAACTCCATACGGGAGGCCCTGAAGAAATGATTTCCACTAGGGCCTATTTCATATCTGGGGATGCAGTGTGGAGGGTTTTTTTGATGAGAGGAAGGAGTGAACATGGGTCTTGAAAATACCCATGCTGTAGAAAGGAAGGTAACACAGAGTCCAGAAAATAGTTCCACAACCAAGCTGTTAAAAGAACAAGTCGTAGAAGCGACCCATTCTCATGTGAGAAATATTAATAGTATACAAATGAAGGCTTGCGTTTGGCGTGTTTTCAGATTATGAACTGCGGCCGATGCTATTGAAGTTATCCAATTATTATTATTTTGTATAATAAATTCGTGAATTTAATTTTTTTCGCATTAATACTAGTAGAACTTTTTTCCTCATTAGCCACTGATAACACTGGTCAACACATTTTTTGTCCCTTTAACGAAAGTAGCCAAATCTGACAGGAAATTTCACGCTGATTTCAGATATGTGATTAGTTTTTTTCTATCAAGTCAGGTTTTTATGGGTTTTAAGTTTTACTAAAATGTGTATTAATTCATATTTATTCGTGAGTTATCGTTGATTTTTTGATTTTTTGACCATCCATTCCACTTGGTCATACTGCAAACATGAAAGAGAACTATGACAACATGAAGCTGCTGTTAACAAAAAATAAATATGTGAAATACGAATGGAAAATATGTGGTGATCTAAAAATAATAGGGCTCCTACTAGGATTGCAAGCGGGATACACAAAGTGTTGTTGTTTTCTGTGCAAGTGGGACAACAGAGACAGGAAAAACCCTTATGCCAAGAAGGATTGGCCTACTACAAAGCACCTTAAACTTGGCACGAAGAATGTTTAACATGCTCCCTTAGTAAAATCTCTAGATATCTTACTTTCACCCTTACACGTTAAATTGGGTTAGATGAAAATTTTTGTAAAAGGCTTGTCCATGGATGGAAAAGGCATGATTTACTTAAAGCAAAAGTTTCCTAAGATCAGCGACGCAAAAATTAATGAAGGAATATTCGTGGGATCACAAATAAGGGAGGTCTTGACTGATCCGAATTTTATAACAGTGTTGAGACCAGTCGAGGTAGCCGCTTGGTCAGAATCCAGAATGTTGTCGAGAACTTTCTTGGAAGTCATAGAAGTGAAGACTATATTAGCATTGTGTCTGATATGCTCTTGGCCTATAAAAATATTGCATCCCATGTCACTAAAATACATTTCCTTCACTCTCATTTGAATTTTTTCCCTGAAAATATGGGAGATATCAGTGACGAGCACGCCGAACGATTTCACCAGGATATTGCGGCTATGGAAAAGTGATACCAAGGAAAGTGGAGTCCATCTATGCTAGCAGACTATTGCTGGACCCTGCAGAGAGACTCTCAAGATACTCACAAGCGCAAATCAGAAGCAAAAAAAAATAAATTGAATTAGTTTTGAAATTTTGTTAAGTTAGTACCCGTCATACTATGGAAGAATTATGTAAAAAAACTTTGTTAAATAATTAAAAAACCTGACCTATTAATTTTTTTTTTTGTTTCATTTCGTGTTTATGGATACTAAATACATATAAAAAAATTAGCTATGCTTAAGGGACTGCACTTAAAAAAAATAAATGGCGACCAGTGTAATCTTACGATGTTCATTTATTTCATGACGCAGAATTTTGTCGGCTTTAATTCCCGGCGGTCTGCATTATCCTTTGTGATTTACGGAATGAGAAAAAAACGCAATTAGATACAAAGTACGTCACCTCAGTTGGGCAGGGTTCTAACATAAATTTACTTTGTTCCGAGATATGAGATGCAAAAGTTTTGAAATACGATTTCTCATAATCTATTCACCGATTTCTGATTTTAGTAAGGCGAAGTTAGAACCTTATTCAACTAAAGTGATGAACTACACTTCGCCTTGTAAAAACGATCAACTGTCAGATACAATCAAAATAGCGATTACAAAAAGTTCAAAAATCTTTATGTTTCAACCTTGCCGTGCAATTATCTACGGTAATAAAGGATTTTCCAATAAGAGGTGCTATTTTGAATAGCCCGTTATTTCGGTAGATGTCACTTTTGAAGCTGTCATTTTTTAACATTTGACAAGTAGAAACTACGCTATTAATAAAAAACAACGCATTGAAATTATTAAAATTCACTTGAGTGAATCAAATGCAAATCATCTTGTGTGATGAGGCCCATTTCCACCTCGGTGGCTTCGTCAACAAGCAAAATTGTCGCATCTGAGGCTCGGAAAACCCAAGAGTTATTGTTGAAAAGCCTCTCTATTCTCAACGTAAGACTGTTTGGTGCAGTTTATGGTACGGCGGAGTCATTGGACCTTACTTTTTCGAAAATGAGGCTGGAGCAACAGTTACGGTGAATGGATTGGGCTATCGAGAGATGATTAATAATTTTTTATGGCCTGAATCGGATGGTATTGATCTGGAAAACGTTTCAACAAAACGGCGCTACGTGCCACACAAGCAACGAAACCATTGATCTTTTACGATTGAACATCAAAATAACACCTCTTATTGGAAATCCCTATACAACACAGATAGCTCTGAAAGTTATTTTGGTTAGAGAAATGGTTTTGCATGCAAAGGTAATTTTTTTTAATGTCAGTTAGAACCTTATCCAAATGAGATAACTTGGTTATTAATCGGCACTTACTTAGTGACGCAGGTGGCTTAGATACTTGAGAAGTTTCTGAGATTATTATCTATCCGGTAAAATGTTGCAAAACCCCTTAGGGAATTCAATGAAACTCGAGAAAGACAAAAAAATGCAATGTCACTGAATTTTCAAGACTTTGAAGGTAATTGTTTTTTTCTCTATCAAAGAAATCACCATAACAAAGATGTTTTTCCTATGTTAAAAATCTTTCGGCAGAAAGTTTAAATGACAAATTAAAAATAGAGTAAAACAGAACAACATATCAAATACGTTACCTAATTAATATATCTATCTCTTTTGCTGTCTTTTTTGTCTATTTTTTGTTCTAATTTTTTTTGTATGTACTTTCATTGTATTATGTATATTTTTTAATTGAATTTGGGAGCCACCTTTAGGGTGGAGACCCTTAAAACTTGATTTTTTGCAAAGAGGGCGGTCCGTCTGATTGACAATCTATTATTAACAGACCGATTGACATCTCTAATGCACAAACGCAATGCGGCCATGCTGAGTATGTTCTACAGTTATTTTAATGGAACATGCTCCAAGTAGCTAGCGGCATTGATCCCCGGTGCACGTACGTGAAACTCGAAGTATACAAGTGGAACTTACGTTCACAGTTGAATTTGGCTTGATGAGAACGGGTGGCTTCTTCTACTCGTTTTTGTGTAAGACGGCTCGTATGTGGTACGAGTTACCGGCATCTGTTTTTCCTCCTTCATATAATCCGGGCCTCTTCAAGCCCGCATTAATAAATACCATCTTACAGCCCCTATCTTAAGCCGCCTCACAACGCTGCCCAACCGGGTGGCGACATAACCCGTCTGAGTTTACACTGTACAAACAGGGACTTTTCATAACAAGTGTGTTGTTGGCACTTGCCTGTTAACAATTCTATATTATATGGATATTTGGAATTTATTTAGAAGTAATTAAAAAATATTAAATTAAACAAATCCTTTGTCTTAACAGCCAATTTTATTAATATTTTAAGTAAAATTTATTCAACAGCCGGGTTTGCTTGGCTTAAGCTTCATTAGGGTATAATTTAATAAGCGAAACCGGTTGGTGAATAAATCTTAATAAATTAGTTGTTAAAAACTTGTGCTTAGTTACGCGTACTTGTTGTTAAAAGAGAGAATGTGACGACAAACTCATAAAATCGATTTTTTTTATGTTTATAAATATGGCTGAAGTTGTCAAATTGTATTGATACTTAATATAATATTATTTGTTAAATAAAAGCATTGTTTGGTATGTCAATTACGTTTATTATACAATCATTTTCCTTTAATAATAATAATACAGATGGACGCTTTGGTAACAAGCCGTTCTTTGTTGAGAGTTCGAAATAGAGGAGAAAAATATGGTTTAGTATCATAAAACAAAAGCAAAATAGTTGTACTGGACATTTACGCCAGTGACATCGACTATAAATGCCGCTTTCCTCTCGGGGGTACCTTGGGTAAGGATTTGCAAAGAAACAGAACTTGCGAATGTCGTCGGAGAACTGACTGGTTGTGCCAGTTGTTTGCATATTTATTGAGTTCAAATTCAACACGTGTTAATGTAATTCTTATCTCTAAACAGGATGCATGAGAGCATTAAGGAACCAAGAAAAATAACCCAATATTAATTACTACGGTTAAATCCCATTTGACACATGATACGTGTCCGGTGATAAGCTTCGAAGGGGATTCGGTGTCGTAAAATGTCTGATAACAGTAAATATTCATTTCCTTAATTATTTTAATAATTATTTAAGTACATTGACCTGCTGTCCGGTACAATAGTAATTATCGTATAAAAGGAAATTACTAATATTGCTCTATTGATAAATTAAAGGAATCACAGAGACATGCGATGTTCACATTAATCGTATCGAATCCGTACAGCATCGCTTTTTATGGGGAATTGCTTGGAGATTAGGGCTAGAACTCATACGATGAACTTGAAGTAAAGTTAAATATTTCTTCTTTAGAAAAACGTGGGAAGGATTCTGACCTCATCTGAATTTTCAAAATTTTTAACAGTATGATTGACTCACCTACTTTGTTGCAATTCATCCCTTGCAATAATACCCTTCCCTTGACTCAGAAATAATGATTTGCTTTTCCTCAATCAACACTCCACAAATTACAGATGCCATTCAGCAATGTCCAGAATGGCCACACTTGTCAACTCAAATCAGGACTTGAATTTTTTGGTGTAAACCTTAATGATATTTCTCAGTAATTACGCAAGTATTATTTTATATTGATGTGGCAGAAGTCGTGAACTCCATCAAAACCCTGTTCCTGTCTTGAATTGACATTATCTTTATTGTTTATGTGGTCTATTTTTTTTCATAGCAGTAATTTTATCTTGTATTGAAACACTTTTCCATATATCAACTTAGTGTAATATGTAATGTGTTGTTATTAGACATGGTCCGTTCATTAGAAGACAGTAAAACAAACGATAATCCTTTTATCATTAAATTTTGTAACTTTAACTATATTTTCTACTTAGACACCTTCGCATATCCACAATAACAAAACGAAAAAAAAACTATTCTACTGCAGCTTGTCTAAACGCAAATATATTGGTCAATCTCCTGTACAGCGATTTCAAACTATGGAAAATCAATACTAGGTGATGTTGACATATTAAATGTTAAATTTTATGCATCACATAAAATATGTATTCAAACACTACCCTTAAACCTTCTGTTGAATTTTCGTAAACCTATCTGATTACAGTATTTTGTACATTTGTTTCTTATGTGTATTTTTATTTTTATTATGTTTTTCATGTTTTAAAATTATCTGTCATGGTAAAATTGTACTACCCACATATAAAGAGCTCTCAAAAAAAACCCTTCAAATTTTAAAAACGGCCTACAAGGAAGATGCTTTGGAGAAAACTAAATTTTTGTTGAGGTATTCAAATGAAGAACAAACTCTAAATGGATGACTCCTCTCACATCGAAAAAACAAAGCAGTGTTGTCTTGATGTTTGATCACACTTGAGAAGCTTTTTTGGGGCGAGGTAAATTTGAAGTCTTCCATTGGATTGTTGCTTTGTTTCAGGTTCTTATCCATAGATACACGAATCGTCACCTTTGACCAACTTGGATAAAAAGCTTGGGTCATTTGGAACTGTTCATAAAAACGACGAGCACACAAAACAACAGTCATCAAAAAAATTACACTATCCGAAAGGACAAATTCTCCAGCACAGTGCTTGACATACTGACTAGGGAAAGGTAGCTGTCCACGGCCTTACTACCGGTAGAACCCGGAACAACATCTGTTCGGTTTCTTTTGGGTATTCACTCGTACATTGAATAAACTTTGTGTCGAGAAGTGAGTTAGTTAAGAGCTTCACAGATGCACTCGTAGAGGGCAGTACAAAGAGCTTGCTCGGAAGTCCGTAAGATAGCAGCCAGTGGCCAGTAGTCGCCAGGGCCAACGAGAATGCTCCCAGACAAACTTACTGTTCCCAGATCTCAATTAGCCAGCTTCTAGTTAGGTCGACTATCGAGTCACCATTGTAATACGCGAAGTATTAATAAATCCCTGATTTATCATATGAACCAATTATTTATAATCTCCTTCCACGACGATTTGGAGAACTGTTTGTGAGAACACAGCACTATGTAAATTAATAGGCATGTAAATGCCTTTTTAACGGACGTAAATAAATAATGTTATATCAAGGAAAATCGTCAATTTGGCGATCCTTAAACGGGAATTTTTAACTTCGATAGTAAAAGTTTTCAATGTACCAACTTTAAATTAATATCTATACTTGCAATAAATAAATAAGAATATTTGAAAAGTTTCAACGATGTTTGTATTTTATCATTTTAAAAATGTATAATTATTTATAATTTTCATTTGAATTATCTTTTCTAAAGTATAAAAACCAGTTATAAACATGCTGTACGCAAGCCATAGATTTGTGTAAGTGAGTACCGTGCTCAATTCAACTCTAGTTGCGATACGTATACTTGGTGAGTGTTCTGACGAGCAAAGGAGCAAGGCAACTCTTCTCAAAGGAATGTCGAATTTTGCTAGGAGTAAATAAGATTTCCGACTTGGCATACCTGGCATACGTGAGTGCTATCGATAACTCAAGACCAAAGACTCGAGTCCAATAGACAAATGTTACGGCATCACCAGGGACCTGAATTTTTAAACAAATTTTCAACAAAAAGATAGCGAAACTGGTTTGTTTTTTTTTTATTTTTTAAATGGTGCCATTTTATGGCTATGCATGCTTGTTGAAAACAAGTAAAAATAAATATTTAGAACTAACATAAGTTTCTGGCATTGCCCGAGCTATACGCAGAATTTTTTGAAATCAGATGTGGACACTAATTTTTTTCGTATTTTAAAGGTCAAGTGTTCAAAAATTTCTTCAAGAATTTTGCATAATTTTTTATACTTAAATAATCAATACCTGAATAAACCTCACCCCATGAACCCAGGCACCCCTGCTAAGCACCCAAACGTAGCGAAACAATTAGGGTGACTTATGGCAGAGGTTTTGGCTATCCAACATGGATTTATAATTATGGACAATTAAAAATTTATTTCAATTAATGAAGACAATTTTAGCGATCTTTAAACGAAAATCTTAAACAAAAAAGGTACGGACGTAGTTGACCACATTATTTAATTTCATAAAATCTGTTTTACATTTATAAAATGTGCCTACCCCACGCCACTGGCGAAATCATCACTCCCCGCCACTGGCCATTTTGTTCCCGGCCGCTTGAAAAACTTTGTCTACGAACGGCATCGATACCGCATCGCCGGCTTTCCTGCCGCGTGGATCGATGTCCAGCATTTTTTCTATGTAAAATTTACTAGGAAAAATCAATTTTTAAATATTGCAAATGTTTATATTTTACTTGTTCATCCCCTCGGCGGTAGTCAAATAAACACTATTTTCTATATACTACCGCTGAGGAGATATTAAAAAAGCTGTTTTTCACATATATGTACAACCAATTTTGAACAATATTTTTTACCTTTTTTGCGTGTACAAAAATCCAGGAACCTCGTAGCATAATGAATCTTATCTCTTTCTGAGCGCTATGTTACAGGGGACCTGGGAAAAATACCAACTTAACATGTTTTACAAATTTGATCGCTTTGAGATCATATTTACACATTTATTTACAAACTTTTCTTATTTTTTGTCTTATCTTGGCAAACAAAAAATCTAGTTGTCAAGATACACATTCTTATAACTACTATGCATTTAAACTATGTAATTGTCATTCATGTAAGCCTTCAAAATCTTTTCTAACTCGCAAATTTAAGCGACTACCTTCGACTGTGCTACCGGCAAAATGAATATGCAACATATATATAAAGAACACAATTTTAAACTTTTTTCCACTTGTTTTTATTTGACCGTGACCGGTTTCAGCCTGTTAGGGCCATCTTCAGACTGGTACAATTTTTGTCTTAAACTAGGGTTTATGTACATAGGCAAATTACATTGAGGGGAGGGGTTAACATAATGTAATTTGCCAATGTATATAAACAATGTAATAACAATGTAAATGTAGTAAGTCAATGTAATTTGCCTATGTATATAAACCCTAGTTTAAGACAAAAATTGTACCAGTCTGCCCTAACAGGCTGAAACCGGTCACGGTCAAATAAAAACAAGTGGAAAAAAGTTTAAAATTGTGTTCTTTATATATATTTATAATGGAATTCCACCACGAAATAACAGTTTCAAATATTAGAATATGCAACATTTTTCCGGGGCATATAAACACATATCTGGCGCGGGTACAATCCCCCACCACTTTTGGACTCAAAGCCCAATGTCGGATGCGAGTCATGCTTATTGAATATAAGCAGCCAAATAATAAAATAAAATTAGTTCATCTTTACCACCGAAACCAAGTGTTTTATTTATCTACAAGTGACTCCTGCCCAACATCTGCCTCACCTCGCCAAGTCTTCTGCTCCAAGATCTTCTGGTGTTACCTCCTTAAGACAAGCCAGCCCTCCTCTGGAAAACCGCCAACGCCAGAAGCGAGCAGAGACGACAGCACACCCAGTGCCCAACATTCACCAAGCCTGGGTGCGGGAGGCAGATTTCATCAAATATTTCTACTATCATCATCATCGGCCGTAAAGGAGCATTCTCATCGGTTGAATACACGGTTTGGACCCGGCGCCTAAATCTACAGTCTTGTGCGGACTCCCGTCCAGTACACTGGGTGCAGGTTTAAATGTGACAATATCTTTTTTTGTTTATATTGTCGTTATCCATTAAATATTACCATTTGAGGTTATACTCATTTTTCCAAAATAATAATAATAAAATACTTCCTTTCAACATCCCCTACTACAAAAGAGTTCCGCAATGTACGGACATATAATATACCGTTATTCTGACTCTTGATATTCTACTCGTACTAGTGATAATGTTTGAAAGAGAGAGTACGAAAGCAGTGTGCAATATAGTAGTGAATGAGGAATACTTGAAGCAGGTGGATGGATTTGTGTATTTAGGAAGTATATTTACGAGAGATGAAAAGGCTGGTAGAGATATTGAAAGAAGGGTAAATGCAGGTAACTCCATTTATGGAGGACTGAACTCGGTTGGCGCAAGCAAAAGTTGTCCAAAGAAGCGAAGCTAGTAGTTCACAATGGAGTGATGGTACCTACCATTGTGCATGACAGTAAGGCATGGAACTGACAGAGGAAGGATGAAAGTAGACTGAATGCTGTAGAAATGAGATCCCTTAGATGAATGTGTGGTAAAACCATGTCTGATCATGTGAGAGATGTGGAGGTTCATAAAGAATGCAAGGCTGATGTAAGCGTAATGAGTAAGACTAGATGGTTTGGGCATGTAGAGCGGACGAATGAATAAAGGAGTGTAAAGAGAATATTTGACGTAAATGTGAATGGTAGAAGAAGTCAGAGACACCAAAGAAAGACACGGCATGATCAAGTGAACCAGATACTTGAGTCGGGCCATGTCAAGATTCGGAATGACAGAAGAGTATGTATGAGACGATATGAATCAGGCAAGGAGTTGTTATTTGCTTTTATAAATCGATATTTCGATTTAAAATATTTTTCTGATAGTGCTGCCAAAGGGTGTTACTGCTTTTTTTTCCATTTTCATTGCCCGACCGATCGATATTTGTTAAATTAGCCAGATTGTTAACAAAGTTCACGATCTCCGTCTTAATATGATAGTAATAGGTTCATAATCGTGGGGGTCGGGCGGTTTAAAAATATGTCAGCCACTAATACTGCGGTATTACGGCCGGTACACGGAGTACGCGTAATTATGAGTAACTTTTTATACTAACCTATTCTTATCTCGCCATTTATCTATTATTAGTAAGAGGGTATATGTTCTGGCAGTTCATTAAAATCGCGCTAATGGGGAGTGATATGAATAGTTAGTGCTATGGTTGTCACAGTGGTAAAGAGAGTCGCGTAGATTTAGGGACATGGATATTAAAAACACGTAATATTTGAAGGCAGTCTACGAAATTATTCAGTAATTTAAAAAGCATAGGAATATCGTTAACAGTTCTTCAAGTAGAAAGACGGGGTATTTTCATATTAGACATTTATGTTTTATATCAGATATCAATTACAAGTTCCCTTCAACAAATACTGAACGTTTCTAAGAAATTTTCTTCGTACTTTTTCCGTATTGTATTATATTCTTATTTTGATAATTCACTACCTAATCCTACAATTATAATATCCTGTGATTATTCACGGGTCTCCATAAATGAATACAAATACGTTCTCAATCACAATTCTTGACCGCAAGCGCATTTGATCTGTCTGGTTTGATATTTCTAACACGGATCGCCTCCCTTTTCTCCTACCTCCCATCTGGTATCTGGTACGCCACCCCGGTACGTTCAGCGGCGTCGTAACCATGGCAATCGGCGCCCGTCGCGTCGTTGCCAAGGCGACGTCGCGATTCCCGGGGAAGGGAGAGAAAGGGTGGGGTCCGGTGAATCGGGTTAATCAGAACAGAGATAAATTGTTCCGAGTTTATTATAATTGGAGTTGGATTCTTTAAAACAGTATTTTTTAATTATGGTCGTTGATTTTTAAAGCTTTACAAACCAGTTTCGCATGAACATACAATGAAGTGACTTTGACAGTAAATGCGATGTTTCAGGGTGCTTAGTTGTGATGGAAATACGCTTAAATGTTCTTGTGTAAATGCACCTAACTGTCCGGAGCCAGTAAGTCTACGGCAACCCCATTTGGGGCGTATCGCAGTGGCAGGTCGTGACTTTTGAGTGTACTAGAGTGTTAATATTTAAAAATTACATTTTTGATTTTGTAGCCGAAAAAGTTTTCTTTATCGAAAATTTGGTTTTGCTGTATGAATGAAGAATTTCAGGAAATCGGTGCAGTGCATTTTCAAACTGAAATTTCCTGAAAATCTTTCAACCAAAACCCATTTTTCGAAAAAATATCGTTTCGGACTAAACAACATCAATAATGTCGTATTTTTCAATCTTAGCACTCTATCACACTTAAGTCACGAGCCGCCAAAAATTATGAGGCTAAACGGGGAGGGAGTGATATGGAAATAGGTTAGTTATTACCTAGCAATTCAGATCAGGTCATCAAACACTAATTATGCCATTTTAAGCAACGTTCCGGTTATGAATGGTGATCTTTCACAAGGGCGATTATGCTACTATTTTTACCTATTGTGAGATCATGCAAATAAATGACATTGCTACGTTTGGTGACTTAGCAGGGGTCCTGGGTTTATCGGGTGACGTGTTTCCAAGATGCACCTGTACACCAGCTGCGTGGTGTGCCAGATTGAGAGAGACTGGCTTGGAGAGATCCTTTGACCTCTCCAACTGGTCTGTTTTGACCCATCGCCTTGCGCTGCAGTGGGAGAGGTAGATTAATTACGCCCGTCACTCCTGAACACACTGATCCCTAGATTCCTACCCAACCCTCATACCTATCCTGGAACTTATTTCCCTTCATTTATTTTAAAAAAAGACCCCCCACATAGCATCCCAAAATATAACATAGGACCTGAGGGAAATTATTTTCCTCAGGGTTAATGTAAAAAAAGCTATTAGAGCACATCACACATAAGCACATACTTCCCCACAATCTTCACACATCTGCCCTGATGTTGGACACTGTAATGCTATCCGAAATGTTGACTAAAGAATGAAGTAGCGCAAACACGGAATAACACCCCAAAATAAATCACACCAACCTTACAACGTACTTAAATGAAAACAATTATTTATTTTTATAACTTAATAAGTAAAACCTCAAATTGTAATATTTAATCTTTGAAGACTGAACATTAACGACTCGATTGCATTAATTTTGGATAGAATCTTGCAATCATACAAACAGATAAAAAGCCAGTAAAATTTTGCGTTAATATTATGAACATAATGTTGGCAGCTTCCAGTCGAAGTAAGAAACAGTTTAAAATGACGTAATATGATATGGTCGAATTAGCTCAGTAGTCAGAGCACTTCCCCGGCTAGAAGAGGTCCTGGGTTCAATTCCTAGATGCGACTGAATCTTCTGTCAATTTTATCTTAATACTTATTAATATATATATTTCTAATATTATTATTTTCATGTCTACTTGCTTTCTAATCTGAACATAACTGGTTTATTTTTTATTTATCACTAAATGTAAAATTAATATTTATAACTGTATTTTTTCCTGAATAAACATGAGTTCTTATAGGTATAGTTTTGAGGTTGATTTTTAAAGATTTACAAACCGGTTTCGCGAGTGACTGTGACAGTAAATGCGTCGTTTCAAGGTGATAGTTATGGTGGTAGTGCGTTTAGATGTGCATGTGTAAATATCGCACCAGATTCCTAACTGTCCGGAGCCAGTAAGTCTACGGCATCCGCATTTAGGGTGTATCGCAGTGGCGGTTCATGAATTTGCGTGTACTGTGCAAATATCACCATTTAATGATATGGTCGCAAAACGAAAGCTTATAAAATCTGGCATTCTCATTTATCATTAAATATGGAATGTATTGTATTGTACTAACCCCGCTTACATTCTGGAATAAATTAATATTATTTTTACCACCGCAATATGAAAAATTTTATAACTTATCAAGTTTGGTGGGAATTTATTTTGTTAGGTTAGGTTGGGTTATGTTAGGTTAGATCGAGGTTTTTTATTTTAGATCCATACAGGAGGACCTGAAGAAAATAATTATCCCTATGTCAACTTAGGGAATACTGTGCGAAGGGTTTTCTTTAAGGAAAGGGAGGAGAGGAATACCTGTGAGGAAAAAGGTATTAAGAGGTGGGTAGGAATCTGGGGGTCAGTCATTCTTCCAACTCCTGTACAAGGCAGTGGGTTCCAAAAAAAATTTTATTTTTGAGGATTTATTATAAAACATCTATTTTTAAATGTCGTTTAAAACTTAAAATACAAAAAATGTTTGATTGAGGAGTGTTCCTTCCTTCCCGAAGACTGGAGTCAACCGCGCTAACAACCTCGCCAAATGCCGATAGGGTAAAACCGACATTTATTTCGTATATTATGCCCCCGCATTCCAAATTTGTACTGATTTATAACAATTTTTTCTTGAACACTTTAAGTTTTTAAGTTCCTGAAAAATATATATAAATGATTTTTGAAGAAAATATGTATAAATTTGTAATGCTGAAACGGTAACTATATGAAATTCCCTCGATAAAAAAATCGCAAAGTAAGCTCCGAAAATTTTTATCCGCGTTTTGTTCTGTTATTTAATATATTATAGACATGAAAAATTCACAGTGTATCTTTAAATGCAACTAAGCATTTTTCAAGAGATTTTTGCTCTATTTCAAACAAATCGTGTTTTATAAAATATTTTCCCCATTTTCTCTTAATTATTACCGTTTATTAATATTAGCGCGCTCCCTCTAACATTCGTATTTTAATATCTCCCTTTCAAACCATCTTTGAACGCTTACTACTTCTAAGGTCTTAAACAAAGTTCTGAATTTAAAAAAAAAAACGCTTTCCAAGACCTTTAATGTTTGTACATGTTTGAGTACATCTCTTTGTGGTTGTTCATAATCACAATATAATCAGATTAATTGTTTTAAACCACTTTATTAAATAATTATTGCCATACAAACCTAAATATTGAACTTTTGGAGTAGGAGATCAACTAAGGTTTTTTGTTTTTTTTTTTTTTTTTTTTTAATTTATTTATTTCATCAAAAAATTACAGAATGTATATAATATATCATTAGTAAGTTGTATAATTACATGTCAGTTAGAAACAATGAAATTGTTGAAAGAATAATGTTACAATAATACGGCAGTTTCTAATATAAGAAAAAATATATATGAATTTAAGAGTGTTATATAGAAATGGCATAATATACTATATTTTAGGTTGTGCATAACCTGCCTCACTAGGCGAACCTGTATTGAGGCAGAATTTTTAGTTAATTATTTCTCCATTTTGTCTATGGTTTGCTAATATGTAAATATTTAATATGGGTTCCCATACAGCAATCCATTATTTTAGGTTACATTATTGTTTACATATTGAAGATACAGATAGAATAAGTTTAAACACAATACATACTATAATAACTCACTGTGACAAGGCATTTGGTTACTTTTCATTATTGTTTGCATTTACACAATACGTATATAGTAAGTTTTAGCACCGTACATACTGCAATAACTGTCAATGACAGGGCGTTTGGGTGAGGGCACCAGTGTAGGCTCGATCATTTGAATAAATCCAAATTTTAACATTTTTTTTAAACTCTTTCCGTGTTTGTTTTTCTTTAATATTTTCCGGGAGCATGTTGAAGATCTTTGTGGCAAAGTAGCCAAAGCTACGTTGACCAAAGGTGGAAGAAAGTGCTGGAACTTGCAACATGTCTTTGTTCGAATTACGCGTAAATCTAAAGTTAGTTTTTTTTCGTAAAGCACGTGTTTGTTTTTAAAGAGATGCATGAGGATAGTTTTTACATAGATCTGTCGAACATCAAATACTCTCATTATGTTTGTTAGAAAATAGAGTTTAGTGTAGCTTTGCATAGATGTCGCTATATGTAGATACTCACCTTTCCAACAGACTGTTAAAAGTTAATAAATAAGTTGATGTTTATGTTAGGATAGTTTTTCATAGATGTCGCCATAGATTCTTCCCTGTTAAAGGTTATAAATAGGTTGATTTATCATTTTTATGTCTCTTCTGCAATAAACATTTCTGGCGAAATAAGTGGGTTTATATTTCTACCTTGATCCAAAATTATACATTGGACCTTCGTGCCGCATCCGTATTATCGATTGAATCGCGGATGATAAAAGAACCAGCAAACATCTTCAACATCCAACATCAGAGGGGATCTTCAGAAAAACGGGCAAGTGACCATATCCCATATACCTACCTTATTTTCCCAGGCAGGAGAGCATGATTTATTACACAGCCGTATTTCTTTGTTTGTTTTAAAATTGAATCGGGCTGATTGTTACCAAGTGTTGTTTGAATTGATTTCATACCCATCATCGAAATTGTAGTAAGCAATAATAATTGTTACAACAATATAAAAAGAAGTTAGAATACAAAGCAAGTATTTTAAATTTCTTAAAAGATTTATTACGAGCGGTTATATTTGAAAATCCGTTAGTTTAAATTTCGAAAGTTACCGCGAGTCGGTAAAAACACCAACCCAGCCGCGAAGCAAGCTGACGCATGCGCGGTGGAGATTGTGGAGAGAATAACAATAGTGTCAAATTGTTTTCTTTTTGACAGCCATCGAGCTGTTGCATTTATAAAATTCAGATAAAATTCATTGTTTATCGGTTAATTAGTAAAGTTCTGTGATCAAGGACAGTGCACGTGTAGTGATTGATTACAAGTGATTATCATTTGACAATACGTTCTGTGAATACCTCCTTTCTTGATATTTAAAAATGGATCTCAAAACTTTGATTAACCAGCGTGGAATTTGCAAGGCGAAATTAACTAGGTTCAATGAATATATAAACGGTGATAATTTGTCGCAATCTGAAATTGAAGTCAGATTGAAGAAACTTGAACCAATTTTAGACACCTTCGACTCATTACAAGATAACATAGAAGCAATTTCGCCGGAAGAATTAACCAAAACAGAAAGGCAAGCATTTGAAAATTTATATTATAATCTTGTTGCTAAGGCTAAAGATAAATTGTTAAATAAAGTTCAGAATACAACATCACATAACATACGTTTGCCTATACTTGAGTTGCCAAAATTTAATGGGAGTTACGAAAAATGGTTGAATTTTCGGGATACTTTTGTTGCTTTAGTTGAAAATAATCCATCTTTAGAAGTTATTCAAAAATTGTATTATCTGCGATCATGCCTCGAAGGTGACGCAGCTAAATTATTAACCTCACTTCCAAATAACCAGGAGAACTATCATACTGCATGGGAGATGTTAACTTCTCGCTATCAAAATATGAAAATTATTATACATAAGCACGTTGAAGCATTATTCAAATTGCCTGAAATAAAATTTGAAAATTCCGTAGCATTAAGGAATCTTATCGATGAATCCGAATTACATTTAAAATCGTTAAATAAGTTAAATATACCCACCGAAAATTGGGATATCATGTTAATATATTTATTGTCGCGAAAACTAGATAGTGAAACTCGACATCATTGGGAAGTATTTGCCACAAAAGAGAATCTACCCACATATAAAGAGTTTATAAAATATTTATCAGATCGAGTTCAGATTTTAGAATTTGCTGGGATTACTGAAGGAAAATTTAATCAAAATAAAACTTTTCCTTTCAAATACCGAAAAGAAGCTATGATTTCTTTAACGCCTCAAATGACAAAATGTATTATTTGCAAGGGCGATCATAAGGTTTATAATTGTAAAAAATTTTTAATATTAAATACTAAGGATAGAATTATAAAGATACGTCAAGTAAATGCGTGTTTGAAATGTTTGTGCTTAGGTCATAAGCTAAAAGAATGTAAAAGTAAATACAATTGTCGTATATGCGAAAATAACTCGCACAATACTTTGTTGCATTTAAAAAAGGAAACAGATAATTCGAAGTCTCAGGATAGGGATTCACCATCAACATCAAATAATGAACCTTTAGTTACAAATCACTCTACGAAAATATCTAATAGTTTTGTTTTGTTATCTACCGCCGTTATTAAAGTGTTGAATAATAACGGAAATTTGATTAAGGCTAGAGTTTTATTGGATAGTGGTTCTCAGTCCAATTTTATAACAGAAGAATTTGCAACAAGGTTGCAATTAAAACCCAAAAGGGCAAACATACCGATTACCGGATTCCAAAACAAAATATTGAATATTAAAAATAGCATAAATTTAAGAATTTTCTCGAACTATTCACCGTATGAAAGAGACATAGAATGTCTCGTTTTGAAAGAGGTAACAAGTCATCTGCCGCAAATTTCTTTTCAGAGAAAGGATGCTAACATACCTGATGGTCTTCAGTTAGCGGATCCTGCCTTCTATGAAACAAGCTCCATAGATATGCTACTAGGAGCGGAAACCTTTTGGGAAATTATGAAGCAAGATCAACTTCGAAATGGAGACTCAGGACCCATATTACAGAGAACTGAATTCGGATGGCTGGTGTCAGGACCCATCGTCACAACAAAAATAAAAAGGCCAGTAAAATCTTGTCAACTATCATTAAATATAATCCATAAACAGATTGAAAACTTCTGGAAATTAGAAGAATTCCAACCGGTGAAGCACCGGAGCCATGAGGAGCGAGCGTGCGAGGAGATTTTCAAGGACACGTATAAAAGGAATGACAATGGTCGTTTCATGGTAAGCTTACCACAGCGCCCCTGTGTTAAACAGTTGGGAGAAACGCTGCCTATGGCGGAAAAAAGACTTTGCAATTTGCAAAGGAAATTTTCTTCAAATCCTGACCTGATGAAAAAATATAAAGAATTCATGCAAGAATATATAGACTTGGGTCACATGACCCGGTGCGAAGCACCTTCTAATGAAGATTGTTATTTTTATTTGCCACATCATGCAGTATTGAAAGAATCAAGCACTACCACTAAGACTCGAGTGGTATTTGACGGTTCAGCAAAATCATCCAATGGTATATCGTTAAACGATGCTCTCATGATAGGACCTGTTTTACAGAAAGATTTAGCCGCACAATTGATATGTTTCAGAAAACACCGGTACGCGATAACAGCCGACATTGAGAAAATGTACAGGCAAATATTGGTGCGACCCGAAGTATGGAAAAATTTCCCGGAGGAGGAAATTCAGCATTATCGACTTAACACCGTTACCTACGGTCTGGGGCCGTCATCATTTTTAGCAACTAGATGCCTCCAGCAGCTGGGAAATGAAAATATATCATCAAACCACAAGGTCAGTCAGATTATAAAGAATAATTTTTATGTGGATGATTTAATTACTGGAGATGAAACTGAAGAAAACTGTTTAATAATTAAAGAACAACTAATATCAACCATGGCATCCGCTGGGATGAACTTAAGGAAATGGCGGTCGAATTTGCCCTCGTTATGTTCGAAGGAAAAAAGCATGTCAGATATGATTATTAGCACAGATTCAAATGACAACAAAATATTAGGCCTGTCTTGGAACAATCAGCAGGATAATTTCTTATACACAGTGAAGTTATTAAAAAATCCAATTAATAGCAAACGACAAATGCTGTCATGCATTGCGTCCATATTTGACCCGTTAGGATTAATAGGTCCTGTTACTGTTATTGCTAAATTATTGATGCAAAAATTGTGGCAGGCAAAGGTTCAATGGGATGAGCCTATTCCATATGATATGTTGAAGACATGGGAAGCATATGTGAATGAACTGCCTCAATTAAATAATTTAAGAATAGGTAGAAAGATAATATGTCAAGATCATGTAAATTTACAGCTACATGGATTTTGTGACGCCTCAGAAAAGACATATTCGTCCTGTGTTTATATGGTGTCTACTGACAAATTGGGTAAGAAGTACTCCAATTTGATAATGTCCAAATCACGGGTAGCGCCTTTGAAAAGTGTTTCTCTACCCAAGTTAGAATTATGTGGAGCCGTATTACTGACAAGACTAGTGAATTACATTAAAGATGCTCTATGTACTCCGGATATACCTACTACATACTGGTGTGATTCCCAAATAGTACTGTGCTGGATCAGGGATCAGCCAGTAAGATGGAACACTTTCGTTGCTAATAGAGTGGCGGAAATCCAGGAAACCAGTCAGCCGGAGCAATGGAACCATGTACGGTCGGAAGACAATGCAGCAGACGTGCTTTCCAGAGGAATCTGCGTTTCACAGTTATTAATTTCCAGCATTTGGTGGCATGGTCCAGATTGGCTGACGTTGGATTCAGAGTGCTGGCCAAATTCCAACTCATTTTGTATTGATCCACCAGAGATCAAAACAAGCTCGGCACTGTTGTCTGCTGTGAAACAGGACTGGGACATTTTTGATAGATATTCCAATTTTTCCAAATTACAGAGAGTAACAGCATACATTAATAGATTTATTTTTAATTGTAGAAACCCTTCGCAGCGCCGCTATAGTAAATTGACAGTTAGTGAGTTGGAAAATTCAGTAAACAAATTAATATCTCGGGCGCAATCATACTGTTTCAGAGACGAAATTCTAGCTTTAAATAATGGAGGTAATATACCTAGGAATAGTGCACTAAAGTCATTAGATCCTTTTATTGAAAGGGATCTAATTCGTGTGGGGGGAAGGCTCTCCAAAGGTAAAATGGTAACCGAAGGCCAGCAGCACCCAATTTTGTTACCTTCGCATCATAAATTAACAGAGCTAATTGTAAAACACTATCATTACTTGAACTTACACTCGGGAACGCAGTCATTATTGGCGTTGATTAGAATGAAATTTTGGCCGATTAAGGGGAGGAATGTTGTAAAAAAAATAATAAAAAAATGTATAATTTGTTATAGATGTAATCCCAAATCCGAACAGCAGTTGATGGCCGACCTACCAGCTGAAAGAATAACTGAATGTAGGCCATTTCAGATAACAGGAGTGGACTACTGTGGACCAATATTAATAAAGTCGGGTATTCACAGAAAATCACATAGCATTAAATCATATATTTGCTTGTTCGTATGCATGGTCACTAAAGCCGTGCACTTAGAAGCTGTGCTGTCCTTGAGCGCAGAGAGTTTTTTAAACTCTTTGAAACGGTTTATCTCGCGTCGTGGTAGACCAAGCAAAATGTTCTCGGACAATGCAACCAATTTTAAAGCGGCTAATAATGAACTAAGAGAAATTTATAATTTTTTAAATATGTCTAATGATAAAATTGATAATTATTTATCCACATTAGGAATACAATGGCAATTTATACCAGCTCGTGCGCCGAACTTTGGGGGGCTCTGGGAGGCTGGGATAAAGTCAGTTAAGCATCACTTAAAAAGAATAACCAGTATCGCTTCATTAACTTATGAAGAGATTAATACGGTGTTGTGTCAAATTGAATCTTGCTTAAACTCCAGGCCACTGTCTCCCTTATCAAATGATCCTTATGACCTTAATCCCTTGACTCCTGGTCACTTTCTAATAGGAACTAGTTTGGCGGCGATTCCAGAACAAAATTTGGAACATATCGCATTCAATCGATTAAACAATTACCAAAAACTAATACAGATTGTACAATTTTTTTGGTCGAGGTGGCGGAAGGAGTACTTAGCAGAACTTCAAACCAGAAGCAAATGGACCAATAGGAATCAAAGGCAGATGCGGTCTGGCGACATGGTCGTAATAAAGGAGGACAACGTCCCTTCTTGCTACTGGAGACTGGGACGTGTGAGCGCCGTTCATCCTGGCGCTGATGGAAGAGTTCGCGTGGCGACCATCATCACGTCGAAAGGCATCATCCAGAGGGCCATTTCCAAGATCTGTCTGTTGCCAATAGATGACAACGAGGAGCTGAAAATGTCGACACCCCCACCCAACGGACCAGACGCTGAGTAAGCGCAAAATAAAAAAAAAGGTTTTGTGCAAAACAATATAAAAAGTTTCGTGATAAGAACATTATAAAATTTTTGTGTATTATCATAAATAAAAAATAATAATAATAAATTAAAAGAAGAAAAGGAAGAAATAATAATAAATAAAAGGTAAAAACAATGCATAAAAAAGTGGATAACAATAAAACTTGCGAGTTTGATAAAAAATATACAAAATAAAAAAAGGATTGTAGATCCGTATATACCAAGAAAAAAATGAACGCTTATAAACCGAGATAGCCTGCTGGCTATATGTAATTTCAAACTACACAAATACATCTGAAGAAACTAATTATAAATGTGGTAATGAACTATAGAAAAACACAAACCCTTAAGAAGGATGACCAGGAAACCAGCGCTCCATGTTGTGTTGTCTATATTATTTGTTTTATGTTTGATTATTGTTATGATTTCTGTTAGAACAAGGTTATTGGAATTATCTTAGTTGTTAAATTATAGTATAGAATAGCTTAGTGAATTGCATGAATTTGATTTGAACGAAAGTAATAATTTTAATCTCATAATTAATTTGTATAATTTTAGTTAGTTTGAAATTGTCATTTCGTTTTTAGAGTAGTCTTACGTTTAAACTTATGCTTAGAAATAGGTTACCTATTATTTCAAATATTTATTGTTAATCAATTTTTTTAGTATTAACAGTTATAGTTAATAATTACTATTTTTGTTTCTTCCAAATTAATTTTGGCATATATGTAGATATTTAGCTGCTTAATTTTTATTCTTATATTTTGGGGTTTGTTTCAGAAAAAATGACCTCCAATCCTTTTTTTCGGGGGGAGTTTATGTTAGAAAATAGAGTTTAGTGTAGCTTTGCATAGATGTCGCTATATGTAGATACTCACCTTTCCAACAGACTGTTAAAAGTTAATAAATAAGTTGATGTTTATGTTAGGATAGTTTTTCATAGATGTCGCCATAGATTCTTCCCTGTTAAAGGTTATAAATAGGTTGATTTATCATTTTTATGTCTCTTCTGCAATAAACATTTCTGGCGAAATAAGTGGGTTTATATTTCTACCTTGATCCAAAATTATACAATGTTGAAAATTAAGTTACTGTTTGCAGTTTGAGGAAGTTTGAGAATTATTTTCATAATTGTTTTCTGCGCCTTTTCAACAGGATCTAGAGCTGGTAAAGTACCCCCTCCCCATGCAATGATACCATACTCAATGATAGATTGGGTAAGTGCAAAATAAATCGTTTTTAGAATTTGTAAGTTAAGGAAGTTCCTTACGGATCTGAAGAAATGTATTGTTTTCCTAATTTTATTCGCAATGATCTGAGTATGTATATTCCATTTGAGGTATGGGTCAATGGTGAGGCCGAGGTACTTCATCTGTGGAGTTCGCTCTATACAGGGGCACTCATTGCATACATTGGAATTCGTACAGTTATGTATTTTTATGGAGTAATCATCATTAGGTTGGCCTGCAGTATTGCTGCTTGAAGTGATATATTTTGTTTTTTTCGTGTTAAGGGTAAGCGTGTTTATATCTTACCATTTTTTAACTAAGTTAATATTTTTTTCAGCTTTTTTAAATACAGTTGACCAATTGTTGCCTTCAAACAGTAAGACAGTATCGTCGGCAAAGCTAACAATGCTTCCCTCAATTTCAAGGTTGCAAAAGTTGTTTATATACAGTAAGAACAGAGTTGGTCCCAATACGCTTCCTTGTGGAATTCCATAGTCAGTTGGAGCGCCGGTTACTGAGGGTATTATGTATTTTAACCTGTTGTTTTGCTTCCATTTAGGTAGCTTTTAAAGAAGTTTAGCTCTTTGTCCGTGATGCCGATTTTTTCAAGTTTTTTAATTAGTTTAAAGTGTGATATTGTATCAAAAGCCTTAGAGAGGTCTAAAAAGATTAAAATACATTTATTTCCTTTATCAAGGCTTTTTACAATGAAGTCTGTCACCCTGGCAATGGCATCTGAGGTACTTTTGTTTTTTTGAAAACCATATTGATTTTTTGAAAGTATTTTATGGCTCTCGATGAATTTTAAAAGTTGTGTATTAATAAGGTTTTCAAAAACTTTAGACAAGCTATTCAGTAAAGTAATTGGTCTATAGTTATTGATATCTGACTTGTTTCCAGATTTGTAGATGGGAATTACGATACTTTGTTTTAGGTTAGAGGGGAAGTAGGCCTGTGTAATACTTAGGTTTATAAGGTATTCTAGTGGCAATGTAATCTCCGAAGACAGCGTTTTAAGGATTTTGGTTGAAATTTCGTCTGGTCCAGCAGAAGAAGTGTTTTTTAGAGAATTAATTGTTTTTAGAATTTCTTCCTGTGACACAGTTTGGAATAGAAATTTTATATTTATGTTATTTGTTTGAACCACTGTATCGGTAGATTGGGTGATTCCGCTCTTGGCAATTTGAGAAGCAAGATTTGGACCGATATTAATAAAAAAATTGTTTACATGATCAGCAACGAGCTTAGGATTTTTTGTGGTTTCAACAATATGTCCATCAATAGAAAGTTTAGTTATGCTCTGTTTCTCTTTCGTAGTTTGCGAGTTTGTGGCTTCTCTAAGTATTTCCCATATTTTTTTGGGATTATTGTTACTTTCTTTAATTCTTTCTGAGTAGTAAATTTCTTATGCTTTTCTGATGACGTTACAGCACATGTTTCTATATTTTTTATAATAGTTGAATGTTAGTTGGTCATACGGATTTTCTTTGGTTTTTTTTGTATAGCGTGTTTCTTTTGTGAATGCAATTTATAATGGAGTGGTTAATCCATAGTTTCAAGGGTTTCAATTTGTTACTTATATTTTTGTTCATCGTCAGGGTATGGTGGTGTAATTCGTTTTTAAAATAGTCAATAAAGTATATCCATGCGTCCTCCGATTGTTTAATTTGGAAGAGTTCTTGCCATGATTTGTTCTTTAAATTGGTTATTATATTTTGAAAGTTGATTTTATTGTATGCTAAAGGCAGGCTACATTTATTTATTTGGATAGCTGTTTGTAGTGTAAAGATAGTTGAATAATGGTCCGTGATAGTTGATTTGTAGACGATACTTTTAGATGGTTTTTTTGACTTTACCATAATGTGGTCAATGCATGATATAGATCCATTTTTCGTTCTTGTTGGTGAGTTAACGGTACTCACTAATCCATGAAATTCTAGCATGTTGATATAGTCTTGGCTTTGGTGGTGTTGGTTGCTCGGTAGTATGTTAATATTTAGATCGCCCATTATTATGATATTTTTGGTATTGGAAAGATTTGAAAGTGTGCAACTAAGACTGTTTAGAAATGGCGTGATGTTACGAGTCGATGGCGAGCGGTATATAACGAGGATAACTGTATCATTGTTGTATTCTATTTGTGTGCAACTTGCATCCTGAATTTTCAGTTCGGTTACTGTGAAGTTTTGATTATTTTTTGTGTAAACAACAATCCCATCGTTCTGATTATCAAACGTAGTTGAATTGTGTGATGTGTAATTTTTTTATGATTTTAGGTGTATATGTGTTTGACAACCAGCACTCGGTCAGAATGATTATGTCGAAAGCAATATCTATGTGGTGAAGTTGAATTAAGAGTTCGTCAAAGTTTTTATTTATAGATCTTATGTTTTGGTGCATAATTTTTGTATTGGCAGAGTTTCCAATCAGGCGTTTACACATATTAGTATCTGAAGTTGCGTAAGAAAGGTTTTGGTTGTGTACTTCCTCATCAAAAAATTCCATTGAGAAAGGCATGTTGATATAATAATTATACGAAAATTAAAAAAAATAGTGTATATGTTTAAGGGAGCTCCACTGTCCGTGGCAGTTACCGGGAGTTTCACCCTAGTTGCAGATAGAGAATGACCGAAGTGGATAATTATTGTTGTAGTTCGAAACAATAAATGTAAAGTTTCTCCTTACCGTTTGATTATGAAGGGTGATCGGGCCAATAACTAACCGACGTTGGAGCTCTCCAGAAGCACCTAAACCATTTTTAACAGAACATCAGCGTGTTTAATGTAGATGATTTTTTCTCCTTCTTTTTTTCTAATCATAATTTTTTAATCTTTGTACCACACATAATTATATCCCCTTTCTTTCGCCTTTGATTTTGCTCTCCATAGAAGGTCTTTGTAATGAGGACTGAGAATTTCGCTGATGTAGATTCGTTGACTTTCTGGATTCTGCGTGGTGGCTGAGCTTAAAAGTTTCCTGTTTGTAAGAAGTTGGTATCTCTTTTGTCTATTGTTTAGTTTAATATGTATTTTTGGGGGGACTCCCGGTCGTTTATCAGGTATCCTCCTCACTTTCACTATATCTTCTCCTTTTATATCCACTCCTGCAATTGAAGCCACCCGTTTTATAGCATCAGAGGGCTGCTCGTCATTTTTTGGAATGAGGCCGGCAAACTCCAGTGAATCTTCTAGTGATCTTTGATCAACTTCCGCCAATCTAACTTCCAGACACTTTATTTGTTTGTCCTTTTCCACGAGTGTATTCCTTAGAGACTCTACTTCGGAAACCAATTTAGTGATGGTTTCCATTTTAGCAATTAGATCGTCATATTGACGGCTGATGAAATCTCTCGAGTGTTTAATCTCTAAGTTTTCATCGTCAATTTTTTTTATAATTGCCGATTTAAAAGCTTCCAGTTTTGTTACCATTTTTTTTTCCATTTTCTCCATAAGTATGTCAATTTGTGAAGATACATCTGTAGCCAAGCTCGTTGTCGCGGGCATTTGTCCTTTGCTTCGAAGGTTTTTGTCGGCAGACATTTCTTGTTGTTGTGCTCTTTGTAGTAGGAAAGGTTGAAAACTGGCTCTACTACATGTGGATTCGCTGCGTTATCTGTGTTGTTATTGTGGCTGAGTGACGTTTGTTTTGAAATGTCAGCATGAAGTGTTAGGACACTATAAACTCATAGATCACTCTGGTTTCGTGCTACCGTTTGAATAACGGATCACTTGTAAGGTATTTTTTTAGTTCGGTTTAAGTTTTGGCACTGTTATCAATAAAAAAATTGTGGATAGAACTTCAACTGTACTTTTCGATGTGTGTCCATAGACACACATCGAAAAAAAGGTGAAGCGGTAATTAGGCGAACAGAGCGGTTTACTGAAAATACATCCAAAATAAGATTATAGGTTAAGTTTAATTGGTTATTCAATATAATAGAATTATTGTTCAGGGATTTTGTGATTTCAAGTATGGGCTTATGAGTAATTGGAGTTATTACGTTGAAGAATTTGAACTCCTGTGTCCTTATTAAAAGTATGATTGGTGGATTTGAAATGATTGGCAAACTTTGAAAAATTATTGTTATTCAAACATTGTAAGTTTAAATATTAGTATCATTTATTTATTTATTTATATATATATACGCCTAAAAAGGCTTTTTTACATAGAAGTAATACATGATGCAGTACAATAAGAGAATATGTATTATACAGGAGATATTGACAGTAAATAGATGTAATCCATTTTAAAGAAGGAAAAAAATAACATAAAGTAAAAAAGAAATTACAACAACATTACATATAAAACAAATCATTAAAACTAATTTACCAAAGCTACTCTAATTTGTAGGATTCAACAAAGTGTTGATGTAGATTATGCTTAATTCTATATATGGAGTCAATAAATAAATCAATAACACCCCCATACTTGTTGCCCAGATCATGCATCCTAATGGTCAGTGAGTGTGTCTGATAGTTGGTCGAGTATGTATTACAGAAGATTGTTATATTTTGCCTTGTATTCCTAGTCGGCACATGTAGTTTAATAGTGGCAAGGATGGCAGGACTGTCAATTAAGTTGTTAATGACTCTGTGTAACACAACCAGGTCTGAAATAATTCTCCTGTCAGACAGTGTTATTAGATGCAATTGATTCATCAAACTGACATAATTAATGTAATCAATAGGAATTCCGAGCTTAAAATTTACGTACTTAAGAAATTTGTGCTGAACTCTTTCTATATTATTGGAGTGAACTTTATATAAAGGGGACCAAATAGGTGAATTATACTCCAATTGACTTCTGACTAATGAAGTATAGAGGGTTCTCATACAATCTATGGACTTAAAATCGGTTAAAGTTCTGCAAAGGAAGCCAAGCATCTTTAAAGCCTTATTAGTTATATAGTTGATGTGTTCAATGAATGACAAGTTTTCAACGAATATTACACCCAAGTCACGAATATGTGATACTGGTATTAATTTAATATTATTTAATGTATATTCATGTAATATAATGTATCATGAAATACTAATAAATTACTTCTTCAATGATATATTTTTTTAATCTAACTGTACAAAAATCATATTTATCTTATATAAACATATTGGTTATTTATATAATGTATATATTCTGGTTGTTCAAATAGAGAAAAAAATAACATGAAGAATTAAATAAATTGGTTTAAAACAAATTTACGTGTTTTTATTGTTATTATAATTCATTTTATTATAAACGCGTGCAACTAGAATTGGCTCTACATTGAACTTTGTGGCGGTACATATTAAAACTTCTTTTGTTCAAAGAAACTATTTATATCAGGCACCACTTATGTTTAGTATTCTTTAAAATCATGTTAAGTCTACCAATCCTTTAATTAAATTTAAAAAGTTAATTATCTTGTTTTTAGTGACAGAAGATTGTCTTTATACTTATTCATCCTTGTCCCTTCTTAAATAATAATATTTTATATAAGTCCCATTTGCTAAAAACTGAATATTACCGTAGCTGTCTTTATTATCTACTTGTTTTTTATTAGGATTAATTATTAATAAATAGTTATGGTTCAAAGAATATACTGTCAAATTGCCCATCTGGTAACTCGTCAAATACACATTTTTTTCTTTCTTTTTGAAATATTTTGTGTTGGTATGTAGTATTACTTTATGTTTGTGATTATTCTATGTTTGCTTCACTCAAATATAAATTTTTAACCTCGATACAGGCTTAGTCCTAGTGCGGTTAATTTTTATAAGAAAAAACGTGATTTAAGTATAGTGAGATGCAATAAATAAATTATAACTAGCCATAAAGTAAATTCTTTCTGCGATTGCCAAATATTTTGTGATATTTCAATTCTGCTCCGTTAGAGATCTCTAATGTATTTTTTTTTTTGAGATAGACATAATATAATTCCACACGACATGGCTACTAAATGGCGTCTGGGAATGTACTTATTGTGTTGTTCCAGACATATAGACACGCCATGGCTATTATCAAAAATTAAAACACAATTCATTACTCAATTATTCATATTACACTCCGTAAAAATGGTCGTAAAATCAATAATTAAACGTGAGTTACAGCAATTAACGCTATGATTTGTTGAAAACACATTCGCACAGGAGCCAGCAAAAATAATATGCCAGACCTAGATTAAAAAAATAATGGAATACCATTAATTTATTGTTATTAAGTTTAATTTGTAGAACTCCATTTTATTTTTTTATTTTTTATATATTCAATAATATTATTATTGGGTTTATAAAAACAGTTTATTTTTAAACAAGTTCTGCTGTGTAATTATTATTACGCGTGACAGCTGTTTCGCCTTCTGAAGGCATTATCAAACTGTGGGTAGCCCACTTACAGACGATACATTTATATTATTTCTAGGTAGGTATTTTAATTACAATTACTGATTTCTTAATTGATTTCTGAGTAAAATATTAGAAATTATTAATGGTTTTTACCCCAGTAAAGTTTCCCCAATTAGTGTAAAGTTTAAATTTGACATAATGTCTTTATGTTAGTTATTCCCAAACGATGACTCATAGGGTTATTTTAATAGCATAATTAAGTACTTCATAGTGCACTCATATGTGCACTAGGTTTGAAGATATCTAGTAGGGGTGAACGAATTATATTTGTTTGTTCGTTAATTAGAATAGCTTTCGGATTATTGGAGTTTTTGTTAATTTCTAACTGTTCTAAAAGATTCAGTTTACGGCCTTTATTTTGTACGTGTAACGGAGTTGGTTTATTATTATCATTAAGTGAGTGATTTTCATCTAGGAGATGTTTGGCAAATTGAGATTGCATTTTATTATTATTTTTAAAAGATCTTATGTGTTCTTTGAACCTAGTGTTAAAGGACCGGCCCGTTTGTCCAACATAAACAGCGTTGCATTCGTCACACTGGAGTTTATAAATGCCACTATTTTGTAATTTGAGTACCTTACTTTTAGAGTTTTTAAGAGATGATCCCAAGTTGTTATTTGTGCGGAAGGCAATATCTAAGCCACACTTTTTGAGGACTTTGGCAATTTTATTAGATGTCTGTCCGATGAATTCTAAACACCCGAATTTATTATTCGTCTTATTATTATTCGTCTTATATATAATAAACCAACTCCGTTACACGTACAAAATAAAGGCCGTAAACTGAATCTTTTAGAGCAGTTAGAAATTAACAAAAACTCCAATAATCCGAAAGCTATTCTAATTAACGAACAAACAAATATAATTCGTTCACCCCTACTAGATATCTTCAAACCTAGTGCACATATGAGTGCACTATGAAGTACTTAATTATGCTATTAAAATAACCCTATGAGTCATCGTTTGGGAATAACTAACATAAAGACATTCAGTCAAATTTAAACTTTACACTAATTGGGGAAACTTTACTGGGGTAAAAACCATTAATAATTTCTAATATTTTACTCAGAAATCAATTAAGAAATCAGTAATTGTTATTAAAATACCTACCTAGAAATAATATAAATGTATCGTCTGTAAGTGGGCTACCCACAGTTTGATAATGCCTTCAGAAGGCGAAACAGCTGTCACGCGTAATAATAATTACACATCAGAACTTGTTTAAAAATAAACTGTTTTTATAAACCCAATAATAATATTATTGAATATATAAAAAATAAAAAAATACCATTAATTTATTTTGATGTATGGTAATTAGGTTGGATAGTTAATCGGTAGATGACGGTAGACATAAAGCCTACACCAGGGCCCACAAGATGACGCTACTGTATAGCAGGTACTAGCGATAGATATTATCGGCAAGGCAAGCATCTGCGCTCCCAGAGATTTACCTGCCTTCGGGTAACGAACAGTTGTAGCTAGCCAGACAGGTTATTGTAACGTAAAGAAACAATATTATATTAAGAACCTTTTGCTGATTATAAGAGTTCCCAACACCCGAAATCTGCTTAAGTAAAGGCAGATATAACATTTATGAACAACGTTTTTAACTTATGTTGAAGGTCACACTTATCAATGTAAAATATTATTGAAGAAGAAAATAATACTTATAAATCTAAACGTAACGTGAAACAGAACAAGACACAGAAAAATAAAAAAGATAACGGTCCCAACTTGGAATTTAACGCAATATCTCTTGTCTTACTGGGCCAGGCGTCCTAAACCATGACCATTGGGACCCATTTATTAAACGTCATATTTGTCGATATCATATTTCAAATTCAGAATTAAGTATATTATCTTGCAACTAATTTTAGCAACTACTTTTCTAAATGGTCACAAATTTTATAATGAAATTGGTTTGTAACCTAAATAGTGTCTCGGATAAACATCGATTTTCATTTAAATGGGAAATCTATTGACTTTTTTTTAAGTTTAAGTCTTAATGAATATTTATGAACAATTTTTTCTTTATTTTATTTTGAAGGTTATACTCAACAATTTTATATATATATATATATTTATAAAATTGTTGAGTATATATATCATTGAAGAATAAGATTATGCTAATAAAATTGATAGTTATATTTTGGGTGGACTCTTTCGCTACATCAGCTGGTCTAGTTTCTTCACCCCCTAGAATTCTTGCTGCAGAGTCTCCATCTTGTATCTTCGAGTCACCTGTTCATGTACTTCATTTTACTTAACTTAACTTCACTTTATTTTTGTAATACCAGCATCAACTGTAAAGCGCCCCTGAGGTCATATCTGACAAAAGCGGCGCAATAAATAAATAAAAATATTAGATATTTCTTAATTTTACTGTGTCTCGTTCTGTTTCGTGTTTCGTATAGATTTATTAGTATTCTTCTTCAATGAACCATTTATTTTTTCAGTATTTTTCTAAATCACTTTGTTGCGTTATTTTAATTAAATGAAAACATCAATTTTTTTACACCACTATTAAAATTAAAATTGTCAACGTACAAAGTATACAGAAAATAAAGATTAAACGAATAAGTGCCTATTTACGAAATAATATAGGAATAATTTATATTGTTGTCATTTGTAACGTTATTCTTCCATATCCATTTTCTATGTTGTGGTTTCTAGTTATGTGCTGTAGTGTTATAATAATTGTAAAGTTGACCTGCTAACAAACTGCTTTGGAAGTTTAGCGGGTGTTTGTATGCAGAATAAAAATGAAAATTGTAATATTCTAGGAAAAATCTGATTATATAAAGGATAGTGTGTGTGGTGGGCTGGCAGCCGCAATTTCATTCCGAGATTGATGAAATTTTACACACTCGCCGGGGGGAACTTATGCTACTATGTTATAATAAAGTGTTATCTGGCAAAAATATGGACTAATTTAAAAACAATGACATATAGATACGTACTATGTTCATAATAATAATATGTCGTGTTCTAACCCCTAGGCATACGTTAATATGACCATTGTTCATGTAATTAATGTTTGGCGTGATTGTGCGTGACAGATCATTAATTTGGCAGATTAGAAATACGTAATTTTTTTGTTTAAGCCGACAATAATATACCTATTATTTTATTGTAATACGAATAGTGGTTTGACATTCGCAATGTTAAACAACAAGCATGCGAAAAAGCAATAATTTAACTATTCAGAAAATAAAAAAAGCATTTTTAACGATAAAGCAGAAAAAATTTCTCAATATTTGTGAACGCATCGTTTTTCAACTCACATCGTAATTTCCATTATGAGTTTGAAGCTTTGAATATATATTTTCAGGAAATAAAACAATTATAACTGTATTTATATTAAATTATATAGTATTATATAAATTTATTTTATTTATTAGGACCGACCGGTTTCGCCTAACACAAGCATAAGGTACAGAATATAACTAATCAAAAATACACTTTGCATGCTTATTTATGGATCTCGAGTGAGATAAAATATAACATTCTCTGTATACGTTTATATAAGCATACACTTATATTTACACTTATATTCATACTTATATATATATTTTTAAAAATTCCCAAGATACGGGTAACCTAACAATATTTTAAAATCTCCTACTACCACCACAATATGCGGAAAATTTTGCTTGTGTTTTAATGGAGGACTTAGCCAGCCGAGAAATTGAAGACACTACGCCTTGCACTACACCCAAACACGATGCCAACTCAGCCACTATATCTTTCTTCGGCTTAGAACTACCAACATTATCTTAATTTTCTCAACGCAAATTTTTTTGGCTACTATCCTTATGTATGATCTAGATAGTGTCGTGGATAAATCTATCAATTTTTTATTTAAAATGATTACCAAACATGGGGAAAGCCATTTCAAGCAACGTTTTAATTTTGAATGATGACCTTACAATAGGGTGATACTGAGATTATCTTCCACTCTGCAACATATCGCAATAAATAAGTTAATTGTGAAATTACAGAAATTAATCAAAAAAAAATACAGTGTGTGGCAAGCCTACGCACGACGGAAGTGAAACTTTTAGTATTCTTCTCTCTCTCTTTTCATTTCATTCTCTCTTTTTTCTCACTTCTATCTCGTCACTACTCATTTTTGACACTAAAACTCTGTTCCAAATCGAATAAACCACAATCAATTACGTATTTTTACTCGTATTACACTCACCGCGCAGTACACGAAGCAAGCAGCTGATGCCTGGCGTGGCGTCGTTGGCTAGAGAGAGAGGAAAAGAGAGAAGAGAGAGAGAGAACGTTCGTCAGTGGCTCTCTCACCTCAGTAAGCGACTACGGTGAGAGAGCGACAGTGAACGGTGAGCGGTGGTGGGGGTCCCGTACCCCCACCACCAAATGATCACGGTTTTTCGTGACGGTCATGAGTCGGTTTTACTCCGGTCCTCGAAAATGCATGACGCGTGTAAAGAAGTTTCACTTCAAAAATTACTTGCGCACGCCTCGATTTGAACCCGCGACCTACGGATTGCTTGTATCGTCTATTTATAATTTGATCTATGCTTAATTTGCTTAGGTACAATTTCTTAATATCTTCATTTTTTTTTAAATAGTGATTCAAAGAATTCCACCCATCGTGAAACAAACTCTAATCCTACTAAATTTGCTAGAGATATCAAAAAACTTAATTAAAATAATGTGTTTCGAAATTTAAAAATAATTATAATATGTCTCAGATTTTAGATCTCGAACTTACTTGAAAAACAAATTAATTTCCTAGAGAAATCTTCTGTTGATTTTGCCATTCAAATGAATTACAAACCTAATGTTTATTATACAATCTAAATGAAATACTGTGATAGCACACCAAACAAATTTATGAATTAACAGAACTATCACGAAATTAAACTAGTGTTGTTAACTTGATATAATTCAGTTAGGTACATAAATTAATTACGGCCCAGATTACTTGAAGGTAGCGGGAATGGTTAGTGTTTACATCAGCTTAACTATTTTCCCGGTAAAACTAAATAATTACTTTCTGATTAAATTTTGTCTATAACAACACCTCAGGGGCTTTCACAAATAAAACTAGATGTCGTGCGAGGTTGTTTAGGTACTAAAATGTTTTATTTTACATCGCTTCATTTTATTTATTTATTATTGCCATTTTTAGGGACTTTTACATATGAATAGTAAAAATTATATATTATCACAGTTCGTATACAGCTATAGGCAGACTGATGGAACCTAAGCGCAAGCCAAACACTAAGTTTGGTGATCGCGCTTTAGGCGCATCTGAGCCGAAGGCTTGGAATAAACTCCCTCCGGAACTAAGATGCATAACGAGTAAAACAGAATTCAGGTCTAAACTAAAAAATTACCTTTTTAAGCTGTCATACAAATTCCAATTTTATCAATTTTTCAATTATTTTCCAAATTCTGTATCTAAATTTCGCTAATAAACAATTAGTTAATGGTATTTAAGTGTTAATCTCAAGTGACATACCAGGTAAGTATGGTAACTAACTAACTAACTAACCATCACGCCGTTTCCCCGCAGGGGTAGGCAGAGAGGACGGACCGCCAAACAACTCGGTCTTGGCACACACTCCTTGCCTCATTCACATTCATACATCGTCTCATACATAATCTTCTATTGTTCTGACTCTTGACATGGCCCGACTCAAGTATCTGATTCACTTGGTCATGCCATGTCTTCCTTGGGCGTCCCCGACTTCTGCTACCATTCACATTTGCATCGTATATTCTCCTTACACTCCTTTCTTCGCTCATTCGCTCTACATGCCCAAACCATCTAAGCGTCCCTTTCTTGATCTTACTCATTACGCTTACATCAGCCTTGCACTCTTTGCGGATATCCACATTCCTCACACGATCATACATGGTTTTACCACACATACGCCTCAGGGATCTCATTTCAACAGCATTCAATCTAATTTCATCCTTTCTTTGCTAGTTCCATGCCTCACTTCCATACATCAGGTTAGGTACCAGCACTCCATTGTGGACTGCTAACTTCGCTTCTTTGGACATTTTTTTTGTTAGCGCCAACTGCGTTCAGTCCTCCATTAATGGAGTTACCTGCATTTACTCTTCTTTCAATATCTCTGTCAACCTTCCCATCTCTCGTAAACATGCTTCCTAAATACACAAATTCATCCACCTGCTCCAAGTATTCCTCATTCACAGCTATATTGCACACTGTTTTCGTACTTTCTCTTTCAAACACCATTACTTTAGACTTACTTACATTCATCATTAACTCATTCTTCACGCATACTTCGTTCATCCTAGACACGAGAGACTGCAGATCATCCATACTATTAGCAATCAGCACCGCATCATCAGCATACAACAGGCAACATATTTTCAGATTACTCAAATTCGCGCCCAATCCCACCTCTTTCAATTCTTGCATACAATTATCCACATATAGATTGAATAACCACGGTGACATTACGCAGCCTTGTTTAACACCTTTTGTGATATCAAACCACCCCGTAAAACCACCGTTCACCCTAACACATGCAACGCTTCCCTCATATAGAGACGCAATTGCCTGAGTCAGATTCGCATTCACTCCATACTTGGACGGTCTAAGCATAGACGAAACATGGAACCACATAAAAGTGAGTCTTTGTGAATCTGCTAGAGAGGTGTGTGGAATAAGTACGCAAGGTAGGAAGAAAGGTGATGCATGGTGGGATGATGAGATTAAAGCACTGGTCTCAGAGAAGAAGAAAGCATGGTTATGTCTGATTGCGGCTGGCAGTGCTTCCAGCGAAGAGAAGGATCGAGCGAAAGAAGTATATAAGGAATGGAAGAAAAAAGTAAGAGTTGGAGTGAAAGAACGAAAGAAACGCCTGGAAGAGGAAGAAGGAATGAAAATGACAAACCATTTCCAAGAAAACATTAAGTTGTTTTGGAAGGAAGTCAAAAGGTCCCGGTGTGGCCCTGAAACCGGAAGCATGAAAGTGATAAAATCGAAAGATGGAAAAATGTTGACGAATGAGGAAAAAATAAAAGAGAGATGGATGAAGTATTTCGAGGAAGTTTTTGAAAGCGAAGTGAGTGACAGTGATTCTAGCGGCGAATCAGATATGAATGATGATGGACTGAATGTTACCGAAATTAGCATAGATGAGATAGAAAGATCAATTAAGTGTATGAAGAATGGTAAGGCTGTCGGTTTCGACAATATTGCTGCTGAATATTTTAAAGGAGGTAGCCGTATAATTCTCACATGGTTGTGCAATCTTTTTAACCAATGTTTAAAGGAATGTTACACGCCTTTAGATTGGAGAAGGGCAGTGATCATGCCATTATACAAAGGTAAAGGGTCACGTATGGAATGTGGGAATCATAGGGCTATTAGCCTGCTAAGTTCAGTTGGCAAGCTGTATGGTAGAATTTTGATTGAAAGGGTAAGAAAGGAAACAAAGGATAAAATATGGGATGTGCAAGGTGCCTTTATGAGTGGAAGGGGGTGCATGGACCAGATCTTCTCATTGCGTATGCTCACCGAGAAGTTTCTGGCAAAAAACCAGAAACTTTTCTGTGCCTTTGTAGATCTACAAAAAGCATACGACCTAGTCGACAGGAAAAAGCTATGGAAGGTAAGTATGGTCCTGTATATAATCTCCGTTTATAGTTAGTTATAACATAAATCGTTGTAGAAACGTATTATATATTTGTACAGCACTCTCGACGTGTTTTTGCACAAACACGGCGCTATAAAAATCATCCAAATATTATTATATATTTTTTTACTCTAAATAACTTAACTGTCCCAGTAATAATCTTTTGTAATTGTTAACTGATAAATTAAAGATGCCCACTGACTCAGTACAGTTATTTCCCTCTATAAGAATTCTAAGCAATGAGGAATACATATGGTAGTTGGTACCAGAATTTCTGCACTGAAATAAATCCCGACTTCTATTATTACATAGTGGAATCCGAAAGTTTATCAATGCAAGCAATTACTAACAAATTCATCATTTAGAATTTTATATAGAAATACTAAGCCTGTGAAAATCCTTCTGTCTGACAATATAAGCATTTTTATTTAATTTAATAGTTTGTTGTAGTTCAACAAAATTGCTGAATACCCATTTTAAACGTAGAAAAAGTAGGAATTTGTTTTGTATTCTTTCTATAGCTTGTACGTGAATATTTTAATGTTAGTTCCAGACGGGAGAATAGTAATCAAATTGACTTCTAACAAAAGCAAAATATAACAGTTTAATAAAATTAATATTCGTGAAATTTCTAGTTAACCTTGTTACAAATTCCAACAATTGTAAGCCCTTGTTAGAGATTTGCGTTATTTATTTATTCAAACGCCATAAAATGTATTTTACAATACAGTAATAATCAACAGAATAGCAACAAATAAAAGAACAATTAATGTGTACACAAAAACACTATTGCAAGTGATGCAGTTATTAATATAAGTCTAGTAAGACAATGCATAATTCAAAAGAAATATATACCAGTGTAACAATAGTTGAACTAATTTATACTAGGCTTGTATAAGACCTGTCATAAGTCGAAGTGTGAGGTGTCTATGATAATAGTGAGTTTATTGTTACCCATAAAATTAATTGTACTTGGAATAGCTGAGTAGGTTATGTGATTAACAAAAAAATATTTGATTATTACATATACAGGGTTTTCCAATAAGAGATGTTATTTTGAATAGCCCGCTTTTTCGGTAGATGTTACTTTTGAAGCTGTCATTTTTTTACATTTGACAAGTAGAAACTACGCCATTAATAAAAATGGAAGGATACACGCTTCATCAACGCATTGAAATTATTAAAATTCATTTGAGAAAATCAAATGCAAATCATCTTGAGTGATGAGGCCCATTTCCACCTGGGTGGCTTCGTCAACAGGCAAAATTGTCGCATCTGGGGCTCGGAAAACCCAAGAGTTATTGTTGAAAAGCCTCTCTATTCTCAACGTGTGACTGTTTGGTGCGGTTTATGGTCTGGCGGAGTCATTGGAAGCTTTACTTCGAAAATGAGGCTGGAGCAACAGTTCCGTTGAATGGATTGCGCTATCAAGAGATGATTAATGATTTTTTATGGCCGAAATTAGATGTTATTGATCTGAACTACGTTTACATTCAACAAGACGGCGCTACGTGCCACACAAGCAACGAAACCATTGATCTTTTACGACTGAATATCAAAATAACACCTCTTATTGGAAAACCCTGTATTTGTGATTTATTTTTATGAAAATTTGTTCTTAAAAGAAATCAATATAATTTTAGAGTAAAAATATCAGAGGAAAACGAATAACGTTAAAAGTTTGATAAACACCAAATTGAAAAAAATAGATGAGACCTTTCGACTCCTAGTCCTACGTGGATTTATAAATGTTGTGCAAAGGTGTGAACTGAAAGTATTTTTAAACACAAGGCAATGCAATTTTAAAGACACAATAACAAAACTAATCGTGTTAGAAAAGACCAATTGCATCACATTTTACAATATTTTTTTCGATTTAGGCCAAAATTTTAAAACATTCTATATCATATTTTAGTCTATTTTTGAAACCACCGTAACCGAAACCAAATCGGAAAGATCGGAAAGGAACAGACATAATTTGTTATAGATCATCTTATCTTCGGGTTTTTGTATGAAACAAATTGGTCCCGTATTTAACCATAGATATGCCAAAAGATAGTATATTTTATGCGTGCAACAATATCATTATCGACGATTATAGAGGACTCAAGGCGCAACCATAGACATTATAATTTTCATTCGGAGCTTACTTTTTAGCCTAAAATATTTTTAAACTAAAAAATGTTTGTAATATTACCTAACGACGGGAAAATTAAAAACTCGGTTACATGTTAAGCATTTTTATTTCAGCAAGACAATAAAATTATAGATAAAGATTGGAATTCTAACTTGCGTCATATAATCACGATCCAGTAATAATAATAATAATAATATTTGGCTAATTTATATAGCGCCGTTTTCGGGAGAAATCACCTCAAGGGCGCTGTACAAATATAATTCTTAAATAGTTAATACTAGAACTACTGACGTATCTCTAAGACTTATATCTAGTGACTTACGACTAAGGCCTATAACTACTCTCTTAATGACATATATACCAGTATTTACATATTTAGCAACTAACAACTGAAATTAATATTAACAATATAATCTTACTAACGCCAGAAGAGGAAGGAAGTTCCATTATATTAGGGTGTTTTTATTGTTAGCTGGATATATATGTTAAATGAATGAAATTAATGAATAAAATCAATCGTCAATCTTAAACGCATTTAGATGATTCATCTGCCAGCAATTAAAACGATTTACTTGTTATGTTCCCGCTGATATTGTCCATTGTCCATTGGTAGGCAAGTCAATAGAAAAATTGAATGAACGGAATCGCTAGATAATGTAACAATTACAGTATGAAAAAATGAAAAAAAAAGAAATATTTGGATAGAATGACGGATTTATAGAAATGAGTGTCTGAAAAAGTGAGTTTTTAGTTTGGATCTAAATTCTGTTGGGCTGGTTATACATCTCAATTCCATAGGAAGTTTATTCCAGTACCGACTCACAATACGCACACTCCTTGTAGGAACACGGATACTGTCTGAAAAAGAAAATAGATTCATTTCTGCGGTATAGTTAAATTAATACTATTACAAATTAGCGAATTAGGAACAAAACAAAGAGATATTCTCACCCGTTTTTGGTTACAAACACATCTTATATTTTGTGTTCGAGATGTCAAGATTAAGTGTTGGCAACGCGTAATTTCATAACGAACTTCTCGTCTTTTTGCTTCCGATTGACAAATGAGACCCACAAACTGTCGGCCATTTCGCTAATATTCAATAAACAATATATTAAAATCCGGTAAAACTACACGACAACGGCGTAGTTAGAGATCAAAATATCAAACAACCATAGATATTCCACTCAACCAACTGTTAGATACTGAATTTCATTGGCCTGTTCTTATGTATCGACTTTATTGATTTTTTTATTCGATTTATAAAACTTCTAAAGAATATATTATGTTTCAGTGGTTGAAACGACTAATTAAACGTTGTATAAAACAGTAATGAAAAAATATTTAAGGCTTTGGAACTATTCAAATTTATTCAATTTTGTCGTAAAAATGTTTGAGGAAATTTTATTAGAAAAATTATTAATTTCAAATTTTAAAGTTCTACATCTTCAAAGAGATGGTAAAACAATTCTCAAAAATATCATTGGAAATCTTTCCAACCAAACTAGGACTCATTCGCTGAAATCAAACTTGTGTACTTGGATATGGTGGCAAAGGTTTTCGAATATCACGGAGACTGCTATATAATATACTCCTAGTGAAAATCAGAATGAACACGTTGCTTTAAATGGTTTTAGTCCTTTTTATTGACTAGATACAATGTACTTTGCGCTTTGGCAATCCATAATAAAATATGATATTTATTTTTCGGGAGCAGCAACAACCTCCGCTATTGGTTCAAATTAGCCATCTTAAAATACGCTATTTGCAAGTTATTGCTGTACAATATTAAGACGAATTTATCTGTTGGATTGAATCATCGAAAAATTATTGGTATCTGAATGCCTTTATTGAAATAGTTGAGTTTTTAGTTGTTTAGATTACAACGTAAATTAAATACTAATAATTAGTTGTGATTGTGTCAGAATTTATGGAGGAATGAGAAAGGGCACCCGGAATGATGCAATCCAAAGTGCTGATAAACGAACCAGTCCCAAAGCGAACCAGATAACTACTCAATATGTACAGAAACTCACTGAGGAAAGTGGTAGGACTACTAACGGGACACTGCCATCTCAGGAGACACATGCAGTTGTTCGGAGTGGAAAACACCAACAGATGAGGAATAAAAACTCCAATTCACCTTTGATGCCAATGTTCGAAATAAGGCTCAGATACCTGGTATAAGACACATTGTGGAACCAGAAGAGACATAGCCACACATCCAATTACACTCATGGTGAACTTTAAGAAAAGGACCTGGTGACTGTTAAAGGATTGAGGTAAAATGGTGAAAAAAACAATGGGCCTATGGCCTAAGTGCTTGCGGGAAACGTCTTCTCTTAAAAAAAAATAAAAATGATCCATAAAGTTTCTCTAAACAGGGTACCTACACTCCAGTATGTTGTAAAGCTTCTCATCAAATATTATACGAGATCATTCACTTATCCAGAAGAATACACAAAGTATTATACAAAGTGGAAGCAGTCCGTTACAAAGTGACCACAAATTGATGAAGTCGGCATATCACGAATTACAAATAAATATAATACAGTTATTAATTAATAGGTATATGTATTTGGTGTACCCCCATAAATAAGCAGGGCTTGTGTGTATGTGGGGTGAACTTGGATTTGATTTGAATATAAGCGTCATTTTCAACTGATTGTTGGAACAGCTCATACAAGCAATAAAGTACCAAAATTATTATATTTTAATTTATCATTTAATAATTCTGTATTTGATATGTTTATTTATTTTGTTTAAATTAATGATTGATCAAAATTTTTCATAGTAAATTTAGATAAATAATAAGGTAAATTTTTATCGTATCTAAAATTGACAATGTTTGTTTTTGAATCGCAATGATCCTGAAGCGAATAATTTCAGCTTCACAAATCAAAAAATTCAAAGCTATAACCCAGATCATCCATTTTTTCTTTCTTCCGCATGACAACCCGGCTTTACGATCTAAAAACTCCCTGAAAACTTTATTTTATCCCGCAAAGACCATTTTCCTCATAACATCTAATTTATTGAGCGAAGAAAAAATATACTTCCTGCTTAAAAATATCTTTGTTACGGAGACTTCTATTATGTATCTACGAAAGAAAAAGCAAATGAAAGTAAGTGTGAATGAGAAACTGTAGTGATTTTTATTTTATTTTTATTGTATTCACCGTCACATTTTTAAGTTACTTTTTTTAAAGGACGTATTCATAGTAGAACAAACTTTTTCTGTAAGATCACTATCCATTCTTTGCGATCTTTGCATTCTTAATACAAACTTTTTACCACACATAAGCCTCAGGGAACTCTTCTCTACAGAATTCAGTCTACTTTCATCCTTCCTCTGCCAGTTCCACTCCTCATTGCAATACATCAGGGTTGTGTAAAGAATTCCAGGGCTGAAATGAGCGTAATGAGTAATGAGCAAGACTAAGTAAATGACGCTTAGATGGTTTGGACATGCAGAGTGAATGAACTGCTAAATAAATACAGAAGAAGTCTGAGAAACATGACAGGACCAAGTGAATCATTTATTTTCAGGTCGAGTCAAGAGTCTGTAATATGCCTACCTGGAAGTACCATTCTTGTATTGCCTATATATCCTATACTTTTTTTCTTATTCGATCAACATTAGTAGAAGGCTTACGTGTCAATCAGTTTTTTTTCAAGGGGCGAATCAAATATAGGAAGTCACATTGAAATCAAATCCTTGTACTATACCGCCAATCATTAAAAAAATGCTCTTCCTAAATACACATTACACAACACGAATTATTCAAATCAATACAGGGTGCAGCAGACAGTGCAGTTATGAAGGTCCTGTACATCCCGTGTGGTAGGAGTAGAAACCTGGGAGGTGTCTCATTGTGTCGGGAGGGTCGTGCCGTTTTCAGTCGTTATCATGGTTTGGTCCGAAAAACACAAGGGCTTCGCCGTCCGAACGTTTCTTGAAAATGGCCGTTCTTTCATCGCTACCCAGCTGGCCTTCCGGCTGCAATTTGCTACTTCTTCCTATAGGACTACCTTAAGTAAAATGATTTTAAACATCGGTTTCACACCTTGAAAGAACTCAAGGAAAACTGGCTACCGCCGTGCCATGAACCATTTAATCGATAACCAACACCTCAGCCATAGGTCACCCCAAGTGGTTCGATATGTTTGGTAACTTAGCAGGGGTCTTGTTCATGGGGTGAGATTTGTCTCGATTTTGGCGGTGAATGCGTCTGTCCACTTACTGCGTAGTGGGCCGGTCTGAGAGGGACTGGTGGAGGAAGACCATTTGACCTCTCCAGCCTAACTCCCTCGACCAGGTGAAAAGGGATAGATTCATCCGTTTGTCACTTCTGAACCCTAGATTCCTTACCACCCTTCATACCTTTTCCCTTCCCAGAATTTCCTCTTTTTCATTTACTTAAAAAAAACCCTTCACACAGCATTCTCAAAGATGACATAGGCACTGAGTGAAATTATTTTCTTCAGGGCGTCCTGTGTGGAACTAATATTAAAAAAATCGCTAGTGTAATAATAAAAAGTACCTACATTTTAAAGCAGTTGATTAGTGAAATGCATTGAAAATATATTTTTTTATCTTTGGTCGATAAACCGGTGAATGCATTTTTTTAAAACAAACGGTGATATACAAATCATTTAAATATTTTCATTGATATTATTGGATGAAGCAGAGAATGAAGCAGCCAGAATGTACCAAGACAAAGTTGTACAAAGGTCACTCCCTAGTGCCTACTTCTCTGAGAACATCAAACCGAACCTAACCTAAACGGCGATAATACCTATCGAGATAAGGCCTTAATCGTATGTGGTAGCACGTTTGGCATTGGGACACCGGAGGTATAAATTTAACATATTATTAGGGTCGGGTGTTAAAAAGGTTGTGATTTTCACATTTTAATATGTCTGGAAATAAGCGTTTTTAACCCTTTTTAAATCAAGTGACGGTTTAGCGATAAAGGACTTGCAACGCGAACAAGATATACGAGTAGATAGGTACATAATTTTGTTTGCATTGTATAATAAGTGCCTAATTTATGGACGAATATCTTTTTAATGTCTTGCTAAATCTTGGACTCTATCTGTAATGTTCTTCTTTTGTTGTGTGTGTAAAGGATTGTTTTCACCGATTGCGTGGCGTGCGGGATCCGGGCAGGATCCGGGCGGGATCCGGGCGGGATCCGGGCGGGATCCGGGCGGGATCTGGACGGGATCCGGGTGGTATCCGGGCGGGAGGGAGACCTTGGGACTTTCTTGACCTATCGCCTTGCACCGCAGTGGAAGGGATGATTCATACATCCGTCACACTTGGATGCACTGACCCCCAGCTTCCGACCCATCCCTCTTACCGCTTTCTTTCCCAGAACTTCCTCTCCTTGCTTTCTCTTAAATACAGCATTCCCAAAGATGATATGACTGTGAGGGAAAATATTTTCCTAGAAGCCTCCTGTGTGAAGTTAATGTAAAAAATAAATATGTATAATTATTCATACATCGCCTCATACATATGCATATATTATTTTGACATTTGACATGGCCTGACTGCCCGAAATTTGATTCACTTGATAGTGCCATATTTTCCTCGGGCGTTTCTGACTTCTCCTACCATAAATTCTTTTTCTAATTTTTATTCCTTACGGTTTAATTTCATATTTTATATTCCCTAAATGTGTACCTTATAATGAAAATCTTAGCTCACTTAGGTAAACGTCAATTAAAAACACCTTCGAATTACCGATACTTTAATCCTATTATTTTCTTAATTTTCAAGAGATTTTTTTAATTGAACCCTGTCAGTCTGTCGTTGCAACTTTTAAAGCATTTAATATACTGTATCGAAACAAATTAAATCTTGACAAGTTGAAGAGATTTCCCCTTTCAAATATTTACGGTGACATAAAATCTCAAAAAGCACTGACAAAATGTCGAAAAGTTCAAAGTTGAACAAAACAAGGTCAACATTGACAAATGATAATATTAACTAGAATTGGTTAATTAGTTCTGGAAACTTTTGGGAAATAGCAAATCTATGACCTTTTTCCCTTGCAAGTTTTATGTATTTTATTATTCTTGCAAGCTATGACATACATTTTCTGATACCTACAGTTCTCCAAAAAAAATAAATCAAACACTTTTATGTAAATTCCAGCGAAGAAAGTCTTTTTGTAAAATCGGAAGAAAGGCAGATTACTATTTGTTTCGTCAGGCCATTGGTGACGCTAGCTTCGTTCTGATCATGGTCGCCGTGCTTGTGCAATGATTGTAGTTGACATCGCGTTTGGGTCCAATCAAGCGTACCGTGTTCAATTCCTCGGCTGGCTAAGTCCTTCATCACAACACAAGCAAAAAATTTCGCTTAGTGTGGTGGTAGTCAGAGATTTTCAAATATTGTCAGGTTATCTATAACCCGGTTATGTTTGTCTCTCTTTAACAAACAAATGTTTTAACTGTGATTATTGACTTGTGATCCAATAAATCTGAACATTTTCGAAGTGCGGGCCCGATTTCAGCTTCATCATCAATATACCCAAAGATAGTGAGTAGAAAAGTGCATAATATAATCTTGTGTTTTACTCTATGAGTGGTTCGGGCAGCGGGATCACAAATTTCACTAGGCAGAGAGAAGATATAATATTTTTTTGTCACTGTCCACTATTTATTCTAAAAACATATTCTCAGTTTTGATGGTAAGAATTCTCTTGAGGACGCCTAATAGGAGAAACCACGTATTAATTACTGTATAATAATGACTAGCCATTTAATAAATAAAGATTCGAAATTTTAAAATTGGAAATTCATATGTCATACGGCTTATATTCTGGTCTAGTAATGTGTACCTAAGACCTAAGAAATTCTAAAAATATAGTACTATAGGATTCATATGTCTTATACTGATTTATAAATGTGGAAATTCTAACTTTACAATTGTAAATGATCTCCAAAATGCCCTGGAAAGAATCTCAGACTTGTGATGTCCCTAAAGAAACCATTCATCTGTTCTGAATGCAATTACTAATGTTATCCAAATTGACCCTGGTAATAAATTACATATTTGCGATTCTTTCAAGGTTAAAGAAACCATCCTGTCACTTCGAATGCAATCAAAAATGTTCTCAAAATTTGTTTTGACAGCATCGCCATTCCATTGTAAGAATATTATGTACTAAATACACAATTTGGCTGTCCTGAAACGGAAATCCTTCCCAGTTGGACAGACAAAGGTTCATTTTGTTTTGTATTGTTTGTAATTGATATATAATAAATAAATAAATAATCGTACGACTCTATGCTGCTGAAGTTGTCATAAAAGAGAAATAAAATTATTTGACTTACTGAAAAAATGCGATATAAAACAAACAATATTAATAAGAAAAACATTGGTATCTTTCTAAATATAATATGGTTAGCATTTCTGGAAAATACAATAATATCATTGACAACTATCTCTATAAGACGTTTGATTTTTTTACATTAACCCAACACAAAAGGTCCTGAGGTAAATAATTCCCTTCAAGGGGTCTGTGTAATCTTTGAGGATAGTGTGTGCAGGGTCGTTTTAAGGAAAGGAAGGAGAGGAAGTTCTGGGAAGAAAGAAGCAGGGTCCAGTAGAAGAGGTCAAAGAATATCCCTCTATCAAACTCTCCCAATGATCCGGCCCGTTACGTAGTTGAACAAACCTCACCCCATGAACCATGGCACCTCTGCAAACCACCAAACGTAGCAAATCACGTAGGGTGATCTATTGCAGAGGTGTGTGTTATTCAGCGAAAGGTTCTAGGAGCTGCTGCGATGATGTAAATAATAAATTGCGGTGAGTAGAGATCCCAAAAAACTTTTTAGAAAATGTTAACATCACTTACCTCTTCTTTAGCTCTGGACCCCTTTCCCCCTCGGGGTCTGTGCTCCGGAGAGGGCCTGAGATTCTTGGAGTCGATCTGGACATTGGTCTGCATTTTCGGGCTGCTTTTTCTTCAGAACCACGATCAACAACAATTGTTTTCACAATGATTTTTAAAAAAACATTTTGTAACACTCACACACTCATTTATTGTTTTACTGAATCACTGGTCATTACGTTCGACAAATTTTTGTAACTACCTATCTACAACTACCTTTAGGTTCGTAAATAAAATAGATTAGTCAAACAGAAAGGTTGTGCTGCGTGATGAATCAAATTTCGTCACAAGTAAATTTGAATTAATAGGAACTTTTGGAACGAGCATACCTCGCGTTGTGCAATCAAATTTTCTAAAAAGCATTGACAGACATGGGTCGCATAGACAAGAAGGGAAAAGGGTGAATTGCGGGGTAAAGCCACGAGTCCTGCGAGTACATAATAGGACAGAGACAGTCAAGACCAAGACAGGATAGAGGAGAGGTCGAGACCGGAGTGGTGGTGGAACACCAAGCCGGATGTTGGGCGGTGGATGAAGAATTTACAGTTAAGTGATTCGCAATATGTGTGTTCTTCCTCCCAACGTAAAGCGGAGCGTAAGACCAAGAAAGTGCGTTGATCAGACTCCGCCAGTGGCCAAAATGGGAAGATAACGGTGCTGGTAAGAGATTCGACTAGGAGGGTGTGAGATGCTAAACTGTAGAAGTTGCCATTGAGAACCTCGGCCTTACTAAGGCCCACGCAGAGAACTTAGTGAAAACGAACTAGTTACAACGATCAATATTGTACGCGACGAGAACGATGTGAACAATGGAGAAGCAACCCAGAGAACCATATGACAACCAGTTAAGCTTAAGATAGAAGTAGATCTAAGAATAATAAACAAAATGTAATAAAACTTGGCCAAGCCTCGTTAAAATCCACTTAAGAGATATTTCACATTTCAATTTATTTCCTTTTTCCAACCCAAGCGACCCAAATTACTGAGAAAGCAAAGTGGAGAAAGTACAAGACTAAAGGCTTAAAGTATAAAACTGCATTTCGTTTAAATATTTATTAATAATTATGCTGAGCTACTTACCGGAGATAAAATGGAATGTAACAGTTGTTTCAAACTCTCTTCGCATTTGGATTTGGAAATCGTCGTTCAGCGCAATTTTTAATATTTTTTTAATTTAAAGTTAGTCAAAATTAATAATATTTTTAATTTGAAACATCTTTTAGCGTGTCTATTCATTCGGACAGCTTCGTGACTCGTCGGCTCTTCTGACCGGCCGCCAAAACTCTGTGCGGGGAAGCTCGATTCTTGGGTGACGAAACGACGCTTCGTTTAAAAACTGAACGGTTCACCGTTCAAATATAAAATGTTGGTAATCAAATGAAACGATAGTTTGAAACACCCCAACTTGAAAAGTAGCAGAAAATATGCAAAATGTTTGAAGATATACAAATTTATTGCCGCCAGAACTTTGTAGCAGTGCTTACTTCTGGGCGGCGCAGTTCCTACCCGATTAGAATAAACATTGGTCAATTTTCTCCGGTTGGCACTACTGTTTCGAGCTATTGGTCCGGAGCGCACTTCGTCGAGCTCAGTTGCTGGCTGGACTCAGGGGACTACGGTGTGTTCGTGCGACACTGGAACAATGAGGGACTACTTTGCAAGTCACGAAAGGTCGTTTTCACTTTTAACTTTTTAATCATGTAACTTATCATTCTAATAGGGATTACTTATTTAACTTCTTGCGTAGTTATTTTATACTACGCTGGCGCCCGCTCAGACATTCCTTACAAGATTGTTAATGTTTTAAATTAATAATGTTACCTGCTCTTAGTCATATTTTTATCAAGATGGCGTTAAACTTACGTTCATTCTTGACACGCCCGGAGATAAGATGTTTATTAGAGTCTCATGTTAATCTTTATTGATCAAGTATTTTAATAATTGTCATTTTAATAAATTAGCGTCTTTTGATATTTAAAACCTTCTATTATTTAATTACCTTCACAGATCTCATCTCTACCTACATACATTGTGTCCAGTGCGTGTGCGTAGATGACTAGATTATTGTTTTTGGTAATTACCAATTAATGTCACAATCGTTAGATCCATCATTAATTTATGCAATTAATCTTTTCATCACCCATCCATTGGCAGCAATGTTACAAATGGCAGCCCTTGTGGGAGAACCTAATTTTGACTAAATAATAATGCAGTATTTTTTCTCTTTCCTTGTTTTAATCTTGTATTGGATGTCTGATTTTTTTAATTGAATTTTCTAGTATAATCCCTTGAAAAGACCTTTCGTGTTGCATGGTATATGTTCGGGTGTTGTTCGATTTTACATCGTGTCACCGAGGTTTTTATTAATTTTCATTTTACGCAGCTTTGTTATCCGGCACAACTCATGACGTTTTCGTCTTATTAACGTGTTCGTTAGTACGCTGACGTCACACTTATTTTATATTATTTTTTTTGTGTTTTGCGGCGATTGTGGTTGTTGTATGCTTGCATGTTCTAATGATTTTTTTTTCTACCTACCTTGTTAGTTAGGTATGACGGATTCGACCATTTTAACAAGAAGTCGTGCGTTAATCATGTCTAAACCAGAGGATGGCACTACTTCGGCAAATTCGGCGGTCGCGTCTAACACGGTTCCGGTTTACAAATGGAACTTAACCTTCGACGGTACTGGGAACGTACATAATTTCATTGAACGGGTCAACGATTTGTCTCTATCTCGGAACGTAAGTACAGCTTCTCTTTTTTCGTCTGCGGTGGAACTTTTTACAGGTCATGCTCTAGACTGGTTTAGAGTCAACCGTTCTTCTTTTAAGTCATGGACGGATATTGTAAATGCTCTAAAGGAAGAATTTAGAGTTACTGGACCATGAAAGACGTTTAGTTGCTCAGATCAGAGCCACGTACCAGCATCAAAAAGAGAACCTGGGTTCATTCATAACTAGTGTTTTGACTTTAAACAATCAATTGTCGTCAAAATTACCAGATGACGAAATTCTGGAAATATTGCAATGTAATATGTTACCGAGATACATTCAAAAATTATCGCTCTCTGTCATCTCGGACATTAATTGTCTTAAAAGATTGGGAAAAATGATTGAACTAGCAGACAGTCGATCTGATTCCAGACCTTCCCCGCCAATTGCAAATACTGTTAATTATAATAATGTTTCTCATTCCTCCTCAAATAATGCATTTAGCAGAGGGAACAACAGAATGTCTCAGAAGATTAATTGTATAAATTAATGATGGATCTAACGATTGTGACATTAATTGGTAATTACCAAAAACAATAATCTTGTCATCTACGCACACGCACTGGACACAATGTATGTAGGTAGAGATGAGATCTGTGAAGGTAATTAAATAATAGAAGGTTTTAAATATCAAAAGACGCTAATTTATTAAAATGACAATTATTAAAATACTTGATCAATAAAGATTAACATGAGACTCTAATAAACATCTTATCTCCGGGCGTGTCAAGAATGAACGTAAGTTTAACGCCATCTTGATAAAAATATGACTAAGAGCAGGTAACATTATTATTTTAAAACATTAACAATCTTGTAAGGAATGTCTGAGCGGGCGCCAGCGTAGTATAAAATAACTACGCAAGAAGTTAAATAAGTAATCCCTATTAGAATGATAAGTTACATGATTAAAAAGTTAAAAGTGAAAACGACCTTTCGTGACTTGCAAAGTAGTCCCTCATTGTTCCAGTGTCGCACGAACACACCGTAGTCCCCTGAGTCCAGCCAGCAACTGAGCTCGACGAAGTGCGCTCCGGACCAATAGCTCGAAACAGTAGTGCCAACCGGAGAAAATTGACCAATGTTTATTCTAATCGGGTAGGAACTGCGCCGCCCAGAAGTAAGCACTGCTACAACTTAACATTAATATATCATCCACAATGCATGTTTCTTTTCAATTTGGAAGGCGGGTATGGGTCCGCTCGAGGAACCATTTATTAGATAACTAATACCTCTGTCATAGGTCACCTCAAGTAGTTCATTAGGTTTGATGACTTAGCAGGGGTGCCCGGGTTTATGTGTGTCTAGATCTGACCGGCGGAATCGTCTGCCCCCGTGAGATGAAAACTTCAATTAATCAAATTTAAGTTACTATGAATAACATTAGTCATTATCTTAGGGATATAAGCCAGGTGGGATAGAAATCTAATTAAGTCAATGATAATTCTTAGGAATTATCATTGACTCTATTATTCTCAATTATTACAATAAAAAATTAACGATTCGAAACAGAATTCAGTAATATGATTAAACTACGTTTATTCGTGTTTATAATTTATAATTTTGTCTTAAATGATTAATACTTCAGTAAGTACCTTCTCTGGCGAAATGATTTGTTTTACATGCTTCGATCAGAGCAAGAACTCTGAGCGCACAGTGCATTTTTCATTAAATTATGACCCTTTGAAGTTTACGTTCGAAACAACAATGTGGTGTACCACATTCAGCAATTTATTTTACAAACGTTCAACCTTATAACTTAAGGCGAAGCACCACTTTGTTATGCAAAATTATGTGTTTTTGGTTTGAAAATTTGATCGTTTAGAAATATTATAGAGGCTTTATAAAAATACTGTAAGTAGAACACATCTTGGTCTTTGAAAGTCTTAAAAAGTCCAAAAAGGTATTTTTTTATAAGTCTATTTTTCAGACCTATAATAACTGCTTTAAAGATATCCTGCTTATGAACCCCTTTTCGGTTATGGTTTTATTGTACGCGCGTGGTTTCAATGAACTAGGTCCAGTGGACATACTTTAGCGGCCCGCTCACATACATTACAATTTGGAGGGCGGGTGACGCCGTCTCAGAAACTATTTATTGGATAACCAACACCTCTGCTTTTAGTCTCCCTTGTAGTTCGCTACGTTCGGCAACTTAGCAGGGGTGCCGGGTCCGTGAGGTGAGGTTTTTCTAGGACTTGGCAATTGATGCGACTGCCCACTAACTGCGTGGTATGCCAGATTGAGAGAGACTGGTTGAGGAAGACCAGCAGCAACAGTCCAGCAGGACTCTCTGAATGGATCTCGGAATGGATCCATACGTCCGTCACTCCTGGACACGGACCCCAGATTCCTATCCTTCAGTCAAATTTTGTTCCTTTCTTGAACTTCCTGTCTTTCATTTCCTTTAAAAAACTCAAAGATAACAGAGGGAAATTATTTTCCTCAAGGCCTCAAGAATGGAACTCCTGTAAAAAAATAATGGATATCCATTTCATAAGGGGTTAGATATTTATTATTCAATTAATTTGAATGTAACGTGTCTTTTATTTTTATAATATCATTGGATATATTTCGTAATTTTTATTATTCGTTCATCTTCTGTAGGACTGCCTTAAATTAACTTAGATGCTTTGGTCAAATCACAATCTGGCAACACCAATTGGCGGGGATGAGATGTAATCCAGTTATATAACTAACTACATGTACACACTCGCATACTGCCTACTAACCCTTTATGCCTAGACATTGGGTTCTAAAGTCATTTTTATAAAATTAGCTTCCTTTATAAATAAAAAATAGAGTCTTTAACCATATGTTTCAAAAGAACGCCGTGGAAAAGTGGTAGGCAACCTCTAATGTCGTAATTTTTAGTTTTAATTTAAGTTTAAATTAAATTTCTTCTTTTAAGTAAATATTTCAGCTTCACAAATCCTCCAATCGTGATTTTTCAGAACATTGCGCTAGCTCAATAATAGTTTCTAACAAAAGAGATGTTTTTATCTACTAGTAATAACAACGCATGTTATAAAAATAATAGGACTTCGTTCATTGTTTAGATTTATCAAAGGATCAGGAGAACATAATACAAGTAAGGTTCTTTTCATAATCCCTAGCCTTATTTAAGACCTATTACTTATTAAGTTGATTCAAGAAAGCTTTACTCGTCTATTATATAAATGAAAATGGACAAAATAAATAAAAGCTCGCCAAAGATGTTATAATTGTATTCTTTACAAATAATTGTTAGTTTTCTTCTTTTGTGGGATGGAGGAAACACCGACCGAGGCCGGCAAATCTTATCCTCGTCTAAAGAACGAGTCGTAAAAACAACCCGTTCCCACAATAAGAGATCAATAACGCCAGTTCCTCAAAGCATCTTTCATTAAAAATACCGGTAGAACAAAGACATCATTCCTACCAGACGCCTTTGCTCTTAAGATTGCAATCCTGTTTTTTAAGATAGGTGAAGCTATCAATATGTCAAGGATTTTTTTTTCAAGTATTTTGGGGCTCCAGACCAGAGGTGACTGCCAAATTCAGTGTGGCCCACTAGCATCGATATATGGTCTGCAATTGTGTACTATTAAAGTATCTGTGGGCACTATACAGTACGCACAGCATCTGAGAGGCTAACGATGAATCCCACGTGCCAGAGCTGGTCACGTTGTTGATTGCCTACTGACCCATGGGAGGACGAGCTTACAACACGCTTACGTTAAATGAGACTAAACTCAACTATTTGGCATTTGATGTGTTCAGTAAATATATTTTTTTTATTTAATAAATATAAGTGGGTACCAACAGTGATGTTATATTGGTACATATGGTTAAAAAATATATTTTTATTCGCAATCTCACCAATGAAGAAACTGGTTGTTGTGCTTGGAGAGCGAATTGCACTAATTATAAGGAAAATAGAATAACACTATGCAATAGGTAAATATAAATAAATACAGAGTTTTCCAATAAGAGGTGTTATTTTGATATTTAATCGTAAAAGATCAATGATTTCGTTGCTTGCGTGGCACATAGCACCGTCTTGTTGAAAGTAAACGTTATTCAGATTAATACCATCCAATTCCGGCCATAAAAATCATTAATTATCTCTCAGTAGCGCAATCCATTCACGGTAACTGTTGCTCCAGCCTCATTTTCAAAAAAGTAAGGTCCAACGACTCCTCTGGATCATAAACCACACCAAACATTCACACGTTGAGGATAGAGAGGATTTTCAAGAATAACTCTTGTATTTTCCGAGCCCCAGATGCGACAGTTTTGCTTGTTAACGATGCCACCGAGATTGAAATGGACCTCATCACTCAAGATGATTTGCATTTGATTAACTCAAGCGAATTTAATAATTTCAATGCGTTGTTGAAGCGTGTATCGTTTCATATTTATTGATGACGTAGTTTTTACTTGTTAAATGTTAAAAAATAACAGCTTTAAAAGTAACATCTACCGAAATAGCAGACTATTCAAAATAACACCTCTTATTGGAAAACCCATATATATATTAGGAACAGTTGAAACCTCTGGATTATCTATAAGTGTAGTAGTTGTACATATATAGGATTCTGTTACATACTAATTTTTGAGTAATTAGAAACATCTAAATACAGTGGAGAAGGGTATCGAAAAACAGGCAATTATTTAGTTAATTATTTCTGAAAGTGTAACTTCACTTTTAGTTCCAGTTTGTTGATATCCTTTATTTTATATTTATTATTTTAAATAGTTAGATATTTAAGTACCTACTTACAAGACTTATGATTTCAGAGGAAATTTTGATTTCGATTTAAACTAAGTGAAAATTAGGAAAAAAATATTTTTTTTATATCTACTGCTCACAGAACTACTTAGCAGTTTATTTATTTTTCTTAGCAGTTTATTCATGGGATGTTTTTTTTATCAGTTAATGTCTTATTTTAGTAAGTTAACAGAGGTAAATAAAAAAAATCATTAATAAACCAAGAACCTGGTGTGGAAATAATGCAAATTTAAGAAAAACAACCAATGTTTCTTTCGGTAAGTCAAGTCTTCGATTTATTATATTCGTTGTATGTTTTTTTTATTCGACAGTTAAAATATTAACTTGTGAATGGCAGCAGTAGTCGAGGACGCTCAAGGAAGACGTGGCACGCCAAGTGAATCAGATACTTAACTCAGTAAAAGTCTCGCAAAAAATTATTATAAAGGTAATACTTAAAAAAAACTCTACTTTCCCAACAAAATTGCTTTTTAAAATGTTTCCAGTACCAAATATTGATGATATATTTAAGCAAACTTCGATTATAAAAATGTGTAAAGAAAAAAATAACACAGAATATCAAGAATTTTACAAACTGATGAGAAATGGAAATCAATTTATTACGCCAATCTTTAAAACAACTCAAATGCAAAACCATTATATTTACCAAGCCATAAAAAACTACAATAATCTCCCTTCCGAATTGCGCTGTATTACGAACCAACAAGAACAAATCAATAAAATCAAACATTTTTTCAAAAAAAACTTATATTAAAAAAAATATATGGATATATTATATTTATATTTTACACATAACATTGAATCACTGAAGTAAGAATCGTGGCTCCCTTATCAGGCACAAGAGCTCCTCTTTTCTGATAAGGTATACATGACCAATTATGTACCTAAATATTATATTTAGCAAAAAAATGTATGTATTAATGTAACTATGATCTATATTAAAATAATAAAAAAAAAAAAAAAAAAAGTCAGGACATTTCAAGAGTCAGAACAATAGAAGAGTATGTATGAGACGATGTATGAATGTGAATGAGGCAAGGAGTGTGTGCTAAGACCGCGTTGTTTGGCGGTCCGACCTCTATGCCTAACCCTGCGGGTAAACGGCGTGATGATTAGTTAGTTAGTTAACATATTAATTTAATCCAACGTTGTCCATATTTATTGATCGTTTGGCATTTCATCCCTCTATAAATTTGTTTGTATGTTCCATTTCCGTTTGCGAAAATCTGCTGCAACCACTTTATTACTCAAGCAAACTTCAATTTGACTAGATAATTAATTTTGGCTAAGCGGCTAATTTTGATTGATTCATTATGGTACCTCTCTGCCTGTTGAAGAAAGTTTGAAAAAATAATTGTAATTGAGGTTGTGACGTTTCTTTGAATAAATTGTATAATATGTGGTTTATAATTAAGGACCCGCCCACGACACACATCTAAAGGTTTATCTCTTCAGTAGTCTGAATTAACGAAGGGATATATCCAAAACCCTGAAGTGCACTTGTGGTCCGAAACAGACCTAAACCCTTGGGGAACTTTCTACACTTCACAGTCGCGCTTTATCGCCATCTATCTCCTGACCTAAAGGGCCGCAAGAGGAAACGCTTAAGTGTCATATTGAGCTTCACAGAAGACAACTTATACTAAATGAATGATACTTTCAATATCGCCCTGGTTAAAGATCACCATTGATGAGTAATCAATTTTCAGGTAACCAACATATTATATTTTTATTTTTAGTAAACCAAATTTAGGATCACTTTTTTTAAATTTTAAGTTTTTTATTATATTTTCAATAATATTATTATTTAATTTACAAAAAAACAAATTATTGTGAACAAGTTCAACTGTTCAATTATTATTGCGCGTGATGGCTATTTCGCCTACCAAAGGCATTATCAAACTGCATTCGGAAGACAAAACAGCTGTCACGCGTAATTTTTTATATATTTATTTATCTTATTTAAGGAACAATCAGTAGGTACATAGAAATTAGTGGTAAATAGTTTATGACGTTCCTCGACTTTTCTCTACTTTGAATAAATATAATATGTATGTAACATGCATATAACACCATATAACTCCCTTGATCGTACCGGGACTCTGAGTTTAAGCGGCAAGAACACTTACTTTATACATATTACGTGGATCGGTACCAATTACATGTCTTAGTCTGAAATATCTGGTGAGTGATTTGTATAGGTATATTTTACCGGGCAGCAATAATACAATTTAAAAATTCTAACCTAAAAAAATTATACATTGTAAAGAAACGATAAATAAAAAAATACACGCAAGGGAATGATTTGAAGTAAAGATAAAGATAAGTATATGAGTGTATGTGTGTGTTTAATAATCTTTACATTTACCTTCAGTCGGTTAAGATTTTTTTGTTATTAGACGCTATTTGTTGTTTATCAACTGACCTTTCAACCCACCGAGAAGAAGAAATATACAATTGTACATGTTTGGAATCCTATATACTTCAGTACAATACAAAAATTGAGGCAAATAAAACACAGAAAATTATTTCATTGCTTTGGGACATTGCGTGTTCCCTGAACAGTAAAAAATAAGAATCCAATGTTATTTGGCTCGTCGGACATAGAAATGTGTTCTTTCCTATTACGGCATGTACTAATTGGAATGTTTCTTAGAGAAAGCACAAATGTTTTTGCTACGAAAAGATTAACAGAAAGAAGTGGGCTGTGGGCGTTTCCGTGTGGCCATGGGCTCATTTTTCTATGTTTCTGATTAATTTCATCAAATTATTGGTGAGACAGCATAATATGGAAAAAGTTATTTAAATTTGTGAGAAAGGAATATGAATTAAAAAATGTATACAAAAAAAATTTATATAAAACGAAAAATTTGCAAAACAATACATTTATAGCCATGGAGAGAGGTTGTAGATATAAATCAAATCATAAAACAGATATAAACAATAAAGACATAAACATTATTCACAAACCATCAGAGATATATTCTTTTATGGACCTCTCGTATTTGGTAAGTTCGCAACTGAAAATATCAACCTTAGATAATACGCTATTGTAATTATTGCATAGTCTGTTCAGGCAAGAATTCTGCTTAGAGTTCGTTTTGCTTTGATCAACCCTGAACAGCACACAAGAGCGTGTTGAACGCGCAGGTACTTTGAATGGAATATATTAATATGCATATATTATCATGATATCGGAACACGTGTTCATAAAAATTCAAATATTTTTGAATTACAATGAATATTCTTTGTATCGTTACGATATTATCAAGGCAAATCCATAAAACATTCTTAAATCGATATTTTATTATAAGGCTTGTTAATTTATTATGAGGGCGGAAATCGATTTCTCTCCGTGAGGGTATTTTCTGTCTGTTTAGATTAAAAGGACTATAAGTCATAGGTTACCCAAGTGGTTCGCTACGTTTGATGTTTTAGCAGGGGTGCCCGGGTTCATTGATTGAGGTGTGTTGGTGAGGGATAGATTCATAAGTCCACCCTTCAAACATTTTCATTTCCAGAACTTCCATCCTTCCTTTCCTTATAGAGACCCTCCGGAAAGCATCACTAATGAAATAAGCTCTGAGGGAAATTATTTTCCTCAGGCCCTCCAGTGTACCTCATATGTGTAAAAAATAAATAAGGAATGATAGGGAACGACATAAGTTAGTACATAAATTACAATTTCAAAATGTAAATGTACAATAATTTTCACAACTGGAAACTTGATATTGAACTTTTTCAATGAATAGTTAGGTTTATCGAAGATTTTCTTCTCCTGTTAATTATTTTCTTCTTCTTTGCTCACACTTAGCAGTACTCACTTTTTAAATAAATAATATTTTTTGTACATTTTATATTTTTAGATATTTTAACATTTTATACTTGTTACTTTATACTTTTCTTTGAGTTGTTTTACTTTTACATTTTATACTTTTCCTCTATTTGTTGTACTATTACATTTTATACTTTTCGTTCAGTTGTTGTACTTTTATATTTAATACTTCTTACTTTATACTTTTCTTTTGAGTTGTTGTACTTTTACATTTTATACTTTTACTTTTATTTGAGTTGTTGTACTTTTACATTTTATACTTTTCCTCTAGTTGTTATACTATTTTATTTTATACTTTTCGTTCAGTTGTTGTACTTTTACATTTAATACTTGTTACTTTTCTTTGAGTTGTTGTACTTTTACATTTTATACTTTTACTTTTATTTGAGTTGTTGTACTTTTACATTTTATACTTTTACTTTTATTTGAGTTGTTTTACTTTTACATTTTATACTTTTCCTCTAGTTGTTGTACTATTACATTTTATACTTTTCGTTCAGTTGTTGTACTTTTATATTTAATACTTGTTACTTTATACTTTTCTTTTGAGTTGTTGTACTTTTATATTTTATACTTTTACTTTTATTGAGTTGTTGTACTTTTACATTTTATACTTTTTCTCTAGTTGTTGTACTATTACATTTTATACTTTTCGTTCAGTTGTTGTACTTTTACATTTAATACTTGTTACTTTTCTTTGAGTTGTTGTACTTTTACATTTTATACTTTTACTTTTATTTGAGTTGTTGTACTTTTACATTTTATACTTGTTACTTTATACCTTTCTTTGAATTTGTTAAACTTTTACATTTTATGATTGTTACTTAATACTTTTGTTTGAGTATTTGTACTTTCACTATTCTTACTTTTGTTGATGGCAACGTTATTCCTTATATATGAAAAAATATATACATTCAAAAATCTTCTTTCCTAGATTCACATATTATTCTCGACTGTAGTAAATTATTTTTTATGGCGGTTGTAACTATTGAAGTTTGAACATTTTTCCTATTTTTAGCGTCTCCAGTTTTTACGTGTTTACGTTCTAAGTAAACATAAAAGTTTATTTGAGGTCATATTCTTCTCATAAAACGTGTTTTATGAAGTTTCTAAACAAATTTAATAGATAATAACAAACGATTATTAATTATTTTTAAGCAATGTAAATAATTAGATAAATGTAAAGAATAGAAAAACAATACGGGTCAAGTAATAAGACCTCGTTTCAAACCATCACCCACAAAAAAAAACTTCCCGCACAGCATCCCTAAAGAAGACAGTAGATTCTTCACTTTTTTATGTGACACCTTACAAGAGCGCCATTGTCTGCACAGTGTAAAGGCAAACTATGTCGCAATACGGTTGGTAAGCATCGTGGGGAATAACAGATCATGGTAGCTCAATCTTTAATTTATTAATTCAACATTATAGTTTTGGGATCTAAGTCGTTATGATTGTACCGGTCCAACAATGTATTTCAATTTGGGAGGCAGCTTTGGGTACCGTCGCCCCGGGAACTACAGTTAGACTCCGAAAGCGAGGAACAGAATCAACTTAAAGCAGCCGTGAACAAAAATATGCGACGCGCGGTACTGGTTTATTGGACAGACCTGCGGTTAAATTTGCCCCAGCAAATCTCTAAAGTTATGTAGGAATCTTAAGGCGTAAGTGACGCAGTTATGTAAAAACAATAATGGGCGCGCAGCCCGGCGTAATGGATGGACCTAAGATCGACTTTTCCCTAGCAGGCCTAGAAAATGAATCTTTTCGAGGGGTTTATTTTTTTAAATTTCTGATGAACGTCTTACTAAAATCTCAAATGTTTCTAGAGGAATCCCTCGGGAAATTACTAATTCATCGGGTAGAAAATTAAAATTTAGTGCTTGCCGTTAATTTTATAGTTGAAAAACGTTTTAAAACATTTTCATACCGTTTTACATAAAAAAATTTGATGTTACAGTCCTGTTGTTATTAATCTTAAATAGAAATAAATTACATCTGTATGGATCCCTCTAGAAACATATGAGATTTTAGTAATGCGTTCATCAAAAAAAAATAATTAAGATGTGAGCATCGAGCAAACCCCTATTATCAGAGTCCTATGTCGTCTTAATGTATAACCAACACCTCTGCAATAGGTCACCCCAAGTGGTTCGCTACGTTCGGTGATTTAGCAGGGGTGCCCGGGTTCATCGGGTGCCTGCCCACCAGGTGCGTGGCGTGCCAGATCGGTAGAGGCTGGTCAAGGAAGACCTTTTAACCTCTCCAACTGGTCTCTCGACCAGGAGGGATATACTCATACGTCCGTTACTCCTGGACACACTGATCCTTAGATTCCTACCCATCCCACATACCTTTTTCCTACCCAGAACATCCTTCCCTTCTTGTCCCTAAAAAGATCTTCCACTCAGCATACCCAAAGATGACATAGGGCCTGAGGGAAATTCTTTTCCTCTGGGTCTCCTGTATGAGGTTAAAGTAAAAAAAATTACTGTGCCAAAAACCTTGTAAGTACATAACCCAAAAATACGAGCCAACTTATACAAAAACGAGTCGAAGAAACGGCCCGTTCTCAAGCTAACATCAATTATGAACGGGTTTTCCCCTCGTGTCTGTCGAATTTCAGGAACGTGCATCGGTTCATCGGGGATCAATGCTACTAACTCCTTAGAGCAGGCTCCATTAAAATGCCTGCAGAACAGACTCAGCGTGCCCACATAGCGTCTGTACATTAGAGATGGCAACCCGTCTGTTAAAATCTGACGGACTCCTTTGCACAGAATCGTGTATTAAGAGGAAGCTACAAGCCAAAAATGTGTATATTCTTGGTAAACCTAATATTGTAGGTAATAGGTATTAAAATCGCTTGACAAACGGAGTCTAGAAACGTTCGATTTCAAGCACAAAACTGGTTTTTATTTATTTTGTAAATAATTTTATAAGAAAGCAAAAAAGTTAATCAAGTGAAACTGTCATAGATAATCTTAGCTATAATGCTGTATTTTTTAAAAGTTGTTTACGCGTTCATACTTTTCTTTTGAAAAAATATTTTTGATAGTAGTTTACATTTATATTTTTTATTGAGTAATTTATTTTTTTATTTGTTTTTTACTCAAGCGAAACGATAGGAAGACCTTCAATTTATCTAAAACATATTTTTTGGTATTATTGTAGAAAGCAATCACTTTGTGGTTTGACATATTTAATAAAATAAAATAAAATACTTTTTGTTTTAAAACCACGAGTTTTTAATAATTTTTATAACCGACCGGTTTCGCTTTACTCAAGCATCTTCAGGGTACAAATTATTACTAGACAAGAAGTACAAAGTGTGAGCTTATATATAAAAAAATTTTGAGGGAGACAACATGATATAAATTTAAATATAACAAACACAGAGAAATCATACAATACATTTACACAAGTACAAAAGACATGGGAAAAACCGAAAGATAATTATGTAGGATTATAATAATATATATGGAGAAACAAAGCATCAACTGACATGGTGATAAGGAGAACTTGGACATTTTTTATTGATTTATTGGAAATGAACTTAATATTGGACTACTTTATATATCTAATTTATTATTAATTGAATTGAATTGATTTTTTGTCTCCCTCAAATTTTTTTTTATAAATAAGCTCACACTTTGTACTTCTTGTCTAGTAATAATTTGTACCCTGAAGATGCTTGAGTAAAGCGAAACCGATCGGTTATAAAAAATATTAAAAACTCGTGGTTTTAAAACAAAAATTATTTTATTTTATTACATATTTTTTGGTATTCATAATTTACACCAATTCGTTATAAAGCTTAATCAAAATAGTGATTTGGCATTAAGCTTCGCCTTAAGGGTCTCCAGCCCAGAGGTGGCTCCCAAATTCAATCGTTGGGCTAACTTGAGATGTGTTCACGGTTAGCAGCCGGTCACTATTGAAGAATCTGCTATTCCTGTATAAGACGGCCAGTTTCTTAGAAGTCATATTATTATTATACGAGAATTAAATCGTAATAGCGTTGCGATGGAGAAAAAAGGTCTTACTTCTTTGAGATTATCATCAGATTTTTCATTTTATATTTTCTACGTTTTAATTCCTTAATATAAACAGAAGGCAGAGCTTCTGTTGTTCCTTTTATCACCTGATAACCGCCAAGAAACATTTTCCTTTGATGTTTGAAATTCATGTTAACAGGAAAAAGGAAAAATTTATTTAAAAAAGTGTAAAACAAGAAATGACTCTTTTTATCGTATTTTTTCCAGTAATGCAGACGAAATAAGCTTGTTAAATATTTGATTATTATTTATTTACGGTTAGAATGCTTAGAAAAGATTACAACATTAAGGTACACGTAAGTATAAAAGGTCATAAGGGAAAAAAATTGTGATACGTTAAAAGATAATTGCTGTCTGTTAGCGAAGTTAAAAATGTCGATGGTCGATGCAGAATCGGTAAGGCGACACAAGGCTCCAACAACGGGGGTTTGCACAAGACTTACTTTTTAATTACTTCCGACGAGTTAGTATATATATATATATATATATATATATATATTAGAGCGTTAAAAACAGTACCCTAGCATTAAATTATTTTATGGTAAACCGTTTGAAAATTTTATAAAACTACCAGAAATAATTAAAATAAACCCCACGGAAAAATCAACTTTCTGTTAGGGCGAATTCGACCATAGGTTCGTCCATTACGCTGGGCCGCGCGCCGAATAATGTTTTTACACGACTTCATCACTTATGTCGTTAAAATTCACACATTATTTTAGAGATTTTCTAGGGTAATTTTTTCGCATTTTTTGTGTACGCTTCTTCACTTACGTCGTTAAGTTTCCGACGTTATCATAGGGTATTGTCTCGTCTTAAGCAGTTGATAAAAATTTAATGGGATCTCCCACTAGTATACTTGCTAGGCACATATAAGTAAATCTCTTTCAAATATTAGTATATAAGTGGATTAAAGAGATTAGTTTACAAAAATATTTCCCTAACAATATTATTCGGCGTGCTTCTGAGGTGTTGAAATCCTGCATTCCTGTTAAGAAAAAGGATGGATACGGGGAACTCAACGACAGAGAAGTAAGCTCCTTGGTTCTTGGCTTAGAAAGATGTTAGATTCTTTAAATAAATAGATAATAATCACACAAAACGAATTTCTTTTTTTTTTGTTAAAATTTTTAAGAACACGTGTTTTGATTTCGCCACAACACATTCGTGTTTTACTAATAGTTTATTAGGAAATTTGTCAATTCATTCGTTAAAAGCCTGCATTGCCTACAGTCATGTTTTTAACAAGAATATAAATAAAAGACCTTTTTCAATAAATTTTCGATGTTTTATATCAGTGGGCTTTCTGCGTGTTGGAGGAGGAATAGTTGGAGGAATTCCAAATTATTGTCAGGTTATTCGAAACCCGGGAATGCTTTTATATAATCAAAAATTTATAAAATCGTATTATTTTGATTGCGCATGAAATAAAAAAAGACGTACCGACGTTTTAGAACTTCAATAAAGAGAAGCGAAATAAAAAAAAATATATCTTTTGTGTGCGAATACGATGAAGTTTATTATATGGTGGTGTAAGCCCAGTGGCGTACCGATCTATTATAGAGGTGCCGGTTCAGGGCAAGATAAGGTGGTTTAGGGTGGCCCATCTTTGCGCAGTTTCAAAAAGGGTGTCTACTTAAAATAAAGTCATTCAACATATTCTACGTTGAAACAATTGTGGTTCTTTTATTTTTCACTGCATATCATACAAAGTATGTTTTTCAGTTCCATTGGGGATTCCAGTGAGACTATGGAATCCCCAATTGGGGTATATTGTGAGGCTGAAATGGGGAAAGAGATGGAGAAGAGGGTGTTTGGGAAGAACCTTGCGATTATGGGTGGTGGTCATTCGATTGACAATCTCTCCACAATGCTCCGCAATGACGCGGTCAAAGAAGTATTGATATTTCATATAGTCATAGTTGGATATCATCTCGAAAAACTACCAGGAGTAGGGTAGAGCACAATACACACACTGATGCATTACCTGCATACCGCATGTTTCAAACTTGTGCGACAGCAGATAAAAAATCAAAGGACAACACTGCAAAACTTTTCGTTTCAAAACATGTATAAATAAATAAAATCCACAATTGCTCTGAAATCATTAGATTTGTAACTAGGAAAATAAAATACGTAACTACGTACTTCATTTTAAACCATGCATTTTCAGTAACTTTTTATTTCGAATACGTAATAATATAATTTGTCCAAAGAAACTTAACTATCTCAATGACAATTCTTTTTTTAAATTTTCTACGAATAAGTAAGTCCAAATAATCACGACGATTTCACATTTGAAAAACGAATCTTCATTGAACCGTTTTCAAAGCTAGCCATATAATCAAAGGCTTGCTTGAACATTTGGATGCAGCAGATTTTCGAAAACGGAAACGGAACACACAAACAAAAATAGTGGTTTCTCAGTGGAGTTTGTCACTATTGAAGTGTAAATATACGTACCGGTACACATAATACTATGTTTGTGGTGCTTGGATCAATTCAGAAGTAGAATATAAGTACTTTTAAATACATCTATTTTAATTTCACCATTGCTTTGTGAATGCAAATCTTAGAAGTGAAAAAGTAACCCACTTTCCGACATCCAATTGAGCTGAAACTCGATAGATAAACTCGTTGTCGATAACAAATGTTGGAGGCAATACAGTAGTTAACATACGAAATAAATGTCGTTGACTACAGCTCCTTCAAGGAAGGTTCAATTATCTGTCAAACCAAACAATCATGTATTTTTTTCTTATAGTAGTTTTAGAACACGTATAAACTAGATATAAAATTTTAATCATAGCAAAATAATTAAACTAAAAAAAAAGTTTGGTCAAAAATTGTAATTGTCATTGAAGAAGATAATATACTAATACATCTAAACGAAACATAAAACAGAACAAGACAGAAAATATGAACAACTTGGAATCGAACCCAAGATCTCTTGTTTCGCCGGGACATCGTCTTTATCACTCGACCATTGGGAATTAGTTATTAAACGTCGTCTTTGTCGATCTCATATTTTAAATTCAGAATTATTGCAACTTATTTTTCCCATTTTTTTTGCAGCAACCTTTTTTAAATGTTAATAATAAATTTCTAATGAATTGGTTTGTAACTTAGGGTAACCGGATAAATCATCACAATGATAATTGATCACATCTTTAAAAAGTTATATAAAGTCATGGAAAGTGATGAAACAAAAACTTTATTAACTGGGTTATGTAGGTTAGGTTAGGTTAGGTTAAAAAAAAAATCATCGTTTCTAATGACTTTATATCACTTTTTAAAAGTGTGTTGAATTGTCACTGTGTTGAGTTATCATGGAACCGTAACGTAGATAGTGTCTCAGAAAACATATCTAATTTTTATTTATATTAGATACTTTAAATCAGATGCTAGGTAGGTACATAGTCCAAGTTTAGATGTCGGATTGTCAGACGCCGTTCACGTCTCTAACGGCCGTTGTTCCCAATCCTACTGATCAACTGTTGAGCCGAAATTTTGGCTCAACACTACTCAAACGTACAACCACGCTCTTTCCAACAGAAAGGTGACGACTGAGCAATCAGTAAATGACTAGTTATAAAAAGTGTCGGCAGAGCGAAAAATATTTGCGACGCCAAGACACGGTGGCATTAAAGTCAAGATAACACTTTATTTTTAACATATTACATACGTTTGCTTAAAAAAATATAATAAATCGGTTTATGTATGTGGTGTATGTGTGTAAGGGGGACAGCATGAGAGCGAGACAGCGAGTACGAGACGTATATAAGAGATCGTATGAGCGGGAATGAGCACTCAGTCCAGAACCGTGATAGTCTTCTTTCAAATAAATATTATAATACAAGCATTGTTATTATTGAGTATGTAGAGTTAACATACGTTACAGTGGCGCAGCACGGTAGTTCGTAAATTATTGAAAGTTTACGGAGAATCAGATGATTCAAGAAGATTATTCGAATTTTTGGTGATCACAGTATAGTCTGGCGCTTTTGGGCGTTGGATCGCTAAATTTTGAAGGAAGAAGAAGAATAATAAAAGGCTATCAAATTGGAGAATTCACACGCAGCCGAGGCGAGCACGCAGATCGGGCCGGGCAAATTGCGCGGTAAAAACGCAATTTTACACGTGTGTGGGAGCCGACATTGCAACATTTTGTCGAGAGTACACCGTTACACGGGGTACGCAGAAGATCCAGGATCAAGATCGGCATCAAGGGTGAATTGGCCGGAATCCGGGACCGGGGTTCTGTCGCTACAGCGGGAAGGAAGACCTTGGAAGGTGATCGTGTCCGCAGCTGAAGGGAGACGGAGCCAGAAAAGGGTGCTGAGACGTTGGTGATTCACAGGCTCAGGGCAGGGGCTCGGAGCATAACCTCTGGAAGGGCTGAGATACGTATATTTTATTCAACTTGTTTCAGTTCTTCTCCCAATGGAGGCGATTTGTAAGAATTTGGGGACGTTCTGTTACAGAACGGGAGACTGGTCATTGTTCAGGGAACGATTGGATCAGGCCCTCATTTTAAATGATGATAAGTTGTTGTCACCAGAACGCAAAAGAGCATTTTTGCTGAGTTGCCTCACGGAAGAAACTTTCTCTCTATTATGTGATTTATGTTTTCCAAAAAAGGTTTCTGTTTGTTCTTTTGAAGATTTATGTAAATTATTTGATTCACATTGCAAACCAGTTAAAAATATTTTTGAGTCTCGTGAATTATTTTATAAATGTAAACAGTTTCCTAGCGAATCCGTTAAAGATTACGCGGCTAGATTGAGAGGGTTAAGTTTATCTTGTAATTTTGAGCTGAGATTGGAACCATGTTTAAAGGACATATTCGTTATTGGGATTTTTAATGAAAAATTGAAACACAAGCTATTCGTAGAGGCAATCAATACTTCTTTTACGGATTGCATTAATCTAGCGGCGACGTGGGAACATGTTGTGGCTTTTAAAAAAGTAAATCCGAATTTAAATGTTGTTCATAAGGAAAGCGAGTATTTCCATAAATCCAGGAAAGATAGTCCTTCCAGGAATAAAAATTCAATGCGGAGTAAATCACCGGTTAATGGTACGTTAAAAACTTGTTTTTTGTGTGGAAAAAAAAATCATTTGCAAAGAGATTGCTGGAAAAAAATTTTGTGTAATCATTGTAACAAATCGGGTCATCCTAGTAATTTGTGTAAATACAATAAAAATTATGTAGGTACTAAAAATAAACGGTTGAATTCGGTGTTCGTGGTTAATAATAATGTGGGGCCGGAACCCACATATATAGATTTGTTAATTGGTAACATAATATTGCCGGCGTTGGTAGATACGGGAGCTGCGATAAACGCGATACCATATGAAGTGTATTTAAGATATTTTGTTTCTTACGATTTAGAAAAGTATAATGTTCATTTGTCAGGGTATGACGGAACGCAGTTAAATGTTTTAGGTAAAGTGAATTTAGAGGTGTCATTTTTAGGTAAAAGTGCGAAAATACAGTTCGTAATAATTAAAAATGGTAATTCTACAATAGTTGGTAGAGATTTTTTACAAGTTTTCGGTATCGGATTAAGTGGAATAAATTCTGTAAAATTCAGTGAGATTAATTGTGATAATCATCTTGTTTTTCGTGAAAGTTTAAAGAAGAAATATGCTCATGTTTTTTCAGAAAAATCGGGTAGGCTTAAAAATTATGAGGCAAACATTGAAGTTAATTCGGACTTTAGGCCAAAGTTTGTAAATCCGAGGCCATTACCTTTTAGTTTACGTGAGAAAGTAGAGATAGAGTTACAGAGAATGTTGCATGAAGACATTATTGAAAAGGTAGAAATAAGCGATATTGCAAGCCCGATTGTTGTTGTAAAAAAGAAAGACGCTTCAATTAGGATTTGTACTGATTTCAAAACAACATTGAATCCTATGTTAGCGAAGTTGAAATACCCACTACCTCGTATTGACGATTTAATTTCATCTCTGAATGGTGCAAAATATTTTGCTAAGATAGACTTACGAAATGCATTTGGACAAATTTCATTGAACGAAAAGTCTAGAAAATTATGTGTGATTAGTACGCATATAGGTTTATTTGCATATAAAGTATTGCCTTTTGGCTTAAGCACGAGTCCGGCCATCTTTATGCAAGTCATTACGGCGATAGTTGGTGGACTTAGGAACGTTCGTGTATTTTTAGATGATCTACTTTTATTTGGGAATTCTAAAGAGGAATTATTTTCTATTTGTGAAGCAGTACTTAGCAAGTTAAGTGATTGCGGATTAACTATTAATGAAAATAAGTGTTCTTTTCTAGAAACAGAGATAGAATATTTAGGTTATAGAATTTCGCAGAAAGGAGTTATGCCTTTAGAAAATAAAATATATGCTATTACCCAAATGAGTGTACCGAAAAATGTTTCGGAACTTAGAAGTTTGCTGGAAGTTATTTCCTACTATAGGTCTTTTATACAGAATGTGTCAGGTATTTTGTCTCCTTTATACCAATTGTTGAAAAAAGGGATAAAATTTGTATGGTCTCAGGAATGCAATATTGCGTTTGAGCAAGTTAAGAAACTGCTGACGTCAGACAATATTTTGGTGCATTTTGACCCACAATTACCTATCAAGCTAATTACAGACGCGAGTGATATAGGTATATCTGCTATTATATGTCACGTATATGAGAATGGCATGGAAAGACCGATTGCATTCGCTAGCCGTTTATTGTCAAAAACGGAATTGAGGTATTCCATTCTAGATAAGGAAGCGTGTGCAATAATATTTGGTTTGAAAAAATTCTTTCAATATTTATATGGTAATAAATTCGTTCTAACTTGTGATAATAAAGCTTTGGTACATATTTTGAACACTGAAAAACAAGTGCCAATACTAGCGGCAAATAGGCTACAGCGCTATGCGTTGATTTTACAAACATTTGACTATAATATAGAATATGTCAAGTCGGGTGAGAACAAAGCGGATTTCTTATCTAGATTGCCGGTTAATAGTAATAATAATTTAAGTGATTGTATCGACGAGGTCGACGGTAGCGAATATTTCTTAAATTATATTGGTAGTCTGAACGTTGATAAGATTGAATCGGATTTTTTAAATATAATTGAGGCGGAAACGACAATTTCAAAAGAAACGATGAAGCAGTTTTCGATTAAAGATGTAAACATAGCAAGCATTACTGGGTTCGTAATCAATGGTTGGCCGGATAAAAAGTTTTTAAAGGATGACTTGTTAAAATTCTGGTATTTTAGAAATAAATTATCGACTTATGACTCGTGTTTATTTTATAATAATAAATTTGTGGTTCCGAGGGAATTAAGGGAAATCATATTGAATTTCATACATCAATCGCATTTAGGTATTGTTAAATCTAAAAATCTTGCTCGAAATTATTTTTTTTGGTTAGGTATGAACTCAGAGGTAGAAGCAACTGTGAAGCAGTGCGTTCGATGCTTGGAGTGTTTACCCACTCCATGTAAAGTTGAGTTACAGCCGTGGCCAATCAGTGGATTAATATGGAATAGATTGCATATTGATTTCATGGGACCTTTTGGTGGTTACAATTTTTTGATAATCGTTGATGCAACTACAAAATGGATAGACTGTCACATCGTAAATAAAGTAGATTCGTTTTGTACAATAAAAGTTTTGAAAAGATTATTTTCTAATTTCGGAATTCCGGAGCAGATAGTAAGTGACAATGGTACAGCGTTCACTTCAACAGTTTTTAAGGAATTTTGTCATAATTTTAATATTAAATCGTTGACATCTCCTGTCAACCATCCAGCTTCTAACGGACTTGCCGAAAATGGGGTTAGAACGGTAAAGAATTTTTTAAAAAAAATTATGATAAATAATAAATTGCCTGCTGATTTTGAGGATAAACTTTTAACATTTTTGGTTGATATTAGGAATACGCCTTCTATGTCTACGGGGATTGAACCTAGTAAATTAATTTTGGGAAGGAAAATTAGATCAATTTTTAATACAATCATTCCAATATTAGATAATGTTGAAGGTCAAGGTTTTAAAGGGATTGATAACACGATTAAAGATAAGATGTTATTGAGTCAGCAAAAACAAAAAAAGTATTATAGAGGAAAAAAAATTAAAAAGTACTTTGATGTTGGATCTAAAGTTTTAACCAGGGATTTGAGAAGTGATAAAAACAAATGGATTTTAGGAGAAATTTATAAAAGATTGGGGAATAGGGTTTATTTAGTAAAAATTATGTCTACAGGACAAGTGTGGAAACGCCACCATGATCAAATTTCAGAGAGGAAGGTTAGGTGGGGGGAGAGTGACAGGTCTGATGATTTGCTGGACCTGGGTCCACTCTCGGACGTGGACATGACCAAGTTTCCTAATTCCTCTGATTTTTGCAGGTCACCTACACCATGGGAGGGGAGGTTACGCCCTCGAGGACAACGCCCATGCTACACCGAATGAAGAGTCAAGAACATACATAATTACATATAAATTGGAAATTAAATACATAATGGAAATAATTAAATATATTTGGCTTATATAAATTTGTAAAAATAAAAAGATGTAATTATGATTTAAGTGTGGGGGTGTGGTGTATGTGTGTAAGGGGGACAGCATGAGAGCGAGACAGCGAGTACGAGACGTATATAAGAGATCGTATGAGCGGGAATGAGCCCTCAGTCCAGAACCGTGATAGTCTTCTTTCAAATAAATATTATAATACAAGCATTGTTATTATTGAGTATGTAGAGTTAACATACGTTACAGTGGTGTATGTGTGTAAGGGGGACAGCATGAGAGCGAGACAGCGAGTACGAGACGTATATAAGAGATCGTATGAGCGGGAATGAGCACTCAGTCCAGAACCGTGATAGTCTTCTTTCAAATAAATATTATAATACAAGCATTGTTATTATTGAGTATGTAGAGTTAACATACGTTACAGTGGTGTATGTGTGTAAGGGGGACAGCATGAGAGCGAGACAGCGAGTACGAGACGTATATAAGAGATCGTATGAGCGGGAATGAGCACTCAGTCCAGAACCGTGATAGTCTTCTTTCAAATAAATATTATAATACAAGCATTGTTATTATTGAGTATGTAGAGTTAACATACGTTACAATGTATAACAGTTTATTTCTCTTCAACGATTTATTACAATGATGGGTGTAAACTTTCTAAATACTTAAAATAAAATAAAAATTATTTACTGTTCTTTCTTTTTTTTGTTTGTTATAGCTTGGTATGGAACGCACGCGCACGCCTCAGTCCACAAATCCTAAGAAAATACACGAGCCCTTCTCAAAATAAGATAATTTATCTGTAAGTTAAAAGTCTCTCTCGATTCGTGGCCCCGAAAGGGTAGAAAATGATTTAGCGGTTTCTCTGCCACCAATAAATCTCGCGGCTAAGTGCGACTCGAACTGTTGAAGCATCAACTTTGAATGACTTGAGTCAGTTTGATCATCTGAATTAGGTAACTACTGCTCTTAGAATCTATTTTCAGTTATAAGTTTGTCAGTTATAGCTTTGTTGGATGTTTTGAGATGGCTCTTAACTGCCCTCCATACCATCGACCAATTTCTTGTGAAAGTATTTTATGAAATGTTTATTTTTATTTGAATACCTCCAACTGCTTTGTGGCATCCCCGATTGGGGTATTTTGTGAAGTCGATAGTGGGGAAGTATCTGGTTATTCAGATCTGGTGACCAAACACGGCAATTTCAAGCAAAGTTTCAACTCTGAATGATGGTCTTTCCCCAAGGAGATACTGAGAGTATCTTTCAATCTTTCAATTCGGAAAGTTGGAAATTTGATCTCGCGACCTCCGGACTGCTAGTTGAGAACCGTACCCCTCGACCATAGAGGCCATCTATCTATCTCTTCCTACATTTTATTGTCATTAATTTACATTATACTTTTCGACTGCTTTTGAAAAAAATAAAAAAATTTCAATCATTGAAGTGAGATAAATTTGTGCTTTTTTTAAGGCACACAAAGACGCCCGTGATACACTTCTTACGTTTTTATATTCAGTGTATCACTCTAATGGAGGCAATAAACGTGTATTTGAGAAAATATTGAAGGATTCTTTCTTCTCTGTATTCCGTTCTGTTAGGAGTTATGGAAATTTGACGCCTCAAAGTCTACGAAAATACTTTGAAATATTGATTTAAAATTGTTTTTTATTTGGTCCCGCCTTCATAGTAAGGAGTCAACAAGTATGTTTAAGCAAAAACCTTTCAATTTGAGGCTACAATCTCACAATCACTGGCGATCAAAATCACGTAAAAGTATAGCAATAGTAGAAAGGTGTTATTACTTTTGCCCCACCTGCGTTGAAACAACATATCGGAAATTGGTCAAATAAGCAGTAACAATAATTCCTCTGTCTTTAGGTGTATATCGCTAAATTGCTTATTGTCAACTAATGCTTTATCTGTCTATAACATTAATGTCAAAACACAACGACATTTGACGCCAGTTGCAAAAATTATGGCACATTAACATTATGACATTACTTTTGCCCCACCTTGTATAATGAACACTTTCGCAAACTGAAGGCATTCGCTGCACAATCGCGGGCGATATTTTCGCTACATAACTTAATTTACTTTACTTATTATTACATACCTGTTAGAGTTGACCAATTTCAATTTACTAATTGTTATTTTTTAATAAAAATTTCATACTATCCCTCTTGCCATTGTCAGAATGGTCACCCTATGATTTTGGCTGATAAGCCACCACAGATACTTTGTAATACTTGTTTAGTTTATAGAAGCATGTTATTGTTGTAAAAATATAAACGGATTGCCCAGCTGTAATTTTAGTTTGAATAACTCCATTTAGTATTTATTTTTGTAATAATTTGTAGGTTTATATTTTATTTATAATTGTAAAGCTGTATATCTTGATACATGAATGCCCTAGTGAGATGAGCGGCTTATGATTTCATCGTATGACACAATTTATTTTATAAATTCATAATACGAATTTTAAATATTTTGTAGGTCTACTCGTAGGTAGGTATGTGGATTTCTAGGGGTTCATAAAAAGGAAAACAACAACGCTAAATTTAGTTTAAAAAACGATTTTACAAACATTTTGTAATAAAGCCATCGGGTTGACCCTGGGAGTTTGAAAATGGGGTTTACCAATTATTTGATACTCGGGGAACGCAAGGAGAAAAAGTTTTTGAAGTACCTAACTATTCAGATTTAGTCGCCAAACACGGATTCTGAAAAGCGGTCTCTAACCGAGGCGATAATGGAGAGATTCCCGTAATTTTTCCTATAGCAAAAAGTTTTTTTCAAATTTGTGCAACCTTTTTTTTCACTGGGTTGAAAAAGCATTTGTCAACAACAAAAATCAATCATTAAAAAAAAACAAAGCTTTTTTACTACAATGAGTGACACATTCTTTCCTTGGAACTCCAAAAGAACTTCTGTGTTTAGTTCTTTTATTGTGTTTATGAAATATTTTACATTTAATTTACTGTGTTAAGTCTGTCTAGTCTGTTTTAAAATATACGTACACTGTTCATTGAACTCCCTTTTAAATTAGTTTTCGTATGTAAAAATAATTTTATCTTATTTTGTTAATGTTAATTAATGTTGTCTTTCCCGGAAGGAATTTTTAGAAAAATTCACTGGGAATAATGTATTATAAATATTATTTTGTAATGTATTATCACGAAATAAAAAGAAATACATCTATTTTTTGGTTTTACTGAGAATTAAACCTTACTCCTCAGGGATTGGCCCAGAGTCTTCTGCTAAGAACTTTTAAAATGTATTTTTAAACTTTTTTTAAATGTTTCACTTAAGGTTGAACCTTCCTTCCCAGGGACTGACTAAAATTAGTGAACACCGCTATCACTTAAGCCAAATCCTAATTTGACGTAACCGAGATTTATTTAGTATATTAACTCCTGTAAATTTTTATACTGTCTTCCAATTTCAGAGAAATGCGTGTGTGCTCGCGTGTGTATGAGCGCCACAAAAATTGATCGAATGCATTGTCATCGGCAATATGTCTAGCTATGGAAATATTTATATTTTTTTTACTTTTAAAATGATATTTTTTTAAAACATAAAAACGAAAATTAGTAATTCTTGTCATGTTGTATTTTGTTTTGTTTCTTTCTCTCTCCTTTTCTATCCCCTGTGTTTGTAATCGAGCATAATCTATTTACACCAATGTATCTTGTAAATTCCTACCTTGGCTTTGTGCTTATGTGTATATCCCTGTCTGTTTCCTTTTTTTGTTTCTTCTTGTTTGTTCTAGTTAACTTACCTTTTTCTATTTTTGTACTCTTTCGTATGTGAAACTTAATTAATTTCGATATCAAAATAGTAATGTAAAAATGTACCTATTAACTCCCACCTATGTATTGTAATTTCCTTCCGTCCTACAATCAGTTTAGTAACTCAAAAAATATAAAGAAATCTACCAAAGTTGTTGTTTGGTAACATAATATAGACAAAGTTTAATATTTTTTCAAGTAGAGTGGCCCATGGATATATTTTCATCACGTTTTACCGCCGCTTTGGGTGGTAACCAGCGAACTATAGATTTTAGTATCGACCAAGGAATATAAACCATGATTGAATTGCTCTACGACAAGAAACCTATTATTTCAAGACACTTCGATACACAGTGTTATAACACGGATATTGATTTACTGGAAATTCTAAACCTAAGCAAAGTGCTTAGAGCAAGTGGATGAATTTGTATATTTGGGAAGTATATTCACGAGAGATGGAAAGGTTGACAATGAAGTTCACGGTATAAAGTAACCTAACCTTTTTATTAAAATTCTTTAACCCTGAATTCGATTGTTCTTAACTCTTGCATTTAATCGATCCACATATACCTAAACGAACGACTAGGCAGACATTAAAAATTTAACCAACTATAGTTTGTATTCCCCAATACAAAGTTTACAGTCTTGGCAACAAAAACGGTATGGATATATTTGACAACAATTTGAACTTGGCAAACTTCAAATGCCTGTGTAATGAACTATTTTTATCTATCATAACACAACATCACTCTGTCTTACCGGGATAACGCCTCTAACCACTAACCACATTTTTGTCAATCTCATATTTCAAATTCAGAATTAACAATACTATCCTCAATACATTTTTATTTTTCGTTGTCTTGTTCTGTTTCACGTTTTATTAGATTTATTAGTATTATTTTCTAATTCAATCATATATTTCATCGATGGGTATAACCTACAAAAGTTTAAAATAAAGGTTTTTTCGATAAAAATTTAATATTTCTATCTTGTTTATAAAGTATTGTTTTAACAATTTTATAATTTTTTATCATTATGTCAATTTGGAGGATATTGGCAGATTATCTATTTTTAGGTTAAATGGTATGAAACGTGTATATTTTCTGTTTCTTGTATTTTGTTAATCCTTGTGCATTTTTATGATGATTTATAAATTTTTCTTTGTAATTTTTCAAAAAAAAAAGATATACGATTTGCCCGGGGCTAAAGTGGCCAATCTTCGAGAAGTGCTTCTACATGTTAATACAAGTAAAAAAAATAGAAAAACTTCTTTAGAAATTTCAAAGTATAACGTAGTTTTCCGGAAAAAACATGTAATTTTTTTAGTGGAAAAAATAATACATTTCTAAGAAAAAACATTTTTATATTGGTAAAAGACAATCACAGACACGTAGAATCACCTCCCGAAGTTTGTCCACTTTAACCCCAGACATCCTGTACTACATTGCAAGTAAAAGCCCTATGTGCCTTTAAATATTATAACAATATTTGGCTAATTTATATAGCGCCGTTTTCGTGAAAAATCACCTCAAGGGCTCTGTACAAATATATTTCTTAAATAATTAATACTAGAACTGCTGACTTAAAACTAGTGACTTAGATCTAAGACATACTCGTATCTATAAGGCCTATAACTGCTATCTTAATGACGTATATAGAAACTTACAACTAACATTAACATTAATTTAACGCATTTAGGTGATTCATCTGCCAACAATTAAAACGATTGACGTGTTATGTTCCCGCTGACATTATCCATTGTTCATCATAAGTTTTATATTCTTTATCATAACTTTATTTAAATTATAATAAAGTTTTTCTGAAGACGTTATATTTTTTTTTAAATATTGGTGATGATATGGCTTGTAGTAACACAGACCATCAAGGAAAATTAATACCCTATGAAAAAAAATTGGTTGATTATTAAATTCACTCTGCAGGAGAAGTAACAACTTATAATCCAGCCACCAAATACATAAAAACAGAAGACTCACCGAATATATCACTCGCATTGAGTTTAGCTCTTTAATCTTCAAATTCGGCAGCGGACTGGTGATCGGCACAATAATATTTGCATTCGCAGTATGAAATTATAATCTGTCACCACCAGCTCTCAAGGGAGTGGAATTTTGAATAATGATGAATTAGCACATTGTAATTCCAAAAGTACTGCCACATTATTGAGACAAAATTTTTTAATCCTTTAGTCTTAAATCGACCTCTTTTGACAAACGATATAATTCGGATGAATCCATCTGATTAATGCAAAGATGACTGTAATTCATTATCACTCACCTGCAGAGCAAAATCTATACAAAACTGACCAGAGATGTCTCTTCTGTCCACTATTTTTAATGTTTAATTTTAAAATTTTATTTCAAACTAATTTTAAGTCTACTGCTTCTCCAAATATATTTAACAATATAATCTGATGTTTTTACAGATGGATTGTGTTAGTGGGGGAACATCAGTAGACAGTAAATTTGAGAAGGGTTCAAAATGGTTGAAGGTTTAATTAATGTGTTGTGGAAATTACGTAAGTGTTATTTGAGATTAATAAACATCGGAAGAAGAGAAATGTGGCGGGTTTATATTAATCCTAATAATAGTTTACTTATTGTTAACACGTAACGATAGCATATTATTATCTAAAGGGTTTTCCAATAAGAGGTGTTATTTTGAATAGCCCGCTATTTCGGTAGATGTTAATTTTGAAGCTGTCATTTTTTAACATTTGACAAGTAAAAACTACGTCATTAATAAAAATGGAACGATACACGCTTTAACAACGCATTGAAATTATTAAAATCCACTTGAGTGAATCAAATGCAAATCATCTTGAGTGATGAGGCCCATTTCTACCTCGGTGGCTTCGTCAACAAGCAAAATTGTCGCATCTGGGGCTAGAAAAACTCAAGAGTTATTGTTGAAAAGCATCTCTATCCTCAACGTGTGACTGTTTGGTGCGGTTTATGGTCCGGCGGAGTCATTGCACTTTACTTTTTTTGAAAATGAGGCTGGAGCAACAGTTACGGTGAATGGATTGCGCTATCGAGAGGTGATTAATAATTTTTATGGTCGGAATTGGATGGTATTGATCCGGACAACGTTTACTTTCAACAAGACGGCGCTACGTGCCACAGAAGCAACGAAATCAGTGGTCTTTTACGATTGAATATCAAAATAACACCTCTTATTGGAAAACCCAATATATATAAATATATATATTTACCTATTACCTATTGCATAATGTTATTCTATTTTCCTTATAATTAGTGCCATTCGCTCACCAAGCACATGTAATATAAAAATGGTGAAAATTTGGCAGAGACGGTTCGTAAAACTCGAACATTTTTCGGTCGTCGTGAAGCACCTTGTCGGACCGCAATACAGATATTGGTGGAAAAATTCGAGCTGTTGGGACAACTTAGTGATGTGAAGAATAAGATGAAGAGGAATTCGTGAAGCTATCGAGGACATAAGGCAGCCACTTTGCGATTTGGTTATGGAAAATTTCATGAAAAGGATATGGTCATATAGGCGTGGTCGTGGTGATCATTTGACTGATGTTATTTTTCACTATTAACGGCATACCTTCCTCTTTATAATGAAATAAACATTAGATCATTTATATTAAAAAATGGCATTTTTCTTTGAATATCAAAATAACACCTCTTATTGGAAAACCCTGTATATCTGATGAGCAGATGCTAACTGAATTGAATTATATTGTTTTGGTTTGAAATTTAATAAATATTAATTATAATTTTCCCGCTATTTTACACTTTTGTTATTTATATTTTCGTATTTCTATGTATTTTCTTCTGCCATATTCTATTATCTCTCTTTTTAAAAACATCGATTTGAATTTCGGTTTTTTTTCTTCATCGAATGATTGAATGAAGTAGAATCTTGGAAGTGGAAATTATTCAACTTTCTGACATCCTATCGAGCTGAAACTCAACAGGTGAACTTGTTGTCGATGATGATGCATTATATTTGATAGCACTCATGCACACACGCGAACACATGCACATTTTTCTAAAATTATGTAATAAACAACAAAATTACAGCAAATTAAAATAAGAAATAAATGCGGTACTATCCAATTCGAATTTGGCTTAATTGTTAGCATTGTTCACTCCAATAAAAATACTCCAATCGCTATCAATAAAAATAAATGGTTTATAGTAAACATAACTTGTTTATTTTCTTCCTTTATGTAAATCATTTATGCCATTTGATTTTTTTTTCAATGTATTATCTATATTGTATTAGGTAACTTCTTTGTATTATGTATTTTATCTGAGTTTTAATTCTTGGATTTTTCTCACTCACGTGTGAACAATCTTTAAAGACCCAGTAAAACCATAAATAAATAAATTCCGAAATACCAAAATGTCGTGCATAAAAAGTGGTCAGAACAAACAAGAAATTTTCAGGCGAATTCTTGTTAAAAATATGAGAGAAATATTGGTCAGTAAAACCCCGTCTCGTACACGCTATACTCGTAAATAACTTTGTCAGCTTTATACTTTGTACCGAGTAGATTGGTCTGGTAGACTCTCCTTCTGGTCTGTTAGACCCTCTCAGGGAGTCAACTCCCAGGAACATGTCTGAGAGACACAGCTGTAAATTGACAGTAGAGTATGTTATAATTTATAATAGGGTGTAGACGGTGTGGTAACACTTCGTATTCGGTTAGTTCTATGTACAGTTCGGAATATCATAGTGAGGATGCTGCAACAACAAGATGGTTAAAAAAATTTGCCTAAGTACACCTTTTTCATATTATTTATTTAAACAGTGTTCAGAAAAAGGTTGTGTCCTACAACGAAATTTCAAGTTTCTTAACATTAATTAGAGCGTGCTGAGGACACAACTTTTTGAATTTTTGTAATATACCGAATCCGTCAAAATTTTTATATTTGCGGCCGGCCGAAAAGCGTGTCACATAACAATAGATGCGCGGTGGTACTGCAGCACTGCCCTTCGAATCATTAATAGCATTGAATCGTGTATCGTGACAATTGCATACGTTTTACCGAAGTTATCCAATACATAATGAAATTCGGTAGTCAAACTTATGTTTGAAATATACATAATCATATTGAGTAGTCAAAATTATGTTTGTCATAAACATAATCAAATTCGGGAGTCTAACTTATGTTTGTCATATACTTAATCAAATTCGGTAGTCAAAATTATGTTTGTTATATACATAATAAAATTCGGTAGTCAAAATTATGTATGTCATATACATAATCAAATTCGGGTGTTAAACTTATGTTTGTCATATACATCATCAAATTCGGGAGTCAAACTTATGTTTGTCATATACATCAACAAATTCGGGAGTCAAACTTATGTTTGTCATATACATCATCAAATTCGGGAGTCAAACTTATGTTTGTCATACACATAATCAAATTCGGGAGTCAAACTTATGTTTGTCATATACATCAACAAATTCGGGAGTCAAACTTATGTTTGTCATATACATCAACAAATTCGGGAGTCAAACTTATGTTTGTCATATACATAATCAAATTCGGGGGTCTAACTTATGGGGTTATCCGCCTAATGAGGTATTTTCACAAACTATGAATACCATTACAAGTTTGTCGAATATGTGAAGTTTATTTTTCTAATTGCGACTATCTTACTAAAAATTTGATATTTCAATATCTCTAAAATTAACAGTATTTGTTTTAGAAAGGCAATGCTCTTGAGGAATACCTAAATTTATCTATTTATATAAAGGAGAATGTCTGTAGCGGGTGGGCGGATTGGAATTGAGATATAGAAAACCTCCCCCATCCACTTTTCCCACCCCTCAAAGCAGAATTATGATCCTTCTTGATAAATTGTGAACACTTGACGTTGAAAATAGAAAAAAAACTTTGTGTAAAGCCCGGGCAATTCCGGGGACTTTAGCTAATATTTTGTAAAAATACTTTCGGGTCGACAAATCCTACGCGGAAAAAATGTTTACTTCTGATTTATTCAAAAATCTTTTCAAAGTATTGGTAATCCAGTAAACTCGGTTAAAAACGGGACTGCAGGACACTTCCTGATAAAATTCAAGTAAATTCCTAATAATATCGGAACATGCATTCACGCACCTGCTTTTACTAAAAGTTTATTAGGATACCTATCAATTCATCCGATAATGGCCTGCAATCCCATTTTTAACCGGATTTCTCCGTGTACAAATGTAATATCCGTAAAATTTTCCCGAGTCTGAGCTAGAAACAAATTACTTACTATTCAATCTGATAATGTATGAACCCAATGTAATTTATTTTTATGAATTTAATATTCAAAGCGAAAGATGTTTAAAAGTCCAGTAGGTTAATTATAAAGCTTTCGCAAGTGATTAATTTTTCATCAATAAATTTACAGTTGGGTTTTCTCTGTAATGTGCCGAGGTCCACTATATGCATTCCTTCGCAGACTCCGTTCTTCACCTTGATCTATATATTAAAGTTGCTGGGGTTCAGAATTTCATTTAAATCTTTATTAATTTCACGCACAAGGAAGACATGGCATGATCAAGTGAATCAAATAAACACTTAACAGGTATTTAATATATTTAGATAATTTTTTAAAAAATCAAAAAGCAAGGCTGTTAACATATAGATGAGAAAATTTAAATTCAACCCATATCTTTACTATAATTCATCTTTTTAAAAAGTATGTATACATTATAAGACTGAAAAAAGTTGATAGATTGCATTTTCATCGACAACGAGTCTATCTGCCTGAGTTTCAGCTCGATCGGATGTCGGGAAGTGGGTTTTATTAGTTCAATCAAGAAAACAAAAATGAAATTCAAACATATGTAAATATGATGAAGTAATACTAACACAACCTACTGTCAACAAACATGAAGATGTGGAAATCAACAAACATGATTCAGAAAGCAAGAAAGTTGAAGAAATCAAGAAAAGTGAAGAAATCAAGAAAGTTGAAGAAATCAAGAAACTCGAAGAAATCAAGAAACTTGAAGAAATCAAGAAACTTGAAGAAATCAAGAAACTTGAAGAAATCAAGAAACTCGAAGAAATCAAGAAACTTGAAGAAATCAAGAAACTTGAAGTAATCAAGAAACTTGAAGAAATCAAGAAACTTGAAGAAATCAAGAAACTCGAAGAAATCAAGAAAGTTGAAAAAATCAAGAAAAGTGAAGAAATCAAGAAAGTTGAAGAAATCAAGAAACTCGAAGAAATCAAGAAACTTGAAGAAATCAAGAAACTTGAAGAAATCAAGAAACTTGAAGAAATCAAGAAACTCGAAGAAATCAAGAAACTTGAAGAAATCAAGAAACTTGAAGTAATCAAGAAACTTGAAGAAATCAAGAAAGTTGAAGAAATCAAGAAACTTGAAGATGAGAATAATAATAATAATATTTGGGTGATTTATAAAGCGCTATTTTTGTGCAAAATAACCTCAAGGCGCTGTACAAATATACTAGTATAGGTATTACACTTCCACAATGATCTACTAACTCGTATATATGGAGATAATATACAGTACCATACTTACCTGGTAGGTCACTTGAGATTAACACTTAATTAACATGAACTAATTGTTTATCAGCGAAATTACAGGATACAGGATTTAGGACATAATTGGAAAATTGGATATACTTGGACTTTCTCTCAGGAATGTTATATTTAATTTGAGGGTATGACAGAAAAACATGATGTAATACCATCTCAACTACACTACAGTCTACCTCGGAACAGGAATCGAATAGAATAAACTACCATACTTTCACTCCTACTAATAACCGTTTTTTTACAGTTGTATAAAATTTAAAACACATTTAAACACAGAAAAATAAATAATAATTTACTGATCTATAGCTTTATCTAATTTTGTTGCTGGTTTGAAGGACGGAGGGCCTTTAACATCTTAAAAATCTTGACGTTTTTAATATTTTAATGGGGTACGCTTTGTGAAATATTTTTAATCTCTCCCGTTACATCTGCGAAGCTTTTTCTCGTCTTATTTCCTTATGAAAGAGCTTTCACAGTCTCGTTATCATGCTAACTAATGGCCGTTCGTTAGAGCTTATGTTGCCTGATTAGAAGCATGGATTACAATACATTTTTTTTAAATAAAGATAAAATTGTACACGGAGAAAAATGAGTATTGGTAATTTGTTAAAAATCTCTTCACTTTATTGGTAATCTGTTTAAAAACGGAATTGCAGACCGTTTCCTGATAAACTTTTAGTAAATTCCTAAAATATTGGAAAACGTGTTCATGCAACTGCGTTTGTGTTGATAATATATAATGAAGAAATCTGAAAATTTTAGGTTAGTTTAAGTTAGGAATTTGAAAGATCCTCATTGAATATGCATTTCTGCGATATATCAAATTGTAAGAAGCTGACACACAACATTTTAATTATCCTCTTCTGCTGGCCATAATTTGTTCAAAAGCTGAAACAGATATAAAATATTTTCGAAGGAAGCAAATACTTTGGGGTGTGACATATTGAATGAAAAAACATACACTTAGTAAGACACCACTTTATTTTTGAATCAATAACGATAGCCAACCGGGTTTCGCTTGTCCCAAGCTTCATCAGGGCTAAATATCAACTGTTCATATCAAGTTGATATTTAGCCCTGATGAAGCTTGGGACAAGCGAAACCCGGTTGGCTATCGTTATTGATTCAAAAATAAAGTGGTGTCTTACTAAGTGTGTGTTTTTTCATTCAAGATATAAAATAGTTGAATTGTTTGTATGGGAAAATAAATATTCTTCTATGGAAAAATATTTTAGTATGGGAAAAAAAAGTTCGATTTTCGAAAAAGTTATTGATTTTTTTACTTTTACCATCGTGTTGTATCACCTACCAAAGATAGTGCACTTTACATCCGGACACCCTGTATTTTAATACATAATTTGATAATGTGGGCCTCACTGGGTGCTTTACACGTGCCGAGGCCCCCAGTTTAGAGTTTAAAAGGTAATTAATAAAATCTGTGCATTACGAAGTTTGGTAATCATTTAAATTATTTTAATATTCATAACTCGAAATTATTAAATCTGTGCAAAACCTATAGAAACTACTCTGGCGTAGTGAAAATTATTTAAATTTTTCTGCTTTTGCGGAATTTTGAGACAAACATAAATATTGTCAAATATGCGATCATCAGTTGAAAAATGATGTTTTATTTTAATTTATTTATAGCAGGGGGATGATGGGTCGTTTCGGTGTGTTACACACTAATTTGTTTAATACACTAAAGATAAACCTGTGGACAATGGAGAAACCAATTAAACCAATTTGAAAGAAAATTGATATCGCCAATTTACGTAGGCCAATAATTTAAAAAATTACTATGTATCAGTTAGATAATAATGAAAAGTCAGTATTTCAATTTCCGGGAATGAAAAATAATGCATTTTAGCAGCTATTTCGTTAAAAATACGGATAATTTCACATATTTTCTTCACGCCATGTTTTAATATAATAATATTAAAATAGTTTTTTAGGCTTCCTACTTTTATATTTATTTTTTGATTAAACCCAAACTATGATCCTAATAACTTATTTTAGTAACATGGATTCATATTTTGGATTAAATAAAAGAAGAAGAAAAAAAATTTGAAATGAAAAATTTGGACGCCAAGTGAATAATTAATTTTAATATTAACGAAATAACTATTAAAATACATCATCCTCCTTTTCCTGATACTGAAATACATATTTATCATTATTATCTAACTAGCTGACTTGTACCCGGCGTTGCTGGGAATTATCCTTAATAATGTAGTGCCCGAAAATATATTTTTACGACTTAATTATAAAACATTGACTTTTCTCTACTTTCTATAAGTATAATACCTATGCATGTTTATATATGTAAACCTTCCGGAAGAAATTTTCTAAATGATATTGAAAATTCTATCAAAATCCGTTTCGTAGTTTAGAAGAACTAAGCGCACAAAGATACAGACGTGGATAGCGACTTTATTTTATATTATTTAAGAGTAAAATTTTCTTACACAACAAACACGCCCACAACCATCTTCTACCGGTATTATCTCCTCGCTGGCTCAATATAATTCAATAGAAAATTAACACAACCGAGTTTGGTAAAGAGAGTACAAATCTCGGGCGTTTCCCCATAATAAATCTCATGGTAATCAAGCTTTTTTTCATTTTTTATAAAAAAAATTTCCCCACGGTCGATATCGTCTTTGAGGATGCCTTGGGAAGGGTTTATTTATGGAAAAGAAGTTAACCTGGGTCTTGAAGAGTCTCGTGTTATAGGAGATAGGAAACGCAAAAGCCAGCAAATCATTCTACAGCGAAACCGCACATTAACGACAAAAAAAAATAACAAAATATATTGCGTGTAGAAAGTAAGGCGTATTTTCGTTGTATTAGCGTTTTGATTTTAAAATATATTTTTCGCAACACACAAGAATTTTCTGCTCATAAGTAATACTGCAAAAAAAGTACACAAAAATGGTCAGTTTGTTGATTTTTAATACAAAAAAAAAACTGTTTACCTCAGAGATTTTCAAAACAGTTGTAGCGTTTGACCTGTTGCTACGTCAAAACAACGCGAAAAAACTCACAAAAAACACATAATCACACTGATTTTTGCACATATAAGTTTAAAACATACTTTATCACTTGTAACGAATATTTTCACATTAAACAACATTAAACATCGCTTAAAAACACTGGAAAACCGACGTTTTTTAAACAAACTACGTCGCAACGTCCGACCCTCTTCACTAATATTTGACAACTGAATTCGTGAGGTCGAATTCGCGCCATTCTCAATGATAAGAACATTCTCATTTTACAAGAAACTCTCAAACAATGGTTTAATAATTTTATACCACCACCGCAAAATGCACTTTAACACACAAATTTGTGTTCAATTTAACGACACAAACGCTTTGACATTTTTATAAAACTGAACTACATTGAAAATGTTTATACTATTCTAGTAAAGACCAGTTTTCTTGGCTTGCTGAAATGTGTTTTTAAGGGTGAAAAAAAAACGGTTCTTTGTAAAATGTTCCGAGTATTTGTATATATGATTTTATTTAAATTCCTGCATAATTTACATACCTTTTTTTTCATCCTAATTAAAATTTTCCTCGCTCATAATAGAAACAAATATATATGGCATGGAAGAGTGCCGACTGCAGCCGAGCTACGATCAGACTGCACGGACCATCAAACCGGCAGCACAATGAAAGTTATGTGTTACATGTGTAGGTTGAAACAAAGGCGAGGCGCCTTAAGTAGTATTATTTATTTTTTAATAATATTATCATATCCGGCACACTAATTTATTTTTTCAGTTTTATCTATGTAAAGTATGATTATAAATGATTTTTTCGATGCCTGTCTCACTAGGTAATAAAATTAAAATTAAAATTTTCCTTATAAATTTTTTTAAGCCCCCGCATTCCGAATTTCTACACAATTATAACATATTTCTCTTTAACACATTAAATTTTTAAGTGCCTAAAAAAATATTATTTATTTTGAAGATAATATCTATTTGTAGAGTTTGATGTTTATTTATATGAAATTCCCTCGATAGAAAAAAAATCGCAAAGTAACCTCCGACAATTTTTAAAAACACGTTTTGTTCTGTTATTTAATATGTCATGGGTATGAAAAAATTCACAGAGTATGCAACTGTAGCAACATTTCCAAATAGTCGTATTTTATTGAATATTTTTAACATTTTTGTTTAATTATTATCGTTTTTTTAATACTAGCGCGCTCCCTCTAACTTACTTATTTACATATCTCGCTTTCAAACCATCTTTGAACACTTACTACGGAACCTTAAGTTTGCACAATAAATATGAAATGTAGGGTTTTTCCTATACAAGATATAGAAAGAAAGATGTAATAGAATAGTTATATTAATGTGGAAGTTAAGTTTGACGTGGTTGTATTATTAGGACTCAGTCTGTCTGTGCAGATAGTGAAACAATAGCATGTGTTGCTTTTTCGTCAAACATGTGGCGCTATTTTTTAAAAAGCATGTTTTTACCTGTCACAGTTGAGATACTTATAATATAGGTATATAAACACACACGCGTATTCGAAAGCAATACTGTGTCAAAATTTCAAAGCTATAGTTGAAGAACTTTCGCGGATTTAAGATTTTAAACAAATGAACATTTTTATTTATATAGATAGACTAGGAGTACAGCAATTGTAGAGTTCGGTGGTAATAAATAATCGTCCATTATTTGTCGTTTAAATATAAACAAAACTCCTTAAAACATTGGAAGTACCTTACCTATATTAAACGAATACTATAGAATACTAAAATTCATGAAATAATGTGTAATTATCCAAAGTATTTAGTAAAGAATAGTATTCTGGCAGTTTATCCACTACCCGATAGTGAAATATTGCAAGTATCAGTAAAGATTGGTAACGATTACCGACGAGTAGTAAAACTAACGATATACTAATTGTAAATATTTTTGTTGTTTGTTTTTGGGGTGTTATCCCGTGTTGCGCTAACTCCTTCTAACTCCTTGGCTAAAGAAGGAGTTAGCGCAACACGGCATAACACCCCAAAAACAAACAACGAAAATGCTTTTGGCCGTGAGAATCTAAAAACTTAATTGTGAATAATTGATTCCTTTGTGTTATTACATGTTATGAGGAGATATACGGTACAAGGGCCAATAACGGACATGAAACCAGGGATGAAACGTGTGATCAAATTACTTCTTAAATGACACCAGCGATCAATTAAATGATGAAACCAGCGATGAAACATGTGATAAGCCATGGGATGAAACCAATAGTGAAACATGCAATGAAACCAGTGATAAAATCACTGTGGAAATCACTGGTGAAATCACTGATGAAACCACTGATGAAATCACTGATGAAATCACTGATGAAATCACTGATGTAATCACTGATGAAATCACTGATGAAATCACTGATGAAATCACTGATGTAATCACTGATGAAATCACTGATGAAATCACTGATGAAATCACTGATGTAATCACTGATGAAATCACTGATAAATCACTTATGAAATCACTGATGAAATCACTGATGAAATCACTGATGAAATCACTGATGAAATCACTGATGAAATCACTGATGAAATCACTGATGAAATCACTGATGAAATCACTGATGAAATCACTGATGAAATCACTGATGAAATCACTGATGAAATCACTGATGAAATCACTGATGAAATCACCGATGAAATCACTGATGAAATCACTGATGAAATCACTGATGAAATCACTGATGAAATCACTGATGAAATCACTGATGAAATCACTGATGAAATCACTGATGAAATCACTGATGAAATCACTGATGAAATCACTGATGAAATCACTGATGAAATCACTGATGAAATCACTGATGAAATCACTGATGAAATCACTGATGAAATCACTGATGAAATCACTGATGAAATCACTGATGAAATTAAATGTGAAACCAGTGATGAAACGAAAGATGAAACCACATTTGAAACTTGTGATAAATTCAATGATTAGATAGATATGCGATAAAATCGTAGATGAAACCTGTGATGAATTCAACAATGAAACCTGTGATGAAACCAACCACTAAATCTTTGCACGATGTTAAAACAGGAAATCATCTGATAGTATTATTATACAAATATCTGTACAATTTCGGATTGAATTTTTTTCAAAAAGAACCATTGAAGTTTTCACATATTGGTCAAATTCGAATTCCTTCAGACACATTCTTACAATACATACAACAGCCACCGTCGACCACTTACTCCTAGATGATCGAAGTGGCTTAGTGGCAGGTGTGCTAAACTCGAACGGTAAAGTCCTTGGGCCAATTTGTGTGAGATGCGACTCAAACCGTGCAACTCGATCTGGACTACCGAATCGGCTCAGTGTCACGTGTGCTAAACTCGAGCAGTAAAGTCCCTAGACCTTTTTTGGAGGTGTGGCTCATACTGTGCACCTTGACGAAACATAAAATTATCCTAAATCAAAATTTTTGTTCAAATAACAAAATCAAAAATATGAATGTCTAACAAAACATTTTTCCATAGTCAAAAAAAAGAGTGAAAGGAACAATCAAACTTATGAACCCAGCTTCATGTCCGACATTGGTCGATATTCCTGTCACGGTTACCTTGTCCCGGTGACCTTGCTGTCACTGGATGGCCCGATATTTTAAAATCCCCAATGAAACCAATTACGAAACCAGCGATGAAACAGTGATGAAACATGCGATTAAATCACTAATGAAACCAATTATGAAATCAGCCACGAAACAGTGATGAAACCAGTGCTAGAAAAGTAAACTTTGCTAGAAACCCTGAGAAGATAAGCCATGTGATGCCATTTCTGAATATTCTTGATATACCGGTCCATAAATGTATCTAATGCTGTTATATGTTAGATGCACGGCTTGTGAGATATTTACCTTCATCAAGTTGCTTTTTGGTATGAGCCGTGCCGTGGTAAGCCTGGTGATACCAATTCTGAAAAAAACTGATATACCGGGCCAGAACTTAAGCGTTTGGCGTGTTTCCCGATTAGGCACCGGTGCCGAAGGAATCAATTACGCTAGTTTCTCGGAGCCTCCTCCATTTTAATACCGGTAGAACAAGGACAACATACCTACCTAACGATTGTGCTCTAAATATTGTAATCCGCTTGTTAATATGGGTGAATCTGTTAAACGGACCGCCCGTTTCTGCACAGAGTTTTTTCGGGTTTTTTCAGGTATTTTGGAGCTCCGGACCAGAGTTCCCATCATAAATAAACCACCCACGTTCCCATGTTCAACGCCGTTTCATTTTGGGTGACAAAAATTTGTAACCCAAAATTCATAGACAATCAAATATGAGAATTGCCGGAAGTGCCAATCGTACAAAATAATATTTGTTAAAAGTAAAAGAAACATATCTATTCCAGAGTTGTTTATTTATGCCTAATCCGAATTAGAACTACCGGTGTTACTGTGGTACTGGATTCCGATTTATGCTAAGTGTCATCATCATAATATGAATTGTATATACAGATTCTCTTGATGGTTAGGAAGTTAGTTAATTCCGAGTTCAATTTGAATGAAAGATAATCTAAGTGGTGGCATAACAGTCCAAAATAAAATTAATTTATGATAGATTTGATTTAGAGAAGAAAGTATTTGGCAAACTTGTTGAATTCCGTTGCATGTAAAGGCTCTTAAAAAAACAACACTTGATTTTAACATAAATATATGTAATGGAGACAACTATTTAAGTCGGGGGTTTATGTAAACATGCGCAAAATAGGTTTTTAGGGTTTAATTTGGGCTATTTTAATAATTTATACGTATTTCCTAAATTTCAAACTTAATTTCGATTGAGAAAAAATGGAACTGCAATGCATCTTTTACCATCTCCAAACACATTAATAGTTATTTGTTGTGGTAATTAAGTTGAAACCAAGTGATGTGTATTTTTGCGTACCAAGCGCGTAGCGGAATTTGACAAGTTTATCAAGTATTTTTTCTTGTCAAAACACTGAAATTGCTCTTTTTGAATTGACAGAGCATTAGTATGATTTTGTGTGAATGGCATTGAAGCCAAATCTAGGGTGGGGGTAAATTACCTAGCAGCCATCTTGTATGATATTTTTGAGTGTTTGATGAGACAAGAAGTGGAATAAGCCATCAAAAAAATTAAGTAGGTTTTGGCATTTTTTGTACACCGCGGCTATTGTTTTCGAATTGCCCCGTCGAGGGCTTTTTAGTTCAAGAAAAGTATAAATATGAATCATGGCGTTAAACCCTCGATAAGTGAAATAATTTAAAAAATATATATTTTTAAATTGCATATTTTTCATCTACCGCATAAATAGTCATTTTGAATAATAATAAGGCTAAATCCATTTATTTGAAAAAGAAAAATTCCGTATTAACCGTGTAGCGACAAGATTAATAAAAATACTAATAAAAACTGTCATAATGGTGGAGTTCCTCATTACAAAATGAATAATTATTATATTCGATATTTTTCAGTCACCTCTTGCTTTACTAATGCTTCACTAGCTGGCAACACTGCCCGTCCTGTCTATTTTCGTGAGTGGCCCTGGCCGGACGAATCACGTTCCTTATAATTGGTGATTGGCGATCCGGAATTATTTCCCTAAGTCCCCCGATCGGCAGCAATTTTAAACGCTTCAAAGTGTTTCAAAATAATCTAAACTATATTTTCTACATTGGAATACCCCCTGGAGAAACGTGAAGAACATTTTCAGATTTGGAATTAAATTGCACTAAACAAAATGTCCGTTTGCTTTGTATCAACGTGAGTAATCTTTACCCAGTTTATCGATATTCATTGTTGTGACGTTTAGTAGTAATAATTCATAATATTATTATTGCAATGTGTTGTTAATTATTGTTCTTGCTGGTTTGAAAATGCTTTAAAATTATGCTACAATAAAAAATACAAACGCTGATACCATAACTAGGAAACCCGTAATGATGCTGTTTATATTTACAAACTGTTTTACCGTGTCACCGGTTTTACCTAATTAGTTCTGTTATACAGTTATTGTTATACATTATATATTCCGATCACAGACGATGTAATAAAGCTAGCGATATCACTATAAAAAAATACCAAAATGTCATCACAACGAACTTTTTTTGTTGGTAACCTATAAATTAATGTTTTCGTTGCAAAAGGCAATTAAATATTAGGGTATCTAATTTGCTCGGTTAACCCTTTTATCGTAGCTTTTTTTTAGCTCAAAAAAACATAAATGTTTATCATATTTATTTATGAGCATCACAAAAGATTCCTCTAATGGACTTTCCTATTTCCTATGTCATTATCTTTTATGATTCATCAAAGTTAACTCTGAAAGATGTGCGCTGTGAGACGTTTAGCTTAGTCTAGGTGCGTCGAAAGATTGGCGCTCTGTGACTAAGTTTGGTAAAAATTCCTTTCTCTGCTTACTGCTAAATAAGCTCAAATTATTACCAAGGAACAACTATTTTTATCAGGAGAGATGGAAAAACATGCATAATATGGGTTCTTAGTTTGGGTTATTTAAATAATTTGTGCATGTGTATTTAGATTGAAGCGGAAATGGTAAACATTATTTCATACGGTTTTAGGTAAAATGATCATATACCAAATGATTGTAATCAAATTATTGTAATCAAATGATTGTAGCTCTCAAATGATCGTAAGCAAAATAATAGTTTTTCAGTGTCTTGTTAAATTAAAATGATTTGATATAATTTACGTATAATCATATATTTTATAAGATAATGTACAGTTTACAATCTTTTTACTTACGATCTTTTGCATACGATCATAACGTCAGTTACCACTTCATACTATCCAAATCCAACATGGCGACAAACCATCTTTTGAGTGGGAAGTTTTAAAATTTGACGGATTTGATGAAAATGGAACTTGAATGCATCTTTTACCATCCCCCCCTGATGCAAGTAGTTGTTTCTTGCATTAAATAAATGTTATTTTATTTAAATTAAATAAATAACTCTGTTTACACCACTATTTAATAAAAATTACCAACATGTTTCAAAACCAATGGGTGTACTTTGTATCCTGATGAAGAAACCATTGGTTATGAATCATGTTGATAATTTTTACTAAATAGAGGTGTAAACAACGTTAATTACTTTATTAATTTAAATAACGCCACACGCTGATTTTGCTATTATTGAAGAAGATGTTATTAAAATAATTTGTGCGTATTAAAACGTAAACGTGACGAGCAAACTTTACCCTAGGTTTAAATACATGCCATTAGAATAATACACAGTAACAGGATGAAACAGAAAATGATAAAAGAATATTTTGAATTAGGCTCCATTGAGGTGATTTTATCACAAAATTGGGCTGTACTAAGTTGACCATTTACAATAATTAGTTTAGGATTATTGTAGAATAGTAATAATACCTCCAACTTCTAACATTTCCCTTACATTCTGATGGCAGTATGCTACACTAGCGCCTCTAGCGGCCAGAGTTGCCAGCCAATACAATATCTGCTAGTTGTACTATTTATTTTATTCTAGAATATTTTTTTTATCCAATGGTCTGTGTTGTCATGGAACCATAATATATGTGAAGTTTGTTATTTTTTCAGGGACGGGGGCGGCCTCCAGGAGGAGGGAGAGATGGCAGGAGGTGAAGAGGGTGGGGCAGAGGGGGGCGGAGATGCGCACGCTGTCCTCGCACAGTTCTGGGAGAAGGTGATGGAGGACATACGCAGGGCGGGACACGTGAGTTACTTACTCTACACAAATTCTGTGCTCCCGGAATCATCCTTGCCATAATCCTTAAATCCATGAGCAAGCAAATTGCGTAAAATTTCTTATGTATTTTCCACCAATTTTTCTGAGGCACATCTATGCTGAACCGAGTGACTTCTCATGCCATTGACTTACTGAACAACCTCAGCATCCCATATTAATGTCCATTATCTCTCCTCCACCATATAAGAAGAATACTGATTTATAAAACACTTCCAGCAAGTCCTACTTGAATGGCGGGGAAAGCATTGTTGTCCGATAATTTTATATGAATATTGTATATATCTTATTGAAGGTTCCAACTACATGTAAAAAAAAGGGATACAAGTCTTCTCATCTTGTCTTTTATGTGAAAGAATATTTTATTAAAATAAAACATTATGAAAGCCATAGAACGGGTAATAAATGCTTTAACTTATGGCATTGAACCCATTTTTACATACATTTTTTTACACATAAATGACTCAACACTGACTTTAACTTCAGTTTATGGAGTTTTAATTTAAGATAAAAGAAAAAAAAAATTGTTCAATTCTGTATAGTTTCCAAAGATATATTTGTTTAAAAAAATCAACTTTCTCGAACAGGACTCTTGTTTTCATCCTTGTGATTTGTGTTAATATTTTGTTTTACTATACATTTATTTACAGCCACGAAACACAATAAATGATCAGCACGCATTTATCGTACACTCTGGACATTTGCCACAAAAGAATGGATCGACGCATTCTCGTGGTTCATAGCTGTATTTCTTCCCTCTTACAATCTGGATCTCCTTAAGACCCAGGTTCATTTCTCCCTTTCCTTAAACAGACCCTGAAATGTAGAATGAGAAATTTCTCTCCAGAGCCTTCTGTGTGGTGTTACTATATATATATATTTATATAATTTTTTTTAAGTATAGCAGAACTAAAAAGTAATTGATTCTCTTTTCAGGAGGAATACAAAAATCAGGTGCTGCCGTTAGCCCGCGTGAAAAAGATCATGAAGCTGGATGACGAGGTGAAGATGATTTCGGCAGAAGCACCTCTCCTGTTTGCCAAAGCCGCTGAAATCTTCATCCACGAGCTGACCCTGAGAGCCTGGGCGCATACCGAAGATAATAAAAGGAGAACTCTACAGGTAACACCTATAAAATATTAGGATGTGCCTGCCCACCACTCACTTGGCATGCCAGATCGCGAGAGGCTGGTTTGGTAGCTCCAACTGGTCTCTCCGCCCATCGCCTTGTGCCGCAGTGGGAGGGATATATTCATACATCCGTCACTCCTGGATACACTGATCCCTAGATTCCTACCCAACCCTCATACCCTTTACCTTCCCAGAACTTCTCCTTCCTTTCCTTAAAAAAGACCCTTCACAAATTGTGCAACTGTCGAATGTGAGAGTCTGCTCTTTGCGCTACACACCTAACAATGAAATGGAAAACAATTCTCATCTTGCTTTAACTCAACTGTTTTGTATTTTGTCTGTACATTCCGTTTCAAGATGGTGGCCCTTTTAATGATTCTGTGAAGATGCTTTTTTCAAATGTGAAAGCTTCTTGTTTCTCGTACCTTTTTTTCACTAATGATACCCACCTTCCTGAAGAAAGTTTGAAAAAAGAATTGTCATTTAATATTATTGTAGATAATGACGTTTCTCTGGAATTCCTTTTTTTGAATAAAAAAATGTTACATAAAATAAATGGTTTATAATTAAGTAAGTAGGTATTTAAGTACCTACTTACAAATCTTATTTCAGAGGAAATTTTGGTTTGATTTATTAAATAAAAGAAAATTAGAAACATTCTTCTTCAGACAAAGGTCTATTGTTCACAGAACTACTATTATAGCTCTAAGACGTTCACAATTAATTACACACTCAAAAACTAACTACACACAACATTAATTTTTCAGAAGGACATGCACTAAATACAATAATATTTTTTCAGACGCCGATATTTTCCATTTGTCCTTAGTTCAGTTTACTAAATGCATATTGGAGAGAATGAAATCAAACTATTAATTACGCACCCTCTTCCCCTGCTGTGTGTAAGATATCTCGGTTATTTTAATTAAGGTGTTTTTATGTTTTTTTCTGTATGTAACACGAATTTTATGTGTAAACTTCACTATTTATATAAAATTGTAAAACTGTTTGTTTCCCCAACAAACTAAAATAAAAAAGTACTTGTACCCCCCACGCTATTCTTCATAGAAATTTTGCAGATGAGTGGCCACTTGTATGCAAAAGAAGAAGTGACTTCTGTTCAAAATACTGGCTTTAATTCCAGAGGTAAAATGTTAAGTTGGTCGTCCCAGATAAAGCCGAGGAAAGTAGCTTCAGTGGCTATGCAAGGAGAGGCTGGTCTGCAATAGACTTTGCATCTGCAACCTTTATTTGTACAGATTCACTTATCACACTTATTTTAATTTTTGCAGAGAAACGACATAGCAATGGCCATCATCAAGTCGGACCAGTTTGACTTCCTCATTGACATAGTTCCCCGGCAGGAGATCAAGCCGGCGACCAAGGCACGCGATGAGGGGCGCTCCGCCGTGACGCAAGACCAGGTGCACTACTACTTCCAGCTGGCGCAGCAACACCAGGCGGCACTGCAGTCGCCTGCACCGGCACCACAGCCTCCCCAACCGCAACTGCTGCAACAGGTCAATAATCATTTACTAAACTTTCCGCGGGGCATGCTGAAAGAGTCCCAACTGCTCCCATACATCTAGACCCAACGGGACTATGGCATCCCCAATTGGGTATGTTGTAAGGCTGATGTTAGAGAGGAAGAAAAGGATATGGGAAGGAGGAAGGTTTGGCAGTTTTGTTTTGTTTTACCTTAGCTCCACACTATACGCTCGTCATCTTTGGGAATGCTGTGTGGAGGGTCCCCAGGGGGGCAGTACCCATACTTGCCTTCCAAATTGTGCCTCTCTTGCTGACTATCATCAGGCCAATTCATTTTTTTTCCATTCGTCACCAGGTGGTAACCCCAAACGGAGAGATCCAGCAAATTCCCATCCAGCTCAGCGCCGCCCAGGTGAACATGCTCCGACTCCAGATGCAGGGTGGAGGAGGGCAGCCCCTGCTCATACAGACCTCTCCGCAGCAACAACAACTGATCCAGGTCCAGGCACCGCAGCAGCAGGTCTACCTGACCCAGGTCCAGCCACAGGACCAGGAATAGTAGACCTTGAACCATTGGACCACTCGGTGACCTCTCCTAATCAACCGAGCTAGGTTAAGACACCGCAGCTGGGCTTCCTGACACTACCATATCCTCTACACTGGGAATTCATCCATGTTGTGGAACACATTGGAGATTGTGTTAGGTTGGGGATTTTCACAAAAATTCGAATGTAACATTTTCATCAATTAACCAAATTTGACATTTTAAAGGTCTCTGTTAAATGCCAATAAGGAAGTTGAGTGAAAAATATTTTGACTTATAAAAAATATGTTCATGTAGATCAAAAAATATCGATTCTAAATATATAAATATATTTCTATATTATTATTCTTAGAATTAGTTAAACGTTCTTGAAAAAGCATTCAATAGCAATAGACTGTATATGCTCCACGATTGGTCGAAAGAATTCTGACGTCACATGTGTCGTGACTTGTACGTACAACGGATCACTTATGGTGCATCTCTTTTAGATGAGAGAGGTGTATAGGCCAAACGTTTATTTAAGTTTGTCAAATATATGTACGTATTTGTTGTTATTATTATATGAAATGGATTTCTAAAGATACATATTCGTATAGTGCTTTATAATAATATGTTGTTTATTGCATAACTTAGAAGTTTTTATTATTATACATGTCACATAACATGTGATACACTTCAGGCCGCCGGCCGCCCAGAAAAGTCTCACAGTGAACTGGGCTGTAAACCGTTATTTTACTTTTGGTCTTTACTTTTCTGCGCGGTGGTCCTGAATTCGCGCGGGGCAAGTCAACAAATAGCGACGACAATACCGTACCGAGCTTGAAAATCAAATATTCTAACTTAAAATATTAATTTAACTATGAAATCTTAATCAATTTTCTTTTGTTTTTAATAACATCAATTCTAATAGACGGTTACCATTGGTAAAAAAATTACTGGAATTCCTTATAGAAGAATTAATTTTTTTTCCATACAAAATCTTTAAGCGACGTTGTTCTTACAGTTTGAATGACGTCACACCCACCCCCGCCTCTTACCGCTCGGATTCCGCTCGTTTTGGCGGGCTTAATAAAATTCAAACTTTGAGAATTAATTTAACTATGAAAACAAACTTAAAAAAAAAAAAAAAAATACTCGTATTTAAGTTTGAATGCGAACATTGATAAAAAAAAAATAAAAAAAATGGACTCAACTTCCTTATTCTCTGTCCGTTCCAGCTTTTAAACAATATTTTCATCCGCAGAAAAGCACAAGTTCTATCTTATGCTTGTTAGCTGTTTACAATTTGATAGAAAGCTAAAACAAATCTAGAGTCGGCATTTAACTGGGACTTTTCAGATGTATGCAAATTTGGGGTGTGTAGTATCTTTACACTACCGTTTTTTTTTTGCGTGAAAACATTTTTTTTTTCTCACTCAGCATAATTTATGTTTTTCTGCTCAGTATCCTTTTTAGAGCATCTCAAGATCTACACGACGATGCACGAATAACTCATCCAACCCTTTCCATTACATAGTTATGACTGATTCTTTGGTCACGCAGGTTGAATTTCGAAGTTCTTATCTGACCCCCTCCCTGCTCGTCGACGTAAGCGCACTAACAAGCAATGGACAGTGGTCTATTTTTATAATATACATGCCACTTGGCGCCACAACCCTTGGGCCACGGGATATATTTAAAAAATTTGCGACAACGAAAGCGTTTCATCTCTAACTCTGGCAGGACCTTATGTAAAAACGTTTTCACGTTAAAAAACAAAATGGCACTGATTGACCATTTGATGACAATGTTACATTTGATTTTCTATGTAACATCTCAACCTTAATAATGTTCAAATGGATAATGGAAAATGGACAATGTGTGAAAACATCAATAGAGAACATGATTCCTATTTACAGAAAGTGTTACGAAATGACCATGAATGTGTACAATTCACTGTGCCGTGTCTATTTATAAGGAAATGTGTACATAATTTAGGATAATGATGTAATTTAAATAAAAGTCACTAATTTATTAAATAAATGTTTGTTTCATTTCATTTTATACATATTGTTGACAGTGCCCATCACAGGACACCAAAAATTATGACTGCGGGGTGGCCCAGTGGGAGCCACCCGAAAACCGACCAAGAAAGAGGTGAACAGATGCAAAGAATTAGATTTAAAAAAACAAATAGTGAAGTGACAAAGTTTTTGCTTTAATTCTAGTCATCATTTCTTTGGTCTGGTAGAGCAGTGTGAGATTTTTATCACTAGCGTGGTTGGCAGCTATTAATAAGATCAATAGAACTTTGGTAATGCCCTGGATAAGTACAATTAGCATACTGCAAGCAATACAAATGTGAGCATATTATTTTATATGAACATTTAACAAGTATTTTTGGTAAAGGTTACGAATTCCGCTTCACGGTAAATATGGAATGTTTACTTTGAATTAATACTTGAATTTAGTTATATTATTACTAAAAGTTACTATAAATGTAGGGGAACCTTTAATAACGCCTGCTCGCGTCCCCTTTAGAGTTATATACCAGTTTTCAAGTAGTTTGTGGGCTACGCTAGGTTTGTATAGACTGGTTTGTGATTTAATTCTAATACTATATTATGAATATAATCCAACTCTTGATATGAACATAACGGCGCCGCATACTAATTGACATATCGCGTAAGTGACTTAATAATTAATGGAATTATGTTAAGACGCAAAGAAAATCTCCCACTATTCCAGAACATATGACCTATCATTCGACAACGGCACACGATAGCAAAGAAGTTACAGACTTATTAGCTGATTACTTCTCAACGGTCTTTAGAAATGAATTTCCAACACTCAATGTTAATAATAAGGAAGATCCTCTGAACAACACATTAATATCCTCAATTAAAATAAATGAAGAAATCACCTTGAAATACTAGATATTAAAAAAGGACCAGGAATTGATAGGCTACCCGGAGTTTTCATACGCAACTGTAGTAAGTATATCTGTCTTCCGGTTTGCGCCATCTATAAAAAATCATTGACAGAAGGAACGTTTCCCCTCAAGTGGAAATCAGCAGTTATCACACCCATCTATAAAACCGGTGATAAGCATGACGTTAAAAACTACCGTCCAATTTCCCAACTTCCTATTTTAAGCAAAGTTCTAGAAAAAATTGTCTTTGATCAATTATACTCGGCTATTTCCACAATAATTACACCGAATCAGCACGGATTCATGAGAGGTCGGTCTACGACATCCAACCTGGCCCTTTTCATTAACTTCTTGCATAGCAAGATGGATGACAAAGAGCAGGTTGATACTATGTATACAGACTTTTCTAAGGCTTTCGATCGCGTAATACACTCAATTCTTTTGAAAAAACTTGTCTTATTTGGTATACACGGTGACCTATTTAGATGGATCAAATCTTACATTAGTAACCGTAATCAAGTAATCTTAATCAACGGCGTCTTCTCAAAATCTATCGAGGTAAAATCTGGTGTCCCCCAAGGGTCCCACCTAGGTCCGCTAATGTTCAACATTTATATAAATGACATTGGATCATGTTTTCAAAATTCCAAATATGTACTTTATGCCGATGACATGAAAATATTCAAAGTTATTCATTCTCTTTCTGACTGCGAAGCGTTACAGAGTGACCTAGATAGGCTTTTCAAATATTGTAAAGTTAACTGTCTAGATATAAACGTTTCTAAATGTCACACTATGACATTCACCAGAAATAAACTCGTAATTAAGTACTCATATTCACTCAACAATGAACCTGTCATCTCTAAAACGGAATGTAAAGACCTCGGCGTTTACCTTGATAGCAAACTTATATTTAATAAGCACATTGACTCAATTGTTAATAGGTCGTATAAAATGCTTGGTTTCGTGCTACGTGTAAGTAAAATATTCAGTAATCCGCGTACAATTGTAATGTTATATTTCGCATTAGTCAGAAGTACACTGGAATATGCATCGCCTATTTGGAATCCGCAATATAAACTTTACATAGATAGTATAGAACGAATCCAAAACAAATTTATAAAATATATTACCCACAGATTCAACAATAATTTTGAGTGTACATTTGAAACTTTGCAGCGAAGACGAGCAGTAGCTGACTCAATATTTATACACAGAATTTTAAACAATGAGATTGACTGTTCTGAACTTTTGTCCCTTATTAACTTTAACATACCTTTGAGACGTACACGACATACAGTGCTATTCCACACACTAAATTATAAAACAAATGCAGCATCTAATTCGACAATTAACCGAGCTCTTCATACTCTAAATAATATTTGTATTAACTCTAACATTGACATTTTTTCGGATTCACTGCCCAAATTCAAACGTGGCATCATGTCAATAATTTAAAGAATTCAATCCGCATACATACAGACACACACATATACAAACAGTCACACACACATTACACACGTCACACACACACACCTATAAACTACACAAGTCACCTGGTAATTAAGGAATAAACATACCACTTAGCAGACATTACAAGGAAACATATCATAGGTACACAACATGAAGTCTCTTATTCCTGTATATTGTTTCATCTCTGTAAATTATGTACTGTTTGTTTCAATAATATAAAATAAAATAAAATAAAAAATAAACGAAATTAAAATTAAAAGTGCGTATTTTTCCGTCTCCCCCGACATAATAAATCATGTTTTGAATTAATAAAGCTAAATCCATTTATTTGAAAGTGAAATATTGCGTATTAAGAGTGAAGCGGAATTCAAGTAAATAAACGGTTGTTAATTTGATTTTCTTAAGTCATAGTTGATAAATAAAACATGGTTTCTATGTATCACTTACGAAATTTCAATACCATATAACTCAGTTAATAGTGCCGACCCCCACCTAATTCTTACAGATTCGGATTCCCCAGCCCTAAATTAGTCTAAATCAAGTTCAATTTCGGTTATTCGAGTGACTCCCCTAAACCGAATTTTACACGAAAAAGGTCTGGTATTCCAAAGGTTCAGTGCCAATAAGAAATAGCCAACACTACAGCCCTGCAGCAAACCCTTCACACAGCCTTCCCAAAGATGACAGGAAAATCATTTCACTCAGGGCCTTCAGTGTGGAGTTAATACAAAAATAAGATAAAAAAAACAAGATGCTCTCAGAACAGCCCTAGTAAAAATCACCATTCAAAATCGAAATTTTGTTTGAAATGACATTAGTCATGTTCCGAAACCAAATCTTAATAGCCAGGTACTGCAAAATTTTCTTATTCCTCATCTCCTTCCCCTCCCCACTCCCTTCAACATATTCAATTGGGGACCCCAAAGGCTCACTGACTCAGGGCAGTTGGGACTTGTGCAATATTCGCATAAAAAGTGAGCCGTAAATGCACAATTGACTTTTATCGTGTGAATTGTAGCTTCACTGCAAATATATTAATAGATTGTATAAACAATCTTGGTAGAAAAAAGTTAGTATGGTGAAATCTCCAAATTTAAAAATCGGGAAAACATGGATGACCAAATTTAACGACCAATTTCAGACCACCCAATGAAAATAATGTTATTATTGCACTTTACTGGATTCGACCCCACCACCTTTGGATACAAAGGGTCTTAACCAAATGAAAAATCATTGCGATATTAAAATTTAACTAAACAGTGGATAATTTTTGAAGAAATTTGATTTCATCTTTGTTTGATTCGTTCTAACAAAGAATATTTTCCAGAAGCGTGTTCAAATTGTACTCCAAAACAAATCGGAATACAGGTACAATTATTATACAATAGAAATGAAACAATTATAATGCACCAAAATTAAGTTACATCGTAACATTTAAAAAAAAATTGAAAGTAAAAATTTGAATACAGCATTCCAAAAGATGATATAGGCCCTGAGTGAAATTATTTTCCTCGGGGCCTCCTTTGTGGGGTTAATGTTTAAAAAGACGGTTCAATTTTGAAAAACATAATTTTGCAAAAAAGAAGTAAGTTGTTGCGAAAATAGAATCAGTTGGTAATTTCGCGTCGGCACACGACGGAAGAGATCTCGGTGATTCATTCGATATTATTACTTTGAAATACTTTATTCACCAATAATTTATTCAGTTCGCTCTAAAATTGCAGTCTATTCGGATTTTTTTACCAATTGTTTCGAAATGAAAACGGAAATGATTGTTTCGAAAAGAACCTCTCGTTTTGCGCCATCACTATCGTCTATGGTTACATTTTCTATGCAACCAAAAGTTTTGTCTATGTGTTTTTAGTTTTCATTTTCAATCCGTCTGGTTGGTTTGGGTGCTGTTAGAAAAATCGAAATGGGTGTGGATATTGAGACAACTAAGCCTGGAGATGGTATGTAGTATCATAATAACATCTTTATTATATAATGAGACTGTTCGTTAATTTTTTTAGAGATACTAAAATCGTAAAACATGTTTTTTTTTATTTCGCGGCACGCGCTACCGGTAAGCCTTTCCTGTCCGCCATATTCCCACCGGCTTGTAGCTACTAATCTAGAAGAGTCTATCTACTAATCTTCGTTTCGGAATATCATGTTTACATTTAAAAAAATGTTTTTTCAGTTAATTTCCTCGCCATGATTAATTTTCCGAAGTTCACTTCGTGGAAAATATTGTAATTAAACCCAATATTGAAAGCTCGGCAGTCAGGTTGTTCTTCGAAACGGCAGTGATCCTTGCGGCGCGTAGTAGAACTATAATAATTTTCCCGTAGTAAAACTACACAGTCCTTATTCTCCCTAGCTAATTCTCCAGTTCTAGCCCACTCCGCTAGGTGGATAATGTCCACCTCCCTAATGATGCGATTTTAATCGAGTTTCCCATATTGTAATTTGCGTTATTTTTTAACGCCATATAAGTGCATATAAGCAGAATCGATCTAGTTTCTGATTATATGGGTAGCCTTCAATAAATTTAATTAACCTCATTATCTAAGCAGAATCGAGAATTGCCGATAAAAGTCCAAATGTCAAACAGCCAACGGAATATCAACGATTACATATAGATGCATGCATAAGTTTACAGAAATTTTGACCTTGAATATTAAGTAGATACCTGGTGATAAAGTTGTTTACTGTTCCATGGCTTCATAAGTCTAGTATTTAGAGTCATATATCGGTATAAAAGCATGCTTTCATAAAACTTACTATCATCCTATTTATAATCTTATCTATTATGGCAGTGATTTTGTCGACGATATCGCCCCCTGTGGGCGCTTGATGGACCCAGGGGGGGCGGTGATAACCTCGGCAATTCGGGGGAAGTGAGAGCAATTTATGGAACTGAAAAAATGTAGTTATTTAATACAGAAATTCAGAAAAAACATTTAGTTTAACCAAGAAGTAACTAATTAAAGCCTTATTGGTAAAATTTTACTTACTACTACCGTTTTTAATAAGCATTTAAAAAAAAAACTTTGATTCAACTTAACGACAATAAACAACAACTTTTTGAAGTTACGGTGGAAAATAGTGCTATTTTAATAATAATATATGCGACAATCTACAAACTGACGCACCATTTTGGTAAAGGTCGTAGGTAAGGTTGAGTGTCCTTTTATTTATTTATTTTTGTCATTTTGTTGTAAGATGGCAGTATAAAATTAGACCTTTGTTTCATATTTCAAGTTCTTGACATTACCTCACTGCCTTTAATAGTACCATGACATCCCTAACTTACTTTTTATGTACTAAAAGTTTTTGAAAACAGAACTGGGTAAAATTGGTACATTCTTAAGTATAGTGTCTTCACTAAATTTAGTAGAGCTTCAAACCTTTTAGAATCGAAAATGTGTTTTTTTTGCATTTTAATTATAAATCTTGTCACCAGAGCAGATAACAACAAGTTGTATTGTCGACATAACCGTTAGGCCGAGTTCGGAAGATTTATTATGACACAGATATATCCGCTTATGTTTATAAGTTAGTAGGTATCTTTATGCCTGCTTTTCACCATTTATGTTACGGTGGAAACCTCTTACCATTGATGACAACTGCTAGCCATTAAAAAGAAAACATCTTGGTTTCACTTTATTATTAACTGCATTTTAATGTCTATTCCCCTTTAGAAAATAAGTATCACTCTTTGATGTACTGATCTGATATTTATATAAATATTGTGATATTTTCGAGCCCTGTCGATAGGTGGGTTCAATATATTGATTTCCAAACATTGTTTCCCCATTTAGCCTTTAAGCCCCCGCATTCCCAATTTATACCGATTTATAACAAGTTTCCCTTTAACTATTTAAGTTCCAAAAAAAAAAAGTTATTTTTGAAGATAATATCTATACATTTGTTATGCCGAAACGTTAATTATATGAAATTCCCTCAATAGAAAAAAATCGCAAAGTAAGCTCTGAAAATTATTAAAAACATGTTTTGTTCGGTTAATCAATATGTTATAGGCATGAAAAAGTTCCCAGTGTATCTTTAAATGCAACTAAAGCATTTGTTGAGAGATTGTTGCTCTATCTCAAACAAGTTGTGTTTTATTAATGGCCGCTGTTCCCAACTTTTTAATCGTTATCTAAGTTCAAATCTTTGTTTTTGCTCAGCCAAGCGATTTTTAAGCATTTTGTAGGGAACGTTCGATTTGCGTTGTTCCCAATCATTTTATCTTTGAAAATCTTAAGTAGCCCCACACACTACCGCACATTACCATAGACAATAAAATGACATCAAATTAAAAACTTTCTATGTTAAATTAATATTAAAGAGTTAATTATTGTAGCTCTTATTAATACACATTACTACTTTTAAATACCGTTATTCATAAACTGGTATTTCATATTTTTTAAACTAACGTATATAATATATTAAAAATAAAGTGACAACTTGAACGTGATGCCACAATCGGGACTTCCCATTTGATTTGGCAGATCGATGTAAGTTTTTTCTCCGTGCGACAGCAAAACAAACCCAAACAAACCTTAAAATGGAGATCAAAGCAAAGCGTGCGAAGAATAACATTAAATTGATAGAATAGAAAGGTTTTCAGATCTGACATGAGGTAAGGGCAAAATATTTCGCACATTCATCGCAAAAATGACACTTGCGTAAATAAAAACTTACCTTTCGCTTGCATAAGTTAAATTCTCCTCAATTAGGTTCAAAATATACAAAAAACACGTTTTCGTCATATGAAAACGGTCAAAAAATTCTTTGTCATTTAATTCATTTGTAGTTATTTTCTATATGTACTTTTTCTATTTTACATTGTCTTTGCCCTTCACATACATGTACTCTCCATTCACTGTCATCTATGTTTTCTTATTCGTGTCAATATTCTGGTTTTAATGGACATATTGTCCGTAAATTAATAAATAAATAAATAGTTCGATGTAATTGACATCCACACCCTGTCGCCGCCTGTATAACCCGATGTTTTCATCAATTACTTCGGCCCATTCCACAATATCTAGTATATCTAAAATGTCTAAAACTTCTCTATCCATTTTAAAACGATAATGACAAATGCAACACAAAAAACTGAAAGGAGCGCGACTGTCGATTGTCAGAGTGACATTTGATCATTGATTCGCGGTATTTTTTCACTCTGTCGACACTTTTTGTAACTAGCTTTTTCCTTACATATTGCTTAAATAGCTAATCTAGCTGTCCGGCTGGCTTAGACTGAGCGGCTTGCTTAAGCAATTATTGTGTGTTGGAATTACGTAGTGCAGTGGCGATTCGCTTAGAATTTGATTATTAGGATTGGGAACAGCGGCCGTATTTTCACCATTTTCGCTTAATTGTGATCGTATGGTTTTTAGTATTAGCGCGCTCCCTCTAACATTTGTATTTACATATCTCCCTTTCAAACCATCTTCGAACGTTTACTACGGGGCCTTAAGGCTGTTTAGTTTTAGGGTTTCTTCAATAAATAAATAAAACACTGTTGACTTCACTGAGTTTTATTTTACAATAGAACAATCACATGATGATTTTTAATATTTACACTTAAAAAGGCCCGATGTTTTATAAGTAGTCGAAAGGACCCTGCTTGCTCTGCGGTTAGTAATGAAAGAAGAAGAAAGTTTCTATCAAACATTCATATAACATTATATTTTAAGGATAACTTAATATTTTTCAAATAAAAATAAAATGATTTTATCTTGTGAGCCTTGAGTAGAACTCTACCTTATCATCAACTGAAAAATTACCTGATTTAGTCAAGTTCAAAACCTTAAAAACATACAGTTACAGAGGGCGGCAGTAGCTAGTTTTAACAAAGGCATCAACACCTTTGTATGAAGGTTCCAATAGGAATACCTTCGGTCCACCTCCGCTGTAATCTAAAATATATATTTTTAAAATTTAAATCAAGACGTGTGTAATTAGGTGAACAAATGACCACAACTTATTTAAATAGTTTTCCAATGGAATTACCCCGATGAATGATGGCCAATAAAAAAACACAAAATTCTCCAATAACTGTAAAATTTCACTTTCCAAGTCAAAATAATGTGTTTGTTGTGTTCCAGGAACCACCTTCCCCAAGACCGGCCAGACGGTGGTAGTGCACTACACGGGCACGCTACAGAACGGCACCAAGTTCGACTCCTCGCGGGATCGCGGCCAGCCCTTCAAGTTCACCATCGGCAAGGGAGACGTCATCAAGGGATGGGACCAGGGGCTCGCGCAGGTAACACCCAGCCCACACCTAACTAACCCCACAGATTAAACTAGTAGATATTCTGTGTCGTCCTGATCAAAGATGAGATCTTACTTAACCTACATTTCATCCTATGGCGTGTTCCGCTACCTCCTTACGCCTAGTTTCGGACAATGTTACAGTATCCATCATCAGGTCAGATATGTAATTGGCAGATTGTAATTATAATATACCTGATGATGGACACTTTGCTGTCCGAAACATTGGCTAAAGAAGGAGTATTGCAACACGGCATAATACCCCAAAAATGCTTTTGGCCGTGAAAATCTCATATCATTATCTGCTAGATAGCAGTTTATCAGTGGGTTTTTACTTAGAATCTTTATTTTTAATTTTAGGCTAGGTACCTAATAATATATTTTATTAAATTATTATTTTAATCATAGACAAATTCAATAGGATTTTCAAAACGCTTTTCCTAGCGCAGGTAGTTTGAAATGGTTTTTTTTTTTGTTAGCTTCTTTGACCTTTTCTGCGACCTTGAATTCCATAACCTTACTCGACCCGTCCTTATTCTATAACTAGTGATGGATTTCCTGACGAATGTGTGCAGCTAACATAATTTTTTTTTTAAATAACCGTCGTGATTATTTAATTCATATTTTTATTTCAGATGTCCGTGGGACAGCGCGCCCGTCTGACCTGCTCCCCCGACTTTGGCTACGGAGCTCGAGGACATCCCGGAGTTATTCCGGCCAACGCTGTTCTCATCTTCGATGTGGAGCTACTGAGAGTAGAATAACAACCCCCCCCCCCCCCACCCGGTCACAGCACAACAACAAACAGAAAACTCAAGTCGTGTTCGCCAGCGATATCCCTCATCACATTATAATGCTGTAAAAATATTCTAGCAATTAGCCAACTCGATTATTATTTGTTATTGCATTTTAATCTCTATTCACAATTAAGATACTTCCTATATTTACACTTATGTGATTCATTGGTGGCAATCCCCATACGTGAATGTGGCATGTTACATGATTCAAATTTCTAACTGAAAAATCTGATCAGTCCACGTCTCAGAAGAAGTAGGATAAACGATAAATCTATTCAAATACTAATAATTCAAACTTACTGTTGGATCTCAAGTCATTTGATTTTTCTTCCCGTTTTTTAAATCATTTGTGGGTGTTTCAAATGAAATTCAAATGTAACATTGTCATCAAATGGCCAGACAGCGCTATTTTTTTATTTTTTTACATTTGAAAGGTTCCCGTTAAACATCGATTCTAGATCTGTTTCAGCTTTCTATCACATTGTAAAGCATTAATATTACAATTGTGCTTTTCTGCTGATAACAATTTGTTTAAACGAACCTATAAACACCCCAATCTGATTTTCTTACAGTCATGAATGATCTGGTGATGGAATCTAAAGCGAATGAATTTTCTCAGGCACATAATATTACATATTTAACAATCAATTATAATACTGTATTTTAATTATCGTATTGAAGCATTTAATAATATTAAAAAAAAACTGTGGCATACATTTTCTTTAGGACATTTGTCTTTTATTTTTTTATCGTTAACATTATTTTGCTATGCTGTGTGAGATGTTTCTTTGATGTACAATTTAGTTTCAATAAAGAGTATGAAATATGATTTTCTTTGCATTTTACTTTTTTTGTACCGTGTTATATTTGCAATTGAGGAGCTGAATGCAATAACGACTTACAATGAAAATTGAATGATATATTGAAACAATTATAAACTTTTTTTCTTTTTTTACTGTTACATACTGGTTTCAGCTTATTATAGCCATCTTCAGACTGTTTTTTTTTTTTTTTGTTTTTGGGGTGTTATGCCGTGTTGCGCTAACTCCTTCTTTAGCCGACGTTTCGGACAGCGTTGCAGTGTCCATCATCAGGGCAGATCCGGTAGATCCGAAGATGTGTGTTCGGATCTACCGGAGTTAGCGCAACACGGCATAACACCCCAAAAACAAACAACAAAAATGCTTTTGGCCGTGAGAATCTAAAAACTTATCTTCAGACTGGTACAATTGTTCCTTAAATTATATGGTTTATATCCACAACATTTGATTTGTTTTAATATTTTATTACAATGGAATTCCACCATGCAATGTCGGCATCAAAAATTTTAAAGAATTGTGTAGTTTTGAACAAAACGAACAATGAACAATGTTTTTTGAAATGTGCAGTATTCACTCGTAACTAGTGTTCAAACTTATGCATGTAGCTCCATCTGTGTAAAGACTACAGAAGTACTGTTTACACAGCAGATAAAGAAGGGATTGGAGATACCAAAAAGGCAATGGGAGCAAAAACAGCTTGTGCATTGGCATCGGCCGAATTTTTTTTTTTTGAATTTTGATATCGCTATAGTCAGGAAAGATGCTCTATATATTAACAATTAAACTGTATAGTTTTATATTTTCTATTCTTGTACTCCTGCAAGAGCTCTTTTTTTCATTTTTGCAATTTTATCCAAGTATTTATGAAAGGAATGTGAATAATGTTTGTCGGTAATAATATTAACCACATTGAAAAACCTTAAATTCTGTAAAATTTCTACGAAAGCTTCTGTATATCGACATTAAAAATGGCCATATTTTTTCCTGATTCTAACCTTGTTTTTGTAAAGCCATCTCTTCTCAAGAGTCCACAAATAGTAGCTTACGCTTCTGTTACAAGTATCACACATCTCAGTTTGGTTTGAGTGTGACAAGGAAAATTCTTTATCATTGGTTCTATGATATTGTCAATTATGGTGTGATCGATAATGACTTGTTCAATTTTCTCATTATTTAAATTTTGATGAGCGCTTGTTACATTTTCCTATTTTATAACATCAAAAACAGGACCTTATATATACGAATAACGTCTATTTGCATTTTTATTTGCCAGGCTAAAAATGCTTTTTAGCGCCAACTCTCTTGCATCATTTTTTCGTTTGTCGTCTAACAATATGTTTTTGAGAGGCCATAAAAACGATGATACTGGATACATAATATCCTTTAAATCGTTGCGAAAATAGCATGCAAACACTATTCTTCCATGTAAACGTCTAGCACCAAAAACAAACACTGTTTTCCTCTTAAGGCGATGCACTACGTCGTGTAATATTTTTAATTGAGCCGCTATCAATAATAACCCTTACGTAGATGGCGATAAGGTTTAAATTCCCGCTTAACACCATCCGCCTGTTTTGATTTATGCAAGAAAAAAACATGACCAAAAAGTGCCTTTTATTGTATTTTGTGGATGTTCAGGCATAAATATTTAATTTTTTTTCGATCATTTTATAAATAACTTAATTTGCCACACTATACAATAAAATCATAACCGAAAATGGGTTTGTAAGTAGGAGATTTTGAACTTTAAAGCAGTTTTCATAGGCCTTATAGATAATTTTTTTCTGGGCTTATAAAAAGACTTATCTAAAAAATACTCGATTATTTCAAAGGCCAAGATGTATTCAACTCGCAGTATTTAATTAAAGCATCTGAAATATTTCTAGGCGACCAAATTTTCAAACCAAAAACACATGATTTTGCATTACTACGTATGGCATTGCCTTAATTTGAGCCACATAGGTGCTTATGTGTCGTATGTGATTAATAAAAAAATATTCTTAGTGTAAAAATATTATGTGATGGTTTTTGCGAAGAAATGTAATCCGGATCGCTGTAGTGAGCCACTTGGAATGTACGATTTTACCAGGATTTATTTTTGACAAGTTTTCTTTGCAGAATCCGGAGTCAATGGCTTCACATAATTTCAGTAGATACAGCTGACCTATACTTAAATCCTGCTCACTTTCACCCCTGGCAATGTACACTGAATGGCTTTAAATTCCATGAAAGGAAATACATAGTTCACACTTATCTAAAGATTTTCCAATAATACCAATGAAACTTTGCGGGCCAGTCGCGGTTTCATCGATGAACCCAAAAAGATGTTGCAAAATGAGCTCTTTTGCGTATCGTCGCTCGAGTTCATTTTTGTCCAACAGACCATTTTGGGCGAAATTGAGTTAAGTGAAAAAAAAAAAAAAATATTTTTTATGTGTTTTCAAGACAAAGTTTGTCTTAAGTCCACCAAAATTAAACAACATTCCGAACGTGTTTTTTCAACACTTTTCTACATCCAAATTAAAAACGTGTTATCTGCGTAATTTTAAACATTTGGAACGAATTTTACTTAAAAATAATTATTTCACTTTAAATCATTTTAGTAAGCTTAGAATTAAGCTAATTTCATTGTATATGCGTTTTTCGTAAAAAAAAAAGCTTTGACGTGCTATTTCTCCCGATTTACGTTTTGGTCTGATGGATAAAAACGAACTAGAGCGACGGTATAGCTAACAGAAAATTTAGTGTAAAGGATGTTTGAGGTGTGATTCAAGTTGCCGAATGACACCACTTTTGTATATTGTGTTGAATGAAGTTCCGTCGCATCCAACTGCAACTAATAAAATGTGTTCCAAGTACTTGCTATCTGATTTTCAAAACGTATTTTTCACAGTAACCTGTGGATAACTCCTCCAAGTGTAAATTTGTAACCTTACGTCCGTCGAAATATATAATAAATTGATGGTGATGGATTATTAACTGCTTACTAGCAAGGGCAGTCCTTTTCTTTATTCAAGCTCGGCGAATGATACTACTATCCACAACGTGAGATGCATCACTCTGTAAAATCGAGTCAACATCTTGTAGTAGGTATAGCAGAAACGTTGGCAGTTCCTGCTTCATCTGAATATCTGCGTGAGTTCTGGCCACAACCTTGGAGGGGACCCACCCTTTCCCAACGGCTGTGTGAGGAAACTGATTGTTTAACCTCCTTAGCCGCACACGTCAGGACTCTAACTCTAATCTGGCCACAACAGGGAAGTCTTTCACCGCTGCATTATTTTTTTCATATTAACTCCACACAGGAGGCCCTGAGGAAAATAATTTCCCTCGGGGCCTACGCCATCTTTGGGAATGCTGTATGGAGAGTGTCAACATTTCTTCAATACCCATGTTGTAGAAGGAAGGAAACGCACAAATCGTTCCACAGCCTAGCAGTTAAACTTGAACGAGTAGGAGAAATGTTCAGCATATTTTTTAAGTTGTTCTTCACTTGGTGTTGTTTTAACCAAATGCATATAAAGTTCATTTTTCTAACTTCTTTGATTCTGAAGTTTAAACTCCACGAAGGAACAACTTCAGTTAATTTGTTTTCAGAGTAAATCTCATTATTTGTGTTTTCAATATTTTTATTAAAATTCAAAGTGGTTGCGGAGATACTAAATATTAATATTTTTTTTATTTTAAATAATTACATAACAGAGCATCAATACCTCATATGATGAATTTGATATTATGAAAAACAAATTCTCCATACTGAACCGCTCCACCCTATTGTGCATTCAGTTCCTTAATTATGTTTAAAAAATGTCTGACGGTCTTTTTGAGGAAAGAACGGAGTCTTGAAGAGATCCCGTGTTGTAAAGGCTCTGATAAACGAGCAACCATCGTCTTTCACTGGTGGAAGAAGACGGCAATACATTGCTGGAAGAAGTTCAACTTGTTTACCAGATTCGTCGAAACTATTCCACAGTTGAATTGTTGAACAAAAAAATGAACCGTTCTTATGTGATAAAAATTTATAGGCTGTTCACTCCGGGCGCCGACTTGCCAATAATAATACCTAATGCAGCGCCCTTGAGGTTTTTACTAGAGCCGGACCTGCCTATGAAGGGATTGACAGACTATTGCTGAAGGGATCAGGGCCGGCCCCGTGCAGGCGCAATTGGAGCAGTCCGCTCTGGGCACTGACTTGCCAAGGTGCTGATAATACCTAATACAGCGCCCTTGAGGTTTTTACTAATGCCGGGCGTTGCTTGGCTCAGGGCCGGACCTGGAAGGGATCAACGTCACTAATTCTTTGAAGCATCTTTTATTGAAATACTGATAGAACAGAAACAGCATTCCGTTTGAAACATGATTACCAGTCACCCGGTTACTTTCATTTGACGTAGGTTGGTAACATATTTATAATTTTTTTATTAAACCTATTACCGATCAACCTTCCCGTATTCGGGAACCGGTTCCAAAAGTATCTGGAAAATGAAGATGTTCTGTGTAGGTCTCTAGAAACTGGGACCACAGTGATAGCCTATTTTAGATTTCAGGAATCTACCACCTCTATCAAATAGACAAATTTTGTCTGTCGCGAGAAAGTGATTCGATACGTGATGCCCGGTCTACAAAATTCATACTCATGCATCTTCTATGGTCTCTCACCACGCAACACCGGTACCCAGGTGCTGACAATCTATGGGCGTTTGCCTCGCCACACCGGCACTTCACTCGCCTCGCCACTCGACAGAGAGTAGGTTGCGAGACCCGGGTTCTGGTGAATAAATAGTCCGCTCGCTCTTTGGAAGCTCTTGAGTGGGTCATTCGATTGACCCAGGACTACTCACAACACACCCCAATAGGGGATGCCCTAGTCCCACTATATCCAAACGGTTGGGAGCAGTTTGAACCCTTGAGCAGTATTCACATTTAAATAATTACCATCATACTGGGAAAATGTTGCATCTACAATGGTGGAGGAATTAGCAGTGCAGTGGATAGAGTGGACCAACTAACCATTTATTAGAATACGAGCCTAAGAATGTGAGCCGTTCAAGAAAATGGTATCTAGTTTTATTTCTTTAGAAACTTTATTTTCCCTGATAACTAAAATACTTCTAAAAATAAGAAATATAAGTACTTGTTGTTTTTCGCCTCGGCATTAGAAATTACGATAAACTTTAATACAGTTCTGTTTGATTCAACAACCTTAGCGTAGATAGCTTCGCTGTAACCTCTTTCTCGTCGAAGAATGTAACAGAAAAAGAGGTAGTCCGGACTACCGTAGTTTTAAAGCGACATGGCCACAATAATTTCTTGTATCATTATAATTTATCTAATTTTTTAAATTAGTTCAGTTCTCCGTCCACGTCAGATTGGTTTTTTGGATCAGTCCAGATCAGTCTAAGTTCGCACAGCTGACGAACTGTCAGATTAATATTACCATACGCAAAACTTTTTTCTCCGAAACATTAAATAATACAACACCATTTTTAAGATTAGCGTTTTCACTATTTTAGAATCATGGAGGATGAACATCATTCCAGATCCTATTTGACAATTATTATCGCTTTTAATAATTCCCGTCGGTATTAATATTTTTGATCGAGGTACCTTTAAAAATTTTGAAGACATATTATTATGAACAATTCATTGGTTCCTACTCCGAACATTTCTTTTAGTTTAGGCGAGTGTTGTAACATGTGAAGAAATTTGTTTATATCTAGGGAAAAATATATCTTCAAATGGAATAATTTTTTGGATTAGTAAAATAAATTATTATTGAGGAAAAATGAAGTTACGTTGAAAGATAAATATTTTATAATAGATGAATAAGTTGTGGAGCGAACTAGATTTTTTAAATATTTCTATTTTCCCCGCAAAACTAATAAATTATGATTATTGAATTTTAACTTAAACTTCTATTCTCAATTATTAACCCTAATACGTACCATATAAAATGTTTCCTGTTTCTATTGTTTATTATTATTTGTTGATCAGGCAGCATTCTGTTTATACGTTCATGTCCGATTTCACAATAATTGAAAATACAAAGAAATAAATGCAATGTTTATCTATCTTCGTATTTTTCTTCTATAAGTATTAATACAACTAAACTGACAAAGTTAAACCGGTAAGTACTCCGCCACCCCAAAAACTAGGCAAGTGTCCACAATTATTGAAAGCAGCAAAATATGCTAAAAATTAAAACAGGCATCACCTAAAATAAACTAACACCTGAATCGATCTTCCGTAAAATTTCCACTATTTGTTTTTTTTTTTATTTTTATATTAACTCCACACAGGAGGCCCTGAAGAAAATAATTTCCCTCAGGGCCTATGTCATCTTTGGGGATGCTGTGTGGAGGGTCTTTTTGTGGAGAGGAAGGAGTGAACATGGGTCTCGAAGAGTCCCATGTTGTAAGAGGGAGGAAACACAGAGGCCGGCAGTTCGTTCCACAGCCGAGCTGTTGAACTTAAGAACGAATCGTAGAAGCGACCCGTTCTCATGTGATAAGTGTCAACTGTGTACAAATGTTGGGCACGCGTTTGGCGTGTATCCCAACTACGCACCGGTGCCGAAGGGATCAATGACGCTAGTTCCTCAGAGCATCTTCCATTGTAATACCGATAGAACAAGGACAGCATACCTACCTGACGCCTGTGCTCTAAAGATTGCAGTCCGTTTGTTAAGATTGGGGAATCTATCAAACGGACCGCCCGCTTTTGCACAGAGTCTAGGGTTTTTTCAGGTATTTAGGGGCTCCGGACCAGAGATGGCTGCCAAATTCGACAGTAGGGCGCACTTGCGATTTGTACAGGGTCAGCAGTTGTGTATTATTAAAGTATCTGCGGGCCCTGTACAGTACGCCCAGCTTCTGAGAGGCCAACAAAGAGGTTTAAAATTAAGATATGTTGTTTACGCTTGCGAGAAGACAACAATTTTTAAACTTATTAAAACAAACGTGGAAGAACGAAACGAACAGAAACGCAAGCCACAGTTGCTGGAATTAACAGAGAACTAACCAAAATGTCCTAAAAACCAATTATTATTATTATTTACCCTGGTGACTGGTAAAATGGGCAGCGAGAGCAAGGTAGACGGCGATATTGTAACTAAGTGTGTAAAAGTAAGATGACCCATACCGTCGAGTCGTTGTAGAAGGCCTGGCGCTCGAACCTAGACACGCGGCGGAGTGCTGAATTTGACATACGAATACTGGCCAAATATGGAGCTAGATGTTTTGCTTACAACCATTGATACTTTTTTTTTATTTTTATAGTGAATTCCTCACAAGAGTCCCAACTGCTCCCGTCTGGAGCCAGTGAGACTATGGTATCCCCAATTGGGGGATGTTGTGAGGCTGAAGGTAAGTGGGGAAGGGAAAGAGGAAGGTGGGGAAGTACCTGGCTATTCAGATCTAGTCACTAAACACAGCTAAAGCCATTTGGAGCAACGTTTCAATTCTGAATGGTGGTCTTACACCAGGGCGATACTGGTAGTATCTTCCACTCTGGAACGTGCCGCAAATATACTATATATTATTTTAATTAATTAATTGTGAAATAACACAAATTAATCAAATAAAATTTATTTGCGCACGCCGGGTTCGAACCCGCGACCTTCGGAATGGCAGTCCAATGCGTTACCACTGGACTATGCCGGCCGTCAGTCTTATCTTATCTTGTCAGATAATTGAGTACCATGTTATTTTAAAGTTAGGTTTTGTTGAAATGAGATCCCTGAGGCGCATGTGTGGTAAAACCATGCATGATCATGTAAGAAATATGGAGATTCGCAAAGAGTGCTAGGCTGATGTAAGCGTAGTTAGTAAGATTAAGAAAGGGACTCTTAGATACTCGATTGAATCGGATACTCGAGTCGGGCCATTTCAAGAGTCAGAATAATATAAGAGTATCTATGAGACGATGTATGAACGTGAATGAGGCAAGAAGTGTGTACCAAGACCGAGTTGTTTGGCGGTCCGTTTTCTCTGCCTACCCCTGCGGGGAAACGGCGTGATGGTTAGTTAGTTAGTTGGGTTTTCTTATCTCACCCCTGCTCCTGACGTTGACAAAACTTACAAATTCTATGAAATTTTGGCTCGTTGTATTAGTTTGACTCATTGACTGTGTTTAGTTTAGTACGCAGTATGTTTGTAAATTAGCTCACTAAAAAACTTTCTTAAATATATCTGTATTTTAGAAACATCGGGTATTATTCCCGGTTGTATCTATCAGTAGTCTTACTAAAATTGCTCTTATATTATTTTTTAAATGACTCTTCTTTTCTGAAATTATGGGTAAAGAGCTGACCATTTCCAACGGATAGGATATCGCTCTACTACTTATGATCTGCAACCTGTCGCATCAGTAATATAATCAGGATTTTTTTCCTGTATCTGATTATTTTTCTCTGGCGTCCAACTTTGAACTCAGCCCTCTCTCAATTTTCCCCGATTTGCCGATGCTGAGCAGCTCTCATCCATCCGAAGCTCATCTCATCAAATAAACAACCACCAAAAATGATAATACTTCAATTCAATGACCTTGTCTCCGATTTCAATGGTAGTATTTAAATATTTTGAAGATTCTTGGGAAATGTTATTTTGTCACTGGGAAAGTTAGCACTTCGGCTATGGCAGCACCGGCTCAGTGTGAATGTTGTCATATGAAGATGAGAGTTATCTAGAAGGCAGTGCACCACCATTATCGGGCGACATGTTGATTTTTCGCTGTGAGTTTGATCGAAGCCGATTGTGAATTCCTGTCAATCGGCACACGAATCGTTAACCATAATCGTACACCGTCAAGAATGAATGCCACCGTTAAAGTTTGTCCGCCGCCGGTTTAGCGGTTGCTCGAGCCGCCCAATAATCGGGAAAACTCAGTTAATCGGATGCAGGGGTGTGTGTGTAGTTGCTGTCGAGACCGACAGAGCGCAGATATTTGTGTCAAAATAATCTAATGCTATTTATAAATATTATTTGCTAGCTTTCACTCATGCTTGGACTTGAATAGTAATTTTTGTGCTATTATTAAACAAGTTTATAAATATTGCGACTTCCCCAATGCTGGCTCGCTTAAAAGCAGTAAATATTTTTCTCATAAGCGGATGCCATTTTTAGAACCATTCCTTTTGACGTTTTTTCATTTCTTCCGTCTGCACTTTTCACTACTCGTTTCTATTTTAGAAATATCGTAGAACATATTCCTCGGTATAACATGTCTCTACACAGCAGACACGACCAGTTTATCAATCAATCAATTCTGTAGAATAAAATCAATATATTTGATTTTTGGTTGTTGATTCAGTTTATATCCATAATATTATCTCTATTGAAAACAACCTTTCAGATTTATAGATATGTTGAGATACATTTCTGGTGTCCTCTTAAATAAATATGAAAATTACATATTCATAAGCCATATCAGTTATAAAATAAACAATTTGTCTGTGGATTCCAGTTAGTTTGTGGAGGTTTTCGTGATTTTTCTCAAGTTGCAGCAGAGGATTTTAATATCTGTGCATAAATAGACGTCAGGCTATTAAAAAATATTATTTATATTACATTCACATTGGATGTCATTCATAAAAATATCTCAGCAGAGCTACATTACACGAAAATTGTAATTACTGTCGAAAAGGTTGGGTGCGGATCAATCTTTTAAATCTTCAGTTCAAAGAGTTGAGTGTCAGGTGAATATTGCCTTGATGATAGCCAACCTCCGATAGGAGAGGCCACCGGGAGGATAAAACTTGAATGATAAGCTTTAACAGTGGCATTTTTAATAGTGGTGTAATTTATCTAGTGAAAATAAATGTTAATAAAGATTAATAATATCACAGTGGAGTTAGTGAAATATAAAATCACGTGACATCAGTGTTAAAACATGCAAATCTTTTATACTCAATACTAAGTCAAGTCACAATACAAAAAAAGCGAGTCTAGCAACCCACAGTGGAGTTCTGATACCAACCCTGGTGCATGGCCGTGATGCATTGATCTGGCAGAGGATGGAAGAAAGTGTACTAATTGCAGTATAAATAAGATTCCTAAGGCCTTTGTGTGTAAAATAATGTACAACTGTGTTAGGAATGTGAACATCCGAAGATAATGCAAGTGTAAGTGAAGATGTTTGGGATATACCTACCTATCGCACAAGCGAGAGAATCGGAACACTTTTGTCCGTATTGCAACAGAAAACTATGTATGAATGTGGTTGAAGCAAGGAGTATGTCTAGAAATAGCTCGATCGTTGTTATTAAATAACATTCTGGATATTATTTGTAGATCATTTTTCAATATTATTCGTTCCACAAACATAGCCAGGGAATTAGTCACTCCAACTAGCCTTTAGATGATTCATTATTAAATCAATACAATTTTGGGATTCAGTGGATTTTGTACCTTTACAATGTTTACATTAAATTAATTTTCCTCGGTTCCCCTTTGTAAAACTAGAAACTTAGTCACTCCAGCTTCTCATTGAATGAATCATTATTAAAACAATGCAAATTAGAGTTTTATTTAGTAGTTTAGTGGATGTTTACAATAAATATGCATTGTTCCCCATTGCAAAGCTTCCTGCTATGTTTGGGAAACATTGCTTGATCTAACAATCACCTATTTGTGATTTGAACGAACGAAGGAAATTATATGAAATTTTGCTCTCCATTTTTAATATATTTTTAAAGTAGCTTTAAATATATATTTTTTTAGAATATATACAGATTTTAAGAAAGGACTGCAAGGAGAATATATGACGCGAAAGTGAATGTAGACATGTTACTATCAAGTGAATCAAATAGTGAGTCGGATCAAGTCAATTGTCGAGAACGTGGTGTTTAGTTAGTTAGTATGGATCAAGCATAACTTGTTTTGAAAAGGGATTAAGTCAGTGCTGTGAGTATCATACTCGATCCATCTAACCGCTAGCCAAGCATCCTATCTGCCCGGCTGTGGACCACCTCCGTATAGTTTGCGCTTTTCTATATATAGTGACTGATTTAATATCGGAAGATTTTTACATTGTAATTTTGTGAACCCTAAAGGTACTTCTAGATAATATATTGGAAAAAAGTATTGCGAATACAAGGAATTAACTTTTTTTATGTGAATACTGCACAATTGTTCCAACTGTCCATAGCCAGTGAGACTACGGCATTCTCAATTTGGCGTGATATGTTGTGAGACTGATGGAAGTGGGAAGGAGAAAAAGCTGGGTAATGATAAGTACCAGGCTGTTCAGATACGGTCACCAAACATGACCTATTGACCTTACCCGACTCAATTAAAACACTTTTTGAAAGTTATAAAACAAATCACAATAATGATTACAAAACAATGGTTTATTGAATTTAAAATTATCTTGCCTAGCACAGAATCTCATCCGCACAGATCCGCCCCTGGATTTTGTTTTAGAACTTGTCGAAGATTATTTGAATGTAGAAAATGTTGCCAGTGTTGAAACTTGTTATTTAGATTTGACCAATATTGATCCTAACCATCTTATGTTTTCTAGTTAGGTACTTTTCTTTTTTAGTTATTGATTATAAAAGATTTGCATTCTAAAGTGATCATTCTTCTGTCTTAGTATCACCTTATCCAGCACTGAAGCTAAATCTAATTTAACACAAGCAAGTAATATAGAGCCGTATTTAATTTGTCCCCGGAGGAAAGAAAATACAGTGAAAAGATCCACGATGGAGGACAAAGCATGATGGCTCAAAAAATCTGATTGAGCCCAGAAAAACACAACAAACAAACAAATACTATAGATTCAGATTAACAGTGCAGCAAATACAGATTATTTTACAAGCAGAATCTGTTGTTTCGTCACATTTCTTTTATTTGAATTGTAGTAAAGAAAATTGTTTTGCAAAGAAAGAGCTTCCATTTTTTAATACCACACCCCGACAAGTATTAATGTTAACAGAATCAAAATATTATTAGTTTTTGACGTCGGCCCGATTGTCAAAATCATCGATTTGGAGTGCATTACACCCTGACCCATCGTAGAAGCAGAAATATAGACAGAATCCTAATACTTTCTATCAAGAACATCACAGTTTCTTCGGCTAGAAAGTGAAACAATCGGAAACAAAATTCTTACATAAAAGATCTGATTATTTAACAACAGTGTTAGCTGTCTTGAATTTCATGCTCTAAATCTCATTATTTAAATAGAGCTGATATCAAAGGTTCTGAGATTCATATTAACTGCAGAAAGCAGTATATCATCGTAACGGGAAGATCTACAGCAATTTACCAACTCTAAGAGTAGTGCAGTTGCTCCACAGATCAGTGTTATCGTGTGCCCGAGTTGCTCCACGGATCAGAAGATCAGCTAGCTCAGTGCTATTGTGTGATTGTGCGCCCGTGTGACCAGTGAGTGCGGGCTGAGCGACTGAGGGCAGTGAGAGGAGAGGGTGGCGGCGGGGCGCGGGTAGGTTCGGGGGCCGGCAGGGTGGCACGCTCGGCCGCGGGGGCCGGGGGGGCGCAGCCCTCGGAGTCGCCGCCGGCCGTGGCGGCCGCGCGCGACCCAGCGCCCGACAACTCTCCCACGCCTGCATCCTGGTCAGTATACCCACCTACCTACATTCTATTTTTGCATTATATCCACAGACCTTAGAGACAGATCAGTGTTTCATCGGATCGGAGGCAGAGGGCAGAGAGAGGACAAGGATTGCCTCCTGGTAATTATACAAACTTACTCATTTGCTATCTGAAGACCTTATAGTGTCCTATCGGCTTTGAGGTTGAGGGAGAGAAGAGGGCCTGCGTACTGGTCAATATACTTATTCATTTACTTTCCGCAGATCTCAGAGATAGATCAGTGTTCCATTGGCTGTGAGACTGAGAGACGAGAGGACCCTTAAACTTTGCGTTCGTTTTTTAAGCAACCCCCCACGAAATGATTTTTTTTGCTTTTAAAATTAAATCTGCATTTTACATAATATGTTAATGCATATTTTGACATTGATTGTCACAACAGTACGAATTTAAAAAAAAATGCATAACCTCCATATCCCAGGTTGGTGTGTGGCATACTATTTGCATGGGTGCAGGCTCACCTTACACATATCAGGTGATATTACTGAGTCAACTCATAAAACAGTGCATAAAGGGGGAACTCTATGGCGAGCATTGGAAATAAATAAAAAATTAAATGAAACAGGACTACATTTTGTATCACGTCTCATGTTCACACACCGGTGCATCATTACTCCCACCATTTGACTTTGTTACACGTTTCTTCTCACTCTATTTTCCTTATTATCATTTTTATCTTAATACTGCACAAAAGTCTCAACTGTACGGGACCAGTGGATTATGGCATTCATAATCAATGGTGTATTGTGCGGCTGAAGGGAAGGAGATGATATAGGCTGAAGATTGCCTGGCTATTCAGACCTGGTCACTCAACACAGCTATTGACATTTCAGGAAATTTACTAAAGCATGTTTTTTTAAAACTGAGAGAATCTTGGGTACTTAAATAAAAAGTTCCTTTTTACTCCCTCTTTAGCTTTGATCCAACTATTATCAGCTGTCAAGGATAGTAGCAAAAGCTAAAATGGGCCGAGAATGTTAGCGTTTAGCAGTACCGTTCGTTCAATTGTCAATAAATTGATTAAATTAGGTGCCACAGTTAATTCGGTTTTTACAATCTCTTTTGATAACACGGTCAACAAAGCACGGTCGTAATATTAGAATAAACAATATTATTGTTTATTTTAATGTCCATTCTTATTAGAATCTTAGATTTTCCCCACATCTGGCCATAAGCTACCCAATAATATTGTGGAATAAACCATAATGTGTTGTATTGGAACCAATCTCTCGTATTTTTTATATGTTCTTTTATTACAATTTTTTTTTTTGTACGGTATTCTATGAAACATATTCTTGTGTAAAAACAAGTATAAGCGTGTTATAGAGTGTCTAATTTCTTTGTTCAGGAAACGACACACCCCTGCATACAATAAGCATTACAAACGGTTTAAAAATGTACTCCATAAACAATCGTTAAATTATTTTACAACTCTTCCCAAGGAAGAACGAGATCGGGAACGGATTACTCATGGCGTTATTAAAAGATCTACAGATGGCAGAGGGAAATTCTTTTGATCAAATAATGATTGCTGCTGCATTACTTGTATCGGTGCACTGAACAAATTAAACGATGGGAGAGTGTTGTGGGCGCGTCCGTTTACCTAAAGTAAGCTCGATTCTTCCTTACTTCGAGCGAAATTGTTCAAGTTTTTAAAAAATTTTCTCGAAAAGATAATCAATTTTGCTCGCCAGTCTGAGGCCTAGGAGTAGAAAAGTCTTACAAATTGATATGGATGATACTTCGATAAATGATTAGGTAAACCAAAGTGGGTTGTGGTCATGTACTTGTGATCAAAGTAAGCACAATTTTTTCTTACTTCTGCTGAAATGAATCAAACTTTCTCAAGTATCAGAATTCTTTCTTGAACACATCATCCATTTCGTCTCTCTGAGGACTAGGAGTTTAATTGTATAAATCGGTGTCGATCACACTTCTTGGGAATGTCTTTATTTTATTTTTTAATTCTCAAGAGTCCCAACTGCCTGGAACCAGGGGGACTATGGCATACCCGATTGGGATACGTTGCACTTTGAAATACAGTAATCTGACAACTCATATAATTCACAGTGGTTTTGACGTTACTCTTATGTCAAATTCAGTAGTCAAGACGATCTCTGCACAGAATTAAAATGATTGTCTGCTAAAATAAACAGGGTGTCCAGAGGTAAGCGTACTAACTTCGGGAGGTGATTCTTCATGATCGTGAAAGTAAAAAAAAAGTTTTTTTTAATAATACATCTATTTTAAAATGTTTTTTAAACTTAAAGAACTTTCCTTCCTAGGAACTGTAGTCGACAACTTTACCAACCTCGCCAAATGTCGATCTGGTAGAACCGACATTTATTTTGTATATTAACTGCTGTAATGTCATAGAAATGCGTATATGTCCGCGTGTGCTTCGTGATTGCCACCAAAATTTGGTAGAATGCATTGTCATCGATGAAGAAACTATCTTCCGAGTTTCAGCTCGATCGGATGTCGGAAAGTGGGTTAATTTCCACTTCCAAGATTTGCATTCATTCATTACCGAAAACAAAAGTAAAATTCAAATAGATGTATTTAAAAAAGTAAGTAGCTTTTTTAGAAAATCCGTTGTGTTATTCCTTTTTGTAATTCTGATAACATTGGTCATATTATTTGTGCCATGATTTCCTCGAGCGTCTCCGACTTTTACCGTCAATGATCCGACAGGATGTTTGCCGTGGATGACAAAGCGCCTCACGTTTCCAGTTTGCAAACCTTACAAAGTGCATAATGATATTTCACAGAAATAGACCGACACGTTGCACATCTAATTATGAAGGATTCTATTATTATTGGTTACAATGTCGAAAGGTTTTGTTGACTCTTCTCTTAGCGGCCCAGTCCAGTCCAGTGTGATGATAAATAATATCTACTGAGATATAATACGTACATCTCAGTTGATATTATCTTAGTCTTTAACCCCTAGAGCCTCTATTTTGCAATGTATCTTTTAAGCGTTCTGCCAGAATGCAAATTACTCTCGATATATTTTCGCATTACATTCGATTCCAGATAAATTCGCTGTTTTTGAACGTATTTCAAAATTAAATTCTGTTTTTGAAACCAGATAAATGACTCATTTTATTATGCAATTATTATTATTTTATTTTTTTAAAGCGGAGACGGTTTACACATAGTTCCCATGAGCTCTTAGGCCATAGGCCTATTGTGCTATCTCCCATTTTACCTCAATCCTTTAACAATAACCCAGTCCTTTTAATAAAGTTCCCCAGGGTTGTCATTGGGTATGTGGCTATGTCTTCTGGTTCCACTGTATGTGAGCCTAGTTCCCACCAGGGCAGGACATTGGCACCATAGTTGAATTGGAGTCTCTTCATCCTCTTCACATTTCCTGCATCTATTGGTGTTTTCCACTCCCAATATCTGCATGTGTCTCCTGAGATGGCAGTGTCCCGTTAGTAGTCCTACCAGTTCCCTCAGCGAGTTTCTGTCCATATCGAGTAGTTTATTGGTTCGTCTAGGGTCTGGTCCTTTTACGAGTACTTTGGATTGTCTCATTCCAGGTGCCCTCTCCCATTCTTTGCAGTGCTGGGATTTTACCCACCTATCAATATGTAATTAGTATGCAATTAAAAATATAAAAAAATTTAATGCAAACATAGATAAAGTTTTTGAGTTGCTTACTGAGAATTTAATTACCGCTTTACAATAAAACTAAAAAACATATTTAATTAGCCAAAGAATTATAAAAGTTCACATTTTTTTCGTTTTAATATAAAAGTAACTATTAAGGAATTTGCAAACCAAACAAGACAAATATTTTTCAAATGCTAAATGTTGTTTCATGGAATTACTTAAAAAATTTCGGGAGCCTCTATGGTAAACTTTTAAATCAAAATACGAAGCGTGGTGTTCTCTCATTCAAAATCTGTTTAATCACAAGTCTCACCGTAATACAAAATAAGATAGCATGTCTTTTATGAGTATGTGGTCAGGCTGGGAGAAATATCTCCCAAAATTTCTCTAGAAACATTCAAAGGATGCAAGACTGATTTAGGTGTGATGAGGAAGATTAGGAAAGAGAGTTTAAGCATGTGCGGTTTGAACATGAAATTGGCATAAATAATGAACAGGACGGCCTTCGTGGTCGAGGGGTAAGGCTCTTTTTTAATTTTATTTTATTCATTTATAATCTTTTTCACAATTGATTAATTCAAAATGGAGTTTCAAAGTGGAATAGAATTTCATTATCGCCCTGGTGAAGGACCGCCATTGAGAATAGGAACGTTGCTTGAAATAGCTTTAGCCGTGTTTGGTGACCAGATCTGAATAGCCAGGCACTTCCCCACCTTCCTCTTCCTCAACTCATTCCCCTTCACACTAGAGATGAGTAGGTTCTGCATTTGCCGGCGGCCTCCGAGGTGTTCTTGGGTACGAACTGTATAACGTACGGTTCCGGCCCCGAACTCAGTCCCGGACCCATACACGGACTCGGTTCATGTTCTCAGTGAGTGGTGAGTCACACTCACCGAAAACTCTCGTGAGTTAGGCGAATGCGAAGGGACGCGGGTGCCAGGAAGCCACGCTGCCGAGCGTTGGGTACATATGAAGAGGCATCCAGAGTTCTCTGGGAGTAGTAAATTTGAAAAAGGAGTAGGAGTGGGATCTGCTTCCCGCAAAGGACTCGGGTTCAAGAACTCATTCCTGCTGAACCTACACACCTCTACTTCACACTACCTCACTGGCTGCAGTCGGTTGAAAGCTGTTGAGACTTTTGTGTGCAAGAGTCCCAACTCCTACCTAATAACCAGAGCCAGAGAGACTATGGCATCCCCGATTGGGGTGTGATGTGAGACTGAAGATAGTGAGGAGGGGAAAGGTCGGGAAGAACCTGGCCATTCGGCTAAAGTCATTTCAAGCTACGTTTGGATCTAAATTGTGCTCTTTTACCAGGGTGATACTGAGAGTATCTTCCACTGATGGATTGCCACCCGGCATTTGGTGAAATAATATAATTTGTCATATTATAAGTTTGGAATAATGCAGCGGCAGGTAGTACTAATTCTACTCCTTAGACAAACTTTTTACAGATTGAATCAACACAAAATCTTTCTGCATATATAATTATGTATTTATTATTGAAATGGCAGCGTGCTGTGCAAACGACCCGACAATTGGCTGTGTGAATTATTCCATATGAATGGAGACACACTTCTCTGTCTGTACGGGCGAACGTTCCACATTACAATGTACTGGAACCCGAAAAATTGCAGCACCTATAAAAGAAGATAGTCAACTAGTACTTCTGTGAATAGTAGCTACCGTGTCCAAAAAAGTATGATTCTAATATCTCTTTAAAAAATCATAACCAAAATTTTCTCTGAGAATTTGTTAGTAGGTACTTAAATTCCTACCTAATTAATTATAAACCTTATATTTTAAGTAACATTTGTTTATTTTAAATAAGGAATTATACAATTTGTCGTGTGATAAGACAGTACACATTATTAGCAATACAATTTCGCATTTGAAAAAAGAACTTTTAAGGAGCCATTAAAATGTCCAAGATCGGAAACGGAACATATAAACAAATTTACAAACAAGCGAAATGCAAACGGTTAAGAGTTAAAATAGGAATTCGCTATGCTCAGACACATAAAACTAACTATTGTGCCGTTTCTCCTCGCTTCATTCACATTCTTGCGTTGTCTCATTTTTTAAAACCTTTTTTTTTCCTCGTTTACTCTAGAGCCAGCCACGCCAATTTGTTTATGAAATTACCTATGGGGTGAGCCACATACTTCCTAAATGCAATTGATCAAAAGATCGATATGTTTTTCATGTTCTATAACGCACTTGCCAGGTTTTTGGCACTATAAATACATTATTTAAAATTTAAATGGTACAATTATAACAATTTAGACCCCCATATCTTTATAAAACGTTGTTCCGGTAAGACAAGAGATCCTGAGTTCGATTCCCAGTTGAGAATGTTACCTTTTTAATTTTCTGTGTCTTGTTCTGTTTCATTTAAATTTATTAGTGTATTATCTTCTTCTGCAATGATGTTTTATTTTTTGTTTGGGAAAAGGAATTTTGCTGGCGATAGTGCCACTGGTCACACTTTTCATATCATGAAACATACGTATTGTGTACCCGTCTCATTAGCATACTGTCCACATTTGAGTTAAATCTTAAATCTGAAATCCTTATAAAAATTGCCCAACATTTGCCACGCGTCGCTGCCAAAGAATTAAAACTTTAGGTTTTTTTATGCCAACTCTCAAATAAAAAAAAATAAATTTATGAATAACTTTTCACAGATCCCAGGTTACGAATAATATTTTTTAAACTCCTACTACCGACATTATAAGCAGAAGCTGTTGCTTGTGCAATGATGAAATACGAATTGAATTGAACACACGACGCCTGGAGACACTTTTTTCATCGCAGTCACTAACCGATATCTCTATTCAGTATGTTTGTTTGGCTTGAGTGCAAGATTTTCTAGTATATTTTACAAGAATCTTCAAGCTATTTATATCTCTTATGCTAATCTAATATTTCTTATTATTTGAATTTCGTTTGCTTATATTATTAGCTTTAAAATGTAATGTATATTTATTTATAATATTATTATGAATGTCTCTGGATGTTGTATTAGAACATTATTTTATGTTTAGCGAATTGACCAAGTCTTGACTATTATGAAGCAGAAAAATTTCGTAAAAGATGAGCTATTGAAAGTTGCTTGGATTGGTATTGGTCCATAATGCTTCCTGGCAACATGGATAAGTCTGGGACCTAGTAATGGGTAAATAACCGGGAATATAATGAATTTTATTAAATCCCCCGACTAAACAATGAGGTTTTCTCCTGCAATGAAATTTCAAGTTATTTACAAATTTATTTTATTTACTTCGCACAGGAGTTAATCAGGAAAATAATTTCCTTAAGGCCTATGTCATCGTTGGGGATGCTGTTTGTTGAGGAGATAAAGGAGTAAACATGGTTCTTTAAGAGACCCATGTTGTGGGAGGGAGGAAACATAGAGGCCGGTAAATCGTTCTACAGCCGAGCTGTTGAACTCGGGAACGATTCGTAAAAACGACCTGTTCTCATGTGAATAATGTCAACCGTGTACAAATGTTGGGCACGCGTTTTGGCGTGTTTCCCGACTATGGGATCAACGACACTAGTTCCTCAGAACGTCTTCCATTGAAATACCGGTAGAACAAGGACAGCATTCCACCTGAATCCTATGCTCTAAAGATTGCAATCCTTTTAAGATCGAGAGAATCTATCAAATAAACCGCCTGTTTTTGCACAGGTTCTTTCAAGCATTTCGGGGCTCCAGACCAGAGGTGGCTGCCAAATTCAACGGTTGGGTGCACTTGAGATTTATACGGGGTCAGCACTTGTTAGAGCACGCTTAGAACAGAACATTTACAAATATCGAATAGCACCGAAGATATAAGCAGACAAAATGTTGTTGTTTGTGGCAAGCCGATAAACGTGTGATGTCACAGTACAAACAATGACTGGCACAGCAGTCAATTGTACTGAATCGTGACTTGTTCACTTTGATAGCTCAAAACTAAAGTCATTTTGGAAATATTTTTAAACAAATTAACAATTAATGTCTTTATTAACTCTTTAAATATACAGATCATCAAAATCAAAATTAAACTAGAAGACAACCTCGTTTTGAATTTCCTTAATAAAACATTGAAATTCCCGACATTGGGGAATTTATATTAGGTCGGGGAATATTCCTGGGTGTACATTACTACTGGGACTTCTAGATTGTATATCAGAAGCCAGAATGCGGTCCCCATATTTTGCATACGGATCTCTTTCGTACACCAGCACATTGTGTAAAAACCTACTATTCATTCGTTACTGATGAAATTTAAGACTTAAATTATTTTATTCCGAGACATGTGACAGAATTTCAGTTTTGCAAATACCATTCATATGTAAATGGTTGTATTTGCATTGTTTGAGATCACATTTTAGCTGAAAATCTTTCTAAACTAGCAACTGACATGCATTATTCATATTTCTACAATGGGATGCTGCAATTTTTTTATTATTTGCAAGTAGAGATACAAATGACGAATATGACTGAATGCAGTACAGTTGTCGATGGTAAAAAGGTTATCCAAAGGAGCGAAGCTTGCAGTCCCCGATAAAGTGCCGTTACCAACCGTGATCCATGGCAGTGAGGCTATATATCATGGTTATCTGAAGAAGGATGAAAGTAGACTGAGATCCCCGAGGCGTACGTGTGATAATATAATCGGATAACTCAACACAATGACAATCCAACACACCTTTAAGCCGCGATGCAGTCATGAAAAGTGATGAAACAAAAAATAGGTTAGGTTAATAGCTTAGTTTTTTTTTCATCGCTTTTAACCTGTTGAAGGGCGGAGCATAAAACGGAAAAATATTAGTGGAACCTAAAGTTTTATTAGCCAAAACGATGCTGATTTTGTTTCTCATACATTTTCGTAGCATTAAGGTCAAAATCACAAATTATTCTAAAAGGGATAATATTAGAATGCTTGTATGTTCTCCAGAGACACATCGGCGTTGTACAGGTTAAAGACTTTATATAACTTCGACCAGTCGGTGGCTGTGTTGACATCGCATTTGGGTCCCACCCAGGCGTAGTGTGTTCAACTCCTCGGATGGCTGAGTTCTCCATCACAAAACAAGCAACATTTTCCGCTTACTGTGGTGGTAGTAGGAGATTTTAAAATATTGTCAGTTTATTCGTAACCCGAGAATGTTTCTTTCTTTTTAAAAAAAAATAAAAAAAACTCTTTAACCCCTAGTGTGCGGCTGACTTCATTTGCAGTCCAGTGAAATTGTGACTACCTTGAGGTGCACTGCAGTGTGTAGAGCTAGTTTAGAAGTTTTTAATGCATTTATTTACTGTCCAAGTAAATATCAAAGTTAAGCATTTCTATTATTTGTCTTTCTCGAGTGTCTCCTTCTTCATCCACCATTCACTTCTGTTTACCACAAAGTTACTGTTAAAAAACTACATTACATCGACTTTAATTCGACTCCGTATCACATTCCAGTGCAGAGATATTGTGTTAAGTATTCCTCGGGCGTCTTCGACTTCTTCTACCATTCAAACTACTCTCTAAACACTCCTGGCACTAATAAGAACAAATGTTGAAATTTTCTGCGATATCGGTCGACTACTTTAGGCTGAGTTTTTATATTTTACGATTTTCAATATTAAACGTTTTAGTGCTAATCAATTTTTGCAAAAATAAATGTATATTGCTATACACATATTGATAGAGGAAAAAATAATGGTGTCAAATAAAACACTCTAATTTAGACAAATATCAATCAATTTTATTAATTCTTTTTGCATTATAAAGAAAAAATGTTTATTTATATGAATATGAAAAAATAAGCATAAAATATCAATTTTATTTCTTTTTGAAATTGAAATTGATCATTTGTTGCTTTAGAAAACACTTTTGTTGGAGAAAATTTGGTGTTTCTTCTATTTCTGAAGATGAAGAGGAGATAGAAGGCTTACTTTCAATCCTCAATCTTTTTCTTCTATGCGTTATAATACTGCTATCGTCACTATTTGTATCTGTTGTTTCACCTCCCGTAGAATCACTAGGAATCGAATCAACATTCGAAATAATAGCACATGACATAGCTATTTTTTTTACTGCGCTGCGCCGTAATTTTCGATACAAACGATTGCAGCGCTTTTGCGACGCTTAGCATTCTAACGGTTAAATTTTATTTGGAGAGATTTACAAAATTTTAAGTGTTAAGTTAAGTTATTATAGAACCTTGTTAAAAAATCATGTATGAGCATATTATAAATGAATGTGGAGATTTGGAAAGAATGCAAAGCTCATATAAGCCTAATGAGCAAAATTAATAAAAGAGATGCTTTTTGTTTTGGTTATGTAGAGTGGGGTGAACGGAGAAAGGAGTCTAGGAGAATATACAACGCGAAAGTGAATGGTAAAAGAAGTCGGAGACGCAAGAGGAAGACGTGGCACCACCAAATGAATCAAGTACAAAAAGTATGTATGAGACGATGCATGAAGTAAGGAATGTTTTTCAAGACCTTGTGTGGCGGTCTATCCTCTCTGTTTACCCCTACGGAAAAGGAATAGTTTAGAAGTACAATTTTGAAAATTGTTGTTAACATACATCATCAGATATAGGAAGGTTTAAGGAACCAAAGTTTACTCCAGATACTAATTTTGAAAATCATGCATTCAGGATATCGGCCTAAAGCAGAAGTTCTCTACCTTTTCTGGACCCACCGCCCCCTTTACAAGAAATAAATTTCCAAAGCCCCCTCTCCCATAATAGATAAATTTGTAGCAAAAATTAACACAATTTTTTTTTTTTTTTTTTAAAGAAAGACAAACATTCCCGGGTTACGAATAACCTGACAATATTTGAAAATCTCCTACTACCACCACAGTAAGCGGAAAATGTTGCTTGTGTTGTGATGGAGGACTTAGCCAGCCGAGGAATTGAACACACTACGCCCGAGTGAGACCCAAGCGCGATGTCAACTCGGCCACCGACCGGACAAAAATCAATAAGTAAAAAAAATATTAGTAAGATGGTTGAGGCTTGTGTAGTTTTAATAATTTGTTAATGTCTGGTTCCATTTTGTCAATATCAGTCGCAAATCGCCACGCTCAGTGATGTGCAGTCCGTTCCTTTTCTCACTGAGATCCCGATAATATGACAAAGGAAATGCATGAAAGCAGTGTTTTATAATTAATTTCTTAAATGGGTAAGCGACGGCCCCCCCCTTGACTGCTTTAAAGCCCCCTGTTTGCCTCTAGACCGTGGGAGGCTCCAGCGCCCACTGGGAGACGTTACGTTGACTAAAAGCTTGGAATAGACTCCCACTTCACAACTGAAAAACTATTCCCTAGTAGTGTATCTAATACCCTTCGACTTTTATGCACCAAAAAGGCCAATCGGTCACCTGCAAGTCGTGTCGCATGCCCGGGATAGTTACCGGTATATCTTTTCGTACGACTCCCGGTAAACCGTAAACTCTTTTTTTCAGGAGATATTTTAGAAAAATAGCGCCATTTAAATTTTCCATGTGTTAATTGTTATTACATACTCAGAGACATGAACAGCGTCTGACAGTCCAACATCTGGACTTGGGCATATGTACCTACATCTACTAACTACATAGCATCTTATTTTACGAGTGGTACGAGGTGGCGCACCGGTACCAGGAGTCTTACAATCATTCATACGCTTTTACGTTGGGAAGCTGGGAGACATATCGTGTGAGCGCAGTATGCTCATTGCTCTTAAGCTCGGAGCTCACGGCTGCTCCCGTTCAATTGAGTCGTCGCTCGAAAATATTGAGCTAGTATACCGTGGCTCTCGCTCTTAATAAAATGAGTCATGACCCATGGCTACACTAAAAATTAAACACGTACACAATCACAACAGACTGCATAATATTGAACGTGGATAGTACCCATATGCCACCAGTGGATGATATCTGCCGATTTATTAATATGACTCCCCATAATTTATGGAATTATTCATAATAACCTTATCAGGTACACAGCGCAAACTCTTCAGACCCCAGAAACACCCAAACTCGGTGTTTGCTTGCAATTATTCAATAATATTATTGATATCTCTTTTTATCTATGGTGCTAATCCCCCCTTCAGCCTTTTTATATTTTAATTTACGACCCAGGAGGAGAATCGATGTTTCGTGTTGTATTACTATCTGTCTGTATTTTTGGGTTATTTACAATCACGATTATCAGATACTGTATTTTTTTAGGTTGAACTTGTCTATAAATAGTATATATGTAATTAACCAGAGTGGTGGTATCTCTCAGTAATGTCTCTCAATATCTCAGGAGTACGTTATCTTTGGGGACGCAGTGTGGGGGAGAGGAATGAGTGAACCTGGTTCTTGAAGAGACCCGTGTTGTAGGAGGGATGAATCACTCCATCCTGGTGAATATATTATATTTGCGGCTCATTTCATAGTGGGAGATAATCTCAGTATCGCGATTACCATGGACATTCGAAATTTTGCTTGAATGACTTAAGTCATGTTTAGTGCTCATATCTGAGAGGCCAGCTATTTCCCAACCTTATTCCCCATCTCCTTACCTTCCCCACCCCCTCCAGCCTCACAACATACCCCAAATTGGGAATGCCACTGTCCCCTTTTTTTAAGTATCACAAATATTCTCATCTGTAGTTCGTTTTTTTTGACATTTAAAATTATAAGTAAAATCCCACTTATGTTGGTTGCCATTAGGTAACACAATAATTAAATACATGGTACCTACCCAATCTCATAAAAATAGATAGGTCGGTATTTGGTACTTATCAGTTTTTGTAGCAATAGTGATTCGCAAGGAATTAATTATTATTTTTACAAAACAATGTCTTATTGTTAGAAATGCTATGAGGGTTGTCCGCAAAATAAGATTCATAATTTTTTTTCACAAAGAAAAACGTGTTTATTTGCAATTAATTATAAATTATTCGAAGCCTAGACTTTCTACTGTTTTTCTACATAATCCCTGTTGCGATCGATGCATTTTTCATTCATTTTTCGTATACCCGTGTCATAGAACACTCAGTAGCTGGTAGCGTACAAGTTCTTCTGTCAACTCCTCGTCGGTTCTGAAATTTGTCCCACCCAGGTGTAACTTCAACGCAGGAAAGAGATGATAATCACTTGGTGCTCGGTCCGGCGTAGGGGGTGTGTGTGACGTTATCCCATCCAAATTGGTTGATGAGGTGGGTTTGGGGACGAGATTGTCCTGATGAAAACGCACTCCTTTCGTCATGCACGTTCCTTTTTTTTTAAATTGCACGGCGAAGGTTTTTCAATGTTTGACAGTAGCGATCAGCATTTATTTTTTTCCCTGTAGGCATTAACTTACACAGCAATATCCCCTTCCTATCCCAAACCACAGGCGTCAGGTATCCCAACTTTTGCGGCTTGGTAATCCTGAATGCCGCCACTTACGGGACTGTTCTTTTGTCTTCGGTGTACCCATTGCCATTGATAATTGAATCCAAGAATTCCTTGCCCTCTTCTGCATAGCAGTCAAAAGAATTTGAATCCGTTGCCGTTGGCGAACTACAGTGAGTGTTTTGGGGAGCCACCTTGCACACACCTTGTGATAATGCAAATCTTGTCAAAAACAGCCTCACTGACATCAGGGATCAATTTGCACAGCTCCCGAACTGTCACCTGTTGACCTTCAAGCATAACCCTCTCCACTTTTGCAATTGTATCACCCGAAACCGATGGCCGTCCGGCGCACTGTTCATCATGGACATCTGTACGTCCGTTTTAAACTCACTGCACCATTTTCGCACATTTTCGATGTCCATATACAACTGTCGATAAATTTCTAGCAAACGAACCACAGAACGTAACTCACACTTGGCGGTAACAAACCAAGACTAAGCGTTGTAGACAACTTGGAGTGGGGATTTGTAGACAGGGAACCAAGCTAAGGGAACACATTGTTTTTTTTTACATAATATCGCGTTCCCTCAAATTTTATTGGTGGCAGTTTCCGTCATCTAAAACTAAGCAATATTTAATACAAGTGGACAGGTAAATGCAGGAAAATTTATTATGTTAAATCGCCCACATTATATTACATATTTATATAGCCAAAGCCCACATCATTGTCAACGTACTATTTTAATCAATTGCAAATAACTTCTATTATTGTACTTGTAAGGAATTTTTTTAATAGTGTCGCTATTTATGTTTTTCTGAGAAAATCAATAAGCTTTGCAATGAGTTATTTATATTGTCTGTTTACGAGAGATGGAAAGGCTGAAAGAGATATTGAAAGAAGGGTAAATGCAGGTAACTCCACTAATGGAGGACTGCACACAATTGGTGCTAAAAAAAAATTGTCCAAACAAGCGAAGCTTCACAATGGAATACTGGTACCTACCCTGATGTACGGAAGTGAGGCATGGAACTGGTAGAGAAAGGATGAAAGTAGACTGACTGCTGTAGAAATGAGATTCCTGAGGCGTATGTGTGGTATAACCATGTATGATCGTGTGAGAAATGTGGAGATTCGCAAAGAGCGCAAGGCTGATGTAAGCGTAATGAGTAATTTTAAGAAAGGGAGGCTTAGATTTGGGCATGTATAGCGAATGAGCTATGAAAGGAGTGTAAGGAGAATATATGACGCAATTGTGAATGCAGAATTCAGGGACGCCCGAGAAGGCATGGCACGATCAAGTGAATCAGATACTTGAGTTGGGCCATGTCAAGAATAATAGAAGAGTATGTTTGAGACGATGTATGAATGTGATTGAGGCAAGGAGTGTGTGCCAAGACCGAGTTATTTGGCGGTCCATCCTCTCTGCCTGCCCCTGCGGGAAACTGTGTGATAGCCAGGTAGTTAGTTAGCCATTAGAGAAACCATTTTTTTTTAATGTGAACACTGCACAAGATTCCCAAATGCCCAAAACCAGCGGGATTGTGGCAACACCAATTATTGGGGTATGTTATGAGACTGAAGGGTGTGGGGAGGGGAAGGGGAAGTTTGGGAAGTAGGCTATTCAGGTCTGGTCAACACCAGAGGTCTTAATGGCCTTGAGGTGATTTTTCACAATAACGGTGCTATACAAATCTTCCAATTATTATTACTATTTGGGTATGGGTACCGCCGCCCCGGGAAACATTGATTAGATAACGAACACCTCTGCCGCAGGTCACCCCAAATGGTTCACTACGTTTGGTTACTTAGCAGAAGAGAAGAGCCCGGGATCATAGGGTGAGGTTTTCCTAGGTCTTGGCGGTGGATGCGTCTGCCCACTTACTGTGTGGCGGGTCGGATCGAGAGAGACTGGTTTAGGGAAACCATTTGACCCCTCCAGCAGGACTTTCTCGACCCAATCGCCTTGTACCGCAGTGGAAGGGATGGATTTATATGTCCGTCATCCTGGACCCACTGACCCCCAGATTCCTACCCACCCATTTTTCTTCCCTGAACTTCCTCTCCTTCCTTTCCTTGAAAAGACCCTCCACACAGCATCCCCAAAGATGACATAGGATATTATCCATCAACCGTGCGAGATACCCTGCTGGAGTGATGCATGTTTTTTAATACGATATTAACGTGTTTGTTATTTATTTGTTGTCAGGTGGGCAGCTTGGTCCACCATGGGGTGCTTTGGGTCCCCGGGGGGCAAGGGTGGGGGGGACACCTCCGAGGGGGATGACCTCAAATCGCAGAAGAGAAGGAGTGACGCCATCACCAGGCAGCTGCAGAAGGATAAACAGGTCAGTCAAACATTGCCGAGTTAAAAATAACCCGACAATATTACTGCAGACCTTTTGGCCCCATTTGCACATCATAAAGTCACAGTTCAGTTTAGTAAGGCTCACATCTTCCATGGAATTGAGAACCCTGGCATTTGAATAGTCCGCTCCACAACAAGGTGCTTGTTTTTGACATCTGAGGTCTGCCATTGGGTACGCCGCGACTCTTCAGGGAAAATCGTGACTGAATTCATTTCAATTCAGTTTATTATTTTAAAAACATTACAAAATAACAGTGGGTGTCAACTATACTAGTAGTAACATAGCTTGCCTTTTTAAGGCAGCTTCATTGCTGCTAAATATGTCGATATCTGAATTGATTCTGTTCCACAGCAATATAGCTCTCCCCGCCGGCATGACCTTTTGCAAGTTAGTCCTGCAGGCTAACTATAACTGGGCAGATAGATCGGTCTATTCTATCGGTGACGGAGATAACTATCGGAAATGTAGAAATGAAAGCCGAGTTTTCACACCATTTTTAAATCAGTCTGAAGAAATATGAAGCAAACTTTTACCTTCAGTCTATAAGGCCAGGAGGTTTGCAAGTTCATCTTGAATTGGAAAGTTAGTGTTCACAGCCTTTTCGTAGCATCCTTTCCCTAGATTGCCATCTCACATATGGTTCCATAATAACCCAACACACTTTTAAAAAGTGATATAAAGTCATTAGAAACGATGAAAAAAAAATCTAATCTAACCTAACCTACTTAACCCAGTTAATAAAGTTTTTGTTTCATCACATTCCATGACTTTATATTTTTTTTTAATTTTTTTTTTTTTAATTTATTTAATATTTGTATGTTTTTTACAATAAATATACAATTTATACATATTATACAGTGTTATAAAGGTAAATAATAATAGCTTTTCCTCACCATAAAGAGACGAGGCTCTTGTGTTTGGTGAGTGAATCCTAGCTCAATTATATGTAATCATGTAAGTAAGTAAATAATATATTTGCAAAACCAAAGGGATAAGTAAGAAATAGGCAAGATTTATCAATAATACAGTTTCAAGATTTGAAGGAAATAATAATAAGAGTAAGATATGGATTTTTATAGTAGTTTTAGGTAATTTTTTAATTTTATTTTAAATTCCTGAATATCTTCAATATTTTTTAGATATAATGGAAGGATGTTGAAATATGTTATACCTAGATAGAGATAGGTATTTTCTGTGTGCTTTGTATTAAGTTTTGGGATTTTGATAGTTTTTTGATATCTTGCTGATGAATTGAATTGTAAGTTATTTAACTGTATTTCTTTATAAATTTGTAGAATTGAATATTTTTATATTATATTGTCTATTGTGGGTACATTGAATATTGAAAAGAGAATCTCAGTAGAAAATTTGGATGGTTTTTTCAATATTACTTTAATTATCAATCTTTGAACTATTTTAAGTGGATTTAATATATTGTTATAAGTTCCTCCCCAGCCAATAATACCATATTGTAATATAGATTGTACAATTGCATAGTACACACTTTTTAGGTTTTCTAGTCTAAGAATATTTCTAAGTCTTATAAATATATAAATACATTTTCTAATTCTTTTGACAAGTTCACAAATTTTTTTTTTCCATTTAAAATGTTGATCTATATACATGGTGTCCGGAAACTCGTAGTACAAGCGGGAAACTGGTGAATCTACATCACATTTGGAGTCGATTTTGTAGTATAATTTTTTTTTATTTGTGCTTTCGTTTTCGAGTAAATCGAGTCAGAAGTTGAGTTTTTTTTTGATCTTATTCTTATAAATTATTACTGAAGTTCAAAGTACCCAACTAATTAAAACTATTTAAAAATTTAAAAGTAAAACAAATAATGACGAAAAAATTTGAACCCTGAAATAGCCGAAAAATATATTTTTTTGGTTTTTTTTTTTTTTTATAAAAATGCTCAAATCAAAAATTTTTATGTTTATTTGGGTCCCCCGTGTGGTATACATTCTCCAGTTTCCGGCTTGTACTACGAGTTTCCGGACACCATGTATATACAGTTCGGCAATATAATGTAGACAAAAATTGAGGGCGCTGCGATCGTTTAAAAGGTTTTAAATGGCAGCACCAAGATGGCTCATTGGAAACTGAATGCAAGTTTAAAAAAAGAATGATCCAAGAACGTATTTTTGAGTTTAAACAAAAAATTGCGGTATTCAGAAATTAGCGGTAGGTACTTTCGGAAAGCAGATGATTCTACATCAAATTCTAAAAGTGGATATCAACAGGAAAAAATTTCCGCGAACCTAGTGGCGTTTCGCGCCGTTTGCGGTTGCTTAGTTCCTTTCTCCTAATTCGCGTACGCACCCTTAGAATATGATAATGATGATGTCGAAACTTTTATTATGATGTAACGCTTTGCAAGGAAGATAATTACGTAGAAGGGCGATTTATAATGTTTCACTGAAATATATTATGCAGGTACTTATCAAGCGTAATAGGTGTCAATTGCATAAACATGGAAGTACGCATATTTTATACTAATGCAGTCATGTGTGCTGAATGTTGATAGTAGTAGAGGTCAATCCATTTTATCCCAGACTACACGTGTGTTCATCTTGTAAACAATTTTTATTCACGAGATAATACAGGGTTTTCCAATAAGAGGTGTTATTTTGATATTCAATCGTAAAAAATCAATGGTTTCGTTGCTTGTGTGGCACGTAGCGCCGTCTTGTGGAAAGTAAACGTTGTATTTTCAAAAATTTTGCACAAAAAACTGTAATTTAAATGGAAGTAAAATAAAACAAAACAAGTCTTAAGTGGGCGTTTATTTCGCTATAAAAACGTAGGTACAAAAGGTATTTAAAAATCTGAGTCTATTAATTCAACACCTGACATGTAATTATTATCTTCGTCCTCATGCGATTCTTCTTCTTCCGTATCTTCATCTTCATCTAAACGTATTATCAGTTCATCGATATCATCATACAGAGTACTGCCTCGTGCATAATATTCTGCCTCAATTTTCATCACGTGTTTGCAACAATTTTTCCAATCATCAGCACTTATGCTATTAAAAGCATTTTCTGTCAGCTCTTTTATATTGACCGTGTTTCCAATATTCTGAGATGCAACTTTTCGTTTGGCCTGTGCCCAAATTAGCTCAATCGGGTTAAGGTCGCAGTGGTAAGGGGGAAGCCTTACAACCGTGTGACCATGCTCTCCTAATACTTCATCAATATCATATACAGGCTCTGGCTTATGCATTTTAACCAGAGCCAACAATGATGGTTTCCTTAATGAATTGTCAAAAACAATGTTGTTATGTAATAACCATGCTTTTATGTCATTAACTCTCGTTGAGGTTGTTGGTGCCTTGTTTCTCACAACACTGTGATAAGGCGCATTATCCATGACAATAATGGAGGGCTCTGCTATATTGGGTATGAGCTTCTCAACAACCCACTTTTTAAAATTATGTGCATTCATTTCAGAATGGTAATCCTCTTTTTTGTTTGTTCCACTAAAAATTAATAGGGCATTAGGGACAAAACCCATTTCACTTCCAGCGTGAACAATGATCCAGCGCTTACCTTTTGAAATATCGTGTTGAACTCCTGTCACATCCATAGATTGCCAGCATTTCTTTAGCTTGTAGGATGAATGGATATAACTTTCATCCAAGTAAATAATATTTTTTTGCAGTTCTTCAGGTAAATTTCGGTTATCCATGATAATTTTTAAGTAATGCTCTCTTTTCGCCGCAATATTTGTTTTTTCAATAAGAGCACTTCTGTTTGTTTTGCACTTTTTATAAACAAAGCCGATGGAATGCAAAATTCTTCTTAAATATTCCCGGCTACCATCAAATCCAATGTCTTCTTTGAGTACAGTTAGTAATGTTCTTAAAGTTGGGACTTCTTTTCGCACTATGTAAAAAAAATGAATTTTTTGTCGAATGGCACAAATATCAAAATCATCCAACTCTTTTTTAGGGCGTCCTATTTTCCGTTTTCCCGGTGTTTCAAATTTTCCGTCTGCCTTTTCCCCTTCCTTGACGATTCGTCTTACCGTTGATTCAGATTTTCCTGTGTGTGAAAAACATCATTAAAATTAGTATTATAGAAAAAAATTATAGTTAAAAAAACACATACTAGATAATATTCATTTAGAAAGAAAGAAAGAAAGAAAGATAAAATTAAGAAAAAAGTTACTTTTCTATGAGTTTAAAGAAGTTGCAAATTTTTTTTTTTAATTGAGTTATTCCCTTTTTCCTGTGACCTCATATGAACTGTCAAAAGGAAATGTCAAATTCGGATTGTTAAGCATAACCTCAAATCAGATTGTAACGGTTATAATCGCTCGAAAATTGGCATAAATCTTCTAATACTAATGAAATTTATTAAAAAAACTATACTACGTACCAGTAATTTCTGCAGTTCGTTTGTAAACATCTTCTAAATTAGATAGGAGCATCTTCGCGCGATATTCGGCTAGGCAGCGTTGAAAAACGCTGTATATAACTTCTCTTGCACCACTACGTATCGGTTTGTTCATTTTAATTAAATTCAAACAATATACAGGCAAACAATGAAAAAATAATTATTAAATGAGCGGATCATACACGGATTTAAGACAGTAAATCGGAGCAACATGACCATAACATGACAGACATACGAAACGTCATAGACAAAGCAACTAATTCGGTGATGCCATAGTAATGAAAAATTTAGTTCCAATTTAATACATTTCTAGACATAGTTGTAGCACTGTACCAAGATATTTAATTTCCGAAGTTAGACTAAGTATAGAACATTCTTGATTGCAATTAGTTCTGTTACATTTAAGTTGATGTATTATAATTTTTAATTCTGGTATTAATTTAAATTTGTTGATAGAGAATGGGATACATTTTGTTTTTTCAGTATTTAATGAGAGGAGGTTTTTATCGAACCAATTTTTCAGTATATTAATATCAGTATTTGCTAAGTTATTAACATTATTCCAATCAGTACCTTCAATTATTATGACAGTGTCATCAGCATAAGATATTATTTTTCCATTTAATCTTTGATTGAATATGTCATTTACATAAATGATAAACAGTAACGGTCCCAGGACTGTACCTTGAGGTATGCCGAAGTGACTTGTTTTTTGTTGACTAAGTACATCGTTGATTTTTACGACTTGAGGGCGTTTGAAAAGGTAGCTTTTTATCCATTCTATAGCTGTACCACTTAATCCAATGTTTCTTAATTTACTTATAAGTTTGTCGTGTGATATGCTATCAAAAGCTTTTTTAAGATCTATGAAAATTCCAATGCAATATATAACTGATGAACTTTATGTGATGATTTATCCGGTCACCCTCACATATATTGTCCCGTAATGCCTAATAAGAATCTATGGCCCTATTTTATTCAACTATGTTTTCGTCTTATCTATGTTCGTATCGAGAATCTATAAAGGGATGAATTGATTTGTTTGCATTATCTGACTGAGCCGTGTATGTTATTTGTACGTTCTAGTTGTACCGGGCGACCCATCGGCTGCTCCTCCTGGGAGCTGGAGAGTCGGGCAAGTCCACCATCGTAAAGCAGATGCGCATCTTGCACGTCAACGGCTTCTCGGAGAAAGAGCGCCGTGAGAAGATCGAAGACATCAAGAAGAACATCAGGGATGCCATACTTGTAAGTCGGAATTAGAGCTAGATAATAGAAACAGTTATACCGGATGTTTGTTTGTTTGGTGACTGATTTGTTGGTTGGATCTGTTGTAGACAATAACTGGAGCCATGAGTACGCTGGCCCCGCCCATCCCTCTGGAGAAGGCGGAAAACCGGGTGCGCGTGGACTACATCCAGGACGTGGCATCCGGGCCGGACTTTGACTACCCAGCAGAGTTCTATGACCACACGGAGGCACTGTGGCGTGACCGGGGGGTGCGTGCCACCTTCGACCGCTCCAACGAGTACCAGCTGATAGATTGCGCCAAATAGTGAGTTGATTTATATTCATACATTTCATTCAACGGAACATTGAAGACAGTGAATAAAACTTGTCTATATTAACCTAATCTACTGTTTTTTCGTGTTCTGTTTTGTCTCATATACTCCATTATTTATTACTTTCCCGTTATTTTGCCGCCATTATTTGGTGTGGAAGTCGGTTTCCTGCCATTACTAGTAGATGTCCAAGCCACCTTATCTGCGACCGTTCGGGGTTAGATACCGAGCACTTCCGATCATCGGGTTTCTCAATCAATCCCATTTTGTAAATCCTCTCAACAATCTTATTTCGGCAGCTAATTATTATTATTATTTAATGAGCAGACGGCATTCTGCTGATGCGCTCATGTCTCATTTCAATAAGTTTAACAGCTTCATGTTGGCTTTGCTTTGCTTCTTTCCAAATAAGAATCCAGTCGAGCTTTAAATTTGTTTATTTTAGTAAATTTCTTGGATGCCAGGGCAACCGTAATGTCCAGATAAAATTTCAAAAGTCGCCCCTTTCATTGATAATCTTAGTACCTTGAGTCTATCTTCATATTGTCGGTCTTTCAAAGCCCTTGTATTTTTGTTGAACTTGGACCCTATAATGCACTCTCTCGATCATCATCCAGATTGGATGAATTCGTAGGTAATAGAAACAAGAGAGATGGGCCATGGACCATTATTAGTATGAAACCGTGTGCATGGCGCGTGTTGTCAACATTTTTCACCCATACTGCTGCAAATCGCATCAACGTACAGTGGCGCCTTATATAATAAACTTTTAACTTCCATTGCGTTGCCGCTTTGATAGTCCGTGCAGTTTGTTGCTTTGGCATATTTGGCACGCTTCCATGCCATATCTCCCTCTGTTTCAATTATCTATGGGTGCATCTGAATCATTCTATCTTCCTGTCTTGTCAAGAGTATATTGCTCCTGAACAAAATTAAAACCTATGTATGAATTAAACTTTTATTTTTTTTGCTATGTATAAGAAATATAAAAATTATTTATAACGTGATGATTGTCTTTTTGCAGCTTCCTAGACCAAGTTCACGTGATAAAGCAGCCAAATTACACACCCACGGAGCAGGACATTCTCCGTTGCAGAGTTTTGACCTCGGGCATATTTGAGACACAGTTCGTTGTAGACAAAGTTAACTTTCAGTAAGCGTTATTCATTTACATATTACTGTTCTGTTGTACCTCTCGACACAAACCAACCTCATTTCCACACGATTAACAATAGATTCTCTAGCACGTGAACCTCCCTCATTTCCACAAGATTGACAACAGATTCTCTATTAGGTGAACCACCCTCATTTCCGCACGATTAACAGCAGATTCTCTACCAGGTGAACCACCCTCATTTCCGCACAATTAACAGCAGATTCTCTACCAGGTGAACCACCCTCATTTCCACACGAATAACAATAGATTCTCTATCACGTGAACCTCCCCCATTTCCACAAGATTGACAACAGATTCTCTATTAGGTGAACCACCCTCATTTCCGCACGATTAACAGCAGATTCTCTACCAGGTGAACCACCCTCATTTCCACACGAATAACAATAGATTCTCTATCACGTGAACCTCCCTCATTTCCACAAGATTGACAACAGATTCTCTATTAGGTGAACCACCCTCATTTCCACAAGATTGACAACAGATTCTCTATTAGGTGAACCACCCTCATTTCCGCACGATTAACAGCAGATTCTCTACCAGGTGAACCACCCTCATTTCCACACGAATAACAATAGATTCTCTATCACGTGAACCTCCCTCATTTCCACAAGATTGACAACAGATTCTCTATTAGGTGAACCACCCTCATTTCCGCACGATTAACAGCAGATTCTCTACCAGGTGAACCACCCTCATTTCCGCACAATTAACAGCAGATTCTCTACCAGGTGAACCACCCTCATTTCCACACGAATAACAATAGATTCTCTATCACGTGAATCCCCCTCATTTCCACAAGATTCTCAACAGATTCTCTATCAGGTGAACCATCCACATTTCCACACGATTAACAGCAGATTTTGTATTAAGAGATTCTATGTCGCGTGAACGGTCCTTATTTCCATACGATTGACAACAGATTCTCTAAGAAGTGAACCACACGATTAACAGCAGATTTTGTATTAAGAGATTCTCTGTCGCGTGAACGGTCCTTATTTCCATACAATTGACAACAGATTCTGTAACAGGTGAATCTACCTCATTTCCACACGATTAACAGCAGATTTTGTATTGAGAGATTCTCTTGTCGGGTGAATAGTCCTCGTTTCCACAAGATAGACAACAGATTCTCTACCACACGATTAGCAGATCTGTATTAAGAGATTCTCTGTCGGGTGAACGGTTCACATTTCCACACGATTAACAAGAGATTCTGTAGCAGGTGAACCACATTTCACCATCATTTCCACAAAGTGTACTGACCAACACAAATTGTTATTGTCAATTCTCATATTCTAGTCTTATATTAATTCTCATATTGTATAAATATTCTTTGGATAATTAATATCACAATGTAGTAAAGTTTTTAGTTAGCTCTAGTTTACTCAGCATGTATGTATTTAAGATGTGATGTGTATCCTTCCAGTATGTTTGACGTGGGAGGACAGCGGGACGAGCGGCGCAAGTGGATACAGTGTTTCAACGACGTGACGGCCATCATTTTCGTGACGGCATGCTCCTCGTACAACATGGTGCTGCGGGAGGACCCCACGCAGAACCGCCTCAGGGAGTCGCTGGAACTCTTCAAGAGCATCTGGAATAACAGGTCAGTCTCGTGCTGTGTTTCCTTCCAGTAAAGGGTTAGGATATAGTCAGAGATGTGCAAAATGGGTACCCAAAACCATTTGAAATGCAAAATGGAAATGGGTCAAAACTTTTCCATTTGAAAATGCAAAATTCAAAATGGTTTTTAGAAAAGCATTTCAAATGCAAAATTCCTATTTTCAAAATGCATTGAAAATGCAAAATTGTTTCTCAGGTCAGACAATTAAAATAATTATAGAATTTTTAAACAATTTTGTCATTTAATAATGGACATCAATGTAGAACAAACATATTACATAATGGTAAATCCAAAAACACCACGACTGCAGATTATGAAACCACAAAAAATTTGCGCGGGACTAATGTTGTCATGGCCCCATGTTCAGTATTTGAATCAGTATTGTTTGTTATAGTATCACTCAATTGCCAGGGCTCCTACCAGGGAGCAACTTGACAAATGGAAATTATCTCTCATAGCGAGGTTGAGGAACGACTGATATTTGGAGCTTATGAAAAAAAGATGAGTGGAGATAGTAGGAAGAATGTTGCAAAAAAGCATTTAAAATGGAAAATGTATTGAGAAAAGCATTTAAAATGCAAAATGTTTTTTGGATTTTGCATTTTGCATTTCCATTTGAAATGGATTTATTTGAAAAAAAGCACATCTCTGGATACAGTGCTGCAGCGCCGATAATATGTGAACAGCTGATTGACGGATTAGGATACAGATGATAATATAATATGAAAAGCTGATAATATGTGAAAAGTTGATTGATGGATTAGGATACAGATGATAATATAATATGAAAAGCTGATTGATGGATTAGGATACAGATGATAATATAATATGAAAAGCTGATGATATGTGAAAAGTTGATTGATGGATTAGGATACAGATGATAATATAATATGAAAAGCTGATTGATGGATTAGGATACAGATGATAATATAATATGAAAAGCTGATAATATGTGAAAAGTTGATTGATGGATTAGGATACAGATGATAATATAATATGAAAAGCTGATTGATGGATTAGGATACAGATGATAATATAATATGAAAAGCTGATAATATGTGAAAAGTTGATTGATGGATTAGGATACAGATGATAATATAATATGAAAAGCTGATTGATGGATTAGGATACAGATGATAATATAATATGAAAAGCTGATAATATGTGAAAAGTTGATTGATGGATTAGGATACAGATGATAATATAATATGAAAAGCTGATTGATGGATTAGGATACAGATGATAATATAATATGAAAAGCTGATTGATGGATTAGGATACAGATGATAATATAATATGAAAAGCTGATTGATGGATTAGGATACAGATGATAATATAATATGAAAAGCTGATGATATGTGAAAAGTTGATTGATGGATTAGGATACAGATGATAATATAATATGAAAAGCTGATTGATGGATTAGGATACAGATGATAATATAATATGAAAAGCTGATGATATGTGAAAAGTTGATTGATGGATTAGGATACAGATGATAATATGTGAAAAGTTGATTGATGGATTAGGATACAGATGATAATATGTGAAAAGTTGATTGATGGATTAGGATACAGATGATAAAATGTGAAAAGTTGATTGATGGATTAGGATAGAGTGCTGATAATATGTGAAAAGTTGATTGATGGATTAGGATAGAGTGCTGATAATATGTGAAAAGTTGATTGATGGATTAGGATAGAGTGCTGATAATATGTGAAAAGCTGATTGATGTATAAAGTGCTACAGCGCTGATTATTTGTGAAAAGCTGATTGAAGGGTTTGGTTAAAGTTCTGTAGCGCTGATTGATGGATTATTATGATTGTACAGTGCTGATTATTTGTGAAATGCTGATTTATGGGTTATATTTTGGTTGCAGATGGCTGCGCACGATATCCGTGATCCTGTTCCTCAACAAGCAGGATCTGCTGGCGGAGAAGATCCTGGCGGGCAAGTCGCGGCTGGAGGATGTGTTTCCGGAGTTCTCCCGCTACGCCACGCCGCCTGACGCTTGCCCCGACTCACGGGAGCACCCTGATGTGGCGCGCGCCAAGTACTTCATCCGGGACGAGTTCCTCGTGAGTTTTCCTGTTCCTCATACATCACTTGTAGCATACCTTGTATTAATAACAATAAGAGAGGGTTTGTTCCTGAACCTATTGTATTTAAATTTTCAATCGAAAAGGTTGTTAACAATAACAAGTGTCCTTGATGTGTTAACATTAACAAGTGCCCTCAATGTGATTCCATAAAAAACAAACAGGAAAAATCTAATCTAACCCAGCTTATTATTTTATCATGTTCTATTTTGTCCAGATACTGAGGTGATTGTATCGATAAATGGCGCTGTAGAAAGTATTAGATGCTGTTTTACCTCATTGCAGAGATATCTTGTATCATGCTACCCACTGTTCTATTCCTTACATTAATAACAATAAGAGAGTCTGTTCCTGTATCTATTGGATTGAATTGAATAAGTAAATTGGACACAAGATTGCATTTATAACTAAAAAAGAATTGTTGTTTTCAGCGCATAAGCACGGCGTCCGGCGATGGCAAGCACTACTGCTATCCCCACTTTACGTGCGCCGTGGACACGGAGAACATCAAGCGGGTGTTCAACGACTGCCGCGACATCATCCAGCGGATGCACCTGCGCCAGTACGAGCTGCTATAAGCTGCCAGCCCCCACGCCCCAAACAAAGGTAAACTAGTAGTAATGTTTCAGTGCATAAGCACGGCGTTACTTCACGTGCGTCGTGGACACAGAGAAAGTAGAGCGGGTGAAAGATGGACTCAATTTTATCAACAAGAAAGAGAGTGATGATGACCATAAAAAAAACAAGTTGGATATCACACAAAACTCTCGTTTGGGAATAACCATGACCGGTCGGTGGCCGAGTTGACATCGCGTTTGGGTCCCACCCAGGCGTAGTGTGTTCAATTCCTCGGCTGGCTAAGTCCTCCATCACAACACAAGCAACATTTTCAGCTTACTGTGGTGGTAATAGGAGATTTTCAAATATTGTCAGGTTATTCGTAACCCGGGAATGTTTGTCTTTCTTTTTAAAAAAAAAAAATAAAATTATTCACTACATGCATGTCTTCTTATGCATATCTTACTTTACGTTTGTGTGCTTTTATCTGTTTCCAGTTGTCTTCATGGTGTTTCATCATTCTCATCATCACCGGCGGGCGTGCGTCCGCACACGGCCGGGCCCGCGTCCGCCCCGCGTGCGGTACCGCTTGGAACCACGTGGCGGCGCGGCATCATCACCACTACCACAAAACAAAGTATATTTGATAAAAACAATATATATTGACATATGACACCAATGCATAATCGTGGACGCAATGTATTACCACAGAGCAATATAAACAAACCTACTACTCCAGAACAAACTAAGCTTGCATTTTCGAAGAGATCCCGGTATAATGGCGTGAGCGATCTTTTGTTGTTGACCACACGGATGACAATTTGTTTTTGCCCGCATGAATGATTTGTTGCTGACCTCACAAATTATTTGTTGTTGACGACATGGATGATTTGTTATCAACCACACGGGTGATTTGTTGCTTACCATGTGAATGATTTTTTTACCGCGTGGATGATTTGTTGTTGACCACTCGGATCATTTGTTGTTGACCACATGGATCATTTGTTGTTGACTACATGACACAGCTTGCCCTGACAACTGTCTGAGCCAGTGGTTGGCGAAATGTTAAAGCCAGCATAAAGCTCTTGTATTCAATGTTTGGTTTTATATATTCTACAAAATTCAAGTTATGTAATCAATATTCTGGTAAAATAAGTAACAAAATTTTCAACTGCCACTTTTGTATGTTTTGTGAAATAACTAAAGTGTCACTTTCAATTTTCATATTTATTTTGGAACAGCCCAACATGACTTTCAGCTCTCACGTTTCTTGTGAAAAACCCAAATGTTACCTTCAACATCCTAAATGATGCATCAAGCTCTCCCATTTCTGGTGAAACATTGAAATGTTCCTTCAACTCTCATATCTTTTGTGAAACAACCTTAATGATGCATCAAGCTCTCCCATTTCTTGTGAAACATTGAAATGTTCCTTCAACTCTCATATCTATTGTGAAACAACCTAAATGATGCATCAAGCTCCCCCATTTCTTTTGAAACACCCAAATGTTACCTTCAACTCGCATATCTATTGTGAAACAACCTAAATGATGCATCAAGCTCTCCCATTTCTTTTGAAACACCCAAATGTTACCTACAACTCTCATGTCTATTGTGAAACAACCTAAATGATGCATCAAGCTCTCCCATTTCTAGTGAAACACCCAACACGTTATTCGCAGCATTTATCTTATATCCCGTGAAGCATCTAAGCAAGTAAAGTACCACTCACATCGTTTGTAAACAACAGAAACATCGCTCACCGCATTCTGCCGGCCGCCGCTTCGCATGCAAGTAATGTTTGTTCGTTTTGAATTCGACGAATGAATATAATAAAGTTAAAATTACGAAGCCATTTAGTTTACGGGGGGGTAATAAATAACTAAAATAATTCATTGTTTTGCACACCATACCGACTCCATGATGATTTATATGTATATTCATATATTAACAATTATATTGTGAATTTATATAATGTAAAAATTATAGCTTAAGGAATTTTAGAAACTAAATTGTTGCGTGCAAGCAGCATGTTAATCGATGTTACCATTTTTATGTTTTGTTTTTCATCATTATTAAAATAATTACACATAATATCTTTTTATTGTTATTATCTACATGAATTTAATGTCCTTCATACATTATTATTATTATTATTTGTAAAAAACTTTATTAACAATTTTATGAGTTTATTAGAGTTGTGTTATACTTTTGTGGATTGATTGTTATTATATATAATTAACGATAATTATCATTATTGTATTTACCTTTCAAGATTTATACGTTTAACCCTGTATTGTGAATGAAAAAGTGTATTTTTTACTAGTTTACATTTTCAATAAAACATTCACCCTTTTTTTCACCTGTATAAGAAGTGATGCTTTCTCGAAGTAAAGATTTTACCGATGTATCCAACCAGAAGTTTAATCCACAAATCAATATCATCACATTATATATTTTCTAAAGTACTTGCCAAAATTCACACCATTAGTTTGTACCACAAATCACATTTGTCTCAAGAACAACAACAAAAACAGTCAATAACCAGCAATTGTTGTTGTTTTCTTTTATTTTTTTGTAGAAATAAATTATAACTTCTGAAGAGTTTTCAATAATTCCTACAGTTGCAGATTTATTAGCAAAAATTTTCAAGGTTATATGAACGTAATTTAATACAATTTTTAATTTCTGCTATTTTACGTTATGTATTGTTGTGACAGCTGTTGCGCCTTGTCATCCTAATGTTGTAATGTTTCAATATCATCACAACACCTTGTAAATGATTTCTACTTTGCAATTATTTCCAAGTTGAGATAAATTAAAAATAATAATATTTGACAAATTTAATTTATAACTTTCATAAGCATTTTTATAACCTTGAAATTAAAAGACAATGCTTCGATAGCAACGGCTTTGTAACAATACTGTATTGTGTATAACCTCTAAAAAAAGGAAAACTCATTCACTTTGATTACGATAAATAATATGTGCATAATTACTTATTTACGATAGATTTTTTTTTGTTTCTTTGTAAATTTTTAAAGTGGTGTAAATTTTAAAAAAATCTGCAATATTTAGATACCAAAAAGTGACTAGTTTTAACAATGTCCATACAAAGAATGTAAGATTTTAAAAATTATATATATATTATATTCTTACGTTACACACATTGTATTGTCGCCATTCATTAAGTATGAACGACATTGCAGTTATTTATGCTATGTAATATGTTTACACTAACTAAAAAATAAAGTCTCATAATTTTACTGCACACATTTTTTTTTTTTCAAAATAAATCGGCTTTTAACAAATTATTTTTGATCTGGTTTTCACCTTGTAATAGTATTTTCAATAATAACATTAATAATATACTTATTTTTAAGCGGACATTATTATGAAAACTTTTTGAATGTATGAATTTGTTTTATTTTTAATTTTACTTAACCACTGAATTATATATATGTTAAGCTTAAGTGTACGTTTTTTTTTCAGTTAAGTTTATAATTTTTTAGTAATCTTCACTGTTAAAAGGTAAAATTAAATTATCTTCTGCCTCAAAGAAGTATAACTACAATTTCCACTACTGACGCACAATTTAAATGGACTTATTTTTCTAATAATTGTTAATAACTATACAAAGTCATATCGTTTTATTTCGTTCACTTGAATTATTTTATTTTATCTACTTTTGTTTTGATTTGGATTACTAGTATTCTTTTCAATAATCAAATGATTCTTTAATAAATGATCACAATATCGAACTAGCCAAAATAAAACATAAGTAACGAACGGACTGTAGAGATGTTATAGAACAATTTATTATATTTATTTAATTTTAATCAAAAGATTTTAATGTTTATTTTATTTTAAGCCATCATAAATGTTTATTTAACTTATTCTTATTATTCAACTATAATTTTGATTATTATATAAGATTGCATTTTTTTGGAATCTCAATTCTATAGAGCCAGGAATTTGCTTATACATATTATGTACAATGTTAAAATCTTAGGTATCTTCCAGTATATTGATGCATACCTTAAATACAAGTCTCTTTAAAGGGTATGAAGAGAAGATGTTTGTCTTTGAACACTCTATTGACGATGGGTATTTTTCAATTTTAAATTAATTTCTTTTACCAGAAAGTAATTGCCTGATATTTTGTCTTAACCAATGTGTTATTTATTTTCATGGATCAATATTGAACCGCCCTTCTTGGTACCTCTAAAAATGAATTCTCAATTTTTTATCTACATTACCATTTTCTTAATTTTGGATGTTAGAATTTGAGATGTAATTGTGTGAAATTGTATAGAATTACAGAGGCAATCAGAATCACAAAGGTTTTTACAAGCGATTAATAAAATTAATTTTATGAAAATGTTGATTCGAATCATTATAAATCCTTTGAAGGGATTTAATTTCAACAAATTATTGACGTACATGTGTTTTACAAATTATTGATAAAGGATTAAAAAAAAAACTTGCTCTTTAAAGTCTTAAAAATCAAAAAATTACTTTGGTACTCCACTAATCCGCCACCCAAAGTACCGAGCATGTGTCCAATTACTGAAAGCGGCGGATTATAGTGCATGTGTACAAAATATGCCAAAAATTAAACATGTGTTTCATAAAAGCATACAAACACCGCTATTAATCTTTCGTAAAATATCAATTTTTTTTGTTTTAAGTTATGGTGTCATGTTTACGCTTGCGAAAAGACTCCATTTTGTAAACTTAATCAAACAAAAAAAATTGCAGAGCAGAAGCACATGCGACAGTTGCTAGAATACACAGAGGACTAACGGAAATGTCCTAAAACAGCAATAATGAATCCTTGTTAGCGAGAGCAAGCTAGACGGCAGTAAAGTAACAAGTGTCTAAGAGTAAGATAACCCAAGCCGTCCTTGTACTTGGCTCGGCGCTCGAGTCTAGGCACGCGGCAGACTACTGAATTTGATATACATACCGGCTAATTATGGTCCTTGATTTTGTGCTTTCATCTTGTAAAAATAACACGGATTATAGTAGTCGTCCGATAATCAAGCGGCGGATTACCAAGAGAGTACTATACATACGGCTATGGTTTTCATAGTTTCAAGTTAAATTTGTCTATGGTTCAGTTTACTTCCTAACACTTTCATTTTACCAAAATCGTTAATCGCCAAACCGTTGGAGAAAAAAGAACTATTTATTTAAAATATATATATATACATTACATTCGAGACATGTCTCATGTAGGGATTTAATATTAAATTAATTATTCTAAATTGAGAAAAAAAGATTATATTTATGGCTATCGAGTGACTGTGACTGCGGCCAGTCGAGGAGGTCTGTGTAAGAAAGGCCCAAAGAGTATTTTCGTTTATTGATTTTAAAATGAACCCCTTATTTTTGGCCCTCCCCTATTATGAATGCTTCAACTAAATTATTTTCATATATGCAGAGCATTTGTCAAATTATATTTTAAAATTATAATATTATATAAATTAGAGTGTGCATAAAGGGTACAAGATGGTAATCTCAAAAATGCTACATAAAAAAAGAGTTTTTCAAACAGAGTATGAAAGCAGTCTTGAAATTGGTACTTAATTAAAAATAAATCTCATTTTTAATCAGAATGTTATTAAATTATCAACCAATATGAGTAGGTACTGTGTTTTAATGCCAAAAAGTCATTATTTAAGACATCTGGCAATTGTAGTGATAAGTGCCAATGAATTATTTTTTGTTACAACACAGGGTTCCAATAAATGAATGCATAATAAACAATGTTAAATTTAAAAAGACGTAATGGCAAGTTGAATTATTTTTATGGCTGGCAACCCAGTTTATATACTGATTTCAAACTCTGTTAAAATGGCAACACTACAAAGCAAAATTTGAAAATGAAACCTTTTTTAATGAAAATTTTACAAAGAAGTGCAAAAATGTGTTTTATAAAATTTTATATGAATGCAACACTTTGGTATCTTATGCTTCAAGTAAAATTTATAAAAAAACGTAGTTAGGTAGTTTAACAAACACAATATTTTTAAAACATTCAATAATGAATTTTACTAAATTCTTTCAATTTGCTTATTCTGTTTTTATGATTTCAATTATTATCTTGTTTTAATACACTATGTTTATTTGCTATCCTTTATAGTCTGTTAAAATAAATATATTTATATTTTGTTTTATGCGTTGTATTTTATTTTAATTTGTTATTACTTCTCAATTATTTATGATTTGTTAATTTATTTAAACAGTATTCCCACATTTGATTAAATGTTATCGAACAAATATATTGTCTACCTTATTGAAAGGAAAAAAAAAATTATTTCTTTTGTCCACCATTCTGCTTTTATTTTAGGTGCAAAGTTAAATTTGTACATAAATCAATTGTAACTTATTGAGAGACAGTTGGAAGTTTATGCTAATACATACTTGCAAACATGTTATTTTGATTTTAAAAATGTAAAAAAATACCAAATGCGAAGGGATTAAAAAGTTTCTAGTTCTAAAAACAGCTTTTTTTAAAGAACGATGTATGTATTACTTTGAAGTAAACAGCGTTTCTCTCCTTTTAATGCTTTCATTTGGTGAAGATCAGACATTTTTTTTAAATTACTCTCAAAAATCAGTGTTGCTAGCTATGAAAATTGGAACAACATTTTTTTAAAATATATTGATTACCCTTTCTTTTGTTACCTATACAATACACGATTTATAAGAAACCACCATTTTATTTTATTAAAAATATTATTGTTTTCTCTCTTGTCAGAAGCACAAAATTGTTATTTGAAAATTGCATTATTTTAAGATTTATAAATATTTTCATATTCCTGTGTTATAAGTTTCACAGTTGTCTAACTTATGGTTTAATATGTACCTATTTATAATCGAATTCATTGATGTTATTGTAATTTTTTATTAATTTTAAAAAAAATGAAAGAAATAAGAAGTACCTACTACAAATTTTTATTTAAATTCACTTCTCTGTAAATTATTTTTAGCTTTATAAAAGATCAGTTTATTTTTATGGCAACTTTCAGATATGAAATAATATTTAAAATTTGGAACAGAATCACACAATAGTCAATTTATCTAAAATACATCTGTGTATAATTTAATTATATTCAAAAATAAAATACGTGATGTAATAAATGTAACTCAATTCTTTTCGAGTGAAAATGTATAATTTTTCTTATAGACGTATGTGTAGATATATATATTTTTTCCCCTAGTCCCTTGAAAAAGCAGCTTCACTTGAAACTTATTAATTTAAAATATATATATAATATATATCTGTAAATTTTAAATTATAAACATGCTGATATCAATACTTTGTTTTTTCTCTTAATACATGCTTGTGTGATCTGTAGAACATGTTTAGCAGGCCATTTATGAAAGCTTAAATTTAAAAGAACTGAAAATATTAGTTACCTATCTATAATACATTGTAAAAAAAAATCACAATCAAATCTTTTATTTTGTGCAAAATTAATCCAAAAAATGCAAATATCTCAAAAAAGAACAAAAATGTTTGATTTCTAAAAGAATTATTCTTACGCACATCTGAAAAAGAGTGCTATAAATTTAGCGCTGGTGCTATGAACAATATTTTCAATTTTCAAGTAATGACTCTTATTTGACTTTCTCATAGCATTTCTATCAAAAGAATATCATAATTGGCAAAGGTGTGGTTGTGTTAGATATTTATGCAAATTATAAAATGGTCGTTGATATCGGCATGTATTTTGTTATTTAACAATTGTTTGTTTTAGTTGTAATATAGTTGACGGTTAAGAATATTATATTGATTTGAAAGATCTGGCGATCGCCATACTAAAAGAAAATACCCACAAGTTTTCCTGCCAGATTTTGATTATGTATTATTGTGGTATCAGTTAAGGAACGCATGAAGAAATCTGTAATATATTTACCGGCAAAACTAAACTACTTTTGTCCTGCGATTGCGTGTCAAAATACTACGCAAAACTGTTGGAAAACCGAAAATCATTTGCTTATAAGCACAAAGAACATTTATATGGAGAATGGTAAGAATTTAATTTAAGGATGTTAAATATATATTATATAAACCAGAGTAATTTTCAGTTTGTGTGAGAGATGTTGTTTAGGATACATTGGTTATTCTTCTAGGTAGTATCTGTGATTTTTGATTGATTTTATTTTTCTTCATTTTCATTGTTGGATATGGGGGTGAATTGTTTGACTCCATAGAAAGCGAGCATGAATGTGTCTAGATACACTTGTAAGCAAATAACTGCCGTCCTTATAGCCGGTGGAACTAACAAATAAACTAACTGGATTTGCGTCGATATAGATTACCCCAGCCCAAACAAACGCAGAGACCCAAATACACTAGATCAGGCCCCATCAATTTGTTCCAAATAAACAACACAGCAAAACCAACGTTAATTACTTATGTCATAGTGTTACTTTTCTAAATTACTGTAACATTCACCTTTTGGATTGTTCCAAAAGTTGTTCAAATTGTTCCCCCGATCCCTTTTTTTATTAATGCCCATTTATATATGGTGGGGATGTTTAAACCTTTTATTTACCCATTCCACGGTAATGTTTTTTGCAGTCTGTGGACTATTACATATAGCCTGTTAAACAACTCAAATCGTTCCTCCCATCTTTTTTCTCATCCCCGTGCTACGAAAAGTGCATTTACGGATTGTGGTACTTATATGTATATTAAATGAAGGATTTACACGTTCTACCGTGACTACAGTCGATTAACGTGTGAAAAGAGGGACTTATAATGGGGTTTCGCATTCAAAGAGAAAAGTAACATTCTGACAAAGTGCATTTTCAATAAGACTGTTCCTTGAGTTACCTGATCTACCGGCGCTTGCGTATCGAGTGCCCCAACGAAACAGCTTGGAGAGTGCATAATGTCTCCCCTTAACGACTCCCACGTGGTGCGCTGTTTCCAGATGGAGTCCAGTAGTATTTGAACGCTTGGAGTAGTATTTTGTCACTTCCTAGCCTCGGGTTCACAGCGAGTGTGTGTGCTATTCATCTTTTAGACGTCTGTTTGTATCTCGCCCCTCTGCAGTGGTGGGCGAGCCATTATGGTAGTTCTCTCACTTGTTTCGTTATATTTTACTGTGTCAGTACCGCCGAGTATTAAGAGCTAAGGGAATAAGGTTTTACATATATATATTATTATGTATGTAATAATATGCCAGCTGGATTGAAGGCCCATTGTATGAAAATTGTTTTGCTTCTAACCATAAATAAGCTTTGTCATTAAATTATTGAATACAATGTTCATTACACCAACTATGTATATTAATGTTTCATTTTATTCTTCCCGCTATCCTTGACCTGATCTCCGCGCCTGTGTCTGTCGCATACGTGATCCATGAAGTATCACTAAAACACATACATTGTGTCAAACATGCCGTGTAGTGGCAGTGACAGCTCGAGCACTTCTTCGATGGTGGGGACCGACATTTTTTACGTGTACTGTATACTTAAATCTCACTACCCGAATAATATATGGACATGGAATGCACCCATACAGATGTTTAACCACAAAATAAATTTCTACGAGTATATACCAATAAAATTATAATAATTAAAAATAATGCAATATCTTGCAAGATTATCCATCAAACTCTGAAACTTTCTTGAACTCGGTTCATTATTGCGATATAATGATCTATCCCCGCAGTATTTGAAATTCATATACAAGTTTGCATGCGTGGTTTCGTGGATTGTCTTCGATGGAGAAAGAAATGCAAAGAATGTGCCCAAATGCTTTAAAGGGACATTTCGTATTGGCCCAGCTAGCGCACTAACAACTCACATCAAAGGACTCTGACGATAAGCGCGCTGGTCGGTTCGTTGTCTGGTTTCTAGCTGTTGCTAGTTAAACTTTATGGCATTGCACGGAACGGACGCTTGAAAATGATCCAGAATAAAATTTTATATAATATTTCTGCAAATGTTAATTGCTTTTATGTAGAATTCATTCATTTTGTTGTGGACATTGACCGTTTTTCTTTTAGTAGGTTTCGGGAATATCTGGTGGGGTCTGTCCCCACTGTCACCATGTGAAGAACCACCACTGCGTAGTGGGATAGATTGAGTTGAAAAGGGCAACCTAGCGATCCTGATGATAACTTGCATACCAGAGCGGTTAACTCCAAACCTAGAGAACCCCGGTTTGAAGCCTGCCATGTATATTTATAAATATTCCTGTTTTTCATGCACCTTTCTTTCATTTCCCAACCCCTGAGAAGCGGTGATTTTCCGAGTCGACCATCAACGAATTGAAAACACGACAGTTAACTCTCCGTTTAAGTTAGTAAAGGGAGAAGTGTAAGTATTTAATTAGCAGTTCTTAACGATCGAGACCAACAGGTTAATAAAAGGAAATAAAATTTTGTTTGAATTATTTCACATACAACAAACAAATTATTGTACAGCATATTTGCACCTCATTCGAAAGTGGAAGATAACTTAGTACTGTCCTGGGGAGAAATGCCACCATTCAAAACAAAACATCGGTTGAAATGGCTTTGACTGTGTTTAGTGATCAGACCTGAACATCTTGAAAGCAAGCAGATACAAAATTGGACCTTCATCAAGATTACAATCCTTATGAATTCATAAACTCGTTTTACGCTTGTATTGTAGAAATACTTTATTGCATGTTGTACAAAGGAGAAACAGAAATCGAAGAAAAAACTTTAACAATGAAATTTAAATCAACATGGAATAAAGTTTTTGAAATATCAATGTACCTCAAGCAAGGTATTAATGTATCAAGTGGTCTATGGCACAGTTGTATTTGAAAATATCATTGTAATTTTGAAATGTCGAATTATCAAAGATGACTATGATGTTCGAGATGGTTAACTGCTGTGAAGTTTTAAATTCTAAAAATGTTGGTTTGTCCGAAGATTGAACCTTCCTCGACAAGGACTGGAGTCAACACTGCTAATACATAAGCCAAATCATAATTGGATAGTACCGACATTTATTTAGTGTATAAACTACTGTAAATTTTTAAATATAATGCCATCCAATTTCAGAAAAATCCGTGTTCCATTAATTGTTTTTTTTCTTTTTTTAGAGCGGAGACGGTTTACATATAGTTCCCGTGAGCACTTAGGCCATAGGCCCATTGTGCTATCTTCCATTTTACCTCAATCCTTTAACAGTCACCCGGTCCCTTTTATAAAGTTCACCAGGGTTGTTATTGGATATGTGGCTATGTCTTCTGGTTCCACAATGTGTATTCCCAGGTCTCATCTCTCCTCTCCAATCCCCCTTGGTTCCCTGAAGGCCCCAAAGTGGAAGAGAGCCTCATCTCTCCTCTCCACTCCTCCTTGGTTCCCTAAAGGCCCCACGATGGAAGAGGACTTCGTCTCTCCTCTCTAATTCAAATAGAAGTATTTGGAAATAACGGCAGATTATAGTAGTTGTCAGACAATTGAGCGGCGGATTACCGAGAGATTATTAATTAATTAATAATGTTTAAATAAAAAACACATTTTTGTTTATATCGTTTTTATTTCACAATTCATATGAGTTTGTACAACAATCCCTTTATAGTAATAAAAGTAAGGAAAATAAAAATATTTGTAGTTACTTCAAAAACCTTTCTTTTTCGGTGGTAAATGTTATTTTAATATTGTGATAAAAAAAATATAAGAAATATAATTATAATGAAAAAAAACTTTCTCTTTGACGGATTCAAAAGCCAAAAAGAATATTAAAAAAAAAACACAAATTAAAAATTATATGTTATGGTCCCAAAGTGGAAATTATAACCACGTAAAAATCATTATATATGTAAAAATTTTTTTTTTTCTAAGAAAAATCCACAGTTAAATAATAAAAAAAAAATAACCTGAAATTAAGTTAACACTGGTAACGAGTTGAATTACCCTGATAAAAGATTTTATTGTGCAATAAAAATGTGCATAAAAAACAAACTAGATAATCTATAAAGAAAATAAAAATCAACTCATTTTAATTTTTAGAATCTAATTTTTTTTATAATAAAAAATGTCTTTGATTCTAGTACACAATAAAATTATTTTAATATTTAATAGACTTAACAATCTTTTAAAAATAATATTATATAGTCATCAACACTAAACATAACTATTCAGACTTCACATTTATTCAGTATTAAGAACAGTAAAAATAGAATGTCCATTTGTGGTGTTGTCAAAATGCTTCAAATCACCGCCATCTTTATTAATATAAGCCATGCTGTAGAAACTGCACTGGGTTAATCAGATTTTAATGCTAAACCCTGGCTACAAGTGCAAAAAGTCCTAAAACAGGCCTCTTTTATTGTCGGTGCAGTTTCTATGGCAAAAATTGATAGTTTTTGTTTGGAATGTCAAAAATTTTGCACCCGATTCTGTTTGTAAATGCAACTTTGCAAAAATTGTATAGAAAATCTGTCTTGCACAAATTGTGGCTTTATTTTATGTTGCAAGTTAATTTTGCAATGTCAATCAATTTATTATTATCAATTTGAAACATCCGATAAGGTTATATAAACAAATTATTAATTAAAAGCAAAAGTTTGTTTCAAAACATTTAAAATGGCAGTGGTCTGGAATAAACACAGTAATACAAACCATTACCATGTACTAAATGCCATACATTTTGTTTTGATGAATAGTTTTTTGTGGAAAGAGTTAAAATTGTACTGTTGATGGCTTCCATTGTAACCTGCTTTTCTCAAAAACGATGCTTTCTTTTTATTTCATGTGAAACCGCACATTACTAGCTGCCTGGTGCCAGTGGGATTAAGGCATTCCCGATTTGGTGAGCGTTTGGAAATACAGAACACACATTTTAGAAACCAAACTAAAGATGTCACATTCAAGCAACGTTTCGATGGCGAACGGTGGTCTTCAGCAGAGTGATGCTGAGAGTATCTGTGTACCAATCAGAACGCATCAGAAAGAACAGATATTACAACAGAGCTCTCAACAGCAGGAACTTGAGCGTAGTGGAATTTGGGTATAATTTTTATTCAATAGGAAAACTGAAAAATATAAAAAATAAACATATTATAGTTTGTGTTCACTTTCTGGGCTGGTTGATGTTGCTCTGGGGTTTCATGGCGAAGTTGGACACGGGCTTGGGGCTGTGGGCAGCCTGGGCGGATTCAAGCACGTAGTCCGAGGCGTGCTTGGCGGGGGCTCCCCCAATGGTGATGGGGTTAGTGGGGATGATGGAAGGACCCGACAGTCCCGTCACGTCCCCGATTATCTCCTTGGAAGCGGGCTTGTTGTGCCCCTCCTTGTGCTGGGTGATGCGCATACCTCCGGCTTTAACTGAAATATTAAAACAAACAAGGATATTTATTTTGCAAAAACAGGTTATTTAACCCCTAGAGCAATTTTGGAAGATATTTCTCCCAGCCTGAAACATACTCATAAAAGTCATGCTATCTCATTTTGTATTATGGTGAGATATATGATTTAAAGAGTGTTATAAAGAGAGAGAACCACGTTTTAAGTTAGCATATGAATGTTTGAAAAAACTCTATGAAACTTCAGTTAGCCTCTGAAAAATATTTTTAAGTTTTGCAAATTCTTTCATAAATATATTTTTTTGTATAAAATGAAAAAAAAAGTGAAGTGAAAAAACTTTCAAAATACCTTTGTTGAATTAAATATGTTTTATAGTTTGATGTAAAGTGGTAATCAGAGTTTTTTTATAAACGTTTTTATCTATGTTTACGTTTTTTTAAATTTACTTTTTTTAATTGCGTACATATATGTCTATTTGTAATACTAAAATCTGAAAAAGATTCTTTGATCTACTTTCACAAAATTGTACTTTATTTTTAAATACATTAAAAAACAGCGAATTTATCTGGAATCGAATGTAATACGAAAATATTTCCCACGCAATGATTATTTTGACATTCTTTGCATCGCAAAATATCAGAGGCTCTAGGGTCCAATATATCGCAAAAAAAGATATAAATTAACCAAAAAATATAAATGGTAAAAGAGTAACAAAACACTTATTTCCTCTGAGGCAGTTAATTAACCTAGTCTAAGTAAGACTTACTCCTAAGTTAGTTCTGCACTTGGGAAGAATCAGAAGCTCGTGTTAGCGGCCTCGCTAAACGGACTCATTAAAAACGCTAAAATCCTATCAGTCAAGCTATCGGATGCTGCGAAGAAACCGTTACAAAGTTTGTGCACCACAAGCAATGGTGCGATATCTCTCCTAGAACTAAGGCTGCATTTACTCAGCATTCCTGAGATAAACGTTTTTGGAAACAGCCAAAAGTACAAACTGACTCTCTCTAAAATTTCTTTTGAATTGAATTTTCTTGATAATTACCATTTGCAGCTTTCTAGATGAAACTATCAGTGGCAGATCTCTGGCGTGAAAAACAAGCATCTTGGATACAACCACAGACCAAGAAAGATATAGACATGCCTTAACGCAAAATCTGGGTATCATTTCGACGAGCTGAAGGCAAACCACGTGACAAATCATTTTGTTACCAGGAGGGTTACCAGCATTTCTTTAATAAACCACGACATCAGTTGTATTCTGACCGCCGTCAAGAGCTCATTGAATAAGCAGTTCATTGTGGGACTTTTATTTTTAACCGAAACATCTAATATGTACTATCAAATCTCTAGTAGGTTTTTTACATACAAATCATCTTACGAATTACTAGTCTTTTTTACAAAGATAAGCCGCCATAGCTCAGTGGTCAGAGCTGTCGACCGGAAATCGAAGGGACACGGGTTCGAGTCCCGTTGGCGTCATGTATCTTTTATCAGAAGATTTTTCAATGTGGATGAGTGTTTCAGGCGAATAATTATTGCTTGTAAAATAATTAAATCAAGTTATGTTTCTTATCTCATGGAAGACTTATCTATATTATGCAGTCGTTACGTTCACTGAAGTCGGGGGTGCCGTCTCACTAATCAACTTGCATAATGCGTGTAACTATTACATACAGATCTGAAGCCTCTGTGTTAAGGCGACATAAGACTCTAATAGCGAGGGTTTGCTCGACGCTCACATTTTAATTATTTCTGATGAATGTATTACTAAAATGTGAAATTTTTCTAGAGGGATCCCTAGATGTGTAAGTTGTTTATATTTAATATTAATAACTTAACCTTACTGTTAAAATATTTCATGTCAAACGGATTGAAAATTATATAAAACGTTTGTCAACTATAAAATTATTGAAAAAATTCAAAATTATTGATGTTGGGGCTGAAAATATATTGACATTTTTTTTTTTTTCAAAATTTAATTTTTAGTGTGACGATTTTTAGGATGTTTTCTTCAAAACATTTTGAAGAAAATAAAAATATATTTTCAACTACAACAACATCAATAATGTTGTATTTTTCAATTTTACCAATCCAGCTCACGGAAAAGTTTTAACTGTATGTACTCCATTGTCGCCGCCACGGCGAAACATTTTAACAACTCCGATAGCGCCGCAGCGGCGACATAAACAATGGGTATACATTTTATTGTTTAAAAAATAAATGGTTTCTTTTACAGGTATACACATGATTCTATTCAGTTGTGTACAGTACCCACTTACGATCGGTTGTGCTTTTTGCTGTTTTTCATACATAAAAATAACTATGCATTCATTTTATTTGAATATTTTTTATTGGTCAATAAATATTCTCACTCCATCAGAGACCGGGCTCAATGGAAAAGGTCCCAAGCGGGACTATGTGCTCTGCTCGAAAAGGGCAGTAAAAGGTGGCAGACCATAGACATATGAATATTAGTAGACCTGCCCTAAGTGATTAAAAGCGTATTATCCCCACTCCCCATACCGGTTCCATTGGAGCCGGCTGTGCTCGCGTATGGCCTCAAGTGAAATTTGAAAACGTGACGTCATCATTCTTGTGCGAACTATGGTCGAGGCATCATCGGTTCATTTTACGAAATAACACGGCAGAATGTTGACTTGTGCTATGAAAACTTGTAAAAATAGATGTGAAAAAGAGAATAAACCCAATTGTCGTATTACATTCCATATATAAGAATTATTTTACTTTATTTTAAGCATATTCACATCGTATAATATAGATCAGTTGTTACTATCACATCGAGAAACGTCTGGACGCGAAACACAATGCTGGTTGGTTGCTGGGAAGTAAATTATGAACATTTATAAAAGTGTCTTAACTAAATACTTAAACGAAATATTCGACTCTGAAAGTAGAACCGAATTTTTTTGCCGAATTTGGACTTCGCAAATTTGTTCATAACGTGGCGAGTAATTTGCGCTCCCATGTAAAAATGTCTATTCATTCAAAAGCAGATTTTACTTTTAAGAAGTAAATGGTGATATTATAATGCGAGATGCCTATTTACTGTCAGATTGATTTATTGACGAATCACAGTCAGCTTCACTCCCTTCGTTCTTCAACAGTTGATTTTACCCCTCGCCATTATCTTCTCGTCTATTAATTCCTATGTCTGTGTGGCAGACGGAAAACCAGTGAGTACTGTGACACGTGTCCTAACAAGCCACGTGTGCATTTGGGCGACTGCTTTCTAAAATACCACACGCTAAAAATTATTAAGATTAGAATATGCAAATTTATTTTTTATTAACGATCTTATATGATAATAAATATATGTTTCTTAACATAACTAAATCATTTTATTTACTGCCTTACCAAAAAACTTTTTTTTCTAATTTTCTAAAAGTATCGTAATTTTTACATTACACTCGATGGAGTAGCTGGCATAACATATAAAAATGGGTTAAGGTTGTGAATTCCAGTGTACTTGAAAACTTTTCAAAAGAAAAGATTTCAAAAAGTTAACTTCATTGGTTTTTTTTCACTTGATTATGCCATGTCTTCCTCGGGCGTCCCCGATTCCCACCATTCACTACTGTACACCACATTGTTACTATTAAAAAAACTACTTCTCGGACGTCCATTTTCTAAACACTTCTGACAATAATAAGAAAAATCTTTGAAATTTTCAGCAAAACAGTCCAGTAGTTTTTTTGTCTATAGGGGACAAACAAATAAACATTAATTTTATATATATATATATATATATATATATATATATATATATATATATATATATATATAATAGATAAGATAGGAACTTAAAGGCTAAAGAATTTTTCTCACAGATTCTATTTAGTAAAGTTTTGTGGGTGATGAAGTTAATATAGGATACTAACTACGGATTCAAATATCTATAACAAGAAGAAATCAAGAAAATACTACTTATAAAGTTCTACCTAGATATTCTATGATAAAAGACACCTGAATTGGCAATCGAAAGGTTGCTTGTAAGTTAATCAATTAATTTATTGGACAATTTGTACAGCGCCGCTGTTGTGAGATATCACCTCAGAGGCGCTTTACAGTTGATGCAGTATTACAAAAATAAAGTGAATTTAAGTTAAGTAAAATGAAGAACAGGAACAAGTGAGACAAAGATAGAAACTCTGCAGCAAGAACAATAGCCGTGTTTGGTGGCCAGGGGATCTAGCACATTGAAATCGATAATGTTACAATATCAGATTGATAGGCGTAACTACCAGTGATTTTATACCGATTTCCCGAGCACAGTTGCGCTTTTGATAGCCAAACCGATATTGGAAATTCAATAAATTACAAATTGACATACGCTGGCAACACTGGAAATATTTTCCATGAATTGACATTCCTCAACGTCAGAAGGCTACGTAACCATTAAAAATACAAATAAATTGACACAATAACTTTTATATATATTTCATGAGGTATTTAGTCATAACTAACCACTTTTCTTTCTCCAGGCTGGAATGGAATCAATTGATCGCTTCTTAGATGAATTAATTAGGTCTATGGACCGTGTATACGATTTCTTTCAATTCTAAGAACTTAGTTAGTTACCTGTATTCATACATAAGCCAGTAATTTTGCATAACGAACGACATTATCCAAAAAGGTTGTGCATATTGACACCTTGGAGGCTGCGCCAAAAGCAGAGGCTTTTGTCTAACAACTGTCGGAATCATATTTTGTTATAATTGACCATAGATGACGGATTTTCATCAATATTGTATTGACGTAAGGCTTTATCGATTGTCTGTGATAAACTTCCAAACCTGAATATCCAGATACTTCCTGATCATCATTTTCCCCCAATTCTTTCCCCTTCAGCCTCACAACATACCTAAATTGGGGGTGCCAAAGTCCCACTGGTTTCAGACAGTTGATACTCTTGTGCAATATTCACATTATTTTTGATAAATTAACAGAAAATAGGGACACGCTTAATACGGACATTTTATTTTAAAAACACTTTGAATCGTTATTAACAATTATTGACTACAAACACATCTACAAACTTTCTCAAAAAACATATCATAGCCTGGATAAAAAATCAAGATATTCACTTTATTCAAAAGATTATAATTCCAAACCAAACATAACCAAAATATAATAATTAAAATTAAATATTATACACGTTCATCAAGAATTATCCACAAATACATACACTCACATATAAAAGTGTGTTTTCATGTTTCAATATATGTCTGTGAAAAAAAAAAAAATAATAATAACTTTCTACCACAACACATAAATACCTGTCACCCTTAACCACAAACACGTTAACACCTCAGCACAGGTTTTCCTAGTGAGGTGCTCACGTTACATATAATATCACACACACACAGTTTTACCTAAATCAACCTATGTTCTTCATTTTTTATACCTTTTTTCTGTACTTTTTTTCTCTGTACTGCAATATAAACCACTGTAATAATTTGTAAAACGTGTATTCAAGAATAGACATAAATAAATAAATAAATAAATCAGTTAGATAAGGTCATTATTTACCTAACCAAAGCACATTTAGGTAAATAATATGGAAATTACACATATTTTCCACAGTTTCTACAAGAAACAACTATTTACATTCCCAAAATAGGTTATTAGGCTCTTAGTTTGGGTAAATTAAGTAATTATGCATATTTAGATTGAAACGAAACATTCATAAATCTTTTTTTTTTTTTTTTTATAGTGAATACCTCACAAGAGTCCCAACTGCTCCCGTCTGGAGCCAGTGAGACTATGGCATCCCCAATTGGGGGATGTTGTGAGGCTGAAGGTAAGTGGGGAAGGGAAAGAGGAAGGTGGGGAAGTACCTGGCTATTCAGATCTAGTCACTAAACACGGCTAAAGCCATTTGGAGCAACGTTTCAATTCTGAATGGTGGTCTTACACCAGGGCGATACTGGTAGTATCTTCCACTCTGGAACGTGCCGCAAATATACTATATATTATTTTAATTAATTAATTGTGAAATAACACAAATTAATCAAATAAAATTTATTTGCGCACGCCGGGTTCGAACCCGCGACCTTCGGAATGGCAGTCCAATGCGTTACCACTGGACTATGCCGGCCTAAATCTGACTACATAATGAAAAAAATCCAAAATGTAAGCAAGGTATCATTTAACCTTTCAAGCTAATTGGTTCGCTTTGTGGAACAACTCACATGGTCTCATAGAAATCGTTATATCTCCCTTACTTTCATGGTGAGAAACAGAGGCGGCTCTAAGGATCCAGTCGTGGTAGGTCATTTGAAAAAAATGTGTGACTAATCTTTATTAGATATTGTGAAAAATGCCCATATATTATTATCTATATCAATTTGTTGCGTCGCGGACTCTAAATACATATTATGTTAATATAGTAAATAGGAAATAAATACACAATCCATGTACTTAAGGGAAATTATTTTTAAGATATTAAGTTTAAATTTAGTTGTGCACAACATTAAAGTAAATAAAATAAGAGTTTGATTCTATTTGACAATGATATTTTACGTTTTTTGTTTTGTTTCATTCTTCAGCTTCGTTCTAAATCGATAACATAAATAATTATGTCAAACCTTTCCCGAACTATCCAATTGAAAAACAACCATTGTTCCAGCGTGTAAGATGAAAAACCGACATTTGTTTATGTCACCATCTCTGTAAAACATATAATATTCATCGTGTTGTCTTCCCCACGGTCATGACCTAAGCGTCCCTAAGCTTTCTTCGGTACCTAATTTTACTTCGACGAAAAATATAGTGCCATCTCGTTTATTCTATGGCGCGCCATAGGGATAGAAGATGCCAAAGTGGACATTCTTTAAATTGACCCAGCGAATCGTGTGGACTTGTGAATGAAAGCTTCTATTAGAGACAACAGATGTCACTGCTAGTCACTCGCCGCCCCCGCTGTTTCGCGTTACATTTTAAATAAATTAAGAATAAGACCAGTTGTTTTGCTGCACATAATTGATTATAATTGTGTACACCAATCGACCTAAGGGAAGAACCGCCACTGGTGAGAAATATGATCTAAATGGTGTTAGAAAAAGAAAACAACACACTTTATATTCAAATCTAGAAGTTACCTACAGAAGAACAAAAATGTGCACTTTTATGAATCCAAAGGTTCCAAATGCAATTTGAAAAAAGAAATTATGAAACTTTGAGAATTTTTTAATAATTATTTTTATATTAAATGACAAAAAAGTGAGTATACAATAACATTTATATACATTTGTCTAATAAAATACATGTGTTTTTTATATTTTTTTCGTTTTCAGTAATTTTAGTTAATTTTACAAAAAAACCTTAGGTGTAGTATTTTTATTTTTTTATGTTTGCATTCAAAATTTTAGTATATCAAAAATATTTTTTTTATTTTTAAGAATAATATTCGGAAGCGTATTTTATATTACCTTTCAAAATCAGTTTTTAGTTTTTGGATGCGTTCAGAAATATTCTATTTATTTGGATTTTATTAAGCAGAAATACACACAAATTCTCCAACTTTCTGACAACTTCTTTAAGAAATATAATATGAATGGCCTGAAACGTTAATGCATCTTTTATCATCAGTCTCTCAAAACATAATTAGTCGTTTCTTTTAGTATTTAGAAAACAAAGTGTAATTTCCATAATCAGTGTCTTGCAATGGAGGTGGCAAAGTAAATATTTACATTTTTGAATAGGTACTGTTGGAAAATAGATAGAAACACATAGGCTAAGCTGACTTTCTACACAGATTCTACTTAGGCCATGGAGACACATTACTTAACCGCGTTTTAAGGGCGATAGATCTAGTAATAATGCGAGGTCGTCTTGAAATAATCGAGTGATTAATAATAAATCGATTACACGAAGATTCACGCAATAAAAATTAGTCGCACTATCGGCGTCCGCTGTAACATTGATGTTTACGTAGCTACACTTTTAGAAAGTCAACAACATGGCATTACATCAAATTGTGCAATATTAATTCAAGGCTTCTAGATGCCGATGTCCGATGTTGCTTAAAGATAACAAACAACAAAGGAAACGCTTTGATAAATCTATAGAAAAAAAAACTGGAACGCAATTATAAATAATCTTGCCGGGCGGCCCCAAATAAATAAATCGAAGTCAATAAACATGGCCATGTACACAAATTACAAATCAGTTATAGAAGAAGAATTTGATGTTTTTATTACCTGCGGGAGGATGTCCAGCCTTCAGTTGGCAGGTATTTTCGTCGCTTGAAGACATGTTGGATGGTTTTGGTAAAGTACTTGGTATCAGGACGGGTGGCAACAGATGTATGCTACGTGCACTGAGGAATATCGCTGTTTAATTCGGTCGAAATGTCGACGTGTTCACAAGGTGTTGTTCAATTCTGATAAACGCAGTGACGAGTGACAGCGGCAGAGTGTGCGGTGCCACCTGGCGGCACAACGGAGAATTAATTTTAAGCGGCAAACATTTAGTTAATTGAAGTAGGCGTTGCCATCTAGCGGCAAAACGAGGAATTAATATTATAGTTGACATAGCTAGTTGGCATTGCTAGTTGCTTATTATTTATGGTGTAGACGCCTTTGGACGCCTTCAGACCTGCATTTCTCAGTGGCGCGGCGTGTAACGTGTAAACAAGGGGAAACACATTCCAAGACAGAGATGGGAAGTTTTTGATCCAATCCAGAGAGAATGTTGATACGAAATAGAAAAATCCCAGATTTCAGTTGGGTAAATTTTACCTATAACTACTACCCACATACCGTTTTTAATACATTTTATTTTTATTGTCAACTTCATGACAATATAATAAGAAACCTAGAAACTACTAGTATAGCATGCGGTGAGTGAAAATAGTGCTATTTAATACTAATTTAGTAAATATTGATATACTCGTAAACTCCTTCGTATATGACATAAAATTTACAGTTGTGAAATCATACCCTTTCAACAAAGTTGATCAAGTTTCTGGTTGAGCAACTAAAGTTAAAATCCGTCTACTTTTGTTGTTCACTACACTACTCGCTTCGACGCTTCGACGAAGTCCTCGACGAAGTTAGCCGAAGTTCGAAGTGCGTGCCCACACACTCGTGCAACTTCGCGAGTAACTCAGTCCAACTCAGTCGTGATTGGTTTATTTATGTGTTCGAACTTCGGGACGCTTCGAGTCCTTTGACTCGGGCGCATTTACCGACAACAATCGGAATTCGGGCGAAGCGAAGCGAAGTTGCCCGAAGCGAAGTGAAGTTCGTGCCCACACTATCGTATTCGGTCAACTTCGATAACTTCGCGAGTAGTGTAGCTGGGCTATTACAGCGAAACGACACGTGTGAACACATGCTTCAACTCGATTGCGATGTTTAGTTAAGCAGGTATCAGACGTATCTAGAGATATTTGTTTATTGTTATTCGTAAAACTAAATTTATTTATTTTTTTAATTTAATTAAAATCAAATTTAATAATATAATTATTAAGTTCTAAAAGTGTTTTTTTGGTTTTTGTTATTGTTGCAGCTGTTTCAGCTTTGAAGACCATTTTCAAACTGTGGTTTTAGACAACTGGTATTAGGGTATTGCTCACTCGGTGCTGGATTCCCCACAATATATTTTGAAATCCATGGTTTTTGTTAGAGAATTTCTATGAAAAGTAATTCACCACAAAAATTTCTAAAATTTTCAAAAATCCATGGGGGGAGGAGTAGCTAGAGAATTCCCTCTCGAAAAATTCCCCACATATTTTTGGTGAGGTTGAGGAACACGCTTCTCAGCGTCTTGCGGGTGGCGAGTATTACGTATACGGGATGCAAAATACTCGCAATACTCGCAAGGCGCTTAATACTCGTAAGATTATATCTTCAATACTGTATATCTTCCAACTCTGTAAATCTTCCAACTCTGTATATCTTCCAACTTTTAAATCACATACTCCTTAGTTTATTTGTTTTTTACACTCATATTAATGACTGCACGCATGAACGGTCATACTTGATATGTGTATAATACTTTGATTTATTTTACCATTTCAAGTATTTTTTGTTAAATTCGATGTTTATTACAGCGTTGGTTTTTTGCCATTACTTATTAGTTTTTTTTCTATAGATACAACAGACATTATTTTTCATCTTTTTTAAAAACATCTGTTTTATAATACATATTAGTATATTATATAAATTTATTTTTTATATACCTTACGAATAAATCATTTTCCTGTTTTCAGTCTTACTGGTTTGCAACAAACATGAATAATTGTATGCATATACGAATGTACAATGTACATAGTTTCTTTATATTTGAAACTTTGCTTTATTTACAATATCAGGTGTTATTATATAGTTTTGATGTTAATCTTAGTAAAAGCATTTGATTTTTTTTTTTTGTATATATTTATGCTATTATCCTTGTATTATGTTACACTCACAAACATAAATTGTCAATTTCCTCTGTAAAAGCCCGATAGGGCGTCAATGAATAGTAAAAAATACTCGGAGTACTCGCAAAACGCGCGATACTTAAGAACAATTACTAAGTACCAAAGTATATTAGAGATATCTGTTCTAGTATATACGCTTCACCTCTAGACGTATCAGACCGTTCACTCCGGTGAATGCATAAATAAACTAATCACGGTGAATATATTGCTGGGGTAAATAGTATCGTACTGTCCTCGTGTGATCCCGGTATAAAAGATGTTGGTACAAGGTTGGTACTTCAAGCCCCACACCCCACCTGACCCCACCTCACCGGCGTCAGATTTTTTCACTACTGCCGAGCCGGAATAACTGGTTTATTTATGTGCTTCTTGTTCAGGTTGTTCAGTGTCAAAGTCACGGCGAGAGTGGTTTATTTATGGTCACGGCGCGTGATGACCTCATGACGCTGACGAATCAAAAGAAGTTATTTTTATGTAAAAATAATAATATCATTAATTTTATAAGATTGTATCCTGTATCTGTTGCGTACCCATGCACTTACGTGACTCGCGTTCTTATCCATAATTCCATAAATAAACCAATCACTTTCTTATCTATCATGCCCAGGGTTGCCAATTCGTAGGAAATTCCCCAAAGGACGGGGAATTTCTAAGATTTTTCAAGATTTGGTTTTTTGCGTGGAACCTTTTTGTAGGAAAAATGCGGGAATTCTGGACATTTCTTGATTTTGCAACAATATTTAAAAATATAATTTTCAATATTTAATTTTCTTACGCAGTAAATTTGCAAAAAAATGTATCTTTTAAGCCAGAATGAAAGAGCATATCCGAAAATGACGACACAATTAAAAATAAAAGCAAATTTCATTATAATTTTGGAGGTGAAGGAACATGTGATTTTGAGGGGAATTTTAAAATATTTTCATCTCGTGTGAGTATTTTAGAACATATATTATGCATTGGCAACACTGACCGTGCATCATGATTCAAACAGTCTAGCCAACAGAACCGCTATAATAATAAATACGTTTTATCCCAATAAACGGGAACTCCCGAGATTGTACGATCCTCAAACTGTTGTGACGATTTTTTTTTAAATTTAAATTATGTGCGAAATTAAATAAGAATTCCATTGTAGTGGGTCTTGCGTTAATGACGACGTTCCCGATGACTTCAGACCTTTTCCTGTCATTTATTATTTATGGGTCAAATATAGTGCTAACGGTATTCAATTAATTATTGTTTCTTTACTTGCGGTATCATTACTTACACTTTACTAATCTCACTAGGGCTAGCCTGTGTTGAGATTAATAATTTTACAAAATATATCTCCTAAACCAAACTAAAGAGGTAGTTCTCTTCATTGGTGTAGAAAAACAAAAAACCTATTTTTTCACTGTTTTGTTCTTACGCCATTCACTATGTAGTTTTGTAACAATATAATATTTTTTTATATGCTATGTATTTTAAAAGAAAAATTGTGAAAATACTTTTTCGAAATATACAAAAAAAATAAACGTATAGTAATATGTATATTGAAATAATAATATTGTTGCATGAGTAATGGGTGCCTACTAAGCCGAAATAACATCTGAAATAACATATTTTGTTATCAATTTAAAAGAGCAAATATGAAAAGTAGAAGAAAAAAGGTGATTAATTTAGGACAAGGGTGTGAAAAAAATACATAAATATATTTTAACATAACAACCATGAACAAATTTCAACAGCAATTTTTTTAAATTTTATAAAAAAATTGCAGCCGAATAAACATTTAGTGATGACAGGACTGACTCCATTGATTCCTCCTTTAATTGTTATCTATGACGGTTTTTATTTTGTAATTATCATTGGTTATTTTCTTTGATTTAAAGCTCGTAAAACTCAGCAATATCGCACCATGATCTGTTATATTAGTAGTGAAGACAGGTCCCTGTGGTTCAAATTTAGATTTTTCGTAAGATGATCGACACAGCTTGAAATGGTAGAAGAAACTGTAGTAGGTGAAATTATGATTGAAAAGCAAAAAGTGAGATGAATTTTTGAATTTTCATATTACTTAAATATTTATGTCTCCTCATAAAATGACTTATTTTGTATAGATGAAGAGTCAAGAAGTGCACTCAGTGATTCAAGAAAACTATCTGTGGGTTTCTTAAGTAGTTCCTTAAAATAATGAGATATTGATTCTCCTAGGAATATCATTTTCTCATGGTTTGAAATCACCTTGTCGTTTTCTAATAATTTTACTTTTGTTTCCGGATTTATAATTTAAGGAGAATTTTTTTCGAATGATATGGTTTTCTGTCATATCGTATTATTGCCGAGGAACTTATTTTGAGATTAGCATTTTCTATTAGTTTTATGGCAGTTATTTTGGGATATTCATCAGTCTTTTCCTCAATTCTTGTTATTTCAATACATTCATCAAGGTTCGACTGTTCTAAGCAAGCTAGTCTAGTCTCCAGATGCTTAATTATTTTACCTCTCTTTGCCAAATAATTTTTTAAGCTCTTAACTTCTCCTTTGACCTCATTCATGGAGTCTAAGCGAGTAATTATATCATCATATTTGTCTTTTGTAATTTAAACTTTTTTTTTCAATATTTCAAGTATTTGATTTTTTATTATCTCTAGTTTTAAATCTACGTAAGACGCTCCTTTTGAAAAAACATCATGTCCTGGGATAATGCCTTTGGGTATAGTATTCATTTTGTTTTGGATTTTGTTATTGTATATAGATTCGTAGTTCTGCAGAAAAAATACGATAAGCTTTATATTGGAGCGTCATTGTAATTGAAAACTAAGTTTTGTGCATTTCTATCAGTTCATAAATTTGAAAAATTGGCCACTATTTAAATAGTTCACAATATTTCATAAGTAGGTATGAACCGAGGAAAAAACAGTTTGGGAGTCTTGCGTTTTTGCGCTCAACACGGTCCACCAACCCATAAAACTGAACACAAATAAAACTCTGAATCACTCTGAATTTTCCAGTTGTTTGTTGACGGTGTTATCTTTTCGGTTCAGTTTTGAAATCGATCGTTGCATTATAATTGAATTGTCTTAATGCATCTAATCGAGATTTTGTTGAGTTCAGTAATACTGTTGTGTATTGTTATATTATCCTTTCGTAAAATACTAATAACTTTGGAAGTGTGATATTCATCAACTTGGTATGAACTGATATAACTTGTTCGATGGTTACTTGTGACATTGGATCGTGTGTAGTAATAGTTCTTGGCAGTATATCTTAGTGTGATTGTGTTGAAGTGTGACTGACAATGGGAGCAGATAAGACTCCTCAAGTGTCAGCTCTACTGGCCTGCCGGTCCCGCCCAGACCTGAGACGGCTTCGGGGGATGGACTCGCCCACATTCCCCTTCATCACCTTGGCTTGCAAGCACAACAGGGCTGACTTATTGAAGCTGTTACTGAAGGACACCTCTGATGCGGCAGTTGTTGGTGTACCTCACTGGTGTTCAATGGAGCAAGAATATGAAGGACACAATGCCGTTTACTATTCCATCCGCTCCAGCAATGTGGAGCTCTTCCTCCCACTCCTCGTGTCAGTTACGCCCGAACTCTCGGAGCGACTCATTTCCGAGTCTTACGAGGAATTACTCTTAAACAATGTCCTTGTGTCGGAGGAAATGCATCTGTTGGTCCGATATAAGTTGCTCGATCTACGTTTCTTCTCCAAAGGCGACGGAGCGGTTCCTGTCACATCCTCTAATAATATCCAAGAACGCATCCAACTGCTTGTGGAAAATATTGCGCATATCAATACTTTTACAGAAGTGGACAATTACTTTTTATACACGGCCAAGTTCATAGCTCAGAATATCCACATACTGAAACATCAATTGAAGTCCACATACAATATTCTGCCCTGGGAGGAAATGGAGTTCTGCTTGGTGAGCTTTGTGTCCGCCCACATTCGGCGACAAGAATTGAATTTATTCTATTTGTCTGTCCTGAGGAAAGAGAGGTTACTGAAGGAATTGAACAGGTTTGCCTCTGCCCTGCAAGAATTGGAGGAACACATTGTGTCTACAGATATCCGGGAACTTCAGAAACCTGTAATCTTTAGCCGCGAGGACGTTGCCGCTGCCATCAGCAGCAAATACCCACACTTGTACGCAGACTATAAGGAGGTGAGAGACGTTTCCTCGCTCCACGTGATAAAGACATACCTAGACGCTGCCTTGCTGGCAGACCCTACTACAAGACTCGGCCAGTTGACTATCAAGAGAGCCATTCAGGTGACGGGAGAGCATCTGAAGAACACATTGGACAGCCCCAAGCTCTCCCCAGCCGTGAGTGACCTTCTCCTCCTAGCTGCACCGAAAGAAACCAGAAAAGTTCTGCAAGATTTGCGCCTCTCTCTATCCCATCCACACTCAGAGTTGAAAGACCCTGTACTATATTCTAATATTCAAAATGACATTAAAAAGATTGCATCCGTCATTACTGACATAACATACTCCAGCAAAGTTAACAAAATAAAATGTATTCTGACCACGCTAATCAATAGTGATAGTGTAGATGAATTTCTCGAAATTGCAAACATATTTCGTGATATTTGCATTGTGGATGTCCAAAAAACAGATACTGTTTCAAGAGGCCATCGAAAAATTGAAGATTTTATCGAAGACATTATTAGAAAAATAGTAGATCAAACTCCATATGAGAAAAAACTGTTTGCTGAAATAAAATATGTCCTCAACAAATCAAAATTAGAACATCAGTTAACAATGGAAGACTATGTTAGTATAGAAGTAATAGTTCATTCATCTACCGCCTTTTATGACATCAGTAAAGGAAGAAAGGAAAACATATTAAGGGGCTTAAAATTTGCAGCTAAACGAGCCTTAAAAAACTTTTCATCTCAAGAAAATCCTAAAGAAAATGAGCGATATGTAATGCTAGGTAGCCTATTATCCAAACTTTATGACAGCGTATCTACAAGAATTAAACCGGATATAGCTTTCGAAATAAAATTAGCAATAGCTAGAATTAATTATACTGGATTAATTGATAATAATATTAACCGCATTGATGAATATGGTAGACAATTATTGTTGAACAAATTCAATAAAAATAACAATGGACAGGAAAAGTATAAGAGTGTTAAAAACACCAGCGAGATAACAAGTAAACGACTCACTCAGAAATTAACTGAACTGGGGATGACCGTAGGAACTGATGTGATGTGTGGTCAATTACATGAGCATCTTTCAAAGCTCTATAAAGATGAGACTAGAAATAGATTGATGGTAGAAGTTCTTGTGCTGGATACAATGTCCCTATTAGATAGCTCCAAGTGTGTTCCTAGCAATGTGCTGTATCTAGATGGGGACATGCCTCTGTTGAGCGGCAAATGCTTGCGCAATCACTTAGCTCACGGGAATGCCTTGGTAGACATTATGCCAACTGATGCTTGGTCCGCTGTGCTCCTCAATGCCATAAAACTTACTGAAACCAAAGACCTGTTACTGAACTGTAAAATAGGGAACATTCTCATACACAATATCAAACTACTGAGACAGAGATACGTGCGGGGAATATCTATTCTTGATAAACAGAAGGAAATGTGGAAGTGTCTTCTTGACGGAAACTTTGATAAATTTGCATTAGGAGTTGCAGAAGGAGCTGATATATGTTCAAGAAAGGAAGATCTGTCGACTACACTACATTATGCTGCACGAGGACCTAATATAGAAACTATCAAGTTCTTGACTAAACAGGAAATGTTTAGCACTGAAGTGAGAGATGTCAATGGTAAAACTGCCCTGCACGTTGCCGCAACTTTTGGAAGAGATGTCATTGTGAAATTCTTAGTGGAAGAAATGGGAAACACAATTAATCAAGTTGATGATGCTGGAAAGACACCGTTACACCTGGCTTGCTGCAATGGCCACAAGAAAACTGTCATGACATTAATTTCACTAGGGGCCAAAACCACTGACAAAGATAACGGGGGAAATTCTCCTTTGCATTATGCCGTGGTGAACAATTACTTGGATGTGGTTAAAATCCTTTTGGAGAAAGATGCTACGGTAGATGAAAATACTGTTATTGGGGGCTTTACTTCCCTTCACACAGCCGCAGAATTCGGTCACATAGAAATAGTACAGTATTTGCTGTTAAATGAAGCTGATGTCAATGCTAAGACTAACTTAGGCGCCTTTCCATTGCATCTGGCAGCATTCAATGGTCACCAGGAGGTTGTGAACGCTTTACTAGAGAAGGGAGCTCATGTGAACCTAAGGGAGTCCCAGGGTCAGTACCCATTACATTTTGCAGTAGAAAACAACCACAGAGAGACTGTCAAGATCCTCTTGGATAAAGGTGCTTTTGTGAATAACGGAGATGTTCCATACAATCATACCCCCTTCCATACAGCTGTTTCAAATGGTAATGCATTCATCGTTGGTTTACTGTTGCAACGTAACGCCAATGTCAATGCTAGGAGAAATGACGGCTTCACTCCGCTTCACTATGCAGCCAAGGATGGATATGCAGATATAGTTGACGTCCTATTGCAGAATGGCGCTTTGGTGGATAGCAGAGATGTTAACGGCTCAACAGCTTTGCACATTGCTGCTGCCCTTGGTCATACTTCTGTTGTGGAGACTTTAATTAAAACGGGAATCGATATCCATACCCGAGACACATGTGAAGCGACACCATTGCATCTGGCTGCAAGTGCAGGTCATCAGCAAGTCGTAGACATCTTGCTAGCTGCAGGAGCTAGTGTACATTCTGTAGAAAAAGAAGGTTTTACAGCTCTGCATCTCAGTTCTAGAAATGGTCATGCAGCTATTTCAGAGGCTTTGATAAAAAAAGGGGCTAAAGTAAACTGTAAAAGTAATAGTAATAGTACACCAATTTACGAAGCTGCTACTAAAACTTGCAATGAGAAAACCATTCAAATGCTGCTAGAGTATGGAGCCGATGTTAATGGGAAAGGAAAGTGTTGTAGCACAGCGTTGCATATTGCGTCGTTTGCTGGAAACAGTTCAGTGGTAGAAGTATTGCTCCATGGAAAGGCTGATGTTGATGCCCAGGCCGTAGGTGGTGCCACCGCGTTGCATATGGCTGCCAGTGGGAATCACAAGGCAGTCATTGAGATCTTGTTAAGGTATGGAGCAAATGTTAACCACGTGGATGCAACTGGTTCTACCGCATTATGCTGCGCAGCAGAGAATAACAATAAAGACCTATTGAACATTTTGATTGCCAAAGGAGCGGATGTTAATTTTGGCGGAGGTAAACTTCTGTTATCTGCAGTTAAAGCAGGGCATAGGCTTGTAGTTGAAGCTTTGTTAAAGAAGAAAAATGTAGACATTAATATTAAAGATCCAGAGGGATCAAACCTCTTATACATGGCGGCTGTAAGTGGTGATGCTTTAATAGCCAGAGAATTGATAAAAAGAGGAATTAAAGTTGCCGATTGCGTACGAGACCCTTCTCCTTTATTGATTGCAATATCGTCTGGACATACAGAGTTTGTCGAAGTCTTGCTAGAAAATGGAGCAAATGTCAATCCCGCGGATCCTAATCTATCACCGCTCTATATCGCAGTCCTCGTGAACAAGCCAGATATTATGGAAAGATTACTCCACTGGGGAGCAGACTCTAACATCAGAGATTTGAAGAATAGAACACCATTAGAACTAGCAGTTGCTAATGTCCAAATGCCAAATACCTTAACATTGTTGCAACAAATAGGCGCTAGGATTAACGACAGAGGCAATGACGACTGGACATTACTGCATATCGCAGCTCAAGCAGGTAGTCTCGAAGTAACAAAAGTCTTAGTAGACCGAGGAGCAGACATAAATGCTAGAAACAAACTAGGCTCTAAACCGATTCACATAGCCGCTAGAGATGGCTATCATCACATCTTGACTTTCTTCCTGGAGCTCGGGATGAGTATTGATGATCCGGGATCCCCTGGCTGTACCTTGATGCATTGCGCCGCGGGAGGAGGGCAGTTAGCTGTGGCTCAATACTTGATGGACAAACATGTCCATATTAATTCCACCGATTTAAATGGCTACTTGCCTATTCACAGTTCTGCCGAACGGGGACACACAGAGATGGTTAAGTTGTTATTACGTAGCGGTGCAGTGTATGATGCCATCGATTACTTTGGTAGAACCCCTGCAGATTTGACTGAAAGTCCAGATATTAAAGAATTGTTAGAGTCAATTGAAAAACTATTTAAGGCTGTCAAAAGAAATGACGTTTTAAAGGTTGGCATTTTGGTTAAAGACTTGGCAACATATGTAGATGCAAAGAGTTCTGACAATGCAACGCTTTTACACATTGCCTCCTGGAAGGGCTTTCAGGAGGTGTGTGACATTTTGTTGAAGAGCAAAGCCAATCCCAGTGCTATTGGAAAGGGCGGCAATGGTCCTCTGCATTACGCATCCAAATACTCTCATCCGGGAATAGTTGAATCTTTGTTGAAAAATGGCGCAGCACACAACCACAAGGCTGACAATATGAAGACTCCGTTGGATTTTGCTACACACAAAGATATTAAATCCTTACTGCAAATGGTCGAACTGTGTTTTAGGAAAGTAAGAACCCGCAATGTTAGGGTAATTAAGGATATAACCAAAATGAAGAATGTAGAAATCATAAAGGCTGTAATGAAAGCTCGCGATACCGATGGCAACACACTTGTGGTTCTTGCTATGAAAAATGGTTTCCCCGACGTACACGAGTTGAAACAGATTTCGCAGGTTAATGTTCCTCACATCTTATCCAAGGTTGATTCAATGTTTATGCTAGAAAGATTCACAGAAGCCATAGATATTTTAAAACATTTGCTTAGTGAGAGGATCGAAATATTGGGAGAGGATAATCCAGGAACTCTGGACATAAAATATAAAATAATGTTAGCGTTGTACAAACAGTCCAAATATGTTGAAGCCATGCCTATGTTGGAAGATATCTATAGAAAGAGAGTAGAAGCATTTGGTCCTCATCACGCAGTTTCCCTGGAGACCAGGAGTACCCTGGCTTTATTATTTCACCGGCTCGGAAGGAATAAAGAGTCGTGGGACATATTTCAGGAAGTTATACCGAGGCAGCAGGAAATGCTGGGCGAGGGGCATGTGGAACTACTGCAAACTAAAACCCACGCAGGCCTTGTGCTTCACGCCCTCGGGAAGTACGAAGAGGCCCTGCGCTTGAACACGCAAGTTTACAAAAGACATAAAAACACACTAGGCGCCCATCACCCTGACACTCTACGCCTTCAAAATAATATTGCAATGGTGTTGTGTGATCAAGGCAAGTGCGATGAAGCCTTTGCTTTGTATCAAACCGTTTACGAAACCAGAAAAAAGATTCTAGGACTGAATCACTCCGAGACTCTCAGAGCCAGGCGCAATATGGCAAGTGTTCTTATGATGCAAAATAAACTTGATGAAGCTTTGCAAATCTTTCAGGAAACATTAGCTATTCAGAAGAATGTGTTGGGACTCAATCACACTGACATAGTTTACACTCAAAGTCTTATGAAGTGTCTATATCTCCGTCAGAAAAATGTACACGATGCCCTGAAGGTTCACAAAGCGGGTTTGAATGCTAGGAATGCCACCGTGGGCTTTGACCACCCAAATTTCGTAAAGATGGATGGAATTCTAGATAGTTTTGATAAACTCTTAAAATCAAAACTTGATGTTGATGCCGGCTATGTTCCTTCTTGTGATGTTTATTTGCTAAATGCAGTCAGTGAAGGCGATAGGGACGCGGTTCATAGTTTGATAGAGAGTGGATCGGACGTGAACGCTGCTGATGGTGAGGGAAGAACAGCGCTGCACTTTGCCGCAACAGTGGAGGTTGTTGAACTGTTGCTGCACAATGGAGCCAATGCTACTGCTGTGTCGCAGAAGGGGAACACCCCCCTGCATCTCGCCACATCTAGAACATGCGGACAAACGGTCCGCGTATTGTTGCAGAACGTAAAGAAGACCAAACCCAGCGCTTACTATAAGTTTATCAATGCTAAAACTGTAGTGCAAGGTTCCACAGCTCTGCATGTTGCCGCTAAGAAGGGCACCACTGATATTGTTAGTTGCCTGTTGGAGCATGGTGCGTGTTACAACAGTCGAAACAGAAGCGACGATCGCACACCTCTGCAATATTCGAGCAGTCCCTCTGTCACCCGACTGCTGTGTTTAGCCGACGAAGTGTTTGAGATGGCGAGGCGCGGCGGCACTGTGCTTCCTCAGGGAGACGAGAAGCATTTGGCAGCGGTGGCGAACTCGAGAGATACAGAACACAGAACTCCCCTGCAGCTGGCTGCAGTTCATGGTCACACCGCCACTGCCAGACTACTTGCCGGGCTTTTAAAACCCCTGGATTAACCCATAGCAGGACTGTGCATCATCTTGCAAGAGGGTTGTGTTATAGGGGCGATGTGTGTATGTGTTTGGTCATTTCTTTTACAGTCTGTAATAAGGTCACAGCAAATTACTTTATAAAATGTTATATTGCACATTTATGTTCCTAAATAATATTAATCATTCTTTCACAGAATAAGGTCTCAGAGAATTTTTTTGGTTTTTTACATTTTGTATACTTTATTTTGATACTGCATTTAAATGATTATTAATAAGACAATTATTGTTATTATGGAGAATGTATTTTTTTTGTCATTTAGTGATTTACCTCAAGGACTTTTCACATATTAGTTAGTTACAGTATATTATTTGTAAGCTGTTATCCTCAGATCTCAGATCCAAAAAAGAGTAATTTTTAAGTTTTTAAAAATTTATTTATTGCCATAATTTAATTAGGTAAAACCATAGAATAAATGAGAATACTAGAAATGTTTTACATATAAGTTTGAATGGAAAGCAGTGTCTTACATAGTGCCTTTTGGTTATAACCCATTTAGCATTCTTTCCGTCTCTCTTACCGTGATGTGTGAGTAACTAATATTAAGGTTAAAAAGTTGAATTGTTTGTACGGGAAATAAACATTGTAATTTTGAAAAAAATTATTCATATTTTTTAATTCTACCATAATGTCGAATCACCTCTCGAAGTTAGCGGACTTTACCCCCGGACACCCTGTATAAATAAAAATGTAAATGTTCTTTGTTCAAAATCTTTAATCTCTGAAAGTTCTTCACCGATTGTTTTGAAATGTTGACACACGTTGCATTAGAAGATGTGAGTTTTTATATATCTATATTATAAAGATGTCATCTGTGACAGGTAAAAACAAGCTTTCTTTGAAAAACAGCATCATCTGTCTGACGTAAAAGCAACATGCGCTATTGTTTCTCTATATGCACGGACAGACTGAGCCACAGCAACTCGTGGCGGGGTACAGCTAGTCTTTAATTAATCTATTTTATATTATAGTTGTTTGATTACATATCTACTTCCAGTTTATTATTTTTTTTTACAAATCAGTTTATTATAAGTTTTTCATGTTATCATAGATATTAGAAACAAGGGAAATGGGCCGTATGATGAAGTTGTGCGCATAAAAAAGCGTCACCAACATCTTTCACCCATGCTACTCGCGTCTACGCACAGCGGCGACCCGCATTTTATTTCCATCTATACACTAAATGCATAACTTTCATTGTATAGCCGCTTTGGTAGTTCATGTGGTTTGGTCGTACCTCTTCTATTATCTATGATTTTATACAAATATTTTATGAGTCTTCAGTAAATAAATGAATCACTTATATACTTAACCTGTGTTCACTTATTTAAAAAAAATTTACCTTTGTTCAGTAGTTCTTAGAATCAAGGTATTCCTTCTATCGAACACCCTAGAGTAGTTATAATAATCCAGTAATATTGGCAGTATTTACCGAACACCCGCTAGGATGTTGATATTCCTTCTAGACAATGGCTGCAAATAATTAAATTTATATAGTACTTGGTGGCGATGTTTTGCTTATAACTGTTAATACAAACCTAATAGTCATTTTAAAAGTTTTTTATGTATAAGCAAAAAAGCAGTAAGGTCGTATTTAGTTGACCTAATATTTAATTTTCGATTATTAACCGTTTGAGTGCCAAAAAATTCATACATTTGCTTGTAAAATGCCACCAAAAAAACATTATTTTTTATGAAACTATATATTTTTTTAAAACCCCATAAATTCTTTGAATTTTCAAGGATTTCGATAAATCAAAATATGATATTGGTTTAGAATCACGCGGAGGAGGATCCCGAAGTCCAGGCGTTTCGGAAAAATGAGAATTTTCGGTAGAAAAATTGGTTCCGGGAGGTACATTTGAAAATGAGTAATTTCCGGTGTTACTCTCCATTTCTTGGTCACGATCCGAAGAATTACTGGAAATTCGCATCCTGCGGTTGGGAAACACAGGTATGACATCACTGACATCACTCTCATCAGAGCTACTCTTACTCGAACTTGAATTAGAGGAGTGGAAATCGTCGCTCCCGCTGTCAGACATTTCAGAGGACGCCCTCGATTTTCAATTAACTAAAATAAAAAAAAATAATAAATGAATCTGAAATTTAAACGGTTTACTACGATCTTACAACTATTGAGATAATATTTACCAACGCCGCAGCACCACACCCGACGTACGCACGAATCAGAACACGACTGACGCAATCGACGGAAATCGACGATTGGCAATCAAACGGTTAATGTAAAATAAATAGTATATATTTCACATAACATCTATTAAAAAGTATGAAAGAAAATCAACCCCAGAACTCGTGCCCCTAGGAGGCGCTAGTGTAGCATACTGCCATCAGAATGTATTGGAAATGTTGGAAGTTAGAGGTATTGTCTCTATCCCTCTCATCCTCCATTCTCCCCGCTTCACAACATCAGAGACAGAGCCGTTGACTCATTGCTTCTTGATTCAGAACTCGAATTCTCGGGTTCGAAACCTGCTTGGAAAATAAAATTCTATTGAATTTGTCATATTATTCTATTGAGATTTTTTTTAAACATATTTATGCTAAGACAAAGATTATCGGGTTGCAAATCAACTGGCAATATTACATATAAGCAGAATATGTTGCATGTGCAATGATGGAGGTCTTAGCTAGACAGAGGATTAAACTTGCTACGCCGCAGTTGGTAAGCTTTGGACGCTCATCGCTCGGCCAATCACTAGATCTGCACAGCACAGCCGGGTAGGTACTTTCCGACCTTCCCCATTTTCATGAAAAGAGTGGTCTGTGATAATCGACAGCAAAAGTCCAATACCGTGGAAGAACCATTTGTAAAAATGTTCAAAAGGGACAAAAAAACTATCTACAGATGAAATAATTAAAAATTAAGTACAGGGTGCAGCAAAACAGAAGTGCAGTTTTGAAGGGCCGGTACATCCCGTGTGGTAGGGGTAGGAACCTAGGAGTGGTCTCATGTCAGGAAGGTGATACCCATTGATATGTGCCAAAATGCTGCCGAACTTCAGAAATCACCTTCATCAATGTTTCGCTGCTGGGGGCCATCATCTTTCTGATGTCGTCTTCAGAACTTGATGCATAAAACGGCATGATGTGTCGAATAAAATAAAATAAACCCCATTTCTGTAAGTTGTGTTGTCTTTTTTTAATATCCCTTCAAAAATGCACCGTCTGTTTTGCCACACCCCCTGTACTATTTACTGATATTACAATCAAAAAATTGTTGCCTGTATAATTTTAGTGTAAAGGTAAAATTTGGTTTTTTCCAATCTTTGGACCAGTGATGATCAACCTTTTTAGGTGGGGGGCCAATTTATTCGCAGAGTTTAGGGTACATACAGCTCGACATGGTTAAATTTGCAGTCAGTGGAGTCTCGAACCTATTTGTATTTTATAAAATGGTTTATTTTTAATATATATATTGTCTTTTTAAGAATATTCTTGCATATTTTATGCAATAAAAAGATTATTATTTTGAGCGGCTGTTTCAAAACAAAAAGAAGAAAGAAAAACTTTGAAGACTTTCCACGAGCTGTCCACTAGACCCTTGACACAAAAAAATTTACGCATTTTTTAAATATTTTATTTAGTCAAGTGGGTCGCACGAACAGGGCTCATCACTGCTTTAGGCCCTCTGCGTGAACTGTGATCCAACATATAATTTTTTCAATATTTTTCCGTTGGTTAGTATACAAATAATCGGCTTTTGCGCCCTATTAGAATTCAATACTCGAAAAACCCACTTTTTTGCCCCTGGCTACCGAGAATGGTTCATTCACGGTATTGACTTTAACCGAGCAAAGGGTAGTCTATTGGTCAATTTCAAAATTTGAACCAATTGATGCGGATTGGGCGGTTCAACAGAAAACGCTGAAACCGCGAGAGCCCAAATACTTTCTCGCTCACACCTAATATGGCATACTTATCTACAGATGGAAGTCATCTTAGATCTCCTTTTGGACATGCAGCTCACATGTCGCTCGCCCTTCCGTTAACTACCAAAGGATGTACTGCCGGCTGCCTATAACAGCGAGTTCACGGCCTTTAACTAAGCAGAGATCCCGAGCCGGTCGAAGGCTCAATAGCTGATAACTGATAGCGAGATATATCTTTCTTTTCAGTAAGGTTGAAGAGTGCCTAGAGGAAGTCTTTATCTTTCGGATAAAGTCAGAGTAAGCGCGCCTTTTTCGCCAATTTTGTTATAATTGTGACATAGTTTAGTTACTTTAACTTTTGTTATAGCGTCAACAAAACCTATTTTTAAATTATTGGCTTTACTTTACTGGCCCATAACCTAATAAAAAGGCAAAAGTTAAACTTATTATGACTATTGATTCTTCAAATTTATGTTCACATCAAAAATGAGCAAACAGTACAAGATGTATGGAAGCGTTTGAAGGCCCTATATGATGATTGTGGCGTCACTCGTCGCATCAGTCTACTTCGTCAGCTAATATCTATTCCACTAGAAGACTCCCGAGTCAATGGGTGCCTATGTAACGCAAATGGTTGATACCACACAGAAACTTAAAGGTACCGGCTTCCAGATCACTGATGAGTGGTCATTAATACTGGCGGGGCTAACAGACAGGTTTGCTCCTCTAGTAATGGCCATAGAGCATAGTGGATTGCACATCAGCACGGATGTTATAAAGTCCATCTCCACCAGCCTTGCCGTTTCATTAATATTAAACTTACAAATATGATCTTCTCATTTACTAGGTATCCATAATCAGTATTTTAGTCCCTTGTTTATTTTATTAGTAACGAAATGTCTTCACATCCATTGTAATTCAAAATCTTTAACTTTTATATTCTTCACAATGGTGTCCGTACTGTTGGTCACACTAACAAGCACTATTTCACCATCAGAATCAGCTTTATTTTTGGAAGTTCTCTGCTCTTGGTGTAATCTCATAGAAACCCGGAAGTTAACTTTCTCCGACGTAGGATCCTTAACGCAGCAGTCCAAATCAGAACCAACATTGGATTGAGACACGAAGTAAGAAGGTCTTGTATATAATATTACTGATTTATATTCCCAAGATATCTCCTGCAAGGTTTTCAACAACTTTTTAACATAGTTATCCATCTTCACCATGCTAGAACCGATCATTCTATCAGCCCAGTAAAATGCTGAAATTGTATCTACGACCACAAGCGACACTTTATCATGGGAATGAATTACATTTTCCAAATTGTGAATTGTGATACATAATTGTTCAGAATCGTAAACATTAAGAATCTGTATGCTGTCTAAGGATTGTGCTACTGCAGTTTCAATGGCGCATTCGTGTTTTTCAGGCGAAATAATCTCTGAAACATTTTTCCGTTTTCTGGCCAAATTATATAAGGTCCCAATTAACTGTATCAAATTGAAATGACCATCTGTCACTATGAAAACGACTCCTGCCTGTTTGCCGCCGAAATCTTCTGGTAACAATGCGTTGGATATTATTTCACACAGCAGTGCAGAATGGTGCGAATGTGCATCGTAAACTAATTCAATTACACTATTCCAGATAGGGCCGTCTTCAAATAATTCAGGGTAAACTGAATTTAAATTTGGACGCTCGCAGTTTCTCCACATGAATTGCAGACCGGACTCGACTTGGCAAGGATAGTCCATCAAATTTTTTCCATCGTCTATATCTTCGATACTCATTGCGTATTCGGCAATCTACAATAAATTACGTGGAATAAAAGTTTTCAGTGAAACGTCAACTACAACCTGTCAATGTCAAATCGTCAACGAAAACAAAATTATAAATTTCTAATTCGTCAGCCCGAGCCATAGATAAACCAGCGCGGGCCTGCGCGGGCCATGCCCGCCAATTTGAAATTGTTGCCAACACCGTAATAATACCATAATCAGCTTTAAGTTCAACGTAAAAAAAATCGAAAAAAACACGAACCGTGAGTGGTTGTCTAAAGATAATTCGCATTTCGAAAACATATATATTGTTTCTACAAACTCTTCTGTGTGACCGGTTAGTAGCTGAGTGATCATGATGATTTGTTTTGCAAGACAATCTTGGAATAATCAAATATCCATACAAATTGAAAATATCTCCGAGTAAAAATAAATGCCGCCGACGGGAATTGAACAGGCACCTTCTGATGTCCGGTCAGGTGCTCTGAACCACTGAGCTATGTTTGCTTATTCCCAATCCGCCAAATAATTCAATATGTACAATTACTTCAATCGTCAATTACTGCTTATTATATTTTTTCACCTGTAAACAACCATATTTATTTTTCTAGGAAAGGCTTTGTTAGTGCTGAATTTCCCACTAGATGGCGTCAAGATATGTTATATCGACATTTCTTGGTAAAATATTTTTACTTGTCAAATATTATTATTTTTTAATGATAAACTAATATTTATAAGACAAGGTTTTTATGCATATCACAAAGGATAAAAAATATTATAAGCATTAATTACTCGCCTGAAATATCCATACAAATTGAAAATATCTCCCGAGTAAAATATAATAGTAATTAAAGTGAATCAAAAGTTTTCTTCTTAAAATATTCATACTGAGCATGGCCAGCGATCCCAAAATATTACCAAAAATATTAAGAACAATATTTGAAATGTCAGTGTAAAAATATCCCTCATAAATAAGTAGTGACAAAAAACAAAATCTTTCGATTCAGAAATAGGTACCAGACTTCACGATTATAGGTAAAATGGGTGACAATGGTCACCGGAGGCGAAATACAACAAAGATTAAAAAAATTACGGATTAGAAAAAAAACGATATTTTCAGCCTGTCGGTGTTGATATGTCCCTAGATATATACATGACTTGAATTCACAGAAAGACCAAAGCGAACACGTGCTCCCGCATCTGTCTCTGTAATTTTACACGCAGATGGAGGCGGCAGTTCGAATTATTAGACCTTAAGTATTTAGTGAATAGTTTCACCGATCCAGCAATAAAAAATTAGAAAGCCAACTTGGAAATACACCCATCAAGTCGTAATCCGAAATGGGTGTATTGTTAAACCAGCAATAAAAACCTTCGCCCAAGGCTAGGCTATATTGTAATTGTTTGAAGGTCTTTTGTACAAATTTTAACATCTTTTAAAATAATAGTAACTCTAGCGGTGAGAATGTCGATGCCAGCGCCACGGACTCAAACAACGTACCGAAGTGGTGTAAAGCGGAACCACTTTAGTTCCAGCACCCCACGACAGGCGCGCTACGGTCGCCTGATTGCGCAGCTCAACCAGATTCCGCAACCAACAGCCCCGAGTCAAACAGTTGACAGTTGATTTTTTGGCACTGGAGAGTGATCATCTCGCCCCCCCCCTTGGGGCGGTCGCCGAGGAAGCTGCCCTCTCGGCAGTTCTCATTTCGCCTCAACAGCTGAAGACAGATTCCGCAACCAACAGTTGATTTTTTTTGGCACCCGACAGTCATCATCTCGCCTCCCCGAGGCGCCTCCGCCCAGGAGGCTGCCCTCTCGGCGGTCACGATCTCGCCTAGTTCTCGACAGTTCCCATTTCCGCACTCGACAGTCATCATCTTGGGAGTCATCATCCTGAACTATACATCCAGAACTATAATTTACGACTAGTATTAAGCTAGATTAAGACTAACCCTTCTTTATACATTTTTTTATTAAATAAATTTTAAGAGTGTTTTGTAACTAAGTAACTTTTTTTTTTACTCGTTCCTCCTTTTCTTTTACATGAATAATATTCATTATTAACTTCCCTTAAGTAGAGTAATAACAGTGTAATTTTTTGTTTGTAAAATTTACAACAAACTGTCAACACAATCCACGAATCTGCATCCGTCTGTTGAGAATGGTTTATTTATGCGTCTGTTGTCTATTATCTATTCCATGATCTATGACAAACGTAATAAAACTTTCAAACAAGATGGCAGCCGCCGAAATCCAGGTCGTAAATCCTGGTAATTTGCAGAAGATTGAAAGGTGGATAGTGAATTTAAATACTTTAAACACACACTATATAAAATTGTCGAATATGAAAATAAAATTACAGTAAAAACGCGCTCAAATTTTCATTTAGAAATAACTACAAAAATGCATTTAAAATTTCAGCTTTTTTAATGATTCTGCTTATCGCGAGGCTATAGAAAATTCGGCGAATTTCAACACACGACTATGTGTGGAGCGGCGGCTGCGTATGCCCTTTCTGGACCCTCAGACAGGTAAGATGATTATTAAAAAAATACCTTATGTGTACAAAAATCTCCTCACCTAAACCGTAAACATTTTGATATTATTTTGTTTGCGTCGGCACACCCATTTTGCGCTTTTATCAGGGAATCACTATGATCAACTGCATTGAGATTATTCCTCTTTGTGTAAATGCATTTACTATATTTGCATAATTAAATAAAATAAAATATTTATAAGAATATGTTTAGTGGAATCTCAGTAATCCGGCACTATATGGGACGTGAAAGCACGTACCCAAAGGATTTGAGCATGTTCGAAGTAAGTAATGTAGATGTTATTTTGCTGTCTGATGATATTTTTTTTTATAATATTTTTTTTTCATTACACTAGAGACGAAGCATTCTTAGTTCTATAAAAAGAAACGAATTTGGTATCAAGAAGGGTACAAGTTCATATACTGCTTTACTAATGCTTGATCAAGCCGGTCGTCAATACCGTCAAAACGTCATATGAAGCAATCCCGCTAAGCAAAAAATATAAAATCTCATCAAGCGTGGGGCAAGCACGTAGATGCTTGACTCAAGCGTCAAGCAAACATTGTAAACAATCAAACATATTTGGCTCAATCAAAAATCTATGCGCTTGTTTCAAGCCGCTTGATCATCGCGGAACCCCTTTAGATTGAAATGAAACTTTCGCAAATGTCAATCAATACTAAATAAACCAAAATGTATATGTCGCCAGAGAATCGACAATGTAGATCTGGTCTCCTAACAAATACCCTTTTCTGTTGATTTCTATCGTTTAATTTCAAATTGATAACTAAACTATGTTTTTGTAAATTGTATCATATTACAAGATAATTTGTTAATATATTTTTTGTGAAAATAGTATATAATCTATATTAATTCAGAGAAATAATTTTTTTAATTGTGCCTATCGCCTACTGCGGCGCCCAACAGTTTAAAATCATCACCATCTTGAAACCGGAATGTAATAAACAAATTTACAGATAACAGAAATTCGCTATGCTAAGTCAATAATAATAATTGGGTAATTTACACAGCACTGTTGTAAATCAAAACAAACTGCTTTGGCATTTTAGCGGGTGCTTAAAAAAAAAATTATAATAATAATTGTAATTATTAATGTGGAAACTTTACTGGTTCATGTAAACATGTAAAATGTAATTGTTTATATAAAATATGTATAACGGTTTGTTTCCCCAATAAACTAAAATAAAAAATTACTTCCTAAGCTCTATTTAATTGTGTGTGTGTACTCATACCTTTAAATTCTTAATTCTATTTTAATTGAACCCATCAAAAAATGGACAAACCTAGCAAATGTGTTTTATGTTGTGTTAGGCGTGGCACAGACACACTGCAACCTCTTCATGTCCCGCCGGCAGCGAATGCCGGGGGCCCGGGAGGGACAGCTCTACACATATCCAGCGGCTAGGTAAGTCTTTCATTATCAAAACACACCGTTTGGTCGATACTCTCAGTCGAGGGTACCCACCACTTTTCCGAACCATTGTAACGAATTGAACGCCAATTGCTCACCGGTGAAATTTTTTTATTACAGCTGAATTTGCCGATAGTTCACCGGTGACCTTTCTAATATATAATCATTTTTGCTGGAATTTTTTGCAATGTGATTTTAACGTTTATGCTTAGAAAACTATACAGGACAACACCAAAATCATTTGCGCTAATAACAATGGATTCTACTTTTCATTTTATGCCTAGGTTAGGAAACATTTTATTTTATTTCATTCAACGGCGTTCCAAAAATGAAAATATTAATGGAAAATATTTTTCAAAGGTGTGTAACATTAACACATTCACTGCGACGTATTTTCTAAAACATTCACTGGATGCTGCAAATTACACCAAATTTAAATAAAGAATAAAACTGATACAAATTCATATTTTCCTAACTAACTAACGATGCTCATGAATCATGCTCATGATCTGCTACGTATTTTCTAAAATATTCACTGGATGCTGCAAATTACACCAAATTTAAATAAAGAATAAAACTGATACAAATTCATCTTTTCCTAACTAACTAACTATTATATAATCCGTACGCGCTAGGCGCGTTCTCAGCACCACGCGAAATTACGTAATACGCGCTAGTCGCGTTTTCAGCACCCAACGTGTTAACGTAATTTTTTTTCTTTGAAAACACCTTTTGATTAATTTTTTCTTGTAGGGTAGAAATAATAATGAAACCAGTTTATAAAACTAACTAACTAACCATCACGCTGAGGCAGAGCGGACGGACCACCAAACAACTCGGTCTTGGCACATACTTCTTGTCTCATTCACATTCATACATCGTCTCATACATACCCTTCTATTATTCTGACTCTTGACATTTCCCGACTCAAGTATCTGATTCACTTGATTGTGCCAAGTCTTCACTGGGCGTCCCCGACTTCTGCTACCATTCGCATTTGCGTTATATATTCTCCTTACACTCTTTTCTTTGCTCATCCGTTCTACATGCCCAAACCATCTAAGGACGGGTTGTTTCGGAGAATTTGAACAATTCATCAAATTTCAACGTTCATTTTCGGGTTCTGTGAAAGACTTATTCAAGTTCTGTTATTATATCATTGTAGGCTAGTTGCTTTACAAAACTGAAATAAAAACAGAACTTGAATAAATCTTTCACAGAACTTGAAAATGAACGTTGAAATTTGATGAATTGTTCAAATTCTCCGAAACAACCCGTCCTAAGCGTCCCTTTCTTAATTTTACTCATTACGCTTACATCAGCCTTGCACTCTTTGCGGATCTCCACATTTCTCACACGATCATACATGGTTTTACCACACATACGCCTCAGGGATTTCATTTCTACAGCATTCAGCCTACTTTTATCCTTTCTCTGCCAGTTCCATGCCTCATTTCCATACATCACGGTAGGTACCAGCACACCATTGTGGACTGCTAACTTCGCTTCTTTGGACAATTTTTGGTTAGCGCCAACTGCGTTCTGTCCTCAATTATTGGAGTTACCAGTTTATATATTTTTACGTCAAGACTTTTATATATTTTTTAAACGAAGCTACTATTAAATGTTTCTTTTTTTTTTTTTTTTTTTTAATATTAACTCAACACAGGAGGCCATGAAGAAAATAATTTCCCTCAGGGCCTATGTCATCTTTGGGGATGCTGTGTGGAGGGTCTTTTTGTGGAGAGGAAGGAGTGAACATGGGTCTTGAAGAGTCCCATGTTGTAGGAGGGAGGAAACACAGAGGCCGGCAGCTTGTTCCACAGCCGAGCTGTTGAACTTATGAACGAATCGTAGAAGCGACCCGTTCTCATGTGACAAATGTCAACCGTGTACAAATGTTGGGCGCGCGTTAGGCGTGTATCCCGACTACGCACCGGTGGCGAAGGGATCATTGACGCTAGTTCCTCAGAGCATCTTCCATTGTAATACCGATAGAACAAGGACAGCATACCTACCTGACGCCTGTGCTCTAAAGATTGCAGTCCGTTTGTTAAGATTGGGGAATCTATCAAACGGACCGCCCGTTTCTGCACAGTCAAGGGTTTTTTTCAGGTATTTTGGGGCTCCGGACCAGAGTTGGCTGCCAAATTCGACAGTAGGGCGCACTTGCGATTTGTACAGGGTCAGCAGTTGTGTATTATTAAAGTATCTGCGGGCCCTGTACAGTACGCCCAGCTTCTGAGAGGCCAACTTTACTCTGGCTTCGATGGAACCCCCGTACCTGAGCTGGTCACTTATAGTTATACCAAGCATATCAATGGAAGGCCTGTTCGGAAGATTGCTTCCGTTGAAGGAGACTAGATTATCATTTGGATCCCTTTTAGACGTAATCAGACAGGATTGGGTCTTTGAAACATTAAATTCGACGAGATTATTTTTACCCCAGGAGGAAATACTCTCGAGATAACCGTCCATTCTCTGCTTCAAAGCCCTCCGAGCTGTTGGAGTTTGTGTGCCCTTTGGGGGCTTGTCAAACAAAAAGCTATCATGAACTGTACTGTCATCCGCGTAACAATGAATCGGTGCACATGTCAAAAGGTGATTGATGTGCAACAAAAACAAAGTCGGAGACAGACCCGATCCCTGTGGGACGCCAGCATTTATAGAGTGTGAGGAAGAGGTGAAACCGTCAGTAACCGCCTGAATCGACCTATCCCTTAAAAAGTCAGCAATCCACGTACACAGGGATGCGGGAAGTCCGTAAGAAGGCAATTTGTTGACAAGTCCTCGGTGCCAGACCCGGTCAAAGGCCTTGGATATGTCTAGTGCGACCGTTTGGGTCTCACCGTAACGTTCCAGGCACCGCCCCCAAACATGCGTCACATACGCGAGAAGATCACCGCACGAGCGGTTCCGACGGAATCCGTATTGACGGTCGTTAATAATTTTGTTCTTCTCGAGGTATGTGAGCAGTTTGTCGTTGATCACACGTTCCATCACTTTGAACAGAACTGATGTGATCGCTAGGGGCGGTAGTTGGCCGGGTTGGAGCTGTCACCTTTCTTGGGAATAGGGTGAATGACCGCTTTTTTCCAACCAAAAGGCACAGTGCCACACTTCAGGGACATTTTGAAGAGCTTTGTCAAAACTGGAACTATTTCCGCAGCACACCTCTGCAATACCAGGGCAGATATTCCGTCAGGTCCACTATCTTTGTTAACATCGAGCCCCCGTATAACTTGGAGTACATCCCGATGCCGGATCCTTAGCTTTTTCATATAGAAGCCGCAGTGAGGAACCGACGGCGGAACAGCACCTCCGTCGTCGAGGGTCGAGTTTCGCAAACATTTTCCCTAATAGGTTAGCCTTTTCGGTGGCGGTGTTTGCTAGTGAGCCGTCAGGTCTGGTAAGAGGTGGCAAACTGGGTTTGCAAAAATTCCGACCTATTGAGCCCGCAAGCGACCAGAATGCTCTGCTGCCATGCGGGCAGGCAACCAGCTTTTTGCTGATCTGCAGGTCGTGTTGGAATTTTGACCTATTAATGATTCTCTTGCATTCCTTTGCCGATTTGTTGTATGCTGATCTGCTTTCGGGCGTTCGAGATGTGTTGAAGGCTCGGTAAGCCGCGTTTTTTCGTCGAACTGCTTCGCAGCATTGTCGACTGAACCACGGCTTTGAGCCCACACCAGTTTCTTTAGTAGTCGATTGTATGAAGCCATCCATCGCCGATTTGATGACTTCACCAATCTCCTGGGCACATCTTGAAGGGTCCGAAGTCCGAAAACAAACAGCTGACCACGGAAAAGCGTTGAAATGGGCCCGCATACCGAACCAATCTGCCGACCTATAGTGCCACACTTTTCTCCTCAGCCTCTCATTGGTTGGTCTGAGGCTAACGGGGATTGATGTCGTCACTAGGCAGTGGTCGGATGATCCCAGAGGAACCTATTAACCGGGCGGGACATATAAATACGTCAAACGTAAACAGTATCGGGTACGGGTAGGACGTATGAATACGTCCTTGAAATATATGTTGCGCCCTGGAACGAGCGGGACGTATATTTCCAAGCATATCACACGGAAATTGAGTTGTTAATATTTAAATATTTTAATTTTTTAAATTCAATGTTTCTCTTTTATCTGTGTGCTTTTATTTATTGTTCTGTAATTATAACCTTTTTTATATTTTTTGTAATCTTTATAATTGTTTGCAAATATTTTCTTTTTTTAATTCGATGTTTTCACTTTTTTTGATGCATAAATAAAAAAAAAAAAAAAAATGAAATTACGTCCACCGGGCGTGACGTATTTATACTTCCTAGTGAAGGAGTTCGCGCCCGTTATATGCTGCGTAATTCAAAACTGAACTCCCCGGTTAACAGGTTAATGCCCCCTCCCCCGACTGTCAGCAAAAAAGTGTGTTCTTATTATTCTAACACAAAATTGAAATGCAAAATTCACTTTCTTATTGACAGCAGAAGTAAAACGTTCTCGTGTTCTTATTGCAGCTATTTATGTTAGTTACTATGTATTATCACTTGTGGCTAGCCAAAACTATTCCTCGGGATTGCCAAAGGAGCTAGGATAAAACCGTAAGGATTCATTGCAAATTAATCCACGACCCTCAGCTTAGAAAGTCTAAATGCTGCAAAATATATTATATTTTATTGTGCATGGAACCTAAACTATGGTTTTGTGCTTCTGTTTATTTTTAGAAGGGAAAAATTATTTACGATTTTTTTCTTACACCGGTGGCACACCTAACATCAGCCCTAAAATTTAAATTGCTAATATGTATTTGTTTCTAGATGGCGCAAGGCCAAGCGACAATACCTATCTCTCCGCTGTGGAGGCTGGGGGGGTGAGGGTGCAGGCCTGGGGGCCCCCAGCTGCGAGGAGCCCACCGAAGGGGAGCTCTCACAGGCCCCCATGGACACTCACGACACGGATAGCAAGGACAGTCACCACCACAAGGATGATGTTTCCAAGGTAAGCGAAAGCAAGTCGGTGAAACTTTCCATTAACCCTTTCAGACCTGAATTAAATCCGGCAGTGGTATAACACATTTGCTTGATGACAATTTTTTTTTTTCAATAATTAATTAATAATGTTTATTTTAGCTACTTTCATTTGCATTAGGTCTCAGAGGGCATGTTTCACATAAAATGACAAATCTTACACGTACACCGTATACCAAAAACAAAAAATTTTGTAAAATTTAAAAAAATATGTAAAAATTAAACATTGAAAAAATACTATCGAAACTTACATCACAATAAAAATCGGGAGAAATAATTCGGTCGAGATTAAACACATAAAACTCCTTTCTAAATATAAAATTGGCTTCCGCATGAATTTGTAAAAAAAAAAAATTGAGGGCAAAGCCAGTTATGTCAGCAATTGGAAAACGAAAACTGGCAATTTTTATTCGCTCTACATAGTGAGGAAAAAATTCTGAAACCTATGTATTTTTAAATATACACATTCTGAAAGGGTTAAACACTTCAGAACTTCATTTAAGTCAATATTCAACATGACATGAGGTTTTCGCGGCCAGTATAATTATGATTTATTTTCGAGGTAGTGCGCTTCCTCCTTCTTACATATCAGTGTTCATCATCAGAGCAGATGATGGACACTGTAATGTTTGCTAAATAAGGAGGAAGCCAACATGACATTTTACCCCAAAAATAAATCACAATAAATATTCAGCATTCTTGTATTTACTCAGAGCTGGGATATTAATTTACTGTGTAAAATAAATATTCAAAATACAATTTTAAAATCAACCAAACAATGTGTACAGTCAATTCTGTTTGTACTGGTTTTGAAATAATGTAACACAATCCAAACGGCGTTATGGTAATTTGTATCTGACACTTAAAATACAGCACAATCAGTTCCGATTTTAAAAATGACTCTTAAATTCTAAACATATCCGAATTCAACGAACATGTTTGATTGAATCGAGATAGAATTTCAAGTAATGAAAGTGATTTCTTGCCAAACATGCGAACGGATTCATTTACTGTCTGACAGCGAAGAAGGTATACGAATAGTTCCTGTGAGCATTCAGACCTTGCGCCCATTTTTTCATCTCCCATTTTACCTCATTCCTTTGAGTTAGTTTCCAGGTCCCGCGAGGGTCCCCGTTTCCCTCCTATGGATCCCCTGGAAGATCCTCTTTATTTGGGTTCTCTGTGGGAAGAGTTCACTGAGGTGGCCTCAGCTCTTCTCCACCCCTCTAGGTTCCCCAAAGGCCCTTAGCTTTTTGTTTGTTCGAAGAGTCCACTTTTGGTCCCACGAGTATCTAGGGAAATAGAAGGTCCACTACAGCAGAGCCCCGTGTCTGAGATGCCACTCTGTATCTCAGAAGCACCGTTCGTGACACTGTTCCCCAGTGTCATTCAGTCCGAGCAAGGTGTTACCATTCCCTGAGCGATGGGTTCGCCGCTCTCCCTATGCTCCTCATTTTCTTGTACTTACACGGTGTTCTATGGAACTTTTCTACCGTGTAACATCAGAATTAAATGTAAATCATTGATACTATATCTACAGATCAAAATGTAATTATTCTGTCATTTCCAGGAATGGTTTTATGACGACATGACCATGGAAGAACTGGACCAACTCGAGGAGCCCGAACCTGACTCGGACGAGGACTACATGGACGAGAGCTATGCGGCGAGGCGCAAGCGCGGCGCGGGGGCCGCTGACACACCCGCTCGGGGCACCCCACCCGCTAAGGCTGGTCGCCGCAGCAAGGCGCCCCCCGAGACCCCTGAGACGCCGGCCGCCACACCCAAGGGCCGGGGGCGCGGCGGGGGAAGGGGACGCAAGAAGGCCGTGCAGCAGAGCCTTCCATATGAGGTGGCTGGGGATGCGGATAAGCCTTATGGATGCGATTGTATGTTTGATGCCAGTTTTTTCTTCTTTTTAACCAGATTTTGCAGTTTGCATTGGTATAAAAATATAATAATAATCTTGTTAATTTAAGAATCTTTTTTATTTATGTCTGTTAGAATTTTAATAAAAAATAATCGGATTTTAAGTTTATTTCCAAAAATTTTTTAGTAATTAGTATTTATATTTGGCCAGATGTTTTTGTTCTGGCAAAAACCACCAACTTACCACAAAGTACTTTTTGTCTGTCAGGTACTAGTTTCAAATTGACTGCTTCACTTTCTTTCCAATCCACTACGTCTGCTGTTGGAAAAATAATATTCTACTTGAACTGTCAAACGAAAGCGAAAAACATACAATAAATGCTATGTGATGTTTATAGAAGTCATAGATCTGCAAAACGCCTACAGTTAATGACAATTAAGTTTAGTTAAAATTTTCTTCCAGAAATGACAATAATATATTTTTAAAATAATAAAAAATTTGAATTTAACACGACATAGTATTTTCTGTCAGTATAGAGCGTAAATAACTTCATAATATTGCATTATTAAGTTAAATTTCCGACTTAACATTTTTGCCTTTATGCCCATGTTATAAGGACACGATATGTTTACAGTGTGTGGTGCCCGCTACAAGACCCGCCCCGGCCTGACCTACCACTACACGCATTCCCACAAGGAGGGTGGAGGTGGTGGTGGCTCAGACGGGGACTCGCGGGACTCACCGGCGCGCTCCACCCAGCCGCCCGTTGTACCCCCCCTCGTTGCCCCCCCCGCTGCGGGGCCCATTGTTCCGCCCGACCAGCCTACCACCGAGTACCAGGACAGCTATGTCACATTCATCACGGGGAATAGTAAGTCATTATTATTATTAATACATCAACAACAACACAACATTATTTAAACAACTATATACTTAAACAATACTTCTTTACATTCATAAATACTAAACACAAGGAATAATGGTATAATTTTACATACAACTACCATTTTTAATATGCATTTTTTTTTTTAAAACAATCTTTTGTTTCAACTTAATGACGATGATAAACGACTATTGAAAATAGTGATATTTAATATTATTTTCGTAAATATTAATACATGCGTAATTTCCTTTATATTTGTGGAAGCTAATCGATGTGAGGTTTGGTAGGTAGGTACTGCCAACCTAAAAAATCTCTTAAACAAAGGGCTATAAACGCAGGGTCCCCCTAGTTCGAAATTAGGTACGAAACCAGGGGCTATAAACACAGGATCCCCCTAGTTCGAAATTAGGTACGAAAATGTAAAAATAATTAATAATGGATTGTAAAAATATCAAAAAAATCTCCTAATCACTCTCAAGTTATGTAAATTAAATAAAAAAAACCTGGTGATATAAATACACTTACATATTATTATAATGAAATATCCATGGGTTTTTATAATTCATTTGAAAATAAACTGGATTTTTAAAATCAGTGTGAATTTAAAAAAAAAAGAAGAATATATAAACTGGACATTCTTATATAGTGAAGTCACAAGCTAATTTATAAATTAATAAATATTTTACCATTAAGAATCTATTTTTCTAATATTTTTTTTAGTAATGTTTTCGTAAACTTAGAGATAATTTTTAAAAATCCACAAGTTATTATAAAATGCATGCAAGTGGCCTATTTTTGGAGAGAATTTTTAGATGAGAACTTTTAGATGAAAATTTTTAGATGAGAATCGTTAGATGAGAATTACTCACTTTTGTGTTTTAGTCTCTCCACAACACGGGTCTCTTTTAAACCCTGGTTCACTCCTTTCTCTCCTTTGCATAGCATCCCTTCATTATTGTATTTTTTCCTGTTGGGATTATTTTATAATCAATTTTTAATTTCAGAATTTTAAGAATATCATATTTAATATTTTTAGAGTTTTACATTATTGTATGAATTTTTCTCTTCTGTTGGGTGTGTACAAATATATTTATTTTCAGCAGGCGCAGTAGCGGGACGTTCCTCACCTCCCGTGCCAGGTTCCGCAGCCCCTGCCATCCCAGCGTCGTCATCAGCGGCGCCCCCTTCTCCACCAGCAGGGGCCGGGCCCCCCGCCTCCCCGGGCGGCACCCCCGCAGCCCCCGCAGTCCCCGCCTCCCACTCCCCCTACTGCGACTTCTGCCTCGGAGATCACACCAACAACAAGAAGTCGGGCATCCCCGAAGAGCTGGTTTCCTGTTCTGACTGCGGAAGATCAGGTAACAGAACCTCCACCAGTTACAACGCCGAGGATTTTGATCGCTTTGTCAGCAAGAGCATCATGGCAGGCTGGCCGGTTACTTCCGATGACGAAACAGGTTCAGTTGTCACGGCAGAACCCCCGATAGCAATCGCTTCGATTGAGCCGAGTCACGCTACGTTTTCGAATGGACCAATTACCAACGGGCCTGTTGTCGGTATCAACGGGCCCCTCGCCGTTACCAATGGGCCGATTCTCGCTACGAACGAGCCCGCTGTAGATATAGTCAAGCCCACTGCCGCCAAAACAAAGCAGAAACCAAAACCTGAGCCGAAACGGTCTCCCAGAGAACGCCGCTCCGGTAGAAAGCGTAAAGAGTAACACAAGTTACTTAATATAATTTTATCATACTCGAGTTACCTTGGATTCACATAGCTCCAACTCCCATCAGCAACGCTTGTACCGAACTTACACTCTGGCTGAGGGTAGACCTGGGATGCTTGCATTTGGGATTGGCTTTTTATAAGCATTTCTCCTCCTACATTCTATGCCACTACATATTCATTCTAGTATGTAACATTACGTGGCCAACACTAGGTCAATGCGTGGGCAATATCAGGTCAGCACGTGGTCAACCTTTGGTCAACATAAAGCCAATTAAAGCCCGCTTAGGTCTTGACACGTTATGTTAGCTCTCCACGAGCCAAAGGGGAAGCCAAAGAAATAAGATTAGGACAATGTTAGGCCAACATTGGGCCATCTGCCAACGTTTGGGGGGGGGGAATTGCATTAACTTATTGATTAATTATAATGGAATAATTTGTTTTCCATAGTCTAGTTATATTTTTAACCATACCTAAGAAATTAGGTAGTTTGTTTGAATAGGTTAAGTTTTTAAACTGAACGAAATAATGATTTTTTTTTTTATTAAAAAATATTTTACGGTTTCTATGAAATTTCGAATGTAGTCGTAACTAATTAATGAAATTACAATTTTGAAACTATTCTATGCAGTGGAATGTGGGTTTAAAAAATGTAGCCAAATATGATTAGAATTAAATTTATCTTTTATAGGGTCTATTTACAAAGAAACCTAATTTAAAAATTGATCATAATAAATAGTTTTTTTTGGCAATTATTTTGTGGGACCAAGTTCTAAAATACAACACTCTTTTTGAATAAAAGAGTTCTTACTAAAAAATTACCAAATGGATAGTACTAATAGTGTGATGAAATATTGTTATATTATCAAACATTTTATATTGCAGTAATCCCTCATTATTCGTTGAAGTTAGGTTCCCAACATAGATGATAGAAACAAAGGGAGATATGGCATGGAAGCGTGCTGATTGTGCAAGGACTGTCAAAGCAGCTATGCAAAGAAAGTTGTGCATTGGGTGTGTAGGTAGAAACAAAGGCGGGGCGCTGCTGTGGGCCGATGTGATTTACAGTAGTATGGGTGATCAATGTTTTATAATGGCACATCTCCTTGTTTCTTTTATCCATTAAAGGTATGGCATGAAAGCGAGACAACTGCAGGTATATACGGAGTTTGCGTGACTGTCCAGTTTCTCTTCGTTATATGAGATGTACATTGTGTTAGTTACAGTATTTTTTGACTGTTATTCCGCCATCCCATTGTCACAATACACCTGTAATGTAAAGGACCATTATTTAAAAGGCACAAAACTTCACTAACCCTTCTCTTACAGTTCTCTGTATTCAGTACACATATTGACAATTTGTTGCATATAAATGAATACATAGCTTTCATTTATTACTTATGTAAATCATTTTATTCATAATACATATGGACACACGGACATAAGTCAAATATTATGTATTAATGCTGAAAATGAGAAAAAAATATTGGCCAACCCTAAAAAGCAAGATCGTCCATTTCAGCTAGCAGACCCTGAAACCCTGTACCCCTCTCGCTCACTACTGCATAACTTGGCAAGTTATCAACGCATGCATTCATATGCATATATCAAAGAATTTATGCCCAATTTCGGTTGCGTTCGATAGATATTTTGATGTTTGAATTATTTTATACGGTAACACGTTGAGGAACACCCAAAATATGAACTCCCTGTCTTTAGTGTATTTACAGAGATATTGAAATAATTATAGATATGTCAAATCACTGGTAAGGAAAGGGGTGAATTACTATCGAGAATAATGAGGAATTACTGAATTTTTAAGGTATCATATCAGCTTTGTATCAGGCTCTCTCAATGCATTTCATTTCCACATCAAAGTTAATTTAAATGTCGAGTCCATAATATAAATATTTTACGGGAAGCCAAATTTTAACACACTGTCTTTTAACGAGTCGCGCAAGAGTTTGCACTGCCCCGAGGCTAAATTAGGGAATTGGTACTGAAGTAATTATATAATGCTGCCAAAGAAATTAGAATTCTAGGGCGTCGGCCAATTAGACTGGTCTCTATAGACATTATACCCAAAACCCACAATGAAAAACATATTATATTATTCAAACTATTTATATATAATGTTAATAATTATTGTTATAGATCGATTCTTTAATAGTTTTATCCTTTGATTTTTAGATTAATGATTATTGATAATAATTGTTGGTTTGTGTAATTTTTCCGAGGCGTCAGATATGGAATAGTGGACTGGTGGTCTAGTACAAAAAGATTAATTAATTGTTAAATTGAAATTTTATTAAATATGACTTACGTCAATTATATATCCCGTTTACTGCTAAGAATCTTGTATGGAGAATAAAATTGTACTATAAATTATGATCTTTTGACATGCTTGCGTCACAAAACATTTGTTACCATGAGGGGTCACTGAGATACCCCATCCGTTTTATGCCCGTGACAGACCACGCTGTAAGATCGCTATATTTTCGTGGCTTGGCCTATGTCAGCAATTTAAAAAATGTATTCTTGAATTTTTAATTACTTATTGAAATGATTTTGTAAATATCTTTAACTTACGATACAAAAAAACTAATGCATTACCTGACACAAAGTGCCTTACATCAATGAAGGAATGTATATATATATATATATAGACGTTATGCATTCATATTGTAATTAATGTAATTACATATTTATTCTATTTTTCAATTAAATTTGTCAAAAGATTAATCTTCTTTAATAAGTGGAAGGAAAAACATATCATACTAAAGTTCTTCCCATCTGAAATTAATATCTAAATGGTATACACATTACATTTTGTAATTTTGTATACAAATCGTATATACATTACATTTTGTATACACATTACATTGTGTATACAAATCGTAAAATATATATGTACAAATTGTGTACATATTACATATTGAATACAAATTGTTTACACCTTACATTTTGTCGTTCCTTTTACATTTAATTTGTTTGTTTTTCAAATTATCCACTTTTTTTATTTTCATTTTTAAATAAATTCAATAATGTTATAATTAAGTTCTGGCCAAGGTTCAAGGCCATTTTCAAACTGTCTTTAGGCCACTTTGAGACAACTCATTAATACGACTCTATTTATCCCCGATGTCTAAAATGATTTATTACCAGCTAAACCGATTTACTGAGAAATTATTTGTGACAATTAATTCTCTATTTTGTGGGGTACTTTCAAATCTTTTTACCCCACATTCATAATTTTCCTCTTTTTTATAATAGAGTATATAGATGGATTTGGGGAACTGAACAGAAAATCCCTAGAAATGATAGGCCAGTGAATTGATTAACTTTTCAAGAAAGAACTGAAGTAATGGACCATTGAACTTACTTACTGGCACACCACATGTCCGCAACACTTTTTGACGGCCGGCGTGGTCTAGTGGTATACGCTTTTGACTACAGATCCGAAGGTCGCGGGTTCGAACCCGGCGTGCGCAAATAAATTTTATTTGATTAATTTGTGTTATTTCACAATTAATTAATTTAAAATAATATATAGTATATTTGCGGCACGTTCCAGAGTGGAAGATACTCTCAGTATCGCCCTGGTGTAAGACCACCATTCAGAATTGAAACGTTGCTTGAAATGGCTTTAGCCGTGTTTGGTGACCAGATCTGAATAGCCAGGTACTTCCCCACCTTCCTCTTCCCCATCTCCCTCCCCTCCCCAATACCCTCAGCCTCACAACATACCCCAATTGGGGATGCCATAGTCTCACTGGCTCCAGACGGGAGCAGTCGGGACTCTTGTGCGGTATTACTGTAAAAAAAAAAAAAACTTTTCTATCGGTTTATCTTTTCAGTGGTTTAGTGCTACAGGAACTGGTTCTTTGCCATTGGCGGTAAATAATAATGTGCGGTTATAAAAAACAGAAGACATCGAAAATTAAAATACATTATCTAATTCCTTGCATAATTATTCTTAGCAGTATTCCGGGTAGTTGTATTTTTATTTATATCCAATTGGAAAATTAGTAAAAATTTTTCAGAACTGAATATCATAAACTGGACGCATCATTTCCACCATTCTAATTCTCCTCTCTCTAAATAAATTATTCTGAAACTGTGGGTCGCGATCATTTCTGGCAATAAGCTTGCTCTAAAGAGGACTATGTTGATGTTTACATTGGACTTCCAACTTAGATCAGAATCTGAAAACTTAATCTTTGACCAATAAATTATTGACGAGTTTTAATACAACATATTATGCTATTTTTTTGATATTTTGAGTCAGGGCTCACAAATTATTATTCTAATAAGAGTTCTTGAACAAAAATGTTTTTCTAACCTGGGTAGTGCAATATATACTAATCTGGTTCATGTTACTAAAGCAGCTTATCTGGATTACCTTAATCTGTACCAAGTGTCAAAAACACTCCAAGTCTGAACTATCAAGACCTGAGCATTTTGACAGTAACATTCCTCCAACATTGCTGTAATCTAACTAAGCCAGTTTTGTCAATCTGGTTCATGTGACAAACCAATTGCCTTAATCTGGATCATGTGACAAACACACTAAACCTAATCTGGTTCATGTAACAAAGCCATTGCCTCAATCTGGATCATGTGATCAAAACACTAGACCAAATCTGTTTCATGTGTCAAAGCCATTGCCTTAATCTGGATCATGTGACAAACACACTAGATCATACCTGGTTCATGTGACAAAGCCATTGCCTTAATCTGGATCATGTGACCAAAACACTAGACCAAATCTGCTTCATGTGTCAAAGCCATTGCCTTAATCTGGATCATGTGACAAACACACTAGATCATACCTGGTTCATGTGACAAAGCCATTGCCTTAATTTGGATCATGTGACCAAAGCACTAAACCAAATCTGGTTCATGTGACAAAACCATTGCCTTAATCGAGATCGTGTGACAAATGCTAAGTCAAATTTCGATTGTGTGACAATTGCATTAATCTGGATCAAATGACCAAAACATTGCCTTAATGTGGATTATGTTTCAAAAAATCTATCCAAATTTGGGTAACACGACAATAACATAGCTCTAATCGGGATCGGTCCTCACAAAGCAGCCTTTGCCAGAATCTGGACCGCGACCCAAATCTTTTCAGAATCTACTCTATTGTTAAACATCAAATTCCTGTGTGCGTGTGTGTGCAGGCTAGAATTTTTGCCATTGTTATAAATTGAAAAATATAAAATTATATGATTTTGTTACACCTTTGTTAATGAAGATTACCAAAAAGAAAATAATTATTTGATATCTAGTCTGGATGCCTGACTGTGTGTTTGTGAACGAGGGACAAGTTCCTCAGAACGTAGAAAAGTCATACACCTTATTGAAGCATCAACAAACTACACCGACGTAATATTTTAATTCAATGTATATACTCTGTTCACGTTTTCAAAAATTAATTGTTCATGTTAATTGCGTATTTTATTTTATAAAGTGGATCTTTTAAAAAAAGAATTAATTTTTGGTTTAAATTTATTGTTACCCAATCTAAGTAACAAACTATTAACTAATCTAGGTAACGAATTTCTAGCTAATCTAGATGACAAATTGCTCGCTAATCTATGTTGCATTTTATAGCTCACAACGTTATGTGAAAGGTTATAAGGTCATCTCACAAGAGGTAATATCGCTCGCCGATCTATGTAACTAATTGCTCGCCGATCTAGGTGACAATAATAACTCACCACATTTGTCAACAGATTATTATAACCCATCACAAGGTGAGATTGCTTGCCAGTCTAGGTTTTGTATTCATATCATTGTGTGGTAAGAAATGATGTATTGTAGTTACCATAAAATAAGACTGTTAATATTATGTATTAGAGAAGTGTTTTTAATGCTGCCTTTTGACATATTACAATATTTCATATATGTACATAGTTTTTGATGCTTCAATTTTGGTTCAACAATTTTTTCAGTATATTTCAATCACTTTGAAAAGTTTAGGTTTATGATTACACCCATTTACGCCTTTATGTCACTTCTTTAATCTTTGTCTTTTTAATAAAGAAGGTGTAGTATTCTTACAGGAGAATAGTTTATTGTCAGCTGATGAACATTCTTCAAATGCCCTCAAAATGAAAATATATTATAGTTTCTGCATTTATTTATTTTGTCATTAGAGTGATACTCTCATAGAAGATTTTCCAAGAACAGGAAAAAAACAACTCTTATTTGTTGGATAAATTGGGCCATTTTTCAAATTCAGTCTTCAAGAGGGACCGAAAAAACAGTTTCACTGTATTATTTTTGTCAGAAACCAATTTTTAATAACCGTAAACCGAACCTAAACTTTTCAAATTATAAGTGTTGTTTGCTGAGAGCTTCGTTGTAACCTCTCTTTCTTTTACATGCGTCATTGATGGAAAATAAGGAGAGGTTACAACGGAGCTCTCAACGTAAGTTTAAGTACTGTTTTATCTTAATTGAGGAGCTGAATGCAATAACAATTTATCATTAAAATTGTAGTTTTGAGTAAAACACGTTCAAAGTGTTTTGAAAAATGCCTAGTTTGAAACTATGTAGTGTTCAAACTCCGTCTGTTAAACCCACACAAGTAATATTCAAACAACAGATAAAGGATGGATTGGAGAAACCAAAAAGGCATTGTGAGCAAAAACAGCTTGTGCACTTTTAATTTGTTATTGTATCCAGCTTCTCAATTTATCATTGCTTCTAGACATTTGTACGTTTTTTGGGAAAGTCCTTTATTCTCCTAGTTAATTCCTAGGAAGCCTTTCTACTGTGTTCAAGTTGATCAAAGTTACATATTATTATGAATTAAATGTAATTATTATTAGACTAGTGAGCTTGGCTCCGGTGCCATTGCCATACAGCTAGCTGAAACATATTAATTACCAGTTATTAAATAATACTGTTAATCCCTTGTCGTGAGACTGCTAGTCAGAGCAGCATTCCATTAGAAGTACTTCTTAGGTAGGGTAGGGGACCACCGTTGATCTGAAATACGCAAGTTCTCCTACATTATGTACAGCACACTTGTGAACTCATGCAAACATAACTCCGTCTTCATTTCTGGCTAATTTACTACACACTTGAACCAACAGATTTATGCCATATCTTTGTAATATTGGGAGATTTTATTGTATTCTACTTAAGCTAACATTATTTTGTTCCTATTTTACTTGAGAAATGCGACTTGTTCCCTTCTGCCATAAAGTAAAGGGATAGACATGTGACACATTTCCCACTCCAGCACCATACATTATGGGAGTTATCTGGCTTTACCCCTTTGGCTCCTGCCATTGAAACTTTAGGAGACATTGCCAAAAAACCAGTGACAACCGTGGAGGTCCAGCATGGACGATCAATAAAACCCTATGTCAATACGATATTGACAAAATCCATCATCTATATAGTCAGTGCGATATTTGCGAGCACGGTCAGAATATGATTCCAACAGTTGGTAGACAAAAGCTGCTGCTTTTAGTGTGGCCTCCAAGGATCCATCGGATAAGGTGTGAATATGCACAACTTTTTGGATAGTGTTGTTCATTATGCAAAATAACTGGCTTATTAATGATTGGTGGTGAACAAACTAACTCCCTTTTTATTGTCAAAAAGTACATGCTAACTGCAAACGTACATTAAAGTTATAATTTTAATTGGAACATTGTCAATTTATTAGTATTTTTAACTTTTACATAGCCGTCTGACTTTTAAGAATGTCAATTAAACCACAGACGCGCCAGTGTTGCCAGCGTATGTCAATATCGGTCTGTGTATCAACAGCGCTTGTTATCAACATGCTCTGGAAATGGGTATTGTAAAGTTACCGAGTTCACGGCTACTGGCTACTGTCAAAGCACTATGATGCACTATGCACCGTGGCCTGAGCACTCGGGGAGATATGCAGACCGTCTGCTTATCAATAGTACTAATGTTCGTACGAAGGCCGCCTTGCGTATTTCATTTGAATGTGTCCGGGATCAGGGTTCCATGTATATCTCGAGTTGCCTTTATGTTTGTAATTGGGGAATGTTTTAGATTTTGGAAGTGCAATGGATGGAATGGAGTTATAAATAAATATAAATAATTAATTAATAACTATAATACATTTTTAGAATTGTTGCTTTGTTTTTTTTCGTTTGACATTTTTATTAAATAATAATATTTTATCGTTTTGATCGAAGTTGATATAATATATTGTCGATCGTTGTCGATTGTATGAACAATGATTGGATTGTTAGATTTTATACCCACTATATTTAATCGTAATTCGGAAAGAGAGTAAAAAAAATAAAAACTATTTTCTATTCTCAAAAATATTGTTTTTTTTTTCATTGTCTCTTTTATTTGAAAAAAATTATCCTCCGCCCGTTTTTGTGCTGAAGAATAGTGAATATGCACTTCCACTAAGCATTTCCCGTACAGATTCATCTCAAAACCTATCATCTAATAGCCTGTGATCTAGTTCGCGACCTTTCGGTACAGTGTTTCCCAAAAATGTACAAACACCAACAAGACTGAAAAAAATCCTTAATAAACGATTTTTTTTAAACTTACCGATGTTTTTGTATAATTTTTGCGGCAATTCGTACAATCGGCTGCTAAAGTATACAAACCCCCGGCAAGGTTGGAAAAGATTCTAATTTTGGGTCTTTTTGTACCTTGTGTGGTGGTTTTGTATGGCTTAGCGGTTGCATGTACAATCGTACCACGTACTTTCACTATTGTTCGGCACAAATATTGTTTCCCCCGTCCCGCTCAAACCCAATCGCGCTCATCAGCCACGTTTGTACCCTCCGGCCGCAGCCAGTATGATAAAACTCCGGTAAGCAATATTTGTGCCTTACAATACTTATTGGGATATTTAGCACTGCAAATACAATTAGCTCTCACTTCATTAATTAAGTAATAGTATTTCGGATGGTTATATGTTATAAGCCCTGTACTGTAACTGTAACTACAACTGCACATTTCAATACGTTTTCTGATTTCTTCTTGATATTCTGAGATGTTTTAATGACATTTTGAGGTGTTGGCAGTATTCCTTCGATGCTTAGCGAAGCTCACTTGATTCCTGCCTCCGATGATAGTCTGCGTCATTAAAACAACCTATTTCTGACAGTGATACGTAAAAATACATCAAAACTTTGAGGTTATATCTCAGAACATTAGGAAACATCATGAAACATTGAAAAATGCTTCCCGACATTGAGAGTACACAAACAAAACATTGCTAAAAAGACAAGGCTGCACTTCAGCATTTATTTTTAGTCAAAACTTATTATTTTAGAATGTTTAAACCTACACTTGGTTTAAAATGTTAGAATAGACTTCTAAACACAAAGACTTGGCTAAATATAAATTTGACTAATCCACGGCTTTAGGATAACATAAGTATCTTGAAACACTAATGTGTTGTACTGAATGAGTCGATATTATCTCAATAATTTGTATACATAACTCTCCGAACAACTTTTACTTAATGTAATAAAACCATCCGTTTTAAATGAATGAAATATGAATTATTTCTGACGTGTGCGTCCGCCGAACTAATATTTCCTTGTGTGTGTCCCCAGGTCATCCTACGTGCCTGCAGTTCACAGATAACATGATTGTGTCGGTGCGTCAATACCGCTGGCAGTGCATCGAGTGCAAATGCTGCTCGGTCTGCGGAACCAGTGACAATGACGTAACTATAATTTTGTTTATTATGTCTTTTTCCTCGTAGTACTAGTGTCTCACTCTTAGGTAATAGAAGAAAATGGAGATATGGCATGGAAGGCATGCCGACTGTTACCGAGCCACCACCAAACTGCACGGGCCACCAAAGCTGCCATGCAATGAAAGCCATATGTTTAGTGTGTTGTGCGAGCGGTTTCATACTTATAATGGTTCATATCCCTTGTTTCTATTATCTATAGTCTCATTAGTATACACAAATTGCATGTGTCGTACTGCTGAGTTTGTTGCCTGAAAAAACCTATTAAACCTGAAGTGGGTTGTCACTGCGGTTCCGGTTATCAGAGACCAACGTGGAACCTGTTCTTTATCCTGTTAATTTTGGATCTGGTTCTTCAAAAATAAAAATAAAGCGGGTTGTTGCTAAATAATATCTGAGAAAAAATTCTCATAATGGCTGGGGGTGGGGCATATTTTGCCACTTTTATGCAATTTTTTCACATTAATTGTATTCCAAAAGGAACCAGTTCGAAAAATGTAATAAAAAAACAATGGTTCAAGTGATGGCAAAGGAACCGATTCCTTGAAACCAGGACAGAAATATCGACCATGTCTAATTGATATGTAAAAGATAAAATTACACATTTTAGATAAAATAAGACAGCAGTTTGTTGTTTTAAAACATCAAGTATAGTCAGTTCGAATCTGTCTCTGTACATTTAAAAGCATTAAATAGTTTTGATGTTGCCATATCATTATTATGAATTATAAAATGGAGAGTCCCGAATTTGGTTTAAATGTTTCCACGATGCGCACCAGGCACACTACGCTTCTTCATGTAGAAGCCATAATTACGCGCGGGATCACACTATGCCCACTATGAAAAATTACTACACTTTTTTCATGATTCTTTGCTGACATAAAACTAATTTATCAAGTTTTTTTTAGCATGGTATGAATTAATTTAAAACTACTTTTAATTAAACTTTTATTAACCTCTTGTTTGCCAGCGTATCTTCAAGGATACTAAAAAACAAATCATTTCTCTAAATATAACCCATTCCGGGGAAACTACTTATGCTAGTAGATTATGTACTATTTTTATAAATATATAAACTCATCTAGTAGGACGGTCAAAATTACATAAACATGATTTTGCAAATTATTACGAAAACATAATCAGCTGGCACAAGCAAAAATTTATCATTAGTAATCAAGAAATTAATAAAATTTAAAGTTAATGAAACAAATTCATGAGCGTATATGTAATTCTCCACACACTTTCTTCCTTTTTATTATTACATACATATTACTCATTTTATGTAATTTTTTTATTTATTTCTTATTGGATACAATTACTTTCAATATTTTAAAATGGCCTCACTGGGTGCTTTACCCGTTCTGAGACCCCCATTTTACAATAAGTTAAGATTAATTACTCTTCCCATCCCAGATGAGATATTGCATGGACATACGTAATAGGTGCTTTAACTATGTCAAATTTAATATACCAACTTATCACTAATAAAATGTACTGTGTGTGTCTAAATAAATTAATATCTTAAATGTATCTGATTCCCTTTTATTTTAACAGGACCAGCTGCTGTTCTGCGATGACTGTGACCGCGGTTACCACATGTACTGTCTGGCACCCCCGTTGCACGCTCCCCCCGAGGGCTCCTGGTCCTGCAGCCTCTGCATCACCGAGTTCCATCAGCCGCGTTAGGCTAGCCACCTGCTACAGCCCTATCAGCAAACCAACATTTCATCACAAACAAACAGACCCACACAAACTTACACACACTCAAACACACACACACCCACACACACCCACACACACTTACCCACACCCACACACACTTACCCACACCCACACACACACAATCAACAACGCAACCATCACGGGCTGATACCAGATGAGATATCATTATGCCTTGTTGCGCTACCCCCTTCTTTAGTCAATGTTTCGGAGAGCGTTACAGTGTCCATCATCAGGGAAGATTACAGGTCACATTATGTCTATTGGCCACATTAGGTCAGCTGGCCACATTAGGTCAGCTGGCCTCATTAGGTCAACTAGCCACATTATGTCAACTGACGACATGAGGTCAACTGACCACATTAGGTCACCTGGCCACATTAGGTCAACTGGCCACATAAGGTCAACCGACCACATAAGGTCAACCGGCCACATGAAGGTAGGCCTTTCAAGAAGAGATGCTTTGAGGAAGAAATCTGCCACCTGCAACTATTGTATTACGTATCGTCGTCCTGCCCTGATGATGGTCACTGTAATGCTGGCCGAAACGTTGGCTAAAGAAGGTGGTAGCGCAACATGGCATAACACTGCAAAAGTAAATCACAAAGATACTAGATGTGTTTAAATGAAAAGTTAACAAGCAATCCACCCAATCAGTTAGTTTCAGAGTGATCCGTAATAATCAGACATTTTAGTAGTTGAGTGAACAAATGCTCTGCTAGCTAAGTCCACCATCATTGCACAAGCAACATTTTCCACTTGTAATGACGGAATTTGGAAATGTTTGTCTTTCATGACATCATTCATTAAATGCAGTCAACTTTTAGTTAATTTGAATATTCCGATAATTTGATTTGGAGCATTTTCATAGAATCACCTGATTCTTATAATAATAGATAAACATGAAATAGTGACTTAGGGTGGGCCATTTGTCACCGTCACATTTGTCACCGCCATATTTGTCACCGCCACATTTGACACTGTCACATATGTCACCGTCACATTTGTCACCGTCACATTTGTCACCGTCACATTTGTCACCGTCACATTTGTCACCGTCACATTTGTCACCGTCACAGTTTCAATCAGCGGCCATTTTGAATTTTTTACATTTGGCAGTCCCCGTTAAACGCAGATTCCCGACCCGTTTCGGCTTTTGATAAAATTGTGACTAACTATCAAGCATAATTTGATCAATAGCTGAATTAGGCCAAGAATCGTTGTTTAACAGGGAATCGGAGATGGTCATTTAATGCGATACGAATCGAAACATCTCAACCTAAAGTAATAAAAATATAAATCAATTATTATTGAATTACTATGTAATTACCTCATTGTGAATACAGTGAACAATAGTTATGAAGATAAAATTTAGTTTGTATGCACTATTTTTCCTATCATAACCAAGTCTGACTGAATGTGCTGTATTGATCTACATATAATGTTTCAGGAGTGATTGGATGGATAGTTATAAAAGATAAAAGTTAACGCATAAGCTCAGTACTGTCTGTCATTAGTTATTCACGCTTAGTGAAAAAAAATATGGTTGATAAAGATGAAAAATTTGCAGTTTATTAAATTTATGTGGTAGAATATCTAATTTTTGGATCAATTTTAGAAAAAGGGTTATGAAAGACCAGTGAATTGATGTCTTTTACTGTTGATTTCTGCAAAAAAATGTTAATTTTAATCAGGTATATTCAGTAGGTAATGTTATGAAATTTAATCACATTAGTTTTTATATTATTGTATTATCGACGTAAGAATGATGGTAGTTTCTTCTTGAGAGGCTCCGAGAATAATGTTGTTTACGTTAGGCTAATGTTGTGGGCCAATTTGGCCTTTGCTGGCTCATATTAGACATATGGGCTGTGCGAACGTTACCTGTCAAAATATAAACATAGCTAAACTGCCTAAACGAGTAACTGGAATCCAATGAAAAAATAATTGGCAAAGCCAGTATATCCAAAAGGCTTAAGTCTGGATTAATTTTCAACTATTCTCTAACTCACAATGGCCATAGGTCTACCAATCAAATTAGGTCTTCGGGCCACGTTTAATCTATTAACCATATTATGCCTAGTGTTAGGCCTACTATCAAAATTAGGTCTTTAAACCACATTTGGCATTCTAACCACATTATGTCATTAGCTACATTAGTTGGACTGGTCACTCACTATCTATGCTAGCTACGTTATGTCTACTAGCCACACTTTGTCATTTGACCAAATTAGGATAACTGGCCACTCCAGGTCAACTGGCCTCATTAGATCAACGGACCACATTATGTGAACTTTTCTACTTTATGCCAACTGGCATAATTGGGTCAATTTGGCCTTCTAGCCACATTAGGTTAACTGGCCACATTAGGTCAACTGGCCATATTGTGTCATTTGACCATATTGTGTCATTTGAACATATAAGAATAACTGGCCACACCAGGTCAACTGGCCTCATTAGGTCAACTGGCCATATTGTGTCATTTGACCATATTAGGACAAATGGCCACACCAGGTCAACTGGCCTAATTAGGTCAATTGGCTACATTATGTCAAATGACCACATTAGGTCAACTAACCACATTAGGTCAACCGGCCATATTGTGTCATTTGACCATATTAGAATAACAGGCCACACCAGGTCAACTGTCCTCATTAGATCAACTGACCACATTAGGTCAACTGGCCACATGAATGTAGACCTTTTAAGAAGAGATGCCCTGAGGAAGAAACCTGCCACCCGCAGCTATTGAATACATCAGTGGTGGTATATTATACTCATTTAGACATAAAATGTCCCATTATTTTGGATACATGTATATTTTGTGTTTAGGTTTAAGAAATAATTATGATATATACATTAACTATTATTGTTTTAATGGAACGGAGAGGGTAACTTGTAAATTTAAAGCTCAGTGCTTGCCCAATAGCTTTATGTATGAAGTAACGCACTTTTCTTTTAAAATCTAATACATTTATTACTTATTGATATTTGGAATGCTCAGATGGGCCTATGAGGTTAAGTAATACTGAAAATGCATCAAATCGTATTTATACCATGAATTTTTATGTTTATATGCAGTCTGTCAACATAACCTAGAAATTAAATATAATGTAAAATTTTGATTCCTAATATTATAAGGCAAAACAGATTTTAGATAAAAAATTAAAATATTCAAATGTGAAGTTTTGTTTGACTTCTGAATCGAAAGTTGATTAGACAGAAAAAATGACTCAATTTTCTTTCATTTAAAAAAATAAATGTTTAAAGTTATCTCTTCTACATACTAATTTGACATTTACCTACATTAAAAAATAAACTTTTGTTTCAATTATCTCGCTAAAGCACTCCACGAAGCTGCTAGACTCGTCCGATTCCTACACATGAAGTTAACTCACGAGTCGTAGTCAGTGGCGGCTTGTACTCACAAAAATGGGTAGTACGCTAAAAATATATTGCCAATCTATCTAAAGTCCTTTAGCGGTGAAAGAAACTAACAATTGGCAATTTTGGAGCTTATACCGACCTGCTGGAATGATCGGTATGCGAACTGTAAACTAAAGTGGCGCCATCTCACCGAAGAGTTCAAGAGGCACTGGCGAGCGCCGTTCACGTTTCAGAGAAATTTCAATACTATGGTCGACATCTACGCTCTGCGCATATAGATAATTGATGTTCTCGGGTGATGTTTCTCGATGAGAGATATGGAATTCGCTTGCACCACGTGAGTTATGACACGTGATACAAAGAACGAAAATTCGAGCTGGTTGAATTTAACTCACTACTTTTATAGTATTACTTCTAGTACTCTTATTTGCTTTGATATACAATGATACTATAACTAACTTATGTAAATAGGAAACGCGAGCGCTGCTAGCAGCTCAATAGAATCAAGTGTGAAAAAATTTAATATATTTCCTTAGAATGTGATGTAGATTCATCTCCTTTTAAGAATTATGTACCACTAATTTCTGAACAGTGCTCTTTAAAACTTACACTAATTTTCCTTTCAGCTGTTTAAAACCATTTAAACAATTTCCAGTGCCCTCCATTTTTCACTAATATTTGGTGATAACTGGGTAATTAATATCTTCACGTAATTTTTACTCTTTTTGTATTTATAAATCAAAGTTTTGTACGTGCACTAACCATAAAATATCTAGAACCGTGATCTTTTGTGTGATCTAGAGTTCAGTTGACCATAAAATATATAGAACTTTGATCTTTTGTGTGATCTAGAGTTCAGACAGGCCGTCGATGATCTCGAAGTTTGGAATAATTTCATTTACTTCGGGTACACTGAAAATGCCCACAGCATATCTCTATCGGTTTATCTCTTCAGTGGTTTTGCGTCAACTATATCTGACTGAAATAAATAATGTTTTATAATCGTAGGTCCATATTCTGCATATCCAATGTCAAAGTTTCATCTCTACTACTTAAGCTTTTGATATAAACATTAAGGTTTCACTTTGTTTAGTATTGTATTTATAAAGTTAGCGTACGAAGGATGGGAGGGTAAAGGTTGTGAGAGGAGAGGGAGGATGACCCGTAGATTAATCCGGTCAAATTTTTGGTTTGCTAAATAAGTAATAAGATTTCAATAAATTTTCTTGGGAATTATTCAATAGTTTTATTATGTATTTAACGTGCATACATACAGTTCCAAGACGTAACAGAATATTGAAGAAAAATAATAAACAAGCAACAAATCTAACCTATTCTTTTATCATGTTCTGTTTCGCCACTGTTCTGTTTTATTAGAATGTCAGAAGACTGACTTTCGCATAAAATACTTGCGGTAATTCCAGAGAGAAGCCTGGAGTTGTCCAATGGACCGCTCCTGGCAAAGATGAGGAAAGCAATTCGGAGGCTGTGTGAGGAGAGGCCGGGCTGATGAAGAAGCGCAGGAAAGGGACGCCTGGTGGCACCTTGCCGTTGCGCTGGGACTCCGACTCGAGTAGGACAAGGAGAAGATGATAAGGTACTTGCCAACCTTCCCCTTTCTCATCTCTATCACCTCCCCACTTCCCCCGGCCTCACAACATGTATGTATTAGGACGAAACATACAAGATTACCTTTTTTGTTGTGATTACCGCATACGAGTCCCAACTGTCTGGAGCCAGTGAGACTGGCACCCCCAGTTGAGGTATGTTGTGAAGCTGAAGAACTGGGGAGGGGAAGGAGACGGGAAAGTATCTGGCTATTCAGATCTGGTCACCAAACAGTTCAATCGAGGTTTCTGTTTGAATGGTGGTCTTATACCAGGGTGATCTTCAACTCTGGAACATGCCGCGTATATGCTATAATATATTATTTATAATTAATAAATTGTGAATTAACACAAAAATAAATAAAATTTACTTGGGCACGCAGGGCTTTTATCCCGCAACCTCCAAATTGTTAGTCGAGAGCCTTACTCGTCTACTGCGGAGGCTAATTGATAATCCAGAGGAAGATGAATGGCATGGCAAAGAAAGATGCTGTACTTGGTTTTTAGGTTGATATGACTGGTACAGAATCCAATTCTTAGTGCCTTTCAAAATGTTAGAATCGCTCAGGAAATTTTACTTGGTCTTAAGATCGGGGCATTTCACAGAAATTTAAATGTAACATTGTCATTAAATGGTCAGTCAATCAGTGCCATTTTGTTTTTTAATATTTTAAAGGTCTACGTGCCAATTGCAAGATTGACGAGCATAACAACAGGTCAGTTGTGCTTTTCTGCTAACCGCAATTTGATCAAGAGCTAAAACAGACCTAGAATCGGCATTCAACGGAGTCCTTTCAAATGTCAAAAAACAAAATGGCACTGATTGACCTGAAATTTGAATTTCTGTGAAATACCCTAATCTAAACGCTACCATTACAAGTAAAATCACTAAGGAAAAAGATATTTTTCCACCTTGTCTTGAATAAAAAAATGAGGAACAACACTTTATTGAATAATAAATTATTGGACAATTTTGCGAGAAGAAACGTCAAGAAAAACTATTCATTACACAGGTACTTGCTTAACTTAAATACTTTATTTTTGAGGCCCTTTATGCTGAAAATACTCCCATCTAGTGTAACTAAATAGCGGCAATTACATGTCCACTTCGGAGCGACGTGTGACGGTGCCGCTCGGGTCGTAAAGGAATTGAGTGAATGGTATATCTATGGAATCGACAAAAAACGAGTATATCAAAGACGCGAGAGATGTTGCACGATGTATTTTGCATGATCTCTGCACAAGGCAGATAAGCTATATAGCTTGTAGCTTAGAAAACTGTCAGTATTACAGATTTATGTTTTTGCATTTACCGACTTTACGCTGAACTTACCATCGTCAAATGAACTCACGGGCACTATTGTAAGGGTACTATTTTATTTAATATATTAAGGCGATGCACTACGTCGTGTAATATTTTAAATTGAGCCGCTATCAATAACAACCCTTACGTAGATGGCGATAAGGTTTAAATTCCCGCTTAACACCATCCGCCTGTTTTGATTTATGCAAGAAAAAAACATGGCCAAAAAGTGCCTTTTATTTTATTTTGTGGATGTTCAGATGTTTAATTTTTTTTCGATCTTTTTATAAATAACTTAATTTGACACATTATACAATAAAATCATAACCGAAAATGGGTTCGTAAGTAGGAGATTTTGAACTTTAAAGCAGTTTTCATAGGCCTTATACATTATTTTTTTCTGGGCTTATAAAAAGACTTATCTAAAAAATACTCGATTATTTCAAAGGCCAAGATGTATTCTACTCGCGGTATTTAATTAAAGCATCTGTAACATTTCTAGGCGACCAAATTTTCAAACCAAAAACATATGATTTTGCATTACTTCGTATGGTATTGCCTTAATATAAATTGTAATATGATAAGAGATTGAGGAGACGGCCGAATGGCATGTAATCTTGTAAACAATAACAAATAATTGTGAATCAAGTCAGCCACCAATTTTTTTATGTGAATACTGTACAAGAGTCCCAACTGCTCCCAACCGTCTGGAACCAATGAGACTATGGAATCCCTAATTGGGGTATCTTGTAAGACTGAAGGTAGTGGGGAGGGGAAGGAGATGGGGAAGAGGAAGGTGGTGGATTACCTGGCAATTCAGATTTGATCACCAAACATGGTTAAAGCCATTTCAAGCAACTTTTCAATTCTGAATGGTGGTCTTACACCAGGGTGACAGTATCTTCCACTCTAGAACGTGCTGCATGTATATTACATATTATTTCAAATTAATGTTTAAAATTAAACGTGGACAACGACATTGTGAAATTTTTTCGTGATATTAACAACGTGCCTAAATAATAAATTCTTTAGAATAAATTAAAATCATTTTTAACTAAAAAAATGTTATTGGTAAAAATGGTAATTGGTTACATGGTGTCGGGTAACCGACGTTTTGATCGTAATCAAATGATCGTAAGCAATAAGATTGTATGCAATTGTGTCTTGTATAAGGCTAGCAGATTTGTCAATAGGAACCAGTTGCTAAACCTATACAAATCTCAAGTGCGCACAACAATTGAATTTGGGAGCCACCTCTGGGCTGGAGCCCCACAATACTTGATACACATACTTGATTCTGCGCAAATGAAGGCGGTCCGTCTGTTCGACAATCCATTGTTAATAGACGGATCTGTAATGCACAGGCGCAATGTGGACATCCTGAGTCTGTTCTACAGATATTTTAATGGAGCCTGCTCTACGAAGCTAGCAACATTGATCCCCGGTGCACGGGTGTACATGCATGTAATTCGATGTACACAAGCGGAACATCCGTTCGCAATTGATGTTGGCTTCATGATAACGGGCCACTTCTTCGTCTCGTTTTTGTGTTAGATGTTGCATCGTGGAATATAGAACGTAGTATGTGGAACAACCTTCCGGCATCTGTCTTTCTTCCTTCATATAATCCAGGCCTCTTCGAGACCCGTATTAATAAATCCTTTACTACACCCCTTATCTTACCTCTTCAACCATGTGGCGACATAGCTCCGCTGCCTTCACACTGTACAGACAGGGGCGCTCTTGTGAGGTGTCACATAAAAAAATATTGCTTGTCAAAATATCGTAATTATCACTTGATCGTGACTGAGAGTGCATTTTACCTTAAATGATCGCTGAATTACCATTTGATAATTTTATTTGCATACAATCATTTGCTTATTATTTGTCTACATACATTTTGCTTACAATCATTAGAGAATTACGATCATTTGATTACGTCCATTTTGTATACAGTCGTTTTGTTTACATTAATTTTATCTACTTAAATCAGCCCTTGTATTTTTGTATTATGTATTATAGGTAATCAACTCATTTAAGTTCCTTGAAGACAGAAAAATGGTTCATTTAAACATTGTAAGTATAATTTTGCTACAAAGATGTAAAAACATAATAACACATGTCAAAACGACACATTACGTAAATGAAAATAAAGATTTACATAATAAATATTAATAACAAAGGTGTATGTCAACACACAATCTAGAAATTTAATAAAATGGAACTTTTTTTTTTCATTACTGCGGCAACACAGATTTTAGAACAAAACAAAACTTTAGGTTTTTTTTATTTTTTTATTCTTTATATTGGCTTTCACCCATTAAGAGTGATCTTGGCCATACAATACAACATTTTTCTTATTAATAAATACAACAAATTACAGGATAAAATTGATTACACAACATGACATAACATAACGTAACATAAATAAACCAAACATAACATAACATAACATAACATAACATAACATAACATAACATAACATAACATAACATAACATAACATAACATAACATAACATAACATGAACATAAACATATCATAACATAATATGAACATAACATATAATAAACATAACATGGGTGTAACATAAACATAACTTAACAAAAACAATACAGAGCTGGTAATAATATGTAATTACAAAATTATAAAAATAGGAACCTGTGCACAATAGTAGTGGGCCTTTTTTGTTATTTAAAAGAAGAGATTTTTCCAAAATTAGAAGCATTATTTTTTTTTAAACAGTACTATGAAATGAATATAAACAAATACAATAAAAGAATCAAGAAAAATATACAAATGCATAAAGAATAGTGTTTTAACTCGGTCAAAATATGCAGAGTTGGGATTAGTAAAAATACATGAAAATAAAGATGAAAATAGGAACCTGAACAAATGAATACAAATGAAAGTGAAAGAAATTTGGTTTATATTTATTATTATGGTCAGATATTAAGGCCATTTTTATAAATAAATTTTGCCAACAAATAGTAAATTTCAGTAGTGTTTAGACTAAGAAGGCAGGGTATACTGGTAGGCAATTTTATATCAAGTTTTAACAATTCATGCATGAAGTTTGGAAATTGGTCATTTATAGGACACTCAAAAAAATTATGGTCCAGAGTATCCTCTGACCCACAATCACAGTACGGCGAACTGACTAAGTGGAACCTGGCAAGATGGCTAAGACAACAAGTGTGACCCAGCCGCATTCGGGTTAAGGAAGAAATATATTTTTTAGGCATGGCAGTGTATTTGTGAAACCAGGGCTTAACAGGAATAGAAGGTTGGATTAATGAGTACTGGTGACCTTTTATCAGAGAAGATTTTTTCCATTCAGAAGACCATTGGAGTTGGTACTTAGTTTTTAGAATAGGGAAATGGTCTCTAACCGGAATAGGGATATCACTTAACGGACCATGGGGAGTGGCTTCCTTAGCAATATAATCAGCCATGTCATTCCCAGTAATACCGAGGTGTCCCGGTATCCAGGCTAGGACCACTGATGCATGAACCAGTGACATGGAATGCAGTAGGTTCCTGATCGAGCAGATTAGAGAGTCGCTACTGGAATTGAGTGGGGATGCGCTTATTTTTTGTAGTGAGCTAAGCGAGTCTGAAAGGATGAGTGCGTTTTTAATATTTAATGATTTGACGAGTTGAAGAGCTTCTATGATAGCTATGCATTCAGCAGAGAAAATGGAGCATTCTTTGGGAAGTTTGTGTGGGAAACACAATTTTCTGTGAGGAACATAGACACTGGCCCCGCAATGGGAGTCCTGACTGAGTTTGGAGCCATCTGTGAAAAATTTTATGTAATTTGGCCAGTTGTTTTCAATAATTGTGTTAAATTCTGCATTATTTAATTGAGTTGAGTTTTTAATGTTTTTTTTACTTATTCCGATAAATTGATGGACCTTCGGATAGAAAGTAAGGCTTTCATAGGGGTATGAGTATAAGGGAAGAGATTCATTGAGATAGGTGTTTCTAGATAAATCCAGGAAAGAGTTGTAGCAATCATAAAAAAGTGGAGGGGTATGATTTTTCCAAAAGTGATTTGAATTAACCTCATACTTTAACGATTGAAGTATAGGAATCAAGGGATGGGATGTTATTGAACATATTTTGTAAACATATTTTTCTGCCAGGCATCGCCTTCTTATATGTAAGGGAGGTTCGCAACATTCCACTTGCATTGCGTTGATTGGAGAAGATTTCATGGCTCCTAAGACAAGGTGAAGTGATTTTGACTGGATTTTATCTAATTTATGAGAATTTGACGTGGACTTTGGATCAAACAGACAAGATCCGTAATCGAGATGGCTTCGGATGAGGGCATTGTATAGAAGTTTTAAAGAAGCTGGGTGGGATCCCCACCACACTCCGGCTAGAAATCTAAGAGGATTGATGTTGCTTTCACATTTTGTAACAACGTGATTTATATGAGAGTTCCAAGTAAGCTTGGAGTCCAAAAACATTCCAAGGAACTTAACTTCCTTCGAGATAGGGATCACTTCATCGCCAAATATTACCTGAATATCCGGAAGCTTTCGTCGACGAGTGAAGATGACAACTTTGCTTTTGGCAGGGGAAAGTTCAAGACCATTAATATTTAACCACGCCAAGAGTTTTCTAAGAGCGTTGTTAATTGCTGATGCTGCGATGAAAAGATTGGCGGATATTTTGTAAAACGTTAAGTCGTCAGCATATTGGAGTACGTTGCACATGAAATTAATAGATTTTTCCAGATCGTATGTGTAAATATTATACAGTATCGGGCTTAAGACAGACCCTTGCGGGAGTCCTTTGAATATTTGTCTTATGTGGGGAGAGGATTCGGATCCATCTACAAAAACAGTTCTCTCGGAGAGCAAATTGATAATGAATTGAACCAATTTAGGAGGAATACCAATCGCCAGTAACTTTTCTTTAAGAATGGGTATATTTACATTGTCGTATGCTCCACAGATGTCTAAAAATACTGCAATACAATATTCGTTTTTAGATAACGCTAATTTGACATCTGTAACAAGAGAGGAAAGGTTGTCAAGGGTACTTTTACCCTTTCTAAATCCAAACTGGGAAGGGGGAAGAATATGATTTTTCTCTACAAACCAGTCTAATCTATTCTTAATCATTCTTTCAGCTACTTTGCAAAGTGTTGAAGAGAGAGCAATCGGTCTGTAACTTGAGCCTAGACTTGGATCTTTGGTACTTTTGCAAATGGGAATGATTTTTTGAATTTTCCAGTCCGGGGGAATAATACCAGAGTCCAGGAAGATATTGATGAGAGAGAGAAAGTAGGAAAGGGAATCATCATCAGTGTGGCGGATGAATATGTTCAAGATTTCGTCATTGCCCGGAGCTGAGTCTTTTAGGTCTTCCGTGGCTCTTTTTAACTCGTCTATGGAAAATGGAGCATCTAACCAAGATGAAGAATTTGGGGAGTAAGATAAAACAGGCACTTCGTCAAGATTAGGTACATAAGGGGGAGCAATTTTGTTAAGAAAGTCAGAAATCCAGATATCAGAATTGTGAGATGACTTCGGCAGGGAAAAGGAAGACCTAAACCTGCGAATCATGGACCAAACCTCCCCCGCCGGAGTAGCAGGGGATATATTAGTGCAGAAATTACGCCAGCTGTTTTTTTTTTTAAAACGAAATGTACGTTTAGCAACAGCTTGGGCATTCTTGGCTTTCAAGAAATTTTCCATTGTCATCTGTTGGCAGTATGTCTTATTGGCCGCTTTCCTCTCCTTCAGCACTCGAAGGCATTCTTCATCCCACCAGGGGGGAGGGTGAGCCTTCGTGCCTACAGGGGATGATTTGGGAATAGAATTGACTGCAGATTTTAGAATGGAATCAGACCAAGATTTGTAAGAGGAGGTGCAGTTATCTGAAGAAGGGGTAGGCAGGGAAAGGGTGTGACCCTGGACAGATTCTCTAAAATGGCACCAGTCGGCTTTTTTTGTGATAAATTTTGGCTTTCTTTTAAAGAGGTTAGTATTTAACCCTTGAGCCAGATTTATAATGATTGGATAGTGGTCACTGCCGCAGGGGTCTGATGAAGTTCTCCAGGAAATTATTGGATATATACTTGGGGAACAAAGAGTTATATCCACCGCACTAGGGCTCTGCCCAGGCAGACTTAACCTTGTTGGAGATCCGTCATTTAGAAGGCACATGTTCAAGGAGTCCATAAGGTCAATTATTTTGATTCCTGAGGGATCCGTTGATGAAGAACCCCAGAGAGGGGAGTGGGCATTGAAGTCACCCAGAATGACCAGGGGAGAAGATATTTTTCTAAACATGTGGATCCATAATGAAATGTCAAATGGGGTAGAAGGAGGAATGTAGAGGGATACAAACGTAATATTAGAGACAGTAGCTGCCACTAACTGGAAGGATGAATCTGGGGGTTTAATGGAAATAGGGGTGAAGGACAGGGAGTTTTTGATTAGAAGGGCTGCACCACCCTTCCCATCAATGCGGTCGTCCCACAGACATTGGTAGCCACTCACCTTGAAGAGCTGAGATGGTTTAAACCAAGTCTCAGAGATGGCAGCAATAGAAATTGTGTGTAATTGTAGAAGGCGGATGAGGTCAGCCTTATTGGAGAAGGCGCTTCTACTATTCCACTGAAGAATCCCTGCTGTCAGGGCAGCCATTGGAAACAAGAGAATTTAAGGGCCCGCTTTCCGCGTAAAGAATTTAGATTTGGGCAACACCCACAAAATTTAGTGTTAAAAGAATCCGACAGAGGTGTCTGAATTCGTATTAGGAATAATTTTGGGGATTATGAAATTAAATTACCGACATCTATTGCAATTTTAGAAAAACAGAACCATTTTTAGTTAGCACCGACCTTAGAGTAATAATGCACCGACCAAATGAGAAGGAAGTCGAAATGAAGATGGTTCTCAAAATATGGGTTTTATTACGGATTTAATTAATTATTTTTTTTTTTAATTTTACAAAAAACATTTACGAAAGTTATTTGTATAGGTATAAAAATTACTTTACTTTACTAAAATACTATTCTCACTTTTATAAAAGTAATTTATAACTTTTATAAAATCAATAAATATATTTTTACATCAATAAGGTTTTAAACTTTTTTACTCGAAAACTATCTTAAAACGTTGGAATTCCAAAAAAAGTTTTTTTTTCTTTTTTACTTGTACTATCAATTAGAATCACCTCCCGAAGTTTGTGCACTTTACCCCCGACATCTTGTATAATATGCGCAATATAATATTTATACACGTGTAATATCTACTTTTGTACATTTATATAAATTATATACACGTTTACATTTTTATGCTCATCAAATTTATTATATTATAAAGATAGATAGAAAGATCCTTAGTGCTTCCTGAGGACTTACAAATCAGAAGACTTTTTTGTAATTATTTATTTATTCATTTAAACAATTCAATAATTATAAAGAGTAATAAAACATGTAAGCAACATAAAATTACATTCTAAAATGTGAAAGGGGCTCTATTTATTTACATTTTTATGAAATTACTACTTTTAATAGTTTTAAGCTTTCAGTGAACTTTCAATTTTATTTTTAACTTCTCTAAATATTATTTGTTTAAATCGTCAAATATAATTTAATCACAAACACAAGATTCACTCAAAATGAAAGATTGGTGGTTCTGAAATGTTCCCATAAATACGGTGAAAGAACCCTAAACTATAAACTTATTACCCTAAACATGCTTCGAGCGAAATGCGGATCTGGAAACCTTATCGTCAATCTGAGCAAAACATACCATGAACGTCAATATAGCAACAGCCTTTGTTCTGCTGCAGTTTCATTAAATGCCGAGAGATCCGTTTACAGTCTCCAAAAAGCAATACTGGGGCACAACCCTAGAAGCAAAGCTAAATGATTGGAATACAGAAAGATAAAAACACACCATTGTCAAAAATATCTTGGCCGTAAATGATTAAATAAAATTAGATTTATTCAGGAAGGCAAGCTATCGATCAAATGATTTGCGAATTCGGAAAAACCGTTATTATTGAGGTTTTATTGATGTTTTGTTTCTCCCGATTTATTCGTATAACCCATTAGTCTACATAATTATCTAGCGGGTTTTCCATTACTTGTGCACTTATGTTAATGTATTTTATGACCGTCTTTGTGTTGCTTATATTTGTATCATGTTGTCTCCCTCTATATTTTGTTATATATATGCACACATTATGTACTTCTTGTTTAGTATTAATTTGTACCCTGATGATGCTTAAGTAAAGCGAAACCGGTCGGTTCTTAAATTAATAAATATCGTGGTTTTAAAACAAAAAAGTATTTTATTTTATTAAATTATATTCCCCACAGTTTCAGAACTTTCAATAGCTTCTTTCGCTCGCATGTTCATTATTATTCTGAATTCCACGTTCGAGTATTGTTATTTGAAACAGATGGCCCGTATATTATTATTACATATTATATTATATTTCGGACATCGTTGCATTGTGAATTAATAAGAACTTGCCCTGTAATTTCTAATGTTTTGGAATTAGTTTTATTTCCCAAAGTACGTATTCTGAAAAAAATAAAATAAAATTTTTTATAACTTTTTACTACACAATACATAAATAAAAATAATAATTAATTTTTATAATAAATTATCGTTTATCGTATTCTGAAAAAAATAAAATAATAATTTTTATAACTTTTTACTACACAATACATAAATAAAAATATGAATTATTAATTTTTATAGTAAATTATCGTTTATAATAAATATAAGCTTATAAATCAAAAATTGTATTTTTTTCTTCTCACCTATTAGATAGGATATAATTTTATGAGATATCATTTTTTCTTTGAAATACGGGATATCTTTCGTGTATTTCCCATCTTTGAAAAAACAATATTTATTAACTCATAAACTTTACACGCGTAAAAATTATCTTTATAGATTCAAATATTTGCACGTAATCGCACGTCTGTAGATCATAGAACGTTGAACGACATGTCTGCCCCCAAAGCCCTCGAGTTGGCGAATGAACTTTTCAAAGAAGATAGGTTAATCTTCAAGTCGGAGCGAGCGCGCTATAATAAATATGATTTAAAAGCAATAGGCGTAAGCGACAGTTGTGAAAATGTTTAATAAATCACGGCGTATTTCAAAAATAGCAAAAATCACTTTTGGGGTCTATTGAGTAGCATTAAAAGAAGCATTGTGATTTTTTTCATACATATAACTTGTAAAATAACAGAAATAAACGTGTTAATAATATTTTTCGGAGCATACTTTGCGATTTATTTCTATCGAGGGAATTTCAAATAATTACCGTTTCGGCTTTTGGAACAAATAGATACTATCTTAAAGAATAACATATATTTTTTTAAGAGCTTAAAAACTTCAAAATTTTAAGGAAAGTATGTCGGAAATTGGATGAAATTCGAATAGTGGGCCCTTAAGGAGGAGAGTAAAGAGGCAGCGTTGGACGGTAGGGAATTATTGTTATTAATTATAGAGATAAGTAACATGATGAGAGTTTGAATAATATTAGAATTGTCATTAGAAATTATGTTTTTTAAAGAATTGCCATTTGAATCAGGGATAAAGGAATTGCAGTTCAAAGTATTGCTGTTAGGAAAGACGGAATTTTGTGGAAATGGGGAGCTGATGTTACCATTTGGGAACAAGAGCTGGGAGTTATGGCCAAGATGATCATATCCGGGGGATTTAAGAGGACGAGAAGCAGATTTTGTCATTACAGTCTTCCTGTATGACGAGTTTGGAGGAATAATGTTTTGAGATAACTGGGGTTGAGAGGCGACTTCAGCAAAAGATTTTTTAGAGGGAGCTATTGTTTTAGAAGCGTGGAAGTACGATACGCTATTGGAAGCCATATAACTTTTAATGTTTTTTTTGGCGTGAAAGTTCGGGGCAGGATGGATTTATGGCTGTGTGAGAGCCTGAGCAGTTGATGCAAGTAGGGGGATTGGAAGGGGAGGGGCATTGTTCTGCTAAATGACTTTCTGCACATTTAAAGCAGCGAGGAGAAGAACGACATGATTGCTTGGAATGGCCGAACCGACAACAGTTAAAGCACTGAATTGTCGGGTATGAATAAATTTCCACTGGGAGCGAGTTGTGGAAAAGGTACACATGAGAGGGAAGAGATTGGCCTTCAAATGTAAGAACTACAGTTTGGGAGGGTTTCCAAACTATAGAATCGGAAGTCCTATCTTTATAATTCAGCCGCCTAGTCTTTAAAACTTTCCCCGAAGATGCTGGGATAATAAGTTCCGTGATGAGTTCTTCATCGGATAGGTCTGTGGGGATACATCTCACTAGACCCATGCGCGAGATGTTGAATGAAGGGATGTAAGCCTTGTATTTTTTGGCAGAGAGGAAGTCAATGGAATTTATAAATTTATTGGCATTGAGTGCAGTTGTGAACTCTACACAAATGCGGAATCTTCCCTCCGATCTGATACCACCTGGGGAAATGCCAAGTGTTTTTTTTCCTATAAATTTACCAAAATCAAGGGGATGCAGTGAGTGGCCTTGTGTGTTGTTTTGCACATACACGATGAAGGGGGCTTTTGCTGAAGTCGGGTACAGTGAAGCGAGTGGAGGAGCGACAGTCTCTACAGGAACTGTAACCTGAGCAGATTCCTTTTTCGGAAGGACGCTGACTTTTCTTTTTTTGGTAGTAGAGGAATCAGTCATTATTTCAACCTCGCTAGCAATGTCATGTTCAAAATTAACAGGGTCAGGATCAGGGGGGACGGGATCTGGTGGTTTCTTCCCCATGGCAAAGGCCATTGGGGCAAAAAGGAATGTATATTAATATAAAATAACACTTACTGGACTTGGTCAGCAATAAAGGCACTCAAAGAGGACAAAAAATATAGTTTTAACCTACAAAAGGCAATAAAATTAGATTTTTTTTTGTATTCGAACGGAAAAAGACAAGAGAGTTCTTCAACTGTCAAAGTTCGAATCAACTTTAGGTTTGAATTTGATGTTATTTTTGATTTTCGAATCGTGGTTTATTTGTGTTCGAATCTGACAGGTTGACTGGACTGAATAATTACTTTCCAATTTATGATAAAAATGTAATGGCGGAATGAGTTATTTTTCGTCTGAGCGACGCCTCTTATCCGCAACAGCTTTAACACGATGCTCCGTGAATTGCATAGAAAAATGTTCTAGGCACGCCGTTGACTTGAAAATGTATTATATTCAATCATGTGTCACTAGTTATTATTTTTTTGGTAAACTAATGTGTCCCGTTGGCGTCATGTATCTTTTATCAGGAGATTTTTCAATGTGGATGAGTGTTTCAGGCTAATAATTATTGCTTATAAATAATGTGTCACTAGGGTTGCCAGATGTCCGGTTTTGAACCGGACAGTACGGTTTTTTGAACGGTTGTCCGGTCTAGAAAATTTTGGAAAACCGGACAATAGAATGTCCGTTTTTTTTTAAATACGCGACATATATACCTCAATCACGAGAAAATTTACAGAGCAAAAGCCGTGAGCGATTCTGGCGGGTGGTAGCAAGACTTGCTCAAATCTGTTGAAAATGGTACAATATATGTGCAGTGTTCCCGTCTCCAATGCCTTCGTAGAAAGAGTATTTAATGTAAAGGGTAATGTATGGACTGACGAAAGAAATCTACTAGGTGTGAATACCGTAAAAAGCGAATTATGTGTTTTCTTTAAATTTAAATGTCAGTTGCACTGAATTTAAAGATACAATTTCAGGCAATAAACGATTATAAGCAGTATCATCTGGTGGCAAATATGTTAAAAAGTGATTTTATGCTTACCAATAACATTAATAAATATAAGTTTTAATGTTTACTAAGTGTTTCATTGTGTTCACCCTGAGAAATTTTCGGTAATTTTCTGTTTGTTTTGGCCAAAATCGAAGGGGTTTATGATTATCAAAGGACCCTTTGATTTTCGACAAATTGTACCAAAAAAATCAAAGGGGGCACCCTTGGATAAAAAAATGTTCGGTTTTTTTATCTGGACCATATGGCAACCCTATGTGTCACTGTGTTCGTACACGCTAATCTCCGAAACAGCCCAACCGATTTCAATGAAATTTTGTGAATGTGTATGGTTGGTTCAAGCTTGCAATAAAGGATAGTTTTGGACCTGATAGGTGGCGCTGTTGTCGAGATCTAATTTGATTTTTCATCCAAAAATACATACCACCACAATTTTTAATGTCCCTACACGGAAGGGTGTCTGTGGCAGGACAACGTCTGCCCGGACCCACTAGTTTATTACATAAAGCAACAGAGAAGCCTTTTTTTAAATATTGTAGCGGATTAGATCTTCCTTGGCGTCATAGATTTCGTAATAGTTTTGAAAAAAAATTGTAGTTTGCGTGGAGTGATCGGTTAAATTCGTCACTCTGTTTTAATATCATAATTCCCGTGCAAAGCGATAAAATTATTTTCACACATCGTGTCGTTGTAATAAATTATTAATTTATTTTATTTTGATAACTAGCTGAGGTCCTTCAAGTTTTCCAGGCTCCAGACAGATAGTGTGATTCTTTTGCGGTACCCGCATTAAAAAAAAATAAAAACAAATTCTCGGATCACGAAACAAGATCGCACTTTTATTCTATGCTAGAAGTACCCGGCGTTGCCCAGAGTTTTTCGAAATCAGATAGACAGTAATTTTCCTCGAACGTCAAGTATGCAAAATTTCTGCTTCAAAGGGCGAGAAAAGACGATGAGGTAGTTTTTAGAAGTCGCACGAAAAAGAGTGAACTTTCTCCTGTTTTAAAGATCAAGTGTGCAAAATTTCATCAATCTTGAAATGAAACTGCATATTTGTAAATAAAAACCAATGCCCCGCCGCAACTGACAATCTTCTTAATATATTTATATAGACGTAGAAAAATATATGCGTGAAGCCAAGAGTTTTCCGTTAGAACTAATATGTTATCTTTAAGGATGCTGAGCGGTGGGTCCGTTCAATAAATTGAAAGATTGACCATGGAACATGGGATATCGCATCGCCCCCAGGCGTCCCTTTCCTGGGTTACTTCAGGGGCCTACATGTATAGCACCTCCTCGGAGGTCTTGGATGTCTTCCCTCTAGAAATGCAGTAAGTATTTTAAGCGGTCCAAACGACCTCTTAAGAAATGTCTTAAGTTTAGCGCAGGGGTTCGACGTTAAGCACAGCTCGGATCGTAGATCTTTTCCTCTCAAAAACGACGCAAATGAAATAAAAGAGAATAATTAATTTGTTTCATCTGTGGTGAGCGAGATCTATAATGCATAGAGAGCAGAATACCACGTTTAAATTCACATAACAGGCTGTTGGTAGGAAATCAATAGGAAGCGAGACAAAAGTGGCGCGCGCATCGCAGCCTCTTCTCTCAAGACTCCGCGCGCTGGACCACTGTGCACCCTTCACCCCACGGTCCGCCGAGATGGGAGTCTCGTAAGCCCTAAGCAGCCCCAAGTAGCTATAAAAGCCACAAAATAGCAATAACAGCGCTAAAACAGCACAAAAACTTACAGAAATAACCGTTTTGACGCAAATTTAGACCCATCTCGGCGGCAACCATTCTAAAATCACTCAAAAGTAATCTAAATGTCAATTTGAATCATAAATGATCATTTATGATAAATAAACTTTATTAAAATGTGTAACCGTGTTTAAAATAGTGCGTAAATCAGCGCTTCCACAGCTTTTTTGTATAAATTAAGTCAGTGGGTTATTGAATAACAAGTATAGTGTATCTGTGTTATTTAGGTGTTTTTAAGTCAGTGTGATGCATATTCCCAAGATTCCGATGAGGCTACCAGGGGCAGGACAGGCGCTCCAAGTGGCGCTGCAGACAGTGCGGCAACACCTCCCGGGCTCCGGGGGCGCGCAAGCCCCTGGGGCACCGCCCAAGCAGGCCGTCCGATTCGCCAATCAGAGTAAGTTCATAACTTACAACACCATTGATTTACTTTAAACTCTCACAGCCAATTATGTTAGTTATGTTGTTTGGTTTTTGGGCTATTGAACCGTGTTGCGTTTCCTCTTCAATAAAAAATAACCTGTCCTTTTTATTTTTTGATATTATTTTCACACTGGAGGTCTATCATCAGGTCCTATGACATCTTTGGGGGTAGTTCGGTGAAGGGTCTCTTCGAGGAAAAGAAGTAAACGTAACTGTCACTTTGAAAAGTATTAATTTTGGCAAACCGCGGTTTTAGGATAATAGGGGAAGTTGCGATGGTTGGACTACATAACTTTGTAGTCGTATAGTTCCTCAGTCTTGGTACATAGAATACATGTCATTGGTTAATTAAATCCACTGTTTATTCATATGATAAAAGCATAAGTCACAGAATTTTAGAACTTATAAATACACGAAAAATAAGAAAAAAAAACAAAAACTTTTGGGTTGCCTAATTCGAACGACCATCTCGTTCTTTGGACCACTGATTTGCTATGATCGGATCAAAGCATTTTGGAGGCAGAGTCCAATATGAGCGACCTTTCATAATTATAATTTTAATGAATTTTTAGATTTTTAGTAACAATATACTTTAATCATTAATTAAAACCAAAAAAACAAACATAGTGATAACAATTAGAGTAAAATACTTCTTAGTTTAATAATCAGTTATCTTTTTAAGCATTATGTAGTGGCAATATACACACATATCTCGAAGAAGCACAACAAGCAAAATGAATTGACCTACATTAATCACCTTACATCTTTAATTTTCTTCTTCTAAATTTCATCTTTGTTCTTTTAAGTTATCAGCAAAATGTGTTATTTCACATGGTCACCCTACATGTGTACTACATTTTTGAAATAGTTTCCTTAAGCTTAGTAAGTAACCATTATTCATGCAACAATATTGTATTACTTTGTGATATTATCATTATTTTGTAAAATTATTAACCTCGACACAGTCCTAGTGATTTTAATAATTAAAATGTAAACAGTGATACCGCCTGTAAGGAAACAATAAATAAAAAAACATTAAAAAAATAACAAAATAAACATTAAAAAAATAACACAATAAACATTAAAAAAATAACCCAATAAACAGTATATGTATATAATAATAATAATAATTATTATTAGCTTTTTGGAAAATATTATGTCCTTTTGGAATACCAATTTACTTATCAATTTAAAAGGTAAGAAAATAGTAATACCGGGCATTTCAATTAAAAGAGGGATTTTTCAAGGAGACTCATTGAGTCCTCTTTGGTTTTGCTTAGCATTGAATCCTCTATCTAAAATGTTAATTAAAAGCAAGTTTGGAATAAAAGTTAAGGGTAATACAAGGGAGAGTAGTACAATTTCGCATTTATTATTTATGGATGATATAAAATTATTTTCGAATTCTGAACAAAATTTAGAGAAAATGATCGAGGTAGTTAAAAACTTTTCAGATGATATCAAAATGACTTTTGGTTTAGATAAATGTAGAACGATCCATATAGAGAAAGGCAAAATTGTAGATGGGGACGAGAGTATATTTAGAAATTTCCAAATTACTAGTATGAAAAGGGATGAGGTTTATAAGTATTTAGGATACCCACAATCAAATAGATTAGACCATACTAGTATTAAAAATGATATTAGGATTAAATTTCAAACTAGGATCAGGAAAATTTTAAAATGCAATCTATCTGCTAAAAATTTAGTAAAAGCAATAAATACTTGGGCAATACCTCTATTAACGTACTCATTTGGCATAATTAAATGGTCTAATACAGATTTAGATAACTTAGAAAGATTAATTAGAACTACGCTAACAAAGTTTAATTGCCATCATCCAAATTCAGCTATAGAACGAGTTAATTTACCTAGAAATTTAGGAGGTAGAGGCATAGTCAAAATAACTTCTTTGAAACATAATCAGGTAGAAATGCTAAGAACTTTTTTCCATAGGAAAGCTCATAGCTCAGAAATGCACAAAATAATTTGCAAGGCAGATAGAAATATTACACCTTTAAATTTATACGATGAGATATACATTTTTATAAATCCCAACCAGGAACTATTAGATTCCTGGTCAAATAAAATTTTACACGCAAAACACTTCAATTATCTCAACCAAACGTATGTTGACAAATTTTGGTCAAACAAATGGTTGAGTATTGGAGAGTTGAGCACAGAAAAAGAAGGATTTATGCTTGCCATTCAGGATAGAGTCATTAATACTAAAAATTATAGAAAGCCTATAATCAAAGATACAAATCAAATTGATGATTTGTGTAGAAAATGTTTGGCTTTTCCGGAAACTATAGAACATATTATATCGGGATGTTCTATATTAGCACCGTCCGAGTATACATTTAGGCACAATCAAGTTTTAAAAATAATTCACCAAAATTTGGTAATTAAACATAACTTGATTGACTGCCGTAATATAGTACCATATTATGAATACGAACCAAATTCATTTTTAGAAAACGAATTTTATAAAATATATTATGATAAAACTATACTAACAGACCGAACGATTAGTCATAATAGACCCGATATAGTTTTACATGACAAAATTAAAAAAAAATAACTTATATCATTGATGTCGCTATTCCAAATTCCTGTAACATTCAAAAATCTGTTAATGAAAAAATAAGAAAATACACAGATTTAGGAAACGAAATAAAAAGAATTTGGCATTCTCAGACTATAAAAATATTACCATTCGTTATTTCGGCTACTGGCATTATACCTAGCTCTCTCATTAAAAATTTAGGCGTATTAGATCTATCAAAAAATTTATATATAAAGATGCAAAAGTCGGTCATTTTGAATACATGTAGGATAACGAAAGATTTTTTAAATATTTATGTTGAGGGATCAGTAGGATTTATAGGCCCTGTTAGAAGTTCTACCGAGCCGAACCCTCTGATATGAAAATATCTGGAGTCGGTGAATTTTTTTTCCCATTTGATCTCTGGTGAGTTGACGTGTTGTTGTTCTTGTATTGTTTTGTATTTATTTTACTTATATAATGCACTTGCATAGTGTTGATTGACTAGCTGATCATTTGTGGAAAAGTGAGTGGAAGGGTTTAGTTTTTCCTATGGGGAAGATTTAACCCGGACAACAAAATCGGAAGCATATAAAAAAAACATAGCATTTATATAGCGCAGTTTTGTGTTGTTTCTCTTCAAGTGCGCTTAACTATAATAAACTTAAAATAAAATTTCCTATTGTGTTCCTTTAAAAAAAATTAATTACATAATATGAAATAAAGAATAAACGGTTTACACAAAAGCAGAGAATAAAATTTAACAATAACAGTGCTATTTTAGTAGAGGACAACAATAAAAGACAGTGACAGTGCACGAAAAATAAGAACTTTAAAATTAAAATATTATATAAAACAGGAAAACATTAAAATATTATATAATAGGTGGACATTAAACATAAAAGTAAAATAAGGAGGAAACCGAAACCAAACAATTACCGGAAAACTTCAAAACCTGGCTTTTTATAGTATATTAAAAAAGAAGCTTAGATTCATGAGAATATAAATGATTTTAAATTATTAAATATGATTTTTTGAATAATTTTGTTTTTAAAACCCGTTTAAATTCAGCCAAATTTTGTATATTGGTAAGGGCTGGGGGAAGTTTATTCCAAATGAGTGGGCCAGCTACACGAAAAGAGCGATCATAGTAAACAGCTCGATTTGACCGAGAAAGTTCGATTAAACGATTGGTAACATCTAGATCTGTTGACCTCAGAGTAAGCTGTCTATCGCTTAGGTTTTGTCGGACACATAATTCCGATATATAGGCTGGCGCCATTCCCTGCAATGCTTTGAAGGTCATTAAGCAGATCTTGAACTCTATTCTTTCAGGGCATCGAAGCCAATGAAGACGATCCCTTAGAAGCGGGGTTATACGACAATGCTTAGATTCACCAAAAATCATTCTCGCCGCAGCATTGAAAACGGACTGGATTCTGTTGAATTGTTTTTTAGGTAGGCCAGCATATGCACTATTACAATAGTCCATACGTGAGACAACGAACGAATTTATGAGTGATTTTGCTCCATCAAAGGGAAGGCATCTCCTAATTGATTTTATCTGCCTTAGATGAAAAAAGCCAGCACTTACAGTTTTTGAAATTTGCGATTCAAGAGAAAGACAATTGTCTAAAGTGAAACCTTATACTGCTGTAACTAATCACCGTTAGCAAATCATTTTTTTGCATCATTACTGAATTAACAAAGATTTTCGTCTAGAGTAATACCGGCCCTGAGGTGTTTTGATATAAAATAAATAATCAGTTCTAAGTATTTTTGTGATATAATTGGTAAACCTTTCAGAACCTTGTAAACAGTATATGCATTTTTGTCAGTATCTAAATGTAATATTATTAAGAAGACACCTTAAAACATATCTACTAATTTCGAATGTATGTGCTGTGCGTTAGTTTGTAATTGTGATCGCATATCTCTTCAACAAAACAGTCTTATCTCAATAAATATTGACAGTATCGACTTGGGAGTTGTCTTGGGAGAGACAATTTAAGTAAAGACTTGATTTCGACGGACGATATAATGTTTAAATTGCCAAATTTCAAAATTATATGAAAGATTGAAGTCTAATTCAGACTGAGAAGAGATGAGCTGTTGAATGGAGGGAGGCAATTTTAGATAAGGCTTGATAGAAGAGAGGAAAATTTGTTTAGAGGGGGACAACTATAAATACAGGGTTTTCCAATAAGAGGTGTTATTTTAAATAGCCCGCTATTTCGGTAGATGTTACTTTTAAAGCTGTCATTTTTTAACATTTGACAAATAGAAACTACGCCATTAATAAAAATGGAACGATACACGCTTCAACAACGCATTGAAATTATTAAAATTCACTTGAGTGAATCAAATGCAAATCATCTTGAGTGATGAGGCCCATTTCCACCTCGGTGGCTTTGTCAACAAGCAAAATTATCGCATTTGGGGCTCGGAAAACCCAAGAATTATTGATAAAAAGCCTCTGTATCCTCAACGTGTGATTGTTTGGTGCGGTTTATGGTCCGGCGGAGTCATTGTACCTTACTTTTTCGAAAATGAGGCTGGAGCAACAGTTACGATGAATGGATTGCGCTATCGAGAGATAATTAATGATTTTTTATGGCCGGAATTGGATGGTATTGATCTGGACAACGTTTACTTTCAACAAGACGGCGCTACGTGGCACACAAGCAACGAAACCATTGATCTTTTACGATTGAATATTAAAATAACACCTCTTATTGGAAAACCCAGTACATATAACAAAATCCCCTCTCAGCTGAAACTGTGTGAATTGTCAGACTTCGGTCCAAAAATTACAAAATGGTTATTAGATCTAGGCAGGACTGATTCCAAAATATTACTAAAAAATATAATTTCATAATTATTTATCACGAACGCCTTTTATGTATCTTCGTTTTAACATACATTTATTTTCTCTATTCTTAAATCCTGTATTCCTCTAAGATAACTCGAAACCTGTAAATTTGACTATCCTAAAACGGGAAACCTTCCTAGTTGAGCAAAAATGCATAAAATGTAATGAATACGAGTATTATACAAAAAAATTTCGGATCTGTAATGACATTTATTTTTGGAAATATGGGAAACTTTGTAAAACCACGTTTTTGATGGGTTAGCTCTTTAGATCGATAGCCCTCTTTACCAAGTTAAAATTTTTAAATATTCTAAAGATTATTTTATTTTGAAATTTAGCAGACAACGGTGAGAGTTGCGAGATGTCAGCCATGCGACAAGGGCAAGGTGCGGGAATGGGCGAGGGGGAGGGTGGATACCAGTCCACCAACCCCACCAATCCCTTCCTGCAGCAGCCCCCGGCCTCTCAGCAGGGCACCGCGGAGGACAGCTTCATGAGCGGCTCTTATCAGCACCAGGACGGGACGCACAACAGGTAAATTCCACCTGCTTGATTTTTATTTATTCTTCGTTATAAGCACCCGCTAAACCAATGCAGTTTGTTAGCAGGTCATGTTCACAATATTAATTATATGTGAATATAATTAAATTTTGTGAATGTGTATGGTGATGGTATATGTCTATTTCCCAAGGAAAACCCCCAGAAACGACGGGTACAGTGTACACCAAGGCTGCCCAACCCCAGGCCCGCGGGTCACAATGTGGCCCGCGAACGAATTATAAGTGGCCCGCGTGAAACATTTTCAAAAAACCCGCCAATCCGCCAATTTGAAAAAGTGTCGCGGGCCCGCGGTAAAACAAACAATGCAGCTTGCGCGCGGTCACCAGTGTTGCCAACGACGGCGATTTATAGCTATTTAGGCTACTCAGAACGAGAAACAGCGACGAAAAAATCTAACCTGTTGAACTTACTTTTGAAACAAAAATACACCGGTTTTCGACATAATATTTTTTGCGTCGAAATGGAATCCTGTAGCCACCCCCCTCCCCCCCATGGAATTCGAATTTTTTCTCAGCGAACTTCCGTAACCCCCCCCATGGATTTTAAATATTTTGTGCGGAGCACTTATTTAGATTTTTTTTTTGTGGGGAATTATGTTTTATAGAAATTCTCTAACAACCCCCCCCCCCATAGAAATAGGAACCGTCAGGTATTCAGTGGCCCGCCAGTGATTCAAAATCGTCAATTTCGCCCAACTGCTAAAAAGGTTGGGCAGCCTTGGTGTACACGTCAGCTAGTAATATATAAAATTTCAGAATGGATATGTTTGTGCTCTCAAAACTCGAAAAGTAGTTCTGAAAATTTCAAAGTTTGTTGTTGTTATAAATTGTAGGGTCCTTTTAAATTAAACTCCGTTGTTTAAGAACAACTCGAATAATTTTATTCACAATGAATAGACACTTTTTTGCACAACATTAATACATACATACATAATACATTTTTATAGGTGAAATACACTAGGTACATGCCGGTTCCTGTGTTTATTTAGAGAAGGTGAAACCTTTGATTGTTTAGAAGCAATAGAGCATTTTTAAAGAAACCTAACCTTTTATATGAAAAATTGTTATGAAACTACATTGACACAAATTCAACAGGCGGCAATACAGGAATTGTTTTTACCGACGCGACTAACAACAATAAATAGCAGAGGCGAGCACCTTTCATAAATAATATAACCTAACCTTCACAGGTGGCACTAGTAGTGTATAATTAATCCAATGTACTGTGATCAAAATAATACTGTTGTTATTAGTGCCAAGAGTGTTTAGAGATAGAGGAATACTTGATCCAATATCTCTGCACCGTAATGAGTCGAATTAAAGTCAAGGTAATGTAGTTTTTTAACAGTAACATTGAGGTATACAGTAATGAATGGTGGATGAAGCCGGAGGCGTCTATTAGCAATAGCGAAGCATTGCGGGGGATCCACTAGTATTATATATGTTATTAAAAAAAAATAGTATGGCGTGAGAAAAAGTACATATAAGTGTGTATATAGAAAGAAAAAAAAGATATGAAAAAAAATATTTTTCACAAAATCGTTTTTTCAGCATACATTTCTTTCTTTTGGTAAAATGTTAAAATTGTAAATTTTAGGGAAATTACATTCCAAGGTTCTTTGACCGTATTTATTTAGATATCTGGGAATAACAAGTCCACCGTTTGCAGTTAGTTTTGTATTATGACTACGTTCCACTATTTCGTTAAATTCAGATTGTGATATGTGTTAGCTTATAATTTGAAGCCACAATATATCACGAACGAATAAATTATAAATTTACAGAATTGTATAACAATGATTTAGGTGGCTACATCATGTCTTTGTTCATATTCAGTTTTACTTAAGAGTAATTTGATTATGGAATATTGTACATTTGTGACTTGGTAGTGGGATGAATTGTTACAGGCATAATCAGGTTACAATGTTAATTGAGTTAATTAATATTCCTTAATGCATCATATTGTTGTTTTTAGGCAAGCGAGCATGCAGAGCGTGGATTTCTACGCCTCTTCCGAGGAGGGCTGTGAAGGCGAGGGAGGTGGCAGACACGGGGCCAAGATCAACGAGTGGCAAGCAGCCTGGAATGTGACCAACGCCATCCAAGGCATGTTCATTGTATCTCTACCATTCGCCGTCCTGCGAGGAGGCTACTGGGCCATCGCCGCCATGGTGGGTATCGCACACATCTGCTGCTACACTGGAAAGATCCTGGTAGAGTGCCTTTACGAAGATGACCCTGTGACGGGGCAGAGGATACGCGTGCGCGACTCCTACGTCAGTATCGCCAAGGTTTGCTTCGGACCAAAGTTCGGGGCCAGAGCTGTTAGTGTCGCTCAAGTCATCGAGCTGTTGATGACTTGCATTTTGTACGTAGTTGTTTGTGGAGACCTCATGATCGGGAGCTATCCAGATGGAGCTATCGATACTCGTTCCTGGATGATGTTGATAGGCATCTTTTTGATCCCACTGGCATTCTTAAAATCGTTGCAATCCGTAAGCATGCTGTCTTTTTGGTGCACGATGAGTCATCTGTTCATCAATGTTGTAATAGTTGGCTATTGTCTACTGGAGATTGGAGAGTGGGGTTGGGCCAAAGTTAAATGGACAATCGATATGGAAAACTTTCCCATCAGTCTTGGAGTAATAGTCTTCTCTTATACATCGCAAATATTTTTGCCAACACTCGAAGGCAATATGGAGGATCCTGGTAAGTTCAACTGGATGTTGGATTGGTCCCATATTGCAGCCGCCGCGTTCAAATCTCTCTTCGGGTATATCTGCTTCCTGACGTTCCAGAATGACACTCAACAAGTGATCACTAACAATTTGCACTCGCAGGGGTTTAAAGGAATGGTAAATCTCTGCCTAGTTGTAAAAGCCTTGCTGAGTTATCCTCTTCCTTACTACGCGGCTTGTGAACTTCTAGAACGGGCAATGTTTCGCGGTAAGCCACGCACTATATTTCCTTCTATCTGGGCGCTCGACGGAGAGTTGAAAGTCTGGGGGTTGGCTTGGAAAGTCGGAGTCATTCTCTTTACTATCCTCATGGCCATCTTCATTCCGCACTTCTCTATCCTCATGGGCTTCATCGGCAGCTTCACCGGCACCATGTTGAGCTTCATTTGGCCATGTTACTTCCACCTAAAACTAAAGAAAGGCACTCTCAGCACGCAGACAATTGCTTATGACTATTTCATCATTGCTTTGGGAGTTCTCTTCGGTGTCATTGGAGTGTACGATTCTGGTTCGGCACTAATCACGGCGTTTGAGATCGGATTACCTTTCTAGATTCATTATTATATATTACTGAACCGTTAATTGTCTTAGGAAGTAAGGTTACAATTTGTGTTTGTTTTTTTATTTGAGTTTTAAGCATGTCTTGGAATTGTTGCAACAATATGTAAGCGATCCCTGTGGAAAGTCACTTGGACTATTTAATCTATTTAATGTTGCAAATGAATATATGTATACATCGGTAGAATGACAGAAACGGGTTGTTTGTGCAATTCAATTTGTTGATTGACAATAACACGCCTAAAAATCCACGACAATACAAAATATTATTACGTGTTGCTTGTTGTAGTTCGAATGACAAGAATTTATTGATATTTGAAAGAAAACATATTTAAAAATGTAAGCCGAAATGTTCGGATAATCGATTGATATGGCATTTTAGACACCTACTAACGATGTGCTTATTTGGTAAAATTTTAAAGGATCACTTTCTAATGTTTGAAAGAATTGTTCTTCTTCGGCGCACTTTCACAGAATTATGTATTGATTGATCTTGAAAATTAATGGAAACAACCAATCACAGATCTGATTGGAAGTTCAATAAATTTTCAGCAAAATATCAATAAATGATCAATAAAAGATCAATAAAGATCAATAAAAGATCGATGAAAGATCAACAAAAGATCAATAAAAGATCAATACTTTGCAAACACAATCAGGTTTTTCGGCTTTTTGACTATCTGCCAAAATAGATTCAAGTCGGCAAATGTAAGATTATCCCGAAATGGGGAATTTTATCTAACAACAAACGTACCGAAGTAATATTGTTTAAAAAATGTTAAAAATGTATAAAAATTACATCAAATTTGTATAGTTAGATTTACGACTGTATGTCGGTTAGTGTTGTTATTTGTCTTCCAAATATTGACAATATTTAGCTATAAGAAACTTGTCTTCCGAAAAGTCGTACAATTAAAAAAATATGTCTTCCATTTTTAATATAAAATTATTATGCTAATGTTAGGAATAACACTGTAATTATTTATACATTTATTGTGTCATTGTGTTATTTGTGTAAACCTTGTGCCATTTAGGCCTTGCTGTTTGATTAGTGCATCAGTAATACCATATTAGGTAGTACAATACAATAACTATTCTGGCCCAATATAATGGCTTAAATGCGAACCAAAGTTTAAAAAGAAATTTGAATTTATAAAAAAAACACGTTATTTTTTAAGCCTCATTCACAAGGGGCGTATTTTGCTTGGTCGCAATTTTCGCCGTGCTGATTATTTGGCATCGCAGGACACTGACAGAAAAGATGGCCAACATTCTTGTTCAAACATAATTTTGTACAGGATGCAGCAAAACAGACAATGCAGTTATGAAGGGCCGGTACTTCCCGTGTGGTGGTGGTAGAAACCTGGGAGGGGTCTTCTTGTGTCGGGAGGGTCGTGCCGTTTTCAGTCATTATCATGGTTTGGTCCGGACAGCATCGAGGCTTCACCGTTCACACGTTTCTTGAAAATTGCCGCTCTTTCGTTGCCACCCAGCTGCAATTTGGCAATTTCGGCTGCAGTTTGCGACTTCTTCCTGCAGGGCTACCTTAAGGAAAATGTTTTTAAACATCGACCTCACACCTTGGAAGAACTCAAGAATCGAATTCGGGAGGAAATCACCGCTATACCCGTTGGGATGTGACAAAATGCGGTCGAATATTCAAAAATCGCCTTAATCAATTTATCATTGCCAGGGGCCATTATCTTTATGATGTCATCTTGATGTATAAAATGACATGATGTATCAAATAAAATAAAATAATCCCCATTTCTGTTGCGCCGTTTTTTTAATAGCCCTTCAAAACTGCACTGTCTGTTTTGCCGCATTCTGTATAATGGTGAGTGTGAAAGATTATTTATTTGCTAAACTTTATACCAATAACAATGCCTAATAAGATGGTGGCCATAACGAATTTTTATATTTCTGAAAAAAAAATTGCCCTGAAAAACATGTGAAAAGCATTCTGAAAATCAAAAAATAGATTTAAACGATATACTGCGAAGGTATTTATACAAAATGCGTAAGATTTATTGAATTTAGACGAGAATATGTAATTGTTAGCAGATTTTTCTGCTAGTAAAACTGCAAGTTAACTATACAAATGTAAGCATCATATTTAATCGTTTCAATAGTACCTATGTCAAAGTTACAACTGACAGATGCCGAAAAGCAAAATATGTGTGAATAGTCTCGCGTTATTTTATTCCACAAAATGTTTCGGCGCGGAATATTAAACTCCCTTGTGAATGCGGCTTCAATTGTTCTTAATTTATCGATACATTTTAAATGCAATAAAAAGAGTCTTCCAAGAAAGAGGTTCAGTAAAATGTGACTTTAATATTATATATTATAAACATTTACCTATCGTGATTTTTTAAAATCATAGTTTTTCTATAACTTATACCAGTATATATTATAATATACTCCCAAGTTTATCAATATTTCTTATTGATCGGTAGACGATTAATTGTTAATTTATTTTCCATATATATTGAATGCATTGTGTGATAACGTGAAAAATAAACAATCAAAAAAATTGTATGGTTGGATAGTTTGATCATTTGTCTTCCTTATATAAAAAATATATATCGATCATTATTTCGATGACTTAGAGTTAAAATGTTGTATCTCCAATTTTGGTCGAAAATGAATTAAGTTCCGAAATGTACTAAAAATGGTATACATTTTATTAGGAACATATTAAAATATATTGTAAATCCTCCAGGATTCTTTTTATGAGCACAGATATTGTGTCTCCTTAACAATATAATTTATCTTTATGCTAAAAAGTCACATGCCATCAGTAAATCTATTATATCTAATTTCTAAATAGTATAAAACGAAGTCATTATCCGCTTCTGTCTGTTTGTGAGCTTAGTTCTTCTAAACTATGCAGCGGATTTTAATGGAGTTTTCACTATCATTTAGACAATTTCTTCCGGAAGGTTTATATATATATAATGCATGCATATTGTATTTATAGAAAGTATAGAAAAGTCGAGCAACGCCGTGTACACGTCAGCTGGTCAGATACCATAAATGATAATATGAAACTGAAAACCTATTTATCACAAAATCTAATTTTCGAAAGTTTGCAATCTTTTAATTTCAGTTTTCTCAATATTTTGATCGATGGAGATACAATATTTTAACTCCAAGCCACCAGTGAATACAATTTTATACATAAAATTGTTATATATATGTTTTTGGCCTAGACTTATCTAATTTTTTAACGTAATTTTTCCCGTTACAAAAAAAAAGCTAACTGACGCTGACGGTCAACATATTTACAATTTATGAAATATATGTTTTAATAGCCTTTTTAGATTTTTTCGAAACTTCATGAATTGCACGTTTTAAATAATGAAAACATTCGAATATGCAGTACAATGAATTTATCAACTTTTGTTGTGAAATTGACAAAAAAGTCTTGTTCTCAACGATGTTTTAAAATGTTACAGATAAATAAATTCTAAAAATGTCTTCCGTTTGAATAATTATATATTATTACGTAAATGTTTGTTTTCCCGTCAATTATTGGTCGGTTACATAGTTTTAAAACTATATCTGCATACCAAATGTATCTTATTAAATTACCAAATGTATCTTATTAAATGTAATTATTGGACAGTTAAATATAAATCAGCTAATTAACCAAAGAAATATTTACAATACGTACTTAATTAGTTTAAAAAATATGATTTTCCTTGAAATCAGGCTGAACGTTTTAGATAATTTATTTAAAAAAGAATGTCAACAATTATTATTATTAGATAGGTACCTACTCGTATGTCTTCCATTAATGACGATGTATTTATTTAAACAATTATATTGAATGGGTCGAATAATTTATACATAAGATTTTATTAATAAAGCAGAAAAGGTTGAATCGATGTCTCAATGTCAAAATTACGTGGTATTAAAAGAAGATACTTTCAAATTACCTACTTACCGATTTATGGTGTCAAATTAGTGAAATAATAAATCAAAATTTCTTTTATATAACATTACAGTCTATTTCAATAAAACTCACTTGATATTTTTGTATAAAATGTATTTGAGGTTATGTTTTAGAATTTTGCATGGAAATGCCTAAAAATCTTTTGAATTAAATATATAACATATCATATTATATTTGAACCTTAATACATATGTTCATAAAGACAATAATAGCAAATCACAGTTTGAAATCGTCAAAACGTGCATTATTAACGCATTTTTTAGTATAAATTGAATACAATGCTTCAGCTTCCATCCCAAATAAATATGATATAATAAATAAACCAATCACATGTAATTATTGCAAATGCGATGTAATTGAAAACCCTGGAATGAAAACCACAAATGTCAAAAAAATATTATTTTTTAGGAGAGAATTTTATCTGAATATTCACTGATCTTTTGTTTATATTTATAAAATAATAAATCGTAGATTCACATTTGAAGCAATGGATGGGTGTAGGAGATGTTATTTTGGTTATTTTTAATTAAATATTTATTCAAAATTCAACATTTGCTGCTTTTACAAAAGATTGGACATTTGCCGTTATTCATAATTATGGAGAATTTTCTATGAAAAGTAGCTATTCACAAATATGTCAAAACACGATGAGTGATTACAGCGTCACGAAGCGGTAAAAAATCGAATTAATGGAAAATTGCTTCAATAATAATAGTTTGCATCTTTCAAACAAGTTTTGTGTAAAATTACAATCAAAAAGATATTTTTATGTTGACGATTTAAAATTTGCCATTTTCGATTTGCCGCTAAAACACACGTGCGTTTTTATTCGTGAATTCGGCGGCGTTGACGTGATGCCGGGCGACGTTGGTGACAGCCATCTTACCAGACATTGGCGGTTTCTATGTCTAAATGACGTTGTAGCCAGTCGGAACCGAAATTGGACCTTTTGTGGTTTTTATCCCAAAATCTTCAATTGTGCTCTCCGCGATGGGCGCAGTTACACCGACATAATTATTAATTTATTATTACATTTATAATTTTTTTTGAGTATTTTTTATTTATTAACTATAATAACAGGGTGTTTATAAACACATGACTTTGCTTTGGAACTGTTACCACTTAGACATATATTGTATCATCTTGTGTGACAGTTATTATAGGCATTTCAAGTTGTATAATTCACTGTAGTTTAAAAAAAAACATTTTGATATTTGTAAACACTTGATGAGATATAAATGATATGGATGAGAAATGTGTTATTGACGTGTCTGTGTACCCGAAGTAAGGTCACTTTTATCTTACTTCAAGTCAAATAATTCAACAAACATTTTTAAATATCGAAAAGTTTGAACAGATAATATTTTTGTTGACCTGTGGGCCTAAAATTATTTAATAAAATAAAATACTTTTTTGTTTAAAAACCACGATATTTATTAATTTAAGAACCGACCGGTTTCGCTTTACTTAAGCATCATCAGGGTACAAATTAATACTAAACAAGAAGTACATAATGTGTGCATATATATAACAAAATATAGAGGGAGACAACATGATACAAATATATTATAGAGAGAGACAACATGATACAAATATAAGCAACACAAAGACGGTCATAAAATACATTAACATAAGTGCACAAGTAATGGAAAAAACGGCCAGATAATTATGTAGACTAATGGTAATAATTATCTGGCCGTTTTTTCCATTACTTGTGCACTTATGTTAATGTATTTTATGACCGTCTTTGTGTTGCTTATATTTGTATCATGTTGTCTCTCTCTATAATATATTTGTATCATGTTGTCTCCCTCTATATTTTGTTATATATATGCACACATTATGTACTTCTTGTTTAGTATTAATTTGTACCCTGATGATGCTTAAGTAAAGCGAAACCGGTCGGTTCTTAAATTAATAAATATCGTGGTTTTAAAACAAAAAAGTATTTTATTTTATTAAATATGTCAAACCACAAAGTGATTGCTTTCTACAATAATACTAAAATTATTTGTTAACCTTAGAATGATGAAAATATGTCAATAATTATCGTAAACTATAATTTATTATTCCGCAACGTACATACACTTATGTATTTTAGAAAAAAAATATTTAAAAATATATTTTGGTGATGCAACCATTGATATTACAATTAACACAAGTTTTTTCAGAAAGATTAAGGATTTTTTAAACCCGAAAATCTGCTTGATTTTTGTACCGATAGCAACACTTGGAATAACAGATATGATAAAACGGCATCACTTAAGTTGGGGTGTTTCGCAAAAATTCAAATGTAACACTGAGGTCAAATGGTCATTCAGCACCATCTTGTTTTTTGACATCTGAAAAGTCCCCGTTAAATACTAAATAGTAAAAAAAAAACAAAATGGTATTCTCTGGCTATTAAATTTAAGACCCCGAATTACGAATATTTACCGATTAATAAATATTATCATATTTCCTTTGAATGCTTTAAGTTTAAGGCTCTTACAAACATATAAAGTATGTTATTTTTTAAAATAATCACTCTAAATTTGCGAGTTGAAAAAATAATTCTTTGAAATTCACCGATAGAAAATATTCGCAAAGTAGGCTTAGAAAATTATAAAAAAAACACATTTGTTTCTCTTATGTAACGTGTTACAGGTATAAAAAAATCACAGTGTTTCTTTAAATGATAATTTAAACATTTGTCGAGAGATATTTGCTGTATTTTAAAGAAGTCAAGCTTAATTAAATATTTTCGCTTACGCCTATTAATAATAATCGTTTTTTTTGATAAACGCGCACACTATAACATTCGTATTTACATATCTTCCTTTCAAACCATCTTCTTCTTCTTATTCAACGCTTACTACGGAGCCTTAATGCCAATGCTCCATTTAAATTTCTGTGAAACACTCAACCTTATTGAAATTTTCCGTTATTTTATTGGTTGCAGAATAATCGTTCGATAAAAATGTTTATTTTTACGATTATTTTATTCAATAGATCCGCAATCGTAATCGTAGTTAATCATCAATCGTTGCACCACTAATTTATTTATTTTTTTTGAGGGAGAATATTAATAACAATGTAATTGAAATATTTCGCTTTTTTACGTATTGTAAAATAACATAGAAATACGAGGACGAACATACACACATTATATTATTACGCTATCGTTGTTGTTACTACTGGGTGTGACTGTTTGTAAAAAAAAATGTTAAAAAAATTACGCAATATAATTAATATTATGTAGTCGTGAACCAGATTATAGTTGTAAGTTTAATAAATAATTATTATTTACAAACTATTTTTATTGACCTGATATGGTATACAGGGTGGTCTCATGTAAAAAGGACACCTGGCACACTCTAACCCAAAGATATTAGAAGAACGAGATATGCTATGTTGGCCGCCGGACCGTAGGCGGAGTACTAACTAATAAGGGTACTTTGAACGGTATCGGGACGTGTACGCACAGAAATCTGTTCTATGTATTAGTGCGGATACCTTAGCGTAAGCGAAGGTGTGCAGTAGTATTGGTGAACAAAACCGGCGATACTCGGCAAAACAATTCCACACAGTATGAACTGCTCATAGCACATCTCATTCTTCTAATATCTTTGCTCTAACCGGACACACTTTAACCTGGCACACTTTAACCCGACACACTTTAACTTGACACACTTTAACCTGACACACTTTAACCGATTTCACCGATTCCTGAACTAAGAGTAAAAATTATCTGGAGTATAAAATGTAGGTGATATTTTCGACTCCGATGATTATTAATTTGAACTTTTTTTATTATTCATCTAAAGACATAAAAAACAGTAGGTATTGAACAGTTAGTTTACAAAACTTGATCAATTATTCATCAAATTTAAAAGTTAATATTCTTCTTGCTAAGTTCCGTGATTTTTATAAATGTTCTGTTAACTTGAATAGAATTTAAACAGAACTAAAAAAATAACTTTCAATTTTGATTAATTGTTCCGTGAAACAACTGGTCCTCAATGGAATATATAACAGTACTTCAAGGGAACTTTCATAGAACTTGATATTAGATTTGAAAATTGATGAATTGTTCAAGTTCTTTGAACCATCTGGTTCATAATAGAATAATAACAGAACTTGAACTAAACAAATAATAAAATAGAACATTCTTAAAACTTTAACATTGAAATTTCATGAATTATTGTATGACACAACTTGACCATTATTGTGTAATAACAGAACTTGAAAACTAACATTTGAATTTGTTGAATTATTCTGTGAAACATCTGGCCCATTATGAAATATTAACAGACTTCAAAAAGACTTTCACAGAACTTTAATATTAACTTTGAAATCTCATGAATTGTTCAAATACTGTTACACAGATTACGGTCCTTAGGGTAGGGGAGGGAGGATTGAGTTAGGTGACATGAGTACTGTTTGTTTTTATTTGATAAATTTTGAATTTGAAACCAAAAAAACAGCAGTAAAGTCACCGGAGATCAAAATGCTATCCATGTTTTTTACGCAAAATAATAAACTCAACACTCACTAGTTCAAGTAAGACAGATATGATATGTAACCTTAACATCCAGAATAGGTACTCTCAGTATCGCCGTGGTGAAAACCACCATTAAGAATCGAAATTACATTTTTTTTTCTTTAACTTTCAATACTCTTAACTGTCTCTTAGTCCTCCTCAATAGGGGTTCCTGTGCTGAGGAGAACTAGATTTTTTATTTAAATTGTGTTTGTTTCGGATTTCAAATAAACATTGAATTATTTAATTATTTACGCCCTAATGGGCTTTAAAAAGATAGTAACAAGTAATACAGTTGTGTTAGGTACGTTGTTCAGAATAAATAACGATTTATGATTGAATTAAGGTTCATTAAAATTAATAGTGTGGACAATGGAAAGCAAAATATGTATAAAAAAACATGTCGTGAATTCATATATCTCAGTAAAGTGATTAAAAAGATTTCATATTTTAACTAATATGAAATCTTCAAACGTGTCTACAATATTCCCAAATTTATTTCCAATTCCAATGATATAGTGTATTTATAGGTGTAGGATCTTCATAGTCACAGAAAAAGGTAGCACTTTTCCTCGTATTTCTGGTCGGTTGGTAAAATTTTATTTTGGCGAGACTTTCAAGGTTGTTAATAATTTGATAATTTTATTTAATAGTACAACGTCAGAGATGATCTGACATAAGGACAAAGTTAATATTTTGAATTCGAATATTCAGTTTAAAGTTAATAAATCTTAGAAATTTGGGCTGTACACTTTCTATATTATAATTATACATCTTTTTCAAAATGTTGTATAATTCCTCTTTGATTTCGTTAGGTGTTGATTTGTTTTTTGAAATCATTTGTTTTTTTTACATTAGCCCCACATAGGAGGTCCTGAGTAAAATAATTTCCCTCAGGCCCTATGTCATCTTTTGGGATGCTGAGTGGGAATCTTTTTTTAAGAAAAAGAAGGAGAAAAAGTTCTGGGAAGGTAAAAGGTATGAGGGTTGGCTAGGAATCTAGGGATTAGTATGTCCAGGAGTGACGGACGTATGAATATATCCCTCCCACTGCGGCGCAAGGCAATGGATCGAGAAACCAGTTAATAAGTTCAAAGGGTCTCCCCAAACCAGCCTTTCTCAATCTGGCACGCCACGCAATCGGTTGGCAGGCGCATCTTGAAAACACCTCACCCGATGAACCCGGGCACCCCTGCTAGATCACCAAACGTAGCGAACCACTTGGGGTGACCTCTGCATATTAAGTATGTATACAGAATCATTATTTACATTATGTCATAGAAACAAAATACACGGACACCGGTCAAACCAAAAAGTAAATACTGTAAATTTGAATACTTTTTTAAAATTAAATTTATTTATTTATTTTAATGTAGACTAAAATATAAAAAGCAGGACTAAGTAACAAATTTAAAAGCCGAACTTAGTAACACGTATAAAAAAAGGGTAATTTAATTTGAATTGTATTTATTTTCCATAATATATTTCTGTGTCCATAATTTTGAAGCCTTTTTTCGTTTCTTATCAATCCAAACTAATCTAACCTAACCTAACAATTTTCTATAATGATTTATTGCTATTATCTATAATATATTCCTGTCTCCAGGATTTCAATCACTTCATCCAGCGTTTTGCCTTTAGTCTCTGGTACGAAGATAAACGATAGAACACCGGAGATAAACGACGCTATTGAAAAGAAGAAGAAGACGTTTGCTATGCCAAAAGCTGTGATGCTCGGAGTAAACAGTTGGAGTAGAAGGAAAGCAGATATCCACATTGAGTACATCGTTATATTGTTAGCCAAGTCGCGAACCTACAACAAAAGAAAAGGGGACACATTATGTAAATAATAGAAAAGGTTTGTGGGCTTCGCTAAGCCAGAGGGACTATTCTAGTTCTACATAAGGTTAAGGAATTGACCTTAACCTTAAAATTAACCACAGTAAAGAACACATTAATTAGAATAAACGAGGTTAAGGCCCCGTATTAAGCGTTCAAAGATGGTTTGAAAGGGAGATATGTAAATGCGAATGTTAGAGGGAGCGCGCTAACATTAAAAAAACGATAATAATTATGCGAAAATGGTGAAAATATTTAATAAAACACGACTTATTTGAAATAGAACTAAAATATCTCGACAAATGCTTGAGTTGCATTTCAAGACACACTGTGATTTTTTTCATGCATTTACCATATTAAATAACAGAATAAAACGTGTTTTTAATAATTTTCGGAGCTTATTTTTCGATTTTTTTCTATCGAGGGAATTTCATATAACTAACGTTTCGATTTAACAAATGTATAGATATTATCTTAAAAAAATACACATATTTTTTTACCTTAAAAACTTAAGGAGTTAACGAGGAACTTGTTATAAATCGGTAGAAATTAAGTATACTGGGGTTTAAGGACAACAATTCCTTATCCTGCCCTTCCAATTGGGAGGGCATTATATAGTTTTGTATCATGGAAATGATGATTTTTCTGGCCAAAAGACGTATTTAATTTTGGGATGTTCAATAGTTTTGAGGATTTCTTCCTTGTAATATAGTTGTGATGGTCAGCAGGGTACTCATATTTTTCTGTAAATTTGATTAGAGCATTTTTTGAGTATAGTTTTATTATACTGAAAACTTTAAAATTTTTAAAAATGTCTTTTGATGGAGGGACGAATTCACGACTCTGAGAGCGAAAAAGAAAAAAAGAATAGGAAAACTAGATTAGGGACAATTTATCCTTTAATTTTCGGCCCCTCAAATCCGACACACGTGCCGTACTGCCACAGTTATGATAACATTGGACCGAAATCACAAAACGGGAATTACAAGATCACTGACGCAGCTGAAGAGTTCAGCGCAACTTCTCAAACTGTGTAAGCATTTACCTATAGTTTCTTTGTTCATAAGTAGTTTGGTTTTGTTCATAATCTCAATTTGTTTAGCTCCGGTGCTGTGGATATGTAGTTCTTTGGTTTTTTGAGGTTTGTAAATGATTGGGACTGCAAAATATTTAACCTCTTTTAATAAAATATATTTTTTTAAATCACCTCAGCAGCAAAGTACTCAGCTAGCAAAACGAAGACCACCGTTGCGGCTCCGCTGTTGTAGGCAATCACACACACAACCAGAGAGATCAGCGCCACCCAGGACAGCCAGTCTGGGGCATAGTCGTTCTGCGAGGCATGGAAGAAGATGCCGAGGATAGCCTCACCGATACAAACGATGAAGCAGGAACTGATCTGTAAGAACTGAAACGAGAAAAAGGTACTTGAAGATATATATTGACAGCCAGGCGAACTAATGTACCCATTGTTGCATCACCCAAAGACTACTGTTCTAGTATTCTTTCTCTTAGTAATATTTCATTTATTTATTTATCTATCTGTCTCACTAGAGTACACCTGTGTCGAGACAGACGTATTCAGATACTTAAAGAATATTTACATGAAATTATTATAATAAGCTGATCTTTATTGAATGAAATTTTTTACATTTTTTTTTTTTTTTTAGACAATGTATAGATAGTCCCACGAAGCTGCCACATGGCTGCTTGTCTGCAGGTTCTATCTCAGTATACAGTTATAATACAATAAATAAAATAAATAACAGACTCTTACATACAATCGTCCCAAGTACACTAACACTTTGAATGACAATACGATAACATACATTCAAAAATACAAGACAATATAGCACATAGATAACACACATTCAAAGTAAGACATATACGATAACACAATGTAATAGAATTAACATAACACAAATAAAAAGCTTGCTAGTGAACAAAAAAAAAAAACTACATTCATTTATATTAGAATTTAAACTTTCAATTAATGTCTTTCCTTTTCTTATTTGTTTGCTCTATTTTTTATAGATATACAGATTTTTCATTTATAAGCCACATCTTTACAGTTTTCATGCTTAAACTCTGATTTTCTGAAAAAACAAATTTATTTTTGAGCTTATTAAAAATCACTGGTACACAGTACTCCAGCGTTCGGCTTCCATACTTATTTGTTATTTTAGGTATTTTCAGCCCTTTGTTTTCTGTAAGACGTGTGCTGTGACTATGTACCAGTGGTTTTTTATAAGTACTATCGCCCCAGTTATCTTTAATGGTAAGGAACCAAAATAAACCTTTTATTGGGAGCAGGCCCTCAGCACAATATAAGAGTTGCACATTGTGTCTTTGTCTATACATATTAGGTGATACAATTTTTTTAATGATAGAGGTTTGCAAATTTTGTACATACTTAATATATGTCATGCTTGTATTTCCCCAGCTTCTAATTCCATATCTAAGAATAGATTCTACTAATGAGAAATATACTAGTTTGAGTGTGCTATGAGGCAAGACAAATTTTAATTTATAGAAACTGTTTGCTAGAGCTCTTAGCTGGTTACATATTTTAGTAACTTGCTTATCCCATTTAAATGTGTTATCTACTTTTAATCCCAGATAAGTATACTCGTTGACAAAATCAATTTTCTCACATTGGCAGTTGGATATTATTTTTTCTATGGATGCATTCAAAGTTATGTGCGGTTAGTTTGGGGATATTCCACATTTTCAAACTTGGTGATCTGATATACATGCATTTTGTTTTCTTTACATTTATAACCAATTCTACATCGTGTGCCCATTTTAGCAGTTCATCAAAGTCGGTTTGCAATTCTTGAATCGCTATTTGAGGATTTTCATGAGATACTACAAGTGCGGTGTCATCTGCGAAAATGAATCTGCGCGCCTTTCTAAATAGTTTCGACATAGCTATAACATATATAATATATAATTTTGGGCCCAAAATTGACCCCTGTGGGACACCAGACCTTACAAATTTAGATTTACTCATCTCATTTAATATTTTTACCCTCATTTTTCTATTTGATAAGTAGTTATTAAAAAAAGTTAGCAGTTTACCACGGATTCCAATAATTTGTAGAAATTTTATTATTTGTTTATGGCATAGTGTATCAAAGGCTTTAGAGAAATCAATAAAGAGTACAAGTACATGTTTTTGAGAGTTGAGCTGGGTGTTTATGAAATTAGAAAAATTATTAAGTAGTGCGTCACAGCTTTTTTTTTTCTGGAACCCGTACTGACATTTGTCAATGATACCAAATTTATTTAAATATCCATCTAGGTATATTGCTATATATTTTTCGAGAATTTTTTCCAAGGCAGGTAATAGGGAAATAGGTCTGTAATTATTTATAATTGAATGATCACCGCCTTTAAAAATAGGTCTAACAATACTAGTTTTTAATTCTTCAGGTATTTGGCAAGTATCAATTATTGTGTTTATAAAATGAGTAATTACTGGGCTCAGTATTTTTACATGTTTTTTTATATCATACATACGTATTTGGTCCAATCCTGGTGTTTTTGAGTTTTTCAATATTCCGATAATAGATTCGATTTGTTTTACGCTAGCTCTGGGTAGGTACATAGAATGCGGTAAATCGTCTAGCTGGTATGGAGACGCACGGACATCACATTTGTGTAGTAACTCATTTACTCCCTCATCAAAGAAGTTAGCAAAATTTTCTGCAACTTCATCCGTCGGTTTGGTCTTCAAGAAGAATTTAGATATAACTGCGTCACAACTGGATTTGTTTTTTCTTCCTAATATTTTGTTTATTTCGTTCCACGTTTTTTTTATATCCTTAAAACAATTATTGAATTTGTTATTGAAGTACGTTTTTTTTACATCTAATATTTGCTTATTTAGATTATTTCTGTATTTTTTGTAGTCTTTTTCATAATTCTTGTTTGTTGGCATGTTTTTCCATTTTCTCCATAATTTATCCCTCGTTTGTATATTTTCTATGAGAATATCGTTCATCCAACTTTTTTGATTATGGCGATACGTATTTTTTACTAATTTTGTGATACTGCTTTTTTCGTAGATTTTTTTAAAGTGTGATTTAATGTCTTGATATATGATATCCGGATCAGTGTGAATTTGAATTGAGTTCCAATCAGTTTTTGTAATCATTTCTCCAACTTTTTTTTCAGATAGTACAGTGTTGTATTCATGGTGCGATATTTTGCTTTTGTCCTTAGTGTAAAGGTATACTACAGACACGGCAGTTATATAATGATCTGCTATCCTTGTTTCGCATACGCATGAGTAATTTCACACTTTTCTTTTTCTCTAATATATATGTGATCCAGACACGTCGCAGTTGTGTAGGTATTTACCACCGCTTCTCTCGTAATGTCATATATACATTTCACTAGACCGTAATTAGCCATTAAATTTTCGTATTGCAGAATTATTGAGTCGTGTTTATTTAATAGGTTTAAATTAATGTCTCCAAGTATCAAGATGGTTTCCTTAATATCAATGTTTCGTATTATATTTTCGAGCTGTTGTAGGAAGGTTTTTTTGTTCGTGTTCGGGGGTCGATATAATGCAAATAGATGTATACGTTTGTGTTTGTTTACGGAGAAGGTTCCATAGACGCACTCGAATGTAGTAGCTATTATATCTTTTTTTTCGAATGTATGGTTTTCTTTAATATAAATCATAATCCCGCCTCCCGATCTTTTTGTTCGGCAATAATAGAACGAGTTAAATCCTGATATTTTGTATAGATTTACACTGTTTTCGTCTATCGAGGTTTCACAGAGTATTATAATATCAATTTTATTTAGTTGACTATAAATACTTAGTAGGAATGTATTCCAGTACTTGGAGATAGACCTAATGTTCAAATTAACGACATTTATTGCTTTATCGCCTGTTTCATGTTTGAATTGGGTCCAGTTTTCGAACTTTTGAATCCGTTCGTATTCTATATCTGAGGTCTCAAAATCAATATTAGACGCCATAGTCAATTTTAGCTAAGTCCTTTTGAAGGGCTGCCTTGTAAGCCGGACAGTCCCTATCTCCGGACGGGTGGTTTGCGGGCTTGTGAAATCTCGTGCATGTCGCGCAGACTGGCTCCGTAGTAGCAGAAGGGCATGTCTCACGGGTATGTCCTTCCCGGGCACAGTGCCCACATCTCGTCGTCTCCTTGCAGAACTTGTAGGAATGTCCTATCATCTGACACTTTGAGCACACAGTTAATCCAATAAAATCACGAACACCGCAAACTGTCCAATCAACAAATACGCGTCCTTGCTTGACCAGTGCATGTCTCAGGTATGTGGGGACCACGTAGATTCTATGGCATGCAGGTCCAGTTCGAGGGCCAGCTAGATGACTAAGCTTACATTTCTTTATGGTTTCATTTGTCTCCTCGATATTTTGTATTCCATTTAGGGCACACTCAAGAAAAGCTTCATCAGACAACTCCCTTGGAACGTTAAAGAAAATGACCCTTGGTAGCCTCTTTGTTGGGGGTCGGGCGCTCAGAGTCGCAGATTCGGTTACTATTTCCGACCTTAGTAATTTCTCTTGTTCCGCAGCACTAGCCGTATGGATGATTACTCCTTTGTTTCGTATATTTTTTACTCCGGTAATTCTTACTCCTAGCTGGGATGGCTTCAGTGCTTCCCTGATTATTTTCTTTGTTTCTTCGCTATCTTCCACTGATGGTAATTTTGGAAAGAAACAGACGGATGGCCTCGGTTTTCCTATGGGGACGTCCAAACGCGATAATGGTGGAGGTAAGTTAACTTTTTTACTTGCAACCTCTGCAAAAGAGAGACTCGCTTCCGTAGCATCTGCCACTCTTTTCATCACTGGTCCTAGGTCTAATTCTAGCTGAATAATTTTGGATTGGAGTTGCTTATTTTCCTGTTTTACCACCATTTTTTCTGCTAGCATTACTTTATTTTGCGCTTTTGCTAAGGCGAGTTCACCTCGGAGAGTTTCTCTCTCCAAAATTAGTTGCCCAACAGATCCCAGGACGCAGGCTATATTACTGGCAATCTTCAGCTGTTGCTCCTTGGAAACCTTTGTATTTCCCAAGGTATCTTGTAAAGTTTTGAGGGCATTTTGAGTTTCTTTTAAAATTCCTTGTGAGTTCAAGGGGATAAGGTCATTCTCATCATCAGAAGCTTCAGATTGCGACATTGTTTTTGAATTTATATTGACAGTTTCGATTGTAAACAATAGGTATCACAGATTCGCAGCACAATCGCAACCAATAGGAGCCTTGAGAAGTGAGCTCATAATTAATCGTCCAATCCGCGCACTTGATACGTTGTACACAACACTTCGGTTTGGTAAACAGTGAGATCAATTATTTATAATATTAAAATATCAATGGTTAAATGTTAAAAAAAACACGGGAGAACACTACCACGTGATAAACTTAAATTGTTTTTTACTACGATATAGTTTTTTCTTCCGGCGGAATTATTAAAAATTGTTTTCCATGTATAAAACGATAACTTGACAGAGCGCGACGCTTTGTAGGTACGACGTGAATTTAAATGCATGCATAAATACATGCATGACTAAATCAAAATCAAAATACAAATTACAAAGTTGTATACATTTTAAACTATGGAGTCAATAGATAGATAATAGAAAGAGTAGGTACAGGTACGAAAATATTGTACATATATATGCAATATAAATGCATTTAGTTGGAGGACGTAGTTACAAAGGGGTTTTTATAAAATTATTGGTTCTAATATTTTATTTTGTATTTGAATTGTTGTTATTGTTTACGTGTAATTTGGTTTAGAGATGTTTGCGATAGTGGGACGCCCAATACTTGTTATTCATTTCTTTATTTCATGTTTGAATTTGGTTATTGACTCTGTTTGTCTAATCGTGGCTGGTAGTGTATTGTATAGTTTGCAAGCTGTGTATTTAAAATGTTTTTGCCCAAAGGTGGTTCTAGCAAAAGGAGTTTGGAGAAGTTCTTTATTTTTGGCTCGGGTATTGTGTATCGTTTGAGTTGGTTTGTATAGTGTTTTGCTGTTTTGGTGTAAATTAATCAAGATGGATCTTGCAAAGAGCTGTTTTATGTCCATAACGTTGATAGTATTGAAGATAGTATCAGTGTTGGTAGAAAGAGGAAGTTTGAGATTTTTTTTATGATTCATTTTTGTGCTTTAATAATGGGGTCGAGGGCACTAGAAGAAGTATTACCCCAAGCCAAATTTCCATATTCTATGTGTGATTGGCATAGTGAGAAATATACTGATTTTAAAAGTTTAAGGTTAAGGAAATTACGTGTTTGTTTGAAACAGTAAATAGATTTACGAATTTAGTTTTAAATGTTATAGATATGTTGTTTTTAATTTAGGTGTGTGTCAAAGGTTAGTCCTAGATATTTGATATTGATTGCTTGTTCTAGGCATGGGCAGTCACAATTCCGGTCAAGGGGAGAATTTTTGCAAACGTGTATTTTTAGAGTTAGGTTTGACATTTTGATATTGGTGAGACTAAACAGTAAGTATTTTGTTTTAGGTACATTCAGAGTTGGTGAATTAGAGTCGAGCCACTGTTTTACCTTTTGAATTCTTTTCTCCGTTTTGGCGTATACGGTAGTCCATTCTTTCGATTGGAATAGTAGGACTGTAGGACATTAAATTTGTACATTTTTTATAATATTACAGATTGGGGTCTAGGTCGTTAAAAAATGTATTTGAATTTATAAAAACCTTGTAAGTGCATCGTAGGATATGAAAAAAGTATCGATCTTTTGTTCAACTACATTTAGTAAGTACGTGAATCTCCCCACGGGTGAGTTCATGAACAAATTGGTGAGGCTCGCTCTACAATAAATGAGGTTATGGCTACTTCCTCGAGAGTGTAACTCCGGTAGATATAAATTTATTTGAGCCAGAGTCTTATTGTTAGATATGTAACAGTTTTACTAAACTATTACTAAAGATAAAAAAAATTATTTAGTCAGAGCAATACCTCTACGTGTCTCTAAGTAGTGGTAATTGGTCATGACCAGTATAAATAGATGGGTATAGCCAGCGGTCATATCCGTAGAAACGCAAAAATAAAACTCTTAAAAGTACCGCGACCCCTGGAAAGATTTATTGGATAACCAACACCTCTGCCATAGGTACCAATCCCTAGATTCCTAACTCTCATACCTCTTAGCTTCCTAGAACGTCCTCTCCTTCCTTTCCTTAAACCCTCCACACAGCATCCCAAAAGATGAAGAAGGCCCTGAGGGAAATTATTTTACCCAGGGTCCCCTGTTTGGGGTTAATGTAAAAAATATACAGAATAAATACTTATACTACCAACCTACTTTAGAGACAGGCATCATTATAATAAGGACTTCCAGACAAATCATACAAGATAGAAAGAAAATATAATTCTAAAAAATGTTAACAAAACAACGACACAGAATTGTTTACCGTATAAAGGAATCCCGATGAATAGATTTAACGTCATTGGTTAAAATCATCAGCCATCATCTGTCTGATTATAACATATCCCAGATACTTCAAATCAATAACCAAAACATAAAAAAATAAATAATTTAAATTACTAATTTATTTCCTTTATCTGGATACCATTTCGTTTACTTGGGTTAAATTCCGATCTGGAGTCGATGCAAAACATGTCACAAAAAACAAACTTTAATTAAGAAGGCGAGCGTGCGCCGTGCTATGAGAGTTCCGAGTTCATTCGGCATTAATTCGGTAGACTTCGCTCATGCCGACTGTTCGCGGTCCGCCGACATTCGTCAACGTAAATTTGCAGAACACTGCCACTCGTGTTTTGTGAAATTGCAACTTTAACAATCACAGGAGCCGATGTGTCCCAGTTATGGTATGTTAAATTCTTGTGGCAGTTGTTCTTACCCTTCTCCCAGCAAAGTCCATCATCACGGAGCCGACCCCGCAGCCGAAGATCAGCGTGATGGAGTAGATGATCGAGCAGACGTCCGAAGACACCTTCAGGTGGACGGCCTCGAATACCAGACTGGCATAAATAGCAATGGCAGCGAGACCCATTATGGTCTGCGCTATGATCAGGGCTATGCAGATGATGAGACCGCGAACAGCTGCTCGGGAGGATACTAAAAAATAACGGAAGATAAATGATACTGATAAATACAGAGTTCTGTTTAGTTATTATTTATTTTAGTATTTATTGCTGTTGTTAGTGTAGTTAGTCATTTTTTGTGTTCTTATATCTTATTTTATCTTATATTTAATACATACAATTTTGAATTTTATATAAATATTTTAGCCCATGGGTACTGGACCCTTATTTTTTATTATAATTATATATTTATGTGAAAATCTGTCATTAGATTTCATATTTATTGTTTAAAAGTTAATTTTTTATTAAGTTAAAAAAAAACTTTTGGTTTTCCAAAATAATAAAAAAAATAAATAAAGACACCCCTTACCTAAATAGAAACACAAATATTTTAAATTTTACAAAATACATTAATTTTTGTTTGTCGGCTGTGTAAAACTTTAAATAATACACAAATAACTTTGTTTACATCACTTTAATATTTATCACCTCTATATACTTGCTCCTGATGAGGTGAACATTGTTCATGAAACATGTAGAGGTTATATATATTAAAGTGATGTAAACAAAGTTATCTGATATTATTAATACTCCAGCGTCTGGACGGTGTAAGCCCTGTGATTGGTCAAATTCAAATTGTGTATAAATAAGACTTTAAAGATTAAGACACGATTTCATACTGAAATAGAATCGCCACATGTAATACGATATTTATTCAAAAATATCGTTTCTGCTCATACAATTTTTGGATAATATCGAAGAAAATATGTTTTAGAAAGTTCATGATCCATTGGATTAATTACATTACAGTGAAAATTATCCACAATTACGTGATTACGTTTGACGTTTGACGAAAAAAGCACGCGTTCATTCAACATGGCCGATACGCACCGCGTCAAAGATAGCCGACAGAGCGCTCCTCTGGCGGTGAAAGAACGAACCGAGGGGCTGGCGCGAATATTTAAATATGCAAAATAAAAAGATTTCTTCTGGAAGTTTATTTAAACTTTGCAATGGCATCGTTTCTAAAACAAACATTTTATTCAACTTAATGACAATAAACAACAACTCTTTGCATGTACGATTTTGAAAAATATTGATATTTAATATTATTTACGTAAATAATAATTTCGCATTATTTTGACAGAACACCGATATGATATACGCGGAAGTATAGGCACTGCCAACCCAAAAAAATAACATGAAAGACAATCGGAAGATAGAAACGCTTCGTTGATTGTAAAATTAGCCAACAAATCTCTAATCTGACATGTACTTAAATGTATAATAAAACAATCATTTTGCCAGGTATAAATATTTATATAATATATATTAAGGTATTATTCGGAAACGCTGGACAAGGATAATACGAAATATTTTTAAGTAAAACCTTCGGATTTACCTTAATTAATATAGAAGGAATCTGAATGCATTCGGGAATTTTTTAATTTTAGCATTTTAATTACGTGAATTAATTAATTATTAATTATTAATTAATTAATTAATTATTTTTTTTACGTGATTAATCAGGTAAAATTAAAATTTGCTTTCGTTGTATTGGATGACAGCCGGAATAATTTCTATTGATGACATTTTCTTTTTTTGGTATTCCTGATATGAGTGTCTAGAATTTTTACCATAATTTACTCTATGCAAATATTATTTTGGTATTTTGGTTTCTTTTACAAGTAAGGAAATATTTAAAAAAAAGTTATTATAGGTTAGGATAGGTTAGGTTGGGTTATGCTAGATTAGGTTAGATTAGGTTGGATTAGTATAGTTCAAGTTAGTTTATAGGTAAGGTTAGATTAAGTTGGATTATTATGGCTTAGGATAAGTCAGGTTATGTAAGGTTAGGTAACGTTAGCTTGGGTTATTATGGGTTAGGTTAGGTTGGGTTATTATAGGTTAGGTTAGATTTGTATAGGTTAGGTTAGGTTAGGATAGGTTAGGTTAGGATTGGTTCGGTTAGGTTAGGTTAGGCTAGATTGGATTATTATAGGTTAGGTTAGGATATAGGTTAGGTTAGGTTGGATTATTATAGGTGAGGTAAGCTTAGGTAAGGTTAGATTATTATAGGTTAGGTTGGATTATTTTAGGTTAGGTTAGGACATGGGTTAGGTTGGATTATTATAGGTTAGGCTGGTTTATTATAGGTTAGGTTAGGTTATTATAGGTGAGGTTAAATAAAATAATAGTTAAATAAATCATTTGTGCTAAGTAGGCACTATTTTGCCGGAATATTGTATTACATTATATTTTTTTAATTTACGTTTTTCAATTGTCTCTAGCCGCTCATTTCAGGAATACCGACAAAAGAAAATGTTATCAACAGAAATTATTCAGGCTGTCATCCCATACAGCGAAAGCGAATTTTCATTTTACGTAATTAAAAATTAAAAAGCTAAAATTAAAATTTTACCAAATGCTGTTCGATTCCTTTTATAGTAATTAAGGTAAATCAGAAGGTATTATTTAAAAATATTTCCTATTTTCCGTGTCCAGCGATTCCGAATATTTACCTATATTAATTTACCTTTAGCCATTTAGGCAATTATTCGGGAAAGGTAAAGTTTTACCTGAACAACTGTCATTATTATTATGCCTAAACGCCTTCCTGTTCCGTTTTTTAACAATATATACTCACCCTCTCTCTGTGTATGACCTAATATCTACCTATTAAATGTAACTGTTGTTAGTATCACTTAAACTGGGCGAAGCCCAACTAAGTGCCGCCCGCAGGGCCTAGCAGAAAAAAACCCGCGGAGCGGGTTTTTAACTGCTAGTTTGTGTATTATTCTAATAAATAATGACATCACAAAGTGATAAGCTTTCAGAAGAAATTTTCTTCGAAAAATTAAAACTTGAAACATGTTTATTAGTAAGGCCCACAGTGTCTAACATGAACGCATTAGAAAAGTCGAAATTGATATACTTCATATAGATTTTATTTCTGTAATCGATGATTAGTCGAATTCCATTAAAATGTCCCTAATTAAGCATTTAATTTCGTCGATATGAACTATTGTTTCTGAGATGAGATCGTCTATCATGCTCGAGAATTATCGATAAAACCTTTAAGGATGTGTTTGTGCTAGAGTGCATGGGGGCTAAGCGTTATAATGTCGATATCTAAGCAGTATATATACACACAACTAAGCTATGGATGTTAATTTATCAAATATCACTAGCACGGCAGGCGTGCTTAATTTATCGCTGGTTTTATCAATGTCGGTAAATGAAACATCACGGTTTCATTCGTGGATGGTTTGAAAACGTAGCTATCATGGAGAACATTAATTTCTATGTTCCCGATGGTTATCTCCGTCACCGACAACATAGACTATTCTATCTCCCAGCCTGCAGGACTAACTTGCCAATGGTCATGCCGGTGGGGAGAGCAATCTAGTTGCTGAACAGAATCAATTCGGATGTTGACATATTTAGCATCAATGAAACTGCCTTAAAAAGGCAAGCTCTGTTACTACTAGTACAGTTGATACTCACTATTTATATTTGTGTTGTGTTAATTCTTATTTAATTATTTAAAACGCACTAAACTGAATTGAATAAGCGGAGAAAACTTAGTGATATAATATATGCGTTAATTTATTAAAAACTGGTCAAATTATTCATTTTCCTGTTAAAAACGGGACTGCAGGCCTTTAACGAATGTATTGACAGAGTTCCTAACAATCTATCAAAAGTTTAAAGCGAATGTTTTATGAGAACGTCTGAACACGTGTTCATACAAATATTGATATTGATTTTGACATACTGATATTATCACATTCCGTCATGATATATATCATGAAAAGAACACGTATTATCGATATATACTGAATCACTAATATTTTATCAGGAAATTGGCTTGCTATCACTTTTTTAACAAGATCATTTTTGTCCGTGTACATAAAAAGACGAATACTTCCCCCCGGTTTTCCCTACACTCTTAATGAAATTTCTACAAACTTAGAGCTTTCCACGCCGATTGCTTTTTGATATAACTGTCATCGAACTCAATTGGCCTTTTGTGTATCGCATCGGGATCCTGCGGCAATCTGGATATCAAATATTCCATCTCTCTTGTTAGATCTTCTTTTGTAGGCTCGTATGCTGAAATGATTGAAAAAATTAAATTGTTAAATAGATGGTGTATACTTCTGTGTGAGTTTTGCTTCGTGGATGTTTTCAGTACTTCACAACTAACATTATTAATTTTCTTTCTTTAACCATAGATAGAAGTTATGGACTTCATTTACTACTTTGAGTTTCAACTTACTGATGTCTATCGGTTCCGCTCCACGCAACTGCCTCGCAAGGCTGAGAAGTTCTGTACGAACTCCAACTCCGTTCAATGGCAACTTCCTCAACCAGGCCACTGCTCTTGCTGCAGCCTAAAACCAGAACATTGTTCACTAACACAATGGTTGATGAGGAATCAGACGTCAATTTAAAAATTGTAACACTTTTATTTAATGCTTATTGTGTAAATTCAGCAGGAATAGGGGGGTAGTGCAATCCCAGTCTGCCATATTACATGATATATATACTAGAGAGAAATAAGAACAATGACACATAAATATATGATGAGTAAAAATGAAAATAGGTAGGTACCTAATATAACATAAATAAAGCACTACACGAATAAGATAAATTAAATGATCGTCCATCGGGAAGGTCGCTGCATCGTCTGCATCCATCGCTGATTAAGTGGAAAGCTGAGCTACTCGGAAGCAGCCACGACGATGACGTTTGTTGATTTTCATGGCCTACTGGGCAAGTGGCGAAGTAAGGTGGGGAATGAGTGCACCCTCCCTTCTGCGAACATCGCGAAGGCACTGCAGAACCTTGGTAGTTGCATGAGTTGCCTGTATGCGTTGTTGTAGCACACCTTCAGCTTCAGATATTGTATCCAAAGTTCTGAGGTGTATAAGTAGTATTTAAAATAAAATAAAAACTAACCTCTTCTTCTCCTTTTTTCAGTCTAAACAGCGGCGTTTCTGGCATGAACCAGAAGGCCAGCAGAAAGAGAAGAGGCGAAGCCAGTTGCAAAGCGGTATGCACTTCGTAAGAGACCAGCGCCCCGATCACGTAGCTGGTGAAGACGCCTAAGCTGTACTGGACGACAATAATGGAGGATAAAGCGCCACGACCGCGGGGCTCACAGATCTCGCTGACATAGAGGGGCGGCAGAGAGAGAGCGCCGGCACCGCCCATGCCGAGGATGAACTGAGATGCGAGCATCCAGAAACTGGACTCGGCGTAGATTTTAATCACAGCGGCAATCTAGAAAGGTATCTCCAATTTAATATATCCAATATAACATATTATACAGGGTTTTCCAATAAGAGGTGTTATTTTGATAATCAATCATAAAAAATCAATGGTTTCGTTGCTTGTGTGGCACGTAGCGCCGTCTTGTTAAAAGGAAACGTTGTCCAGATCAATACTATTCAATTCCGGCCATAAAAAATCATTAATCATCTCTCGATAGCGCAATCCATTCACCGTAACTGTTGCTCCAGCCTTATTTTCAAAAAAAGTAAGGTCCAATGACTCCGCCGGACCATAAACCGCACCAAACAGTCACACGTTGAGGATAGAAAGGCTTTTCAACAATAATTCTTGGGTTTTCCGAGCCCCAAATGCGACAATTTTGCTTGTTGATGAAGCCACCGAGGTGGAAATGGGCCTCATCACTCAAGATGATTTGCATTTGATTCACTCAAGTGAATTTTAATAATTTCAATGCGTTGTTGAAGCGTGTATCGTTCCATTTTTATTAATGACGTAGTTTCTACTTGTCAAATGTCAAAAAATTACAGCTTCAAAAGTAACATCTTCTGAAATAGCGGGCTATTCAAAATAACAACTCTTATTGGAAAACCAACTAAAAATAAATACCGGAAAGTCCAATTATGTCCAATTTAATATATCCAATTTTACACATTATTAAAATAAGTACCGGAAAGTTCAATTATGTCCAATTTAAAATATTCAATATTACTCCGTGAACTCTTCCCTTGTGGGGCCTTCACGGAACCAAAGGGGAATGGAGAAGAGAGATGAGACTCTCTTCTCTTGTGGGGCCTTCAGGGAACCAAGGGGAATTGGAGAGTAGATATGAGACTTGGGAAGACACATTGTGGAAACAGAAGACATAGCCACATATCCAATGACGACCCTGGTGAACTTTATAAAAGGGACCGGGTGACTGTTAAATAATTAGGTAATATGGGAGATAGCACGATAGGCCTATGGCCCAAGTGTTCACGGGAACTACATGTAAACCGTCTCCGCTCTATAAATAAATAATACCGGAAAATCCAATTATGTCCAATATTCTAATTATGTCATGTGCGTTCGAACCTTATCTAGATTTCTCTAATAAACAACAAAAAAAAACAAACAGTGTTCATCTCAAGTGATCTAATAGATTATTATGGCACTGTTTATTATCTGACTGTATAAAATGTAAATAAATAATAATAATAACATATGTACATTGCAAAATCACGTTCATCAATCAAATGCATTGTACATTGTATTTTTTATTGTTATTTTTTTTTTATTTCCTTTATTTTTTCCCAATTTACATATTTCACAATACAAGTTTTTTAATAATATGAAAGGGAACCCACTAAGGCGCAGCCTGTGCGTGGGTAATATAATTTAATACATTAGATTTTTGTACCTAAAAATACATAACAGTAAAAATAAAATAAAAAAACAGTAAGCATGATAAAGAAAAACGGTAGGATTATAATTAAAGTTATTCTAAAAGATTGTGCAAGAGGAGCATATTAAAAATAAATCAAAGTAAAAATAAAGATTGTAAGATAATATGTATGAATTAAAAGAACACAAAATAAAATAATAATAACTATACAGAAACAAAATAGAAAAAAGTAAAAATTAAATGAATAATGCTTCAACATTTGCATTGTACAGCCACAACTTTAATTCTTTTTGGTATTGCGCTAGTTTAGTTGTTACTTGAATTTTTTTTGGTAGTAGATTAAAAGTGCGAGGTCCAATAAAGCTACTGTGAGTTTGCATTAGTTTGGTATTGGTTTGTGGGGTATAAAATACATGATTTCTTCTAAAGTTGATTTTGGGTTCATATTTTTGAAATTTATTTTGGTTTTTCATGACGTATTTCAGGCTTTGAAGTAAAAATAGTTTACGATTAGATCACTATAATATTAGTGATCGACAAACCGGTGGGTGCAATATGTTAGTCATAAATTGATAATAGTTTGCCTAGTCTATATTTAGTAATAAGATAGATCATTGTAGAACTGTATCATACATTTGTACAGCGCGCTTGAGGTGATTTTGCACAAAAACGGCTTTAAAAAAATCATCCGAATATTATTATTATTAATGTGTAATGAGGACATAATTAATTAATGATTAATTATGAATGACCTTTTGTAATTATTAGTGACCAACTCAGGTAGCTCAGGAAGCCAAAGTCAAGTTAACCTCTCAGAAGCTGGGCATACTGTACAGGGCCAGCAGATACTGCAGATAGTACACAATTGATAAACCTGTAAATTAGTGCTCTCCACTATTGAAATTGACAGCTGGGAGCCCCAAAACACCTGATGCTGTGCAGAAACGGCGTTCCATTTGACCGATTCTCCAAATAGATTCCAATATTTAGAATACAGACATCGGGTGTGAATACTGTCCTTGTTGCATCAGTGTTTCAATGAAAGATGCTCCGAGGGACTGGCATCATTGATCCCTTCGGCACTGGTGTACATAGTTGAAATTCGTCACATTTGGTCGTTCTCGAGTTCAACAGTCGGCTGTGGAAAGATTTTTCCTCTCTCAGACAATATGAGTTTCTTCAAGACACAACAACCCAACGATGACACGAGGAAAATGTAATTATTTCCTAATGTTAATTTAAATTAAAATAAATGATTTAAAATCCGACGGAACTCACGGCTATAGGAATCCCGACCACATAAGCCGAAGGTTTCCTCCCTTTAGACTTGGCGATCACATTGAATATGGGCAGCCCTAGGAGGCCCCCGCAGCAGAGCAGCCCCCCGGCCCAAGACAGTTCAGCCTCGGTCATGGGGGTGTCAAGGGGGCCCCCAGTAGGCTTCTGAAGGTCGTCTATTACGGGAGAAAGCCAGCCAAGTTGACAGCCGAAGGCGAATGAGCCCAAGGAACCTGAAAATATAATGAGGCGTACATGGTACATCATCAGCACCAGCCAATCGCATAAAACGACATAAAATGTCAACAACCGAAATATTTAAACAACGTCAATACCGCACAAGAGTCCCAACAGCTTCAAACCGTCTGGAGCCAGTGAGACTATGGCATCCCCAATCGAAGGCAGTAGGGAGGGGACGCATTTGAGGAAGATGAAGGTGGTGAAGTACCTGGCTACGCTTCAATTCTGAATGGTGGTCTTACACCAGGGCCATACTGAGAGTATCTTGTGAACGTGCTGCAAGTATACTATATATTATTTTAAATGAAAAAAATGTGAAATAACACAAATTCTTCATATAAATTGCGCACGCCAGGATTTGAACACGCGGCCTTAAAATTGCTTACCCTTCGACCATGAGAAATTACATATAATGAGTTCCAACCTGAAATGATCCAAAAATTTACTTGTTGTAAAGGCATGATTCCGGGTACACTTTTACATGGCATAAATTTACTGTAGTATCACTGACAATACAACAGTAAGCCGTGCTTTAATGCCATGTGCGCACGGTAATAAAAAGAGTTATTTTTAATTTTATCACTTAAAGATATAACGCTGCACAGTGCTGCAATACCACACAAGTCTATGCCAAATAAAACACTTCTAGTCCCACAGAATGGAGGACTGTTGCATGTCACTTATCAGCAAATAACAATTTATTAGAAATACTCAAAGATAAGATGTCCTTCGACATGTCGTGAGTACCTTTACGACATCTTCACAAATATCACAAACATCAGCAGACAAAAAGCTCGTATTGTGAAAATCATTAATACATTTCTAAAGGAGGATATTACAAAAGTAATCTAAACCAAGTAAAAGTTTCGCAAAGCTCTAAGTGAAACTTAAAAAAAATTCTACCTTCCCAACAAAATCACTTTTTTAACTGTTTCCAGTATAAAATGTCGATGACATTTTGAAGCAAGCTTCCATTATCAAAATGTGTAAAAATATATCAAGAATTCTACAAACTAGTTAGAAATGGATATCAATTTATTATAGATAATTTTAAAATAACATAAATACGCTTCCATTATATTTACCAAGCCATAAAATATTACACTAATCTCCCACCTGAATTATGCTGTATTATCAACCAATCAGAACAAATAAAAAAAATAAACAATTTTTCGAAACAAACTTACATTAAAAAAATATATTAATTTTGTACAAAACAGAAATATCAGAAAAAGATACGGTCACATCTAGGACTCGAACCCAGGACCCTTGTCTTGCCGGGGCACTGCTCTACCAACTGAGCTAATGAAACCCTATCTCATTCAGTCATATTTAACTGTATCATACTTCGAATACGAACTACCAACATTGTCTTCATTTTCTCATCGCACATTTATATTGGCTGCTATTTTTATGTATGATCGCAAGATTAAGGCAAGGGTCCTGGATTCAAGTCCGAATCGATGACCGTACCTTTTTCTGATTTTTCTGCTTCTAATTTTCGTTTAGGAATCGCTAATATTGTCTTATATAATTAAATATTACAATTTGAGATTTAACTCATTAAGTTATTGCAAAAAATAAAATATTGTTAATTTATTGAAAACTGGTCAAATTATTCGTTTTCCTGTAAAAAATAGGACTGGAGGTCTATAACGAATGATTTGACAAATTTCATAACAAACTAAAAGTAAAACACGAATTTGTTATGAGGAAGTCGGAACACGTACAATAATAATAGTTTCGCTTCTCGTTCCTTTTATTTATTTGGACAAGGGCACCTGTGTGAACACGTGTTCAGATTTATTCCTAATGACTAATATTATATTGGGAAATGATCAAGCAGTCACATTTTTAACAGTATCTTGATATAAATGCCGTACTAATTTTACTCCGTGTGCAACCAAATTGGCTCCCTTTAATCCTCTTTTCTGATACGGTATACATGACCAATAAACATTAAAAATAATGTTTATAATGGAACCCATTTTCTTTATTTTATTGTACTGGATTTTCCTGCCTCCTTAATCGAAACAAATACCTTTGATTATTTCTGTGCATCTTGTATTAGTCATACAACCTGCATAGTTGTTACTTTATTTATTAGAATTTTTTATTTTGACCCTAGTTTGTATGGAATCGCAGCACTGTGCGACGGAGCCATTCAGTTTATTTTGTGATCATTTGTCTTTTACAAAATGTTTTTCAGGGTTGCAATATTAAGTAATTATTAGTGTTTATTAAAATGAATTATTAGCCTTATATAGGTAGGTACTTACATATAAATGAAGCTATAATTTGGTTTTGAAGACTAGAATGTATTGGACTGACAGGTACAAAAATACTCTCCTCCATTTTGTGTTCCCCCATTGGGATATTAAAATTATAAATATTTTAACTGAAGATTTTGAAAATTATGTTTTTTTGTGAAAATGCAAACCCTTAGAATGCAGTAAATTTAGGGTAAAGACATTGGCAAGACAACGGCACTGTTTGTGTTTTTAGAACAGAATTTATGTCAGGAATGATTGAAAACTGGTAAAAATTACAGAATTTTGAATGAAGTTTTGGTCGAATTGTCACTTAATTGTTATGTTGTTCAAGTTTTGTTATCTACTGGACCAAAATATAACAGAAAGTGACGGTAGAGACACCCTGGAGAGAAGTTAAACCTTTGATCATTTAAACGGGAAGATGCAACACACACCATGAAATAAGTCTTTTTGGCGACAAACACTTTGTCAATAAAGTTGTCATTTCGACATTTACACAAACTTTGTGTTAAAATTGAAATATCATATTCTCAGCAAAACACATGAAAAACTTTTAATAAAAAAAAAAAATTCATAGTGTCAGTGAGTCGGTTTTTTCAAGCTACTTTTATTTTTTTATGTAAAACCGGATAAGAGTCCCAACTGAACCCTACCGTTTGGAACGAGTGAGACTATGGCATCCCCAATTGGGGTATTTTACGAGGCTGAAGGTAGCGGGTGGAGAAGGAGATGAGGAAGAGGAGTGTGGGGAAGTACCAGGCTAGACAGATCTGGTCACCAAACACGGCCAAAGCCATTTCAAGCAACGCTTCAATTCTGAATGGTGGTCTTACACCAGGGCGATACTGAGAGTATCTTCCACTCTGGAACGTGCTGCAAATATACTATATATTTTTGAAAATTTGTAATTTGTGATATAACACAAATTCAACAAATAAATTATTATACAAATAAGTATATTTTCCGTCAGAGCCCATGTCGTCTTTGGGGATGCTGTTTGAAGGGTCTTTTTAATTAGAGGATGGAGTGAACATGGCTCTTGTAGAGACAAAATGGGTCTTGAGATAATGGTAATAACAATGATAATATATTCAAGTTATTTTACTGTACTTCACATAATCACTAACTCGCACATATAAAATAACATCAGTTTATTTTTTTCCTATAAGTACAATGATTTCGTAAATTGAATTTATATTTTATATTGTATACTTCTTATATTCTCTTAATTTTCTTTTATATTGTATACTTACTTGTCTATATTTCTTTTAAATTCTTCTTTATTTCATATTTGATATATTCTTTCAATATACTTTGTAAATACACGACCACCACAACACGGGCATGTGCTTAATTTGGTGGTCTAAACATTCTCAATGACTGAAATAAATAATGCACTGAAAAAAGGTTTTTCTTATTTAAAAAAAATAATGTGAATTTGATTGCGTTTTCTTCTGCTCTTTTTCCCCTTATATATCTTAACTTCTTTGTATTAAGTTATTTCAAATGAGTTTTTTATAATTGGACTATTGCCTCTCCTGAAAATTTTAGCAAAAACCTTGTAAACAACAATAAATAAAAACATCATAGTGGATGCAGTTTAGTTAGACTAAAATCATAATAGTTTTCCTAAACGTCGACGTAACACATCCTCTGTTAGTTTACAATTGTCAGTGTAGTACAAATTCACTAATTGAGATATGATGCGAATAGAATATCCATCAGCAAATACTAGCAGTGTAAAGAAATGTGGAACGGAGATAAAATAATACGTCGGAGACTGAGAGCAAAACATTTTAGTGTCGCTTTAGCCGTTCATAAACCAATGCAATTTGATTTCATGTTCAACAGATAACTTTAATAACGCTTCAATTGACCAATAAAGCCTAATTTTTTATGATTTAGTGTCTTTTTGTTGACTTTTAGTTTAAAAATCTAATCTCTATCTTTACAACCAGCAAATAACAAAAATGTGAACAAATATAACTGTAAGGTTTGTTATATGAGGCCCCGAGGAAAACTAATTTCCGTAAGGTCCTAAGTCATCTTCTGAACTGATGCGTGGATGGTCGTTTTGAGTAAAGGAATGACATAAAGTTCTAGAAAGTAAAAAATGTATTAAGGGTGCGTAGGAATCTGGGAGTCAGTGTATCCAGAAATGAAGTGAATTCATCCCTCTCTGCGGTGCAAGGCGATGTGTCGAGAAAGTTTGCCACAAGAAGTCAAACGGTTTCCTTAAACCGGCCTTTTCCGATCTGGCCCGCCACGATGCTGGTGCAGCCCGTCACATCTACCAAGAAGACCTGGATAAAAATCACCCCGTAAACCCCACCAAACGTAGCGAACCACTCGGGGTTACCTATGGTAAAGATGATGAGATGATAAATAAAGATCATCACCTTAACATTCTAGAAGGCGACCTCGGTGTTCTAGCTGATCCCCAACTATGACTCCAAAGGCCTTGGGTTCAAATACCAGTTTGGGCAAAAAAAACATATTTGTGCTGTTTCCTAAGACGACTTTTTGAGCAAATGATTTATGAAAATTGTTTCTGGTGGAATGAGCACAATAATTGTATGATGTATAACCATGGCTATACCAATTATTATTGTTGGAAAAGCTTTCATTAACAAGATGAATGGAATAGCTAAGGCTTCGCTGGGCAGGACACTGTAAGAATAGAAGCAATAATACAACAACAGAGGCTTCTCTTTAAGACGACACAATATCCGTAAATAAAGTCGAAATCATCTTAAGGACGTAAGTGAAGAATGCGTTTACAAAAATATGCGACTCGCGCCTCGGTGCATTGGACGCACCTATGGTCGAATTTGCTCTCGCAAATCTTAACGACGTAAGTCGTCTACAAAAATATTCGTCGTTTGGCCTGGCGCATTAGACGGAACTGCGGTCAAATTTGCCGTGGCTAGAACTAGAAAATTTAATTAATTCTGAAAAATGTATTGCTAAAATCTGGACTCAACTGGATGAATAAAAATATCGTCTAAAACCCTCATTAGAATGCGGACAATTTTGAGCAAAATTGCGTTGCGTAGACTCGTACACGATTTACCACACTGGTATACAAATTATTTCGATAGAATTCATGTTTTTTGTATATCTTGTTAAATATTAAAATTAGGATTTGTTGATTTCTTACCGAACCGAGTGGGTTTTACCTTACTGTTAACCAAAAAAATCGAGGTACGTAAGACGTCACACGTACGGAGTCAGATTGCGATCGTTTTGGAGGGCTTTGATAAATGCAAACTTTGAAAATTATTTTAACTATGAAATCGACACTTGTAAAAAAATGTTGGTATTTAAGAAAGAAGATGAACTTCCATATTTATATATTTTTTAATTTGACCGGAATTTCTTGTTACCCAAAAACTGGATGTTCACAACAAGAGCTAGGTAGGAGTGGAAATTTTCCCCGGAGAGGTCTATTTTTATGTGATTACTTACCGTACAAGAGTCCCAACTATCCGAGACTTGGGTTATATTTTGAGGCTGAAAGGAACGAAGAATGGAAGGAAATGGGAAGATGAAGGTAAGGAAGTACCTGGATATTCAGATCATCAAACTTGGCTAAAGCCAATTCAAGAAGTTTTTCGATTATGGATATTTTAGGTTCCTCACTAGGGCGATACCTACCGAGAATACATAATAATGTAAATGATATATATTGCTTACCGCTAATGCACTATAATAGTAATTAAAAATAAAGTAATACATAAATTAAAAAAAAAAAATATTCATACAGGTTTCGAACCCGTGACCTATGGAGGTATGCGAGGAACTTAACCGATCTACTACTATGCAACAGGGTTAGCATCAGCACTCCACTATGAACTGATAGCCTCGCTTCTTCTTACAATTTTTTTATAGCGGCCACCGCATTTAGTTATCTAACAGTTCCTTGCATTCACAATTCTTATATTGTCCCTAACCATGTTCCTAAGAACGCTAGTAGAAATTTGTTTTACTAAAATTTTTTAGGTACTTATACTTTTTGTTCGACGAAAACGAACAATTCGTGTTCTCTTGTGAGTTTATCTCTAACGCCATACCTTACAAAATCTGGTGCGCCACAGGGGCTCAATTTAGGACCCTTATTATTTTTAATTTTTTTAAACAATTTTAGAAAACAATCAAACTCTCCCGTTATTTAACTTTTCGCTAATGATTAAACTCTCCTCGCGAAAAAGATTATTAGAAGACTGCAGAAAGTTCCAGAAAGATAGTTATGCAATTATTTTCGAGATTATTGTTAATTAACACGGTCTTAACTTCGGAAGTGTTCAGTTATGTGCTTTACGAGGTCACTCGAGACCGTTTATTATAATAAATTACATATTATACATATACATATACATATATGACGCTCGTTCCGTAGAACAACCACGTTGGGTGTTGTCATGCAAAATTCAAATGAGTTGACCATTGACCAACCTTGCAGCTACTCGTATAAGCTAAGCGGATCTCGAGAGCTGACCTCAAGTATGATTTGGGGCGTCTATGTGCCAATGGGCGAAAAAATACAAAATTTTTTTTTTCGATACCTCTACATGTGAGAGTTTGGTTTTGACCTATGACTGTTTCTAACAGAATTTATTACGGAAATGTTGCGTATCTGCAGCCTTAGTTCTAGGAGGGATGTCGCATTCTATCCCATTATAAGCTTGTAAACGGTTCAATAACATGATATATAGATATAACATTATATAAAGTCATTCAGCACCAGACCGAAAACCTTAGGACAAATAATAATCCCTAAACTTAATACTACAACAGCCCAACATCATTACACATACTCGGCAATAAAATGCTTTAACGAACTCCCTATAGAAATACAATCCGAGAGGAATTATGAAATTTTTAAACAAAAACTCAAAAAACATTTTACTATTATATAATTTCTAAGTATGTGTTACGATGTGCCAACCTATATTTCCATTATGTACAAAACAAATGCCATCTTATAATTTTCATTACGTATAAAAAAAATTTTCATTATTTACAAAAACAAAAAAAAATGCAACTTATATTTTCATTATGTATAAAAAAAGTAGTCCTTCATGCATCCAAATTGTAACAACTGATAAGTATGTATAGTACTGTCAATTTGATAGTGCTCCCTCCCTAAACACGAGAATTTCTCAATTAGGGAAGTATTGTTACCACTAATATTATATATTATATATTATGTATTATATGTATATTGGTAAATAAAAAAAAATAATAAAAAAAAAATATATATATATATATATATTACAAGACATTCTGGCTAAAGTATGGTTCTATGTCCCGGGATAGTTTCATGTGAGGCCAATAACACGTGCTTCTGATACTTCCTAGGTGTAGAGCTAGCTTACCGATGATGCCCTTGGGAAGAATTACTAGGTGAATTAACTCCCTTGCAGGAAATGTAACAACTTCAACAACTTTAAGCCCGAATAATAATAATTTTGCCATCGAGGGAACTCCTCTTTCTGTCGCATGAATCGATGACGAGGAAGAGGAAGAGGAAAATGTTACAATAAAGCAACCAGACGAATTTATTTATTATATTCAATGTTTATTAAATATTGCAACTATAATTGTTCACATAAAGGAAATAGATAATTGGGGAAAGAAAAACACATATTTCGTCAATTATTTTTATTCATTCACAACTTATACCTTACTTGCTTACATTATTTACTAAAATCGTAAAAAAAAAATAGATTAAGAAGTACCTTTTATAAGATTTACATAGATTTTTGAATTTTTTCCATTTTTATAGAATTTTAAACATAAGCAATATAATCGTGACTAACGGACGTTGAAGGAAGTTTCTCAGAATGTCAACAATCAAACTAATTTCAAAGCTTAAATTCTAGTTCTATTATGCTTAAATTCTTGGAAAGTTACAAAATCTGAATAGGACTTTCATAAAAGTTGATTTTTAATTTTTACATTTGATGAATTGTTCAAATTCTTTGAAACAACCGATCTTAATAGTGAGTTTCTCAGTCATTTAAAATTCGATTCAACCTTTTTTGCTGGAGGGCCCATTTATCCACTTTCAACTATTTCGCGGTCTGCAAGGGGTAGTAATGTAAGGGTGTGTGGATGTTAAAAATGACACAGAAATCAAAATTAATGGTTTAAAAAATTGGTTAACGAAAACATTTATCAAAAATAAAGTCGGTTATCTAGCAAATTGGTCTTCCAATATACTCGTAGGCAACGGAATTAGATGGGGAGTTTTGTTACCAAATTTCTCATTGGTGGGCCTAATTATTCGACTGAATTTGTAAGACGCGCCATTTCTAGAGTTAATATATATCGATGGGTAGGGTACATAATATAGCTTGACGTGGTTCATTTAGTTAGTTTTAGTTGGTTAGCCGGTATTGTCGCAGACCTATTTATATTTTCTTAAACGGTATTTTTCACAGTACGCCAAAGTAAAGAGAGGCTGGTTTGGGGAGATCCTTTGACTTCTTCAACTGGTCTCTCGACCAATCGCCTTACGCTACAATGGGAGGGATATATTCATATTTCATATGTCCATCACTGGTGGACACACTGATCCCTAGATTCCTACCCAACATTTATATCCTTTACCTTCCCAGAACTTCTTCTTCTTCATTTCCTTAAAAAATACCCTCTACTAGAAATTACTTTCCTAAAAAAATATTTCTCGAAGGCCTAACCAATAAATGCTGTAGGTTATATTGTTCTGAAATATTGAAAAAAGCATAAAAAAAATCTTCTTCCAATATTAACTTTGTGGCGTCATTTTAATTTAATGAAAATAATGTGGAGTATTCAAATAGCCTTACTAATAAACGGGTTTTAAAATTTTCACAACCAATAAATAACCGTTGTTCATCAATTGAGTAAAATTTAGAGCACTTTTATTAGCAAGGCCCACAGTATTTTATTTTCATTAAATTGAAATACAAAAAAGGTTCGCCAATTTGCAAATTCGCAAAACAGACGAAAGTTTCGTTACGTAATTGCAATGTTTCGAAAACTTTGAACATTTGATCATAAATAGGAAATAACAAAACTGTCTTCTTTTACTACTTGTACGTTTTCAGAACCATAATTACATAATAAAACGCGCACAAAGAGAGCGCTACACACAAATGTTTTGCTAGGTTCAAAGTCAAACCAAAAAAATGCATTTGATTTTTAAAACAAAATTAAGTTAAGATAACTTTTGGTATTAAAATAGAATTTTGGTGTTAAAACAGAAAGAATGGACACCATAATTTCGGTTCTAGAAAAATAGTGTAATATGTAACATAGTTTTCATCTCTGTAGTTCCTGGTTTCACTGCTGCTGGAAGATACTGTTGGCGCCATAAGAAGAAAAAATATGATCTGACGATGCTCACATCTGTGAGAAAGTGTTGTTCACCGCTTAAGTAAGATGGCCGCTATCTCGTCAGGGGTTTTCCCGCTCATTTCAGGTATAAACACGCAAACGAAAAATAGCCCGAATGCGCACACGCTCGAAAAGAAGAAGAAGACGGAGTAGTCACCGAAGGCCTGGAAAGAGGGAATAAGTTTTCAATACACTGGATAAATTTTTTTGTTCTGCACAAACTCCTTGCTTATTCACAACAATACATCTTCTCATACATAGGTCACATACCCTTCTGTTATACTGACTTTTGATGTGATCCGACCCAAGTATTTGATTCATTTTTTCGTGTCATGTCTTTCTCGATCGTCCTTGACTTCTACCTTTCACATCTGTGCCGTATATTTTTCTGACACTAGCATGTTCGTTCAACCGCTTTACTCGCCCAAACCATCTAAGCGTCCCTTTTGCAATCGTATCCATTACGCTTAAATCGGTCTAGCATTCTTTCCGAAACTTCACATTTGTAAAAATGTGTTGCACTGTTTTACCAAACCCCCAGGGATCGCATTTCTACAGCAATCTATTTCTACCTCATTCCATGCCTCACTTCCATACATCAGGATAGGTGTAAGAACTCCATTATGGACTGCTGGCCTTGCTTCTTCTGACAACTTTTTACTAGCCACTATTGATGGAGTTCAATATTTTTCACCTTTTCTTCAATATCCTAATCATCCTTTCCATGGCATCTAGCACGGTCGATAACGGTTTTATCGATAATGTCGGTAACTTGTCATCTTTCCGGAGCATGACCGCATATCACCAACGAACAAACAATTCAAAGCGACTAAGTGTTATTTATTCGACGTGAACTGTTATTTGTACGTTAGCGATTTGCAGTCGTGCTTGAGAACGATGACAAGTTATCGACAGAATCGATAAAATCTTTGTCGATCGAGCGTGCTAAATACCCATATCTCGTGTATATAGGTATACTTCATAAATACATAAATTCAATCATTGTGGATTGTCAGCAATGCTTTGTTAGTGACTCATAATGTACTGGTGCATATTTTAATATTAGCTATGTCATTAATTTTCGCTTCCCCAAATCAGCACTAATAGCACTCGTTTGCGCGTAAGGGTCAAATAAATGTATGAGGCGACCAAAGACTGACAGTACATATGCTGTGCCCCTCTATAAATGCTTGGCGTATAAATTAAATCCTTTCACAAGTCTTCACACGAAGAGTGCCGAAACATCCCCCGAACATAATTCTGTTTGTGGAAAAGGTTCCATGGGAAAAATCAATAAAATACCTCGGAGTAACACTAGACTCAATGAACGTGGGTTAACCACATTAATGAAAAAATAAAATCAGTAAATAAGTCAATTTCAGCACTCTACCCCATGCTAGGTAGAAATAGTCGACTTTTTTTTTTTTTTTTTTTACAGTTATACCGCACAAGAGTCCCAACTGCTCCCGTCTGGAGCCAGTGAGACTATGGCATCCCCAATTGGGGTATGTTGTGAGGCTGAGGGTATATTGGGGAGGGGAGGGAGATGGGGAAGAGGAAGGTGGGGAAGTACCTGGTTATTCAGATCTGGTCACCAAACACGGCTAAAGCCATTTCAAGCAACGTTTCAATTCTGAATGGTGGTCTTACACCAGGGCGATACTGAGAGTATCTTCCACTCTGGAACGTGCCGCAAATATACTATATATTATTTTAAATTAATTAATTGTGAAATAACACAAATTAATCAAATAAAATTTATTTGTGCACGCCGGGTTCGAACCCGCGACCTTCGGATCTGTAGTCAAAAGCGTATACCACTAGACCACGCTGGCCGTCAAAATCACTATCAGCAGACAATAAATTACTAATCTACAAGACGACCATACGATCGGGCTTTAAATTAGTTGCACCCGTTTGGAACTTATGCATCAAATTAAAGCAAATATTTACTAACCTCTACAGCAACACCGAAGAATTGGAGCAATAGGAAAGAGGCGAACCACATGACGGTAGCTATCAACGTTCCTGCCACTCCTCTTGTCTGCAAAATACATCATAACCTTACATAAGCCTTATAAATAAAGGCGAACCACCAAACACGATAATATTGGTTTTCTTTATACAGGATTGTTAGTAATTGTTATCCCTTCGAGGGCTGTTAGGCCAACTCATGGCATATCAGTATACAGGATTGTCAGTAATTGTTATCCCTTCGAGGGCTGTTAGGCCAACTCATGGCGGATCAGTATATCCCCGTTGCGCGGCCTTTTTCATAAAATACTTATATTTGGATTTGAGGCCAAAAAAAAAAAAAAGATTTTATAATCAAAAAGTATAGAAAATATTTAATACGGATGTATGCAACTGTATTTATTTGTGTTTTTTATTGTAAAATACAGGCCATTAAAAATTGTATTAAACTTGATATTACGGTGAGATACATGATTTATTTATTTTATAACGATATCCCGAGCACGGTTGCGTCGTAGACAGCCAAACCGACATTGACACGAAATAAATAAGAAATCGTTTTACGATGGTAACACTAGCGGATCTGTCTATGGATTGACATTCCCAAACATATGATAAAAATATGAACAAATTGACAATGTTGAATTGAAACGCTAACTTTAATATGCATTGGCACTAAAAAGGAAGATAATCCCGCGCTAAAATTTGTCGATTGTATACCTTGCTCGCAAATATCACTAACTGACCATAGATGATGGATTTAGTCAATATAGGGTTTTATCGATTGACCTTGCTAGATACCCAGGAGCGGCTATACTGACTATACACGAGTAGGCAAAGGAGATGAAGAGCCATTTTCGGCTAGCGACACTACTGCGTTATAAGGTTTTTAGGTATTTTTGTTCACAGGAGTCAGGTATGTTTTTGCCAGGAGTGTGGTACTGACCTTATCAGAGAACAGTTCCATGACGGTGAGGTAAGTGACAGACCCGAGCCCAGCGAAGTGAAAGAATACCGTGGTGGAAAGGACCACAATTGGAAGCAGGCCTAGCCAAGAGTCTGATATGTCGAGTCCTTGGGCCTGCAGTAGCTGCAAGGTGCCAAGGATAGCCATTCCCGTGCTCAGCATAGCGCAGGAGATACCAAGACATAGCTAAAATTAAAATATTCAATGGTTTAATAGACGTGTTAGCGTTTCTCTTCTTTTCGATGATCGTTAACATTTATTAGTACAATTGAAAATTCATGTAGATTATATATACCTCACATATTCATAAAACCAGATCAAAGCAAATATACAAAATTAATAAATATTCATGTTGATTCAATTTCATTTTCCTACCATAGATCAAGGATCCTCTGTTTGTATTATTACAACAATTATACTACGGTTTCAAGCTACAATTCTGTAATACATATATTACACATCACTGCTAAATTGTATGCTACGTTGGCCGATGTTTTTAATGTGCCTCTTTCGAAATATAAATCTGTACTGATAAACATTTTGGAAGTGTATATTTTAACGAGATCACTGCATAACAAGATTTTGGTATCTTCTTTATTTATATTTATAACTTTGTACTAGTGTGTATTATTTTATCTTGTTAACTTATATAGTCTTATATTTTTTCTTTCTTTCTTAAAAAAAGGTTTAAGGTTCTATGTACAGGACTAGTATATATGTGCTTTTGTCCCTTGCTATTATCCTTAGTAATACCTCTTCACTACATTCTAAGTCCCACAACAATGTGGATACCATTCTTACCCTGGATCCGGGTAGTTGGCACTCTTGTGCAGTAATATTTATATAACTTATTCTTAAAGTAAACTGTTGGTATTTTATTTACAATTGTGAACAACTAACTATGTTAGTTAAATATTAAAATCTATAACTCCATCGCACTCGTTACAATAACTCAGGCAACGGAGCACAAGACAAAATGTAACATTATTCTGCAACACATACTCAATCAACTATCAGACACACTCACTAACCAATAGGATGCATGATCTGAGAAACAAATTTGGGGATACTATTGTTATAATAATTCATAATCCATAATAGAATTAAGCATGATCTACACTAGCTCTTTACTTAATCTTACAAATTGTGGTTGTGTAGGTAATGTAGGTTAAGTTATTTGTCTTTAAGTACTGATTTACTTTCAATTTTATTTTATGTAACTGTCATATATTTTGCTAATATTGTTTCATATTACTTAAAATTTTATGTTGTATAATATTCGTTAAAATGTCTAACTAGGTAAAATCTGTTCTAATAAATGAAATAAAATAAAAATAATATCTGAGGAATAAATGGACCCACACCTTTCTCGGCATCTTGTCGCCGATGAAGGTAGGCAACAGACTGCCGCAAACCATGACACATCCAAATAGCATGCTTCCTGTGGTGGGTGATATTAACCCTCCCGAGCGACTGATGATCCCGGAAGCGTAGGAGAGGACTGCGAAGACACCGCAGAACGTCTGCACTATGATCAAAATGACAGCGAGGACAATACCCTTCTTCGCCGCAGCATCCTGAACTAAAAATTAATAAAATAATTATTATGAGAATGAATTTCAGTGACAAATTCATTTGCAAGGCTTCCGAAATGAGATTTGATTGTCAGTGGTTATATTGCTATCGGGGCACAGTGGAAACAAGTTATTTGTTTTACAACATAATTATTCTCACTTATTATTTTCACGACACAAGAGACACAAGAGACACAAGAGACACAAGAGACACAAGAGACACAAGAGACACAAGAGACACAAGAGACACAAGAGACACAAGAGACACAAGAGACACAAGAGACACAAGAGACACAAGAGACACAAAAGACACAAGAGACACAAGAGACACAAGAGACACAAGAGACACAAGAGACACAAGAGACATAAGAGACACGAGAGACCCCAGAGATACAAGATACGCAAGAGACAGAAGAGATACAAGAGATACATGAGACACAAGAGACACAAGAGATACAAAAGACACAAGAGACTCAAGTGACACAAATGTTACATGAAATAATTAGCTCAACAATTTTTACAAACTTTTGAATAATAGCAAGACATTTTTTCGAATCAGAGTCAGAGGGCTAAAATAGGCAATATTATTTTTGAATGCATTCAGGTGAAAAATGCCATGATGTCTTAAACAATAGGAATCGCTAGCATTTATTTAAATATTTCTAAGACGTAACTCAGTATCGAGATGACAGTGAATTATTTTATGTAAATATGTTGATAATTCAAATATCTTATAGTTGTGCTGCGTCCTCTTTACCGATCGGTGTAAAGCAGGGCTAAGTATCGAAAAAAATCATAAATACTGACATTTTCACAAAAAGTAACGAGGGTTATTTGTGACTAATTGAAACAGTTGTACTTACAGAATTCCTTGAGGGATGCAGGTTTTACAGCCCCTGCTTGTTCCTTCTTTAGCCTGTTGAAGGCATTTTGGGCATGCGATCCATCTGGTCCAAGTAACCATTGCAGAGTGAGTAGAGCTTCCTAAAAGCAGTTTTTTCCCATATCGATTTGTGGACATTGAATATTTGTGAACATAATCAGATAAAATATGATGCCTCGGCTAAGTGTGGGATTATCAAGTAAATTTGTAATGATGGGTAGAATATAATAATGCTCTTGCCGGTAGAAAATTTACAAGTTAATGGGTAAATTGAGCAGTTAATATTGAGTACATTAAGTGGATAATTATTTAAGTAAATAAAAGTATATACATAAATTAAGTAGATAATAATCGCTTAATTAAGTAGATAATAATAGGTTAATTAAGTAGATAATAATAGGTTAATTAAATCGATAAAAATAGGTTAATTAAGTTGATTGTTAATTATATGTTAATTAAGTAGAAATAATAAGATAATTAAGTAAATAATAATAGGTAAATTAGGAAGATAATAATAGGTTAATCGAGTAGATAATAATAGATTTAAATTACTGGCCCCATTAACCACGAATAATGGCTACCGATTAATATATTTTTGGTGTTGATCGCACTAAGCTCACTCAGAAATGAAATAAATAATAATAATAATATTCCATGAAGAGGAGTGAGATTATTAATTATTTTTCAAGACAAGACATTAATTTACATTTATATAAGATAAACGTACAAGCAACAATGAACTCTCAATTTCACTGTAAACTCAATTTTTAAACGGTTCTAATTATTTAAAATTTATTTGTAAAAAATAAAAACGTTAAATATTAATCAAAAAATCAATTAGAAACTGAAAATCGATATCCCAATATAAGTTTTATCTTTGATTAAATATATTAACCTTATAAATTAGAAGAAGTGGCATAAACAAAGGGGACTTATTTTCATTTGATATTGGAAAAATAAAAATCTTATGTCTAAATTATAGGAATAGGTAATGTCGCATTTTGAAAGCAGCAGCGAGAAAGTTAAATACAATCCATAATCACCTCTTCACACCCCTTCAGCACCAGATAGGCAGGAGACTCTGGCATGAACCACCAGGCTGGGAAGAACAAGGCGCAAAGACAGATGTAGACGACCACCACGTAGGTGTAGGGCACCCAGGCTCCCAGTATGTAGGCAAACAGTAGTCCTGTCGTATATCCCATGGCAAACAAACCCCCTGCAAGAACAGTTGATAACAAGTTTTACAGTTAACTACTGCTGCCCTCTGTAAACGTAACTCTTAATCTCTTGAGGTTTTGAACTTGACTAAATCAGGTAATTTAACAGTTGATGGTAAGGTAGAGTTCTAAACAAGGCTCACAAGATCGTTTTCACTTTGTCTATGTTTGAAAAATATCTAGTTTTTTTTAACAAAACATGTTTGTTAATAATTTTCTTCTTCCATTACAACGGACTGGCAACGGACCTTTTTTTAGTGTGGATATTTAAAATCATCGTGTGATTATTCCAATATTAAATAACACTCTGTGTATTTCAAAGCAGTGTTTTTTATTGAAGATACCTGAAAAACTAACAGTAAGTACAGTAAGCAGGTAAAGGATTTGAATCAAGTAGAAGTCACTTTAAATATTCCTATGAGGAAACTTGCAGAACATCAGACTTATAAAGAACACACCAGGGAAGACCATAACAGAGATGAAGCTAGTGCAAAAGATGGGTTAAGGCAAATAGTAATCATATCGTTTATCAAATGGAAAATAAACCTCCTGCAAGAATAGTAAGTATATCATAAACGTAAATATAATACCCAATATCAAGTCTGCATGATAAAATAAATCTTTTCAAAACAATCAATAAATATATAAAAAAAACATGAATTCAAGAAGCAAATTTAGTCACTCCCAATAGAAACCCTCTTAAAATGAACACTAGAATTAAAATAAGCCATCAGAAAAACCAACACGAAGACCAAGCGACTACTAAAGATGGATTTAAGCAAACAATAATATTATTTAGTAGTAGAGAGAGATAAGCAAGTAGTTAGACATAATATTAGTAAGTCAATGTAAGAAGGGAAGAAAGAAAATTTTTACACAAGGATGTTTTGTCGCTAAGCTCAGCAATCTTAATCTTGTAGATGGTGCAACAAACTTGCAGATTGCTCATTTTTGCACCGAAGACACACATCTCAATTTTTTGTCATTGGACAGTAAGCCCTATTGTTTACATGTTGTATGAGAAAAAACTATATTTTTACCTAATGACGCTTTCACGCGTGGTTCAGCAATCTCATTGTTGTACATGGTTACGATGGTACAAGCACCCGCACTTCCAACGCCGGTAACGAACCTGGCCAACAAGACCCATAGCAGGCTGTCAGCTGCCACCATGATGCACCAACTAACCTGAAAATTAAAAAAAATTGTTCTTCAGTCAAATGTAAAAAAAACCTTCATTTGTTAATATATTTGGGAGGCGGGTTTGGGTACCGCTGCCCCGGGAAAAAAATATTGGTTAACCAGCACCTCTGCCATAGGTTACCCCAAGCGGTTCACTACGTTTGGTGTTCTAGCAGGGGTGCCCGGGTTCAATGGGTGAGGTGTGTTCAGGTTGCGCCTGTCCACCAGCTGCGTGGCGTGCCAGATTGGGAGAGGCTGGCTTGGGGAGACCCTTTGACTTCTCCAACTGATTTCTCGACCCATCACCTTGTGCCGCAGTGGAAGTACGTTCGTCACTCCTGGACACACTGACCCCTATATTCCTACCCACCCCTCATACCTTTTTCCTTCCCAGAATTTCCTCTCCTTCATTTCCTTAAAAATACCCCCCACACAGCATCCCCAAAGATGACATAGACCTTAAGGGAAATTAGTTTCCTCAGAAACTCTGTTAATTTTTTTTTTTTTTTGGATTATTATTTTATTATTTTTTAAATTTTATTACAGTAACACATTGGCTGGAGTGAGAAACTATTTACAGATAGTAAATATTACATAATGTATACCTATGATATCTTCATCGTAACGTCTTTTTTCTGAGGTAAATTGAGTGTTTTTCGATGACTAAATAAAATAAAGTGTTTTGTAGATGTAAGAAATGGTGATCTACAGAAGTATATGTTAATACAGAAGTATATATAAGCGATACTTATGTATGTGTGTTAAACTGTTTATATCACAAGCATGGTGCTCCTTTCAAATATGAACAGTGAATCCGAGAAAACATCGGTGTCAGAGTTCATTCCAAAGTAGTAGACACTGTCAGTATCACCCTGGCGAAAGAGCACAATTCAGAACTGGCATAATTGGTCACCAGATGTGAATATCCAGGTACGTATTTCTCTACGTTCCTAATTCCTATCTCTTTCCACTCTAGACCTCTGTCTCACAACATATCGCCGTTTAGGGTGCCATAGTTCCACTGGACAGTTGGAAGCACTTCACATAAAAAAAGATTTAAGTTAAGAGAAATAAAAAAAAAAATTCTCGTTGGACTCTCCAAACCAAAATGTCTTCTGTTCAAGAATTAAGTGTCCCACAAGGATCAAAAGTGGGGTCACGATTATTTATTTCAAAATTCAAAATTAAAAAAAATTATAATCAATGTGATTTGAGAATTCCTAAGCCCAACTGTTGTCAGTGAATAAAAAAACCTTTTGAAGTAAATTAGATATCTCGTTTTTCATGCTCGTGTGAATGATTTAACAACAATATTTTAACTAATAATGCCATGAACTTGTTTGCTAAATGATAACACTAATATGTTAAGACCTTCAAAAGTCGTACATCATAAGTAAGTCGTAAAAAATACTATTGTTTTATTTCTTTACACATTTAAAATAATTTTATCAGATCATTTAAGATGTCATAGCTAATCAAATGCGTACGTAATAATTTTGCTACGATAGAACATAGTTGGAAGATCTTTTTGCAATACAGGATATTTCAAAATATAGGATGTTTACTAAATAAAGTTTTAATAAATTTTTATGTGAATACCGCACAAGATTCCTAACTACTCCCAACCGTTGAGAGCCAGTGGAACCATGGCATCCCCAACTAACTAACTAACCATCACGCCGTTTCCCCGCAGGGGTAGGCAGAGAGGACGGACCGCCAAACAACTCGGTCTTGGCACACACTCCTTGCCTCATTCACATTCATACATCGTCTCATACATCTCATATATCTTCTATTGTTCTGACTCTTGATATGGCCCGACTCAAGTATCTGATTCACTTGGTCGTGCCATGTCTTCCTCGGGCGTCCCCGACTTCTGCTACCATTCACATTTGCATCGTATATTCTCCTTACACTCCTTTCTTCGCTCATTCGCTCTACATGCCCAAACCATCTAAGCGTCCCTTTCTTGATCTTACTCATTACGCTTACATCAGCCTTACACTCTTTGCGGATAACAACATTCCTCACACACATACATGGTTTTACAACACATACGCCTCAGGGATCTCATTTCAACAGCATTCAATGTACTTTCATCCTTTCTTTGCCAGTTCCATGCCTCACTTCCATACATCAGGGTAGGTACCAGCACTCCATTGTGGACTGCTAACGTCGCTTCTTTGGACAATTTTTTGTAAGCGCCAATTGGGGTTTATTGTGAAGCATTGTTTATTGTGAAACGGTTTATTGTGTGGTAGTGGGAAAGGGAATAAGAAAGGAAAGAGGGAGGTGGGAAGCAAAAATTCTGATATGGTCTCAAGACACGGTTAAAGTCATTTCAAGCAACGTTTCGATTCTAAATGGTGGTCTTTCACTATAGCGAGTATCTAACCGTCTGGAGCCAGTGAGACTTTAGTATCCCCGATTGGGGTATTTGGTGAGGCTTAAAGTAGCGGGTACAGAAAGGGAGATGGGAGAAAAGAAGGCGGACTATTTTAATCTCGTCACCAAACAAAGCTAAAGCCATTTCAAGCAAACTTTAATTTCTGAGTGGTAATCTTACTCCAGGGCAATACCGAGAGTATCTTCCACTCTGGAACGTACCGCAAATATACGATATTTGCGGTCGACATTGCAAGATTGAAAGTCGAGAGACTTTCCCCTCGAAAGATCGTATTATGCCAATCGAGGCCATAATACGATGCAAACAATGGAGTAGCGATTTCATCTAGCGAACATTTCATTTGCTATTAATCTAAGCCGCTTTTAAAATAATCTAGAAAATTAATTTGAAAAGTACTTACTAGAAAGAGGACTCCGGCCAGATATGCGACAAATTTACGTCCTTTGGCATTGGCTAGCAATCCATAGATTGGAGAGGAAACTACAGCACCTAGACAGAGTGATCCTCCAACCCATCCTGCAATCAAATAAGAGTTACTTCATATAATTACTTCGTTATTCTATCAAAATTACATTCTATGGTGTCCAGGGGCGGATCTCATTGTCAGCATTTCAGCAAATTAGTGCTTACTGGGCCCCTGCCTGCTAGGCCTCTCGAAAGCCCCCTTGCAGTTCCCTCTTTGCAAATGAAATCGTTGAATTTTCCTAATATTTGATTTGCGTTTAAGGTGATCGTGTCAAGAAAACGGCGCTGTGTAAATCATTTAATTATAAAAAAATATTATTAAGATACAATAATTTAAAAAGTTGCTTGAAACCACCAATAATAATGTTGTCACGCACGAGTGTAATTTAATAAAAAAATCTGTGAACTTTCGTTTCGGATCGGGAAGTGGGTTAGTTTCCAATAACAAGATTCCATTTCATTCATTCAAGAAAACAAAATCAAATTTCAAATAAATGTAATCAAATAGATGTAATCAAATAGATGTAATCAAATAGATGTAATCAAATAGATGTAATCAAATAGATGTAATCAAATAGATGTAATCAAATAGATGTAATCAAATAGATGTAATCAAATAGATGTAATCAAATAGATGTAATCAAATAGATGTAATCAAATAGATGTAATGAAAAATATTAAATGAGAAGTATATACAAAAAACAAGATAAATCTACCTGAGTCAGATTGTGTGAAAGGATCGCCTTTAAGAAAACCATCCATCAATTGAGGAACCGCGAAAGAGCTCCACGCGATGGCTTGACCATAGAATAATGACAGGAGACTACCTGGAAACAATAAGACAGTATAATAAAGAAACCAAAATAATGTAGTTAGTTTTTTGCCAAACACATTCAAAATATTGCCGCTCGTAATCAGCAAAGAAAGGGAGTCACTAGTTGTATATACAATTTAGACTTTGGAGTAACATTTGTATAAGTTGAAAAAGTAACCACATCTGGTGTAGATACTTACATTCGTCTAGGGTCTAGCACAGAGAAATCGATAACTTTACAATATCGGATCGATAGGCGTAACTAACGATGATTTTATAAGGATTTCCCGAGCACGGCCGCGCTGTTGATACCCAGGCCGATATTGATAAAGCAAATCGACATACGCTGGCAACACTGGCGCATCTTTCAATGAATTAACATTGCTAAACGTCGACAAAGTAAAAAATACTAATAAATTGTCAATGTCAACTTGAAATAATAACTTTAATATACAATGGTAGACAGCATGCACTTTATGATACTAAAAAGGGAGTTTTTATTTATTTACTTATTTATTTTTTATAATATTGATTACATTTTATGATTTTGACTGTCCAACTAGGAAGGATTCCCGTTTCAGGACAGTCAAATTTACAGGTTTCAAGTTATCCTAGACGAATACAGGATTTAAGACTAGCTTAAATAAGTATGTTAAAACGAAGATACATAAAAAGATACATAAAAAGATACATAAAGATACATAGAGGCGTTCGTGATTTCAAATTAATTTTTTAGTATCATTTCGGAATCAGTCCTGCCTAGATCCAACAACCATTTTGTCACTCTTGGACCGAAGGATGACAATTCACACAGTTTCAGCTGAGAGGGGATTTTGTTATATATTTTAGGACCGAGATATGAGAATATGTTTTGATAAGCCGCTCTGTTGCTTGTTGGAACGGAAAGGTCATTCCTTCCCTTACTTCTGGTTTGATGTTTGTGTTCGGCTGTTTTCATTTTGTTTTTATTTTTATGAACATGGATTACAATTTTTTTTATATAGCACTGTCGGACATCTAGTACATTAAATTCCTCGAAGAGAGCGTCGCTCGAATATCTGAAAGGTTTCCTCATAATAACACGTAAAATAGATTTCTGTGCCTTCAATAACGGGTTTAATGTTGTTCTTCCTGCACCTCCCCACCCAATGCAACCGTAGGTTATGATTGAGTTACACAGCCCGTAGTATACGTTTTTTAAGTCTTGTTTTTTTTTTTAAATTTCCCGTAATGAAATAAATATGTGAATCAGGGTGCGCACTCTTTTAGCTACATTTTCAATCTGGTTCCATTTGAGGTTATTATCAATTATAACGCCTAAATATTTAATAAATTTAACGCACTCGAGGGCTTCACACTTACATGGAGGGTTATTATTTCCAAAATTACAGTTAATTTTATGTATTATGCGGTGGTGAGGTAATTAGTTAATTTGATCTTTGGTTATGACTAACAACTTTTATTTCCCCAAGTTGGAACAGAATCAATTAATCGCGTCTCAAATAAATAAATTATGTCTATGAATCGTGTATTTTGTTGCATTCGAATACACGTGTGGTTTTATATACCTATGTTATATAGATGTCACCTATAAAAGCAAAACGCGCTATTGTTTCTTTATCTGCACAGACACACAGAGCCACAGCAATGAGTGGAGGCTAATAGTTAATATTAAAATAAAATCGTATTCAAACTAGTTATTATTATGTATACACCCAAAGTATTTGCTACATGTAAATAAAATAATTTTATAATATGTCCAAGAATGTTTCTCAATTAATAACAACATATTTAAGTAACGAGTTGGCACTCGACCATTCATTAAGGGAGAGGTTAAAACAAGTGTTTTTCTTTTGCAATATGGCAAACCATTAAAAATCATTGTTGCTGATGTGATTTTTAGGATCCGATAATAAAATAAATTACTCACACGTGAAAGCAGCGAGATATTGATGGTGCACTGAAGATATTCCCTTGTTGGTTATCTCCGTCCCATGGCTGTGTTCCTTCGTCATAATTACTTCTTAAGATATAGGCATTAAAACAAACTAAAAGATTAAAGAAAACTATGCACAGAACAGAATGAAACAAGTATTTTGGATGCCTAGATGGTGAGGCTCATTTAGAGATTTCATCTCTCTGGAAGTTGTAATTAGAATGATGCTGTTATCTTTAAGTTAATATAATCTTGTATTTTCGTTTCGTATCTTTAATATTTTATTATGTTTGACTACCGGAAAAACCACCCAGCTTATATTATAATTACAATGAACAAAAAATAATGTTAAACTGTAAAGTTTGAACAGGTTGTAGTTTTTAGTTTTTTTAATTTAATTTGCTTTTTTTTTAAAATGATTTCCTAATGTTTTCTCATTATACTTGTAATCACAATTTTACAATTGTGTATTTTGTACCTACTTTACAATGGATTACATCTATTTACTGTCAGTATCTCCTGTATAATACAGATATTCTCCTATGTATACTGCATCATGTATCACTTCTATGTAAAAGCCTTTTTAGGCGTATTTATTTAAAATAGTGATTTCTTCAATAGTGACAGTGTTTCTCCGTTTGAATCTATGAAATCGTAAATAAAACAACCTTAAGATGGTACACACTTCTTTATTTTGTTTCGATTTTTATTGATGGTTTTTCACAAGGGCGATACTGGTACTTTTGTTAAAATTCACATGAAAACGAAAATGCTTGACTTTTTTTAATTTTGAAAGTATTAACCTTTTTTTAAAACACAGCTGAAACCTGTATTTTTTCAACTTTTTAATTTATGTTTACTCCTTTTTACAAAATGACCCTCCACAGTGTGGATACAGCATCCTCAAAGATGCTTTATATCCAGAGGGAATTGATTTCGATCAGACCCTCATTTGTATGCTTAACACATATGCTTTGAGATTCAAAGTGCACTGCCCATTCAAACACGTTATTCGTCTTTCAAAAAAAATATAGAAAGTAGATCCTGCAAAACTGTCGACCAACTATAAAAAAATCTAAAATTCAAGTTCGATGACCATCAAATACTCCTTTTCTCTCAGAAGGCTGTTGTTCAGTGACGTTTATCTTGGTCATAGAGTGTGATATGAGTCAACTGTAATTTATTTATTTATTTCACGCCTATTAAGGCTTTTACATACATATACATAAAAAATACTTACGAAATTATACACGAAAATAGTACAGGAAACGACTATTTAAAACAATTGCAGAAAAATAAATACAAAGTCAAAATATCACTGAACTTGATCTACACAGCATGCAGGCATAAAACATAAAAAATCCAAAATATTTTTTTCTGTTTCAATTGACAAAATTATTATGTGTTAGTCAAATTAAATTAAATACCTTTATTAAAATATTCCACTACTTGATGAAAAAAACTTCAATAGGGTATGCTTATATATTGAAATTGATGTACAAAATATATCAACAACATCGTAGTATTTGTTTCCTAGCTGTTGAATCCGTCGCATAGGAGTGTGATATTGAGACGTTGATATAGAATTGCTACAATAATATGGTAGGTACTGTCTTGTAACCGACCTGCTTGGAGTATGAAAAGAGATTACATATAATAAATCAGGGGTATCAAACATTGAATTAATATTTTTATACAAACAGGTTAAATCGGAAATAATTCTGCGATCAGATAATTTTATTAAATTTAATGAACAAAGTACGTTATCGTAATTTAGGTTTTCTCTAGGAATGCCCATTTTAATATTTACATATCATAAAAATTTATTTTGGATTCTTTCAACCGCATGTGAATGAACCTCATAATTTGGGGACCAAACCGTGGAATTGTATTCTACATAATTCCTTACTAGTGACATATATAATATTTTTAGAGTATTTACATTATTGAAATCACTAGATACCCTTAAAATAAATCCCAACATTTTCAAAGCTTTATTGGTTATTATTTCAATATGCTTGATAAAGTTAAGTTTCGTGTCAAACCAAATGCCAAAGTCATTAATTTCCGAGACAGATACTAACGACATATTGTTAATGGAATAATCAAAAAATATTGGATTCTTTATTCGATGAAACCTCATAATTTGGCATTTCCTTATGTTAAGTTGCAAGCGGTTATCACGACACCATATAATTAATCTTGATAAGTTATTTGACAATATATGGCAATCGTTAATGTTTCTGATTGCTTTAAATAATTTCAGGTCGTCTGCAAACATTAACACTTGAACATCATTGAAAATATACAATACATCATTGACAAATAATAAAAACAGGATTGGACCTAAGTGTGACCCCTGGGGAAATTTGACATTTATAGTATAATATTAAAAAATAATAAGATTATTAGCTAACACCTGTCGTCTGCTCATTTAAAAAAAATCATAAACCCACACCATGTCATCCTTGGGGATGCTGGGTGCGTTTTTTTTAATGAAAAAAAGTAAGAGGAGTGGGTAGGAATCTAGGGGTCGGTGTGTCCGGAGTGACGTATGAATCCATCTCTCCCGCTGCGGAGCAAGACGATGGATCGAGAGAGACCAGCTGGAAAGGTCAAAGAGTCTCCCAAAACCAGCCTTTCCCGATCCAGCCCGCTACGCGGACAGGTGCTTTACCAATTGGGCTACGTCGGATTATTCAAAACCCGCCAAATTATCCTATATCCACTGTTATTTTTCATTCAACAATTATTGCTTGTTAAATTTTTTCACCAGAAAACAACCAACTTTATTTTAGTATGGAAGCCATTGGTAATGCTAAATCTCCTACTAGATGGCGTCAAGACATATTATATCTTCATTTATTGGTGAAATATATTTGATGATTTTTTTTTGGATAAATTGATATTGAAGAGACAGGGTTTTTTATGCACAGCACAAAGGATAAAAAATTTTAAGCAATAATTATTAGCATGAAATACCTACATAAATTGAAAAAATCTTCCGAGAAAACATAAATGAGATAACTTTTTTGCCAGCTTCAAGGTCAAACAAAATAATGGTGTGAAAACTTTTTTGTATTTTATAAAACGGAAACCAGAAATTACAAATACGTGTACATAGGTTATCATATCTGTAGTTCTTAGTTTCAGCGCTGCTCGATGATACTGATGACGTCACAGAAAGAAAAATGGCGAACCGACGATGCTGCCATCTGTGAGAAAGTGTAGTTCACTATTTAAGCAAGATGGCGGCTATCTCGTCAGGTGTTTTGCCTCTCATTTCAGGGATATACACTGCAACGAAAAATACGCCGAACGCGCTCACAATCGAAAAGAAGAAGAAGACGGAGTAGTCACCGAAAGCCTGAAAACAAATCAAATAATTTTTTTAAATACTGCAAAACGTATTTGTTCATCCGCTCCACATCCAGAGGTCGAAACCAAGCGTTCCTTTTTTAATCTTAAATTCCACATTTTTGAAAGGATCGTAAATGGTTTTACAAAACGTCCCGTTCGGTCTACTTGCACCCTTCCAATCACTTACATGAGGGTTGGTATCAGCATGCCATTGTGAACTGCTTTTATTGATTTTAAAAATATAAAAAAAACATTAACCTTTTTGTTAACATAAACAATACACAGAATGACCCGAAGAAAATTATTTCCGCCAGGGCCCATGATCTACGCTTTAAAGTTATATTAATTGACAGACGATTGTCTCAATATTTTTTCATCCTTGTCCTTACTTAAATAATAAGATTTTATATAAGTCCCATTTGCTAAAAACTGAATGTCACCCTATCTGTCTTTATTATCTACGATACAGGCTTAGTCCTAGTGAGGTTGATTTTTATGTGAAAAAAAAGTGTTCTATGTATAGTGAGATGCAATAAATAAATAAACTAATATTGAAGACAATGTTAGTGATTTCTAAACGAAAATCTGAAACAGAAAAATCAGAAAAGGAAACGGTCACATCTGGGACCAGATGTGACCGTTTCCTTTTCTGATTTTTCTGTTTCAGATTTTCGTTTAGAAATCACTAACATTGTCTTCAATATTTAAATATTACAATTTGAGGTTTTACTCAATAAAGTTATTCCGAAAAATAAATAAACTAATATTTACTAACCTCTACAGCAATACCAAAGAACTGAAGCAATAGTAAAGAGTCAAACCACATGACGGTAGCTATCAACATTCCTGCCACTCCTCTTGCCTGCAAAATAAAACATAAGGAGACTTCCTGATAAATAAAGACGAACGATCAAAAAAAAATAAACACTATTATTATTATTATTATTTATATAAACGTTGTTTAAAACACGCAACAACTATGTAAGTATAGTGGGGAAAGCACAATTAAAAAATGCGTATGTTAACCTTATAATTAACACCGAAACTAAAAATATTGATTTATTTAAATAAATGTAAAATATAATAAGCATTAATTGTTGATTGAGGTACTAGTACATATTGAATTATTTGACGGGTTGGAAATAGGTCGACATAGCTCAGTGGTTCAGAGCACCTTACCGGACATCAGAAGGTACGGGTTCAATTCCCGTTGGCAGCATTTATTTTTACTCGGGAGATATTTTCAATTTGTATTGATGTTTCAGGCGATTAATTATTGCTTATAATTATTTGTTATCCTTTATGCTATTAATAAAACCTTGACTTATAAACATTATTTTATCATTAAAAATAATGATATTTTACAAGTCAAAATATTTCACCAACAAATGTAGATATAATATGTTTCGACGCCATCTAGTGGGAAATTTAGCACTAACAAAGCTTTTCCTAAAAAATAAACTTGGTTGTTTACAGGTGAAAAAATATAATAAGCAGTAATTGTTGATTGAGGTACTAGTACATATTGAATTATTTGGCCGATAAAATTAACAAATTACAACAAGGGATTTAAGCAATTACTTTGTGCTCTGTTTGATGTTGTAGTGAATTTGCTTATATATATGTGCTTTCGAAGTGAAAGGTCAGAATTCTATGGGGAGTTTTATTATGAAATTACTCTCAAGTGGTGTTATTTTTAGATTGAAATTAGGTATGAGAGGGCTAATCTATTGTTATTATATACCGATGACTTATTCCTATCGAAGAAAATGTTTTATAACACACTATAAACGTCCTAACAAAGCGTACCCGACAGACATAAGTTATCAAGAGTAGCTACAGGTATTTGTGTGTGGTACCGACCTTATCAGAGAACAGTTCCATGATGATGATATAAGTGACAGACCCGAGCCCAGCGAAGTGAAAGAACGCCGTGACACAGAGGACAATGATGGGAATCACGCCTAACCAAGAGTCGTATAGGATGAGTCCTTGGGCCTGCAGTAGCTGCAACGTTCCAAGGATCGCCATTCCCGTGCTCAGCATTGAGCAGGAGATCCACAGACATCGCTAAAATTAAAATATTCAATGATATAACAGACGTATAAGCGCTTCTCTTCTGTTTGGTGTTAACATTTATTAATAAAACAAAATGTTATGCTCCTCATATTCTTGTTAATCATCTCACAACAACCCCAAGGGAAACACCTAACATCATTTTCAAAATAGATCAAAGCAAATAGACAAACTAAATAAATGTCTAACTACCTTTGGTCAAAAAACTCAGAATTATTAGTCGTTAGGTTTTAATATAACAAACTCCCAAAAAGAATCAAATCTTGGCTCAAGGAATTATTGGAAAAATTACTAGTATTTTTAAAACATCATCATAGAATTTACTGAAAAAATCTTGAAAAAACCCCACCCAACCTTGCGAACCACAGAAGTCGCTGAAAACCCACCATCCAAAACCTAGTTCCCATCAGCACAGAATCTCCTAGTGAGAAGGACTAATAGATCTCTTTTATATTTATATTTCAAGTAATTATATAATTTATTTATTAAAAAGCGTTTATAGATTTAATGTTCGTCAATATTACATTCAATTTAACATATTGTGTACGCTTTGTTTTGAAAACACAAATAATACAACCTCTTGGGCTATTTCTAAACAATTATTTAAGGATAAAAGTTGAACTAGTAAGGTATACAAAAACAAAAAACAAATGCGATTTGTCACAAGCGAAAAAACACAAGGATGTCGAGAGATACTTTCTTACCAGAGGCTACCATCTAGTATAGAAAAATTGTTGATAGTTTGGTAACATATAGTTTTGGAGGAAGTCGTGAATTTTAAGATAAAGAACAATTACTTATCCTTAAGTAGAACCAAAATTGCCTCTAAAGTGGTTGATTTTAATATTAAGTTCTTATCCTTCAGTGGAACCTAAATCGCCCCTCAGGTATTTTCCGCCCTTGGTATTATCCTTATTAATATCCTTTCCCCACAGTCTTAGCCTCACAAAGTTCCTAAAATGGGGATTATATACTTACACTCTTATGCAGAATTATTTAGATAACTTTATTATGTTAATATATTTTCAACAGTCAACAGCTAGCCACATTCATAAGCGATTATAATCTATATACTCTCCATGCAGCGTAGAACCGCGAGGAGTGGAGAAGCATTGTTCACCAAGGAAATTTGAGTTGTGGTTACGTCCTCAGGCAATGACTCAAGAAGATCATATAAGTAACTTTTGAAGTCAGCTGACAAGGCAATATGTAATTGCAAGGAAAGAGTTGAACATGCAAAAAGACCTGATGCATAATGACACTTACCTTTCTCGGCATCTTGTCACCCATGAAGATAGGCAACAGACTGCCGCAAACCATGACACAACCAAACAGCATGCTTCCTGCGGTGGATGATATTAACCCTCCCCAGTGACTGATGATCCCAGAGGCGTAAGAGAGGACTGCGAATACACCGCTGAAGGTCTGCACTGTGATTAAAATGAGAGCGAGGACAATGGCCTTCTTCGCCGCAGCATCTTTAACTAAAAATTAATACAGCAATTATTATTAAAATGAATTCCAATTACCACTAATCAACTATCGTGTGATTTAGTCATTAAAACAATGTGTATTACGTAATTATTATTTTCAATCACACGAAGCTAATAGTACCCTTATTTATATATACTGGGTTCTTACAGATATTTTTACCTAAGTTAGATCAATCCAGCTAAAATAACTCCGTTACTATACATATAGACACACACAATTACAAATTCATAAAATTATATGAAAAACTTACTCAAATGATAAAGAACTCAATAAAACTAGAGGCAGGAGACACAAGATACACAAGAGACCTAAGAGACACAAAGGGAGACACAAGTGAAAAAAAAACACTCGATTCTTTTTCTTTATCACTTGATGAAGCAATTATACTTACAAAACTCCATAAGGGTTGCGTTTTTAACAGCTCCTGCTTGTTCCTTCTTTAGCCTGTTGAAGGCATTTTGGGCATGCGATCCATCCGGTCCAAGTAACCATTGTAGAGTGAGAAGTGCATCCTGAAAGTAGTTTTATCAACATAGATTTGTGTCCAAAGTAGAATATAACCAGATAACATAAGGTACCTCGGCGAAGTATGAGCAATCAATACACTTACTGTTCATTCCAGAATTAATATAACATTGTAAATATTTTAGACATAAAATAAATTTTCCCACCATTTTTAATATTAACATTTTTACGACGAAATATTTATTTCCTACATCTGTAATGTTAAATCCCAAATAAACATCTAATCTCTAGGAGAACTGTACACAGAATACTATTAATATCTAGTATTTAAACAACGCACCCAAGAATAAAGCAACGCCGTGCAACGACATTTTTTTTTTTAGTTTTTTTTTAAAATTCATTTATTTTCATTTCTTTACACCTATGATACATTTTAACAAATAGTATATAATCTATTTAAATGAAATTAATATTTAAATTCACCTTTTATTTCTCAATAATTTTAAATGATGGCCAAGAACACCCTTGAAGGGTGAAAGCCAGAAATAATGAAAAAAAAAAAAACATAATTTATAATACCAAATAGTATAAACAAGAAATGAAAACCCACTAAGGCACTGCCTGAGTGTGGGTAATATAAAAACGATTACTATATTTCCAAGTACCTAAAGTATAATATACATAAGTAGAAAAAGCTTTTTTTGTTTTGTTTATACTTATTATAAAAAGTAAAAAGAAAACGTTTAAAAGGATTTTTATAAAATTTCCATACAATATAAGTTGAATCTTTAATTAAAAAAGCAACCCATATATATTAGAGGAAATGACATAAACAAACGGTGCTTATTTAAAATGGATATTGGGAACACATAAATCTTATGACTAAATTGTTTGGAATAGGTAAAGTCGTCTTCTACAAGCAAAAGTGAGAAAGTTAAATCAAACCCATAATCACCTCTTCAAATCCCTTCAACAAAAGATAGGAGGGAGACTCTGGCATGAACCACCAGGCTGGAAAGAAGAGGGCGCAGAGACAGATGTAGATGACCAATACGTATGTGTAGGGCAACCAGGCTCCCACGATATAGGAAAAGAGTAATCCTGTCGTAAATCCTATGGCAAGAAAACCTCCTGCAACAAAAAATGATTTCACTCAAAAAGAAGTGTCCATAGCCTTCCTAGAAGGAACCCAGCAAATCATCAGAAAGGACACAAGGAAAACCAAAACAGAATTGAAGCGACTGCAAGCCTAAGCCTACACCTTTGAATTTTTTTAAAAAGAAAGACAAACATTCATGGGTTACATTCACTATAACTGTATTTTTACCTAATGAGGCTTTGACACGTGGTTCAGCAATCTCGTTGTTGTAGATGGTTGCGATGGTAAAAGAACCCGAACTTCCACCGCCCGCAACGAACCTGGCCAACAAGACCCATAACAGGTTTTCAGCTGCCAACATCATGCACCAACCGACCTTAAAAGTAAAAATATATTTTTTCAGTCAAATAAAAAACAAAATCGTCGATGATAATGTATTTTTTGGGAATCATTAATATTTTTTATTTTATTGCAGTAAAAAAACATAGCAATGGTTATAGAGAAAAAACAATTTACATGTATTTAAAATATTACATGGTCTGTGATTTATACCTCTCCTTGTAACGTATTTTTTGTGATTTGAACATTGAGTAATTTACCGGTAAAGTGTGAAGTTTAGGTAGTGTACGAGTGTTTGAAGATGTGAGAAGCGGTGATCCATAAAAGTGAAGCAATATGTGTATTTAGCCCAGTCAATGAAGGTTTTGTGTCGGAACTAATTCCCCGGAAGCTGAATTTTTAACAGATGTTAGAAGACCTTTAGACATGTTTTTTTTTTATTTTTAATTTTATCTTCACACAGGAGGCCCTGAAGAAAATAATTTCCCTCAGGGCCTATGTCATCTTTGGGGATGCTGTGTGGAGGGTTTTTTTGTGGAGAGGAAGGAGTGAACATGGGTCTTGAAGAGTCCCATGTTGTAGGAGGGAGGAAACACAGAGGCCGGCAGTTCGTCCCACAGCCGAGCTGTTGAACTTAAGAACGAATCGTAGAAGCGACCAGTTCTCACGTGACAAGTGTCAACTGTGTACAAATGTTGGGCACGCGTTTGGCGTGTATCCTGACTACGCACCGGTGCCGAAGGGATCAATGACTCTAGTTCCTCAGAGCATCTTCCATTGTAATACCGATAGAACAAGGACAGCATACAGACATAGACAGATGAAATAAAATGTTTTTTGAGTAAAATAGATTCCAACAAGGGTCCAGGCCCAGATAATATTCCTCCTTTCTTTGTCAGTTGCTTTGCAGACTCTTTATGTTTACCGCTTTTTATAATTTTTAATGCATCCCTAACCACGGGAACTTTTCCTGATCTGTGGAAAAAAGCACATGTGGTACCAGTATTAAAATCGGGAGACCAATCTTTAGTAAAAAATTATAGACCAATCAGTATATTATCCTGTTTTGCTAAGGTTTTTGAATCTCTGATATATAAAAATATTTTTTCGCATTTTAAGCCCCTTCTCTGCACTAGGCAACATGGGTTTGTTCCTCAAAGATCTATTAACTCAAATCTTTTGGAATTTTGTAATTATGTATGTAATTCTTTTAATGAAAGATTACAAGTAGATGCAATTTATACTGATTTCCAAAAAGCTTTTGATAAAGTTAATCACTCCATCTTATTAAAAAAACTTGAACAAATAGGAATACATGGAGATCTACTTCGCTGGGTGAAATCATATTTGTATAACAGAACTCAATTAGTTCTTATTAACGGATACAAATCATCCCCTATAATTGTAACTTCCGGTGTACCACAGGGTTCAAATCTTGGCCCCCTGCTTTTTCTTATATTCATAAATGACCTTGGCTCGAAATTAAATTGTGATTATGCTTTTTTCGCCGATGATCTTAAATTTTTTCGTAAAATCAAGTCTGTTTCCGATCATCAACTGCTTCAAAACGACCTCGACACACTTAATAACTGGTGTACTGTCAATGATATGCACTTAAATGTTGAAAAATGTTACATTTTAAACTTCACTAGAAATAGAATTATAAAGGATTTTTCCTATGTTATTAATAATATTATTCTCAAAAAAGTATCTTCAATAAGAGATCTAGGAATCACTCTTGATTCTAAATTCATATTTGATGTACACATTAACGACATTAAGTGCAAATCATTAAAAATGATGGGATTTATTCATAGAATATGTAAACCTTTCCAAGATCCTCAATCAATTCTAACTCTTTACAATGCCTTAATTAGAAGTAAACTTGAATACGGAAGCTCAATTTGGAATCCACATTACTGCAAATATGAAAATATTGTAGAATCCATTAAAAAAAAAATGCTAAGAATGTTATCCTTCAAATGTGGATTACATGACCATCTAAGATCATATGACGTACGTCGTGATTACTTCAAGATTGATACACTTAAAACTAGAAGGCAATTGACTGATCTCATATGTTTACATAAAATTATTCACGGTCAACTTGATACTACATTATGTCTTAGCAATATTAAAATAAATGTCCCCAATTCGCATTGTTTAAGACGCCATAATTCTTTTCACCTGAATACATTTATAAATAATATCGCCTACTTTAGCCCTCTGACCCAGATGTGTCGACTATATAACAAGATAGAGTGTGCTGAAATAGATATTTTCGTCGATAATTTGTACGGATTCAGAAAAAAAGTTCTGGCGCTATTAAAAAATATTAGCTAATTCATTGTGTCAATTTTCTCTCTATGCATACCTCTCGTATTTATTATGCCTCTTACCACTTGTAATAATGTATAATGTAATGTGTTACTTAAGCGAGCTTATATATGATTGTGTATTTTATTTTTATTTTTTGATGTTTTTGTTTTCTAATTGTATGTATCTGTATTTAATTTTTTGTATCTTTATTTAACTGTAGATTTTTGTAATTGTACAATAACTGAGTTTTTATAAGTGGATTGTTCTCACGTAAGTGTGATCATCTGTAAAACCCAGTATAAATAAATAAATACCTACCTGACGCCTGTGCTCTAAAGATTGCAGTCCGTTTGTTAAGATTGGGGAATCTATCAAACGGACCGCCCGTTTCTGCACAGTCAAGGGTTTTTTTCAGGTATTTTGGGGCTCCGGACCAGAGATGGCTGCCAAATTCGACAGTAGGGCGCACTTGCGATTTGTACAGGGTCAGCAGTTGTGTATTATTAAAGTATCTGCGGGCCCTGTACAGTAGGGTGTATCGATTTTTAACTTTTTTTTTGTTTTCAAATTCCAAGTTGAGAAAAAGTTGCTACTAGGTACCACAACTTACCAGAAAATTTTTTGGATTTTTAAAAAAATGTTTAGGTCTCCTGCACAAGGCCTAAAGTTTTAATTTTTTTCAAAAAGTATCCAATTTTTTTAAAATAAAATCGTAACTTTTGTGTTTATTCCAAGTTAAAAACAGTAATATTAGGGCATAAAAATAAGTAAGAAACGATTTTTTTTATAAAAAATTGATTTTAGGTTTCCCGCATGTAATGTTTCCGCCCTTCTACATTTGTACCTACGTTAAAATAATGATTATTTCTCCTGTCTGATCTGCAAAATGTTGTAACATCCTGGTCATTGCCCTTCGATTTTTCTAAGCTGTTGGTAGCGCCCTTTAGAAGGAATACCTTAAAATGAAACCCTAGCTAAGCCTTTCGACCCCCGTATGGAACATACGGTAAAAGATCTTAAGAGTTAATTCGCAATAATGCTCCTTTTTCAGCGTTGTGTTTTTTTTGTTTTTGAAATTTATATGAGATATGAACGAGCTATTAATGCATATGTTTGTGGTAATCCAGTTTCGTTTAAATTAGAGTGAGCGATCCCCTTACCATTGAAATTTTTAAAACTTTTCTTATAAGACCGTGCGTTTAACCTACTCTTGTCCCCTACAGTACGCCTAACTCTAATTCAGTAGCAATCACTTGTAACTTTTCTTTTAAGCTCTTTCCGACCTTAAATAAATCCGAGGACATGAAATAGTTTTGTTATTGTACAAATTAGTATAGTATAGTACTGACATGCATAGAGCGTCGGTTTTCGGGGAATTCCCCGCCATCTCAGCTCCGGGGGTCGCCTCAATCGGTTTTATTATATATTAATTTTGTTATTCGACACTTAATCTTTTAAAGGGAAGGAATGAGAGGGGGGGGGGGGAGAAGGGGTAAGCTATATGATTGAAATATTTTTTCAAACTTCGTTGGCACCTCCACTGACCAATACGATAACGGTGGATGGTGATCAGAAATCAAACGCTGACTCCGACGTGGCTAGATTATCCCCATACAGCTGGCAACCCATTTCATAAAGGTACCCTGACCTGTCGGATCCGTTCACGTCCGAGAGAAAGCGAATTAAGTCATCACGCCATTTCCGAAATCGCTCCAACGCCCATTCCTCCGGAGGAACTACTTTACTGAGTCTAGATGGGGGAGGTAATTGCATTCCATATCATGATACTAACGCGAAAAGTGTGTCGTGTAGGTTTCGTCTGATGAAGCTCAAACTCTCACGTGCCGTCAGACCTACACTCCACCTCAAAAAAGCTGCTGTAATTCCGCCAAGGGAGCGTTCCAGTTGGCTTACATCAGCTTCCCGGTCGACACCATTGGATAATGTGATAGCGCTGCGGACTTAGAGCTAGTTCAGACACGGCGGATTCCGCGCGGATGCAAACCGCGCGAATCGACCGCGCGGATCTTTATAATATGGCATCCTACTAGAACGTTCATACAATACCGCGCGGACCGCGCATCCGCGCGGTAGCCGCCACTCGACCGCCAGAAAATGAATTCGCGCGGACGCCGCGCGGATCTATTTCTATGACGTGCCATTGGTGCGTTCAGTTGCTTCGTGAAATCCGCGCGTATCGGTCGTGTTACAATGGATCGCTCCGACACCGAATTATTCATTGACGAAGTGGAAAAACGACCAGCTTTGTGGGACATCCAGTGCGCAGAGTATTCTAATAAAATTGTCAAAAATAGAGCTTGGCAGGAGCTAGTGGAATTTTTCGGTGAAAACGAGGATTCATTAGAAAAAAAGGCACTTTTTGTCTAGTAATTTTTATTTATTTTACATGTTAAGTTAAGTAGTTTACATTCTTTGTGATAGATACCAACTTATACGTAAGATTATATTTTTGTGTCTTGCCATTCTACACGACCCTCATTTACAAAGTAATTAGCATATTTATCTCTAATGTTTAAAGATGACGGTGTACCTCTTCCTGCATGTAATCTATTAAGATTACTCATTGGCGCAGTGTATAAAGTATCTTCATACTGCATACCATCTCTTTTTCTAACAAAATTGTGTAGCACGCAACATGCCTTTATTATGTCTTCGGCAAAGTCTATGTTAACGTTTATAGGCCTATGAAAAATACGCCACTTGTTTGCTAAAATCAAAAAAGTGCACTCAATATTACGTCGGGCTCTAGATAACCTATAGTTAAAAATTCTTTTTTCATATGTTAACCCTTTTCCTGGATAGGGTCGCATTAAATTTTCCGATAAACCAAACGCTTCATCGCCAACTATAACATATGGTAATGGTGTAGGATCTGTGTTAGATATTGGTGTAGGTTTTGGTATATGTAATGATTTTTCTATTAATCTTTTATAAAATACTGAATTTTTAAATATTGCAGAATCGCTACTTTTTCCATACGATCCAATGTCAATAAAAGTAAAGCAATAGTTAGCATCACAAAGTGCCAGCAGCACTATAGAAAAAAAGTTTTTGTAATTATAATACAAAGATCCAGAATCTTTAGGCATTGTAATCCTTATATGCTTGCCATCGATGGCGCCTATGCAATTCGGGAAATTTGCAGACTTTTCAAAGTCTATAGCTATTTTCTTCCACGTGTCTTCACTTGGTTCGGGCATGAGCTTTTTGGCGATTGTTTTCCACAAAGCTTGACATACTTCACGGACTTTTTTTTTTTTTTAGGAGTAAGTACACACATATTGCTTCTTCGACTTCCATTACTGAAATGAAGCGGCCGTCACCCTGTCACCCTACCCCACTCCTCACGCTCACCGCGCGTGTCTGAACACTTTCAATCCACGCGGATGGGAACCTCGCGGTTTGCATCCGCGCGGAATCCGCCGTGTCTGAACTAACGCTTATCCTCACGTAATACCACGCCGTCGCCCCTCCACGTGGATTTTTACAGATGTCCAAAATGCCTCCATCCTAGACGCCCCAACTGCTGACCATGTTCCCGTTCATTATCAGGTGGCATCACCATTTTCATTCTTCTCTCACGCTCATCACTCAACACGGTCCCGTCAGAGGGAATAGTCTTCAACATCCCGTTGGTCCGATCCGTCCGCGTTGGCAACCCCTACCACGTGATAGCGTGAGAAAAAAAATCCTTCTGACTAGTCCGTATTTGTGGGATACGAATTTGCAGCGACACTATCAGACATTAACCAACTATGAAGTTTAATCGAGGGTTAAATTTGGGAATGAGGTAAGGCTTGAGGGTGGTAATATTGATCCTGTCGGGGAATCCTGAAAATTGACATGTTGGTTTTATATACATATTAAAGTGGATTAGTAGTAGCTGTCAGTCGACAGATGTCAGCACCGCGCGTTCCAAGTTAATCTGGGAATTTGGTTGTATTGAATTGGAAATAAAAAACACTTACCAAGCCCCTACCCGCTAAATAGCAACATCCAGGTGGGATTTTACACAACCGTTGCCATTGGGTGGGGTGTCCGCAAATATCACTAGATTTACCCTGAGTTTATACCTAATATTTTATCTTTACCTGGGATATCCTCAATCTTATTTTCCTAATTTTGATTGTGTTACCCTCCTTATCTGCCGTAATGAATGCACTTCGATCTTCCCTCCCTAACCTAGTAATTATTGATTTTTTTTTCGTTGTAACACGGCTTCGATCGAGCCTAACACGCGATAGAAAGACACTTAGGTATATAGATTATCAATCATAAATTTAATTTTAGTCCGAGACTTTATTTAAATCCATAGCAATCGCGTTCAATTTTTATTCGAGAAGGAATTTTAGGGTTTATTAATTTTAATTACAATTCATTTATAATCCGTGACTTTATTTAAATCCATAGCAATCGCGTTCAATTTTATTCGAGAAGGAATTTTTAGGTTTAATACTTTTAATTACTGAATTTAAACCAATTAAATTTTTCAACCTGAATTAATTATTACGTCAAGGACACTGAGTCTAATTTCTTCAAACACTGAATTGAACTGTATGTTATTGACCAGAAAAATTTTCTAAGTCCAGAATAAATTACCAAGTGATAATAAGACGTAGCGCGACGTGTATACTTCCTTAAAAGGTCCCCGGCGATTTGTGTCGAACTATCTCGATTTTTCCCCGTGCACGCTGTTTTATAACAGTAATTAATTACGTTTGTCATTGCAATCCCACCTTTATCGAAGCGCTATGGCCCTATCTTTCTCGCCCAATATCCTCTGTGTCACTTAAAACTTATCAGGTCTATACTTCTGCGTTTCTCAGAAAAAACGGGCATTTGCCGTTTCACAGCACAGGCCCGTACTGGTGAAATTCTCAAGTTCGCCTCATCTGGTAGGTGTCTTCTAATCCGTCAGAATTGACCCTTTCTTCTAATTTAAATTTTTCGCGCTCCTATTTGGTCCGTGATGTGTGTTCTGATGACCTTTCCCTTAGTGCGCTAAGACATCCCCTTACGCGTAACTAGCCAAAAATTTCCTCTTAACTTTCCGTTTTCGTGGATATTTCCTACAGCCTCTCTTTTGCCTCCTATCCTCTGTGTGAGAATAGAACTCGCAACTCGCCTCTTGTCGAATTAAATGGTGTACACGTCCGTTCCTCCCTCTACCTTCCGAATCGATCACTTCTGACAATCATTCCCATTCCACCGTATGCTAAATCCCTTTCGTAAGGTCGTCTCCTACATTGCACATTTATTCACCTTTGACCGTTTCGATTTGATATCCTGTTTATTCCTCCGACCAGTTTTATTTTAAGAACTATTACTGGATTTTCACGATTCCTCTCTGCATATGGGTGCTAACCCTAATGATTCTGCCACACGCCCATTTTTTGTCTTCGTCTCTCATTACATTTCACATTAATCAGAGACTTCAAGCCCCTTTCACAACAAAATCGAATGTACTCGCTCATAATTCCTCTGTTAATGGTTTACCCATTAATTTTAATGTATTTTCTTCTTCCATAAGCCCTGTGTTAATTTTATTATTTTCGTGAATGATTATTACTGTCTAAATGGTGCAAAACCATGTTCGAATTTTTTCCAAAATTAACCCGCTCGAGTGCCAGAAATCGACAACCTTTCTACTTCTTTTAACCTCGAGTAACAGATCTGTTGCCACCAAAATCTCGCTCCGTTCCAGTGATGCTACGCCTCAAAAAAAGGTTTTGAACCCCTAAAAATGTCAAGTTGTTCAGCCTTGGATCCAGCTAGTGCGTTCACCTAATCATTTGGTGGGAATATTTCCAAGGTCGATGCCATATAAATCAAAGCCTAAACACACCCTCTCTCTTAAATATCCTTTGTCCTGTCAGAAAGTCGCGCCCCTTTTTTCTCTGTAATCATGATTGGGCAATTCAGCCCTTCCGTCGCAACCCTTAAGGAAACCTCCCACACATGTATGCAGTTCCCTGTAATTCATATGTGTCTGTTCCGATAGATGGCTCTACTATGACGGTTTATATCATTTACCTCGGGAAAGACCTTGGTCCATCACACGCACAAGCCCTAAAGTTTGTTAATTTTGATGAAATTTTGTAATTTTGTGTACATATATGAACCATGTTTTTTTTTTTAAGTTTAAACCACCGGAATTAATTTTAATTTTCTTACAGAAAGCATAAAATGAGTTCAGAACACAAAAATTACGATTAGGATTTTATTTTTTTAAATTTAAATTTTTTTAAATATTTTTTGAAAAAAATTAAAACTTTAAGCCTTGTGCGGGAGACCTAAACATTTTTTTAAAAATCTTAAACTTTTTGTGGTAAGTTGTGGTACCTAGTAGCAACTTTTTCACAACTTGGAATTTGAAAAAAAAAAGGTAAAAATCGATACACCCTACTGTACAGTACGCCCAGCTTCTGAGAGGCCAACTTTACTCTGGCTTCGATGGAGCCCCCGTACCTGAGCTGGTCACTTATAGTTATACCAAGCATATCAATGGAAGGCCTGTTCGGAAGATTGCTTCCATTGAAGGAGACTAGATTATCATTTGGATCCCTTTTAGACGTAATCAGACAGGATTGGGTCTTTGAAACATTAAATTCGACGAGATTATTTTTACCCCAGGAGGAAATACTTTCGAGATAACTGTCCATTCTCTGCTTCAAAGCCCTCCGAGCCGTTGGAGTTTGTGTGCCCTTTGGGGGCTTGTCAAACAAAAAGCAATCATGAACTGTACTGTCATCCGCGTAGCAATGAAACCGTGCACATGTCAAAAGGTCATTGATGTGCAACAAAAACAAAGTCGGAGACAGAACCGATCCCTGTGGGACGCCAGCATTTATGGAGTGCGAGGAAGAGGTGAAACCGTCAGCCACCGCCTGAATCGACCTATCCCTTAAAAAGTCAGCAATCCACGTACACAGGGATGCGGGAAGTCCGTAAGAATGCAATTTGTTGACAAGTCCTCGGTGCCAGACCCGGTCAAAGGCCTTGGATATGTCTAGTGCGACCGTTTGGGTCTCACCGTGACGTTCCAGGCACCGCCTCCAAACATGCGTCACATACGCGAGAAGATCACCGCACGAGCGGTTCCGCCGGAATCCGTATTGACGGTCGTTGATAATTTTGTTCTTCTCGAGGTATGTGAGCAGTTTGTCGTTGATCACACGTTCCATCACTTTGGACAGAACTGATGTGATCGCTATGGGGCGGTAGTTGGCCGGGTTGGAGCGGTCACCTTTCTTGGAAATAGGGTGAATGACCGCTTTTTTCCAACCAGAGGGCACAGTGCCACACTTCAGGGACATTTTGAAGAGCTTTGTCAAAACTGGAACTATTTCCGCAGCACACCTCTGCAATACCAGGGCAGGTATTCCATCAGGTCCACTAGCTTTGTTAACATCGAGCCCCCGTATAACGTGGAGTACATCCCGATGCCGGATCCTCCGCTTTTTCATATAGAAGCCGCAGCGAGGAACCGACGGCGGAAAAGCACCTCCGTCGTCGAGGGTCGAGTTTTCCGCAAACATTTTCCCTAATAGGTTAGCCTTTTCGGTGGCGGTGTTTGCTAGTGAGCCGTCAGGTCTGGTAAGAGGTGGCAAACTGGGTTTACAAAAATTCCGACCTATTGAGCCCGCAAGCGACCAGAATGCTCTGCTGCCATGCGGGCAGGCAACAAGCTTTTTGCTGATCTGCAGGTCGTGTTCGAATTTTGACCTATTAATGATTCTCTTGCATTCCTTTGCCGATTTGTTGTATGCTGATCTGCTTTCGGGCGTTCGAGATGTGTTGTAGGCTCGGTAAGCCGCGTTTTTTCGGAGCATTGTCGACTGAACCACGGCTTTGAGCCCACACCAGTTTCTTTAATAGTCGATTGTATGAAGCCATCCATCGCCGATTTGATGACTTCACCAATCTCCTGGGCACATCTTGAAGGGTCCGAAGTCCGAAAACAAACAGCTGACCACGGAAAAGCGTTGAAATGGGCCCGCATACTGAACCAATCTGCTGACTTATAGTGCCACACTTTTCTCCTCAGCCTCTCATTGGTTGGTCTGAGGCTAACGGGGATTGATGTCGTCACTAGGCAGTGGTCAGATGATCCCAGAGGCGCTGTGACGTCAATCTTATAACCGTGTGGCACAGTAGTTAAGAATAGGTCTAACAGATTGGAGCGGTGAGTCTGGACATCAGGAACCCTTGTAGGCTCCTGAACCAATTGCTCTAATCCGTAGCAAATGGCAAAGGATTCCGCCTGTCGGCCAGCCGAGTCCGTTGGGCCTGAGAACTTCAACCATGGTTCGTTATGAACATTGAAGTCCCCCAGAACAACAAACTCGTCTGAAGGGTAGCGGGGCAAGAGATCATCAATAGTATCGCTCAAATGTTTGAAGAGTTCGGAAGTGTCTGATTCGCTATGGTTCGGTGAGCGGTATAGACATGCGTAGAATCTTGCCGTACTGGCAAGACTGACGCGCACCCACATTTCGTCGCAATCTGGAGTTTTCCAGACTCAATAGTTGCACACAGTTGACGTCAGCTCGACTATAGAGGCAGACTCCTCCTTTGAGTCGGAATTTGCTTGCGAGGGTAAAGCCCGGGCAGTCCAGATAGGAGGAGTCTGGCGGCTCGACTATCTGAGTTTCGGATAGGAAAATAAGGTTGGGACGTTGGGACAAAAGATGGTGATGGACGGAATTTAAATTTGTGTGCAGGCCGCGAATGTTGGCAAAATTTACCAACAGTTTTGGCCCGCACCGGGGACGCCTGCTACTCGCCGCTGTAACGATGTTAAAATTGTTGTGTTGTATGTTCATGAATTTTATGTTTTTTTTTTGTTTTTTTTTTTTTTTTGTAAGGAGGAGGTGAAAGGAAAGGTCTGGAAAGGAAAGGTATGAGGGGTGGGTAGGAATCTGGGGTTCAGGCTGTCCAGAAGTGATGAGCGTTTGGTTCCAGCCCATCCACTGCGGTGCTAGGCTATATGCTGGGAGAGTCCGGCTGGAGAGGGCATCCAATGCGCCCCAAACGCTGCTGCTGGGTCCCCTCCGGTCACGAACCGGCACAACAGCAGTGGCGGGGTTTTTTCACTCGCTGATGGGGCAGCCCACCCTTAGTCGTGAGCCTGAGGGTCGGGCCCCTGTACTATCGAGCGGCCCGGACAGCGGTAACCGGTTGTAAAGGGTCTCCCTCAACCAGCATCTCCCAACCGGCCTGCCACGCAGAAGGTGGGCCGACGCACCCGCCACCAAGACCTGGGCAAACCTTAACCCATGAACCCGGGCACCCCTGCTAAGTCATCAAACGTAGCGAACCAGAGGTGTTGGTCATCCAATAAATGGTTCCCAGGGCAGCGGTACCCATTCCCGCCTACCAAATTGTATTTTTACAAAAGTCCCCGACTTTCCCCCTTGTACTTCCTTTCCCACCCCATCTTGAATATATTTTTTGAAATCTTTCGGAATACGCTAATATCTCCTTAATGGTTTTATTAAATCAGAATATTTATTTTTTGTTTAGTTTTTAATTAGTTACTCTAAAAAATTGTATTTTTTCATTTATGTGAGAAAAGCTATACAATCTCTACAATTTATTAGTAAAGGAAAAATATCAGTTTTTAAAATAGTATTTCAGAATATATTTGCACATAACTTTTTTCTGAGCCTGTTAAAAAAAAAAAAAAATTAAGAAAAATTGTAGACAATATTTTAACTATAAAATAATGTATATAATGATGGGTTTTACTTCATAATAAGGCACGTAGGCTGTTAATAAGGAGCACGGCGCGCGGCGGCTCGAACGCGCAGCGCACACTGGGGCAAGAGTGATGAAAAACGCCCTTTATTCACAGGAACGTTTTTAAGAAAAAATATAAATGTGGAAAGGAAGGTTATAAAAAAACAAAAATTTTAAATACATAATATATGTAAACTTTATCATGTACATATTATATATACACGATTTAAATAAATAAATAACAAAAAAAAACAATTCTCTTTATACGACTTGTTTGAGTAAATATCACTATCATCATTGTTCAATTTTGCAGGCTACCGACATCTGTAGTCTAGAAATTTGAAGTTACTACGTTTAAATAAAATGGTGTGAGTCCTTGCTTAGAAAATATTGTCAATTTGGTCGGTATAGCAGGTTTCATTTTTACTGCTAGACATCACGATGACAAGTGGTTTATTTACATGTGTTGGTTTTTGAAGTCTTTAAAAAGGCTCGCATTATGTGTTTTTTCGTTCCTTTCTCAACAATAACTCGATAATAAACAAGCTCATAAGTCAGAGCGATCGTAGCAGTGTTATTCGCACAGTTCTTTATAAATATTATACCTGTTTCAATAGTTTGAAATAAATGTAAAGTTGTGTCAAGAAAACCAGTTTTTATTCAAAAAGGATCACCCCCAATTTTTAACATTTGATCCTTCTACCGGATTACGATCAGGAGATTGTATGTAAAAAAAAAACAAAGAACCAGCAGCCAAAAGGATACAAAATTGATTGAAACTGGAAATCATTAAGGAAAGTGGACCACATCGCAAATCTGAGATAAGTATTCAGTGCTTTCCTTCCTATCATCCATTTTATGTTTATTCAGGTCTCATGTAATTTAAACGAGATTAATCTTAAATAGAGTCAATATTATAAATAAAATCACTACCCACTTGAAAATAAGAATATAATATTATTGAATAGTGTTCTCAAATAGTATTGTCAAGGTTGTCGTGGTATTCTTTCAAACGGGTGTTTGCTAAAATAAAATAATTGTCAACCGATATTAACAAAATATAATTAAAAATGGAAAATATGAAGTCATTAATAAACAAACGCGGCGTAACCAAAGGCAAACTAACCCGATTCGCGGATTCCTTAAATGCATTGTCGGTAAATGAAATTAAATTAAGATATGAGCGGGTGAAATCATTGTTAGATGAATTCGAAGCAGTTCAACAGAAAATTGAAATGTTACCGGATTCAGACGAAATTGAAAATTATAGTCAACGAGAAGCTTTCGAAAACCAATATTTCTCAGTTTTGGCAACGGCCAAAGGTGCGATCGAATCCGTCGATCAAAGTAAGGTGGAAATTAAACTACCCAACCTCCAATTACGGGAATTTCATGGCGATCAGAAAAATTGGGTTAATTTCGTCGAAACCTTCAAGACTTTAGTCCATAACAATAGCACTTTAAGCAACGTACAAAAATTCTTTTATTTGCAATCAACTTTAAAGGGAAACGCATTAAAGATAATTGCTAATCTAGAAATTTCTGAATTAAATTACATTTCCGCTTGGGAATTATTAAATGAACGTTATGCAAATTTAAGAACTACCGTTCATAAACACATCCAAGCTCTATTTTCATTAAAAGACATGAAACAAGAAGAGCCTGTAGCATTGAGGTATCTAATTGATGAAACAAACGTTAGTTTAAAGGCATTACAAAATATCGGGGTCAAGGTAGATCAATGGGATCCATTGGTTATTTATATAATATCAAATAAATTAGACGCAGCTACCCGAAAAAATTGGGAACAATATACATTACAAGACGAATTACCTACGTTAAAGGAATTCTTAAAATGTTTATCTGCTAGAGCCCAAGTATTGGAACTGATGAACGCTTCTGAGAAAAAAATTTCTAGCTTACGTAAAACACAACTAGGCAACAATAATTGCAAAAAAGATTCATCAGTATTTTTAGCGGTAAAGGCTAACAACTGCATTTATTGTAACGAGAAAGGTCACCATATTTATTATTGTAAAAAATTTCTAAAATTAAAATTACATGAGAGGATTGATGCTACGAAATCAATCCAAGCTTGTTTTAAATGTTTAAAGGTGGGTCACCAGGCACAGAGTTGCAAGGCAACCTTTTCTTGCAGGCGTTGTGGCAAAGATAATCACAACACCTTGCTACACAATGAGGTACCTCTGCGGGAGGCCTCCAATATGGATGCTGATAACGAGGTTTCAGTATCGAATTTTTCTGCATCGGATAAAGCAGAAAAAATAATATTATTGTCAACTGCCAACATAGGAGTTGTGGGTAGTAACAATAAAATTTTTAAAGCCCGCATTCTGATTGATTCAGGGGCCCAGTCAAATTTTATGAGAGCAGAATTTGCTAATAAATTAAATTTACCATGTGAATTGATAAACAAACCCGTTTCTGGGATCCATAATAACATCACTCACATAAAAAAGAGAATTTCAGTGGAGATGAATTCGCTTCATACTGATTATAAAAGTGAAATATCATGTCTGATTTTACAGGAGATTACAACAAATTTACCACAAGTGACAATGGCGAAAAAAGACTTCAAGTTACCACGAGGATTGGAGCTAGCTGACCCGAACTTCAATATAGCTGCACCCATCGACATCCTGTTGGGCGCGGAGAGCTTTTGGGAAATCCTAACCAACGATAGATTGAAACTCGAATCGGGACCAACACTTCAACGTACGCAACTGGGATGGATCATATCAGGACCAATCCACATGTACCCAAAGCAAAGGCCTGTATCAGATTGTTGTAATTTATCTATAAATAAAATAAGTCATCAAATAGAAAAATTTTGGAAATTGGAGGAGATTAATCCCACTAAGATTCTAAATCATGAAGAAAAGGCTTGTGAAGCCAGTTTTGCTAGTACTCATACTAGACAAGACGACGGTAGATACGTAGTAAGTTTACCGCGTCGAGCATGCATTGATCAGCTGGGAAGTTCATTGCTCACTGCTGAAAAAAGATTTAAAAATTTAGAGAGAAAATTTGTGTCAAATCCCGAATTGAAGACACAATATATACAATTCATGCGTGAATATGAGGAATTAGGTCATATGGAGGTGTGTGACCAGTCAAAGGGGGATCGTGAATCCTATTTTTTACCTCATCACGCTGTAATAAAAGAATCAAGCACTACTACTAAAGTGAGGGTCGTTTTTGACGGCTCCGCCAAAACTTCAAATGGAATTTCTCTCAATGACGCCTTGATGACAGGACCTGTTATACAAAAGGACTTATACACCCAACTATTGCATTTCAGAAAACATCAAGTAGTACTGACGGCTGACATCGAGAAGATGTACCGCCAGATTAACGTGTGTGAAGCGGACCGTGACCTGCAGAAGATAGTGTGGCGCGAGTCGCCGCAGGAGGTGCTCAAGCATTACCGTCTGAAGACAGTCACATATGGTCTGGGGCCTTCCTCTTTCTTAGCCACTAGAAGTCTACGGCAAATTGGTATGGATAACAATATAAATTTTCCTAGAGCTAGTCAGGTCATAGAAAATGACTTCTATATGGATGACTTGTTAACCGGAGGAGATGACATGGAATCCTGTAGAGAGTTAAAAGAGCAATTAATCAACATCTTTTTGTCTGCGGGGATGACCTTGAGGAAATGGAAGTCCAATGTCTTGGAGTTGTCAGCCGAGTCGGGCCAAGCTAAGATTGCCGAATCAGGCAATTCTGAAAAAATTATTACTGACAATCCAAAGACTGAGAAAATATTAGGATTAATATGGAATAATGAATCTGATTATTTTTCTTATGTAATAATGAAACCATCAAGTCGAACCGAGAGTAAAAGACAGATATTATCTTGCATCGCATCAACCTTCGATCCATTAGGTCTTCTAGGACCGATTATAGTTGTAGCCAAATTGATAATGCAGAAGTTATGGCAGTCTAAAGCAGCGTGGGATGATCCATTGCCTAATGAAATATTAGCACCCTGGAGGTCCTACCTTCAAGAATTAATTCAACTAAATGTGTTGAAAATACCAAGAAAAATTATTTGCAGGCAATCTACATATCTACAACTACACGGTTTTTGCGACTCATCTGAGAAAGCTTACGGAGCCTGCGTTTACATGGTGTCAGTGGACCATGTCGGTAAGCGGCATTCACATTTAATAACGTCCAAATCAAGAGTGGCGCCATTGAAGTGTATTTCCCTGCCCAAGTTGGAGCTTTGTAGTGCTGTGCTACTGGCGAAATTAATTAAAAATGTAAAACAAGCGCTAAATATAGTGGAGATCGACACACATTATTGGTGTGACTCCATGATAACGTTGTGCTGGCTGAAAGGTCAACCTACGAGATGGGCTACTTTCGTTGCAAACCGAGTAGCTGAAATACAAGAACTTAGTGATCCAGATCTATGGAGACATGTATCATCAGCCGACAATGCAGCAGATATACTTTCAAGAGGAACCACTACAGATAAATTGATAAATTCTGCAATATGGTGGAATGGACCAAGTTGGTTGACCGAGGGAGTCAACGCTTGGCCTATATCAAATATTTCGTGTTCAAACCCTCCGGAACTCAAAGGCAAAAATATTCTATTATCCACAGATATTCAAGAATGGGAGATATTTGAAAAATTCTCATCATTTATTAAATTGAAAAGAGTTACTGCGTATGTATTGCGATTTGTCAATAACTGCAGAAGTGTTAAGGGTAAAATTTCAGACAATTTAAGTGTGGCTGAATTGGAATCAGGCTTGAAATGTCTATTGAGATCAGCTCAAATACACGCCTTTCAAAAGGAATTGAAAGAATTAAAAAACCATGGCATCGTCAACAAGAAAAGTAATTTAAAATCTCTTAATCCCTTCTTACATGATGGTCTAATATATGTAGGCGGTAGGTTGAATTTGGCTACACATTTATCTTACCAACAAAAACACCCAATTATCTTGCCGGCTAAACATAAGCTAACTGAATTGATAATACGTCACTACCATTATGTAAACCTACACGCAGGACCTCAAGCTTTGTTAGCTGAAATACGATTAAAATTTTGGCCCATCTTTGGTAAAAATACTATTAAAAAGATATTACATAAATGTATTGTATGTTTTAGATGTCGTCCCCGAACCGGTCATCAAATCATGGGAAATTTGCCACCCGAAAGAATTACGCCGAGTCGTCCTTTCGCTATCACCGGAATAGATTACGCCGGACCAATTCTAATTAAAAGTGGGACGCTGAGGAAGGCTTCCCTCGTAAAATCGTATTTATGTATCTTTATTTGCTTCTCAACCAAGGCTGTTCACTTGGAATTAGTTTCGGATTTATCTAGCAATGCTTTTTTGAACAGTTTAAAAAGGTTTATATCCCGTAGGGGACAACCTGAAAAGATCTTTTCCGACAATGCTAGTAATTTTAAAGGAGCTAGCAGCAGGCTCAAAGAGCTGTACACCAGCTTGAGGGAAAACAACGACAATATTCAAAATTATTTAGTGAACAGAGGTATTGAGTGGAAGTTCATAACCCCTCGAGCCCCTAATCAGGGAGGTTTGTGGGAAGCAGCAGTAAAATCAGCAAAGTTCCATTTGTATAGAATCACTAACAATTCTTCATTAACATTTGAACTCTTGTATACCTTAATTTGTCAGATTGAGGCCTGTTTGAACTCCCGTCCATTAACTTCCTTATCCGACGACATCCATGATTACCAACCTCTTACCCCAAACCATTTCCTTATAGGCACTGAATCCTGTATCATTCCTGAGAGAGACGTCCGGGCGATACCGGACAACAGACTAACTCAATATCAGAGGATCAGTTCGCTAATTCAATCGTTTTGGTCTAGATGGAAGCAAGATTACCTGATGGAACTACAAAAGAGGACTAAATGGCAGACCAGCACTCAACGGGCACTGCAAAAAGACGATCTGGTGATTTTAAAGGAAGATCATTTACCTCCACCTTTATGGAAAATGGCCCGAATTCTGCATACACACCCTGGAGCGGATGGAGTAATACGAGTTGTTACCCTAAAAACACCTCAAGGAGTCTTTGTGAGGCCCATCACAAAGATATGTCTGATGCCCCTGGATTCAGACACTAAACCTGTAATTGACGTCCCGGACCTTACCAAGGATTGATTATGTCCATTACACTATGATGCTTATCTTCTCGACTCTTGGATGGATCGAGCAGAAGACCTGAGAAGAAAAAAAAAAAAAAAAGAACAATAATTGTGTTGTGTTCAGTGTGAACTATATTATTTGTGTTATTGAACTATTTAAATATGTAAAAATTAGTATGCAGACGTGTGTAATTTAGTCATTTTTGAATTTTTTTTGGTTATTTAATAGGATTAATAATTTTCTAGTTATTTTTAGTTAATTAATAGAGTAATTCAACAGCATTTATACAGTTAAATTTATAAGTTTACCAGTAGGGCATAAAAAAAGGGGGTTTTATTTTGTTAATTTCTGCTATTTTGAATTATTTTGTTAGTATTTTTGTGGTATATTTAGATTAAGAATTTTTAGTTTATTCTGTTTGTTTTATAGTTTATTTTTAAATAGATTATCATTCAAAAATTTAGTGCAATTTTTGAATCCCGCCCCCTGGCAATATGTTCAATTTTGCAGGCTACCGACATCTGTAGTCTAGAAATTTGAAGTTACTACGTTTAAATAAAATGGTGTGAGTCCTTGCTTAGAAAATATTGTCAATTTGGTCGGTATAGCAGGTTTCATTTTTACTGCTAGACATCACGATGACAAGTGGTTTATTTACATGTGTTGGTTTTTGAAGTCTTTAAAAAGGCTCGCATTATGTGTTTTTTCGTTCCTTTCTCAACAATAACTCGATAATAAACAAGCTCATAAGTCAGAGCGATCGTAGCAGTGTTATTCGCACAGTTCTTTATAAATATTATACCTGTTTCAATAGTTTGAAATAAATGTAAAGTTGTGTCAAGAAAACCAGTTTTTATTCAAAAAGGATCACCCCCAATTTTTAACAATCATCACCATCATCAACACTACCATCATCACGATCATCATAATAATCGTAATCGTCACTATCATCATCATCATCCTGAGTACTTGAATAATTTTCACCTGTCGGCTGTAATGTTGGAGCCATTAGCAGTTCTACCGCCTCTATGGGGAGTGTGGCCAACTTTTTTTTAGCTGCTTCCTTTTACTCGTTATCAGAGGATCTGATGACAAAAACAACAAATTGAAAACATATTTTATAATTCCTTAGAATTGAGTGTACGTATTACATCGCCCTGAGCGAAGACCAAACGCTTAATGGTAAGATTGAGCATTGTCTGCAAATCAACATGTACTGAAGTATCACTAACATTGATTTTTGCAGTCACTGGGTAACATTCCTTTTTGCGGCCTGTACAATTTTATAAGACGGGTATAGTTTTGGAGCATTTGATCTTATTACATTGTATTGGTGTCGAGATAATCCCGCTTCCATTACGAGTGCTACAGCATCCTCTCCTGACATAGTAACTGTTTCAGGAGAATTTCTATAAGCTTTTAAATAATTACTGGGACTTGATGAATCCGATAAAATATCAGTGATTGCTATAGACGCCTCTGTCTGTCCTGTAGCTCTAAGTTCCATTTGTGAGTCATAAACTAATTCAGTTAGACGAGTAGACTTTCTCAAATCCAGAGTCTTTTGTCGTTTCATTCGTTTTGTACTCTGATAAAAGGTAATTTTTGGGCGACCGGGACCACCACGTTTTAGTGTAAGATTAGGAAAATAAATTGATGAATTCAGCAATGTTTTATTTTTCTCCAGAAATCTTACTTCAATCCGGTGCGCTACTACCCATCGTGAATAGTGTTCCGATTTGAAGCGATTTACCCTTCTCGAAATATGTTTTCTGGGATCACCGATGCATCTTGTCCTCAACTCCATTTCTTTTTGCAGCGAATTTAGCTGATCTGGAATGTGTACGTGTCCAGAGTTCTTCATTATTGTGAATAATTGTCGTCTTGTCATGAATAAGGTATTCAAGAAAAAAAGAAAATGAATAAATTTCTCCGCTCGGTTCACGTAGTGCTGTATTTGTCACGAAGCATAAAAAACCGCTGAATTGCGTTGTGCTATATCTGTCACCAACTGACACGACTTAATGTCTCTCAGAAATGCGTTCTATCTTTGTTCTATTATGACCAGATATGTGGTATAAACAGTTTTAGGAAGGGAGACCATGGAGTTTTATTTTTGAGTTACACTTTACCACCTTACGTCCAAAAAATGGAAATGGAATGTCGGTAACGATTATTTTGAAATAAATCTCTATTCTGACAGGTTTTGTCACAAAACATGATATTAAATTGTCTGATCCCGAGTTTTAAAAAAAACTGTTCATTTTAATTATAGCTACCGATCACATTAAAATAATTCATTACTTAAAAAAGTGTACATATGTGCAAGATTTTAAAAGTGATTCGTAAAAAACAATAGTTCCTAGTCCTAAAAGTGTTTAAATGATAGCCCGGAGGTGCCTGGAGCTCAACTAATCTCTAAAAGAATATCATTTTTTTTAAAATCACGACTGTGTTTTTGTATATATTTGATAGACAATTTTATCTATTAAAATAATTAATAATGTTCAAAATTTAATGTGAAAAAATAAGATAAATACCTGAACATGATGGTTCCATACTCACTTTTGGGATTTGTAATAGGTGTCTTCCGAAATAAATACTTGAACTTGAGGTTTATGCTGGCACTTGTAAACGGCGTATTATCTGCACGAGTGTTCGCTCTCTACTGAGCGGTGTCACATGTAGAAGGTATGGTCAAGGGTTTCTACCTGCTATATAATAATGCTACAACTATCGAGGTACCTCGAAACAAATGAAGCGACATCGTATTATTGAATTTTTTTTTTTTGTTTATTGTATCAACTTCTGGTATTTGGCCCCAGTGTGCGCCGTGCCCCGGTCTGGCTAAACAGTCATATTATGTTGTATGATTGTTTGTAACTTATTATTTAAATAAAGTTATGTGAAATAAGCCAAAAATATCTACGACAGCGTGGGACTACCCTTTCACCACATTAAAATATTGCAAACCTTATGTTATGGTGAAGTTCTAAAAATTCTTTTGTGGAAATTCTCACTTGTTTTATTATGTGCACCTATCAACAATAAAATGCCGAAACAACAAATCACTTAAAATAGTGAATAGATCTAAAATGGTTTACTTTCAAACAAGCTTCTTAAAATATACCTTAAAAATATTATAATGACAAAACGGTTTGTAAATTATATTATATACTTATCAATATTATCTGTGACAAAATTAAGTAAATATTCAAATAATTTTATAGTCAAGAGAGTCTTCCATTTCTTCGTCATACTGGGGTGTGTTAAGACATGATAATCCGTTACGGTTGTAGCACATGGCAGAGCAGGTAAATCCAGATTTTCTGCAGCCACAGTAATTTCCACATCCAGACTTGCAGGAACAGGACACCAGAGAAAGAAGGTCATCAGGAGCAAATGGTTTCAAAAATTTCTTCTTTCCACCATTTTCATTTACATTTTCATACCTCCATCCCCAGTTTACAGGGTTTAGTTTGTTTCCTAACCAAAACTGTACTTGCAAATAAACTCTCAACAAATGTTGATGACACGATTCTGAAGTCGGTGGTAGTTTTGCCAAGTCAAATTTAGATTTAAAAGCTGATTTTGTCGTTGGTCTGGTAAACTTATAGTATCGAGCTTCGTTTCAATTAGAGTAGCAACCAAGACCATACATGGCGAGAGCGAATTTTTCTCCATTTTGCAACAAGTTTTCTTCAGTTGAATCTTTTTCCAGAAATGCATCAGCTGCGCGTTTTGCTTCGGGATTGTTTTTCATCATGTCAACAGCTTTTATCTTTCCTAACCCATATAAAGATGATGTCGTATCACAGCCCGTAATGGAATGGGTAAATAACAGGTGTTTTTGAATATCTTTATGTGACATTATAGGTTTCTCTATGATGTAGAAAGTTCTTGAAGGGGTCTTTCCACCAACATCTTTACAGAAAAAATAGAATTTCCTTCAGGAGCAAGACTTCAAGTAATACCAAAAGATTACTATCCGTGCCAACAACAATCACTTTTGAGAAGATGTTCAATTGTTCGATGCCGGTTAGTACAATGTCAATATCGGCATCACCTGCGGCCGTGACAGTTTTCAAACCAGATTCACTAAATTCATGACACAGTGCTTCATTAATTATTTTTGTTGTTATTCTTATTAGAAAAGAAAGCTTCCTTCTTAGTCAAACAACATGTAGTGAAGTTTAATTCAATATCGCACGATGAGTTGTTAGCTGACCTTTGTCTTTGCTCTTCATATTTTACAGTTGGTTGTTCAGGGTATCCATCGAAAACGACAATAGAATGTTTGCCAAATTTAGTATGGACGAAACGTGAGTATGATTTAATGATGTCTCCATAGGTAAGTAGTTTCAGTTTGCCAAACAACAGAAAGCAGGAGGTATCCCCCATCGATGATTATTGCAGAAATCAACTTCGTCATGAAACATTCGCTATACAGAATTTTTTCCTTTACGAAGGGAGACATCATCAAAAATAGAAGGGGTCTTGAAGCCAATTCATATCCTAAGTAAGTCTAAAGCTTGTTTGGACTATCACTAATGCACAGTATTCTGTTAAATAGCTGCTGGGAGTTTACTGCAACTTGTCTCGTCCTAACAGTTGCGGATTTGAATCTGGCTGGGTAGTCACCATTTCTTTCCTTTTCAGTCGTATATCTCCAAAATTACATCCTTTCATTTTTTGCATAGCTGCCAGGCCCACCTCATAAGCGTTATCACAATTGACACTATTATCTGAAAAAAACCCTGAAGATAAAGACATCAGCTCCCCTGAGAACTTGGTGACCGGGCGTGCTGTCTTAGCCATGATGTATATTTTCCTATATCTAGCTCATCCCTTTTCTTCCGTGATTCGCGCAGCTCAACATGCTGTTCAGTAAAATGAAATTCTATACCGAAGAATTCTTCAATGCTCTCTTGCACTCTCACGCAGTAAGTGGTTCCAAGTTTCCACTTTGACAAAGCGCTGTCAGTGATTCCGAGCCTATGTGTCAAACCTCCTACTGACTTCATTGGTCGCATGAGACACTGCTCGATGATCATGTCCGTCCACGTACCGGACCAATATCTATCGCTTCTTCTTATTGTAACGTACCCATTTTCAGTGAATAGTTTATATTCTTCTTTAGTTATTCTTGATTCGAGTTGCAACATACTTTGAACATACATATGTGCTGATTTTGGGTATGGTAATTTCCTGCCGCGTGGAAAAATGGAAGCATATCAACAATAGTATTTAGGTGCATTTTCCGATTCCCGGACTTCTCTGCAAATATAAATCTAAGTATGAGGTCGATGCAATGTTGAAGGTAAAGCCACAACTTGGCAGTCCTACTCGATGATTCCTTAATCCTGTCTTCACTTGCTTCAGTATATGGAATCGTGTCTTTTAGATAGTCATCATTATTAACCTCCTCCATATCTTTTTTTCACGTAACTAAATCTTGATACATATTTTCTATTTGTCTTAATTTCCCATCAATATCTTGGTATTCTGCTCTCATAACGTGGACAAGAGACGCTGCTGTTAAAGTGTAGGCTCTGTTTGCCCGAGAATATTCATGTCCCTGGAGCATGTGGGTTACTATTGAGGGCGTGTAAACTGATTCCCATAAATTTCCTACATACCTTTATTTAAATAATAAGTTACAAATAATCATACACCACTAGCAGTTAAAAACCCGCTCCGCGGGTTTTTTTCTGCTAGGCCCTGCGGGCGGCACTTAATTGGGCTTTGCCCAGTTTAAGTGATACTAACAACAGTTACATTTAATAGGTAGATATTAGGTCATTCACAGAGAGAGGGTGAGTATATATTGTTAAAACACGGAACAGGAAGGCGTTTAGGCATAATAATAATGACAGTTGTTCGGGTAAAACTTTACCTTTCCCGAATAATTGCCTAAATGGATAAAGGTAAATTAATATAGGTAAATATTCGGAATCGCTGGACACGGAAAATAGGAAATATTTTTAAATAATACCTTCTGATTTACCTTAATTACTATAAAAGGAATCGAACAGCATTTGGGAAAATTTTAATTTTAGCTTTTTAATTTTTAATTACGTAAAATGAAAATTCGCTTTCGCTGTATGGGATGACAGCCTGAATAATTTCTGTTGATAACATTTTCTTTTGTCGGTATTCCTGAAATGAGCGGCTAGAGACAATTGAAAAACGTAAATTAAAAAAATATAATGTAATACAATATTCCGGCAAAATAGGGCCTACTTAGCACAAATGATTTATTTGACTATTATTTTATTTAACCTCACCTATAATAACCTAACCTAACCTATAATAATCCAGCCTAACCTATAATAATCCAACCTAACCTAAAATAATCCAACCTAACCTATAATAATCTAACCTGACCTAAGCTTACCTCACCTATAATAATCCAACCTAACCTAACCTATATATCCTAACCTAACCTATAATAATCCAATCTAGCCTAACCTAACCTAACCTAACCGAACCTAACCTAACCGAACCAATCCTAACCTAACCTATCCTAACCTAACCTAACCTATACAAATACAACCTAACCTATAATAACCCAACCTAACCTAACCCATAAAAGCCCAAACTAACGTTACCTAACCTAACATAACCTGACTTATCCTAACCCATAATAATCCAACTTAATCTAACCTTACCTATAAACTAACTTGAACTTGTAGCAGTGCGTACTTCTGGACGGGCAGTTCCTACCCGATTAAGATAATCATTGGTCAACATTCTTAAATTGGCACGACTGTTTCGAGCTATGAGTGCGGAGCGGCACTTCATCGACTTCAGTTGCTTGCTGGACTCGTGGGATTACGGTGTGTTCGTACAACGCTAGAGCTATGAGGGTCTACTGTGCAAACTACGGAAGGTCTTTTTCACTTATATCTTTTAACAATGTACTTATAATTTAAATAGGGATTACTCATTTTAACTTCTTGCGTAGTTATTTTATAACTCGCTGGCGCCCGCTCAGACATTCTTTACAAGATTAAGTGTTTTTAAATTCATTAATGTCACATGTTCTTTAGTCAAAATTTTATCAAGATGGCGTTATTTACACGTACATTCTTGTCACGCTCTGAGTTAAATTATTTGATAGAGTCTCATGTTTATTTATTTGATTAAACATTTTAATTATTGTTTTAATAAATTAGCGTCTGTTGATATTTAAAGTATTCTATTTTTTATCATCCTTATCAGTTCTCATCACTACCTACCTACTTTGAATTATTGCATGTGCGTGGATGACTAGATAGTTGTATTCGGTAATTTTACCAATTAATGTCACAATCGAAAGACCCATCATTAATTAATACAACTATCCTTTCATCACCCATCCACGATAATATGTTACAAAATGGCAGCCCTTGTGGGTGAACCTAAGTTTGACTAAATAATGAATGCAGTATTTTTTTTTCTTTCATTGTTTTAATCTTGTATTGGATGTCTGATTTTTTTTCATAATTTTCTTGTATAATCCCTTGAAAAATTTCCAGCGTTTAAAGTTTGCAATGGTGTCATCTTCAAACACATTCAGAGCATGGAGGCTCTTCACAGGTCTTATGACTGGAAGGAAGTTCTCCCAAAAGAGTGTAGGAAAAACGTCATCGTTCAAAATCACGTTCCGCCTTCGTGTGCACATTTTGGCATCTTAAAAACGTTAAATAGGATTAAACTTAAATACTACTGGCCAAAAATGGCAGCTGATGTGAAGTCTTTTGTAAGTAAATGTCATACTTGTTTAGGTTATAAAAGTTCTAACTTACTGCCTCCTGGTTTGATGGGTGACCCGAAACTGGTGCAAAGGCCGTGGCAAATGATTGCGACAGATCTATTAGGTCCTTACCCTAATTCTTACAAAAAGGGTTATACTTACCTTTTAGTGGTTTCTGATTTCTTTACCAAGTATACTAGACTTTTTCCACTTAGGAAAGCAACGGGTAGTGTTATTGCGGAAATTTTGGAAAATGATATCTTTTATAAATTCGGTGTTCCAGATACGATTGTTTTGGATAATGGCCCACAATATATATCGCGTGACATGAAAGCGCTGGCCAATAAATTTCATATCCGTCACTTGTTTTATAATTGCAGATATCACCCGCAGAATAACCCTGTTGAGCGTGTAAACAAGGTGTTGGTAGCAGCCCTGGGTTCTTTTGTGGGATCTGATCACAGATCCTGGGCGTGCCATCTACCTGAGATTGAACTGGCTATAAACACGGCTGTTCATGAAGTCACAGGCTATACTCCGTTCTTCCTTAATTTTGGTAGAGAGATTGTAATTTCGGGAAATGACTACAAAGGTGTAGACTTTAACGCGGAAGACATTAGATTCTCTAAACGCGATTCATGGGCATCTGATTTACATGAATTAAATGACATTTTCTCCCAAGTTCGCACGTCCTTAAGACAATCATACGAACGTAATAAGGTACAATATAATCTGCGTCGTAGGGACGTTCAATATGAGGTTGGGGACATTGTCTGGAGAAGGTCTTTTGCTTTGTCAGACGCTGGTAGATACTTTTCAGCAAAATTAGCCCCCAAATTTATTCGTAGTAAAATTATTTGCAAAATATCGCCGGTTGCTTATCAATTAGCGGATATGACAGGGAAACCTGTGGGAACTTATCATGTTAAGGATATAATCAAGTTAGAAGAAGCTAACTGACCTTGGGGTTGGGTAAATTGATAAACTATTTTTTCTTATGTTGTAATCGTTATATTTTATTTGAGAATTAATCCCTTTTCTCTTGTTATAAATTAGGTTATTGCTTACCTTGCCCTCAGGTTTGCAATTTTTCTTGTGTTCTCTCATTGTGAGGACATGACTAGTATTTTTGTGTCTTCACATTGAGTGGATTTTTTTGTATAAGTTTTGTTTTGTCCTTGTGTACATGTGTAGTATGTGTTTTGGGAGTAATGTGTCCATTCCGATTCAACGCGGGGGATTGACGTTTTTTTAATCTCACGCATTGATTCCACACATTTTTTTTGGATTTAAGTGCAATTATATTGTATTGAACATTTTGTGATCTCACGATTTGAATCCATTGTATCATTTTATACGTTATCCTAGGGCAGTGAAGTTCACAATCTCAGTTGGCCACTGTTTTGTGCTATTTTTCTGTTCGAGGGATCTTTTAATAGCTGATTTTACTTTGTGAGATGATACTAATTGTTCTTTAATGAACTAAGTCCGCGATGGCGACTTGTTTTGAGGTACGGTTTGTCCTTTCTAGAGGGACATACTGTATTTCAATTATGGCATATACGAAGCTGTATTTCGGTTTAACAGTTCTGTACCAAGCTTGGTCCTCGTGTCATTTTAATTGTGCGCATGGTTGTTCTTTATATGTTGTTCCTTAGTACCTTAGTTTGCCTTGGTGTTGGTTGACTATTTTAATTCATTAATTTAGAAAATACTTCATGCAGTTTTCCGCGATAGCCTCAGATGCTCATAACAATCTATTTTTCTCTGGTTTTAGGAAACCATTGGCATGGTGTTTTCTTTGATTTAGTCACTGTTGATTACACTTTTCAAATATTTTTTTAAAAAAATTTTATGCCATAATAATTAATTTAATAATTTATTTATTTATTTAATATTTATTTTGAAATTTAGTGGGTTTTCACTCGCTCAGGTTATTTGAGATTTACAGAATCATAGTTTTTTTTAACATTTAAAAATTGCATCCTTTCATGAAGTTTTTTTACTTTTATTGCTCTTATTGTCCTTGGCTTGATTTATTATTAAATTGATATTTGTTCATATTATTAAGAATGTCAATGAGTAATTTTTTTTACATTTTCTTTTAACAAATACTATGCGTTTTCACATGCAATTGCTGTGGCTTCTCTCTGAGCTCAAGATAAGTCGCATCAGTTTCATTTGGACTTAGCTGTATTTTGTCAATATTGGGTCATCAATATATGGTTCTGTTTGAGCCCTCACTTCTATCTTATTATGAATTTGGGTTTGTTTCTGGGATAACTTTATAATTTTTCATCTCTGCTCACAGAGGGCAGTAACTTCAATGTGGATATAGACGTTATTATTTTCATTTTATAGTGTTTTCTTTTAGCTTCAAATTTAACTTTTGTTGGGCGCTCAGCTTTCACTTTTAGCTAGACTCGTTTTATAAAAAAAAAATTTTTTTTTTTTTAATAAATTTTGTTAGTCTTTACTACAGTTTATCTTTTCATTTGTTATTCTATTCAAGTTTTTGTTTACACTTTAGTAGTTGTTAAATTCCTTGCTCAGTAATCCATTTTGTCAAGCATAGCATACCTTTCTTTTCACTTGCCTCAAGGAAGTCAGTCGCCTTCATCACTCTTCGGTTCTTCACGTCAAGATAACTCAAGATAATACAAAATTTCAAGATTTACAAACTTTTATCTATTCTTCGAGGAAGCAATTTTGTTCAAGATCGAGTCTTCAGGGAAGCAACATTCTTCTACGGGATGAGTTTAATAGGATACTACCTGGCCGTTCACTGCTATCAGAAAGAGGGTGCAGCTTCTCAAGATTGCATTGTTGTCAACATTGGAGAATGGTGATACAATTATCGGGGCTCTTTATCTTCGCCAAGCAAGTTCAATCTTCTTCACTGATGTCAGAAGAGGGTCATTCAGATATTCCATCAGTGAGAATTCTTCCTTCTACTTCCTGGGTGTTGGCGCTTCAATCCTTGCTCAGCGAGCACTTCACGGACTTCTACAGAACGTGCTGGACTCTTCTGCTAAGGCATTATCTGCATTTTGTGACTCTTTACCACTTATTGGACTTGGATTTGGAGGCATATGGAAAATATCAAAAAAAAATTATCGTGCCGAAAATTTTTTTTTTTCCTTTGGAAGGGGGGTAATGTAGCAGTGCGTACTTCTGGACGGGCAGTTCCTACCCGATTAAGATAATCATTGGTCAACATTCTTAAATTGGCACGACTGTTTCGAGCTATGAGTGCGGAGCGGCACTTCATCGACTTCAGTTGCTTGCTGGACTCGTGGGATTACGGTGTGTTCGTACAACGCTAGAGCTATGAGGGTCTACTGTGCAAACTACGGAAGGTCTTTTTCACTTATATCTTTTAACAATGTACTTATAATTTAAATAGGGATTACTCATTTTAACTTCTTGCGTAGTTATTTTATAACTCGCTGGCGCCCGCTCAGACATTCTTTACAAGATTAAGTGTTTTTAAATTCATTAATGTCACATGTTCTTTAGTCAAAATTTTATCAAGATGGCGTTATTTACACGTACATTCTTGTCACGCTCTGAGTTAAATTATTTGATAGAGTCTCATGTTAATTTATTTGATTAAACATTTTAATTATTGTTTTAATAAATTAGCGTCTGTTGATATTTAAAGTATTCTATTTTTTATCATCCTTATCAGTTCTCATCACTACCTACCTACTTTGAATTATTGCATGTGCGTGGATGACTAGATAGTTGTATTCGGTAATTTTACCAATTAATGTCACAATCGAAAGACCCATCATTAATTAATACAACTATCCTTTCATCACCCATCCACGATAATATGTTACAAACTATACTAATCCAACCTAATCTAACCTAATCTAGCATAACCCAACCTAACCTATCCTAACCTATAATAACCTTTTTTTAAATATTTCCTTACTTGTAAAAGAAACCAAAATACCAAAATAATATTTGCATAGAGTAAATTATGGTAAAAATTCTAGACACTCATATCAGGAATACCAAAAAAAGAAAATGTCATCAATAGAAATTATTCCGGCTGTCATCCAATACAACGAAAGCAAATTTTAATTTTACGTGATTAAAAATTAAAAAAAAAAAATCAAAAATTCCCGAATGCATTCAGATTCCTTCTATATTAATTAAGGTAAATCCGAAGGTTTTACTTAAAAATATTTCGTATTATCCTTGTCCAGCGTTTCCGAATAATACCTTAATATATATTATATAAATATTTATACCTGGCAAAATGATTGTTTTATTATACATATAAGTACATGTCAGATTAGAGATTTGTTGGCTAATTTTACAATCAACGAAGCGTTTCTATCTTCCGATTGTCTTTCATGTTATTTTATTGGGTTGGCAGTGCCTATACTTTCGCCTATATCATATCGGTGTTCTGTCAAAATAATGCGAAATTATTATTTACGTAAATAATATTAAATATCAATATTTTTCAAAATCGTACATGCAAAGAGTTGTTGTTTATTGTCATTAAGTTGAATCAAATGTTTGTTTTAGAAACGATGACATTGCAAAGTTTAAATAAACTTCCAGAAGAAATCTTTTTATTTTGCATATTTAAATATTCGCGCCAGCCCCTTGGTTCGTTCTTTCACCGCCAGAGGAGCGCTCTGTCGGCTATCTTTGACGCGGTGAGTATCGGTCATGTTGAATGAACGCGTGCTTTTTTCGTCAAACGTCAAACGTAATCACGTAATTGTGGATAATTTTCACTGTAATGTAATTAATCCAATGGATCATGAACTTTCTAAAACATATTTTCTTCGATATTATCCAAAAATTGTATGAGCAGAAACGATATTTTTGAATAAATATCGTATTACATGTGGCGATTCTATTTCAGTATGAAATCGTGTCTTAATCTTTAAAGTCTTATTTAAACACAATTTGAATTTGACCAATCACAGGGCCTACATCGTCCAGACGCTGGGACAATAATACTATTAGATAATATCACTGTTTAGCTAGACCAGGGCACGGCGGTTGGTGGATAATGAAAGCGCTTCATTGGGCAGGGGAAAATATATATATACCCTCCTTCCCCACCGAATTAAAACTAGTAAATAAAAATAAAACTCTTCAACTTTAGATGAATTTGTTATAAAAATAAAGCAAACACATGAATTAATCATTACTTTCCTTAGGTTTTTGTAATTTCTCGCTGCGCCGTGAACCGCTGCGCGTTCGAGCCGCCGCGCGCCGTGCTCCTTATTAACAGCCTACGTGCCTTATTATAGATTAAAACCCATCATTATATACATTATTTTATTGTCTACAAGTTTCGTTGATTTATTTTTTTTCGTTAACAGGCTCAGAAAAAAGTTATATGCAAATATATTCTGAAATACTATTTTTAAAACTGATATTTTTCCTTTACTAATAAATTGTAGAGATTGTATAGCTTTTCTTACAAAAATGAAAGAATACGATTTTTTAGAATAAATAATTAAAAACTAAAAAAAATAAATAATCTGATTTAATAAAACCGTTAAGGAGATATTAGCGTATTTCGAAAGGCTTCGAAAAATATATTCAAGAGGGGGTGGGGTAGGAAGCACAAGAGGGAGAGTCAGGGACTTTTGTAAAAATACATGTCTAAAGGTCTTCTAACATCTGTGAAAAATTCAGCTTCCGGGGAATTATTTCCGACATTGGGTCTTTTTTCCCTTCATTGACTGGGCTAATTGGACGGTTGCTTTCGTTGCTTCTTTTAAGTATAAATCTGAAAAATGTCGATTTTAGATTTCGTGCCTGAGTAGAAAATTCTCTCAGTATTACCCCAATGAAAGACCTTCATTCAGAACTAAAAGTTGCTTGAATTGTTGAATAGCCTCACAAGTGCCGTAGTCCCACAAGACAGTTGGGAGGACTTACAAAAAAAATTTTTTTAGTTAATATTAGTATTAAAATAAGTCATTTTACGTTGGAAACTCTAAACGTCTAACCCAAAATTTCTTCTTAATTTTGGGGTATTACGCCATGCTGCGCAACTTCCTTCTCAAGCCAACATTACTGACAGCATTACAGTGTCCATAATCAGGGCAGTTGCGCAAAGATTATGGTGAAGTGTGTGTTGATATATGTGGATATGATTACTATTGGATATTCTTTTGGACATCGTCCGTTCTGTCTGGCCTACACAAATCTTGTCACATCCGGAACAGATGAGTTTATAGACTCTATCTGTTTCAAGAGGAAACTTGGTTTTTGCAGGCCTCAGTAAGTCTTGTATTTTTGTCGTGGTACTGAAGATAGTTTTGATGGTTTATTTTATCAGTATCTTCGCAATTATATCCATCACATTGTGAACATAAGGCAAGAAAGCTCTGCCTTTTGGATCATGTTTAATTCTGACTTCGTTTGGGTTAGACTTGGCTAATCTGTTTTGCAGGTTTTGCTCTAATGCATCGGTTAGCTTTATAAGTTCCGATTCTATTTTTGATTGAATTGATACTTACTAGAAAGAGAACTCCTGTCACGTAGGCGACTAACTTGCGACCCTTGGCATTGACTAGAAATCCATGAATAGGAGAAGTAATTAAAGCACCCAGACAAAATGATCCTCCAACCAATCCTGCAATCAAATAAGTGAAATTATATCATTATTCTACCAAATTACATTCTACCGGCACCGGTTGCTGTTGGCATGATACTGGCACCTATCGTATCTATGTCTTTTCTCAAGTGATCAAAGTATCCAGAAAAATAAGTGAAAACAAGCGGGTAATAGTTCATTTGATTATAAAATCTATATTTAGGAGATATCGACGAAATTTTTTAAATTTAGCAATTTATAACAAAAATCTTTAAGCAATTAGCCTTGGCCTTGTTTTTGTTTATTCAAGTTCTTCATAAAACGATTATTCACCAATATATTACGGGAAAATATAAAAGGTCATGATTTAATGAACTGTCAAATCAGGTTAACGTATAGATGTGACTTTTGTCCTTTTTGTGTATAAATGTGACGTTTGTCCTTTTTGTGTATAGATTACATTTTTTGCAGTTGACTACCATTTTATTAAAACAATGAGTTCGTGGCGTTCAAAGGGTTATTGTATAGAGACACAACATCAGGTAACTTTGAAAACGTATCAAACGTTTTTTCAAACTTGGTTTTTCAAGCTCGATTTTTGGCATAGTATGCCAAAAATCGCTGGAGTTGAATAAAATAAACATTTCTTTAAATTATGATGCCTTAACTATTCCAGGTAATCTTAACCTATTTTATCTACGTCTTTATTTTTTCACAGCAAAATATTTGTTCAATCTAATCTAAGTATACAATAATGCAATGCCACGATGCATTTCTATTCAATTTTTTATTTCCTTTGCATTAGTCATATATTTTTATCTCATTTGTATTATTTATCTTTAACCGAGATTTCATTACTAACACTCAGTATAATAAATAAATAAATCAATAGCATCATATCAAGAGTAAGGTGGAAATATGTCATAGATTTTGAAACCTTTGTATTTGAGTCAAATGATCTTGATAATTGGAATAATTATTAAACGGAAAAGCGTTTAAATCAAAAGTTTTATTAATTAAATGAGACGTCGAAATGTCAAGATAAATCTACCTGCATCAGCTTGTGTGATAGTTCCTCCTTTAAGGATACCATCCATCAATTGAGGAACCGCGTAAGAGCTCCACCCGACGGCTTGACCATAGAAAAATGGCAGCAATCCACCTGGAAGCAATGAGATATAATATGAAACCAAAGGAAACATTCGTTCAAGCTAAGTTGAAAAAACCACATCGGGCGTTGAGGTTCACTTTGAGGAAGTTTTTTTTGGATAACCAACACCTCTGCCATAGGTAACCCCAAGTGATTCCCTGCGTTTGGTGATTTAGCAGTGGTGCCGTTTCAATGTGTTCAGGATTCGCCTGCCCACCAGCTGCGTGGCGTATCAGATCGGGAGAGGCTTGTTTGGTTAGAACTTTTGTCTTCTACTGATCTCTTGGGGACAGATTCATACGTCCGTCACTCCTGGACACACTGGTCCCTAGATTCCTACCCACCCCTAATTCCTTTTTCCTTCCCAGAACATCATCTCCTTCCTTTCCCTAAAAAGACCCTTCACACAGCCCCATTCCCAAAGATGACATAGACTCTATAATCGAAGGGCGAATCAAGAGTGGACTGTAAAAATTAATTGTGAACTTTAGAGTTTACACAACTATGGTTTGAGATGGTGAACATGGAGTAAGGAAGGAATCCGACTTAACCCTTTGATGTTCTTCAATGATGTTGATGGTTGGTTTCAATCACAGGAGATAGGAAATTTTCACACACAAGCTTCCATAACATCCAGGTTGGATAAGAAACACACTGAGGGAACCGAATATGTTCACTGCACAGCCTTCTACCCTGAGTTGATATCAATAACAGCACTGATAACAAAGAGATGTTCATCAAACCGGCTTCATGAATAAACTGGTTTGACATTTACGTTTATTGTTGTAAAATGTCACAAAAACGTGGGTATAGTCGGATAATGACAGGTAATTTTAGGTACAATAGGATGGGAAAAATTGCAAGGACAATGTTAAAGGAAGATACTTGCGTCAAAAGACTCTGAGGAAAATTATGTTCCTCAGAGCCTCTTTGAGTGGGGTTAATGTTATAAAAAACCACATGAAGTGGAACTATTTTAAGTTTGCCAAATAAAAAAGATATTTATCTAAGAATGTCTCTCTATTAACGACCGTATAAATAGTGAGTCGGCACTTGACCATTCCCTAAGGCAGAGATTAAAACGAGTATTTTTGTTTAATTCAACAATATGACAAACATTATTTTTTTAATGATAAACTAATGTTTATAAGACAAGGTTTTTATTTATTTATAAATTCACGCCCGGCTGGGCTTTAACATGTTTTTTTCTTATTTTTTTACAAAGACCATCTAAATAAACAACAAAATAAAAAAAATAAAAAAATCAAAAAACAAAATCAAAAAGAAAATAAAAGACATAATAATAAAACACAACCTCTTAAACAAAAACAATGTCAAAACGAAATAAATTGAAAACTAGACACACCATGCAAGATGGAAAAATATAATACTAGGAAAATTAAAAAAAACTTTGGTAAGATAAACAGAGCTACGTAGTTTCTATTTATAGTTAAATTATATTATATTTGTTATTTTTCTTTCTGTAATAAATTGGGTAATGACTTGTTTATACTTGGTGAATGATGTGTTGAATATATCAACAACATCTTTATAGTCATTACCCAAATTTTGTATACGGCGAACGGGGGTATAGAATTGAGATTCTGTGTTGGAGTTATCACAATAGAACGATGCCTCGATGTTGGTTTGCGAGGTATATGTAAAGAAATCAAGTATAATAGTTCAGGGCTGTCAATTATTGAATTTATGATTTTATAGCATAGCATAAAGGATAAAAAATAATTATAAGCAATAATTAGTCACGTGAAATATCAATACAGATTGAAAATATCTCTCGAGTAAAAATAAATGTCGCCAACGGGAATTGAACCTGTACCTTCTGATGTCCGGTCAGGTGCTCTGAACCGCTGAGCTATATCGGCTTATTTCAATTACGATTAAATATTAACAATTACTGCTTAATAATAATAATAATAACATGGAATTTATATAGCGCAGTTTAGTGTCATTTCACTTCAAGTGCGCTTAACTACTCGTTTAACAAGCTTATTCCTACAGTGTGCCTTACCCAATACAGATCTAATATTATAACACTTAGGACGGGTTGTTTCAGAGAATCTGAACAATTCATCAAATTTCAACGTTCATTTTCAAGTTCTGTGAAAGATTTTTTCAAGTTCTGTTTTTATTTCAGTTTTGTCAAGCAACTAGCCTACAATGATATAAAAACAGAACTTGAATAAGTCTTTCACAGAACCCGAAAATGAACGTTGAAATTTGATGAATTGTTCAAATTCTCCGAAACAACCCGTCCTTAATACACTGTTTATTCAAAGTGATGACAAAACATAGAATAACAATAACAGTAGGACAGGACAAAACACGAATATTAAAACTAAAACATAACATAAAACAGGAGGCAGTTTGTTCTCAGAAATGAGAATGTTTTGAGCAGACACTTTAAAAAGGTACAATAAGGAGACAACCGAAACCAAACAATTACCGGAAGTTTTAGAATATGGCTTATTATAAAATATTGAAAAGAAGTTAAAATTTATAAATGGTAAGATTTTTTAAATAATTTTGTTTTTAAAGCTCGTTTAAATTCAGCCAAATTCTGGAGATTAGTAAGAGCTGAGGGAAGTCTATTCCAGATGAGAGGGCCTGTTACACTAAAAGAACGATCATAGTAAACAGCTCGATTTGACCTAGAAAGTTCGATTAGACGATTACTAACATCTAGATCTACTGACCTTAGAGTAAGCTGTCTATTGCTTAAGTTTTGTCGGATACATAGTTCCGATATATATGCTGGCGCCATTCCTTGCAATGCTTTGAAGGTCATTAAGCAGATCTTAAACTCTATTCTTTCAGGGCATCGAAGCCAGTGAAGGCGATCCCTTAGAAGTGGGGTTATACGGCAATACTTAGATTCACCAAAAATCATTCTTGCCGCAGCATTAAAAACTGACTGGATTCTATTGATTTGTTTCTGAGGTAGGCCGGCATATGCACTATTGCAATAGTCCATAAGTGAGACGACGAACGAATTTATGAGTGACTTTGCTCCATCAGAGGGAAGGCATCTCCTGATTGATTTTATCTGCCTTAAATGGAAAAAACCAGAACTCACAGCTTTTGAAATTTGCGATTCAAGAGAAAGAATATTGTCCATAGTGAAACCTAGAAATTTTATTTCTGCAGAAGGGATTATATCCGTATCCTGAATACAGATTGGACTGAAGTCAATGAGAACTTTCCTTCCAGGGGAAGCTATCCACATAAATTCTGTCTTTGTGGGATTTAGTTTAAGTTTATTGACAGACATCCAACTTGAGATTGTGTTAATGAGGCTAACCACCTCGTTTTTAAGGACGTCTTTTTCGTCCGGAGAACAAAACTTGAAAATCAAACGATCATCTGCGTAGCCTTGTGATTCAAAGCCAGCTTAGTGAATTAGTCGTTCAAGACGATTCGTATAGAGAATGAAGAGAATGGGGCCTAGGACAGAACCCTGGGGAACTCCAAATTCTATGGGAGTTTCAGGTGATGTACGTTTATTGAAAGTTACTGAGGCTACTCGTCCAGACAGGTACGATGTCATCCATTGGAGTGCATCACCTCGAACGCCAAATTCGGTTTCAAGCACATTTAGTAAAATACTATGATCTACTGTGTCAAATGCCGCACTCATGTCAAGAACAGATATCAAACCCAACTTACCTGCTTCCATCCCGATGATCAAGTCTGAAACAACCCGCAAAAGAACAGTTTCCGTTGAATGAAACCGTCGATAAGCGGATTGATTTTTGGCAAACAGACCAGCGGAGTTCAAATATCCCACTAATTGTTTGGCAACGATTTTCTCAAGCAGTTTTGATAGGAATGGTAGGTTGGATATTGGCCTGTAATTATCTGTATTATCAGTATTAAGATTTTGTTTTTTTAGTATTGGAGTTATAGTTGATTTTTTAAGTGATCCCGGTACAAGTGAATTTACAAGAGACTTCTGGATAATTTCGGTAATTACAGGTGCTATATCCGGGAGACATTTCTTTAAGAGCCAGGTCGGTATGGGGTCTTGAGCGCATTGCTTGTTTGGGCAAGACTTCACAGCACGTACGACGTCTTCTTCTGTTACTGCTGCAAAAGTAGTGAAGTTACCAGTAAGCGGAGTTGTTGCTGCGACAGAAGGCAATCCTACCCCACCGAGAGCCCGAATTTTTTCGACTTTACTCCTAAAATATGTCGCAAGACTATCCGCTTCAAGAGAGGAATCAATCTTGATGTTGCTCTCTCCACATAACGTTTTTATATTTTGCCACAGTTTTCGAGGGTCCTTTTCTGCCTCAATTTGTTCACAACAAAAGTTAGATTTTTTCTGCGTTACTTCTTCCTTGTAAGCATTTTGTTTCGCAATCCAAAGTTGCCGATTGCTGAAAGTCGGGTTTCGTCTGTACAACCTCTAGAATTTTCGCATTTCCCTTTTTTTCTTGAGACATTCAGCATCGAACCATTTGCAGCCATTTCGAATGCGGCAGACCTTCTCCGTGAAAGGCGCATTTTTGTCAAGTAATGCCAGTAGCGTAGAATTATAAAGAATTACTAACTCTTCTACCTGGTATTTACAAAACTTTTCCTTATCACAGAGCGGTGAGATTTTCAGTTCATTGCAAAATGCCTCGAAGTCGAATTCTCTCCAATTTCTAGAGATAACGGATTTAAACTCCAATTTTGGAGGATCGAAGGCAAACACGGATGTGACGAGACGATGATCCGATAGTCCAATGTCAGTCACGTGAGTTCCATTCGGGGGAGACCCAACTCGGGAAATGATTACATCAAGTGTACCTCCTGCATCATGAGTAGCTGAGTTTATCCACTGCTCGCAGCCGAAGTCACACAGGATTTTGGTGAATTTTTTGGACATGAGATCAGTTTTCTTTTCTAGGTGAATATTTACATCTCCTAAAATGATAACATCACAGTTGTAGTTGGAGGTGCATTCTGGGAGAGACCTGAATTCATCAAAAAAATTTGCAGTCGGTGCGGACGACCCGGGACGGTAGATGGAGATTATGACGAGGGATGCACCATTGGCAGAAGCCTTGCAACTGACGAACTCGAAAGTAGTATAAACCTGACGTATCCCTATACTGTCTAAACGAATACCACTTTGCGCTACAATTGCCACTCCCCCATGATTTGTAAAATTAATGTTCGTTGTATCATCTTTAATGGGCCTTGCAGCTTCATAAACCGAGAACCCGCTTGATCAAAGGTTTTTGATTGAAAGTGAGTCTGCATTTTCGTGCCAAGTCTCCGATAGCGCCAAAATGTGAATACCTTTGTCACGTATCAGATCCACAATATCATCGTGTTTGTTTCCAATGGATCGCGCATTCCTGGCGGCAACGGTTAAAAACTTAGGCGGACGAGCATTCCTGGTTTGTGCTAAACGCAAGATTTTAACTAGCTTAACTTTCCTCCCGGCTCTACACCCTCGTTTTCTTCTCTTACGTCGGGGAAATAGTACACTATTGTTATTATCATTATTACTATGGTTTTTGTCATTATCACTGCCATTATCACTATTAATATTGTTTTTAACTGGCAAGGGTCGTAAAGCACACAATTCGTCCAAAGTATATCTTATCATGATTTATGACCCTTACGACCCATTTCAAAAGTTCACACAAAAAATACAACGTACCCTTATATCGGTCATCGCACCGTCCCAGCAGAAAACATGTGGCATGCATCTGTGAACTCGCACTGCACCATTCAACAAACTATGTCTGCTAAAAAGTTTTTGAATAAAACTTTTACATTCAATATTTGAAAATGTCATATCTATCAGAATTTACACTATACAATTATTTTTACATAAAAAACACATAATTTGGCATATTTCACTTATAAGGACACACTTTAAGAACACTAGTATAAGAACTACCCTTTCAGGAGAATTTAAATCTGGGAGCTTAAATAGATGCGTGTCTGCAGCTTCTAAGCGCGAACACTAATCAGTATTAGTATTCTTAACAATTACTGCTTATTATATTGTTTCTAATTATCGCTTATTTTAATAATTATTGACTAATTATTGCTTTTTGACTAATTATTGCTTATAATATGGCATACCATTATAAATTGTATTTGTTGCTGATGTTCTTTTTAGAATTACTCACACGTCAAAGCAGCGAGATATTGATGGTACACCGACGATGTTCCGTTGTTGGTTTCTTCCGTACCATTGCTAGGTTCCATAACTGTTTCTTGGTTTATGCAAACAAATACAAAAAGTTTAAACCAAATTATGCACATAAATGTTATTAAAATATAATTGAGCATTTTAAATGTTAAGATGATGAAGCTACTTTATGGAGGCCATATCTCTTGATGTTTTACATAGAATGGTGCTGTTATCTTAACCCCTACTGTGCGGCTGACTACATTTGCAGTCCAGTGAAATTGTGTCTACCTTGAGGCGAACTGCGGTGTGCAGTGCGGGGTTTTATAAGTTTTTAACGCATTTCATTACTGTCCAAGAAAATTACCAAGAGAATAAGCTAATTTTTTAGAAGCGTTTCTTTTATTTCAAATCTCGTTTTTAATATTAAATTTGGTTACGAGCACAGACATATGAATATTAATAGACTAGAAATTAAGGATGAGGGGTAAAATCAACTGTTGAAGAACGAAGAGGGTAAAGCTGACTGTGATTCGTCAATAAATCAATCTGATAGTATATAGGCATCTCGCCTTATAATATCACCATTTAGTTCTTAAAAGTAAAATCTGCCTTTGAATGAATAGACATTTTTACATGGGAGCGCAAATTACTCGCCACGTTATGAACAAATTTGCGAAGTCCAAATTCGGCAAAATAAATTTCTTCTATTTTCAGAGTCGAATATTTCGTTTATGTATTTAGTTAAGACACTTTTATAAATGTTCATAATTTACTTCCCAGCAACCAACCAGCTTTGTGTTTCACGTCCAGACGTATCTCGATGTGATAGTATATGTTTCTACAACTGATCCATATTATACGATGTGAATATGCTTAAAATAATGCTTATATATGGAATGTAATACGACAATTGGGTTTATTCTCTTTTTCACATCTATTTTTACAAGTTTTCATAGCACAAGTCACCATTTTGCCGTGTTATTTCGTAAAATGAACCGATGATGCCTCGACCATAGTTCGCATAAGAATGATGACGTCACGTTTTCTAAATTCACTTGAGGCCATACGCGAGCACAGCCGGCTCCAATGGAACCGGTATGGGGAGTGGGGAATAATACGCTTTTAATCACTTAGGGCAGGTCTACTAATATTCATATGTCTATGGTTACGAGATATTTACAAAATTTTGCTAGCCTCATAAGGGATTTGTTTCGTGTCTTAAACATTGTCTTATGTTAATTAATATTTGACAGTTAACATCAGAAAAAACTACTCAGCTAAATTATAATTATGATGTATGAAAGCTTCGACCGTGGTCGTTCAGAAACAATATTTCTTTACCTTTGAGTTATATGAAACTTTTTCAACTCCAAACGTTCACCGTTAAACTTGTTTTTTTGATACAGAACGTTCGAACTTTATCATTATTGACTTTTCTCTCTAAAACATCTAATAAAAATCAATTCTTTCAAGTTCACAATTTACTTGTTAATGAAGTTTCTTTTCGAAGTAAACATATGACTGTGGAAGCAGAATATTAAAGTTTTGTGTTTGAAGAATAAGCAACGACGCACGTGTTTTTTCAATTGCATATTATATATAATCAATGTATATAATATAACTTGCAGGGGAGGATTTTACTATTCAAGGAATCATTTTTAATGTAAACACCGCACAAGAGTTTCAACTGCCCTAATCCAGAGTGCCAATTTTTGTGAACACATTTCAAGCAACTTTCGGTTTTCATTGATGGTTTTTCACCTGCCATTATTTTGGTAGATTTAAAAAAAAATGAAAATGCTTTTAAATTTTGAAAATATCAACCGGTCTTGAAAACAGAGTAAGAGGAATAAAGCTGAAAAATGTTTATTTTTCAGTTTAAAATTATTACAGCTAAATTTTCAATTTGTTCTCTCGCGTTCACTCATTTCTCTAAAATGAATTTCCACAGTTTACACACAGCATCTTCAAATATGTCTTTACCACGAGAGAAATGATTTCGATCTATTATATCGCTATACATTGCTTGCAAGCAGTCTTTTTCAATTTTTGTTATTTGACTTCAAAATAGATAATTCAAATGGAAATTAAAATTATAAAAAGACACACTGATAAACTTTCGAATAACTGTAAAAAATTTCGATCATATTATACGCTTGTGTCCTTTGCGCTCCAATTACAACATACGGCTATTTCTCAGTGACCTTTGGCAGTGTCGGAAGTGTGTACATTTGCACCAATGCACTATTCAAATTCGTTGATCATATGATACAAAATTCTGTGCTTTTTTTGAGTCAACTTTAATTCCGAAAACTATAATACAAAATATGAAAAAATGATTGATAATTATAATTAATCCACATCTGTCTTATGCACATAGCTACTGAGATATGGATTGAAACGTTAGGAATGACCCTATATCTGCCATTTATTGTTATGGTCTGCTGTGTTAAGTTATTTGTTGTTTATATTATACAGCGTCCGGAAACTAGCGGTACAAGCGAGAATCTAGATAACAGAGATACGCGATTTTTTAAACGTTTTTTTAAGGCATTGAAAGGGTTAAAATAACTTTTCGACTACGATACCATAATAAGACCTGACTACGTAGCGACTGATTTTTTTTGAAATTTGATGTTAAAAAAATTCTATCTTTGGATACGATTTAATAGAAAAAAAAACTTAAAAAGTTATCTTACAAAATAGACTTCGATTTTCATCAAATTTCATCGTTCATTTTCGGGTTCTTTGAAAGTCCTATTCAAGTTCTGTTATTATATTATTATAGGCTAGTTGCTAGACAGAACTGAAATAATAACAGAACTTAAAAAGAACATTCAAATTAAGTTTAAAATTTGACGAATTGTTCGAATTCTCTGAAACAAACCGTCCTAAGTCATCTACAAATATTCAATTTTTCAAGAGATGTTTGTAGTATCAATTCTAATAACATTATTATTTAAGGCGATGTCATACGTAGTAATTCAAAATCATGTGTTTTTGGTTTGAAAATTTGGTCACCTAGAAATGTTTCAGATGCTTTAATTAAATACTGCGAGTTGAATACATCTTGGCCTTTGAAATAATCGAGTTTTTTTTATAAGCCCAGAAAAAAATAATGTAAAGGCCTATGAAAACTGCTTTAAACTTCAAAATCTCCTACTTACGAACCCATTTTCGGTTATGATTTTATTGTATAATGTGGCAAATTAAGTTATTTATAAAATTATCGAAAAAAATTTAAATAATTATGCCTGAACATCCACAAAATAAAATAAAAGGCACTTTTTGGCAATGTTTTTTTCTTGCATAAATCAAAACAGGCGGATGGTGTTAAGCGGGAATTTAAACCTTATCGCCATCTACTTAAGGGTTGTTATTGATAGTGGCTCTATTTAAAATATTACACGACGTAGTGCATCGCCTTAATAAAAATATAACACTTATTTTGTGTAAAATTACGAGTTATAAGTTAATTTATTTATTAGATCGGTATATGTAAATATGATAAACCGCAAAGAGATGTCTACAATAAAATTAAAGTTTGTAAGAATATATTATAATCTATATTCTATTCCTTTATATTATTCCTACAAAAATTCAGGTCGCCAATAAGAAAGTTATTAGAATTGTTAGATAAAAAAACAACTTACCTGAAAATTTGCGTCTTAGTGGAGGTCTTTTAGGAATCGTTGAAATGTAACGTAGATTCACAACCTTACCGCTTGTACTACGAGATTCCGGACACGGTGTATTTTGAAAAAAATATTGTGCGGCGATAAAAAAACAACACGCACGCTACTTTTTATCGGTTGTTGAAAACGAAATATTCGATAAGGGAAAATATTTTATAATATATTCTTAGTTTTATATTACGGTGTTATATTTTATGAACAATGGAAGTTATTTGCTTCTTTTTTTATACGAATACCGCACAAGAGTCCCAACAGCTATCAACCGTCTAGAGCTAGTGAGAAAATGGCATCCCTAATTGAGGTATTTTGTGAGGCTTAAAGTAGCGGTGAGGGGAAGGCGATGGGAGAGATGAAGGTGAGGGAGTACCTGGCTATTCAGATCTTGTCACCACTAGATCTTGTCACCAAATATGGCTAAAGCCATTTCTAGATACGTTTCAATTCTGAATGGTGGTCTTACACCAGGTAGATAGTGAGAGTATCTTCCATGCTGGAACATGCCGCAAGTTACTATATATATTATTTTAAAATTAATACATTGTGAAATAACACAAATTCATCAATAAAATTTAAAATTAATACATTGTGAAATAACGCAAATTCATCAATAAAATTTAAAATTAATACATTATGAAATAACACAAATTCATCAATAAAATTTAAAATTAATACATTGTGAAATAACACAAATTCACCAACAAAATTTAATTGCGACCTTCGGATTGCTAGTCGAAAGCCTTACGCCTCGACTACTGAGGTCTTCACGGATGCCTTCTTGGTACATACACGGATTATTTTGTTTAGAGCAAATATTGCAAACAAGCTAGAAAACCGTTTTTATTTGATTGAATGCGAGGAAGCATACAGGGTGTACAACTAGATATGCACGGTTATCAAGGGTGAATGGATTATTTACAGTACAAAATATGTTGTAAACGACTACAGCGCCGTTAGTACTCGAATGAACATAGGGGAAGCATTCAAGAAGGCTACCTCGTGCACCATAGCGATGGACTGCTAGAGATGTTTGCTTTTAAATGACTATTTATTAATGGTTCGTCGAGAGTCGAGAGTGAAACTGCTAGAGATGTTTGCTTTTAACTGACTATTTATTAATGGTTCGTCGAGAGTCGAGAGTGAAACTGTCAACATAGTAACATAGCGATGGAATGCTAGAGATGTTTGCTTTTAACTGACTATTTATCAATGTTTATTCGAGAGTCTAGAGTGAAACTGTCAACATAGTAACATAGCGATGGAATGCTAGAGATGTTTGCTTTTAACTGACTATTTATTAATGGTTCGTCGAGAGTCGACAGTGAAACTGTCAACATAGTAACATAGCGATGGAATGCTAGAGATGTTTGCTTTTAACTGACTATTTATCAATGTTTATTCGAGAGTCTAGAGTGAAACTGTAACATAAAAAAATAACATTACACTATTTATTTAGTTAATAATAATTAGTATTAAATTATTTAATTAGATATACTTTGAAAAGACATTGGAGATATTTTTATATACTTACATTAATTATCATCTGACGACCTCCTTGGTCGAGGGGTAAGGCTATCGACTAGCAAGCAGGAGGTGGCTTGTTCGAATCCCGGTGTTTGGAATTATTATTTTTTTATTTATTTATTTTATTTATTTTTTTATTGTACAACAGAACATTCATTCCAGTTACAGTACAATTTTACATACAGTACAATTTTACATCATATCAGCATTTGGGTAAGTGATTCTTCAATAATTGTTTTAGGTCATTTAGAGAACAGTCACTTACATCCAAATTCTTTGCTAGTTCGTTCAACAGCACGACTCCCATCGTCATGCTATGCTTTGCCAGGACGTCGGTTTTGCCTTTTGGTGAATAAGTCATGGTATCGACTTCGGCTGTAGTGGTCTGGTACATATAAATCATAGCATCCCAAGAGGAATGGGCTATCAATAAAATTGTTCCAAATTTTGAAAGATATAATGGCTAGGCTTGCTTTCCGCCTAGTTTCCTCACGGAATTAGTTTCCTCAAGTAAGTCGATATGGTGCATGAACCTGGGATAGGTTCCATGCGTCTGCATATAGACATACCTGAGGAATTTCTTCTGAATTTGCTCTATTATTTCAATGTACTTCTGGTGGTACGGTGCCCAAACATCGCTCGCATACTCCAGCTTGCTTCTCAGTATGCCATCGAACAATGCTAACATAGCATCTTGGTTATTGAACTGCTTGCATGTCCTAATGACGAACCCAAGAAGTTTGTAGCAAGTCTGAGTGAGCTGCGATATATGGCCAGAGAATTTCAGTTCAGGATCAAAGAAGACACCAAGATCCTTTACGGAATTTACACGTGATAGTGTTTCCCCTTTATCTTATAATCGTAAAGTATAGTGTTTAGAGAACGAGTGTAAGACATAGTGACACATTTTTTTGTATTGAAATCTAATTTGTTTATCAACGACCATTCAGATAGTGCATCCAGATCAGCTTGCATTTTTGCAGACAATCTTGTTGGGAGCTTATTTCCATTAGAATTTTAAGGTCATCTGCAAACAGTAGATATTTACTATTCTTAACATAGTTTTGGATGTTATTTATTAGTATTAGAAACAACAGCGGTTCGAGGTTAGACCCTTGAAGAATTCCAGATTTGGCTGAGAATTTTTTCGAATTATGTCCATTTTCTGAAACAAATGGGTTTCTGGATTTTAAATATGATGAGAAAAAGTTTAGTGTTGGTAGGTTGAAGCCTAGTTTAAACATTTTCCTCAGTAAGATATCATGGTTAACACGGTTAAATGCTTTGGCAAAGTCGGTGTAAACTACATCTGTTTGGTGCCTTGAGTCTAAACCGGTGGCTACCAATCTTGAGAAAGTAAGCAGATTTGTGACTGTTGATTTCTTTGGAAGGAAACCGTGTTGATTTTATCCAATGAATGGCATAATATGGAGACTTAATTTGTCACAAATCATTTTTTCAAATAATTTTGGTAGCACTGATAATACGGCTACCGGTCTGTAGTTTTTGACGTCTGTCTTGTCACCAGCCTTGAAAATAGGACTGACTTGGGTCAGTTTCCATATTTGGGGGAAAGTAGAAGTCAAAATACTGGTATTAAATATATGACAAAGAGGTTCACTTATCATTGGCGCTATGCTAATGATAGTACTGGAAGGGATTCCATCCGGCCCTGTAGCCTTGTCAGTCTTCAGTTTACGGATATAAGCTTCTACCTCTGTCGGGTTTGTTAATCTTAGGGAAATGTTACCTACGTTTCAAGGGACCCCTGTTCGCGTAAAATCTGTACTGAGATTAGGGGTTTCACTATCATACACAGATTGAAAGTAGTCTGCAAATTTCTGACAGATAGATTCTGAGTCCGTTATAAATTTGTCTCCACTACTCAGGCCGTTATGTGACCTGGAGTTAGCTTTCTTTGATTTTATAAAATCCCAGAAGCATTTGACATTGTCTTTAATCCCGTCCTGAATTCTGTTTAAATATTGTCGTTTAGTTATGACAATATCTTTTTTGAACTCGGATCGCATCGCAGAAAACAATAAGTAGTCTGATTGTTTTTTGTGTACTCTATACTTTCTGCGATGCGCTTCCTTGATTTTTATTTTGTCAATAATTGATTTTCTGAGCCATACCGGGTAGGTTGCACTCACATTTATTGACTTCTTAATTGGAACACATAAATCAAAAACACTTGTTAAAATATTATAAAAATACTCTACCGCAACATCAACAGAATGTATACTTTTAAGAAATTTCCAGTCAAAATGTGACAGAATGTTTTGACACAGTTCTATATTAGCACGTTTAAAGTTATATTGCGAGTAGCAGTTGATAGTGTGTGCAGACGAGGCGGGGCGGGCGCGGGCGCGGTGATGTTTGTGGCCGTTGCTCTTTGATGGTGCGGCTCGCGTTAGACGCGCCGCGACGGCCAGTGTTGGATGATGATGGTCTTCCTTGACTAGCGGCTCTTCGCTTCTAGTCACTTCACACAGGGACAGGTTACTTAGGACGAGGTCCAGGATATTGTCATAACTGTTGAATACTTCACTGTGCTGAGTTAATCCATTTGAGCCACAAAAATATTTAAAGTCGTTTAACACATCCTCAGGTTTATTATGTAAGTTAAAATCACCCAGTATAATAATATTTTTATTCAATAATAAATTGGATTTAGTATCTAGATGCTCATAGAAGTTGCGTCTAATTTCAGTATCGTCTGAGCAATAAAAATACGTAACACATATGACTACAATAAAGTTAGATTTAACTACCTTTACCCATAGATGCTCGCCGTCTGTTTCTAGTTCCTTTAAGCGCATCGATGCAAGTGGTTTGCGGACAGCAAGAAGTACCCCTCCCCATCGTTGCCCGTCTCGATCCCGCCGATGTACTGTATACTGATCGGTAAACAGTTCCTTGTCAAAAACAGAGGTTTGCAACAATGTTTCTGTCAAAGCAATTACTTCTGAATTTTGTGAAATAACGTTTCTTGAAAATTCATCTATTTTCGTGTTTAGGCCACGAACATTTTGATATTTTAATTCTAGTATCGCCATTAAGTCGGCACGCTTTTTCCTAGGAATTTATATTTTATTGTGAAGAAGAAGATTATACTAACAAATCTAAACGAAACATAGAACAAGACACAGAAAAAAATCAAAAGATATCAATTACAATTAGGAATCAAACTAAGGATCTGTTTTCTTACGGGAACAGGCGTCTTATACCACTAGACTATTAGGAACTATTTACTTATTTATTAGGACTGCAAGATATGTTTGCTTTTGACTGACTATTTATTAATGGTTAGTCAAGAGTCGAGAGTTAAACTGTCAACATTTTATTTTGAAGAAGAAGATTATACTTATTAGTATTAGATTATACTTATTAGCTTTGGTTTGCAGTTCGCGCCAGTCTCATTGACAAAACCGCTAAATTAAAGAAATGGTGCACAAGCAATAGCGATCCAGATTTAAGAACAATATAAAACCGTGAGTAAAGAATTTATGTTTATGGTGGAGGTAGAGTTTTTGGGATTACATATTACAATTACTTCTTGTGCAACTTACCCCCGCGCATTCTTATTTTTCTTTGATAATTTAAAACAACCAGTCAACTATTAACACGTTCATTGATATTAAATCATACAGGGGGCATGTCTGCGGCAAATTTGTATTTCTTCGGAGCAAATTGATCAAATATTTTAATTATATTATAAAATTCCCCCTTTCTTCATAAACAAATGTGCCCGCAGCCTATCTAAACCTCTATCCATAATTTTTAGTCGCTCCCTTAAAGAGGGAATAGTCCCAAACACTTGGAAAACGGCATTTGTAACTCCCATCTTCAAGAATGGCCAAAAATCTATCGTCGAAAATTATAGGCCAATTTCAAAGCTCTGCATCTTTAGTAAGGTTTTCGAAAAAATTGTGTATGACCGGATGTTTTCGGCCTTGAGATCATCACTCAATAATAACCAACATGGATTTATGAGGGGGAAATATACAACCACTAACTTAACGGCATTCACCGAATTCTTACAAGATAACATGGATCAGCGTATACAGGTAGATGCAATATATACAGATTATAGCAAAGCTTTTGATTTAGTTATTCATGATATCTTGCTGAGAAAACTTTTAAAAATCGGTGTACACGGAGACCTCCTCAGATGGCTCTCGTCCTATATTGCAAACCGTAGCCAAGCAGTAGTTGTCGGTGGCTATAAATCGAACTGGGAAACCGTGCTGTCGGGAGTACCCCCGGGGTCATTATTGGGACCATTACTCTTTAATATATATATATATATTAATGACATTGGGAAATGTTTTCACCACTCCAGAACTTTATTATACGCAGATGACATGAAAATATTCTCCCCTGTCACGTGTATCAATGAGTGTACCCGCGTGCAAGAAGATCTAAATCGCCTAAATATTTATTGTGCAGAACACAACCTGCAAATAAATGTAAAAAAATGTGGGACCATCAGCTTCACCCGAAATAAAAATCCCATTTCTTTTAATTACTCCCTTAACGGCACAATACTGAGCAAAATGACAGAGGCTAAGGATCTGGGAGTAGTGTTAGATCCGAAATTACTTTTTGAGCGTCATATCGTATCCATGGTTGCAAAAGCTTCCAAGGTACTTGGCTTTGTACTCAGAATATGCAAACATTTTGAAAAAGTAAATACCATGAAAATGCTATACTTTGCGTATGTAAGCAGTTCTGAGGAGTACGCCTCTCAAGTCTGGAATCCCACGTATAAGTCACACATAGAAAGGATTGAGAAAGTGCAATATCGTTTTCTACGATACCTTGATTTTCGGGCCTATCGTCCTCATCTGAGTCACGAGGAGTCAGCAGCGTTTTTCAGGATTTCGTCACTGGAAAGTCGTAGAAACTCCGCAGACGTACTATTTTTACAAAAAATTGCCACCTCTGTGATAGATTGCCCGGAATTACTAGAAAGAATTCAATTAAGAGTACCCATCAGACAAACCAGACAAAATCACACATTAAACATCCCTCAATGTAACACTAACTCAAAACAAAATGCTTTTATTCACCGTGTCTTCATACAATTTTAATACTTCATACAGTAAATTAGACTTATTTAACTCAGCACCCCACAATTTCAGACCTAAAATCAATAAATAATTATATTATTTTTTTATTAATACACATACGTACATACTACACATTACACAGACTAGATCCATCCCATACCCCTCCCTTCCGCCATCCCATCCCTATAGGCTAATTGTAACTTTTTTCTAACATAAATATTATATATGTTCATTAAATAATTAAAATACCTTAGTGAAAACCTATTATTGGTTAAATAATTTTAACACCATACCTTGTAATAATTATAACTGTTGGTTTTCCAAATAAAATAAAACACAAATAACTTTGCTTTAATATAATAAATAATGACATCACAAAGTGAAAAGCTTTCAGAAGAAATATTCTTCGAAAAATTAAATATTTTAAAAAGTCGAATTTATTGGCCTTTCTGGGCCAATGAATCTGAGGTCTTGAACCTTTAAAGTTTGAATACTTCTAGGGATTATATATTCATTGGACTGTTAGTGTGCCTCGATTCATGTTGTCTAGTCAGTGGCGACGCGTATGAAAGTTTTTTTTAAAATGTGTTTGTATTTTTTTTTAATAGAAAAATGTGTGATCTTATAACAAAATGATATTTTGTACTTTTGATTGAAAATAAACTCAGGAATCACTGGTTTACGTTTGTTGTTACGTCCAGTTACAAGCTGTATATTTATTGCGACACGCTACTTCCAGATCGGGCTGCGTGCCTTGTAGAGCGATCCCGACAGTTCTAGAAGTTCTGGAAGGCCGGCGTGTTCTCGCACAAGTTTCCAGGCTGTAATGCGCGCGGCCGTACTAGAAGTAGCGTGAACCTATATACTTGACTGTATTATAATGATAATGTCAACTTGTATTTCTAATTATCTCTTCGGGGTTTTAAAAATAAAATACTTAAGCTCCAATGAAGATTTTTGTTAATCAGAAACAAAGATCATGCATATAAATATTGAGAATACATCAAATCATCAATTAGAAAATTAATAAAGCGCCATTATTATTTTGTCTTCCAAAGGATGCGTCAGTGATTATTTTGTCAGGATGGCTGACATCTCCGCCGCACTTTTCCCGCGAGTTTCTGGAAGAATGGCGTACGTGAAGAAAAGACCAAACGCGCAGACGGATGAGAAAAAGAAGAAGACCACGTGATCTCCAAAACCCTGGAATACAAAAAAAACAACATTTATTTTGTAAGAGATTTGATTAATTTTATTTAATATTAAAGAAATCGTTAAATTATTAAAAAACGTTAAAGAGTGTACTTTGAAAGAATTGAAAAAAGGGGAAAAATATATTGTGCCGGTCAATTGTTAACTGTCAAATTAATAAGATAAGCAATTAATAAAATTTTATCTTCAAACTTGTGTGAAAAAGACGGGTCGTTCCACAGAATTTATACAATTCATCAAATTTGAGTCAAAATTTATTATTTCATCGGCCGGTTGCTTCACAGTTCTTTAGTATAATTTGAATAGGACTTTCAAAGAACTTGAATTTTGACTTAAAAGTTTGATGAAATGTTATAATTTCAAAGTTGAAAATCAAGTTTTGAGAAAGTCTTAATCGAGTTCTGTTATTATGTTAGTTATGTGCAACATCTGGTTAATATGATAACACAGAACCTTTACAGAACTTGAAAATTAACATTGAAATTTGATGAATTGTTCGAATTCTGTAAAACAAATTGCCATTCATAGGTTATATTAAAGAATGAAGGTGGATATTGTATATTGATGTTACCTCAACTGCCATGTGGAAGAACTGTAGTAAGATGAACGAGGTTCCCCAGATCACTATGGCTATTAAAGACCCTGCCACTCCACGTGTCTGCAAGCAAATAAACACACGTTAGAATTACAAAGAACCATCTGTATTGCATATTTATTATAATGAACACTTTGCCTTGTGAAGGCAAGATAAATAATAGCGTCAGTGACCGTTATTGAACCACATTGCAATGTACACCCGAGAAAATAAAATTATCTACAATGTACACTTATTACAAAAACACGTTACATTGTCACTGATCACACTTTTACACGTCGTGACGTATCGCTTGTTAGTGCGTCTTGCGCTAGCGCTGTTGATAGCCGAACCGATATTGACACGATACATTACAATTATCGCTGGATTATTTTTTGTTCGTTATTCGATGCGAAAAAGACTCGAGTAATTCTTGTTTGATGTTTGACTGAAATATACAATTTGACTGAGCGTCTTGGTGTTATATCTATGGCGTCTTGTGTCGAGCTGCTTGAGCATGTATACGCAGCATAGTATACATAGTGTGTACACATATTATGGATTGACATTCCTAAACGTCAAACGGCTAAGTAAATTTAAAAAAAAATAAATTGACATTATCGGATTGAAATATTAACTTTATTGGCACTCTACAAGCTGGAATGGAATGAATCAATCGCGTCTTAGATGAATGAATTGAATCCATAAATCTTTTATATGATTTCAAATCTAAGAGCTTCGTTAATTCACCTCTATTCATTAAAAAGGCAGTCATTTTTCACAACGAATGAATTTATTAAAAAAGTGTATATTGACAGTTAACTGAACACATTGGAGGCCGCGCGAAAAGCGAAGGCTTTTTCTACCTACTGTCGGAATCATATTCTGACCGTGCTCGAAAATGTCGCAAACTGTTCTTAGATGACGAATTTTGTCAATATTGTATTAATATAAGGTTTTATCGATCGAGCGTGCTAGAAACCCTGCTAAGCTGTACTACAATGATATCTACTTTTTTAGCACCGAAGATGGTTCTGACTAATCTTTGGTTAAAATGATACATGTTGATACACCCTGTGTAAATTCGGAACTCACCTCATCAGAGAACAGCTCCATCACAGTGACGTACGTGACGGAGCCAAGTCCTATGAAATGAGAGAAGACGGTGGCAGAAAGGATGATGATCGGGATCCATCCCAAGAAGGATCCTGGTGCTGATGTATCCATTCCCTTTGTCCGGAGGTACTGGAACGTTCCCAGCATGGCCATCCCGGTGGAAAGGAGAGTGCAAGATATTGCGAGGAGAAGCTAATCAAACAAATAACGATATATAACTAGTAGTTCTGTGAACTGTAATTTAAAAAAATCAAAACCAAAATTTCCTCTAAAATCATAAGATTTGTAAGTAGATATATGATTACCTACCTTGTTAATTATCAACGAAATTATATTTAATGTGACATTTAAAAAAATTGAAATAAGGAATTTCCAATTTGTCCAAAGAAACGTCAATATCTCAATGACAATTATTGGTTTCAAATTTTTTCAGGCAAGTAGGTATTACAGTACCCATCATAATATTGATAAAATTCAATTCAAATATTACGATTTCACATATAAAAAATAATTTTAATTAACCATTAAAATGGCCGCCATATTGAAACGGAAACCGACCGTACAAACAAATTTGTAGACAGACGAAATGTAAAACTGATGATTCTGAATTTCTACCGACGTAATAATATAACATAGTCCCTTAACGATTCGACGGCGGTTTGTAATCTGGCATTAATTTCCAATTCTCACCCTCCTCGGCAATCTGTCAGCAATGAGGGGAGGGAGCAAGCTGCCTGCGACCATCAGCCCTCCGTACAGAAGGGATGCTGAGAAAGGAGAGATATCAGCTCCGGACCTGCTGATAATCCCACTGGCGTAGGACAGGACTGCAAACACTCCGCTGAATGTCTGTATTGAGAACAAGGCCATTCCGTATATGAGGCCTTTCCTCGCTGCGGGGCTTTTGACTAAAAGACAAAATGAAAACAATTAAAATTATCATTGAAGATGAAGATAATACTAACGAATCTTAACGAAACATTTTATTTTTTTTTATTTATTTATTTTTTATTTTTTAATTTTTTATTGTGATGTTTTTTTTTTTTTTTATGTGTTTACTAAGTTTTTTTTTTGTACAATATTTTATCTTACTTAAATCCTACAAAACTGATCAATCAGTTTGATTGTAAGAAATCTCTCACTTTTCCTATTTATTTGCTTATAATAATATATTTAAATCTCAACTTGATATCTTGATGCTACATAATATTTACTTAATAGTATATATCTAGTATAAAAATACTTACTAATTATTATAATGCTTATATTATGATCATAATGTAAGATAGTAATTGTTTTATTTTTAACAATGGTTAACAGTTCTAGGTATATTTCACAATATACATGAACCAGAACATTTATTTATTTATTTATTTTTATTTGGTACATTATTTTGTTACAATTTATGTTTTCCAGTAATGTAGGCCTCACTGGGTGGCTTGCCCGTGCTGAGGCCTTCATTTTATAATATGAAAATCTAAGATAGTAAATTTGAAAAGAAAATAATAAATTTAAAATTAAAAATAAAAATACATAATAATACATTTAAAATTAAAAAATAATACAATGAAAATAATCTTGTGTGTTTGTGAGTGATGTGTGTTTATGTTGGTTTTGTGTGTTACGTGTAGGTTTTATTTTTATTTTATGCTATGACATTTTGGTAATATTGTCTTTTTTGTAAGAAAAAAGACAATATTTAGAAAAAAAAGACAATATTCTTTTTTTTACATTAAATCATATTTGTCGATCTCACATTTCAAATTCAGAATTAACAATATCACCTTCAACAACTTTTTTTTCATATTTTTGACCGCTACTATTTTAGAAACAATATCAAATTACCATTCAGATTTTTGACATGTTTTTCTCAAATGTCTCAGACCTCTTCCACATTGACTTTCTTGTTATAAATTCTCCTTTCTATGTTCAACATGCATAAACCATCGAAGCGATGATAAAATAAATATTTTAATAAATCTTACAGAATTGTTTTAAAGATGCTGGTTTAACAGCACCTGCTTGCTCCCTTTTAATTCTTTGAATAGCATCTCTGGCGTGGGTCCCCCTTTTCCCGAGAAGCCACTTCAGTACCACCATTGCTTTCTGAAATAAGATAACCAATGTCATTTAGATACTCCCTTATACCTAGATTGCATGCAGTTGGCAATGTTTTCTCAGAAGTAGTAGATGTATTCAACTGCATGGCATATAGTTATAAGAAGGCTATAATAACATACCTCAATCTCAATAATCAATGTTAGACATGGTAATATTCTTATTTTACTACATCTAAACTATTTACTCTAGATATCTTATATTGTTAGCTATCATATGTATTATTTTATTAAAAATATTATTTCTAATCGAAAAGTATAATAAAATTGCTGACAGCCCTTAATTAGGCTTGCGATACTTGCAGAGCTTTTCCAAGTAGAATTAATTTTGAAGGTAACAATAAACTCACTACTAATTAATCTATTATAATATTTTGCTAGATTATACATGTTAACAAGTCACTTTTTTTATACATATTAATATTCTGTTCAAATAAAATATTCTCTGTTATTATAACATTCTATTCCTTAATAGAATTTATTTTATATTAATTACTATTCATTATCATAAACACCCCATACCTCTATTTATGTCAGGTCTTAATTATTTCACTAGAAGATATTTCTTGTAATTACGTATTGTCTCACTGCACTTCTATTAACAACTGTATCACTTGCAATAATATTTTTGTGTACATATTACTTGTTCTGTAATTTATTACTAATATTCTACTGTGTACAACTGTATGCTTATTAACTGATGTATCACTCTATTGTAAAAGCCCACTCTATTGTATGGCGTTTAAATAAATAAATATTATTTTAAATTAAAAGTTAAAAAAATACTTCGTTTTAACCACTTTTATTGTTTATTACCAACATGTTTCATGAGCAACGCTCACTTCTTCAAAAGAAGAAGAAGAAGTGAGCGTTGCTCATGAAACATGTTGGTAATAAACAATAAAAGTGGTTAAAACGAAGTATTTTATTAACTTTTAATTAAAATGGTGCCACAAAATAAGTTTGCTGAGTTAGAAGAAATATTATTTTATTTCCAAAGTGTTATTTACAAAAAAATCTTGCTAATTATTTATTTTTGGTATTTCATAACGACCAGCGTGGGAATGAATAAACTGTTAACCGAAACAACCAAAGCGTGTATGACGTCACGCGTACCTCGTCAAATTTAGATCGTTTTGGCGGGCTTTGAAAATTTAAGCTTTGATCATTGTTTTAACTAAATATTTTTGCTCAAATTAGTTTTTAAGTTTGGACTTGAATATTATTTTTTTTATTTATTGTTAAATCCTTATGTGTTTTACTTTTCCGACGGATCTTGTATCGTCAGATCTCTTCCGGATCGTTGGATGACTTTTATGAAATAAATATTTGGCTAAAATCACAATATATTTTTTTACTGAAAAACTGAAAAATATTAAAAAAGAGAGTCGTCTTGACAGACGCCATAGATCCAAAGACTTCTAGAAGTTGAGATTCAATCGATAATCACATAAAAAGAGATAACTGAATACAATAATCATCTAACCTCGTCTCTTTCGTTGAGTACAAGATAAGCAGGTGACTCCGGCATGAACCACCAGGAGGGGAAGAAGATGATGCAACATATCAGATATATATTGATACAGGTGTAGTAGGGTAACAAAGCCCCCAGGATATAGGCGTTTAAGATTCCCACAGTAAATCCCATCACCATCAGACCCCCTGAAAAAACAGACACGTTTTAAATAAAATCAATATTTCTTACTCAAGGTAGGTAGATTTTTGCGGAATCACTACAAATTTACATAAGACAGGCCTAATTTTAGTCAGTGATGTGCAGTTTCTTAGTAACAGCCTGGTAGATACCATCAGTTTCACTCTGGTGAAAGTCCAGCGTTTATAATTGATACGTTGCTTGAATTGGCTTTAGCCATGTGTCTTAAAAAGTTAATTTCTTGCAACCAACCCAAAGAGTTTTTTTATCCCTCTACCTAAATTTTAAGAATTCCTTGTATAAGCAAATTAACCGATCTCAAAATGCCCTTAGCTTATAGACATGGTCCAATACCAAAGAAATCAATGGAAAAAATAATAATGTTCATGTACCTACCATTCAAGGTTTCCTAGTATGTATTATTGTAACAATCATACTATGGTTTCAGGTTATAATTCTGTCATAAATAGATTACCCACCACTGGTAACTCGTAAGCAGTGTTAGCTGATGTTTTATATATGCCTCTACAGAAATATAAATCTGTATTGATTCAAAATTTTAGCAGTTCTTACATTAATGATATCACTGCACTACAGGTTTTTTGTTTTTGTTTCTCCTTGTGTAATATTTTTTCTTCTAAACTTTTTTAATCTTACTTTACTTACTTAGACATTGTACATGACTGTCAATAACTTTAAATTATGTAAATGGCATTAATTCAATGCAACTTCACCAAAGTAACAAAAATAGAAATTCTAATCCCTTGCAAATCTTATCAAAATCAGTATGAATGAAATGAATTCCAAAGAACGGTAAAAATCCATCAAAGACGATAATTATGTTGTTTTAAAATACATATAAAAAGTGCACCTACCTAGAGAAGCTTTAAGATTTGGAGATGCAACCTCATTATTGTAAATGGACACCACAGTAACAGATCCGGCTCCTCCAAAGCCAGAAATAAACCTGGCCACAAGTATTATCCAGAAATTCTCGGTCATTGACATAATCCCCCAGTTTAGCTGCGAAAAACCAGATACATTTTCACAAAATTATTTTAAAATGGGATATTTATTATACAACTTTGCACAAACTCCACGTGAACTTCTCACATAAACCTTCTTTTTTAAAACATCCCTTAACTTGAAATGGCATCAAAACACTTCTGTTTTGGAACACACTCCTATTTTCACATCGCCTAATGTTCACAGAATTTGTTTTTTATTAAATCTCTTAACTTGACCTGACGTCAAACAATTCCATTTTGGAACACAATCCCAGTTTGGATCGCATCCACAAATCACCTGATATTTATAAATCTTCTTTATAAAAAATCTTTTAATTTGAACTGGTATCACACAATTCTATTTTGGCGCACACTCCCAGTTTGGATCTCATTCACACATCACCTCATATTTATAAATCTTCTTTATAAAAAATCTCTTAACTTGAACTGGTATCACACAATTCTATTTTGGCACACACTCCCAGTTTGGATCGCATTCATACATCACCTCATATTTATAAATCTTCTTTATAAAAAAAAAAAACTCTTAACTTGGACTGGTATCACACAATTCTATTTTGGCACACACTCCCAGTTTGGATCGCATTCACACATCATCTCATATTTATAAATCTTCTTTATAATAACTTGAACTGGTATCACACAATTCTATTTTGGCACACACTCCCTGTTTATATCTCATTCTGAGGTGGTCTCATGTAAAACTTCTGTATTTTAAAAATTTATCCGTCTCTCTAGGTATGATATCTTTGAAAAGGGGGTGGGGTGGTGGGCCATTTATTTTAAATTTAACAAATATTTGGAAGATTATCAAATTCATTTTCGCTTTTAACATGTCGTTATATTAGTATTGTAATATTATTGTCTGTCTAATTGAGCGATTTTATTTTATTTATTTAATTATAATGTACACAACGGACAGAGGGTTAACATAAAATTACCTTCTAATAAAAGCGTACATAAATATTTAAGAATAAAAAAATAAGTATGTAAAACAACAACAACAACGAAAACAATAAGACAAGAGATTTAAAAAAGATTGGGTCAAGTGAAAGCAAGAGATTAGAAAAATATGGAGAAAAATATTGAGGGTTTCTTCTAAATATGTCCAATGTATTAAGCCAGCGGATGTTATACAGTCAACACTTTCGCAAAATAGATTAAGTTCGTTCTTTGAAAAGGAATATGGAAAGTTTTGAAGTTTCTTAGAAGACGCTGATTGCAATTGTTTTATTTAATTATTAACGCCCTTTTTTGGGGTTTTTACACATAGTAAAAATTATGCAGTTTTATAAATAACTGAACTACTTCAGTAACGATCTTTTGTATTTATTTAGTGACAAATTGAAAATATCCACTGACTCGACATTATTATTTCCTTCCATTAGTATTCTAGGCAATGAGGAATACATAATATGGCAGTTCGTCTCAGAATTTCTGCACTAAATTCCTCTAAATTCCGACTTCTATTATTACGTAATGGAATCCGAAAGCCAATTCAGGACTATCAAATGCAACATTTAGAATTTTATATGGAAATACCAAGACAGTGATAATCCTTCTGTCCGACAATTTAAGCATATTCATATTATTTAAAAGGGTGTTGTAGTTCAACAGAATTGCTCGAATACCCATTTTAACACTTAGAAAGCATTTATATTGTATTCTTTCAATGGCTTATACATGAATATTGCAACATGGGTTTCGATGGGAGAATTGTAGGTACTCAAGTTGACTTCTAGTAAAAATTATGTCCAAGAGGGAAAATTCTACATGGTTATATATATTTTGAAAATAAATTTTATGTAGTTTCTTATAGTCCGTAAGTAGTGTGGACTTTCCCGAAAAACTGCGATGGGCTGAATTCTGAAAAGAATGCCACAAGTGCGTGACCCAATGGAAGTGACTCAGAGGCAGACCGAGGAAGAGGTGGATAAACTGTGTGGAAGAGGATTGGAGATTGACGAGAAGGAAGGAATACTAGAGGTGGTTGGTGAGGAACCGCTGCCAGTGGAGATTAATACATTTTTAGAGGAGGCCAAATCCCACCCTGGGATTTCGTGTCATAGGCCCGGAATATCAGTTGGTCCGTATCCTCGCTATGTGCCACATTCCTCATACAAATTTAAGCGGGCAAAATATTCCGTTGGTAAGTCACAGAATAGTTCCTATTTTAGACGTCAAGGTGCTAGCAGTAAAAAATGTCAAATATGACGTTTACGTGAATAATTATGTACTCCCATCTCACCGAAATACAAGTAAACTGATTGATTTTAAGTACGGACTATTATATTCATCGAGCGATGAGGTTTGTTGATGTTTTTAATTGATAATCGATCTAAAATAGACAAATAGTCTGGTAAGCTTGTATAAGAATAATTTTTCAACGTTTTTACAGTGTTTTCAGCGGTTTAGTTTTACAGTGTTTTCAGCAATGCATTGATTCCAACAAATAAATACCATTTAAAAATAAATCAGCTCCATGCTGATTGAAGTAGAGAACTTTATCAAAAAATCAACTCTTAAATTAATCCCGCCTGAAATATTTGAACTTTTGAAAGCTTTCGATCATGACAGTAGATATGATATGACATGACAGTAGAGATATGATATGATATGACAGTAGAGAGCACAGATGTACCACTCACGTAGACAGTAATTTTGTTTTACATAGAAAAATTAGGCACATTCTTCTATTAAAATCAAGGACAACACGTGTAATATAACTGATATCTAGGCTTCCGATCTATATACGGATTGTGTTCTAAGCTGCGCTAAAGTCGACATTCCAACCAAGCCTAGCTTTAAATCAACCGATATACCGAGCCACAGTGATGACGATGTGACCTACGCAATCTGTACTAAAGAGATAAGAAATTTATCTTGAGTGACGCATCGTATCACGTGTTTACGATAATTTTAACGCGGCTACTATACTAACTTGCGTATCAAAAATAATTACTTTTATTACACGATGGTGTTCACTGAACTTAAGTGCTTACTGGGTGATTTATTATGTTTAAATAAAGTGTGTTGCCTAAGATTTATAGCACAGAGAACACATGACAATAATCAAATATTGAATAAAAACTTTTTCTAAAATTTTATTAAGTGTTTTTTTAAGTGATGTGCAAATTTTATTAATTATGGTAGGTCTGCGGGTTGTTTCAAAAGTTCAATGACTTAGAAAAACAGTCCGGTTAGTGGAAGATTCTGGGTTCAAATCCTGGACGCAAAAAATTTTTATTTTACACCAAGCGTTGAATAATTTAAATAGTTTATTTTCTTCAGTAGCTGAAAAATTACTTTGCGGCGTCATTTTAATTACATGGAATTGAAATACTTTATATTCACTACTTTTAATCAATAGTAATCTACATGTTCCAAAGTCAAAATAAAAATTATTTTTTATTATTCTGACGAAGAAGCTATTGGCTATGAAAGAAGAAGAGAAGATTTTTATTGATTATCATATTGATGGTGTATACAAAGTATTTAATTTTCATATAATTTCAATAGTGTTGAATTATGGAAGGACCATTGAAAAAAGGCAAAAACATGAAAACAAGTGTAACGAAAGAAAGTAACAAAAAGGAGGTTGTGAGAGAGAAAAGGTGTAACATATTATCATTATTAGCGGTGCATATTGACATTAATATAAGCTTTGCTGAAGAATAATTACTGTGGTGGTGTTACTTACAAGGAAGGCTATACCTATTAAATATGAAGCGAATTTTCTTCCTCTTTTGTCAGCTAACAAACCATGGAAAGGCGAAGAGATCAAAGCACCTAGACATGGTGCTCCTCCAATCCATCCTGAAATTAAATTCTTAACAGTTACTTTTATCAGTGTTTGGGGATGTGTTAAGGAGACAGTGAAAGATGTAGGTTGTGATGTCGCAGCGTTTATTTTGAGTCAGTTGCGCAGTTGTGAGATGACTCCGGAGCTATGACGATGACACCAAGTGTAAGCGGCAATAACAGCGGCGGAGACAAGACTTAAGGATGTGTTCAGCACTGGGGATGACGTGGAGTCGTCCGGGTATTATAGTGTGAAACAAGATAGCCGAAGGTATGATTGACCTGGTCGGCAGATGCGCGGGAGATGCAGGCAGGTGATAATGTCGCGGGGCCAAGGCGCAGACCGGTGAAGGTGTCGCGGGGTCTAGGCGCGTGGGGGAGCGCAGGCCATGGATGATATCCGGGGCCGGGGCGCTGATGTAATCCCGCAGAGTCCATGATAATCTGTAGCCTCTCCTATAAGGTTCGTGCAAACCCGGACGTGGTAAATAGGTCCGTGGCCTGTAGCGGCGCGGTGGAGTAACGGCGGGGCGCGACGCGAGTGGCCGGCCAGGTAGCCATCTGCTCAGTAGGCAGCGAGCGGTCGCAGAGCTTGCAGGTTGGTCACTTGTAAAACTGCTGATTTGACTGACTGACTTTTTAAATACATCTCGAAGCGGCCCATTTTTACAGTCGAGAATCTTCGGGCGTGTAGGTAGATGCGCCAAATGCTAGTATTGTATCTAGAGAGTTCTAGCTACGATGAGTTTTGCATGGGCGAACATTCCCGAATACTCTAGTAGCACCGCTACAGGTGTATTTTGTAATTTTATCATAATTTGAAGCTGAAACGGACCTAAAAACGGCTTTAAACGGGAGTCCTTTAAATGTCAAAAAACGAAATACTCATTTTATAACAACCTTAAATTTGAATTTATGGAAAATCCCTTAACCTAAAACAATTGAAATCCATGTAAGATTCAGATCCAACAGATTCTCGTGAGATGAGTGAAAATAGACAATGCGTATTGTGTCAATGAACTATGTCCAGTGGACATACTAATTTAATATTTATAAAATGAAACAATAAATAATACCTAAGTGTATTTGAGAAACTGGTCCCCCGGCGAGAATCCCTTCTTGGAACTGAGGAACAGCTATTGAGCTCCAACCAATAGTTTGTCCATATAATAAAGCCAGTATACTACCTAGAAAATACGTAAACATTGGATAAAGTTTAAGATGCTCACGATGAAATGACTTCTGGGGTATTATACCATTCTGCATTCAGAAGTCTTGGATGATTCATCATCATCATCTTGATGACATATGTACCGATGATGAAAATTTTAAGGCTGCACAGAAAACAAAATTGAGTATGACTGATTTATTAAACGTGATGGCAAGCCTTTTACCAATAAAATATTAGTCGATTCAGTTTATATTGGAACACGCGTTCGTGCAGCTGCGCTTTTCGTGATAAATGTAATGACGAAATGCGACGATATTAGGATTCTTATGAATACGTGTTCTGACATCCTTATAAAACGTTCGTGTTTTACTGACAGTTTGTTAGGTAATCTGTCAATTAAATTCAATTAAAAAATCCCGCACAACGTTGCTCTGAAAATTGTAAGTAAACCTGTTTAAATTGTGAATGACGTTAGAGCTATTTTTTCAGGTGAGAAACTACTTATGAATGTGAATGATGCAAGGAGTGTGTTACGACCGTAGATAATAGAAATAATGTGCTATATATGCTATATAGTGTGCTATATTGTCTTGTACTTTTGAATGTACGTTATCGTATTGTCATTCAAAGTGTTAGTGTACTTGGGACGCTTTAGTGAGTTCTATGATTGTGTGTAAGAAATAACAGTATTTATTTTATATAACGGGAGGCTTATATTGTATTATAATTGTATATTGAGATAGAACCTGCAGACAAGCACCCATGTGGCAGCTTCGTGGGACTATCTATACAATGTCTAAAAAAAAAAAATGTAAAATTTTCAGTCAATAAAGATCAGCTTAAAAAAAAAAAAATGGAATTATGGCTGAGTTACGACCATACTGTAAATGGACTAACAATGTGGGGGAGCCAATGCAAGTTATACGTTTGGTTTATAGGTAGAAACAAAGGAATGGCGCCACTATGCATTGATGCAATTTGCAGAAGTATGGGTGAACGATGTTGGCGACACTTTGTGTTCGCTAGGTTTTGATAATGGTTCATGGCCCTTTTCCCTTGTTTCTATTTTATGTGGCAATGAAATACTACAGCTGCTTGCTATTTAGTAGAAGCAATTGTTGAAGTGCAGGAAATATCGTTATATATATATATATTTTTTTTTTCTTTAATTTTTTTTTTTTTTTTATGATTCAATTTTTCGTGGCTAATATAACAGGAAATATCGATATTTTTAGATTTTAGTGAATACATACTAGCTAACTGCTCCCGACCGAAACTATGGCATTGCCAATTGGGGTATGTTGTGAGGCTGAAGGTAGTGGGGAGGGGAATAAGACGGGGAAAAGGAAGGTGTGTGAGTATCTGGCTATTCAAATCCAGTCGTCAAACACGGCTTAAACCATTTCAAGCAACGATTCATTTCTGAATGGTGGTCTTATACCAGGGCGATACTGAGAGTATCTTCCACTCTGGAACGTGCTGCAAGTATACAATGTATCATTTTAAATTAATACATTCTGAAATAACAAAAAAATAATCCAATAAAATTTACTTGCGCACGCCGCGATTTGAACCCGCGACATTCGAAATGTTAGTCGAGAGCATTACTTTTCGACCACGGAGGCCGTGCAGATTGTCCTTGAAATAACATTGCGTCACATAACGCCGTGTCATTATTATAAATGCTTAATGTAGGCATATCTCGAATTGATTATCTTGAGAGCAGTGCCGGATTAGAGATGGATCCCTTTAATTACTAGGTACCGATTTGTAGGATAACCTACAAACATTGGTTGATCGGTCGACAATCTACTTATATCTAGTCGTCATCATCACGAAATTTTCATTAAAAGTAAATCCTAATCTACTATTTACTTGACTTCAACATCATGGAAAATCTTGTTAATTATTGATTATCTATTCCAAAATGAGTTGACAGCTTTTAATCTTTATTCAAAATATACTATTTATATTATATTTATTATAAAATATATTATTGCACATTTCGAGATGTAGACATCTTAAAATGCACCTTGAAAACATATAAGTTCAAACAGGCTGAATCTATCTCATTATTTATAAATTAATTAATTAATTTATTTAAACGGCCTGATGAGCTTTTACATGGTTCATATTTTACATGATTTACTACATAATACAGTGCCAACACAAGGTTTTTTATTTTTACAATAACAACAAAATAAATAACCAAAAACTTTAAAAAAATTAACTTAATTCATGGTACATATAATTTTCCATTTAGTTGTACATAATATAAAAAAGAGAAAAAATAAATAAACCAGTTTTAAAAGTGCAGATGGTATAAAAATGGTTCCACGATAACTCCACACAGTGACAATTCAACACACATTTAAAAATTGATATAAAGTCATTAAAAACGATGAAAAAAATTAAAAATTAAACCTAACCAAACCTAACCCAACTTACATAACCCAGTTAATATATTTTTTGTTTCATCACTTTCCACGACTTTATTTAACTTTTTAAAGATGTGATGAATTATCATTTTGATGATTTATCAGGTAATTAGTGTAATTATGTGTTGAAAAAATTGTGTACCTTTTGTCTTCATCCAGACCGAAACGTTTTGTTGATTTTAACTTATAATAACATCGATCGCAATCAAACACAGTGGCGGCTCGTGACTTTTGGGTATACTAGAGTGCTAATATTACAAAAAATAACAATACTGATGTTGTTGTAGTTGAAAACGTTTTTTTTTTTTTTCGAAAATTCGAATTTTGTATGACGATTTTCAGGAAACCCGTGCAGAGCACGACCAAACTGAAATTTCCTGAAAATCTTCATACAAAAATCGAATTAAAAAAAAAAATCGTTTCAAGCTACAATTACATAAATAATACCATTTTTGCTCATCTAAATCTTCCGAGTTTTTAAAAACTCGTCCATCTATCTAGGTAAAATGTGGTTAGGTGTCATTAAGTTTTGGCAAAAAAAATTGTACCTTTTGTTTTCATCCAGACAGAAACGTTTTTTGGAAAATAATTCATAATAACATTGTTTGAATCAGAAGTAAACAATCAAATAACTCACATGTGATTGCTGCCAAAAATTGACGAAACACTGGCGGAGATGTTTGTATTTTAATTTCCACTGGTTCTTCCTTCAATTCTTTCGTCTCAACTGGAATGTACGTAGCCGACATATTTACTTTAAACTATTACAACACTTACAAATTAAGTTTTGATAAATAAATTTAAAAAATTAACTAATTGAGAATTTGGCTACATAATATTTTGCAAGAGAAATTATTATTGCTACTAACTAGTGTTTGGGCTAGAGTGCTCTTATCTACATAAGATATTGTGTATATTTCAAAATGTATTTTTAAATGTTTGAGTATTGAAAAGGCCTTCAGGAGGGTGGTTCAATGTTAAGTATTATCAATAAATCTTTGAAACAACTTTATCAATAAATTAACTAGTAACTTTAAAATGGACTCACTACTCTGGAATGACTTATCATCGAAAGAATCGAGTAAAACTAAACATAATCTAAAACTGATTTTAATTATTTTAGCAGTATTTTGTTCTTGGAAAAGAGGAAGAGTTTAGAAGATTAACAGTATTGAAAAATAAGTCACGGGAATAATTTACTCTAAGATGAAACAAATATTCCAAGATTGAAAATATGTTGAGGGATCTAAAAGCACTGCCTTTTAAACAAATTTTGTATGTAAATGTAATAGTTTTTTGTTTTTAAAATGTTTAACGGCCAACAAAGTTAAGAATTTTTGCGGAAACTTAATAAACATCAACACAAACGTAATCACTCTACAGGAAGAAAAAACGAAAAAAGACATGTCGAAAGAAGTTAAAACCATAGAACTGATTACTCTAGTGGTTGTAATATCCTTGATATTAGTATATGAGCTCACCCTTAAATGGCACTTGGTTAGTATATTAGGCTACCCATAGATGGCGTTAGCTGTCGAGCATAATAGCTTATTCCCACAGCCATGCCAGATATAGTCCAAAGTGATTTGTTGTCATTCCGATGTTTTTATTAAGAGATTGAGATAACCCCGGGGACACAACAGTTGTAAAGATCTTTCAAGAAATACCGAACACCATAAAAGATAAGAAAAATGTTATTTTATGTATTTTTTTATATTAGTATATAATATTGATATATTTATTGACTCCATTTATAGAACTACACATAATCTATACCAGCACTTTGTTGAATCCTACAAATTAGTTTAATAATGTATCGTAGTTTTAGTGTTTTGTCTTATATGTACTGTTGTTCTAATTTTTATTTTATTTTATGTTACTCTAACGTTTTGCTAAAATTGTTTCATATTTATTATTTTTTAATATATTCTCATTATACTTGTAATCACAGTTTTACATTTGAGTATTCATACACCTATTTTGTACCTACTTTATAATGGATTACATCAAAAGCAAAAGCCTATTTAGGACTATAAATAAATAAATATGTAACTGTAAACATGCTCCTACTATTTCAAGTATAATAAAAAAAAGTTGTTCTTGTTCTTCTCGAGTATTTGCCTCATTATTTTCGCCACTCCAATAAATTGTCCCGGTGAACACGTCCTGGATTGTAAGGAGAGCTGCGGTCACCGAAGTTCCAGACGCCTGTGATACTCTTGATGACCTCTCTGTTTCTCTTGCAATCCACTGTGCACAGTGACCATGATTATCTCCAAGTTGAAGTTCTCAGTTTGGTAAGCAATATGTTCAAATTACCTTAAGAAACGCTGTTGGAAGATAGTTGATAGCCCATTGTAAATGCCTAGGTCTTCCAAATCTCATAGCGTAATATCCTAGATAGTAGTTTAAGAAGTTACTCATAGATGGCACTTGAAACAATAAAACAGTCGGTAATGCAGGGATTGAGACTCGAATAAATACGATTGCGTGCCAAAGAATCATTTCAATTAAAGCCATACATTGTAATTTTTCGCCAAACAAAAGTACAAAACGTTCTGTTAACCCCAGAGTTTGTGGGAAAACCCAGTATGTTAACGACAATATTAATATTAATAACTTAAATAACATAAAAAAATTCTTAACTAATTGTCGCTTCGACCTCATCTTGAATATTCCTGTATAATTCGGTCTTCTTTCTACGCCGTTCGCATTCATCGTATTGCTTATTACAACATCGCTTCTATTGTAAATAACTAGTAGTTCTGTGAACAGTAAACCTCGCGTCCATTAAAGTGTGTTTCTAACTATTTTTTATTCATAAATTAGAAGATTTATAACATTTATAATTTAGAAAATTTCAAAAGAGGAATTATTAAATAACTTTTCCAAAGAATTGTCACCATCTCAATGAAAATTCTTTTTCAAACTTTATTTAGGCCGGTAGGTACCATAATGGTGATTCATCCGAAACCACAATTATGCGAACTCTGACGGGATAATAGGGTAGTATAAAAAAAGGTCACCATCTTGAACCGGAACCGGAACGTGACAAACAAATTTACAGTCAGATGAAATGGTAGAAATAAAACAGGATTTCACTACGTTTAGTCATAAATATTATAAGTGAATCTTACTGTTTTAATTTCTAGTTTTTATTATTTTTCAATCTAAATGACCCTGCAATGATAATGACCGCATAAATAAATTACAAGATAAAGAAGATAATAAGATAAAAAATTATCTATGCAATAATAAATTACATTTAAAAATAAGCATTTAAACAGGGATTTTTATCTTACAGAGTCGGCAAATTCTGTTGGGAGATAGTGTAAGACTGATAATGACTAATCTGTACTCAAAAGCGGGACATTTATTTGAACCCTATGTAAATAATATATTCTATATGCTTTTATTTCATTTTTAAATCGACAACTAAGCAGAAACGACATGATGGAATAGGCTTTAGTTTATCAATATATTATATTATAGATAAAAATTATACTAATCATTATGATGATCGATCCTCTTCTAAACAAATAAATAAAGAAAGCAAATAATAAAAATAATATTAAAAAGCGAATAAATAAAGAAATACATAAATAAATAAATAAATAAATGGATAAATTAATGAATGAATGAATAAATGAATTAATTAATAAATAGTAAATAAACAAATAAATAAATTTATTGATTAATAAAAGAATAATTAATAAATAGGTAAAGATAAATAAAAAAAACAAGTAAGCAACCAAAAAAACAAATAAATAAATACATAAATAAATAAACACAAGCGTTCGTTTCTATAGAAGAGAAATATGCAAAAAAATGTGAACTCCAATTTTAGAGTAAAATTATTGTATATGGATGTTATAGATTGTACCCCTCCTAACTAAAAGTAATTGATGAATAAAAAAACATATTGCAAGGGACCCCCAAGGTGTTAAACACGTTCCCAAGGTGTTAAAATCAACACGGAAAAACACTGATACATTGGATACAGATTTTTGTCGTCTAGAAACGTTAAAAACAAACGACTTCATTTTGGATAACGCATAAATGAATTATTGTTGAAATTTATAAAAAAATTGCTTTGTCGTTTTCTAAATTGGAACTGATTGTTCAGAAAAGCGATAAAGTAGGTTCGTACATATAATCAGAAAATTATTTTATTTGAATTTATTAATTATATAAATGTGTATTTCTTTTATTTCATTTTTTTAAAGATTTCGTGTTTTTTCAAGTTTACACATAGAAAAAAAAAGAAAAAAATTGCCAATTAAATTAAAATCTCATAAAATTTTTGGTAATCCGGTTAATTGGTAAACGCGATTTCCAGCAGTTTTCTGATAAACTTTTAGTAAATTCCTAATATATCGGAATACGGTTCATGCACCTGCATTTGCCATGATAATATATAGTGACAAAATGCAAAAATATTAGACTTTTTATGAACACATGTTCCGACATTGTGATAATACTTTCGTATTATACTAAATTTTTTTAGGAACCTATCAATTCATTCGTTAAGGGCCTGAAATCCCATTTTTAATCGGATAATGAATAATTCGAAGAGTTTCTTAATAAATTTACAATATTCGAGGTTAAAATAATTATTTGTCTACAAAAATTATACTTACATAAAAATATGATAATATTTATTTTTGAAAAGGACAAAATTTCAGAGCAAAATTCACAACTGCACTTGAAAAACTATACCCAGCCTATCATATTTGGTCATAGAGCAATGCAAGCCACCGCTATACAGTTCTCTCTTTCTTAACTCATCAGTTGACATAATATGTAATATCAGTTATCAAATTTGTGAAGAAAAAGCCTTGAATTATATGTGTTTATAGCATTTATTAATTATCTTATCATACAAATTCAAGTAATCGAGTAATCTGTTCTACTAAAAGTGTTATTTTCTTTAACAGCCACCTACCACCAAGGATGGGTTGTTTCAGAGAATTTTAACAATTCTTCCAATTTCAAGCATAATTATTCAAGTTCTGTGAAAGTTCTTTTCAAGTTCTGTTATTAGTTCAGTTCTGTCAAGTTACTGGCCTATAATGATGTATTAACAGAACTTTTACAGGACTATCACAGAACTCGTAAATGAACGATGAAATTTGATGAATTGTTAAAATTCTATGAAAACCCATCCTAAGAGTGCGCATAATTTGTTTGTATTGTTAATAAATATTTGATAGTTTAATAGTTTCACTATGTTACTTTGAAAAATACATTAAAAGAGTCTATCATCATAAAAATTGGATTGCAGGCCTTTAACAAATGAATTAACAGGTTTCCTGATAAACTTTTAGCAAGCCACGAAAATATTATCACGATGTCGGAATACGATCCTTAATAAATTATTGATATTCACTTTTCTCCGTGTAATACGAATTTTTGAAAAATTTTTATAACTTTTAAACTATGAAAATGCATGTGTTTGAACACGTGTTGCGACATCGTGTTAATATATTTGCAGTTTAATAAATCAGTAAACCTGTTGGCCGTGAATTCATTTGTACAATTCACCAATAATTTGAAGAGATTCTTAGTAAATTAGCAATACCACAAAGTTTTGGACACCTTCCAATTGCACCATTGTGTCTGTTAAACTGATCAATTTACTTCCTTTCAACGATCTTAGTTTTGTCATTTAAAATAGTTATTTTCTTCATTTACTTGTCAGACTGTACATTATTTCATCGTTTCGACAAAATGACCGCCATTTCTTCAGGGCTTTTCCCGCGTGTTTCTGGAAGAATGACGCAGGTGAAGAACAGACCGAATGCGCAAACGGAGGAAAAGAAGAAGAAGACTGTGTGATCACCGAGAGCCTGCAACAAATACAGGAATTATATGAATTTACCCATTGAAATAAAAAAAGTAAAGGTTTACTCTTTGGGTGTTACTAAATATTTACAGACTTTATAGTTTACTTTCTGTTTGAAAGAACCACTGAGATGATTTTTTTGATAATTTAGATTTAAAGCAATGTTCGTTTCAAAAATTAACCTTAGGTCTTAATAGATTTGTTATTACCTCTATTGCTATTCCAAAGAACTGCAGTAAAATAAAGGATGTGCCCCAGATCACCACGGCTATCAAAGATCCAGCGAGTCCTCGTGTCTGTAATCAAATTAAAATCATATCAAACAACCTGGAGTTATCTAGAAATAGAAAGGCAAATATTCCCAGGTTAACCTAACCTAACAATATTTTAACTACTCCAAATACCACCTTTTGCAATGATGGAGAACTTAGCTAGAAGAGAATTATTGGTACACGACGGCGGCGCCTGTGTGTGAACAGGATGCCTATGAAAAACAACACCTTACTGTGGACCCAATAACTAAAATGTTAGGGTTCAGCCGTAAATATTTACACGAGAAGACAGTTCCCTAACAATTTATTATTGCCACCGACAAAAGTTTCTATTTTTCAAAAAAAAATTTTTTTTCTTATATTCTTTTTTTCTTAATTAATTTATTTACTTAGACAATAAATCTATCATCTCTTAGCGTCGACGACCTGATCCACGCCTCCGAATGAAGCCAACAGTCTCTAAAAACCATTGGAAATCCAGTCTAAGGTTTAAGTTTAGTTGCCAAGCAACTGATTGCAGTAGTGCCACCACTTGACTCGTCAGCAGTAGTGTCCAACTAAAGGGTAGTTTTTTAGCTCTAATTATTCACGTATGTCCTCTTCAACGTTGGGATATTGGATGACCTATATTTGACTTAAACAGCTACTTTGTTGCCCAGGAAGATGACACAAGTTGTGGCACCTGTAAAGAATATATGTGCAACATTTTTTTTGACCGTGCTCGGAATATTTGGATAGTTTATGAAATGAAACTATTGTCCGGTCGTTAAATGTACTTTCAATTGATATCAATATTGTTTGGGTTAGTGGTATTGGCTCATCTCTATGATTGACTTAGGGAAACTTACGCTGGACGCTGAGTGTACTACATAGTCTCAACTGCTTGCAAAACAGGCAAATTTATTATTTTGCTTACATTAATTTTGTTTGACGTCACATCATATTCTGTCACCGTGGCGTGCGAACGTGTTATTTTTATCCTCGATTATTTTAGGCATCGTAAAATAAGTAGTTAAAGTATTTATTACAGAAGTTAACTTGTGATTAAACATGCCGATGCTTCATGAACACCAACAATTTTCCTTTAACATACACTGAAGAAAAACTTTCACATTCAATCTACAGAAATGACAATGGTGCATGTTTGCAGATACAAAGGATAATCAATACAATAAATACAACAAAATATTTGGACTCTTAATGTGAAAGATTGACAATGGCCACTGATAACTTAATTAGAAGGCGGTTGGAATAATACGGACCCACACCTTGAGATTCCTTTCTTGCTTCAAACTTCTTGGACCTTATTTATAATACTCTCTACAATAATCGACAGCTAAACGTCATCTGTGGGTAAGCTAATAGACTAAGCCATCTATGGGTGGGTTCTTATACTAATATCAAGCATATTACACAATTAATACAACTAGCGCGCTTGAGGTGATTTTGCACAAAAAAGGCGCTATACAAATCATCCAAAAACAATAACACAATTAACCTACTGAATAAGATTAATGCAATTAATACGATAAGTACAATTGATACGATTAATGCAATTGATGCATTTAATGCAATTGATAAGATTAACACAATTAATGCGATTATTACAATTAATACGATTAATTCAATTAATACAATTAGTACACATAGTAGATGAAAGTAGATTGAATGCTGTTGAAATGAGATCCCTGAGGCGTATGTGTGTAAAATCATGTGTGATCGTGTGAGGAATGTGGGTTCCGCAAAAAGTGCAAGGCTGATGTAAGCGTAATGAGTAAGATCAAGAAAGGGACGCTTAGATGGTTTGGGCATGTAGAGCGAATGAGCGAAGAAAGGAGTGTAAGGAGAATATACGATGCAAATGTGAATGGTAGCAGAAGTCGGGGACGCCCAAGGAAGACATGGCACGACCAAGTGAATCAGATACTTGAGTCGGGCCATTTCAAGAGTCAGAATAATAGAAGAGTATGTATGAGACGATGTATGAATGTGAATGAGGCAAGGAGTGTGTGCCAAGACCGAGTTGTTTGGCGGTCCGTCCTCTCTGCCTACCCCTGCGGGGAAACGGCGTGATGGTTAGTTAGTTAGTTACAATTAGTAAAATTAATACAATTAATAAATTTAAACGTCATTATTATAATTAATAAAATATACATTACAGTATAAATAGATATAATTTTACTTCACCTCATCAGAAAAGAGTTCCGTAATTGTGAGGTATGCCACAGAGCCCAGACCTATGAAATGGAAAAAGACGGTTACAGCAAGCACCACGATTGGCATGAAGCCAAGCAGGCTTCCTGGTTCAGACATGTCCAGTCCTTGGGTTCGGAGGTATTGAAAGGTTCCAAGAATTGCCATCCCCGTTGACAGCATTGTGCAGGATATTCCAAGAATTACCTGAAATAAAAAAAGAAAAGTTTTGTCAGATGTTTATTTACTATATTTTTTACATTGTACTAAAAATGCAAACAGTTTGAGATTTCCTCAGTGTTAAGAAATTTAAAAAATTAACAGAGTCGAATTATATAAAATGAAAACCATTAAAATATAACAATAAGAAGACAATAACAACAACAAAGCTACTCACGATATGTCAGAAAAACACTAGCATTTGAAAATGTCCACTTTTGATATCATGTTATTGTAACGATTACATAGTCTGTTCAAGCAAGAACTTTGTTTATAGTTTATTTTGGTTTGATTCACTTTGAATAGGAAAGAAGAGCGTATGGAGCGAGCAGGTACATTAAATTGAATATTTTTTAGCGAGTTTGGTCATTGAATAATATTGTTATATAGTATTACCGTATCTGTTTTATGTCTTCATCCGTTCAATGATTCAATCAAAATTAATATGATTTAAGGTTTTCACGGCCAAAAAAATCATGCCCTCATTATGGATAATGTAAGGCTTTCTGAAATGTTGGCTAAGAAGGAGGATACATAACAAGGCTCTATGTCTCAAAAAGTATCCATCATAAATAATTAATTAATTATGCCCATTTAAGGGCTAGCTATTTACAGTCCACAGTGTCCGATCAGTTTCTGGTGCTTTCTCCTTTTGGAGGATGACAACCTCCGTTGCTAATAACCCACCATTCAGAATCAAAACGTTGTTTGAAATGGCATTACCGATGTTTAGTTAATAGATACAAATCAATACACAAATACTTCTCAGCCTTCCGATTTCCTTTCTCCTAACCACTCGAAAACCTTACCAAATTGGGAATGTCATAGTCCCACTGACTTCAGGCAGTTGAAAATGAGAATACAAGAGTTCAAGATCGTAAATACATATTATAATAATTGCTAAAAGTTATTCCAATAAAATAAAACTTTAATTTATGAACTTTTAAAAAGTCTATAAATTAAAGTCAATGTGTGTCCCATATAAATAAAAATCGGATATATATATATATACCCGAGACACTAACTAGGTTAAAAATAAATTCGTGTACAACTTTGTAATCACACAAAAAGATAACAGCAAAAAAATGATTGAAATAGGTTCAGATAATTTTTGAGTTTGAAATATGAGTACGATTTCCAGTTGCCAACGTTACCTTTTTAATTTCTGTTTTGTTTAGATTTAAAAGTATTATTTTGTTCTTTAATGATTTTGTATGATTGTACTTATCCAGTATCAATTATATCTTACTAGCTTACGTATACCCGGCTTTGCTCGGGTTTCGAGGTTGTGAATTCTCGAATACCCGAATGGATGCATTTTTTAAGGTGGAAATAATATTATTGTTAACAATTGAAAATGCTTACGTTTTTTAAATATTTGTTACACTTGATCGTGTTATGTCCTCCTCTGGAGTTCTCGACTTCTTCAACCGTTCGCTTCCACATCATACATTCTTCATATACTCCTTTCTTCGTTCATCACATACGTTACAACATATAAGTATTTGATTAATTTGTTCTTACCATGTCTTCCTCGACCATTCCCGACTTCCTCTAACATCCATTACAATACACAATGCGTTAAGTCTTCCTCGAGCGTCCCCGACTTTTCTAACATTCAAACCAATCTCTAAACACTCCTGGCTCAACTAATACTGACGAACTTTGAAATTTTCAGTGAAATCGGTCGAGTACCTAGTTTGTTAATTTGTATAGATTATTCTCACCCTTCTAGGTAGTCTATCAGCAATAATCGGAGGCAAGGTGCTTCCGACCACCATCAGCGATCCATACAGGAGGGAGCCAGTCTCCGGAGATAGACCTCCCCCGGACCTGCTGATGATGGTACTGGCGTACGAGAGAACGGCAAACACCCCACTGAAGGTCTGGATAGTCATTAGGATCATGCCGAGGATGAGACCCTTCACTGCTGCTCGACTGTTGACTGAAACGAGAATTAAAGTCATCAGGTGATTGTATTTATGTAAAAGCAGTTACGTTGTATTGTGATAAACTTTGGATGGTATTATGTATGTATGTGTCCAAACTAAATGTAAAAAAACCTTCCGAAAGAACAAGAGAAGGAAAATCTTCTAAAACCCGTCTTTGAGGTCAAAAACTGGTTAAGATATCTTTTAAAGATAATGAAAAATACGATATGCATGAAGAGAGCAATGATGAACAAAAATAATAAGATAATGTCAAGTCAATGTAAAGTGGCATCGATGTAGCAGTAGCACTATATATACAAATAATAAATGTATTGTTTTTATGTGTTAGTTAGAAGAATGCTTACAAAACTGTGTTAGGGTTGCGGACTTTACGGCTCCTGCTTGCTCCCTCTTTAGTCTCTCCAAGGCATCTTGTGCGTGTGTTCCATTTGGACCAAGCAGCCACCGCAAAACTTCCAATGCTTCCTGTAATTAAAAAAAAACGAATATTCCTAAAAAACACACAAGAATAAAAAAATCACAGAAGCCACATTTTATTGAAAGTCTTTTGGGGTACAATAGGTTATAATCAGGTAAAACGGGGGCTGTAGGAAGGTATTTATCACTGCAGGTCTTGATTAGATAGATAAGATAAATTAACAAAAATGTCCACATGAGTGCAGTTTTCTACAAAAAGAAGTATGGTTGTTTCTATAGACTCAAATGATACACCTGAAAAACAGACTAGTTTCAAATGTGTATGAGATATTATAGAAATCCATTACTCTTAACTGAATGTTTCAGTTGAACCACTCTTTTGTGCAGGAAACAATCCAAGTTAATTGAGAAATTTGAAATATAACTAAGAGGTTACAATCAAAATAATTTATTTTTATTAAAGGAAGATACTGGTGAGTAAGTAATAAACCTTACCTTGTCATTTTCATTTAACACTAGATAGGCTGGCGACTCAGGCATGAACCACCAGGCGGGGAAGAATAAGGCACAGGTGACCAGGTAAAATATGATCACATTGGAGTAGGATAACCAGGAGCCAATGATATAAGCGCAGAGTGCGCCTGATGCATATCCCATTACCATCAGACCTCCTGGTAAGAAAAGTAAGAAAATAAGACTGAACTCTTGCTTGAAGAACGTGAAAAATGGACAGACATTTCAAAATCAAGTCAATTTTCTTATTTAATAAAATTAATAATTTTTAAAAAGCTTAAGTTTATTATATTAGTTTTTCGGGTTAAGTTTAACTCGACTACTAGATATCTTAAAATTCTAGCAACAAAACTAGTTTTACTACTATCCTTTTTAAGTATGAATTCTTTTAAGGATGAGTGAATGAGGTGTTCAAGAATATTCATGTACAAAATTAATAGAATGGGACCCAAGACGAAACCTTAGGGAAATCAAAATCAACAGGATTTTTAGTCTGGACCTTTCTTTTGTAAATAGATGACACTATAGATTACATCATATTTTTTAACAGAGATTTAACCGTATTACCCAATGAAGCCCTTTTAAGTGGTGACGCCACTTCGTTGTTGTAGATGGAAACCACAGTGATTGCACCAGCCGCGCCCATTCCAGAAATAAACCTGGCTAGTAGAATTATCCAAAAACTCTGCGCCGGCAGCAAAATTGCCCAGTTCAACTAAAAACACGAATATGTTACAATTGGTGACTAAGCCTAAATTATGAACGTGAGCGTGTGTTCTATGGTCTAGGGTGCCAACATGAGATATGTCAGAGGAGTGGCAGGAGGCATCGAATGGAATCGAGTGAGAAGCCCGCGAATCTGAGATTTGATTGGCGTCAAACCTCCGCTAATTAAAGAAAAGTCAAAGTTGAGGTGGCTTGAATAATTTTGATACGACTCGTATGCTAGTAGAGCAATAGCAGTCGCACAAGGTACTGGTGGATATTCTGGAAGGAAGGCGTCTTGTTGGTAACTCCAGTCTTTCCAAATTTCTTCAATTTGAATTTAACTTTGGTAACTCTACCTATCAAAGGTCGACAATCATAAATGTATTTTTTTGAAATTTAATAAAATCAAATTTAATAATATAATTATTAAGTTCTGTAAGTATTTTTTAGTTTTTGTTTTTGTTACAGCTGTGTCGGCTTTCAAGCTGTTTCACAGTCAAACATGAGATAAAAGGTAAAATAAAACTTTTAGATTTAACAATTGGAAAGAGTAATAATAGACATACTTTTGAAATATTTAGAAAGCCAACTTTTACAAACACTACAATAAATAGTTCTACGAATTAAACACAAAAATAACAAATAAATGTAATGCTCTCCCCGCAAAGTGCAGCCTGGTACAACCTAGTGACATTAATTTGCCTTTCCCTCCATAACTGCCCTACTACAGCTCCATAAACTTTATTCTGGATTATCGCCCGCTTTTATTGTATTATTTTCATTTCTCGCCATAATTTTTATCTTAAAATGTGTGGCTCCTCACAATTTGACAACGATATTCGAGAATTTTTATATCTTACAATTCACCTTTTTTAAGTGAGTTAATATTTTTTTTTAGAAATAAGTTCTAGATAGCACTGTAAACCTATCATAAACACTATTGTTCCTAACCAACTTGCCGTCATCATGAAAATTTATGAAAATTACCTATCCGAATTCCTTGGTCTGAAACAGTAAGTGGACACAAGATACACCGATTTTAGTAAAGTATTTGACAAGGATCGACATTAAATCCATATTCATAAATACTTAAATATAAACTCGAATAGTTGGATTATCAGTTATGTTAGTAATAGGAAACGTAGTATAAATATTAATTCTGTACAGTATTATATTATATTTCTGGTCACGAGTGGGGTTCCTCAAGGTTCCCACCTCGGACCAATATATTTTTTAATTTATTATTTTTGATATTGTCAATAAATTAAATGATTTACAAGTCCCACTATTTGAAGACGACCTGAATATAATTGTAAGAATACGAAAAGTACACGATTTTCAAAATTTACAGGCTAATTCAGATCAACTACACCAATGGTGTGAATAGCATGCTTTATTTTTGAACATTCAGAAATGTCAAGTAATACGATGTTACCAGCTGGGCGTAAACTTAAATAAAATAAAACATACAAACTAGACTTTATATGATATGTCTTTTGAGTAGCAGGTGATTTTAGTGATATCTACAACCTTCAACGTCGGTAGGTTTTAAAATACATTCAAGATAAGAAGACTGATTAATTTATGGCGGGCTTTAATATTAATTTCTACTAGTCTAGGTACTATTATATTATTAGCTACGTATTTGAACTTCTAAACTTGGATCGGAACATTTGTTTTAAAATGGTAAATTATGATGAAATAACTGACTGCGTTACGCGTTGGCAGGTAAAATATTAAATACCTTACGTTAATGTCAACTGTAATTTTAATAAAATAATTTTCTATCACACCTCGACAATCACACTGCTATACGTCGTGACCGATCATGTAGTACGCCCTCTGTCTTCTGTTCTGAATTTATTTGGTATTTTGATGTTTTGGTATTTTAACGTTTTAACCTTCATTGATATAAGATTGTTACTTACAAGGAACGCAAGGCCAACAAGGTATGCTGTAAACTTCCTTCCTTTTATATCAGCGATGATCCCAGGAAGAGGCGAAGTAAACAAAGCACCCAGGCAAGGTGCACCTCCAATCCATCCTTTTAAAACACACACACAATAGTAGCGTTAAAAGAACATCAAAAGATCTTCCTGAACCCTTCCCTAGGAACACACAGTGGAGAAATGAGGAATTGTCAAAAGGAAATAATGTTTACTCTCTCAATGATAGTAATAGGCCAACTGTGTAACACATGTACAAAATAAAGGCCATAAACTTAATGTTTTAAAGCAGTTGGAAATTAATAAAACAAAAAAAAATAATACTGATGCAACCTGACAATTTATGCAGACGACGTCAAACTCTACGTTTCCTCGCTCAAAGCAAACATGGCCGCTATATACGTATAGAGGGCGGTCGACGCGATCGTAGAGTACTACAAGAAATAGCGCATGAAACCAAATGACGCTAAAACCGAAGCCATCATGTACACGAGGAAACGGACGGAAACACCTGACTTCAACATCAAAATGGGAGGAGTTGTCATTGAATGGAAAGAAGAAGTCAAATATCTGGGCCTGACTATGGACTCGTGCCTCAAGTGGAAATCTTTGTATGTATAAAGAACAGTAACTTTAAATTCAATAAATTTAAAGGTTTTTCCACCTCACAGCAAATAATATATACAGTATATACACATAGATTCTAGAAAATGAAAAAAAAAAACAATCTGTACACATCTGCCCACTTCTGGACACTGTAATACTGTCCGAAATATTGGCTAAATAAGGAGATAGCATAACACGGCATAATACCCCAAAAATAAATAACTATAATGTTTAAACTGAGTTCGAATATAGACCATAATACACGTTAGTATAATTATGCATAAAAAACCCCTAATTGTTTCGAATTATTAATTTGTAATCATCAATTGCCCCACTTTAACAATTCTTGGCCAAATTTTAACAATAAAATAACCGAAACTTTAGATTTAATAATTTCCACCAATTTGCTTGGAAATTAATAATAGGGGCATGCACTAGTATTAAAAATAAAAGCAAATTGTTATAATATTTTTAATTAAATACGAATATTTTTCATAAATAGAAATAATATAAATAGATCATCTGCAAGTGGTCTCGCCAAAATTTAAGAAACAGCTGTCACGCGCTATAATACGTAATTATTATATAGCAGACCTTATTTATGGATAAACTTTTTTTTAATTAAACGATAAAAATATTATTAAAATGGGTTCAAAGAAACAACAAATTAAATATGAAACGAAATTATATGTTCAGGAATGACGAAATGTGTTGACAAATAAGTTTAAATAAGTCATAACGTTTGTTTTTGCCCAACGTCATTGTCACGTGTAGGTGTGCCAAAATTATTGTATTATTGAATACGTCTGCAATTTTTGTAATTGTTCATGGCTTGTGTTGATTGGGAGCTGACAGTTAATCAAATGAAAGGTTTCAGTATATCTGCAATATTCTCCTGACTTTGGGAAATTGTTTTCCTCTCTTAATCTAACAATTAACAATCTCCAAGCTGCTTTTTATAATAAATGTGATCTCATACATACCTAAAAGAGGCTGGGTCACAGGACCTTCAGGCAGGATGCCTTGTTCAAATTGAGGAACAGCCGCTGAACTCCAGCCAACGCTTTGGCCGTATATGAAAGCTAGAAAACTACCTGCAAATATAAAATAGGGGTCAAGATTGTATTGGGGAAAGATTTCTCAGAATTTTATATAAAAAAATACGTCAAAAAAGAAATTGAGTGAAAAATATAAGTTTTTTTTATAAGTAGAATTAATAAATCGATTTTTAAAAAGATTAAAACCGTGAGTCACTCAAACGCCCTGTGATTGGTTGGCGGGTTCTGACAGCACAAGCGGCTATCTCACGGGTTGACTGGCCGCGTTCATCAAGACTGCAGAAAATTTTGTTCCAAGTTGTGCTGCGTATATTCGCACACAGGTTTACCACTACTGTGATTTTTAAATTATTTCAAAAGAATTTTTTTTTTAGAAATTTTGCTAAATATTTAAATTTGGTTTTTTGTTTTATAGATCCATGTGGTACTTATTCTGTTATTACTGTTAACCGACAAAACTGAGGTACGTATGACGTCACGCGTACGTCTTCAGATTTTGATCGTTCTGCAAGTTTTGAAAAATGCAAGAAAATAGAACGTGAACACTGAACAATAACCATATTTTTATTTTTTACTGGAATTAATAATTCAACATCTGGGATACAACTGACGGCCTCCGTAGTCGATTGGTAAGGCCCTTGACTGCGAATTCGAGTAAATATAACATAATTAATTAATTTTTTCACAATTAAACCATTTGTTACACCTTCCAGAGTGGAAGATGCTCTCAGTATCACCCTGGTGAAAGACCACCATTCAAAATTGTGGTCTTTATTTGAAATGGCATTAGCCGTGTTTGGTGACCAGATATGAATAGCCAGGTACCTCCCTAACTTCCTCTTTCCTCTCTCGTTCCCCTCCACACCACCTTCAGCCTCACTTTACCCCGATCGGAGATGCCATGTCTCACTGGCTTTGTTGCTAGACAATTGATAGCAGTCGGGACTCTTCTGAGATTATTATTACAAATTTCAAAAAGGCTGGATAAAGCGTTGACTCAGTGCTGTCTTGCATGGGGTTAAAATGATTTCCGAAAACTTTCTTTTCATAAAATTATCGTTAACAATATAACAAATAATTTTTCGCTTGCCAGCGATGCCTTTCAAAATAATAAATGAATAATACAAATATAATATAAATATAAATAGTATAAAGAGGAAACAAGGCGATATAAGACTCGAATAACGGGGGTTAGGTCAACGCTCACATTTTAATGATTTCTGTTGAACGTATTACTAAAATCTCAAATATTTCTAGAGGGATCCCTATGGATGTACGTTATTTATATTTAAAATTAATAAAAACAGGACCATACCATTAAAATATTTTATGTAAAACAGTATATATTTTATATTACTATAAAATAAGCGATAAGCACAAGATTTTATTTTTCTAGATGATGAATGATAAACTAAAAATCACAAACTATGCTCTGAAAATTATAAAAAGCTCATCTGTTTCTGTAGCATGTTATAGAAACAAAAAATACAGTGTTTATTTAAATGCTACTAAAGTCATTTGTCCATAGAATTTTGCTCTATCTGTAAATGGTATAAAATAATCTTACTATCCACGTCTGTCTGTTTTCGCTTAGTCCTTCTAAATTACGTAACGGATTTTGATAGAATTCTTACTATCATTTAGAAAATTTCTTCAGGCAGGTTTACATATATAAAACATACGTATTATATTTATAGAAAGTAGAGAAAAGTCGAGCAACGCCGGGTACACGTCAGCAAGTTAAATAAGTTACGCTTCGTTAAATGTTTTCACTTCCGCCAATCAATTATATATATTTTTTAAATATTTGCGCGCAACATTATATCTAACATTCACATTTACCATAATCTCACTTTCAAACCGCCTTCTTCTTCTTTTGGAAGCTTACTACGGAGCCTTATTAAATACAGCTATTTTCTAGCTGAATATACAATAAATGATGCATTGCTAGCGTTTCCCAAATATTATAATGACCTTTCCCATTACACATGTTGAGAACATGATAATACCGTAGCAGTTCACCCGGTCAAAGTTTGCCTTTTTCTTTATGACACGTTTTTCTAATGAAATGTATTTTAGCTTTGTCTGAAGCGCAAAATACAGATTAAAATTCAAAAAACATCAGTAAGCAATTAAAAAACTCTTTGTATGTGTTCGTTAAAAAATATAATATTTTTTAATCACATACATCTATATTTAAAATCAAAACCTAGAAAAGAGTATTTCATCTGCTCTCAAAAATAGTATTTAATTTTGAGATAAATTCCATAATAACTCATCACAATGACAATTCAACAAACCTTTAAAACGTGATATAATGTCATTAAAGGCGATGAAAAAACTACTCGTTATAAATCTAACCTACGTAACGTATTTAACCTTGTTTTGGTTTCATCTCTTTTCATAACTTTACATCACCTTTTTACAGGTGTGTTGAAGTGTCATTTTAATAATTATCCGGTCACTGATCGAAGGTTCCACAATAACTTAATACAGTGACATTTTTACATACCTTTAAAAATTGATATAAAGTTATTAAAAGCGATGAAAAAAAGTCTAACCTGTAAACCCACGCAAATTATTTAATCTAGTTTTGGTTTCATCTCTTTTCATTACTTTACATCACTTTTTACATGTGTGTTGAATTGTAATTTTGATAAGTTATCCGGTCATCGTTCGAAGGTTCCACAATGACTCAACACAATGACAATTCTACATTCCTTCAAAAAGTGATATGAAGTTATTAAAAGTGTTTCTGTGGTGGTAGTAGGAGATTTTTAAATATTGTCATTATTTATGACCCAGAAATGATTGTCTTTCTAAAAAAAAACTATTTGAAACCTATAATCCTAACCCACGTAACCTATTTAACCTAGTTTAACTATGGTTTCATCACTTTTCAAAGATGTGTTGTATTGGAATTTTGATGAGTTATCCTGTCACCGTTTGAAACTAAATGTCAAGTGAAACATTTTGACGATTTGATATTATTTTATCCAGAAACGAGGGGTTAAAAAAATGTTTACTTACATGTAAAAGCAGCCAGATATTGAGTAAAAACCCTCTCCCGATTTCCAGTAACTAAAACCTTTGAAGTTTCTTTGGACATAATTAAAAAAATCACTTTAACTTATTTATTAAAACTAAAACCCAATCTTGCGTTTCGTAATTTCTAACTTAAACTCAATCACCGTTTCATTAAATAAGTTAATGTTTCAACTTTAATTTGGTTTAGAAGGTGCTTGTTACTTGTAATCGGTTATTTTTTTAATATTGTCTTAACTTTATAAAATGATGAAATATTTGTAAAATTTGGTTAGTTTAGGTCACTTGTCTTGTGTAGTTGAGTTTACAATCACTTGTGTTTACAGCGTTTCAATGAACCTCGTGAATTAGACTAAATTAATTGCACGTGCGAGATCTGTACAGAGTGTGCTAATATTCCGTTGGTACCAATTAAAATAGTATAAAAAATATAAACTGTCCCAATTTTAATTATAATCGACCAAAGCAATATTCAGGCACGTGTTTAGAATGCCAAAATGTCAGTTTTCGGATGATAAAAATTTTTCTGCAGTTGTTTTTATTGCACAATGCGACAAATTATTAAGGCCCGGTATATCAGTCGCTCTTTATCGTCTCTTGGTTGTTATATCAAGCTTAGCACGTAGTTATTATAAAGGTCGTAAGCATAGATATTATAAATAGTATACGTGTTGTTGTGATATTAATAGAATAATATGTTTTTGCAAAATCAAACTGCTGTCATCTCGATGTTAATAAATTTCAGCGACCAAGTATTTTTACGTGGGCTCAATCATAAAGTCCCCCAACTTCAATCAGCATGGTGCTATATGCAAGGTTTCTATTTGTAAATAGTATCTATTTGTTTTTCTGGAGACTGTGCACCATTAAAATGCACCTAATAAACTGTTTTCACATTGGAACATTTAAAATACCTCTTATACTTACCAAACACTTTTTAGATTGTTCACCATCCTGTAATATCATTGATATTCCTCTTTGCTCAATGAATCATCGAAATTTTTACTGATAAACTTTACGTAGGCAATTTACGTTTTAATTTCGGGCAGTAAATACTGCCCAAACATAATAAATTAATTATTTACGCAAGTGTCAAATTTGACATTGTGTCATTACTAACGCGCAACTAGTTCCAAGCCTAGCGAGGATTAAGGGGCTGAATAAAAGTTATTAAATTACTTAGCGAGCACAAAGAGCAACTAATATACCGGGCCTTAGTTCACAAATAATCTTTTTATTCAGTTTTTTAATGACAATTAAAATAATATATCTTTTAACAGATTAAGTTAGCATAAAAAAATAAGGGTACAATTTAGCATTATCCAATTTTAGGGACTTAATTAACTTTTTGAATTGTTTTAATTCAAAGTTTCGGTATTTATTTTTGGACAACAATATGTACCTAATTGAAACTTGAAATGGTTTTACCCGTGTTGGGTGACCAGATCTGAATAGTCAGATATTTCCCTAACTCCCTTTTCTCTATCTCCTTCCACTACTCACTAAATTCAGCCTCACAACCGTTGGGAGCAGTTCTCCAATCGATTCTCCAATCCAGGCCACTAACAATCGCCGTCGAAAGTACATACATCGGTCGACATTCTTAGTCTTGAGTCTCGTCGAAGATACACACTTACATACGCCAAACGTCAAAAGTCATTCCACTCGACCAACGAGTGAGTCGGACCACTCGTTGTTCCAGTGGAATGACTTCGTCGAGAATCAAGTCCCTGGTCCCCTCACTTTAAAATCCCCTCCGATTCCATGGAAAAAAAAACAGCACAAATTTCTAGTCCTAATTGCCCTAGATGCGACCGTATCTTTTACTGATTTTCGGTTTCTGAATTCATCATATTGTCTTATTTTTAATTACTTTTACAGTGTTGGTAAAAATCTGTTGGGTGTGTCTTATTATATAAAATATTGGTTAAAACTATTAAAATAGACTAGACTCTTTCTATGATTGGTGTAAAATTAATTGTTTAAAACTAAATGTCGATAAATGCAAAATTATGTCCTTCTATAGATCAAAAAACCGATTGTCTTCGAATACAAACTTAATAATATTTGCTTAACAACTGTTACATCTATTAAAGACCTTGGTGTCTCTCTAGATAGCAAGCTTTCTTTTCGGGATCACATAACTGCAATCGTTAATAAATCCCCCAAACTACTTGGTTTCATCACTAGAATCACTTCGGACTTCAAAAACGTTAATACCCTTAGAACTCTTTACTGCTCCTTGGTTCGCCCCCATCTTGAATATGCTTGTGTAATCTGGTCTCCTTTTTATGCTGTCCACATTCGACGCATTGAATCTGTTCAACATCGGTTCTTAAGAGGGATTGCTAGGAGGCTAGGATTAGAAAAAGGCAAATACTCATATGATGAAATTGAACTAACTCTAAACTTCTCTCCTTTGGAAGTCCGTCGGGAAAGAAATGACCTCATTTGATTCTTCAAAATTATAAATGGTATTATTGATTCATCTACTCTACTGCAACTCATTCCCTTCAATATCCCCTCGCACAGACTCAGAAATAATGAACTGCTCTTCCTCAACCATCATTCGACAAATTTTGGATATTATTCACCATTGTCCAGAATGTGTAGACTGGTCAACTCAAGTCAAAACCTTAACTTCTTTGGAATAAAACTGAATGATTTTTGCCAGTCGCTAAACAAGTGACGGAATATTATAAGTGTCCCGTGGTCCTGACCCACGGCGTAGTCTTGACTTGATTCGACTTGTCACTTTATTTTCTTATATTATATCTGCCTTATGTCTTTGCTTTCATGTACCTTTGTCTAATCCTGTATTTTTCATTTTATTGTTTTCGTGTTATTATTTTGTAATTTGGACGATGTCCGTTAATAAATAAATAAATAAAATATGTGTTAAAACTCGTTAATTTTAAAATATGTATATTTTTTTCAATTTGAACACTAATACGGATCACCCTGTGTGCGAGCGGCATTTTTCTCACGCTCTAACTGCCCATGAGCGATTGACGTATTTAAATGGTTTCGTAGAACTTTAATTGTTGAGAGGATTAAAATTGAAAACCAATTGGTAAAGCGTGTAGTGTTTTGATCGCGAATGTGTTTTAGAAAACTTTTTTGAGGGCGTTAAATGCTCCCTCCCTAAACTTAACAACATTCATAAGTTGGGATTGAACCAGTCCGTTCGACGGTAACCCGACGCTTGATCCCCCAGACAATTGATCCCTCAGAATATTGACCCCCCGGGCAGATGATTCCTCGACAGTTGATCCCCGGACATTTTATCCCTTGGACAGTTAATCCCCCGGACAGTTAATCCCTATGACAAAGGTTTATTTCTGATGCACTTCCTCATTGATTTATTCAAAAGTCGAATATTAATAATTAATAATTTCACGCAGGAATAACGTACATCACAGAAAACCGAAATAAGTATGTTTTGATAATACCAAAGTATTCAAGTGTCTAAATTAAAGTTTTAAAGAATATGGATTATTTGATTATCTGTGTTCTTTTATAATTAAAACGTGTAAATATAGGGTTTTCCAATAAGAGTTGTTATTTTGAATAACCCGCTATTTCGGTAGATGTTACGTTTGAATCTGTCATTTTTTAACATTTGACAAGAAAAAACTACGCAATTTACAAAAATGGAACGATACACGCTTCAACAACGCATTAAAATTATTAAAAATCACTTGAATGAATAAAATGCAAATCATCTTGAGTGATGAGGCCCATTTCCACCTCGGTGGCTTCGTCAACAAGCAAAATTGTCGCATCTGGGGCTCGGAAAACCCAAGAGTTATTGTTAAAAAGCCTCTTTATCCTCAACGTGTGACTATTTGGTGCGGTTTATTGTCCGGCTGAGTCATTGGACCTTACTTTTTCGAAAATGAGGCTGGAGCAACAGTTACGGTGAATGGTTTGCGCTATCGAGAGATAATTAATGATTTTTTATGGCCGAAATTGGATGGTATTGATCTGGACAACGTTTACTTTAAACAAGACGGCGCCACGTGCCACACAAGCAACGAAACCATTGATCTTTTACGATTAAATATCAAAACAACACCTCTTATTGGAAAACCCTGTATATATGTGTGAGAATTTCGACCTTGTTTGAGTTAAAAGTAAAACAAATAAGTTACATTGGTTATTATCATAATAATTTTTTTTTAATAATACGTAGTTTCACAACGTCATTGCGTTGATTTAGCAAATTTCATTATACCCATTTTCAAATATTTCACTCTGGGTAAGACTGACAGATAATTGAAGCAGCAGGTGATTTTTTCAAGTCTTCTTAATTTATTGAAATTCATCGCTTTCCCAAGATGGCCACTATTTCCTCAACACTTTTCCCGCGGGTTTCCGGAATGAAGATGCAGATGAACAGTAGACCAAAGACGCAGACGGCCGCAAAGAAGAAAAACACAGAGTGATCTCCGAAAGCCTGAAAATTATTTAGTATAAATAATATTTTATAATAATGATATTGGGGAATTACATGATTTGGATTAAAGGTGTGATCAATATTAATATTATAATTAAGAAAAAAGGCTGGGTGACCCTTTTAAGCGCCGTAGTAAGTGTTCAAAGATGGTTTAAAGGGAGATATTTAAATACAAATTTTAGAGGGAACGCGCCATAATTAAAAAACGATAACAATTAAGCGACAGTGAACATATTTAATAAAACACGGCTCGTTTGAAATAAAGCAAAAATCTCTCGACAAATGATTTAGTTGCATTTAAAGAAACACAGTGATTTTTTTCATCCTATAACAAATTAAATAACTGAAAAAACGTGTTTTTAATATTTTTTTCTATGTGTTCATATTACCTTTAAAAAAAAAAATTTTTTTGAAACTTAAAAAACTTAAAAAGAGAGAATTTTTTTATAAATTTTTAGTAATCGGGTAAGCAGGGGTTTAAGAGGAACGGTTGGGGTTAGGTTAGGTTAGGTTAGGTTAGGCCTATTTAATATAACATTTTGATTTGGATTTGAGTCAGAAGTTGGATTTGAAAAATCAGTTAAAGAAAACATAATACAAATAAGATAAGGACATAAAATATGTAGATGTATAACAAAAAAGGAAGAAAAAGAGAGATAAAAGAGAATACAAGTTATTGTGAAAATGAATCGCTTTTTGATGATAATGATGCATGACCTGCTTCCTGAGAATAGTAAATATATATATTAATATATTTCGAATCTTTTATTTTCTACTGTCAAACGTAAGAATCATATTTTTTACCGAAAACCTTGCGTGCGTTAAATTAATTAAAATGATCACACAAACGTATGTTTCCACTGTAAAATAAAGAACACTGGAAGTTATCACTTTCAGGCTGCAGACATATGAAACACCGGATGGTCTGAATTCATGAAATTACGATTTCGGAAATGTCAAATTATTTTTTGGCTAAAAATATGTAATAATTAAGTACCTACTTTTTGGCTTAAATTGGAAGTAAATTTGAGTTCATTGAACTAGATTTCACGAAGGACTTACTAACGCACGAAATTAGTATATTTGATTATATGATAGCAAATACGGAAGCACAAATGGCGCTGTTGAATCGCCAAAATCAGATAGACGATAATTCCGTTTCGGTTGACTTAGACTGTGATGATTCACAAATTTGTTTATCTGATTGGTTGTTTTTTTATATCATTTAGTATTTTTTCTATTTCTGTTATCGTATTTGCTTGCCACACGACCAATAATCACTTCGTATTTTACCCCTACTGATTTTCAATTTCTTTCAAATACAAAACATAAGGTATCTCAAATTTACATAAAAGGTTCTGATTGCTTCTGTCGCCAAGCATGTACGAGTATGTTTCATCTTATCTATCAAAGAAAGAAATTCAACATAGAAAAATATTGATCATCTTCAATCAAAATATGTGAAAATTGACCTTACTTCGGATACCCTAGACACGTTCACAAAAAAACTTATTTTAGTTAATTTCTTCAGTTTATTTTCTCTGTGGCGAACATTTAAAAAAAATTCTGTAATAAATATGTTTAACATAAAATAATATTACCTCAACAGCCACTCCAAAGAATTGCAATAATATGAACGATGTGCTCCAGATGGTTAATGCGATAAATACCCCCGCAACACCACGAGTCTGAAAAGAGAAGAGATTTACTATACTGCATCATTGGTTTGTATTTATTTTGGGAATGCCAGAAGGCTGCTTATTGGGTCCACTTTTATTAAAATATTAACCAAAACAAAAATATTATGCTACGTATACATCCGCTAGCCGAACTGCCGAACTGAACCTCAACTCATGGGAAAGAAACGAATCAACCGCAAATGGCGTGAAACGTTGCTTGTAGTTGATTTGTTCTTTTTCCTTAATTCGTGGTACGGTTCGCGTTTCGGTTGGCAAATGTATACGTACCCTTATAACAATAACAGATAAGTTGCTGAGTAATAAAAATAATAAATATTTCAGGCAACTATTGTTCAATTGTTAAACAGAATATTCTTAGTGTTTTAATGACAAACCTACACCTTAAACTACCACCTACACATAACAACACAGTAAAAATAAACTAAACTTAAGTCTCTTACAAGGGTTTTTGGAATACCACAAGGTACAGTATTGGGTCCATTACATTTTATCATGTATGTTAATGGTGTTTTTAAACAATACTTCAGTGAAAGCGTTATTTCATATGCTGACGACAAGTAAATGACACGTAGTGTAAAGTGTCGGGACTGAAATGTAAATCCTAAAATACTGGCTCTATGAAGACCTGCTTTCAATACATGTAAAAAACCTATTATATTTACTTTAATTTATACCTTCATTCCCCACCACCCCCCTTTACGATCCCTTTATCTGGTAGAAGAGAGTGCCAGTATATTTTTAACCATTCAACAAGTTAAAAGTGACAATTTCGACGCTGTGTAAGGGGAAGCAAACCTAATAAGCTGTGAAGTTTTAGTGTACCAGAACAAGAGTTTAGGGAACAAAATGACATCCATCATAAGGCACATTCAATATTCTGGTGGCATCCTCCTACCTGTACCATTTCACTCCTTTCCGTTTCTAAATATCTTTGTAGTAATAAATATATAATACGCATCTGCCCTCATGAGGGACACCGTAATACTGTCCGAATCGTTGGCTAAAGAAGGAGGTAGTGCAACAAGGCATAAATAAATCACTTAGATGTATTATACTATTTTGTTGTGTTTTTGCTTATGCTTATTTTTATAATAATATTACAATTTTAAACAAAAAACAAAAATAAAATGGTTACCTCATCAGTGAAGAACTCCATGACTGTGACGTAAATGACAGATCCGAGGCCGATGTAGTAGAAAAAGACGCCGACTGATAAAGCCACTGCGGGAATTGTGCCCAGTAGAGATCCAGGTTCTGATATGTCCAGTCCCTGAGTCTGGAGGTACTGGAAGGTTCCTAGAACTGCCATACCAGTTGCCAGAAATACAGCAGATATTCCTAGTAGTACCTTGAAGAGAATTATTTTCTTAAATTTGAAGTTGTAGCTAATTTTGCACGTTTCTAATGCATTGTCAAGTCGGTGGAGCTCGGTCTATCCTCTCATCAGGACTACCGGCCGCATAGAAATATCTAAACACTATTTCCAGATCCAGAGTGGAGGGGTCCACTCAGCGGTCCACCACAAAACGTCTTCAAAAGTACTTACAACCAAAAATGTTGATGACGAACAAATTTTCATTACGATAGACGGTAAAAATTAAAAATTGCTTGATATATTGATCAGTCAGAATACTGAAATCAATGTACGCGCAAGGGCTCGTTCACGACAAAGACACAGTGTTACAATCTAATCTATGATAGAAAGAAGTGCAAATGCATATTCTCTAAAGCAGTGCTCCGCAAATAAGAAAAAATATGGAATAATTTGTGCAAAAATAACATTAGACCGAAACCGGGCGAAATTCCGCTAAAAAAAATTGGTGTGACGGGTGTAAGAAAAGATTGAAGAGCACTACTCTAGAGCCTAGGCACAAAGCGGTTCGTCGTAAAAAAAAACGAGTTTTCAGATTAATCCCAAAATTTTCCGACATCTAACATAATTCATCATCATCTGATAATTGTAATTTATTTCCAAAAATAACAATGTTATAAAGACCTTTACTACCACATTTCACCTTTTAATCACCTTTCTTGGCATCTTATCGGCAATTATCGGAGGAACCATTCCTCCAGCTACCATCAAGGATCCATACAGTATGGTGCCTTCAGTTGGGGTCAGTCCTCCACCAGACCGGCTGAGGATGCTGCCTGCGTAGGAGTGAATAGCGAACAAGCCACAGAAAGTCTGCACAGTGAACATCACGATGGCGTATGTGATGCCTCGTCTCGCTGCAGGGTCCTTGACTTTTGAAATAAAGTTTTTTATTAATGGCCAATCATACCACTTAAATATTACAATATCAATAAAAATATCGTCAGCACAATTATGTTTATTAATGCATAAATCCATTGATACTAATTTGTAAGAGTGCAAAGCTGGAAATAATGAAAAACAGAAGAAAAGAAAAGTGAAAATCTATTAAAGAGATTTTAAACCGGAAGCAAATATAGGAGAGTTGGTGGAGGTCAAAGTAGAATGCTTGGTTATTCGGTCAGTTGACGACACCTCAAGTTACTACTTGATTTATCACAGAGTTTCCCCCGGACAATTGGTGGAGGGAAAATGCTTCTACGATGTGTTCTGTGGTTTGCATTTTTCCACATTTACAGTTCAGGGTTGAGAACCCTGGAAGTTTAATAGTTGACTGTTAAAGTTCACAAGGTTGTTTTTCACATCCGAGATCTACCTCTGAGTTTGTCTCCCTTGATATGCAACGATTCAAATCGAATCATATTTGGGTGCAAATTTAGAATGAGTTTATTGTAAAGAGTAGATTTCTCAGGGTATATTGAGCCTTTTCACGGACACAGTGTTACACCGAGCGCCAAAATCTGCAATCCCTTGCAAGATTATCCGTTGAAAGGCAGAGAATGAAACAGTGCTCTCAGAGGGTAGGCATGGTCATGCGAATTCGTAATTTTAAGGATGAAAAGAAAAACAATGGATTCATATTGAATCTAGATAGAACATATATTATTATTGTAGAAAGCAATCACTTTGTGGTTTGACATATTTAATAAAATACTTTTTGTTTTTAATAATTTTTAGAACCGATCTGTTTCGCTTTACTCGAGCATCTTCAGGGTACAAATTATTACTAGACAAGAAGTAAAAAGTGTGAGCTATATATATATATCACCAATGAATATAATGATGAATATAATGTTCACTTTTCATTCCCGATCTTGTGCGTTTTATCACTTATGTCAGAACTACCGACATATTAAGAGTATTTACTCTGAATTGAATAACCACATCTCATACTAGAGATGAGAGAAATTTAACACTGCGATCCCGCCCTAATCAAGACATTCATCTAATTAATTCATAATCTTATTGACTGTGCTATCTCCGATGTTTGCCTGTCCATCGAAAATCCTAGAAATACCGCCATTGCTCTGAAACGGAAACTCTCCTCGCCTCGTTCCTCCAGTGTTGCCTTAGTAATAATTAACTAGTAATTAACTGATGCAGATTGCAAAAAAATAACAATTTAAAAATGCTTCATAACACCCTTTACAGGAGAGTATTGTGAATAAAGCGGGCGGTTTAGCAATGATTTTTAAGCAGTGCATGAATCATTTTTTTCTTGAGTAGTTGATGAGGACAATGAAAAAAGAGGAAAGAAAAGAAAGAAATGTATTTTGAAAACTTACAGAATTTCCTAATAGTAGCTGGCTTCACGGCCCCAGCTTGTTCTTTCTTCAACCTGTCAAAGGCATCCTGAGCGTATGATCCTTTTGACCCCAGGAGCCACTGTAGAACTCGCAAAGCCTCCTGCAATACACCACAATCCATATTGAAATACTTGATCAACGAACTATAAAAAATTAAAGTAGTGCATAGGAAAATAGAAAAGAATTTTCAATATCAAGATATAATTAAAATCATCAATATAATTGTTTATTAATATACACATTTTTTATAAAATGCATATGTATATGGGTTTGTGTTGGACATTATATATTCCGTGAGGTTGGAGGAATACGAAAGGTCATTTGCACCAAACATTTTGGTGCAAATGGTTTTTTTTATATTGGAATTTGTATCCTCTAAGCTACTGCAAGTAGTTTGCCTGCAGACTAAACGTATAAGGCGTCCGGGGTAAATAACAAAAACTTTTGGAAGTGATTCTATATAATAAATTTTTTTGACGTACTTTTTCTATATAAGATCGTGGACTAACTTATTGAATCACCACCTCTATTATAAAATATTGCATTTCGTTGCCCTGAACGCAATACCAGATCGAATACCTTATTTTACGTACAACAATTCAAATCAAAATACGGCCAAAACTCTTTACTCAGACTTGCAAAACTTACAATTCCTTAAGAGATATTGATATTTTCCACTGTACCCTTAATTTTTTTTAAATCTAATTAATCTTATAATGTACTTAAACCAAAACCATTTTTTTATATTGTTCGTCCATCCTTTTCAATTTTTTTTCGCTTATTAATTTAAATACCTACTTTCTTCCTAACATAGGTTATAGAACCATGAAACAGATTATAAATGGAACTTAACTGGTTAATTTTTTACTCAACATCTTCAATGCAAAATTAATTCAGACGTATGTTTCCTAAATATACACAAAGAAAAAAATGGAGCCTTTTAGGTTCACCTATGTACGAAGTTTTTTTTTGTATTTATTTATTTTATAACATACAAAATAATTATTTAAATTTACATAATATGAACATATTTCAAATTATAATTAAACATATTTACCTTTACGAGAGTCTACCACTCGTGGGTAAAGGGAAAAAAATTATAAAGTGAAGAGATTTTTGTTTTTTCTATAATAATATAGTAAGATGTAATCGTGATTCTAATTAGCAAAATTATTTAAGATAGTAAAGCTTATTTTATTTTATTCCGGTTCTAACCTCAGCTCTGTCGCTAGTTGATTAAACCACACCACCCTAGTGTAAATGTACTAGTGTTATGCAAAACTGGTGTGCATTAATGGAGTGCATAAGCGACCCATTGTATTTGGCCTATTGCTCTCAACACGAACCATGGCGTGGTGTGACTTCTTATAGAGATCTTTGTGGATTTGAAACAGCGTATTATTTGTACATGTATTTTTTAGTGGTGGGACTTGAAAGTCTTGGAAAAGTTGTGAGGTTGGGTAATCTGATGGTTTTTTTATTAGAATTTTTATTATTAGCCTTTGAGTGATTTTCAGCGGTAAAAGTGATGTTTTGTAAGCTCCCCCCCATGTAACGATACCATACTGTATTATTGAATGGGCTAGAGTAAATATTTTAAAGATAAGTATATTTCTTAGACTAATAAAAATGTAAATGAGTTTTCTTAATCTATTCATGATCTTGTTAATGTGAGTTTTCCACTTAAGGTTACTATCTATTATTACACCTAATTATTTAATTTAATTTTTATTTGCTATGCATAAACAGTAATTATTTTGTCATGCTAATTTTTTGATTTGCATTTTTTTGCATGAATTTTAATATTTAAGGTAAGAAGAGGTTTATTTTTGTTCATATAAAAAAGTATATAAAAGGTTTTTTCAATGTTTAATGTTAACAGGTTTTTATCAAACCATTCTTTTAACTTGTTGATATCATTGTTTGCAATTATTTTAAGTTCATTCGATGAATTTGCTTGAAATATAATTGCAGTATCATCTGCATATGAAATGAGTTTTCCTTTTATTGGTAATTTAAAGATATTATTAACATATAATATGAAAAACAGAGGGCCTAAAATGGTGCCTTGTGGTATTCCAAAGTCACTTGTGTTCGGTTCACGGAGAGTGATGTTTATTTTTACATATTGATTTCTAGAGCTCAGGAAACTTTCTATCCACATTATAATTCCTATTTTGTAAAGCTTGTACAGTAATTTTTTGTGACTTCGGCTGTCGAAGGTTTTCTTTAGGTTTATGAATTTTGCTAGAGATTTTTTGCCTTTGTCTAGTGCTTGATGTATTTTTGTAGTTAAATGTACGATTGCGTCCTGTGTGCTTATTTTTGCGTGAAATACAAATTGTTAGTCATTAAATATATTATTAGTTTCAATAAATTTTAGTAGTAGCTTTTTTGCTAAAAAAATACCTTTCAAATTTTTTTGAGATATTTGATATAGGTCGGTAATTATTAACTTCTTTAGTATCACCTGATTCAAAAACTAGTATAATAATAGTTTTTTGTATATAGATGCTAAGATTCCTATTTAAGAGTTTATGATAAGTTTATGATATGTGTAATAGGTTTTTTCAAAAAGTTAATATTTTTTTCAGGATTTCAACGGTGATCCCACCCAAACCTGGTGCGGACTAAGTTTTTAGGGTTTTTTTTACTATATCAACAATTTCTTCTATGTTGTTAGTTATTTCGAATGCGAGATTTTTTTCGACATTAGAAAAAAAATTATTGAAAGCATTCGCACATTGTTTTGGGTTACCGGAAACTTGCTTTATATTATTGTTAATATGTAGCTTTAAAATGTCATATGTCTTTTTTTCATTTATTTCATTTACTGTTTTCCAAATTTTTTTACCGCTGTTACATGAATTTAACGCCTTTTGTTTATAAAATTCTTCATTGGTAATTTTAATTAGTGTCGTTAGTTTGTTTCTGTATTTTTTAAAGTGTAAAATAATTGAATTATTTAGTGGGAATTTTTTTGTTGGTTTAAATAATTTTTCTTTTTCTCTAATAGAAACCACGAGACCATGGGTAATCAAAGGTTTAAATTTTCGCAATTTGAACACAGTTTTTCATGCAGTGTTTAGTTACTGCATTTAAGTTAGTGCGCTTTAGAAGTTAGTAGTTTAGTAGTTAACCTTGTCATTCCCGTGCAGTACCAGATGAGCAGGTGACTCTGGCATGAACCACCAGGCGGGCAGGAATAGTATAGTGGCACAAAGATAGATCACCACCACGTGGGAGTATGGAACCCACGCGCCCAGCATGTAGGAACACAAGATGCCCAGCGCATAGAGCATGGCCATCAGACCCCCTGGAAATCACCAAGAGGTTTTATCATAATGCCACTTAACTTTAACGTCCTTCTGCCAAATATATATTGCTCCGTTTACATATGTGATCCGAACTGCTTGCGAGCCGCTGTTTCACATATTGGGACGTCTTATTTAGCGCCGGCGAATTGAATCTTTACAGGTTTCGGCGAATAGCTTTCCTGTCGGTGTTTCAAAAAACAAAAAGGAGTTTGTATCTCATATTGGGACGGCGTTGATTGGGGTTCACTTGTTTTTTGTGCTCTCGTACCACCAGAGTCTATTAATTTTGTCGGTTCTTTATTTAATTTAACTGTAATGATTAGAATACAATATATAAAACTGGAATGATTTGAGATTTTCACGGCCAAAAGTATTATTCATTCTTTAGCTAACGTTTCGGAAAGCGTTGCAGTGTCCATCATCAGGGTAGATGTGCATCAGGCTAGATGTGACAGATTACACTAACGGGTGGTCCTTTTTATAGATTCCCCTATCTTAACTAGCAATCAAGCCGTTTCAATGCAGATATAACTCCTTGCTTCATTCACATTCATATCTCAAGTCATACTTTGATACTCTAATTACATTTACATCAGCCTTACATCCTTTCCGGATCTGCACGTTTATCACAGTTATACATGGATTACAACACGTACACCTCAGGGATCTCATTTCTAGAGCATTCAGTATACTTGCATCATTCCTCTCCCAGTTTCATGCCTCACTGCCATACACCCGGGTTGGTATCAGCACTCAACTCAACAACAGACGGATTAGTCATTGGATCACTTAATGCTATCCTTGTCCTACCGGTATTTCAACGAAAGATGCCCCGTGGTCTTAGCGGCACCTTTGCACATACGGGAAAAACGCCAAACGAGTGATTCATCCCTCCTACAATACTGGTCTCTTCAAGATCCAAGTTCATTCCTTCCTTTATTCCAAAAGATTCTTCACACAGCATCCCCGAAGATGACAATACATTGGAGAGAAATATTTGTCACGGGGTCTTCTGTATGGAATTGTGCATGACGCATTATCAGTATTGCACAGCATCCGGATACGCGTGTCGTGTAAAAATTCGTATGTACAATTCTTCAATCTTATTAAGGAAACTAATTTCCCCAAGGGTCAATGTCATCTTTCGGGATACTGTGTGGAGCGTTTTTTTAGGAGACGGAGGCGTTTTTTGTATGTTTTTTTTTAAATTAACCCCACACCGGAGGCCCTGAGGAAAATAATTTCCCTCGGGGCTTCCCCAAATCAGCCTATACCGATCTGGCAGGCCACGCAGCTTGTGGGCAGGCGCATCCTGAACACACCTCACCCGACGAACCAAAACGTAGCGAACCACTTTGGGTGATCCATGGCATAGGTGTTGGTTATCCAATAAATGGTTTCCCAAACCCGCCTCCCCAAAAAACCCAAATTAAAGGAGTAATGAATCTTTTACGAACCCCCACAGGGAAAAGTCTAGTTTAGGTAACAATTATTTTACAAGCAATAATTATTAGCCTGAAACACTCATCCACATTGAAAAATCTCCTGATAAAAGATACATGACGCCAACGGGACCGGTCGACAGCTCTGACCACTGAGCTATGGCGGCTTATCTCTTATCCGCGAAATAATTCAATATATACTAGTGTTTTATTCAAAAATTTCTGTTTGTTACATTTTTTTCACCTGAAACAACCAACTTTATTTTATCCGTTTATTTTGTCCCGTTGGCGTCATGTATCTTTTATCAGGAGATTTTTCAATGTGGATGAGTGTTTCAGGCTAATAATTATTGCTTGTAAAATAATTGTTACCCTTTGTGCCATGCATAAAAAATCTTGTCTTAAACATTAGTTTACCAAAAAATAATAGTTTAGATTGGGGTTTAAAATATAGAGACATGAAAAAATTCTTTATTCAAAACCACTTTATTTGATTTATACACGTCGACCGGTTTCGGTTGATCTCAACCTTCATCAGTAACATAAATGTGTAAATGTATAATAAGAAGTTAAAATAATAATAATTAATCAAATAACGTGGTTTTACACAAAAGAATATAAATTTGAATATTGTCAAGCCACAAAGTGTTCACTATCATCGATAATTGAAATACAGAGTTTTACGTCGATATTTTGAATAACCCTGTATTACTTAATTTTTAATGCACATGTTTCTGGGATTTAATCGACGGCCTAAAAAAGTGGCATTCGTAGGTTGTCACTTCTCAATTAAAACAAAAAATTATGATAGGAATTGAAAATTGAGTAAATACCTAAGGAAGATTTGAGGCGGGGCTCAGCAACCTCGTTGTTGTAAATGGAGACCACTGTGATGCTACCGGCGGCTCCAATACCAGCAAAGAATCTGGCCACCAACACACACCATAAACTCTGCGCAGCAAACATGAAGGACCAATTTACCTACAAGCAATTACAACTTTTGAAACTGTATAGTTTTCAAACCATCTACGAATCAATGCGAAGATATTTGAAACGATTTACACCTCTCCCTTGATGCATAGATATATCATTTCGAGCAGGTCCAAGAGATAGCCGGTAGAATAGAGCCATGGGTAGGTACCTACACGTGATGTTCCGGACGTCTATGACAATCCAACACATCGATGATCATCCTCTGCTTTTTAGTCTAACATGACTGTTGCGAGTACCTACTATAAATAACTATTTCATTAATAAGGCTCAGTATTCTCTCAACTTTGGCTATACTAGAGGCTAGGCTGGCCTCACTGCTGCTAGTCCATAGCTCTGGCCATTTAGACACTCGCTCGGCTACTGGTAATTAAAAAAAGAAGGATCTGCAAGACAAAAAACGCCACAAGGAAAATGCCAAGAATATGGAGTGACAGAGGCAGAACGAAGACTACCAAGATGAAACTCGTCCGGACGATGCTGATTATTCCCAAATATCTATAAAGAAAGCGGATAGACACCCTCGAAACGTGGTGATAGAGAAAAGTGCTCAGGATTCTATGGACAGCCAGATTCACAAATGTGTCCATTCTGGAAGACCTGGGCATCCGCAATAGGCTTTCAACTGAGAAGCTTTGTCCACCATGAAAATTGCAGTGGGAATCATGATCCCCAGCAATGAGGAATCGACTTGATGGTGAAAATGATGTGGTTATTTATTGAAATTAGTTCATATTTTTGATATACATCAAACGCCTTTACTTATGCTTATCATTGTATCTTCTTTCAACAAAATCTTACCACGAAAGCCAATGCGACGAGATAAGCTGCAAACTTACGGCCCCTGGCGTCGGCCAATAGTCCGTGAAGGGGAGAAGACACCAACGCACCTAAGCAGAGAGCGCCTCCCACCCATCCTAAAATCACAATGTATTTAATTAACAGCAGCGCCGAAAAGGCTTATATATTCTTATAATAAACCTGCAGGATGAAGGAGTGGAAGCAGGTCGAAGATTGAGTGTCTGGATGGTGTGGAAGTGCGAGCATCGCCGGCTTCTTACCTAGGGAGGAGTGGGAGGGCGGCAGATTAAAATTAGTAGATACAATTAAATATAATCAAAGGGGATATGGCCGATTTATCTCAATGGCAGAGCAAAGCTTCGGCAAGGCTGACGTCCTGAATTCAATTCAAATTTTTTTATTGAGACTACAAAATATTGTCTTCAATAATTAAATGTTACAATTTGAGGTATTACTCATATTATTAAAAATATAGTAGATTTAATAATGTTAAAACAGAGAAGTAACTACCAGAATTAGCTTGGGATACGGGGCCTTCTAGTAAGATCCCTCCCTGTAACTGAGGAACTGCCGCAGAACTCCATCCTATGGCATTGCCGTACAAGAAAGCCAATAGACCACCTGCAAATAGGGTGAAACTTGTACATTTACAACAATGGATCTGGGACACAGGGGACACGAAATTGACAGAATATTGCAACTAAACAAAGCGATTGAGGAGAGAAAAACCTATGTGTATCAAAATAATATAGTATAATCGAAACTAACTATAGGTTTTAGATTTAAATTTTAAAATGTTATGCATTAAGAAAAACAAAAAAACAAATCAGCACACATCTAATTAGTGTAATTTTATTACACTTTATTATAAATTGAATAAAATAAACTAAAACATGCAAATGTAAAATGTAGTCCTAACCACAGAAAATCCAAGTGGGGAAACATTATGAACTGTAAATAAATAAAAAACAGTAAATAATAGGTAAATTAGTAAATAAATAAAAAAAAAATTTGGTTAAAAGCAGTCACTTTGTGATTTGACATATTATTAAATAAAAAAACACTTTGTTTAAAAACCACGAATTATTGTAAATTGCTTAAATTTTTAACCCTGAAGATGCTTATACGAAGCGAAACCTTACAAATATTACAATAATTGTGTTTTGTGTTTCAAGTGTTTTTTTTTATTTAATAATAAATAAATGTAATCGTTACAATCGCATGGCATCCGTTACCGTTGGAAGCGTTACCAGCGTATCTGTTACCATTAAAAAAGCGTTTCTGTTGCGTGCGTTACCATTAATAAAGCGTTTCTGTTGCGTACGTTACCATTGTATTTGTTACCATAGCGTGCGTTGTCAGTACATTTGTTATCATTGCATGCGTTACCATCGCATATGTTACCATTAATAAAGCGTTTCTGTTGCGTGCGTTACCATTGTATTTGTTACCATAGCGTGCGTTGTCAGTACATTTTTTATCATTGCACGCGTTACCATCGCATTTGTTACCGTTGCACTCGTTAACATTATTATAGAAACGGCTTCGCGGCCTTTTTCATACAAAACTTAAATTTGGATTTGAGGGCAAAATACTTGACCAAACTGAATGATTATTATTTGTTTAATCAAAAAGTGTAGCAAATATCTATTACGGATTTGCGATGATTTATTTATTTGTGTTTTAAATTAGAAAATATAGGCCATTAAAGAATTAAATTTATTTCGTTTTTAGAGTCAACATTGAAAATTTTTTGTGAGTTAATGATTGTTATTAAAAAATAACCTTTCCCAACCTACAATATAAATTTTAAAAAAAGATCATAAAAAGGCGTTTGTGTCGGAATTTAAAATTGATATACAAATTTGAACTCCTATAAAAATAGTACTCCCATAATTAATAATACCTAATCGTTATTTTACAATTCATTGTATTGTATTGTTTAGTAATTACCATTAAATATATGGACAGATACAGAGTCAACATACTCATAGGCGCACAAAACACTTAAAAACACTCATATATTTATTGAATTAGTGCATCTAATCAATGGATAATAATGTATTTAAAAATTATAAATTATAATAAGATATTTATAAACAGTGTCACTCTTGATCTATTGACCATTTTCGCAAGTTGATTATTACATCCATTAGCATCTTATTTAATATAGAACGTACAAGATAAGCGAATGTTCGTTTGCCGTATTGTAATTTTTAGAACGGACATTACTTAATTTTACTAAATCTTTTGTTGTGTGTGTGATCTACTTTTTACTTATATTTGGAATCCGACATTAGGTTTTGGCATACAATTTTAAACCATAATATCCCTCCAACAAGTAATATATTAACAGACTCATATAATAATAATAGAAATAGAAAATTCTTACACGTAAATGCTGCCAGGTATTGATGGAAAACGGATGCTTTTTGGCTTTCAACTTTTGATTTTGTATACATAGCGCAAAATTACAGCACCCCAAACAACTCATCGAAAACTACTGATCTTCTGAAGATTATGCCGTTATTTCATACTAGAATAATACAATTATACAAGTTAAAGCGAAGAATCTGTTATCTTAAAGAATTATTTAATTTACAACCAGATGACATTGAGAAACATTTACACAGAGACAAGTTCAAGATTTCACGAGATTCTTTTGAGTATCCAATAAAGATAATAAAAATTCGCATGGCAACAAAAGATGCTGCAAAACAGATTTCCTAATCTGTGCCAGAATCATCAAATATATTTCACTAAACATAATTTTTTTATCAGGTAGTAGTTATTGAAAGAAGTAACGAAATAAAAATTTCAAGTGTGGAGATTCTGAATTCTTTGCAAGGGTGAAGCGTAATGAAAAACAACAAAGAAAGAAGTGTCAGGAGAAAACAAAGATAGTTTTTAAATGTGGAGCGGATAAACAAAGAAAGAAGTGTAAGGAGAATACATAGATTGTTTTGAAATGTGGAGCGGATAAACGAAAAAAGAAGTGTAAGGAGAATACATAGATAGTTTTGAAATGTGGAGCGGATAAACGAAGAAAGAAGTGTAAGGAGAATACATAGATAGTTTTGAAATGTGGGAGCGGATAAACAAAGAAAGAAGTGTAAGGAGTATTTATAGATTGTTTTGAAATATGAAGCGGATAAACAAAGAAAGAAGTGTAAGGAGAATACAAAGACAGTTTTGTTTAGAAAAGTCGGGGACTATACCAGAAATCCAGAGGAAGACATCGTGCTATCGAGTGTATGAAAAAAAATCATCTATTTTCGTATAGTTGTGCCACGATTCGATGAAAACAACATCAATTGTAAAAAGAAGGAACTCCAGTTATTTTTTATCGATAATGACCGTCTAACTTAAATAGGTACTGACCTATATTTTTTGTGTTATAGTGAGTTTTAATAGCTAAAATAAATTTCAAAGCTTTTTATTTTCGGGTCTCCCGAAAATGCACCAAATCTATGCTTTGTCGAAGAAAATGGTGTGACGCCATCTAATCAAACTAACCAATAAGAAAATGGTGTGACGCCATCTAATCAAACTAACCAATAAGAAAATGGTGTGACGCCATCTAATCAAACTGACCAATAAGAAAATGGTGGGACGCCATCTAATCAAACTGACCTATAAGAAAATGGTGTGACGACATCTAATCAAACTGACCAATAAGAAAATGGTGTGACGCCATCTAATCAAACTGACCCATAAGAAAATGGTGGGACGACATCTAATCAAACTGACAAATAAGAAAATGGTGTGACGCCATCTAATCAAACTGACCAATAAGAAAATGGTGGGACGCCATCTAATCAAACTGACCTATAAGAAATTGGTGTGACGACATCTAATCAATTTGACCAATAAGAAAATGGTGTGACGCCATCTAATCAAACTGACCTATAAGAAAATGGTGTGACGACATCTAATCAAACTGACCAATAAGAAAATGGTGTGACGCCATCTGATCAAACTGACCAATAAGAACATGGTGTGACGACATCTAATCAAATTGACCAATAAGAAAATGGTGTGACGCCATCTGATCAAACTGACCAATAAGAAAATGGTGTGACGCCATCTAATCAAACTGACCAATAAGAACATGGTGTGACGACATCTAATCAAATTGACCAATAAGAAAATGGTGTGACGCCATCTAATCAAACTGACCAATAAGAACATGGTGTGACGACATCTAATCAAATTGACCAACAAGAAAATGGTGTGACGCCATCTAATCAAACTGTCTAATAAGAAAATTGTGTGACGTCATCTAATCAAACTGATCAATAAGAACATAGTGTGACGACATCTAATCAAACTGACCAATAAGAACATGGTGTGACGCCATCTAATCAAACTGACCAATAAGAAAATGGTGTGACGCCATATTATCAAACTGACCAATAAGAACATGGTGTGACGCCATCTAATCAAACTGACCCATAAGAAAATGGTGTGACGCCATCTAATCAAACTGCCCAATAAGAACATGGTGTGACGCCATTAATCAAACTGACCGATAAGAAAATGGTGTGACGCCATCTAATCAAACTGACCAATAAGAACATGGTGTGACGCCATCTAATCAAACTAACATTGCATTCTGAGCAAGTACAATAGTTTAATTTAGGAGATCTAATAATTTTTTGCTACAAATTTAAGCTACCTATATTGTACTTGTAAGTTTGATTACACTTTGGTGTTTCAACTGCATATTTTCTTTTAAATTTTCATGAGAATCTATAGAACTTTTCCTTTATGGTACCAATGCGATATAAGTAGCTCGGTACCTATTTTTATATAAGAATTATTATAATGAACAATGATATCAATAAAATATATTATTACGTAATAAGATAACCATATAAATATTATTGGGTTATGATGCCGCTCAACTAACCTCAAAACTATAATTAATTGTGTAAAAAATAAAGTTGCCATACGCGCTTAAATGATATTTCAATTCCGTCAACACTTTGAAACGAGGACAATTAAATATTTTAAATACACACACTAAATGTTCAAAACACAAAACAAAGAGTGGAATGTGATTCGTTACCTGTGATGTCAGCATCATCAGATCCAGTCGTACCAACCGAACAGGATGTTTTAACGTGGTGATGTTTTATACACTTTTAAATGATGATTTAAAAATTCTACTTATATTAATATTTTTATAAAACTTACATATTCAGAATCAGCGTTTGTTTATATTAAGTTCACATAATGTTTCCATATTAACATTTTGAGGAAGAATATTTATGGTAAATGTACATACGTATATAACCAATCGCTCGATTGGATATGAACATATTTTTTTTAGCCAAAATATTTTTCACTGGAGTTCTTTATTGTGAAAAAAACATCTCTTTTGAAAAACATCAGATTTTGCAAGCCCTCTCAGACTCCTTGAGACCAAATCATTTCCCCTCTCTGTTACTCAGTTATAGCCACACAATAAACGTTTTTCTTTGAACAAGATCCTAAGAACATCAAATATACTATAAACAATAAACATAAGTATAATTCTTTGTTTATCCTTTCTTCACATTAACCTCTCTTCTTTTTTTACTGCATTATGCATGAGAAACGAATATTTTTTATGTATCCTTAAACATATAATCATAAATTCCTTCCATCACAAAATGAGTTGTAAACTCATCGGGATTGTTATGTTGTAGCAAAAAATAAAATATAAAAAAAAACACTCCCATCTCTGATATTTCTTCCAAACAATAAATTATCCAAGAATCTCACCTTTTTCATGTTCTCCTGAAGTGAACGATTTTTGCCTTAAATTACAACTTGTGTTCAGAGATGTCAGGAGAAGGCATAATTCAATATTTTTACTTCATATTAAACCAGCATTGTGTATCAGTAATAATAAAGTATTATATTATATTGTAAGTACATTTTTTTTTCATACGAAGCAGAGACTTTGTGATGTGAAATTATAATTAAATCTACTAATTTCGGTTGTTGGTAAGAGTAAACATTTTACTGGAATTAATTTGGTGACTTGATTGTTTGCTGGCTTTATTGATTGGTGGATGGATCATTCTCTGTATGCTGCGATTGATTGGTTGCTGGCCATATTGATTGGTGGATGGATCATTATCTGTATTTCACGATTGATTGGTGACTTGATTGGTTGCTGGCCACATTGATTGGTAGATTGATCATTCTCTGTATTCTACGATTTATTGATGACTTGATTGGTTGCTGGCCATATTGATTGATGGATGGATCATTCTCTTTATGCTGCGATTGATTTTATGACTAGATTGTTTAGTGGCCATATTATTTGATGTATGGATCAATATCTGGATGCTGCGATTGATAGGTGACTTGATTGTTTGCTTATCATATTGTTTGATGGACAGATCATTGTTGTTTGTATGCTGCGGTTGATTGTTTCACAGCAAGTAGATATCTCCTGGATATTTATTATCAAAGCAAACCAGCACTCTCCAAAAGCTCTCTTCCACTGTTCCATCATCGTGGTAATTGTTGCATTTATCCACAGCTGACATGAACTTGGCTGGGTCGGTTTTCGGTGACAACATCTTGAGTCCCATTTGTTTGTTAATACCTAAGAGAAAAACAAAATTTTAATTTCATATAAATGTCTCATTTTAAATCAATTTATTGAGGAATTAGTGATAGTTAAAATTTGGGAGGCGGTATGGTAACCGCCTCCTCGCGAATTATTTATTGGATAACCAACACCTCTGCCTTATATCACCCCAAGTGGTTCGCTACGTTTGGCGACTTAGCAGGAATGAGTGATGGACATAGGCCTCGAGGGAAATGATTTTCCTCAGGGCCTCATGTGTGGATCTAATGTAAAAACGGAACTGTTGTTTCATATCATTTGCAAAAATGGATATTTTTCACATTTACAGCCATACTAATAAACGTGTTTTAAATTGTACACAACTAATACACAATCATTTTCAAAACATAGATGGCTGTTTATCAGTTGTGTAAAATTTAAAACACGTTTATTGGTTAGATAAAAGTATATTTATAATCGTGGGGTAAGTATTATGAGGCGACATAGTGAAATCTTGACTTATTACCTACGCGTAGGTTTAGGTAAAACGAGCTTAAGACCGGCTTCAATACACCACCAACGCCGAACAGTGCATAAGAATCTAATTAGAAAACTGGTATTGTTTTCCAAGCGCGATAAAAAGGAACTCAAGAGGCTCATTGTACTAATTTCCGTACATATAAAATCATATATACCATCCTAACCTTCCTCTTACACATATCCCTCCGTTTCGTGTCTCTTTAGCTTCACAACTTACCCTAATTAGGGATGCAATAGTCCCACTTGCGATCATTAATTCATTTATGTATGTGAATACCGTACAAGAGTCCCAACTGCTCTCAACTGTCTGGAGCGAGTACACAGAGAAAAAAGAGTGCGGCTTTTTAAAAATCTAAATACCGTTAAAAGTGTGACTGCATGACCATTTCTTAATAAAAAATTAGTCATTCAGAATATAACTGAGCACGTGTTCACGCAGGTGTACTTGATCGAATAATATAATGGACGAGAATTGTTATTTTTAAGAACTCGTATTCCGACTTCCTCATAACATATTCGTGATTTACTGATGGTTTTTTACGAAATTTGTCGAGTCATTCCTTATAGGCCTCCAGTCCCGTTTTAAACAGGAAAACGAATAATTTGACCAGATTTTAATAGGCAAGAGGTAGATGTAGATTCACAGGCGAAATATCAGTCCGTTCGGTGCCATAGTTTTGCCGATCTCTACTGCTTCGACCAAATAGAAATATATATATATATAGATTGTTGAGTTCTGCCATTTGAACTTCGAACTTTTGAACAAAAAATCAATATAGTGAAGAGGCCCGAAAAATAAGAGGACATATTACTTACCTGCCATTTTAAAAACATGACCAGTGAGCTGCTGGCAACCGCCGAGATTTAAACCTTTGACTCCTCTAACGTTTTGATAATAATGGAAACCTTTGAAAACTTCATTCCAGCCTTCTACGAAGCGAAATCGATATCAAAATCAGCTTTGAGAATGGTGGTCAATTTTTTTTTATTTTATTTTTTTTTTTTTTTTCCGCAAGATGGCAGCTAGTAGTCAGTAGTATCAGTACGTTCGGTGCCATAGTTTTGCCGATCTCTACTGCATCGACCAAATTAACAATATTTCATATCAGTAAGGTCACCGACTACGGTATCTCGAATTAGAGTATGTTGTAGAGCTGAAAGGTGAGGTGAAGGAAGGAGATGACGAAAAGGAAGTGCCTGGCTCTTCAAATCGTGTCACCAAATACGACTACAGCATTCAAGCAACGTTTTGATTCTGAAAGGTATGTATTTCATCAAGGCGGTACTGAGATATGTTTCATCGATATCTCTCCAATTAGAGTATGTTATAGAGCTGAAAGGTGAGGTGAAGGAAGGAGATGACGAAAAGGAAGTGCCTGGCTCTTCAAATCGTGTCACCAAATACGACTACAGCATTCAAGCAACGTTTTGATTCTGAAAGGTATGTATTTCATCAAGGCGGTACTGAGATATGTTTCATCGATATCTCTCCAATTAGAGTATGTTATAGAGCTGAAAGGTGAGGTGAAGGAAGGAGATGACGAAAAGGAAGTGCCTGGCTCTTCAAATCGTGTCACCAAATACGACTACAGCATTCAAGCAACGTTTTGATTCTGAAAGATGTGTATTTCATCAAGGCGGTACTGAGATATGTTTCATCGATATCTCTCCAATTAGAGTATGTTATAGAGCTGAAAGGTGAGGTGAAGGAAGGAGATGACGAAAAGGAAGTGCCTGGCTCTTCAAATCGTGTCACCAAATACGACTACAGCATTCAAGCAACGTTTTGATTCTGAAAGGTGTGTATTTCATCAAGGCGGTACTGAGATATGTTTCATCGATATCTCTCCAATTAGAGTATGTTATAGAGCTGAAAGGTGAGGTGAAGGAAGAAGATGACGAAAAGGAAGTGCCTGGCTCTTCAAATCGTGTCACCAAATACGACTACAGCATTCAAGCAACGTTTTGATTCTGAAAGGTGTGTATTTCATCAAGGCGGTACTGAGATATGTTTCATCGATATCTCTCCAATTAGAGTATGTTATAGAGCTGAAAGGTGAGGTGAAGGAAGGAGATGACGAAAAGGAAGTGCTTGGCTCTTCAAATCGTGTCACCAAATACGACTACAGCATTCAAGCAACGTTTTGATTCTGAAAGGTGTGTATTTCATCAAGGCGGTACTGAGATATGTTTCATCGATATCTCTCCAATTAGAGTATGTTATAGAGCTGAAAGGTGAGGTGAAGGAAGGAGATGACGAAAAGGAAGTGCCTGGCTCTTCAAATCGTGTCACCAAATACGACTACAGCATTCAAGCAACGTTTTGATTCTGAAAGGTGTGTATTTCATCAAGGCGGTACTGAGATATGTTTCATCGATATCTCTCCAATTAGAGTATGTTATAGAGCTGAAAGGTGAGGTGAAGGAAGGAGATGACGAAAAGGAAGTGCTTGGCTCTTCAAATCGTGTCACCAAATACGACTACAGCATTCAAGCAACGTTTTGATTCTGAAAGGTGTGTATTTCATCAAGGCGGTACTGAGATATGTTTCATCGATATCTCTCCAATTAGAGTATGTTATAGAGCTGAAAGGTGAGGTGAAGGAAGGAGATGACGAAAAGGAAGTGCTTGGCTCTTCAAATCGTGTCACCAAATACGACTACAGCATTCAAGCAACGTTTTGATTCTGAAAGGTGTGTATTTCATCATGGCGGTACTGAGATATGTTTCATCGATATCTCTCCAATTAGAGTATGTTATAGAGCTGAAAGGTGAGGTGAAGGAAGGAGATGACGAAAAGGAAGTGCCTGGCTCTTCAAATCGTGTCACCAAATACGACTACAGCATTCAAGCAACGTTTTGATTCTGAAAGGTGTGTATTTCATCAAGGCGGTACTGAGATATGTTTCATCGATATCCTGTAGAAAAAAATATAATTACCATCAGGTGATGTAAGGCCAAGGTTTTTGTACACGCAGTAGGCGTATTTTTGGATCTTAGGGTCTGCGTTGGACAGGTCCCCGTTCCGCAACTTGAGCACATCTGCGGGATTCGCAAGGCTTATCTGCTGACACATGATTCTCACGTGCTGCATTGCTGTTTGCTAGACAAAAAAAAACAAATATAGAAAGGAAATACACAAAACAGGTAAAGGGGAACAAATATGTCAGATTAAGCACAAGCGTTCATGACGTTTATTTATTTTAATTCTAACAAACTAACTAAACAACACGCCGTTTTCCGTAGTGGTAAGCAGAGAGGACAGATTACCAAACATCTCGGTCTTGGCACACACTCCTTACCCCATTCACATTCATACATTATCTCATACATACTCTTCTATTATCCTGACTCTTGACATGGTCCGACTTAAGTATGTGGTTCACTTGATCGTGCTACGTCTTCCTCATTCACATTTGCGTCATGCATAGTCGCGATTGCCCAAACCTTTCATAAGAGGAAGCTACAAGCCAAAAATGTGTATATTCTTGGTATACCTCATATTGTAGGTAATAGGCGTTAAAATCGCTTGACAAACGGAGTCAGGATGTTTGATTTGAAGCAGAAACTGGTTTTTATTTATTTTGTAAATAATTTTATAAGAAAGCAAAAAGGTAATCAAGTGAAACTGTCAAAGGTAATCTTAGCTATAATACTGTATTTTTTAATGTTGTTTCCTTTACGCGTTGATACATTCCTTTTGAAAAAATATTTTAATATTTTAAATATTTTTTATTGAGTAATATATTATTTTATTTGTATTCTACTCAAACGAAACGATAGGAAAACTTTCAATTTATCTAAAGTATATTTTTTGGTATTAATAATGTACACCAATTTGTTATTTAAGCTTCGCCTCATTACGCCTTGCATATTTTGCGAATCTCCACATTTTTAACACGATCACACATGGCCCGAAAAAGAATCCGTTTTTTTAAAAAAAAACTTCTCCGTGATCAAACGCAGTAAGAAAATTTGATTCATGGATCCTTTTCCACTCATAAAAGCACCTAGCGAATCTCATATTTTATCCTTTGTTTCCATTCCTACCCTTTTAGTCAATATTATTACAAATAGCATGACAATTAAACTCGCAAACTAATAGCCCTGTGATTCCCACATTGCATTATAAAACATTAATATTACAAGAATTTAAATAATAACAAAAAAAATAGTCACGCGAAACTGCCATCAGGCAACTTGTCTGCAGGTAGTACAATTTTTCTTTAACATAATACAATCACAAATAATAATAAGCAATAATTAGTCGCTTAAAATATCAATACAAATTGAAAATATCTCCCGAGTAAAAATAAATGACGCCAACGGGAATTGAACCCGTGCCTTCTGATGTCCGGTCAGGTGCTCTGAAGCCACTGAGCTATGTCGGCTTATTTCCAAACCGCAAAATGATTCAATATGTACTAGTACCTCAATCATAAATTACTGCATTATATTTTTTCCACCTGTAAACAACCAACTTTATTTTTGTAGGAAAGGCTTTGTTAGTGCTAAATTTCTCACTAGATGGCGTCGAGACTTATTTTATCTTCATTTATCGGTGAAATATAGATATTTTCAATTTGTATTGATATTTCAGGCGACTAATTTGTTAATTTTTAATTAAATATTTGTATGTTTTTTACAATAAATATACAATTTATACATATTATACAGTGTTATAAAGGTAAATAATAATAGCTTTTCCTCACCTTAAAGAGACGAGGCTCTTGTGTTTGGTGAGTGAATCCTAGCTCAATTATATGGAATCATGTAAGTAAGTAAATAATATATTTGCAAAACCAAAGGGATAAGTAAGAAATAGGCAAGATTTATCAATAATACAGTTTCAAGATTTGAAGGAAATAATAATAAGAGTAAGATATGGACTTTTATAGTAGTTTTAGGTAATTTTTTATTTTTATTTTAAATTCCTGAATATCTTCAATATTTTTTAGATATAATGGAAGGATGTTAAAATATGTTATACCTAGATAGAGATAGGTATTTTGTGTGTGCTTTGTATTAAGTTTTGGGATTTTGATAGTTTTTTGATATCTTGCTGATGAATTGAATTGTAAGTTATTTAACTGTATTTCTTTATAAATTTGTAGAATTGAATATTTTATATATATATTGTCTATTGTGGGTACATTGAATATTGAAAAGAGAATCTCAGAAGAAAATTTGGATGGTTTTTTCAATATTACTTTAATTATCAATTTTTGAACTATTTTAAGTGGATTTAATATATTGTTATAAGTTCCTCCCCAGCCAATAATACCATATTGTAATATAGATTGTACAATTGCATAGTACACTCTTTTTAGGTTTTCTAGTCTAAGAATATTTCTAAGTCTTATAAATATATAAATACATTTTCTAATTCTTTTGACAAGTTCACAAATTTGTTTTTTCCATTTAAAATGTTGATCTATATATATACCAAGATATTTAATTTCAGAAGTTAGACTAAGTATAGAACATTCTTGATTGCAATTAGTTCTGTTACATTTAAGTTTTAATTCTGGTATTAATTTAAATTTGTTGATAGAGAATGGGATACATTGCTTTTAATTATTTGTTATCCTTTATGCTATGCATAAAACTTTGTCTTATAAACATTAGTTTATCATTAAAAAATAATAACACAATCATTTTGTTGGAAAATTTAATTTCACGTCAATGTCTATGTAATGCATTTGTAAAAGCTGTGTACCCGTGAGAGCTGTTTCGCTTTCCGAAGACACTTTCGAAATATAAAAAAAACTTAACATAATTAAAAATCTCCCACTAACTACATTATAAACCGAATATGTGTAATGATGGAGGACTTCAAGACGCCTGGGAGGAACTTTATGCATTTGTCATCTCAGCTACAATGTGATGAAGGTTTAGCGAGGAAAATGCATTAGATTAAATAAATCAAATCGTAAGGGTGAATAATTAATTACCTGGCTCAAGACCATCAAACTGCTAACAATTAATATCTGAAGTACAGCTGCCTCCATTTTGTTGTGTCGAGTTCTGCAAACGAAACTGTTTTGTAAAATAATAACCACTTGTTTTATATATGTATATTTATTATTTGCTCGCCAGACGAAATACATAGACTTATTTAGGTGCAGATGTGCCTGTAGAGTTCGAAGAAAGATATGATTTTAACTAAAAAGATAGCGGCACGCATTCGGAGTTGGCATTCCATCAATTAAGTAAATCTGATAGTATTATTACGCCAACGTCTGGACGGTTTCGGCCCTCTGATTGGTCAAATTTAAATCTCATGTTTCGGGTAAATTCCTAGAAAATGTCAATTCCTCCTTTACCAGCCGCTGGAGTAGTTTCCCTATTGGCCGACAGAGCGCACCTCTGGCGGCATAATAGCGAATTATAGTGTTTCATTTGAAATAATCCTTAACAAATACGTACAATTTAATTTATTCAAACAACGGTTATTCTTTAGGTAACAACAACCGTTTTAATACGCAAAAAGAAAACAAGCATTTGATTCAACTTAATGACAATAAACAACAACTCTTTGCATTTACTATTTAATAATAATTTCGCACCATTTTGACAGAATACCGATATGAAGTTTGCGCATTTATAGGAAGTGTAGGCACTGCCAACCCAATAAAAAACGTGAAACACAATCGGAAGCTTGAAACGCTTCGATGATTGTAAAATTAGCCAACAAACACAGACATAGGAATTAATAGACGAGAAGATAATGGCGAGGGGTAAAATCAACTGTTGAAGAACGAAGGGAGTAAGGCTGACTGTGATTCGTCAATAAATCAATCTGACAGTAAATAGGCATCTCGCATTATAATGTCACCATTTACTTCTTAAAAGTAAAATCTGCTTTTGAATGAATAGACATTTTTACATGGGAGCGCAAATTACTCGCCACGTTATGAACAAATTTGCGAAGTCCAAATTCGGCGAAAAAATTCGGTTCTATTTTCAGAGTATTTAGTTAAGACACTTTTATAAATGTTCATAATTTACTTCCCAGCAACCAACCAGCTTTGTGTTTCGCGTCCAGACGTTTCTCGATGTGATAGTATATGTTTCTAAAACTGATCTATATTATACGATATGAATATGCTTAAAATAAAGTAAAATAATGCTTATATATGGAATGTAATACGACAATTGGGTTTATTCTCTTTTTCACATCTATTTTTACAAGTTTTCATAGTACAAGTCAACATTTTGCCGTTTTATTTCGTAAAATGAACCGATGATGCCTCGACCATAGTTCGCACAAGAATGATGACGTCACGTTTTCAAATTTCACTTGAGGCCATACGCGAGCACAGCCGGCTCCAATGGAACCGGTATGGGGAGTGGGGATAATACGCTTTTAATCACTTAGGGCAGGTCTACTAATATTCATATGTCTATGCCAACAAATCTGTAATCTGACATGTAGATACTTATATGTATATTAAAATGATAGGTTAGGTTAGGTTAGGTTGGGTTATTATAGGTTAACTGTTGTTAGTATCACTTAAACTGGGCGAAGCCCAACCAAGTGCCCTGGTTTTTAACTGCTAGTTGATTAATATTATGTCAATTTAAAATCTTTTTTATTTTGATCTTTTGTTAGAAGTTGATTCCCTCGCTACTTTGACATCATTATCTCTTAAAATCTAGTGCATGAGAAGGTAGGGCTCGCGTTTGAAATAAAATAATACCTTTTAGTACTTACTTGCCTTTATTTATAACTAAGTAATTAATATAGAAAATATTTCAATGCTAACCGGATCACACAGTAGTTCCGCAATTTGCTAATAGATTAATATCTGAGAGGCTGGTTTGGGGAGACCCTTTGACCTGTCCAACTGGTTTCTTTTGACAGAAATTGGTTTTTAAGAGAAAGACCATTCGTCCGTCACTTCTGGACACACTGATCCCTGGATTCCTACCCAGCCCTCATATTCTTTAACTTCATCTCCTTCTTTCTTTAAAGAGACCCTCCACACAGCATCCCAAAAGATGATAAATGCCATGAGATAAGTTATTTTGTTCAGGGCCTCCTGTGTGGAGTTAATCCAAAAAATGCTGTCATTGAAGTTTTCCCATTTTCATTTGTATTCAAATATGGGTACAATAATGATAACAAAACAGCAGATGGTTGATCGTATATTTTAACAATGATGATTTCATATCTCTAAAACCTTTGTATGAACAATTGTTTCTCCAAGTTTGTAAGTGAATCTCGAAACAAAATCCTATTGTTATTTTTTGAAAAACCGACAAATTATTGTTTTTATTATTGACCTAGAATGAGAGGAATAACACATTGGGCAGGAACCTTGTGGTATTTCATATATTAAATCAATTCATTTTATTGTTCATCCATTTAGAATAGAAACGTTGTTTTAAATCAGGTAAACTACAGGGTTTTCCAATAAGAGGTGTTATTTTGAATAGCCCGCTATTTCGGTAGATGTGACTTTTAAAGCTATCATTTTTTAAAATTTGTAAAGTAAAAACTACGCCTTTAATACAAATGGAACGATACACGCTTCAACAACGCATTGAAATTATTAAAATTCACTTGAGTGAACCAAATGCAAATCATCTTTAGTGATGAGGCCCATTTCCACCTCGGTGGCTTCGTCAACAAGCAAAATTGTTGCATCTGGCGCTCGGAAAACCCGAGAGTTATTGTTGAAAAGCCTCTCTATCCTCAACGTGTGACTGTTTGGTGCGGTTTATGGTATGGCGGAGTCATTGGAATTTATTTTTTAGAAAATGAGGCTGGAGCAACAGTTACGGTGAATGTATTGCGCTATGGAGAGATGATTAATGATTTTTTTATGGCCGGAATTGGATGGTATGGATCTGGACAGCGTTTACTCTCAACAAAACGGCGCTATGTGCCACACAAGCAACGAAACCATTGATATTTTACGATTGGATATCAAAATAACACCTCTTATTGAAAAACCCTGTATTTGCCTTCAAGGGCCATTTCGATCTTTGTGTATCATTCGCAGGCCGGACATACGAAAATTCGTAACTATGTATTTATCCTGTACATATGCACACATGCTTACGTATTATATAATACACCTTCAGCCTCACAACATACTCGGATTGAGGATGCCATAGTCTCACTGGCTCCAGATGGTTGAGGGTAATTTGTGTTATTTTACAATTAACTAATTTAAAATAATAAAACATTAATTTGAGGAACGTTCCATAGATACTCTCAGTGTCGTCTTGGTGTTAGATTACCATTTAGAATTGATAAGTTGCTTAAAATGGCTTTGGCCGTGCTTGGTGACGATATCTGAATATCCAGGTAATCTAAATTTTCCTCTTTCCCATATTATTCCCCTCCCCTTCACAATTGGGGACGCCATAGTCTCACTCGGTCCAGACGATTGAGAGCAGTTAGTACTCTTGTGCGGTATCACATTAAGTATATGTACTCAATATTAAGTAAATATACTTATATACACGGTGTCCGGAAACTCGTAGTACAAGCGGGAAACTGGAGAATATACACCACATGGGGAACCCAAAAAAACATAAAGTTTTTTGATTTGAGTTTTTTCACAAAAAAAAAAAAAAAAAACAAAAAAAAAAATTTTTCGGCTATTTTTGGGTTAAAGTTTTTTCTGGGGTTTAGGGTTGAACAACAGATGTTTTAACCCTGCAGAGCAGAAATATTTTATGATTACACAGGATTAAATGAAGGGTGATTTCAAAATAATGCTTCAAATCCGAGTTTCTTCATTTGTTTTACTTTCAAATAGTTTTAATTAGTTGGGTACTTTGATCTTCAGTAATAATTTATAAGAATTTGATTAAAAAAAAAAAAAAAAATGATCTTCTAACTCGATTTACTCGATAACGAAAGCTCAAATCAAAAAAAAATATACTTCAAAATCGACTCCAAATGTGATGTAGATTCACCAGTTTCCCGCTTGTACTACGAGTTTCCGGACACCCTGTATATGTAAATATACTTGTGTATCAAAAGATTCGCCAAAATGAGCTCTTCCCAATTTTAAACAGCAACAAAATCATTAAAAATATTTGACTCCAAAGTCGAAAATCCTGGTTGAAAATATCCAAATGTTTAGATGTACCCAGTTTTATACAAATATATTTTGAATTGTTTCCACTTAAAATTGAAATTTTAGTGAAAACTGTTGAAAGTTGACATTTTTGACACGCGCAAAAACAAAATATTGATTACCTCAAATCTACAGATTTGGAAATGTTTCAAAGCCATATGTGAATTGTGGATATTTGGGGATATGTGAGAATATTTTGGGATATTTGCTGATTTTTGTGGATGTGTACATTTTCCGACTATTCGTGGATATTTAAGGATATTTGATGATATGTGGGTATTTTTTGGATATTTGTAGATTTTTGTGTATAGCTGTGAATATTTGGGACATTTGTAGATATTTACGGATATATCCCTATATTTAAGTATATTAATTTTCAAAAATAATTTTCAGATTACAGTGTCACACACACGTCATTTTTCGCTCTCTTAAAGTAATTGCTTTCCTACAGTTAAAACATCAAATTGTATCATTGAACCTCGCAAAATTTTTCAGTGAACTCACATAAAATTGACTCTTATATTATCCCTACAGTGTTGATGTTAATTTGCTGTGAAACCAATATTATAAAGTCCAGTAAGGTGCAGTTCCGCGTAGCCATATTCGATACTACCTACTAGTGGCAGTGCAGTGCCGTGCGTGCTCTGACAGTCATACATACTCAGCTATATATCCACTTCATCGCCGGTGCCCGACAATCCAGAGGTGCCCAACCTTTTCAACATGAACTGTTCTAAGTGCCAACTAACTATTACCGACGGCATCACGTGTTACTCCTGCAGTAAGCAGTTTCATTACGAATGCGGAGGAACATCTGAAACTACATTCAGAAAGGCTAATAACGAGAAAAGAAGAACCTGGCGCTGCACTACATGCAAAACTTCACTCCAATCATCCGCTACGTCAACCAACCCAATAGAAGATGTAATGGTCGAAATAAAAAAAATATCTTCTGAACTTGCCTCTCTCAAAACACTTAATAAGCAAGTCAAGGAAGACATGTCTGAATTGAAAAAATCTGTCGACTTCAACAACTCAAAATTGGATGACTTTTCCAGTAGATTCCAAGCTTTCGAACAGTCAATAAGCAAAGTAGACGTTTTGGAACAAGAAGTTTCCTCCCTTAAATCGACCATAAAACAAATGCAAGAAGATTCCAACAAAAGGGAGCAATGGATGAGACTACAGAATGTCGAAATAAAAGGAATACCTCAAGATAACAATGAAAACATTCCAAACATTCTATCAGAGATAGCAAACAAACTTGGCTTACACAACTTTAAAACTAACGAAATTGAGTTCGCCACCAGAGTCTCGGCGAAAGACCCACTTCATTCCAAATTAATCAAACCAATAATTATTAAATTCACCACCCGCTCGCGTAAAAATGAATTCATCACGGAAATTCGACGAAGGAAAGGAATAAGCACGAAGGACCTGAATTACCCTGGTGACGATAGAAAAATCTATGTCAACGACCATCTGACTAGTTCTAACAAAAACCTCCTTTTTCGGGCCAAGGGGATTGCCAAGGAGAAGGGATTCCAGTTCACGTGGATAAAAAACACCAGGATATTTGTGAGAAAAAATCCCACTTCGCCTCCCATACCAATTTTCAAGGAAGAGGACCTAAAGAAAATAGCCTGAGTCGATCTGCATTCTCTTCGCGTCGTAAAATAGATTTTTCATACACTCATGTGTCTCCCCATACATTTCCCCCCTCCTTTTATCCACTCCTATTACACTCACCCTCCCTCTACCATTTCACCCTCTCCCACAAACTTTCTAATTCTTTTCTAAATCAGTCTACACTTCTCAAGAACCAACCTGGAATACATTTTACCACATGTTGGCGACCCCCTGCACTCCCGACAATCAGACCTACTCGACGGACAATCGCGGTCTCACACACACTAATTATATTCTCCGCCGTGGTAAGCAAATTACCGTATACTCATTTGTCAACAAATATTTCACTCAAATATAAACTGAATAGTATTATTAACCGCTCTTACCTCAAATATGGATATCTACCTCTATCTAATTATATCAACATCAGAATAATATTATCACTAGCCGAGCCAGAGATGCGTATTACAAGATTTTTATACCATTATTATTTTAAACTACTTTATGCACCCATACCAAGAAATTATTGTGTTAGATGTACTTACTTTGTAAAACTGCATGACCACTATAACCGAACTCACTTATTGAAGTTATCATTTATATGTATAACTTACCGCCTACTCACTAATATTTATTCGAATACTCCCCATGTCTTTAGCAATATATCACCAGAACTGTAGAGGTCTTCGTACCAAGACTACGACGATCCTTCAAAATACCTTTTCAAACGATTACGATTTAATTGCCCTCACAGAATCATGGCTCACCAAAGGTATCAGAGACGAAGAACTTTTCGATCCTCGATACTATGTATATCGTAGAGACCGCGATTACGCTTCCACCGGTCAGCGTCTTGGCGGTGGTGTAGTGATAGCTATTAAACAGGAGCTGATCAGCGTCGCCAGACCAGAATGGACTTCTTGTGCTGAAGACATTTGGGTCACCATTCGCACCAATACTACACCTCACAGTTTGGTCCATATATGTTGCGTGTACATCCCCGGAGGGACTCAACATCAATATTTAATCGAAAATTTCCTGAACATGTTATCAGACGTAGTATCAAATAACCCCAATGATTCTTTTATTATCTTAGGTGACTTTAATCTTCCTGAAATTTCATGGATCCAAACTACGCCATCTGCTCACTATGCAGCTAGTAATTACTCTACTCACGTTAGTACTTACTTCGTAGACTGTATGCATTTTCTGAACCTCTCTCAATATAACGGTGAACTAAACTCAAGCGGCCATATCCTAGATCTGATTCTGTCAAATCTACTAATCTCCGTCGAATCTAATGACGACCCGCTAGTTCCCGAAGATGAACATCATAAAGCTCTATCCATTAGTGTGCCATTTCAGGAAACTCCTTCATTGACAAATGCGAAAAGAAAAGTTTTTCTATATAATCGTGGAGACTACGATTCAATTAATTTCGCCCTTGAACAAGCTGACTGGGCTTCCATTTTTTCTACCTCTCAAATAGAACCAGCGCTTGACGGTTTCTATACGTTTTTGAAATACCTCATAAATCTTCATATTCCTCATAAATTTTCGTGGAACTCGAAATATCCCCCTTGGTACAGTGCTGCCCTTATTAAGGTAACTAAGGAAAAATCAAAATACTTTAGCAAATATAAAAAACACAAGAACCAGGCTGACTATGACGCATTTTCCCTGCTTCGTAAACGGCACAAAGACTTATGTCGGAAAAGCAAATCCCGTTTCTTGAGTAATATTGAAAACAATATTTCCTCAAACCCTAAAAACTTCTGGAGCCACGTCAAATCTTCTAACGCATCCCAAGGTGTCCCAAAATGTATGTATTTTGGAGAGCTGAAAGCCAATAATGGAACGGAAATTGCAAATTTATTTTCAAAATATTTCAGTTCAGTTTTCAGTAAACCCTCCGACCCACTTACCCTTGATCCAACTGACGTCGGGAACCATACATCCAATATAAGCAATATTGAGGTGACACGAGAAATTGTCTTAAAATACCTGAAGGAAATTGATACTCGCAAAGGTGCCGGTCCTGACGAAATACCTTCAATCTTTATCAAACAATGTGCACACAATCTAGCCTTACCCCTTTCTTTAATTTTCAATCGTTCCCTAACCGATTGCACTGTCCCTGTTATATGGAAATCTGCTTATGTGTCTCCTATTTTCAAAAATGGCAAAAAAACAGACGTTAAAAACTACAGGCCAATCTCCAAACATTGTATATTTAACAAAATTTTTGAAAAAATAGTCTATGACCAACTATATTCTGCTCTTAAGCCCAGCCTGAATACGACCCAACACGGTTTCATTAGTGGTAAATCTACAACCACAAATCTTTTAACCTTCACAGAGTACCTGCAGAATAATTTGGATAACAGAATACAAGTGGATACTGTCTATACCGACTATAGTAAGGCGTTTGACAAGGTCGATCACTCAACCTTGTTGAACAAGCTTTTAAAGATTGGTATTCACGGCAATCTTTATCGTTGGCTCTCTTCTTATATCTCCAACCGTAGTCAAATAGTAGTGGTTGCTGGATTTAAATCCGACTCTGTTGCTGTAACATCGGGAGTTCCTCAAGGCAGCCTGTTAGGACCGTTACTATTTAATATCTATATCAATGATATTGGTCACTGCTTTTTACACTCGCAGACCATCCTATATGCAGATGACATGAAAATCTTCTCACCTATAAAATCAATCGAAGACTGTCACAAGCTGCAAAAGGATTTACAACGTTTAAACGCGTATGTTAATGCCCATTGTCTGGAATTAAATATATCCAAATGCTTCATCGTACGCTTTACTAGAAACAAAAACATATTTATACACGAATACTCAATTAATCATCAACCTTTATCTACCAAATCAGAAATTAAGGACCTTGGGGTTATACTTGATAGTAAACTGAATTTCAATAAACATATTGACCACGTAGTCACTAACGCATCTTCTATGCTGGGTTTCATAATCCGTTCCTGTAAACAATTCAAAGACATTGCTACTTTCAAAACACTGTATTTCTCATACGTTCGTAGTATCCTTGAATACGCATCACAAGTGTGGAACCCAGGCTATGCAATACATAAAAATAGAATTGAAAGTGTTCAAAATAGATTTTTAAGGTACCTTAATTTCCGCTCTTTTCGATCTCATATCAGTAATGAAGACTCTGCAAAGTTCTTCAATATACAGACGTTAACTTTCCGAAGAAATATAGCAGATTCGGTAATGTTATTCAAAATTACACACAATTTAATCGATAGTCCTGATCTTCTTCAACGCCTATTATTTCATGTTCCCAATCGCAACAGCAGACAGTCGCTTACTTTTAATCTCCCTCATTGTAAGACGAATTCCAAACAAAACTCATTTATCTACAGATCCACACACTCTTTTAACTTAAATTATAACCATATTGACATATTTAACTCGACTTTACGCGACATAAAACAAAAACTCAATAATCAACAAAACTCAAACTAGAAGTTCAATTCTTATATATTCCCGTCCTTTGCCTCTTAATCCTTATCCTATATTTCCCCCTCCTCCCCCCCACCCTCCTTTATTTTAATATTTTTAATATTTTCTAACTAAACAAGAAATTAATTTAAGAGAACATCTCTATGCCATTGTACACCATTGTAACACCATTAACTATTCATCAGTGGAAAGTTCATAATTGGCATAATTAATAATATTATTATTGTATTATTATATAATTAAAGATTTGCTGTCAACTTTTCCAAATAAATAAATAAATAAATAAATAAATAAATATTTGTGAATATTTGGAGATGTTAATGAATATGTCATTCCCATCACTCCCACCCCTCCCCACTCCTACACCTACCTACTATTTAAGTTTAAAAAAAAACCCTATTGGGCACGCAATAATCCCAATAGCCTTTATAACTGGCAGTTGGTACTTTTGTGCGATGTTCACAAAAATATTCATTTTTTTCCCTTGCTTTACCACTGAAGAGATAAACCTACAGAAGTGTGTTATGGGCTTGCCCGTTTGCCCGACAAAGCTCAAATTTCCCTTACTTCGGGTGAAAATGATCAATCTTTTTAATTTGGCTAAACTATTTATATTTTAAAATGCGTGGGTAAGAACCAGATATGTCTAACCTTAAAAAAATGACTTAAACATGTATTGGCAATTGAATACTTATTTTTTTATCAGAGCCAAATACGGGCTTTACTAAAAAATATATTTTCTAATATTGCCATCCCCGGTATTTTTTTACAACGGATCTACGACTTAAGCAGTAATTTTCTCAAAATGTTTGACATCTCTGTACAACAGCTGGTTCCATATATGTTCAGAGATTAAATTAGTCTTTGGATGATTAAAAACTTTTGGGTATCGTTTTAAATAAATTTATTTTCTCTTGGACACATACATACAATTTATCAAACCTTAATGCATTATTCTAGGCATTCTCAAATAATTATATGATCATTTAAATTACATTACACATTTTTAAATTTTACAGTTTAAATTACATTGCTAGAATTAGGTACAAAGAATAGAGAAAAACACAATAAATGCGATGTGGCGTGTTTTGTTAACCAAAAGTCTGACAAATTGGGCCTGAAATTTTCAACACAAAATTGTGAATGTTTCATAATCATCATTAAGAAATTAAAATAGGATAGCTATATACGATGTTAGGCAATTAAGAGAGACAGAGCTAATGCTAAAAGGGATAGAACCAAAAGGTACTATCTCAGTTGCGACATTTAATCTACGTAAAACCTAAATGTCCTTTGAAAAAACAAAACAAACATTATGCTTGTATTTATTTTGGAATAACTTAAAGATACGCTCCAACAAGGCGAGGGTCTTGGGTTCAAGTCTTAGATGCAACCGTACCTTTTTTCTGATTTTTCTGTTTGTAATTTTCTTTTAAGAATTGCTAATATTGTCTTCAATAATTAAATATTACAATTTAAGGTTTTACTCATTAAGTTATTCCAAACATAATTATACTTACAGAAAAGTCAATAAATGTCGCACATTAAAAAAACAGGATATATTTATCGAAGACACTGTCTAGATTGCATTTAGCTCGAGTTGAATCTTGCGAACGATCATACACAAATATAGCAGCCAATAAAATTGTTCAGTGAGAAAATGAAGATAATGTTGGTTGTTCTTATTCGAAGTATAATACAATTAAATATCCCATTAGCTCAGTTGGTAGAGCAGTGCCAAGTCAAGGCCAGGGCCCTGGGTTCAAGTCCTAGTTGCGACCGTATGTTTTTCTTTTAAGAATCGCTAATATTGTCTTCAATAATTATTTATGTGTATAATTTAATTCCGCGTTATTTCATCCCGTGTAATTTCATCTTTGTACCATTTCTTTGTATGTAAGAAATTTATTAATATTTGATAGCTTATAATAAGTGCTAGAATTAACATAATGGATAAAGTATTATGTTTTTAAAACTATAATTTTAAAAGGGACTTAAAATACGCTTTTTGGTTAGTAGAACATTTACTTATTATAATACGAAAAAGCTCATTTTTCTATAACAATAAGAGGATATTTAATCATAACTTTAAGCTTATCCGTAGGATAACGTATATTTTCGATTAAAGATTTGTATATTTATAAAGTCCGAGCTTACTATTCGGTTCTCGAACATATTATGAATAGCCCTCCGTGCTTGAGGGATAAGGCTCTCGATTAGCAATCCGAAAGTCGCGGCATTAAATCCCGGCGTGCGCAAGTTAATTTCATTTGATTAATTTGTTTTATTTCACAACTTATTTTTTGAAAATAATATGTAGTATATTTGCGGCACGTTCCAGAGTGAAATATGCTCTCAGTATCGCTCTGGTGTAAGATCTTCATTCGGAATTGAAACGTTGCTTGAAATGGATTTAGCCATGTTTGGCTACCCATTATATTCAGCCTCACAACGTACCCCAATGGTGAAGCCATAGTCTCACTGGTTCCAGACGGTTGGAAGCAGGAACTGTTATGTGGTATTCACATAAACGTGACTATCTAAGTGTAATATGTACCGAGTTTTATTTGCTTATTTATTAATATTCGTTATCCTATAGATAAGCTATCAAGAGGATGGTGAAATACACACTAACACATAAGTTATCAGCTACATGATTACGTTAAAAGGAAGAAAAAATATTTATTTATTATAAGTTTATATTTACATTTTTTTTTAAATTAAACAATATTAAATACATACGTATCTACGTATGATTGTTAAATTAAAAAAAAATTAGAACTGATTAAAAGTTTATCTAAAAAAAAATAATACACAAACAAGTTAAATATTATTTACATGAAAAATCTTTACTTATCTTCAAATCGATTGCATTTATGTTACAAAAACTGTACAACTTTTCTAAGTATAATACTCTTAAATATTTAATATAGTTACTCTAATAAAGTATGCATAGCTTACTTAAATGATTTTTTATGAAGGATGGCATAGAATTAATACCAATTACTTAATTTAATAGATTTATCATAAAATTTTTGGCAAAAGTGTTCAAGTGCGAGTAGGAACATTCATTGCGACATATTATTAATTTGTTATGTAATAAAAAACTAAGTTTACAAAAAAATTATGTATCGTTTGTTATTATAATATATATCATTCAGAATCCACACATTGCCGTGCTTGAAATTGTTTTAGCCGTGTTTAGTGATAAAATCTAAATAGGCAAGTACTTTTCAACCTACGTTTATCCCCAATCCCTTCAGCCTCACTATATATACCACATAGGGATGCCACGTAATAACTGCTTCCAAAAAATGATCCCTTGATTCACAATAAAAAATAAATTAAATAAAAACACTAAACTGAATAAAATTAGTAAAATAGATAAATAATATAAATAAGAAAAATAAAATATTTATAACGAAATACTACGTAGATGTTGGAATACGATAAAAGATCTCAGATTATAATACATATTTGCATATTTGATATTAATTAACCTTTTGTTCGTTAGTGCATATTGGAGCCAATTTTCGTAATTTATGCATAAATATGTGCTGTTCAAATGATATGAGAAAAGGTGGGTATTATATCATTTCAACCATTATCCTTTGATTAGCTCACATTTATTCAGAAATGACTAAAAAAGACTCAAATATGAACTAACGATCAAAAAGACTCAAATATGCACTAACGACCAAAAATACTCAAATATGCACTAACGATCTAAGAGACTCAAATATACACTAACGACCAAAAATACTCAAATATGTACTAACGGTCAAAAATACTTAAATATGCACTAACGGCCATAATTACTCAAATATGAAATGACGATCGAAATGACTCAAATATGCACTAACGACCAAAAATACTCAAATATGCTCTAACGATTAAACACGGTTTTAAATATGCATCATGCAATATATATGCAAACACACATAATCTAATGTCCAGTGATAAAGCAGCAGCACAGCATTTTTTAATGATATTCCGACATTTTTGTAATGCTTTATTTTCAAAATTTGAATATATTTTATGAGAAAACTGGTTATTTTTTGATCCGATTCCTTTAGAAAATTTTGAAAAAATGAAATCTGTAAGATAAGATTTGATGACTTACATAAATTTCGCTACCTCATCTAACTAACGATAGCCAACCCCCCATAACATGACATATAAACCTCTACAACTAAATTAAAAATAAATGTCTCGTGACATCTAAAATTTCCCAAAGAACTGGGTTCCAAAAAAGATATTCCTGCTTAGGCCTATATTTTTGTAATGTTAGTGCATATTAGGGCATTGGTAGTGAATATTTCGCCACTTTGATTAGTGCATATGTTCCGATATTTAATTATCACAATCGGTATTATCCAGTGTTTTCGTAATTAATTAGTTTCCTTGAAAAATAATTTCAGCAACCACTAAAAAGATTTTTTTTTATTTCTATCAAGTTACCACTGTTACGTTCTTCAATATTTCCTCTCCTGTACCACCTACCTTTTATTAATTAAGTTAATTAAAAAATTAATTACGCATCGTTGCAGGTAAAGATTACAGGAAACATACATGGTATAGTATACCTATATATCTATACCTCACGACAACTTTTTAATAAAAATAAGTTGGGACAATGTACAACTGACTGCAAACAACTAACTACAAGGTATATTTTGAGATTTCACGGCCAAAACTTTTTTATATTGTGATTAATTTTTGGTTTATTATGACTGCTACGCCTGCCCTGATAGTGGATACTGAAACACTGGCTAAAGAAGGAATAACACAAAAAATAATCATGATAATTAACTAGATTGTTTACATTATGTTTTTAAAATACTAGGTGATATGATTTTATGATGTTCGCTTACCTACATTATAGCTTATTATAATATGAAAAATACACATATTTAAGAATTTAAAAAAATGTTTGCATGATATCTCGTCGAGTAAAAAAGACTAAAATAACTCATAAATGTTTTAGAAGAAATATATATATATATATATATATATATATTTTTAAAGAAACTTTTTTATATATAAACACACACTTAACCACAATCTGCACATCTGCCCCGAAAATAAAGAAAGAGGAAGTTGAATAAGGCATAATACCCCCAAAATTTATCACTGTTAGAAAGACAAACGTTCCCGAGTCACTAATAGCCTGATGATATTTGAAAATCTCCGATTAATTGTAGCGGAAGATGTTGCTTGTGCAATAGCCCATAAAGGTATTGAACCCATGACGTCTGGATGGGAACACGACTCATTTGTCAACTCAGCAATTAACCGGCTAAGGCGACATAAGACTCTAATAACTGGGTTTTGCTCGTCGCCCACATTATAATTATTTCCGATGAACGTATTACTAATATCTCAAATGTTTCTAGAGAGATCCCTACGGATGTTAGTTATTTATATTTAAGATTGATAAAAACAGGACCTTACCATTAAAATATTTAGTGTAAGCATCAGATTTTATTTTTCTACACGATGAATTAATAACTTCCCGAGGGATTCCTCTAGAAACATTTAAGATTTTAGTAATATTCATCAGAAATAATTAAAGTAAACCTTACGGAAAGATCGATTTTCTAGGCCTGCTAGGGCAAAGTCGACCGTAGGTCCGTTCATTAATCCCGGCCGCGCGCCGAATATTGCTTTTACACAACTTCATCACTTATGTCGTTAAGATTCACACTTTATTTTCGAGGTTTTATAGGGCAAATTCGACGGCAAGTCTGCCCAATACACAAGAGCTGCGCGTCGAATATTTTTGTGCACGGCTGCGTCACTTACGTCTTTAAGATTCTGGTTTTATTTTAGGGTATTGTCTTGACTAAAGTGCGTGCCAAGACAAAATTACGATCTCTCATTTGTGTACATCTAGAGATTGGCAGAAAAAAAATTGTTTTATAGTTTAATCAAGAAACGTCGTTGTTGCCCTTGAAGAAAAACGAATAAAAAATATCCAATTAGAATGTGGAATTTCCCAAAGCGACAATTTTTATGTACGTCATTACGTATTCATTAAAAACTAACCTTTATTCAAATAAAAAAAAGAAATACTTCGCCTCCAAAAATTAATAAAGATATACGCGTCCATTGGGGGCCACTAATTTGCTTTATTCACGTAGTCAAATGCTAGCAGTCTACAATATAGTTCTGATGCCAACCCTGATATAAAGCAGTGAGGCACATAACTTGCAGAAGAAGGATGAAAGTAGACTAAATATAAATGTAAAAAGATCTTAGAGGAGTCCTTAGAGATAACGGATGGCGCGAATGGTTGATTTATGACGATGTTAAATGTAACAGGCGTTCAAACAACCGGCCCTTAGACTTCAAACAATTTTTTTTTCTAAACAAACGAATAACGACAGGCGTTAGGTAGGCATGCTGTCCTTGGTCTACCGGTATTACAATAGAAGATGCTCCGAGGAACTAGCGTCATTGATCCCTTCGGAACCATTTGTACATGGTTGATATTTGTCACACTAGAACGGGTCGTTTTAACGACTCGTTTTTAATCGGCTGTGTAATGATTTTGCTTCTTGTTTCCTGCCTCCTTCAACAAGAGTTTCTTTAATACCCATTTCCGCTACTTCCTCTCTTAAAAAAAGACCCTCAAGAGAGCATCCCCAAGTCCTGAAGGAAATTATTTTTCTTTTTGCGTCCTGTATTGAGTTAGTGTAAAAAAGGGTGCTTCGGTAGTCTGAATGTTTTTTTAATTATTTTTTATTAAATGTTAAAATTTTCAAAAAATATTATATCTATAATAATACTAATTTTAATAGTTCGATAATATGTACAAAATAAATTTAGTATGACGTTGTACAGCGTTGATATTCCCCAAATTTACTTAGGTACGTGAAAATATACATTTTTACAATTGCTTACATTTGCCTATTTTAGTTAGACAATATTTAAGATAATTACGACTTTAATTTCATGCTTAATTTTTACTCTAAAAATATATATAATTACCAATATGTAAGTTAATTAAAAGAGGTTAAAGGAACGTACATACTTAATTACAAAAAAAGTATTTTATCTATAGACATTAAAATTAATAGATTTTCCGAATATGAAATCTGGGTATCATTTCGGTGAGCTGAAGGCAAACCACGTGACCATATTTTTGGCACCAGGAGGGTTCGAGAATGCTATGAATAAACTATGACAGTCGTACGTTCACCGCCGAAGAGCGCACACTGAAATAACCAGATCATGCGCAGAAAAGTTCGTTAAGGTAAGGCAAAGGTATGTAGCGCTGTTCATTGTGGACTTTCTGCGCAGGATCTAATGTTGTTAGTGAGGTGGCTAGATTATTACACATTTGTAAAAGTGTCCAACTATAATAGTGTAATAAAATATTAAAATTTGTAAATGAGCCCGAACTTTTGTTAACCCGATTTGGTATATTATGTAGTTTTTAACGCAGCAAGCAATTTAAAATTTATTGATTTTTCATTTTAATAATCCGACGACCGACTGGCGACATTACAATGCATGTTGCTTGTGTACTGTCAGATTCATTTATTTAAAATTCACCGAAAACGGGAAGGTCACGTCGCCTCCCGCGCTCCGCGCGAATTGGTTTGTTCCATTTTCCCTGATTGACTCATCTAGTAATTTCGATGTCTATGATATTATTGAATTTCTACCGGTATTTAAATATGGAATTCTTTAGTCAATATCAAACAAAAAATAGTACACTGAAAATGCACTTTAAAAGAAGTATGTTGTGGGCGTGTCCTGTTCCCGAAATAAGTTCATTTGACCCCTACTTCTGTTAAAATTGATTTCAAATACCGAAAGTATTTCTAGAATAAATTATCAATTTCATTGACCCGTCTGAGGCCTAGTAGCAGATAGGTTTTATAAGTTTGTTTTCAAATTGGTATAGATCATACTTCTAATTCTTTGTATAGCTTCTTCAGGGCAAAAAAAAATTACAAAAATATTTTTAGTGATGAAATAGTGCGACATGAACCAATTTTAATATTAATTTGATTTTTGAGTGTTAGCATATTGATTTAAAAAAAAATTTAAAACCATAATGTAATTTTTTTTCGCTGTTTATTTCTTAGTTTTTAATTATTTATTTATTTCGTAATTTTAAATGTCCCTACGGGTCTGTCAAGCAAATTAAAACAAAAAGTTTCAATATTAAGTCCATCAAATCTTGGCTTAAAGAATCATCGGAAAAAAGAATTGACCAGTATTTTTAAAAAGTTTGTCTTTGAAGTTGAAAACAACCACACCCAAACCGTGAAGTTGAACCTCGCTGAGAACCCTCTTATTAAGCGCTAAGAATAAATATTTTTTAAAATATTTATATTTAATAAAATATAATTTATTTTCTTAAAATTTTAAAAATATAAGATAGTAATTAAATAAAAAAATACGAAATTTCACTTTCCTCAATTAGTGTTTTAAATGTAAATAATATTTACATGTTTTATTTTGAATAATATAATTTTGATATTCTGTTGAAGCTATTTTAATACACACATTATTATTTAAATATAATGTTTAGGTCCTAAAGTTAAAAAACATTCGATCTATCTTTTATTTAAGAAAAGTTTTTTCAGCAACATTTATTTCATTTCAGAAATTAAATTTCGGGAACTTTATCGTACTCCAACTATTAACTTATCTGTACTGAATAAAAAATAAAGATATACGGCTTATATTCCTTACTATATATTAAAGATTTGTATACAAATAGAATAGAGTGGAATTACTTAAACTTGACAAATAGAATAAAAAATGGTAAATTACACAAAATTGACAGACTTTTTCTTCTTAGGAAATAATCCACTCTTATAGAATTCAATCGACTAAACTCAAAAAGATTTCTTATTATTTCCGTTTACCCTGACGATAATCTCATTGGACTGGTATTTGGATGTGAATTCTTGACCAGAAAACTGGCAGGGGAAACTAAAGTTTTGCTATAAGATTGATTGAATTTACCCTAAATCAAAGCAGTTTTGCTATAAAACTGATCGAAATTGTTGCAAGTTGGACTGTTATATTGGAGCAATCGAAGTCTTTGTCACAGAATTCCTAGTCAAAATAGCAATCGCGTTGATTGTTGGTGGTTCTCGGGTTGTTTGTAAATCGGCGTCATTGTATTGAGTCCATGTCCACGGTCAATCTTGTGGCAGGATTGTCACTGACTGAATCGGATCTGATCTGCTTCCTGTTGTTGTTCTCCACGAAGGAGGTTTGTGTCCTGATCCGGGTTCTGTCTCTTTCGATCTTGTCGCAGTTGGACAGATGCTGTAAGCGGTAGCTTGCGCACGTCTCGCGCCTGGTGCCAGCCCTGGACACTGCGCCACGGCCGCAGACGTTCTGACCGGAGCCGTTGGGCCTGGTGGGACCAAGCCCCAGGCAGCGACACTCGAAGAAAGAACGCCGGAATTCTTGACGGAATTTACCTGGAATAAAGAAAATTTCTGGTTTAAGTAATTTTTTGTAACAATTGTATAGTCAGAGCAGGTAAGATATCTAGAAATAGAAAAAAATGTAACATTTCGCACCCATAGTATTAGACGAGGACAATTCAAATATTTGCTTGACTTGATGATGCAGTAATATTGAAAACAAAACGTGCTCTAAACAAAACTATTACTGAATGAACTGTATAAAATTTAACAACGAATCAAACACTAGACCAATTTTTTAATTTCTTTCTCAGATTTCAACTTTGAATCCAATTATCTCAGAATGCTTTGATGTCATAGTCTAGGACAAGGAGTGCCATAAACCATGTCGGGGAACATATTTCATTCATGTGTCTAATGTGGGTAGTGGTGCACAAATGAATGGAGAGGTAATTTATTCTAACCGGTGAGCTGGCTACCTATTTCTAGTTTAGGCCCTTTTAACACTATATTTAGAGCGAAATTTTATGCTGTATGTATTTTGTGTTTACAGAAACCTTTTCTTAGTACAATAAAAGTAATAAATTCAAAAACTAAGGTTAAGGATACAGCGTATCATGAAAATGAAGATAAATAAGAATTTCCAGATTAGCATAGATACTATTAATACCTATAAATACAATGGGATCGCTATTGGAAAAAAATGAAAGTAGGAATTTAGAGAAAGTGTCAATAGTCACTTAAGTTATAATAAACCGGATATTTTTTAATAATCATCTCCTCAATTTTTTTTACATTAATATCTATATTTCTAATAATTTATTTTGACATTAATACCTATATTTCTAATAATTTATTTTGACATTAATACCCATATTTCTTATAATTTATTTTGACATTAATACCTATATATCTGATAATTTATTTTGTCGATAATACCTATATATCTGATAATTTATTTTGACATTAATACCTTTATTTCTAATAATTTATTTTGACATTAATTTCTATATATTTTATAATTTATTTTGACATTAATACCTATATTTATAATAATTTATTTTGACGTTAATAACTATATTTCTAATAATTTATTTTGACGTTAATAACTATATTTCTAATAATTTATTTTGACATTAATACCTATATTTCTAATAATTTATTTTGACATTAATACCTATATTTCTAATAATTTATTTTTACATTAATTTCTATATATTTTATAATTTATTTTGACATTAATACCTATATTTATAATAATTTATTTTGAGGTTAATAACTATATTTCTAATAATTTATTTTGACATTAATACCTATATTTCTAATAATTTATTTTGACAATAATACCTATATTTCTAATAATTTATTTTGACATTAATACTTTTCTTAGTTAATCAAACAACCTTCTATTATCCTGCTTACCAAGGTTAGGTTAGATTGCTTTTTTCGATAAAATTTCATGCCGTTTTTTTGTGTTTATAGCAATCCTTTCTAAGTTATTCAAACAATCTTCTATTATCCCGCTTACCAAGGTTAGGTTAGGTTACGTTGCTTTTTTCGACATAATTTTATACCTTTTTTGTGTTTATAGCAATCCTTTCTTAGTTAATCAATCAATCTTCTATTATCCCGCTTACCAAGGTTAGGTTGGTTTTTTAGAACAAATTTTATAACTTTTTTGTGTTTATAGCAATCCTTTCTTAGTTAATCAATCAATCTTCTATTATCCCGCTTACCAAGGTTAGGTTGGTTTTTTAGAACAAATTTTATAACTTTTTTGTGTTTATAGCAATCCTTTCTTAGTTAATCAATCAATCTTCTATTATCCCGCTTACCAAGGTTAGGTTGGTTTTTTAGAACAAATTTTATAACTTTTTTGTGTTTATAGCAATCCTTTCTTAGTTAATCAATCAATCTTCTATTATCCCGCTTACCAAGGTTAGGTTGGTTTTTTAGAACAAATTTTATAACTTTTTTGTGTTTATAGCAATCCTTTCTTAGTTAATCAATCAATCTTCTATTATCCCGCTTACCAAGGTTAGGTTGGTTTTTTAGAACAAATTTTATAACTTTTTTGTGTTTATAGCAATCCTTTCTTAGTTAATCAATCAATCTTCTATTATCCCGCTTACCAAGGTTAGGTTGGTTTTTTAGAACAAATTTTATAACTTTTTTGTGTTTATAGCAATCCTTTCTTAGTTAATCAATCAATCTTCTATTATCCCGCTTACCAAGGTTAGGTTGGTTTTTTAGAACAAATTTTATAACTTTTTTGTGTTTATAGCAATCCTTTCTTAGTTAATCAATCAATCTTCTATTATCCCGCTTACCAAGGTTAGGTTGGTTTTTTAGAACAAATTTTATAACTTTTTTGTGTTTATAGCAATCCTTTCTTAGTTAATCAATCAATCTTCTATTATCCCGCTTACCAAGGTTAGGTTGGTTTTTTAGAACAAATTTTATAACTTTTTTTTGTTTATAGCAATCCTTTCTTAGTTAATCAATCAATCTTCTATTATCCCGCTCACCAAGGTTAGGTTAGGTTGCTTTTTTCGACAACATTTTATAGCGTTTTCTTTGCGTTTATAGCAATTCTTTCTTCTATAGCCCATTAGCCCGCTTACCAAGGTAAGAGCAAATAATGAAATTTTGGCGAAGACGGGGGGGATGAAGTTATTAAAAAAATATCCAATAATATGATTAAAGCTCTACAATTTCAATTATTTCATAATAAATTATACTAAATTTTGCTCTTTCAAATATAGACATTTAACGAGTTTTTCTGCATCAAAGTTAAGATTCACACAAATAAAACCTTAAAAATGCATCGCTCGCTTCAATTTGTACCTTTCAGGTATAATTCTCGTTAACTTCTCGTTAAGCAAAGTCAGTTTTCAGCAGTTTCTTGTGTCTTAAGTACCTTCTCCTCTACACTCCACCCCTGTCAACTTCAAGCGAATTTACGAGCAGATCTCACTCTACTTCCTCGTAGAATCTTACGCGGAAGGACTTAAAATACAGATTATAAGACCCAGCGTTCCATAATCTTCTGCATTATTGGATCAATATAATATAAACAATAAAGCTCTATGTTAATACGATATTGAAAAAATCAGTAATCTATGGCCAGTTAGTTATATTTGCGAGAAAGGTCAGGATTTGAATGCTGATTTTAGGTGTCGGATAATCTGACAATGTGCACAAATTTTTTATAATGTGGTTTTTTATGCAAAATAATTGGCTTATTTATGAATCGATCACGAATCTTGATCCATGCACTTATTAATTTCATCTTAGACGCGATCAATTGATTACGTTCCAGCTTGGAGAAACAAAAATGTTATTGATGACTAAAGACCTCATAAACTAATTAACTCCCTTTTTAGTGTCAAAAAGTACATGCGGAATGTATATTAAAGTTATCATTTCTATTCGAAATCGTTAATTTATTAGAATTTTCAACATTTACATAGCCGTCTGAGGTTTAAAAATGTCAACTTATAGAAAATACCTCTAGTGTTACTAGCGTACGTCGATTAATAATTTATTGCATTATCAATATCGGTCTGGCTATAATGAGCACGATCGTTCACGGGAAATCCATTTAAAATCGTCGGTAGTTACGCCTATCGATCCGATATTGTTAAATTAGTGTTCTTCTTTTCTTAATTCTTTCTTTTTTAAAGTTGTAGATTTCACTTATAGTTGTTGTGGATTCTATTTTTGCAGCGATACAAAGATTTATGCACATTTATTTTTTAGGTTCAACCTCATAGGAGCGCCCCCGTCTGAACAGTGTAAAAACAATCAAGGGAAACTATATTGTCACCCAGTGAGGCAGCGTTGTAAGGCGGGTTAAGGTAAGGATCGTAGGAAGGGATTTATCAATGGAGGTTTCATATACTAACGAGGAAACACAGTTGCTCGTTCCACATGCAAGCCGAAAAACGAGTCGAAAAAACGACCCGTTCTCATGAAGCCAACATCAACTGTGAACGGGTGTTTCGCTCTATTGTATCCATATAGCTATTAATTTTTATTCTCCACAAAGTCAGTTAAAGTCAACAAAACCAAAGGTAAGCAAAGTTGAAGAATTTTTTAAGAAAATATTTTTTTTTATTGGTTCACGTGTAACTGATATTTTGTGATTTGACATTATAAAAAAAAACAATAACTTAGTAAAAACCACTTTTATTTATTGTACTTACTTTAAAAAAAAAATTATAAAAATTTAAGGACTTCTGGTATAAAATTTTCTAATTTGCGATGCTTTCGTAAGAGTCCCGACTACCCGAACCAATTTGGCTGTGCTATGTGGCCGAAGGAAGTAATAATTGAAGGGTGGGAAGTATCTGGCTATTTATATCTGATGAGTAAACACTGCTAAAGCCATTTCAGGCATAGTTTCGATTATGAATGGTGTTCTTTCGCTAGGGTGATTCTGAAAGAATTTAACACTCTGTAACGTGCCGCAAATAAACTAAATAATCTTATTATATTTTTAATTAGTTATAATATTTATGTGAGGTTATTAAAACGTATATATTAAATTTATTTGCGTAAGCCGGGTTTCGAAACCGTGACCTCGGTTTTTGGAGTCCAGCATCTTAATCACTCGGCCACAGAGGTTGTGTCTATTTTCTGCGTTTGGATCCATAATGATTTCCATTTGTAAATACACGGTGTCCAGAAACTCGTAGTTCAAGCGGAAAACTTGAGAATTTCGAGTTATAGAGATCACAAAAAGCTTATTTTTTTAAATTTTCGATTTTTCTTGTTGTTTTTTTCACGTTTTTCAATTTATTTATTGAAAACGAAAGCTCGAATGAAAAAAACAAAATCAGTTCACCAGTTAGTACTACGAGTTTCCAGACACTGTGTACATTCCTCTGAAATAAAGACTGATTAATTTTGATATTACGAGCACAAAAACAATATTCTCGAAAGCATTTTATAATAAAAATATACACAATTTAATAAACTTTTCTGTTCAGCTTGCGTTTTCACCAACACAACATTAAGATAGTAATATATTTATATAGTATTATTTAAACATTGGGGTTATGGTATCATGCACTCATCCTTGTGCTGGTGGAACTCTAGGTGGAAAAAATATTTCATCACAGTATATATACATAATACATGAACCTAAAGAGCGCTGGACCGAGCTATTCGAGAACAATTTGAAGCTGCGGGTGAGAGGGAAGAAAAATAGTCTTTAACAGCTTAATTAATGATACATATAAGCCGATATAATTGCTTTAGCGCTTATAAATCATTCCAAAAGTTTGTCATACAAGATGGCTGCCAGGCAAATTCCTTTCATCCTAGATTTGGCTTCAATGTCATTAATACAAAAACGCACAGGGTCCAGGGCTTTTTAAATTTATAACATAATATTAAAACAGGGTCATTCGGAAAGTACGCACTCATTGAAAAAAACTTAAAGGGCCAAAAACATGTTGGATGAAATTTTTCTTACTTCTTCAAATCGGTGTTGACCCACTTCTAGTGATTTTTTATTCGGTGGCTAACCGGAACAATACAATTTAGTATAATAATAATTTGCGCTTTTCGAAAGACCTCGTCAAAACATATACAGGGTGTCCGGGGGTAAAGTGCGCTAACTTCGGCAGGCGATTCTATATGATGGTAGAAGTAGAAAAGATAAACGTGTAATAATAATTTTCCCAAACAAACAATTCAACTTACTAACGTAAAAACTACCTTAAAACCATGGAATTTCGAAATAAATAATTTTTAGTTTTTTACGTGTATTATCACCGAAGAGATAGTAGAATCTCCCCCGAAGTTAGCGCACTTTTCTCCCGGTTGGTAATTCTGTATATATATTTTTAAAGCTAAAATAGTTGCGATTTTTTTAATACATTTTATATTAATAAAGCTGTGACACGACACAAAACGACATAAATAGATGCTTTTCATTGAATTATAATACAATATCATTGCAAAGGTGAGATGTATAATTGCCATACACAAATATAATACATTATTTTATACATGAGACATGACCGTGATATTTAATATCATTTGATAATGACTTAAAAGATTTATTACACTATATATTATGTTCTTCTGTTAAAATATTATATTTAAAAATTTTATTAATTTTCAACGTGAGACATACAATAGTTGGTCGCTTAGCAACGCTTGGTTAGTAAATCGTGGGTAGTTGGTTTCTGTCATGCATGAAGAACGTTAAAAGATATCGTTTTATTGATTGAATGAATGATTTGGAATTTAAGCCACTCGTTGTCGATGAAAACGCGCACACGCATTTCTCTGAAATTATAAAAATTGTAAAAAAAATAATTACCACAGAAAATATGCGAAATAAATCACGGTACCATCCAATTAGGATTTGGCTTGAGTGATAGTGCGGTTCACACATTTTAGTCGGTCACTGGGGAGGAATGTTCAATCCGAATCTAAATTTAAATTTTTATCTTTTAAAAGGTATAAATAAAGTACATCTATTAAATAAACTAATTAAAATTTAAAATTAAAATTTAAAATTAAAATTTAAAATTAAAATTTAAAATTAAAATTTAAAATTAAAAATTAAAATATAAAATTAAAATTTAAAATCAAAATTTAAAATTAAAATTTAAAATTAAAATTTAAAATTAAAATTTAAAATTAAAATTTAAAATTAAAATTTAAAATTAAAATTTAAAATTAAAATTTAAAATTTAAAATTAAAATTAAAATTTAAAATTAAAATTTAAAATTTAAAATAAAAAATTTAAAATTAATTAAACTGTTAAAGTAATAAAAAAGATTTTCAAACAATAAACGTTGTACATTCTTCTGAATTTTACTAATTTACAAAAAAACCTTTTTAAAAATTACTTTCTAAATTAAAAAGAAAAATGATCCGGTAACTTCTCAATATCACTGTACAAATTATTTATTCATAGGCAGTTGCAGCGTATGAGTTTTCGTAAATAAGGGGCAAAGATTATAAAAAAAAAAAAACTTTTTTTTTTCTTTCTCACGCACGTGGGGGGGTCATCATGAATGTATGGTTTTTTTATAATGCATTATATTGTAGTATTTAAAATTATATATATTTAGCAGACATACACTAATAAGTGCTGTTTTTAATAAATGACTGACCTGAGAATCCAGGGAAGCCTGTAAAACATTGAAAAGCACCAATTTATAACATTAACTCAAGTATTTAATCTAAATTACGTACTAACATTCTAGAGCAAGAGAGGTCTTACTCCAAATTTGCACAATATTGATAAATGCTAATGTAAATTTTGTATTTTGTTCGGACAAAAATGTAAAGATACTATTTTGAACAGGAATTTTGTGGTTATCTTTGAGGATGTCAATAAACTCTCAAAGTACACACTGAGCTCATGGGACCAGTCACAATTGCTTGTTGAGGAAATGGAGAAGGAATTATAATTGACGCAGTGCTCAGATTCATCCAGAGGCGGTGGACTTTGTAATCGACTCGCTGACACAATCTTAAGGTTCACCAGCGTTTGATCTCACCAACAGCAGGAGTGGTGCCTCTTTTTTACTTTATAAGGCGTAATTATAATTAGAATAATATGTGTCTCTGTGTAGTAAAAACCTTGCTGATCACCTGCCTGTTAAACTGATTGTTTATCGACCTTCAGCTTGTAGAGAAATCAAGACCGTAGTATGACACAAACATATTTAAAACAGCATAGTTAGATATATAAAGTTAATATTGAAAGGTTAGAAGGAGTTCAAAAAAAAGTTTTGAAACACTTTAAACCCTTTCGACCACCCCAACATTTAAAAGACTCATTGGCATTCCACAAAATATCAACATTAGAAGATATTTATTAATTTATTAACGGACATCGTCCAAATTACAAAATAATAACACGAATACAGTAAAATGAAAAATACAGGATTAGACAAAGGTACATGAAAGCAAAGACATAAGGCAGACATATTTAAGAAAATAAAGTGACAGGTCGAATCAAGTCAAGACTACGCCGTGGGTCAGGACCACGGGACACTTATAATATTCCGTCACTTGTTTAGCGACCGGCAAAAATCATTCAGACTTATCCCAAAAAAGTTAAGGTTTTGACTTGAGTTGACCAGTCTACACATTCTGGACAATGGTGAATAATATCCAAAATTTGTCGAATGATGGTTAAGGAAGAGCAGTTCATTAATTCTGAGTCTGTGCGAGGGGATATTGAAGGGAATGAGTTTCAGTAGAGTAGGTGAATCAATAATACCATTTATAATTTTGAAGAAGCAAATGAGGTCATTTCTTTCCCGACGGACTTCCAAAGGAGAGAGGTTAAGAGTTAGTTCAATTTCATCATAAGAGTATTTGCCTTTTTCTAATCCTAGCCTCCTAGCAATCTCTCTTAAGAACCGATGTTGAACAGATTCAATGCGTCGAATGTGGACAGCATAGAAAGGAGACCAGATAACACAAGCATATTCAAGATGGGATATATACGAGATATATCTGACCAAAAATTATCCATAAAGCTGTTGACAACAATTACCTTCTGGAAAATGCTAATTTCCACTGCCCAGTTTGAAATACACGGGCAAAGAAACTATTCCACATCTCACACTCTAAAACTAACAACACAACATTCATTATTCAGAAGGACATGCACAAAATATAATAATATATTTTCAGACGCTGATATTTTCCATTTGTCCTTAGTTCAATTGACTAAATGCATATCGGAGGAAATTAAATCAAATTGTTAATTACGTACTCTCTCCCTCCTGTGTGTAAGATATCATAGATATCTCAATTATTTTCGTTAGGGTGTTTTTATGTTTTTTCTCAACGCGACATGAATTTTATGTGGAAACTTCACTGTTTAATGCAACATGTAAAATGTAATTATTTATATTAAATTGTAAAACTGTTTGTTATCCCAATAAACATAAAAATATAAAAAACTAAGAAAAAAATAAATATAATTTTAAGAATTTTTCACGTTTTAAGGTCAGTTTGATGGTTAGACCAATGTTGCAATACCAGTATCTTTAGCGTCATCATTTTCCTTAGGTTAGGATAACGGTTGTTGACATGTTCTCTTATTGTACGTGAAAATAGGTGTAAATTAGACCAATAACTAAATTTTTTAAAATAACGAAAATACCTAAGGTTAAGTTTGGTTAGGCTAGATCAGGGTTTCCCAACCTTTTTTTACTCTAGAGCACATTCTAAAACATCGGTAGGGTGGCGGGCACCGCCTATTTTTAATCGACAAACTCGGGGCAGCAATCGCAATCAAAATGACAACAACGCGGTTCCAGGCGGGGAATGCTATTTGCACATCACTCCTTGTACACGCCGAAAACCCGAAGTGAGCCGATGATCGCCGAACCGATCGGGACGGTACGAGTACGTGACTACTGTCAGTTTGGCTGTCGGGGCCATGCTTTCACTGACAGACAGAGATGGCAGAGTCATGTGCCATGTGTTTTGGCGCCTTCGGCGTTCATCGGCTCAGTTCGTGGCGTTCGTTCACTTAGGGTTTTCTGCGTGTGCAAATAGAACTCTCCGTTCCAGGCTAGCGTGAAGAGTGCAGTCTGGCTCGCCGCTAGACAGGTGACGACAAGTACTGTCAGTAAAGGAACCACTCATACATACAATATCGCAAACATACGAACGTATTTCATAAACCTAGGCACTCAAATAATTAAAACTCTAACAAATAAATAAAAATAATTCATATTTTTAATTGATGTTGATGAAAAAATTATTTCACTGTCGAATAGTGGCGGGCACATACGAATCGTTGGGAACCCCTGCACTAGATCAATAGGTAATAATAATAATAATATTTAAAACACTGTAATAGTGATTTTTTAGTGGAAAAATCACCCGAAGAGCGCGTAACTCTAATAAATTCATAAAAAGTGAGGTTAGATCACTCTTATCTAACCCCTTGTTCGCGGACTTTACAACAGTTGTTTTTTTACTAACACGTTTCAGTGAAAAAGGGCGGCGTACGTAGGCACATTTGTAGATGGTTATATCTCTCGTCTATGACTAGTTTAGTGAGTAAATGACATATATTATAAAAATATATATATTGTACCATTTATCTATTAATATAAATAACAAAATCTATGGCGGGCGGGTGGGTGGCCAGAATTTCCGGTATTTCCTCACTTCCGGTAAACGTTGGGGATTTCAGCTAATTTACTATAAATGCTAGTGCTTGTCAAGATATGTAGCAAAGATGGAGAATCACCAAGAGTCTGCTAATATTATAGGATTGCAATTTAAGGATATCAATATAACAGAAATAGGATGTTATTATTTGAAATGAGACAACATTCTAAAATAAATTCGTAAGTTAAGAAGACGTCTACAAAAATATGCGACGCACGACCCCAGTATTGAACGGACTTACAGACGAATTTACCGTAGCAGGCCTAGAAAATAGATGAATTATTAATTAATTCTGATAAACGTATTACTAGAATCTCAGATGTTTCTAATTGAATACTCCAGGAAGTAAATAATTCATCGTTTTAAAAAAAATCTGGTGCTTACCGCTAATTCTATACTCAAAATATAGTCTATAATTTTTTTAAAACGTTTAAAGTATTTTAATGATAAGGAACTTTGTTTTTTTTTTTTTTAAATTATATCCAAATAACTTACATTCGTGAGGATTGTGGGTTTATTTAAAAAAAAATTATATTAGCGAGTTCGTCGGAATTAGTTAAAATGTTATCCCGGAGAAAACCCTAGTTAATAGAGTTTTGTGACGCCTTTTATAGTAGATAAGCCATGTAGATAGTTGGCATTGCGGCGACATAACACTCTAATAACGGGGGTTGACGCTCACATTTTAATTATTTCCGATGAACGTATTACTAAAATCACAAATGTTTCTAGAGGAATCCTTACGGATGTAAGTTACTTATTTTTAAGATTTATAATAACAAGACCTTACTATTAAAATATTTTATTTTAAAAGGTTTGAAAATTTATAAAACGTTTTTCAACTATAAAATTAGCCGTAAACACCAGATTTTATTTTTTTACACGATGAATTAGTAACTTCCAGAGGGATCCCTCTAGAAAAATTTGAGATTTTAGTAATAAGTTCATCACAAATAATTCAAATAAACTTCACGGAAAGGTCGATTTTCTAGACCCGCTCTACGCATTACGCCGAGAATATTGTTTTTACATGACTTCATGACTTATTTCGTTGAAATTCTCACTTTATTTTAGAGATTTGATAGGGCAAATTCAAACGCAGGTCTGTCCAATACACAAAGGCCGCGCGTCGAATATTTTTGTGCACGGCTGCTTCACTTACGTCGTTAATATTCTGGCTTTATTTTAGGTTATTGTATTATAAATGCAACAATTTAGTGTTAATAATAATTTTGCTACATTTACGAACTTTAGCAATAGTCAGTAACAATTTGAGGTTATAGAAAAAATGGAAGACGCGAATGAACGTACAGAGGACTGTAAGGAGAAAATATGACGTGCAAATGAATGATAAAAGTAGTCCAATATAAATTTAAAGTGCGCACAGTAGTCACCTCTAGGCTGGAGCCCACAACACTTGATAAACCTTCTTGGTTCTGTGCAAAGGAGGGCGCTTCGTCTGTTTTACAATTCGTAGTTAATATACCGATTGCCATCACTGATGCAGACACAATGCGGGCTTGATGATTCTGTTCTACATGTGTTTTGAAGGAGCCTGCTTTAAGGAACAAGCAGCATTGATTCCTTATGCACCGTTGAATGAGCGTTAATCTTGACTTACACGAACGGAACACCAGTCCACAGTTGATGTTAGCTTTATAAGAGTGGGTCGCTTCTTCGACTCGATTTTTGTAAGTCGGTTCGCTTGTGGAACAAGCTACGACCATCTGTTTTCTTCTTCATATAATCAAGACTCACATTAATAAATCTCTTCCTGCAGCCCCTACCTTAACCCGCCTCACAATGCTGCCCAACCGAGTTGCGACATAGTTTCCCTGCCTCTACAATGAACAGACTCTCTTGTGAGGTGTCACATAAAAAAAAATAATCAAGTAAATAAAAAAGCTTTCACCAGGCCAAGTGAACAGTCAGAATAACAGAAGAGTATTCACCAGTATTTATTCACTCTGACGGGAATTGTGGTTAGTTTGTCGCTTTAATTAACCAGGTTTACAAGTGTTTAATTCAACTGTGAAGTATCATAGTGTTATTGCCGAAATAATATCCTTTTATTCTAATCGCTGTAAACATACCTGTGCGAAAACAATTTTATATTACTCTTAATTCCCGGTTAACCAAAAGCGGCCGCTAGCCCAGTGGTGAGCGAATCCGCATATAGATCCGAAGGTCCTCAGTTCGATTCCTAGTAATACTAAGTTTTCTTCCTCAATTTTTTTTTTTTCCTGCAATATTATTTAAATCATTGTGAAACAAGATATACGAGTTTAGCAGATCATCCAAATCAAGGCGCTGATTTAAAGTACGAATTATCATCAAGTACCCATAACTACTTACTGTGGCAAGTTAGCAATATTGCCTACATGTCAGCTGACAGGCGCAAATCATCGACTTATCAACTAAAGTGGTGAAGCGAATAAAAAAAAAAAAACACAAAAAAATACGAATTGTACAAAACCAATTACTTATATAAAAAAATCCAGTGTTCAAAAAATGAACCGTCCTAAAAAAAGACATCTGAGCACAATGATGCCCCGGATTATTGGAGAAAATAGCGTCTCAATTGAGGATTACTAAGTTTTCTTCCTCAATTTTTTTTTTCCTGCAATATTATTTAAATCATTGTGAAACAAGATATACGAGTTTATCAGATCATCCAAATCAAGGCGCTGATTTAAAGTACGAATTATCATCAAGTACCCATAACTACTTACTGTGGCAAGTTAGCAATATTGCCTACATGTCAGCTGACAGGCGCAAATCATCGACTTATCAACTAAAGTGGTGAAGCGAATAAAAAAAAAAAAACACAAAAAAATACGAATTGTACAAAACCAATTACTTATATAAAAAAATCCAGTGTTCAAAAAATGAACCGTCCTAAAAAAAGACATCTGAGCACAATGATGCCCCGGATTATTGGAGAAAATAGCGTCTCAATTGAGGATGCAAACGAAACCTCATCGATTGCGTCATCCAAAGGCTCGGATGATACCGAAGTAGAATATCCTTGCACCTCAGGGGTAGATGTGCTTAATGAAGCTCAAACACATCTGACAGCTCTACAAGATGTCTTGGCAGAGAAGCAGTCGAAGGTCTCAAAAGACCAGCAGCTGAGAATTGCCAGAAACGTGTCGGAAGTTTTTAGATCCGTATCTCAGCGGTTGTTGGAGCGCGAGACCATGCGTGCTGATCTGGCTACAGTGACTGCCCAACTGAGAATGACAGAAATCAAAGTACGACACGTGAAGAGCGAAAAAAGACAACTTGAACAAAAAATTATTCAACTAGAGTCTGATCTTGGACCTGTAATGCGGAGAGTAGCGGAGGCAACGGAGGCTAGCCTCTCATTTGCTGACATCGCCCGCAAACAGCCTAATGATGCTCACCAACCCCCTCCACTTACCCAATATGGACATCGTGTCGGAGCACCAAGACCAGGCGTATGCGTATTTCCAACAGATGCAGACGCCACCAAGGATAGCGATGGTACCAAAAAAATTATCCAGGACATGATTCGGCCATCTGAACTAGGCGTTCGGGTCACGGGAATAAAAAAGATAAGAAATAAAGGTATCTTGATAAACACGGCAACCGCAGGTGAGCAACAAAAACTATTAAATGCACCCTGTTTCGACAAATCAAGCACAATTAAGGCCCGACTGCCGACCAAGCGATCTCCGAGACTAATATTTTTTGGGGTACCGAGGGACCTGACTGACGAAGAATTTTTAAGGATCGCCTTAACTGGGGTTCCCAACATTCAAGACATTGAGGGAACTATAGCGTGCTGTAAATTAAGTCACTTAGCTGGTGCTCGCACAGGAAACACTTGTCATCGTATTTATGAAATGCCAGCTATCGTCCGTAAATTACTTATTGAACAGGAGAAAGTATTTGTGAACTGGACTGTTTGCCGCGTCAGAGATTTTATTGGCCTTACTGTCTGCACTAAATGTCATATGATTGGACACTCATACAAATATTGCAGAGATACTAAACCTACATGTGGACACTGTGCACAAGAAAAACACACCCGTGAGTCGTGCCCAAATGCAGCCATCAAACCAGTTTGCGCGACATGCACCAGATTTGGTAAGCCTGCTGACCATTCAACCGGAGATAGGGACAACTGCCCAGCTTACATAGCTGCCCTCAAGAAGGACCTAGCTACAATAGACTATGGAGTGTAATATACAAGAACACAAGTGCCTTACTATCGATGACTATACTCCCATGAAGAACTGTCTGCGAATAATGTATATGAACGCCAGAAGTATACGAAACAAGTTTGACGAAATTGAGGAAAAGGTCAGAAGATTATGCGATATTGTTCATGTTCTTGTCATCACTGAAACGTGGCTTGATGTCGGAGAAGAAAAGTTCTTTTGCTTAAATGGTTTTTACAGTGCTTTTTCTTCTCGCCCAAATGAAGGAGGAGGAGGTGTGGCCATATATGTTCTGGATTCTATGAAGTGCTCTATCATTGAAAATTTTTCCAACGAAAATTCATTTTTAGGTATTAGTGTTTGCAGCAGTAATAGGAAACCAGTCAACATTTATGCCATTTATCGAAAACCTAACCCAAACAACATGCACGATTTCCTAACACATTTTGAAAAAATACTGAACAAAAGCAGACAAGATACATTAATACTCGGAGATTTCAACATTGACACTTCCATAAACACACCTTCTTCTTTAAATTTTATCAACACCTTATTAACATACAATTTCTCAATACAAAATAAATCATATCCCACGAGAGTCACTGATACAAGCAGCACTATTATAGATCACGTTATATCAAACAGACAAAACATTTCAACAACCATATCGAATATAGATGACCCGCTTAGTGACCATAATATACTAATTGTTGACTTTAAGAATAATTTAAAAAAATGGTTTAATAATAGAACTAAACCACGCTTTACTAAACCTATCATCAACAGTATGGCGGTAAAATCTTATATTGCGACTAACAAATTTGCTATCAACTCAACCAAACCCGAAGACGGTTACAAAGATTTTAATGATTATGTCAAAAATGCATTAGAAGCAGGTAAAACTACACCGAACGTAAAAACAGGAAGGCGGCAACATCTTAATACACCTTGGTTTGATTCTAAACTGAATTTTCTAATCAAGGAACGAAACCAGCTTCACAAGCAGTGGAAACAAGACTCAGGTAATATTACTCTTGCAATACGTAAAAATAAACTCAGAAACATAATAACTAATTATAGGAGAAGTCTGAAAAACAAATATTACATCAATAGCTTTCAACAAAGCCTAACTAACCCAAGAAAAACTTGGAAAACCATTAACTCAATTCTGTCTAACCGTGTACATAAACCCACCAACACAATTGAATCTCTCATCGTAAATAATTGTGAAATTAGGGAACCCCGTGAAATAGCGTTGGCATTTAATGAGTTTTTCCTGTCAGTTGGAGAAAAATTGGCAGCTGCCATTCCATCATTCCCGGATGACTGTAATACAATATATGTAGAACCAAAGGCACGACAATCCTTATATATGACTAGGACGAATAAGGATGAGGTAATAAAGGTCATCTCGAAACTTAGGTCGAATGCAGCGGCAGGAATCGATGGAGTAACACCGTGCATTCTTAAAACCTGTAAAGAAGAACTAGCGGGGCACCTAACCCAACTTATCAACTTCTCCATAGGCTCGGGAATATTTCCAAACCAGTTAAAGCTAGCAAAAATTATACCAATTTTTAAAGAAGACTGCAAGAAGTGTATTTCTAACTACCGTCCAATATCGATTTTATCGGTATTTTCAAAGGTGTTTGAGTCAATTATCAAAGATAGACTCATAAAATACATCTCTAGCAATGATATCCTTACACCACAGCAATATGGCTTTCGGAAAAACTCCAATACCCAATGTGCCACTTTCGATTTCATTTCTAACATTCAGCAGTACATAGACCAGGGCGAATATGTGGCAGCTATATTTATAGATCTGAAAAAAGCCTTTGATACGGTAGATCATGAAATACTTCTACAGAAAATGGAACATTTGGGAATAGTAGGTAAATCTTTAAATTTGCTCCGAAGTTACCTAGCTGATAGATTTTGCCTTGTCGATATCGGAGGGAACCTAAGCGGCTTTGGAAAAATCACATGTGGAGTGCCACAGGGCTCTATTCTTGGACCTCTACTTTTCTTACTATACATCAATGATATAACTAAATGTGGCATCTCGGGAAAACTTCAACTTTACGCTGATGATACTGTGATTTACTACCATTGTAAAAATCTGAAGGAACTTGAAGCTCTAATGAATAAAGATCTCGCAAAGCTGGCAAAATGGCTTCGATTAAACAAATTAAGCCTCAATGTTAAAAAAACCCATTACCTTACTTTCGGTAAAAAAGATAACATGGGTATGAATATTATTCTTGGAAATGAAAAGCTACAACATGTTCAAGTAACGAAATATTTGGGGTTACTCATAGACTCTAACCTCTCGTGGAACTCCCATGTTGAGAATGTAAAATCCAAAATTTCCCCTATAACCGGTGTACTTTATCGACTCCAAGGTGTGCTCCCCACATCTTTACTGCGTGCAACTTATTATGCTATGATTCACTCCCACCTGAGTTATCTAGTTAGTATCTGGGGCACCATTACCAAAAAAAAAAGTTCGGAAATACAAGTAATTCAAAATAGAGCCGTACGTAATATATATAATCTGCCATGGGATACACATGTCAAAGATATATACTCACAGACACAAATACTTCCCTTTACAGTCCTTCCAAAGTATAACATCACAACTGCCATTCTACAAATAATTCAACACTCCTCACACACCAACACTAAACCAGTTTTTAATTCTGACATACACCAGCACAAAACACGATCACAAAATCAAATACATTTATCGTCATCTACTTACACGACCAAATTTGGAATTAACTCCTTACAATACATTGCACATAAACAATACAACGCATTACCTAGTAATTTAAAACTTCCGGCAACAAACAAAAAAACACTGGCAAAAGCTCTTAAAAGCTATTTCCTTAACAGTTTCATTAATGACTAACACAATCTTTCTCTAGAACTCCATAATAACATCTGCGTTTATTTATTTTAATGTATTTATTTTAATGTATTTATTTTAATGTATTTATTTTAATGTATTTTATTTATTTGCCTTGTCCTTTCTAATGTTGTCTTTCCCGAAATGAGTTTTATAAACTCATTGGGAATAATACATTATTACTTTGTTATCATTTTGTAATGTATTATCTTGTAATAAATAATAATAAAAAAAAAAATAGTTATTAGCAGTAATTATTGTTACAGTAGTCGGTAACAAAATTAGAGTTTATCAAATTATTAGCCTGAAACACAAATATAAATTGAAAATCATCCGAGAAAAATTAATGCCGCCGAAGAGAATTGAACCCTTCTGATAATCTGCTATCCTTTGTGCTTTTGCATAAAAACCTTGCTTTTTGAAGATACGTTTACTTTTAAAGAAATCAATAAAATTAGAGTTTATTTGAAAATATTATTATTTTATCTGTATTTCGCCGCTAGTAACGAAGCAATCTTGTTAACAAGTTTGCAAGGGTTCCGAAAGTTTGTCACCGCGCCCCTGGTGAAGAAAATCACTTTCCCAAGTGAGCACTATTTCTTTTAACCCCCATAACTTGTGTTTACCCAAAATGTTATAATTGTGGCGTCAATTGTGTCAAAAACTGGTTACCAACTGATGTTACGCTCGGCTAACACGATTTATATTATACAGCCTTGTGTTCCGCAAAACCCCACAATTAATAATATTTAATGAATAGTTATGAGAACTATGTAAAAGTTGAGTTATGAAGCAAGCAACAGATGGTTCTGAATTACATCAATCAAATTAAGATATCTTTTGGTTGGAATGAAAATGGTAAAAACACTAAAGAGATGAAAATCATTTTGTGGGCATACCTAAAGTAAGCTAAATTTTTCTTCTTTTTTTCTTATTTTTCACCTTTGTTAGACAAGGTTTTTTCTAACATTTTAGTATTGCGACACTTTTGTTAGACAGGGTTCTTACTAATATTTTTATATTGCGTCACCTTTGTTGGACAAGGTTCTTTCTAACATTTTTATATTTCGTCACCTTTGTTGGACAAGGTTCTATTTAACATTTTTATATTTCGGCACCTTTGTTGGACAAGGTTTTTACCAACATTTTTTATATGCGTCACCTTTGTTGGACAAGGTTCTTACTAACATTTTTGTATTGCGACACTTTTGTTGGACAAGGTTCTTACTAACATTTTTATATTGCGTCACCTTTGTTGGACAAGGTTCTTTCTAAAATTTTTCATATTTCGTCACCTTTGTTGGACAAGGTTCTTTCTAACATTTTTATATTTCGTCACCTTTGTTGGACAAGGTTCTTTCTAACATTTTTATATGGCGTCACCATTGTTGGACAAGGTTCTTACTAACATTTTTATATTGCGTCACGTTTGTTGCACAATTTTCTTACTAACATTTATTTTTCAAAAATGAACTTTGAATGCGAAACCATTTCTTCGTCTCATTTCCATTACCAAAATAACTTTCAACGCCATCTGTGTTGTAAATCCTCAGATGATAAAGTTCTAACATCATGTTTTTAAAGCTTCCATTTATTTTGCAAGGTTCTAATATCACTTGGGTTCTATCTTCGCCTTACCAAGTTATGAAATGTTAAAGTTTACAAAGACGACTTCTCATAATTTTATCATTTTCTGATTTTGAGGTGCAATCTTTTGTATAGTATTATGCTTACGTGGCTCTATCTTGGGATGGCATTAGGGAAATATAGTTGCCCTAGCTGGTTGCACATGGTTCTATCTGCATATTTAGTTGTGTTCTAAAATAGTAACTATAAGTCTTATTTAAATACTTCCTTTTAATATATTTTAAATTTAAATTATTTAGACCAAATTTAAAAACAGAAAACGGTAAATAGATTATGTGAAATCGTCTTTGCAAACTGTGACACTTTATATATAAGAACAAAGTAAAGTGAAGTTAGAACCCCGTCGAATTAAAGTGACGATTGGATCAAAATTGACCAAATATTTTCAAATATCGAAATTCTCAACGGATATTTAATTACTGTATTGTCCTGTCTGACTCAAGTATATGATTCACTTGGTCATGCTATATTATTATTGGACGTCCTCAACTTCTTCTGCCTAACGCTTCTGCGTCAAATATTCTCCTTACACACCTTTCGTCGTTCATCTGCTCTATATGTCCACACCATCTAAGCATACCTTTCTTAATCTTGCGTAAACAAGATTCCATTCTATATACCTGCGCGTTCAACACGCTCTTGTGTCCTGTTCAGGGTTGATCAAAGCAAAATGAACTCCAAGCAGAATTTTTGCCTGAACAGAACAATAATTACAATAGCCTGTTATCCAAGGTTGATATTTTCAGTTGCGAAATTACCAAATACAAGAGGTCCATAAAAGAATATTTCCCTGATGGTTTGTGAATAATGTTTATGTCTCTATTGTTTATATCTCTATTATGATTTGATTTAAATCTACAACCTCTCTCCGTGGCTATATATGTATTGCTTTGTAAATTTTTCGTTTTATATAATCTTTTGTTTTATATAAATTTTTCAATTCATATTCCTTTCTCACAAATTTAAATAACTTATTCCATATTATGCCGTCTCAGTAGATTAAATGTAAACTGTCGATTTCCCGAAAATTAATAAATAAGTAACAGGTGTGATGCGGTTATACTTGGTATTTACACACATACCCCTCAGGAATTTAATTTCTAGAGTATTCAGTCTACTTTGATCAGTTATCTGCCAGTTGAATGCCTCGCTGCCATACATTAGTGTTGGTATCATCACCGCACCGCTTACAACCGCATATAAGGTCTTTGAGGTTTGCGAATCTCTAAGGTCAGCGGCATCGGCGCGCCGCTTGTACAATTCGCAATTATCACATTGTTTCAAAAACAATTTAGCCAAACTTCATCACATTTATTCCTAACAAATTATTATAAGCAATAATTAGTCGCCTGAAATGTCTATACAAATTGAAAATATCTCCCGAGTAAAAATAAATGCCGCCGACGGGAATTGAACCCGAACATTCTGATGTCCGGTCAGGTGCTCTGGACCACTGAGCTACGTCGGCTTATTACTGATTATTTATCTTTACTCGGGAGATATTTTCAATTTGTAAGAATATTTCAGGCGACTAATTATTGCTTATAATAATTTGTTATATATTCAACAGTGTTTTCATAGATTCTGATTCATATAACGTGACTTTTATCCACTCAAGCGATTTCTGGCAAATTATGCCCAGTTTGCAAAAACTTTTGAGTGATAGCTTGCAAAATAATGTGCCAATTTTATATAACCTTAAAATACGGGATAAACGGTTAAATCTAAGTGGATTTAAACCACAGTTTCATATGTTTCCGTATTATTTTTTTGAGGAATGGTTTTAATTAAATAATATGGTATATAAATATATATATTATAAATACATATTTATATGACACCAATCGCTCGAGTGGTAATATTCCGTATAATGTTTAAAGATACGTCAAGGTATCAGCAATTTAAAACTACAAACGCTGCCGTTTATTTTCTACCCTTAGGTTTGGGTGATAAAAATTAGCACATTTACGGTTTCAGTTAATTTGTGATAATTTACGTACATGTATAATTTAATGTGTTTGAATAATATTATACTCAGTGAAACCAACTAACAATCTACGGAGATGGATAATATATTTTATGAACTTCGCTTGAAAACGTTCATTCCTAGGATACCCAGCAAATGTTGAAACTTTGCTACAGAAAGTAATTTGGATAATAATTTACGTTTTAAAACTATCTATTCTGATTTTATTTTATTGTATGTGTGCTTATTGAATTACCATAGCAAAACTGGACAATTTAGTATAATAATAAAATAAATAATCAACTACGACTATGTTTGGAAATAACTTAATCATCGTACATCGCAAAACAACGCATTACTTAGTAACCTGAAATTTCCAACATAAGAACAATCGCTAACTAACTAACTAACGGTAGGCAGAGGAGACGGACCGCCAAACAATTTGGTCTTGGCATACACTCTTTGCCTCATTCAAATTTGTGTATTATATTTTCAATACACTCCTTAAACTACATGCCAAAACCATCTAAGCGTCCCTTTATTAATCTTACTCTTTGAATTCATCATCAATATAATATTTTTTTATAATATTTTAATTTTCTTGCTTTCTTTGCGGATCTCCACATTTCTCACACGATCATACATGGTTTTAACACACACACGCCTCAGAGATCTCATTTCTACAGCATTCAGTCTACTTTCATCCTTTCTCTGAAAGTTCCATGCCTCACATCCATACATCAGGGTAGGTACCAGCGCTCCATTGTGGACCGCTAGCTTCGCACCTTTGAACTATTTTTTGCTAGTGCCAACTGCGTTCAGTCCAGTTGAATGCAGGTAACTCCATTAATGCAGTTACCTGCATTCAACAGGATTCACATCTCTCGTAAACATACTTCTTAAATAGAAAACATTCGCAAAATCCCTAAAAGGTTATTTATTTATTATTTTATTTATTTATTAATTTTTTAAAAAACATGACATATTACATATTACAGTGATCTTTGGCTGTCCAACTAGGAGATTACCTGTTTTAGGACAGTCAGAAATAGGCAGATTTATTAAATGCGATTCTTGTTTTGTATGGTGTATTGACTTTTACTTAGTTATTGCACTTTATAAATAATTTGAAAAGTTTTCTTGGTTGATATAAGCAGTTGCTTACTATATATTTTAAATAATATAAACGTGGAGAGTAGACTAAAAGAATATTCAAATATGATAATTCAAAAATAACAATATAGTAAAAAAATATTGACATGTGAGTTTATCAAATTGAAATTTTACTTTTTATTTAGATGAAATTAATAAGCTAGGGTATCAAAAAATATATAAAAGAAAAAAAGGAGATAAGAAGAAAATAGAGAATAAAAATAAGCCAAAAAATACAAATAGGGAATTAAAAAATATGCAAAAAGAAAAAAGTATATGTATAAATAATTATAAAAAAAATAGAAGCATGTAAGGTTTTGAACCATTCCGTGAAATCTTACTTTTAATTTGGTGAAATTAATGCGCCAGAGAATCAAAAATATATAAAAAAGAAAAGAAATTGAAAGGAAGAGTAGAAATAGATAGAAGATTAAAAAATAAGTTAATATTAAAAAAAAAAAAAAACATGTCTGCTTTTTCTCCATTCCATGAAATTTTGTTTTGATTTTGTTGAATTAATGATCTAGAGAATCAATGTATATAAAAATAAAAATTTAAAAGTGAGTTGAGAAACTAAAACAAAGAAAATTAAAATAAATAGATGTAAAGAAAGGTTATAAGCAGATTTTGAATTTATAATGGTAAACATTCCATGAAAATTTTGTTTTGATTTTGTTGAATTAATGATCTAGAGAATCAATATATATAAAAAATAAAAATTTAAAAGAGAGTTGAGAAACTAAAACAAAGAAAAATAAAATAAAAAGATGTTAAGGAAGTTTATAAGCAGATTTTGAATTTACAATGGTAAACACATAAATTTACTGTAATACATATATATATATAAAATAAAATACAGGGTAGTTCGAGAAACGAAATTTAAGAAAAGCAATTTTAATGACTGTTAATTAGCATATTTTCGCATTTATCTCTCCCCAAGATAAAAAGCCAATTATTTACCAGATTTCAGAGAATGTTAGCACTTTTTGATTTCCATGCATCGGGAATAAGATTAAGCAATTTAGGGCCTAAGTACGAGAATTGTCTTTGAGCTAAGGATAAAGAAGTGGTGGGAGGAACAACTGGGTTCCTCTTAGCATGTCTAGTATCGTGATAATGGAGTACGGAAGTGTATTGGTGACGCGTTCTTTGGGTATGTAATATGATTTTCCTCATGTATAATTGCCTTACATCTAGAACACGAAACTCTTCGAACAATGAATCACTAGGGTATCTGAACGGTTTTTTAAGTATAACTTTAAGAAGTGATTTCTGAGCTTTTGCTAAGGGATCAAGTATTGTTTTAGTACAACCGGCCCAACCTAAGGAAGCATAATCTAATAAGGAATTATACATGGCAAAGTAAATTCTTTTCATGTCTTTAATGCAGAGAATATTTCTAATAGCTCTGAAAAGATGTGTAAGTTTCCTGACTTTTGAGGAAGTTAAGTCTTTTCTCAGCAGTTTTATTAAAGATTTACACAATGTCTTTGGAATTTTCTCACTTCTGTATATCTTTCTTAATGTATTTAAACGTATATTTACGTACCTACACTTTTCATTGAACTCCCTTTTCAATTAGTATTCTTGTGTAAAATTAAAATCCTTTTAATTGAATAATGTTGTCTTTCCCGATATGAGTTTTACTAATCTCATTGGGAATAATGTATTACATATGTTATTGTTATTATTTTGTAATACAATATAAGTTAAATAAACAAAATCAAATAAAATTTACATGGCAACTTAACTATTACGCAGTTATTTATATTATTTGGATCAAATATAAAAAAATTGAGTTATATGTTTTCTTCATTTTAAATGTCAGTTGCACTGAATTTAAAGATACGATTTAAGGCAATAAACGATTATTTAAAGCAGTAGCATCTAATACCAAATATGGTAAAAAGTGATTTTTTGCTTACCAATAGTAATAATAAAAATAAGTTTTAATGTTTATTAAGTGTTTCATTGTGTTCAACCCCAGAAATTTTCTGTAATTTTCTCTGTTTGTTTTGGCCAAAATCAAAGGGGCTTATTAATATCAAAGAACGCTTTGATTTTTGACAAATTGTACCAAAAAAAATAATTTCCTTTAATAAAAAATATTCGGTTTTTTTATCTGGACCATCTGGCGACCCTATATGCAGTACATGCAGATAAGACGCGGTGGATCCTTGTTAATAATGGACTTTTTAATTTAGAACTGAAAACTTCATACCATAGAAGCTCTTGGTCATTAGCAAACAGGAAGGCAGGAGAAGCAAAGGAAAATGACCGAGGTGTTGAACTGATCAAGTATCACGATCTTCCAGAACGTCTGTGTCCTTGACTCTGCAGTACCAGACAGTGAGGAGTGGTGGTGCCTGGTTCATCAATCCAATTGGAGTGAGCTCATCATCCTTAGCAAGAAGAACAGACAATAAAGGTGCTTTTTAGTGACTGCAGAGTTAACTCACCACTCATGAAGTTGTAGATGAGAGGATTGACAGCGCTGTTGGCGTAGCACAGCCAGTGAGACAGCAAAGCAAGGAACGCTATGGTGTCAGTCTGCTGCATACCAAACGCGTATCTGAAATTGATAAACAAACAATTAAAATTATTTGATCATTGAAGACAATATTAGCGATTTCTTAACGAAAATCTGAAACAGAAAAATCAGAAAAGGATACGGTCACATCTAGGACTCGAACCCAGGACCCTTGCTTGGCGGGGCACCGCTCTACCACTCAGCTAATGGGACCCTATCCCCTTCGGTCACTTTTAACTGTATCATACTTCGAATAAGAACTACCAACATTGTCTTCATTTTTTTTTAGCTCAGTGGTAGAGCGGTGCCCCGGCAAGGCAAGGGTCCTGGGTTCGAGTCCTAGATGTGACCGTATCCTTTTCTGATTTTTCTGTTTCAGATTTTTATTTAGAAATCGCTAATATTATCTTCAATAATTAAATATTAAAATTTGAGGTTTTTTCTCAATAAAGTTATTCCAAAAATAAATAAAATTATTTGTTTTGAGATTCTTACGACTAAAACTGTTATCCTGATTATTTTTTGGAGTATTACGTCGTTTTGGAGTGTTACGAGAAAAATGAGTTGGACTTAAAAATATTGTTTGAAATTGTGACTACATGACTATTTACTAATAAAATATTAATTATTCAGAATATATCTGAACACGTGTTCACGCAGGTGGCCTTGTCCAAATAAATAGACGAAATGAAAAAATCTAATTATTTTTAAGATTTTTTTTTTTGAAAAATTTATTCTTGATTCGTCTATTTAAAAAAACACCCTCAGCGCTTATGTCATCCTAGAGGATTCCGTGTGGAGGGATTTATTAGAGGAAGATCTGGTAAGGAGATACAGGTCCGAGGGTTGTGTAGGAATCTGAAGGTCAATGTGACCAGCAGTGACGGACGTATGAATACATCCCTCCCACTGCAGTGCAAAGCGATGGGTCGAGAGAGTCTGGCTGGAGAAGTCGAAAGAGTCTCCCTCAACCAGTTCTTCCCGAACCGGCCCACCACACAGTATGTGGCCAAATGCATCCACCACCAAGACCTGGACAAACCTCACCCCATGACACCGGGCAGCCTTGCCAAGTCACATACGTATTTTCACAAACGATGAATACCATTAAAAATGTGTGGATGATTTAAAATTTATTTTTCTGATTTTGTGTTTTTTTAAATATTTTCATTCATAATTATTCATTTGAAAAAACCGCATAATCTAAACGGTTCCAACTGGCTTAGACGTCATTATGACATAGTAAATTTGTACAGCGCCTTTGAGGTGATTTTGCACCAAAACGGCACTATTCAAGTCATCCAAATATTTTTATTTGTTTATTTATTTGTACACGCCCAATTAGTTCTTTTACATATGATACAATTAAAAATACATTTGATATAATCAGAGAGTAAAAGAGATATAACAATAAATATATATATGTACCAAATATAGAAATATTAACTTAAAGCAACAAACAGAGTAAACTATAGGATGCACATTCCTATAAATTTGGATACATTGAAAATTTATAAACATTACAAATCTATCGAGATAGACATACAGATTTAATAACAATGTTTTATAGGCTTTTTATATTCAGTACCGTTGGTGTTCATGTGATATTAATTCCCTGCACTGTGCAGTCGGTACATTACTGAATTTATTTCTGCTTTGGTACCTACAATGTTACAATGGTGAGGTACCTTCTGAAAAACCGTTCTACTAGGCACATGAAAGTCAATCAGTCTAAGGAGTTCAGGGGAGTCAAACATGTTATTAACAATTTTATAAAGAAAAAATAGATCAGAACATATTCTTCTATCTTTTAATGTGACAAGGCCCATGACTTTCAACAGTGAGGTGTAGTTAATGTTTTTTATAGGAATTCCTAATCTATAATTTATGTTTCGTAAAAATTTATGTTGGATTCGCTCGATAGATTTTTCATGAATATTGTAAAATGGATTCTAAATGGTTGAGTTGAATTCTAAATGGCTTCTTACAATGGATGAATACGATATTTTTAAAATTTTTAAATTTTTGAAACCTTTTGAATTTCTTAATATGAAACCCAACATTTGCATCGCTTTAGTGGTTATGTTGTTAATGTGGGAGATAAATGTTAATTTGGTGTCAAATATTATCCACAGGTCTTTTATTTCGGGTACAGATACTAAGACTTGATTGTTCATACAGTATGTGAAAATTAATGGGTTCTTCTTCCTATAAAATCTCATGACTTGACACTTTTTTTACATTAAGGGTTAATTTATTTTGGATACACCAATCAGAAAAGCTAATGAGATTTGATTGTAATAATAAGCAGTCAATAATATTGTCAATAATTCGGTAAATTTTCATATTATCTGCGAACATCAAAATAAAGACACGTGTAAATACATTTGTAACGTCATTTATAAATATGTTAAAAATAATGGGTCCTAGATGTGAGCCCTGGGGCACGCCGCTTGTAGCTTTAAAAGTGTAGGACAGTTGACTTTTGATGCAGACAGTAAGCTCTCGGTTAGACAGATAATTCTTAAACCAGGATAGTACGTTACCGGTTATGCCAATTTTCGCCAGTTTGTTAACAAGAATTTTATGGCAAACCTTATCAAATGCTTTGCTGAAATAAGTATATATAGAATCGACTTGTTGTCTATTAGCAAGTGCATTTGTTATATAATTTTCGTACATGGATATATTGGTTAAGGTTGATCTGCTTGAAAAAAAACCATGTTGGCAAGTTGTAATGATGGATTTCACGCTGGGGTTTATCTTTAGAAGAATCATTTTTTCAAAAAGCTTGGGAATGGATGATTGGATACAAATTGGACGATAATTATCAATTGAAGATTTATCCCCGCATTTAAATATTGGAGTTAAGTAACTTTTTTTCCACAGTTTTGGGAAATTTCCAGTTGACAGAGACTTATTAAATAATATGAACGACGGAATGGATAAGCTGTCTGCACAGTTTTTAATCAAAATGGGTAGAATTTGATCCGGCCCGGAACTTAATAATTGACCTACGAGTACATTATTTTAATATTTTTTTTTTATTAATAATTTTTCTGGTACATACATTGGTATAATTTTACAATAAAGGAAACACTTTTTTATATAAATAGTTAAAGAGAAAAGAATAATACATTTAGCAAATTAACCAAAAAAATCCCACATACATCGCCAGTTCGTGGGTATACTTGTGTTTATTAACAGTTAAAATTTTACTCACATACATATATTATCTTTGTAAATGATTAGAAAAATAAAAATGAAAAAAAAAAAAAAAACAGTGATTACTTAATTGCAATTCAAAAGATATGATTGAAAAATTTAAAATTAAAAATGTTAAGTTACATCAGTTCAGATGTTAATGACATTAATCTATTATATACATTTATTAAATCAGTTACAAGCATCATCGTGTAAAAACTTAATCTTGAATTTATCTGGTCCAACAGATTTAATTGCCTAAAGTTTTTTAATTGCGGCTAGGAAATCATTTTTATGTACACTTTAAATTTTGGGCCAATGATGTGTATCTACTATGATCAAATTCAGCACTTTGTTTGCCATAATTCCATTCCATGAGATTTGCTTTAAAAACACACCATCTTTCCTCTTTTCGGAAACAAATTTCCAGAAAGATTTTGGATCACTCTTGAAGTTATTTTTAATATTCTGTAAATAATCCCTATAAGCAATATTTATGCAACCTGTGATTTTAGATCTCAGAACACAAAACATTTCCCGATGTCTTACCGATCCGGTAAGCTCCCGATTTCTGTGATGCTTGTATTTCCTTTTGAAGTCCCTAAGAACCTCACCATTAAACCGATGGTGAGATTCTAGTGTTCAATGCTTCCAGTCAGCGGTAAATTGAAATCTCACATAAGTATCAGTCGTGTTCTCTCATTAAACCAATTCTCCCCTTTGCCACAAGTTACAGGCGAGATCTTGTTCCAATTGAGTTTTAACCCTCTGATGGCAAATGGCGAAAAATTCTGTTTTTATTTTAAATTGAATGTTTTGATACAGCATTCCAATAGTTATAGAAATAAATATACATCATATTACGTAGCTTAATATCCCACAAAGGAAAAGCCTATGCGAGTGTAATATAATAGTATTACTTTTTAATGATTAACTAATGTCTATAAACAAGGTTTTATGTATAGCATTTTTATTTTATTTTTTCACATATACGGCATAACATTGCCATCAACAAAAGTAAGAATAGTGAAAGTACAAAAACTCAAATAAAAGTATTAAGTAACAAGAATTAAATGTAAAAGTTCAACAACTCAAAGAAAGGTATAAAGTAACAAGCATAAAATGGAAAAGTACAACAACTCAAATAAAAGTAAAAGTATAAAATGTAAAAGTACAACAACTCAAAGAAAAGTATAAAGTAACAAAGTATAAAATGTAATAATACAACAACTAGAAGAAAGGTATAACATGTAAAAGTACAACAACTAAAAGAAAAATATAAAATGTAATAGTACAACAACTAGAAGAAAAGTATAAAATGTAAAAGTACAACAACTCAATGAAAAGTATAAACTAACAAGTATAAAATATCTAAAAGCATAAAATGTACAAAAAAAAAAAAAAAATTATTTAAAAAGGTTTTAAAAAGTGAGTACTGCTAAGTATGAGCAATGAAGAAGAAAATAATTAACAGGAGAAGAAAATCTTATAAATATATTATGTATGATAAATACGTTATGATAAATCTAACTATTCATTGAAAAAGTTCAATATCAAGTTTACAGTTGTGAAATTTTCATTTTCTATCACTCTTTTTGTGCTATTAAAGGCTTGTTGATTGTGCCATATATTATGCCATTTAAGTTCTAGATTAGACAAGAAACGGGTAAGCACTTAACTTGTTAATGCGGTGCGCAGGTACCTGGCTATGTGATTTTTATAGTAAAGCCGTGGCTTACTGGCAATACTGATTTTATCAGAATACGTTAGATACGGAGCTGTCAGATGAAGAAAAATATGACAATGGAAAATAGCTTTCAGTGACAATCATAGACATGTTTTTAATATTGAGCGAAGCATTATTAACAATTAAATAGTTGAAAACCAGTCGGTAAAGATCGAACAATGAGAATTTTATAAATGTATATGCACCTTTTTTCTCAATTTATTAGTAAAAAGGCCTTCCAAATTCATATCCCCGAAGACTAATATAATATCCATACCTACCCTTTGAAATGTAATTCAATTGCAATTCCAGTATAAAGGATAACAGATAATTATAAGCAATAATTAGTCTTCTGAAATATCAATAAATGAAGATATAATATGTCTCGACGCCATCTAGTGAGAAATTTAGCACTAACAAAGCCTTTCCTACAAAAATAAAGTTGGTTGTTTACAGGTGAAAACAATATAGTAAGCAGTAATTGTTAATTGAGGTACTAGTACATATTGAATCATTTGGCGGGTTGGAAATAAGCCGATATAGCTCAGTGGTTTCAGTGCACCTGACCGGACATCAGAAGGCACGGGTTCAATTTCCGTTGGCGGCATTTATTTTTACTCGGTAGATATTTTCAATTTGTATTGATATTTCAGCCGAATAATTATTGCTTACAATTATTTATTATAATAGTTGTTTATAACATTTATACGGTTTAAGAATAAAGCATTTGTTGATAATATGACATTAATTAGGTTCTGAATGAAACAACGTGAAAGGCTGACAAAACGGAAGAGGTTTTATATTGTTTCATAGACAAGTTTACACCGTCAGAGACAAGTACCTAAATACATAGTATTTTGAGCATATTACAACAGCATTATATTAAAGTGTACATTTTCTTTGAAAATAAGATATATAAAATGAAGTAATCAAAAGTAAAACGATATGTGAAATATAAACAAAAAAAAGATAAAATATGATATTTTCAGTGAGGTTTTAAACTAGACATAAAAACTATTGTACCAAGAAATGTTTTAGAAAGAAGAAGTTTTATAAAAGTATAAAAAAATTGTGCAATCAAAAACAATGGTATAGTATGGTATTGCATAATTTATATCTTATTTGAAAGAAGAATAGATTTTTTTTAATTTAAATTTGTTTTTATAATAATTGGGATTTTGACGTTACAATATCTCATAAAAAAGACATAATTAGTGTGTTGTAAATTTTAAGGGCAATAATTAAAAAAAAAACATTTTTTTAAATATTTCCTGTTCGTAAGTCATAACTTCTTTTTCATTTATTATAATGAGCCATATTCTCAAGCCTCCGGTTATTGGTCGGTGTATCTTTCCTCCACGTTGTACTTTTTAATGAACAATGTTCTCTGAATGATATTAATTTATTTATTTATTTATTTATTAATCTAAAGTTAGCTCACATCTTCGTGTGTGCTAATAGTTTTATAAACATATAAACATGTACATTGTTTGGCAAACATAATCTTTCTTTAAAAATTTCAATAAAGTCACAAAAAAAGAAACGTTAATAATTGAGATAGACATATTTTCTTAATTCATTTTTGAACTTATTAATATTTTCTATCACAGCAATTTCCTTCGGGATTTTGTTATAGAGTTGAAATGAATATTTAATGTAATAAATAATATTTAATTAATATTTAATTTATTTTTAATGCTGAAAATAAACTGACTCAACTGATGTTTTATATTATTTAACTAGTGATGATCCATGAAAAATCATGAGATAGAGTGAATTCATTGAATAAAGTTGAAATCGGCGGTCAAAGAGGTTTCTGAAATGTCAAAATACTAAAAACTGTCGAATTATTAAAATGTGAAATGTGATGGCCTATATTTGTAATATCTGAACCTTACCATTTAAATAAGCATAAGGGTGTTATTTAAAAAAAATGTACATAGATGATTAAATTAATTTTTCTGAATTTGATTATTGTACTCAAAATAAACATTTAATTTTTTATATTAAATGAAAAATACACTTTGTAAAACACCACGTTTATTTTGAATTAATATTAACAGCCAACCAGGTTTCGCTTGGCTCAAGCTTCATCAGGGCTTATTATATCAACTAAAGTTATTTTCATACAGACACATATATATAGAAAAAAATAAAACAATGAGTGAAAGAGATAGAAATAAAATACACGAGTGATAGAGATAGAAATAAAAGAGCAGACACCTTATTAGTGCTAGAACGAGAAAGGATGTAGACTGATTACAGGATGGGTAGGAAGGGAGGGGGAAGGGAGGAAACAGTTTTATCAGAGGTTAACGGAATAAATTAAATATTGGACTATTAGTTAAATTGATTTGATTGTTGATTATATTTGATTTATTATTGACGGCTTTTTTAATTTCGAGGGCTTCTAAATTGTTTAACCTAATTCCAATTCCATTTTTATGTAATATTGTAATCCCAGAGGTTTTATCAAATGATTGGTTAGTTTCTTTTTTTTTTTTTTTTTTATATTTACTCCACACAGGAGGCCCTGAAGAAAATAATTTCCCTCAGGGCCTATGTCATCTTTGGGGATGCTGTGTGGAGGGTCTTTTTGTGGAGAGGAAGGAGTGAACATGGGTCTTGAAGAGTCCCATGTTGTAGGAGGGAGGAAACACAGAGGCCGGCAGTTCGTTCCACAGCCGAGCTGTTGAACTTAAGAACGAATCGTAGAAGCGACCCGTTCTCATGTGACAAGTGTCAACTGTGTACAAATGTTGGGCACGCGTTTGGCGTGTATCCCGACTACGCACCGGTGCCGAAGGGATCAATGACGCTAGTTCCTCAGAGCATCTTCCATTGTAATACCGATAGAACAAGGACAGCATACCTACCTGACGCCTGTGCTCTAAAGATTGCAGTCCGTTTGTTAAGATTGGGGAATCTATCAAACGGACCGCCCGTTTCTGCACAGAGTCAAGGGTTTTTTTCAGGTATTTTGGGGCTCCAGACCAGAGATGGCTGCCAAATTCGACAGTAGGGCGCACTTGCGATTTGTACAGGGTGAGCAGTTGTGTACTATTAAAGTATCTGCGGGCCCTGTACAGTACGCCCAGCTTCTGAGAGGCCAACTTTACTCTGGCTTCGATGGAGCCCCCGTACCTGAGCTGGTCACTTATAGTTACACCAAGCATATCAATGGAAGGCCTGTTCGGAAGATTGCTTCCGTTGAAGGAGACTAGATTATCATTTGGATCCCTTTTAGACGTAATCAGACAGGATTGGGTCTTTGAAACATTAAATTCGACGAGATTATTTTTACCCCAGGAGGAAATACTCTCGAGATAACCGTCCATTCTCTGCTTCAAAGCCCTCCGAGCCGTTGGAGTTTGTGTGCCCTTTGGGGGCTTGTCAAACAAAAAGCTATCATGAACTGTACTGTCATCCGCGTAACAATGAATCGGTGCACATGTCAAAAGGTCATTGATGTGCAACAAAAACAAAGTCGGAGACAGAACCGATCCCTGTGGGACGCCAGCATTTATGGAGTGCGAGGAAGAGGTGAAACCGTCAGCAACCGCCTGAATCGACCTATCCCTTAAAAAGTCAGCAATCCACGTACACAGGGATGCGGGAAGTCCGTAAGAATGCAATTTGTTGACAAGTCCTCGGTGCCAGACCCGGTCAAAGGCCTTGGATATGTCTAGTGCGACCGTTTGGGTCTCACCGTGACGTTCCAGGCACCGCCCCCAAACATGCGTCACATACGCGAGAAGATCACCGCACGAGCGGTTCCGCCGGAATCCGTATTGACGGTCGTTGATAATTTTGTTCTTCTCGAGGTATGTGAGCAGTTTGTCGTTGATCACACGTTCCATCACTTTGGACAGAACTGATGTGATCGCTATGGGGCGGTAGTTGGCCGGGTTGGAGCGGTCACCTTTCTTGGGAATAGGGTGAATTACCGCTTTTTTCCAACCAGAGGGCACAGTGCCACACTTCAGGGACATTTTGAAGAGCTTTGTCAAAACTGGAACTATTTCCGCAGCACACCTCTGCAATACCAGGGCAGGTATTCCATCAGGTCCACTAGCTTTGTTTACATCGAGCCCCCGTATGACGTGGAGTACATCCCGATGCCGGATCCTCAGCTTTTTCATATAGAAGCCGCAGTGAGGAACCGACGGCGGAACAGCACCCCCGTCGTCGAGGGTCGAGTTTTCCGCAAACATTTTCCCTAAAAGGTTTGCCTTTTCGGTGGCGGTGTTTGCTAGTGAGCCGTCAGGTCTGGTAAGAGGTGGCAAACTGGGTTTGCAAAAATTTCGACCTATTGAGCCCGCAAGCGACCAGAATGCTCTGCTGCCATGCGGGCAGGCAGCCAGCTTTTTGCTGATCTGCAGGTCGTGTTCGAATTTTGATCTATTGATGATTCTTTTGCATTCCTTTGCCGATTTGTTGTATGCTGATCTGCTTTCGGGCGTTCGAGATGTGTTGTAGGCTCGGTAAGCCGCGTTTTTTCGTCGAACTGCTTCGGAGCATTGTCGACTGAACCACGGCTTTGAGCCCACACCAGTTTCTTTAGTAGTCGATTGTATGAAGCCATCCATCGCCGATTTGATGACTTCACCAATCTCCTGGGCACATCTTGAAGGGTCCGAAGTCCGAAAACAAACAGCTGACCACGGAAAAGCATTGAAATGGGCCCGCATACCGAACCAATCTGCTGACCTATAGTGCCACACTTTTCTCCTCAGCCTCTCATTGGTTGGTCTGAGGCTAACGGGGATTGATGTCGTCACTAGGCAGTGGTCAGATGATCCCAGAGGCGCTGTGACGTCAATCTTATAACCGTGTGGCACAGTAGTTAAGAATAGGTCTAACAGATTGGAGCGGTGAGTCTGGACATCAGGAACCCTTGTAGGCTCCTGAACCAATTGCTCTAATCCGTAGCAAATGGCAAAGGATTCCGCCTGTCGGCCAGCCGAGTCCGTTGGGCCTGAGAACTTCAACCATGGTTCGTTATGAACGTTGAAGTCCCCCAGAACAACAAACTCGGCCGAAGGGTAGCGGGGCAAGAGATCATCAATAGTATCGCTCAAATGTTTGAAGAGCTCGGAAGTGTCTGATTCGCTATGGTTCGGTGAGCGGTATAGACATGCGTAGAATCTTGCCGTACTGGCAAGATTGACGCGCACCCACATTACGTCGAATCTGGAGTTTTCCAGACTCAATAGTCGCACACAGTTGACGTCAGCTCGACTATAGAGGCAGACTCCTCCTTTCAGTCGGAATTTGCTTGCGAGGGTAAAGCCCGGACAGTCCAGATAGGAGGAGTCTGGCGGCTCGGCTATCTGAGTTTCGGATAGGAAAAGAAGGTTGGGGCGTTGGGACAAAAGATGGTGATGGACGGAATTTAAATTTGTGTGCAGGCCGCGAATGTTGGCAAAATTTACCAACAGTTTTGGCCCGCACCGGGGACGCCTGCTACTCGCCGCTGTAATGATGTTAAGTTTGTTTTTATGTATATTCATGATTTTAATTTTGTTTTTTTGTTTTTTTTTTTTTTAAGGGTATGAAGTGAAAGGAAGGTCTGGAATGGAAAGGTATGAGGGGTGGGTAGGAATATGGGGTTCAGGCTGTCCAGGAGTGATGAGCGTTTGGTTCCAGCCCACTCACTGCGGTGCTAGGCGATAGGCTGGGAGAGTCCGGCTGGAGAGGGCATCCAATGCGCCCCAAACGCTGCTGCTGGGTCCCCTCCGGTCACGAACCGGCACAACAGCAGTGGCGGGGTTTTTTCACTCGCTGATGGGGCAGCCCACCCTTAGTCGTGAGCCTGAGGGTCGGGCCCCTGTACTATCGAGCGGCCCGGACAGCGGTAACCGGTTGTAAAGGGTCTCCCTCAACCAGCATCTCCCAACCGGCCCGCCACGCAGAAGGTGGGCCGACGCACCCGCCACCAAGACCCGGGCAAACCTTAACCCATGAACCCGGGCACCCCTGCTAAGTCACCAAACGTAGCGAACCACTTGGGGTGACCTGTGGCAGAGGTGTTGGTCATCCAATAAATGGTTCCCAGGGCGGCGGTACCCATTCCCGCCTACCAAATTACAAAAAGTAGATGACATTCTAAATTACATTCTAGTAGATGTTTCGCGAATTCTGAAAAAGCATTATTATTTAAACACCTCAGGTGTTTTTTTATTCTTATGTTTACGTTCCGGGCCGTTTTTCCGATATAAAAAGTAGAACAATTATTACAATTAAGTTTATAATTGTAATGTAATATAATGTATAATGTAATGTAATATTTAATTTATTCCGTTAACCTCTGATAAAACTGTTTCCTCCCTTCCCCCTCCCTTCCTACCCATCCTGTAATCAGTCTACATCCTTTCTCGTTCTAGCACTAATAAGGTGTCTGCTCTTTTATTTCTATCTCTATCACTCGTGTATTTTATTTCTATCTCTTTCACTCATTGTTTTATTTTTTTCTATATATATGTGTCTGAATGAAAATAACTTTAGTTGAAATAATAAGCCCTGATGAAGCTTGAGCTAAGCGAAACCTGGTTGGCTGTTAATATTAATTCAAAATGAAAGTGGTGTTTTACAAAGTGTATTTTTCATTTAATATGTAATGTCACATCACAAAGTGTTTGCTTCCTATGATAATTTTTTTTTTCCATCATTATTGATTTAAAAAAAGAATCTCAAACCGCAAATTTTGAAGTGGTTCCAACTGTTATGACGTAGAAATAGCCACTGGCCGGTGAAACGGCTCTCACCAACGTTGTTTGGCGTGATGTCAATGCCACCAATTTACAAATAAACAAAATTAAATAAAAAATAGTTTCACCATAGTAATTAATTTCTTATTTTTGTCGAGAATAAAGAAAGAGCGGAAAATTCCCATTATGTTTTTTAATGTTTATTGTGTAAGTTTCGATTACTTGTTTCGAGCAGCGGATGATAGTCATCCCCCGATGAGATAGCACAGAAAATAAAACACAAAAAATAAAATTACTTCCCCGTTTATTTTTAAAGTTCTCAGCTGCCTGTAAGGGTTATTGATATTTATTTAAAGGGTCCCCCCAAAGTACGTTCATTATTGGATGTTACGTTTACCGACGTCTGTTCGCCTCGTCACATTATCTCTTGGGGGATTCTTGCAGGATGTGCGGCGAGCAAAGGCTTTCAGTGCAAAAGGGTCTTCTTTCCGCATAATTCCTTAAGCAGTATGGTAATATCGAATGATAAATTAAAAACGACAAACACTTAATACATAACTAAGAATATTGCTAAAAGAGTTGGATTCTTAAAAATGAGCAGAAATTATTTGGATTTCAAGAACACGTGCTTACAACTCTATTGTAAATCCTCATTTAAATTTTTGTTCTAGTGTTCTATTATTATGTAACGAAGCCTAAAATCATAACCTACAGATTATACAAAATAGGGGATGACGATGATTTTAAAATGCAATATATTTACTAGAGTTAAATTGATGTAACAAAATTTATATATGATTTCAACTAAACAACATATACTATAATAATAATAATAATCTCTATTTAAGAAAGTTTATACATTACAACTAAAAATGCATATTATGATGTATATTGTACATTGATTAGTAACTATTTTTTTGAGGTTATAAAATTAACAGAAAAATACAAAAATAATATGATGAAGGTAAAAAAGAAAATAAAAGTACAGTAAGTTGAGGTTTTTCAAATACCGCCTCCCTAGGCTCGCCTGAGTTGAGGCTGAATTTTTCAAAGTTAGTTCCTAATACCTTTAAACATACCTATACTTGTATTAAGATGTATTCGCTCAATACTGTGGTAACTTCAATAACTGCGAATTTGGGTGAATGCACCGGTAAAGGACCTATTCTTATTTTTGATCCAAGTATTTACAATGTCTTTGAAATTTTTTGGTGAATCACATTATTTTATATTGTCTGGAAGAATGTTGCAGAGTCTTGTCGCAAAGTATTTAAAGTTTCGTTGACCATGAGTAGTATATGCGTTTTCGGTATTTGTAAGTTTTTGTTGTTGCTTCGAGAACTTTGAACTTTTTTCGTAGTAGTTATGTATATTTGTGTACAGATGAGTTAAAATAGTTTTGGCATATTTCAAACACATTCATAATATTTGTAGTGGACGGGAGTCCGCACAAGACTGTAGATTTGGGCGCCGGTTCCAAATCGTGTCTTCAACTGATGAGAATGCTCCTTTATGGCCGATGATGATGATAGTGGTACAAATTTATGAAAAATCTGCCTCCCGCACCCGGTGCTCGGTGAATGTTGGGCACTGGGTGTGCTGTCGTCTCTGCTCGCTTCTGGCGTTGGCGGTTTTCCTGAGCAGGGCCGGCTGGTCTTGATGAGGTAACACCAGAAGGTTTGGAGCAGAAGACTAGGCGAGGTGAGGCAGTTGGTGGGCAGGAGTCACTTGTTGATAATAAAACGCTTGTTTTGGTGGTAAAGTTGAAATGATTCAATATTTTTTGTGTTGCTGCTTATATGCAATAAGCTTGGCTCGCAGCCGACATTTGGCTGTCGGCCGAAAAATGGTGGGAAATGATTCTACCCGCGCCACAAACGCGTACATTCAAATGTTGCATATTTATTTTGCCGGTGGTATAGACGAAGGCAGACGCTTAAATTTGGGAGTTTGCAAAGATTTTGCAAGCTAGCCTGAATTACAATTACATAGTTGTACTGGACGGGAGTCCGCACAAGACTGTAGATTTAGGCGCCGGGTCCAAACCGTGTCTTCAACCGATGAGATGCTCCTTTACGGCCGATGATGATGATTGTAGTTGATATTGGTGATGAAATCTGCCTCCCGCACCCAGGCTTGGTGAATGGTGGGCACTGGGTGTGCTTTCGTCTCTGCTCGCTTCTGGTGTTGGCGGTTTTCCAAAGGAGGGCCGGCTGGTCTCGAAGAGGTAACACCAGAAGATCTTGGAGCAGCAGACTTGGCGAGGTGAGGCAGATGTTGAGCAGGAGTCACTTGTTGATAAATAAAACGCTTGGTTTTGGTGGTAAAGATGAACTAATTTTATTTTATTATTTGGCTGCTTATATTTAATAAGCATGACTCGCACCCGACATTGGGCTTTGAGTCAAAAAGTGGTGGGGGATTGTACCCGCGCCAGATATGTGTTTATAGCCTCCGACAAGATGTTGCATATTCATTTTGTCGGTAGTACTGGTGATAGTAGTCGCTTAAATTTGAGAGTTAGAAAAGATTTTGAGCGCTTACATGAATGATAATTACATAGTTTAAATGCATAGTAGTTATAGGAATGTGTATCTTGACAACTAGATTTTTTGTTTGTCAAGATACGACAAAAAATAAGAAATGTTTGTAAAATAAATGTGTAAAAATGATCTCAAGCGATCAAATTTGTAAAACATGTTAAGTTAGTATTTTTCCGAGGTCCCCCGTAACATAGCGCTCAGAAAGAGATAAGATTCACTATGCTACGAGGTTCCTGGATTTTTGTACACGCAAAAAGGGTAAAAAATATTGTTCAAAAATGGGTTTACATATGGGTGAAAAACAGCTTTTTTAATATCTCCTCAGCGGTAGTATATCGAAAATAGTGTTTATTTGACTACCGCCGAGGGGATGAACAAGTAAAATATACATATTTGCAATGTTTAAAAATTGATTTTTCTATGTAAAATTTACATAGAAAAAATGCTGGACATTGATCCACGCGGCAGGTAAGCCGGCGACGCGGTATCGATGCCGTTCGTAGACAAAGTTTTTCAAGCGGCCGGGAACAAAATGGCCAGTGGCGGGGAGTGATGATTTTGCCAGTGGCGTGGGGTAGGCACATTTTATAAATGTAAAAACAGATTTTATAAAATTGAATAATGTGGTCAACTACGTCCGTTACAATAGTTTTATTACATAGCAGTTATAAGAATGTGTACCTTGACAACTAGATTTTTAGTTTGTCAAGATACGACAAAAAATAAGAAAAGTTTGTAAATAAAAGTGTAAAAATGATCTTGAAGCGATAAAATTTGTAAAAATGGTTAATTTAGTATTTTTTGCAGGTCCCCCGTGACATAGCGCTCAGAAAGAAAAAAAGATTCATTATGCTACGAGGTTCCTGGATTTTCGTAGAGGCAAAAAAGTAAAAATAATTGTACAAAAATGGTCACACAAATATGTTAAAAAACGGCATTTTAAATATCTCCTCAGTGGTAGCACATCGCAAATAGTGTTTATTTAACTACCGCCGAGGAGATATACAAGTAAAAAATAGGCATTTTTAACATTTAATAAATTGTTATTTCTTAGTAAATTTGTACATAAGAAAATCGTACCGCTCGGAAGAAGTAGGTGCGCGATGCGGTACCGATGCTTTTCGGAGTCAGAGTTTTCAGGCCATTTCGGCCGAAGAAAAAAGCGATAGAAAAACAAAGCGAAAAGGAGCTTTTTGTTTTTTGTGGTTTGCAATACAACCAAAAAAGTCTTTTTGTCTGGCTTGAGTTTTCAGCCAGGCCCCGCTACTTTTGCCGGCCGGAGGAATCCCGCCGGCCCCCAGAGCAGGTGCCCGCGCCCCAACTGCCTTTTTCAAGGCAACGTTTACGCATAAAAATACTCAGTACGCATATCCACGCTGGCCCCCACAAACCGCCCGCAAGCTCCAGAGACGTGCTCCCTCTTTAAGAGGAGGCACCGACTACCGCCTGTTAAGATGTTCCCGACGAGGATGCTACCTGAAGAACACGAGGACTCCCCGGTCGTGGTACCACCCGGCGCTCATCAAATTGCGCTTCGAAAGAAGACCGGGACCGTGCGCCTTACGATCCCCGCACCACACCCCCGCCCCGAGGACCCAAGGACCCGGAGACCATCCACCACCACGACTGCCACCACGCCCGACGAAACCGAGATGACGGAGCCCGTAGCAGGCCCCTCTTGGGCAACAGGACCCAGTCCTGCCCCCAGGCGCCCCCCGATAGGCCCAGCGTCGGCCTACGTGGCGCCCCCGAGGCCCCAGCAGCCGATGGAGACGGCTGCCCCCCAGGATGGAGGCTGGACGAGGCCGTCCAACCCCGTAAAGAGGCCTGTGTCCCCACGAAGACCACAACCGCTCCAGTGTGGCAACCGATTCGAAGAGTTGCCCGAGGTAAGCGAGGGCGCCGGCGCGCCGCGTATAAAGCGTGCCAATAATAATTCTTCTTTTTTCCCCGCAGGTACCGGCAGGAGAGACCGCGTTCCCCCGGTGGTGATGACTCTGGGGAGCATGACGCATGCTCAAATTACAGCCACGGTCCAAGGACATCTGGGGGCTGGTAAGCTTTTTACTTTTAAATATAACAGGGGCGGCACGGCCAACATCTTCGTGCGCTCGATGGAGGACCATCGCGCCCTTACCAACGGACTGCGAGCGGAGGCGCGCGGCTTCCACACATTCACGGCCGAAGCTGAAAAAATGAAAAAGGCCGTCATCAAGGGCTTGCCGCTCGTAGAAGTGGAAGACGTCGCGGCGGATCTAGAATCTCAAGTATTCCCAGCAGTGAAGGTGGTCAAGATGACCGCCTCAATTGAGTATCCCTTATACTTAGCACACTTCAATAAGGAAGTCAACATGGGACAGCTGCGCGCGGCCGTCAAATACCTCTGCCACTGCTGAATTCGACTCCAGAAGCACAGGAGCAATCACCTTCAGCACGGCACCCAGTGCTACAGATGTCAAGACTTCGGGCATGGGTCCCGAAACTGTTCGCACACAGCAAGGTGTGTGAAATGCTTACTGGAGCATGCTTCGGCAGAATGCCCCAAGAAGACGAGAGACGAGCCCGCCGCATGCTGCAACTGCTCAGGCCCGCATCCCGCCAACTACAGAGGCTGCCCCAAGCGGGTAGCGTACGTCGCCTCAATACAGCAGCGACCTGCCAGAAGGACCCAACGCCCGCCGGCAGAACAGAACCCAAGCAGGCCACCTCCTCAGCCGAGGACGGATGGACGCACATGGGCCAACGTAGCCGGAGGCACCGCCCCCGCCCAAGAGCAGCGCGAGCCCGCGCCGCCTCCACAGCCCCGCCCCCAGCCCCGCCCACAGCAGGATCCCGTGCGTGCGCCCACCACTACAGAGGACGACCTGGACATCATGGCCCTGCTCCAAGGCCTCCTGAGGATGCGATCGCAGCTCGCCCGCTGCACATCAAGGGCAGAGAAGCTCATCGTCCTGATGGAGCTCCTCACGACCACCCTCGATGTCTAATCCCGAGAAGGTGAGAGTCCTCGTATGGAACGCATTTAGCGTGCGCTACAAGACAGACGAACTGCTCGCACTGGCAAACGAATTAAACACCGACATTATTCTCCTATCAGAATCTCACTTGAATCCAAGCATACAGCTGAGAGTGCCAGGCTTCGAGATTTATCGAGACGACCGACAAGAAAGGTCAGGCGGAGGAACCGCAATATTCGTTCGACAATCTATGACATCAACAAGAATCCCCACTCCGAAGTTAAAGCACACCGAAGCCACGATCATCGAAGTCACCATAGAGGGTAGAGCGCATACCATCATCGCCGTCTACTGCACTCAAGCAAATTTAGTGAGAGAAGACCTAAATAAATTGCTCAATCTGGGACCAATTGTTGTGATCGGAGGCGATTTGAACGCCAAACACAACTACTGGAATAACAACAGAGGTAACGCGAACGGAAATACGCTCTTCACACACATGCAGACAAATACCTACTCGATTATGGCGCCCGACAGACCTACGCACTACTCGAAACGCTCTAGATATCCGAGTACACTGGATATCGTACTCGAGAAAAATGTAAAGAATATATCTCCACTGCGCACGCTAGACGAACTGTCATCGGACCACCTGCCCGTGAGCTTCTCCATAGGAGGCACAACTTCAAGGAGCCCCAGAAAACAACGCAATTATAAGAATGCAGACTGGGAAGGATTCAAAAAGGAAGTCAACGAACGAATACATCTCACTTCGGAAACTCTGCGCTCGCCACAAGAAATCGACGCAGCTACAAGCACTCTCACGGAGATACTTCAAACAGCACAAGACGCACACATACCTCTAAAAGAAATACACCCATACACGATCAAGCTTCCCGAGTACGTCCTATCGCTCATCAAGGAGAAAAATCGCCTGCGACGCATGTTTCACCGCACGCGCGACGAATATTTCAAGACAGCATTCAACTGCCTGCAGAGGGAAATCAAGACCGAGATCGTAGAACTCAAGCGCGAACTTTGGAAGAAAAAAGTCACGTCGCTCACGCCGAAGGATAATTCCCTATGGAAAATGGCTAGCGCGCTGAGACATAAAGATTTCACAATCCCCCCGCTACAGAAATTGAACGGCCCTGGGACGGCGCTTTCGCTACAAGAAAAAGCAGAAACACTCGCCGACGGGTTCGAGAGAGCCTACGCCGCTACAGACGTCCTTTCCGACCCGGCTACGGACCGGATCGTAGCTGATTCTCTACGAAACCTGAGCGAAACAGAGCAGACAAACGCTGAAGATATTCACTTTGCTACGCCGAGCGAGATTGCTGTCACAATCAGGCGATTGAAAACAAACAAGGCGCCGGGAAGCGATCAAATTCACAACATTTTACTCAAACATCTCCCTCAAAAAGCCATCATCTACACAACAAAATTGTTCAATGCCTGCCTCATGACCGGGCATTTTCCCCAGATTTGGAAATCGGCGACCGTGCTGCCCTTCGCAAAGCCAAATAAAGATAGAACGCAGCCGACAAGTTACCGGCCGATTAGCCTATTATCTACGTTGAGCAAGGTATTTGAACAAATTATACTCAACAGGCTCGTTCCACACCACGACGACAACAAGACTTTGCCAGACGAGCAGTTCGGCTTCAGAAAGAGGCACTCCACGACCCATCAACTCACCAGAGTAGCGGAATACATCGCAAGAAAATTTAACGAACATCGCTTCACCGCTGCTGCGCTCATCGACCTAGAGAAGACATTCGACACCGTATGGATAGACGGGCTCGTGCATAAGCTGCACCGCACTAACACGCCCATATACCTAACGAGGCTGATACAGGAATACCTAAAGAATAGATCGTTCAGAGTGTTCATAAGGAACGTGCTATCTTCAATGCGTGAGATTCCAAAAGGCGTGCCGCAAGGAAGTTTACTGGGACCATTCCTCTTCATTCTGTTCACCTACGACATCCCCCGAGACGAGAGATGCAATCTGTCTATCTACGCAGATGACGTCAAACTATACGTTTCCTCGCTGAAAGCGAACATGGCCGCTATTTACCTACAGAGGGCGCTCGACGCGTTCGTAGAGTAATACAAAAAATGGCGCCTGAAACTGAACGAGGCGAAAACCGAAGCCATCATGTTCACGAGAAAACGTGTAAATAAAACACCTGACTTCAACATCGAAATGGGAGGACACAGCATTGAATGGAAAGATGAAGTGACATATCTCGGCCTGACCATGGACTCCCGCCTCAACTGGAAATCTCACCAAGCCAAGATGCACACACGCACGCGACAAGCGATCGGCATGATGAAGCCAATTTTCAATAGACGGAGTCCGCTACTTCCCAAAACCAAACTCCTCGTCTACTACTCGCTCATTCGGCCGGTACTCTCGTATGCGATTCCCGTATGGAGCAGCATCTCACACATAGACCACACGAAACTACAAACACAATTATATATATATTCTTATAAAAATGTAAAAAAAATGTATAATATAGCTACTAATATAAAAAAAAAAAATAAAATAAAATTACATTGCGAACTCCCCAATACAACGGTTTCACACTATGGGAAGCCAATACTTAGGTGATGTCGATATATTTAATATTAACTTTGCGAATTTTGTGGATTACGTAAAAGACCTATTTCGATACTATTCCTAAATGGAAGTTATATTTTTGTAAACCAGTCAAATCGCTGTATTTTTTAATTTATGTTCTTGTTATTTTTTATTTTGTTTCTCGCATATACTTATGTAATTTTATTTTTATTATTTCTTTCTTTTCTTTCTTATGTTTCAAAACTGTCATTTAATTTGTACCACCCACATGTAAAAGCCCTCTGGGCGTTAAATAAATAAATAAATAACACTTCAAAATCTCTGCATTAAAATCACATACAACACGAGACTCAGAACAAACTTGAAGAGATTACACGAACGAGAACAAATTCCAACTCTATACGAATTCACACACAGACTGACTGAACGCTTTTACAAATCACTCAGACTTAGTAAAAATCCACTCATACGAGACATAGGACAATACAATGCTCCGAGCGACCTGACATTCAAATATTCACACAGACTACCTAAACACATCCTCATGGACCATGACCACATATGGTACATACCAGAATTAGACGCGGACGAATAGCGAGCAGTAGGTATTTCCTAAACTCCCGACTTCCTTCCTAAATACATAATGTTTATATATCTATTTATATATTTATATAATATTTTATAATTTGTATGTATATGTATGTTTATTTTCTATATTCTATATACACACACATCTCAAAAATGCAGGACATCATATACCGATGTTACTGAAGGCCGCATACGTTTCAAGTTGACGTTCGGCCGCTCCTTCCGGGTAAGGTTTTCTGCGGTTTCCCTTACTCTATCACGCAAATGCGGAAGGATACCCACAATAGGACGCAGCCGAAATTCCCCCCCCGATCCCAACACAACACAAACAGACACGTATGTAGTATATGGCCGCTGTAGGTCGCTGCTGGTGCTGATGCTGAATGACACATGCAATTTTAGTAGGGTTTTTAGGTAACAAATTTTTTCCCTACCAAGAAAATACAAGGCCCTAAGTCTATAAAAGCCAGGTAATATTTGAATAAACCCATATGAGGTAAAAATTGTGAGGCGCATATGACGTCGTTCTATTTGTATAAAGAACATTAACTTTAAATTCAGTAAATTTAAATGATTCACCACTTCATGGAATATAAAAATCTAGAAAAAAAAAAAAAAAAATTTCGGCCGAAACGGGGTACATCAGTGGCGGGGAGTGAGGATTTTGCCAGTGGCGTGGAGTTGGCACATTTTATAAATGTAAATATATTTTGATAAAAAGAAATAATGTGGCCAACAACGTCCGTTACAATATTGAAGATTAGGTTCGAGTCTGTAATTATAGGTGACCGAAGAATTATTTTTAAAATTGTTTTCTGAGCCTTTATGATTGGGTCTAGTGCAGATGAGGTGCCTCCCCATGCTACATACTATATAATACATTAACACAGATGTACAAGCTTAAAAATAACATGCTTCATAATTATCTGCAAAATCAAATTGTGTTCAATGAATGTGTTCACAATTACCCTACTAGAAGTTGCCGAGTTTTAAGGCTTCCCAAAACTATACTTACGTGCACACAAAACAGTTTGTTTTATAAAGGACAAAACTTTGTAAAAACCTACCAAATGGCCTTTGGTAGGTTATTATAAAGTTTTTGTCCTTTATAAAAATTAACAAATTTAGCTGTGTGCCAGAAGTCTAGGATAGAACCTTCACAGAACTTGAAAATTAACTTTGATGAATTGTTCAGATTCTGTAAAACAACCCGTCCTTAGAAAATAATATACAACTCTTTTATTTTCTCATTTCAAAAGTACCTTTCAAAAATGTTAAATTATTAATACATAAAAATTTTAAAAAGTAAAAAAAAAAAAAAAAAGAATTTTAACTGTTTGGCCACGAAGGTCAAATATTTTGCAAACCAATACGGGTGAACCACAGATACACCAACAATTCTCCTTTGCACTCGATGAACTTCCACAAGAATGCGATCCGCGAGATACGTATCTTCTACTCCAACTCCCTGACAAACTCCCCTTTTGAAACCACCCGACAAGTCCTCTCGATATCTTCGTCCGACAAGTTCATCCGATGCCAATCCCACCCACTCACCCCTAACCCCGAACGCCACCCGTAGACTCCCGACTTAACGAACCGGTGTTTTAATATTTCGCGGAAGAGATGCGCTGAATATATTTCAGGAGTAAACAACATTGCAAAATTTTTAATATTGAGATTACGACCTCCCTCAGTAATGGCGAGAAGTTTAATGTAAAACGAGGAAAAAAAACTGCCTTAATATGGTGTGTAAAAGGTGTTATGGTATGTTTTTGAAGAACCTCGAATGTTAGTGTAATTACCACTGCACATAAGACAATAATATGTTGTATGGATAAGGAAAGACTCACCATTAGGAAAAAAGGTAATCGTTTTCTTCCAGTTTATCCTCTTCAGGGATCACGGCTGTGGCACTGAACACGAAGCGGTTTTGCACGAGATCGGCGCGGATGTAAAATGTAATAAAATAAGCGAGATAAGATGTCACGCGGATGTGGTTTATAGTGAGCGATGCGGGTTATTGTAACAGACTGACTACACAATGTGCAGCGAAAGAGTGCGGGAATAGAATAAGGTAGTACTAAGAACAACAATATTGTCTCAGTACAGTGGTCGCATGTTGTACATAGGTGTGCATGAGATAAACGTGTGAATTAATTTATAATGCGTGTTGGCGTAACCATAATAGAAAAAGTGACCTATGGGGGTTTTATATGCTGCTTTTTTAATTCAATTTGTATATTTCTAATGCCCGAATTATATCTGCCGAGTGCTCGGCCGAGATAATGCATTCGGCAGAGTGCTCGGCTGATGTTATCAGTACAGTAGCCTAGTAAGCTGACGAGTGATTCAGTTGAAACACTGGACAGAAGCAAGGTACAATGACTCGGTCGAGTGAGTACTCCCTCTACCTACATACTCAACTTGGCACTTCACTCGCTCTCCACTCGGTCAGTGTTTGACGTTTGTTGTCGTAAAACACTCTAGACTTTTTTCTTTTCACACCATCGTGAAGCAATGTTAACAGCACTTTAAACTAATCTCAATGAACTGATTCATCCACTGTCTCTTCTACATGTAATCATGTAGAAGAGACAGCTCTTCAATAAGTTGCTCGGCCGAGTGAAAAAGCGAGGGTCTCGGCCGAGCACTCGGAAGGTGTAATTCAACAGTATGGATTCGGAATGAACAAAATAATATTTTATTTTTTTCATCAGGGCTTCGAGTGCAAAGTTAATGTAAAAAAATATATATTCCTACTCGTATATACGCACCATTGTTTTACGTGACTATATATTATGTGGAATTGTCGCATGTTTTTTTACTGATTGTCAACGTGTGTCAATGTTAGGTTTTGTAAATTTCGCGTATATGTTTGGTGATTTGACATTTTGTTTTGAGAAAATAACTGTAGTACTGTTAACTCATAGAGTAAATAATGTATATGTGGAAAATGATCTGAGATTTTTACGTCCAAAAGAATTAAAGTGATTTATTTTTGAGGTATTAAGCCGTGTTGCATTACCTCCTCATTTATCTGAAACGTTGGCTAAATAAGGAAGTAGCGCAACATATATGTATGTTAACCACATATTGTGATATATTTTTACTACTTTGGATAGAGAAAGAGTTGTAAAAGATATTGCTTTGGAATCTGCGGTAGGTAGTTTGCAGTGCTGTGATTTCACCTGTCGTATATGTAGCGACGAACTACTAGATTAATACGAGCCTTTTGCAGCATAACCTAGAACCTTCGAGACTTAAGGGCTGCTAGTAGGGGCAGCACACGCATTACACTTCTAGACTCGCGACAAAAGCACGCCGGTCTATCTGAGGCTTCTAGAATTCTCCGGGGTAGCTCCGCCTATACAAAGTGCTCCGCGCCGCACCACAATTCAGTCTACTACTAGTACTGCCCTGGTCATGTTACAACCGCATATCGAGGTAAAAAATTGATTTTGACTACCCCTGGACGGGAGGAGACTTACCTCAGCACGCTGATGAGGTGCACGGGAAAATAGCAGACGGCAAACATGACGACCACTGCTACCAGCATCTTGGCGGCCTTCCTGCGCGTGCGCACCTGCGCCTCGGTACTGGCGTTGGCGTGCGCGGACATAGTGCTGCGCCGGTTGTTGGTCACCCCTGGAATAATCCAAATTATTGAAAATTAATAATTTTTACAAGCGAGACTGATTTTCTTAGTGAAAACATTCATTTCCGAGGATTTTCGATCGATTACATCAACATTAATTTTATGAGTTAGGCAGGTACCGTAGACAATAGAAATATTATATTAAATTACGATACGATAAATACGATATTTTTGAGATCAAACTGAAATATTTTAATCACAAATGAATAAACACTTTTACATGATATGACTAGGCACTTTTTACAGTAAAATACTCTAGATATAGGCCAGTTCCTGGGATTTTTTTAGGAAAGGTTAAAACTTTGGTTGTTTTTGAGAAAAAAGCGTTTTTAATGAAATCTAACCTTTTATATGACAACATACAGTTGACAAACTTCAATTCAAAAGGCCGCGATACAGGAATTGTTCTTGCCGACACGATTTAAATACAAACATAAATATAAAACATAATAGCAGAGGCGAGAACCTTTCATAAATACTATAACCTAACCTAACCTAACCTAACCTAAACCTAACATTCACAGGTGGCACTAATGGTATCTAATTGATCCAAAAATAATACAAGTAAAGTTATGCATATGGTTTACAGATACTAAGCCGATATGCAATTTGCAGGAATATGGATAAACATACAAGCGACACATTTGTGCGAGCGGTTTCATACTAATGACTAAGTCCATGTATAATCTCCTTCTATCAAATAAATAAATTATTTCACCAAATCATTTCCAAAAATTAATTTTTGTTCTTAAAATAAGTTTGACTGTGTTTTTACTAATCGTCTCTGTCCTTACCCAATAATAATTACATCGATAATGTGTGTCCATTCTTATAAAATTTAAACTAACGAAACGTTAAATATTTTAAAAGCTTATTTCACTTTGTCTGAAAAGATTTTCAAATGAGAACAATTATGTCTGATTCAATTTTCCGGCGATTTCCAACCACGAATTTTCAACGAAATTTTTCATTATCAACTCTCTCTTCGTTTAGTAATGTGATTATCTCCAGTCGAAGGCTTGCCGAGGTAATGGGAAAGAATTTTGAATGAAAAGAATTTTAAATGTAAAATAAATTGGACAAGATTTTCGAACAAGAAATCAGCGCAGAAACAAGTTAAAAAAACTGTTTTTAGTTAATTCGCATAGCCTTATACAAGAAAATTTACGAGAGAAGATTATAATAAACTAGTAGACATTATATTGCTTTTATTCCAATTGGTAAAGCTACCGAAAATATAAAAGCAACGATTTGAAAGAAAACGGTAGTCGTCAATCAGATTCGAGAAAGGTCAATGAATATCTCATGAAAAAAGTATTTCTGATTTTAAATTTTCCCCGAATTAAGGAAAAAATTGAGATCTCTTCGGGCATAATCCCACGATACATTTCTATTGTTTTATATCTTAAATGCTATATAATAAGATAGAATGTTCTGAAGTAGAACATTTTCGTCGATAATTTAAACGGATTAAAAAAAAAACGAATTCTGCTGTTTCTGGAAAATAGTATATTATATTTTGTATTAATTGTGTCTCTTGTATCTCTTTGTATCATTTGTTATTTGGGTGAGCTTTATATAATTGTGTATTTGGTAATTTTATTTGTTTTGTTTTCGTTATTGAATCTACAGGGTTTTCCAATACGAGGTGTTATTTTGAATAGCCCGTTATTTCGGTAGATGTTACTTTTGAAGCTGTCATTTTATGACATTTTACAAGTAGAAACTACGCCATTAATAAAAATGGAACGAAACACGCTTTAACAACGCATTGAAATAATTAAAATTCACTTAAGTGAATCAAATGCAAATCATCTTGAGTGATGAGGCCCATTTCCACCTCGGTGGCTTAGTCAATAAGCAAAATTGTCGCATCTGGGGCTCAGAAAACCCAAGAATTATTGTTGAAAAGCCTCTTTTTTCTCAACGTGTGACTGTTTGGTGGGGTTTATGGTCCAACAGAGTCATTGGACCTTACTTTTCGAAAATGAGGCTGGAGCAACAGTTACGGTGAATGGATTGCGCTATCGAGAGATGATTAATGATTTTTTATGGCCGGAATTAGATGGTATTGATCTGGACAACGTTTACTTTCAACAAGACGGCGCTACGTGCCACACAAGCAACGAAACCATTGATCTTTTACGATTGAATATCAAAATAACACCTCTAATTGGAAAACCCTGTATATTTAGATGTCAGTAAATTAATGCATCCTATGTCTGAGTAGATTTATAAATATACAACGGTTACATATAATGGTTTATTATTAAATATAAAAGTACCTACCTAAAAATCTCGTGATTTCAAAGAAATTATGGTATTGATTTATAAAATACTAGCTTTTACCCGCGGCTTCGCTCGAGTGATATTAGGGAGAAATTACTGAGCAAATATTTTTCCCATGGGAATGAAATGTTTTTCCGGAATGAAAAGTAACTTATATCACTTTCTAGTTCTCCAACCATGCAAAAAATCTCGTCGATTAAAATCTAAAATTTTGATGCAAGGTTTCCAGGTTTCCGAGGCAATCCACATTATACAAGTGCATTATAAAAGCATAATAAATACAAAATAATACAAAATCAACAAGTCAACTCACCATAGATCAAATGGGAAAATAATGCACCGACTCCAGATATTTTCATATCAGAGAGTTCGGCTCGGTAGAAGTTCTAACTGGACCTATAAATCCTAATGATCCCTCAATATAAATAATTGAAAAATCCTTCGTTATCGTACATGACTGGTTTTTGGATTTTTTATGTATAAATTCTTTGATAGATCTAATACGCCTAAATTTTGAATGAGAGAGCTAGGTATAATGCCAGTAGCCGAAATAACAAATGGTAATATTTTTATAGTCTGAGAATGCCAAATTCTTTTAATTTCATTTCGTAAATCTGTGTATTTTCTTATATTTTCAGAATTTCATTTCCTAAAAAACAAATATACTTAAAATTTTTATCATTATTTTAATTAGTTTAGTAATCAAATATCAACACTTTATGTTTAAATCTATTTAAATTTCTTTCCCTCCTTTCTTTTTCTTTTCTCCTATTTTTTTTAATATTTAATTGTACAAAACATGTATGTTAATTTATTTAAATTTTGCCAGTCTTAAAACGGAAATTTCTGCTAGTTGAAGAGGCAAAACATTCTTCAAATGTAAATAGTATTCTGTACTAAATAAAATAATATTTATAATAAGATATTAATTTATCTTGAACATTAAATTGATCAAATTCAATATATTTATAACCTTAATAAATCACCCTCTGAGATAGAGTATAACAAAAACATGTATTTAGCGAACATAAACTACAAATTAAAACGACTGCATCGCACTTCTGTTTTCCAACATTTATTTGTTATTTATTTGTTTGTACGAGAAGTTTAACTGTGGGTAAATTACTTTGTAAAACTTTTTTTAAATCTTTGAAGTTGTCAACAAAATAGGAGCAAATATGATTTGTAAATAAATATCATGATGAAAAGCCGATGTTATAAAGTTGCGAAAAGTTTGTTAGCATTTCATTTATTTTTTCAAAGTTTATAAGCTTTTTGTCGATTGTTAAAAGTTTCGTTTATTTGTTAAACTTTTGTCATGTGCTTGGAATATATATATATATTCTTTGTACCTAGCTAATGTTCCCGGCACAGCACATTAATACAGAGTTTTTTTTAAATCAATGAAGACAGTATTTTTCTCTTATTTTAAACGTCAAGCGTGCAAAATTTCATCAAGATGTATCAACATTCAGCTTTACAGAGAAAGGGAAATGAGGTGGTTTTTTGAAATTATATGTAGACAGTAACGTTTCTCTTGGTTTGAAGCCGCCCGCTACGGATACTTTTGTTTATAATTATATAGGCTATAGATAGATGTCTTGGCTTGGCGGAAACATAGTCAATTCACTGTAATTAATACAGTCTATTGCATCTGGTTACCTTTACCTTTTACACGTACATATTCATATATTTTCATTCAGTCTCCCCCAAAAAAGATGGGGCGTGCAATATGGTCGCATGTTCTCTACAAATATTTTTAACAGTAATGCAATTTTTGTTTATACTTCCTATGTTCTATGTTCTATGAGATATTATTTTATAGAGTATATAGAGCTGCAAAGCTCTGGCGTAGGAACATTTGTTATTATTCTTGTGAAGAATATAGAAAACAGCATAATATGATGTACAACCCGAAGAAGACAGAATTGATTGCGTTCCACCACGGAAAAAGTCAAGTTACAAGTAAGATGCTCCCCGTATACCTTAACGAGGCAAAAATAAATACATGCTCGAACGTGAAATACTTGGGGCACATTATTAACCAAGACCTATCGGACGATGGCGATATCCATCGACAAAAGAGAAGCCTAAGCATAGTGTCCAATATGATTGCCCGCAGATTTTGCAAATGCAGCAATACCGTTAAAAAAATACTGTTCAACGCATTCTGTACTGGCCTGTATACGTGTGAGACATGGTGTCACTACCGAACTTGCTCGATGGAACGACTCCGAATTCAATATAATAACGCCTGTAGAATAATATTTGGATACCGAAGATACAGCAGCGCATCGACAATGTTCACGGAAATAGGACTGAATGGATTTGCCGGCCTGATGAGACACCGGGTCACTGGAGCCAGGATGCGGCTAATGGCCTCCGCCAACACGTTGGTGAGTGCAGCCTACCAGCACCAAGCGCCACTCCTGAGTGAGCGCTGGGCCCAAGCCCACTCAAGACCACACCCTGCATAGTTGTCCTTATTTGTTAATTTATTATATCTATTATACAAATAAAAAAATGTATATCTATATGGGAAGTGTGGGATTGCACTAACCTCCCTACATTCTAGAATAAAATTATTATTATTATTATTATTGTAATGACGTACGAATCTTTGAAATATTCTTATTTTAATATGCGAATACCTTACAAGAGCCCCAACTATAGTGGGACTGTGATATTCTTGGTGGGGGTACCTATGTCGTAGGGCTGATTTGCAGCGTCGTGAGAATCTTCTGAAGAAAGAGATTCGATAGTTTAAAATGTTTTTCACAAAACATTGCAACTAAAAACTTCTATTCGCTTATCTGACGTGCACCCGGCGTTGCTAGGGTACTTATAAATGGTTTGGAGTAAATTTTAGAGGTTGTGAATTCAATTTTGTATCAGTATCACCTTCACCCATTCACTTCCAAGTCACACATTGTCCTCACACCTCTTTCTTCTTTCTTAACGTACGTCTAATATAAATAATTGATTTGTTTTTTCTACCACTGTTAATAAAGTACATTATATCGACAATAATTCGATTAAATATATCATTCCACTGCGAAAAATAGAGGTAAGTTTTTTCTCAGGCGTACCTGACTTTTTCTACCATTCTAATAACTTTAACACTCCTGACACTAACATGATCAAAAAATGAAATTTTCAGCTTAATCAGTCCAGTAGTTTTTGAGTCTATAGGGGACACATAGAAAGACAAATTATATTAAATTATTATTAACTATTCTAGTTTAGTAGGTGAAATTTTTTTTTTAATATGAACAGTCAAAGCTTCATTATTATGTATAAATATTGTATTTTTTAAAATCTAATAGTGGAAAAACAAAGAAAAAATATTTTTAAAGAATATAGAGGTACCCTCACAAAAATGCTGGCATTTGCAAGTAAACAAAACAAAAATAGGACAGTGACTAAACAAAATAATCGGTTAGGTTAGGTAGTGTTTGTTTAAGTTTGGTAGATAAGTTTATTGTTTGGTTGTTATTTTTCTTCAATGCTTAATTTTGTCAATATTCTAATTTGGTTGATGGTCTGTTTCGGCACTGTTCTATTTTGTCAGTATTATTGGTATGTCTTACTTTAGGAACATGTCTCGTTTTAAATGATTATAAGCAATAATTAGTCGCCTGTAATATCAATACAAATTGAAAATATCTCCCGAGTAAAAATAAATGACGCCGAGGGGAATTGAACCCGCGAATTCTGATGTCCGGTCAGACGCTCTGGACCACTGAGCCATGTCCGCTTATTTCCAACCCGCCAAATAATTCAATATGTACTAGTACTTCAATCAAAAATTACTGCTAATTATATTTTTTTCACATGTAAACAAAAAACATTATTTTTGTAGGAAAGGCTTTGTTAGTGCTAAATTTCCCACTAGATGGCGTCGAGACATATTATATCTACATTTGATGGTGAAATATTTTGACTTGTCAAATAATACATATTAAGACAAGTTTTATTGCATGGCACAAAGGATAATACATTATTATAAGCAATAATTAGTCGCCTGTAAAATCAATACAAATTGAAAATATCTTCTGAGTAAAAATAAACTTGATCTCTTATAAACATTAGTTTATCATTAAAAAAAATGTCTCACATTTGTTTGTCTTTTCATTTACGAGAATGACTGCACTAAATGTAAGTACTCTTTTTTTACGCGTCCGAGTACCTTCTTGAGCATTCTTTTGTGAGGAAAATTTGAGAATTAATCACATGAGTGTTATATTGCAAAATTCAAAATGTCAAAATCAAAACTAAAAAATAAATTTGAAGCCCTTTGTTAATTTGTATTTATGTGAAACACTCTAACCTAAAAGTTGTTAAGATTTATCTTCCAGGAAATAATGTCAAATATTTGTATAACGGATAATTATTAATACCCCTTTAATGAAGCGCCTTTTACAATAAGCCCATCACGAGGGGAGCTTAAAAGTAAACTCTGTTTTCGTAAAATCTAACACTTGTTAGTTGATGATAATTGCTTTGATGTTGCTAATTTAATTTAGTGTAATTTGCCAACCAACAACAGAAATGAGACAATAACAGTAAATATTATTAAAAGAGAAGCTGAAGTTTCCAGCGTTGCTTGGCTATACGTAAAGTTTTTTGAAAACATGTAAGCTCAATAGCTAGTATTTTTTTTCATATTTGAACGTAAAGTGTGCGACATTTCATCAAGAAGTATCAACATTCTGATTTAAGGGATGGAAAGGCCACTGTCAACTAAAGATTTCGAAAAAATACACCATATCCTTTTCCCTTCCGTTAAACCAGAATTTTTATGCTTCTTGATGAAATTTTGCACACTTGACCTGTTCGAAGAACGAACAGGGGTTGGAATAGCCGCACTTTAAAGGGCTATTCCACACAGATAAAGTATAAATGAATTATATAGCTTGTGACAGGCGATGCGAAAACACAATGCATAACGTTAATTCACAATCAACTTACCGGGAGGAGATGGTGAAATCTGCACAGTGAGCATCATCTGTCAGCACTGGAACGTTTAGCGTGGTTGTTAGCACTCGTTATTTTGGTTAAATTGCGATAAAAAATACGTATTATGATTAATCCGATAAGACAACCGGGGATCGATATTTGACAGGACAAACGGTTTTTGTGCGACTGCTCGGCCCACGGCCTCCGTGGATCCAGCTGACATGTGCGAAATTTAAACTATACAGTTTAAATTCTGACGGTACGATTGGCTAGTACACAGCCTGTCAAAAGCAATCAGCGTTACGGAACATTCCGCCCACCAAAATACAACAACGTGTATTTTAAAGAAAATTTAGAAACCAAACGGGCAATGCTGTGGAACGTTGCGTGAATGAAGAACAGTGAAAAGAAATAAGAAAAAAGAATAAAATATATATTAATAATAATAATGAAAATGATAAGAAAAGAAAATAATGAAAATAAGAATAACGAAAATCGATAAGAGAGAATGCGCCGCGGAAGCGAAGATGATTAGTCACATTGACTAGGCAATGGACATAATTTGGTAAATGGTCTCGTGAGAAGAGAACCATTCGATGTACGAACCGTAGCGATACGCACAACGCCGTCGGGACCTGGGTGCAATTTGTCGACTCGCGCGAGAGGCCAGTGCAAAGGGACAGTATTTTCGATTCGGATTATAACTACATCATTCACCGAGAGTGAATTGCAATTTTTGGTCCACTTGGCGCGCTGAGTTAGCGATTGGAGATATTCAAACTTCCAAAGTTTCCAAAAATCCCGTTGGAAACGTTTAATGAGTTGCCAGCGACTCAGACGGTTGATTTGTAGATCGGTATAATCCTCGTCCGGAACGGAAGTCAAGGGTTCTAAAGTAACAAAATGACCTGGAGTCAACACGCGCAAATCGTTTGGGTCAGAACTCAACGGGTAGAGAGGCCGAGATTTTAACATGGCCTCAATCTGCACGAATAGTGTCGTCAGCTCCTCGAAAGTTAACGTTAGGTTACCGATTAAGCGATTGAGATGAGTTTTAACCGATTTAACATGAACGGCGGGTAGGTCACTAATGAAAGGTTCCAGAGGTGCTGGATGTTTATGCTCGACTTCGAGCCCAGATCGAGATAACCTGCCACCCACCCTGAGCACACGGTGATCGTCAATGAAGGGATTAAGCTTCCGCATTCGTTTCAACAAAAGGTTGCCATCCTTCAAGCGCGTGATATCATCATTAAAATGTAGATGTTGAGTGCGTTTAACTACTGTCAAAATTGAAGTGTGAATTTCGGCATGGTTTAATGGAAGATACGAACGACGAGATTCGTTATTCTGTAGGTTGTAGATGAATCTAAGACAGTAACCGAGAATCCGTTGGATCGTCTGAATTGAAGAAAATTTAATTAGTAATAGGTCCACCAGATTTTAGTCCTGTTGGACAAATAACGATCTAACTCGTTCCTCAGAGTGAAGTTCAATTTCGTCGAAATTGCCATCGAAAGACGGCCAAGAATCGAATGATTGGATCCGCCGCGAAGGCCCCGCCCACCATAACGTGTTATCGATTAGATCGGCTGGAGATTGACCACGAGAAACGACATCCGCTGGATTATCTCCAGATGACACGTGATGCCAAGGAGTCCCTTCGAGGGCATCTTGAATGCGACTGACACGGTTGGCCACGAAAGTCTTCCAGCGACACGAAGGAGAACGTAACCAGGCGAGCCCGATGGTTGAATCCGACCACGCAAACGTATTGGAGATCGGAAGCAATTGGTGCTCTTGGATAGGTTCCGACGAATGAAAACGCCAAAATATTCTTTGAAAAGCACGATCTGGTTCTTGAACCAATATTTGGCGATACATTTGTCGTACATCAGCAGTGAACACTAACACTGATGGTGTACGGAATTTTAGCAAAAGCTCCAGCAGGTTCTTTTGAAGCTTTGGACCGAAAATCAAGGTATCATTTAACGAGGATCCGTTCACATCCGTCGCTGAGGCGTCAAAAACCACTCTTAAGTAAGTGCTAGCGCTGCCTGGACGAAGAATGCAATGATGAGGTGTGTGATACTTTCCCTTGTGCAAATCTTTTCCAGGAACACGAGTCATGTGACCACTGTGTAAATAATCAGTCATGAAAGCAGAATGTTGTTCACGTAAGGTTGGATTTGCTATGAGTTTGCGCTCGAGTGAATGGAATCTGCGTAAAGCGATCTCACGCGACCCTGGGAAAGAGATATCCCTTCCCCTTTCTCGGAAAGGCAAGGATACGATGTATCTTCCCGAAGATCCGTCCCGTGAGTGGTCAGTGCAGTACATTTGTTCACAAAGTTGTTCCTCAGGAGTAAGGTGTGAAGACTGTGGAATGGTGTCTAACTCCCACAGTTGCTGGACCTCTTCGTGAAGCCGGTCCTCGTTAGTAACGATGAAAGATTTCGTTTCGTGAGCAGTGTCCGAACCAACTGAACCTAGAAGAAGCCAACCAAATGCAGAATTGAAAGCTGATGGCTGACGTGGACCACCATTTACATTACCAGGTCTCAGAAGAGAAGAGAAAATCTCAGCACCCAGAAGAAGATCAATCGGTCTCGGTTTGTGACAGTCAGGATCGGCAAGAGGCAAGTTTCTCAACTGATGCCACGATGACTTATCTAGACGAACAGTTGGCATGTTGCAGCAGATACTAGGCAGCGTAAGTGCCTTGATGTTGAAGAGAACCCGTCCCTTAACACCGATCTCTAATTGAATGACTCCCGACGTGGTTGCGGAAGATTGGCCTAAGCCGCTAACTCTCTGAGAACTGGCTTGACGAGGGATGCCTACGAGCTCCGCAGCACGATCGGTGATGAAGTGAGCTTGACTGCCCAAATCGATCAATGCGCGAAAGGTTTGGAAACGGCCGGATGAATCGCGAATGCCAACATTGGCGGTTGACAATAGTACTATGGACTTGTCTCCTAAGTTGGTGAGGACCTGAATTTCAGAGTCGGAAGACGTCTCCTGGTCCGTAGACGTCGTGGAGTGTTGATGCTGATCTTCCAAAGAAGCGTTTTCGTCTCGATGAAGCAAAGTATGATGTTTTTGCTGACATTTTTGACATGTAAACAAAGATTTACAATCTTTAAGATAATGAGAAGAATGAAGACAATTGAAACACCAACGGTGTGATTGAACAAACTGTACGCGATCCTGAACTGACTTGAGTGCAAATACCTTGCACTTGGAAATGGTGTGGTCTTCCCCGCAACAGGAGCATTTCAGATAAGTGGTGGAGTTCGAGGACCTATTTGTTTTAGGCTGTCCTTTCTTAAGATCGCAAAGAAGCGCTGAAGTGAGTTTTTTGGCAGCCTGATTAAAGTTCCGTGCAAGAGGTTTGTCAATAGTACTGCTATCGCGAGTCGAAAAATGTAAGTCTCGTACAAGAGTTTCGCATTTGTTATAAAGAAACTCTTTGAGTTTCAAATATGAAGGCAGCTTGGTAGGAGACTGAAGTTGTTCGAATGCGCATCTTGTAGGTGAATCTAATTTCGACAGAATTAAATAACAAAGCACGAAGTCCCAATTATCTGTTGGGAGATCCAATTCTTTTAAAATTGTTAAATCCTCATTAAATACATCGAACACGCGACGGAATTCAAAAGGATCGTTGGGCGGAAAATTTAAATTTAGCATTTCCCGCCAACACGTAAATGCGAGTTCACGCGCGTTACGATAGCGCGCGATTAATCTTTGATATGCTTCAACGTAGTGAGCTCCTTGTACTGGAAATGTCCGAATTAACCCTAAAGCTTCTCCAGATAAACATGAGAACAAATACTGCATGCGTTCGATGTTGGATAAAGATTTGTTTTCATGAATCAGAGCGTTAAACATGTCGTAAAATTCGGGCCATTGCTTGACATTTCCAGAAAATATTGGAATGTTTATTTTTGGTAATTTAACGTTTGTGCACGCATTCGCGGTCTTACAATCGAGAGGCTGACTGGTTAACTCCTGGTAAATTTCGACAATTTGATAATACATCTCGTCAAAGGTTTCGCGAATTTTATCCTCATCAATTTCGTTTGTGTCATCTAAAGCTAATATTTCCGCGTGAGATGTTTCAAATTCAAGAACTATCTTTTCCAGAGTAGTATAATGCGCTAACAGTAAGTTGCACTTAGTTGCATCGTGCAAAGCGCTTTTTGCTATTTCATGTGTCTTGAGTAATCTATTATTCGCTAATGTCCGTTTCCGGCGCAATATTTGAATTGCTGGGGCCATGTTGAATAAACACGATTGGAAACGTACCCAAAAACGAAACGAAAATAAATAATAATAATATAATCTATTACAATTATATGCGCGGTAGGTCGTAAATACTCAAGAGCTAGGTACCTACCTAATTACTGTTCGAATTGATTATTATTCAAAATTTAAGAAACATTCCACAGCATTATCCGTTTTGGCATAGATAGATAATAATCTTAAAGTTCCCTGATTTCGGCACCAAAAATGTTCGAAGAACGAACAGGGGTTGGAATAGCCGCACTTTAAAGGGCTATTCCACACAGATAAAGTATAAATGAATTATATAGCTTGTGACAGGCGATGCGAAAACACAATGCATAACGTTAATTCACAATCAACTTACCGGGAGGAGATGGTGAAATCTGCACAGTGAGCATCATCTGTCAGCACTGGAACGTTTAGCGTGGTTGTTAGCACTCGTTATTTTGGTTAAATTGCGATAAAAAATACGTATTATGATTAATCCGATAAGACAACCGGGGATCGATATTTGACAGGACAAACGGTTTTTGTGCGACTGCTCGGCCCACGGCCTCCGTGGATCCAGCTGACATGTGCGAAATTTAAACTATACAGTTTAAATTCTGACGGTACGATTGGCTAGTACACAGCCTGTCAAAAGCAATCAGCGTTACGGAACATGACCTTTAAAACAAAAGAAAAGTTAACTGATTTTGAAGAATTCTGCGTAAAGCTCGTGCGACGCCGGGATCTTCAGCTGGTATGTGTATAAAGAAGATTGTCAACGAGGATTTTGTTTTCATATTATTTTAATGAAAAATGTTACTTTTAATTGTCAAGTCTCTGACAGCCCTGAATTGTTGAAGCTACTTTGCCATAGTGCCATAGCCAAGTGAAGATAAATTCGATTGTAACAATAAACTCACTACTATTTGCGCTATTATAGTATTTTGCTAGATTATATCTGTTGGCAAGTCACCTTTTCTGTATATTTTATCCTGTTTAAATGAAGTACTTTTGATTATTGTAGCATTCTATGTCTTAAGAAAATTTCAGCTGTGTCACATTCAATGTCGTTTTGTACACATATTGTTGTGTTCTTAAATGTAATACCTACTAATGTTCGCTTATGTACCACTGTGTACTTATAATCTCATGTATCACATTATTGTAAAAGCCTTTTATGGCGTTTAATAAATAAATAAATAAATACAAATCTACGCTTTTATCCCGAGATTAATGAAATTTTGCACACTTTACCTTCAAAATAAGAGGAAGGTCACTGTGTACACAATATTTTGAAAAATCGCTCCATCCCAGACAGTAAAAATTCCTCTTGGTTTGAATGTGAAGTGTGCAAAATTTCATCAATCTTAGAATAAAACTGTAAATTTTTAAATAAAACAAACTCAACAAAGTGGAAAATATCATAAAGCAATAATTGTTGAATGCAATATAACTGTAGTAATAGTATTTATTGAATTATTTGGCGGTTAAAAATAAGCAGACGTAGCACAATGTTCCGTGCACCTGACCGGCAATCAGAAGGTGCGGGTTCAATTCCCGTCGGCGGCATTTATTTTTTCTCGGAAGATTTTCAATTATATTTGGAAATTCAGGCTAATTGCTTATAATCATTCAAAACAAACTCACATTCAAACACTCTATTATACATACATTTTTGATTTCAAGGATACTTACTATGAAGCTTTCAGCCATTGATCGGAAAATTCCCTAAAATGTGATTTATACAGATTTGAAAGAAAGCCGATGTCGCCAATTTATATACAACTCCTAGACCAAAGATAGGTCTATGAAATTGATAATCTGAAAATGTTTGATGAATTTGATATTTGAATATGTTTTGTCAAATTAATCAGAAGTAAGATAAATCCTATCATACTTCGATCACACTGACACGCCCACGACACACTTATATCTGTTTCCTCTTCAGTTCTTTCAGCCTCGTTGACCCAGTTCATAAAAGAGTTTATGTTGACCAACATAATTCAAAATTACAAATTTCGACGACCTGCTTAAGCGTTATTAATGTAAAATTAATAAACCGCTTCGTTTTCCGGGAAAAACCTCATTTAATTGGTTCAAGCGGTTAAAATAAGGTTTTGACATTTCAATCGATGTTAGTATATTTAGGTAAAATATTTGAGAAGGAATTAATTTCAACGTGAAAGCGTTTTTATAAACGCTCTCAAACCAAGAGGGCGATACTGTATATATTACTCTGGAACGTTCCGAATATATTATTTTCAATTAATAAATTATCAACTAAAACTAATTTGAGATGGTCACCGTGGTCGAGGAGTAATGCTTTCGGCTTGATAGTTGAGAAGACGCGGGTTCAAATCCAAGTTTCAAGAAAATTTTATTTATTTCATTAATTTGTGTTGTTTCACAATGTATTCATTTAAAATAATATAAAGTACACTTGCGACATGTTCAAGAATGAGAAATATTCTCAGTATCGCCCCGGTGTAACACCACCATCCAAAATTGAAAACTTGCTTGAAATGGCTTTAGTCATGTTTGGAGACCAGATATGAATAGCCAGGTACTTCCCCACATTTTCTTTTCCATCTAATCCTCCTCCCCACTATCTTCAGCCTCACAAAGTCTCAGTGGCTGATTCGCATAAAAAATCAAATGAAATTTCCTTAAGCTTGCTGGGATTTGAATCCTGACCTTTGGATTCTGGAGCCAAGGATTGTATCCACCCAAACATGAAGGCCGTCGAACCTAGCATCACTTTTCTAAATATTTTATAAGTGTACTTTACCAATAACCATAAAACAATACATAAAAGTTGATGTCGATATTCGACCATGAATGGACTTGTACCCTTTACTTAGTTCGTTTATTGAGATACCTACGCTTTTCCCTTGTGGTCTACATGAAGCATTAGCGAAATGTTGTAGACTTGTAAACGTATCCACGTATCATTTTACGAGTTTAATGTAAGTGGAACATCTACGCCTTTACGCAATGTAAATACATGAATTGTGTACGTCATATTAATTCCAGGCATTCCCAGGCATTGAAAAAAATGAAAGCATTTTTTATTTATTAAATAATTAATCAATTAACAGAGTATGTTAACTAAAATAATTCATAAAACTAGTTTTCACTGCTTTTGATTTTATGAATGTTTCTCTTCTATAGAAGCTGGCGCTTTTGTTTAAAAGAGTGATGAGCATCAAGATGATGAATATTTAGTGTTTGTAGTTATGATTTAAGGAAATACGAATATTAAAAAATATATGATAAATATATATTATTATAGCGACTATTTAAACATTGTACATACAAAATATGATAGTAATATATGAATAGTAAATTGAATTTCTTAGTCTTTCTCACTAGGGTGACCTGTGCTGAGCCGGACTAAAGTTATTCATTTCTGTTTTATTAGTTTTCTATGTCGTTTTTAATGTTTTTTTTCAGAGTTTTTTTCATTAATCTCTTTCAGCCAGATTTTAATTCATGATTTGTAATCATTAAAATCGATTTATATCTGGGGAAGAATGTTGTGGAGTTTTGTCGCAAAATAAACGTAGAATATTTTAAATATGTCATTGTGATTTTATTTTAATGAACATCGAAACTTGCTTCTTATGGTAATGATGTGTGACAGTGACCATTCTTCTATAATTATCGGGACCTTTACAATAGAATATGTCTTGGACTTACTGCCAAAATCAACTAAATTATTTGTTATTGAAGACAATATTAGCGATGGCACAGGCAAGGCAAGGTGCTCCGGCAAGGCAAGGGTCCTGGGTTCGAGTCCTAGATGTGACCGTATCCTTTTCTGATTTTTCTGTTTCAGATTTTCGTTTAGAAATCGCTAATATTGTCTTCAACAATTAACCAATATTACAATTTGAGGTTTTAATCAATAAAGTTATTCAGAAAAAATAAATAAATTATTGGTTTTTATTTTTTATTAATAAATAAAATTATTTATGTCTGGAATAAGTTTGGGACCATCTTATATTGTTAAGTAGGTATTTATACTTTGGTTGGAACTTTTGGTTTCATAAAGGTGCATATTTTAATTCTACTGTGGTTAATTTGTAGATTTGAAAATAAAGCATGATGATTTCTCTTTCTAACACCGCATATATCATATTTCTCACCACAACAGTAAGGGAGATACAACGATTTCTGTAAGGTCAAATGAGTTGTTACCGAAAGCGAACAAATTAGCACGAAGGGTCAAATTAATGCTAACGTTATTTCGCAAAAACCTGACTTTATAATAGAGATCTAACTTTAAAATCGTGTTTATTCCAAAGCATGTTTTTGTAAGTTTACAAAGGATAAAATTATTTGTTTAAATAAAAGGCTTTTACAGTAGTCAGTAGTTTCCTTTGGCAGCAATCCCAACAAATTTATATTAAAAACGTGGTTGTATTAAATACCTGTATCAATTATTAACGTACATACTATTTTATTTACGTGTGTAGATTATGTGGAATCGAAATAACATTTTTATGCAAATATTCATTTATTCAGTTGAAAATGTATGCTTGAAAAAAATGTATGTACATAAAGAAAGAATAATGAAATATTAATGGTGTAAACACGATGGAAGTAGCAGCTACAATCAGAAGAAGAGATTAGTATTTCACAGATAAACATTGTCGTGAAATTTAATTTTGTTAAATTTGCTAAAAAAATCTGCAATAATGGAGGACTGAACGCAGTTGGCGCTAGCAAAAAAAAATGTCACAACAATGGAAGAGTATGTGTGAGACGATGTATGAATGTGAATGAGGCAAGGAGTGTGTGCCTAGACCGAGTTGTTTGGTTCGTCCTCTCTGACTACCCCTACTGAAAAAGACGTGATGTTTAGTTAGTTTATTAAATTTAGGAAAATGGTGGAATCTGCAGAATAATTCCCATACATTCTGATGGCGACATGCTACACTAGCGCCTTCTAGCGGCGTGAGTTGTGCGCCTTGATTTTATTTCATACATTTTAATGGATTTTATGTTAAATATATTCTTTATTTTATCTTAATAAATTAAAGAAAAATGGGTAACCTACATACGACCTTACTGCTTTTTTTAACCATACATAAAAATATTAAAGCCGCATTACTTCTGTCTTAAAGGATTCAGAAAGGTACTAAAATTCTAATATGATTGAGAGAAATTTTATAATATAGTTTCTGTATATTTAAAAAAAAAATTTATATATATTGACACCGGTGAAAATGAGCTGATCTTTCTGCCACAAAAACGTCAAATTACGAATGAAACAAATAGATTTAGCAATTTTTAAAATATATTTTACCCGTTTTAATAAATTGTACGTACAAGACTGGGGTGAATCTAAAAAGGAATCGTAGAAAAATATCTAGGAATCTCGTCGGAATAAATTTGGTTTATATTTCCCCAGAGAGCTGATAAGGACATATAAGGTCTAGTTTTAGTGGGGGAGTCATCAAGTGAAGCGATAAATATTCTTCTTTCAGAGGTTGTAAAGAGGGGTGGGGTAAAAACCCACTCGAAGGTTACAACAGCAGGGGTGCGGAAAACACGTGAAATCATTTGGTCTGGCCCTCCAATTCAAGACGATATTCAATAAATCCAGGAGCTTTTTTCCGTGACAATGGGATAGTGTTCATCTATTTCTGTTGTTTTCGTTGATTTGCCCACATCTTGAATATACTGTCAACATTCATCAAACCGAATCAGTACAACTTCGCTTCTTGCGATAAATTGCTTGGAGGTTAGGACTTAAAAGAGGCAAGAGTATACAATATACATGCTCATATGTTGAAATGAACTTACTTTAAATCTTTCTTCTTTAACAAAGGGTAGAAAACCTTGAAATAATTCGCATTTAAAAAATTATCAACTGTATTATTGATTTTCCTTGTTTGTTATAACTCATCTAGGTCAACATTGCTTCCCGTAGACTGTATGTAATCCGATTCAATGAAATCTTATACTTTTGCTTTGAATTTAAGCTTCATTTTTAAAATTGTTTGTTTGGAGAATCGAAACAAGCGATACAATACCTACTTATAATATAATTTATTAACATAAAATTATATTAATTGCCAATTTCAAAATTGAAGCTCAGATTCAGATTATCCCCATTGACCAATTATATTTAGGTGAAATAAGAAGCGAAAAACTTGGTTTCACTTTTAATACCTCAAATATGACCTCCAACGCTCCAAACGACCGAATCCGGTCCCCGCGCAATGCCATTCGCGTGATAAGAGTGGAACACATTTCATGAGTCTGTGCTGGAACTTTAATTATTGTGGATTCCATTCACTTTTGTCCAGAATGTCAAGTCAAAGCACTGATTTTTTCGGGCGACATCGTTAGCCGCCACACCCCCCTTCTAACTCCCGCACAAAAACAATTTTTACACCGATTTTGCAAAGAATGTATACTTAATAGTATAACTCAATGTAAATGACAAAGTTAAAATAAAAGTTATGTGAAAGATCTATTTAAGTTCTGTTATTATTTCACCATGAGTTGTTTCATCTAACATGTACAATGACAGAAATTGAATAGAACTTCAATAATTGTAACTTTGAAATAGAAACAAAGTGAAGAAACAGCTTTTTTATAAATTAAATGATTAATTTAAACAATGTAGTGATGTCCGAAACGTCGGCTAAATAAGTAGGTAGCCAAACTCGGCAAAAATAAATCAATATAATTTATGACACATATATAAAGAAATTATTAATTGGAATTATTTTTGGAAGCACTCTAGTATAATTGTATGCATAATTCAATGTACGAATGATTATTATAAGTTAGTATCAATTTTGTCCTGTTATAATGAAAAGAGTCCAACCCCTGGTTTACCGGGTAATCCTCCGCAACTTATTGTACCTTGTTGGAAGAAACTGCCGTAAAAACGCTATTAAAGGTCCCAGAACTAATTGAAGACACTCCACAGTAGCAAATGACATAACAAGAAGAAAACAACGAAGGCGTATTTTCGTTGCATTGGGAACAAGTAACCAATTCGAAAAAAGACAAATCAAACAATTATGTTTCCAAAATAAGTGTTCAAGTTTTCTTACGATAATTGTTTTATGACGAAATTTGATTAGAACCAACATTTAAGTATTATTTTTTTTTTGGTAAACTAATGTTTAAGACAAGATTTTTTATGCATAGCACAAAGGGTAACAATTATTTTACAAGCAATAATTATTCGCCTGAAACACTCATCCACAATGAAAAATCTCCTGATAAAAGATACATGACGCCAACGGGACTCGAACCCGTGTCCCTTCGATTTCCGGTCGACAGCTCTGACCACTGAGCTATGGCGGCTTATCTCTTATCCGCGAAATAATTCAATATATACTAGTGTTTCATTCAACAATTACTGCTTGTTACATTTTTTCACCTAAAATAAAGTTGGTTGTTTTCAGGTGAAAAAATGTAATGTCGTTTTGCATTGATCAATCCTGAACAGGACCCAAAAGCGTCTTGAACGCACAGGTACATTGAATAGAATCTTGTTTGGCAACTCTGGGCATTGAATATTATTGTTAACTACTTTATACAGGATTAGTGCATCCTTATGATGCACTATGATGCACCATACATTCAGTGAATCAATTTTAAAGTATGAAGCTGCCTCTGCATAATTATTAAATCTTACAAATGACTTGTAACAAATATATTTTTGGAATTTGTTTTGAATTGATTCGATTTTGTTTATGTGGATTTTGTAAAATGGAGATAAAACAACTGATGCAAACTCCAAATGACTTAGTATGGTCACTTAACACAGATTAAGCCATTTAAAGCAACGTTTCGCTTCTGATTGGTGGTATTTCACATTCACAAAGCGCGGTACTGAGAGTAAATCCAAAAATGAGAAAGTAAAAATAATGTTTTTTTATTGAAAAATATTTCCGTTCCATTCTAACATTTTGTTTTCATTTTAAAGATACCGTTGCATGTGTAGTGGTGTACTGAATGGATAAAAAAAACGATTTAATTATAGGTATAAAATGTTTTTGTGAGGAAGCTGAAGAATGAAACAAATTTTTTTAAAAATTGAGAGTATTGACGAATTGAATCGCGAATCTAACTTTAAACGGAATTGATACATCCAGTATCTTTGGGCATTTGGGGGACTGCGGGTAGGTTTTACAAGTTAGTTAAAAAACTGAAAGTATCGGTGTAACGTGTTCTATTACACGGAAATGAACTGTAAATCAAATCCACAAGAAATACGACAATATAAAGCTCATACAATTAAGTTTGAAAATCACGGAAAATGTGGAATGATAGAAAAAGCCTACCTTGAATTCCCATGAATCCCGGCAGTAGGGCTCTCGACGAACTTGCACTGTTCACGGGGTGAAATTTCCTCCAAAACGAGATAATCTTTGATATGATTTTGATATTTGCAAACAGAGCACAAAGCATGTGAATATACGACGAGGACACAAATATTACACCTTCTTGCCACACGACACGAATACGAATGTTGACTTGCGACAATTTACAGTGCAACAAATCATCTTCTTCTTTCCAATGTGGGTAAGGCTGTTTTTAAGGAAGGAAATGGATAGTAGGTATGATAGTAGGTATATGATGGGAAAAGTGGTAGGTATTATCCAAAACTGTTTCAATACTAAACAATCGGTGTGAACAAATTTATATATTCAAACATGTCTTCTTTAAAATGATTTGCCTGTGCACGATATGTGTACATGTATTCAAAAATTGTTTAATAGATCTTACACACCTTTATGCAGTCAAAGACGATTTGAGGAGAGCGATGATGGTGGTAAAATTGGCGTCTTCTCTACACATCCATTCCTGCCGCAACCCAGTGTGCAACTGATCGTGCAGCAAAGCGCTCTGAACATCGGAAACTATGGTTCTGGAGCTTTCTTTCCCACCTGATATCGTGGGGTCGTCGGTCCTGTGTTTGATCTACTAACGCGGTGAAAAAGGAAGCGATCTTGAGTACTCCCCAATACTGCGCCGATATTGCCACCGATTGCAGTTAAGTGTGTAAAGCCTTTAAGAGATAATTATCAATCAAACTAGCAGTTAAAAACCCGCTCTGCGGGTTTTTTTCTTCTAGGCCCGGCGGGCGGCTCTTAGTTGGGCTTCGCCCATTTTAAGTGATATTAACAACAGTTAGGTACATTTAATAGATAGATATTAGGACATTACAGAGAGAGGGTGAGTATATATATTGTTAAAACACGGAACAGGAAGGAGTTAATTAATAATAACATGCTAAATTTACGCATAATAAGAATGACAGTTGTTTGAATAAATGAAATTTTACGTATTTGTGATGGATTATTTCAAATGAAAAACTATTATTGACTACATCTCTACAACTGATATTAACTGTTATCGTACCTAATATAATTAGCTCATAGGAGACTTGCAGTGCTTAAATATGTGTTACAACCATCAATGTCTATAAGTTTAATCAATATCGTTTAGTTTGCCACAATTAAAGATAGTTATAACAAAGTTGACTTAAATAATAGATTATTACATATTGATTTATTGTACATGTGTTTATGAATAAAATGAGGGTAATCATTTTCGGTAATCATCTGGTAATTCTTTACCTACAACTGTTACTGTATCTAATAAAGTTTAAAGTTAGATTATATATACACCTTCATCAGGAGAGTAAAAATCTATATATAAAGGTAGATTATTACAATATAGCGCCCCTGAGGTGATATCTCACAAAAGCGGCGCTATGCAAATTGTCCAATAAATAAATAAATATAATGTTTACATTTTATTGTGTATACACCGAAGTCAAAAATTAAATATAGATTGCAATTGGGAAAGAAGAAGTGGAAGGAGGGGGGAGGGGTAAGAGTAGGCTGGGTTTATAATAATTAGGAATTACAATATCGTTAGACGGGAAAGACCAGTTAAGTGGGAAAATATTTAAAAGAGAGTTCATAAAAAAATTCTTGTTAATTATATCTGCTTTTATATTAACATGTTTCCTCATTTCTAAAATTTCAAAATTATTTATAGTGAAGTATTTTAAGACCTGAAAAAAACAAATAGAATATAACCATAAAACAATATATTCATAAGACAAATAGCATTTAATAACGGTTATTCTAATAAATTGATAGTTGAAATACTAAATAAAAAAAAATTAAACATATTCTCTTCAAACGGTCTTTCTAAAGATAGAAATAAACAATGGCGTAGAATTCTGCTTGTGGATAACGATACTTCTAAAATTATATATAAAAACAATTCTGGTACTATTCAACTGGCGTTTTACACTAATAACAATGAAGAAATATATTCATAATAATAAAGATAGCAAAATTCAAACAAAAAAATCAGGAGTTTAAAAACTCAATTGGGATGATTGTAATTTCTTTTACAAAGGTAGAACCAATAGAAACTTTGAAGTCAGAACTAAAGAATATCGCAGGGCTCTAAATGGAAATAGTGAATTTGAGTTTGCAAATCATCTTTTGAATAATGATCACACTTTCGATAAAAATTCAGGTCTTAAAATACTTCACTCAGGATATAAAGCATCGCAAATAAATAATTTTGAAATTTTACAAATTAGAAAACATGTCAATATAAAATCAGATATAATTAATAAGCAAAAAAAATATAGATAATAATGAAAAATGCCATTACAAAGTGATAAGCTTCCAGAAGAAATCTTCTTATTAAATGCTTGTTAATCGTAAGTAGTCAAATATTGTGAGCTGCATATTTAAATATTCGCGCCATTCATTTGGTTTGTTTTTAAACCGCCAGAGGCGCGCTCTGTCGGCCATCTATAACCGTGCGTATCCGCCATATTGAATAAGGAACGCGTGATTTTTTATAAACGTCAAACATAATCACGTAATTTAGATAATTTTCATTGTAATGTAATTAATCCAATGGATTATGAACTTTCTAAAACATATTTTCTTCGATATTATCCAAAAATTATATGACCAGAAACGATGCTTTTGAAGAAATCTCGTATTATTATGAGGTGATCCTATTTTAGTATGAAATCGTGTCTTAATTTTCAAGTTAGCTGAATTTACCCGAAACAGACAATTTTAATTCGACCAATCAGAGGGCCTAGATCGTCCAGACGCTGGCGTAATAATACTATCAGATACCCTTTGTTCCTATTTTCACCTCTCCGAAATGTAGGTACTAAAAGCTTTCCATTTTTTTAAATTTGATTTAACTATCATCTATTGAGTTGGCATAATTTTTGTAAGTAAGTATGAACGAATTCATATAATTATTAGGCAAATCAATGGAATATGATTAGAAATAGTCTGAATCTAAGGATAAAGCTTAAAGATATTTTGACAGAATGTTGGAGTAATCCGAATAAGTGGAATATTTCTGAACATATCCGAAAACTAAAAACTGCTTTTGAAAGGTAATAAAATTTTATTAATATAATTTTGATATATTATAATTTTGAATGCGAACATAAAAAAGGTTAAAATTTCTCGTCTTACGTTTTTTGAAACTGAAATTACTGATTACAAAAAATATATAAAAACACGCGCATTCTATCAGACAAATGTATTATTCACGTTATTTTCTCCTTACCTTTTTGACGTTTCACATAAAAATAATGAATACAAAATTAACGAAGTTTCATAATTTTTATTTAAATTTGCTTTCGGAACCTTTGGTTTCATAAAAGTCCACATTTAAATTCTTCTGTATTTAATTTCTAGATTTGAATATAAAGCATGGAATTATTTTCTTTCTAAGATCAAATTTCTCACCATGACAATAAGGGAGATACAATGCTTTCTATCAAACCATGTGAGTTGTTCCCAAAAGCAAACAAATTAGCATGAAGGATTAAAACGTTTTTTTTTAATATTTATTTTCATCTAACCGCATAAAACATAAACTTCAGACGTTCGTTATCGTTTCACATTTCTGGGTCTTAAGGGTAATCTTAGGATAGTTTCTGAAAGGAAACTACCGTAAAAATGCCATTAAAGCTCCCGTACTCTGTAATAACTGAACCTCATTCGGTGGAACAAATGACCCAACAAAATGATCTCAAAGAACAGGTACGTTATGCTCAGTCTTTTATCAGTACCGGATCTTCTGTAGGTGCAAATGAAATACTTGGAATGGTTAGGAGGAAGGTTTTTGAATACATGATTTTTAAAAATCTTTAAAAATAAAAATAAAACAGTGAGAAAATATCCTAAATAAAAGTCTCAATCAAGAAGATGAGCGAGATCTTTCGCTATGATGCTAAAATAAAGTAGCTATCCGCATCTGTTTGTTCTTCTAAACTACGAAATAGGATTTTTACTATCATTTAGAGTTTTTTTTCCAGAAGGTTTTTATATATATAATATACATGCATATTAAACATATTATCTGTATGTTTTGTAACCATGTCGTAAAAAAATCGGGCGTTTCCATATCTAACGCTGGCTAAACCTCATGATATACATCAACATGATTTGTTTTGAAATTGTATATCTTAAAAAGGCCTACAGAAAAGTCCACAATGGTATAAGTCTATCTCCTAAGGATAACCCCCAGCAATATCGGATCCACGTCAGCTGCTTATTCTACTAAAATAAATTCGCTATCGTCTGTTTGTGTGCTTAGTTCATCTAAATTACTCAACAAAATTTGATAGGATTTTCACTATCATTTAGAAAAATTCTTTCGGAAAGTTTATACATATAACACATGCGTATTATACAGGATTTTCCAATAAGAGGTGTTATTTTGAATAGCCGCTATTTCGGTAGATGTTACTTTTGAAGCTGTCATTTTTTGACATTTGACAAGTAACTACGCCATTAATAAAAATGGAACGATACACGCTTCAAAAACGCATTGAAATTATTAAAATTCACTTGAGTGAATCAAATGCAAATCATCTTGAGTGATGAGGCCCATTTCCACCTCGGTGGCTTCGTCAACAAGCAAAATTGTCGTATCTGGGGCTCGGAAAACCCAAAAGTTATTGTTGAAAAGCCTCTCAATCCTCAACGTGTGACTGTTTGTTGCGATTTATGATCCGGCGGAGTCATTGGACCTTACTTTTTTGAAAATGAGGCTGGAGCAACAGTTACGGTGAATGGATTGCGCTATCGAGAGATGATTCATGATTTTTTATGGACAGAATTGGATGGTATTGATTTGGACAACGTTTACTTTCAACAAGACGGCTCTACGTGCCACACGAGCAACGAAACCATTGATCTTTTACGATTAAATATCAAAATTACACCTCTTATTGGAAAATCCTGTATTTATAAAAAGTAGAGAAAAGTCGATGTTTTGTAATCAAGCCGTAAAAAATATTTTCCGGTGCTCATATTGCTAATGTTGGCTAAACCTTATGAGATGCATCAAAATAATGTTCTACGGAATTGTATATTCTCTTAAAAAGGCCTTCAGATGGTGTTATATGTCTATCTCCCAAGGATAACTTCTAGCAAACCGGGTACACGTCAGCTAGTTGATAATAATAAGCCAGCTACGTTACAAATTATTAAAAAAGCATTAAACTCAATCTTTTAGAGCAATTGGAAATTAATAAAAATTCAAAAATCCTAAAGCTAGTTCAATAAATGAACAAAATAATATAATTCATCAGATATGTTTAAATCGAGTTCAATTATTGTAGAACACAAAAATGTTAGCATAATTGGTGTTGATCTGGCTTGTAAGCCACACAGACAATCAGAGAATAATTAATTCCCTATGAAAAAATGGGTTGATTACAAAATTCACTCTGCAGGAAACGTAAAAAAATATAATCCAGCCACCAAATACATAAAAAACAGAAGACTCACCGAATATATCACTCGCATTGAGTTTTGCAGCGATTCCTCAATCTCCAAATTCGGTAGCGGATGGCAATCAGCAAAATAACACTTGAAAATGTTTTTTTCGCGGGGAGAACCTTTTTGCAGGGAAAATTCTGGAATTCTGGGTATCTCTTGATTATCCAACCATATTGACGAAAAATAATTTACAATAATTTTGAGAATGTACTATATTTTGTTTTCTTTATCAGCACATTTAAAAAAAAAACAATTTTTATATCCTAAACGAAAGAAAAAATCTGAAAATGACTAGACAATACAAATTAAATGCTAATTTCAACATAATTTGTTTTTTTTAAGGTAAAGAAACTTGTGGGTATCTTAGAACATATGCACTGGCGACCCTGGTCCACATTCTTATTAGAATCGATGAAAGAGTCATAATTCAGGTTTATAAATACCGGTTAATTGATCATACGATAATATTCGTGATGAAATTTAATTTAAAATTTTTACTTACTATTCTTCAATGTTAAAAGCGGGTAATCTTAAAAATTACAATAACGTCTTAACTCTAAAACAAGGCTATTTGAAGATGGTGACTGGAGACGTCACCGACATAGATTTGAACTGAAGACATCAGGAGACCATCGGGAGACCCGAAAAATGAATCCCTTAAAAATTATTTAAACTTTTATAACTAACTATAACAACAAACAATATACTCTTATTTAAGTTAAAAGGTAATTATTAAAAAAATGTATGACGATCTGGAGTTCCTTATTGTGAAAAGGGTGACAGTTATTCAGAAATATTACATCCGTTGGTAAAAACACAACAAATTCCTAAATTGATTCATTAAATTACTAATACTGCCTTTTAAGGGACACTTTTTTTTAAATAGTATGTTCTTTTCTACTTTAGTTCTATTCATTGCAAAATTTCTGACAAATGTAAAGGGTCTTTTTCGATTGAAAACACTGAATAGACATTCAATAGAAGCGCAATTTGTACCGATTTGATAGAAAATTGACTATTATTGCCAATCTATATAGACGTTTAGATTCCCAGGCCTCAGACAGGACAATTAAATTTAATGATATGATCAAGGAGGAATTGGGAAAAAATGAATCTTAGTTTGGGCACACCACACTTCTATTGGTATATCTCTAAAAGGGAATAAAAATAAAAATGGAAATCTTTCACGCGTATTCCCTAGAAACCACATTTATCTTATTCTTTCTGACGCGAATTTCTCAGAAAATACATTACGTGAAATTCTTCTTGAAATGATAATATGATTTTCTAATGTAAAATAAACATTGATATTTCAATAACCAAAAAATAACTTTCTAACACTGAATAGCGTTTGTTGTAGAAGTGTGATCTGGTGCAAAGAGAAAATGCAGATTATTGGTAACGCATTGCAGGCCGTTTCCTTATAAACTTTTAATAAATTCTTAACATATCGGGACACGTGTACATGCACCTGCATTAGCCTTGATAATATACAATGACGAAATGTTCTGATAGCCAGGCAGCCTTAATGGTACTGGGAAGTAACCGATGCGACTCCAGACTGGTGATGGAATGCAGGACTGTTCTTACAGAACTCGCTACCGTCAATAAAATAACCCTAATCTGGGTACCAGGACATAAAGTTATTGAGGGCAACGAGCAGGCTGATGAACTTGCAAGGAAAGGGGCGAAAGCACTACTTGTAGAATCCGTGCCGGCCGTAGAAGTAGCAGCTTGCCACACAAAATTACATATTGATAGGTGGGTCAAATCCCAGCACTGCAAAGAATGGGAGAAGAATGGAATGAGACAATCCAAAGTTCCCATAAAAGAACCAGACCCTAGACGAACCAAGAAACTACCCGATATGGACAGAAACTTGCTGAGGGAACTGGTAGGACTACTAACGGGACACTGTCATCTCAGGAGACACATGCAGATATTGGGAGTGGAAAACACCAATAGATGCAGGAAATGTGAAGAGGATGAAGATACTCTAATTCACCTATGGTGCTAATGTCCTGCCCTGGTGGGAACTAGGCTTAGATACCTGGGGAGACATACAGTAGAACCAAACATAGCCTCATACCCAATAACAACCCTGGTGAACTTTATTGTAGGGACTGGGTTGTCGTTAAAGGATTAAGGTAAAATGAGAGATAGCACAATGAGCCCATGGCCTAAGTACTCACGGGAACTATGTGTAAACCTTCTCCGCCCTTAAAAAAATTACGTAATCCAAAATATTAGAATTTTTATGAACACATGTTTCGACATCGTTACAATACATTGGTATTTTAGTAAAAGATTATTAGGAAACCTATCAATTCGTTCGTTAAGGTCCTGCAATCCCATTTTCAACCGGATTACGAATAATTTCAAGAATTATCTTAATAATTTAATTTAAAAGAAAATGGCTATCGCCAATTCACAAATGACCTCACAAATTCTCTAGAGTTCACACCTCAGACAGGCCAATAAAAATTGATTATTTTTTCAGGAGAGAAATATGATTTTTGAAAAGGAGTAATTCGCCCTTGAAGTGATTTTTTCACGAAAACGGCGCTATATAAATTAGCCAAATGTTATTATTAATAAATTTCACCAGTGATGAAAATTTGAGCTTACATCGAGCAAGCGAATGTCCATAACACATTTCTATTAGTCTGTCTTTTTAGTGTTTTTTTTTACATTACGGTTTTAATTTTGCACTCGAAGGTTTTAGGAGGGAGGATTACAGGGCCTAACAACAAAAACTGGCTTTTTGAATTAAGCTTAGTTTATTTATTTATTTATTTTATTTATTAATCTTAAGTTAGCTCACATCTTCGTGTGTGCTAATAGTTTTATAAACATATAAACATGTACATTGTTTGGCAAACATAATCTTTCTTTAAATATTTCAATAAAGTCACAAAAAAAGAAACATTAATAATTGAAATAGACATATTTTCTTAATTCATTTTTGAACTTATTAATATTTTCTATCACAGCAATTTCCTTCGGGATATATATGTTATATTTATTAGTGACACGCAGCTCTATCTAGTACATACAGCCGTTTAAGAGATGCAGTTGGGCATTCTGTGGGACATACGAGTATGCCAATCTATAAAACTAAGTTTTTGTAGGTATGCCCTGTGATCCCAAACCCCATATTTAGGTTTGGCTTTTGCGAAAAAGTTAGTTTTTAATATCATATTTTTTGTACCTTTTTTAGTTCCAGTAATCGCAAAATTAATGGAATATAAGAATTTTACACATGTAACAAGCCTAGTATAATAATTTTAAAAGTTTAAGTGAAGTTTTTAGAAGTTGCAAAATTTGTGAATAATTTCGTAAACATAATTTCAGTTATAAAACTTTTTTCAAATTACCGACAGCAAAACTTTGCTGGTTAGTCTTTCTACATTAATGCTTATCAAAATATTAATAAACATTGTGTAAATTAGGTTTTTGGTGGGAAAAAATCTTATTGTAAATAGAATATTAAATTACACTCCATTCTTTCTAATCTTATAATTCTCTAATCTTTATGTGGGTTGATAGGAATACACATAACTTAAAGCAACATCTGTGCCCCAGTCATCGATGTGCGATAGAACATTCCAGCCATAATTCCCGCCATGTTATTATTTCAGCTATCTTCTAGTCTTGTGCGCAAGCGCAAACGAGTCGTGCATATTTTACTGTGCACAAAATTTTGTCCTACTATACTACGCTTGTTAGAGCAGTGCAGATATATAACTCTTCCCGTGCACCATCGATGAATGCGTGAAGCGTCTTGAAGGAAAATAAATTTCGCACCACTTTAGTCATGCGTAATCCAATGCGTCTGGAATGGATTGGTTTAAGAATACTAATAATCAATTAAAATGTTAGCGCTACAACATTCACACATTGGCACTCGTGCGCGGTAAATTTAAAACGGTTTCGCGAGATTTTCAGAGATGAATTGCGTGTCTTTTATTCTCGAAATGATTTTGCGAGATGTATTATTTTACAAATGTAACTGAGTAGGGTGAATGCATTGCAGTACTACAATTAATTAATTTGCTTCAACGATAAAATATACTGGGTACATTTTGAAAATGAAATTCACCGCAGGCCAAAAACCACCATTCCGAATCGAAAGGTTTATTTAATTGACCTTGGCCATGTTTGGTAACCAGATCTAAATAGCCTGGTACTTTTCACCTTTCGTTTTCCCCGTATCTTTCCCTCTGCCTCTACGTTCACCCTCAAAACACCCCCCAAGCAGTTCTACGCAGTTTTTCTTCACAATCACCTAACCCAAAAAATTATACACCACAATTTTTCATAGGTTGAAATATTCAAATCAACAGGTTGATGTCTTAAAAGAAAACAAAAGCAAACACTTGAGTTTAAAACAATAAATTATCCTTTCCGAATCCTAATATAATAAATCCGTCACGCGAAGTTGTGTAGAAAAAGCTCATTTTAAAATTAAACATCCACCGTAGGGAAAAAATAAAATAAACGCAGGATACAAATTACAGACATGAAAACAAAACGACCATCATAAAAATGTTATGTTGTATTTCACTCCTGGTTTTAATAAGAACATTTTGTTTTTCTGTTTACTTGCGTTCCTGCATACCCGGCGTTGCTTGGTGATAAAATATAAAGCTTTTAACTGTAAGTACCCTTTTTGATGTAACTATATTCATTTGCTTGAATATGAGAGTTTGAGATGTACAACATTTATGATTTCAGATCTTTTTTCAAACGTTTTTCTTTTTGTGAATACAAAAAAGAGTCCTAAGTCCGGAGTAAGACTATGACTTCCCGATTTAAGTACGTTGTCTGACTGGAGATACTGAAGAGGGGAAGGAGATGTGGAAGAGGAACGTAAGGAAGTACCTTGATATTAAGATCTGGTTACCACTGTTTATTCTGATAATGCTGTGAAGGGACTCTCAAGAATCGAGCTTCGTTTAATAAAAAAAAAAATTGAGTCGTGGTGGAGCCCTGAAGAAGTAACCTTCTGTTATTTATAAAAAGGCAAGAGTTTCAAATATAATAATAATAATATTTGGCTAATTTATATAACGCCGTTTTCGTGAAAAATCACCTCACTTATATATCACCTATATATATTCTAATAATGATAGATCTCACATATCAACAAACAGATGGTAACCTTGCCAATCTTGACAATGCTATCTTGTTGTTCTATCGGTATTTGGATGGACGATATGTTCTGAGTTAATCATTATAATACAAATTCAATTCTAATTTCGCTTGTCTATGATGTGCGTTATTTCTGCGTGATATGAATGTCGTTTAATTAACTCAAATATGTTTTAAATTTAAGTATCATTTTAATCATGATTGTCTGAAGAATATTTCATTCATTTGATAATGTAGGTACCCACATGCAACATAATATTTCAACAAAAAATTATTTTAATTGCTTTTTCGAAATTGAAATAATATCACGTGATTTTTCACGGGTCTGCTCAGTATATATATACTAATAACTTCAAGGTAAGGTCAATGTTTAACAGGTGGGTAGTTCATTATTTTTATATACTAATAAAAGTCAAACAAAAGTTGTTAAGTCTAGTAGTCAAGAAATAAAAATTGTCTTAAAATAAAATTTAATCTTCTAACTTAGCCTTAACCTAGCAAAGGTGAGAAAGATTTTATGGGCTTCCCACACTAGCGACCGAGCTCACTCAAAAGTATTGTCAAATCAATAGATCAATCTTCGCTGTTTTTACATACAGGAGGCCATGCGGAAAATAACTTCCCTCAAGGCTTATGTCATCTTTGTGGATGCTGTGTGGAGGGTGTTTTAAAGGAAAGGAAAGAGAAGAAGTTCTGGGAAGGAAAAAAAGGTATAGGTATAAGGGGTGGTTAGGAATGCAAGGATTAGTATGTCTAGGAGTGACGGACGTATGAATCCATCCCTCCAGCTACGTTGCAAGACGATGGGTCGAGAGAGACCAGCTGGAGAGGTCAAGGTGTCCCCCCGAACCGGCACGCCATGCAGTTGGTGGTCAGGCGCACACACCTCTAAGATATGAACACAACTCACACGATGAACCCGGGCACCCCTGCTGAGACACCAAACGTAGCAAATCACTTAGGGTAACCTGTGGCAGAGGTGCTGGTTATCCAATAAGTTGGTACCCATACCCACCTAAAATTATGTAAATATGTTTAAAATGGCTTTACTTGTGTTTGGTGACCAGGCCTGAATAACTAAGCATTTACCCCAACTTTATCTTCCCTCCCCTTATACCCGTAAGCCTCTCAACTCACAACATACCTCCATTGATGTCGTAGTCTCACTGGCTCCAGAGGGTTGGGGTTCTTGTGCGGTACACACAAAAATCGAGAAATTAAAATCTTCGGGTCAGATAGTTTTTATAATTTACTGACCTGTGTAACGAAGTCCTGTTATAAATCAACCGTTTTGCAATTCGTCTGTCGGTAAATTTGTTTGTGCGCTCCTTTTCCGTTTCCAAATGGTGGCATTTTAATGACTCGGTAAAGATTCGTTTTTCAAATGTGAAATCTTCGTCTTTATTTGAAACTAAAAAATTGTGATTGAGATAGTGACGTTTCTTGAAAAAAAAAATTGCATAATTCCTTACTTGAAATATATATATATATATATACATAAAGTATGTGGGTTAGTAAATAAGTTCGCATGTGTTTAAGTACATCCTCACAAATCTTACGATTTCAGAGGAAATTTTGGTTTCGATTTATTATAAGAGAAAATTTTGAAAAGTGCTTAATTATGCTAAGACCACTGTTCACGAAACTACTACCTGTTATGTTTGAACGAAATTTGAACAAAACAACTGTATTAAGAAAAGTGCGTGTTAGAAAATTGACATAAGGCACCAACTTTGCTATTTATACATTTTTAGTCCCATTTATGATTTGTTAGGACCAAAATTTCTAGCGACTTTACAACACAAACAGTAAAAGTTTGAAAGTTTGTAAGTAATTAAAAGTTGCTTTCCAATAATATCAGCGAAAGATTCCGCAAGCCAATAAGAAACACAGTGTGGGGGAATTTGTGAAGAAAATGTTAAAATTATTAACCATCAATTTAAAATTGGAAATGATTTATGAGTGAATTTATAAAAATAATCTTTCAAATCCATAGAAGCGATAAAGTATATCTATGTATAATATATTTTAATGCCTTTTTTGTTATATGTTTGAAATGTGCAATATTCTTTGACCCTTTAAATCAAATTTGAGTTTTTCGACGCCCTTTTTCATTACGTACGTGTTTTCTCCAAATACTTACTTTTAACATTGTGTTTATTTGTGCGTAATTTTAATGACTTTAACGATGTCTGCAAAGACACTTAACCTAGCAAACCACTATAGGTGACATATGACAGGGGTTTTGGTTATGCAATAAATGGTTCCCGGTGCGGCGGTACGAATACCCGCCTCCCAAATGTTTTAAAATGTGACTTTCTTATTCGCATTTTTTCAATAATATCTTAGTTTGAAAACAGAAATTTCTTTGAGATAGTGACATTTTTTGGTCAAAAAATGCTATAATAATTAAAAATGGAAAATTTAAAAAAATTTCATAAAATACTTGGTTTTTAATTAAATAAGTGACTTCTTACAAATCTTATGTTATCAGAAGAAATTTTGGTTTTGATATATTAAATAAGAGAAAATTATAAATTAGACGCGTGTTCTACTGTTCACAAAACTACTAGTTGTACCAACTCAAAATAAAAACTAACTACAATCAAAATTAATCAGAATTGAGGAAAAATTGAGCTCACTTCGGAGCAAAACACAAGTTTCTCTCTTGATCTTTTCAGTGCTTTAGTCAGGACTTTAAAAAATAGTGAAATTAAAATGTCCTTTAGCTTTAAATGTCCATTTTTGGTGCGTAATAAAATTCTGAACGTCTTTTTGATAATTTATACTGCCCATATCCAGTCTGGTAGCCCTATCAATATAATTTAATGTTAAATCAATATCCCCAAGCGATTTGCCAGGAGGTTTATGGGGAAGCAAGAATAAGGCTTTTATTTATTGGTGGGAGTAAACAGTCTATAAAAACTTCCATAACTTCGGTATTTGAAGATTTATACTGGGTGTGGAGCAGGACACATAGCTTTTAAACCCACTTGGAATTTTATTTTATTTTTCTAAGCACAATATTTTTTGTCTAAATTTATCAGTGTTTCAACTGCCCGGAGTAGGATTAATGCTGTGAATACGCGGACTGCTACAAGTAGTCAATATCGACAGCTTCATCAAGATAGAAGATTTGTATTTTGGTAAAAGTTTGTAAAAAAAATTCAGAAAAACTACATATAAAACCATTATTGCTCCATATTTTAAATACTGCTCAAGGATTTTTTTTTATGTAATCAAAATAAGTTTAAGAGCAATGATAACAATACTCAAACGAAATAGATTTTCGTAAAAGTAACTAAAATGTAAAACAGATACTGTCCTCGAACACGATGATATTTATACGTAGAATAATAAACAACCTTCTACCAAAACCTTCCAAAGAAAATTATGTATAAAAAGGACATTCACAAGCATAATACAAGAACGTGCAATGAAATTCAGCTACCAAAAAATGACAAAACCAATACATAAAATAGTTTATTGTACAAAGGAATGCAATATTATAATGCGAAGTCGGAAACCATAAAGTCTGCACTAACTGATAGATTCAAGAATATACTAATATAAACATGTTAGATGGGCCATGATCTAAATCTTTTTACTAGTATGAAACTTGTCGCCAACATCGTTCAACCACACCTTTATTTTTACCTACACACCAATCTTTCTTTATAGTTCGTGCAGTCTGGTCGTAGCTCAGTCAGCGTAGACAGTAGGCACGCTTCTGTGCGATATATCCATTACCCAGGTCAAGTCAAATCGATCAAGGATCGCACTCAAATCATTTTTCTTTTCTGCGTGTTTTTATAAATTAATATTTTTCTCTAAATACAACATCTCTAACTAGTATAAAACAAGGTCACTATCCGGGTCTGTCTATTTGTGCGCTTAGTTCTTCTAAACTCCGCAACCGATTTTGATAGATTTTTTTATCATTTAAACATTTTTTTCCAGAAGGTTTACATATGTGATACATTTTTTCTATTTTTATTGTTTATTTTTATTTTAATTTTTTTAATTATTTTTAATTATTTTTTTATTTTTTATTATTTATACCCGCTCGTCAGGTTATGCATATAAAATTTACCGAAAGAAAAGAAAGTTATGCATATTATATTAACAGAAAGTAGAGAAAGGTCGATGTTTTGTAATCAAGTCGTTAATATATTATGTTAAAAACAGTTAATATAGATAATAATATATCTAGGCTTAATAAATAATTGATTGTAATTTTAAATGGGATATATAATAATGTGCTGGACTCTAGTGATGTAATTTTATTAAAAAAGGATCCCACCCCAAAATTTACCGCAGAAATAAATTCAATTCTTAGTACATGCCAAACACTCATTAAAGATAAATTCCAAAAATCCAACCTCACTGTCATGAACCCCCAATGTCCGCGGCTATATGGACAACCTAAAGTTCACAAATTAGATATACCAGTGAGACCAGTCGTAGGATATAACTCAGCACTAGCCTATAAGTTAGCAAAATACGCAAATAGAATCATTAAAAACACTTTAAATTTCAAACCAAAATATGGAATAAAAAATTCTTTGCAATTAATAGACTTCATCAAGGATATACATATACCAAACAACGCCTCTCTGGTGTCATTTGATGTTGTTAGTCTATTTACAAGCGTACCCACAGATGAATTAAAAATAATAATCAATAATTACATGGAGAAAATCAATTTAAATATAATAAAAAAGAGAGAAATTAATCAAGTAATAAATACGTGCATTGAACAAAACTATTTTAGATTCGATAATAAATTCTATTTACAATCAAAAGGGTTGGCCATGGGCAGTCCTATCTCACCAATATTAGCAGAGTTCATGATGGACCACTTGGAAGAAACCATCGAAAAGTTAAAATCATTTAAAAATGTTATTTTCTATCGGAGATATGTAGACGACATTTTGATCATATGGACCGGTACGCAGAGACAACTAGATATCTTCATCAAAGAAATAAATCAAATCAATAAGTCAATTCAATTCACGATGGAGATAGGAGGAGATAAAATCAACTTTTTAGATATAGGAATGAATATAGTTAATAACAAATTAGAATTTTCGATATACAGGAAACCGACATATAGCGATAATATTATTCACAGCTCCTCAAGACACCACATTTCACATAAATTGTCGGTATTCCATTCTTTAATCCATAGACTATTACATGTACCACTAAACGACATAAATTACAATAATGAATTAAAAGTTATCAAAACTATTGCAGAAAATAATGGTTACGATAGCATAATGATTGATAATCTTATAAAGAAGAAGAATAAAAAACTCACCGTAGCTTCAATTACATATGGCCTTACGCCGGACAAGGAAATAGAAACAAAACAATGGACTAAAATACCGTACCTTGGCAAAATATCAAATAAAATATCAAAATTAATAGACAGTGATAAAAAATGTAAGACAGCCTTTTATAATGTAAATTCTTTGGGTAAAATATTTATAAACAATAAAGATAAAAGAGGTAATCTGGAAAACTCTGGAGTCTACCAGGTGAACTGCTCGAATTGCCCCGCGTATTACGTAGGACAAACAGGAAGAGCAGTATCAACCCGTATAAAAGAACATTTCGCTAGTTGGGTTAATCAAAAAGGAGATTTATCGAACGTTGCCTTGCATCTACTAGAAAACCAACATACTTTTGACAAAGATAGAGATGTAAAAATCCTTCATGTTTGCAACAAAGGACAAAAATTAGACAGATTAGAGTCACTAGAAATCAATCGCTTAACGAAGAAAATAGATCGTAAATATGTTATGAATAAACAGTTAGAACATAATGCTCAATCACCATTAATTTACCCATTATAATTCACTTAGAATAATTTTACTTCAGAGAGCAGTGGTATAATTTAAGTATGTAATTTAAAGATGTAATAACCCAAATATGTGGGGAACCCTAATAATAACAATGACTTAATTGCTATCAATATTTGACAATAAGCCCTAAGCAACAAGGAGGGAATATCCCAACATTACAAAAATAAAATATCAGAAATCACAAACCTTTTTAATTATATAAATTCTTTTATATTCATATGATCTATAAATATGTACTTGCTTTGTAGCATCATTCATAATTTATAAAAATAAACTTTATAATTACCTAATGTACCCTAAATTAACAAAATAACTCATAATACCTACCTCAAATTAACAAAATAGAATCATTCATTATATATAAACAATGTTGTGTACTCCTGCCTAAGTTTGTATAAAATCAGTAGCATAAGAGTTTCAACTACCAGTCTGAAAATGTCCGTAGTAGGATGAAACCGGTCCTGGTAATAATAAATAAGTGGAACAAAGTGAAAAAGTTTTTTAATTTTAATTCTATTACAATGGAATTCCACCACGAATTAACAGTGCAAAAACTAGACCCTTTATATTTCGTTTGCAATAATTTATCGTCACATTAATATCTATATGCGCCATGTTCTTTCATTTATGATTCATACTAACTATTATAACATTGTATTATTATATTATGCACTTAAATTAATACTATAACGGCACTACTCCCCATCTTGAACCCGATAATGTGTTTCTGAGATGGGTAATACTGTTAAAATATACATATATATTTGTATAAGAACCTTGAACCTTAATGGTGTCCTTGTTTATGATGATATTTTTAATTTTTTTTTTAATTTTATTTATTTTCGGGAAATCGGCAGCTTACATTTAATCAGTTTGTACATACGTATTATGTTGTAAAATAAAACCAATTATGGATTTCCTTCTTGTGACTTTACCTCTACTGAGACAGCATAATATGGAATAAGTTATTCAAATTTGTGAGAAAGAAATATGAATTAAAAACAAAAAAATATTAAAATTATAGCCATGGAGAGAGGTTGTAGATATAAATCAAATCATAATATAGATATAAACAATAGATACATAAACATTATTCACAAACCATCAGAGAAATATTCTTTTATGGACCTCTTGTATTTGGTAAGTTCGCAATTGAAAATATCAACCTTGGATAATACGCAATTGTAATTATTGGATAGTCTGTTCAGGCGAAAATTCTGCTTAGAGTTCGTTTTGCTTTGATCAACCCTGAACAGGACACAAGAGCGTGTTGAACGCGCAGGTACATTGAATGGAATCTTGTTTAGCAACTATGGATTCAATTTTATCTCAATTTTAGAACAGTAACAAGTTTTTAGGTTTGCATGGGCACAAATTTGCTTTCAAGCAAACTCATTTTGGATGACTGTGCGCGTTTGTTTGTCGTCACGAAATCTCGCTCGATTATCTCAAATTTTGTGATGAAATCAGACAAACACTGATTTGTCAAGAATCTAAAATTCAGACTATCCGATCATCTTTCACGGGTTCTGCAAAGGTTTCAATCTAGTTTGTTACCAGTGAAAAATCACGGGATGTGACTTGACTTGCCAATATGAAAATTGAGAATTTAGTATATGAATACAGGAACAGTCTGGAGCAGTGAGACTATGGCATCCCCAATTGGGGTATGTTGTGATGCTGAAGGTTGTGGGGAGGGGAAGGAGATGTGGAAAATGATGATGGGGAAGAACCTGGCTATTCAGATCTGGTCACTAAACAAGGCTAAAGCTATTTAAAGCAAATTTTCAATTCTGAATGGTGGCCTTACACACAGGGCGATACTGAGATAATCTTCCACTGTGGAACGTGCGGCAAGTATACTCTATATATTATTTTAAATGAATAAAACATCAAATAACTCAAATTAATCATTTGAAGGGGACTCACCTTTCTCAACGGCTGTGTGAGGATGCTGATTGTTTAACGTCCTTAGCCGCACACGTCAGGACTCTAATTTTTTTGTAAAAATAAGCTACATTTATTTCAAAACGATTCTAGACCCTCCGATGTCCCTGCATGCATGATTGTTAGTACCAAATAATGTATGCATACTTGCATTAATAGTAACACAAAATAAGGACACATCTAAAATGAAACGAAGAAAGAAAACTATATTTACAGGTGGAAGTATTTTTTTTTTTTTTTTTTAAGTTTCTTTATTCTATAAAATTATTAGTTACATGCATTGAGGAATTTTTCGACCACCATGCTAGGCACATGCCCGTGTTATGGTGGTCGATTTTCTATACATTAACATAAAGATTGTGCGGGAATATAAAATAAAATAACATATTTAAAATAATGTAAATGACTATAGTAATATAAGGAAGTATGGAAGAATACAGTAGAATATAAAAATATAATAGCATAATATTAATATAATATAGTAGTACAATATAATAATATATATAATAATATAATATAGTACAATAATATAGTAGTATAATAATATAATATTTTTAGTTGTTGTAAGTGTTATTTTTAGATACATAATACAATAGTATTTTGAGGAAATCTCATTTAGGTAAATTACATATGTATTAATGAACCACATTGTAAACTGTCGATTTCCCTAAAGTAAAATAGATACATAAAAAGGAATATAAAAAGTATATAGTTATAAAATCAAACATAGTACTATAGAGTAGGCAAATGAGAAAGGATTATTTTTACTATGGAAATCTATATGTGCTTGATTAAATTGGTAGGTACATTATTTTGCAGCAGTTTTGTACAAATAAATCAAAGTTAGAAAGTTAGTTTCAAGTCCGGCGAATTACACTGAACACTGGAGTCAATTATTATTGTTACGGTGGTTTAGTCAGCTGGTAGCTAAGGTGGCACAGTAGGTACATGGAACTTGTATGCCGTAGGTACAGTGGTGCCAAACAGTTTTAAGTAGTTTATGTAAAAGTTTTTAAACTTTCGGCCATTAATATTATAGTAATAGTAATAGTATAATTGAAACATAAAAATAAATATCGCGTACTTAAATTAACCTTGAAAATTAAAACAAAAAAAATGTCGGGATTTGAACCCACTACCTTCGGCTTGCTAGTCGCCCTCACAAACTTAAAGCCTTACCCCTTACCTTTGGTTCAATGTATTCAAATTTGCTTTCAAGCCTATTAATTTCAGTTATTTATGCGTGATTCTTGTTTTCTTTAAAATAATCAAAAAATATTACACATTTGAAAAATATAACAAAAAAGACATTAAAAATATATGATAGGTAGGTAGGACTTTATCGTTTGTCTAGATTTAAAAAGATATATATTTAACTTCACTCATACATCAATTCCAATTTTAAATTGTTCAATTTTAAAAATATATTAAATGTAGGTACTTTATCACTTGTATGGATTTGAAAGATAATTTTTATAATTTCATTCATAGATCAATTCCAATTTTAAATTGTTGGTTAAAAATTATAAAAATTCCTTCACAATTTCTCCCTCACTGTGTTTGGTATTGGCTTGCGGAATCTTTCGTTGATATTATTGGAAAGCAACTTTTAATTACATACAAACTTTCAACTGTTTGTGTTGTAAAGTCGCTAGAAATTTTGTTTAAATCATAAATGGGACTAAAAATAGCAAAATGGGTGCCTTATGGATCTTCGCTTATTAGCAGAACATTTTTTCAAATTCAATTTCCTAACACAGACTTTTCTAAATATGGTTTTTTTGTTCAAATTTTGCAACATAAATGCTAATAGTTTCGTGAACAGTAGACTTGGCATAAAACAAAGCATGTTTCAAAATTTTCTCTTAAAATAAATCAAAACCAAAATTTCCTCTGAAATAGTAAGATTTGTAAGAATGTACTTAGACCCCACCTACTTATTTACAGTCTACAAAGTTTCTTCTGGCAGGTGTATCTGTACCTGATTAACATAGTCCAAAGTAAGTTCATTTTTATCTTACTTCGTGTGAAAAATTAAATCTTGTTTACATTGGTTTATCTCTTTCCTAGTAATGTGATCTATACTGACCTTAAAGAAAACCTTTATAACCATTAATCTTACAGAATAGAGGATTTAGTAATAGCAAGTAAAAATAAATTGTGATTAATTTTTAATGATAAACTAATGTTATTAATATTAATAATGTTATTAACTCATAGCATAAAGGATAACAAATAATTAGTCGCCTGAAATAACAATACAAATTGAAAATATCTCCCGAGTAAAAATAAAAATAAATTTATTTTTACTCGAGAGATATTTTCAATTTGTAATGATATTTCAGGCGACTAATTATTGCTTATAATTATTTGTTATAAATTGTGATGTTTAATCGACTTGATGAAGTTCAGATTTCTTAAAACAAAACTCAATTTTGTGAGACTTATGGAAAATACATTATTATAAAAATATATATATACATTTAAAAACAAAATTTATAAAGAAAGGTTTGAACGTTGACAGCTTCCTCACGAAACAAATTTATTTATCATTAAAAAGAACAACCTCTTTTATTTTCTACAAATAAAGTTGATCCTAATAAATTCCACAGGCCACCCTTAGCATAAAAAAATAAAATGTATTAGCTTCTCACTTTAACCTTTCCCATTCCTCGCAGCAACTCGACAAGTTCCTACAAACTCCACAAGCGTAGGTAATATTTCTCGTTCTTATCGCTTGTCAACACGGCCAAAATCGGGAATCTGGTTAATTTGATCGTTTGTCTTCCTCGGACTTCCGTCTTAAAGTGTACCCACCCCTTTTACCTGACAGGGTTGCCCACCGTCACGAAAATATTATTATTTTTATTAATTCAATTTTGAACTGTCGGTAACAATGACATACTCGATTGTGCATTTTATGAGGTTGAATGGAGTCGAGAGGAAGAGGAAATAGGGAAGAGAAAGATTGGAAAGTATTTGACTATTCAGATTTATTACATACTAGTCACCATAAAGGGCTACTACCTTTTCATGAAATGTTTCACATATCTACCGCTCTGCCCGCTGAGTTTCACGGATTTAAGACATTTCCGGTGACAAAAAATCAGGGATATACCAGTGACAAAAGAAAACATGATAAATGAATAGGTTAGGATAGGTTTCATTTTTTACACTTTTCGTCTTATTTTTCTGTTTTTTTCACTGTTCTGTTTCGTCGCTGTTCTGTTTTTTCACTGGTTTGTACTTCACTGTTCTTTTGTGTGAACACTCCGTTTTGATACTGTTCTGTTTTGACACTTTTCCGTTTTGTCATCGTTCCTTTTTCATATTTTCATCATTGTCTATTTTGTAAATGATCAGTTTTATTACTGTTCTGTCAATATTTTGTTTTATCACATTACTGGTTGTGAATGTTCTGTTTTGTGCATTGTTCTGTTTTAGTAGTATTATATTTTGGCAATATTCTGTTTTGATGCTAGTCTGTTTATCACTGTTCCATTTCGTCAATGTTCTGTTGTCCACTGTCCCGTTTGATCATTGTTCTCTTTCTTTAATGTTCCCTTTTGTCACTGTTCTGTTTGGTCAATGTTCTGCTTTATTACGGTACTATTTTATCACTGTTCTATTTTACCACTGTCTATTTTGTCATTGCTCTGTTTTGTTCATTGCTCTATTTTGTCAATATAGTGTTTTATAAGTGTTCTGTTTGGTCACTATTGTGTCAGTGATTACCGTCGTAGAATCTTCGCTTTAACAGTCATCAGCTCGGTTGCTTAGGAAACTCCTTGCAGGTCCATGCACCCCTGCTAACTTTTCATTCCCCTGGAACGTTAAGATCGAATTAACATTGTTTCCTCCTCAATTTGTTACGCACCACTTCCCTTAATTAAATTAATTTAACACGGTCGGCTGAGCGCGGAGTAAACAAATAATTAAACCCTTCAACCGTGGTACTGGAGGTAAATGAGTTTTGTTAGACGGTTGCAGCTGCATAGAGCTTTGGATGCTGACTCTGAGAACGGGCAAACAATTGGTTCTTAGTTTTGCTACATACCCTTTGCTTAATTAACATTCATGCATCGTCTCATACATTCTATTCTGTTGTTATGACTTTTGAAAATGTTAGCTGATGTTTTTAATATGCTTCTATTGAAGTACAAGTTGTACTAATAAAACGTTTTGGCAGTACATATTTTAATGGGTTCACTGCGTAACATGTTTTTTGTTGTTGTTTCTTCTACATTTCTTTCTTCGATGTATATTCTTTTATCTAATGTCTTGTTTACTTACATAATCTTATATTTTTTCTTTTCTTTATTGTGTCTATATTGTATTCATTTCTTTCGCAAACTTTGTACTAATGTATATTCTTTTTCCTTTTTTCTTGTTTTGTTATGTAATCTTTTTTTCTTTTCTTTCTTCTTTCTATATTCTACTACATGCGTCAATAACTATCATGTACGTAAATGGTACTCGTGCCGTCAATTCTGAATACATAATTCTGCATGGCATTATTTGGATCTCTAAATGTTGTAATAGGTCATACATTGTTTTACTACCAAACGCAGGGATTTTATTTCTATAACACCCAGTCTGCTACCATTAATCCTTTGCCGAATTCCATTAAGTTGATATTTACATACGCAGTTTGAATACAAACCACCCATTAATATTGCCTAACACCAATTTACCCCTAAAGCCTTTGACATTGTGCAATACACTAATCTTATGTCAGAATGAAGAATGCAATTTTTTTTTTTGCATTACATTCAATTTCAGATACTTTCGACGACTTTGAACTATTTCAAAATAAAATACTTTTTTTAAAATCAGACGAAATACTCTTTCAGATTTTATTATTACAAAACGACAAAAAAATATTTTAAATTTTCAAACGCCAACATGAATACAGTTTTTAAAGTCGTTTATTGATGGTTTTTATTTTGTAAACTGTAAAAAAATATATTTAATTAAACACAAGACTTAAAAAAATATATTGTAATTCCACTTTTTTCGTTTCATAAAAAAATATTTGTTAAAAAATTTGCGAACTTTGAAATTTTTTTCAAATGCTTAATTTAGTTTCATATCCAAAGCGCGGTTTTCTCTTTCTAACATACTGTTTAAATCATATTTCTTATCGTGATTTAAAATGATATAACATAACTTTCATAAGACCGTTTTAGGCTGGAATTTTAATTTTAACGTTGTACATACAAAATGTGAAGTTAAGGTGATGCACTACGTAGTGTAATAATTTTAATCGAGCCGCTATCAATAACACCTCTTACGTAGATGGCGATAAGGTTTAAATTCCCGCTTAACACCATCCGCCTGTTTTGATTTATGCAAGAAGAAAACATGGCCAAAAGTGTTTTTTATTTTATTTTGTGGAAGTTCAGGCATAAGTATTTAATTTTTTTCCGATCATTTTATAAATAACTTAATTTGCCACATTATACAATAAAACCATAACCGAAAATGGGTTTGCAAGTAGGAGATTTTGAACTTTAAAGCAGTTTTCATAGGCCTTATACATTATTTTTTTTCTGGGCTTATAAAAAGACTTATCTAAAAATTACTTCGATTATTTCAGAGGCCAAGATGTATTCTACTCGCAGTATTTAATTAAAGCATCTGAAACATTTCTAGGCGACCAAATTTTCAAATAAAAAACACATGATTTTGAATTACTACTTAGTGCATCGCCTTAAATACATGGTGTCCGGAAACTCGTAGTACAAGCGGGAAACTGGTGAACCTACATCACATTTGGAGTCGATTTTGGAGTATAATTTTTTTTGATTTGAGCTTTCGTTTTCGAGTAAATCGAGTCAGAAGTTGATTTTTTTTTATCAAATTCTTATAAATTATTACTGAAGATCAAAGTACCCAACTAATTAAAACTATTTAAAAATTTAAAAGTAAAACAAATAATGACGAAAAAATTTGAACACTGAAAGAGCCGAAAAATATATTTTTTTGGTTTTTTTTATAAAAATGCTCAAATCAAAAAACTTTATGTTTATTTGGGTTCCCCGTGTGGTATACATTCTCCAGTTTCCGGCTTGTACTACGAGTTTCCGGACACCATGTATATGTACAGTGAGTTGTATTTTTTAGTCCTCCTCACTAGGATGACCTGTGCTGAGGTGGACTAAAATTATTCATTTCTGTTTTATTAGTTTTCTATGAATATCTCCAAAAATACACTATGGGTGTTAGTTTTTGGTTAATATCTTCCAAAATCGCCCAAGCGGTTAATACATAGTATAAAATTATTGTAGTATTTTTAAACTCGGATATATTCACGGACCTCAAAAATAATATTAGAAGTATTTAAGTGATCATCTAGATATTTTTAGATTAAAAAAAATCACCTATAACTGAGCTTTATTGAAATTTTCCAGATGTTTTTTGCGGAGAACCTGCAATCTTCACCATTAGTTTCCCGCCGGATTTATTATTTCTTGCTAACTAGTTAAGAATTTGCCCTTTCAAATCTCTAAAATAAAGAGAAAAGTTGAATGACATACGTGATGAAATCGTGTAAAAATAATATTCGCCGCGCGGCCCGGCATAATTGACGGATCTACGGTCGACTTTACCCTAGCAGGCATAGTAAATCATCTTTCCGTGGGGTTAAATTTAATTGTTTCTGATTAACCTATTTCTAAAATCTCAAATGTTTCCAGAGGGATCCCTCGAAAGTTACTAACTCATCATCTAAAAAAATAAAATCTGGTGCTTACCGCTAATTTTATAGTTAAAAAACGTTTAATAAAATTTTCAAACCGCTTAGTTAAAATATTTTAATGGTAAGGTTCCTTTTTATGAATCTTAAATATAAATAACTTACATCCGTAGGGATCCCCCTAGAAATATTTGAGACATAGTAATACATTCATCAGAAATAATTAAAAGTGAGCGTAGAGCAAACCTCCTTTATCAGAGTCTTATGTCGAACCATAACCATATTAACCACTTGAGCGATTTTTGGCATATTATGTCAAGTTTGTAAAAACGTTTTCGCTTGCCATAAGGTGCCAAATTTATAGATCCTAAAATTATGTGATAAGCGGTGAAATATAGGTGGATTAATTGGCTTTAAACCACAGTAAGCAGTTTTATCTGTATCCATATTAATATTTTCAGGAATAGTATTCATTAAATAATATGGTAAATGTATATGTAAGACAACAATTGCGCGATTAGATAACGCAAATAAATATAGCGGAGAGAAATAAAATTAAATATTTAAAAGGAAAAGATCTCTGTTGTGAGAAATATGGGCCAGGGTCGTGTTTTGGGTTGTGGGTGAAATTTAGTTTAGTGATTTGAATAAAGCACTATCTTCACATTGCATCATTCTGTCAGTTAATTTGCGCATCTAACATAATATGTTAATTTTAGCGATGGATAGAAAATGGATTTTTTCTTCTTTCCAATCAAGTCTCTGAAAAATCTCCTACTACCATCACACTTATCGAAATTTTGTTTGTGTCGTGATAAAGGATTTATCCGGCCGAGGAATTGAACTCATGACGCCTGGGTGGAAGAACCAGACACGTTTCCATGTCAGCTGATGACCACTCAAAATTTTCAGTTTCAAATTCAAAATAAAATATTCCACGAAAATAGCGCTGCGCACATTCGCCACTTGATACCCTTCAGACAGCCTCCGTGGTTGAGGAGTAAGGCTCTCGTCTAGCAACGGAAGTCGCGGGTTCAAATCCAGGCGTGCAGAAGTAAATTTTATTTATCGATTTTTTATTTTTATTATTTTCGCTAAATTGCCAAAGCAGTTTGTCAGCAGGTCATGTTCACAATAATAATTATATAAAGAGAAGCCACATCAAATAGATACAGAAGAATAACATTTTAAGGGATTACAATACAAAGACATACAATACATAGACAGATATATATATATATATATATATATATATATATATATATATATATATATATATATATATATATATATATATATATATATATAAAAGTCACATAAGCATACAGACAGATTGTATTGATTGTGTTATTTGACAATTTACTCAAGTTAAAAAATGCATACTATATTTGCTGCACGTTCCAGAGTGAAATATACTCTCAGTATTGCCCTGCTGTAAGACCAGCATTCAGAATTGAGACGTTGCTTGAAATGGCTCTGGCCATGTTTGGTAATCACATATAAATAGCCATGTACTTCATCTTCACCTTCATCTTCACCTTCATCTTCATCTTACCAATCTCCTTTTCCTTCCCACTACCATCAGCCTCACAACACACCCCAATTGAAGATGCCATAATCTCACTGGCTCCAGATGGTTAGGAGCAGTTCAGACTCTTGTACGGTTTCATAATAAAAAAAACTATTATTTTACTTATGTTTTCACACAGAAGATTTCAGTAATAAAAAAACGGTAACAGGATATAGGTAACAGAACAGACACAATACTTTAAGTTTTTTCTTCAATATTCTCTTTTGGCACCTTTTATTTTAATTTTAGTGGGGAAACAAACCAGTAAAGCTTTCGCATAAAATTAATATTTTATACAAAAAATAACACAAATATAAAATCATAAAAAACATAGATTAAACGAATATACAGAAAGATGTAAAATTAATCTAAGTACCTGTATAAAAATAATACATACTTATATCACACATACATACATATGTTCAAAAATAAACGAAATAAAGAAAGAAAAACAACATAATAAGAATAAGTAAATGCCTATGTAAATTGATCCGAGGACAAATCTGATAAATCAATGTTTGAAAAGATATTATTGTACTTTGTGCACGTCATTCTAAAATAAAATATGGATGTTATGTGTAGTTAGCTTTTGAGAGTGGGATGTGAATTAGTTGATTTCATCGTGTGTTATAAAACCATTAAAAAATAGAGTGCTTAATATATTTTGGGATAACTTACATTTACAATTGGGGCTGGTAGTTGTATACTTCTGAGATTCGCAGTGTCCGGGGATGTTATTGGACTTCCACAGAACTCGAACTATCTGGCAGTATGCGATGGTCATCAGCAGTAAAGGAAGCCTGTAATTAAATAAAATTTAACATTTAAAACATTTATTTTGGTTAGGCCAATTTCGTGGTATTGTCGCAATTACATCTTACAAATCTCTCAGAGGCTTTCAAACTATTGTCACATCAATCGCTCAACTTTGAATGGATCAATGATTTAATACGTCCATTACATACGCTAAGGACGTGACGACCTACACTGAATTCATGAAGCAATGGCCCTGATACGCTGATGTGAAGCGTTCGTTGGGTAAGCGATAGAATGTTTTTTTTCCATTATTTCTGGCTTTCACTCTTCAAGGATGTTCTTGGCCATCATTTAAAATGATGGAGAAACGAAAGTTGAATTTAGATATTAATTTTATTTAAATAGGCAAATTTAAAATTAAAATGAAAATTGGAGTCAAGTTCAGACTTAGAAGAGATGAGATGTTGAATGGAGGGGAGGAAATTTTAGATAAGGCTTGATAGAAGAGTGGATATTTGTTTATAGAGGGACAACCAAAAAAGATGTGATCTAAAGTTTCCACTTCTAGACCACAGAATGTACAATTTGGGGAGTCAACGACGTGAATTTTAAAAAGGTGGGAAGGAACGGAACAATGTCCGATCCTCATTCGAATGAGTGAAGAAATTTCTTTTTTGGAAAAATGGGGGAATTGCTGAAACCACGGTTTTGATGGGATAGTCCTTTGTATTGAGGCATAGCAGGCTCCCTTGGATTGACTAGCAATGTACCAATACTCTGCTCAAACATTGCGGGATCTATCTTTGATGATGGAAAAATGTTAGATAGAGGAATGTAGTTTACGATAACTGTTATTTTACTTATTATTTTTTTGGTAAACTAATGTTTAAGACAAGATTTTTTATGCATAGCACAAAGGGTAACAATTATTTTTATAAGCAATAATTATTAGCCTGAAACACTCATCTACATTGAAAAATCTCCTGATAAAAGATACATGACGCCAACGGGACTTGAACCCGTGTCCTTTCGATTTCCGGTCGACAGCTCTGACCACTGAGCTATGGCGGCTTATCTCTTATCGGAGAAATAATTCAATATATACTAGTGTTTCATTCAACAATTACTGCTTATTACATTTTTTCACCTGAAAACAACCAACTTTATTTTATATGAGAAAGCCATTGTAAGTGCTAACTCTCTCACTAGATGGCGTCGAGACAAATTGTCTACATTTTTTGGTGAAGATACTTGAACTTGTCAAATATTAATTATTATTTTATTGGTAAACTAATGTTTAAGACAAGATTTTTTATGCATAGCACAAAGGGTAACAATTATCCATCTAGTGAGATATCCACAATTAGCCATCTAGTGAGAGAGTTAGCACTTACAATGCCTTTCTCATATAAAATAAAATTGGTTGTTTTCAGGTGAAAAAATGTAATAAGCAGTAATTGTTAAATGAAACACTAGTATATATTGAATTATTTCGCGGATAAGAGATAAGCCGCCATAGCTCAGTGGTCAGAGCTGTCGACCGGAAATCGAAAGGACACGGGTTCAAGTCCCGTTGGCGTCATGTATCTTTTATCATGAGATTTTTCAATGTGGATGAGTGTATCAGGCTAATAATTATTGCTTATAAAAATAATTGTTATTTTACTACTGCAAATATGAGTATGAGTTCCGCCACCGCGCAAAATATTAATTGGATAACCAACACCTTTGCTATAGGTCACCTGTAGGTGTAAAGCTACGCTTGGTGACTTAGAAGGAGTGCCCAGGTTTATGAGGTCAGATTTGTCCAGGTCTTGGAGGCAGCGCGTCAATCCAAACGTCCGTCACTCCTGAACACACTGATCTCCAGAGTTCTACAAACCCCTTGTACCCTTTTTCTTTCTAGAATTTCCTCTCCTTCATTTCCTTGAACAGATATTCCACACGGAATCCCCAAAAATGACATAAGCTCTGAAGAAAATAAATTCTCCGAGTTGAAGTAATGTGAAGAAAAAAAAAAAATTACATTCATCAACAGCCAGCACGCTTTCATGCCTTTGTTTCTAATAAATATGTATCTATGGTCCATCCTAAATATCAAAATCTAAGGTGTGAGAAATGAGATGGATAATTCCAGCGCGGCCTTGTGTACTGTAAGAATACAAACAAACACACATTCAGACCCAAGAAATATACCCGAAATAACAAGTTCACGTGTTTACGCCGTTTAATACATAAATTTAGTAACAAAATATTGAGTAAACCAAGCAATTTGTCATGTTTGCTGTGCGTATCTATCACTGAAGCAAATAACGAAAAGAAGTGGGTTGTAGGCGTGTCCGTGTGCTTTAATAACTTCGGTGAAAGTTATTAAACACTTTCATAATCCGCAAATTTTCCCCGAACTTACAATAATCACTATCATTGGTCTGTCTGGGGGTCTAGAATAGTGCGATCGACACAATATCAATACTGCAATATTGAATCAATAGGCGTAACTACCGATGATTTTATACCGATTCACCAAGCACGGTTGCGCTGTCAATAGCTTGACCGATATTGATAACGCATTAATAAAGAAATCGATATACATTCCCCATGAAATGATATTCCAAAACGTCAAACGTCATACAGTTACTTACAAATATTAAGAAATTGAATTGAAATACATTGCATTGCAATGCATTGCTTCCAATATGCATTGGAAGTCCGAATTTACTTTTTGACATTAAAAAGGGAGATAATTAGTTTAGTAGGTCTTTATTAACATTTTTTTTGTGAACAAATTTCATTTCTCAAAGCCCGAACCGATGTTGCGTCATTGGCTTGAACGGATTCAACTTGCCGCGTATACGATTTCTTTCATTTCTAAGAGCTTCGTTAGTTCATCTCCCTACGTAAATCAGTAATTTTGCATAACGAACGACACTATTAAAAAATATGTGTATATTGACAGTCTGATAGTATGGAGGCCGCGCTAAAATTTGTCTATCGGCCGTTGTGACATTTCTTATCACTTGTTGACCGTGTTCGCAAATATCGCTAACTTACCATAGATGACGAAATTAGTCAATATTGTATTTACATAGGTATTTACGTATTAGACCTACGAATTTTTTTTTTTTTATAGTGAATACCTCACAAGAGTCCCAACTGCTCCCGTCTGGAGCCAGTGAGACTATGGCATCCCCAATTGGGGGATGTTGTGAGGCTGAAGGTAAGTGGGGAAGGGAAAGAGGAAGGTGGGGAAGTACATGGCTATTCAGATCTAGTCACTAAACACGGCTAAAGCCATTTGGAGCAACGTTTCAATTCTGAATGGTGGTCTTACACCAGGGCGATACTGGTAGTATCTTCCACTCTGGAACGTGCCGCAAATATACTATATATTATTTTAATTAATTAATTGTGAAATAACACAAATTAATCAAATAAAATTTATTTGCGCACGCCGGGTTCGAACCCGCGACCTTCGGAATGGCAGTCCAATGCTTTACCACTGGACTATGCCGGCCGTCAATGGCTCGAAGTTGAAACGTCTTATCACACTTCTAGGGTTTGTCTATTCAGTTGTCCAACTCTGTTATTTTCGTAGACCATACGGGGTATTTTCGGATGAGTGAATTTACGGATCAAAACGCAAAAGCTTGATATTATTTTTCAAGAAATACGTGATAATTTGTTACGAATTGGGAAAACATGTAGCAATATTGAGGGAACTTTGTAAATTTACCTTTATTCTTTAAATATCACTGTTTATATTATTTATAGATGTATTATTTTTAGTAGATTTAGTAGAGTTTAGTATATTTGTTATTTTTATCACGCAAGAGTATATACAACCAGGAAAAAGTGAGAAAATGGCATCCCAGTATTGCCCTGGTATAAGGCCACCATTCAGTTGCTTGAAATGGATTAGACGTGTTTGGTGATCAGATCTGATCAAGTACTTCCCCACATACTTTTTCTCCACATCCTTCTCTTCAACCTTCAAAACATACCCCTGTTAGGGAAGCCATAGTCTCACTGGCTCCAGGTAGTTGGGACTCTTGTGCTGCATTTTAAACTCCTCTTTCGAGAGCACTCATGCAAAATTAGGTCAGAAATGTAGAACATTTAATTTCACAAAGTATTTATTTTGCTATAATACTTCTATTTTTTTAATAGATATATTTAAAAGAACATTTTTTTGTTTAGGCTGAGGATCGAATCTTCCTACCCTGGGACTGAATAAAATGAGTAAACTGCGCTATTACTTAAGCCAAATCCTAATTGGATGGTACCCAGATTTATTTCGCATAATAACTGCTGTAAATTTTTATAGTGTCATCCAACTTTAAAAAATGCGCGTGTGCATATGTGTGCGTGTGTACCACTAAAAGTTACTAGAATGCGTTGTCATCAACGACGAGTCAACGTCGAGAATTTCAGCACGATCGGATGTCGAGAAGTAGGTTAATTTCTTCTTCCAACGTTCCATTTCATTAATTAATTAATGTATTTATCATATTATCATTCAAGAAAACATAATCGAAATTCAAATGTACATATTCAACACTTCCATGCTCGGAAGGACATTACTAGACACAAACATAAAATTCCACCATAGCTTCTGAAGGACAGATCTGACCACGGCGTCAATATATTATAAAAGTATCTTTTTTTCTATAATGCATACGTGATGTGTTCGTCGTTGGAAAGATAAATATTTATTCTTTTTAGATTGTCTAAAATATTTATTCAAGTTTAAATGGACAAAATCCAAAAAAATGTCAAAGATTTTTTCATTGACAGTTAAAAGATAAAAGAATATAATTTTTTTTTATTGTACAAACGGCATAAAAAGTGAAGTAACTTAATTATTTTAAAAGTTAATGTTCTTATTTAGAAATTTCAATTTAATATCATTGTTTATTTTGAATACAAAGTATTCAAAGGAATTTTTTTATCTAATTTCGGAAATTAAATTTAAAAAAAGTTATTTTTCTTAATTAGAAATATCAATTTAATATCATTGTTTAATTTGAATACAAAGATTTCAAAGGTATTTTTTTTTATCTAATTTCTGAAATTAAAAAGTTATTGTTCTCATTTAGAAATTTCAATTTAATATCATTGTTTATTTTGAATACAATGATTTCAATGGTATTTTTTTTTCTCTAATTTCTGAAATTATTTTTTTTAAAGTTATTGTTCTTATTTAGAAATATCAATTTAATATCACTGTTTATTTTAAATACAAAGATTAGGTATTTTTTGTCTAATTAATGAAATTAATTATTTTAAAAGTTTTTGTTCTTATTTAGAAATTAAAATTTTATGTCACTGTTTATTTTGAATTAAAAGATTTCAAAGGTATTTTTTACACAATTTCAAAATTATTATTTTTTAATTAAGTTTCTTCAGAAATATGTAATATGTAGTACATTTTAGATACCTTGGGAGCATTCCGAAATTCCATGAGATTTGGTAGGTTAAAATATTTTAAAGACTGAAGGGTTAAAAAGACTTTGATTAAGCGTCTGATCTTTCAGTCTTGCGTCGATGTTCCTTACGAGAAATTAAATGATTTTTCACAAGACTCATCAAACATACTGTTATATCTGTCTTACTTTGTAGATTTAAGTGTTGGGAACTCTTTGTTGAAAAGTAAAAGGTTCTACTTATAATTATGTTTATTTAAGTTACAAATAATAGGTCTGGATTTAGATACACTGTTTATTACCCGAGGGTTGGTAATTCTCTGTTTCTAGAAGCTTGTTCCCTGTCACTATAACCTCACAAGCATCTGATACACTCCAGTGAAATCTGACGGTCTCTGGAGTAAGCTTTATGACTAGCGCCATCTATCGCTTAAATACTCAACTTATTACCATACATCACACATACGAAACATAAATATCACTTTAGAAATTGATGAAAAAATTTTCAAATATCGAAATTCTTTCCTAAAAAGATAATCATATTTAATAACCTATTTAGGGCCTAATAGAGGAATGTTTTTACGAGAATTAAAGACACAAGTTTTCTCGGAAATATAAATATTCTTATAAAAAAAACCTTCACCAGTTCACATTCTTGCAAAGGTTGAACTTAATAATCTATTTGAAGTTCAATTTTTTTTAGTGAATGTGTAGCAGTTCACTTTCGCCCCGCTAGATTTATGGTAATTCTTTCCACAACTCTATCGACAGACCGCTTTCCTCTATGGGACTTTTGGTCTATGGTTGATCGCAAAGCAGCGCGACTGACGATCTTCGGTCAATTCATTACCATACGGGCGGCGTTGGAGCAAAGACAGGATAACGGGATGGATTCGAGCGACTGCTCCAGACGACAGACATTACGAGAGAATTTGATGGCTGATTAGCTAGCTGTTGTAATCGCTGGTCATCATGTAAACCTTTATAAATTTTACAGTTCTTATCTTAGGCTGTATTGCGCCCTTTTGAGAAACATGTCAGACAATATACTTTGCAATGGTTTGTCACAAATTTAACTTATAAATGTATAGTTACCCATGTCGTATGAGCTCACCGTCATGTAATTGAGGAAGAATTGGACCTTATCTTTCACCGTATCATCTTTACTGAATTGAGGAAGAGTTGCACCTCATCTTCCACCTTGTCATCGTTACTGAAGCGCGTGCGTAGTCTTTCGTCAGCATTCGAAGGCCCTTTTGCGCACACCTTGTCCTTATAAAGTTAACTGCACTCCTTTTTTCAACATGATGCAATAGTCCTACTCTATAAAGCAAAAAAAAGCTTGAAGCCAGATAACAAGATAGAACTAAAGATCGCACAATGAGCTCCCCTATTTTTTATTTTGATGAAATAAATTATATTCAAAAAACTTAATAACGAGAGTAAAATTAATTTTTGGATATCTGAAAAATCACGTTATTTATGTATTTAATATCAACGGTATAAATAAACCATAAACGATAAATCAAATTTCAATGACTACAAAATTATCAGATTCTAGAAAGATATAAAAAGAAATACATGCAGAGCTTAAATGCCCCAACTCCTTCTTTAGCCAACAACTTGTGTCGGACAACGTTACAGTGTACAACATCAGGGCAGATGTGTAATTGATAGTGGTGAAATGTGTGCTTAAGTACGTCTGTGCGATACCGTGTTGCCAGCTTCACTACTCTACGAGCTAATTTTACAGTAAAATTTAAAGTGGTTTTCTGCGTTTGTCTTTACAAATTACAACGATTCTTCAAATTTCCAAGTTAATTTTCAAGTTCCATGAAAGATTTTTTCTCTTATTTTTTCAGTTTTGCCAAGCAACTAGTATATGATTATATAATAACAGAACTCGAATAGGACTTTCACAGAACCCAAAAATGAAGTTGACATTTGATGAATTGTTCAAATTCTGTGAAACAGCCCATCCTTAAGATTATAATATGAGGTTTCACTCATTAAGTTATTTAAAAAAAAGAATTGTTTTCCAAAGAAATTGTACAAGTTATTCGAGTTTTAAAATTTGTATTAACAATGAACTTCAATTTCATTCGAACTTTCTTTTCCAAAGTTGAATAACAATTTGGAAATATATATAAGAAATGTACTTCAGGTTAAAATGGGTAAGAATATAATAAAATAAATTAATTTCAACCTTTGTCTCGGGTGCAAAAAATAAAATAAAATTCGCACCCAGAAATACTTTGCTTCTTCCAATCATTTATCTTCTAGCCCGCCTCTTTGTTTCTGACGTTCCAATTTCCAAGCCTTATACCCGGTAAAATTGAAATATTATTTCTTGAACACTTTATTTCACAGCCTGAATATACTTTGATGCCATCTATCCCTTCCCCTTTTATACCAGGTCAAGAAAGGTTGCCAGGTGGGTCTACAAACGGCTGACAGAAATTAAATCGTGTTTATTTTATCTGAACCTTCTGCAATACATCGGACGAGAAATGGTTCGCACCAAATCGAATTTGAACAGAATTATTTCTTTTATCCAGATTTAAAAAGAAAAATGATGTTGCTAATTAGATGCATTGACTCCTTGGTAGCAGACAGATACAAATACATTGTTTATCTGTACTAAAAGGTACAGATAAACGGAAGTTACTAACTTTCAGTATTTTCTCCTTTTATTGTATAAAATTGTTAATTCAAGATTTGACTGCCCTGAAGCTATAATTTTGCTGTCACTACATATACCTTCAAAACATACTACAGTGTGTTGCCAAATTAATAAAAACACACACGAAGAATGCGTTTTTATTACTTTGCGTTCATAAAACAAAGATTTCGATGATGTTTAGGCGCAGTTATTATTATGCATTAACAAGGACATTGAATTTGGAAAGTTTAAACACCGTATTTGTTCTTAATATGCGTTTATTTTTTGATGTTGAATTATTTGAATAAAATATTGTCAAAAAAAAACTTAAATTTTCGAGGAATGTGGCAAATTGCGAGTGTTGTCACTTCTTAAAAGTGTCAGTGGTGATACCAGCAGCAAAAATAAAGAAGGAATGGCCATCATATCGAAGTCAATTAGATGTAGTAACAACGTAAACATAAAAATCACGAAATATTGGCACTGTCGCTATTAATTTGGCAACCCACTGTAGATCGAATATATTATTTAACATCAATAACTTAGTGTTTAATTCTCATTTGGAGAGAATTCAAAGACTGGTCGATAAGCCAATAGATGTCGCTGATATTTGCCATTTAAATCTCGACACGTTCTAAGCCAAATAAGTTCAGCACTTTTTAGTTAATGTTTAAATAAAGAGTTATCATAATCTATGCATAGTATTAGCCAAAGATATTAGAAGAACGAGATATGCTATGTTGGCCGCCGGACCGTAGGCGGAGTACTACCTAATTAGGGTACTTTGAACGGTATCGGGACGTGTACGCACAGAAATCTGTTCTATGTATTCGTGCGGATACCTTAGAGTAAGCGAAGGTGTGCAGTAGTATTGGTGAACAAAACCGGCGACACTCGGCAAAACAATTCCACACAGTATGAACTGCTCATAGCACATCTCGTTCTTCTAATATCTTTGGTATTGGCAATACCATTTTAATTTTAAATTTTTCAGTACTCGCGTATAAATTTCAAAGTTTGTGTGATAATAACATAACAAGTGTATTGCATAATATGCATTATTTTTTAAAATCTTTTTTATTTACAAAATAGTGTTGTGATCAATATAATTTATAATCGTTATGTAAAAGTCTTTTGAAAAACCACCATTTATATTAAAAGAGTTGCTTGAAATGGCTTTAGTCGTGTAAGGTTAAAAGATTTGAATAGCCGAGAAGTGCCCAATCTTCCTTTTCCTTTATTTATTTATTTTATTTTTTTTTTTTTTTTTTTAAATTTTTTTTTTTTTTTTTTATTTTTTTTTTTTTTTTATATATTCAATAATATTATCATTGGGTTTATTAAAACAGTTTATTTTTAAACTTTAAATTTTTCCTTTTCCTCATTACCTTTCACTCCCTTCTCCTGTCAGTATCACAATATACGCAAATTGTGGAAGCCATAGTTATAACAGCTCCGGTCAGTTGGGAGCAGTTAGGATTGTGTGGTATATAAATAAAAGAATAAGTTTTAAAAATTTACTATAAATTTTACCCGAAAAATAAATCAAATCATTTTATTAAATGAATTAATAAATCAAATAATTAACTTATCATTAATCTTTGGTACACAAAAACTTAAAATAAGTACATCATATTTATTTGTTTATCACGCCTCATTGCAACATTACCTGTTGTATTATTATTACATAAAAAGATAAGCGTGACAAATCATGGGATATTAAAATTAAATTCTGAAATTTTAATTCCAATTATGTGAAATAAAAAAGTCCTGTTACAATCGTTATCGTTAATCGGTAGGTACCTACTTTACCGTTTGTCTGAATTATTTTTCGCATAAGCAGTTCTTATTTTGAAAATGACACTTAAATTCAAAGCAAATTTGAGTTAATTAAACAAGATTTCATATTTCACTGGGACAAACAACAACCCACATATGACTGGAATTGAATTGCATATTCTTCTCACAAATAGTTCCAATGTTGAAAATAATACTTAAATTCAAATGAAATTTGGGTAAATTGAACCAGATTTCAAAGTTCACACAAGAATAAATAACGGGGACAAAAACACACACAGTCGACCGAAATTGATTCATTCTTTACAAGAGCAGTTCCAATTTATAAATGACACTTAAATTCAAAGAAAATTTGAGTTCATTGAACCAGCTTTTACATTTCACGGGTACAGAAAACTTTGTTAAGTCTATGTAAATAATATTTAAAGATATGTTACATGAATTTTTCAAATCTTTCTCTGTTTAAAACATGATTGAAATTGAAATCTTAAAAAAAGTTTCACTCTGCTTAGATCGATTCAATTGTCACCCGTCAAAATTTCATAGCAAAATATCGCAAGCAATATTGAAATTTCATCCTATTTTGAAAGCATTTTAATGTGTAGACAAACAAACCTTATCCATAATAGAAGCGAAGACTTTTTAGGTATGTCAGCTATATTGTCTCAGCCGGTAACAACACGATCCAGAGACAACAAAGTTGAAAGGTAGTAAGTGTACAGGAAAGCTTTTAAAATGCAAAATGATTGGTAAATATAAATATTCTCCGGATAAAGGTGTACTCCCATTTTCAGAGAGGATTTTATAACGATAAAGATAAGGAATATTTTTAGAAAAATCTGGAATGCTTGAAAATATTCCGCTGTTTCGTTGCTTGCTTTTAGTAGATATTACTGGGAAATAGTACTTCAGAGAGTTGAAAAACCAAAAAATCTTTTTTATATTCGTCCTTCAATATTGAGAGATAAAGGAGGGGCTCCACAACGACGGTATAAGGAAACTGAATGTGTACCCCCATCATATTAATAGTTAGACCTGGCTAGTCAGATCTAGCCAATAAACTAAACAAAAGCCATTTAAAGCGATGACAACATTTTAATTCGCTAACTCTATAATTATGGATTAAAACATGGATCTAAGATTTTTACTCAATAATTGTGATCTGAAACTTGGATCTAAGATTTTTACTCGATATTTGTGGACTGAAATTTGGATCTAAGATTTTTACTCAATAATTGTGTACTGAAACTTTTTTACTCAATAATTGTAAACTGAAAATTGGATGTAAAATTTTTACTCAATAATTGTGAACTGAAACTTGGATCAATGATTTTTACTCAATAATTGTGAATTGAAATTTGGATCGAAGATTTTTAGAAATTATTGTTAACTGAAACTAGGATCTAAGATTTTTACTCAATAATAAAATTGTTAAGTGAAACTTGGATCTAAGATTTTTGCTCAATAATTGTTAACTGTAACTTGTAAATTTAAAAAACTAAATATTTTTTTACCTAATAATTGTGAATTGAAACTTTGATCTCTGATTTTTACTCAATAATTGTGAACTGCAACTTGGATCTAAATTTTTACTTAATAATTGTGAACTGCAACTTGGATCTAAATTTTTACTCAATAATTGTAATCTGAAACTTGGATCATTGATTTTTACTCAATAATTGTGAACTGAAACTTGGATCTAAGATTTTTACTCAATAATTGTGAATTGAATCTTGGATCTAAGATTTTTACTCAATAATTGTGAATTGAAACTTGGATCTAAGATTTTTAGAAATCATTATTAACTGAAACTAGAATCCAAGATTTTTAATCAATAATTGTGAATTGAAACTTGGATCTAAGATTTTTAGAAATAAATAAAGATTTTTTAGTACGGTATAAGTTTTCTTTTTTTAATAAATTAAATTCAAAATTTCCTCAGATATCAAAAAAGATTTGTAAAAAATTAAATAATTAATTAGTGTTCATTTAAAATTTGAATAACGGTCAGCATTTATTTTAGAAATGAAATGTAACAAACAAATTTACAGAGTGATGATCTGCTAAATGGTCGAGTTTAACTAGGAGTTCGCAATGTTCAGTCAATAATGTCTTTGCTCAATAATTTTGCTTGCTCAGTCAGCAAGCAAAATGAAATCCCTGTGACTATTTTCAGGCCTTTCCTTAATTTAGTTATTTATTACTTGGAAATATTTTTGTTGGGTTTGCCCGGAGCGAATTGAACTGCGGAATCCTCAATATGGGATATGTTATTAGAATGAAATAAGTGAGGAGGGGACTAGAATGAAGATCGGGAAGTACGTTATATATATTATATTATACGATTGCAGAATGAAAATAAATTAGAAGATTTAATAACGACAGTTTTTCGATATTTTCAAAATGACTTATTACGACCTTTCAAAGTGATTTTGGGTAAAACGTAAGCAATAGTGTCTCGTGACGTCACACGAGAAATGATTAAGTGCAATTCATAATTGGAATAGCAATGTCGCAGAACTGCCACGCACTAACTGGGATGTCATAAGTTTTTTTGGCCGGTCTCAAATATAAACGTTTTATCAGGTATTTTTGAAAAATGTAAAAATAGTTTTTCTCAGCGTCATGAATATATGTTAAGAACATGAAATTTTGCCTTAAAAGACGTCCTCACTCTCGTCATATCAGACTTATTTTTTTTAAATGCAATCAAAATAATTTTCTATTAAAAATATTACAATATAGTTATGTGATTTATCGCACCTCTAAACAAACACTTTCATTTTTGAAAAGGATTGATGAAAATGGTTGGTTGGTGATTTAACAGGGGTGCCCAGGTGCACCGGATGAGGTGTGTTCACGATGCACCTACCCAACAGCTGCGTGGCGTGACAGATCGCGAGAGGCTGGTTTGGAGAGACCCTTCGACAGCGCACACCAGATACTAAGTTCGGTGAGCGTGCTTTCGCCGTGTCAGGACCTAAAGCCTGCAATGGACTGCCACATGATTTGAGAATGATCGCAGACTCGACAGAATTTAGGTCCAAACTTAAAACGCACCTTTTCAGACAGTCGTATCCATAATTTCAGAAACCTCCACTTTCACAGTCGGCGGCAATTTAAATTAACAAAATGTGAAAAATACTAAAAATAAAATAAAATAAATAGAAATAATAATTAAAAATAAATAAATAAAAATGATAACAACTAACAATTTGTAGGCTTTTTAAGACCGTTAAAATACAGTTAAACTAAAATAAAAACTATATCAGACTTAAGGTCATGCGATGACCAGTGTTTTTTGATATAGTGTCCTCTGCGTGCAGTTTTATCTTTTATAAGCATACACTTTTCAATATATAAGTTGTTTGTCGGAAGTGACTTTCCAGGTAAGTATGTTTTGGTATCTTTTCTAAATAACAAATGTAGATCCTAGGAAATAAATTGTACAGCGCCCTTGAGGTGATTTTTCACAAAAACGGCGCTCTACAAATTATCCAATTATTATTATTATTATTATTATTATTCGACCTCTACAACTGATCTCACGATACATCACATCGCCTGGCGCCGCAAAGGAAGGGATATATTCATATGTCCGTCACTCCTAGATTACTGATCCCTAGATTCTTACCCACTCCTCATACCATTTTCCTTCCCAGAACTTCCTCTTCTCCCTTTCCTTAAAAAAACCCTCCACAGCATCCCCAAAGATGACATAGGCCCTGAGGGAAATTATTTTCCTCAGACCCTCCTGTATGGGAGTGATATAAAAAAGGAAAACCATCTTAAATTCAAAGTTAAAGTGTACCTTTAACCGGAGTTACAGACAGACACGTGAAATCGCAACGGAAATTGGTATTTTTAATTAATAATTCCATTTTAGAATTTTGTCTGCATCGAAGCCGGCCCATGTAGGCCAACGCAAGGGTTGTCAAGGAATTTAAGCATTTTCGCAAAATGCTGTCAATTTTATTGACTTTACCAACGTGCCGCGCTATTCGCTTTATAAAACTAGACAATAATAATTGATAATTATTCCCAGACAGTCACGTACGATTGTCTACAATCTAAAATAGCTACATTTTATTTATTGTTATTAAGTTTAATTTGTAGAACTCCATTTTATTTTTATTTTTTTATATATACAATAATATTATTATTGGGTTTATAAAAACAGTTTATTTTTAAACAAGTTCTGCTGTGTAATTATTATTACGCGTGACAGCTGTTTCGCCCTCTAAAGGCATTATCAAACTGAACACAAACACAAACAAACAAACCCACAGTTTGATAATGCCTTTAGAGGGCGAAACAGCTGTCACGCGTAATAATAATTACACAGCAGAACTTGTTTAAAAATAAACTGTTTTTATAAACCCAATAATAATATTATTGTATATATAAAAAAATAAAAAAAAAAAAAAAAAAAAAAAAAAAAAAAAAAAAAAAAAAAAAAAAAAAGCTACATTTTAAATAATTCAGTAACAAAGCATCAGTACTTTTGACTCTGAAAACAGAGGTCACCGATTTAAAATCATGAAAATAAAATGCTTAAAAAATTACCTTTAGTTTCAGAAAATTACTAATGAATTAATGAAATACTCAATAATAATTATCCACATTCAACCTCAATAATTTTGGGATTTATAACTAGGCTAACCAGAAATTTAAACAATACAAAATATATTAAATTGTTAAATTTTACCTATGTAAGAAGATAAATGGAGTACAATTCTCCTGTCTGGAACCCACATTATAATATATAATAATTAATAATATAATATAATATACGTGTACAAGCTGTTGAAAGAATAAAAACTAATTCATACGTTTTATAAATTTTAAAATGGGTATTACTGCAATTATGCTGAACTAAAACACTCTGTTAAATTATATGAATATGCTCAAATTGTAAGACAGAAGAATTTTTACTGCCTTGGTATTTCTATATAAAATTCTAAACGATTTAGTTGATAGTTCGGTATTGCTAGAATTGATAAGCTTCCGGATTCCACAACGTAATACTAGAAGTCAGGATTTATTTCAGGGCAAAATTTCCGGGACTAACTACCATATGTATTCCTCTTTGTCCAAAATACTATGGAGTTAAACAATTATACCAAGTCAGTGGACAGCTTCAATTTATCTTTAAACAAATATAAATTATAGTTAATGAAGCAATTCAGTTATGTACAATAAATAATATATATTTCGTAATATTTATACGTAAAAGCCCCGAAAAAGGGCGATAATTAATAAATATTAATAAATCGCTTCACAAAATATTGTACAAATACTGTACAATTTCTATTTCGAATAATTACTCATAAAAAATGTCTCGCAACATCGCATTTTGGCAGACTGGCGTATGCGCAGACTGGTGCGTTTTCTCGGCGATATGCATAATACGACTGTTGATTTGTGGTTTGAGATGTGTGATTTAAAGCATGTTATAGCTGAAAATTTCGATTATAATGACTAATTATATTAGAAAAATTCAAAATATTAACTATTTGATTTTGTTATTTTTTTCTCTTTAATCTATTAATAATGTCAGTTGAAGGCTTTAGTTTAACTCTATCGGAAAAAGCTAGGTTATTTTAGACATATTTTATTATTTAATTGATGGATTTTGAACTGGCACTTTTAGAATTGTCTTAAGGTGAAACACTACCAAGGAATGCAAAATCGTGTTTTAGTTTTGAAAATTGTCTCACTTAAAATTATTTCAGATGCTTTAAATAAATACTGCGAGTAGAGCACATCTCGTACTATGAAATAATTAAGTAAAAGGCCAATAAAAACTGAATTGAAGTTCAAAATCTCCTTCTCATAACCCTCTTTTCAGTTATTGTTTTATTTTGTAACTAGCTGTACCCCGCCACGCATCGCTGTGGCTCAGTCCATCTGCAGATTGAAAAACAGTCCAACAGATAGCGCTGTTTAAAAAAAACATATTTTTTACCTGTCTCAGGTGGCATTTAAATAATAAAGGTATATCAAAACACACGCGTGTATGAATGCAACGTTGTGTCAAAAATTCCAAGAAATCGGTGAAGAACTTTAGGAGATTTAAGATTTTGAACAAACGAACATTTACATTTCTATTTATACAGATATCGTAGATAGATGTGGTAAATTAAGTTCCTTAGAAAATGATCGTAAAAAATATTAAAATATTTGAGCCTAAACTTCGAAAAATAAAATAAAACACACTTATTGGCGATGTTTTTTTCTTACCTAAATCAAAGCAGGCGGCTGGTGGTAAGCGGGAATTTTAACCTTACAACCATCTATATAAGGAGTAGTATTGTTAGCGGCCCAATTCCAAATCTTACACGATGCTGTGCATCGCCTACATGACTCTTTTTTGGGCTAAGTTGAGTCGCTATGTATCCAGTACTCTATTTGTGATTGACACAAAGCTTTATAAGCACAATTCTTTTTAATTTCGTTTATCTTGAAGATAATAAGGTAGGATTAAAAATCACTCCAAACAATGTTAGGAAACATTTGTTAAAGTAAGTCAAGTATATCACTTGACACCTTGAATGAGGAATAGAAATGAGGCAAGAAACGAAGAAGTAAAATATAATAGAGCTCGTGTAACTCACGTGTACAGGATCACAGCCTTGATGATATGCCAAGTGAGATCGCTCTCGGTGGACCAGGTAGGAGCGCACTGTGTGAAGTAGTCTAGTTCAAAGCGTACCGAAGAGCTCTTCTTTATCTGCAGCACGACGAACTCGGGGGTATCTGAAAAAAACATAGTACTTGTTGAATTGACCATTACCGTTTTACTCATAATACATAATATGGGAGAATAAGAACGGGTTGGTAAAAAACGTTACTCATAATCACGGGCATGCATACTACGTGTACCCGCCGTAATAGGACAGTATTAGAAGTTGACATATTCTTAAACGCCTGATCTCCATGTATAGAAATGTATTGCGATGCGGAAATCGCGGACTTTTTTAACAATCAGGTTGATTTGACAAATATCGATCGAAAATGTAGAAAAGCAGTGATTCCCATTTGCAGCACTATCAGAGGAATATATTAAATCGAAATATCGATTTAACAAAAACAAAAATGGAACGCATATTCTAAGTAGTTGAATTTCGAAGCATTTCAAAACAGAACGGGTCAATGACATGAAGAAACGTGAAATTAGCAACTAAACGCGAAATGAAAAAATGACCATGTTTTTGAAGTTTGGAACAAAGCGGTGCTATAATATTATCATGAGTAAAGATTTTAACTTGAGCAGTACAGCTATAGAGATTCTTTATAAGTAAAACTGTTGAACTCATTAAAGTTATGTAATTCCATTTTGTATTACGGTGTGATGTACGCTCTAAATAAACTGGGTTGGAAAGAGAAAACAGCACCCTTTATGCATGCATATACAAGTTTGCCATAAAAACTACACATTAAGAAATATTTTTATGAAACAACATTTGGCATTTGAAAAATATTTGTCAAAGTTTGTAAATTTTATACCTCACAAATATTTTTATATTTAATGAAAGAAGTGAATTGACAATAGCTTTTAAAATACCTTTTTCTAATTAAATATATTTTTGTTTCGTGTAAAGTGATAATGACAGCTTACACGATAAAAATCATCGATAGAGACACCCATTCATAGCTTTAATTTTTAAGAAATGTAACATTAATTATTGAAAAAATAGCTTTGATTTTGCGTTTTCATAGCGTTTATAGCTAAATAGGATAACGTCAACAAAAGGGAGTCGGCAAAGGGAAAAAAATGAAATTAGCAAAATCACTTGAAACATGTTTATTGTATTATTGATTGAAATTCAACATGGCACATGTTTCTACAGTAGAATGTGTCATGATTGTTCTACGATCTGTCATTACAAGATTATAGCGACTAAAAAATCTTTTTACTATTGCTTAAAACACCATTTATCGCTTTGATTCGCGAAAATATCGTTAATGCTATAGATGGGTGTCTCTAATAATCGGTAAACAACTTTCTATTCGTTTGTGTTAATTTATTTAATATTTTTCATTTCTAAAATACGCATCTCGATTTGTAATTTTAACCTTTTGATTGATCTTTTTACGTGAAAAGCCCTCGCGTAAATATACTGGCAAATACACTAGCCGTTACGCCTTAGCTTAGTAGGCCAGTGCAATTAGCGCCAAAAAGGGGGTCGCGATCGAAGTAATTCCGGTAGTCCCATTTTTTTTATATGTTATATAAACTGATCCCCTGATGTAAAATCTGAGTTTCCGACCTTGGCGCACCTGTGCTCGCGCCGCCATTTTGAAAAAACTGGCCGAAATCGGGCCAAAATCTAGTGTTTCCCAAATACCTCATTTCCAATGCAAATTTCAGATAAAGTATTTTAACAAGTATAATAGAACATAAAATAACCTACAACTTTTGTAAAAACAAATTTCTTCTAGACTAATAGGTACCGAGGTAGAAAGTCGTAAAGGTGCGTATATTTTTGAAAAAACAAGTTTTTGCGCGACTAGGTTTGGTTTTTTATAAATACCTCGTTTCCATGTAAAAGAAAAGCACTAAAGGGTTGGAAAGAGCATGGCGTGCCAGAGTTACAACTTCTGCTGAAGTTTTGTTTTTTGAAAGCATGCACCCACAAGTGCCACAGGAAAAGTTTCTGGGAAATGAGAAGAACAAGTCTCGTTTTATTTCCCTACTCAGAACCTCATTTGCACGATCCCACATAACGACAGTACAAGCTGAAGAAGATGCTGACGTTCTCATAGTGAACACAGCAAATTCGTTGTCATCTCAACATGATGTAGTCATAATCGTTGGTCAGGATATTGATCTGCTGGTACTCCTCACAGCTCTCTCACCTCCCAACGTATATTACAAAAAAGTTGGAAAAGGTAAATCACCTAACGCGTTGTACTCGAACAAATGTTTTAAACACATTGAAATAGTTGAAAACATTGTATTCCTTCATGCCATAAGAGGTTGCGATACAACTGGAGCTCCGTTTGGTCAAGGCAAACACAAATTTTGTAATATTCTTCTCAAGAACCACTCAGTAAATGAACTTGTTCGTGTATTTCAAGACCCAAAAGCAAAGACAGAAACAATCACTTTGGCTGCCGAACAACTATTTGCACTTTTGTATGGCGGCAACGAGAAATCAAATTTGGAAAATTTAAGGTACATCATTTTTGTCAAAGGAGTAAAAAAGAACAAATTCAATTTATCCAGGCTACCACCCACCAAAGATGCAGTCCAGCAACACGCTTCAAGAACATACTTGCAAGTGCAGACTTGGCTTGGTCACGATAAAGATCCGACTGAATGGGGGTGGAAAAAGGATGTTGTTGGGTTACTTACTCCAGTAACAATGTTGAAGGAAGCTGCACCTCAGGCCTTGCCTTACTTCATATCATGTCAATGCAAAAAAGGTTGCGCTGGAAAGTGCACCTGCAGAAAGTCGGGTTTGAAATGTTCCCTACTCTGCATTCATTGCAATGGCAACTCCTGCGAGAATGCTGTAGAAGCCTTGGTTGATGACGATGACGAGGAATATGATGACCCAGTCGCCACAAATTTGGGTGATAAGACAGATGAAGAAGCTATTCAGGGCCAGAAGTAAGAAACTATAGTCAAGGGCTCGTACTTCTGTCTAAACTGATCTACCATTAATTTTATTTTTTGTTATGCTGACAACTTAACTAATAAAGAAAAGAATGTCAATAAATGTTAATTTTACGAAAAAACCTTTTTTTTCTTTATGTACCTTATCATCTTAATTGTATTAATAATCTTAAATGTATGTTGTGATTACGTTGATAGGCATGTCAGACCAAGCTGCGAGCACAAGTGTAGTGGCTTGGCCTATTTTAGTGGTCTTCCCATTGGGAATGTATGGCGACCGATATGCTGAAATAGTCTATCTACTATATTTATAGCTAGGTCTGACACAGGCATTACGATTGTTGTCAACGAATATGTTCCTAGAACAATAATTGTTAAAGAAAAATAAAATCAAGGAATGCCAAGTTTAAAACACCTAACCTCTGTTTCAATTTTTGGCCTGGTTTTGGTGGATTAGAGTGTGGATACGTAATAGAGATAAAAATATAAATTATATACCTATTTCTTTAACGAAATTTTATTTTCTACAAAATTATTATCAATAAATTTTTCACAAAATTGTACTGGAAACGAGGTATTTATAAAAAACCAAACCTAGTCGCGCAAAAACTTGTTTTTTCAAAAATATACGCTCCTTTACGACTTTCTACCTCGGTACCTATTAGAGATAGAAGAAATTTGTTTTTACAAAAGTTGTAGGTTATTTTATGTTCGAGAACAGGTGCGCCAAGGTTGGAAACTCAGATTTTACATCAGGGGATCAGTTTATATAACATATAAAAAAATTGGGACTACCGGAATTACTTCGATCGCGAATCGCTAATTGCACTGGCCTATAGCAGGGACGGTATGAACAAAAAAATATAAACGAACGCTACTCGATAAACGTAAAATACAAAATCCATGCAATATTCAGACATTTTTCAAACATCGTTCCAAAAATATTCAGAGCCAATGTCATATTTGGGGATGCTGTGTGGAGGGTCATTTCAATGAAAGAAGACGAGGATGTTTTGGGAAGGAAAAAGGTATGATGGGTAAGTAAGAATCTAGGGGTTAGTGTGTCGAGGAGTGACGGACGAATGATCTATCCCCACGCTGTGGCACAAGGCGATGGGTCAAAAGAGACCAGTTAAAGAAGTCAAAAGGTCCCCAAACCAGCCTCTCCCGATCTGGCACGTAACGCAGTTGGTGGGCAGGCGCATCTTAAACACACCTCACCAGATGAAATCGGGATACCCTACTAAAACAACAAACGTAGCGAACCACTTGAGGTGACCTACGGCAGGGGTGTTTACGTTTTAGCGACAAAATCAAAATTCGGAAATAATAATTACATCAGGTGACATCTGGCGGTTAGTTTTAGAAGTTATTTTGAAATTTTCCATAACTTTAAGGCAGTCTGGCTTAGAGGTCAGACGAGCGTAATTTTGTGAGTTGAGAGTTGCGTTTATTGAGTTGCATAATTACACTAGTGGGTCGGCAGTCAACTCATTTTGCATCGCCGTGTGCAAAAACAGGACTTTTATATGAAACCGAATGCAGCGTAAATTACGCCACCCAAAAAACCCCACGCAACAGAGATTATTATAATTTATTTCCATTTACTCAATTAAATGTCACACAATTTAAATTTTTTTGTATCAGAATTGATTATGATTGGTCCCAAGTGGCAATTAAGAAAAGGGAAAATATTTATTATTAGTGCTATTTAACTACTCTTCCTAAAAAATAGCACCAATTAATCCAGAAGACCAACTTAAATAAAAAATACTGGCGGCATTTATAGAGGGAAAATGATTAGTGGGCCTCTCCAGGCAAATTAAAAGCGTCCGAAAAGACTGCGAGGAGAGACTGGGCCCACTAAGAATAAGGGATGGAAGTATACCAGGAACTGTATTATAGAAGCGATGGATATGCAAATATGAAAAGGGTAAGAAGATGGGTGTAACTATTTATCAAAATATAATATAAGTAGGTACTTACTAAACACCAGGGACAGCAGCCAAATGACGATGATGGCAGTTTTGGCTCTGCCTGTCGTGGACTTGAACTTGAGTGGAAAGCAGATGGCGTACCACCGGTCCACGGATATGAAGGTCAGGGTCAGCACTGATACCGTAACAGAGACAGCCTGGAACAAGGAGAAAAAAACTATTAGATTTCTAATTTTAGTTCAAAACGGGGTACTGAAAGGAACGTAAATGGATCCCAATTTGTTTAAATATAATATATTGAAGTGAAACTTCTTTACGCACGTTATGCATTTTCGAGGACCGGAGTAAAACCGACTCATGACCGTCACGAAAAACCGTGATCATTTCGCTATAGGAGCCTAGCTTATATTATAAACCTAGTTTAGGTCACTCTCCAAACTCAGCTTCGCGGTCTAAAGGAAGAGCGCCGGACTGTCGTCGTGAAGAACCGAGGTTCGATCCCCGCTTTAACTAATTTTTTTTTCTTTTTGTGATTTTTTTAATACGAGGAAAAGTGATAAAATGCTCTCGTGCTGCGACTTTGTCAGGCATACATATAAGAAGATATCTACATGATTTGTAATAATGTAGTAAGAAATTACATAAATTTGTTAATTTTAACCGAGAGTCTCCCGAAATGTCTAAATCCATTTAGTGAGACTCTAGATCGGCAGGTGTTCACTCGAGTAATTGGCTAGAAGTAACGGTCGGTACCTATATGATATTTTGGTCGAAATATAGCTTACAAATCGAGCCGGTAGAGTCGCTCGGTATTTTGATTAATTAATTTAATTTTGAATCATTAAAATTACTAATCAAGGCCGATAACGCGACTATTTTTTTAGTAAAAAACACAGCCGTAAGTGAGTTTTTCAAAATTTAGAAATTTTTTTCAAATTCAGACTCCATACGGGTATGAGACTGTTAAAACACGAAAGATCTTTTCCAAAACGGACAAATATACGGAAATATTTTGAAAAACGACAGATATGACTTCACACTGCCGATATATCTTCGATTTGACCCTATATAAAGCGTTAACAAGACGTTATGTGATATTATTCATTTGCCGTGTTTGAAAACGAAAATTTGCGCCGGACAAGTCAATTGAGGAGTACACGTTGTATACGCGGTTCTCGTCGCGCGAGATACCTCTCCTCGCGGTCTAGAGGCAGAGCGTTCGACACTCGTTATGCAGGACCCGGGTTCGAATCCCATATTTTTATTGATTTTAATTTTTTTTTATCACATGCTACTTATAAATATGTCAATATTAGGAATCTAGTTAAACGTTCATTTGTTAACAACACGCCTATAAATAAATTTATGCTTTTTAAAACTATAATGTACAGCATTCTGAATAATAATAATATGAAATGAAAAAAGAGAGAGAAGAATACTAAAAGTTTCACTTCCGTCGTGCGTAGGCTTACCACACACTGTATTTTTTTTTTTTTTTTTTAATTTTTTCCGACTTTATGTCCGGGTTAAATCTTCCCCACAGGAAAAACTAAACCCTTCCACAATCTTATCCACAAATGATCATCTAGTCAATCCACATTATGCAAGTGCATTATATAAGCTCGTAAATACCAAACAATACAAGTACAACACGTCAACCCATCAGAGATGAAATGGGAAAATAATTCACCGACTCCAGATATTTTCATAACAGAGGGTTCCGCTCTGTAAATATTTTTTATTTCAAAGAAAATTTATATTTGATAAAACATTTTGTGTAATGTTACAGATTGAAGATTTTCATGATATACATAATAGTTGGTAAATTATACAATTTCGATTTAGTTAATATTTTATGTCACAAATAATAAGTTAATAAAACATTGATAAGTATAATTTTTTATATGAATTAAGCCAATTGAGGAATGTGAGAGATGTGTGAAGGTTAGATTAAGAGGTTAAAGTGTAGAATGTATTTGTGTTTTGAAAGTATTGAGTTTCTGTTTTTGGGATATCAGGAAGAAGGTTTTGGAAGCTGATGTTATATAAGGTTTAGGTACATTGTATTGTCGTTTGGTTATATTTCTGGTGGAGTGATTATCTTGTAAGAGTCTTTTTTTTAAATTGTATTTGTACAAGAAATGTGTTAAAATAAATTTTAAATGGAGTTGAAATATATTTGAGACATTATACTCGATAAAAAAGTCGAATTGATGAATATCTAGGCAATCGCTTGTTGACAACATGTATTACAATTTTTTGTGCTTTTCGCATTGGATCAATAATAGTTTGAGCCCACCCACCCCAAATGATGATGCCGTATGCTAATATGGATCAATAATTAATGTTTTACAGATGAGATGGTAAACTACAATACGTCAAATGACAATGTGAGTCTTTTTAGATCGATTCAAATGGGTGTACAGCAAGGATCAGCAATGGACCCGATTTTGTTTATGCCTACATATGATAAAAATAAGACAACTCGAAGACTATGAACTTATGTTATTCCGGAGCGTTTTTTCATAGATTATTTCTAAATGCTTGTTTTAATTTATTATTAATCTTTGTTTAATTTCCTGATTTCATCACTATTTTAACCTTATCCTTGCTTATATTTACCACGTTGTTAACAATATTCAACCACATATTGCAAAACTTTAACCATCAATTATGACGAAAATGTGAGAATTTGGACAATTTTTTGCTGTCCATTTTTGTAAGTATTTTTACATATTTTTTCAAAAACTTTGTTCACTTGGACAATCCTTGGATATTACACATAGGATATTTTACCAATATTTTACAGTATTTGTCCAGTGACCATTCTCGATATATTAAAATGCATGTTACAATCCGTGTTTGAGGGTCAAGGCTCTCGACTAGTAAGCGAAAAGTCGCGGGTTCAAATACCGGCGTGCGCTTTCCCGTCTCCTTCCCCTCCCACTACCTTCAGTCTCACAAAACTTTCCCAATTGGGGATGCAATAGTCTCTGGCTCCAGACGACTGGGAGCTGTTGCGACTCTTGTGTTGTATTCACATAGAAAAAATAACATTTGACGCTTTGGAACATTCGACTTTAAATCTATCCTTTATACGGATTCTCGTACGAATAGAACGATAGCGCAATAATGTAAGTTGTTCGAAGTGTCTGCACTGTAATCGCCCCCAAGAAAATAATAAAAACTATTTCGCATCGTTACACTCTGATTAATGTTCGTTTTACAAATATACCACTTTGCACCACATTCTAAGCGACCAACCTTTCAACTGCCATGAAAAGAAGCAGAGAATATTTCTAAACATGCTAAATCACAGCACACAAAATCCTATTATGCACGAAAGCTTTGCCATTATGAACAGGAGCTTTGTGAGATTTTGGCATCACGTCCTATTTACCCCGTTGGTCGAATTCCCATGGTCTGTACCATACACTAAGTATTATATGTGTTATAAAGGAATTTAAATTCCCCCCTTGTATGTAGAATCCGCTTTCATGGTAAGGGCTGAGGCTTCATAAATCACGGGGCGTTGGTCCCTTATCTCATTGACTTGCTATACCTTCAAAGTATTTTACGTAAGTCCTTGAAATCGACTTATAATAAACTAGAGTGTACCTTGCGTTGGAAAGACGAGTATACATCGGTATATTGTAATGTATAATACTTTGCAGCGAAGACGAGCAGTAAGCTGACTCAATATTTATACACAGAATTTTAATTTAAATTCCTCGGATGGCTAAGTCCTCCATCATAACACAAGCAACATTTTCAGCTTACTGTGGTGGTAGTAGGAGATTTTCAAATATTGTCAGGTTATTCGCAACCCGGGAATGTTTGTTTTTCTTTTTAAAACACTATTAACATTCTGTTTTAAGGGGTGGGTAAAAAGGATGGGCGGTTTTTGGAAATCTCATATGAACAGAGATCTTCTTTTTGTTTGGAAGGTCAGTTGTGCAAAATGTCACAGATACTCTTTACGTAAATATATAGATTAAAGTTGCGTTTGTGCGACCATGTATGATCGTGTGAGAAATGCGGAGATTCGCAAAGAATGTAAAACTGATGTAAGCGTAATGAGTAAGATTAAGAAAGAGACGCTTAGATGGTTTGGGCATGTAGAGTGAATGAACGAATAAAGGAGCGTAATGAGAATATACAACGCTAATGTGAATGGTAGAAGAAGTCACGATTAAGCGAACCAAATACTTCAGTCGGATCATTTAAAGAGTCAGAGTAACAGAATAGTATGTATGAGATGATATATGCATGTGAATGAGGCGAGGAGTGTGTGCCAAGACAAAGTTGTTTGGCTGTGTGTCCTCTCTGTCTACCCCTGGAGTAAAACGGCGTGATGGTCAGTTAATTGGTTAGTTAGATTATAAAGCATTTAATATAATTTTGAAATTATTATAAAAAATAAATTGAAAGGAAATTCATGTTTTTTTAAACCGTTCATGATTTTCATAGATTTTTTATATTTTTTGTTAAATTTTATTATTTTTACTTACTTGTTTTGTTAGCTTGAGACGTGTATTAGCAAGTTGTCTACTTAACATAGTAACTTGACACTTAAAAATTAACACTGGCTCTGTTTTAAAAAAATATTTGTTTGTTTAAACCAATGTCTAAAAAAATATCCCATTCAATGGTTTAAACCACCAAAAAGAAAAAGTTGTTTTGTTAATTAAAAAACTGTTTTATTGTAATTTTTAAACGCAGTTAAACAAATTCTTAATGCTTTATATTTCTCGAACGATTTTAAATTTGTAGTTTGTTTTCCAAGAGGACCCACCTAGCAAATTTGAAATAACATGTCGATGACAAACGTCCCCCAAGGCCCCATAATAAAATGTAAATGGAGCAGATAAAACTATCAGTGAAGATTCCTAAATCATGCAAAAGGGACCCATATATTATCATAGGAATAGGATATCACAAGATAACATGTGTTTTCACTATTGTCGAGAGTCAGTAGCAACTAAATTTTGAAGTCAAAATTTCCGTTTCCTGAGTCCTGGTTGACACGATAAAGGTTTTAAATCAAAGCACAACGGAAAATAACTCATTTGACAGTTGTTGACATCGTCAAAAACGTCGTTAGTTTATCGAGCATGTTCCTTCCTTAGAAAAGCTACTTCACGTCGACAAAACAAACTAAAATTTCGCACGCAAATTTAAATTATTAAGGACGGGTTGTTTCACTGAATTTGAACAATTCATCAAACTTCACAGTTAATTTACAAGTTCTGTAGAGGTTTTATTCAATTTCTGTGATTATGTCGTTATTGACCAGTTATTTCACCTAAAACTCGAATAGAACTTTCACAGAACTTGAAAATTAGCTTTAAAATTTCATGAATTGTTCAAATTCTTTGAAAAAACTGGACTTAACCCTTTTTTTATTGAAGAGAGAAAATTAAACTTTCAGCGAAGTTTCAACAGTTATTCAAGATATCACGAGTAATGGATAACGATTATCGGCCAAAAAATAATTGAAATGCTAATTTCGGTTTTCGGTACGTTAAATATGGGTAAAATTATTCAAATTTGCTTTGAATTGAAGTGAAAATTGGAACTGGTTGTCTGAAGAATAATTCAGACAAGATTAGTAGGTACCTACTTTAAATCAGAAAATATTATATTTTTATGAATTACAACAATTTATAATTTTACACTTAGCGTATTTGTTTTGTTTACTTTGTTGATAGATTTGGTGTTTTTATGAGTTAACTAACATTGTTCATTCGAAAAGTAAATTTCTAATCGTCTCCTTATAGAAAGCTAGCTGTACCCCGCCACGCGTTGCTGTAGCTCAGTCTGTCTGCGCAGATAGAGAAACAATAGCGCGTGTTGCTTTTATGTCTCACAGATGGCGCTGTTTTTTCAAAAAATCATGTTGTCCAACAAATGTCTTTGTTTTTCTAAAAAGCAAGTTTTTACCTATCACAATTGACATCTATGTAATATAGGTATATAAAAACACACGCATATTCGAATGCAAAGTTGCGCGTTATGTCAAAATTTCAAAGCAATCGGTGAAGAATTTTCAGAGATTTACGATTTCGAAGAAACGAACATATACATTTTTATTTATATAGATTGACTGCGTTTGTTTTTGAAAGGCAACGATCACGAGAAAAATATTTTATAAATACTTTCAGATTCTATTAGGTTGTTTTTCACGTGTCTGCGCTAAAAAAAAACTACGAAATAAATTGGTTTTGCTAAACAAAGTCGTTTGAATTCAACGTTTCAAATCTTTATGCTTTACAAAGAGGAACGATAAAAGCAAGATAATCCAGAATCTTTGATACATAATCTACATAACTGATACGAGTGCAGTTCCACAGAGCTATTCCTAAAGCAGCCTGTAAGGCGAAGATTGCCGTGATGGTCTGTCAATGAAGAACTTCTAAGTTTTCTTTTCTCTGTCCAAAGTATTTTGAGATAAGACAAAAATAAAGATAGACGACAAAATCAATGGGTAGATATTTATGAATGGATTTGAGCTGCAAAATCCGACCCAAACTCAAGCGCCCAAACCAAAACCACTAAGCCACCCAAATCAAGTTTGAAAAGGGTTTTTTACGGTGAAATAAATTATTCATATCTGCACTCGAAATCCAAAAACGAAAGCACCTTACGGGGGTGTGAAGGATAAACTTTCAGATATGAATCGGTGCGTACTTTGAAATGTTTGTGTTAACGTGAAAACATTTTAAAATTTTTTCTATAATATGATATAAAACTAGCAAACGTGTACCCGGCGTTGCTGGGGATTAACCCTAGGACATAGGCATTTGCCAAAATGGACTTTTCTGTAGACCTTTTTAAGATATAAAATTCCGTAGTACATTGTTATGATGTATCTTATAAGGTTTAGCCAGCGTACCAATGTAAGCACCAAGAAATATACATTTTTACGACTTGATTAAAAAGCCGCAATTTTTCTCTACTTTCTACAAAGATAATAAGTATGTATTATATAAATAAACGTTCCAGAAAAAAATGTCTAAATGATAATGAAAACTTTATCTAAATGAAGGAAGAAATTATCTAAATGATATCAAAATACGTTGGGTAGTTTAGAAGAAGTAAGCGCACAAACAGACGGACTTTATTTTATACTATTTAGAGAATATGTAGGGACGTTGCATCTTTCTAACTTAACTGCCGTGTTGCGCTAACTCCTTCTTTAGCCAACATATCGGACACCATGTCAGATGTGATTATGGACAATATAATGCATTACAGTGTCCATCATCAGGGCAAATGTGATTATGGACACTATAATGCATTACAGTGTCCATCATCAGGGCAGATGTGATGATGGATAATATAATGCATTACAGTGTCCATCATCAGGGCAAATGTGATTATGGACACTATAATGCATTATAGTGTCCATAATCACATCTGCCCTGATGATGGACACTGTAATGCATTATAGTGTCCATAATCACATTTGCCCTGATGATGGACACTGTAATGCATTATAGTATCCATAATCACATTTGCCCTGATGATGGACACTGTAATGAATTATAGTGTCCATAATCACATGTGCCCTGATGATGGACACTGTAATGAATTATAGTGTCCATAATCACATGTGCCCTGATGATGGACACTGTAATGCATTATAGTGTCCATAATCACATTTGCCCTGATGATGGACACTGTAATGCATTATATTGTCCATAATCACATCTGCCCTGATGATGGACACTGTAATGCATTATATTGTCCATAATCACATCTGCCCTGATGATGGACACTGTAATGCATTATAGTATCCATAATCACATTTGCCCTGATGATGGACACTGTAATGCATTATAGTATCCATAATCACATTTGCCCTGATGATGGACACTGTAATGAATTATAGTGTCCATAATCACATGTGCCCTGATGATGGACACTGTAATGCATTATAGTGTCCATAATCACATCTGCCCTGATGATGGACACTGTAATGCATTATAGTGTCCATAATCACATCTGCCCTGATGATGGACACTGTAATGCATTATAGTGTCCATAATCACATTTGCCCTGATGATGGGCACTGTAATCCATTAAAGTGTCCATAATCACATCTGCCCTGATGATGGATACTGTAATGCATTATAGTGTCCATAATCACATCTGCCCTGATGATGGACACTGTAATGCATTATATTGTCCATAATCACATCTGCCCTGATGATGGACACTGTAATGCATTATAGTATCCATAATCACATTTGCCCTGATGATGGACACTGTAATGCATTATAGTATCCATAATCACATTTGCCCTGATGATGGACGCTGTAATGAATTATAGTGTCCATAATCACATGTGCCCTGATGATGGACACTGTAATGCATTATAGTGTCCATAATCACATCTGCCCTGATGATGGACACTGTAATGCATTATAGTGTCCATAATCACATCTGCCCTGATGATGGACACTGTAATGCATTATATTGTCCATAATCACATCTGCCCTGATGATGGACACTGTAATGCATTATAGTATCCATAATCACATTTGCCCTGATGATGGACACTGTAATGCATTATAGTATCCATAATCACATTTGCCCTGATGATGGACACTGTAATGAATTATAGTGTCCATAATCACATGTGCCCTGATGATGGACACTGTAATGCATTATAGTGTCCATAATCACATCTGCCCTGATGATGGACACTGTAATGCATTATAGTGTCCATAATCACATCTGCCCTGATGATGGACACTGTAATGCATTATAGTGTCCATAATCACATTTGCCCTGATGATGGGCACTGTAATCCATTAAAGTGTCCATAATCACATCTGCCCTGATGATGGACACTGTAATGCATTATAGTGTCCATAATCACATCTGCCCTGATGATGGACACTGTAATGCATTATATTGTCCATAATCACATCTGCCCTGATGATGGACACTGTAATGCATTATATTGTCCATAATCACATCTGCCCTGATGATGGACACTGTAATGCATTATATTGTCCATAATCACATCTGCTCTGATGATGGACACTGTAATGCATTATATTGTCCATAATCACATCTGCCCTGATGATGGACACTGTAATGCATTATAGTGTCCATAATCACATCTGCCCTGATGATGGACACTGTAATGCATTATATTGTCCATAATCACATCTGCCCTGATGATGGACACTGTAATGCATTGCAGTGTCCATCATCATGGCAGGTGTGATGATGGACACCGTAATGCTCTCCGAAACGCAACACGGCATAAAACCCAAAAATAAATTAATATAATACGTGAAAATTTTTCCAACTTCAAATCTTTCCAAGTACCACAGTTATTTAAACTAATATCACAGCTGGACGGTAAATTTAATGTTTGCAACAATAACATTCTACTGACTAAATAAGTATTACAAAGTATCTGGTGGCTTATGGTAACCATACTGACAATAATGACAAGAGGGATACTATGAATAATTTTTAACAAATAATAACAGTAAATAAATTATAGTAAAAATTGATAATTAGATAAGAAGTCAAAAAATAAAAGTAAATTAATTACAAAACAAAAAGAAAATAATTATAAGTAAATAATAATACGCAAGCAATAATAATAAGTAGACTAAGTGTTCGCGCAATATATAGGGGATTGTTAGGTATTTATTTATTTTATTTTATTTGGTACATTATTTTGTTACAATTTATGTTTTCCAGTAATGTAGGCCTCACTGGGTGGCTTGCCCGTGCTGAGGCCTTCATTTTATAATATGAAAATCTAATCTACATATTACATTTAAAGAGAAGATATATGTATGCATCCACAGGCTTAATGGACAAGTGTAATGTCAATACAAAATCCCGCAAATGTCCTACCAACCCTTTTACCCATCACAAAATGTCACCATGATAAAAATATTGTTGCGACACATGTAAAATCTGACAAGTGGTGTCAGTTGCTTATCAGAGTTCGGAGTGATAATTAATATCAGACAGGGCGATTAAACGTATATTTTGTGAAGTTAAATCAACAAATACTCCTGGAGACGTGTGATAGTCATCAACGGGTGAGTCCATCTTTCCTGCTTTCCAATCTGGGCTTATCTTGTGCTCCAGAAGCCCAGATTTATACCTTTGATTATTGCACTGTCCATCGGGTTTGTCGGATGCATAAATCGTCCCATAACCTATCATTCGGAGTAGTTTGGGACTGGTCCTTTGGGCGTGTGGCATATCACACCACCTCTAAAATATATAGTGGAGTCGCAGCTTCGCGACACCATTTTTGGTTCTTTCGAGCCGGATTACCAACGGGGTATTTAAAATTAACATATTTAAAGTTATAAATAAATATTATTTCCTCTTTATACTTTGTTAATTTGTATGTACTAGGTTGCATTTGTAATTATTGTTGTGTTTAAATTCCTACATACAATTAATCATGGCGACTAGCGATAGTACTCAGGATATTAAAATCAAGTTAGTAGAATCGAAGATTAATTTGATGCATAATCGTGTTAATGAATTATACGAGAAAGCGAAAAGTATTGCGGACAGGGAGACGAGAAGTTCGGAGGATTTTCTTAAACAAACGGTTAATATAGCTACATATTATGCACAATTTAACACATTTTGTGATGAATTTCATACACTTCAGTTGAAAAAGGATTCAAATTACAATATGAATTTCGATTTATGGAGTAAATTCGAAAATAAGTACTGTTTTGTAGTTTCTATACGCGAAAGCATTATAGCAAAGCAAGATTCATCACGTGATCGACAGAAGTTAAATAATTTACCATTAATTAAGCTCCCACCGATCGAGATGCCATCGTTCGATGGTAATCAAGAGAATTGGTCGATATTTTATGAAGCTTTTAAATTAAACATTCACTCAAATGAAAATTTGAATACGTCGCAGAAGATGCAATATCTGATAGGGAAACTCCAAGGAAAGGCGTTATCAGTTTTTGCGGGAATACTTCCGAACGAACAAAATTATTTTTTAATTTGGGAAGCTCTCGAAAAGAAATATCAGGACAAACGCGTGCTAGGTACCTTTTATCTGAACAATATTTTGAATTTAAAATTATTGGCACCTAGTAACCCAAATGAGTTAAATAATTTTATTGAACGGTTTGCGTCTTCCATAGCTGCACTCAAGGAATTAGGTATTGATGACCTAACCGATTTTATAATATTACATATTGCACTGAAAAAATTAGATATACAGTTGGTGCAAAATTTTGAAATGTCTATACGGGAGAAAGCTATACCTACATATAGCGATTTAATAGAATACATTCGGTCGCATGTCAAAATCCTAGAACGAACTGGGCAAAATGATAATAAAGTTGTTAATAATAAAAACAAAGTTACGCATTCATTCGCTGTGGTCGAACCGAAGTCAAGTAATAATAATCGTAACAGGTGCCGGAAATGTAATCATTCTGATCATGTTGAATTGTTTAAATGTGAACAATTTAACGAATTAAGACCAAATGCTCGCTTTCAGTTTGTGAAATTAAATAATTTATGTGTAAACTGCTTAAGCGATAAACATAAAACTGTGAAATGTCCATCTAAATCGGATTGTAGAATTTGTAAAAAACGACATCACAGCGCTCTGCATTTTGAGAGCACGGTGAATACTGAAAGTCAATCGAAAAACGAAGCCATTACATTAATAGCGCGTAGTCATAAACATCATAATAATTTTTCTGCGGGTAATATAGCTACGAATGTACTACTGTCAACCGCGCAGTTATTTGCTTATGACAATAAAAATAATCAAGTAAGCGTAAGGTGTTTAATTGATTGCGCATCGCAACAAAATTTAATCAGTTTAAACACTTGTAATGAATTAAATCTTAAAATATTTCCTTTAAATAATTCAGTAGTTAAAAGTGTTGGTTCAGTAGAGACACCAATATTGGGACACGTTGCGTTAAAAATTAAATCCCGCGTTTCAGAAGATACTTATAAAATTAGTCTATTAGTTGTCGATAAAATAACTGATAAGCTTCCTACACAACATGTTGACACAAAGTCATGTGAGCATTTAGTGGGTTTAAACTTAGCGGATGAATCCTGGAACGTTCCATCCGATGTTGATATCTTATTAGGTGCACAGTTATTTCCATATATTTTGCTGGGGAATAAGGTTTTATCTAAACATAATACGAATGCACCACCGGCTATACAGACAGTATTCGGGTATATTGTAATGGGTGAAATACCTACGTGTACGCCGGAGGTTTCGTGGACGTTCGGCCCCATAACCAATGTAGATTTATATAATGCGTTATCCAAGTTTTGGACGATGGAAGACATGCCTATTAAGTCGTTGATGAGTGCTGAAGATGCAGAATGTGAGAAAATGTACCTTGAGTCAGTCCAACGGGATGAATCGGGAAGGTATATTGTATCTTTACCGTTTAAGATAGATCCTAATAATTTAGGTGATTCGCGCCGTGTCGCGCAGCGTCGATATGAATATTAAGAACGGAAATTTAATACTTCGCCAGAATTGCATTGCAGTTATAATGAAGTAGTTTCTGAATATCTGGAAAAGGGATATATGAGGGTTGAAGTTCCGTCTTCATCTAATATTGATGAGGGATATTTCATTCCTCATCACGCAGTAATTCGTAAAGATAAATCAACAACTAAAACTCGTGTTGTATTAGATGCAAGTACAAAGACCAGTTCAGGGTTGTCACTTAATGATACTTTGTATACAGGTCCAAATTTGCAATCTAATTTATTTACACTTTTAATTAAATTTCGCTTATTCGCTGTAGCATTAACCGCAGATGTTAAGCAAATGTATCTACGTATAATGGTAACGGAAAGCCATCGAAAATATCAAAAAATTCTCTATAGATTTCACAAAGATGAACAAATTGGAGTTTATCAATTTGATTCACTCGCGTTTGGGTTGAACTGTTCACCATTTCTAGCAATGCGAACTATACGGCAGCTAGCGAGCGATGAAAGAAATCGTTATCCGAAAGCGGCGGAAGTTGCAATTAATGATTTATATATGGACGATTTTGTATATTCTGTAAATACTATAAGTGAAGGCATCACTTTGGCTACAGATTTAATGGCGATGTTCAAGTGTGGAGGATTTGAATTAGTCAAATGGTCGAGTAATTCTCCTCATTTACTGGCCCAATTACCAGAGTCGCACCGCGCGACAATGGATTTTTCGGATAAATGTAGCATTTTAGGATTAAAATGGGATCCGATATCTGATTGTTTTCGATTTATGATATGTCCGACGGAGGAAAAAACAATATGTAAAAGATCAATTCTTTCCACAATAGCTCGTTTATTCGATGTATTAGGTTTGGTTAATTTTAATAATTTTATAAATTTATATGCCAAATTACTTTTACAAGAGCTGTGGTTAGAGAAAGTAGGATGGGACGAAGAACTACCCCAAAGTATTGTTAATAGATATGTCAAATTCAAGGAAGAATTACCGATGCTTTCTAATTTAAATTTACCTCGATATTTGGGAGTAAAGGAGGACTGCACGATAAATATTATCGCCTTCGCAGATGCGAGTATGAAAGCGTATGGTTGTGTAATATACCTTCATGTAACGGATAAGGGTGGCAACACTACAATGAATTTGATATGTTCTAAATCCAAGGTGGCCCCTCTGAAAACAGTGTCGCTCGCTCGATTGGAATTATGCGCTGCGCTTATTTTATCTAGACTCGTTAGATCTATTATAGATACTTATAGAAATCGCGTTTCGATAAACGATATATTTGCTTTTTCAGATTCAAAAATAGCACTTTCTTGGATTCACTCGTCCCCGCACCGGTGGCAAACTTTTGCAGCTAATCGAGTTAGTGAAATTCAGGAAAATTTACCCGCAAAACATTTTTATCACATAGATGGCGTTACCAATCCTAGTGATTGTTTATCACGAGGACTACTGCCTGCTCAGCTGGTCGATCATTCTCTTTGGTGGCACGGTCCGCCCTGGGCTGTGAACCCAGTATCCGAGTGGCCTGTCGAAAGATTTTCCCCCTCACGAGAGGAGGAGAATACTTTGGAATTGAAAAAATCGCATACATTTACGATAACGTCAATAGAGGAAAATTCTCCGATATATAATCTCGCTTTAAAAATTTCCTCATGGCCAAAACTGCTGAGAATTGTGGTATATATTTTACGATTTATGCGAAAGTTATCACGCTCAACAGTTATAAATTCCACGGAATTAAACATTGCTGAAATGAATGTATTAAAAGCTTTACAGAATAGGTATTTTAGTGCCGATATACAATTAATACAGAGGGATAAATTATGCTCACCTTCAATCCGAAAACTAAACCCGTTCCTAGATCATAATGGCTTGTTACGTATAGGTGGTAGATTAATAAACGCGAATATACCTTTTGAAAACAAACATCCAGTACTTTTGCCAAGACAGGATCATATTGTCGATATAATTATAGACTTTCACCATCGCGTGAATTGTCATACTGGTGCACATCTCCTTATGTCAATAATTAGACAGCGTTATTGGATCTTATCGGGGAGAAATCTAATACGCAAAAGAGTACATGCTTGTAATTTCTGTTTTAAAACTGCACCTTCTAATATTATACCGCTAATGGCAGATTTACCTACAGCTAGAGTTCAGGAAGCAAAGGCATTTACACATACGGGTGTAGATTTTGCCGGACCAATAAATATAACCCTTTCTAGGCGTCGTGGGGTAAAAAGTCAAAAGGCATATATATGTCTATTTATTTGTTTAACAACGAAGGCTATACATATGGAAGTGGTATCAGATCTAAGCACGGACAATTTTTTAAACGCATTTAAGCGTTTTCTATCCAGACGCGGACCGGTTTCGTGTATGTACAGTGACAATGCGACAAATTTCATAGGCGCAAAGAATTGTCTGGATGACTTATATAATTTTTTAGAGGCAAATTCAACTAAAGAAGTTCTTCGCAATGAATTTAACAATCGGAGAATTGAATGGAAGACGATTCCACCCCGCGCTCCTCACTTTGGAGGATTATGGGAGTCAAATATTAAATGCATTAAATCGCATCTGTATAGCGTTGTGGGTACTCAACTTTTATGTTATGAAGAGCTTCTCACAGTTCTGACACAAATAGAGGCTGTACTTAATTCACGGCCATTATGTTTATTAAGCAGTTCTCATTATCCAGAAGCTCTTACTCCGGCTCATTTTTTGATGTCTACCCCGATTCAGCATCTACCTGCTTATGATTTGACTAATGAACGCATTAGTCTACTGAAAAGGAAAGAGCTTTTGGACCACCTCGTTCAATCTTATTGGAAGAAGTGGCATATAGAGTATCTTCACTCTCTGCAGATGAGAAAAAAATGGAATAGTCCCGCGAATAACATTCTAGTAGGTACCATAGTATTGGTGCATCAAGAGGATGCGCCTCCACTTTATTGGCCGGTGGGCGTTGTTGAGGAGGTGTTCCCTGGTAAAGACGGAGTGGTTCGTGTCGCACGCGTAAGGACCCCTTCCGGGAACTTTAAACGACCAGTCGTAAAATTGTGTCCTTTGCCTACACAATAATTATTATTTCATTATTTTTTTTAATTTTCGTTTTAACTTTGTAATTTTAATAGCGTATTGATAAGAATATTTATATTTCATCTTACTTCGTTTTACATTTAATTCTTTACTTTATTTGAAAGTACTTAAAATTTCGGAAGGTACTTTCAACGCCGGGAGAATGTTCGCGCAATATAAAGGGGATTGTTAGGTATGCATCCACAGGCTTAATGGACAAGTGTAATGTCAATACAAAATCCTGCAAATGTCCTACCTACCCTTTTACCCATCCCAAAATGTCACCATGATAAAAATATTGTTGCGACACATGTAAAATCTGACAAGTGGTGTCAGTTGCTTATCAGAGTTCGGAGTGATAATTAATATCAGACAGGGCGATTAAACGTATATTTTGTGAAGTTAAATCAACAAATACTCCTGGAGACGTGTGATAGTCATCAACCCTTTTTTCCCTCCACACAGCATCCCCAAAGATGACATAGGCCCTGAGGGAAATTATTTTCTTCAGGGCCTCCTGTGTGGAGTAAATATAAAAAAAAAAAAAAAAAAAAAACGGGTGAGTCCATCTTTCCTGCTTTCCAATCTGGGCTTATCTTGTGCTCCAGAAGCCCAGATTTATACCTTTGATTATTGCACTGTCCATCGGGTTTGTCGGATGCATAAATCGTCCCATAACCTATCATTCGGAGTAGTTTGGGACTGGTCCTTTGGGCGTGTGGCATATCACACCACCTCTAAAATATATAGTGGAGTCGCAGCTTCGCGACACCACTAAGTAAATAGTTAATAATGATTAGTAAGTTAAGTACATGATAGTAAGTTAAAGTGGATAATGTCGAATATAGGGTTTCCATACTGATTTACGACACAAATGATAATATGGGTTGTAAGGGACGTGTTCAAGAAAATACTGTAAATAATAAGCACCGGCACACATCAGCCCTCAACCTGGGTAATGATTTAAGTAAAACACCGTGAGGTGTTCTATCCAAACCATCATAAAAGAAAGACGATTCAAATCAAAATTCACATTTTAATTATTTGTATTGTACTGGTATACAGAACGTACAAAGAGGTGTAGCTTATAGGTACTTCCTATTTCTTACAGCCAGCCCAATTCACAAGAAATACTTATATGTATTTCAATACAATTGGGTTTTAATTCACAAATAGAAACTGAAACCATCGGAATTCTTTCAGTGATAATTTCAGATTGGAGCAAATTGTGCATTATCGCGCCATACGATACAGCAAATGGCGCAGGCAACTGCTGAAGCAGTGGGCAGTTCAATTGGTAGCCAGGAGGAATTATCCAGCCTCTAGGTTGTCAGCATCAGTGGCTAATTCAGTCGGTAGCCAGGGGGAATTGGCCAGTCTCTAGGTTGTCAGCATCAGTGGCTAATTCAGTCGGTAGCCAGGGGGAATTGGCCAGCCTCTAGGTTGTCAGCATCAGTGGCTAATTCAGTCGGTAGCCAGGGGGAATTGGCCAGCCTCTAGGTTGTCAGCATCAGTGGCTAATTCAGTCGGTAGCCAGGGGGAATTGGCCAGCCTCTAGGTTGTCAGCATCAGTGGCTAATTCAGTCGGTAGCCAGGGGGAATTGGCCAGCCTCTAGGTTGTCAGCATCAGTGGCTAATTCAGTCGGTAGCCAGGGGGAATTGGCCAACCTCTAGGTTGTCAGCATCAGTGGTAATTCAGTCGGTAGCCAGGGGGAATTGGCCAGCCTCTAGGTTGTCAGCATCAGTGGCTAATTTAGTCGGTAGCCAGGAGGAATTGGCCAGCCTCTAGGTTGTCAGCATCGGTGGCTAATTCAGTCGATAGCCAGGGGGAAATGGCCAGCCTGTAGGTTGTCAGCATCAATGCAACAGGCATTGGCCAGCCTCTAGGTGATCAGCGACAGTGGGCAGTTAAGTCGGTAGCCAGCAGGAATTCAGCGGCGGCATGGTCATTTGATTATAAGGGCCGGCACACGGAGACGCCCCATTATGGTAACGATGACAGATGCGTCTGGCTCAGCTGATAACAGCTCGTTGCAGTCTGTAGTATTTTAAAATTATTGTGCCGTGATGGAGGAACAGAAGCGAATACAGCTTTCAGTTGACACTCGGAAATTGTAAGAACAGATCGCGTTGTTACCGGCGTAGTTTTAAAACATGAATCTCCCAATATTTTGTAATAATGGTTTTAATTTTAATGTTTAAATTTATAATATCTCCTACAAGCGTTTGTGTGACGTCAGCTTGCAAAAACATGTTTTCGTTTTCAAATGCAGGCATTGTGGTGCGAATAATATTTCCCCCAGTAACAGCTTTTTGGCTTGGTCAACATTTTAATTTCGTTTTAGAAAATAGGGTTATCGAACTGTTTCATGTTCGATCCAGTCGTTTTGCCGCCTGGTAACAGATTGATGCATTTTTCAACTGGTAAATATTATGATTTGAGGAAAGGGGTCATCAAACATACAGGTGTGCAATTTTAGCCGCAATTGATATTAAATGCAATAAAATCATGTTTCATGTTCGATACATGGGTAATATATGTAAAATTAACATTAATTCTGTAAAAAAGTTTTTTTTTGTGTAAAATATTTCATTATCTTGAATAGGGAATAGGGTAAAAGTAATGGATAGAAAAGGTATTAACGAGAGGTATTGACGGAGAAGATATAGAACATTTAGATATGATTATCTTGATGACCTTTATCTGTTCCTTCCATTATTCTTCACGCCTTACTCCCCCCACTCAACTATTGATAGTGTCACAGAAAAACATAGTCAGGTAGGGAGCTTTTTTGTGTTTCCGGTAAACATTAGAATTGTGAATTTCAGCAAAAAATGGTAAATATGCCACATTTGGTTTATGCGTGCCCTACTTTTTTTGGGAAAAAATAATGTGTCGTCGGTCTACAACAGAAGTTTTGGTATTACTTACATTTTGGTATTTCGGAGATAAGTTTGAAATTATAATTTACGATATGAACATATTAATTTGTTTCTGACCAATAAATGTATTAATAAAGTCCACTATAAAGTGGTAAAAACCAAATTTATGTTTTTATTTTGTAATTTATGTAGAGCCATAAAGTTGATGTTTTTTTAAAAATACGTGAAATTATAATGTTTGAAGGATTTCATACATCAGTAATCAGAAGAAAATTACACATTGAATACTTCAATGAGCTTTTAACACATAAAAATATGAAAAATTATTGCCCTTACTAATTTTTATTTGTAGGAGCACTTACACGGAGAAAATTAAATTAATATTGAAATTTTTTTAATAATCTGGTCAAATTATTCGTATTCCTGTTGAAAACGGAATTCCGGCCTTTAGCGAATGAATTGACAGATTTCATAACAAATTATTAGTAAAACGCGAATGTGTTATAATAACGGCGGAACACGTATTCGCAAAAATTCTATTTTTGTGATATTTTGTCATTATATTTACTAGGAAAAGTACACCTGCATGATTTGTCAGAAAACGAGTTTTCGTGTTTTTAACAGGAATTCAATAAATCAGCCACGCTCATTTTTTACGTGAACAACATGATATCTTGACTGTGTCAAAAAGTTTGTCACTTACACCAGAAAATATTGACAACAACATTAAAAGTGTGTCTTTTACACCAGAAGATATTGACAACAACACAAAAAGTGGGTCACTTACACCAGAAGATATTGACAACAACACAAAAAGTGGGTCACTTACACCAGGAGATATTGACAACAACACCAAAAGTGTGTCACTTACACCAGAAGATATTGACATCAACACCAAAAGTGTGTCACTTACAATAGAAGATATTGACTATTTGATGACAACAACATTAAAGAAATTATTTAAATTTGTCAACGTGTGCTAGGAACCCCTATGATATTTACCTATTTATATTTTTTAAAATGTCTGTGGTGATTGGCTTGGATTTTATTTTTATATATTGAGAATAATAAAATTATGATCAATAGACCTTCACAACAAGATGAAGGTCAATGTTTTTACACCTCTTAGCAGAATTTTGATACTTATTGATGAAATTTTGCCCACTTAATGTTCAAAATAAGTGGAAAATTATTCTTTCTCTCTCTCTCTCTCTCTCTCTCTCTCTCTCTCTCTCTCTCTCTCTCTCTCTCTCTCTCTCTCTTCGAAAAGCTCTTCGTAAAGCCCGGGCAACGTCTAGGACTTCAGCTGGTTATTGAATAAAATTATTTTTATAGTTAACAAAAAGTTTTTTTCAAGTGAATTTCATACGCAATTTCACCAACAAGTAACGTATAATGCTGGATTTAGTGACAATTCCCCGTCATGATTGGCTTAGATCGCATTCACCATTTTTATAAAGGTTCAAGCCACATTTGAAAAGCTTTTTAAAAATTGTTAGAAAACTCATGTAACCTTTCACTCGCCACGGTGAATTTTCAAGTAATAACCTCAGGTGTAATGGAATACGATGATTTGAATCAGAGCCGAACTAGGGAGGGATAGGTACAGCCAATTCACTGGGCGCAATATCTATGTAAGTTTTCAAAGATTTAAATAGTGGGCGATAAACAATTTTAAAATATCATTGAAGAAGAAGATAATACTAAAAAATCTAAACGATAAATGAAACACAGAAAAATTTAAAAAATATATTTTTACGTAACAAATACGATGAACTGGTGTCACTACATATGGTGTTAGGGAAAAAATTAAAAGAAAATGAAAATAAACTTAACTAATGGAATCGTGTTTTAGAATATCGGATACAAGAGATCGAAAAAGCGGAGAAAAATTGTGACGTCAAAATATTTGGTCTTGAGATGACAAATATAATGAAAACATTGAAAAGGTGTGGAGACTTTCCAAAAGAACTGACTCCAAACCAGCAAATGTAATTATTAAATTCAAACGTCAAATATTTGGAGACGAATAGATAAAAGATGAAAAACTCCACTGGCGAACAATGGCATAAACAAAAATGGAAATAACGGCAGAATATACTAAATAGTACATAATACAGAATATACGAAAATCTTACTAAAGAAAAAAAGGGCTCCTATACAATACAAAACAAAAACTGAAACCAAAATATAAATACATGTGGGTACAAAATGGAAAAATATTAATTAAAAGTGAAGGTGACGGCAAAGTCATACAAATAAAAAATGATAGTGATCCAATAAGAGGTGTTATTTTGATATTCAATTGTAAAAGATCAATGGTTTTTTTGCTTGTGTGTCACGTAGCGTCGTCTTGTTGAAAGTAAACGTTGTCCAAATCAATATCATCCAATTCCGGCCATAATAAATCATAAATCATCTCTCGATAGCGGAATCCATTCACCGTAACTTTTGCTCCAGCCTCATTTTCAAAAAAATAAGGTCCAATGACTCTGCCGGACCATAAACCGCACCAAACAGTTACACGTTGAAGATAGAGAGGCTTTTCAAGAATAACTCTTGGGTTTTCCGAGCCCCAGATGCGAAAATTTTGCTTGTTGACGAAGCCACCGAGGTGGAAATGGGCCTCATAACTCAAGATGATTTGCATTTGATTCACTCAAGTGCATTTAAATAATTTCAATGCATTTTTGAAGCGTGTATCGTTCCATTTTTATTAATGGCGTAGTTTCTACTTCTCAAATGTCAAAAAATGACAGCTTCAAAAGTAACATCTACCGAAATAGCGGGCTATTCAAAATAACACCTCTTATTGGAAAATCCTGTACATTAAATATTGTAATTTAAAAAATAAATAAAAAACACCTTTCAACTCTGAACGCTTATTTTATCAGTTATTAAATCCAAGCTATGGAAGAAACACATACAATTATCAAGTGTCAAAATTTGGATACATCAAGCAAATGACCTCGACTGAACCAAATTTCTTATTCTGTGATGACTTTACATAAACATATTGGATAGTAAAAATAGTGTTATTACAGAATATCTAAATCTACTCCATGAAAATTGTTTAGAAAGTACAATATTAGATTTTTATTTTTTATAAAATTGATTACATTTTATGCTTTTGACTCTCCAACTAGGAAGTATTCCCGATGTGACTCGGGATGAAATATTGAATGCAACAAATCTTAAATCATGTATTGATCATATTGAAATAAGTAACCGCTATTACACTGTATTGTCATGTACTGTAACTATTAAAATATCCGTCCATTATAGGGAAAGAGACTTAAAAAAGATTTAAATTAAATTAGTTTAAAAAAAAATCATGATAATACCTTTGTATATTGAAAAGTTGTAAAAATGGAGAGATTTCTTACAATCAAACTGAATACTAATGAGTTTTGTAAGACACTGTAAAATACAAAATAAAAAAACAACTGAATAAAGAAATCATAAAAAAATAAACTAGGAATCCTGTCCCGGTAAGGCAAGAGATCCTGGGTTCGATTCCTAGTTGTGACCGTTATCTTTTATTTTACTGCGTCTTGTTCTGTTTCATGTTTCGTTTAGATTTATTGGTATTATCTTCTCATTCAATGATATATTACATTGATGGGTATAACCTTCAAAATAATTTGAATAGAAAAAGTATTTTTGAATATTAAAATAGATTGAACTACTAACAAAAATGATTGATTTTTTTGGTGTGCTTAGCAACTCGACCACACCACCAATAATACATTTATTTGAAACTGCGTTAAAAAATTAAGTCACGTTTACAAGGGAAGAAATATAAATCTCCTTAGAGTTTTTTTAACAAACTTGCTTATGAAATTTCAAATTACTTGTCAACGGTTGAGATTCACCAGCATTTTGTCTTACTGCTTCAATATTTTGCGGCGTAAGCACACCACAAGCTCGCCCAGTGTTTGTCTTTCTTATCTATCCTTGTAAAAATAATGTACATATTTTTTAATTACGCGTAGGTCCGTCCAGTACACCAAAGCCGCGCATCGAATATTTTTGTACACACCTTCTATCGTCAACTTCCGAATTTATTGTAAGGTATTGTGTGGTTTTAAGACATGTAATTAAACTTACAGTAAGTAATTATTTTGTGTACAGTTGTCGAACTCTTTTGTGCGGCAGAGCTCTCTGTCACAGCTTGTATTGTGCCTGCTTACATTGTTCATATTTAGCTCATTGTGTTATATGCTTCACATTTGTTATTGTGCTAAAAAACACTACAAATTTATGAATTAACACAATATATAAATTTTGTTTACACGATAGAAAATGGGTAATACTTAAACAATATTATTGGACAATTAATATACATGATAACAATTTAAGGTAAACCTTAGTGTAACGTGTTCTATTAAACGTAAACGAACTGTAAATCAAATCCACAATAAAATTCAATTTGTTTTGAAAAATCACGGGAAAAGTGGAATGAAGGAACAGCCTACCTTGAATTCCCAAGAATCCCGGCAATAGGGCTCTGGACGAACTTGCACTGTTCACGGGGTGAAATTTTCTCCGAAACGAGATAAGCTTTGATATGATTTTGGATATTTGCAAACCGAGCACAAAGCATGTGAAAAATACGACGAGGACACTACGATTGCACCTTCTTGCTACACGAGACAAATTCGAATGCTGTACTTGCGACAATTTACAATGCAACAAATCATCTTCTTCTTTTCAAGTGTGGGTAAGGCTGGTTTTAAGGAAAGAAATGGATAGATGGTCTGATAGTAGGTATATGATGGGAAAAATGGTAGACATTTTTCAAAAATGTTTCAATACTAAACACTTAAAATCCATTATAGTTTATTATAAATAGGCTTTATCTTCGCATACTAACAGTAACTACCCAAATGAAAATCTAGGTAGGTTCTAAGATATTTTTTAAAAATATTTATGTCATAAAAACCTACATAATATTATTATTTTGCCTAATTTTTTAATGTCTTATATCCATTTTTTTTCTCACGGTTATTTAAAAATTTAAAACGTTTTTTATTGTTCTTTGTATGCACTTAATAATGTAAACTATAAAAGCATGTAAAAACCCATAAGTTGTTGATGATTAATAAAATAAAATAAATCACCACTTTTAATTAATAACAGTCTATATGTTTCAAAACCAACGGCTTCTTCGTCAGTGTAATGATAATTTACGAATTTAAAAAGAGACAAATAAGGAAAATTACATAAAAAATAATAATTGGTGATTAATTAGTTATTCTTAAATAAAAATTAAATTATATAAACAAAAATTAATATGTATGCAAGATCTACAGTCTCTCGTGTCTAGGATCAGCGAAATATGTATGAAGAATGAGTTAATGATGAATGTAATAAGTCTAAAGTCATGGTGAAACAGAGGGAGTACGAACACAGTGTGCAATATAGTTGTGAATGAGGAATACTTGGAGCAGGTGGATGAGTTTGTGTATTTAGGAAGTATGTTCTAGAGAGATGGGAAGGCTGACAAAGATATTGAAAGAAGGGTAAATGCAGGTAACTCCATTAATAGAGGACTGAACGCAGTTGGCGCTAACAATAAAATATCCAAAGAAGCCAAGCTAGCAGTCCACAATGGAGTTCTTGTACCTTCCCTGATGTATGGAAGTGAGATGAGTGAGAATCGGATCTCTAAGATATATAAGAGGTAAAACGACGTATGGTCGTGTGAGAAATGTAGAGATCCGCAAAGAATACAAGGCTGATGTGAGCGTAATGAGTAAGGTTAAAAAAGGATGCTTAGATGGTTTGGGCATGTAGAGCAAATGAGCGAAGAAAGGAGTGTAAGGAGATTACATGACGCAAATGTGAATGGTAGCAGAAGTCAGTGTCGCTCAAGGAAGACATGGCACGGTCAAGTGAATCAGGTACTTGAGTCAGGCCATGTCGAGATAATAGAAGAGTATGTATGGGACGATGAATGTATGTGAGTGAGGCAAGGAGTGTGTGTCAAGACCGAGTTATTTGGCGGTCCGTCTTCTCTGCCTACCCCTGTGGAGAAACGGTGTGGTGGTTAGTAAGGTAATTAAAATAAATAATATGATCATAAAATAGTTAATTATTCCATTTATGTATATTTCAATTTTTGTATAAACCAACGCAATTATGCATAAATAGAAAACTTTTTTAATTCAACGTCAAGGAGTAACTAAGTATAACAATTTTTACCTGCTGACAAACTGCAAAAACTGTTCAGCAGGTTTAAATTGTAAAATAAAAATCAAAGTGAAATTGACTATTAACAGTTTCTCTAATTTCCTCAACTTCAAAGTTTTCTAATTATAAACCCGTTGTATTTCATACGTAAAATTTTTAACCGTTTGTTTATTTCAAAATAACGATTTGTTTCCAAAATGACGCCACAAAGAATTTTTGCAAATATTGAAGAAAAAAATAAATCTTGTGTAATATCAATTGGAAATCCTTGTTCCGGATCTGTTTCGTAACTATTCTTAGCGTGCGCCATTTCCAGTAATAGTCTCCATTAACCTGGGACGCTATGGAATTGAACTGTGATTTGTGATGCTGTCAGTGCGTTTTACGGGGCGGTTAAAGGAATAAACGTTTACCACCAGAAAACCATGTTAGTATAACTGTTATCCGAGCCATCCTACGGCAGGGTAGTTTTAGGGTCTGTTAGGGTGGCGCCGATTACTGATTAAGGCGTCCTGTGTGATTTGTTAACGCCTTCCGGTACAGGCACGTTTCACAGGCCGCCAGAAGGGTTAGGCCAGATGCGGTGGAACGGAAAGACGCCCGGATATCCGAATGTCATGTTTGAACACATTTTTCTGGTTATATTAATTTGTGATCATGCTATATGACTTCATACGTTGCCAAGAGCGTCATACAATTTCAAAAAATAATGTAAATACATCACATTTCCATCTCTCGTAAGATTTGGCATATCTCATTTCTTCTTCTTTACATATAGATAGAGGCTATCCACTCTCTAGAAAATGTCTATTCCATCATAGCTTAATTTTATTTCTATAAATATATATTTTTTTCAAATAATGCGACATCACTGTCAAGACGAAATTACACAGGCGTGAATTTCACGTACCATTTTGTTTTACCGTAGCTCCACACAAAGGCCAAAAAATAAAAAAATGTCATCTTTGGGAATGCTGTATGAAGAATCTTTTTAGGTAAAGGAAGGAGAGGATGTTCTGGGAATGAAAAAGGTATGATGGGTGGGTAGGAACATCAGGAAAATGTTTCTAGGAGTGACGAACCATCATAGTATAAATCCATTCCACCCACTGCAGTGCAAGGCGATGTGTCGAGAGAGTATCAAACAGTCTCTTGCGATTCAGCTCAGCACGTAGTAAGTGGGTAAACGCATCCGCCGCTAAGACCTAGCACCCCTACTAAGTCACCAAACGTAGCGAACCACTTGGGGTGACCTATGGCAGAGGTGTTGGTTAGTTTATGAATGGTTCCCGGGGCTGCGGTACTGCCTCACAAATTGAATTATTACAATCACAGAATTATACATGAACCAAATTACACATTACACAGATGAAATTACACATGGAGAGAATTAAACCGACTTAAATTATACCTCACAGAATTAAACACGTTATATATATGTTTTTTTCAAAAGGTTTAAATTTTTACTTCCTTACTAGTAAACGGTTCCATGGCAATTAAGAACATTGTCAATTCAACACACAAAATTAATATAGAATTATTAAAAGTTATAAAAAGGCCTATGTAACCTATTTATCCCAGTTTTTAAAGTTATTTTCTTACTTTTCATGACTTTATATCACTTTTTTAGTCCTGAGTTGACAGGTTACTATGACTTTATATCACCTTTTAAAAGAGTTGGAGTGTGTTGAAGTGTATTGAAGTATGTTGAAGTGTGTTAAATTGCCACAATCCTTAGTTACCGGTTACTCTAATAAACGTATTTTAAATTTCTCACATCCGAAAAACACAGTTTTTGCGTGGTAAATGGTTGTTTATTAGTTGTGTGAAATAGACTTACTTTCACTAAGATTAGAGGATTAAACAACTATGTAATGCAAAAATTGAATTAGTAAAGCTGTCCGACAAACCATTGATATATTATTTTTTATGTATATTTTATTTAATTTTACATCTTATACCTGATATATTATTTTCTATGACTACTACAATATTATTTACTACTTACATACTAAAATTTGGACTTAATCTTAAGTTATTTTCTTTTTAATTTCATTATTGACAGCTTTTAATTTTTGCCATTGATTTCATTTCATGTTCCTAACAGAGTAAAAATAACTAAAAATATCTTTCACTAAATTAAGTATTACTTTCAAAAAAGTTAAGTCTATATTGGCTTGGATAAGAAATATGCAAAAGTAGCAGATATTTTAATATCCCCAAAACCATACAAATAAAGAATTTTACGTTTTTTTTGGAAAAAGTTGTAAGTTTACATATTGTTTTCAGTTGTCTCATTGTAAATTTTAGTTAATTTGAATCATATTAGTATGTTTACACTGCATAATTATATTGTAATATTTGTTTAAATGACAACGAATTATTCTGAATATTTAAAGGTAATTGTACAGTAAATAAGTAAATTATTGCACCAAATATACGATAGCAAGAATGTGATATTATGATGTGCAAAATTTGGGACTACTACAAATAATATCTATTATATTCGCTGTACAATCTTGATAGAAAGTGATGTCGCCAGTTAACTGACAACTGACAATAGTGACGAAAATGTCTTGAAAAGAAATGAGCACAAAATATTTGAGCCTGATCGTGGATTGCAAGCTCTCGTGGGATCTCCACATAAATCATGCAAAGGAGAAAAATACCCACATAACTGGTGTAATATATAAAATATATTCTTCAAGGATTACTACCCATCCCTTTACTATCTTTGGTAGTACTATGCTTTGGTATATTCACCCCATTCTGCGGAATCCTTAAACTTTTAAAGAAACTGATGAACCTGACCTGCAAGTGGATCAAAACCGAGCCTTCAGAAATGTTCTTGGTCTTGCGTGGGACACGTATGCCAAGAAAATCTATTTAATTTCCGGTATTATTTCAATCACAATCCTTTCGAAACATGAAACCACAAGAACCATCCTACAATATACTCAACTATCAACCCATACTAACTTCAAGCCACTTTATAATCAAGAAATAACAATAGAATCAGCATTCCTCTAACACACACTACTAAATATGTAATAAAATTTATACACACTATATAATTATATTAAAAATATGTATAAAAACAGCTAGAAATTAAAAAATAGAATCTGTTTTAAAGTACCTACATTTAAAAATGAAAATATTTAATTTTCTTGTCACGTTTTGTTTTGTCTCGTTACTTTTTTTCTCTACTTTTCTTTGCACTGTATTTGTAATCATCGTAATGTATATTCTTGTTTGTATTATATGTTTTCTCTCGTTGTTCGTTCGACCGAACCTCCTTTTTGATTTTTACATGAAACCTATTGTTGCGTTCCTATCGATTGGTACTCGACGAATGAACTGTAATTTTTAACGAGAAAATAAGATTAAACAATCGTGTTTAACACAAGGAAAAATAGGAGTGGGAAAGGAGGCCTTTACCTTGTGAATTTTGTTGCTTCAATTGGAAGTTCTGATGTTGGTCTTGAATGTTCTGTGGGCACTATAGTTTATAGATATACATCTAGTATTGTTTCACAATACCAACTATTTTTACCACCCACTTTTGGCTTTATAGGCAATCACCACGCGCGCATTTAGTACAGAATACTATTTTTCTCCTAGGGTATGCTAGAGGAAAGCAGCGCCCGACTTACCTACTGAGTAGAAGTTCCTGTAGCCGCCATTCCCTTTTGGGTACTGGTCTGAGCTAGCCGCTCGCGTGCGTGATTCGCCTATATGTATTTTGATTTTAGTGTCGTGTGAATATGTTACGTTAACTCAATAAACATAAATTGCGTGGAATATAACCATCTTTATTTTATTCAACATGACACCCAATAGTATGCTTGGTCGATAAGGTAAGCGTCTATCCCAGCATACTATAGCTTCTATTTTTCAAATCTTCTTGCTTGCTTTTTTCAAAGGTAAGACCTTTAGGAAATGGAACAAAAACAAGTGTTGGGATAGCCATAAAAGTGTTTTAATATGACATAATTATATTTTTGATATCAAAATACCTATGTAAAATTGTATCTTTTACCTTTTTGTTTATTTATTGGATAATTTGTATAGCGCCGCTTTTGTGGGATATCACCTCAGGGGCGCTTAACAGTTGATGCAGGTATTACAAAATATAAATATTACAAAGATAAGTGAAATTAAGTTAAATAAAATGAAGTACATGAACAGGTGATGAAGTACAGGAACAGGTGATACGAAGATATAAGATGGAGACTCTGCAGCAAGAATCCTAGGTGGTGAGGAAACTGGACCAGCTGCTGCAGCGAGAGAGTGCACCGCGTCCTCCAGCAGTGCCAGCACGAGGTTCGTCATCCGTCCAGGTATGTGTCTGCTGCTAACAGAGCCCTGGCACAATATCCTCTCATAGATAACAGACCTTGGCACCACCGCTGTGACGTTCGGCGAAGATAGAGGATGGAGACTCTGCAGCAAGAATCCTAGATGGTGAAGAAACTGGACCAGCTGCTGCAGCGAGAGAGTGCACCGTGTCCACCAACAGTGCCAGCACAAGGTTCGTCATCCGTCCAGGTATGTGTCTGCTGCTAATTAAGCGCTGATACAGTATCCTCACACAGATAACAGACCTTGGCAGCACCGCTGTGACGTTCGGCAAGGCCATCATTCATCTCCATGTAATCTTGTTCCTGGTGATTGTGTTAGTAGTGCATTGTGACCGCAATAAAAGGCGACGGGCGGGATAATAAATTACCCTGGGCTTAAATAAACATTTCTTAGGGCCTTCAGAGTTTCCAAGAATTCCATTGAAAACATCTGGCGTACCCACAGTTACCGATCCTCGTCCCAAGTTCAACTTCATCGAATTTCGAATATTTTTAGCAGAATTTTCGATTATTCATTTTTAACACACTGCACTCTAATCACATTACTATAAAGTTCGGATTACTAATATTTAAGTGAATTTAAAATGTTGATTGACTGATTTACAAAATAATTTCAAAGGTATGTTGCCTCATTTCCCTTGAAAATACTAAAAATAACACAAAGCGGTTGGAGTACGCGAGGGCGCGTCCGGCTGCCACGAAGGTAATCCTTATGTATTTATTGTAAGTTTCTCCCGTTCTTAAATAAGTTTTCTAACTCATCGGGATTGCTACAGCAAGAAATAAAAATGTAATTCAAAAGAACCACAAGTGCGAAAAATTCTATATAATTTAAAATGATGTTTTTAGAAGAATTTGACTAAAAATAAGGATTTTAATAAAGTAAACCAATTTAAGAGAAATATTTTCAGACTGACATCAAAATTATCTTATTCCGTTTAGCATTTTCGATGTAAAGCATTTGAATGAAGCCACCCAGTAATAATGTTCTAGAAGCCAGTTGGGACGTTCTGCTTAATTCCCTCATTTGACTTGTAAATGTTCGTTCACATTTAATAGATCGTGAAAATTTTAATGTCACGCTTCGTATGTACTACTCATCGTGACAAATTATGGAGAGGAACAACTTCTAAACGAAAATTTGCGTATTTACTCTGTTATGTTTTATGTCAAAATGCGACAAAATTGTAATATGGGGAAACTTTTAAATCGGGGGGCGACTTTGCATATCAATATAGATATCATCGCGGATATCTGCATAGTTCTTATTACCAATGATTTATTTTCTGGCAATGCGGATACAATGACGTACAAAAATGGTTCCATTACAACTCAGGTGAGTGACGATTCAACGCACTTTTAAACATTGATATGAAGTCATTGAAAAGTGATATTTATAAGTGAAACCAACTAATCAATATATATCAAACGCTTGGAAAAATAGGTATAAAAATAAAAATTGTCGCAGCTATTAAACACGCATGATAATTTTTATTTTAAAATATGCACTATACATAGTAGTTGTATAAATAATTTGACAAAATAAATTAAATAATAAAGGAGAAATGGGCAATCAAGTAGGACTAATTTAACTAATTTACTAAAAAATAGGCATCGTTTGAAATTTTTTCTTAAATAAAGTTGGTTGTTTTCAGGTGAAAAAATGTAAGAAGCAGTAATTATTGAATGAAACACTAGTATATATTGAATTATTTCGCGGATAAGAGATAAGCCGCCTTAGCTCAGTGGTCAGAGCTGTCGACCGGAAATCGAAGGGACATGGGTTCGAGTCCCGTTGGCGTCATGTATCTTTTATCAGGAGATTTTTCAATGTGGATGAGTGTTTCAGGCTAATAATTATTGCTTGTAAAATAAAAAAAATTGAGTAAAAATTTTTTTATAACTTATGAACGTAACATGCAATCAAAAGAATTATACGCTAAATCTTAGATATTTAGTTATTATTTTATAGATACTTAGATATTATAACAAATTATATGGATCTTGAGAAATCTTGTACAAAAGTTTGAAAAAAGTAGTTTCGAATAAAACGCAAAAGAAAACACAGTACGGCGTCATCTTCTTAAAAGCTAAATATATATTTTTAATAAATTAACTTTTGCGATTCCTGGACCGTACATGAGGTCTTTTATTGTTGTGACGATGTTCTCCGATTCGTTTTGAGCAGCCTTTTTCAATTTTCTGGCGTCTTTATCTCAAGTTGGGCTCTCATGTTTGATCATGATATTCGCCCGATCGCTATTTGAGTTTCGGGCCGACTCTGCTTTGAAAATATTTCGGATTTTCAAATGGTTAAATGTTTTCTATATTCTTAAAATACAAAAAAATTATTTACTTAAAAAAATCGCTTTTCATTACTTTATATCACGTTTCAAAAGTGAGTTGATTTCTCTCTTGTCCTGAGTTATCCGGTTGCTTTAGAAAATAATTGTCAAATTAGTTGGTTTCTAGTTATATTTATTTATTATTATTATTATTTTTTTTTATTTATTGTCAATTTTTTTGATACATACAGGTACATATATAGTGATACAAAATATAAGGCAGTAACAAAAAAATCCCACAAAGGCGAAGCCTGTGCGTGGGCATTATAAGGTGAAAATCAAAACAGTGGTGGTTACATTATCTATGGTTTAAATGAAAAAAGAGATATGAATAAAGAAAAAAATAAATCGTATAGTACATTTGGTTATTTTAATAAAAAAAAAATAAAAAAACAGTTTAAAAGAAGTTAAACTTTTTTTTTTCTTTTTTTTTTTTTAAATTTAGATGGTAACATATTATCATATATAGGTATCATATTCGTATAACTTATAGAAAAAATTCTCTCATTTCCAGATACTTTTTTACCCAGCTTTTGACATTTATTTTATATGAGTTTAGGTTTTGGCACATCTTGATGGAATTCGGCAAGGAATTAAACAATTTTGGGCCAATATAGTTAATGTGTCTTTGGGCTAGCCTAGTTTTGCAGTGAGGCACTGTGTACATGCATATGTTGTGTCTCTGGCTAGAACGATTTGGATTTTTACAGAAATTATAAGGACGAGTGTATACAAATTTAAGACATTGGACACAGTAGATCTGCCTTAGTTCCATAATGTCAGTTTCCTTAAACAATTTATCGGTGGGATATGTCTTGGTCTTCTGGTGCATTATCTTAATGATAGACTTCTGAATAATTTCTAGAGGTTTCACATGGTTATTGAATATTCCTCCCCAGGCGATTATTCCGTAGGAAATGGATGAAAGTACCAATGCATCATAAACAAGCCTCATAGTTCTTATGTTAACGATATTGCTCATGCGTTTGAATATGTAAATTAGGTGCCTCAGTTTATTGACAGTTTTTTCTATGTGATAAGTCCATTTGAGTTGACAGTCAATAGTTACACCTAGGTATTTTATATAATTTCCTAATTTTACATCTTCGCAGTTTGAGCATGTCCCAGGGTTACAATTAACATTATGGAACTTCAGGTTATGATTATTTTTAGGGGATGCCTTTTGGGAATTATAGAAGGGAATAAAAACGGTTTTCTCATAATTTAGATTAAGAAGATTTCTATCTAGCCAATCTTTGACTATTGCAATGCATTTGTTGGTTTTACTTATTGTATCTTCCCATGTTTTACCTTGTACTGTTATTGCAGTATCATCGGCGAAAGAGAGAATTTTACCTGGTATTACTATGTTGCATAAGTCATTGATGTAGATTAGAAAGAGTAGTGGCCCTAAGACAGTTCCTTGTGGAACACCATGTTTTACTAGATCGTAAGCGATTAAGGTAGATCCTATTTTTGTGGATTGTTGGCGATTTAATATGTAGCTTTTTAATAGCATGAGACTTTTGTTTTTGATACCAACGTTAGAGATTTTCTTTAATATATTCAAACTGGTTGAATAAAATGTACTGTTTTATAGTAAATTTTATAAATTCTTCAACGATTGTAATAGTTTCGTGTAATTTATATTTTAAAAGAATAAATATACAGGATGTCTGCAGGTAAAACTTCGAGGGGTGATTCTACATGATAGTACAAGAGAAAAAGATGAATGAGTTTATAAGGTTATTTTCGTCGCAATGTTTAAAATGTTCACCAAACACACACACCTACAATAATTTAAATATGATATTTCGATAGTTTGAGAACACGCTATAAATGTTCCGGCAATATATATTTTTTTTTATAAAGTTATTGATGTTTCAATGTTGAAAATTAACAAAGTTACCCCATTTAACGGTACCCTGAAAGATTTTAATATTAATTCATTATGTAAATATGTACATAGTGGATACTGATGCTACCATTTAGGAGTATTTATTGTTACTTCCTTATGTCGTGAGTTCATTGTTACTTCCTTATGTCGTCAGTCATAGGAAATAAGTAATATAACCAATAAAAATGTGTAGTGTCTTTCGTTACAGCTCCATAACGTTTTTGATTCACGCGGAATAAAGAGGAACTAACTATTTTCATTTGTATTTAATCCGAAGTTTGTATTACAATCTTAAAGCGATACTACAGGGTTTTCCAATAAGAGGTGTTATTTTAAATAGCCCGCTATTTCGGTAGATGTTAATTTTTGAAGCTGTCATTTTTTGACATTTGACAAGTAAAAACTACGCCATTAATAAAAATGGAACAATACATGCTTCAACAATGCATTAAAATTATTAAAATTCACTTGAGTGAATCAAATGCAAATCATCTTGAGTGATGAGGCTGATTTCCACCTTGGTGGCTTCGTCAACACGCAAAATTGTCGCATCTGGGGTTCGGAAAACCCAAGAATTATTGTTGAAAAGATTTTTTATCCTCAACGTGTGACTGTTTGGTGCGGTTTATGGTCCGGCAGAGTCATTGGACCTTAATTTTTCAAAAATGAGGCTGTAGCAACAGTTACGGTGAATGGATTGCGCTATCGAGAGATGATTAATGATTTTTTATGGCCGAAATTAGATGGTATTGATCTGGATAACGTTTACTTTCAACAAGATAGCGTTGCGTGCCAAACAAGCAACGAAACCATTGATCTTTTACGATTGAATATCAAAATAACACCTCTTATTGGAAAACCCGTACTTATTGGAAAATCAATTTGTTGAAAGAAATAATTTTCTCAGAACTATCGCGTTTATTTAAAAAAGATAGACAAAAGTTTCGAGGTCAAGAGGTAAGGCTCTCGACTAACAATCGGGAGGTCGCGGGTTCAAATTATAGTTTCCAAATTAAATCATTAAAATATATATATATATTTACGGCGTATTCTATTGTCAAAGATTCTCTAAATATTACCTTGGAGAATGACTAACGTTCAGAATTGAAACGTTGCTTAAAATGGCTTTAACCATGTTTGGTGACCAGATCTGAATAATAATAATAATATTGGCATGATTTGGATAGCTCTGTTTTTGTGCAAAATCAATATAATAGATTTCTACTTTAATCTATGTTATTACTAACTAATAGACTAGTCAAACTGTTATCAATTTATAAGAGTGCATCCATGGGTTCGTTGATCATCAATACAAAGCTATATATACTATGCATTTGATTGATGAACGTGATTCTAGAATGTAAATATGTTATTATGATTATTTATTTCTTATTGTACAGGCCTGTTAGGTCACTTGAGATTAACACTGTTTATTAGAGAATATTCAGACACTTCCCCAACTTCCACTTCTCCACCTCCTTCCCATCTCCACTTCCTTCAGCTTCACAACACATCACAACTATTAATTGTTTCCATAAACATTGGTTCACCGCCTCAGACGGTTACGTTAGGCTAGGTTAGGTTAGGTTAAGTTAGGTTACGTTAGGTATTTATATTATACTTGTATAAATGACACGTATTTTTTGCATAGAGTGTTCTTAAACATGAAGAAAATTATATTAAAATACGTTCATCATAATCAATCAAAAATTTTTAGTGTTAGTTTTTTATTCGCTATTTAATTTTGAACCTCAATATCTTAGTTTCATACTAATTGCAGAAATAACCTTCTAGTTCCAAAGGAAAGCAGGTCATCAAAGAGGCTGTAACGAGGTCGGGAGAGCTATATACTGAGGTTAAAAGGCTATAATTTTTTAAATATGGATCCTTAAAATAGAAAAGCTCCGGTCTTTAATGGTTTTCGGGCTCATCATTTTGCAATTTGGCGAAAAAATATGCAAAATAAACAGCTGACTGCGGTGAACTCACAATTTCATGGTTTTTTTTTTCTTTTATTTTTGGCATTATGTGTCAGGCTGTGGCAGGTTTATTTCCAAACACATCTATTTGAATTACAATCTTGTTTTCGGTAATGATTGAATGCAAATCTTGAAAATGGAAATTAGCACACACGAGCTGAAACTCGACAGATAGACTCGTCGTCAATGACAATGCATTTTATGAACCTAAATTTAATAAATAAACGGAATAAATGTTAGTCGTACACAATCTGCATTTGGCGAGGTTGTTAGCGCGGTTGACAGTCAAACCAAAATGTATGTATTTATATATGTTTTAAAAGACATTAAAAAGTTCAGAAGATTCGCTGTCGTACCAATATTTTTTTCTTAATGATAGGATTATTGTATGGAGCCGTTTTCGTGAGAAAATAACCCCAAGGGCGCTTAACAGATTAATTTATTCCTATCACTATAACTTCTTACTTTTGGCATATAACTAAGTTTCATAGCTAGAGACTTATAACTATTGGCTTAAAACTAAGATTGATGTCGAGTGATTTACAACTAAGACTTTTAACTAATGGCTTAAAACTATGCATATTTTTATGACCGAGTGGGTATTTATTTTCACAATACCGCTATGATATGACTTACAACTACGGCTTAAACTAGAGATTTACGACTAACATACATATTTACAAATAAAGATTTTTGTGATTTCTGCGCGTGGTGTCAGTGGTAATGTATGAAATATTACAAGTATTAAATGGTTATTACACTAAAGTGGGTAGTCGAGAAAAAAAATTCTCTGGACTTAGCAATGAAATATTAAATATTATTAAATTATTGATTCACCTACTCTACTGCAACTCATTCCCTTCAATATCCCCTCGCAAAGACTCAGAATTAATGAACTGCTCTTCCTCAACCATCATTCGACAAATTATGGAAATTATTCACCACTGTCCAGAATGTGTAGACTGGTCAACTAAAGTCAAAACCTTAACTTTTTTGGGATAAGTCTGAATAATTTTTGCCAGTCGCTAAACAAGTGACGGAATATTTAAGTGTCCTGTAGTCCTGACCCACGGCGTATTCTTGACTTGATTCGACTTGTCACTTTATTTTCTTATATTATATCTACCATATGTCTTTGCTTTCATGTACCTTTGTCTACTCCTGTATTTTTCTTTTTACTATATTTGTGTTATTATTTTGTAATTTGGACGATGTTCATTAATAAATAAATAAATAAATTCTACTGAGAAATAAATAATAAATAAAAAAACATTAAAACAAACGGTCATTATTCTGGATACGACATATTACAAAGGTGAGTCTTTAGTTTTGCTCTGAACTCAGATGAGCTGTCGATCTTTCGCAAATGTGAAGGGAGTTTCAAGCTGTTGGGCCTGATACTGCAAAAGCTCGGTCTCCAAAATTGATATTGGGATTGCGCATAGGTACTGAGAGTCTACCTATGGCTGTTGAAGATCCTGATCGAAGCTGAAGATGCTTGCCTAACATTAACATCGTTTGGAATGCACAGTTACGACAAGTAGGGTGGTGCCATGTCATGTACGGCTTTGAAAACCATCAAGCAGAATTTGAATTGGATTCTCTTAGGGCACTTAAGTCAATGAAGGTTCCGCAGATGTTGTGAGATGTTGGAATATTTGGAAACACCGGTTATCAGCCTTGCTGCAGCATCGAAAATTGACTGAAGTTTGTCAGTGTATATTTTAGGGAATTATTTGAAATTTTTTAATTAATTATTAAAATTTAGTGGAAATTAGCTACTAACTGGCCCAAGAGATGCACTACTAGGTCGAAAATTGAAAATAGATGTGTTCTATTCACACAGGAAGCCCTAAAGAAAATCATTTCCCGCATGGTTTATTTAATCTTTAGGTATGGTATGAATGGTCTTTTTGAGGAACCCGCGGACCTCTGATAAGTCACCAAACGTAGAAAATCACTTAGGGTGACCTATTTGGTGAAAGTGCTGGTTATCCAATGAATGGTTAAAGGTATAGCGGTATCCGCCTTTTTTAATTTCATTTGGGTACATTTTATTTTTCTTTCAAATCGGTATTGATCATACTTCTAGGGATTATTCGTTCAGCGACTACACCGGAATGTTGCCGCGAATTTTCATACACTCGTAAATCCGTTTCGGGTTCAAACGGGGCTCATGAAAGCAGCCAGATTGACAATAAGCTTGATTAAGGCTGTGCGAGTGTTGTCATATCCTTGTAATTAGCATTTCTCCAGCGGGCCTAATCAACGGAAACCGCACAGGATTTGATGAAATTGCAATATGCCATAAAGTAAACACCGCACGCGGACGCATTTCAAATTTGGTCGATCTGTATGATTCGGTCGATCTAGGTGAAACCAAATATTTTTACCTCCAGCCTCACAACTCCCAACCTCCCAATTGGCGATGCACTGATTTCACTGGCTTCAGACGATTGGAAGCTGTGGGGACTCTAGTATGGTATATTAACCTACAAAACATCCCCAAACAGTTAATAATTTTCAATATTGCTAACGAGTGTTTCCAAAGGACAGATCTACAATTTTAATATTTGTCCCTGTGGTTTAACATTAACTTACTTTGTTTTGGTTTGATATTAACTTACAAAAAAACCACAGGGACAAATATCAAAACTATAGATCTTTCCTTTGGAAAGACTTGTTAGCAATATTGAAAATTATTAACTGTTTGTGGATGTGGTAAGGAGGTGAACGAAAGAGGTTGTGAGGTCAAAGCGTTTATTGAGTCCGTGTAGTTGTGAGAGATTACTCCGGACCGATGTTCAACGCCATGTACAGTTTATCAGGAGTCATATTAGTATTTACATATCCCTCTTTCAAAATTTCTTCAGTAATCTTCATTTTTTTGAACGATACTGATACAACTAAATAAAAAAAGGAATTTAAGTCCAAAAAAAATATCGTGGACTCTATCAAAACTGAGTATAGGCTTTTGCCGAGTTCACACGAGAATAATACAGAAGGCTTGACAATACTTCCCTGTACCAGCTCTGCGAATAGCCTCATAGCGCACGACACGACAGTGGACAATACAAAAATTCAACGGTAGTTTAGACGGGGAACGCTGCGAAAACGGATTATTATTTCTTTTATTCCGAGATATACAGAAATTGGTGAAGGAAGAACTAAATAGTAACAATAAAAATGGTATGGATTAAGAATTGTATGGGGTGGAGATCTTCACTGGAATTGTCTGCAATGATCCTTAAATAATTAGAAGAGGAAGATCCTTTGAGGAGTTTATTTTTACAGCACCAAAAATGGCCTTCACTGCGTTTTATTTAATAATAATAATAATAATAATAATATTTATTTATTAATTTCTTACACAATTACAAATTGGGGTTTAATGCATATAAGAAATTAGGTTATATAATTTTTTTACAAAAGATTGTTTTCAAATGATAATATAATACATAAAAAAAGAAATTTCAAGAAATGTGGAATTTCCAAAAAAAAATTCAGGCAGCGGTGAAAGATCTCGTCAATGTGGAGAGACTCTTTCAAGAATCAGAAGAATTTCCCTTCTGAATCTCTCCTCACTGACGCCAAATATATCAATCTCGGAGGAGATTTGGTTCAGGAGCAATATACTCCTCCCTACCGGGAGAACCATTGGCAGGTTAGTTCTGCAGGCAGGAAGATAGAATAATCTATGGTGACGTTGTCTAAGATAGTCATCTGGAACATAGAGACTCACGCGCTCCAAAATGGCTGAGTTCTCAATATAGCCTCGCAGCAGTCTGAATAAGTGGGTAGCGGCATACCCCTCCCTTCTGAGCTGCAGGGAGTGAAGTCCCAGCATGCCCAGAAGAAAGTTCGTCGGGTAGAGCCATGGATAGTGGCCATACTCCCTCATGTAGAGAAATCTTAGAAACTTTTTTTGAACCCTCTCCAACATGAGGGAGCACCCCACCTCATGAGGATTCCAGATAAGCGAACCACTCTCCAGCCTACTGCGGACCAGGGAGAAGTATAAAATCTTCAGAGCACGGGTATCCCGAAAAACTCTGACGGTTCGGAGAACAAACCCTAACATTTTTAAGGCCGACTGACACACCCCTTCGATATGAGGACGAAATGTCAACTTATTTTGCGCTGTTAGTCCTTATATGTTATGCAATCGATGCGCCAAAAGCAGTCGTGTTCACTATATTTTATCAATTTAGTCAAATTTTACCAATTAAGTTATGTCTTATCAATTTAGTCATCTTTTACAAATGAAGTCATCTCTTATCAACTTAGTCATCTTTTACAAATGAAGTCATCTCTTATCAACTTAGTCATCTTTTACAAATGAAGTCATCTCTTATCAACTTAGTCATCTTTTACAAATGAAGTCATCTCTTATCAACTTAGTCATCTTTTACAAATGAAGTCATCTCTTATCAACTTAGTCATCTTTTACAAATGAAGTCATCTCTTATCAACTTAGTCATCTTTTACAAATGAAGTCATCTCTTATCAACTTAGTCATCTTTTACAAATGAAGTCATCTCTTATCAACTTAGTCATCTTTTACAAATGAAGTCATCTCTTATCAACTTAGTCATCTTTTACAAATGAAGTCATCTCTTATCAACTTAGTCATCTTTTACAAATGAAGTCATCTCTTATTAACTTAGTCATCTTTTACAAATGAAGTCATCTCTTATCAACTTAGTCATCTTTTACAAATGAAGTCATCTCTTATCAACTTAGTCATCTTTTACAAATTTAGTCATCACTTAACAATTTATTCATATTTTACCAATTTGGTCATTTTTTACCAATTTTTGTCATCTCTTACGAATTTAGTCATATCTTACCAATTTGGTCATGTCTTACCAATTTAGTTATCTCTTACAAATTCATCTCTTTTCTATTTAGACATTTCTTACCAATTTGGTAATCTCTTATCAATTGAGTCATAGCTTACCAATTTATTCATCTCTCAACAATTTAGTCATTTCTTCTGGGTTCGCCTTTCCGCGGAGCGGCTGGCCATTGTCCTACTCTCTTCGTCCGCGAGAATAACATGAGGACAATGAGGCCGGGCGCGGTGGTGGGGGTAAGATACTGTATTGCGGAAATTGCCTGTCCGTCTTTCTGTGGGAAAATGTCTTAGCCTATTGTCCTGACATCCTTCTGTTCACACTAGAACAATCGGTCCGGAGCTGGGACAATACAATGTTGTCCCGTCCTCGTGTGAACTCGGCTTAACCTTGGGTTTATCTTGCTAATATATAAATTGTCATTGCTTAAATTTATTTATTTATTTTTTTTATTTATTCAGTGAGTTTTATGAATTACAATTTTTGTGTACTTAATAACTCCCACACTAGGCTTATGCCCGTGTTGTGGTAGTCATAATGCTATAAATTACAATAAAATCATATGTTGTAGTAAGAAAAAATAAAACATAATATGGAAGGAAAAAAAAAAGAAAATAAACATATTTAAGGAAAATATAAAACAAAATATATGTTTTTCATACATGCAAACATACATACATACACATATATAGATGCTCAGATATATATACATATACATACATACATAGACATATATAGATGCATATATAAATACATCCATATATAAAAAAAATATGTGTATGTATGTATATGTGTAAATATACACAGACATACATACATGCATATATAAATACATTCATACACATCTATATATGAACACACACAAATGTAATGTGTATTCACATATATACATAAATATACAGATACATGGTTAATTTTATTATAATGGTTTAAAAGTTAGGAACTCATGTATTCTTTAAAAAAGGCTCGTCCCCTTTCAAATATCCAGTTTTGGATACGTATAATAAAAAGGGATATAGTATTAGTTGATTTTATGTCCCTGTCCAACGCGTTGTATATTTTAGGGGCGATAAACCAGAATTGTCGTTGAGCGCATGTGGTTCTAGTTTTTGGGACCACGCATCCCAGATTTGATGAAAAGCGGGTGTTTACTTGGTGTTGACGAGCCACTAGCAAGTCATTTTTTCGTATGTAGCGTAAGCTTGTATTAAATATGTATTAACTACCTATCCCTTTTATATAATTTATATTTCTTTCTCATTCCGTTATGTCATTAACAGACAAGTGTCCGTATACAGATATGCATGTTTTGGACATCGTGCCTGATTTATGTACTAAAAAAATAAAATAATTCAAATTTAACCCGGCACCCTTTTTGGTACACCCATAGATGCAAAACAGTATTACCAACTGATCAGAATACAGACGACGTAGTTACGTGTCTGGCTGTTTTAACGTGTATGTTGTACGTGGTGTCACCCTGGAACTTGGCCCCGCTGACGTGGCTTTACGTATCGGGCTGATTTGAGTTATTTCAGAATAAATCGTGACGGATTTTTACTACCAATTTTCTGGACAAGGCAGCTTGTAAATACTTTTGCTGGCAGTACTAAAATAAAAAAAAAATAGTTAATTATTGAAGACAATATTAGCGATTTCTAAAAGAAAATCTGAAACAGAAAAATCAGAAAAGGATACGGTCACATCTAGGACTCAAACCCAGGACCCTTGACTTGCCAGGGCACCGCTCTACCACTGAGCTAATGGGACCCTATCCGATTCTCGAGGCGCTGCAAATACGCGGGAGACATAAAAATATTCCAGTGATAATTGTGCCTTCATAATTTTTTGTATTTCCTCTTTCTAACTGTGAACATACCATTAACCAATTGTTTCAGCATAAATAATTTATTGCGTTAAAGCGATTATTTTTGAGGTACTATGCCGTGTTGCACTACCTTTTTATTTAACCAGGGTTTCGGACATTTTTTTTTTTTTTTTTTTTTACAGTAATACCGCACAAGAGTCCCAACTGCTCCCGTCTGGGGCCAGTGAGACTATGGCATCCCCAATTGGGGTATGTTGTGAGGCTGAGGGTATTGGGGAGGGGAGGGAGATGGGGAAGAGGAAGGTGGGGAAGTACCTGGCTATTCAGATCTGGTCACCAAACACGGCTAAAGCCATTTCAAGCAACGTTTCAATTCTGAATGGTGGTCTTACACCAGGGCGATACTGAGAGTATCTTCCACTCTGGAACGTGCCGCAAATATACTATATATTATTTTAAATTAATTAATTGTGAAATAACACAAATTAATCAAATAAAATTTATTTGCGCACGCCGGGTTCGAACCCGCGACCTTCGGATCTGTAGTCAAAAGCGTTTACCACTAGACCACGCCGGCCGTCATAACAGTGAGGTGATTTTTCACAAAAACGGCGCTCTACAAATTATCCAATTATTATTATTATTATTATTATTATCCATCATCAGGGTAATACACTGTAATGCCGTCCGAAACATTGGCTTAAGAAGGAGGTAACGCAACACGAAATAATACCCTAAAAATAAATCACCATAATAAAAGGCTGTGAAAATCTCAAATCAATTTATTGCTCGTTTATATACCAAAATTCATGCAATTGGTTTTATTTTTGATAGGTTTATCTGAAACGACGCTGTCTAGATTGCATTTAGTTCGGGTTGAATCTTGCGATCATACATAAAGATAGTTGCCAATAAAAATGTGCGGTGAAAAAATGAAGACAATGTTGGTAGTTCTTATTCGAAGTATGATACAGTTAAAAGTGACCGAGGGGGATAGGGTCCCATTAGCTCAGTGGTAGAGCGGTGCCCCGGCAAGGCAAGGGTCCTGGGTTCGAATCCTAGATGTGACCGTATCCTTTTCTGATGTTTCTGTTTCAGATTTTCGTTTGGAAATCGCTAATATTGTCTTCAATAATTCAATAAATATCTATTCGTATTCATATATACTCTCTGTTGTTCTGACTCTTATTTAATCTACCTGAAAGATAGATATAGATGGTTTGGGTTCTTTTTTTCACTTACGTACATAAAGTGAAAAAAGTACCCAAACCATCTATATCTTTCTAAAATGTACTTATATTATACCTTGCATTCTTTGAAAATCTCCACATTTCTCACTTTATGTACCTACGTCTCAGTGATCTCATTTCTCTAATTTACCATGTTCAGTACTATTTAAAGTTAACGAAATGTAGCATTAAAAGTTGATATGTTCCTAACATCTCTGGAATTTATAAAAATAAAGCCTAGCATTTAAATTGCACTGTACCAAATGTAATAATTTCCTGTCACATGTTACCTTCAAAGCAACCGTCATGTTCAAAGCAGGGTTTATGCGTATAATAATAATAATGTGTTCATATTATATTCAATATACAATTTGGTTCATGCAAGGGTAGGTTTAATGATATCCTCTGGAGATTATGATCTAAGCACATACCTGTGGGAGTGTTGGGGATGCTTACTGTAGATTAAATCCAATAACAATGATATTTTATGATCCCCTGTGGGAAATTTTAATGGAACGTGTTAAAAAAAGAAGTCATGTAAATTTCATGCATTATAAATAAAGCGATCAATTTTAAAAGGAAAAAACACAGTTTGTAATGAAAATTTTAAAATTTATAATTAGTTTTTTCAAAGAGCGGCATGATTTAATGATATGTAGTGCTTCCATAGACAAGCCGAGTAATGGCCGATTTACACGTTTAAAAAAGTGTAAATCTCAACACAAGAATTCCTAGTCAGACAAGCACAACATCTCACCCATGTAATGAAAACATATATTCATATTGTCATCATGTAAACAGGCTCTTATAAAAAATACACATTTGAACTTCCGTTCGAAATTTTAAAAACTTTTACTAAATAAAAAATGTATGTTTTTATATTAATAACAAAATTTCTAAGAATTAGTTCGAAAGAAATATTTTCATAGAATATCTATTGGCAGAAAAAATAGTTCCATGACGATACGTCAAAACTCAAAACGCTTTTGAAAATTGATACAAAGTCATGAAAAGTGATAAAAGACTCGCCTACAAAGGGAAAAAACACTTTTTTTTTCGTGACTATATATAACTTATCAAAAGTGTGTTGAGTTGCCACTGTCATGCGTTGTCCGGTTACCAGCAATCATATTTAAGCGAGAAACATAATAATTTAACCCCTCAAGCCTTGGAAGGACATTACTAGCCACAGACATCACATTCCACTAGAGGCTCTGAAAGACAGATCTGACCTGGGCGTCCATACATTACTAGCCACAAACATCACATTCCATTACAAGCTTTGAAGGAAACATCTGACTGGGGCGTCCAGACATTATAAAAGTATATTTTAACTTTTTTCTATAATGTCGAGACGTTGTAATTTATCCGTATTTTGAAAGAGTAATTATTATTCTTCTTCTATATTTGACCCAAATATTTGTTCACATTTGATTCCATGGTTGATACTTGAAAGTATCAACCATGTATTATCAATATATATTTTTGTGTTGTATGAAAAGCATTAAAGTTGAACTGACATTGAAACAAGTAAAATTGAAATTCTTGAATTTTATCAAAATTATGGACGTTTCGAGTCAAAATCTTTCCATTTTTTGTTGATATTTTCATGTTTGATGTGAAAAATTTATTATTCAGAAATATCAAATATTTTAAATACAAACAAAGCATTCCAAAATTTCATTGAATTTCACCGGATTTGTAGGTAAAATATTTTAAAGACTGGAGGGTTGAGTCCTTTTATAATTAAGCATGGAAGTTTTTCAGCTGGTCGCTTGAATTTAAAAACAAATACGACTTAGTAACAGCAGATTATTAAAATAAGCAATGTAAATATTAAAACTGGGATTGGTTTCATTAAAAGGGTTTTTATAATCCTACCATAATACGTATCTTTTTATCTGGTTGCTTTAGCGTCGTTTTTTCCATAGACTTTTATATTATTATGCCGAAAAGGTAAATATGTACTTGTTATATATTTTAATGAAAATGTTGCCTTTGAGTAAGGTTTATACTCTGAAAAGATACACCAATAGAAGCGTGTTATGGGCGTGTTCTTGTACCCGAAGAAAACTCTCAGTTTTGAATTCTCAGAGTCCCGCAAGGATCCAACCAAGGACCGCTGCTATTTTTGGTGTTTATTAATGATATTGGCTCAAAAATAACTCATTATTATTTCGTCTCATCTACGCGGTTAAGAAGTAAGGCTCTCGACCAGCAATCAGTAGGTCGTGGGTTCAAATCCCGGGGTGCGCAAGCAAATAGTCTTAGATTCATTTGTGTTGATTTATTCACACAGTGGAATATCGGTATCGCCCTGATATAGACGACCATTCACAATTGAAACGATACTTAAAATGGTTTTAGCCATATTTGGTGACTAAATATGAATAGCCCCCTACCTTCCTCTTCCCTATCACCTTCCCCTTCTACTACCGTCAACATCACAACGTACCACAATTGGGGATGCCATATTTTCACTGGCTCCAGACGGTTGGGCACATTTAATACTCTTGTGTAGATTAACATAAAAAAATATTGCATATCCTTGGACAGTGGGTTCAATTTTACCTTACTACTTTTGTTAAATGTACCTGCGCGTTCAACACGCTCTTTTTTATAATGTATATTTTATTTATTTATAAAATTTTACATCTTATACATAATATATTATTTTCTAGGACTTCTTACTCTTCTGTCCTGTTCAGGGTGGATCAATGCAAAACGAACTCTTATCATAATCACAATAGCGTATTATCCGAGGTGGATATTTTCAGTTGCGAACTTACCAAATACAAGGGGTCCATAAAATAATATTTCTCTAATGGTTTGTGAATAATGTTATGTTATGTTTATATTTCTATTATTATTTGATTTATATCTACAACCTCTCTTTATGGATATAAATGTATTAATAAATGTTTTGTTTTGTAATTTATCATTTTATATAATCTTTTGTTTAGTAAAATTTTTCATTTCATATTCCCTTCTTACAAATTAAATTTAATTATTCCTTATTATGCTGTCTCAGTAGAGGGAAAGTCACAAGGAGGAAATCCATAATTGGTTTTATTTTGGCTATATAATACTAATGTACAAACTGAAATAAATGTAAACTCTCGATTTCCCGAATATTGAAAAATAAATAAATAATTTGATTAAACATTTTCAAATATCGATTTTTTGCAGAAAATTAATTTTGTTGGTCTAAATGGGTCAAACAAGTCAAAAGGTTTTATATGAATTGGTGTTATCAGTATCACTCGAATCGCTACAAAAGTTCACACTTCCACGGTCTATCTGTTCATTGGTTACGTTATGTATAAGTGGAAATATTTTCATTTTACAAGCGTTTGATTTTGTATAAACACAGACATTTTCAACGTTGTCATGATTTGTATTTACGAATAAAATTTTAATTCCGTAAAAGCGCTGTAATGTTTACACATTTTAAGGCGACATTAGACTCTAATAAACGGGGGTTTGCTCGACACTCACATTTTATAAAATTTCTGATGAACGTTTTACTAAAATCTCAAATGTTTCGAAAGGGATCTCTACGGAGTTATTTATATTTAAGATTAACAAAAACCAGGACCCTACCATTAAAATATTTTATGTAAAAATATAAAATTACCGGTAAGCACCCGATTCTATTTTTTAACATGATTTATTTTATTTTTTATTTATTTTTGCCATAAACATAATAATACAATTCATGTTTTTAATAGATTTTGTTTTTCTATTTATAAAACTCTTCCATAAAAACCATTTGCTTGTGTCTAGTAATATAATGCAGTATTTGGAAAGAAAGATCGATTTTCTAGGACTGCTAGGACAAAGTCGATCGTAAGTATGGTAAACATTTTTAAACGTCTTCATAACTTATGTCGTTGTGATTTGCATATTATTTTAGAGATTTGATAGGTCAAATTCAACCGCAGGTCTGTCTAATACAGCAAGGCCGCGCGTCCCATATTTTTGTGCATGGCTGCTTCACTTACGTCGTTAAGGTTCTAGCTATATTTTAGGTATTGTCTCGTCTTAAACAAGAATTTATTTATTGGTTCACTTAGTTTATGTACGTTCAAATTAAAATCAATGATGTGATGTTTCAAATCATAGAACTTTCAAACTCTTTTGGTGTTATTTCGTTTTCATAATATTATTTGAAAGTCGTTGACTAAAACGGCGTAATTAGTAATTGTCAACTTGAATATAAGTATTATAATTTTTGTGTAGCATTTTTATAAAAGCACATCGAAAAAATTTGCGTAGAAAAAATTGTTTGTGATTAACTTTCAAGACAAGCTATTAAAACATTTTGAACTGACCTTGTTTTTGCCACCGTCTTTTAAAAAAATTTTTTGGCCATTTTAAAGATTGCTCCTCACCCGGGAAGTGATTTTACAACTTTGTAGGGTAAATTATAGGGTGTTTACATCTCTCGAAAATAATGACAACATTACTTTTACCCACATTCTTGTGAGGCTGGTATCATTGTGAACCTGCGCGCGATACCTCGCGCGGCAAATAATTCATTCTGTCTCCAGTGGTCTAGCCGTCGGTTAAGCCCTAAATCTCCTCTAGCGTACGCGATCTGTTTTTGTTCATAAAATTATTGTAACGTGAGTTTTGTTAAAATAAAAACTAAATTGGAAATATTTGAATTCTCATTATTGCCCACCGAGAGTAATCACGCAACCTTGGATTCTGCGGATTGGAGAACCACAGAATCATTCAGCCAACAACCCATTTAAATTGGCGATAATCACAATCCTCCAAAACTTGATGTGCGATTGTTATATCAGACTTTGAGCAGTCAAGCGTAATAGTCATCAAAAATTAAGCAACCACTGACAGGCCGAAGATTAGCGTTTAACGGAAAACGTTCAAATGAAAAAAAAAAAAAGTAGCGCTGTATGTTAATTTGTTACGATATTACGAGAGATGGAAACGCTGATAGAGGTATTAAAATAAGGTTAAATGCAGGAACTCTATTAATGGAGGACTGAACGCGGTAGCAGTCCACAGTGGAGTGCTGATACCTATACTGATGTATGACAATGAGGCATGGAACTGGCAGAGAAAGGACGACACTAGACTGAATGCTGTATAAATGAGGCGATTATGTGGTAAAACCCTGTATGATCGTGTGAGAAATTTGAAAATACGTTAATAATGCAAGACTGATGTAAGTGTAATGAGTAAGATTAAGAAAGGTACGCTTAGATATTTTGGGCATACAGAGCGAATGAGCGAAGTAAGGATTGTAAGGAGAATATATGACGCCCGAGGGAGACATGGCACGATCAAGTGTACCAGATACTTGAGTTGACCTATGTCAAGAGTCGGAATAACAGTGGAGTATAGATGAGACGATGTATGAATGTGAATGAGGCAAGATGTGTGTGCCAAGACTGAGTTATTTGACAGGCCTTAGTCTGATGATTCTTAGTCAAATGTGATGGTGGTTTAAAAAACTGGCCTTTTGTTCAGTGAAAACATGCTGATAAGCAAGATCTTGCAATATCATCCTTTCTTTCATTTGTAAGGAATGGAAAAAAAAAACTGAAAATCTTTCATAAATTTTCAAACAACTCACTTTATAAAATATCCCATGGATGGCAGTTACGAAAGCAAAACCAACTTTGGTTGGGAAATTGATTACTTTTCTATTCAAGCACTTTTACAATACAAAGGGTAGCAATAACCAAACAAAAATATAATAAACTAGCATAGACGTAGTGAAAAATCAGGGGATATTATTTATTACTTTAGTATTTGTAAGCCTTAAATTATTTGTCTCTTGATCAAGCCTTTCAAATTAAGAAATTAACCTATAAAATGTTAATAAACTTGAAAAAATACGATATCTATCGAAAAATAATTTACAAATACAAGATAATCATCAGTCATTTTTTATGTTTTTTTTACCAAGGTTGAACTTATAAACCAAAATTAGGTTGAAAATTGAAACGTAGATAAGTACGTATAGTGTTTAAAACTTGGCATTCCTGGAATTATTTTTTTAATTATAGAAATTTTATATTTTGAAATTCGTAGTGAGGGCGCAATAACAATATTTAAACAAATGTGGCCAGCAAAATTTCACCAAATAAAATAACTAGTTATTAAAAATTAAACAAAACCGTACATTGGATTACACACCTATTGCACTGCTCTAACGCAAGTCCACATTTCCTGAGAATTTTTTTTGTTTTCTTAGCTTGCTTACATTTGGATATTTGTTTTTGTTTTTACTCCCCATTTTCAATTATGGACATATAAAAAATAATTATTAGTCAATTTAAATACAAACGGAAAGCATTAATCCACGAGGAATAAAGCATTAAGTCATGTAAACACGGAATAAAAACATCGATTAAAAAGTAGTCTTTTGAGATTTACAAAATAAAACTTTAAAGAACGAAGTTTTTTGCTATAAATACATTAATAAATAGATTTTACTAAGGATTTAACCCTCCTCCACAGGGACTAGAGTCAACCACGCTAACAACTGAACCAAATCCCAATTTGGTATAATCGACATTTATTGCGTATTTATTACTTTTTATTAATTTTTTTTTTTTTTTTTTTTTTATTAATATCAATAGCAAAATTTGTACAATATGTAGGTTTAAAGTATAATATAAGTATATTTTTTGTATTTTTTTCACAGTCCTCCTCACTAGGGTTTCCTGTTCTGAGGCGGCCTGTAGTTTTTCTTAAATTTTTGTATTTAGTTTTGAATTGTCTTTACATTGTCTTCATAATGTTTGTAAGTTGATTATTACTTTGATCTCTAAGCCATGTTTTGACTTTTGTTTTAAATATATTCATTTCGTTTATTTTTTTGGTTTCATTTGGTAGAGCATTGAACAATTTTATAGCATGGAATTTATTATTTCTCTGTCCAAAGGATGTGTTCAAACTGGGAGTAATCAGGATATTTTCGCTTTTTGCCCTGGTTGTGTATTTATGTTGGGCAGTGGAGTATTCGGATATGTTTTTTTTCAGTTTAAATAAAATATTTTTTGAATATAGTTTCTGTACATTGTAAACATTGAAGTTTTTGAATATTTCTTCTGTCGGAGTTCTAAGCGGAACTTTCAGTATAGTCTTTAATACTCCTTTTTGTGCTATATTGAGCCGCTCTGTGTGAGTGCTCAAGGCAGACCCCCATCCAGTTATTCCGTACTCTATTTGTGATTGACACAAAGCATAGTATACTTTTTTAATATCGTTTATATTGAGGATATTGCGAATGTTTCTAAAGAAGTATATGTACCTGGTTAGTTTTTTTGTAATTACATCTATATGTGAGTTCCAACGGAGATTATCATCAATTTCAATTCCAAGATATTTGATGCTTTTGGAGTGTGCTATAGTGGGACATGGGCATGATAAGGATTGATTTTTTTGATAAATTCCTTGGCATGAATGTAATTTGAGATTAAGGTCCTCTGACGGCTGCCCTCTGGCTGTTTTAGAAAATGTCAGATATTTTGTTTTATTGACATTAAGCGTCAGGGAGTTTCTTTTAAGCCAGTTTTGCAGGAGACCAAGTCCGTGTTCAGCTTCTTTGTAGGTATTTATCCAATCTTTTTCTTTAAATAAAATTACTGTGTCATCAGCAAAACTAATGATTTTTCCTCTTGTTTCTAGGTTACAGATATCATTAATGTATATTAAAAATAATATCGGACCTAGTACGCTTCCTTGTGGTACTCCATGGTTGATTAGGAGAGGTTTGCTTTTTCTCTTATTAATTTGGACGCTCTGTGTACGCTCCGTCATATAGCTTTTTAGTAAGTTTAGTGTTGTACATGACATACCAATTTTTGAAAGTTTTGAAAAAAGTATTTTGTGATCTATTGTGTCAAAAGCCTTTTGTAAGTCTATGAAGATTGCCAAAGTTTTTTCTCCACTGTCTAAACTTTTAGTGATCATATCGGTAATTTTTTCTATGGCGTCACTAGTACTTAAGTTCTCCCTAAATCCATACTGAGTTTTTGATAATTTTTTATTGTCTTCTAAGTAGGATAAGAGTTGTTTTTTTAGTATTCTTTCCAATATTTTTGAAAATGTATTTAGTAGGCTTATTGGTCGGTAATTGTTTATGTCATTTTTACATCCTTGTTTAAATATTGGTATAACAATCGCTTTTTTGAGGGCTGTAGGGAATATGCTATTCGTTATAGACATGTTGACTAAGTATGTAAGTGGTTCGATAAGTTCTTTACAGAGATATTTTATTGCGTTGGTTGAGATTGTGTCCTCCCCTGAAGAAATATTTGATTTTAAAGAAGAAATTGTGTTTTTGATATCGTCAGCTGTAATTTGTTTAAAATTGAGCTGATTTCCTTGCTCAGGTGGTTCGTTTATTTGTACATCTTCATTACATTTTGTAACTTGCTTTGCTAGATTTGATCCTATATTTATGAAAAAATTATTGACGTATTCAAGTATTTGGTCAGGATTATCAGCGTATGTCCTGGGAACATTGTTTATATTCAGCACGTCAATTGATGTAACGTTGGCAGATTTAGAACTGGTTATTTCATTTATTATTTGCCACATTTTCCTGGGATTTTGTTTACAATCTGCAATTTTTTTCTTATAGTAGGTTTCTTTTGTACACATAATAACTTTTTTGCAAATGTTTCTGTATCTTTTGTAGTATCTTAACATGTGTATATCGTATGGAATTTTTTTAAGTTTCTTGTGTAACTCGTCTCTTTTTCTTATGCAGTTTATAACATTCTGTGTAATCCATGGTTTAATATGTACATTTTTGTGTGAGATTTTCTTATTAATTTTTGTGGTATTAGCTAGTATGTTATTCTGAAGAAGTTCTATGAAATAATTCCATGCATCATTTGTATTGTTCATACTTTGCAGTTTTTTCCAATCGGTACATTGTAGATTATGTTTAATGATGTTCCAGTTGATTTCTGGAACATCATTAATGGTAGGGTTTTTTAAAAAAGTATTTTAAGAAAATCAGGTTTTTTTAATTTTTTTATTCAAAGTTTATAAATTTTTCAATTAAAATATAACAATTTATGTATATGTAATATTTATTAAAATATTTTCATATTCACTATCAATATCTTCATATTCACTATCGCTCTCCATTTGGGATCTTATTTGAAAAAAAAAAATCATATTCAAATTAATACGATATGATAAATATATTTTTTTAAGAAAATGTGAATAAAATATAGTAAAAACGAAATAAGCAGCTCAAAAACACGACCGATCTCAACTGCAGGCAAATTCAAATTGCGTAAAATACATCGCTTACTTTCACGAGCGTTACTCGTGTTAGCTAAAAATAGAACGCTGCAAGTAGAAACTGGTAAGCGTCACTCGAGCTAGCAGAAATTGAAACGCATGTAGCCCGCGAGCGTGACTCGTTTAAAAGCATGAAGTCGCTAACTGTTGTAATATCATCCAATTTCAGATAAATGCGTATATGTCCATTTATGTGCCACTAAAATGCATTGCCGAGTTTCAGACTTGTCTGGTAGTGGGTTAATTTCCACTTCCAAGAATCAACTTCATTGATACATTCTTCCAAGAAAACGAAATTGAATTTCAAATAGATTTATTGAAGAGGTATAATATTTTGCTCACAAAAACTAATAATACACAAGCTTACCCTCACGGTTTGAGAACTAAAAATGCCCCTAGCTAAAATTATGTCACCAGGAAAGAAACCGTTAAAAATACTGGCAAAGATCTGACGTCTGTTCGTTGCCGCTCTCGGCGGGCTTCTGAAGAAATTCTAGAATTCAATACAATATTTCACTCAAAAAATTATTACGTAAACGCAAAAGTGGATTTTAATTTTTTGTGAATAATTTAATAAAAACGGAAAAAAAGTTAATCAAGTCAAGTGGTAGTAAATATAAATAGCCATAAAACAGAATTTTTAAAAAATTGTTTCTTATTCGAGTTCATAGTAAGCTCTTGCAAAAGAAATCTATTTAATAGTTTACGCTTATATTTTCATGACGTAATTAACAATTTTATTTTATTTCTGATTAAGCCAAGCAATAAAACAAGCTTCAATGCATCCATAGTATATTTTTGGTATTGATAATTTAGATTAATCTAAATATTGCTTTCACTTATAGCTTCATCTTAACAGTAACTTTTCGATATAAAATGATTTCATTGTCGCGTCTTGGGCATAGTGGTCGAAAAGTCATTGTAAACATCTGTTTTCTTTCAAATCGGTATTATAACATACGATATTTCTTAGGTGGATTATATGTTAAGCGTTATTGATTGTCTTTTTGTGGCGAGTCCCCTGTTGCGTTTCGACTGAGTTGTTTTCGTTTCAAAATTCCCAAAACATCCAAAAATGTTTGCAAGTTTTGCAAATCTTAACATACAGATTATAATACTGGCCACATAGTTCACATGGTTGAAGTAACGAGGGGCTCTCGGGCAAATAGTTGTATCTACTTCTTGAAGAAATACTTGGAATTGTTTGGAACAAAATGCCACACTGCTTAGTGGTTGACTAGTGCCTCAAGCAAGCTTCAAAGGGTAGTGTTTTAACGTTCTTATTAACCCTTCAGGCCACTGGCATATTGACCTTTATATTTCATAAAGACGCAGTAGGAGAATATGTCTGTATTTCCACTTCGCAATAAAATCAAAATATATGGAATATTTCTGAGCTGAATTGTTTTTGAAAGGTGATGAAATTTGCTTTCAAATTTCATTATTAAAAATAAACAAATAATTTTTTGGTTAGTTTTTAGATTTTCACGGCCAAAAGCATTTTTTTGTTTGTTTTTGGGGTGTTATGCCGTGTTGCGCTAACTCTTTCTTTAGCCGACGTTTCGGACAACGTTGCAGTGTCCATCATCAGGGCAGATCCGGTAGATCCGAAGAATATAATTTTTTAAATAATAAAAATGGCTCTTTTTGACTAAACACTGAACTTACTGATAATGATAAAAAATTATAAATTTTATTGTACAAAAAAATCATTATTTTTCTCACTATTTTGTAGTACTTGTATAAAACTTTATGTTTTCGCTTTCTAACTCCGTATAGTTGATATTTCTCACCTTGACAGTAAGGGAGATACAAGAATTTCTATGAGACCAAAAGAGCTGTTTGCAAAAGCGAAAAAATTGACACTACGGGTAATAGCTTTTTGTTGGCAAAACCGAACAAATTAGCCTGAAGGGTTGAGCCTTAAGGCTGTTCTAAAATGTTTAGCCCCTAAAATGCAATTCGAACTAGTTTAACGGCCTTTAATAGTATCCCTTATAATTATGTACAGTATTCGGTTGGCCAAAATGGCAATATGGCCTAAACATAACAAAAAAAACGATACAGTTTCTTGTGTTTAGACTTAGGCTACAGTTGAGCCATTCTTCAGCAAGGATACGCAAGTATCCGATACTTGATGATTTAAGTATCTCTGCGTTGCTGACATTATGTAAACTCGTCGACGACGCTAGTTACGGCGACCAGTCGGGCGAGGTTGTTTCCACTCACGTGCATCGTCCAGGCTTTAAGCATGGCGTCACTTGTGTCAGACATTTTGTAACAACTGTATTTTGTAATTTCAATTTTGTAACTACAGGGGTGGACAGAGAGGACGGACACACACTCCTTACCTCATTCACATTCAAACATACACTACTATTATTCTGACTCTTGACATGTTTTGACTCAAGTATCTGAACTGACACATCATCGTATTGTATACATATACACATACCATTCAAATTTTGTAACAATTTGGGTGCTTTAATCAATATAAATAATATTTGGCTAATTTATATAGCGCAATTTTCGTTAATTACCTCATAATACTAGTAATAAAACACTCAACAAAAGTGACAGAATATAAAAATGACAGCTACAGCAAATGTTTGGTGGTGAATGACGTTATGAAATCATTCTTCATAGTTTTGACGTTCCTAATATTCAATAATGATGTGTGGCGACGCAGGTCTCATTATTAAAGGACTGTGCGCAATAAGTTAATTGGGACGTCAGTATACAACATGAGTATCGGATACTTATGTATACCTGTGGAAGTCAGGCCTTAAGTAGGAGTGTTTTTGGCTAAACCAAGCTCCTAAGTGTTAATTGTATTTTTACACGTTCTTTTAGCTGATTACTTTGTTGTTCGTTTAGAAAGTAATAAATTATTATTTTTCACCACAGTCTGTCTTTAGATGAGATGTTTGGGGCTGTTTTATCCGCTAAATGTAAAAACTGTGTTAATTAAATTTAACATTCTATGTCGTCTTCCAAATATTCTTTTCCCTTCGATAGAATTTACCGTTTTGTAAATCGTTTTCGGAATATCTAAATTAACACAAATATTTAAACAAAGCTTTGTCAAGTAAAACGTTGAAACACAAAAAGCTTCGGAATACTAATTATTGACACCCGACTGCTCTCCAGAAATGTTTTATTTCCCTGATTATCTTTAACGATTTGGACAAACCTAACCTAGCCTGTAAAATGGTGAATAGTAAATTATTTTTTATGCAATTTCATCTGTGGTGAAAAATGCCTGAATATGAATCTTATAAAATGTACAAGATATACATTTCGATTAAATTTGAAATTCATTTTTTTGCAGGAAACGCAAGACTTTTTAAAATTATTTTTATGTACCTGAGAAGAGTCCCAACAGTCTGAAGGCAGTGAGACGATGGCATACCCAATTGGGGTTTGTTGTGAACCTTTAGTTAGTGGGAGTGGGAAAGGAGATAGCGAAGAGACATACCCTAGATGGGGATGGCTTTTGGGATGGGGATAGTCTTACTAGCTCCAGACGGTTGGGAACAGTTGGGAAATGTTTTAAAGTTTACATTTGAGTGTGCTAAATAAATAAGCTATAGTTTCTACGACTCGTTCTTAAGTTCAAAAGCTCGGCTGTGGAACGATTTGCCGGCCTCTGTGTTTCCCCCCTCCTGCTACATGGGTCTCTTCAAGACCCATTTTTATTCTATTCTCTTCTCAAATAGACCTTCCTCACAGAATCACCAAAATGAGATAGGCGAGAAGTTAATTAAAAAAAAAGAATTAAACACAATACAATTCTAGGTTCGAATGGGTTAGGTCAGGTTTACTATTTCAGAGGCCGGTGTGGGTACCGCCGCCCTAGGACCCGTTTTTGGGATAAAAAACACTTCTGCCATAGGTCACAACAAGTGATTTACTACGTCTGGTGACTTAGCAGGGGTGCCGGGGTTCATTGGGTGAGTTCAAGATGCACCTGCCCACAATTTGCCTGGCATGCCAGATTGGCAGAGGTTGTTTTGACATCTCCAACTGGTCTCTCGACCTATCGCCTTGCGTCACAGTGGGAGAAATATATTCATATATCCGTCACTCTTGGAGAAATATATTCATATGTCCGTCACTCTTGGAGAAATATATTCATATGTCCGTCACTCTTATACACTGATCCCTAAATTCCTATTCACACACTTCGAGAGATGATTCTAAAAGATGCAAGAAGTTGAAAACGCAAATAATTATTATCAAAATTCCGTTTTTTTTCAAATACAAAAATATAATTTTTTCCATACAAATAATTCAACTTTTGTACCTGAAAACTACATTAAAACTTTAAAATTCCAAATATTTTATTTATCTATTTTACTTATTCTATCATGTAGAGTCACCTTCCGAAGTTTATCCACTTTACTCCCGGACACTCTGTATATATACAATATACATATAAAAAAAAATATTAATGACCTATATAATTTGAGATTGCCGTGGCTAATACCTTTCTCCAGTGTTCTGTGATGCCGGAGTCTGAATTTGATCCTCTCTCTTAATTCTGACTCTTGACTTCTGCATGTTTTTCTAATCAACTTTGAGTGAATTTCCTTCCTTTTAATTCATAATGAAAAAAAAAAATTCACAAAACACCATGATAATGCTTTATATAATTATGGAATTATGTCCTTTTAAATGAATGCCATAATATTTTCTATATGTATATATCTTCATACTTCTCTTTTTATAATGTAATTCTTTTTTTTCTTCTCTTTGGTCCTTTTTAAAGTAACAGTGTACATATTATGCCTTTTTTACAATCAAATATCAATGTTTATCATGGTCACTCTACATGTTTACTACATTACACTGTAATTAATTGGCTGAAATTAGCTTAATGGGTACCCAATTCGTAATAAAATAATGTAACAATTTTGTTCTCTCAATTTATAATCTTTGTGTTATTTTTATCATTTTGTAAAATTATTAACCTGAACACAGGCTTGTCGTTGTGAGGCTAAAAATTCTAACGTAAAAATAAACAACAATAAAGAATGAAGTATAAACAATAAACAGTAAACAATAGACAGTAAACAATAAACAGTAAACAATATACAATAAACAGTAAACAATAGACAGTAAACAATAAACAATAAACAATAAACAATAAACAATAAACAATAAACAATAAACAATAAACAATAAACAATAAACAATAAACAATAAACAATAAACAATAAACAATAAACAATAAACAATAAACAATAAACAATAAACAATAAACAATAAACAATAAACAATAAACAATAAACAATAAACAATAAACAATTAACAATAAACAATTAACAATAAACAATAAAAAATAAACAATAAACAATAAACAACAAACAATAAACAATAGACAATAAATAATAAATAATAAACGATAAACATCAATAATTTGGGAAAACTTGATGTGCAGGAAGGCACAGTCGAATCCTGCAATTGTCCTACCTACCCAATGTAACCTTCCTAAAATATCCTTATGACTGGATAATTGTTGTAAGAAGAAAGAGATGTCAAACCTACATTTCAAAGTGGCAGTATGCTCAGTGTATCAGACAGGGAGGATTGATTTGTGATAAAAAGAAGGCCGCTAAAAAAATTATGTGACTTTTATATATTAACTTTTATATTACTAGGGAAGCATCCAGAAGCTGGCATATTTTGCGGCCCCAGCTGCGACGGGTGGGTTCCTTTTTTCTTATACTCGAATGTTCCGGAAGCCCAAATTTAAAACATTGAGAAATATTGTTCATCGAGTTAGCGGGTATAAATAAATAAATTTTCCCAAATAACATAATTGCAGTTAGTTTTGTGTCTGGTCCTTCGAGTGTGTATCATAGGCCTTATCCCAGCAGGACCTTCTAATACCAAATCACAGTTTCACCATACCACACCACCATTAATATTCTAATTACTTTTTTATCATCTATCCTCCTATACATCATTTACTATCAGTCTCCCAATGAAAACCATAGTTTAATTTGCTCCAGTCTATTTTGTATTAGTAATATTCTAACGAAAAAATGTAGTTTTTGTTTTTTTTAGTTATACTTTCCAATGTTAATTCGTTACTTAAATTTTATTTACTTTGCTACCGGTTTTGACACAACATTGTCATCAACTAGCAATCTAAAAAATTATACAACTTAAACAATACCTTTCTCGCCCCAAATAACCCCACCCACTACCCTCACTTAATAGAATCTAATCTTTATGTACTTGTATAATTTGTAAGTTTAAAGATTGCTAGTTCATGACACAGTTGTATCGAAACTGGTAGCAAAGTAAACAAAAATTAAATAACAAATGTACATTGGAAAATAAAACTCAATAAAACAAAAGTGTCTAGAAATTGTTACATAGTTAATGCTCAAAAAATAAAAAATATTGTGTATGTAATATATTTAAATCCGGTTAAGTATTTAATGAATAAGACTTCATGTAAAGAGGTTTTAATATTTCTTTATTTCTAACTGTCAATAATTCGATTTCCGTAGCAATAATTTAATTATAACAAATGTGAAACATTATTGTACTTTTATGTACGGTCCAACCACCGAAAACACAAACCGAAAGAAATGTATTAAAGATGCATCTGGTAAAACTAAATAACCATTTTTTAAAATCTTAATTATTTCTTGGTCAATCACCTCTATAACTTCATCAGTCAATCTTATGCCAAAGAGTTAAAAAAATATATCTAAATGTTATTTGGAGAACTAACAGTAGATAGTGCTGGTATGGTTGGCGATCAGCATGACATGACAGCCATGTGATTCGGTTTAAAAAATATTATTTTAAGGATTTAAATACATCAAAAAAAATGTTGATAAATTAGATGGTTGGAGTGTCAAGCAGTTAATAGAATAGTAATTAGGAAATAGGAAGATTTGGTTTGTTCAATTTTTATTTCGTTTCATTTCAACCTATTTCAAATTGTTTTCCTATGAACGTATGTATCTAAAATAATTTTAACAGAATTAAGATGATAAATAAGTTTTGCTGCTTAATTTCATATTGGCGGCGTACGACAGAAATTACAATTCTCGAACAATTTTCTCAGAGCCTAAATGTTTGAAAAGTGAGGTTAACAAAAGTTTTGGACCAATTTGCTTGGCTTTATTTAATTTAAATTGCTATTATAATATCATTTTGCTCTAATTAGACTGTACTGACGGTTATAACAGATGGAACAACGTAGTCATTTTTTTACCTGTTTGTATTTATGTATTTTTGAGACGCGATCCACTTTTTGACTTTTCATCACTTAGAAACCCATTTCCAGACGTTTAAAGGACCACAAAAGCGCAATACAAATTTCATTAATGTATTTTAGCTACAATTACTAATACACTTTTGTCGAAAACTCTTGTCACGGAGGCATCTCTTTTTCCTCCTTCATATAATTCAGTCCTCTTCAAGACTAGGATTAATGAATCTCTTCCTACAGCATCTATCTTAACCCGTTACCTATCCAACCGAGTGGCTCAAAGCTTCGCTTCTCTCATACTGTGCAGACAGAGCGCTCTTGTGAGGTGTTAAACAAAGAAAAAAAAATGATTGCCAACTATACCAGCGCCAAAGGCTGATTCATAGGTTTCAGATTATCTGTCTTTGCAGAAAAAGCTTTCTTAAGCTTTATAGGTTACACTTCTAGAGATTATGTATTCAGTGCGTATGATAGAGACTTCACTACAAACTGTCAAACTCGTCAATGATCTCCAGATCAGTCATTAACACAATTATTGAACATTTTGAGCCAATTCTCGTCCAACTCCAAATTAGTTATAATTGATCTAACTCTGGTTTGTAGGTCAAATATTATTACGTGTACAATGAAGTCGGTCCCAGAACTGTACAAAATTAATTTAGAACAACTGGTCTCTCTATTAATTGTTAACTATGAAGTAATTATTTAGTTTTGGGGTTTACACATTTTCCTACGCAAACCGTTATTTCCACTTTCGGTAGATCACTTTGTCCTCTTTGGAAATACGGTGGGTAACTGTTGTTTGGCTTACAAATTGACATAGTCACATTTGACATCGTCACATTTGACATCGTCACATTTGATATCGTTACATTTGACATCGTCACATTTAACATCGTCACATTTGACATCCTCATAATTGACATCGTCACATTTAAAATCGTCACATTTGGCATTGTCACATTTGACGTCGTCACAACCCAAGGATAATAATCTTTTGATAAAAATATTTCATTTTTATTTTGTTGTATTTGGATTTACGCCCAGCGTTTACATGGATTATAGGAACGGAATTTACCTAGTGAGCCATCGAAAATTACGCACAAAGCTTTTAAAGCAAGAAATAACGCTAAACTGACAAACTAAATATGAAGCAATATTACTAAAACATATAACAATAACATAACACAGAGTAGAAACTTTAACAGTAATAAATATAAAACAAATCACTGAAAGTACATTTCCTACAATACTATAAGTTTTAGGATTAAATAAAGTGCTGGTATGAATTACACACAATTCTATAAAAGGAGTCTTTAAATATATCAATGATACCCTCAAAACTGTTGCCCACATCATGCATCCTATTGGACAGTGAGTGTGTCTGATAGTTGGTTGTGCATGTATTGCAGAAGAATATCAAATTTGTCAAACTTAGCACCCTATCACACTCAAAAGTTACGAGTCGTCACTGGTTGGAGGGGAAGGGAGGAGATGAGGAGGAAGAAGGTGAGAGAGTATCTGGACATCAATAATGCCATTTTTTGTAAAATTAGCACTACTCCCCACTACCTTTAGCTTCACAACATGCCATAGTCTCACTGGCTCCAGACGGTTGGGAGCAGTTGGGACTCTTGTGCAGTATTCACATAAAAAAACACCATGAAAACCTTTAATTGCATTTATCGTGTCTTTGGGATGTAGGTAAAAATATTTTAAAAACTGAACCGTTGAAATATTTATGTTTTATTAAAATTCCATTGTTACGAGTATAATAAAAACCAATTTTAAACGTTATTCCACTTCTTTAGTTTAATTGACCACAATATTTGCAAAATAATAGTAAAGAAAAAAGTTCAATATTCACTTGAAAAATTTTTTAAAATCGATGCCGGTTGTGGGTAGAAAGTTTAAAATCGATGTTGGTTGTGGGTAGAAAGTTTAAAATCGATGCCTGTTGTGGGTAGAAAGTTTAAAATCGATGTTGGTTGTGGGTAGAAAGTTTAAAATCGATGTTGGTTGTGGGTAGAAAGTTTAAAATCGATGTTGGTTGTGGGTAGAAAGTTTAAAATCGATGTTGGTTGTGGGTAGAAAGTTTAAAATCGATGCCGGTTGTGGGTAGAAAGTTTTCGTTGAAATCTCTAAATAGTACAAAATAAAGTCGCTACCCGCGTCTGCCTGTTTGTATGTTTAGTTCTTCTAAACAACGCAACGGATTTTAATAGGGTTTTTGCTATCGTTTTGAGATTTTTTCCATAAGGTTTATATGTAAACATATCATGCATTTTACATTTATACTTACTAGAGAAAAGTCGAGTATATCATAGAATTAAAAACCACAATTACTAAGAAACATTCACACTCCCAAGTAAAGCTGGTACACCTCAGCCAGGAAAATATAAAATAATATTTTTAAATAGCTAAATTCTTTCTTGAACAGAAAAAAAACACTTTCGTTTATCTATCTGGGTCGATGAGTCGAAAGGTCTCATGTCAATTGGGGACAATAGTTCTTGGAGCGTGTAAATAGCCCCAAAAAACGGGCTTTATACCCAAGAAAGTACAACTGACAAATTATTCTCACCTCAAAGATTATTGTTGAAAATTGCCTCAAAGTATAATAAAAAACGTTCACTAACTGTTGTTGATCCCTTCCTGCAATCTTAAGGTTTTGTTTGGCCCATGCAATATGCGCAGCATATTTTTGTCGTGTCACGTGGCACCTTAATTAATTTTTGTGGAGAAGAAAATTGTTCACACTTACAGATATCAAATGTCAAACAAAATTAGGTGACAATAGACACCAAAAAAGCACAAGATGACAAGTAGTTCTATTTTTTGAAGCATAGACTAAAACCATTTGTCATGCATTCGGGTATGTTTTTTTATTTTTATATTAACTCCACACAGGAGGCCCTGAAGAAAATAATTTCCCTCAGGGCCTATGTCATCTTTGGGGATGTTGTGTGGAGGGTCTTTTTGTGGAGAGGAAGGAGTGAACATGAGTCCCAAGTTGTAGGAGGGAGGAAACACAGAGGCCGGCAGTTCGTTCCACAGCCGAGCTGTTGAACCTAAGAACGAATAGTAGAAGCGACCCGTTCTCATGTGACAAGTGTCAACCGTGTACAAATGTTGGGCGCGCGTTTGGCGTGTATCCCGACTACGCACCGGTGCCGAAAGGATCAATGACGCTAGTTCCTCAGAGCATCTTCCATTGTAATACCGATAGAACAAGGACAGCATACCTACCTGACGCCTGTGCTCTAAAGATTGCAGTCCGTTTGTTAAGATTGGTGAATCTATCAAATGGACCGCCCGTTTCGGCACAGAGTCAAGGGTTTTTTTCAGGTATTTGGGGGTCTCCGGACCAGAGATGGCTGCCAAATTTGACAGTAGGGCGCACTTGCGATTTGTACAGGGTCAGCAGTTGTGTAGGTACTATTAAAGTATCTGCGGGCCCTGTACAGTACACCCAGTTTCTGAGAGGCCAGCTTTACTCTGGCTTCGATGAAGCCCCGTACCTGAGCTGGTCACTTATAGTTACACCAAGCATATTAATGGAAGGCCTGTTCGGAAGATTGCTTCCGTTGAAGGAGACTAGATTATCATTTGGATCCCTTTTAGACGTAATCAGATTGGCATGAATCGTCTCAAATTGGCATGAACATGAACATAATCTCCGAGGTACTTGTTTAAAAGAGAAATTATATACTAACCGAACAAAATAAATTAAATTATGGTGCTTATCACGATATATCACGGAAATATCATCTGTGCAGTAGTTCTATCGTAGAAATAGCCAACTGTCAAATTTAATAAAGTGTATTTTATTTTCTTGTTCCGGTTACTCATCATTATGGAGCAAATTTGGATGTTAACATAATCCGACTTGATTATGTGTCAATTGATAAGGAGTAGATACAAGGGTGGCGTTATTGTCATCATTACACTTAATCAAAATTTCCATCTTTGATTAATCCGACACAATTTCTCCTGAGACCCGAACTACTTCCATCGTATATGATATACATAAATACGGAGGTTTGTTCAGATGCGAAGTATTTCAAGATGGTATAGAGTTAATGAATATAAAATCCCTAGAAGTGTAACGTATACCGATTGGAAGACAAAAAATGTTGCCTGTAATGTCCTGGTGTACTGTATAAGTATTGTCTTGGAATGAAATACACTTGTGATCGGGAGTAATAAATAAGTGCTTTGGTTCGTTAAAGATTGTGACTACTTTACTATTGTAGATAACTAAAATCTCTAGCAGGACACAAGTCTATTCGATCCTTAACTGAACTCAGAAGCATTCAATATAACCGACATGCTATCTCTGTGCATGTACCTCCATCTTTGAAAAAAAAATAATATTACTTTAACAGGATAGTAATAACATAATCAAATATCGAGTTGTGAATGACGAATACTTAGAGTAGACGAATGAGTTTGTGTATTTAGAAAGTATCTTTGCAAGTGGTTGGAAGGTTGATAAAGATTAAAAACGGTAAATACAAGTAACTCTATTAATAGAGTTAACAAAATACTGTTCAAAGAAGCGAAGCTAGCAGTCCACAATAGAGTGCTGGTATCTACCCTGATGTATGGCAGTAAGGCATGAAACTGGCAGAGGAAGGATGAAAGTAGACTGAATGCTGTAAAAATAAGATCCTTGAGGCGTATGTGTGGTAATACAATGTATGATCGGGTGAAAAATGTGGATACAGAATAATGAGTAAAAAAGTATAAAAAAACGAATAAAGAAAGGAATTCTGAGATGGTTCGGGTATGTATAGTAAAACAATGAACAAAGGAGTGTAAGGAAAATAAAAGACGCAAATATGAATGGTAGAAAAAGTAGGGAATGCCCGAGGAAGACAAGGCACGATCAAGTGAATCAGATACTTGAGTTACAAACAATTACTACATATATATTATTTTTATATTAACCCCGTAAAGGAGGCCCTGAGGAAACAACTTAATATATGATAATATGAATAAATAACATAACCCGATGGGTTGATATACCAGTTGGAGAGGTAAAAGGGTCTCCCAATCTGACACGCTAAACAGATTATGGGCAGGCGCATCCTGAACACACCTCACCCAATAACCCAGGCACCACTGCTAAATCATTAAACGTAGTGAACTACTTAGGGTGATCTATAGCAGAGGTGTTGATTATCCAATAAATGATTCCCAGAGCAGCGGAACCTAAACCCGCTTCCCAAATTGAAATGTCTATGATTCACAAGAATAATAATAACATGTAATAATACAGGGTTTTCCAATAAGAGGTGTTATTTTGATATTCAATCGTAAAAGATCAATGGTTTCGTTGCTTGTGTGGCACGTAGCGCCGTCTTCTTGAAAGTAAGCGTTGTCCAGATTAATACCATCCAATTCCGGCCATAAAAAAAACATTAATCATCTCTCGATAGCGATCCATTCACCGTAACTGTTGCTCCAGCCTCTTTTTCAAAAAAGTAAGGTCCAATGACTCCGCCGGACCATAAACCGCAACAAACAGTCACACGTTGAGGATAGAGAGGCCTATGACGGCCGGCATAGTCCAGTGGTAACGCATTGGACTGCCATTTCGAAGGTCGCGGGTTCAAACCCGGCGTGCGCAAATAAATTTTATTTGATTAATTTGTGTTATTTCACAATTAATTAATTAAAATAATATAAAGTATATTTGCGGCACGTTCCAGAGTGGAAGATACTACCAGTATCGCCCTGGTGTAAGACCACCATTCAGAATTGAAACGTTGCTCCAAATGGCTTTAGCCGTGTTTAGTGACTAGATCTGAATAGCCAGGTACTTCCCCACCTTCCTCCTTCCCTTCCCCACTTACCTTCAGCCTCACAACATCCCCCAATTGGGGATGCCATAGTCTCACTGGCTCCAGACGGGAGCAGTTGGGACTTATGTGAGGTATTCACTATAAAAAAAAGAGAGGCTTTTAAACAATAAATTTTGGGTTTTCCGAGCCCCAGATGCGACAGTTTTGCTTGTTGACGAAGCCACCGTGGTGGAAATGAGCCTCATCACTCAAGTGAATTTTAATAATTTCAATGCATTGTTGAAGCGTTTATCGTTTCATTTTTATTGATGGCGTAGTTTCTACTTGTCAAATGTTAAAAAATGACAGCTTCAAAAGTAACATCTACCAAAATAGCGGGCTATTCAAAATCACACCTCTTATTGGAAAACCCTGTAGCTCTACCGAGCCGAACCCACTGATATGAAAATATCTAGAGTCGGTGAATTATTTTCCTATTTGATCTCTGGTGAGTTGACGTGTTGTTCTTGTATAGTTTTGAATTTATTTTGCTTATATAATGCACTTGCATAATGTTGATTGACTAGATAATCATTTGCGGAAAAGTGTGTGGAAGGGTTCAGTTTTTCCTATGGGGAAGATTTAACCCGGACATAAAATCGGAAAAAAAATATATGCAAAGATCCTAGATTTAAAGAATTGAAATATAATGTTCAAAATAAGCCGTGAAAAACTGTTGTCTTGTTTTTTACGGGGACTGCATTGTAATTAATTACGTACTGAAAATTTTGTGTGAAATTTAAATACTTATAAAATGATCCTAACGATCCTTTCTCATAGTCACTATCCGCTCAACCATCCCATCGTTAACTACTAGTAGATTGAATCTTTCTAAAGTTCGTGAATTTTTTAGTAATTATTCTTTTATGAAACGACAAAGTGAGGTAACAAAAACGTTTGTTATACATTTCTTTAATATAATGCGTGTGTTTTAATATATGTTTTGTTATCAGTAATTTTAATTATCTTTTTTTTCTTATGCTCGCCTTCAAAATTTTAATGTATCTAAATTATATGTTTATTTTTGATAATGAAATTTGAAAATGTATTTTGTCACCTTTTAAAAAATGTTTTATATATATATATATATATATATATATATATATATATATACATATATATGTATATTTTTTTTGCAATGTGAAGGCTTGAAGCGTTATAATCTTTGTGTATAATTTTCAATAGCTCACTAGGTACATTCTGTTTTTATAATCCATGTAAAAAAGCCCAGCTGGGCGTAAAACCAAAACAAAACAAAAACCATTACCCAGCGAAATTCATTAAAAAAATACATAATTCATCAGCTTTCCTTTTTACACCACTGATCTAATAAAATGAATTTCTGTTCTTTGGAAAAATCACATGGAAAAAAATGGCTGCTGAGGGAATATCCCCGGCGATCCCTTATTATTTTCTTTTCTGTTCTTCGCCCATTCATTGCTTTTCAATTACGCTTATCTCGAGGGACATATTGAATGCCTCATCGATCCCGCTCTGCTATTATTAAACTTCCTCTTTACCCGATTTTTCCCTCAAAACCCCATTTTGTGTATTGTCATGTTACTTATGAAGCGAGCCCGAAAAATGGTACATTGTTTGTTAAAGGCTGTAGATTGCGGGTAGAAAATTTAAAAGAAGAGTTTTATAGGTTATATTTATTAACACGCTTGTTAAAATAATAAAACGATAATTGAGACTGATGCTATGTTATTTGCCTATATGTAGGAGCATACGTTGTTCACACAAAAAAAAAAGATTGTTGTTTCCCTATATTTAGGAGGTAGTATGAAATAAAAAGTGAACGTTTTATGTGAAAAAATTACAAGAGTTCCAAATTTTTCCAACCTCCTGGGCCTAGTGAGACTATGGAGTCGCCAATTGGGGTATATTCAGTATATTGTAAGGCTAAAAATGCGGGGATGGGAAGAAGATATTAGGGAAGTACCTGGCATTTCAGATCTGGTCATCAAACAAGGCTGTTAGCAATTATGCTGTTTGAACATTATAACGATATGACAATTATAAAATTATAAAAAATACCCTTCATCACACTTTCGTCCTATTTATAACTCATACCTACATCATTAGTACAGATTAAGAATGATAATTATATCCCAGACAAAATTACCAAGACACTTAAAGAACGTATGTAATAGGTACATTAACTATGTATAATTTAATATTTCGAATCTTATAACTTTTAGTAAAATGTACTACGAATGCCCAAATTACAAAAAAAAAATTAAAAATTGCCAAAACACTTTGTGTCATCAATAAAATTTAAATAAATAAATGACTTAGTAAACACTATCATTTAATCAAAAAGGATCGACATGTTTCAAAACCAATGGTTTCTTTATCAGGATAAACGTATAATGAAATTCAATCTTTTTTTTAATTAGATGGAGTTCTACGAATTGAACACAAAAACAATAAATAAAAATTTAACAAATTTAAAAATAGACAAATAAGTGCCGATGACAAAATATTATAATAAGCGGTGATTAATTGGATATTATTATGAAATCAAGATCTTATTAGTGTATAAACATAAGATATAATAAACTTTTATTGTCAACAATGGGTCTATAAACACAATATCCAATAAACTTTTAGATCTTGTGGGTTTACAAACATAAGACCTAATGTTTATAAACCTTTTAGATCTTATTAGTGTATAAACATAAGATCTAATAAACTTATATTGTCAACAATGGGTATATAAACACAATATCCAATAAACTTTTAGATCTTGTTGGTTAACAAACATAAGACCTAATGTTTATTTATTTTTTTTTTATTTTATTAAAAGTATACAATACAGAATATAGTATATTATATAAAGCATTGTACTCCCAGGAGTTAATAAACTCATTGCGGGAATGATACGAATTACATGAAACATATAGCTGTATGTATTAAATGGACATATGATGGGACATACACAACATTATTATTTCAGATAGTCATTAATAAGATGAAGTTTGAGCATATTAGTTTGGGTCTTTTTACATTGACTTGCACATTTGATCTCGTTGGGTAGTTGATTATATTTTGTGTGAGCTATGTATTCTAGGGATCTTAGTCCATATTTTGTTGATTTGATTTTTGATATATGTAGTTTGTTGTGATTTCTTGTGTTGTGTTGGTGTACGTTGTAATTGTAATAGAGTGTAGTGTTGGAATGTGCCGAGTGTTGAATTACTTGTAATATAGCTATACATCTCATAGTTATACATCTTTTAGATCTTATTAGTGTATAAACATAAGATCTAATGAATTTTTATTGTCAAAAATGGGTGTATAAACACAATATCCAATACCTATACCTTTTCTAATATTTTTTGTTTGACATATTATCTATTAATTTAGTACTTTAACTGTTACTGATTGCAATTTTTTTATGATATTTAATTCTCTGTTTCAATTAGTCTCATATGGTGTGAAAATGTGATAATGTTTGAGCAAACGGATTGTTCAAATATTCATGTATAACAATATCTGAATATGTGTCTTTATAAAAACATATCTAAATCAATTTTATTTTTAATAATGGAAAGGCTCAAATCCTAAAAAAATATTCTATATTTATTTTTAAATAAATAAACACGAAGACGTATACTATTGCTTGCTAGTTGTACACTGTATATTAAACTTTAACGCGAAATCAGCTATTCTAGGAGCAAATAAGTTTTGGATAAGTTTTAATGTGATACTCGCAAAGAAAAAAATATTGCGACAATTGGCAAAAAAAAATCGTCTTGACTTCGAATCGGAGTATTTTGTAAGTGATCGAGCAGGTTTCTGAACGCCGATTTGTATAACTTGTCGAAAGTTTTTGATCCACCCGTAAAGCTAATGTGACTTCAATAACACAAATTCAAATAAATATATTGAAATACAAACAAACAATATTCACGTATTTACTAGGATAAAATTTTTGGCATATTATGCCAAGTTTGCAAAAAGTTTTGAAGGATCGCTAGCCATCATGTGCCAAATTTATAAAAATATATATTTAATAATGCAGAAAAAAATCTTCTTGGATTTTTAGCTTTTGAACTATCTCGGTGTATCCATTTATTATTTTTTAAATTATTGCCCACCACTTTTACAGACAGGCAAATCTGTGGAACTCTATTCATTAACAACCACTAATTCAACAAGTTTGTTGGAAATTAAATTTTCATCTCATAGCACTCCAGACAGTCAGCAACTTAGATCATAAATGTTTTCAAGAAGTTAGCAGTCATAAATTAATGTCAGCATTAAAAATAATATATTTCTGTTAACTCAAGAGAAACACACTTTTGAGTGCTTTTATTAACTTCAAATTACCGCAGCATAAAATTAGAAATTATATTTATTTATTTGACTGACTGATTCTCAAATTTGTTTTTGAATAGTTTTATTTTATAATAATAAGCATTTGTAATATATATATATATATATATTTTTAATTCGCTACCATTATAGTTGTGTCTTTCACCAACTATTTAAAACATTTTTTAGTTTCTTTATTTTTAATAAACTTTTTTTACGAACTGAAACGGTTAGCGAATTAAGAAAAAATAGTGTTATAACTGTTGACAATGAATTTGAAAATAAACTTCTTAAGACTACAGGTCTAGAAATAGTCACATGAAGAATGCCGAACAAATACAATAAATCTTAATATATTTTTTATTGTTATAACATCTTGTAATAACTTTTAAATTAAACAGAACGATAAATAAAAAAAGGAAAAAATTGATCAAAGGTTAATTATTTTATTCAAATAAAAAAAATCGTAAATTTTTAACCGAGACACTATCAAGGTAACAAATAAATTCTTTAGTAATTTGTAGCCATTCAAAAAGACAACAGAAAAAAATTTGTTGCAGATAATATTGTTAATTCTGTATTTCCTTTACGAGGTCGACGATAATGACGTAAAATAAATAGGTTCCAATAGCCAAGTGGTGTATGGCGTTGTTTCGGTAATAATCGTACATTTGCAACCGTTACATTTTAATTTTTGTACTTATATCTTGTTCTGTTTCATGTTTCGTTCAGATTTATTAGTATTATTCAATCAAATATTTATTAGTATTTACAGAACCTTACTGAAAGCAAATTTTTATCTATCTATTAATTTAAAGTGGGTGGGCTGGCGGGAGATCTGGAGGGTGGTTGGCGTGGATATTATTTATATAAAAATTTACAACTTTACTCCGAGGTTGATGAAATTTTGTACACTTGTCCTTCGAAAGGAGAGGAAAAAGTGTAAACATTATTTCCAGAAAACCACCCCTATTCCCTTTTCCCACCCCTAAAGCAGTATTTTGATACTCAATAAAATAAGAGGAAAATTACTCTGTCAATATGATTAAAAAAAAATTGCGTAAAGTCTGGGCAACTAAGGGAATTTTAATAATTTATAAAGAGGTGCCATGGTGTGGATTGTTTTTTTATACAATCTGATAGTATTATTATGCTAGCGTCTGAATGATCTAGGCCCTCTGATTGGTCGAATTCAAATCGTATGTTTCGGGTAAATCCCGAATAGGGGGTCTGCAGGCAAAATTCAACAACTCTGCCCCTCTGGCGGTATAAGAACGAAGCAAATGACTGGCGAGAATATTTAAATATGCAGCTAACAATAGGCATAGTTACGCAAAATTACAGGACCATTAACAAGCGTTTAATAAGAAGATTTCTTCTGGAAGCTTATCACTTTGTGATGGCATTATTTATTTTATTAAAATATAAATAACTTTGTTCACATCACTTAATTATATATAACCTCTACATGTTTCATGAACGAAGTTCACCTCATCAGGAGTAAGTATACATTGAAGTCTGTGATGGTTTGAACACATACATAATATAAACGAGACGCGCGAACTCAAATTTTTTTTTGTTTAGATTAACAACATAAAATACGACAAGCATGCCCTTCAAACAGAGTTATGAATTCTTTACCACGGAATTGTAGACTTTTGCAGCGTGTTTTGAAAATAAGATGAACTCTTTTAGACGTGAGTTTGGATAATTGATTGAAGTGTTTTAAAGTAAACACGTTCCCACGGTAAGGAAGAAAGAGAGGATATTGCATGACGAAAGCAGTCGGGGTTTAAGCTTTAATAGGGAGAGAGCTCTGAGAAATTAATTAAAATCACTGGTGATTAAAAAAATGTGTGAAATTTCTCTTAGTTAGTGAATTCAGATGGTGTTAAAAATTATTGTTAAATATTAAACTAGTGTGAAATATTATTGAACCGGTGTTTATGTGAAGTGAAAATAGTTGGACTCAGTGAGGATACAATTAAATGTTGTGCGATCGTGATTATATTATAAAATGTGTTAATTTGTGGAAAGTGGAAAGTTAAAGGTGATTTCGTAAACAGTTCAAACTAAATTACTTATCTTAAAAACATAGAAATAATAATAATAATTGCGTCTTAAAACAAAGTGAACGTATTTAGCAGCAGGAAGTGTTTACCATATCGGTTAATCGAGCTAGGGAGGAATTAATAATTAACGAGATGGCGTCCTATCCACGGAGACCGTAAACCAAAGAATCAAACAAATCATTAAATAAGAGGTTATGTAGCTCTGGAATAAATTATAAGACTGCGGGTTCGAATCCTGACAGAGGTTTTAGGGAGGTACAATTTTATTTACAGAATTATTTAATTACTCTTCTATAGACGTAGGGAGGAGACCATAAAACTGAGCAAATTGCAAGGACTTCGCTAAAAGGAGGAAGGAATGCCGAGAGAGAAGTTAAACTAAACTGATTTAGCTATGTAGGGTAGAACCAAGTAAGCTTCATACTGGGATTGGGAAATGGCTGACAGGGTGAGTTTCTTTATATTATTTATTAAATTTCAGAAGACCCTTTAAAGGACGGATGCAACCGAGGAACAGGAACAAGATTTATAATACCTGCAATACAAATAATGTATTATTACAGGAATCCAGTCACAATGTTCAATACCAGGTTTACAACACCTGCCATCCGAATAATGTATTTCATTACAAGTCAAAAATTAAATATAGATTACAATTGGAAAGAAGAAGTGGAGGGAGGGGGAAAGGTAAGAGTGGGTGGAGTTTATCAGAAATAACCATTTGCCGCCCGCAGGTCCTAGCAGCAAGTTAACTGCTAAATAAGTATTATTACGAGATTATTAAAGCAGCATTTTGAAACTTTTTATTGAAATTTTGCACCCTTGCAATCCAAAATAAGGGGAAAGATATTTGTTTACATCTAATTTTGAAAAAAAAGCCAATGTCCGGGAACTGCTGACGTAAAATCTAACATAACAAAAAGAAACAGAAAAGATTCTCGCGATTGTACCGCAGTAATTCTCTACATAAATGCCACAGATCAAAGATTATATAAACTTTTCAAAGAATTTTTTTAATCACAAAGTTTTTCAGTAGAAGATTCAAGCCACATGATCTCTCTAACCGAAAAAATCGATAGAAAAGTTCACAAATCTATAGATAATCTAAGGTCACCTATAAATCCGAGCGGGTTTGTCAGATTCTTTTTGGTATATTTTTGCTATCAAGGTGAAACTCGGCGTTTTTTGTGTTGTGAAGCTAAGAAAAGTGACAAAAGGAAAAAAATGGGTAAGAATAAGATTGGGAAATATCTAAATGTATATTGAAATCTGGACACTTAACATGATCAAAGCCATTTAAGACGAGACAATACCCTAAAATAAAGATTTTTAAGTTATCAATATCAGCATAGATATTAACAGTGCAAACGTGTTCGGAAAATTAGTATAAAATCATCGCCAATTAGTTAAATATTGTACAGTTATCGAAAGTGCCGCATAAAAACAATGTATTAATGAAACTAAGTAAAGATTTACCTGTCGATACGCAGCTTTCTAGAGGAGTCATAAATATATAATATTAGATATACTTCATCAGCCGTTAAAAACACAAGTGAAAGCAACAATTTTTCTAACCTCAAATATTTTTAATCATTTTTATTCCACGATCTTCAGTTATTTGTAAATTATTAGAAAAATTTAAAACTTACTCTGACACTAGTGAAGCTATCGCTTTAAAATTCAAAATACAACACACAAAACGTAATGTTATGTTAAGATCTTTAATATTATGTACGAGTACTAACATTTAACATCTTGGAAAGCAGGATGCTTACAGAAGAACGTTGATGGAAAACTTTAAGCCCAGTTTGTAGAAGTTTCCACCACATTAGTTGAATTTTAAAGCCTAGTTTTAAACAAAATTGTACCTCTTTCAAGACAATTGTTATGCTCACAATTATGCTTCTGATGAATTGATAGAATATTTTAAAATCACACGCCTGAAAACTTCAGCCGTCGCCACAACTTGTTCAAGATACCACATGGCAGAATAGATGTTCTAACACAGCAAAGCATAACAAAAGGAATAGTACTTCGACTGAGAGCTACTAACATTTTCTAAATGCATATTTTTTTGCTACTATCTTTATATATGATTGCAAGATTATACCCGAAATAAATGAAATGTAGGTTGTGTCTTGGATAAATTTATCCATTTTTATTTTAATGTGCCCAAACTGTTGTGAAGTGTATGATGAATATATTTTTTAATAGGAATAATTTAATGAGTAAAACCTCAAATTGTAAAATTTTATCATTGAAGACAATATTAACGACTCTCACATTAAAAATGTGAAACATAAAAGACAGAAAAATATTCAGTCGCAACTACGGACGTAATTTTTCTTTAAGACCGGTAGAAACCACTCCTTAAAATTTTTCTGTGAGACATTCATTTAGCCTTCAGAGTTATTAAGAGGTTGTTTCCATTCACCCTTTGCAGTGTTACGAAGTACTCAACGTTATTGAGGTTCATCTTTTTAAAAAATCATCTTTAAGCCGTGAAAAAGCACTCAATTTAGAATATTACAGGCAGGCAAGGGAACACAACGCCTTAAGGAAAACACATTTTCGTAAATTACCTGTTACAGGAAATAACGTCATGACACGGTCCCTAAAGTATTCACTGAAAACTGACTGAAATATTTTCAAGTTCTTATATAAAAAATGGCGAGAGTGAAAAAGGTAAACTGAAGAGTCTATAATTTTAAAGAAAAAGGGTATCTAATCTCATATCATACGAAAAAAAAACATTTCTAGTTCTGTGAAAAGTAGATTACGTTTTGACAAGAGATTTTTAAATTCTTTTAAATGTTACGCCAGTGAAATAATGGCACCCCAATTAGGGGAAATTGTGAGGCTGGAGGTAGTAAGAGGGAGGAAGCTGATGAGGAAGAAGACAGTGGCAGGTATTCAGATCGGGATATAATAACCGGTTTATTATAGTTAAAACGTATGGTTTAACCTGAACTTCTAATTTATAACAGGTCAGTGGGTGAGTTGGCATCGTATCTGGTTTCCACAAAGATGTCGTGAGGTCGATTCTTTGGCTGGATAAGTCCTCCATCACGACACATGATGCATGATTTTCCGCTTACTGTGTTGTCAGGTTATTGGTAACCCGGAAAATTTGTTTTTCTTTAAAAAAAATACATATTTAAGAATTATGCACTTGGTAAATCCATAGAAGAATTCAGAATCATTGTTCAGGGAGGAACAACAAACTCAGCCATCGGTCATATGGAAATTGCACAAGAACCCTCTTAAAGGTAATACTTAAAAAAAATAGAATGATTGACACAGACCAAATATTCAATATGTTTAACGTACTAGATATACGCCAACTATACATCAGAACACTGCAAAACTATGAAATATTTAGACGAGCACACAGAATATATTTAAAAAAATCCGACTTTAAACACAAGCTTTGGACAAAGACACCTCAAATACCAGGCAAAAAAGCATTTAACAATCTTTCACTTACTAAATGAGAGATATAAAAAACATTTCAGATTCAAAATTAAAAAAAAATATTACAGTACAAAAAATGAATTATAACAAAAATTTTATAACGTAAAAGAATGAAACGTATAATAGTGTAGTAATTAACAATACACACTTCAATATATACACCGGTAAATCATAAAATTCTTCGATTTTCAAATTTTTTTTTCATTACCGCCCATATAGTTGAATTTTATATTTTGTTATGTCATTTTTACATTTATTTTATTTTAATTTATCGTTTTTACATTATATTTTTATTTGACTGTAAAAAGAAGGCCTCACAATGGGAAAAGAACCCAGTGAGGTCCGCATCATCATATAATGTTTGAAAATACATAATATTATTGTATCATTAAATAAATTTAATAAAGACTTATGACTTATTTATAACTTCGGACTAATTAATTATAAGAATTAATCATTCTTGACTCAATATAATTTGAATGTTGTTGATTACAAAAGATTTCAAAAAGTGCATTTACTGCAGCAATTTTAAAAAGAAACGGTGTTAAATCTTCATTGCAAATTTCAGCATTATAAAACTGTACTAAAAATGCATCACTCAATTTTAAAGAAAAATATGAGTACCTTGCTGAACAAAACACCTACACTACAAGGACGAAATCCTCAAATCTACTAAAAATTCCAAAATTAAATACATCTTTCATCCAGAAAAACCACTATTTCCATGCTATAAAATTATATAATGGCCTTCCTATTGAAATCAAAAACACTATTGATATAGAAATGTTTAAAAAAGACATAAAATTATGGCTAACTGAACATGAAGATGAGGAAATCATTAAATTTATGAAGTAACCCCAACGCGACCTAGATTCAACAAACATAAATACTTTTTGCTTAATTTATTTTATATTTTGTGGGAACCAACAAATTAGAAGATGAGGAAATCATGATCAACACACATACAACAACCAACAGTCCGCCTCGGTACAGGAATATCTAGTGAGGAGGAATGAGAACAAACTACATCACTTTATATTTTTATTTTACTTAATATTGTATCTTTTTTACTTTACTTTATATTCCCGTTAAATTTTAAAAAAAAATAAGTTTTACAAACTCTAAATAGTATAAAACAAAGTCGCTATCCGCGTCTGTATGTTTGTGCGCTTAGTTCTTCTAAACTATGAGCGTGAGGTTTTAATTGAATAGACTTAAAATGTGTTCCCTTCACCCCCCTTTGCCCCTGTCCCCTTCCTGCTGATCCAGGCCAAATGACAATGAACATTATTATCGTTGCATTTTGTTCACCGAGAAGAATTCTCGTGTCATTTTGTGAATACCCGCGAATGTTAAACTGGGCTGTGATTTTTTGGAACATCACATCGTCAAGTGAAACATTTAACCCGCCTCAGTGAACAACACTATTTTATATGTTATGTGAACAAGTGTCAAAAGGAATTGCCTTAATTATATGCGAACGGATCTGTGTAAAAGGAACCAGCGGCTACGGAGGACTAGACGTAGGGGTAAGTCTTTGACCTTTCCCAATCTTTTCCTCTTCTGTAAACAATATAAGGCAAATTCAATTCGTGTTGTTACTTTGTTAAGTCTTTACCGCACTTCCCACATCTCTCCACAATTGCGAACGAAAGATTTGCGCACCACCAATATACATAAAGCTAGCGTTGCTGGGGGTTATTATTAGGAGATATACAATTATCAATTATCTGTACGCCTTTTTAAGATGTAAAATTCCTTTGTAAATTATTTTCATGCATCTCATAAAGTTTAGCCAGCGCTAAAAATATAAGTGCCCGAAAATACTTTGTTTACCACTTGATTACAAAACATCAACTTTTCTCTACTTTCTACAAATATAATATGCATGTATCATATATTTAAACCTTTCGGAAGAAGTTCTCTAAATGACAGCGACTTTATTTTAGTATAATAGAGATTTTAGCATCGAATATATAGAATTTATAGTGAAGCCAAAACACCGCTTCCTTATTGTGATAACTTGATCCCCTTGACTGTAAACAAATTGTTGGTTCCCCGTCACTAATAAGAAATCTACTAAACTTTGCACCAAATAAAACCCATCTTGAGCGGTTTCCCACAACGTTTGAAATTAACTTGCTCTTGGGGAATATTTTCCAATCTTACTCGAAGTTTATTCAAAACATTGCTTAAGTAAAGGGCACCCGCTCCTTACAGGGGTTCGAAGGAAAACTTTGTTTTAAGTTTATCAAAGGTTTTAATCTACTCTGGTAAATGTAACGTTCAATTTTGTAAAGAGCCTTTTCATCCTCTCAATAACACAAAATAATGTATTGAATGCTTATAATCTTCCGTTTCGACCATCGCGATGTCTTTAAGTAGTTGTTGAAAATATATCAAATCAAAAGCATTAATTAATTAGAGATTTTTTTAATGAAATTAGTATTTTAAGAAAATTCCAAAGTTTCATTTTTTTGTCAATTCAATAGACGATACACATTAGAAATGCTTCCATTTGAATGGAAATCAATGTTTCCGCTCACTTTTGATTCTAGCCCATTTCAGCACTCTTATGGGTGAATTACACCTGCCGAGTGCTCGGCCGAGTCGTTCGCTTTGTTACTCGACCGAGTAACATATTGGAGAGTAGAGGTGATCACATGCAGAAGAGATAGTGCTGTTAAAATGATTTCGAGATGGTGGAAAATGAGAAAAAAAATACAACATCAAATGTTACGCACTCCTAAAAAATTCGAAATTTTGATATTATTATTATTTTTTTAATTCATATTTATATTACGTATGTGCGGACGCAAACAAATAATTCGCCTTAATATTGTAATATGCTTTGCAATATTAAGGCGAATGGAAATTATTTTCCAGCAATTATTCCAACAATTCTTACCACCTGTGTGGAGCTGATATAAAATAATAAAAAAAATTGAAGAAGAAGATAATACTAATATAAATCTAAATGAAACATGAAACAGAACAAGACACAGAAAAAAAAGTAACAGACTCAACTGGCAATCGAACTCAGCAGTGGCGGCTCGTGACTTTTTAGTGTTTTTTTTTTTTAATGCTAATATTATTAAAAATGACATTTCTGATGTTGTTGTAGCTGTAATCGATTTTTTATTTTTTTTTCGAAAAAAATTTTATGTAAAAATATTCAGGAAATCAGAAAATCTTTTTTAAAAAAAATCAGCCAAACTTAAATTTCCTGAAAATTTTCATATATTAATATTTTTTCGAAAAAAAAAATCGTTTTCAGCTACATCAACATCAATAACGCCATTTTTTGAAATATTAGCACTCTAGTAAACCAAAAGTCACGAGCCGACACTGAAACTCAGGATGATTGTCTTACCGGGACAATGCCTCTAACCACTAATCCATTGGGATCTAATTATTTTACGTCATTATTGTCGATCTCATTTTTCAAATTCAGAACGAACGACATTATCTTACACATAATTTTTTTACATATTTTTTGCTGCTTTCTTTTTTCAAATGATAAGAGATATCCAAAGAATTTTTATTTGTCACCTAGATACTGTCTCGGATAGACATTTATATGTGATTGACTTTTGGACCAATTGACTTTTTCTAAAACTTTATTAATCTAAATCTAGTATGTACTTTCTTAAATAAACGTTCCTGATGCGTAAAACCTATTTCGAAAAATCCAAGAAAAAACTAATTAAAAAAATAAATTGGATTTTTTTTTAAAAGAGAGCACAATTCATGTGCTGGTGGAATTAATTAACGCTCGTTTCTGTGTGTTTTTCTAGCATTCTTTAGATGTTATTACATAATATTGTAATAACATCTAAAGAATGTAATAAAAAATTAAAATTAAATAATAAAAAATTTGAACGAAGAATCGTGGATCGCTGTCCTATCTAATGACAACCCAAATTTAGCTTTAAATGCATTCTATGAAATACTTCAAAATTATATTAAAAAAAGTCAAGAAACAATAGCACCGCCAAAAAGTAAGCACAAACACATAAAACCGTGGATTACGCGCGGACTAATAATCTCAATACAACACAGAAACAAACTTTTTAAGATCTATAAAAATCACGAAAAATATTGCACATCCAAAAACGAAGCACAGAACCACACCAAACGGAACGAATACATTTTATTTAGAAACTACCTAAACTCAATCATAAAAAAACAAAAACAACAATACTACTCTACACAACTACATAATGCTCACAACGACTCCAAAAAAACATGGTACGTCATAAACGAAATCTCAAACAGGAACCAAAAAGTTCATAAAATTCCTCAAAAAATCATTACTGACAATAACACAACCATTGAAGACGCTGAGAGCATTGCAAACAATTTCAATCACTTCTTTACAAACATCGCTTCAACCCTCATAGATGATAATCCCAGTCTTAGCATTCACTCGAATCAAATTCCTCCCGGCCTTTCAGATCCTAATGTCACTACATATGAACTATCTACATTCAAAGAAATAACAGAACTTGAAATCTCAAAACAAATTGACAACCTTAAAGAGAAGTCTGCAAATGGCCCAGATAACATTAGCAATACCACAATTAAATCAATTAAAAAGCATATAATCATTCCAATACATCATATTTTCAACAACTGCATCAGACATAGCATTTACCCCAATGATTTCAAACTCTCTCACATCATTCCAATACATAAATCCGGATCTCAATTCAAAACAGACAACTACAGACCAATAACTTTAACTTCTCAATTATCCAAAATCTTTGAAAAGTGTTTAAAACGACAAATTATGAACTTTCTAGAATCTAATGCAATCCTCTCAGCTAATCAATACGGCTTTAGAACCAAACTGTGCACCGATGACGCTATCTTTAGCTTAACCAAAAACATATACTCTAACCTTGACTCTAACACTAAAACGCTAACCATTTTCTTGGATTTAAAGAAAGCGTTTGACACAGTCAACCACAGAATTTTATTAAAAAAAATCTCTAAAGTCGGTATTAAAAACAAAAGTTTCATGTTATTAAAAAGCTATATATTGAATCGCCAACAACGCACAAAAATAGGAACAAGCTTAAGCACCTATGACTTGACAAAACATGGTATTCCTCAAGGAACTGTCCTAGGGCCACTACTCTTTCTAATCTACATCAATGACCTATGCAATATTGCAATACCGGGTAAAATTCTCTCTTTTGCCGATGATACTGCAATAACAGTACAGGGTAAAACGTGGGAAGAAACAACCAGTAAAGCCAACAAATGTATTGCAACAGTCAAAGATTGGCTTGATAGAAATCTCCTCAGTCTAAATTATGATAAAACTATCTCTATTCCCTTTTATAATTCCCAAAAGTCATCCCCTAAAAATAATCTTAATCTGAAGTTCCACAACCCTAATTGTAACTTTGCGACATGCTCAAATTGCGAAGACGTGAAATTCGGACAATATATCAAGTATTTAGGTGTAACCATAGACTGCCAACTCAAATGGACTTACCATATAGAAAAGACGGTCAATAAACTGAGATACCTAAGTTACATATTCAAACGAATGAGCAACATTGTCAATATAAGAACCATGAAACTTGTTTATGACGCGTTAGTGCTTTCATCTATTTCCTATGGAATAATTGCCTGGGGAGGAACTTACAATAACCACGTAAAACCCTTAGAAATCGCTCAGAAGTCCATCATTAAAATAATGTACCAAAGGACCAAGACATATCCCACTAACCAGTTATTTCAAGAAACTGAAATTATGGAACTAAGACGGATCTATTGTATTCAATGTCTCAAATTTATATTTACACGTCCTATCAATTTCACCAAAAACACAAATCGCTCGAGCCAGAGACATACCACATGCGTGTTTACAGTCCCTCACTGCAAAACTAGGCTGGGCCAAAGGCACATCAACTATATTGCCCCAAAATTGTTCAATTCTTTACCCAATTCCATCAACATGTGTCAAAACCTGAACTTATATAATAAAAATGTTAAAAGTTGGATAAGAAATAATTTCGAAGCGAGTAACTTTTTTCTATAATTTAAGCTATCTGTTTCTAAATAACTAAAATACCACATGTCTTTCTGTAAATTAAAGATTAATTTCTGTAAATCAAAGAAATATACATGCATCTATGTTTTGTGTGTGTGTGTGTGTGTGTGTGTGTGTGTGTGTGTGTGTGTGTGTGTGTGTGTGTGTGTGTGTGTGTGTGTGTGTGTGAGGGTGTGTTTGTGTGTGTGTATGTGTGTGTGTGTGTTTCTGTAAAAAAAACCAATCACATTGATCTCTATAGATACTTTTTATAAGTTTAAAAAAAAAAAAAAAAATTTTTAAACACCACTGTTTTATCCTTATACTATAATACCCACGCTCAGGCTTCGCCTTTGTGGGATTTTTTTGTAACTCTTTTTCTATATTACTATGTATGTACCTAAATTGTATATGTATCAAAAATTTTGTTAATAAAAAAAATAAAATAAAATATGTATTGACTGAGCGTAGCGAAGTTCTGTTTTAATTTATTCGATTTGCAATTAACCTGTTTTAATTGTTAAAAAAATAACATTTTTTCTCAATCTCTCTATTTATTTGGATTTTTAAATTCAAATTTTTTAATTATTATGGTATATAGTAGGTTCCTACCTGCCTGAATAACGTTTGAAAAAATAATAATTGTCATTAAAATACTGACTTATTTGTTATACAAAAAAAGTTGCTTGATATGTTATAATAACAGCGCCCTTGATGTGATTTTTATAAAAAGAGCGCTATTTAATTTAGACAAATATTATATATGGTTTATGATGAAGTAAGGTAAGAATTTAAGTACCTACTCACAAATCTAATGTTTTCATAGGATATTTTGGTTATGATTTATTAAATAAGAGATAATAAGAGACATTTTTTATACGCGCGTTATACTGTTCACAGAACTAATAGTTATAAAATATGTATAATAGTTTGCCCCGGGATTACAAAAAATGGTCGTTGGTCTACCCTGATTCGCTGGTTAATATAGTAATCCCAAATGAAATTACCAATTTTCCGTGTTATCCTAAACTTCCACAGCTTTTGGGTTTGTGACCAAATCTAATTCCTGCTAGGGAAGGAAAAATAATTGAAACCACATATAATATTTCTGCGGGTGACAGATTGATTTAAAGATAATCAGATTTGTTTTGGAAGCAATTTTTGGTCACCCAATAATTATTATAATTTGAGAATAAATTAAAAAATTTGAAAGCTGTATTTTTAGTATTATTGGCGTGTTTTTAAAATGAAATCGAAAAATATCTACATATATATAATATCAATCGAATTGAAGAAGGCACGAGAGGCGTAATATTTTTTATCAACTTTATTGGTTATTATTCGACATCGTGAGCATAACATCTATACTTGAATGTTTACATTGATTTAATATATCGTTAATTTCTCGAACTCGTTCGCTCCTTAGATAAGCTTGTAAAAATGACGTTTAAAACTCTTTGCGAAAGTTGCTTTTTAATGAGCAAAGATAGATGATTGGAACTTGTGAAAAATTAGGTATCGATAGTTGTTCATGATATCACGGTAAATGGCTAACGAATATTGTTCAATATTTTTTTCAATTTGGAAGTCGGGTTTGGGTATCGCCGCCCCGTGAACTATTTATTGAAAAACCAACGCCTCTGCCATGGGTCACCACAAGTGGTTTGCTGATATAGCAGGGGTGCCCGGGTTCATCGAGTGAGATGTGTTCAGGAGAGGCTGGTTTGGTAAGAACCTTTGATCTCTCCAACTGATCTCTCGACTCATTATCTTGAACCGCATTGGGAGTGATATAATCATTCACACTGACCCCTAGATTATTACCCACCTCTCATACCTTTTCCTTCCAAGAACTTCCTCTCCTTCATTTACTTAAAAAGACCCGCCACACAGCATCCCCAAAGATGACACGTGTGGGGGTTAGTGTAAAAAATATTATTATTATCACACACCTGATTAATTAAATTAGCATCCGAATGGCGAATCAGAATGGCGTTTATTTTTACAGTGTATCAGAATTGCGTTTATTTTTCCGGACCTTGATTGATTTATCGATATATTAAACAAAATGACGCTTTCTATGGGGTATAGATAAACAAACGCCTCCAGTCAGTCTCCAATGTTTATAATACATTTGTCTAAAAAATTAGGTTTCAGTAATTTTTACAATACATTTGTCTAAAAAATTAGGTTTCAGTAATTTTTACAATACATTTGTCTAAAAAATTAGGTTTCAGTAATGTTTATAATACATTTGTCTAAAAAATTAGGTTTCAGTAATATTTATAATACAGTTGTCAAAAAATAGGTTTCAGTAATATTTATAATAAATTTGTCAAAAAAATTAGGTTTCAGAAATATTTATAATACATTTGTCAAAAAAATTAGGTTTCAGTAATTTTTATAATACATTTATTTGTCAAAAAAATTAGGTTTCAGTAATTTTTATAATGCATTTGTCTAACATATTTGGTGTCGCGAAGCTGCGACTCCACTATATATTTTAGAGGTGGTGTGATATGCCACACGCCCAAAGGACCAGTCCCAAACTACTCCGAATGATAGGTTATGGGACGATTTATGCATCCAACAAACCCGATGGACAGTGCAATAATCAAAGGTATAAATCTGGGCTTCTGGAGCACAAGATAAGCCCAGATTGGAAAGCAGGAAAGATGGACTCACCCGTTGATGACTATCACACGTCTCCAGGAGTATTTGTTGATTTAACTTCACAAAATATATGTTTAATCGCCCTGTCTGATATTAATTATCACTCCGAACTCTGATAAGCAACTGACACCACTTGTCAGATTTTTTGTGTCGCAACAATATTTTTATCATGGTGACATTTTGGGATGGGTAAAAGGGTAGGTAGGACATTTGCAGGATTTTGTATTGACATTACACTTGTCCATTAAGCCTGTGGATGCATACCTAACAATCCCCTATATATTGCGCGAACATTCTCCCGGCGTTGAAAGTACCTTCCGAAATTTTAAGTACTTTCAAATAAAGTAAAAAATTAAATGTAAAACGAAGTAAGATGAAATATAAATATTCTTATCAATACGCTATTAAAATTACAAAGTTAAAACGAAAATTAAAAAAAATAATGAAATAATAATTATTGTGTAGGCAAAGGACACAATTTTACGACTGGTCGTTTAAAGTTCCCGGAAGGGGTCCTTACGCGTGCGACACGAACCACTCCGTCTTTACCAGGGAACACCTCCTCAACAACGCCCACCGGCCAATAAAGTGGAGGCGCATCCTCTTGATGCACCAATACTATGGTACCTACTAGAATGTTATTCGCGGGACTATTCCATTTTTTTCTCATCTGCAGAGAGTGAAGATACTCTATATGCCACTTCTTCCAATAAGATTGAACGAGGTGGTCCAAAAGCTCTTTCCTTTTCAGTAGACTAATGCGTTCATTAGTCAAATCATAAGCAGGTAGATGCTGAATCGGGGTAGACATCAGAAAATGAGCCGGAGTAAGAGCTTCTGGATAATGAGAACTGCTTAATAAACATAATGGCCGTGAATTAAGTACAGCCTCTATTTGTGTCAGAACTGTGAGAAGCTCTTCATAACATAAAAGTTGAGTACCCACAACCCTATACAGATGCGATTTAATGCATTTAATATTTGACTCCCATAATCCTCCAAAGTGAGGAGCGCGGGGTGGAATCGTGTTCCATTCAATTCTCTGAATGTTAAATTCATTGCGAAGAACTTCTTTAGTTGAATTTGCCTCTAAAAAATTATATAAGTCATCCAGACAATTCTTTGCGCCTATGAAATTTGTCGCATTGTCACTGTACATACACGAAACCGGTCCGCGTCTGGATAGAAAACGCTTAAATGCGTTTAAAAAATTGTCCGTGCTTAGATCTGATACCACTTCCATATGTATAGCCTTCGTTGTTAAACAAATAAATAGACATATATATGCCTTTTGACTTTTTACCCCACGACGCCTAGAAAGGGTTATATTTATTGGTCCGGCAAAATCTACCCCCGTATGTGTAAATGCCTTTGCTTCCTGAACTCTAGCTGTAGGTAAATTTGCCATTAGCGGTACAATATTAGAAGGTGCAGTTTTAAAACAGAAATTACAAGCATGTACTCTTTTGCGTATTAGATTTCTCCCCGATAAGATCCAATAACGCTGTCTAATTATTGACATAAGGAGATGTGCACCAGTATGACAATTCACACGATGGTGAAAGTCTATAATTATATCGACAATATGATCCTGTCTTGGCAGAAGTACTGGATGTTTGTTTTCAAAAGGTATATTCGCGTTTATTAATCTACCACCTATACGTAACAAGCCATTATGATCTAGGAACGGGTTTAGTTTTCGGATTGAAGGTGAGCATAATTTATCCCTCTGTATTAATTGTATATCGGCACTAAAATACCTATTCTGTAAAGCTTTTAATACATTCATTTCAGCAATGTTTAATTCCGTGGAATTTATAACTGTTGAGCGTGATAACTTTCGCATAAATCGTAAAATATATACCACAATTCTCAGCAGTTTTGGCCATGAGGAAATTTTTAAAGCGAGATTATATATCGGAGAATTTTCCTCTATTGACGTTATTGTAAATGTATGCGATTTTTTCAATTCCAAAGCATTCTCCTCCTCTCGTGAGGGGGAAAATCTTTCGACAGGCCACTCGGATACTGGGTTCGCAGCCCAGGGCGGACCGTGCCACCAAAGAGAATGATCGACCAGCTGAGCAGGCAGTAGTCCTCGTGATAAACAATCACTAGGATTGGTAACGCCATCTATGTGATAAAAATGTTTCGCGGGTAAATTTTCCTGAATTTCACTAACTCGATTAGCTACAAAAGTTTGCCACTGGTGAGGGGACGAGTGAATCCAAGAAAGTGCTATTTTTGAATCTGAAAAAGCAAATATATCGTTTATCGAAACGCGATTTCTATAAGTATCTATAATAGATCTAACGAGTCTAGATAAAATAAGCGCAGCGCATAATTCCAATCGAGCGAGCGACACTGTTTTCAGAGGGGCCACCTTGGATTTAGAACATATCAAATTCATTGTAGTGTTGCCACCCTTATCCGTGACATGAAGATATATTACACAACCGTATGCTTTCATACTCGCATCTGCGAAGGCGATAATATTTATCGTGCAGTCCTCCTTTACTCCCAAATATCGAGGTAAATTTAAATTAGAAAGCATCGGTAATTCTTCCTTGAATTTGACATATCTATTAACAATACTTTGGGGTAGTTCCTCGTCCCATCCTACTTTCTCTAACCACAGCTCTTGTAAAAGTAATTTGGCATATAAAATTACCGGAGCAACCAAACCTAATACATCGAATAAACGAGCTATTGTGGAAAGAATTGATCTTTTACATATAGTTTTTTCCTCCATCGGACATATCATAAATCGAAAACAATCAGATATCGGATCCCATTTTAATCCTAAAATGCTACATTTATCCGAAAAATCCATTGTCGCGCGGTGCGACTCTGGTAATTGGGCCAGTAAATGAGGAGAATTACTCGACCATTTGACTAATTCAAATCCTCCACACTTGAACATCGCCATTAAATCTGTAGCCAAAGTGATGCCTTCACTTATAGTATTTACAGAATATACAAAATCGTCCATATATAAATCATTAATTGCAACTTCCGCCGCTTTCGGATAACGATTTCTTTCATCGCTCGCTAGCTGCCGTATAGTTCGCATTGCTAGGAATGGTGAACAGTTCAAACCAAACGCGAGTGAATTAAATTGATAAACTCCAATTTGTTCATCTTCGTGAAATCTATAAAGAATTTTTTGATATTTACGATGGCTTTCCGTTACCATTATACGTAGATACATTTGCTTAACATCTGCGGTTAATGCTACAGCGAATAAGCGAAATTTAATTAAAAGTGTAAATAAATTAGATTGCAAATTTGGACCTGTATACAAAGTATCATTAAGTGACAACCCTGAACTGGTCTTTGTACTTGCATCTAATACAACACGAGTTTTAGTTGTTGATTTATCTTTACGAATTACTGCGTGATGAGGAATGAAATATCCCTCATCAATATTAGATGAAGACGGAACTTCAACCCTCATATATCCCTTTTCCAGATATTCAGAAACTACTTCATTATAACTGCAATGCAATTCTGGCGAAGTATTAAATTTCCGTTCTAAATATTCATATCGACGCTGCGCGACACGGCGCGAATCACCTAAATTATTAGGATCTATCTTAAACGGTAAAGATACAATATACCTTCCCGATTCATCCCGTTGGACTGACTCGAGGTACATTTTCTCACATTCTGCATCTTCAGCACTCATCAACGACTTAATAGGCATGTCTTCCATCGTCCAAAACTTGGATAACGCATTATATAAATCTACATTGGTTATGGGGCCGAACGTCCACGAAACCTCCGGCGTACACGTAGGTATTTCACCCATTACAATATACCCGAATACTGTCTGTATAGCCGGTGGTGCATTCGTATTATGTTTAGATAAAACCTTATTCCCCAGCAGAATATATGGAAATAACTGTGCACCTAATAAGATATCAACATCGGATGGAACGTTCCAGGATTCATCCGCTAAGTTTAAACCCACTAAATGCTCACATGACTTTGTGTCAACATGTTGTGTAGGAAGCTTATCAGTTATTTTATCGACAACTAATAGACTAATTTTATAAGTATCTTCTGAAACGCGGGATTTAATTTTTAACGCAACGTGTCCCAATATTGGTGTCTCTACTGAACCAACACTTTTAACTACTGAATTATTTAAAGGAAATATTTTAAGATTTAATTCATTACAAGTGTTTAAACTGATTAAATTTTGTTGCGATGCGCAATCAATTAAACACCTTACGCTTACTTGATTATTTTTATTGTCATAAGCAAATAACTGCGCGGTTGACAGTAGTACATTCGTAGCTATATTACCCGCAGAAAAATTATTATGATGTTTATGACTACGCGCTATTAATGTAATGGCTTCGTTTTTCGATTGACTTTCAGTATTCACCGTGCTCTCAAAATGCAGAGCGGTGTGATGTCGTTTTTTACAAATTCTACAATCCGATTTAGATGGACATTTCACAGTTTTATGTTTATCGCTTAAGCAGTTTACACATAAATTATTTAATTTCACAAACTGAAAGCGAGCATTTGGTCTTAATTCGTTAAATTGTTCACATTTAAACAATTCAACATGATCAGAATGATTACATTTCCGGCACCTGTTACGATTATTATTACTTGACTTCGGTTCGACCACAGCGAATGAATGCGTAACTTTGTTTTTATTATTAACAACTTTATTATCATTTTGCCCAGTTCGTTCTAGGATTTTGACATGCGACCGAATGTATTCTATTAAATCGCTATATGTAGGTATAGCTTTCTCCCGTATAGACATTTCGAAATTTTGCACCAACTGTATATCTAATTTTTTCAGTGCAATATGTAATATTATAAAATCGGTTAGGTCATCAATACCTAATTCCTTGAGTGCAGCTATGGAAGACGCAAACCGTTCAATAAAATTATTTAACTCATTTGGTTTACTAGGTGCCAATAATTTTAAATTCAAAATATTGTTCAGATAAAAGGTACCTAGCACGCGTTTGTCCTGATATTTCTTTTCGAGAGCTTCCCAAATTAAAAAATAATTTTGTTCGTTCGGAAGTATTCCCGCAAAAACTGATAACGCCTTTCCTTGGAGTTTCCCTATCAGATATTGCATCTTCTGCGACGTATTCAAATTTTCATTTGAGTGAATGTTTAATTTAAAAGCTTCATAAAATATCGACCAATTCTCTTGATTACCATCGAACGATGGCATCTCGATCGGTGGGAGCTTAATTAATGGTAAATTATTTAACTTCTGTCGATCACGTGATGAATCTTGCTTTGCTATAATGCTTTCGCGTATAGAAACTACAAAACAGTACTTATTTTCGAATTTACTCCATAAATCGAAATTTATATTGTAATTTGAATCCTTTTTCAACTGAAGTGTATGAAATTCATCACAAAATGTGTTAAATTGTGCATAATATGTAGCTATATTAACCGTTTGTTTAAGAAAATCCTCCGAACTTCTCGTCTCCCTGTCCGCAATACTTTTCGCTTTCTCGTATAATTCATTAACACGATTATGCATCAAATTAATCTTCGATTCTACTAACTTGATTTTAATATCCTGAGTACTATCGCTAGTCGCCATGATTAATTGTATGTAGGAATTTAAACACAACAATAATTACAAATGCAACCTAGTACATACAAATTAACAAAGTATAAAGAGGAAATAATATTTATTTATAACTTTAAATATGTTAATTTTAAATACCCCGTTGGTAATCCGGCTCGAAGGACCAAAAATGGTGTCGCGAAGCTGCGACTCCACTATATATTTTAGAGGTGGTGTGATATGCCACACGCCCAAAGGACCAGTCCCAAACTACTCCGAATGATAGGTTATGGGACGATTTATGCATCCAACAAACCCGATGGACAGTGCAATAATCAAAGGTATAAATCTGGGCTTCTGGAGCACAAGATAAGCCCAGATTGGAAAGCAGGAAAGATGGACTCACCCGTTGATGACTATCACACGTCTCCAGGAGTATTTGTTGATTTAACTTCACAAAATATATGTTTAATCGCCCTGTCTGATATTAATTATCACTCCGAACTCTGATAAGCAACTGACACCACTTGTCAGATTTTTTGTGTCGCAACAATATTTTTATCATGGTGACATTTTGGGATGGGTAAAAGGGTAGGTAGGACATTTGCAGGATTTTGTATTGACATTACACTTGTCCATTAAGCCTGTGGATGCATACCTAACAATCCCCTATATATTGCGCGAACATTATTAGGTTTCAGTAATGTTTATAATACATTTGTCTAAAAAATTAGGTTTCACTAATTTTTATAATACATTTGTATAAAAAATTAGGTTTCAGTAATGTTTATAAAATATTTGTCAAAAAAATTAGGTTTCAGTAATATTTATAATACATTTGTCAAAAAAATTAGGTTTCAGTAATTTTTATAATAAATTTATTTGTCAAAATAATTAGGTTTCAGTAATTTTTATAATGCATTTGTATAACAAATTAGGTTACAGTAATGTTTATAATACATTTGTCTAAAAAATTAGGTTTCACTAATTTTTACAATACATTTGTCTAAAAAATTAGGTTTCAGTAATGTTTATAATACATTTGTCAAAAAAATTAGGTTTCAGTAATTTTTATAATACATTTATTTGTCAAAAAAATTAGGTTTCAGTAATTTTTATAATGCATTTGTCTAACAAATTAGGTTTCAGTAATGTTTATAATACATTTGTCTAAAAAATTAGGTTTTACTAATTTTTATAATACATTTGTCTGAAAAATTAGGTTTCAGTAATGTTTATAATACATTTGTCAAAAAAATTAGGTTTCAGTAATATTTATAATACATTTGTTAAAAGAATTAGGTTTCAGTAATTTTTATATTACATTTATTTGTCAAAAAAATTAGGTTTCAGTAATTTTTATAATGTATTTGTCTAACAAATTAGGTTTCAGTAATGTTTATAATACATTTGTCTAAAAAATTAGGTTTCACTAATTTTTATAATACATTTGTCTAAAAATTAGGTTTCAGTAATTTTTATATAATATATTTATCTAAAAAAAGGTATTTTTTCATTATAAGTAATTTTATTTCAGTGTTTCGATGAAAAAAACCTAAGATGAGCTATTTTTTAAACATTTTATGTTTGTTTTAATTTTTTTATTTTATGTTTATTTCATTAAAAAACAATTATTACTTTTGGGATACATTTAGAAATATCTCTGACTTACTGACAAGATCTTTAAGATATGTAAAGGTCAATATATCAGAGAACGGTGAAATTTATTTCGTAACAATTAAAACTTTGAAACCACTCTAAAATGCGTACTGCTACCATAGATACTAAACAGAGAATATACAGTACTGGAACAATAGAAAACTAAAATAACATAAATAAATAGCTTAACGCATGAAAAATTTTATTTTCAACATATTCAAGGACTGGACTTCTACAAAACTCTAAGCTGTTACACGTGAATAAGTTTGTACCACAGAACATAAAATTAAAGGATGGGTAATACAGGGTTTTCCAATAAGAGGTGTTATTTTGATATTCATAGAAAAATGCCATTTTTTAATATAAATGATCGAATGTTTATTTCATTATAAAGAGGAAGGTATGCCGTTAATAGTGAAAAATAACATCAGTCAAATGACCACCACGACCACGCCTACAGGACCATATCCTTTTCATGAAATTTTCCATAACCAAATCGCAAAGTGGCTGCCTTATGTCCTCGATAGCCTCACGAATTCCATCTTTGAGGTCTTGAATCAACGCTGGGCTGTTGGCGTAGACCTTCTCTTTCACATGGCCTCAAAAGGTGTTAAATCACAAGATCTCGGTGGCCAATTGTGATCACCTTTTCGAGAGACAATACGGTCCGGAAACTTTTCCCGTAAAAGATCAAAGGTTTTGTTGCCTGTGTGGCACGTAGCGCCGTCTCGTTGAAAGTAAACGTTGTCCAGATCAATACCATCCAATTTCGGCCATAAAAAATCACTTTATGGCCGGAATTAAATACACATAACACCTCTTTTTGGAAAACCCTATACTTGCCAACGTGAAAGAAATCTGAATTCTACGTAATGAGGAACTTTTTATTTGCAAGGATTTAACGAAATCATTTTTTTTAATTTTATATTTTCTCACATTATATTTTAAAATAATTATCATTAAAAACCAAATTATTACCGAATTTTCCTCTAAAATCTTGAAAAAAATAATTCTTTAATGGGCTATTCTTAATAAGAGCGATATCCGTTAGAGCAGGTATGCTGTCAAGGCGTTTTCAATTTTGCAGTATAAACGTTAAAAAGATACTTTTCAACGCATTTTGCACTTCGTTGTACACGTCAGAACTGTGGATGGATTACACTGCATCCCAATGGCATAAGCTAAAAGTCGCTTACAATAATGCTTTTCGCCAACTATTCCGCCTACCGAGATACTGCAGCGCCACGGAAATGTTCCTGGAGGGACGAGTACACTCTTTCAAAGCGCTTCTCCGCCATCACATGGGAAGCTTATGGCGCAGACTACGCCAATCAAGTAACAAAATCATCACTGCCATGGTTGCCTGGATGGAGTCCCCTCTGATGGCCCTCTGGAGACGGGAGATGTGCAAATATCCCCCATAAACAGCTGTTTACACTCATTTTTGTGTTAATATTTTATCTTTTTCACTTAAATTCCGCTTTTTTGTGCCTGTCGGAATCACCTATGTTATTAGCTAGCTAATTATTATTATTTTTATTACTTATTATATATATATTATTTCAAATATGTAATGTATTGCATTGCACTACCCCTGCATACATTCTGGAATAAATTCGTATTATTATTATATATATATATAAAAGTCACTGTGTTCGTACACGCTTATCTCCGAAACCAAAAAACCGATTTCAATGAAGTTTTGTGAATGTGTATGGTTTGTTCTAGCTTAAAACATAAGATGGTTATCGACCTGATAGGTGGCGGTGTTGTCAAGATATAACTTTGTTTTTTGTCTAATTTTATTTTCAGCTTTATCATCCAAAAATACATATAACCACAAATTTTACCCCCCCCCCCTCAATATTTTATAAGGTATTTTACGGATTTTTTTTATAGGAGTTGTGTTAGCTTTATATATCTGTCTATTGGAAAAAGAAAGATTGACAAAAATATTCTTCTCCAAATAAGGAAGTTGAGTGAAAAATATTTTGACTTATAAAAAATATGTTCATGTAGATCAAAAAATATCGATTCTAAATATATAAATATATTTCTATATTATTATTCTTAGAATTAGTTAAACGTTCTTGAAAAAGCATTCAATAGCAATAGACTGTATACGCTCCACGATTGGTCGAAAGAAATCTGACGTCACATGTGTCGTTACTTGTACGTACAACGGATCACTTATGGTGCATCTCTTTCTATTACATGAGAGATGGTCGGTTTAGATGAGAGAGGTGTATAGGCCAAACGTTTATTGAAGTTTGTCAAATATATGTACGTATTTGTTGTTATTATTATATGAAATGGATTTCTAAAGATACATATTCGTATAGTGCTTTATAATAATATGTTGTTTATTGCATAACTTAGAAATTTTTATTATTATACATGTCACATAACATGTGATACACTTCAGGCCGCCGGCCGCCCAGAAAAGTCTTACAGTGAACTGGGCTGTAAACCGTTATTTTACTTTTGGTCTTTACTTTTCTGCGCGGTGGTCCTGAATTCGCGCGGGGCAAGTCAACAAATAGCGACGACAATACCGTACCGGGCTTGAAAATCAAATATTCTAACTTAAAATATTAATTTAACTATGAAATCTTAATCAATTTTCTTTTTTTTTTTAATAACACCAATTCTAATAGACGGTTACCATTGGTAAAAAAATTACTGGAATTCCTTATTGAAGAATTAATTTTTTTTCCATACAAAATCTTTAAGCGACGTGGTTCTTACAGTTTGAATGACGTCACACCCACCCCCGCCTCTTACCGCTCGGATTCCGCTAGTTTTGGCGAGCTTAATAAAATTCAAACTTTGAGAATTAATTTAACTATGAAAACAAACTTAAAAAAAAAAAAAAAATACTCGTATTTAAGTTTGAATGCGAACATTGATAAAAAAAAAATTGACTCAACTTCCTTATTGCGCCACATTAAATTAAAATTAATTACTATAATTTAAAACAACAATATTGTTTTGACATAAGAATCAATCATTATTTACCTCATTTATAATATTCAATTTTTATACATTATCAATTAAGAATTTTCATTTTATGAGAATATGAGATAAATATATAATGAAATCAAAAATGAAAATCAAAAGTGTTTTCTTTGGATCGAATTTGTACGGCTCTGTCACATTGTGAAAAACAATGAATTCGTACGGCTCTGTCACATTGTGAAAGACAATGAATTCGCATGGCTCTGTCACATTATGAAAAACATATACTTCAAGGCAGTGAGTAAAGAAGGGAACCGGTTGCATTTGTACTGAACAATAATAAAAATCTGCTGAAATTATCGATATGAAATGAAACGTCAAAACAATATTAACTATGGATGTGACTTGCGCATGTATTCTATGTATGTCAACTGCATAAAATATACGATAATAGATGGTTTACATAAAATGAAGTCCTTATAAAATGCAGTCTACATAGAACGGTATGTAGCAGGACAAATGTCTGCCCGAGCCCCCTAGTATTTATTTTATTTTATATTATAGAAACAAACAGTACATGATTTACAGTGATGAAACAATATACAGGAATAAGATACTTCATGTTGGGTACCTATGATATTATGTTTCCTTGTAATATCTGCTAAGTGGTATGTTTATTCCATAATTAGTAGGTGACGTGTGTAGTATATAGGTGTGTGTGTGACGTGTGCAATGTATGTGTGAGTGATTGTGTACGTGTGTGTGTCTGTGTGTATGCGCATTGAACAGTTTAAATTATTGACATGATGCCAAGTTTGAATTCGGGCAATGAATCCGAAAAACTGTCAATGTTAGAGTTAAGACAAATATTATTTAGAGTATGAAGAGCTCGGTTAATTGGCGAATTAGATGGTGCATTAATTTAAAACATGAAAAATATAGTACCACGTATTCGTACTACATATTTACTACGTCTTTTGTTAAAAAATAATATTTTTCAGTTTGGTTGTGTATTTTGAATTTTAATCTAAATTTAAATTTTGCATAAAAAAGGCTGCGCAGCCGTTCCTCCGTTCTTTTAGATATTTGAAACGTTGTAATCATTTTTACATTTATAAATGAGGGTACCCAAAAACGCTTACAGCACCGTTCTATCGGTTTTCTGTTCGGCGGTTTACACAAATTTATTTTTATTTCATTGCTTAAATTCCCGAGTTCAATTTACTTTTCTTTGAGCTGTTCTCTGTGTGGTCGTTTCGCCTAGAGCCTTATGATAAACTCTACAACTGACGAGTTAAAAAAGATAGTCACTGCTCTGTGAAATTGTATCATACTGTACATCGTATTCCATGCGCGTGCCGCGAAACTTTCCGGCATGATTATTCATGAAAAACTTTCCATTAGTGTCTAAATAAAATAAATTATTATATTTCTTACTTATTGAAGACAATATTAGCGATTTCTAAACGTAAATCTGAAATATATAATCTTCGAATAAGAACTACCAACAATGTCTTCATTTTTTCACCGCACATTATTTATTGGCAACTATCTTTATGTATGATTGCAAGATTCAATCCAAACTAAATGCAATCTAGACAGCGTCTTTTAGATAAACCTATCTTATTTTTTATTTTATTTTAATGTGCGACATCTATTGACTTTTCTGCAAGTCTATGATGAGTATTGAATTATGATACAGTAAAAAGTGAGCGAAGCGGATAAGATCCCATTAGTTCAGTGGTAGAGCGGTGCCCCGGCAAGGCAAGGGTCCTGGGTTCGAGTCCTAGATGTGACCGTATCCTTTTCTGATTTTTCTGTTTCAGATTTTCGTTGAGAAATCGTTAATATTGTCTTCAACAATTAACTATTAGAATTAGAGGTTTTACTCAATAAAGTTATTCAAAAAAAAAAAATATTATATTTATTTTAAAAAGCGTTCGTATAAAGACACCTTTATAATTATTTCTTCGTGCTCAGTCAGCAGCTGTTTTATTGTTTTGGTGAAAATAAATTAGGAACATTGAGTTTACGCTCTTTTGTTTATCTTACCAGAAAATTGGAATAACTATCGATTAGCAACTGTTACTAAGCTATTCATGTACCTACCTAAAGATGTTATCTGAACACGTGCGTAATAATATCTTGTCAAAACTTGTTCCACTATTAGAACGCAAAAACCGGTGCGCGTAAACCGAATTCAGTAGTTTAAGTTAGAGTTGAGAGAGTTGGAGGTCAGTTGGAGGTGAAAATGCGGAAACTATTTTTTCGCTTAATGTCTCATCTAAATATAATACATCAATGATTATTAATCGCAGAAGTAAAGCTACGATTACACTAGACAATTTTTACGGCATGAGTATGGTATATGGTGTGTGTTTATTTTTTCTACGGGTACGTCTTTCAATATTTAAATCAAATAGCACTCATTCTCAATTACAGTAAATATATGTTAATACTTATTGTAATTTAGTTATTGTGAATCAACAATGATATGTTAATGTTGATTCACTTTCATGTTCATGATTACACACCACTGGTAACTCATATGCAGTGTAAGCTGATGTTTTAATATGCCTCTATCGAAATACAAATCTGTGCTGATTAAAATTTTATCAGTGTTTATATTAATGAGATCAGTGCATTACAGGTTATTCTTGTTTATTCTGTATATCTTTTAATAACTTTTAACTAATCACTACTAATACTGATCACCGGGATTCATGTAGACCAATTTTTAAAAATCTTAAACTTCTGACAGTGACGGACATATATATATATAATGGAGTTATGCCTGCTAGTACGATCATCTCCAGAAAAGTTCCCACAAAAAAACTCAACACATAAACACGCTACAAGGTTCACAGAAAACTTATTAATCCCAAAAGCAAACAAAACTATATTTCAAAAAGGACCATACTACATGGCCATTAAAGTATATAACATCCTTTCACGTAGCATCGAACAAATAACCGACATACTTAAATTTAAATCATCACTAAAAACATTTCTTTTAAACAAAACGTCACCACACCTTAAATGAATACCTTACATAAATTAAATACCTCTGTTTTTTTATTTTTTATTTAAATACATTTGTTAACATGTAATTGTTTGGTTATGTAATATAATGTGTATTTGTTGGGTTATCTGGAAGAAATAGGATGTAACCTGTAAGCTATACCCTTTGTACTCTTTTTGTGCAATAAATATTTTTTAGAATTTTGAATTTATATAATCTCATAATTTTTCCTTCATTTTCGCACTGTACCATGACTGTCAATAACTATCATGCATTTAAATGTCACTAGTATTAGTAGTAAATTCTAAATAAATACTCTGTACCTACAAATATTCTGCCGTTGGAAGCCCTCGCATACTCAATTTCTACTGATTTATTATAACAAGTTTCTCGCTAACTTTTTAAGTTTTAAGTCCCAAAAAAAAGGTATTTTTGAAGATAATATTTATACATTTGTTACGCTGAAACGTTAATTACATAAAATTCCATAGATAGAAAAAAATGCAAAGTAAGCTCCTAAAATTATTAAAAACACGTTTTGTTACAGACATGAAGAAATTCACAGTGGATCTTTAAATGCAACTTAAGAATTTTTGGAGAAAATTTTGCTCTATTTCAAACATGTGGTGTTTTATTAAATATTTTCACCATTTTTGCTTAATTATTATCGTTTTTTTAATATTAGCGCGCTCCCTCTAACATTCGTATTTACTATCTCCCTTTCAATGCAACTTTAAATACTTACTAGGGGCCTTCTGTTAAAAAGAGTTATTGTTATTTAAAACAGTTGAAAAACGATGATGAATATGAAATGTTTCTGAATCAATCAAATAGCGTACTCTTTTATTATATTATTTCAAAATAAATAGTAAAAATTCATTCACACATCGCGCAAAAAGTTCTGTAACAACTGGAAAACTGCTGTTCGGTTATAACGTTTTTTTTTCAAGATTTATTGCTTAATTTTATATAAAATTGTTCATTCAAGGTTGGACTGTCCTGACACTATAAATTTGCTATCTTTACATATACCACCAAAATATACTAGACGGAATATTTTATTCTACAACAATAACTTCGCTACGAATTCTGTGTTAGATAGAATACATAGGTTGGGCAATGAACTAAGTGATGTCGCTGACATATTTAATTTAAACTTTAAGCCAAAATAGTCCACCATTTTTAAATCTAAATAATGTATGAGAAATCATTATATTTTATTTAGATTTTCTAGTGTTTGTTTTATACTGTTGTTAAAAATGAAATTTGTAATTGTTATGTACTTAAAATTCCAATAGGGCGTTGATAAATAAATAAACAATATTATTTTTAATGATTGAAATACGTAATCATAATGGTTTTGAAACATGAAATATTACTTACTGTAGATTTTTAATATTTTACGTTAAAATTCGCGTGGTAAAATCGGCTTATAAACTATAATATAACTCAACCAAATTCCGCATTAAAAAGAAACTAATGATTTTACCTCAGGTCAGAAATAAGGTCATCTTAAAATGTTCTATTACATTTTTTATGTGTTTGCAACTGCTCACAAGCTTTTGGAGTCAATGAGATCATGGGATCCCTAAATGGAGTAATTTGTGAGGCTCAAGGTATAGGTGAGGAGAAAGATATGAGAGGTAGATGAAGGTGGGGAAATACCTGGATATTTAGATATAGTCAACAAACGCGACTACATCCATTTGAAGCAATGTTTCAATTCTGAATGGTTGTCGTTCACCGTTTATATTATTTTCGATGAAATAAATGTTGTAAATCAACACAGAGTATTTAAGTACAATTTGAACACGCGACCTCCGGCTTTATCCCCCGACCACGGTGGCCGTTGACTAATTTACCCGTGGCGTGATAACTATTTTCTTTGGATTTCGGGCATTTCGTTATTACTAACATAATATTTAGAATAACAGTTTTCATAACAGTTTTCTTAAAAATCCTGCAGAAGTTATACTTTTTTTGCAAACTTTTACTCTAAGGGAAAAAAAATGTCTAAATATTAACGACACTCAAACAAAAAACCTTTTAATGCGATGCACTACGTCGTGTAATAATTTAAATTGAGCTGCTATCAATAAAAACCCTTACGTAGATGGCGATAAGGTTTAAATTCCCGCTTAACACCATCCGCCTGTTTTGATTTATGAAAGAAAAAAAAATGGCCAAAAAGTGCCTTTTATTTTATTTTGTGGATGTTCACTGTTCAGGCATAAATATTTAATTTTTTTTCGGTCATTTTATAAATTACATAATTTTCCACATTATACAATAAAATCAAATCTGTTCGTAAGTAGGAGATTTTGATCTATAAAGGAGTTTTCACAGGACTTATACATTATTTTTTTCTGGGCTTATAAAAAGACCTATCTAAAAAATACTCCTTTATTTCAAAGGCCAAGATGTATTCTACTCGCAGAATTTAATTAAAGCATCTGAAACATTTCTAGGCGACCAAATTTTCAAACCAAAAACACATGATTTTGCATTACTACGTATACCTTAATAGAAAAAAAAACAGAAAAAATTTCCAGTCGTATCTTGGAGTTAAACCCAGGACATTTCCTTTCATTGTAAGTTCTCTGACCAGTAAGCTAATTCGACCATATCAACTGACACCAATTATAATTATAGCTTACTGAGATTGCGACTGAGAGCTTTCAACATTATCTTTATTTTTGGATGCTTTCTTTATGTACGATTTTCTTTGTGACTGAATCTTTTCTGTCTCACGTCTTTCATTTGAGAGACTTTAATACTGTGTTAAATGATTAAATATTACAATTTGAGGATTTACTCATTAAGTTATTCTAATAAAAAAAAGTTCTATACTTGTAGAAAAGTCAATAGATGTCGCACATTAAAATAAAATTAATCTAAGACACTATTTAGCTTGCAATATACTTCGGGTAGAATCTTGAAATAATACATAAAGATAGCAGCCAAAGAAATATGTGTTAAGAAATATTTTCCCGGCAAGAAGGAGTACCTGGGTTCAATTCCTAGACGCGCAGAATCTTTTTTTTTGTTTTAAGTATTTCGTTGATGACATCGCAAATGATGCAAATTAAAAATGTTCAAATTTAAACTTTCCTACGAATTAACGACACATTATAATTTTTTGCCCAAGAGTGCGTCAAGAGTTAATTCCTGTGTTAGATAAGCGCTAAACCCCTTTTAGAGAATTTTTGTTCAGTAGTATATGTATGTTTTATACGTAACGAAGTGTTTTAAATTTATTTTATAACGTTCATCAAAAATTTTAGTGACTCTTCGTTAATGACTGTTTTAAGTACCGAAAACTTGAAGGTAGTTTATGATGAAGAATAGTGGTAATGAAAAATGCAGAAATGCAATATAAACTTACTCAATTAATATGAAAATGTTGATAGGAGTTGGAAAAGAAATTTATAGTTGTTTAGCTGGAGATTTAATGATTTTTGTAGCTATTGTAAACTCTTGCGTATAATACAATATCAATTGAATTAAATACAAATGATAAAGTACATCGGAATTGTTATTGATCAAAACGTAAATTGGAACTTCCAAGTTGAAAATATAAGTAACAAATTTAAAAAAAACTAAAACAATATGAAACATTTTAGATATAGAACAATTAATTAAAATTTATTACGCCTTAGGCCAACCTCATCTACAATATCGAACGGGGAAGTTAATGTGATTCCATTCTAAAATCAGTCCTCACAGCACAAAAGGCAATTTTGAAAATCATATCCAGAGTTCCCATCAGAACCCCTACAGACTATGCTTTTAATTCCCTGAATGTAATGTCTCTGAAACAATTATATTCACAGGATATAACTGACTTCAAAATAAGTATTTAGATATGGATTATGGACATGTAAAAGAAGAATTTTAAAAAAATGTTGCAACCCAACAAAGATTAACGTTATGTTAAGTTTTTATTTTGTGTTTTTCCACTATACATTTTTCTTGAATAATGTTATTTTTTTCTTCTATTTCGCTTTATAATTTACCTCTTGTTAAATGTTGACATACTTACAGAAATGACTTTAAAAAAATAATATACTAAACCAAATTTTTAACTCTCACAAATAACCATGTACAATGTAACCTTAGAACTGTGTACCCCAGTTAGGTCACATTATTTTTAACAGGTGTAAAAAAATTAATGTATATTATTCTTTATATTTGTATAACTTCTTTTTTGTTATTTGCTTTCTTTCAAATTTGTATACAACGACCTTTAGTACTTATTGGTAGTAGTTTTTTGATACATCTGCCCTGATGATTGATACTGTACGCTGTCCGCAACGTCGGCTAAAGAGGTTTGAAAGCGCGACATGCATAATTATTAAATCTTTGAGTGAATCTTATATTATTATTGCGCAAGAATTTGGTGAATTTGGCTGCTAATATAAAGAGTTTTTAAAAGTATTTTTTATTAATTGTTTTGGTGTTTAATTCGTAGAACTCCAATTAATTTTTTAAATAAATTTAAAATAAATCAAATTTAATAATGTTATAATAATTATTAAGTTCTGCAAGTATTTCTGTTATTTATACAGTTTTTAATGTGACAGCTATTTCGGCTTCTGTTTTACTTTTTATAACAGTTTGATAATGGCCTCAAAAGCCGAAACAGCTGTCACATTAAAAACTGTAAAAATAACAGAAATACTTGCAGAACTTAATAATTATTATAACATTATTAAATTTGATTTATTTTTAATTTATTTAAAAGAAAAAAAAAAAAGTTTTTAAAAGAATACTTCCATGATAAAAATAATAAATTTTCAATTAAATAAATTTTGATTATCTTCCTTATTTCTAAATAGTATAAAATAATGTCGCTATCCTCGTCTGTCTGTTTGTGGACTTAGTTCTTTTGAACTACGCAACGGATTTTGATTTTTTCCGGAAGGTTTGTATATATAATACATGAATATTATTTTTATAGAAAAAGAAAAGTTGATTTTTATCCTAGAATCTTAAAACTTTACTCCAAATCATCCACTACCCCGAACAACGCCGGGTACACTTCAACTAGTCTGTTATAAGTAAAGTTAATGATATCCTCGCAAATACATCTAACGTTTTTATTTATATTTAAGTTAAATTATTTTAAAAATATATAAATACAATTTTACTGGAATAATTATTGAAGTATAACAGTGAAATATATCATTGAAGACTAATACATCTAATTATACTTAATAAATCAAAACTAAAAAAAGAATCAGAACAAGACAGAGAAATATAAAACTCTCAATCTCAACTGGGAATCCAACCCAGGATCTTTGTTTTACCGGGACAACGACTCAACCTAACAATTTTGAGACTATTATGTAATATAATTTTTATTAGTGCTATCTGTTTTTTCAATTAGATATATTTTTAAATAATTTTACCTACATATCACATATATATTACAATCAATTACTTTTTATAACTTACATACTATTTTATTTGATGTAACTTAATGTGGTTCTTACAATTTATTTTGCATTTGTTTATTGGTATAGTTTTAATGGCTTCCGGCATCACATCATAATGTTTCATCCATTGAAAGAACAAACTCTTTTACGTATTTGGCTTACATTGTTGTGTTATTTTTTGTTTCTATTTTATGATCCTCGTTACATTTTATATTCAGCTTCTCATTCAAGTTATTTATTTCTTTATTACAAGATAGAAGAAAGAACTGTGTAACAACTAACTTCACGCCTATATTTTTTCTTTTTTTTCTGTATATATTTTTAATTGTTTATTTCTTTTCAATTGTCCTAAACCATGGGTGGTCAACCTTTTCAGCAGCTGGGCCAGATTTTAGAAATGAGATTTCCTTCCGGGCCGTACAACAAAATTTCTTTTATTATTCAAATCAACCTTTAGAAGATATAACAAAAATGAGAATCAAACATATTTATTAGATTAGAGTTGGCAATACACAAAATAGTAATAAAAATATAAAATTTTAGTGAGACGTCTGATTTTGTTTGTCAGAACTAAGTGCATCAATGTTGATTACGATTGGTACACGCAAACGGTTTTCCAAATCCGCATCAGTGATTCCTGTTCTCATTTGAGATTTAATATGCTTCATAAATGTTTCCAAATAGCGCAATTATCGATAGAGCATTTTTGTAAAATGCAGGATATTTCTCCTTGTCCAAATATGTTTTGTAAAAGTCTTCCAAACCAATCTGATTAAATTTCTTCTTTAACAGTGCATCACAACACATTTCACTATGTTATATTTGTAAAATTCCTAGCAGTTAATTCACGTCTACGGAAAATGGCGTTACAAATGCATCAAAAAGCACATGATGCTTTTTAAAATCTTGAAATCGGCTTTCAAATTATAGGTTCAAGTCGGATATCAACAAAGCGTATTTATCTCTGGCTGCAATAACAATGTAAGAAAGTGAGTGAACATTTTTGTCATTAACTGTTGTTTCCAAAGCCCAAGTTTCATTTGGAATGCGGAAATAAGATCATACATATTATTAATAAGTTAATCTTTCTCATGTAGACGAGTATTAACAACATTTAGGTGACTTACTATATCGAAAAGAAATGCAAAGTCGAAAACCAACTCCTTGTCTTCAAATTCTGGGATTCTTTTTGAATTGCGTGCGAAGAATGATTGTATTTGTTGTTTCAAATCAGCCATCTTACTTCTGCATAAAATGTAACATGTCATCATACTGTGAATCCAAAAACTTGAGAAACTCTTTTAACTGACGGTGATTCAACCCCTTCATAGAAAGATAAAGTACACTGTTTTGATTAACACCTTCATGATATGAACCATTTTAAGGGACTTGCAACATAAATTCTCCTGAAGAATAAAAACAATAAAATTTAGCATCGAAGTATTACCAACTTTGCAAGACTCATTTTCAATCAATTTTACTAAACCTTCGTGTTTCCCAACTATTGCTGGAGCACCATCTGTTGTTAAGCCCGATAGGTTGTTGAGTTGTAACGAAAAGCATTTCAATGTCGATGTTAACAGTTCCAAACAAATCTCGTAGCAAGTAGCAAGTATTGTCGTTAAATAGATACAGTGCCGGTAATTCTTCAATTTTGTTAAAATGCACATCAACAGCCCTGATAAAAATCGCCACTTGGGCGGTATCTGTTAGGTCTGTGCTTCCATCCAATGCTAGAGCACAAAATATGAACTTGGATGCTTGATTTTTCAAATTATCTTCAATATTATGTTTTCCAATGTCGTCGACACTAGTGATAGTTTTTAACACGAATATACCATAAAATAAATTGTCACCATAGTTGAATCAATGTACTAAGATACTTTCATATATGAGATATGATAAGAAATACGCACGATGGAATGTTCTTTTGGTGGTTTTATGTACACTAAAAGACAAAAATGTGTGCATATGCTCCGCGGGCCACAAGTAGACATCAAGCGGGCCGCACCCGGTTCGCGGGCCGCGGGTTGGCACCCTGTTTAGCACCCTTGCTCTAAACAATTTTAAATTCAACTAATTTAAATGATTCAATTAATTTAATTAATCTGATGAGTTGAATTAATTTAAAGTATTCAATTAATTTAAATTGTTCAATTAACTGAATTAATTTGAGGAATAAAATTAATTTGATGAATAAGATTAATTTGATGAATTGAATTAATTAAAATAATTGGATAAATTGAATTAATTAAATTAATTGGATGAATTGAATAAAATCAATTCATTTGATGAATTTAATTAATTCCGTAAATTTGATGAATTGAATTAATTTAGTTATTTTAATGAATTCATTTTATTCAATTAATGTATTTAATTTGATCGATTGATTCCATTAAATTTATATGAGAATTAGTTTCAGTTAAATATGTAAATCATATCATTGAATTAATTTCAGTTAATAGTTAAGATTTAATACAATAAATTTAACTTTCAATTAATTTAGTAAATAAGTTAATTTCGTAATTAAATATATTATTAACATTCAATTAAATTTCTTCTGCCTCTGAACTGGCTCAGCCTAGTGAGTGGTACACAAAAAAAACTAAGCATCATTAACATTGTCTCCCGAAGGTTCCCTAGGGCTTTGTCTTCCCACTCGTTTGAAGAACTCTCCTCTAGTGGTTTTTCTTTCAGTGTTCCGTGTCGGGCAGTGTCTTTGGAAGCTTTGTTCCCAGTGATTGCATTTCCACTGCGCTCACTCTTTTTTTAATCCTCATTCATTTCTTCAATTATTTCAACACAAAGCCGGATTTAATTTGATATCCCAGTTAGTGGTAGCATTCTTTTTATCAATACAAGAGAGGTTTGAAGTTCCTTTAATTAGTTTATTGTTTTTTTCAAAGATATTTTTATTTTCGTTTTAATAATATTTCTTCTAAGCTACGCAACGTATTTTAACAGCTTTTTCACTATCATTTAGACAATTTATTCCGGAAGGTCTATAAATAGAATACATGCATATTATATTTACAGAAAGTAGAGAAAAGTCATTTTTTATCCTAGAATTCATAACCTCAAAACTTTACTACAAATCATTCACAACCCCGTGCAACGCCGGGTATACGTCAGATAGTGTAAAAAAAATAATAGTGTATGAAATTTGCGGCACGTTCCAGAGTTGTAAGTAATTTCATTATCGCACTGAATATATAGAGATACCACCAAAAATCGAAAGGTTGATTGAAATGGATTAAGCCGTGTTTGGTAACCATTTCTAAATAGCCTGGTACTTCACAACCTTTTTCTTTCTCATTTCCTTCCCCTCTCTTATACCTCGAGCCTCCAGATTTTTCCACTGCCTGGAGCCAGCGGGACTATGTCATCTCCGATTGGAGTACTTTAAGGCTCAAGGGAGTGGGAGGGGTAGGAGATGTGTATAATTTTTGTTTACTTGAATAAGTTTACGAGTACATTAGCATAAGTCCAATTTTGATCTGTTCTTGTCGGATCTTGGGTAGGAAAGAACATTTTCGTTTGAGAAAATAAATTTAGTTTATGTAATATTACATTTTTCCATTTAGTTTTTCGAACTCCGCCTAAAAACAAATAAGCAAAATTACTTTTGGTAAGTACTTAACGAAAGTGATTTTTTTTTTAGTTAGGTTAGGTAAACTAAGTTTAAGGTTATGTTAGGTTTATGTTATATTAGAATGGGTTAAGTTAAAAAAATAAAATCGCTTTTTGTAGGTACTGGGTAAAATTGTGTTATTAATAACCACCGTTATTAATAACACAATTTTCTCCCTTCTCCCTTCTTCCTTCTTCCTTCGTTTTTAAGGTTAAGAATATATAATAGGGAGCGCTTGAGGTAAAATTACTCTGTGTAAGCGTGTTGTTTCTCTTATTATTGTGGTAATTACTAGAAGATTAAGATCAAATTACAGTAATACAAAAGTAATGACGGTTGAACCCTCAGATCATACATGTTCTATGACTTACGGTTGTACCGCTCGCTAGATTTAATAATACTTACATAATATAACAGTCGAATGCAATATAAATAGAGTTATGTTATGAAAGGGCCGTAGGTACCGCCGCCCAAGGAAAAAATTATTGAATAAGCTTGTCATAGGTCATCCCAAGTGGTTCGCTATGTTTGGTGACTTGGTAGGAGTGCCCAGATTTATCAAGTGACGTGTGTTTAAGTCTTAGCGGCAAATGCGTCTGCCCACCAGCAGCTTAGCGAACCAGATCAAGAGAGGCCGGCTTAGAGAGTCCCTTTGACCCCTCTAACTGTTCTCTCTCGAGCCATCGTCTTGCACCGTGACGGGATGGATGGATTCATACGTCCGTCACTCTTGGACACACTGACGCCTAGATTCCTACCTGTCCCCATAACCTTTTCCTTCCCAGAACTTCCTCTCCTTCCTTTTCTTAAAATTAATCTCCTCACAGCATCCCCAAAGATGACATAATCAGGAACACAGAAATATTAAAGGGTGATTTGTGTTGATTTCCGCAGTAGCACCAATGTCATAATTTTATAATATACACAATAAACGTAAAAACTTTAACCTGTCGACAAGAATAAAATACCAGGATCCCAGAAATATGATTGGGTATTTCTATTTGGTTAATACTATAAACATTTGCTATTCAGTTATAGTATTTAAAAAGCCCGTATTGAAACCATTTACATTATTATTTATTTATTTATTGGTAAAGGTAAGAGACAAACAGCTTATACATAAAATATAAATATAAACATGTTAAATACAGTCAAGCCAAAAAAGTCTCCTATATTAAAAATGATTGGATATCGAGAAATAAACACCTAAAATATATATATATATATATATATATATATATATATATATATATATATATATATATATATATATATATATATATATATTGTCCTCTTCCCGTATTATGTTGATCCAGTAAGAAGTTGTTAGACTAAGTTGATCCACCTTTAACACCATATAACTTGGCTATTATGGAATACATCTGAATGAATTGACAACAGTGGTACAATAATTATCAATGTTGCCAGTTTGCCAGAAAAACTATTTGATATACTGTTAATAAAATTTTCAAAATTTGTATGGAAATCGGATGCATAATTTATGTTGATCTACCCAAATTGGCATACTTATGTTGATCTCATATATATTGATCTATTCCCGTAGTATGTTGATCCAGGTAAGAAGTTATTAGACAAAGTTGATCTGTGTCCCTATATATGGTTTTACTAAATGAACCAATCAAGGGGCAATCGGTGGACTGTCATCACAAGGTTTTATGTGATTCCGTAATCTTTTGTGATATTGAACTCAAAGTATTAGTCTCTAGAGTCGAATATCGCATGAAATGACTGTGAAATGGTACCGTTTCAAATCAAAATGACGTGTGTTGCTTGAATTGTTTATAAGAAATGTATGCATATTTAGATTGAAACGAAAATTTCGCAAAAACAAATCCATAAAAAATCATAACTTAGCAGGGGTACACGGGTTCATAGGGTGAGGTTTGTCTAGGTCCTGGCGGCGGATGCGTTTGCCCATCTACTGCGTGGCGGGCCGGATCGAAAGAAACTGGTTGAGGGATACCTTTCGACCATAAAAATCCAAAATGGCGGCAAAAGGAATAATGTTATGTAGGAAATTTTGAACCTCTATCTTTTACCATCTCTCCTGATTACGCTTCGTGACTTAGTAGGGGAGGCCGGGTTCTTGGTTATAATGGGTAATTAATGGATGATTGGACGCGGTTGGAGCTAACTAAAAACTGTCCAAAGAAGCGAAGCTAGCAGTCCACAATGGAGTGCTGGTACCTACCCTAATATATGGAAATGAGGCATGGAATTGGCAGAAGAAGGCTGAAAGTAGATAGAATACTGTATACATGAGATTCCTGAGGCATATGTGCGGTAAAATCATGTATGGCGAAATGTGCGTATGCTGTGTCTATTCTACAGGTATTTTATAAGGGCCTGTTAAAAGGAGCTAGCAGCATTGATCCCCGGTGCACTGTGCACGTGCTTGATACTCGACAGACACGAGCGGAACACAGGTTCACAGTAAAGTTGATGTTATCTATATACGAACGGGTCGTTTCTCCGACTCATTTTACCGTAAGTCGGCTCGCATGTGGAACGAGCTATCAGCATCTGTTTTTCCTCCTCCATATAATTCGCGCCTCTTTAAGACCAGCATTAATAAATTCATTCCTACAGCCCCTACCTTAACCCGCCTCATAACGCTGCCCAACCGGTTGGCGACATAGTTTCTCTGTATTTAGAGTGTAAAGACAGGGGCGCTCTAGTGAGAGGTGTCACATAAAAAAATCATACCGCCGAATTTGAATATGGAGACTTACAAAACAAAAAACGAGTTGGAAAAACGACCCGTTCTCATAAAGACAACATCAACTTTATTGTGAACGTGCGTTCCGCTCGTGTCCGTCGAGTATCAAGCACGTGCACGGTGCACCGGGGAACAATGCTGCTAGCTCCTTTTAACAGGCTCTAATAAAATACCTGTAGAATAGATTTCGTCATACATGATTTTACCGTACATATGCCTCAGGGATCTCATTTCTACAGTATTCAGTCTACTTTCAGCCTTCTTCTGCCAGTTCCATGCCTCACTTCCATATATTAGGGTAGGTACCAGCACTCCATTGTGGAGTTTCGCTTCTTTGGACAGTTTTTTGTTATCTCCAACCGCGTTCAATCATCCATTGATTACCCATTTTAAATAATTACCCATTATAATCAAGAACCCGGCCACCCCTACTAAGTCACGAAGCGTAATCAGGAGAGGTGGTTCAAAATATACCATATAATATTATTCCTTTTGCCGCCATTTTAGATTTTTATGGCCAAAAGGTATCCCTCAACCAGTCTCTTTCGATCCGGCCCGCCACGTAGTAGCTGAGCAAACGCAACAGTGTACCCCTTCTAAGTTATGATTTTTTTATGCATTTGATTTTTGCGAATGTTTCGAATAGCTCTAAAGATGATTCTTTTAAAATCATCTCATATTTAATATTATAAAACAATATGACCGGAAGTCGGCATCTTTCTATAAAGCATAAACTAAAAAAACAGCTACAAGGTGGTTAAAAATGCAATTATATTTAATCAATTTGTTCGATTATATTTTATGTGAAGTTGTTTACACAGTGGCCTAATGAATATTATATGGGGCCAATTGAACCAATTTGACTTTAAGCATTTTCTACGTCTTGCGATACAAACTTAGGCTTACGATAAAAATACTCATAATCAACGGCAGAAAACTAGTTGTCTACCAAATTCTTATTTTTTTAATCTCATATAAATTAAGCTATATACTCATAAACCGATCGAGTGAAAAGCTGCAATGATCCCGACCCCGGGGTCATTGCAGCTTTTACGGAATGACGAGAAAAATAATATTTTTTAATTAGTTGAAAAAATTACTTTTCAAAATTTCAATTATGTTTAACGTAATACACTATCTGGCCTCAAGTAAATCAGTTTTATCACGAACCGTAACTATTTAATGTAATAAAATAACAAAACAAATTAATGTTAATATGACAGTTTGCTTTAATCTCAATACAAAAATAAAGAGAAAAAGTTTTTTTTTTATGATTGAGATAAAACTTTCCTCCAAATAACATGTATATATATTGATTAAAATTAAAATAGCACCTTCACATTAGGAAAGAGAGGACAACGAACAAATAAGTACATTGACTAAGTGTTACGGACGGACATGCACTTGAGCTTATAAAACTTGGGAGCTGTACTCACAGAAACTGGAGTTTAGTTGTAAAAGGGGGTCAATTGTACCGGTATAATCATCCCCCAAAAACATTAACATAGAAACCATATAAACTACTAAATGCGGTTTAAAGCTAACGAATCCACCTAGATTTAATCAATAATCCCGTATTTTTAGATTCCATAAGTACCCACTCTATTGTGTACCTAGAGGTAAAACTAAGATATTGCACAATATTGGCAAAATATGGCAGAAATGGCTCCAGTGGATAAGTAATAAAACGTATTTTATAAGCACTTTTTAAAAAAAATTGTCTAAAGAAACAGATAAATTTTTAAAACAATTATGAATAAAGTACATTCTGGAATCGTTAATAAGTCGTTTTGAAATATTTCGTCGTGTTTAGTAATCAATAGTATCGCGGTGGCAAGATGCAGAATTCCATAGCCGTTGATTATCAAAGACAAAGCAAATAAAATTATAATTATTATATGGGTTAAATGTATTATAATCAGGGTGTTGTCACATCCCGGCAGTCCGCAGGTGCATAGTCTTAACAACGAAGTTCTGGTCTGATCACATTTTCAATACAGTATTATTTTTTTAACGAAATTAGTTTTCATACAGAGAATATACAAATAAACCTTTTTGTGTATAAAAACATAGCTGCTTTTAAGTTAAGATGTAGTGTGATATGATTTGTATTTTTTTATTAAACACTAATATGAAACATGAAGGAATTATCAAAATTTAAATAAAATATATTGAAGTGTTTTATCTTATCTTTTAGTTGGTATTACTATAAACTGCACGTGTTAGTTCTACTTCTGCCATTTGTGTGCTAAAAATACTTTATTCAACTTCTCGAAGCTAGTATAGCTGTGGCTTTTTGTAGGAAATATGATATCTGAATATAATATTGTCAATATTTAAGTTTTCATTTTTTACAAATAAAAACTTGTGTGAATACCGCACCAGAGTCATACAGTCCTAACCGCTCCCGTCTGGAGCCAGTGAGACTATGGCATCCTCAAAGGAGACCTCGAAGGAGATGACGAGGAGGAAGGTGGGAGAGTACCTGGTTATTCAGATATAGTCACCAAACACTAATTGAAAAATAGTGCAAATTAATTTTAATAAAATTTATTTGAACCCGCGACCTTCGGATTGCTAGTCGAGAGCCACCTCAAGTAGTTTGATATGTTTGGTGACTTAGCAGGAGTACCCAGGTTTATAGGGTGAGGTTTGTTCGGTTCTTGGCGGCGGGTGCGCTTGCCTACCAAATGTGTGGTGGGCCGGATCGATTATTCCTCTTTCAACGCATCGCCTTGCAACGCAGTAGAAGAGTTGGATTCTTGTGGTTATCACTCGAACACACTGACCCCCAGATTACTACCCACCCATCATACCTATTTCCTTCCCATAACTCACTGTCCTTCCTTTCTTTGAAAATACCCCCAACACAGCATTCACAAAGATGACATAGGCCTTGAGAGTTACGATTTTCCTAAGGGCCTCCTGTGTGGAGACGATGTAAAAAAATACAAAAAATAAACAACTATCTCGCTAAATCGTTGGCGGTGACTAATGGTAGGGGTATTGGTTATCTAATAAATGGTTCCCGGGGCAGCGGTACACATAATTGTAATAATTCTCGAGGGCTCTGATGTACAGACATTATGGCTCCTGTTGATTGACGAACATATACTAAAACATCGTTGGTTGGAATCGGTGCTTGAAATGACTTTAGCCATGTTTAATAAAAAACAAATTGGAATAAATTTTTCAGCAATCATAATTTAAAATATGAAAAATTAAATTCTCACCAATCTAATTTCCGCAATTTTAATAGGCACATATTATGGAAATTACGCTTTGTTTTAACTTAATCATTACAAGAAACTTACGTCGAGAGAGATGGTAAAAGTACATTAAAATAAAATTTTATTCAATCAGTTCAAGTGCAAAATTTCTCTTATAAAAGGACCTAGACAAACCTCACCCCATGAACACGGGCACACCTGCTAAGTCACGAAACCTAGTAAATGATGCATTGAAGTAACGTTTTTGTTTAATCAGGTTCAAAAGATTTTTTTAGTATAGATTTGACGTTTGCGAAAGTTCCATTTCAATATAAATACGCGTAAGGCAGTCTATCCTCTTTAAGTATAAAGTCATTTTCATAGAATATGGATGTACTAACAGGATCTAAAAAGTAAGAAAACTTTGAAAAAAATTGGCGGTTACAAGTTACAACTCATGCAAGCCGTCAAGTTTCAGAAATATATGGATCAACAAAATAAATCGTGTAAAATGTATATGCGACCGAAAAATGGGCGTGGCTTACAGCTAAATCTCGATGACACAAGTTGATCTGGAGGGATTTACATATGTATGCCAGCTTGGGTAATGGATCAACATATCCGGGGTGGATCAACAAATGCAAACGGATCAACATATACCTGGCGTACCGTCGCGCGAGATCAACAAAGTACGAGAGGGGATAAATATATATATATATATATATATATATATATATATATTTTAGGTGAGGAGGGGAGGAATAGGAATTTAGGATGAGGATAGGAGATGCTCTGGATACATTCCATACTATTATATTAATTTTCGATCGTACGTGTTACTTCTAATCGATATTTGTGGAGTGTATTGCTAAAAATGTCTATGTTTAGAAATTTAGTATTATATTGGGCACATATAGAATTGATGAATTTTTTCTAAAGTTAGTTCTATATGTAGTTAATGAAGCAAATGGCATTGCCGTGTTGATCTTGTTGGAATATGAATATTTATTAAATTGGTTAGCTCTGGTGAGTTGAGGCCATTGTTAAGAATTTTAAATAATAAGATTTGGTCAAAAATCAAACGTTGTGTATGAAGGGAGTTGAAGTTGTGGTAATTAATAGAATCGGTGTAATTTGAGATATGTAAGTTTTGTTTATAATTAATTTGTTTAAATTTTCTTTTTTGAATTCTTTCGATTCTTTCAATGTGAGCTTGGTAAAAAGGAGTCCAGATCGGTGGGCAGTGTTCTAGGTGGAGACGGATGAACGCTGTGTAAAGGGAATATAGAGTCTTAAGGTTGCGGAAAGGTTTCGTTAAACGTATTACAAATCCTAGCATTTTGTTGATGATTGCATCAGTGTGTTGAATGAAGTTTAATTTCACATCCAGTATTACCCCAAGGTCTCTGATAGATTCTACTTCTTTGATATTTGTCCCGTTTAATGTATAATCAAAGGAAATTTTATTTTTGTTACGTGTAAATGCACTAATATAATTTATTGTACTGATGTATTTACTACAAGTTTATTTGATTCACAGTAGTCAAAAAGACGATTGAGATCCTCTTGAAGTTTAATGCAATCTTCGATTGATTTGATAACTAAGTAGATTTTTTATCGTCTTCATATGCTAGGTAATTGGCGTGTAAAAAACATTTGTGAATATCATAAATATACACATTAAATAATAATTGCCCTAAATGAGAACCTTGAGGTACACCAGAGGGCACGGAAAAGAAACTGGACTTAGTTCCCGCAACTGATACACATTGAAGTCTGCTCCGAAGGTATGAAGTGAGCCATCGAAGTAAGTCACCATGGATGCCTATTTGACTTAATTTTTTAATTAGAATGAAATGGTTTACTTTATCGAATGCCTAAGAGTAATCAGTGTAGATTACATCTACTTTGTTTCTATTGTCCATATTGCTCGTTAAATATTCCGTGAAATTTACCAAATTTGTTAGAACCGATCGTTTTTGTAGAAATTCGTGTTGTTGGTTTTGTATGTTGCGAACAATTGTTGTATAAATTTGATCGTAGACAATTTTATCAAAGAGTTTACGTTTCCGTTAGAATTGAGATTGGGCGGTAATTTGCAATGTTGCTTTTAGAACCTGTTTTATGAATACGGATTAAAGTTGCTTCTTTAAACTTTGTAGGAAATTTTCCTGCTTTTAGTGACATTCTAAATATATTAGTTAGGGGGTATGAAAGATTTTTTGCACATTTTGAGACAAAGTATGGCGATATACCATCTCTGCCAGCACCCTTACTAATGTCTAAATTCTTCAGGTATTTATTGATCAAAATTGTTGTACGTTCCCAATCGGGTTATGATTATTCATGTAGGTAAAACTATCGACTATACTGGGATCATTCGTGTCCTTATCATTAACGTAGGTGGACTGAAAGTGTTTAGAGAATAGTTGACACACTTGATGAGCACCGGTGCCTGACTCATCTTTAAGGTGCATGATTTGTGGGATGCCATTTGTTTGACTTTTGCTTTTAGCATAGTTCCAAAGTTGTTTATTATTTATAAGAATATTAGATTCAACTGAACTTATGTACTGAATAAAGCAATGCTTCTGTAAGTTTTTTTGTTGGGTACGTTTGATTGAAAACGCTATGCAGTCTACTGGATTATTATAGGATTTCCATTTTTTATGGAATTTTTGTTCATCTTTAATGATTTTAATTAGAGAAGCTGAATACCAGTTTGAAAATTTTCTCCTTTTGATGATACGTTTAGGGACAAACTGGTTGATGGTACTGCTTAAAATGTTGTAGAAACAATTGACTACTACGTCAGTAACCGAATTTTCCTGAGTAAATGACCAGTCTGTCATTGACAGATGTTGGTTGATTAAGTCGTAATTGGTTTTTGTAAACTGATAAATTTCTTTAGGTGGGGCGTGAATAATAGGAAGTGTATCGATTTTTAGCATAATTTTGAGTGATGGGTGGTGCGAGTCTTCGATGACAAGAGGATCGCATGCACGAGATACTTGGCATTCCTCATTACAGATAACTATATCAAGGATTCTGTTATTTGCATTTTTTATGAAATTATATTGTTTTCATTCAGAATAATGGATTGTGTCAGCAAGTGAGGAACTAATTGTGTTCAAGTTTTCAGGTGTCAAGTGTGAATCATTGTTATGTATATTCCATGTTACGGTGGGCATATTAAAATCTCCAATTACAAGTAAAATGTCATCGGGGTGTTGATTTTTTACGTTAGTAAGTAAGCAGAGGAATGAATTGAGTGCAGTTTCATACCCTTGTCCCTGTGGGAGATAAACACAGGCTACATGGATAGTACGTTTGGAGGTATAGTTAGAAGGAGGAATAGTTACCCTGATACATTCAGCATTGCAGATCAATTCTTCGCGAGGGTAAGCGTTAAGATTGTTGTGTTATGATCATCACTCCACCACCTCGACGATAATCTTCTTGGTTGTTTATGCTATTAATTGTAATGTTATTTGATCTATCCCGTCTGAAAACGCTGTAAAATTCTGTTGGTGCTAGTTCCGGATCTAAAATAGAATTAACTAGCCAAGTTTCAGAAATACCGAATATGTAACAATCGTCATTCAATAAAATATTATTGTGAAATATATCTGTTTTAGTGCGTAGTCCTCTACAGTTTTGATACACAATAGTAATCATCGTGAATTATGTAAGTTTTTCTATAAGTGTAAATAATTTTGGTAAAGATAAGAGATAAAAAAATAAAAAGTTTTATGAAGGACACGCACGATGTTACACTATACTGGTAAAAAAGTGAAATATAAATGTGAGCAGCAAGTACGGAGAGCATGTTATGAAAGTATCCCGTGATTTTTCACGGGTGTGCTCTAGAAATTCAATTACACTTTTCAGTTTCCATACGTTGGTAGTATAATGATCAATATTCAATATTCTTTTCATTAATATTCTATTCGATTCAATATTCTATTCCAGACGAATGAAGAATGAGCTAATGATTAATGTAGGTGAGTCTAAAGTAATGGTGTTTGAAAGAGAGAGTACGAAAACAGTGTGAAATATAGTTGTGAATGAGGAATACTTGGAGCATTTCGATGAGTTTGTGTATTTAGGAAGTATATTTACAAGAGATGGGAAGGCTGACAGAGATATTAGAAGAAGGGTAAATGCATGTAACTCCATTAAGGTGACACAATACCCTGATAACGGGGATTTGCCCCGACGCTCACATTTTAATTATTTGTGATGTACGTATTACTAAATTCTTAAATGTTTCTCGAGGGATTCCCAGGGATGCAAGTTGTTTATATATAAGATTAATAAAAATAGGACCTTACCATTAAATATCTTATGTAAAACGGTTTGCCAATTTTATAAAACGTTTTTCAACTATAAGATGAGCGGGAAGCACTAGATTTTATTTTTGTAAACGATGAATTAGTAACTTCCCGAGGAACCTCTCTAGAAAAAAATTGTGATTTTATTAATGTATTCATAAGAATTAATTAAAATATAACACTCGGAAACATCAAACTTCTGTCCCGATAAAGTAAACTCGCCGTACGTTACTCCAACACTCTGAGGCGCGCGTAACTGTATTCGTGTGCAGGTCCCCAGGCACTTAAAGCGTTATTCTTCAGTAACGGCCAGAGCTTAAGCCGGAAAGGTCGTCTGACTCCCGGCCGGTATGTCCAGTAATTTCTATTACGTATTTTTTTATTTAATCAAACGATTACTTTTAAAGTTATTAGTGAAATTTTCTGTTTTTTATAATGTGACCTCTTCCACAGGTCAGTAAAGGTTTTTTGTGTGTTTCACCAATAAAAAACAAAAGATTATATTTTCGTCATAATTTGAACTTAAAAAGTGCACGGTGGTTAAGTTTCAGAAAAAATTTGGGCATAGTAAAAAAATATGAAAACAGTTTATTTTGTAGATTTTTTTTAAATTCTTTATTTTAATAGTTAAATATTACGTTAAATATTTTTTTCAATTAAAAATTCTGCTGTTAATAATAATAATAATTGGATAATTTGTAGAGCGCTGTTTTTGTGAAAAATCACCTCAAGGGCGCTGTTATGTGTGATTGTTTTTTTGTAATTGGAGCGCCTAAAAATGATAATATAGTAGAACTTTTTTTTCATGTAAAAAGTATTTCAAATATAATAATTATAAATAATGTCCTTTTTTTTCTTTTTACATTTAAATTATATTTATTTGGCTTTCAGTCATGCCAATTTTTGGGCACAGAAAAATTTAAAATGAATGTAAAGAATTCAGACATGCCATAAATACCTTTCTATACCTAATATAAGATTTTAACATAAAATTGCTTTAGTTTAAATTGCAGATTTTTCAAGAATTCGCAGGGTCTGCACCAGTATAAGATATTACACAAAGAAGCTGGTATAAAATTTCTATAATTTTCTATTTTTGTACCGTTTCGTACGTGAAACTTATAATTTTGATATCAAAATACCAATGTAAAATTGTACCTTTTAACTCCCACCTATGTATTGTAAGTTCCTCCCGTCCTACAATGAGTTTTTAAACTCTTCGGGATTGTTCTATCAAGAAAAAAAAATAGTAACCAAAAAAGGATTTGTGATTTATGATTATTTGAGATGCCTTACATACTGCAGATGATTATAATACTGTATGTAGATACCACGATTTTCAAAACACCATGCAAATTATGCAATTCATTAACTAATGCCAACAATAATGAAAATTATTATTATCATTTTAAATTTACAATGATAAATCTTGTCCGTGTGAAATCAAACCATGTGACACTGTGCGAAATTTTGACTAACGCGGGGCGTAAACGAAATGTTTTGGGCTATAGCCGCGCCCACTAGAAACGCCCATAACTGATATTATTTTCAAGTCTTATGTCGTCTTAATGGAGGACTGAACGCAGTTGGTGCTAACAAAAAAATGTCAAAAGAATCGAATTTAGCAGTCCACAATGGATTGCTGATACCTACCCTGATGTGAGGCGTGGAACTGGCTGAAAAAGATAAAAATAGACTGAATGCTGTAGAAATGAGATCCCTGTGGCGTATGTCTGTTAAAACCACGTATGATCGTGTGAAAAATGTGGAAATCTGCAAAGAGTACAAGGCTGATGTAAGCGTAATGAGTAAGATTAAGAAAAGAACGTTTAGATAGTGTGAGCATGAAGAGCGAATGAGCGAAGAAAGGAGTGTAAGGATAATATTTGACGCAAATGTGAATGGCCTCAGATGTCGGGGACGCCCGAGGAAGACATGGCAGGATCGAATGAATCAGATACTTGAGTCGGGTCATGTCAAGAGTCAGAATAATAGAAGAGTATGTATGAGACAATGTATGAATGTGAATGAGGCAAGGAGTGTGTGCCAAGACCGAGTTGTTTGGCGCTCTGTCCTCTTTACATACGGCGTGATGGTTTGTTAGTTCTATTAAGAAAGTAACCAAACAAGAATATTTTACTATACAATGGGTTTTGAATAAAATTATTTATTTAAATATTATTTTTACTATAAAATATTGATATTAGTAGATTTTTTCTACATTAACTCCACACAGGAGGCCCTGAAAAAAATAATTTCCCATAAGGCCCATATCATCTTTGGGCATGCTGTGTGGAGGGTGTTTTTAAGGAAAGGAAGGAGTGGAAGTACTGAGAAGAAAAAGAGTATGAGGGGTGGGTAGGAATCTAGGGATCAGTGTATCCAGGAGTGACGGACGAATAATCTATCTCCCCATTGCGGCGCAAGGCGATCGGTCGAGAGAGACCACTTGAAGAGGTCAAAGGGTCTCAGGCGCATCCTGAACCCACCATTAAATACACAGATTAAACCGGGCACCCCTGTCAAATCACCAAACGTAGAGAAACACTATGGTGTTTGTTATATAATAAATGGTTCCCGGGGTGGCGGTACCCGAACCCGCCTCCCAATTTGTATTAAAAATTATTTAATAAAAATAGTCACGCTGTGATGCTACAAGGCAGCTCGTGTTCTAACATTTTTCTTTAATTTAATTTATTTATTTATTAATTTAAGCACCCCGATGGGCTTTTACATGATTTTACATCATTTATTGCATAATACAGTGACAACAGAAAGTTTTTATTTTTAGAACATCAACAAAAAAATAGCAATATTTTTTCACAACATATCTTCAAGAAAACAACAAATATTTGCAATCGCTCTCTAAATATGCTACATAAAAGTGTAATTCAGGTATCTATTGAACACAATATAATCATTTTGTTGGTAAATTTAGTTAAATTTAATTCCAGAACAATGTCTATGCGTTATGTACCTGTGTCTTAATAATAATAATAATATTTGGATGATTTGTGTACCACCGTTTTAGTGCAAATTCACCCCGAGGGCGCTGTACAAATATTTGGAATATTTGTACAATTATCTATCTTATTACTTACTATAGACTAGTCAAACTACTATCAATTTATGTCTAACAGATTGCATCCACCGGTTCGTCGATCACCAATATAAAGCCATATCTACAATGCATTTGATTGATGAACGTGATACCAGAATGTACATATGTTATTATTCTTATTTATTTATATTTTTTACAGGCAGATAATATACAGTTCCATACGTACCTGGGAGGTCTCTTGAGATTAAGATTAGTTTATTGTTTATTACGGAAATTTAGATACTGTTTGCACACACAGAACACAATTGGAAAATTGGACATAATTGGACATTACGGTATTTCTTTTAATAATAAATATTTATGTTCTGAACGTGTTTAGGATAGGAAGAGCACATTTTATGCTGGGCGGTACTACAGTACAAGGTTTTGATCAGAATTCATCTTCCTAAATTTAAATCCACTACGAAAAGTGTGATTAGGATGTATTATATGCAATACAAGAATGCTACTCTCAGCTAGGTATATTTCATTTAAGGGTATGACAGCTTAAAAAGGTAAGTAGTTGTTAGTTTAGACCAGAATTCTGTTGGACTTGTTATGGATCTTAGTTCTGGAGGGAGTTTATTCCAAGCCTTCGGCCCAGATACTCCCAAAGTGTAATCACCAAACTTGGTATTTGACTCGCGCATAGGTTTCATAAGTCTGCCTATCGCTAATTCCATCAGTCTGCCTATCGCTGATTCCACCAGTCTGCCTATCGCTGATTCACCAAACTTGGTATTTGACTCGCGCATAGGTTTCATAAGTCTGCCTATCGCTAATTCCATCAGTCTGCCTATTGCTGATTCTACCAGTCTGCCTATCGCTGATTCTATCAATCTGCCTATAACTGATTCCATGGGTCTGCTTATCGCTGATTCCATCAGTCTGCCTATCGCTTGATTCCATAAGTCTGCCTATCGGTGATTCCATCAGTCTGCCTATCACAGTCTACCTATAGCTACCTCTTCTTCTGTTGTCACTCCTTCCTTTATCATGTATCCAATATCCCTTCCCTGGATTGTAATTTGGGTATATTTGGTATACAGATATCTCAAATTCAATCACACTTGGGCAAATCCATTTGATGAATTTTTGAATTCTTTCAAGTAAGTTTGTTAATTTTTGCATCTCGAATTAATAAAATAAGTGTAGTTGGAGGGTAAAAACTGGTTGTAGAATAGCGACTTTTGGCATTTCACGGTTAAGTCGATGACTTATTTAAATGTATAGTCAATATCTTATGTGCCGACTTTAGTTTATCGACGTCTCAAGCATAATCCACTATTTAATTTTGCAATTTTCCAAAAAGCAGGATTCTAATTTTCTCTTATAATAAATTTAAAAAAAATTTCCTCTGATTTCATAAGATTTTTTTAGTAGGAATTTAAATTCTGTATTGTATTTAATGTAACATTTTCTTATTTCAATTAAGGAATTTTACAATTTGTTCACAAAATTAGATTTATTCTGTTATTTTCGTTTCGTAGAATTTTCTTCGTGGTTGTTTTTAATGATGTTTTTCTCAGAAATTAAAACATGAGAAATTTGTTTAACTTACCCTATTCGCAATGTACTGTGTTCCGATGTTGGATTTACTTGGCTACTGGAAACGTAGGACATACCTAGAACAAAAGATAATAGGATTTATTTAGGGACAAGTTTTTCTTTAACTTTCTTTAAAGGTTTTTTAATATATCATTGAAGAGGAATATGTCATGCTGTCCTGGTCAGACAAGAAATCCTGGGTTCGTTTTCTAGTTGTTATCTTTTTAGTAGTAGTTATCTTTTTGTTTTCTGTGTCTTATTCTGTTTCATGTTTCTTTTAGACTTATAGCTATTATCTTCTTCTATTTATTTCTATACAGTTGAGCTGTAAATGGATGATAAGCGCAAGTAACACGAACGATATTTCTAATATAAAGCACGGTAGTAGAGGGAAAATTAATCAGTAACATGATATATCACGTATTCATTTATTTCTATACAGTTTACAGGTAAATAGATGATAAGCGCAAGTAATATGAATTATGTTTCTAATATAAAACACGGTGTAGAGCGTAAAATCATTAGTAACACGATTAATCATTTATGTGTTTATTTCTATACAGTTTACAGATAAATATATGATAAGCTCAAGTAATATTAATTATGTTTCTAAAATAAAACACCGTAGTAGCAGGTGAAATAATAAATAACATGATATAGCATTTAAGTGTTCATTTCTATACGGTTACTGGTAAATAGATGATAAGCGCAAGTAATACTAACTATGCTTTTAATATAAAACATGGTAGTAGAGTGTAAAATAATAAGAAATATGTCATTTCATTTATGTGTTTATTTCTATACAGTTTATAGGTAAATAGATGATAAGCGCAAGTAATATGAATTTTGTTTCTAATATAAAACACAAAAAAATATGAGTAACATGATATATCATTTATGTGTTCATTTCTATACGGTTACTGGTAAATAGATGATAAGCGCAAGTAATACGAACTATATTTCTTATATAAAACACGGTAGTAGATTATAAAATAATCAATAACATGATATATCATTTATTTCTATACAGTTTACAGGTAAATAGATGATAAGCAAAGATATTAGAAGAACGAGATATGCCATGTTGGCCGCCGGACCGTAGGCGGAGTACTACCTAATTAGGGTACTTTGAACGGTATCGGGACGTGTACGCACAGAAATCTGTTCTATGTATTAGTGCGGATACCTTAGCGTAAGCGAAGGTGTGCAGTAGTATTGGTGAACAAAACCGGCGACACTCGGCAAAACAATTCCACACAGTATGAACTGCTCATAGCACATCTCGTTCTTCTAATATCTTTGGTGATAAGCGTAAATCACTAGAAATTCTGAATTCGGGGGCCACAGTAAGCAGTTTCATGTGATGTTTCCATATTAATATTTTGGGGTATGGAATAAATTAAATAATAAGGTAAATGTATGACATATTACGTTAAATTAACAGTTACGTGTGTTAATTTCTTATTAAACAGTAGGACCAAGAAACTTCACTGTAAGATAACACCGCCGCTTTATCGAGTTTCTGTAATGTGCTAAGTCCTCCGGGTTAGTAGGTCCTAACTAACATTGTTAATAACTTGGTTAAAACTCCTTGTCTAACTTCTGTACGATCTCCTCAAGGGAGTTATTCGCTTGGTGATAAGAACTTAAACCAATTCAATGCGGCATTATTGGATCAATTAAATTATTAGTACGTTGAGGGATTTAGGTGAGAAAGAGACTGTCAACGTTTTGTTTATTTATAGTATTAAATAGCACAGACCCGCGAAAAGAAGCTGAAAGTATTTAAGCATTTTAGAAAAAATAAATTTAACTATCAAATATTAGTAAAAAATAGTATTAAAAAAGACATGACACACTATATTCGTGCTAGTCAAACAAAAAATAAATCACCGCTTATGGAAAGGATAACCATTAAAAAAATATACATTTGAAGGGCCGTAGAGCTATAATCATAAAATGGCATTTATATAGCGTAGTTTAGTGTCATTTCACTTCAAGTGGGCTTTACTTAGTTTCTTAGTTCCGTAGTTCCGTAGTTTCCTAGTTTTATAGTTCCATAGTTCCGTATTCCCCTAGTTTCCTAGTTACCCTAGTTACCCGGTTCCTTAGTTCTTTAGTTTCCAGTTTTACTAGTTCCCTAGTAATCTTTTTTCGTAGTTTTTTATAATTTATTTTGTGATAGTACATTACAAAATAATAAAAACAATATTTATAGTATATTATTGCAAGTGAGTTTAAAAAAAACTCAGGAAAGACAACACTAATTAGCATAAAATAAAATGAATTATTTTTACATAAGAAAACGAATTTTAAAGGTAGTTTAAAGAACCATGTACATAGATTTTAAAATAGACTAGACAGACTGACAAATACATTAAAAGCACTAAATAAAGAATTTTTTTTGGAGTTCCAAAGAAAGAATAGTTACATAGTTCCTTAGTAACGTAGTTCCCTTGTTTCCTAGTTCCATAATTCCGTATTTTCCTAGTTTTTAATTCCATATTTTCGTACTTCTTATTAATTGCCTATTTTACCAGTACCCTCGATACTCAGATTCCTAATTCGCCAGTTCCGTAGTTACTGAGTTACTTAGTTCACTAGTTTTCTAGCTCTGCAGTTCCTATCACCCTAATTTCTTAGCAGCTTAGTTCCCCAGTTCCCCAGTTCAGGTTACTTAGTTAAAATAGTTTAAAATAATGAAAAATGAACCTGCGTTTTTTTTAAAACATCTCCTCATCGGATGTCGGTTGTAAAATGAGTCAATAATCGAACTTTGAGTGATGAGAGGGGAAGAGTGCCAGAAAACAAATATCTCGAATCCAAGCGATAAGAGCCCGATGGGACTGTGCCCAACTTGTTAAAACGTTTAATATTTCAATATTAGTTCAAAGTTTGAGGAACTAGAAGAACGGGAGATACGACAGGGACTCCCGGGAAATGGATTATTGGTAGAACTTTGGAAAGCATTGTACAAATTACATTAAATTCGAACACTGTACTAATTTAATTTGTTAAAGCAAGTTCCACTTTTCAATCACTAATGTAGGTAAACTAGGTTTTTTCACGGGTCTGTGCTAGTTTACCCTATTAACAGTGGCTTTAAAAATCCAATTTCGCAATAATTAATGTCTGTGCGACGCTTTCGTGTGATAAATAAATTTATGTGAAAAAACGTCTATTTTATAAAAAAGCTGCTCCTCTAAATTTGCGCTTAAGAAAATTTTCGTCTAAACAATGGGTTACTAATATTAATTTGAAGTCGGAGCCCACTTATTTTGGATGCCGCACCACTCACTGCCCTACCTATATAAGTGGTAACAATAAACGTGCTTATGACATCGTGAACAGCGCGGCAGCAACAACATTTGCTTGAGGTAGCTGTGCGCGCTCCTCCAATGTCGACTCTCACCCTGCATGCCGCTTGAAGACCCGAAAACCCCTCTGAAAAAACTCGAGTGAAAATATAATGAATTTTAAAAAATATATTATGTATGTATGAATTTACGTTCATTATATTATGAATATGAACGTTCATGAATATTGAAGTTTTATTATAAAGGATTTTCCAATAAGAGGTGTTATTTTGAATAGCCCGCTATTTCGGTAGATGTCACTTTTCTAGCTGTCATTTTTTGACATTTGATTAGTAGAAACTACGCCATTAATAAAAATGGAACGATACACGCTTCAACAACGCATTCAAATTATTAAAATTCACTTGAGTGAATCAAATGCAAATCATCTTGAGTGATGAGGCCCATTTCCACCTCGGTGGCTTCGTCAATAAGCAAAATTGTCGCATCTGGGGCTCGGAAAACCCAAGAGTTATTGTTGAAAAGCCTCTCTATCCTCAACGTGTGACTGTTTGGTGCAGTTTATGGTTCGGCGGAATCTTTGGACCTTACTGTTTTGAAAATGAGGCTGGAGCGACAGTTACGGTGAATGGATTGCGCTATCGAGAGATGATTAATGATTTTTTGTGGCCGGAATTGGATGGTATTAATCTGGACAACGTTTACTTTTAACAAGACGGCGCTACGTGCCATACAAGCAACGAAACCATTGATCTTTTACGATTGAATATCAAAATAACACCTCTTATTGGAAAACCCTGTATATTCTTATATAGAAATTAGATAGAATAGAAAATATAAATCGTCATTTAAAAACGAATAAAACATCATCAGGTTAAAAAATATATTTTTTACATTTACCCCACACAGAAAATGATTTAAGGCGATGAGTCAAGAGAGATCAGTTGGACAGGTCAAAGGGTATCCCCAAACCAGCCTCCCACGATCCGGGCACGCCACGCAGCTGGCGGACAGGCGCACCTTGAATACATCTCACCCGATGACTCGGGCACCCCTGCTTTATCACCAAACGTAACTAACCACTTAGGATGACCTATGGCAGAAATGTTGGTTTACCATTAAATGATTCCTGGGGAGGCAGTCCCCAAACCCGCCTCCGAAATTGATTGGTTGGTACAACTGAATATTCTGACACATCACAATCAGTCTACGTGAGTAATATATCTGTGCTCTAAAATATCACGTTTTATCAGGATTTAAATAAATCAGCAGTACTACTTTTTCTACGTGTAAGCTTCCTCTTCTTTATCTACAATAGTTACACCAGCTTACATTAATATTTTCAGCGAAATAGTATTCCTCAGCCGTCATCTTTAATCCATGGATCCTTTCGCAGAATTATCACAATAAAAAATGTTACTTTCACGACTTATCAAAGATGATAGGTTCTGCTTGAAAAACATTATCTTTGCTTCGTGACTGTCACAGAGATAGTCACAGGAAGTGTCACAATCTGCTTTAAGTTACAGTGACAAGTGACAGTGCCCCAAATAAATATGCCAGTTTCCGCGAAAAAGAATTTTGTCAAAAGTAAAATATTACCATGTTGTTTACCTTGCAGCATTGAATTTTTTATGTTTTTTCCGTGATATCTCTGCTTTGGCGTAACTTAAAGCTGGCGTTTTTTCTACATGGGAGTATAATCAAAACCAACTCAAGCAAGGCCTGGATACCTGATACAAATCGGATTCGTATTTTATGTAATATTTATTAAAATGTTTGAATGACATAGTTATAAAAAGTTCAGCGGTTTCGGCGCCTAACTGTAGTAGCCGGATAAAACAAAGCGTTGACGAAATCGACTACAGTAACATAATAGGTTAGTTAGTTGGCTTTAGGTTAGGTTCGATAAAGTGAGGTTAATTAAGGTATGTTTTTTTTCAATTTTTTTCATCGTTCTGTTTTGTCAGTTTTCTGTTTTGTAACGGATTCGGTTAGGTTCGGTTAGGAAAAGCTTAGCTATGTTAGATACGGTGAGCTTAGTAATTTTATTTCCTTCACTTTTTGTTAACTTTTATTCAATGCTATTTTTTGTCAGTGTTCTGTTTTTTAACGGAATTTATATAATTAACTAAAATAATTTTAGTTAACATAAGTTTAACTTTAATAAAAAAATAATAATATTTGACGAGTCAAAATATTTTCACCATTAAATGAATCGACGCCACCTAGTTAAAGTATTCATCAATATCTTTCTTGTTGAATAAAATACTAGTATTTATTGAATTATTTGGAGGTTAAAAATAAGCCGACGTAGCACAGTGGTTCCATACAATTGACCAGCAATCAGAAGGTGCGGGTTCGATTCCCGTCGGCGGCATTTATTTTTTCTCGGAAGATTTTTCAATTTATATTTGTGTTACAACCTAATAATTATTGTTTATAATAATTCGTTGTCCTTTGTGCTTTGCATAAAACTTTATCTTCTAAACATAAGTTTACCTTTAATAAAAATAATATTATTAATTATGTTGGTGGATCTTATAGAAATATAGTCGGTCGAGGTGGTTTTGGTAAAATACGGCAAACGTCGTAATTTATGTTCATTGATTATTTGTGTGTTAGCTAAGAAAGCTATTTTCCTAGGTTTTCGGGTGCCAAATCTTCTCGAAGTTGTTATTTTCAGGAATGGGAGTCATTTTGGAATGCACTGAAAAAATAAAACTGATAGAAGTGTGCTGTGGGCGGATCCGTATAAACGATGTTAAAGACAGAAAACAAAAACAAAAAATGTGTGAAATTTATATTACATAAGAAAAAACATGGTGTACCACAAGGAACTGTTCTTGGCCCGATCTTATTTTATATATCCGAGAAAAAAATTCTTACGCCGACGACACGGAAATAATAAATTTATGGTTCGAAACATTTTCTAACGCAACAGAATGTATTGCATTTGTTTCAACGTGGACAAAATATAATCGTTTTAAACTACAGAAAAACTTTTTATTGAATATTTTATAAAAAAAAAACAAACGATAACCTTAAAAGTAGAATCCACAATACAAATTGCAGTCATGTAACATGTTCGATTTGCAACGAACTCGCCAAAGTTGAAAATATAAGATATTTTACGTACCTATTTTATAGATATAAGAAAGTACTCAATATTGACAAATTGAAGATGATTAATTTTTATCTTGTGTAATCTGCAATAATTTGTGGCATTGTAGGATGGGGTGGTATGCTTGGTGCATTTATTTATGAACTTATTATTAAATAACTCAAAAGCACACTATTAAAGTATATTTTATTTAGCACATTATTAATTAATATTTAATATCCGCAAATTATTTATCCTGCTAACCATATAATATGTCATTGAAGAAGAAGATAATACCAATATTTCTAAACAAAACATGTAAAAATATAAGACACAAAAAAATTAAATTAAAAAGGTCACAGCTAGGAATTTCATTCAACATATTGTGTTGAGATTAGATCATAAAATGGATTCATTAATTTAATAATATTTATTACGAGTCGAAGTAAATTATCATCAAGACTTTATTGATACTTTCCTTTGGCTAAATGAAACAGTCTGGCAAATAAAAGCCACGATTGCAAAATACAACCAAATAAGGGAGTGAAAATGCTTCGCTTCATTCGTCAAAATTTGAGAATGTTAGAAATATTTTAATCTGAAAATTTTGTATTCATTCTTTGTTCGAAAATAACTTCTTAATCTGGTCCATCAATTTTAAATACATTCAGATTCAATCGAAAATTTGAACATAAATTCCAAAGACACATTAATTTCAAACTCGGTATTCCCATTGAAGGCATAAATTACAATTGTTTGACAAAAGAATTAAGTTTATTAAAACTCTCAGATCAAAGAATTAGTATTATAGACAGCCCTGATTTACTTAACGACATTAAATTTCATTTACCTACGATAGCCATTCATTCCAAAATATTTTTTACTGTAACATTACCAGGATTGAGCATTTCAAATACTCGCTTGTACCTAGATAAAATGATGTTAGTAATCATGTGGCGGATCGATTTAACTGCATAGAATTCAGGTACAAGAAGGCTATAATCTCACATATTTTCAATCATCATTAATTTATCTACTTGTATGTGTTGTATGTACTCGTATCTCCTACTTTTATATCCTTCTACAGGCTTGTATTCATTTTATACTTTTTGATGTCATTGTACATTAAAATGCCAAAGTTAATTTAATATTTTTAATTATTTCCAGTAATATCTTATGATTGCATTTAATTGTGCCATGCAGTTATTGTTTATGGTATATTCATACAGTTGATATCAAATAAATAAATTGGCGAAATGAATTAGCTTAGGATTGTATGTATTTAATATTACGTTTGTGTGAAATCACAGCGAAGCAAATGTCCCCACAATCCGTTTGGCCTCTCAACATACCCTAAGGGTTTCCAGTCCCACTGCATCTGGGCAATTGGGATTTGTATCATTTCATAATGCATACATAAAGTTTACTTGCGGCACGTTCCAGAGTGGGAGATCGTCTCAGTATCGTCCTGGTTAAATAACATTATTTCAGAATTGAAACTTTGCTTTAAATGGCTTGCTTTTTGGTGACCAAATCTTAGGGCCAGGTACTTCCCAACGTTCCTATTCCCCATCTCCTTCACCTCCATTCCACCTTCAGCCTCACAATAAACCCCAATTGGAGATGCCACAGTCCATTGGGATTAGTTGGGACTTTTGTGCGTCACTCACATAAAAAAAAACACAATATTATATACTTATATAAAATTGTAAATTATCATTTGGTTAGCTTGATATCAAGGTTCAGTAGTATGAATTATTGTAACAATCATACTACGGTTTTAGGCTTCAATTCTGTTATAAATAGATGACACACCACAAGTAACTCGTATGCTATGTTAGCTGATGTTTTGTTATACCTCTACTGAAGTACAAAGCTGTACTAATTAAACATTTGAGCCGTGCATATTTTAATGAGATCACTGCATAAAGGGTTTTTGTGTTTTTGTTGCCTCTTCATTTCTTTCACTATCTTTGTGTACCGATGTTTATTCTTTTTCCTGTTTAATTATATAATCTTATATTTTTTCCATTCTAAATAAATAAATAAAATATTTAATAAAATAAAATACTTTTTTGTTTTAAAATCACGATATTTATTAATTTAAGAACCGACCGGTTTCGCTTTACTTAAGCATCATCAGGGTACAAATTAATACTAAACAAGAAGTACATAATGTGTGCATATATATATAACAAAATATAGAGGGAGACAACATGATACAAATATATTATAGAGGGAGACAACATGATACAAATATAAGCAACACAAAGACGGTCATAAAATACATTAACATAAGTGCACAAGTAATGGAAAAACCGCCAGATAATTATGTAGACTAATGGGTTATACCAATAAATCGGGAGAAACAAAGCATCAACTGGCATGGTGGTAAAGAGGTAAGGAGAACTGGGAATTTTTTATGGGTTTATTGGAAACAGACTTAATATTGGACTACTTGATATGTCTAATTGATTATTAAGTATCTGAATTTTGGTTTTTACAGCTTTTTTAGAAATTAGAAATTAAAAAAAGCTGTAAAAACCAAAAGTCAGATACTTAATAATCAATTAGACATATCAAGTAGTCCAATATTAAGTCTGTTTCCAATAAACCCATAAAAAATTTCCAGTTCTCCTTACCTCCTTACCACCATGCCAGTTGATGCTTTGTTTCTCCCGATTTATTTGTATAACCCATTAGTCTACATAATTATCTGGCGGTTTTTCCATTACTTGTGCACTTATGTTAATGTATTTTATGACCATCTTTGTGTTGCTTATATTTGTATCATGTTGTCTCCCTCTATATTTTGTTATATATATGCACACATTATGTACTTCTTGTTTAGTATTAATTTGTACCCTGATGATGCTTAAGTAAAGCGAAACCGGTCGGTTCTTAAATTAATAAATATCGTGGTTTTAAATCAAAAAAGTATTTTATTTTATTAAATATGTCAAACCACAAAGTGATTGCTTTCTACAATAATAATAAATAAAATATTGTTTTTCACTGTGATCACTCAAATGAAATTTCGCATACGCCAACATGAAATAAATATAATATTTTTTCAGTTTATCACACTGACGAGATGTTGTGGGCATGTCAGTGTGCCCGAATAAAACATTCTGCCCTTACACCTGATGAAATTGACGGTACATTTTCAAATATCGAAAACGAACCATTAAGATTTCATTGGCCTGTGTGAAGTGCTCCATTGCTTTGGAGTCGAAGACTTTATGTTGATTGAGGAAGTAAGATTTCTTTCTAATCGTTACAGATCACTTTTCTCTGTAGTTTATTTTCGGAAAGTTTATCATCCTTTTCAAGGCAGCGGTTTAGACTGCGCATTTTAAAATGAGTCCTAACAGATTTTGGTGGGCGGAATATTAAATTTATAATTCCATTGAAACTTTTGAAATACTTGTAAGAGTCACAGTTTTCTTAAGGATGATTGATTTCTATGAAAAGCGACAGTTTCCTTGGGCAAAAAACATGGCTTTGACAAAACGAACTAATTTATCAAAATGTGTAGTGTTTGCTGATGAAATTGTCTCGCGTCAGCCGCTGTATTGTAATCATAATTATATTAATGAATTAATTTATTTTTGGGATATTGTACCGTGTTACGCTACAACCTTCTTTAGCCAACGTTTCGGACAGATTACAGCCCAGATATATAATACTTTCCTTCAAAATATTACTTCTGGCCGTGAAAATCTCAAATCATATGCAAATTAATTTTAGTTATAAAGGATTAAGGTGCAAAAAATGGGATATTTTCTTAACCTATGAACACCGTTCAAAATGTGTGGAAGATTTAAAATTATTTTTTCTGATTTTGATCATCTTGCTAAAAATGTGTTATTTCAATATTTTAATTGATAATTACTGATTTTAAAAACGATCTAAAACCCCAAATTTTAAATGGTTCTAACTGGCTACAAAGTCATTATGACATTGAAAACGCCAATGTTTGATAAGACGGCTGTCACTAACGTCGATCGGCGTGACGTCAAACCACAAATTTTACGCATAAAAGCGAACCTGTCACTTTAGCAGATTCTCGTATATTCAAATATGATTGTACATTCACTGAGCAGATATTCCTTAGAAGTGTAATTTATACCGATTAGAAAGAAAATTTATATCACCAATTTACACAAAATAGATCAGTTACATTGGTCATCTAGAAGATAATGAATTAATTTTTTTTTAATAAATTTCACCAGAAGTAAGGAATAATTGAGCTTACCCAGAACATACTTTAAACGGCTTTATTGAAGTCTTAGTTTTACACCAGATAACTGACTCAGATATCATCCTCTTTATTTTGTTCTCGGAAAAATATTTTTTGAGTTTAAACTACTTTATCTGGTTAATACGACTATTACGATGTATTCCTGCCAAATAATTCAAAATGTGATAGAATTTTTAATTTAATAATTGTTGTTTATTTAATTTTTAAATTTTATTGTGTGTCAGATTATTAATTCAATTACTGAACAATATTTTCTTTCTGACACTTTTTAACATCTGGGAATATACTTATACACCAACGTTTTAAAACTATTTAAAGAGGAAATAAATACATCCACGGTTTAAGAATTTTCATTTAACAGCACCATTCTTCGTATCATGCTTTGTTGTGCTAGAACACTTGTTCTGCAGTGTGGTATTTTTTTAAATTTTATCTCATTTCATCTCTCCCTCTCTCCCTTGTCCTAATCGGCCATTCTCAATAGTTGGATCGGGTAAGCCATCGCTTCGACAAGGCATCATTTACGTGACTTATAATATGTATCATCGAAGAAGAAGATACTACTAATAAATGTTAACGAAACATGAAACAGAACAAGACACAAAAAATAAAAAGATTATGATCACAACTAGGAATCGAACCCAGAATCTCTTGTCTCTCCGGGACAGGTACCTTAAAACATTTTACCTTTGGGACCTACTCATTAAGTGTCACATTTGTCGATCTCATATTTCATATAAATTCTAAATTTATAATATCACCGTGCAAACTATTTTTTTCGTATTTTTGGCAGTTACCTTTTTATTTTCATTTTTTATAATAGTTAAAAAAATAAAATAAAAAAAAAACAAAAAATTAAGGGTTGGAAAATTCCAAACTAAACCCTTTAGTTTTAGCGTACATGCAGTGCCATTGGTTTTAGATGTTTAATAAGACATTTACGAGCTTTGGTCTAGATTCTAGATATTAGAATGCTTTGTATGACCTACAGTATTATAGCGAAATACGAAACTTGAAGGATTATAATCCTACCGCAGAGAGCTCAGTTTTTGTTTCTCTTTCTGTTACATGCATGCGAGGTTTATGAGAAAGATATGTTTTGACCGAACTGTTGACTGTATGACTATAACAAATTAAATACTATTATTTCGGCTTCAGTGATATTGCAGCGAGTCAAGGATGTTTAACAAATGTTAACGTATTTAATTTAGTAAGTAAAAAGGTTTATATATTTAATTTTTGAGAAAAGTAAATAGGAATTTAAAGGTAAATTTTAGCTCGACAAACTTTAGTTATATTCTAGTGCAGACCCGTGAAAAATCACGGGATATTATAATTTTACGGTTTGTGAAGCTAAAAGTATTTAAGAAAAAATATTTGCCTTTGAAATGAAGAACTTTACACTTCGAATGTTAGCTTGAAAAATTATAACATCTCTCCAATGACGTTATAAAAATACAAGACCCGTTATATTCATACTAATTGACGAAAAAATGTGGCACCGCTCATTAAAATATTGTCCATTCAAAGAATATGTGAGTACGAATGAAATAGCTATACGATCGGACTGCTATCATGTGGAAAGTATATCCACTGCACCTATTTCAATGGAACCACCCGCGTTGTCTCAGTCACGTATCTTTTCTCTATTAATTCATCTATGCATCTGTCAAAAATATAAACAAAAGAAAAATACGCATTTCGAATAAATAATCATTAAATCATAAATCAACAACTGAAATTGAAATATTTAATCATGGAAGACAATATTGAAGACACACAAAAAAAATAGAAAAAGTATCGGTCGCATCCAGGAAACGAACCCAGGACCTTGGCCTTGCCGGGGCATTGCTTAGCCACTGAGCTACTTCGATCCTGTATAAAAGCTACCAACATAAGCTTAATTTTTCTTAAAATAACATCTATTTACTTTTTACAAGTCAAAGATGAATAAATTTATTTTGGAATAACTTAATGAGCACAATCTCAAATTGTACTATTTAATCATTGAAAACAATGGAAAAAGACCATGGAACTGGACTACATATATGTGATTGACGTTTTCACGAAAATAATTGCGGCAGCGTCGGACGTTTACTTAAAATTGTATTTATCTCTTAATGAACAAAAAGCATCAAGAGTTTTTTTTTTAAATTCTTAGAAATTTTTTAAAATCTTTCAAAGAATTTTAAAAAATATATTCATTAATTTTTCAAAGAATTTAAAAAAATATATACCTAAATTTTTCAAAGAATTTTAAAAAATATATTCTTTAATTTTTCAAAGAATTTAAAAAAATATATTCATTAATTTTTAAAAATATATTCATAGAATTTTTTTTAGTACTATAAATGTTTTTTCAATCAAAAGAGTTCAACAAAAGTTCATCAAAAGAGTTCAAATTCACTCGAGTACCTAGGTAATGAAAATTTGGTCTAACATCGGACACACAGACACGCCTACAAGCCTGTTACACTCGTTTAATCGATTTATTCAGCATTGCATTGACAACAAACGAACTATGTGAAACAGAAAAATCAGAAAAAGATCGGAAAATAGAGATATTTCTATTCCTATATTTCTTGACGAACCTGAGTTTTTTTTGTGTTTCTTTAATCATATAAATTTAAACGATTACAGTTTTTTTGTTTCTACACCCACCATACTAGGCACATGCCCGTATTATGATAGCCAAAGTGCGTAGATATATGTTATTATAATCCAGTTTCTGTAGTTTAAAATATTTCTATATGTGGTGTTAGTTACGCCACATGACAGAGACAACATGTCGGCTTTACCCGAATGATTACGAGTTCAGCCAATGCCAGTCAATCCCTAGATAGACAGCTCAATTCGTTTGTCTTCAATGATTAAATATTATGTCAAATTAATGATTTATTTTTAACGCTGTCCCCACGTCGCACAACCATATTTTAAAAAACAATGATTTAATATTACATAATATGCATATTTAATGTTTTCAAGTAGGTAATTCATCGGAGTACAGGGTGTTCCAAAAGCCAGAAGTGTTACGAGTATTTTCATACCGCTATCTCACATCACATCTCAACCCTCGTCAAATTAAATTCATGTTCATTCTACTTCTTTGTTTGAAATTCGAATACGGTCGCGTGCACTTGTTTTTCAGCTAACTGACAGTTGGCGTGGTTCAAAAATATATATTTTAAAAGCACGCAAAAATAATACTTAAACGTACAATGGTGCCATCGCGTAATTATTATGTGCCAAATAAGGGTGTGATTTTTAAAATTTCAGTTGCCGCATGACGTGATGTTATTTTTTATTTACTGAAAATTACTCACTCTAGGATGTTTTTATGGACAACTCGGTAAAATCGTTAATTTTAGCATATAAGTAATACGCTTGAGTTTTTTTAAAGTTTCTTAATTCATTGAATTGTTTGTTACATGCATTGAGGATTTTTCAACCGCCATGCTAGGCACATGCCCGGGTTATGGTGGACGATTTTTTATACTTTAATGTTAAGAATTTGAGAGAATATAAAAGAGTATAAAATAGCATATTATTAAGAATATTTATTTTATAACATAAAATAATGTAAATGAGTATATAGTAATATAAGGAAGTATGAAAGAATACAGTCGAATATAAAAATAGTATGAAAGTATAGAACATAAATAACGTTTGTTATAATAGCATAATATTTTTTAGTTGTTGTAAGTAAAGTGTTTACATTTTTAGATACATAATACAATAGTATATTGAGGAAATCTGTAATTGGTTTCTCAGTTAGGTAAATTACACATGTATTAATGAACCACATTGTAAACTGTTGATTTCTCTAAAGTAAAATAGATACATAAAAAAGAATAAAAAAAGTATGTAGTTATAAAATAAAACATAGTACTATGGAGTAAGAAAATAAGAAAGGATTATTTTTACAATTGAAATCTATATGTGTGTGATTAAATTGGTAGGTACATTATTTTGAAGCAATTTTGTACAAATAAATCAAAGTTAGAATTCATGTTTCAAGTCCGGCGAATTACACTGAACACTGGAGTCAATTATTATTGACACGGTGGTTTAGTCAGCTGGTAGCTAAGGTAGCACAGTAGGTACATGGAACATGTATGCCGTACAGTGGTGCCAAACAGTTTTAAGTAATTTATGTAAAAAGTTTTTAAACTTTCGGCTATTAATATGATAGTTCCTTACAAACAAAAACTTTTATTGGTATTGGTATTGATTGCTAAAACATTATGTTTTATGACAAACGCGTGTAAATTTTAGCATATTTGACTAATTACCTATTGCGTTAGCAAGTATTTTTTAAAAGAAAAAGTCTCTAAAATCATGAACAGTTTCTGTAGAAGTAGATAAAAATAACAATTTGTCAATAACTCGACTAAAAATAAACCTAAAGCCGTCATCCTATTTTAAAGATGTATGATGGAAGTTTGTGGCAGTGCTATTTTCATATTCATAGCTACTGAACATCGCAAACTGCACCAATCCACGATATTCGATTTTCCGGATTCGACACGTGTCTATAATAATAATAAGAAGAAGAATTTATTCCAGAATGTATGCAGGGGTAGTGTAGTGCAATACATTCCATATTTGAAATAATATACATAATTAGTGTAGGAAAAAAATTAATAATACATACGTGATTCCGATAGGCACAAAAAAGCGGAATTTAAGTGAAAAAAAATAAAATACAAGCGCAAAAATGAGTGTAAGCAGCCGTTTATGGAGGATTTTTGCACATCTCCCATCTTCAGAGGGCCATCAGAGGGAACTCTATCCAGGCAACCATGGCAGTGATGATTTTGTTACTTGCTTGGCGCCATAAGCTTCCCATGTGATGGCGGAGAAGCGCTCTGAAAGAGTGTACTCGTCCCTCCAGGAACATTACGGTGGCACTGCGGTATCTCTGTAGGCGGAATAGTTGGCGAAAAGCATTATTGTAAGCGACTTTTAGCTTTTGCCATTGAGATGCAGTGTAATCCATCTACAGTTCTGACGTGTACAGCGAAGTGCAAAATGCGTTGAAAAGTATCTTTTTCACGTTTGTACTGCAAAAGTGAAAACGCCTTGACAGCATATATCATATCTCAGGGACTATTTGTCTCAACTGATTGTTTTGAAGAGAAGTTACAGCTAGTTCCTGGCTCCAGATGTGTATCTCTTAATCTCATATTCGTAGTTGTTTTATATAATTTTTCAAAGATATTTTAAAAACATATTCATAGAATTTTTTCTCCCCCCCACGGGGGGGAAGGGCATCGAATAGTATTATTATGCTATCGTCTGGACGTTTTCGGCCCTCTGATTGGTCAAATTTAAATCGTATGTTTCTGGTAAATTCCGCATAGTCTTCGCGCCAACAATTTAAATCAACCGTAAGGTTCATTTCGGTTAGAAGGCGACCGGACCCAAAAAATTAAGACCCGATTTCATACTGAAATACCGTTATAAAAATTACCTGCGACTAGTTATATTTCCAAGCGGCAGGTTCGCCAGTAAAAAAAGAAGTTATGACAAGGAAACTTTCGTGCCAAAAACATATTTAAAATGTTTTTTTTTGCCGTCGTGCCGTTAAAAAATGGACTACTTTTTGGACCGAATCGTGTAATACGAGATTTCTTCATAAAGATCGTTTTGATCATATGATTTTTAGATAATATCGAAGAAAATATGTTTTAAAAAGTTAATAACCCATTGGATTATTAATGGACAATAAAAATTATCATTATCACAGCAGGGCATCAGGACATTGGGAATGTCCGATGAGACAGAGGAAATGCCCAGTCGGACACTGCAAATGTACTGTCGGACACTGCAAATGTACTGTCGGACACTGCAAATGCCCTGTCGAAAAGAAGAAATGTCCGGTCGGAAACTGCAAATGCCCTTTCGGACAGAAGAAATATCCGGTCGGACACAGCAAATGTCTGGTCGGACACTGCAAATGTCCTGTCGGACAGAGGAAATATCCGGTCGGACACAAAATATCCGGTCGGTGCAAATGTCCTGTCGGACAAAGGAAATGTCCGGTCAAAGAGCGTAATATTATTTCACCCAAAAATGTCGAGTTTTTAGGACTTATCCCAATAAAATAATTCTTAATACATATATTAAAAAATAAATGGAATTACTTTGACTATCTTTTTGTACGAGTGTAATATTATTTCAACAAAGTTAAATGTAATATGGTTGATATTTTTTTATTTCCGATTTACATATATATACTTAGCAATTTAATTTCGATTTAAAAATGAAATCATTTCATTGGTATGAGAGAGGAAACATTTTTCTCATTGACGAGATTTATGTTGGGGTGAAGTGTGCTCCTCTCATTGTCCACGCTTTGACTACTACAGAATGTCTTTACATAATATGTTCCTATTAAATGTAACTGTTGTTAGTATCACTTAAACTGGGCGAAGCCCAACCAAGTGCCGCCCACAAGGCCTAGCAGCAAAAACCCCGCGGAGTGGGTTTTTAACTGCTAGTATTTGATTATTTTCTCAAAAAAAAAAATTGTTATTCGAAAGAATTCAAATTCATCTGAAGTACGTAACAAAAAATTTATCTTAAATCCGACACACAGACACGCCTGTTACAGTCTTTTAGTCGTTTTATTCAGCGTTACATTGATGTTGAAACCTAACATTAAAAATCCATTCATATTGACCTTGCATTATTTTAATGTACAAGTTGGCCTAGTTATTTCATCACATCTCATATAAAATGAACCCGTTTATCTGCGGAAGAGGCACATTTTTACTAGCTGAACTATAAAGCAGATAATTTATTTTCAAATATCTGGCGTAATAAAAACAGTCTGGAATTTCTAGGTCAACACAACTCATGCAACGTAATTTTTTATCATGACCTTTAGAGCTTTGAAATAATAAATTTTCTTAACAGGTTGCCTGCTCGTTATTACGTAATCCTTTAAGAAGAAATCTCTTTCGTATCCTATCAAAACTATGAAGTTTTAGGATAGTATTATTACAAGGCCTGATGCGATAACTCCTCAAACTTAAACCAGTTTTTATCTGAACTTAAAACCACTAACCATCATCATCATTTGGAGCCTTAAGTAAGTAATTTAATCGTGCTTTCTAATAAACAATATTAAGAAAGTAATTTAATCTTGCTTTCTAATAAACCAAAATTAAGTAAGTAATTCAATCGTGCTTTCTAATAAAAAAAAATAATTTTCACTTATCCATTTTCCAGAAAGAAGGTCTTAGATTATTTAAACGTATAAAAATCTTAGCAAAATAGATATAATAAATGGTTTTTTTTATTTTATTTATTTTTGTTATAGAAGTCGTTCAAATCTTTTGTCAAAAAATTTGACTTCAACTCACTGTTGGCAATATTTTTTTTAAATGCTTCCGATTTTGTTGTCCGGGTTAAATCTTCCCCATAGGAAAAACTAAACCCTTCCACACACTTTTCCACAAATGATTATCTAGTCAATCAACATTATGCAAGTGCATTTTATAAGTAAAATAAATACAAAACAATACAAGAACAATAACATGTCAACTCACCAGAGATCAAATGGGAAAAAAAAATCACCGACTCCAGATATTTTCATATCAGAGGGTTTGGCTCGGTAGAACTAACAGGGCCTATAAATCCTACTGATCCCTCAACATAAATATTTAAAAAATCTTTCGTTATCTTACATGTATTCAAAATGACCGACTTTTGCAACTTTATATATAAAGTTTTTGATAGATCTAATACGCCTGAATTTTTAATGAGAGAGCTAGGTATAATGCCGACATCAATGATATAAGTTGTTTTTTTAATTTTGTCATGTAAAACTATATCGGGTCTATTATGACTAATCGTTCGGTCTGTTAGTATAGTTTTATCATAATATATTTTATAAAATTCGTTTTCTAAAAATGAATTTGGTTCATATTCATAATATCGTATTATATTACGGCAGTCAATCAAGTTATGTTTAATTACCAAACTTTGGTGAATTATTTTTAAAACTTGATTGTGCCTAAATGTATACTCGGACGGTGCTAATATAGAACGTCCCGATATAATATGTTCTATAGTTTCCGGAAAAGCGAAACATTTTCTACATAAATCATCAATTTGATTTGTATCTTTGATTATATGCTTCCTATAATTTTTAGTATTAATGACTATCCTGAATGGCAAGCATAAATCCTTCTATTTCTGCGCTCAACACTCCAATACTCAACCATTTGTTTGACGAAAATTTGTCAACATCCGTTTGGTTGAGATAATTGAAGTGTTCTCATCGTATAAATTTAAAGGTCTATCTGCCTTGCAAATTATTTTGTGCATTTCTGAGCTATGAGTTACAATATTATTAGCGCAGATATTATAATTGTTGAATTCGTGAAGCTGAAAGTATTCATATAGAAAATGCCTTTGATTCATTGTCTATCAAAATAAGAAATTTTACCTTTCGAATGTAAGTAAGCTCAAAAAATTACGATACCTATTCAATGACATTATAAAAATATAAGTCACGCTATGTTGACACTAACCGAATAAAAAATGGAGTACCGCATATAAAAAGGATAGCTATTCTAAGAATACTTATGGATATGAACGGGCCGCTAAAGTACGTCCACTGGACCTAGATCGCCCGTTGTCTCAGTAACGTAACTTCACTCGATTAACACATCTAAGCATCTGACAAGCATATGAACAAAATAAATACGCATTTCGAATAAAGAAGTATCATTTAATAAAATTATTTTGGTACCTACTATATCGCTTGTCAGAAATGATAAATAGTTTCAATAAACAGCTCCAATAGATGGATGTACATGATGGAGCAAAAGTAATAATTCTATTGAAAAACGCTATAACTTTTGCAAATGGCGCCAAATTTCAATTCGGTTTTGATGTTTGTGGAGTAAACAAACGCAGAACACAAATCAACAAGACATGAATCAGTTTACTCCGCAAGAACGCGGAATAACTAGCAGTATCAAAGTAAATCATCAAAAAATTACAGCTAAAGAACATCGGATGATTACTTTTGCCCCATCCTGTAGTTTCAATACCACAAACTAGATGTCGGCAGAGTGCGTAGATCTATGTTATTATTATCCAGTTTATAAAGTATTAAAATATTTCCATTGGTGGCGGTAGGTAGGTAGGCACATGACAGAGACAACATGTCGGCTGTACCCGAATGATTACAAGTTCAGCTAATGCTAGCCAATATAGGCTCAATTCGAGTGGCTTCCCTCGATGGAATAACTTAGAGTCTCTTATAAAACGCACATAGTATGTCCTGCGAGATAGATAATAATTATTAATTATCTATGATACCGAGTAACACGTAATCTTTGACGGACCGAAATATTCATTTCAAACTTCTGATCTAGAATATTCCACACTAAGATGACAATTAACAACACGCCAGTAAATTTCAAATAATGTTATTCAATACGCTGGAATATTTCACATTTCTTATGTGAAATACCACACTAAGATGACAATTAACAACACGCCAGTACATTTCAAATAATGTTATTCAATACGCTGGAATATTTCACATTTCTTATGTGAAATACTATGCAAAAAAAAATAGTTTTGATGATGATGGCCAATTGAAAATAAAATGTTTGTATATTGTTATGTTGTTTTTGCTTTTTTTATCAATATATTGCTCTGAAAACGTGATTAAAAACATTAAATAATAATAAATCCTAAATGTTCCTGTACAAACCAAAATAAAATAAGCCCTTATCATCCCGGAAAAGATAATGGGATTATTACGAAATCTTTAAAAAAAAGTTGATAAGTTAGTTAAATAATAATTTGTCCCGCTGAAATTGACATCGAAATATTATAAATAATTTTTCAAAAAAAATTGAATCCACTGCCATTGTTTTAAAATATAATATCTCGTTTACGTCCAACGCTATTCCAGAATATCGAATTAAGGTTTCCAGGAATGATCAACCATGAAATACCCTCCATACTAACCAGTGTTGGATTAAAGTATGTTTATGGAGTGTACCTCCATTAAAAATATGATTTTATGTGACAAACTTCCATTTTAATCTTAGTACATAATAAACAGCGCGCCATTAAAATTCTGTCTCTAAAATCAATGCGACCGAAACATGGTCAAAGAGCAACCCGATATTCCGTGCTGTGCGTAGAATTACACAATCAGCACAACATACATCACACAAAAAATTAAAACAACACAATCCCCCTGACGGTAAAATTTTATAATCTACGCCAAAGCAAGACGATCTTTGTGCGCCGCAATAAACAATATTTGATGCCACCCGCAGGCAGCTGAATGTTGCACTACATAGATGTAAGTTAAATGTTATTTAATTTAAGAAGTTCATAGTAAGTTTTTGTTTACTATGGTCAAATATTACCCATCGAATTCCCCGGCGGGATTGATGGGGTCTTACCGCTAGAGTTCGCATGATCGTGGTTCCTGCTACTTTAAAATTGGAATAATCAATACTATGTTACATAAAGGTCTAAAGAATGTAAAAAAAAAGTAATTAATTTGATGACATTTCTTTAGAAACATTGAATAATTCCTTTTAAAAAATTGTTACTTTAAATTTTTTTATCGGTTTATTACTAAGTAGGTAGGTATATAAGTACCTACTTACGAATCTTATAATTTCATAAGAAAATTTAGTTTTAATTTGATTAAATATTAGTTTCGTCTTAAAGGGATGGAATCTATGACTTCTGGATCCAAAGGCAACGTTCTGAACTACTAGGACACTTTTTTTTTTTTTTTTTTTGTATTACAGACTGTGTGTCCATTTACAATACACATGTAACATTAACTACATATAGATGATACGAAACAATGAAAGAAAAAAAATAGAAATAACAAGTTATAAATAGTGATTTTTGGCATAGACATGCCTCTTGAATGCTTCAAGGCTATTATTAAAAATATCGATAGTCTTGGAGGCGTTGTTTAACAGCGCCATACCTCGTGTCATGCTATGCCAAGCCAGTACGTCCGTTCTGCCACGTGGGATACATAGCAGATCATGGTGCCGTCCCTGGCTTTAGTTGTTCAGTACGAATTGTAATTCGAACATTGTTTGTACATGATAAAACAAACATGTTTGTGTTACTTGGATCATAACATCACAAGTAAGATTTTCCGCTTATTGTACATACGTAGTAAAAAGGTTGAAATTCAAATATCAGAGTTAATCCTAATGTATTTTTTTAAATATTTCCGAAAATAAAAAATCATGAAAGTTGCTCATTTACAAGTTTTCTTCCCCTGATAATTTTCTCTTCTGCGTTCTCTGCGAATTATAACTCATATATTAAAATGTAGAACGTCAAATCTTCCCACCAATCAGCGGCACGTTCTGAATAAGAATGGAAAGAATTTTTCCTTAGTCTAAATATCGGAACGACCCTCAGATAATAATATAAAAAATACTTTTCCCGAGAAATTTATCCTTATTTTTCTTCGCACCTAAAGTCTTTTATGAAAATTTAAGATTGCAATGAACAATTTTTATCTCGCTTCATATAATAAATAATAACTAGTCATTTTGTGAACATTTAAGTATAACTGGCTTCCAAAAAAATCATTCCTTAAAAAACAAAAGTTTTTTTTATCAATTATTACATAAATGTTTTTTTGGTTTTATCGTGGAATTGTTTAGGCAAATAATGCTTACTGCTAAGGATGCGTTTTAAATGAAGCGATTATATTTTTTAAACCAGTTTGGCGTTTGAAAAGATATTTCCAGTGCCTACAATTAATAGTTCCTACAGTTTAAATGAGGATTGAACCTTGCTCCCCAGGGACTGGAGTCGACAACTCTACCAACCTCGTCAAATTCCAATCGAGTAGGACTGACATTTATTTCGAACATTACCTTCTGTAATGTCATCCGATTTCAGAGAAGTGCGTCTATGTCCACGCGTACGTACATGATTGCCACAAAAAATACATTGTCATCGACTAACGAGTCTATCCGCCGAGTTTAAGTTCGATCGGACGTCAGGAAGTGGGTTAATTTCTACTTCAAAGATTTGCATTCATTCATTCATTCATTCATTCATTCATTCGTTCATTAATTCATTAATTCATTCATTCATTCATCCTTTCATTCATTCATTCATCCATTCATTCATTCATCCATTCATTCATTCATTCATTCATTCATTCATTCATTCATTCATTCATTCATTCATTCATTCATTCATTCATTAATTCATTTATTAATTCATTCATTTATTCATTCATTCATTCATTCCTAAAAATAAAAGTTAAATTCAAATAGATGTATTTAAAAAGTAAGTTTATAACTTTTTCTTATTTAATAAATCAAAACCAAAATATCCTCTGAAATCACAAAAATTCAAAGTTGGTATTTATCTATTTAATAGTAAATATTGTACGTAAGATTTAAAAAACAGTCAAATTATTTGTTCAATTTGTCCAAAGAAATTTGACTATCTCAGTGAATATTATGTTTTCAAACATTCTTCTGGTAGGTAAGTAAGCCCCACTGTTGATTTGTCAGCGACCTTCAGTCTGGAGTCCTTGAAAAAACCTTGACTGTGTGCAGCCGTCTATTTGATAAATTCCTCTATCTCAACAAACGGATTGCAAACTTTAGGGTAGAGGCGTTAGGTGGGAATGTTTTCCTTGTTCTATCGCTACTTCAATGGAAGATGCTTTGAGGAACTAGCGTCATTGACGCCTTTAGCACCGGTGCATAGCCGGGAAACACGTCAAACATGAAAAAACATTTGCACATAATTAATTGTCGCATGAGAACGGGTGGATTCTACAACACGTTCTTGAGTTCAACAGCTTAGCTGTGGTACGATTCGTCGTTTGGTCTTAATTTAACCCGTGCTTACTCCTTCCTCTCCCCAAAAAGACCCTCCACACAGCTTACCCAAAGATGACAAAGGTCTTTCGGGAGATTATTTTCATCAGTTCCTTCCGTGTAGAGTTAATATAAAAAAGAGGTATTATAATATTGAGTATTCTGATTTGACAGCTCGTAGTAGGAACCACGAACTAACGAACTCTGGCGGGGTAAAAATAGGAATATCCATCGAGGCCACCATCTTGAACCGGAACCGGAACGAAGCAAACAAATTTACAGAGAAATGCAATGCTGAAAGGACGTGTTAAAACATAACTTTATACAATGAAAGGATAAAGCGATGATAGTGTATGGTCGGCGTTTCCGTGTGCCAGGGTAAAATGTTGTCAGGTTTTGCTATATTCATGAAGGTACTTCCCCACCACTATCCTCTCCCCCGTCTCATTCCTCTTCACACTACCTTCAGCCTCACAACGTTCCCCAATTGGCTCCAGACAATTCAATTTGAGGTGGGTTTGGGTACCGCCGCCTAGGCAACCATTAATTTGATAAACAACCAACCAACACCTCTGCCATTGTTCACCCCAAGTGGTTCGTTCAGTTTGGTGATTTAGCAGGGGTGCCCGGGATCATCGGGTGAGGTGTGTGTGGACAGGATGCCCCTGTCCACCAAAGGCGTGGTTGTCAGATCGGAGAGGCTTGGTTTGGAGTGACCCTTTGACCTCTCTAACTGATACCCACCACAAAGCATTCAAAAAGATGATTAAATTATTTTCCTCAGGGCCTCCTGTATGGGATTAAATTAAAAAAAGGAAGCGGTTGGGACTCTTGTGCGGTTTCACACTAAATAATAGGTATGAGCTCTCCTTTGGCAGTCACCTCTGTTTTTTTCCCATACTTGTAATCTTGTATTGTGAACAATTTTTCCCTAAAATTATAAATCACACACGTTAATTTCGGTTTTCTGTTACGTACGTTTATTATTTCCTGTATTAATTAATGAACTCAAAATTTGCTTTAAATTCAAGTGATATTTTCAAAATTGGAAATGATGGTTTGAAAAATTCAGACAAACGATAAAGTAGGCACTAATGAACAATAATTTGAAATATGAATTTTCTAAAGCTTAAAATTTTGACTTGCTTAAATCTATGACAGATCCAAATACGAATAATTATTTTAAAAGTTTTCTTCATTCAAATCGTCGTTAATTATTTTTTTAATTGGCAATGATCCCGAGGAAAATATTGCATGAATACATTCAGCTTCACAAATCCAACGGTTCCGTGATTTTTCTCGAGTCTACGCCAGTAATACAATATTCAATATTCAGAGAAACTTATTGTAGATGTCATTTAAAAAAAATTGAATTAATTTTTTAAGAATACTGATTTTTCACGATTAGGAGACATATATATATATATATATATATATATATATATATGTATATATATATATATATATATATATATATATATATATAAAAAAAAAAAATTTTAATGACATTGAAGCTTAACGGCCCCCCACACTAGCGACAAATTTCACATAAATTTGTATATATATATATATATATGTATATTCATTTTTATATGAATACCGCACGAGAGTTCCAACCGCCTGGAGGAGCCAGTGAGACAATGGCATGGCGTATGTTGTGAGGCTAAAGGTAGTGAGGAGGGGAAAGAGATGGACAAAAATAAGGTAGGAGAGTACCTGGCTTATCAGATCTGGTCACCAAATACGGCTACAGCCATATCAAGCAACGTTTCAATTCTGAATGGTGGTCTTACACCAGGGCGGTACTGAGAGGTATCTTCCACTCTGGAACATGCCACAGGTATACTTGTGATGGACCAAGGTCTTTCCCAAGGTAAATGGTATAAACTGTCATGGTAGAGACATCTATCGGAACAGGCGCGTATGAATTAAAGGGAACTGCATACATGGATAGGAATTTTCTATCAGGGATTATCAGAATAATTGAATTGCCCAATCGGATTACAGAGAGAAATAAGGAGGTACGACTTTTGACAGAACAAAGGATATCTTAAGAGAGGGGTGTGGTTTAAGCTTTGATTTATATGACATCGACCTTGAAAATATTCCCACCAAATGATTAGGTTAACGCACTAGCAAAAGCCACTTAGAATTCAAGGTTGATTAACTAGACATTTTGAGGGATTCACAACCCTTTTTAAATGCGTAGCGTCACATGGGACGACGCGAGATAGGGTTGCAACAGATCTGTAACTCGAGAAAAGGGTTTCCGATTTCTTTAAAATTCAAGTAGAAAGTTAGGATCATCACATACTATATAGTAAAATACAAACTAATTAAATAGAGTTTACTGCACACGCCGGGGTTTGACTCCGTGGCCTTTGGCTTACTATTCGAGAGCCTTACCTCTCGACCGTGGAGGCCGTGAATTGGTTTGCGCTAGAAAATAAATACATTTGAAAATTGCAATCAAAAGTCTTTTTCAATTAAATAAAATTGGAACTTTTTATAATGCCTCAGTGTATTATGTATGGTGAACGAACGTAATATAAAAATGTGGAACCATCAAGCAGTGTAGTTTTATGAGAGCTGTTAACAATTTGTCTCAATCAAATTATTAAAAAATGCAGGCACTTCGCGACAAGTTTTTTCGCGTTGCTTTTTACGTTTGTGCTTAGATATCATACAGAAGAACTTCAAGGTTTTGTTGTGAGGAAAATTCAAGATACCAAAAAAAATAATTTTAATGACATTGAAGCTTAACGGCCCCCCACACTAGCGACAAATTTCACATAAATTTGTGTGAAATTTATGTGATTAAATCAAAGCTATGCTACATATGCTATCTTAACAAACTATGTTAATGCATTTATTTATAATGAACATCAGAGCCAACCAAATAATGTTTTAATCTACATTTCGGGACCAAAGTTTTTTTGGATTTTAAACCATCTATTTTGAATAAGAATACTGTACTGTTGTCTCCAACTCTCTGGAGCCAGTGAGCCCAAGGCATCCCGGTAGGTTGTGAGGAACAGAGTGGTGGGGAAATGAAGGAGATGGGAAAGGTGAAGGTGGTGAATTACCTGGACATTCGGGTATGGTCACCAAACGCGATATCTCGATTTTGAGCGACATTTCAATTCTGAATGTCTGTTCCTTTCCTACCACTCTGGAACGGCCAAACATAATTTTAATCCTTTTGTGTTTCATTAATCAATTGTGAATAATACAAATAACATAAATAAAATTGCTGAAGTAATAAATCTGTATAAATGGGATACGTTCGATAGAAGTGTAATGATATGTTATGAAGTACGATGAAGTGTGACAGAAGTGTGATGAAGTGTGAAATATGTGTGATGAAGTGAACAACAAGTGTGATGCAGTGTGATAAGTGTTGTGAAAGTGTAATAAAGTGTGATAGAAGAGTGATATATATGTGGTGAAGTGTGACATACATGTGAAGTGCAATAGACGTATGATGAAGTGTGATAGAAGTGTGATTACACGTGATAGAAGTGCGACGAAGAGTGACAAAGTGAGATGAAGTATGATGACCTGTGATAGAAGTGTAATGAAAATTTCGACAGTTTAAATAAGACCTTTCTACTCTAAGCCCTCAGTCAGGACAAAAAAAATTGTCTGTTTGATATCTTCCCTGAGGGAATTTCTAAAATTGAACATTTGTGGATAATTTAAAAAAAATGAGTTTATTTTCTGCATACGGACACGCTCAGATAAAAATTTTTGCCTTTTATTTCTTCAGTAACTAAATATTTTACACAGTACATATCCTCATAAGTGATAAATCTTTATTTTCACATAGATTTACTAAAATTAAATTCTGTCGTCAACTTCGCACAGTTTTAACTTGTTTGAGAGGTTAATTTAAAGCATTTAAATACAAAGTGTGAAGGTGATTGTGCCTTCTATTCCCGGTCAACATCCTGCAGCTGGCGCTGACATCATATCCCGTGAATGGAACAACTTCCTAATTGGTTTATTGTGTAAAAGCTTGCGGAAAAGTTTGATGCAGTTACTTCCATTAGTTACCGCTGGGCGTCGCTTCCATGCATGTTGTTAAGTTATTTATAATAAGAATAAAATAAAAAAATAAAATAAATGGGTACCACCGGGGCGGTGGTACCCATTACCATCCTCCCAAATTAACGACTCATTTACGTAACATTAATGTGTTTATGAGAAAAAATCTTAAGGCGATGCACTGCGTAGTAATTTAAAATCATTTGTTTTTGGTTTGAAAATTTGGTCACCTAAAAATGTTTCAGATGCTTTAATTAAATACTGCGAGTAGAATACATCCTGGCCTTTGAAGTTATCGAGTATTTTTTATTTTTTCGGAATAACTTTATTGAGTAAAACCTCAAATTGTAATATTTAAATATTGAAGACAATATTAGTGATTTCTAAACGAAAATCTGAAACAGAAAAATCAGAAAAGGAAACGGTCACATCTGGGACTCGAACCCAGGACCCCTGTCTTTCCGGGACAGTGCTCTACCAACTGCGCTAATGGGACCCTATCCCCCTCGGTCACTTTTAACTGTATCATACATCGAATAAGAACTACTAACATTGTCTTCATTTTTTCACCGCACATTTTTATTGGCAACTATCTTTATGTATGATCGCAAGATTCAACCCGAACTAAATGCAATCCAGACAGCGTCTTTTAGATAAACCTATCTTATTTTTTTATTTAATGTGCGACATCTGTTGACTTTTTCTGCAAGTCTAGAATGAATATTTATTTTTTCGGAATAACTTTATTGAGTAAAACCTCAAATTGTAATATTTAAATATTGAAGACAATATTAGTGATTTCTAAACGAAAATCTGAAACAGAAAAATCAGAAAAGGAAACGGTCACATCTGGGACTCGAACCCAGGACCCCTGTCTTTCCGGGACAGTGCTCTACCAACTGCGCTAATGGGACCCTATCCCCCTCGGTCACTTTTAACTGTATCATACATCGAATAAGAACTACTAACATTGTCTTCATTTTTTCACCGCACATTTTTATTGGCAACTATTTTTATGTATGATCGCAAGATTCAACCCGAACTAAATGCAATCCAGACAGCGTCTTTTAGATAAACCTATCTTATTTTTTTATTTAATGTGCGACATCTGTTGACTTTTTCTGCAAGTCTAGAATGAATATTTATTTTTTCGGAATAACTTTATTGAGTAAAACCTCAAATTGTCATATTTAAATATTGAAGACAATATTAGTGATTTCTAAACGCAAATCTGAAACAGAAAAATCAGAAAAGGAAACGGTCACATCTGGGACTCGAACCCAGGACCCCTGTCTTTCCGGGACAGTGCTCTACCAACTGCGCTAATGGGACCCTATCCCCCTCGGTCACTTTTAACTGTATCATACATCGAATAAGAACTACTAACATTGTCTTCATTTTTTCACCGCACATTTTTATTGGCAACTATTTTTATGTATGATCGCAAGATTCAACCCGAACTAAATGCAATCCAGACAGCGTCTTTTAGATAAACCTATCTTATTTTTTTATTTAATGTGCGACATCTGTTGACTTTTTCTGCAAGTCTAGAATGAATATTTATTTTTTCGGAATAACTTTATTGAGTAAAACCTCAAATTGTAATATTTAAATATTGAAGACAATATTAGTGATTTCTAAACGAAAATCTGAAACAGAAAAATCAGAAAAGGAAACGGTCACATCTGGGACTCGAACCCAGGACCCCTGTCTTTCCGGGACAGTGCTCTACCAACTGCGCTAATGGGACCCTATCACCCTCGGTCACTTTTAACTGTATCATACATCGAATAAGAACTACTAACACTGTCTTCATTTTTTCACCGCACATTTTTATTGGCAAATATTTTTATGTATGATCGCAAGATTCAACCCGAACTAAATGCAATCCAGACAGCGTCTTTTAGATAAACCTATCTTATTTTTTTATTTAATGTGCGACATCTGTTGACTTTTTCTGCAAGTCTAGAATGAATATTTATTTTTTCGGAATAACTTTATTGAGTAAAACCTCAAATTGTAATATTTAAATATTGAAGACAATATTAGTGATTTCTAAACGAAAATCTGAAACAGAAAAATCAGAAAAGGAAACGGTCACATCTGGGACTCGAACCCAGGACCCCTGTCTTTCCGGGACAGTGCTCTACCAACTGCGCTAATGGGACCCTATCCCCCTCGGTCACTTTTAACTGTATCATACATCGAATAAGAACTACTAACATTGTCTTCATTTTTTCACCGCACATTTTTATTGGCAACTATCTTTATGTATGATCGCAAGATTCAACCCGAACTAAATGCAATCCAGACAGCGTCTTTTAGATAAACCTATCTTATTTTTTTATTTAATGTGCGACATCTGTTGACTTTTTCTGCAAGTCTAGAATGAATATTTATTTTTTCGGAATAACTTTATTGAGTAAAACCTCAAATTGTAATATTTAAATATTGAAGACAATATTAGTGATTTCTAAACGAAAATCTGAAACAGAAAAATCAGAAAAGGAAACGGTCACATCTGGGACTCGAACCCAGGACCCCTGTCTTTCCGGGACAGTGCTCTACCCCGTTTCCTTTTCTGATTTTTCTGTTTCAGATTTTCGTTTAGAAATCACTAATATTGTCTTCAATATTTAAATATTACAATTTGAGGTTTTACTCAATAAAGTTATTCCGAAAAAATAAATATTCATTCTAGACTTGCAGAAAAAGTCAACAGATGTCGCACTTTAAATAAAAAAATAAGATAGGTTTATCTAAAAGACGCTGTCTGGATTGCATTTAGTTCGGGTTGAATCTTGCGATCATACATAAAAATAGTTGCCAATAAAAATGTGCGGTGAAAAAATGAAGACAATGTTAGTAGTTCTTATTCGATGTATGATACAGTTAAAAGTGACCGAGGGGGATAGGGTCCCATTAGCGCAGTTGGTAGAGCACTGTCCCGGAAAGACAGGGGTCCTGGGTTCGAGTCCCAGATGTGACCGTTTCCTTTTCTGATTTTTCTGTTTCAGATTTTCGTTTAGAAATCACTAATATTGTCTTCAATATTTAAATTTGAGTATTTTTTAGATAAATCTTTTTATTAGCTCAGAAAAAAAATGTATGGGCCTATGAAAACTGCTTTAAAGTTCAAAATGTCCTACTTAAGAACCCATTTTCGGTTATGGTTTTATTGTATAATGTGGCAAATTAAGTTATTTATAAAATGATCGAAAAACATTTAAATATTTCTGCCTGAACATCCACAAAATAATATTAAAGGCACTTTTTGGTCATGTTTTTTTCTTCCATAAATCAAATCAGGTGGATGGTGTGAAGCGGGAATTCATGCCTTATCGCCATCTACGTAAGGTGTGTTATTGATGGCGGCTCGATTCAAAATATTACACGACGTAGTGCATCGCCTTAAATGGATTAAAACCCCATACAAATGACAAGAAAAATAAAACAATAGGGAATAAACCCAACATTTGGCCTGTAAGTGCCTCACTCAATAAATCTTTAAGTTAATCGGTTTTAATAAAGCCGCTTAAAAAAATAGCCGTCACGGAAAATCTGGCGGATGTGAAACATCGAAATTGATTTTAAGCGAAGGAAGTGAAAATGAAAGTAAACAAGTCTTTTCTTATTATTACAATATACAACAAGAAACAAATAAAAATGACAAAAAACGTCAATATTTAGCCATTGAATCGGTCCCCTATAATACCAATTTCAACATTTTTTAACGTTGAGTTTTGTAATTTTCCGCCCTTTTTCACAAAATCATACCTCTGATTTTTAATATTGATACATATAAATTGCTTAAGGCGTTAGAGAACCATTGAATACACCTGTATTTGACTGTTTGTTCCATATTTTTTAGAATTCATATAAAAAATTTAAATGTTTGCAAATTGGCCAACATCTTACTGGAGCGATTAGAATAGTTTTATTTGTCAACTTTCGTGAGAATAGAAGCAAATATACAGCACAGAGTTTTGGCGGCCGGGCGATAAGGGCGGACAAGTCACGAGGCTGGCCGAATGAAACGTAGTTTCTTCTTGTCACACTTACTACGCAAGAGTCGAATTTCCCCCCCCTAGGGCCGCCGAAAGATGTTTCACATCAAAAGTTTTCCGATGTTTCTCTAGGGTGATATTCAAAGATATTTTGTCATACGCCTTAGAAAGAAAATTCAACGATTTTTCCCTGTTAAAATATTTAAAAATAATTTGACAACGTTCGCATTTTTACATCTACAGAACGTGTAACGACGTCATGCGATGGCAGATTTTTTTCTATGACAAAACTACTTACAGTTCCGCTGACGCTTCGTGTCTAGACGCCGAGATCAAATATTTTATTTGCTTGGATGTAGATGGAATGGATATCTTCAACCACATTCGACAAAAATCTTCCGCTCGTAATCGGAGTTTATGTATTGTTTTTATATCTCATTTATGAAACCCAATTTTATTTTTATTTATCTCCATTTTATTTATTTATAAAATACATGATATTTAATTGACATTAATACATTGAATCATCGCACTAGGCAACTGCCTGTTTCATGGTGACCAATACATAATACTTATTTTGAATAAATGTAAACAATATTTAGTAATATTTTGGGCCTTACTAATAAACGTGTTTTGGGTCCTATACAATCGATAACCAAACTGTAGTGGACACCTACGCCAGTGACATCGACTGTAAAATGCCGGTTTCCTCTCGGGGGTACCTTGGGTAAGGATTTGCAATGAAACACAACTTCGCGAATATCGTCGGACAACTGAGTGGTTGGGCACTGGCCAACTGTGTTTGCGTATTTATTGGGTTCGAATTCAACAATTTCTACACGTGTTAATGTAGAGCAATTATTCGTATATTTAAACAGAAATATTATAAGGCGTCATAACGCCGAGAATTAATAACTAAGGTCCTACAGTTTTGTCGTGCGAGTAATTTATCGTTGAACTGGGGATATGATAGTTGTGCAGTGTTTTAAAATCTTATCATCGTGCGAGATAAGCCTCAAAGGTGTCGGCATCGTAAAATGTGTGATACCAGAATATTCATTTTCTTAATTATTTAGGTACATCCATCTGCTGTCCGGTACACAACCATTAATGTGGACTAATGGTTATTTCGCAATTGCACAAATCACGCCATTAGTAAGGGGGTAAGTAACATTATGAATAAATCTCAATGGTAATTCTTTTTTCAAACATTCTTTAGACATGTAGGTACCATCCAAGAGCACACGTTACCAAACTAAGATTGTACAGCTCGGTTGTAATAGCATTGTTATCGTAATAAATCTGAATGCGAACCATCATAGTTTCAATCACATAACGAGCCTTGAGCTTGAGTAAAGTGTATTAAAACGCAAAACACTACATTAGCCTATTACTATATTATTTAAAAAAAATATTACTCTACTCATTTTTGACTTTTTTTTCATATTATATTGTGATTCCAATAGCCCTGGAATTTACCATAAAAATCTAACTGTGAACTTTATTGTTCTCTCGTGACTTTCGCTCCTTCCCTAAATTGACGTGTTGTGATTTTGTACTTGACGAGACGCTAATGCGGAAGCCGGCCTCGCCGCTGATTCGCACACTTAACTTTAAATAAAAATAATTAAATAATCCATAAATGGCGAACGCCACGAATTCGAGTTTCTGCAACAAGAAAATAATAACGAGCAGAAGATATGGTGGAGTCTGTATTGACAATGTATCTTCTGACATGGCTCTTTAAATTACACAGCAAATGCATTACCAAGAAATTTGCTGTCATTCACACCTTCTATCAAATATTATTTGTATAAAATATTACACCAACATTAAATTTATATAAATCTTCCCACACTTATGTGACCTTTTCTTAAAAATATAAATGTAAAATTAAGTTTAACTTCTTCAGTGTTAGAGAGAGGTAGCAAGAGTCAAAGAGTACAGTAATGCGTGCTCGCTCTACGACTCAAAACCAGCAATCCGCTAGCGAAGAAGTTAGTACCCACTCGCAATATCCATTGTTACTTATATCATCACATCCTCTTTAATAACAATAATTTATGTCCTAATTACATGATGTATTTTGAAATTTAATGTGACCCACAACCATGGACCTAAAAAGCCCTGGACAAAGCATTCGTGCGATTTTGTATGAATGACAATGAAGTCAAATCTAGGGTGAGGTGAAATTGCCTGGCAGCCATCTTGTATGACTAACTTTGGAACTGATTTATTTGCAAAGTGGTGCATAACGAAGTATTATAATTTTATTGTTGTGTTGTTAATGCAGTTACAACGGCTTATGAGTTTTTGGGGAATTTGTTGAGACACGGAATGGGATATGTCATTCAAAAATTCATTGGGTTTTGGCATTTTCAATACATCTTCTTCCTCATCCCGCTACTTCAAATTGTTCTCAAACTGCTCCGTCCTCTGGATTTTTTGATCCATGTCTACGTCATAGTAAATGCAGCATTTAATAAAATTGAAGTATATCTACATTTAGTACCAAAATCAGCGTTTATAATCTACAAGCTGTATAAGATTGCAACAACCACCCAAAATTCCATGAAACTAACCACTGGACATTATTTGGCCACATTTGGGCCAATTTGCAAACGCCTTCGAGCTCACGATAGCCAAAATGTGGGCAATTTGAAGAGATATTTTAATGAAGCTCCAGCGCGTTGGAATCTCCTATTAATCATAATGCTAACTTAGTAGTTTTACACTTTAACAAAAGATGTTTCGAATCGTTTTTCACAAAAATGTACTTATAAAAATCTTCCAATTATTATTATTTATATAAAAATGTGAATTTAAAAAAAAACATGATCAAAAGGAAAATTATTGTTTTCTCTTTGGATTAGAATAGATCTTCCCTGATAAAAAAGGCTTCAAATTCGAGTCTTCATAGCAACATTGATAACTACTCTCTGTAACGCCTGGTTGAAAGAACATCATTAAGAATTGAAATGCTGCTAAAAATAGTTTTAGCCGTGTTTTGACCAGATCTGTATATTTAGGAACCTTCCTCTACCTCGTCTACTTCCCTCCCACTACCTTCAGCCTCAAAATATACCCTAATAAGGGATAGCATAGTCTCACAGGCTTCAGAAGATTGGGAGCAGTTGGTACACGAGGAAAGGAGATGGGAGGAGAGGAGGATTAAAAGTACCTAGTTTTTCAGATCTGTTCATCAAATACTGCTAAAGGAATATCAAGTAATGATTTAATTCCGAAAAGTACTCTTTCACTACGGCGATACTGAAAAAATCTACCAATCTGCAAGACTTAGAAGAGACTTTCGTTCTGATTTATCATATGCGCAGTTATTAAATAAAAGATAGTGTAAATAAAAACGCGTTGATTCGATTCCTTATTACTTGCTTTGATATGATGTTAAATGTTTATTTCAGAAAAAAACATCAATGCTTTTAATACTTTCATTAGAAGATTAAAAGATATACACAAATAATATAATACTGTTTAGAGTCACGATCGTTTTAAAATGTACATTTAAAAGGAATGAAAATGGAAGTTTCTTGTTCCAGTGCTAACTTTAGAAGAATTCAAAAACTTATCGGGAACTAATATCTATCCAAGCCGCATCCAACTTTTCTAATATCAATCTTTGTACGTCAATAATAAGATATCGTTCTTCTCACCTGATGTAACTTTAAAATTAGGATTAATTTATTGGATTTATTTTGTTAACATTTAAAACCTGCTAAACTAATTGATCAATAGATGCGTGGATATAAAATTAATGGTTAGATCAGAAGTTTAAATTAACAGCGTTGAATATATACGTAAATTAGCTGGCGTGTACTCGGCGTTACTCGGGGTTATGAATGGTTTGGAGTAATGTTTCGAGGGTGTGAATTCTAGTGTACCTGAAAGTTGTTTAACTAAATTCTAGTGTACCTGAATTCTAGTGTACCTGAAAGTTGTGTAACTGAATTTTAGTGTACCTGAAAGTTGGGTAACTGAAGTCTAGTGTACCTGAAAGTTGTGTACCTAAATTCTAGTCTACCTGAAAGTTGGGTAACTGAATTCTAGTGTACCTGAAAGTTGTGTACCTAAATTTTAGCGTACCTGGACGTTGTGTTCCTGAATTCTAGTGTACCTGAAAGTTGCGTACCTAAATTCTAGCGTACCTGGACGTTGTGTTCCTGAATTCTAGTGTACCTGAAAGTTGTGTACCTAAATTCTAGTGTACCTGGAAGTTGTGTTCCTGAATTCTAGTGTACCTGAAAGTTGCGTACCTAAATTCTAGTGTACCTGAAAGTTGTGTACCTAAATTCTAGTGTACCTGAAAGGTGGGTAACTGAATTATAGTCTACCTGAAAGTTGGGTACCTGAATTCTAGTGTACCTGAAAGTTGCGTACCTAAATTCTATTGTACCTGAAAGTTGCGTACCTAAATTCTAGTGTACCTAAAAGGTGGGTAACTGAATTATAGTCTACCTGAAAGTTGGGTACCTGAATTCTAGTGTACCTGAATGTTGTGAAACTGAATTCTAGTGCACCTGAATTCTAGTTTACCCGAAAGTTGTGGACCTGAAAGTTGGGTATCTGAAAATTGAGTGCATTTTAAAACTGAAAATAATGTAATTGTATTTAAATAAGTGTTTCTTTCACTAAATCCTGCCATGCCTTCGGCGGAATTCCTCGATTTCTTCTACCATTCACTTCCACAGCATATTCCTTACACTTGTAGTGTCGAGAAAAATCTAGATTAACTAATTAATAATAAACCGCTCGACCTATTTAGTACCTACTCCCGAATTATGTACCTGCAGTCCAAATCGCATCGTAAACAAAGCAACCTACGTACTGCAAGCACCTACTTGTCTAACGACAACAATAATATCGCAAGTCGGTCTTACACATTACGAGAACTCGCCAGAAGGATCGAGTCTACGGCCTAGGCATAATTGCCACGCCGTCAAAACTTCGGGAAAGGGCCAGTCCAAGCGAGTGGTCTCGATTTAGTTGCCGTTTAACTACCTGCTGTTGCCACCGACCGAACAATATAAATAAGCCCGACGCAGCGAGCATATTATTAGTGTTCAGTATTTACTATCGTCGGCTGCACCTACTTACGAGTACTACGACCTAGTTTCGCGAGCATTCATAGTATTTGTGCATAATAAACGTGAAATACTTTGATTGTAAAATCAGCTTTCAACTTATCAATAAACGCTATACCTGAGTGAGAGATCTTTTCATTTATACACCACGATAACCACACACTCCTTTCTTCGTTCATCTCCTAAGCTTCATTTTACCACACATAATAAGTTAATTCATGTTTTTTTATTAATCGCTCAATCTACACGTTTAATCGCTCAATTACCGTTAAAAAATTATTTTAATTCGACTACTATCACGTTATAGTGCACAGATATTGCGTTAAGTTTTCCTCGGGCGTCCCTGACGTGTTTTACCACTCACTATTTTATATCACATTATTATTAAAAAATTACATTATATTTACTTTTATGCGAGTCCGTATCTGTTTCCAGTGCAGAGATGTTTTAAGTCTTTCTCAGGCGTTCCCGATTTCTTCTATCATTCAAATTACTCTCTAAACACTCCTGATTTTCTTAAATACAAACTTTGAAATTCTCATCGCAATCGGAACGGAATCGAAGAAGGAACGCATACGGGCCAAACAAAGAAACATTAATTTTAACATGTATAGAAGTAAGTATAAACATAATAGTACATTTTAAACAAGTAGCTATAAACAAACAGATATATCCATAGCATGAAGAAGAAAACTAGAAGTGCCTTCCATATGAATTTGATTGGTAAGAAATGTGCCACTGACTTATTACATGTCTGTTCTAGACTATTTTGCACGCGGTCTGTCTCTCTTACGCTTGAATTCAATTTGCCATCTCATTTAAAATCCGTTATCATGATGGAACACAGTTTTGCATATATTAAGATCACCAAATACGCCCAAAAAAAACTTCCCGCGTTATTCTTTATTTCATGGTTATTTCTATAGATTTATGAGTAGATTAAATGAGTCCACAAATGCCGGATAGCAATACAAGAGCATTAATATAAATCATATGTTATCAAAATATCCAAACCATTAGATCTAATTGAAATAGATTACAGCAGAATAAATGGTATCATGTTTAAACACCTACGAATCTTTTTAAATACGCCGACGAGTTCCGTTCCTTTCTCAAGGTAAAATACAATATCTTGACCTAAAAACAATGGGTGAAAATAACATATTAATAAGTGTTGAAGTGGGGGTGGAGTCATGACTAGATACAAGTGAAGAGTTTTCGTTTATCGATATAAAAAAACATTATCTTACAGTATCATCTTAAACATGTTTCCTTTCATCGTCCGTTCTATCTCCTCTTCCCACTCTTCATAATATAAAATAAAAGAGTCACAACGATACAACTATATTTGGAGTTAAAGATCATGTTTTAAATTTTGTATCAATACGATATTTTAGAGTAAAGGTGCGGCGTTAAGCCTTTTTGCGCCGATAAAGGCAAATTGTTTGAATCGAGATTTTGTTACGGCAATTAATTATTCCTGGGTTTCTCCACCTTTCTCCACTTCATCAATAATAAACAAGTGAAACAATACTGTAGGATTCTTCCCACCATCGTATCTTTACTTATATTTATTGTTGGTATTTTGATTGATCTCCGACCGTCAGAAGCATTATTTATCCGTACAAAAACCTCGCCTAAGTAAAACATTAAATAAATTGACACATAATAAAATACTTTGATACAAAATTCAACGCAAACCTCAAAATCACTTCAAAAAGGCATATCCATGTATATTGGATAGGATACCTAATTTGAATATATTGGATAATCTGTTATTATTTTTTTGGTAAACTAATGTTTTTAAGACAAGATTTTTTATGCATAGCACAAAGTGTAACAATTATTTTACAAGCAATAATTGTTCGCCTGAAACACTCACCCACATTGAAAAATCTCCTGATAAAAGATACATGACGCCAACGGGACTCGAACCCGTGTCCCTTCGATTTCCGGTCGACAGCTCTGACCACTGAGCTATGGCGGCTTATCTCTTACCCGCGAAATTATTCAATATATACTAGTGTTTCATTCAACAATTACTGCTTGTTACATTTTTCACCTGAAAACAACCAACTTTATTTTATATGAGAAAGGCATTGTAAGTGCTAACTCTCTCACTAGATGGCGTCGAGACAAATTGTCTACATTTTTAGGTGAAATACTTGAACTTGTCAAATATTAATTATTATTTTTTTGGTAAACTAATGTTTTTAAGACAAGATTTTTTATGCATAGCACAAAGTGTAACAATTATTTTACAAGCAATAATTGTTCGCCTGAAACACTCATCCACATTGAAAAATCTCCTGATAAAAGATACATGACGCCAACGGGACTCGAACCCGTGTCCCTTCGATTTCCGGTCGATAGCTCTGACCACTGAGCTATGATTAGGATTGATTATGATTGATTATTATTGACTATGATTATGAGCTAGGGTTCGAGTCCCGTTGGCGTCATGTATCTTTTATCAGGAGATTTTTCAATGTGGATGAGTGTTTCAGGCGAACAATTATTGCTTGTAAAATAATTGGATAATCTGTTATAACATTAAATAATACATACCTACAATAATAATTATCTCAAAGTAAAACTTTCTTTGTACCCATAATATGGTTATTAAAAATATGGAAAATAACAACCATGAATCTGAACGCTCCGTCATAATATTGTTTTCAGCAAGGAGCGCCACTTACAATTTTTTAACGTCATCTGCTATTTAACCTTTTAAATTGGGCCGCTTTACATGACTTTTAAAAAAATCTCACTTCGAATGAACACCGTTAGTAAACTTGACAAATTACGACATCTTTCAAAAATTTAAACAAAATAAAAACACATTTCTAATTAAGAAATGCAACATGTCTTCCATTGATATGCTTGATGTAACCAGCTCAGGCAAAGGGATGATAGTGCACAACTGCTGTCCATGTACAAATCGCCAGTATGCTCCACTGATGAGTCTGAAGCCCCAAAATACCTGAAAAAACCGTTGACTCTGTGCAGAAACGGGCGGTCCGTTTGGTAGATATCCCTCTCTTAAGAAACGGATTGTAATCGTTAGAGCACGGGCGTCAGGTAGGTATGCTGTCCTTGTTCTACCGGTATTACAATGGAAGATGCTCCGAGGAACTAGCGTCATTGATCCCTTCGGCACCGGTGCACAGTCGGGAAACACGCCAAACGCGCGCCCAACATATATACACGGTTGACACTTGTTACGTGAGAACTATACTACTATACAACTCGTTCGAACGATAAGCCGGCCTCTGTGTTTCCTCCCTTTTATAACATGGGTATCATTAAGACCTATGTTCACTCCTTCTTCTGCTCAAAAAGACCCTCCACACAGCATCCCCAAAATGTGTGTGGAGTTAATGATTAAAAAAAATAAATTATTAAACTACTTTGTCGTTCGCCTGAATAATTGTTCCTACTCCAATTTCGAATATGACATAACTCAGAGTACCTAAATACAAGTTCTAGAGTTCATTTAACCGGAGTTGCAGACAGAATCACAACAGAAATTAGCGTTTCAATTTTTTTTCAAGTTGACACGAATTCTCTACTGAATACTCCAGTGGTTTAACTGGATTTTTACACACGGGAAAGAAAACGAGGATGAAGCTTCCTTTAGTTCCGTTTGTTTCCATTTCTTGTTACCGTCCATTTCGATCACTGGAATTCGATGGCAGCGATGCTTTATTCTAAGGGAGGAAGTTTGCAGTAATAGCATTTGACATGTTTTCTCAGCGCAGCTTCCAAATTGATTTTATTAAAAAGGTGTGACGCTTACCCTTTCCCCTTTTAATATTAAATTTGTTGAAGTAAGGGAAAAAATTCTTTCGCTTGAAATGGCTTTAACCACTAGAACGTTCTGATATACAATCATTTTCAAGTGTTTGGACGGAAATATCCCGCCCTTTTAAAAAAATTTAAATCAAAATTTTTATATTGAGACATGACATGGCTTGAATGCACCTACATTTAATCGTGTATGGCATAATTTTAGGATTCATGAAATGCCGAAAAGTGGCCAAATAATTTCCAGTGGTTAATCGTATTTGGTGACTAAATCTAATTGGCCAAGTAATCTACAACCCACCTTTTATTTCCCTATCTCCTTCCCTTGCAACTACGTTCAGTCTCACAATATAATGACATAGTGTCAATAACTCCAGATGGTTGGGAGCAGTCGGGACTGACTTTTACATTTCCCACTCCCTCCAACCTCTCAACATGCACCAAGTAGGGATCCCATAGGATGTCTCCGGAAAGTTGGGAAACTTGTTGAGAATTAAATTTTTTTGTTTGTCAGTATTTATTAAAGTTTTCCGCCGATAGCTCCGTTGTCACCTTTCCTTTTTTCTCACAATAGAAGAATCTAAAAGAAACCCAGTCTGCAAGGAAGATCTCAGGAGAAGGATCATAAATAAATCCTTCAATATGTATTAATACGAAACTAGCAGAAAAAAACCCGCTGCCGTGGTTTGAAAACTTTAACGCTTTAATTTAAAAATAACAGATGGCGCCACTACTGTTTACAACAATCCTAAACTATACAGTCATTATGATAATAAAACTGTCAGATATCGACTAAAATTATGGGCATGGAATTTAACTCATCTGACAATATTTTATGTAAATTGCAGTGTTGAAAATACGCAGAAATAATAATATCATTATTGGAAAATTAAGCCTTTGTTTAAAATAATTGACTAATTATGAGTTGCATTATGTAAAATGACAGGTAGGTATTCCTTGTCAGTTACACGAGTACACATTATTATATTTCTATGCGCAGAATTTCAGTGCGAAACACAAAGATATGTTTTTCTTAAAAGTACTCGTATTTATAATTAGAGCCATTAAATATTTATTTTGGGGGTATCATGCCGTATTGCGCTACCTCTGTTTTTTTTGCCAACGCTTCGGACAGTTTTACAGTGTCCATCATCAGAGCAGATGTGTAATAATTGATTTCATGTGTTAGAGGCTGGTTTGGGGAGCCCTTTGATTTCTCCAACTGGTTTTACCGCAGTGGGAGGAATATAATATCATATGTCCGTCACGCTGATTCCTACCCAACCTTCATAAATCATCCTTCGGAACTTACCGTCACCAATACTTCCTCTTACAAAGATGACATGGAACCCCAGGGAAATTATTTTCTCATGGCCTCCTATGTGGGATTAATGTAAAAAAATATGTTAACATTTGTTGTTAGTCTTCTGTGTGTTTTGAATTAAGTGTACATTATTAAGAAAAATTAAATTGATTTTCATTATCAGTACATATTATAATAAATAAATAAGTATTTTTTTTTTAAAGAAAGACAAACATTCCCGTGCAATGAAAAACCTGCCAATAATTAGATAATCTCCCACTACCACCACATGAAGGATCAAGGAAATGAACTCGCGACGTTTGAGTAGGACCCAGCCACTGACTGGTAATATAGATAGATCGTCTGTATGTGTTTTCACTACCGTTTGGTAATGCCTTCGAAAGGCAAAACAGCTATCATGCATAGTAATAACTACAGAGCAAAACTTGTTTATAAATAAACTTTTTTTTTTGATATGTAAAATATTTAAAAAACAGTAATCAAGGTGTAAGAGAGGTTGTGATAAAGGTAGGAGATGGGAAAAAGCAAGGTTGAAAGTAAGTTGATTTTTAGATCTGGTCACCAAACATGACCAAAACCGTTTAAATAAACTTTTTGATTGTGATTGGTGGTTTGTCACCAAGGCGGTACTGATAATCTATCTAATTGTGAAACCTGTCACAAATGTAATTTTTATTAGTATTCCTTAAATTGTCCAAAGAAGCGAAGTTAGCAGTCCACAATGGAGTGCTGGTACCTACCCTGATGTATGGAAGTGAGGCATGGAACTGGCAAAGAAAGGATGAAAGTAGATTGAATGCTGTTGAAATGAGATCCCTGAGGCGTATGTGTGGTAAAACCATGTATGATCGTGTGAGGAATGTGGATATCCGCAAAGAGTGCAAGGCTGATGTAAGCGTAATGAGTAAGATCAAGAAAGGGACGCATAGATGGTTTGGGCATGTAGAGCGAATGAGCGAAGAAAGGAGTGTAAGGAGAATATACGATGCAAATGTGAATGGTAGCAGAAGTCGGGGACGCCCGAAGAAGACATGGCACGACCAAGTGAATCAGATACTTGAGTCGGGCTATGTCAAGAGTCAGAACAATAGAAGAGTATGTATGAGACGATGTATGAATGTGAATGAGGCAAGGAGTGTGTGCCAAGACCGAGTTGTTTGGCGATCCGTCCTCTCTGCCTACCCCTGCGGGGAAACGGTGTGATGGTTAGTTAGTTAGTTAGTTAAATAAAATGGATAAAATTATTTGCGAATGCCAGGAATGTAACCCACGACTTTGGTCTTATAGCTGATTATCCTGACGTGAGGTCGCCTTGAAAAAGGCTTAAAACTTTAAATTTCTTCCCCAAAACGAATATCTTGACGCGAGGTCACCTTGAAACAGTCTTAAAACTATAAATTTCTTCCCCAAAGCAAATATTTTAACGCGAGGTCGCCTTGAAACAGTCTTAAAACTATAAATTTCTTCCCCAAAGCAAATATTTGTAAATAAATATCTTAACGCGAGGTCACCTTGAAACAGTCATAAAACTATAAATTTCTCCCTTAAAACGAATATCTTGACGCGAGATCGCCTTGAAACAGTCTTAAAACTATAAATTTCTCCCTTAAAACGAATATCTTGACGCAAGGTTGCCTTGAAACAGTCTTAAAACTATAAATTTCTTCCCCAAAACAAATATAGCTTGACGCGAGGTCGCCTTGAAACAGTCTTAAAACTATAAATTTCTTCCCCAAAGCAAATATTTGTAAATAAATATCTTAACGCGAGGTCACCTTGAAACAGTCATAAAACTATAAATTTCTCCCTTAAAACGAATATCTTGACGCGAGATCGCCTTGAAACAGTCTTAAAACTATAAATTTCTCCCTTAAAACGAATATCTTGACGCAAGGTTGCCTTGAAACAGTCTTAAAACTATAAATTTCTTCCCCAAAACAAATATAGCTTGACGCGAGGTCGCCTTGAAAAATCTTAAAACTGTAATTTTTTTCCCCTAAACGAATAAATATTCTCCTCTGTTTACATTACTCTTTTATTTTTACATTCATTTTGTTCTCTTTGTTATAAAGTCGCAATTCGCTATAATAATTCTTTCATGCCAGTATATTTAGATATAACATCTGTGTTCATCATTTAAACGTTATCTCGGGAAATTGCGCGCTCATAAAATATTTAAATATTGTCGCTTCTTTCCTCGGTGAATCAGACATCGTAAAATGTAATGTGATAACAATACTCTTTGACAGTGCAAACGTCGACAATTCTTCTCCAGTCTAAATAATAAAAATAACGTTCTTACAGTAAATCTGAACACTAAAACAACACATAATATTAATAAAAAGTGCTAATTTTAGTAAAACAAAGTGTTAAAACTGCAGTTTTTAGTGTCCCAGTGTCAACAGATCAAAAACCGAAAAATTAAATACAAACTTACTATCACTCTACCTACCTGCGTGAAGTTAAACCAGTGGTTCTGAAACGGAGTTCAATTATTTAAATAATTAAAAAATAATAATAATATACAATGGATGTCCAATCATAGATCTCAAATGCAGAAAGGGCAGTCAACGCCATAAACAAAGTGCTTCTTGACCCTGGAAATAAGTTCAACAAGGATCAAATCTTAGCACCAATTGGCAGCATGACTGGTGCCTTGGAAGGTGAACTGCGGGTATATAAAGATATTCAAAAAATTATTCCATCTCAAAAAAACACTAATATCTGAGAGGTAATCCACGAAATGAATGAAATTACGAAGAGGTCGAAAAACATAATTTTGTAAAATGTTCCTGAAAGTGCAAAGGTAACAGCTACTGATAAAATCTTGGATGACCAAACTGCAGTAACGGAAATAATTTCCAATATAGATATACCCGCAAAATAAAATTATAAAAGTTTACCGATTTGGTAATAGTAACAATAACAAACCAAGACCAATTAAAATCCAGTTTGAAGACTCCCAGACATCCAGAATACTACAAGGAAAAAAACACCCCTTAAAGAATAATGTACGAATTTACTCTGACTCGACCACGGCACAGAAAAAGAATCTAATGGACTTACAGAGAGAACTTGAAAAACGAAAAGCCAATGGAGAAACGGACATAACTATAAAGTATATAAATTTGTCACCTAAAATAATCAACATCCATCCAAAAAACCGAGTATAACGAAACTGAAAATATACTACCAAAACATCCGTGGACTACGTACAAAACTAGTCGATCTACACGCAGCTCTTCCATCCCATCATTATGACGTATATGCACTTACGGTAACCCTCATCTGAACTTGGACTCACTAGTTAAAAAAAATTTGGTTGTGACAGAAATGCCAGATCAAGTTCGAAGTCAAGAGGTGGAGGTGTTTTAATAGCAATTTAACGAAAGTACTCATCTAGAAAGTTACAGACGAAAAACAACAACATTGAACATTTATTTGTGCAAATCTCTACTGGACTGGAAAAAAATATTATTGGAATCACCTACCTACCACCACTCTCCGATATTCAAACATATAGAAGCCATTGTGAAGACGTTGAACATCTCCTGTCAAAATACCCTAACTCAAATATTGTTATTCTTGGAGACTACAACTTTCCAAATCTGAAATGGGAATCTAACGACAGCGGCTACATCACAAACAAAAGCGAAAATGACCGGGCACGAGAAATCTTGGACACAACAATTTTTTTAAACCTGTACCAGCACAATTTCATTTATAATAATAACGATCGCTTTCTAGACTTGGTACTATCAAACATTCCTAAAATATTTGTAGAACTATCTAATGATCTGCTCCTACCTGCCGATAATCACCATCCTCCCCCAGACACGAAATTAAACATACTATGTGATAACGATACCAAACATGAACAAAAAAACTCTGAACTTTAAACGAGCAGACTTTGACTCAATTAACTGTCATATCTCAAATATAGACTGGTCTTTTTTGTCTGATGAAAATATTGATAAATCTTTAGAAATTATTTATTTTATATTTTCTAACGCAATTAAATCCTATGTACCTTTTTACACTCCGAAAAAGAATACTTACCCAGTTTGGTTCTCATCGAAGCTAACTGCTTCTCTTCAGCAAAAAAAAGGTCAGCACAAAAAATTCAAACAAAGCAAATCCATAGCTGATTATATAAACTTTAGGAAACTAGGAAAAAATGTAAAGATCTTTCTAAACATTGCTACAAAATGTACATAACTGCCATCGAGAATAATGTTTTTAAATCCAAAAAACTCTGGAAATTTCTTAAAAAAATAAACAATGAAAAAACGGATTACCCACCAATAATGCAACTGAATGGAATCAGTGCAAACAATACACAGGAAATTTTAAACCTTTTTTCAGAATTCTTCAAAAACGTATACGATGACGAAACCCCAGATGATAAAATAGTAATACTACACACAAATTTAGTAATACTACACACTTAACAAATTGCCATATCACACAAAAATCTTGCGAACAGAAATTACTTTCCTTAGACACTGACAAATCTGCTGGCCCAGACAAAATTCCACCAGTATTCCTTAAAAAATGTTCCAATGCATTATCAAAACCGCTTACAGTACTGTTCAACCACCTCTTGTTCCTTGGATATTTTCCAAACCGCTGGAAATCGAGCTTCATTACACCTATCCTCAAAAAAGGAGACGACACTGACATAGCCAATTATCGCCCCATTTGTATATAGTCAGTACTTCCTAAGCTTGTTAAATCACTGGTCCTTGATGAAATCTATCCCAAATTAATAAAACTAATTGACCAAAAATAACACGGTTTGATCAAAGGTAGATCAACCGCAACTAACTGAACAATATTTAAAAACTTTATATTAGAATCTTTTGCAAAAAATAATCGACTGCATATATACAGACTTTTTGATAGCATTCGACAAAGTATCCCATAAACTACTAACCCGTAAACTATTTGCCCTAGGAGTAAGAGATAATATGCTAAAATGGTTTACTAGCTATACTACTTTACTTTACTTTTTTTTGTCAAAATAAAATCTTTGCTCTAGAAAGCTTTCTGTGCGACCAGTGGCCTACCGCAAGGTAGTCACTTTGGTCCGGTTTTGTTTCTCATTTTCATTAACGATATAAAAAATTGCTTCGACCATGTCGAGGTTCTCTTTGATGATGACATTAAGCTATACAAAAAAATAACTGATGTAAATCTTTGCCAAATACTACAGTCAAATATAAATAAGTTTAAAGATTGGTTTGTACAAAATAATCTGTTTTTAAATGTAGAAAAATGCAAAACCCTGACTTTCTGTAGAAATAAAAATCCTGTTTTATTTGAATATTTCATTAACAATACAGCTTTAGAAAGAGTCACGGAAATAAGAGATCTCGAAATTATTTTGGATAAAAAACTAAGTTTCGTGAATCATATCCACCAAATTGTAAACAAAGGCATGAAAACACTAGGCTTCGTATTAAGAACAACTAAAAACTTTAATTCCATACAAGCCATTAAACTGTTATACATATCTCTAGTTAGAAGCATAATTGAATTCAACTCAGTAGTTTGGTATCCCTCTTATAAAATTCACATTAATAACATTGAGCGAATACAAAAAAAATTCTACGTTTTATAAATTTTAAATTAAATATCCCACTAGAAGATTTACAATATCGTTTCTTTTTCAATACTCTAAAATACACACATTGGAAGACAGGCGTAAAATAAATGAATTAACTTTTTTATTAAAAATTCTAAACTCGACTGTTGCGAACTTCTGCAACTCATAAACCTACGAATACCTACAATAGCAACACGACAAAATACACTATCCACTGCAACACACATAAGCGCAATTACATTGCGTACATTAACATTACAACGGTTTCACACCATAGAAAACCAATACTTAGGTGATGACGATATATTTAATATTAACTTTGCGAATTTTTTGAATCGCGTAAAAGATTTATTTCAACACTATTTTTAAATTAAAGTTGTTTTTTTGCAAACCAGTCAATCGCTGTATTTTTTAATTTATGTTCTTTTTATTTTTGTTTTTTTGCATATATTATTAATTTTTATTTTTATTTAATTTTATTTTTATTATTTCTTTCTCATGTTTCAAAATTTTCTGTCATCAAAATTGTACCACCTACATGTAAAAGCCCTTCTAGGCGTTAAATAAATAAATAAATGGATATTTAATTTTTTACATGATTATAGTGAAGATGTAACTATTGATACATAACTTAACTTAATGTATAACTAAATCATTATTTTACATTAGCTCTACGCAGGAGGCCATGGGGAAAATTTTAGCTCAAAGTTTATGTCATCTTTAGGGATGCCGTGTGGAGGGTCTTATTAGGGAAAGGAAAGAGAAAAGGTATGGGTAGGAATCTGGGGTCAATGTGTCTAGGAGTGACGGACGTATGAATCAACCCCTTTCACTGCAGTTCAAGATGATGGGTCGAGAGAGTCCGGCTGTATAAGTCAAATGCCACATCAGGCAAAAGCATCCAACACCAACACCAAGACCTAGACAAACCTCACCCCCATGAACCCGGGCACCCTTGCTAAGTCACTGAACGTATCAAACCACGTAAGGTGATCTATGGCAAGGGTGTTGATTATCGTATAAATGGTTTCGGGGCGGCAGTACCCATACCCGCCTCCCAAATTTTGATGTGAAACTCCTTTAGCCGCGCCTAGGTGGTAACATCCACTCCTAAATGGCAAGACGGGACGACGCTATTGCACGAAACAAAGCTTCATTCGGCTATCTTTGTGACTCGTCGGCTCTTTCCGTCCGGCCACCAAAACTATGTGCGGTATATAGTATGGTACAGTAAATAAGAAATGATGAAAAAGACAAAATACTCGTATATACCCAATGTAATGAAATTAAACAAATATCAATAAAAAGAGTAGAAGAAATACCGAATATGTGTGTAGCGGTTCATCATATCATTACCAGACTGTGACGAGTTAAAAAGCTGAGACAGCAATCAGTCTTCCGAAACTTCAATTAAAATATCGGTACCGCAATACGTAAACTGCTGATATGAGAATGTTTGCATACAGGGTGATGCAAATGCTCATACAATGAACCGAGTCAGCGGTCCTGCGGGTTCGACGTCCAGACGCTACTCCAACCCGTGGCAGACAAGAACAGAGGAATATAAGCGGTGGAGGACCGAAGTACATGATCATTCCACATCGTTCCACTCAACAAGTTCGACGCGACATCATCCCACTCGAGAAATCCGACTCGTAACGGAGGAATCGGCCATTATCTTCATCTCAACGCCCTGGCCCAGGCTATCATTTATGGCCAGCGCTAACCTCACGCGCCTAGACCCTGCGACCAGCTCATCATCGTCTGCGCCTCGGCTCCGCGACCATCGTCGCTAGCCTGTACCTCCCGCTCATCTGCCGACCAGGTCCATCGCACTTTTGGCTACCTCGTTTACGCTGAAGTACCCGGAAGACTCCTCGTTTTCATCAGTGCTGAACAAGTCCACGAGTCCGATCTCCATCAACGCGGTGTCGACCCACAGACCCGCATATCGACCATTCTACCGCAGTCATCGCCGACTACATCTGGTGTCATCATCATCATCGATCCAGAGCCATCTCCCAACTGCGCAACTCAACTGATGTGTTATACTGACTCTCTGTAAACGCTGTGACAACAACAACATCATATTTTATTGTCTCACTACCAATTCCCATATGTGTATATTGAACATCCATATCCACAAATACTCGTAATAACAATAAAATCCGCATTCCTCTAACACTTCCTACAAAATATGGACAAAATCCTTGAATTATATTGCCTACACACTCTATAACTCTTTTCCAGAATGTACAAAAAAACCAGCATGTAGAAAAAATAAAGTCATACCTTAAAAAATATTTTTAAGTACACTCAAAACGAAAAACCTAATTTTAAATCATAGAAAAATTGTGAGAACTCAATATTCCGAAAACATTCAGTTTGGGAAATTTGTAAGAAAACTGTAACTTCACTTTTATCTCGTTCATATAATAATAAATATAATTTTAATTTACACTGATTGTGACGATAGCTGCGCGATACATGAATTATTCATTTTGTATATTGTTAGGATTTTATTAATGGCAACCAGTATAAATATTTGAGACAAACTGGAAAGAATTATGATTTCTCTTTCTAACGTGAAAAAATATGTAATTCCGCATGATATAAAAAAGATAAAAATACTTTTATAAAATATGGACGCCCGGTCATATATGACCCTCACATGCTGGAGGGGTTAATAGGTAGGTAGGTTGAGGAGTAACGGACTAACCTATATATTCAAATTAGGTATGCAATGTTTGGTCATATATGACCCGACAACGCTGAAGCGGTTAATACATTTAAAATTGTTGAAATTTGTAAGCCCTTGTTAGAGTTTTCCGTTATGTAGGAAACAAAATAATGTGTTGATTGAAAAGTGATGCCTAAGGACGGGTTGTTTCGGAGAATTTGAACAATTCTTCAAAATTCAAAGTTAATTTTCAAGTACTTTGAAATATTGTTTTAAGTTACTGCAATTTACTGCAATTTTCTACTGGGGTAAAGATTTAAACATCTTACTAGAAAATGCACAGAGTGACTTAGACAAAATTAACAGTTGGCTCCAATCAAATCTCCTGACAATGAATGTTAAAAAAACAGGATAGATGATTTTAAGCTCAACTCGTAAAATAATTCCTCCTCATGTACTCTTAAAAATTGAATATAACAACCTGCAAATCCTGATACAGGAGAAATATCTTGGGCTGTGCATTGATAAACACCTAACTTTTAAACAGCATATTCAAGATATTAAAGATAAAATCACCCCCTTAATTAGCGTATTTAGCCGTATATCATATCTGTTACCAAATATAATTAAAAAAAGGTCTATATTATAGCCTCGTACACTCACACTTAAACTACTTGATTGAAATCTGGGGAAATGCATGTGAAACATATATAAATCATCTACAGGTAACACCAAACAAAGTAATCAAAAAGCTATTTCATTTCAAACCTAGAACATCAACAAAAAAATTATATATGGAAACTAAACTATTAAATTTAAGAAAACTATATGAATATAATACATAATTTTGACAAAATAAATAATAAACTCATACATACAAATACAGAACTCATTAAAATGTCCCAAGTACACACACACTTTACACGGCAACACGATAAAATACATTTAAACACCATACATACTCATTATGGCAAGCAATCCATTAGTTACGAGGGGAGCAACATATATAATTGCCTCCCAGATGAAATTAAAAATGTACATTTAAAAAAAATTGTTCAGTTTTATGCTCAATCTACAAAACAATGAAAGTGAATAATATCGTTGTGTAATATATTTATGTGTAATGTATTCGTTATTTCTAGTTAAATAAGTGAAAAATGTAATTTTCTTTTATCTAGAATAAAAAAAAAAGTTCTGCTATTATGTCGGTTCTGTCAAGCAATTAACCTTTAATGATATAATAACGGAACTTGAATAGGACTTTCACAGAACCCAACAATTAACGTAGAAATTTGATGAATTATTCAAATTCTCTGAAACAAACCGTCCTAAGTCTTTAATTTGAAGATTTATAGATGTAGATTACAAAAAAATAAGTATTATGACTTTGAGACACTCTGTATGTCAATGACAAACACATATTAATGGCAGTCAATATCCATCATAATAATATTTAACTGCCCAAATAATAAACAGCCGTAAAATAACCATAACATTTTCTTTTATAGGCTTATTAACGACGTAGAAATCTTTTTTATAACGCGCACTATATTTACTATCGCCATTTTAAATATTATAGCTAAGCAAAAAATAACCTTTCGTTCTTTGGAATAAATACCATGTTACGTTATTTAGAAAAGCATTGAATTAAATAACTACTCACTAGAAATCGGGTTAATAGCACTACAAATGTTTAAAGTATTTTATATATTTGCGTCATAAACATTAACATTTTACAGTGTTTGGAATACATTATATCATTGACCAATAAATTAACGACATATAAAAATTAATCAAATTAAAAAAGAAAAATACTTACATATATAATATAAGCAGTTCTAATAAAGTGCAACTATCAGATTAACAAGGTAATTAATTATAATATCGATTGTACGAAGTGTAAGAAATGTATTTCATGATTTACTTTCTGTTTTATTTATATAACATAATATATATTTCAATTTTTCAAAGAAAATTTCTTCTGAAAGCTTATCACTTTGTGATGTCATTATTTATTATATTTAAACACAAATAACTTTGTTTATATCACTTGCTTGTTTACATACAAGGTATATACTTGCTCCTGATGAGGTGAACTTTGTTCATGAAACATGTAGAGGTTATATATTGTGACGAATCAAATTTCGTCACAAATAAATTTGAGTTATAAACTGAGAGTGTCCCGCAGTGGGCGCCCAAAGACAAGTGTTGACAGACGGGGGTTTTAAAGAAAGAAGGAGAAGTGCGGGGTAAGGCGACAGGTCCTACGAGCTCAGGAACGAAAGGAGTCAAGATCGAGGCGGGAGAGAGAGGAGACCGAGACAGGAGTGGTGGTGAAGCACGCGTTCCCCGTCCAGCGATGTGATGCTGGGCGGTGGATGAAGAAGTTACAGTCGAGTTAGAGAAAGTGATTTTCAAGATATGTTATCCTCCGCCCAGCGACGTAATGCTGGGCGTAAGGCAAAGAGAGTGCGGTGACCAGACGCAGTCGAGAGGCGAAGAAAGTACGGTGACCAGACGCAGTCGGGAGGCGAAGAAAGCGCGGTGACCAGACGCGGCCGGGGGGGCTTGCATTTGGTTGCAGAAGCTGCCACCTAGGACTTCGGCCTTACTAAGGTCAACGAACAGAACCAACTCAGTGACAACAGTGTAGTAACTGTGAACAATGAGAATGTGAATAGTGGAGAAGTAATTCGAACCATATGACAACTAATTAAGTTATAGATGTAAGTAGATCTAAATATAATTTAGATTTAGTATTAAAACTTGACAAACCCAATTAAAATCGAGACTCATAATTAATAGATGTTCATAATTAAATTCACCTCCCTTGTCCCCACCCAAGCGACACGAATTGGAGAGAAGGCAGAACACACGACTGAAGAGGTAAGTATGAAAATGCAATATATTTAAGTATTATTCAGAGCTAGTTACGGAGGATATGTCAACGAGATTGTCAAAATATATATATATATATATATTTTTTTTATTTTTTTTTATTTTTTTTTTAAATACATATACGGCTATACTGCCTTTTAGTGATGTAAAAAAAGTTATTTGTGTTTTAATATAATATAACTTTATATTATAATATTTAATGCATAAATGAAACCCACATAGTCGATGCAAACTCTTAATTCATGCATATGTATATTTTTTTTAAATTTCTTTATTTAATATTAAATTTACAATTACATGTTATTACATTACATTAAGTTTGTTTTCTTTTTAATACATTACAGTACATCGTGATACACCTTTTTTTAGAGCAAAGAATATCATCATCCAAAGAATATTAAAATTATTTTTTAAATTATTTTAATATTCTTTGGATGATTTCTAAAGGTAAGAGATAAGTTTTGAATGCTCCACCCCAACCAACAATTCCATTAAATTAGTGAAAAATAGATGGATCTTAATAATTTAAAATTTAGTATGTTTCGTATTCTACGAAAAATGTACAATAATTTTCTTAACCTTTCTACTATTGCATTGATTTGTAATTTCCACTTTATGTTACTATCTATAATTACACCTAGATATTTTACATTAGTTTTAACAGTAAGTACAGAGCAGTCAGGTTTACATAAATTTGAAATTCTATTTCAATTATACGAGTGTATACTTATCTTTAAATTATCAGGGAATGAATTTTTATTAATGGTGAAAGGTATTATAAAAGTTTTTTCAGTATTAAGTGTTAACAAATTTTTATCGAACCATTTTTTTAGTATGTTTATGTCTAACTCTGCTGTTCTTTGGGTTTCATTCCAAGTTAATCCCTCAGTTAAAATTGCTGTGTCGTCAGCGTATGAAATAAGTTTAGACATAATTGAGAGTTTAAAAATATCGTTGACATAAATGATGAAAAGAATTGGACCTAGAACAGTTCCCTGCGGGATGCCAAAATTTGTGGTCTGCGAATCACTCAGAGAGCCATTTAACTTTACAAATTGCTCTCTATTAAATAGGTAATTTTCGTTCCACGTTAAAGCATTGTTAGTTATACCAATTTTCGCTAGTTTCGAGATAAGATTAGAGTGTGATATACTATCAAATGCTTTTCTTAAGTCGACAAATGTTCCAATGCATTTTTTTTATTATCTAAAGATTTATATATTTCAGATGTTAAGTCAACGATAGCATCTTGAGTGCTCATTTTTTCTCTAAAACCATATTGATGTGCATTTAAAATATTATTTTCTTTTACAAATTTAAATATTTGTTTTTTATATGTTAATGTTTGAGGTGAGAGAAATTGGTCTATAGTTACTACTTAGATTGGGGTCCCCAGATTTAAAAATTGGGGAAATAATAGTTTTTTTGTAGGTAAAGGGAAAGTTGACATTTTCAAAACTTGTATTTATGATGTGAGCCAATGGTTTACAGAGTGAGTCAAAAATTTTTTAAAGTATTTCTACAGAAATGTTGTCAAAACCAGGGGAAGAATTACCGTTTAATTTATTAACAATTTGTTTAATTTCATCAACATTAGTTCGTTGAAATTGACTCAAGGTGTTACAATTATTGGATGGTGATGGTAGATCTTTATTATCAGTGTTTTTTTTTTTTATTTTCAGTGCTAATTTTTCACCAACTGACCCAAAATAACTGTTAAAAATATTTGCACATTTCGTTGGATCCGTGTTTACATCGTAAAGTTTGTTATCAATGTCTGTGATTTTGTTTATGTTCGATTTTTTTGGTTTTTTATTGATAATTTCATTTATAGTTTGCCATATCTTTTTATTATTGTTGCCAGCAATATTGGTTTTTTTCTTTATAGAAATCTTCTTTGGTTTTCCGAATAATGTGGCATAGTTTATTTCTGAATTTTTTAAAATATTCGTATAGTTTATAGTTTTCTGGAAGCTTTTTATGTTCTTTATAATTTTTTTCTTTATGTCTAATTGAAATTATAATTCCTTGAGTGATCCACGGTTTTAATTTTTTTAATTTAGTTTTTGGAGAGTATTTTATAATGGAAGAGGAAGATTTGATGTGCTTATTCAAGATTGCATCAAAATTTAGTGAACATAAGTCGGTGTTATTAGAGGATAGAACAGTTTCCCAATTTTATATAATAGTTTTTGTAAAATTATTGCGGGAGTAATTATTAACATCTATTTTGTCAGTTTTAAAAGCTACAATGCATGTGTGATGATCAGTAATGTTATTTTTCCAAATAATTGTTTTTATACACATGGTTTAAAATTTAGTTCCAAAGTTAAAATTTAGTTTATGCAAAGTTTATTTGATTTGACAATGTTAGTGAACCCTTTTGTAATTCTTGTTTTTGATCCAGGTATTTTAACTACCTTGTTTATTATCTGATAGTATTACATTTAAATTGTCCCTTACTAAAGTTCTCACGAGATTATTGATTTTCTTACAATTATTATTATTTTCTTTTTTTGAACCATAAAAAATAAGTGGTTATTCTGACAGCAAACAGATAGCTACCACGCTACTTAAGTCACCTGTAGTTTGATAGTAACGGTTATTTATGGGTTTGTACAGATTGGCATCAATAGAAAATAATGTATTATATTTCAATAATACGTCATTTTAACATAGTTTTTTCTCTAACCTTTTGTATTTTTATATTTTCTTACACTTTATATTTTGTCCTTGTAATTTTATACATAATATGTTAATGGCACATGTTGTGCAGTATGTTTTTAAATTAATAAATAAACAATAAGTTTTTTTTAATATTTTCTTGGGCTTACATATAAACACGGAGTGGGTATACAATGATATGAAGTGATGTTATTCAATTATGCGGTGTTTCTGCTATTCTAACTTATTTTTTTTTTAAATTTAAACTGAAAGCGAAACAGGCAAAAAAGAAGGAATTGTGATGAAAAAAAAAATCAATTAAATAATATGATTTCTGACTTATTCGATAGAATGTTATTTTTTTAAGAATGTTATGAATTTAATGAAGTTAAACAAATCAATATTTGAGCAAAATCTATTAAACGTGCTACAGATTCTTATTATTAATACATTTTCAAGACAATTAATAATGCTCTGGAATATAAAATGTTTCCGGAGATCCTCTTAACGGACAGCTGAAAATTAAATTTTGTAATAGGTATGGGCTCTCAATAAAATTATGAATTTTCTTAGGTTAATTTTCTTAATTTTCTCTAGATCTTTAATATCTCGGCGTTGATTTAAGGTATGCCCTAAAAAGGGCCAAAATACAATAAGTCTTAAAATAATTTATCTTTCTACATTGATGTTTTATGTTAAATTTTGGAGGCGGGTATGGGTACGGCCGTACTGGGAACCATTATCAACACCCCTGCTATAGGTCACCCCAAGTGATTCGCTACGTTTTGTTACTTAGCAGGGGTGCCCGTGTTCACGGGATGAGGTTTGTCTTTGCGGCAGATGCGTTTACCAACCTACTGCGTGGCGGGTCGGATCGGGATAGTCTGGTTGAAGGAGACCTTTTGACCTCTCCAGCCGAACTCTCTCTCGACCTATCGCCTTCCACCGCAGTGGGAGGGATGGATTCATATGTTCGTCACTCCTGTACACTTTGACCCCAGATTCCTATCCACCCCTCATGCCTTTTTTCTTCCCAGAACTATCACTCTTTCCTTTCTCTATAAATACCCTCCGCACAGAATCCCAATGATAACAAAGATGAAAGAGGCGTTGAGAATCACCTCAAGGGCGCTTAACAACTTAATGTATGCATTTAATTTATTCTTCTCACTTAGACTTATCACTTAGACATATAACTTGTTACTTTTGTCTTGTAACTACGTTTCATAGCTGGAGACTTATAACTAGTGGTTTATATTGTAAATATGAAAGTAATTTTCACGGTGTTATAAATTAAATTTTATGTAAAAAGTAATATCTCCAATGATTGAATTCATTGTTAAGTACTTGTGTTACATTACCGACTTCATATGAATTAAACCTATTAATTTGATTGCCCTGAAACGGGAAACCTTCCCAGTTGGACAGTTAAAGATTCATTGTTCTGTAATTGTATTTTTTGGTATCCAATAAATAAGTAAATTAATATCTCACTCTCTCAGTCTCATTAACACTACAGTAAGAAAGTAAGAAACAAACAGCTTATTCATGATTAAATTAAAGTTAGTTCAGACGACGAGTTTTTTAGGTCTAATAAAAAAATCATTTCTAGCGGGTTAATATTATAATCTGCTTAGTAATATTAATAATGTGTGTTTATTTCAACTGAACAGAGCGGTGAGTGCAATCAATGTCAGTCATATAAAAACATCTTAATAAATATATTACATTATATTGATAAAACCAAATAAAACATATTTAGCACTTGTTTTGAAATTCTCCATCTATGTTGTTAAAGCGAAGCTTAATACTAAATCATTATTTTCGAAATTTAATAAATAAATTTAATCTTTAAAACGAATTGGTTTTAATTATGAATACTAAAAAATATGCTTTAGATAAATTTAAGGTTTACCTATCGTTTCTCTTGAGTAGAATCCAAATAAAAAAATGTATTACTGAATAAAAAATATAAATGAAAACTACAAAACTTATTTTTTTCATTAAAAATGTATAAAGAAACAACCTAAAAATTACAATATTATAGCTTAGATTATCTGTGACAGTTTCCGTTGATTAACTTTTTAACTTTCTTAGAAAAATATTTATAAAATAAATAAAACCACTTTTTTGCTTGAAATTGAGCGATTCTAGACTCCGTTTGTCAAGCAATTCATATTACCTATATTCGTAACGATATAAAGCATACCAAGAATATACACATTTTTGGCTTGTAGCTTCTTCTTGATGTCTTTAAAATTGTGTCGAAGCGGAGACTCGGCTACAAAAGTTATTTATAACGCCGCAAAAAAGGAAACATTGAAATGCTCGAAAAAAAGTTTTTTGAGATCCCTATGTGATGCAGATTTACCAGTTTGACACCGTGTATATTACTCGTACAAATGAGGTTTAATAAGGTTGAGCCATAAACTTTACTTTCCTAAAATTGGTTTAATTATGCCTTAAAACTGATAAGTAGGTAAAGGGGCGAGGAAGAGGAATATAGGATAAGGATAGGAGATGCCAAGAATATTTATGATACTAAGAATGTAAATATGTAAAAATGTCCTCAATTTGACAGGCGATTTTGGGAACAAACGCGCCGGGAACCATTTATTGAATAACCAACACATATTTTTCAATATAGCTATATGTTTTCCACGAACCTAATGATTTAAATAATGTATTAATTCCCCTGCAAAGTTATGCGCCATGTCCCTCATTACGTTTACGCCTACTTATTATGACTAGCGGAAAGGGAACAGCAAGTTTTTTTTATATTCACTGTGTAAGAATATTTTAACATGATTTGATGATAATATAAAGTTTTTTTATATTCACTGTGTATGAATATTCTAACATGATTTGAAGATTATTTATATAAGGTTTTGTGAATTTCTTCCAAGAGGACGTACAAAGGTATCTATTCTACTCAGCTTTGTCATGCCATGTGATCCTAAAAGTTATTTTGATTACGACTTGCAAAGTTATTATTTTAAATGAATACTCTCCTAAATATTGTATATTATCCAGTTTACAAATTTAAAAATTACGTTCGCTGTTGAATCAATGTATAAAAATAAACGTCAGTAACGCCAAAGAACCGAACTCATTAATTAATCATAACTCAATGAACAGCCATAGATTGTGAATTAAAGCAGTCAATTATGATTTTCTTTTGACTTGCTTCAATATTTGCTTTCAAGCTAAAATATTAGAACTGAGGATTCCGAGAATAAAGAATATTATCATTCCGAAGGAAATTCGAAAATAATTTCCTTAAAATTCAGCGTTTCTTTTACAGGACTACTTAAACTTTCGTTTTAGATATTTAATTGTGTTTACAAAAATTTCATTTGAAATACTTCAACAAGTAGCTGTGTAAAAAATACAGATTTTTTAAAACTTTCTTTGTCAAAAAATGCTATATTTTTGTCGTTGCGTAGCAGTGGTACTCACTTAAGCCTATACAAGAGGCCCTGAAGAAAATAACCTCCCTAAGGGCCTTTGTCATCTTTTGGGATGCTGTGGGGACGGTCTTTTTAATGAGAGGAAATGGTAAAAGGTATGAAGGTTGGGTAGGAATCTAGGTATCAGTCTGTCCAGGAGTGATGGACATATGAACTGTGATATCATAGCACTGACCGAGACATGGCTAAATGCTGGTGTTTTGACCTCTGAACTTTTTGGTGGTGACTTCTTAGTTTTTAGAAGAGATCGAGACAATGGCAGTGGTCACAGGCAGGGTGGCGGTTGTCTCCTTGCCTTCAAGGGTGAGGATGGGGTAAAGGTAGAGCGCATCCACACCCTAGAAACTGAGCAAGAAGATTTATGGGTAAAAGTATCTTGCAAACTGACTGTCACATTCATTTGTGTAGTTTATTTCCCGCCTAACAGTAGGTGGGAAGTATTCAATCAATTTTTTGACAGGATACATTCTAATTTCGATGCAATTGGTCAAAAGAATGTCGTCATACTGGGAGATTTTAATTTGCATTCCGCTCGTGAAGTTTCTAAAGTAGAATCTGATTTGGACTATCTGTGCGCGGTCTTTGGTCTCTCGCAGTGTAATGACATTCTAAATTCCAATTCCAGAATCCTTGACTTTGTTCTGTGTAATGCCAATCTTGAGGTGAGACGCTGTGAATTTCCACTTGTACCTGAGGACAGCTTTCATCCGGCTATTGAATTTCAGTGCAGCTTGATGAGAAAACCTTTTAAAAGTAATAGAGTCCCGACCCTTGAACGTGAAATCTCAAGGGGATGGAATTTCAACAAGGGTAATTTCATCAACTTGTATGAATCAATGAGCCGGATGGACTGGCAAAACCTCAGCACTTTCTGTACAGTAGATGAGGCGGCGCAATATTTTTACAGATGTATTTATGACGTATTTGATTCTTGTTTTCCCAAAAAACGTGCAGGCAGTGGTGGTCGCAAGTATCCGAAGTGGTTCTCGAGAGAAGTCATCTCGAATATAGAGATCAAACACGCCCATCATAAGCGCTGGAAAGCTGGACGCCTTCAGAGTGAATACGATCTGTTTAGTTTTTACCGAGCGTTAGTTAGGCGCGAGATTCGAGTGGCCTATCGAGCCTACGTGTCTGAAATTGAGGAAAACATCATGCATGATCCCAAGATGTTTTGGCACTATATAAAATCTCTTCGGAAGGATGGTGGTCTCGAAGACACCATGATGAAAGGTAATCAGGAATTTCGTGGCTTGGGTGTGGCAAACGCATTTGCTGATCATTTTCAATCGGTCTACAATAAAGACCCTCCACTTCTAGACATTAATAATACGGCCACATTTAATACCAAAAGTGCTTCAAACGTCGATTTAGGTATACTTACGGAATCTGACGTTATGAGTGCCATAAGACTCATGAAGAACTCGCACTCTATCGGACCAGACTTCGTTCCCGTATTTTTTATTAAAGGGTTTGCCGAGTTCCTAAAAACACCACTATGTCTTATCTTTAACTTAGCTATAAATACTTCAACTTTTCCCGAAGTATGGAAAACTTCAAAAATATGTCCTATTTTTAAGAATGGTTCGAAAAAGTTAATCGAAAACTATAGACCAGTTGCTATACTATCAGCTCCTGCTAAAGTATTTGAAAAATTAATTCATAAATTCATTATGCCTCAGATAGACGCATACATTATCCCAGAACAGCATGGTTTCCGGAAAGGAAGATCCACTGAAACCAACCTGATGGTTTTCACCGACTATGTTGCTAGGTCCCTAGACAGAGGTTACCAAGTAGACTGTTCGTACAACGACTTCTCCAAAGCTTTTGACACCGTGAATCACGATATCTTACTCATAAAACTTGCCCAGATGGGTTTTTCACTTCGGATGTTAGAGTTTTTTAAAAGTTACCTCAAGAACAGAAAACAATTTGTCACTCACGGAATCTTCCAATCTGCCGAATTTCTTGTTTTTTCTGGGGTTCCCCAAGGATCGATCCTAGGGCCTCTTCTTTTTTCCATTTTCATTAATGACATTGCTGAAGTCATTCGTTTTTCTCGCTTTCTGCTGTTCGCTGACGATCTAAAATTATTTCTTCTAATAAGAAATATTGAGGACTGCCTGCACCTTCAAGCTGATGTTGATAACATTTCAGAATGGAGTCAACGAAACAAGCTTCATTTCAATGTCATGAAATGCGTAGTTCTGACTTTCACCAGAGCATTTAGTCTCACATACCACAGGTACACTATGCTCGGTCATAATCTCAAACGAGTTTCAAACATAAAGGATCTTGGGATTATGTATGAGAATAAGTTGACATTTCGTCCTCATATCGAAGGGGTGTGCCAGTCGGCCTTAAAAATGTTAGGGTTTGTTCTCCGAACCGTCAGAGTATTTCGGGATACCCGTGCTCTGAAGATTTTATACTTCTCCCTGGTCCGCAGTAGGCTGGAGAGTGGTTCGCTTATCTGGAATCCTCATGAGGCGGGGTGCTCCCTCATGTTGGAGAGGGTTCAAAAAAAGTTTCTAAGATTTCTTTACATGAGGGAGTACGGCCACTATCCATGGCTCTACCCGACGAACTTTCTTCTGGGCATGCTGGGACTTCACTCCCTGCAGCTCAGAAGAGAGGGGTATGCCGCTACCCACTTATTCAGACTGCTGCGAGGCTATATTGAGAACTCAGCCATTTTGGAGCGCGTGAGTCTCTATGTTCCAGATGACTATCTTAGACAACGTCATCATAGATTATTCTATCTTCCTGCCTGCAGAACTAACCTGCCAATGGTTCTCCCGGTAGGGAGGAGTATATTGCTCCTGAACCAAATCTCCTCCGAGATTGATATATTTGGCGTCAGTGAGGAGAGATTCAGAAGGGAAATTCTTCTGATTCTTGAAAGAGTCTCTCCACATTGACGAGATCTTTCACCTCTGCCTGAATTTTTTTTTTTGAAATTCCACATTTCTTGAAATTTCTTTTTCTATGTATAAATACTTAAAACAATCTTTTGTAAAATTTATATAACCTAATTTCTTATATGTATTAAATCCTAATTTGTAATTGTGTAAGAAATTAATAAAAAATTATTATTATTATTATTATTATTATTATGAACATATACCTCCCAATGCGATCACTTCTAGCGATTATCTTTACAATGCCTTGGGAGAATTGTTGTTTCAATTCGGGGAAAATTGACAAAAAATGACAATTCAAAGTGATTTACTGTCTTACAAATAATAATCATACGGGGAACAAGGCTGTAAATGTTTGCATGCAGGTAAACAGTCTATTTGACATTAATTTAAAATTATGATTACATTCTCCTTGCTCAAAAATGAATATTAATTTAGCAGCGTTCGACCTTAAACTGAAGTCGTAAATCTTCGTCAACTTTGTGAGTCGGTACACTTCATTATTTCGCTAATTTATTTGCCGAACACGCTTATGTGCGTTCTTCTACTGATTATGATTTATTATGTCCCATCTTGCCTTATTTATGAAGTCTTTAGCGGAGGTGAAATATTAAAAGAGAATTATTGTAATTTGGTTGATTTGTTAGGATAAAGTTAGAGAGCGGAGGTGAAGAAATTGAAAAAGAGAAAGGTTGAAAGGTGTTACCACATTTTAATTTTAAATACTATTTTATGCAATTAGTAATGTATCCTTTATGTTTTTCAAATGAGCATACTTAAAACTAGCATTCTCTTCAACTGTACTAAAGGCACACTTGTCGCATAGCACTAAATAAGCGTTCAGACTTAAGCCCTCGCATGACCGATTTCTACCGATTTGTAACGAGTTTTTAAGTTAAAAATATAAAAAGTTATTTTTACTTTTAACAAGTTAAAAGTACAAATACCTATTATTTCATTATTATTTTGATACTATACTTATCAAACAACTTATCAAAATCTTAATACTCATCCTAATTTGACTGTCCTAAAACGGGAATCCTCCTAGTAGGGCAGTCAAAACATTTCTTAAATAATGTATAATCTTTTACTAAATAAAAAAAAACAATAAAATAAAAAAATAAAAAGTTCTTTTTGAAGATAATATCTCTATATTTTTATGTCGAAACGTTAATTATACGAAATCCCCTCGATAGAAAAAAAAATCGTAAAGTAAGCTCCGAAAATTAATAAAAACATCTATTTTTCTGTTATTTAATTTGTTACAGCGTGAAATACTTAAAATATATCTTATTACTTTTTTATTTTTTTTTATTATCATCTGGTTGTAATTTATATTTTCTATACTGAGCTTAAAGTTAATACATCTAAGAAATTTATGCTGAATTTTTTCAATGGAATCGGAAGGGATTTTAAAGTGATGGGAAAGGGATTCTCGACAAAGTCATTCCATTGGAACAACTAGTGGTCCGACCCACTCGGGCACTCGTTGGTCCAGTGGAATGACTTTTGATGTTTGGCGTATGTAAGTATGTAACTTCGACGAGACTCAAAAATAAGAAGGTCGGCCAATGTATGTACTTTCGGCGGCGATTGCGAGCGGCCTGGAGAATTGGAGAATCGATCCCCAGATAGAAGACTTATATTCGAACTTAAAATAATATTTTTATAGTCTGCCATTACAGAGAATGAAGCCAAACATTTTTTATTTTACCAATAACTCTCTTGAACCTTATCGTATCGTATTCATTTTTGCTTTAAATTGTTGTGAAAGATTTGATAAAAGACATGGAAACAAGCCTGAGCGAAGTATCTGTCGCGTTATAATTATTTTTTGCTAAAACTGGGTCATTCCTGACCAACACTTTAGTCAAGAAAGCACATGTTGTATTTCAAAGCCCCTTTGGAGATAATATTAACTCGGACTGGGCGAGGAAATAAATGGGTAGTGTGTTTGTTAGGTTGGCCTTAGGGGAAAGTTATGTGAGCGCCACAATCTGCGCTGAAAGATAAAGGGGACATTACTTTCACTTTATTTGGCCTTATCTAACGTCTTCCGCAAACCTTCCGACAGTGGCGTGCTGATAAACTGGACAGTTGGGGTCGCTGCCCGTTTTAAATGTATTTTATTTATTACGTACCTACAAATACATTTGAATAATATTTTAACAGTGGACCACCTCCGTGGTTGGGTGGTTAGCGGTTACGGTTCTTGGCTACAAATTTAAAAACCAAAAGCTTAGTATACACCACTTTTTATTTATTTATTTATTAAGTTAAAAGAAATTTACATTTCACTTTCTTAACTTAAATATATAACATTAAATAAATAGTATTCTAATATTGTTCTAATAACTTAAGATTAAAAAGTTTTTTTTTAAATACATTTATACTCTCCGTTTTAAGTTTATCTGGAAGGAGATTGTATATTTGTACACCCTCGTGGCCAATGCCTCTTTTGCCCCTTTCAGTCCTTACAGCATGTGTGTACAATTTGTTATGTTGCCTAGTATAATGTTCGTGTACTTGTGACGTTTGTTTAAATGTTGTGTTTGTGTGTATAAGTCCATTTTGGATTTTGTAGATTAGGAGGCATATGTTGTATTCGTACAATTTTCCTATTTTCAAAAGTTTCATTTCCTGATATAGTTTTTTTGTGGGAGTGTCCGGGTTATAATTGAAGAGTTTTTTAATAACTTTGTTCTGTATTGTTTGTAAATCATTTAGGTATGTTATGTATGTGTTTCCCCATATTTCTATTAAATAATTTAGATGGGACTGGATTAAACTAAAATATAAGCCCCTCTTTACCTCCGTTGGTAAGGAGATGGGCAATTCTACTAAATACACCAATTAGTGGGATGATTTTTGCTTTTAATTTTTCTACGTGTTGTTTAAATGTCAGATGTTTATCAATATGTAAGACAAGGTATTTTTCGCTGTCTAGAATAAGCAAGTCCCTTTAATCTATTTGTAGAGGTTTATGCGACGACTTCGATTTTTTATACTTAATGCTGACTGGATTTTTGCTACAATTGTAGCTTCTTCAGGGCAGTAAAATACTCTCCTAAAATCTTTTAGAAGAGTACTATACTGCCCTGAAGAAGCTACGATTGTAGCGAAACCCGGTCGGTAATAAGTATAAAAAAAAGTTTATTGTTTCATTTTAAAATATAATGTCACATCAAAAACTATCAGCTTCATATGAAAAGATAAATATAATTTGCAAAATTTTTCGTTATTTTGCAATTTATTAATTTAAAACAATATTTAGTATATTGGTATATGCTTTCAGTATCGCCCTCGTCAAAGACCGCCATTAATTTTTTTTTTTAATTTCGGAGGCGGGTATGGTTACCGCCAGTCTGGAAATCATTTAATGAATATACAATACCCCTGTCACTACATTTTGGTGACTCAGTTGGGGTGAGCGGTTTCATGCGGTTTGTCTATGCCATGGTGGTGAATGCGTTTGTCCACCTACTGCATGTCGGGTTGGATCGGGAGAGACTAGTTGAGGGAGACCTTTGATTTCTCCAACCGGACTTTAACTCAACCCATTGCCTTGCACTGCAGTCGGGGGGATGGATTCATGCATCTGTCCCTCCTGGTCACATTGACCCCAAGATTCCTACTCAACCCTCCTAATTTTTCTTTCCCAGAACTATATATATTTCTTTTCCCTAGAAAGACCCTCCACAAAGCATCCCCAAAGATGAAATAGGCAAATGGATTTTTTTTTTTCAAGGCTTCCTGTGTGAAGCTAATTGTTTAAAATATAATTAGAATCCAAACGCTGCTTGGCTTTAGCCATGTGTAGTGACTAGATCTGTTACTTCAATACCTTCTTATTTATAATCTCATTCACCTCTTCACCTTCAAATAATACGAATACGGTTAAAATTTGTGGAATATTTAAGTTTATTTTTCTGACTATGATTATCGTTCTAAAATACGAAATTTTAATATTTTCATTCAAAATTATTGATTTCAAAAACTCTCTGAAACCGCACATTCCGAAACGGTTCCAACTGGCTACAACGTCATTATGTCGATGTTTGGTAAGAAGCTGACACCAATGTCGCCCGACGTGACGAATATGTCGTTTTGGAGGCCAATCGAAAATGGCACATTATAAAATTTAAGAAGTTTGTTTGGAGAACTTGGTCAGTCGAGGAATTGAACACACCATGCCTGGGTGGGTCTCAAACGCGATGCCAACTCAGCCACTGACCGGTAAAATATATCTATATATATTGTTTTTTTTACATAAGTACTTATCATCATCTTTGGAGATGTTGTCTAAGGGGTATTTTTAGAGAAAGGAAGGATCGAAAGTACTGAGAAGGAAAAAAAGGTATGAGGGGTGGGTAAGAATCTGGGGGCAATGTGACCAGGAATCCATCCCTCTGACTACAGTGCAAGGCGATGGATCGAGAGAGAATCCAGCTGGAGAAATAAAAGGTCTCAATCAACTAGTCTTTCCCGATCCGACCTGCCACGCAGTAGGTAGGCAAACGCGTCCGACGCCGAGACAAACCTCACCCCATAAACACGGGCACCTGTGCGAAGTCACCAAACATAGTGCCCTATGGAAGAGGGTGTTGTTTATTCAATAAATTGTTTCTGGGGCGGCGGTACCCATACCAGCATCCTATATTTGCACACCTGCCTTTATCTAAAATAAGTTCGATAGCACACACCTCTTACATGGCCTGGGCAGGTCACATTGCAAAGGGGTAAAAGTACATTGTCCATCGGAGAGTTAAATCTCGCTCTCACTGAAAACTTTGGTTTTAGGCAAGTAATGACTTTTTGAAACGATATATAATTTTCCTATCCCTATCCTATCCTAATCACCCCAAAATATAAAAAAAATTGTTATAAAATTTATTTTTGGAATGAAAGTATAGAAAGATGTCTTTTAAAAATTATTTCTTTGTTATAACTGTATTGGAAAACATTGATAAAACAGTTATTATTAATCCCACTTATAAATTTTTTTATACTTCAAATCAAATCATAATATAGATGTACAGTAGCGTAGGCACTAAACCCTTTGTAAATATTTCATCACAGTTGTACTAAAAAGACAAATTATCAACCTCGGTAATAATTTTTTAAAACTAAATCCATGTTCGAAGCCAGCAAAAAACCTGTCAAAGCTACTCGTTGACTTCAAATTATATTAAAAAAAGAGTAATGTTTCGCTGTATGACAATTTTAAAACATCAGTTTTGTTACGAAGATTAATTAGATCTACAAGAGCATAGTAATATTTCTGCAGAATTTTAATGACTACGGTGTTAGGTGAAAAGTTGGAACTCATTATAAAAGACGAATACCTACAACCTTTGTGTGATAGTAATTTGTTGATCATTTGGTTTTCACCGAAATGGATGCGGTATCCACTTCCAGACCACCTAAGCTATTTTATGTGAATACTGCATAAAAGTCCTTACTGCTCGCCATTGTGTAGACTCAGTAGAATTATAACTATAGCATTTTTTATTATTGTGGTTCATTGTGAAAAATGTATGAATGTGTGTTTATGTAATTTTAATCCTTCGAGATTCCAGATACTTCTCCACTTTCCTCTTTCCAATCTTTCCTCTCCTCACCACTACCTTCAGCCCCGCAACATACCCGATTGGGGATGTCATGTCTCGTTGGCTCGAGATGGTTGGGAGCAGTCGGGACTTTTGTGCAGTTTCACATTTAAAAAAACAGGTCAGTGCCATCAAGCAACGTTACCAAATAACGGCGATTGTCGTTGAAACTCATTGTTACTACTGATTCGTATATTTAAAATGAAATAAAGTAGTTAACAATAATAATCAATTCCCAGAGTTGCTAAATAAGATTCAACTCAATGTACCTGCGCGTTTAACATGCTCTTCTCTTCTGTTCAGGGTGGATCAATGCAAAACGAACTCTAAGAAGAATTCTTGCCTGAACAGACTATGCAATAATTATTATAGCGTATTATCGAAGGTGGATATTTTCAGTTGCGAACTTACCAAATACAAGAGGTCCATAAAGAATATTTCTCTGATGGTTTGTGAATAATATTATGTCTCTATTTTTTTATACATATTTCTATTATGATTTGCTTGTTCCTTTTATACTACAAAATAAATGGTCCGATTTGGCATAAAATTTAAAAGTTTGTTCGTATTAGTGCCAGGAGTTTTTGATAGAGTATTTCAAATAGTAAAAGAAGTCGGGGTCGCCCTAGGAAAACTTTACGCATTATCTCTGCACTGGAATGAGATAAAAGTCGATATAAAATAGTTTTTTTTTTAAGAATCAATGTATTATACAGTAGTGAATGGTGGAAGTTGGGGATGTCTGAGGAAGACATGGTAAGATCAAGCGAACAAAAAAAAATTTAAATTCTTTAATGTAATTTTTTTCCATCTTAAAAACAGACTCACTTTTCAGGTAGTACTCTAGAATTCACAACATCAAAACTAAAAATAGTGATTAGATTTTTTTAACAGGTGAAGTTTACTTAGTGACAGTACTTACATCAATACCACAATCTACTAATAGTTATATTTATTGTAATAGCTAAATTTATTCCAATAAGAGAGTTGGCAATGGGGAAACAATGAGGTTGTGTTTTAATTCTTTCGGATAATCCAGTCGGGCAAAACAAGTTCGCTGAGGTTTGCTGGGTGGGTAAGCCATAAGCCGGTTAAAAACAAAAAGAAAAACGAATTAATCACCCGGAAACGGTAGTGATTATACAAAACACGAAGGTTCTGTTCACAAAACAAAACCTTTTGACAAAAAAAGCAAAATTTATCTTTAAAATATTTACTAAGCAGAAACCACAGACATAGGAATTAATAGACGAGAAGATATGGGCGAGGGGTAAAATCAACTGTTGAAGAACGAGGGAACGAGGGAACGAGTGAAGCTGACTGTGATTCGTCAATAAATCAATCTGACAGTAAATAGGCATCTCGCATTATAATATCACCATTTACTTCTTAAAAGTAAAATCTGCTTTGAATGAATAGACATTTTTACATGGGAGCGCAAATTACTCGCCACGTTATGAACAAATTTGCGAAGTCCAAATTCGGCAAAGTAAGGCAGCTTTTATTTTCAGAGTCGTAGTTAGTTTCAGAGTATTTAGTTAAGACACTTTTATAAATGTTCATAATTTACTTCCCAGCAACCAACCAGCTTTGTGTTTCGCGTCCAGACGTTTCTCTATGTGATAGTAACAACTGATTCATATTATACGATGTGAATATGCTTAAAATAAAGTAAAATAATGCTTATATATGGAATGTAATACGACAATTGGGTTTATTCTCTTTTTTCACATCTATTTTTACCAGTTTTCATAGTACAAGTCAAAATTTTGCCGTGTTATTTAGTAAAATGAACCGATGATGCCTCGACCATAGTTCGCACAAGAATGATGACGTCACGTTTTCAAATTTCATTTGAGGCCAAACGCGAGCCCAGCCGGCTCAATGGAACCGGTATGGGGAGTGGGGATAATACGCTTTTAATCACTTAGGGCAGGTCTACTAATATTCATATGTCTATGGCAGAAACATATTTTGATCACTTCCTTTGTTTATTTATTTGCAAATGGATCGATGATGACATTATTTTTAAATTCATCCATTTAAATTTTGTTTTCTTGATTGAATTAATGAATGAAGTGGAATTTTGACGAAATAAGAAATTATATAAAAAAACATTGTTTTTATGGGTTGATTTTTTATACAACGTATATTATTTAAGCCTAACAAATCATAGTTGAAACACAAAAATTTTAACGACTTTTTTAATTCTTTGACTGAATATAAAAAAATAAATGAATACAATCGGTATCTATGATTAGCAGATAATCCGTCTTACTTATAATAGATAATATGTGGGGATAGTAATGGGTTTGTAGAAAACGTTACTCATAATCACACGCGTGCGTACTGCGTATGCCAGCCGTAATACTGCAGTATTAGTGGTAGACAGATATTTAAACCACCCGACCCCCAGGAATAGGAATGTTATTATTCACTGTCTTATTATGATCGTAGTAAGAAGGAAATCGCGGATAAACAAACTGGTTGATTTGAAAAATACGATCGGTATCGCAATTAAAATGTAAAAAAGCAGTAATACCCATTTGCAGCACTATCCGAGGAATACTTTAAATCTAAATATTGATTTACCGAGGTTAATATGGAACACATAACGGATTTTGATGCAATTCAAAACACACCGGGTCAGTGACATTACAAATATGAATGTGAAGTTAGCAACAAAATGCGACAAATGTTAGCAAAACAATGCAAAAATGGCCGTGCTTTTGGGGTTTGAAACAAAATGGTGCAAGTTTAAAAGAATCTTGCACGAATATTATTATGACTAAAGTGCAGTGGACAGTCCTCTTCCTCATTTAGCTGTAACAACGTTGCAGCGGCAATGTACCAGACAGCAGAAGATTACTTTCTAAAATATTATGAATTAGAAATTGTTACCGTACACTGGTTATATTGCCTTTGTAAGGATGAATTACTTGCACGACAAAACTATGGAACCTTAGTAATTAAATTTCGGCGCTACGACGCATTTCCCATGCATTCCTGCTGATGCGTTAAGAGATGAGAATAATTGCTCCTCATTAACACGTGTTAATGAGGAGCAATAATGTACACTTTAAACCCAATAAATATGGAAGTAACTGGCGCAACCAGTCAGTTGTCTGACGACATTTGTGAAGTTGTGTTTCATTAGCAAATCCCACATTTTAAGAATTTCAATAATTTTCTGTTAGAACTTAAATTAAGGTGTTTTATTGCTTAATATAATCAGTTCTAATTTTGAAATTGACAAAATAAAATATTTATACTATAGGTATCTGGGTACTCTATCGCTCGTCTGAATTCTTGACACAATCAGATGCATTTTTTAAATTTAATTTTATTTTCAAAACAAATCAGAGTTAATTGAACAAGAATTACACACAGAGAGACAAACGGGCAACCGAAATTACTCGTTTCGATTAAATTTTTTGCAACGGCTATGAAAGATTTTGTTCAACTTTATGAAATTTCAGTATTTGCTGTAAAAACCTCCTTTAAACATCTGTAAGGATAGTAAGGATAGAAAATAACTACCGGGTAATTAAGACATAATAACTTTATATAGCACAAAGCATTTAAAGTACCATTTCAATTAAGATAAGCGTGTTTAAAGACGGTTGATTATGACAGCCGCTTTAACAAAATCAACGCTGAGCGAAAGCTTAGTGAAGTAAAACAAGTTAAGAAGTAATTAGCCCAACACTTCAAATCTTATCCGCTTTACCTCCAACATAAATCTTTTGAACGAGAAAAAAAACTAAACCGTGTTTATTATAACCTTTTCATGTGATTACCGCAAAACTAGGGTGTGCGATCCCGCTCTCCCGCTCTCCCGCGTCGCGCGATCCTGCGGGATTCAAGCAATTTTTGATCCCGCAATTTTGCAGGAATTTCATAAGCGGGATTTGCACTAAAACATGCTGTTTAGACATCCATATCAAAACAAGCTTGTAAGATACAAATTAGCAACGTCAAGATTTTACATTGATAGGAGAACTTAAGTTGATGCTTGGAAGAGAGCATAGAGCCAAATCTCAAGCTGGGAAACTTCAAGACGTAGAATTTATTTTGAAGAAAGAGATCCCTTTTTTAAAACGGAGGTATCAAAGACTTTCAGTTAACTCACAACTTATAATGACAGTCCCACTAACTACATGTAGAAACATTTTTTCACTGCTGGGCTTTTGTGCACAAATTTAAAGTCCGTTTACATATGAGTGATAGGTAGAAACACCCGTTCAGAGAATTAACGAAATTTTTGCGAATTATGGTGTTTTTATCGATAAATACGTTAAAACGCGAAATAGCAGCAATTTTTACGACAAAACTCAACAATTGAGTGGCCAAAACCTTAAAGGCTGTACAGGAGATAAGAACCAGGTTGTCCCAAATAAAAATCCAAATAAGAGAGAGTTGTCAGAAGAGTTCTGTGAAACTGGTATCTCATATGTTGAACCGTCAAGACAACAGAACTAATCTATATTTTAAGCACGCAGGTAAAATGTTCAATTCTGCAATTGTAGGTCAGAATGTCCACCAATCAGACTCTATTCTTTTAGCAAGTAAAAGTAGGCTTGCACCAACATTCAAATCTGTTTATGAAAGTAAATTCCTGGAAGGTAACAGCTATTTTCAAAGACAGCTTGTACAGCAAGTGAGAAATGGAGTCACTGTAGACATAGTTCAGCTACCCTTAGCTGTAAAGCTCTGTTGTTCACAGAGAATTTGCTGAGGCAGCTCTGATGACTGTGTGGGCCCCTGTGAATAGTGCCATAATCTTGTATAGACAGATCGTAGAACGAACATGTCAAACTCTACTGTAGAAACATGAGCCATGTTGAGTTTCAATCAATAATACAATAAACAGTAATTTTGCTAATTTAATGGTTTTTCCCTTCTTGCCGACTCCCATTCCCTAAAGTTATCCTATTTAGCTATAAACGCTGTGAAAACACAAAATTAATGCTACGTTTCTTAAAAATTAAAGCTAGGAATAGGTGTCTCTAGTGATAGGCCTCTTCAAAGTCTATGTTTTGATTTTTTTTTTCAACGAGGTGTACCATTGTTGAGAGCGCGTTTAGCATGTTTCCTGAATTTGCACCGGTGCCAAAGGGATCAATGACGCTAGTTCCTCGAAGCATCTTCCATTGTAATACCGGTAGAACATAGACAGCATACCTGACGCCTGTGCTGTAAATATTACGATCCGCTTGATACGATAGGGGAATCTATCAAACGGACCACCTAATAACATATATGATTGATTTAGCCACGTTATTTTGAAGACGTCATTTTTCATTAAAATGTATTTGACTGTGGGTTGTAAGTTTATTATTTGACTTTCTAAGCAAAAAATCTGAATTTCTTTATAGAAACTTTAAGCCGACGTACTCACTTTTCCCGGATCTCCCCTACTAATCTTTTATTTGACAAATAAAGTTACTCCTGCCGAAGCTTGTTTGAATTTTGTTGGAATGGTGTTTATATCTTCAAATTTCGAACAAAGTACAGAAACAAACATGCGATAATGCTGTACAGAGCACATCGCATCATTCGCGACTGTTGTATGCAGTGCAATTTAGGCCAGGGAAATACTCACCTGAAAATATTCACCGTTTTCTTAAAAAAATATTTAAAATAGTCGCAACTGCCAGGAGCCAGTGGGACTTTATTATATGGTATATTGTGATGCTGAAGGGAGTGTGGATGTGAAAGGTATCCGAATTTTCAGATCGGGTAGTGCATATTTCATTATGCACAAGACTTTGATCTACACGTGGACAGGATCGGGCGGTATCGACACGGTAAACTGTGAAATCAGCGAGACAGATTACGCTAATAACGGCAAATCACGTAGATTCATAACTCATCGCGTGAACTATCGAAGCATGTGCGAAGCGCCTTTAAGGCAACTGATTTTTTGCGCCACTTGGTCACGTGTAATCCAATACTCGGAAGTAATTCGTTTAGGAATACTAATTTACAATGTTAGCGCTACAATATTCACTCTTTGGTGCGCGTGTGTGGTGAATTCAAACGGTTTCGCAAGATTTTCAGTGATGAATTACGTGTTCTTTACTATCGAGAGAATTTTGCGAACCGTGACTGAGTAATATTATTTATTCAATTATTTAACAAATTTAAATTAGTGGAGAGAATTGATTACTTTACCCCCGTTAATTAATTTACTACACATATATTATATGCTGTTTACAATTTTAAAGTGATATTTACCGTTGATAATTTCTGTCACGAGCCACCTCTGCTTGCCTTATGTCGTTTTTCAAATAAAATGGGTTGGAATACTCTTGGAACCATTTCAAGACATTTTCTTGCTACGTGTGCCAAATTGAGATTCAGCAACCAGTAGCTAAAGTTTTCATTGATATTTATTGAAGATACGGTATTGTTAAATTCATAATATTTATAGTCTTAAATAGCTCTGTCTGTGGCAATATTAGGGTTAAACAGAATAAGAAGAAACGAACTTACGAATCGTATCTTTCCATGTTAGTCGCTCCGGGGCGAGTTTCTTGTATGCAGGTAATTATGTATTTCGTGAAACTTTTGGTTATGTTCTCTTTGTAAGTGCTTCACTAATGATCTCAGTTTATTTTGTATAAAGTTGACTTTTGGTAGCACAAGAGATAGAATAATAAATAATTGTCCCAGAGAAAATATGTTAACAAATTTAATATCTTCCGAAAATGTTTTTTTTTCCTACGAAAGGTTTTGACGTCCTCCGTGGTCCAGGGGTAAGGCTCTCTAGGGGTAAGGCTCTCTTCCCGGCGTGCAAGTAAATTTGGTTTGATGAAGTTTTCACAAAATAACTCATTTAAAATAATATTTTGTATATTCGCGGAACGAGTGGACGATACTCTAAATATCGTCCTGGTGTAGGATCATCATTCAGAATTGAAACGTTGCTTGAAATGGCTTTGGCTGGGTTTGGTGACCAGATTTAAATTGTCAGATACTCCCCATCTTCCTCTTCCCCATCTCCTTCCCCTCCCCACTACCTTCAGCCTCACAACATACCCCAATTGAGGATGCCAATCTCACTGGCAATGTTTGTGATGAAAATAATTTTTAAGACCTTATTCAGAAGGTAGTTTATTATAGAAGTATAGTGTATATAAATAAATAAAGTAGTTGTAATGGTTGAAGAAGTCAGGGACGTCCAACGAAGACTTAAGGCGATGCCATACGTAGTAATGCAAAATCATGTGTTTTTGGTGTAAAAATTTGGTCGCCTAGAAATGTTTCAGATGCTTTAATTAAATACTGCGAGTAGAATAAATCTTGGCCTTTGAAATAATCGAGTATTATTTAGATAAGTCTTTTCATAAGCCCAGAAAAAAATAATGTTTAAGGCCTATGAAAACTGCTTTAAAGTTCAAAATCTCCTACTTACGAACCCATTTTCGGTTATGATTTTATTGTATAATGTGGCAAATTAAGTTATTTATTAAATGATCGGAAAAAAAATAAATATTTATGCCTGAAAATGGGCAAAATAAAATAAAAGGCACTTTTTGGCCATGTTTTTTTCTTGCATAAATCAAAACAGACGGATGGTGTTAAGCGGGAATTTAAACCTTATCGCCATTTACGTAAGGGTTGTTATTGATAGCGGCTCAATTTAAAATATTACACGACGTAGTGCATCGCCTTAAACGCATTTTCTCTGCGCTGTAAGATATAAATTTAAGTCGACATAATGTACTTTTTAATGGTAACAATGTGGTGAATGGTATAAAAAGTCGGAGACGCCCAGTGAATCGAAAAAAATTGTATGGTAAAATGTTGCGTTTGTGATGAACGGAGGAAGGGGTGCAAGGATAATGTACGGAGAGGAAGATTGATCTTGCCATGTATTCTCCTTTCACACCTTTCTGCGTTCATTCGCTCTTACATACCCAAATCATCGAAGCGTTCCTTTCTTATTCTTACTCATTAGTGATTTTATTGCTTTGTGATTTTCCACATTTCTCATAGGATCATACACGGTTTTACGATACGTACGCCTCAGGGATCTCATTTCTACAGGTCCGTAATGTCGATGAATTAGAATGGCCGAATAATCAATAGAAAGTTATTAAGAGTAAACGTAACGTACGTTGTAATCTAAGCGTTCATAGATGGCGTTAATTTATATTTTAATTAATTTTATGAGAGTTATTCTTTAATAATAAGACGTATTATTTGTTTGCGCCCGTACATACGTAATATGCAAGGATAGAGTATATTATCATTTATAATATGAATAAATAGTTTTGTACGTATAAAAAAATCAATTCTTTCAAGAAAGGCACACAAACACAATATTATATCGGTGATTTAATCCAAAATTGTTTTTTATGCCTCCCTTGATAGAATTAAGTTTTCACAACGGCAAATTTATTTATATTCATATTGCGCATGTACGGTCGCAAAAAAATAATTCGTCTTTATTTTTTGTAGTATATCTCGAAAATAGAGTATTTTCATACAAAACATAAGTTGACGCCATCTATGAATGCGTTGATTATAACGAACGTTACATTTAAGACTCTAATAATAAGGGTTTTTTCGACACTCACATTTTAATTATTTCTGATAAACGTATTACTAAGATGAAAGTTAATTTAGAAATGTGTGTTTCTGTAAAAAAAACCAATCACATTGATCTCTATAGATACTTTTTACAAGTTTAAAAAAATATATATTTTAAACACCACCGTTTTATGCTTACACTATAATACCCACGCTCAGGCTTCGCCTTTGTGGGATTATTTTGTTACTCTTTCATTCTATATTACTATGTATGTACCTGAATTGTATATGTATCAAAAATTTTGTTAATAAAAAAAAAATAAAAAAAGATAAAATTTTTACTCGAGGTATATTAAAAAATAAAAACAGTTTTAAGATGTAAAGCATTCTTTATAATATTTCCTTCCCTGAGCAAATAACCAGTTCTGTACACTAATGGCATAAAGATCATCAGTTTTCGATGTCTTGTTATCAATACTCGGTAAGTTGAACATTTTAGGCGCTATATAAGAGAACTTTCGCTGGGCGAAGGCTGTTTTTGTTGGAGAAATTTTACATTATTTTCGAAGGAAGCAAATACTTTGGGGTGTGACATATTGAATGAAAAAACATACACTTAGTAAGACACCACTTTATTTTTGAATCAATAACGATAGCCAACCGGGTTTCGCTTGTCCCAAGCTTCATCAGGGCTAAATATCAACTATCAAGTTCTCTACAAGGATCCCTACGTTATTTATGTTTAAGATAAAGAAAAACGGGACCTTACCATTAAAATAATTTATTGTATAAAACGTTTTTTTACCATAAAAATAGCTGTAAGTACCAGATTTTATTTTTTTATATGATGAATTAGTAACTTCCTGAAAGATCCCTCTAGACATTTGAGAATTTAGTAAAACGTTCATCAGATAAAATTAAAATAAACGGTATGATCGATTTTCTAAGGCCTCCAGGGCAAAGTCGACCGTAGGTCCGTCCATTACGCCGGGCCGCGCGCCGAATATTGTTTTACACGACTTCATCACTTATGTCGTTAACATTCCCACTTTATTTTAGAAATTCGATGGAGCAAATTCAACCTTAGGTATGTCCAATACACCAGGGCAGCGCGTCGCATATTTTTGTGCACGGCTGCTTCACTTACGTCAAGATTATGGCTTTATTTTAGGGTATTGTCTCATCTAAACACAATGTAATATCACAAAAAAGCTAACGAAATCACGCACTAAAAGCTATTTCATTCATAAACAAAAAATTTCCTTTTTTTTAAATAAATTTCGGTTGCTGACTTTTGTATTCACTGACACACTGATACGCTAAATATTATACAAAAGCGATAGATGTCGTTTGACATTTTTGTAAAGCTTTGTGCTGCAGAACGGTGCTAAGAATTTTCGCTTCCGTGTAATTAGTTTTCTTTTCTGATTCATAGAATATTTCTTTGTGACAGTTCTTATGAACTGTTATTTCCTCGGAAAATTTTAATGGAATCTTTTAAAAGTTCGTTATAATATTTAATGTTTCTGCTCACCGATTGGCAATGTAACCATTATAATGAGTGTTGTAGTTCCTTACTGGAAGTATGTTGTGCCATACCTGGAACAAAAAAAATATTTTAGCTAATTTTTAGTGTATATACTTTTTTTTGTATTAATTACAACGGTCATAGAATCGCAAGTGCTCTTCACTGTCCGGAGACAGTGTGTGACTATGACAGCACCAATTATTGGGTTATTTTGTGGAAACAAAGGGAGTGAAAAGAGGAGGTTGGGAAGTATCAATAGTCTCAAGCGTCGATCTGCGAACATCACCGCTCCCGCCGGGAATGAATGCAGCGGGCATTTATTGACCATGTTTGTTTATTTGAACCGCACCGCATTTACTTATTGCCAACTCCTTAAGACCCACCTGTGCATCATGTGGGCACAGCGGCTTTGGAAGGACTATCTTATTGATGGTGGACCAAAGTTTACGAGGCAGTGAGAATCCAGGCTGCCGCTCAGTGGGGTCGTGGACGAGATGGGAGATTGCAACTCTCCAGTCTCCGCCAATCTTCTTGGAGTGAGAGGTACTCGGAGGAGTCTCTCTCCTTTCACTCAGAAGGGTTTTATGGAGTTCAAGCGGCATGCAGGGTGAGAGACGACATCATCGTGCTATTCAGATCTGGTCATAATTCATTTCAAGCAACGACTTTTCAATTCTGGATGGTGGTATTTCACGTGAGTATCTACCATTCATAAACGTGACGCAAAATATGGTATATATATGTATACGGACACACAAGAGAAATTAAAGTTTCTATTGTGTGTCCGTAACTCAGGTTTGATGATATCTGGAACCAGGATAGTATATAACCTTCAAATTTAAGAGTTTTTTCAAAAATTAGTGTATAAAAGAAAACTTCTCGACATGATCATAAACCAGGAGCACAAAAATATCACGAGTAATTTATGTTGTTGTTGTTATTTCTGTAGTGGCGCTAATATCACAATGTACAAAATATTATTAAACGTGAAAACGTAAAACTGCCACCATAATCATAAGATAAGAAACACATAAATTTGATTGGCTAAAACAAACCCTTTTTAATTTACGTATTACAAAATGGACTTATACACACGTATAAAAACATTTATAAAAGCGTCACAAGTACATAAACAGTATACAAAACAATAAAATAAATTGTACACTAATACAGTTAAGACTGAAAGTGGTAAGAGAAGCATAGTAGCTCAGTCGATCTAGATGAAAACTCGAGGAAAATTAGGGAAAAGCTGAATTTTTGCATGTGAAAAGTAACTACTACAGGGAGTTTTTTCACAAAAATCCCCACTCCTCCCACAAACATCTCCTTCCCGATAGCCAAAAAACAGGGAATCAAATAAATCCTTAAAATAACTGGTGATTTTTAAGATAAGTGAACATTATAGTGAAAATTATAATAAAATAAAAATATATCACATTATGTAAGATAATTTACAACCAAAATTATTATAAGTACAAATGTATTTTGGTGGTATTATTTGGGCATCAATTACACATCTGCCCTGATGATGAAAACTGTAATGCTGTCCGAAAAGTTGGCTAACGAAGAAGGCAGCGCAACACGGCGTAATACCCCAAAAATAAAGCCTTATCACATGGATAAATAATCTACCCTCGTTAACGGGCCTTCGTTAAAACGAAAGCTTTTAACGTTGGTCAGCTTTTGCCGTCAATTATTTGGGACAATACGCGTAATTAGCCCCGTGGGTACTTTGCGAACATAAAACGACGAATTGATAGCCTACCGGCTTAATGATCTGTGGCTAGAATGTCAAATAAACCTCTCGGGAACATTAATGTTCTACGTTTGCTTATAATAAAACGAAGTTTAACGCCGATTCAACAAAATGAAGTCATTGTTGCGCAACTATTTATTATTCGCCCAGTTCACAGAAGATCTAAACCGGTATAAATAATTGTGGGCATATCCGTGTGCCCAAAGTAAAACAAATTTTCCATTACTTCTGATCAAATTGCTTGTAATAGCACTATTCAGTTCTCGAAATAAAACATGTTTACGAATAACAAGTTCTTTCGACAATAGCGTGCAATAATTTCAACAAAAGTTTGGGCTTGTTTTCAAAATTGAATATTTTGTTACACTGTTTATCTACATACTTTTACAAATGCTACCCATCTCACTCATTTTTGGCGTCGCTACGCCAGGTGGTTCGTTTAAAAAAGAACTTTCAGATCTGGCGTAGTCCAACTATGGATTGCGCTGCAAACATTTACCTTGAATCTGATTATTTAAATGTGCGTTCGTTGGCGGTCGATGCACGACTGATGTCGTAATCTGGGTTGCCAATGCAAATGTTCTAAAATACCCAAATTGGATATTAAAATTTCCCACAAGTTCTTTCACCTACAAAATGAAACAAAACTCTATTGAAATAATAATGTATTTTTTATTATCTAGTGATTTTAGAATTTTCTTTTTCGTTCTGGCTTTAAAAATAGATTTTTTAAGCTGTTCTTAACTGTCTGGAGCAATCCCCAATGAGGATATGTTCTGGGGCTGAAGGTAGAAGAGAGTGAGAGGAAGTGAGGAAGAGGATGTTGGGAAGTACCTGGTTATTCAGATCTGGTCACCAAACGAAAAAGATGGTGTAAAACCAGGGCGATACTGACATTATCTTCCGCTCTGGAACGTGCCGCAAATATACTTTATATTAGGTGCAATTTTCGTTTACTGATTTTTTTTAAGTTTACGGTAGAGCGCAGAAAATAATCTGTTTGTCTTTGTTAAATTTGACGTGCTGTGATAGCGTCTGCTGGAGGACGATCAAATTCCACCTAGAAACCGCATATTATATTTCCTTGCCTCGATCATGGATGTTAGAAAAATTAAATAGTTGATTACCTGAATCGTTAATTTACTTACCCCACACAATTATGTAAAATATTAAATTTATTTAAAGTTAGGCAGCAGTGAGTTTTTCTTTCTTGTTTGTGAGACAAGAGAAGAGATATTATTTAATAAATGTCATCATAGTGGAATTGGCGTGCCAGCACGCCGTTGAACGTGATGGTTAAATAAAGTTGGCGTTCCTGCACGTCCCATGCGTGTTTAAAGAGTTAAGTGTGCCTGTGACATTCTTACAAGTATCTCAACATTTTTAGAATTAGAAGAAGACAACATTTTTAGAATTGATGTCTGGCTTGGAATAGCCAGTTTAAATGTGTTTAGTGATGAGGTCTGAATAGCCAGGTACTTCTTAACCTTAATATTTCTCATCTTCTTCCCGTTTCCACTCCCATTAGCTTTACAACATATACACTGTTATATATATAGTCCCACTGTTTCTGGACAGTTGAGACTCTTGTACTGAATTCAAACAAATAAAAATTCCTGGAAAAAAAATAATGTTTCTTCTTTGGGTTACCATTGAAAACTAGCTTCAACGAGATGTTATTTGTTCCCTGTGTTCACTTAATACGTAATTCCTAGAATAATGATCTATACCGATATGAAAAAAAACTGTTATCACCAAATTAGTTACATAAGAAAAAAAAACTGCCAGAAACTTTCTTAGTGGAATAACACAATTAAAAAATCATCCCGTGAAAAACAAATCTTTTTTACTATAATCTCTTTTTATAAATAGCTGTATTTAAAAAAAAGGAACCTATATACTTTTTTAATTGTTTGAGGATAGAACCTTTCTCCCTATAAGAGTTAACCACGCTAACAACTACGCCAAATCTCGGTTGGCTACGAAAGATATTTATTTTTGAAATTTCATCCAATTTTAGAGTTTGCTTATATATTCCCGTGTTTATGCGTGATTACCACGCATGATAGATTGCATTGTAATCGAAAACGAGTCTACTTGCCGAGATTTGGCTCGATCAGATGCCTGTAAATGGGTTGATTTCCACTTCCAAAATATTCATTCGCGAAAACAAAAGAGAAATTTAAATAGATGTATTTAAAGTAAGGATAGAGTTCCTATGACTGAAATTATTTGATCTTTCTCCTGGTGTAAAGAAAAATCCTACTCTTTTGGCATTTTATAAAGAAAGATTCAAATGCTTAACATTTCTGAATTGACCATCGACATTTTCAACATCACTTACAGACAGTTCTGCAACTATCTTTTGACGCATGTCACAAAAAATGATAAAACTATCCCATGACTTTTATACTTACATTTACCTCAAATTTGTAATCTTCTCCGTAATATAATATATACAATCGACAATTCATTTACCTGTCTCCTAAAATCTTTAACCTTCTCCCTGATAACTTAAAAGCCGAAACCCAATTCATTAACTTCAAAACCCAAACCAAGATATAGATCGTTCCATCTTCAATACATTTCAACCTTAACACCCATACAATCTACACTCTAACCACCTCCCTTCAAACATGTCTCACATTCCTTATCTAATTTTCGTAATAAAATTATCATAACTGAATCCAAATTAAATAACAATTATAATAAGCATGTTCAATCCGTGCAAAATTCATTGATTATATTATTAGCTGAAAAAAAATTATTCAAAGAAAGGCATAATATTTCATACTTCTATCAGAGTCTCAAAATTCTTTCAGTGAGAGCAATTCTGTGGTACAAAATTATATTTCAGCACATAAATAACCACTTATATATAAACAGGCTAGAACACAATCATAATATTCGTGTTAACTTTAATGAAGGACTTATTGTACCTAAGCATACAAATAAATATGGACAAAGAACGTTAAACTATATGATTCCCAGTTGTTTTAATATGTTCTGCTGAAATTAAAAACTTTGCCCAAACAAACAATTGGTGAACTTACTGAAGACTTGACTTGCCGAAAGAATTAATTTGTATTAGCTTACAATGATATATTATTATAAAGACTTTTAAAATTGTTATTAATGTTTTTCATAATTTTCTTTTGCTATATTTCTGTAAAATATTTAATTTTTTGTTTTATACATATAATTGTAAAAATGTAACTTTAAATTCACTATAATAAAATGTATAATGTAAAAAACTTGTTAGACAAACTGCTAAAAAGCAGTTATTCGGGACTTTTTTGACTTATATTTGCAAAGTGTGTAACATATAATAATAAAATTCCAGTCTGTGAAAAATTCAATTTGAGAGGCGGGTTTGGGTACATCATTTATTGGATATCCAACACCTCCGCCATAGATCACCCCGAGTGGTTCACTATGTCATACCTTTTTCATTCCCAGAATTTCCTCTCCTTATAAATACCCTCCACACAGCATCCGCAAAGACGACTAGGCCCTAAAGGAAATTATTTTCATTAGAGCCTCTTGTGTGCGGTTAATGTTAAAAATATATATACGACAACTTTAATCTATGAACTTCACCCGCCGTAACTCAGAAACATCCCTAGCATGGCGTTTGAAATAATACTACAAAATGTATCTACTGTACGCTTTTTTATTTACTTGAAATAAATATAAAAAATATATCGGTGTTTAACCGTTTTAGGGAAAAAAATATTTAAAAAAATCAATATAAATATATTTATCATTTCAAGCGATATTACAAAATTATTAACTACTAGCTGTACGCCACCACGCGTTGCTGTGGCTCAGTCTGTCTGTGCAGATAGAGAAAAATAGCGTTAGTTGCTTTTACGTCCAACAGATGGCGCTATTAACACTATATGGTCGGGCATTTTACCGCCAAATTGGGGACGAAGCGCGGGTGTTTTTTTAAATTTTAGCGCCAAAATTAGACTCTCTTGCAAAATATTCATATCTTATGATCTATTTGATATTTTTCGATGAAACTTTCAGTGTTTTACTTTAAAAAGATGTCCTATTTATTTACTTAGCAATATATGTGTAATTCTTTTTTTTATGAACAAAAACTTTCTACTTTCTTGGGAATCATAGAAAAAAACAGTATTTCACAATCGAAATAACATATCGAAATTTATACATACAAAATTACAAGATTATTTAGAAATTTTCAATACATATAAAAAAAACTATACCTTATAGTGCTTCAATGTGTGATAGCGTTCGAAACACTTTCCTTCATGCAGGGGCGCCATGCAAAACTTGTACATGTACCGCGTTTCTCTGCGTAGTTTGTGAGCGGAACATACGCGACAACGATTTTATTATTTTTATTTTTTTGTTGTATTTCAAACTCATTGTATTGACAAGTAGATAGATCGGGTACCGCCGACAATAGAAAACACATGACCCCGCACCTATTTAGAACCCCTTGTTTTTCAAGTTTCCCGCTCCTGACCGCTTTGCGCAACAAAACGAGATAACTCGTCTCCCGCGTCTTACTGTAAAAAGGCATATGACGATTTTTCTCGTTTCCCGCAAAGAATGTGTTAAAAACCACGTTTTTTCCTGTCACAGGTTATATCTACATAATATATTCATTTAAAAACACAAGTATTTTCGAATGCAACGTTGTGTAAAAATTTGAAACCAATCGGTTAAGAACTTTCAGAGATTTTAAATTTTGAACAAACGAAAATTAACATTTTAATTGATTTGGATTAAGATGACCAATATTCGGGGCATCCATAGGAATAATTGCTCTTTGCCCCGGGCTGAATGATTTTTGTTCTTCTTTTATGTTAGAAAATTATTTCTGTAATTCGACCGCCATTTTGCTGCCTCGTGAAACCACTTATCAGAGTAATGAAGTTATAACTAAGAGATCATGTTCTTTTTTTTCGAGACGGTCAAAGATATTCCGCATAACAGATTGGCATATCTGGCGAGTAGTATATGTATATTTTTCTGGTTTATGGACTTTACTGGAAACACTTGGAGCGTATTTTAACTTTTTTATTTTGACTCACAAAACATGCTTTTTATAATATCAACGTTGACAATAACAATTTATTGATAACGGGCCCGACCCTTGTACAGATAAACACTGTTTACTGTAATAAATTTCTGAAGGAAAGAACACCTTTTCACTAGGAACAGTCCCTTTATAGGTTAAAAATACTAATCCATTGACACTTATTGACAGATTCGAACATACACAATGAAAAAGAAGCAACTGTTTATCGACATGGTAGAGCTCTAGAATGTTAGTGCAGATTCACACCATTTCTAATAATCAACTATTCAAATAATCCATAGATGGCGACTGTATCCAGAATTATTAAAAACTTATCATTTACAAAATTAAACAATATATAATGATAATTTTATAAATCTTTGTAAAATATATGTAACTAGAGAACGCCGCAATGCATTACTATTGCTGGTGTTAAATAACTGCATCACACAGACTTTAATTCGACACAGTATCTCATTCAGGTGCAGAGATAATGTGTTAAGTATTCCTTAAGCGTCCCTGATGTACCTTTCAAACCACTGTCCAAACACTTTTGGCACTAATAACAACAAACTTTGATATTTTCAGCCACACCGGTCGATTACTTTTCGAGTTTTACGAGCGAAAACGTACGTAGGTTGAATTTTTTATACAAAATAAGGAAGAATTCAAATAAATATAAATCTCCGTGAACACTACAAAAAATTAACGAAACTCCTGTATTAGAAATAAAGTAGTAGATGCATGGAACAAACATCCGCAACATGTCATTATATAAACCAATTTAAAGCTCGGCTGGATTCTTATTTGCTGAGAAGAAAGGATTAACTTATTTCCATATTTAAAACAGCTTAATTTCTCTGATACTTACTGTGAAATCAGATATGAACGCATCAACAAAATGCTGCTTGCTCATTAAATGATAATATTAATTAAAATATTCACCCTACGATAGCAACATTAAGCATAATTACTTAAACGCTTTAACCAGCTGTTTTTCTTTATGAAACGACAAATTCAAACGATTTTGTTCTGCGAAATAGGTTTAATAATATTTTAGAATTATACCGATTGCTTTTGACCAATATTCGTTAGCTTTAAAGTTACCCATAACTTCAATAATTGTAAATAATTTAAACCCAACTGATCCCAAAAATCTGGAGCCAGCGAGACTACGGCATTCCCAATTGGGGTATGTTATGAGGCTGAAGTTAGTGGGAAAGGGAAAGAGATGGAGACGAGAAAGGTGAGGAGATACTTGGCTATTCAAACTTGGTCACCAAACATGGCTAAAGCCATTTCAAGCAACGTTTCAATTCTGGATGGTGGTCTTACACCTGGAAAATATACAGCGATTGTCTACCACTCTGGAACGTGACGCAAATTAATCTTGTCTCCATTAATTAAAAAGCAGGCATTATTTAACGTTTCCGTGGAAAATTTTTGTAAAAGTTTTTTTCGACTTGTTGGAACAAGTTCATCGAAGAGGCGTACGAGTTTGATAAACTAACAACATTTTTATTCGATCTTAACTGTCTCAAAATTGAGTCGTCAAATTGAAAAACCTGTCCTGGAAAATTCTGCTGATTCTGACACGTAAATAATATATACACCATAATTCTCCCTTTCAAGGGAGTGGATAGACCCTGACCCTGCAGTCAGTCAAGCTAAGACAATCTGGAACAGTCACCTCATTATCCTCTGACGCCTCCCCCAACATTATGAGCATGCATGAGAAATGTTAACACTAGTCTGATTCCCCCTTCTAGTAAACCGAGAGTCATTATTTCCCTTAGAGTCTTCAGGAGTTTCTCTCTTCTTCTTCAATTCAGATTTATTTATTAAAACTCTCGGTGAAATGATTTTAGGGGGTGAACATTTGATTTGTTCGCTACCTGGCTGATTACAAACCATTTTCATCATGGGACAGCTGAGACCTGTGATAGTGAGTTTAACTGCCCTAGGTATCTTCTTATTATATTCAAAATGTACATATACATTTAATTAAAAACGAAGTGATAAATTATTTCAAAATTTTTAATGTTTTGTATATATTTTATTGAGTGTAAATATGTACACGTACTACTATACACCGTAGGCAGGGACACTGGACAGTCTAGAGTCGTGCATAATAGTTAAATGAAGCTCAAGTGCGGCCCCTCTAATGGTTCTGAAACATCCACAAAAAATGTTTGAAAAAAAATTGAGATTACAAAAATAAATGTCGTTAAATATAAAAAGAATAATGTACAAGTATGTTGATATAATTGAACGTATATTTTTTATATTCAACGTGTTCAAAAAATTTTTCATGATATCTACAGATTTCCGAAAAATTCCTGAGCGTAAGTTGACGACTCAGATATCATGAACAATATGTCAACCCCCCATACACACAAGCCCTGCTTATTTATCGGGGTACATCAAATAATTATATTTTATTATATTATGTAATTTAAAACTTTATTATATTGTGTAATGTAATTCATGTATCTTTTTTTTATAAATGAATAAAAAAAATATATATATATATATATGTGTGGTTGTCTCAGTTAAGAGTGTTTGTCATGTCATTGATGATAATTGTGAGGATGTCGTTCTAAGGACAATACTGGGAGTATCTGACGCTCTGAATGGATGTGTTTTATTTATGTTGTTTGTTTTTGGGGTGTTATGCCGTGTTGCGCTAACTCCTTCTTTAGCCGACGTTTCGGACAGCGTTGCAGTGTCCATCATCAGGGCAGATCCGGTAGATCCGAAGATGTGTGAATTTTGGTTGTCGAGTTTGTGCTTATTTATTTGTGCCACCCAGCGCAGAAGAGAGGACTTATCCATACGTTGGTGACCCGAGCGACCAGAATATGTGAAGAAACAAAACTTGGAGCAGAACTTATAAAACTGACCGATGCACTGGAGCGCAACGGTTACCCGGCAAGTCAGACTAGGCAAATTTTAAGAGCCAAATCTACAACAAACGAAGACAGAGTTGAACAAGACTCAAAAGGCTGTGCTTTCCTGCCTTTCGTTCACAATGTGACAGACAGAATTGCCAGGCTGTTGAGAAAAGAAAACATCAAAACTGTCTTCGGAACCACCACCAAAATCCAAGACCTACTGAGGTCTGCAAAGACTAAGTTTCCTCTGGAAGCAGATGGAGTGTACAAACTCAGCTGCTCTGGTTGTGACAAGGTTTATATAGGCCAGACAGAGCGGACGATTTCCAAAAGGATAGCAGAACATTTTCGTGCTTGTAAACTTGGCCACCCTGATAAATCGGCAATCGCCGAACACTTAATTGAAACCGGCCATTACTTTGGATTTGCTCCCGAGGTCCTGGGAAGACCCAAAACTTATAGATCACGCCTGATTATGGAGGCAATTGAAATCTACAAAAATCCATTTAATATCAATAGAGACGACGGAGCTAAGCTCAACAGCTCTTGGTATCCGGTAATTGACGGCTACACCAAAGCTAAACGCAAATAACATGTCTAAGTATACTCCAATACCATATAATAACACAATATAAAACCATTGCATTTATACCTTGATACTGGGTACATCTACTCTAATCGCTGTCAATCGGTTTTCTAATTCTAGAATTCGCCACAAGATGGCGCCACTTCCGTTGGCATTTCGCACTTGGACGGGACCCAGGCTAACATAAATACTGAGCTTTCAGAATTCGCCACAAGATGTCGCCACTTCCGTTGGCATTTCGCACTTGGATGGGCCCAGGCCACAAATAAATAAGCACAAACTCGACAACCAAAATTCACACATCTTCGGATCTACCGGATCTGCCCTGATGATGGACACTGCAACGCTGTCCGAAACGTCGGCTAAAGAAGGAGTTAGCGCAACACGGCATAACACCCCAAAAACAAACAACAAAAATGCTTTTGGCCGTGAGAATCTAAAAACTTACGTGTTTTATTTAGTTTAAATAAACTTTTTATCATCTTATTTCTAACTTCAAACTCGCAATATCTGGATCCGGAACGCATGATATTAACGGCTCAGAAATACATTTTGTCCGTTGAATACGTCAATCAATAAAGCCAACCTTGCATTGTTTAAATAAATGGAAAAAAATATGAATTAATTTATTTGAGACTGAAAACATTAAGATAATTAAAAAATCTCTCAAATCACGATACCATTTCCATTTATTCAAATATTATTTTTCTTAGAAAATACTTTTGAAATCAAATAATTTATCGAAAAATCATAATTATCTCCTTTAATTATTAATTACATTTATTTTCTATGAATTCCGAATTATATTCACAGCTTACGAAAATAAATTTTATTACAGGTATATTCTGTGGAAACAAAATTCCTAGAAGTGTGGTCCATACCGATTTGATAGAAACTGTTTACCTTCAAACTTTACAGAAGGCAATTTTTTTTTCATTAACCCCAATTAGGAGGCCCTGAAGAAAACAATTTCACTCAGGGCCTTTCATCTTTTGGGATGCTCTGTGAGGGATCTTTTTAAAGGAAAGGAAGGAGGTAAAAGGTATAAGGGTTGGGTAGGAATCTAGGGATCAGTGAGTACAGGAGTGACGGTGGCGCAAAGCGATGGTTCTAGAGACCAGTAAAACCAATCATGATCAATTGGTCTCTCCATACCAGCATCTCCCGATCTGGCACGCCACGCAGCTGGTGGGCAGGCACATTGTAAACACTCCTCACCCGATGAACCCGGGCACCCCTGCTCAATCACCAAACGTAGTGAACCACACAAATTAACATCAAAGAACATCGAAGTTTTTTCACCAGGTGCAAAAAGTATGCTCACAGTCAACGAAACTGAAACGCCCACAATACACTTCTATTTTTGTTTATTGAATACATGTGGATTCATTTTTCAACAATAAAGGTAATAATTTACGAACCCCAGAATTGAAGAAATCTGAAACTTAATATTTACTTATTTATTTTATTTAGTACAGGTTATTATACACATTTGAAATGTGTTTTGTCTGTCCAACGAGGACAAAGTTTTCGATGTTAATAAAAATATTTTCAAATAAAATCAATGATTAACTTAATAAGATTGCAGAAATATGTTACATATTTGTAAGGCTCCTTTGAGGTGATTTTTAAAACGACGCTATATAAATCATCAAAACATTATTTTTATTATTATTAATTTTTCGTTAGCCGATAATCAACACGTTTCTGGTAAATCTTCGAGATTAAAAAAAAGTTCTTTCTTTGATTTTCTTCGCTCCCTTTCAGAAGATCCTCAGCAAGTCCTTTTTTAACTCGACCATTTTACATTTCGTCTGTCTCTAAATTTGTTTCTACGTTCCGTTTCCGTTTCAAGATGGTGGCCGTTATAATGGTTCAGTAAAGATTCTTTTTAACACTTGAAGTTGTAGTGTTTATTTAGACTTTTTTATGGTAACTAGGTTTCTGAAAAAAGTTTTGTTGGACAAATTGTATGTCATGTAATATAAAATTAATTTAATAATTGTATAATATTTCAAATAAAAAAAGATACATTTTAAATGGAGAAAAACCAGCAATTTATTAAGAATCTCTTCAAATCATTCGTAATGCTGATAAAAAATGAGATTGCAGCTCCCTTCCTGATAAACTTTTAGTAAATCACTAATATGTCTGAACACGTGATCATGCGCATTGATATGTTACTAAAAGTCTTGGAAACAAAACCTGTCAATTCATTCGTCAAGAGATGAATTGACAGATTTCCTGATAAACTTTTAGAATTTTAACCGGATTACCAATAATTTATATAATTAATTATAATTTATATTTATTAATATGTTATAGGCATCAAAACATTCACAGTGTATCTTTAAATGCAACTTAAACATTTGTCGAGAAGTTTTTGCTCTATTTCAAACGAGTGGTGTTTGATTAAATATTTTCACCATTTTCACTTAATTATTATCATTTTTTAATATTAGCGCGCTCCCTCTAACATTAATATTTACATATCTCAATTTCAAACCGTCTTTAAACGTTTAATATGGGGCCTTAACGTTGAAATAATATTATTTTAAAGATTTATAAAAACATTAATTTTTGTTTTACTTGATCGTACCATGTCTTCCTGTAGCATCCCCGACCTCTACCATTCACTACTGTGTACCACATTATTACTTTAAAATTTTTTTTCGCTTAATTATTATCGCTTTTCAATATAAGCGATCTTTCTTACATTAGTATTTATATATCTCCCTTTCAAATCATCTTTGAACACTTACCACGGGGACTTAAGGCGAAGCTTAATGCCAAATCACTATTTTGATTAATCTTTTTAACGAATTGGTGTACATTATAAATACCAAAAAATATGCTTTAGATAAATTGAAGGTTTTCATATCGTTTCGCTTGAGTAGAATACAAATAAATAAAAAAAATACTCCATAAAAAATATAAATGTAAACTACTAAAAAAAAAATTTTTTCAATAGAAATGTATGAACGCATAAAGAAAACAACTTTAAAAAATACAGTATTATAGCTAAGATTATCTGTGACAGTTTCACTTGATTAACTTTTTTGCTTTCTTATAAAATTATTTATAAAATAAATAAAAACCAGTTGTGCTTGAAATCGAACGTTTCTAGACTCCGTTTGTCAAGCGATTTTAATGCCTATTACCTACATTATAAGGTATACCAAGAATATACACATTTTTGGCTTGTAGCTTCCTCTTAAGTCATTTAAAGCAAAAATTTAATTCTGAATGCTGGTCTTTCACGAGGGCCGTGCTGTAAGATTTTTCCACTGGAACGTACCGCAAATATATTTTAAACTACAACCGAATTATTTGTGGAATGACACAAATTGATCAAATAAAATTTATTTGCGCACACAGGGATTTGAATCCGTGACCTTATCTGATTCTTAGCTAATAATCATAATCACCCAAGCACGGAGGTCGTCTAGCATGCTGCGCATGGAAAACACGTGCATTTTCATAAAACTAGACGAAATTTAAAATGGTAGCCCTCTGAACAAAGCTCTTGAAAATACTGTGAATGGTTCCCGTTGCCCGAATAAATCTCGTTGAATATTAGCTGCCTTAAATATTGGATTTAAATGATAGAGATATCAAAGGGTGCCTTAACCCGTGTACGTGTTTAACACAAAAAGGTTTCCCCTCTCTCTCTGAATACCTTTCTCTTTGACGCTAAAAGCCCGCGCAGATAAAACTCAAGTTAGGGAGACTGCAGTTATCAGATAATTATTTTATGTTTAACTAACCGTTGACCCCAGTGTTGTCCGAGCTAAAACAGACGTAAGACAATAATTTACGTCTTAGATTGAATGTTTTGTGTGCAAAATAGGCTGGGAAATTGAGGTGACAAGATTAATTAACTAAATGACACTCATTTAGGCACAGCACATTAAAAACTATAATATTTTCTTTATTTAGAATGTTTTAATTCATAGAATGTTTTATTTCATATATAACAAAAATAAAACATTCTCGACCGACCTATTATACAAGGAATCTAAATTATTTAACATTCGTAAATTATTTATATTACAAACTATGAAATATTTATTTAAAGACAAAAATAATTTCAAAATAAATGAAAACAGAATGAGCAAAAGAACAAATAATATATTTTACACCCTCCAAACCAATACTAAATTAATGCAGACACATAGCAGTTTCATTGGTCCTCGTACATTTAACCTTCTACCACTACAAACTCAAATGATAAATAAAAAGATAGAATATATTAAAGAGGTAAAATTATGACTGAATGACGCAGATATTGAAACGCTTTTACTATAAATTTATTGATCCTTTCTACAACTCACTTGCTGAAACTTTATAAACTATTGTACACAATGTTTTCTCTTTACTTTTTATAATAACTTTAAACAAAAAAAAACTTTTTCTACTAATGTATATTATACTTTAGGTACTTGAAATATAGTAATCGTTTTATATTACCCACACTCAGGCAGTGCCTTAGTGGGTTTTTATTTCTTGTGTATACTATTTGGTATTATATATTATGTTATTATATACTATCTATTAATATGTATAATATATGAAAATAAATGAAAATAAATAAAGTAAAAAAAAAAAAAAAAAACTAATTAACCAACTAACTCTCACACCGTTTCCTCGCATGGATAGGCAGGCTTGGCAACTCCCAGCCTCTTTCACATTCATATATTCCTTGGGATGGCCCGACTATAGTTAAGAATCTAATTCACTTGATCGTGCCATGTCTTCTTCGGGCGTCTCCAATTTCTTCTACCATTCAGATTCACGTCACATATTTTCCTTACACTCCTTATACGTGCCCAATCCATCTATTCGTCCTTTTCTTAATCTTATTCATTACGCTTACATCACACATGGTTTTGCATTCTTTGCGAATCTCCACATGGTTTTACCACATATATGCCTGAGGGATCACATTTCTACAGCATTCTATCTGCTTTCGTATTTTTTCTGCCAGTTCCATGCCTCATTGCCATTCATCAGGGTAGGTACCAGCACTCCGTTGTGGACTGCTGTTAGCTTCGCTTCTTCGAACATTATTTTTGTTAGCGCCAACTGCCTTCAGTTCTCCATTAATGGAGTTTCCTGTATTTAAATTTATTTCAATAACTCTATTTCCAACTCTCGTAATATAGGATATAAGATAAGATAAGAAAAAAAAATCTTTATCCTTTCTCGTACATATATGGAGAGCTACATTTAAGACCAAACTTGTAGAATTGAAACATGTATTTATCGTTAACACTACAACAACTTTTGATGCAAAATGTATAATTCCTGCCATCCATTCTTTTCTGACATCCATGTGTGCCAAATTGGGGCACGTCGCTCCCGAACAAGCGATATCATATTAAAAATAAAAGGAAACTCGATTTATTAAAACATACCTAGTTCCACTCTCACTGCTAGCAAGGCATACCGTCTCGACATAATGTCGGATGAATCAAATGAATCAATTCCATTCGGCTGCGCCAATGAATCATTCCGAATATTATTCTCGATTAATATATTGCGGCCCCATAACCTGTAAATCAAAATACAGGCCTGTGAGAGAGGAATACGAAAAATAATGCTACAAATAAATGTAACAAATTTTTCCACATGACAGAAATATTACACGAAAAAACAAAAATGATTGTTTTTGGTCGTCTTCAAAATATAGAAAACTGGCTGAAGTTCCCGGGGTTGCCCGGGATTAATTCTGTTTTAAGCGGTTTAAAATTAAATGAGGGGTGGTTTATTGAAATTGCTTGTAGACAGTGATCTTCCTATTGTTTCGAAGGTCAATTTTACTGTGTAAAATTTCATCCTTCTCGGAATAAAACTATTGATTGATTTGTATAAAAATCAAAGGCACGACAGACACAGTTCTTTAACACACACCCGGTATCTGGAAACTAGTAATAATAATAATGATTGGATTATGTGTATAGCGCCGTTTTCGTGGGAAAATCACCTAAAAGGGCGCTTAACAACATGTATGCATTGATCTTAGACTTAGATTTATAACTAATTACTTTTGGCTTATAACTAAGTTTCATAGATAGAGACTTATAACTAGTAGTAGTGCCTACAAGCGGAAAAATGGTGAATCTACGTCACATTTGAAGTAGATTTTGTAGAAAATTATATTTTGTTTCGATACATTTTAAAATTTAATAGCAGTTGAGGAGAAAAGTTCAATTCGCAGTAAAACATTGCAGTTGAGGAGGAAGGTTCAATTCGCAGTAAAACATAGCAGTGAAGGAGTAAGGTTCAATTCGCAGTAAAACAAATAAAAAAATCTTTCTAATTGTCTTCTAGCCTACCCAAGAGATGGCGCAATTAGGTCAAAAATTGAAAATAGATATAATGAATTAAAAAAAAAGATGTTTATTTACGGGAAAGGGAAAAGATGTTTATTTATTTAAAAGATATTTTATTTTTATATTAAATTTATAACACTAGGCTGAGCATGGTCAGTGTTTCGGTGTTTTTTCTTCTTTATTATCATTCAAACCGATAAAGCTATATCAATGTTCAAACCTGTTAACTTTTGTAGTTTATCAACAGGTACACATTGACATCAGTTATGTAACAACAGGATAGCTATATATATAATATGGATTGGTGAGAAATAAACAGTTAGATCTAGGGGTTAAATTAAAGAATAAATATAAATATATAAACAAACGAATAAGCATCAGTACTTTCATAAGAACAAGAGGAAATATGAGGTTTTACAAAATTATAAGTTGTAATGTGAATTCCAATTAGCAATACGTGGGCTTCAGTAGGGCATCACTAACAAAAATTCTGCATTATAAAAATGTACGAACTTAATGTGCTTCTATGTACTGTAGAAGGACTGCTTTAATTTGCATTACAAATATTTTTCCTTGACAATATTTTATACTACTTGAATCACTGCTATAGCTGTAGCTGCTAACCGTGGCTGGCTTAATTCATTCTGTATCTCGTGTTCTAACCTCGCGATTGATTACTCTCAACCGTCGTTACACCGCGAGTTCCTTTGAATCCTCTGTAAAAATTATTCTGGCAATATATTTATCGGTAGTAAATTCGAGAGTTTTAATCAACATCTCCACAGCAACAACTGAACACCGATTTACAGATTAGGAAATTCTTTAAATCGCGGGGTTATATTCCAACCAACTGATGAAAATAAACCTTTCTACAGTACAAATAGTCAAAATAAAATGAGTTCTTTAACCAGGACGATGGTGGAGCATGTGCATGAGAACGTGTCACAAATATACTTGATATAAAATAAATGTATATATAATGCGTAATCATATATGTCTTAATACTTATGAATATCTACATATACATACATATAAACAAAGTGTGAAATAATATATTTAAATTAGAGAAATTCATTCACAATAAAAATGCCGTTCATTTTAGCTGAACGGAGAGGTGAATGCAATACTCTGTGTGCCATGTAAGTGCACACATTATATTAATTAACAACAAGATTTAAAATTGAAAAAAAAGTTAAATTTAATTTGTTAGATATAGGGAAATTCTCCATCTATAGTGTTGGGTGGCACCCTGCCACTGGGAGACTGCCTGGACGAGAGTGTTTTTCAATTTGCGGTAACACTGTCTTATCTCGACTACTCTGTGGCACATATAATCAGCTAACCCATGCACCCTTCCTGCCAACATTCGTGAGGCGCTGCTTCGCCAAGGGAGGCCGAACAGGGTCCTGTATGCGTGGTTATACATTACTCTGAAATTGTTCATGGCGCCTTGTGTGTACTTTGTCCATAGGTCGCTTGTGTAAAAGCTCATGCAGTACTTCAGGAATAGTTTTTCTTGGTAGAAGACTGAACCTGTTGAATTTTGTTGAGTACTTTTCTTTGGCATTCAAGACATTTTTGATCATTTAGGTCATCAATGACGACATTCTCAAATATAACATTTCAATCTTCAATGCAGCTTTTGAGGTTTTCTCTGCCGAGACGTATGGACGGAATGACAGCAGGACCATTATAGCGTGCCGGAATTGATCCCGCATCCTCAGTGATTAAGTTTCTAGGATCTTAACTTCCTTCTCATGACCAATATTACTATGCAGCACTTGTTGCTTCATCGCATATTTTTGAGTTATACCATTAACATTTTTGTTAATTATTACCTTTTAGATTAACCGAAATGTTTTGTCTGTCTAGTTTTGCCTAAATCAAAATGAATTACTCATTTATTTAAATGAATGAAATAATCCACTTAACGTCGTGGGTCAGATTGAATTGATTAGCCATTGTCAATGAATCTGCCCGTCACTAATGGATACTCGATTTTTTCCCTTTAGAAAATGTACAAATGGTTGAAAAAAGGATTTCAAAAGCCTTACAGCACTATTATTTCATAATAACTATGATCGAATAATCTAGAGCTGACCTTCTCATATTTTAATAGGATAAAAGACAAGGACTTCATAGATTGTACAAGATGTTTTATAAATAACTATCATCTCGAAACTATTGGCCATTTTTTTTATATTTAGAAATACCTTATTTTAGTCTTATATTTTTTGTTTACCTCTGAGATCCAATACGATCGTAACCACAGCCACGGAGGCTGTGAAGTCTTGTTCTTTTTGAAGGGCAAATGAATCAAATACTCGAGTCAGGCCATATCGAGATTCAGAGTAACGTAAGAGTATATATGAGACGATGTATGAATGTGAATGATGCAAGGAGGGTGATCCAAGACTGAGTTGTATGGCAGTCCATACCCTCTGCCTATCCCTGCTGAGAAAAGAAGTGATGCGCGGAGAAAAATGAATGTCTCTGATTTCTTAAAAATCGCTTTAAATTAATGCTAATCCGGTTTAAAAGGGACTGTAGGCTACTTCCTGAAAAACTTTTAGTAAATTCGTAATAATATCGGAACACGTGCTCATGCACCTGCGTTTGTTTTAGTAATATACTAGCTGACGTGTACCCGGCGTTGCTGGGGGTTACATAGACATATACCATCGCGGACTTTTGTGTAGGCCTTTTTAAGATGTACAATTCCCTTGTATTTTATTTTGTGACATCTCGTATGGTTTAGCCAGAATTAACAATGCAGCGCCCGAAAATATAGTTTTACGACTTGATTATAATCATCGACTTTTCTCTACTTTCAATATACATATATATAAATTCAAAATTCAAAACATTTATTGCACAAAAATACAGAGTACAAAGGGTATAGCTTATAGGTACATCCTATTTCTTCCAGAGAACCCAACAAATACACATTATATTGCAAAACCCAACAATTACTTGTTAACAAATATATGTAAATAAAAAATAAACACTTTTTTTATGCAAGGTATTTATTTAAATTGTAGTGACATTTATTTAAATGATATGTTTTTAATGATGATTTAAATTTAAGTATGTCGGTTATTTGTTTGGTGCTACGTGGAAGATTGTCATATACTTTAATGGCCATGTAGTGTACTCCTTTTTGAAATATAGTTTTGTTTGCTGTGAACCTTGAAGCGTGTTTATGTGTTGAGTTTTTTTGTGGGAACTTATGAATGTATTATTTATGTTAACCTTCCCCAGGAAATTCCCTAAATGTAAATACTATCAATATCCGTTCAGTAGTTTAGAAGAACTAAGCGCACAAACAGAAAGGCGCGGATAGCCACTTTATTTTATACTATTTATATAGTTAGAGATAATGACGAAGTGCGAAAATTTTAAGATTTTTATGAGCATGTTGTTTCGACATCGTGACAATTAATTTGTATTTTACAAAAAGTTTATTTGAAAACCTTTATATTCATTCAATAACGGCCTGCAATCCCGTTTTAGACCGGTTAACGAATAACATATTTAATCAGTTAGTTTTTTGAGTGTGAATAGTTGTTTTTACCGACGTGCATCACAATCCTAAGAAAAGATTGATAATTACATCCAATACCACATTTCTCTTAATTCTAAAGAATTTCCTTTTAAATTAATATTCATGTTATTAGATCTCAATTCACTTTTTTTCCATTAAGACTCCATTATAAACTTTCGAAAGGAAGAAGAAGATTATTGAAGTTGATTTAAATTGGAGATATGTATATAATATGACAGAGGGAGCGCGCTTATATTGAAAAAAGATGAAAGTGAATAGGCGTAAGTGACTGTTGTGAAAATATTTAATAAAATACGAAAATAGAACAAAAATCTCTTGACATCTGTAATGTTTTCATGGTTCAACATTAATTTTTATTTTTATATGTTTATAACAATATAAAATTTTCTTCTTTCTTGGCTATGATCGATACTTCTTTTTTTTTTCTAAGGCTTTGCATATGTGTTCGCAGGGATGGAAAATTCCTCCCCTACAACACATAAGCCTCCATGAAAATTGGACCCTTTTCTTTGATATCTACAGAAAGCTACTTAAAGCTCTCTTGTACTATATATCTTTATAGACATATGTACTTAACTAATTAATACGTTATTTACGATCTTGAACGCAAATATACCCGTATTTATATTGTAATTAAATTCCATCAAACGTTGTGTAATTTTTTTGATTTATGATATAGGATTTTAATTACTTTCATTTTGTGGTAACCCTCTCGGTTCTGATCGAGGTGTTGAGTTTTACAATTTTAATTGGTCTTTCCATTGCAAACCTAGACTTAAATGAATTCTCTGGATGAGCTAACTTTCCTATTGTAACTATTCTGATTCCCTGCACCCTAACAAAGTTGTAGTTAAACGCTGATAAAAGATATTATACATGTTTATTTGGACAGGTAATTAAATATAACTCAAATGGTTAATTGTTAGTAAATTTGGCAATGATTAATTATTGTGTCTGGTTGGCGCCACTCCTTCTTGATTCTGCTGCTATAAGGTACATGTAAAATTGATTTAGTAGGTTAATGTTATTAGTTAATTGTATATTTGACGAACTCAGAATAACCCTTTGCTAGCAAAAATTTGGCTCCAAATCCTCCTGCAAGTAAACGAGATGATCGTGAGTCAACAAGAAATTTGCACAATCCTTTGACACGGTCCTTTGATTGATACCTAAGTTATCGCGTCCCAAAGAACCTTCCACGTCATCATGTACTGCCTTCAAGTTTCCCCTCGGGTCCCGATACCTCCAAATTCCATCTCCTCCAAGGTCTACTATTTACTTAGGGCGAACCGGTTTCGTCCTATATACAATCATATACTCACGGTTGGTGTGGACTTACGGGTCGTGAATCCTCATTCCACGTTTAAAAGAGAATGCGAGAGTGGTCTACCGACCTAAATGCAAGCTGTATGCAGGTCCGCATTCTCCAGTAAACAGTACATACGAATAAATATATGTATACATACAGTTTGGGAAAGGTTTATAACTCGCAATACGAGGCTATCTACCTCGCATTCCGAGCTCGGATCTCGCACGAAGAGTTCTGCGAAACTCTAGGATTGGTAACCGAATATATACGTAAGAATAAGGTTATACTAATAAATACTAGTAGAATAAGAAATTATTTGATAGTTTGTTTTGGAGAGCTATCGAACTCCAGGCTTTTTGTTTGGTTTTGACGTTTTTATTTAAGAGAATCGTCATCTCTATTTGGTTTGGTCAATGGTCTTGTTGTAGGAGCGACCACTGCCTCCTGTTTGATGAACTGTATTTGTTTTAAATTTTACCTCCAGGGTTCAACATTAATTTTTGTTCATCCTATCCCGTGATTTCTCAATTGTTTCAAGTAATTGATTGCCACATAAGAGGGTACACGACTCTCAACTGTCTCTGGCAACTGATGGGATCTATGCGAACACTCCATCAATAATGTTCAAATGTTTCGTATAATATTTCTATATAAATCTTACTAACCCGTGATTTTTCAATTGTAGATTGTGAATGGTAGGTAATTGTAAGCACGCAGCTTCTAGCTGTTTCAGGTAACTAATAAAATCTATGCGACCATCTAATCAATGGTATTCAAATGTTTCATGTAATATTCGATATAAATCTTGCTAACCCATGATTTTTCAATTGTAGATTGTGAATGATAGGTATTTGTAAATGACCCATATCGCTGCACATTGCACAATGACATCCTGATGGTTATCCTTATAACCCTGATAAATTATCTAGTTACGGCCAAGGTCGTTTTCAAACCATGCGGTTGACCCAGATCTTCAGCGTCTCTATTTGTAAACAAATCGAATAATATAAACACCTTCTTTGACACACTAACCTAGATGCGAGATTGTTTATTTAAGGAATATTTCTACCTCTCCCTATAATTCAGTTATGTTACCTTTTATTGTGCATAATTAATTAGAATATTTTTAATTCCTTTTGCAGTTAAACTATTTTTCATTTTCCGAATTTAGTAAATTTACTAGAAGTTAGGTGAAAATTAAATATAAATATATATATATATATATATAAGTACACATATCTCGATTGTCAAAATATGTTAAAAAAAGAGTACATATATTAATAAATAAATATAAAATATATGATTCTACATAGTCTGGAATATTAATAAATACATATTTTCTTTTTCAATAATATAGATATGTCCTCGGGTAGGTATTAAAAATCGCTACCATTTCGATGCTTCGATTAATAAGTAAAATACATATATATAAATACATTACTCATATATTTATTCTTTATATACAATATATTACTTTATTTTATATAAATAAATACATAATATACATATATTAATGTGTAATGCTTTGTTTTGTTGTTTTTAATAATTTAATTGATATACCATAATCAGCTGTATCTCCTCACTCCTAGGTCCTGAAAATTATTTATAAAAAGAAAACTTACCCCCCGTCAAGGTATTTCCGGTCGGGTGTACACAACAACCTTGATGAAGAAATCCTACCTAATTAATTGTATTTTTCAACTAATTTCAAAATAAGTCTTTTCGACTATTTATTCCTATTTAATATTTTATTCTCGCTTGAATCGTATAAATTAGCTGATATTTAATTTTTCTTCCGAACGAAATCCTAATTCAGAAAACCCGTTGATTTAATAACACTTTTCTAGTTTAGGCTTTTGAATGATAGCTGTTTCAAATTCCTTTTCGAAATGATAGACTGATGATTAAAATTCCGGTTAAAACGACAAACACTTTTAACACTGTCGCTATACGCACGATGGATTTTAATTGAACAATTTATTAATTCTAAATTTCCTTTTATATAAATTGATAAGAAAATTTATTCCGAATTGTGCAAACTTTTAATTAAACTCGACTCTTAATAAATTAATTTTTTTTCTAACTGTTAATTTTAGAACAAAGGTTTAAACGTTTATTATTATCGAATCCTTTTTTTTGTTTTTGTGTTTCTTTTAACCTAAGATGAAGTATTTACTATTAATAATTTTAAACAAAATTATAATCTATTTTTAAATATCAATTCACGGGCACATCCACTTTAATTTAACGATAACAAACTCTTAAATTTAATTCGAATGTTTTCACTTTGAATGAAATAATTATTTTTAAATTTTTAATAATTCACTTTTAACACTTTTTGCACTATTCACTTTTAACACTTTTAAGCACTTCGTTTAAATTATATTTATTTTCACTGTTTAATTTAATTTAACTGACTTATTAAATTCCACTGACTCTAGCACTTGTATTTTTCACAAAATTTTCCTAAGTCAGGGACTTATTTAAAATTTAACACTTAAAGATTTTTCACTGTTAATCCTACCAAAGAACGTAGTACTGCCACGTAACAACTTTTCGAATCCTCCGCGCGACTGCCTCCTGACTGATGTGTTCCATCTTTTATATCCCTCTCAGGTCCCAAAAGACGTATCTGAATTTCTCTTGATGCTTAATTCTATTTCCTATCAACTCGTAAACTTGAATATCTCTCTCACTAATATTGTTTATACATTCATACGATCTTTCGTCGTCCAGCTTTGGGCGGCGGCCAGTTTTTATCTCACGTCGCTAACTTGATAGGGTCCGAATCGGGTAAGTCTGCGTTCATTGCCCAAGCTTCCTTTGTTCTATGGTTCATACAAAATGTAGTTAAAATATCATGATTTTGCGTTCCCTTTTTTTTCTCAATTCGCGATAGGTCCGTCCTCAGTAACATATATATAGATCTCAATTTTATGCATCTCGTGCGAAAATTGTTTAAATCCATGTCGAAATCTTTACTACGCATTTTTGAATTTCGATTTGTTTAAATTCTACTTAATTTTATTGTTACTTATATGAGCTTTTCCATTTCCACCCGTACTCTCTATCTCCCTGTCGCAGATTTGAGTTTTTCCTTTATCTTTGAATTTTATATTTATCCGCGACGTTTTCTTGCACAATTTCTTCTTGATTCTTATGTCATTTCTCATAACTCTTATAATTACTCATTTTCCAAGTCGTATTTATTAATTTCACGGATAAATTCGAATTGTATCGCTTTTCTCCACATGGATCATTTCCTATCTCCGTTCTTTACCCTTCCTTTTATCTTTTCTTCACTTTTCCCGATGTGTGTGGTCTCCAGGAAAATTTCATACTTCATTTATTATTAATTAATATATAGTTTTCCACACTTCTACGGGAGATATACCTAATTAGACTCTGGGATATCTGTCATTTTTATTGTTTTACCCAATCTCCGCCCATTCTCCATCCCTCACTTACAAGATTTCACATAAATTATACGTCTGGACATATGTTTACGTCTCAGATTTTATGTACTACGGCCGTAAATTTAGTTTAATTTTAGAGCCATTAGTTTTAATCTCTTTTCCTAATCTAAATACTTCATAAGCCCAACGTTAAAGTTAATCGCTTTTCTAATCATTTATTACCTTAACGTAAATAAAAACCATGTTCGGATTTCGATTGTTTACCCTTCAAAATATACATGAGACCGCCAACCTTTTATCTTGTTTCGATCCCTCCGTAATATTGGGTAACTCCAATATATATCTAACCTAATAATTATGTAAAATGTCTACTTTTCCTGAATCTAATCTATCGCTATATGTTTTAGTTTTTCTGTCTTCTTCTGATACTCGATTTTCACGTCCCTAGGACCTTCGTAGCAGTCCAAAATCTCTATATTATCCTTCCATCCGGTCGCCGCACTTTTCTAAAATGTCTATTTTTTTTGCGAGATTTTCATTCAAGATTGATTTACCAATATGTCCGTTTCATCTTAAATTGATAACGATTAATTTCCATTGTTTCCAACACTCACTCCTCTCTTTAGTACGATTTTTATCGAACATGACACCCTCCTTCTATCATAAATAATTGCACTACAGTTGAAATTCCGCCAGTAACTTTCCTTTGCTTTTCCCGTCCTTTTTTTATACTATCACGTTTATAATTTTTTTCATTGCATTTTTGTGTGTGCGCTTTACAACCTGTAAAACTTCCAAGCACCCGATTTCAATGGTTCGATACCCCATAAATGTCTCAGTTATTGTAAACATTCCCAGGAGTTTGTCACCTTGAAAGTCGATGTTGACCCTAAAGTGCGTTCACCTCCAATTTCTGTGAGAATCGAAATGTCGTTAATTATCTTTTTTTATTGCCTGATCCACAGTTCATTCCTTTGTCTGCATTTGATGTACGCCTCTTCGTTCACTGATTGGTTACTCAAAATTTTATAGCTCTTTGTTCAGATCTATTGGTTGACAAAATTCAATGTTTATTTTGAAGCCTCAAAAGGGGGTTCCTAGTCGTTCCTAGACGATTTTAATGACCTCTGTGTTTATACTATAGAATCTCAACATAATTCCAACTATTACAGGGGCCTACTGAAAAACAAACTGAATCAATTTTAACCTCAACAGATGTCGCTAGAATGACGGTTTTCATTAATAATTTGTATATTTTTAGCAGCTATGGTTTATCTGTTTTTCACTGTGATTTAAGCCTTTCATCACAGTTCCCCCCTCTGAACTCAATTTGCTGTGGCTAACGTTGTATACTACTTTAGACATCGAAATTGTGTTCAAATGTAGTCTAGCTATCCTCCCCCCCCGTTCTGTTATTCCTTTTCCTACATCACTTCCTGTTATTTCCTTTCTCCCCCCCCTCATTCTGTTATTCCCTATCTCTTTCTTCATTCTGTTATTCCTTTTCTCTCTCTTCATTCTGTTATTCCTTTTCCTACATCACTTCCTGTTATTTCCTTTCTCCCCCCCCTCACTCTGTTATTCCCTATCTCTTTCTTCATTCTGTTATTCCTTTTCTCTCTCTTCATTCTGTTATTCCTTTTCCTACATCACTTCCTGTTATTTCCTTTCTCCCCCCCCTCATTCTGTTATTCCCTTTCTCTCTCTTCATTCTGTTATTCCTTTTCCTACATCACTTCCTGTTATTTCCTTTCTCCCCCCCCTCATTTTGTTATTCCCTATCTCTTTCTCCATTTTGTTTGGATTGTTAACAACCTTGACTCTGAATCTCATTGTATTTTCTATTTTCTTTTCGCGTAGATTTTATTTTATGGAATTTCTCTAATTTTGATAAACTCAAAATTAATCTCTTTTTTGCTAGAACACGCCCCTCGACTCGCGTGTTTAGGTGGCCCTCAACCTAGTTGGACTAAGACCTCCCTTACAATGATTCAGATAAAGATTGTTTGCAATCTCGCGGTCTATTGACCAACTGAAAAGTGGATGGTCTCTTGGTGTGCAAATAATTTTTCGTTTTGTTTTTGTTTTGTAAGTATGATAATTTTTGTGAAATATGTATCTTTGCACGACCTCACCCAATCCAAAAATCAGTGGTATACATGTTTCATTTAAACTTTTCCAGCATTTTTTTTTTCTTATTCGCAAATTTTTTTTTTTTTTTTGTGTAATTTCTAATTGTCTTTTCATAGATCATTCAAACAAGTTGTTCTAGCCTAGGTGTTACCCACCCTAATTTTTAAATTTCATAAATGTTCTTAACTAAACTCCAATTTTCTCATCGTTCCTGTTTCCTTTTAAATTTTTTTTTTTTTTGAAAATTTAACCTAACCATATCGTAATTCTAATGTTCCCTTTTTATCTTTACCTAATGTCTACTCTAAATCTATAGATAGCCTTATTTCAAGTTTTAAAAAAAAAAAAAAAAAAAAATCTAACTCTATGCATTGTCAATTTAATCTTGTTTTATAAAACGTACCCTATCCTATTTATAATATATGTATTTTTTTTTTGTTCCTTTTGTGGGTATATAACTCCCATACGCTTTCCTTCTGTGTTCTTACTTATCTAACAAAATTTTCCTACACACTAACACACAATTTTTTTTCTAAACTAGAAAATCAATATTATCGAAAAATTTTTCTCTTACTCTATTAGTAAATTAGAATATGATTGTCGCTTATTAAGAGATTTGTTCACTCAACCTTAAAGACTTAAGGACGACCCGCCCCTCGCAAACAAACTGATAGTCTAATATTTTAGTAATTTTCTTTCTCCTTAAATTATATCGTATCCTAACAGATTTTAAATTTTTCTCAATCGTTTATTTATTTAAGGTTTCAAATATTTGTAAATTTCGCATTTTATTCGTTGATTTCCACTATCTCTAAACTTGGTTTTTGTTCCTTATTACATGTATAATATTTCGCTAAATGAATTGCGCTATAATCTCCTTTTATTTCCCGAGTTACCGGATCAATTAGCGTATACGTGTTACTATAAACTTCTGACCCAATTACATAAGGTCCATCGTAAAGCAGATTGAATTTTTTTATTTCTTTTTTGAGTAGGTTTGATTGTGTAAATTTTTTCAACTTGACCAGGGTCCCAATCTCATAAGTTATTAATCTTTTGTTGAGATTATAGTATTTCTGTCGATTTGCAGCGCTTTTCTCTAAATTTTTCCGTGCTGCTAATCTTATTTCATCTATTGTTTTCGTAGATTTTCCGCAGCCTTGAGTATACCTGTCTAAACTATAAGTTGGTGATTTCCCAAAAGCTATTTCATTAGGTGAGAATCCTGTTGAACAGTGTATCGAATTATTGTAGGTTTGTTCTATTTCTTTAAGGAAAGCCGCCCACTTGGTATGTTTTTCGTGACAATAAATACGGAAAATTCTACCTAGTTCTTTATTCACGCGCTCTGTTATGTTCGGTCCGGGATTTCGTATTGAAGTATGTACGATTCGTATGCCCATCCTATTTAAGCTGCTTTCCCATTTCTTCGATGTAAATTGAGATCCGTTGTCAGTTAACAAAGCATCTATTTGTATTGTTTTATTAAAATCCTCTACACAATTTAACACGGTCTTAGTACTTGCTATCCTCAATTTATATAATTTTACAAATCTACTGAATGAATCTTGGATCACGAAAATGAATTTAACCCCTCCTATTCCTCTCGGTAAAGGTCCGTATAAATCTGCCATAGCTAATTGTCCTACTTCTTTGGTAATTATGGATTTACTGGGCCCTACAGTTGGTCGAATTTCGCGCTTCGCCAGCTGACAAAGGTGACACCCTCTCACTATGCGTTTTATCTCTCGGTGCATGCCTGGCCAATAATACCTATCTCCCAAAGCTGTCCCTGTTTTAAAAACTCCTCCGTGTCCGATTTCTAAATGTATCATTTTTATTAGTTCTTCAGTCAACTCTTGTGGTACTGCTAACACCGTTTTATTTAGCCCTGTTGTGTAATATAAAGTCTTGCCTATTTTTTTATAATTTTTTAAATACCTATTAACATTTTTTGTCGGCGGCCCAAATTTTCCCTTGCGCAAATATCCGAAAATTTCTCCCAAAAATGTGTCTTGTTTCTGTAGTTCAGTTATATTTTCTAAGTGTTTTCGAATCTGTTGTCTACCTTTAACTGCAAAAGCTGCTATCTCTGGGCACGTGTTTTTCTCCTCCTGTACATTTTTTGCATCACAAGAATAACGAGATAAAATATCAGGCCCTATATTTTCCTTCCCTTTGACGTATTCTACAGTGAAGTTAAATTGGTTTAAATACAAAATCCACCGTGTTAGTCGGCCACTGTACATCTTCCAGCTCTTTAAAAATGTCAATGCTTGATGATCCGTCCTAATTATTAAGTGTACTCCTCTTAAGTATGTCTCAAATTTGTGTAAAGCATATATTATCGCCCATAACTCTTGTTCTGACGTGGTCCATTTCAACTCCGGTCCTCTTAAAGCTTTGCTAATAAATCCAATAACGTGGTGATTTCCTTCCTCATCCAACTGATATAATTCTCCTCCTATGGCGAACCCCGAACTATCTGTCTGTAAATAATAAGTACTATTTGGGTCATGATGATGTAAAATAACTGTCTCTAAAAATAATGTTTTCACCCTCTCGAATGCGCGCTGTTCTGAGTCACCCCATCGCCAGGTTCTATTTTTCTGAAGTAAATCGCACAAAACCCGTGTTGTTTCCCCATATTTATTTGCGAATCTACGGTAATAATTACAAAGTCCAAGAAAGGCTCTAACTTGTTTTATTTTCTTGGGTACCGGAAAATTTTTAATGGCGTCAATCTTTTCCGGATCCATTTGAACTCCCAAAGGCGTTATAATATGTCCTAACATACGTACTTCTGTGAATAAAAATTGACATTTTTCGAGTTTACAAGTCATGTTTGCTTCCTCTAACCTCTCAAGTACCGCGTTTACATGTTCAAAATGATCTTCTTGACTACCACACGTATATATTATTAAATCATCTAGGTAATTAGCGCAGAATTCCCTCACCCCTGGTCCTAGAATTTTGTCCATTCCTCTTGAAAAACTCCCTACTGATGTTTTTAACCCCTGCGGTAATACCTTGTATACGTAAGATTTTCCATTGTATACAAACCCAGTATACTTGCGACTTTCTGGACTGATAGGTATTTGAAAGTAAGCTGAATTTAGATCTATTGTGGTTATGAATTTTACACCATGAAAACGCTGTATAATTTCTGAAGTTAATGGTGGTTTTTCTACTTCCGCCTGCATTCTGGTGTTTAAGAATCTAGCATCTAAGAGTATCCTAACCGTCCCATCTTTTTTCAAGGTAAATGTTAGAGGACTAGAAAACTGCGTGGCCTCTCTACTGATGATTCCTAATGACTCCAATTCTCTAATCTTTTCATCAATCTTATCCCTGTAAGCAAAAGGTACTGGGTAGGATCGCTTAACGAAAGGCGTCTCGTCCGTCATTCTTATTTCGTGAGTGTACAAAGTAGTTAGGCCCGGTTTGTCTATAAATACATTCTTATGTTTAATTAAAATCTTTTCTAACCCTTCTTTTCCTTTTGAATCTAAATTTAACTCGGACACAAAGGTCGTTATTCTACTCTCGAGGCACGCCGTATTATTTATTTCAGGGTTTACTTCAATATTAATTATTTTTCCACTTGTGCAATTTTGATTTCTAATCTCGTGTTTAGGTTTCCTATGAATTACGGTTGAATTTACTAACTCTATTTCCTTCTTCCCATTTCCTGTTTTTATTTTTAACTTTCTGTTTTCTCCACATTTAAATTCAGCTGTATATTCGTCTAACCAGTTGATACCCAATATAATTGGCCTAATTAACTTTGGTATTATTAAACACGGCGTATTTATTATAACATCTCCAAATCGCAATGGTACTAAAACCAACCTAGATATTCTCTGACTTTTATGTCCTATCGCTACTTTAATCTGTATAGTCGTTACAGGCATAATAGGATAAATTGTTTGATCATTTAAATAACTTTCATAAAATTCTTGAGAAACGCACGTGATTTGACTTCCGGTATCTATTAGACAATGAACTTCCGTGTTATCTATCTGTGCTTTGGCTTCCGGTAATAACGGTAAAGTGCTACCCTTTTCTACTTCCTCATAATCTCTGTCTTCGAAAATGTTGTTGAACCCACTAATTTCCCTTCTTGTTTTCTCTTCGTTCACTTTCAATTGATTCCATTCATCCGTTATTTGTTGTAAAGAATTGACACATACTTCCACATCTATTTCCGCTTCCGTTCTCGTTTCTTCCGCTCCATCCTTTCGTCTTCTCACATTCCTTTCTGCTTTTATTGGAACAGTCATCCCTTGTTCATTTCTTCCCAATCCTTTCATTGGATTCCACCCCCATTTCATCATAATCTTCAATGCAGTGTTGTGTTTTGGTGCCGGCGTCCCTCTCCCTGTGTGAGTCGTATTCATGAGGGCTAATGAATCAACCCTCGGCCGTTTCCCGAATTGTTTGCGATTACTAACTCCTTGCCGCTTGTAGTTTTTGTAGAACCTCCCTGTGAAGATGTCGTAGCTTCTGCACACTTACTGCAGCTAGCGCCTCCTTCCACACTCTCTATTGCGTGAATTCTCTTCTTTATAGCGTGATAACGGTCACGGTATTTGTCCTTCTTGTTGATCTCCTCCCCACTCCTTTTCTTTGTGTTCCGTTCTTCCGGTGTGCAAACCATTGTATCTAGTTTTCGAAGAAACTCAGCAGCGACAATCTCATCTCCTGACTGCCCTGAAAACCATAGCGATTGAACATCTTTAGGGTAATGTCTCATAATCTCGTCAACTACGCTCAACGGTGTCTCGGTAATTTTTAATGCTTTCGCTAAATCCCAATAATTTGCGAAATGAGTGAGCATGGATATATCTCTCTTGGAATCATATACCCCTTCCGCAAGACGACGGCGAACCTCATTCTTCTTTATATCTCCCCAATAGGTAGCTAAAAAATCTCTTTCGAAATCCAACATTGTTTCCCATCGCTTGTTGTATAACTTGGCCCACGTTTTTGCTTCTCCCTTCAAATTTTCCCGTACGACAATTAATGGATCTGTACGTTTAACTTTTCTAGTGTATTCTTTTAAATCTTCTAAGAAACTTATGGGGTTTTGGTTTCCACCGGAAAATGAAGGTCGTTCCTGCTGCGGTAGCATTTCCACTACTTGGAGAACGTTTTTCGGCGCACTATCCTCTCCTGTCACCGCCACTGTTGTTGGTCTTCCTAATTGTTTCTCAAGTTCCTGCATTTTATCAACAAGCGGTGCTAAAGCTGCTTGAATTATTGTAGTAATATCTCCGATGTTCACTGTTGACGTCCCAGCTGTAGCATTTTCCTCGATTGCCGTCACTAAAGCTTCTGTTTGCCTCCCCATTCCACGTTTTCCCACCATTTTCTTAGATCTTCCGAATGTTACCGGCTTATGTATCTATTTTTTTTCTTACTAAGCGACAACCTCAATATTCCTATTTTAATTTTCTTAATTATTTTATATATATGTTGCCTTTTTTATTCTATATATTTTTTTTTCAAATTTTTCTCGTTTTTCTTATTTTTTTTTGTTTTTCTAGATTTTTCTTGTATTTTATCACCTGGCTGTTCCTGTAAAATTTCAAGTTCGTTTATGATTTTCACATCATCCTCTTGTATACACTTGCCTTGTTCGATATCCGACCTATTTTAAATTTTTTTACAATACCTATCAAGATGTTCCGTTTATCTATTTTCAATTTACAAAATCTATTAGGATTTTTTCAATGCCTAAAATGAATTTCCTTTTAATAGGTATATATACACATATATATAATCCCATCATAAACATTCGTCAACGACATTAAAAGTCTCGAGCCGACTCTGGATTGTATTTTTTTCTTTGAGATTGAAAGTCGAATTCTCAACTAACACTTTGTCTTTTCAAAACAACGTTTATTTGTTTGGCCCATACTTGAATTCCTTATCGAATCCATTGACTGGGTTCTCTGTGTCTTAAAATATGCCTCAATAGTCAACAACCTAACCTGAATGTCAACAAACTTATCATGAGTAAATCTTACGTTATTTCAACTTACCCGTTTATATGGTAAATTATATTATGTAAGATTAATCTTACCTCACAAAACAAAACATCAAATGTTTCACCCTCATTAATGACTCTGTCGATTATCGAGATTTGTGATCCTGACTAAATCTATCTACTCGTGCATTGGCGGCACGTAGAGCGATCATTTGAATTTAACACGTGGTCCTAATGATTAACTATGATTTAATACAATTACACTTTTCTATTTTGATATTATTGTTTTCATAGATCTACCTATCACACGATATGGGTGTAATATTTCCGTTATTTATTATGTTACAGATGGTCATAATAGATAACACCCCAACATGTCATAATAATTGTTTTTTCTTTTGTTTTATAATGATATGAATGTTAATCAAAAAAAAAATATTTTTTTTTTTGTTAATCAATTGCTATCAATCAATTTTATATTTTAAGTAATCATTATTTTTGTAAAACCAATGATATCTAGTAAGGTACATTGGGTGTTGTAATACATTAATCAATTTAATTTCTCTAAACCTTTCTATTCTTCTAATAAATCTGTCGAATGTCTAGTGATAAAAATAATAATATCTTTTCCTGACTTTGTGAATAATTTGTTAAGTACCACGGCCCGCCGCTGGTCTGTATTTTTGAATATAAGATAAACAATAATTGTTTACGTTAATACTCCACGATATCCGAATGCAATGTTTATGTTATATTTGTTCCAGCTATCTCGTTTTTGTGTCATTGTTTATTTAATCTCGACGTTTGTTATTTAATTTTTTGTTCCTCGGAGTGATACGTATTACTTAACGATGTTTCCGACTTTTAAGATATATAGATGTTTTTACGCCCGATGTTTATCTTATCAATTTTTTCGATGTTCTTTGTTTTCACAATAAGTTCGATGTTTTTCGGGCTTGTCTGTTTATTAAACTTGCTTCATATCAACATTCCGATCTGTTCGGTGAACCCAAAACATAAACAATGTTTTTGTTTACAGAACGCATTCCTTTTGACTGAATGACATCATTAACCTACATATCCTTTGTTTTTGTTTACATTATCGTATGAAAGGAATTTTTTATTGACTCTTAAGTTCACGGTCATTTGAATGAACACATTTTTATTTATAAGGACACTTTTTGTGTTATAAGTTTATTCGTTAACACATTCTTTTTGGATTTATTGTTTATTTACGTTAATCTATTATTATTTTTTTTTATTTCACTGTGTATTTATGTAATGTCGCACTTTTCTGATTTTTTTTTTTTTGTTAATTCTTTAATTAATTACGTCCTATTTATTATTATTATTTTCTCCGTTTTTGCAATAGGTTGACCAATAAAACCTTTTTTTTTCCAATCTTATAAAACCTGAACCTCCTGGACACGGCTATGCAGTTGTAATGTTTTCATGGTTCAACATTAATTTTTATTTTTATATGTTTATAACAATATAAAATTTTCTTCTTTCTTGGCTATGATCGATACTTCTTTTTTTTTTCTAAGGCTTTGCATATGTGTTCGCAGGGATGGAAAATTCCTCCCCTACAACACATAAGCCTCCATGAAAATTGGACCCTTTTCTTTGATATCTACAGAAAGCTACTTAAAGCTCTCTTGTACTATATATCTTTATAGACATATGTACTTAACTAATTAATACGTTATTTACGATCTTGAACGCAAATATACCCGTATTTATATTGTAATTAAATTCCATCAAACGTTGTGTAATTTTTTTGATTTATGATATAGGATTTTAATTACTTTCATTTTGTGGTAACCCTCTCGGTTCTGATCGAGGTGTTGAGTTTTACAATTTTAATTGGTCTTTCCATTGCAAACCTAGACTTAAATGAATTCTCTGGATGAGCTAACTTTCCTATTGTAACTATTCTGATTCCCTGCACCCTAACAAAGTTGTAGTTAAACGCTGATAAAAGATATTATACATGTTTATTTGGACAGGTAATTAAATATAACTCAAATGGTTAATTGTTAGTAAATTTGGCAATGATTAATTATTGTGTCTGGTTGGCGCCACTCCTTCTTGATTCTGCTGCTATAAGGTACATGTAAAATTGATTTAGTAGGTTAATGTTATTAGTTAATTGTATATTTGACGAACTCAGAATAACCCTTTGCTAGCAAAAATTTGGCTCCAAATCCTCCTGAAAGTAAACGAGATGATCGTGAGTCAACAAGAAATTTGCACAATCCTTTGACACGGTCCTTTGATTGATACCTAAGTTATCGCGTCCCAAAGAACCTTCCACGTCATCATGTACTGCCTTCAAGTTTCCCCTCGGGTCCCGATACCTCCAAATTCCATCTCCTCCAAGGTCTACTATTTACTTAGGGCGAACCGGTTTCGTCCTATATACAATCATATACTCACGGTTGGTGTGGACTTACGGGTCGTGAATCCTCATTCCACGTTTAAAAGAGAATGCGAGAGTGGTCTACCGACCTAAATGCAAGCTGTATGCAGGTCCGCATTCTCCAGTAAACAGTACATACGAATAAATATATGTATACATACAGTTTGGGAAAGGTTTATAACTCGCAATACGAGGCTATCTACCTCGCATTCCGAGCTCGGATCTCGCACGAAGAGTTCTGCGAAACTCTAGGATTGGTAACCGAATATATACGTAAGAATAAGGTTATACTAATAAATACTAGTAGAATAAGAAATTATTTGATAGTTTGTTTTGGAGAGCTATCGAACTCCAGGCTTTTTGTTTGGTTTTGACGTTTTTATTTAAGAGAATCGTCATCTCTATTTGGTTTGGTCAATGGTCTTGTTGTAGGAGCGACCACTGCCTCCTGTTTGATGAACTGTATTTGTTTTAAATTTTACCTCCAGGGTTCAACATTAATTTTTGTTCATCCTATCCCGTGATTTCTCAATTGTTTCAAGTAATTGATTGCCACATAAGAGGGTACACGACTCTCAACTGTCTCTGGCAACTGATGGGATCTATGCGAACACTCCATCAATAATGTTCAAATGTTTCGTATAATATTTCTATATAAATCTTACTAACCCGTGATTTTTCAATTGTAGATTGTGAATGGTAGGTAATTGTAAGCACGCAGCTTCTAGCTGTTTCAGGTAACTAATAAAATCTATGCGACCATCTAATCAATGGTATTCAAATGTTTCATGTAATATTCGATATAAATCTTGCTAACCCATGATTTTTCAATTGTAGATTGTGAATGATAGGTATTTGTAAATGACCCATATCGCTGCACATTGCACAATGACATCCTGATGGTTATCCTTATAACCCTGATAAATTATCTAGTTACGGCCAAGGTCGTTTTCAAACCATGCGGTTGACCCAGATCTTCAGCGTCTCTATTTGTAAACAAATCGAATAATATAAACACCTTCTTTGACACACTAACCTAGATGCGAGATTGTTTATTTAAGGAATATTTCTACCTCTCCCTATAATTCAGTTATGTTACCTTTTATTGTGCATAATTAATTAGAATATTTTTAATTCCTTTTGCAGTTAAACTATTTTTCATTTTCCGAATTTAGTAAATTTACTAGAAGTTAGGTGAAAATTAAATATAAATATATATATATATATATATAAGTACACATATCTCGATTGTCAAAATATGTTAAAAAAAGAGTACATATATTAATAAATAAATATAAAATATATGATTCTACATAGTCTGGAATATTAATAAATACATATTTTCTTTTTCAATAATATAGATATGTCCTCGGGTAGGTATTAAAAATCGCTACCATTTCGATGCTTCGATTAATAAGTAAAATACATATATATAAATACATTACTCATATATTTATTCTTTATATACAATATATTACTTTATTTTATATAAATAAATACATAATATACATATATTAATGTGTAATGCTTTGTTTTGTTGTTTTTAATAATTTAATTGATATACCATAATCAGCTGTATCTCCTCACTCCTAGGTCCTGAAAATTATTTATAAAAAGAAAACTTACCCCCCGTCAAGGTATTTCCGGTCGGGTGTACACAACAACCTTGATGAAGAAATCCTACCTAATTAATTGTATTTTTCAACTAATTTCAAAATAAGTCTTTTCGACTATTTATTCCTATTTAATATTTTATTCTCGCTTGAATCGTATAAATTAGCTGATATTTAATTTTTCTTCCGAACGAAATCCTAATTCAGAAAACCCGTTGATTTAATAACACTTTTCTAGTTTAGGCTTTTGAATGATAGCTGTTTCAAATTCCTTTTCGAAATGATAGACTGATGATTAAAATTCCGGTTAAAACGACAAACACTTTTAACACTGTCGCTATACGCACGATGGATTTTAATTGAACAATTTATTAATTCTAAATTTCCTTTTATATAAATTGATAAGAAAATTTATTCCGAATTGTGCAAACTTTTAATTAAACTCGACTCTTAATAAATTAATTTTTTTTCTAACTGTTAATTTTAGAACAAAGGTTTAAACGTTTATTATTATCGAATCCTTTTTTTTGTTTTTGTGTTTCTTTTAACCTAAGATGAAGTATTTACTATTAATAATTTTAAACAAAATTATAATCTATTTTTAAATATCAATTCACGGGCACATCCACTTTAATTTAACGATAACAAACTCTTAAATTTAATTCGAATGTTTTCACTTTGAATGAAATAATTATTTTTAAATTTTTAATAATTCACTTTTAACACTTTTTGCACTATTCACTTTTAACACTTTTAAGCACTTCGTTTAAATTATATTTATTTTCACTGTTTAATTTAATTTAACTGACTTATTAAATTCCACTGACTCTAGCACTTGTATTTTTCACAAAATTTTCCTAAGTCAGGGACTTATTTAAAATTTAACACTTAAAGATTTTTCACTGTTAATCCTACCAAAGAACGTAGTACTGCCACGTAACAACTTTTCGAATCCTCCGCGCGACTGCCTCCTGACTGATGTGTTCCATCTTTTATATCCCTCTCAGGTCCCAAAAGACGTATCTGAATTTCTCTTGATGCTTAATTCTATTTCCTATCAACTCGTAAACTTGAATATCTCTCTCACTAATATTGTTTATACATTCATACGATCTTTCGTCGTCCAGCTTTGGGCGGCGGCCAGTTTTTATCTCACGTCGCTAACTTGATAGGGTCCGAATCGGGTAAGTCTGCGTTCATTGCCCAAGCTTCCTTTGTTCTATGGTTCATACAAAATGTAGTTAAAATATCATGATTTTGCGTTCCCTTTTTTTCTCAATTCGCGATAGGTCCGTCCTCAGTAACATATATATAGATCTCAATTTTATGCATCTCGTGCGAAAATTGTTTAAATCCATGTCGAAATCTTTACTACGCATTTTTGAATTTCGATTTGTTTAAATTCTACTTAATTTTATTGTTACTTATATGAGCTTTTCCATTTCCACCCGTACTCTCTATCTCCCTGTCGCAGATTTGAGTTTTTCCTTTATCTTTGAATTTTATATTTATCCGCGACGTTTTCTTGCACAATTTCTTCTTGATTCTTATGTCATTTCTCATAACTCTTATAATTACTCATTTTCCAAGTCGTATTTATTAATTTCACGGATAAATTCGAATTGTATCGCTTTTCTCCACATGGATCATTTCCTATCTCCGTTCTTTACCCTTCCTTTTATCTTTTCTTCACTTTTCCCGATGTGTGTGGTCTCCAGGAAAATTTCATACTTCATTTATTATTAATTAATATATAGTTTTCCACACTTCTACGGGAGATATACCTAATTAGACTCTGGGATATCTGTCATTTTTATTGTTTTACCCAATCTCCGCCCATTCTCCATCCCTCACTTACAAGATTTCACATAAATTATACGTCTGGACATATGTTTACGTCTCAGATTTTATGTACTACGGCCGTAAATTTAGTTTAATTTTAGAGCCATTAGTTTTAATCTCTTTTCCTAATCTAAATACTTCATAAGCCCAACGTTAAAGTTAATCGCTTTTCTAATCATTTATTACCTTAACGTAAATAAAAACCATGTTCGGATTTCGATTGTTTACCCTTCAAAATATACATGAGACCGCCAACCTTTTATCTTGTTTCGATCCCTCCGTAATATTGGGTAACTCCAATATATATCTAACCTAATAATTATGTAAAATGTCTACTTTTCCTGAATCTAATCTATCGCTATATGTTTTAGTTTTTCTGTCTTCTTCTGATACTCGATTTTCACGTCCCTAGGACCTTCGTAGCAGTCCAAAATCTCTATATTATCCTTCCATCCGGTCGCCGCACTTTTCTAAAATGTCTATTTTTTTTGCGAGATTTTCATTCAAGATTGATTTACCAATATGTCCGTTTCATCTTAAATTGATAACGATTAATTTCCATTGTTTCCAACACTCACTCCTCTCTTTAGTACGATTTTTATCGAACATGACACCCTCCTTCTATCATAAATAATTGCACTACAGTTGAAATTCCGCCAGTAACTTTCCTTTGCTTTTCCCGTCCTTTTTTTATACTATCACGTTTATAATTTTTTTCATTGCATTTTTGTGTGTGCGCTTTACAACCTGTAAAACTTCCAAGCACCCGATTTCAATGGTTCGATACCCCATAAATGTCTCAGTTATTGTAAACATTCCCAGGAGTTTGTCACCTTGAAAGTCGATGTTGACCCTAAAGTGCGTTCACCTCCAATTTCTGTGAGAATCGAAATGTCGTTAATTATCTTTTTTTATTGCCTGATCCACAGTTCATTCCTTTGTCTGCATTTGATGTACGCCTCTTCGTTCACTGATTGGTTACTCAAAATTTTATAGCTCTTTGTTCAGATCTATTGGTTGACAAAATTCAATGTTTATTTTGAAGCCTCAAAAGGGGGTTCCTAGTCGTTCCTAGACGATTTTAATGACCTCTGTGTTTATACTATAGAATCTCAACATAATTCCAACTATTACAGGGGCCTACTGAAAACAAACTGAATCAATTTTAACCTCAACAGATGTCGCTAGAATGACGGTTTTCATTAATAATTTGTATATTTTTAGCAGCTATGGTTTATCTGTTTTTCACTGTGATTTAAGCCTTTCATCACACATCTGATGTAAAGGGCAGTTGAAGAAACACAGTGATTTTTTTCATACCCGAATGAGTTTTTTTAATAATTTTTCGGAGCATACTCTGCGATTTTTCTCTATCAGGGGAATTTCATTTAATTACTTTTTAAACTCAGTATCTGAATAGAAATTATCTTATATATATTTGAGAGCTTAAAACTTAAAGTAGTAAAGGGACGTAGGTTAGATGTTTCGGTAGAAATTCGGAATGCGGTATCTTAAGCACAGCCTGATTTCATAATCGTCTATAAAACGGTTTATTTTAACGTATTTTGATTTTACTACCATCAAACCCCGTATTTCCGTTGAACCTTCAATCAATCAAAGTACGTACATAACTTCTCAAACAAAATTTCTTATCGATATTCCGAGAAACTGTAAAATGTCTTTTGTATTCCGTATCTATTATTATTTCGAGGGAGCGAACGGCACTAATTTTACAAGTTTAAATTGGCGAAATGAAGGAGTTCCAGAGCCTTTAGCAGATCTAAGTGGCAATTATATAACTGTATTAATAGACACTGGTGGTATGGCTTACTCTGTAACTAAGATAGACTGTCACTTTTCGACTCGAATATTTATTGTGCGTAGAATATTTTAAAATGGCAATTTTATTATCATCTTGCCCTGGTTATTGTGGTCAACTGAATAAATTAATTACATTTTTTAAAGAATTGATTTGTAACCTAGATAGTGTCTCGGTTAAAGATCCAATTTTGATTTATATGGGATACCTATTGACTTACCCTACCTAACAAGACACAAAAAAAGAAGCTAAACTAGGAATCGCACCCAGAATTTCTGTGTTAGCGGGACAACATGTTTAATCACTCGACCGTCGGGATATAATTATGTTATTTTTGTTGATCTCATATTTCAAATTCAGAATTAAGAATATTATCTCTACCCAAATTTTTGGCAGTTATCTTTTTTTTGATACAAATTCTTAAAGAATTGGTTTGTAACCTAGATAGTATCTCTGATAATCATATCAGATTTTTATTTATATTTACATATTTGAATTTCTTTTCTTTTTCTCTTGATTAAATGAATAAAGTAACGAAATGGAATCTTTGATATGGAAATTAACCCACTTTCCGACATCCGATAGAACTGAAAATCGGCCTGTATACTTGTTGTCAGTGACAATGAATTCTATTATATTTTGGTGACACCCATGAACACACACGTGCGTACACATGCATTTGTCTGAAATTGGATAATATTATATTAAAAAAATTACAGCAGTTAATATTATACGAAATAAATTTTCTTTTTGGTTTGTTTTCATAAGAAAATTACAGATTTTCTGTCTTTGAAGACTGTACGCCACTGATAGTAAATTGCAATTTAGCGTGCCTATAGTGTCTATTGGAAATCATAAACGTCTTTAACGAAGGTTTAATTATATTTCAGTAGCTTAATATCAATCATATCGTATTTTACAACTATTGATAACCACTAAACTATTGAGAGATCGAAATATGCGTTGAGCGTGTTTGTGTGCCTGCAATAAGTTTAATGACATCCTTATTTCTGCAGTGATTGATCAAGCATTTTCAAGTGCAGTGACCGAAAATCTGTAATAAGTATGACAAGAGTAAAGAAAATTGTATCTTTCTTTGGTTGAAATTTTAAAAAAAATGTTTAAATGACTGAAATTTTATCTTGCAATGATAAACAAATTTCATTGGCTCGTTTAGGGCCTAGAAGTCAAAATAACTTTGATGTAAATTGGTTAAATTAGTTTTATTTCAAATCGGTATAAATCACAATTCCAGGAATTAAATATTCAGTGATTGAAAACCAATTTGCCTTGTTGTTTTTCACGAATATCAAATAAAGCTTACAGAATAATTCATGTTAATTACATGTTCCCAATCCATATTTTTAGTTTTAAAATTAATTTGTGCTCCTATTCCGTACCTTATTGCCGTATTTACACTGAACACATTATCTATAGAGATGTGATCAAAACGGATTTGAAAGGATTTTGATGGATGTCACGAAAATACACATAGATAATAAAACTTTTCACATTCAAAACGGGCCAATGATATTGTTTACATGCTCAAAAAAATATATGGATTTTATTTTTTTTTGTTCATTTGGGCTGCTCAGGTGTAGACCATGTTAACTGACAATAATAAGTTTTGTTATACAGCAATTCGAATGTTTGGATTAAATAAATTTGTATAAATATAACATGATTCGTCAAAAGTTAAGAGTTTATTTTTTATTAAAGTTTTATTGTATGACAATACACTTTTATATTCTTTGCAGTAATGTAATTTGAATTAAAATAAGGAAAAATATGTATGTTACCGTCCTTTACATGAACACACGAACCAATGCATACTATATATATTTTTATTTTTTATTATTAGGTACAATATTTTTTACAATTCAAGTTTTCCAGTAATGTAGGCCTCACTGGGTGGCTTGCCCGTGCTGAGGCCTTCATTTTATAATATGAAATATAAACTACATAATACATTTAAAGAGAAAATTTATACATTTAAAATTAAAAATACATAATAATATATTTAAAATTAAAAAAAAATAGTACATTGAAAATAATCTTGTGTGTTATTTATTGTAGGTAGGTTGTAGGTTTTATTTTTATTTTATGCTATGAAATTTTGGTAATATTGTCTTTTTTGTTCTTTAATCCATTTTGTAATTTTGGGTGTGAATTTATTTTTATTTTCCTCAATTTTAATTTCATATTACATAGTTATATGTTCCTAATCTAATAGTGCAAAAAAGGACAAAAAAATAAATGTGCAAAATATACGGTAAGTATGTAGTTATATTGGTTTACTAAAATAAAAGTCTCGGTGTATTCAGTTGAAGCGTTTATTTAAGAATGCACAAATAGCAATTACTACACACAATAACGCGTTTATTTTACAGGATAAATACGAGGAGGCAATATAATATTAGCGCGGAATGCGAGCGATTATCTGGGTCAAGGTTACGAAAAACTAATGATTATAAGACAAGGGTTTTTATGCACAGCACAAAGGATTACAAATTATTAGAGGCAATAATTAGTCCCTTGAAATATTCATACAAATTGAAAATATCTACCGAGTAAAAATGTGACCACTGAGCTACGTCGGCTTATTTTCAACACGCCAAACTATTCAATATGTACTAGTACTTCAATCAACAATTACTGCTTATTATTTTTTTTTCACCTGTAAATTATTTTTACTCGGGAATTATTATCAATTTGTGTGAATATTTCAAGCGAACAATTATTGCTTATAATAATTTGAGAAAAATACATACTTAAGAGTCGTTTATTCAATTCTATTCATGTAAAAACAAACTTTGGAACTAAACTATTAATTTATTTAATGAATTTCCTATATTGTATTAACTACCCTTGTTTATTTGATCACCGTGCTTTATTTTCTGTTATCAGGTAACATCTGATACTGTGTAATCAGATAACACATCTGCCCTGATGATGGACACTGCAATGCTGTCCGAAACGTTGACTAAAGAAGGAGTTAGCGCAACACGGCATAACATCCCAAAAACAAATAACAAAAATACTTTTGGCTGTGAAAATCTTAAATCAAAGTATAATTGATGTTCATGCTACGCATTTTTTTATTTGATATACATTCTTTATTAGTATACTTTTTATTTGATTACAATCCAATTATCTTTCCAGAAATTTTAAAATATGGACTAATTGAGCTTATTTCAGGAAAATCAACACTCCCACAACACAATTCTATCGGTTTATATTTTCAGCGCTTAAGTATGTATAAGTAAAGAGTAGTAGTGGTAAATATTTCCGAAACAATCCCGGGAATATTGCTGGAATTTTCAGCTAAATGGTGAAATCTCACGAGGTTTCCTGCTACAACAAAATTTAATATTAAATGCAAATGTTTTATAATATATCAATATGATCATTCTTAGGACAAAACTTTTTTAAATTTTTGAAAATATCGAATAGTACTGAAAACTTTATATTTATGGCCGAAAAACGTGTGACAACTTTTTAATTTTTTAAATATTCAAATTATAAATATACAAATGTTACAGAAAATTATTATTTAACTAATTTAATTTCCCTGTTAGTAGAGAAAAAGGTATCTACAATATAGTTACTGTCTTTCGAATTATGAATTGTACTGCGTGTGACTTCATGATATACTTTGGCGTACATTTTACTGCGTGTGACTTCACGATACACTTCGGCGTTCATTTTACAAATGTTCGCTTTGATAGCTCGTAACCTCGTCATTTTTGAAGATATCGAAAACCTATTACATTCCCGTTATCTCTTTAAATGTAAATTTTGAAATAAGATATAATGTATAATTTTAATTTATGACAAAACTGCAAACAAATCTTCTAATTTTTAATATTAAACTTTTAATTTTATATATAAGACCTTTCCTTAAAAATGTTTCAGAATGACAGTCTAAGTAAAATAAATACATTCCTGACTTTATAAATTTAATTTATATTCGATCGGGGAATATTCCCGGATGCACATCATTAGTCAGGACTGTCAGGAGTATTAACGGACGGATTCCAAACTAAACTTCAGATTATAGACGTCGGATGAGATTACCGTATTAATATTTGTTCTAGCGGTTAACAATGCGATTCTTCGATGTATGAGCTTCACTGAGTACTTATGCACTGGTGCACAACTGGAACATGTTAACCCCTCAAGTTTTTTTTCTATTATGCGTAAATATGTGATTTTTTCGGCGTTCAAGAATATTATTTTATCTATACACTGAATGTCATGAATTTAATATTTCATAACTACAGCCAAGGTGAAGAATTCCCAATTCACGCTATTAAGTCAATACAATACCGGTCCTACCCAATTTGGTTTTAGCGCGGCTGACTCCAGTGCCTACGGAGAAAGGTTCAGTCAAACCAAAAGAAAAAAAGTTTTAAAAGATATTTTAAAAGTTTTGAGCAATTAAGAGCCAGTCGCTGGGGAGGAAGGTTGAATCCTCAGTCATACCAAAAAAATATTTTTAAGATTATTTATTATTTTTTCACGCCCAAAAGTTTTTTGTTATTTGTTAAGAGCTAAACGAAGAAAACCACTTCAAAAAATTATACGTTTAAAAATTATATGTTAGCTCAGAGGGTTGGAGCTGGCAACACGGTATCACATCCTCATACATAAGGTCACATTTCACCACAACCTCAAATAACACATTTACCCTAATGTTGCACACTGCAATGCGATGTCTAATACCGAGATACTAACACGCCCATATACTTAACGAGGCTGATACAGGAATACCTAAAGAATAGATCGTTCAGAGTGTTCATAAAGAACGTTCTATCTTCAACGCGTGAGATTCCAAAAGGCGTGCCGCAAGGAAGTTTACTGGGACCATTCCTTTTCATTCTGTTCACCTACGACATCCCCCGAGACGAGAGATGCAATCTGTCTATCTACGCAGATGACGTCAAACTATACGTTTCCTCGCTAAAAGCAAACATGGCCGCTATTTACCTACAGAGGGCGCTCGACGCGCTCGTAGAGTAATACAAAAAATGGCGCCTGAAACTGAACGAGGCGAAAACCGACGCCATCATGTTCACGAGAAAACGTGTAAATAAAACACCTGACTTCAACATCGAAGTGGGAGGACACAGCATTGAATGGAAAGATGAAGTGACATATCTCGGCCTGACCATGGACTCCCGCCTCAACTGGAAATCTCACCAAGCCAAGATGCACACGCCCACGCGACAAGCGATCGGCATGATGAAGCCAATTTTCAATAGACGGAGTCCGCTACTTCCCAAAACCAAACTCCTCGTCTACTACTCGCTCATTCGCCCGATACTCTCTTATGCGATTCCCGTATGGAGCAGTATCTCACACTCAGACCACAAGAAACTACAAACACTTCAAAATCTCTGCATTAAAATCACATACAACACGAGATTCAGAACAAACTTGAAGAGATTACACGAACGAGAACAAATTCCAACTCTATACGAATTCACACACAGACTGACTGAACGCTTTTACAATTCACTCAGACTTAGTAAAAATACACTCATACGAGACATAGGACAATACAATGCCCCGAGCGATTTGACTTTCAGATATTCACACAGACTACCTAAACACATCCTCATGGACCATGACCACATATGGTACGAACCAGAATCAGACGCGGACGAATAGCGAGCAGTAGGTATTTCCTAAACTCCCGACTTCCTTCCTAAATATAGAATGTTTATATATCTATTTATATATTTATATAATACTTTATAATTTGTATATATATGTATGTTTATTTTCTATCTTCCCATAAGTATATATTTACATAAAAACAGACACACACACACACCACAAAATGCAGAACATCATATACCGATGTTACTGAAGGCCGTATATGTTTCAAGTTGACTATCGGCCGCTCCTTCCGGGTAAGGTTTTCTGCGGTTTCCCTTACTCTATCACGCAAATGCGGAAGGATTCCCACAATAGGACGCAGCCAAATTTCCCCCCCGATCCCAACACAACACAAACAGACACGTATGTACTATATGGCCGCCGTTGGTCGCTGGTGGTGCTGATGCTGGACAAAACATGCAATTTTAGTAGGGTTTTTAGGTAACAATTTTTTTTCCCTACCGAGAAAATACAAGGCCTCTAAGTCTATAAAAGCCAGGTAATATTTGAATAAACCCATATGAGGTAAAAATTGTGAGGCGCATATGACGCCGTTGTATTTGTATAAAGAACATTAACTTTAAATTCAGTTAATTTAAATGATTCACCACTTCATGGAATATAAGAATCTAGAAAATCAAAAAAAAAAATCACACTGCAATGCTGTCCGAAACGTTGGCTAAAGAAGCTATGAGCTTCGTTCATAGAATAACCTCTGACTTTAAACATATAAGTACCCTTAAAACTCTTTACTGCTCGTTAGTTCGCCCTCACCTTGAATACGCTAGTGTTATTTGGTCTCCTTTCTATGCTGTCCACATTTGTCACATAGAATCCGTACAACATCGCTTCCTACGAGGAATCGCTTGGAGGTTGGGTCTTGAAAGAGGAGATTACTCATATGATGAAGTTGAACAAACTTTAAACATTTCTTCTTTGGAGAAACGTAGAAGGGACACTGATCTGATTTGCATATTTACGATTATCAATGGTATTACAGACTCACCTGCTTTGTTGCAACTTATCCAATTCAACATCCCTTCCCGTAGACTCCGAAATAATGAATTGCTGTTCGTCAATCAACATTCTACCAATTATGGATACCATTCTCCTTTGTCCAGAATGTCGAGACTTGTCAACTCACTGTCAAGTCAAAGCATTGAATTTTGTGGTATATGCCTAAATGACTTTCGACAGTCAATACGCAATGTCTAATTTCTAATGCCCTTTGAACCATCTTCATGCTTTGACTTATTATTATCTCCCATTCTTACTTTTTATTATTATTGTCATTATTATTGTCTTCGCTCCTCATTTATATATGCTCTCCTTTCACTGTCATCTCTGTTTATAAAACTTATTCGTGTAATTAATATGTTGTTAATGGACTATTTGTCCGTAAATAAATAAATAAATAAATAAATAAATAAATAAATAAATAAATAAATAAATAAATAAATAAAGAAGGAGTTAGCGCAACACGGCATAACACCCCAAAAACAAATAACAAAAAAACTAAAAAATATTGTTTTCAAAAACACCTATTAATAAAAACAGATATATTATAATAAAACAACGTCTTTTTTACGTATAGATATTTTCATATTTGATATTAAAATTTTATGACGCCAACGGGAATGTATCTCTTATCAGGAGACTTTTCAATGTGGATGAGTGTTTCAGGCTAATAATTATTGCTTTTAAAATAATTGTTACCCTTTGTGCTATGAATAAAAAATCTTGTCTTAAACATTAGTTTACCAAAAAAATAATAATTAATATTTGACGAGATCTAGTATTTTTCACCAAAAAATGTAGACAATTTGTCTCGACGCCATCTAGTGAGAGAGTTAGCACTTACAATGCCTTTCTCATATAAAATAAAGTTGGTTGTTTCAGGTGAAAAAATGTAACAAGCAGTAATTGTTGAATGAAACACTAGTATATACTGAATTATTTCGCAAATAAGAGATAAGCCGCCATAGCTCAGTGGTCAGAGCTGTCGACCGGAAATCGAAAGGACACGGGTTCGAGTCCCGTTGGCGTCATGTATCTTTTATCAGGAGATTTTTCAATGTGGATGAGTGTTTCAGGCTAATAATTATTGCTTATAAAATATTTTACGAATAACCTGACAATAATTGAAACTCTCTTACTATTCACAGTAAGTTCAAAATGTTGCATGTGTTGTGATGGAGGACTTTGCCAGCCGAGGAATTGAGCTCACGACACCTGCGTTGGACCTAAACGTGATGCCAACTCAGCCGCTGGCCAGTCTGAACTATATCGATGGTGTACACGACATTATTTGAACTCGTCACTTTTGAATTAAATTTGTATCCTTGGTTCGACCGCCACTTCTTTGTTGGAAACAAATCAGGGAAATTGAATTGATAAATAAATGTTTAAATCACAAAAATAATAAATAAAATAGAAAAATGTTACTTTAGTAGTAAAAACGTATTTGACGCTAAACATGGTCGATTATATCAACGGTACCTCTCTGCTACAGAAGTCTAGAAAACTGTCTGTGAAGTAAAATATTCTTCGAAGTTGTCACCCTTGGCATTTCATACCTAAATTATTCCAATACGGGTACAAAAAGCCTTCAGAATAATAATATTACATTTATGTTGAGCAATTTTGTAACATTTCATTCCGAGTGCCCTTTACTCCAAACCTATACATTTTTAACTTACATTTTCACTTCACTCTTTTTATTCAAAATTACTACTGGAGTGGTGTTTAAAATAGAATGAATAACCTTTAACTAACGGAATAAGATAAATATGAACCATTTTAACAACGTAAGGAAAAAATCTAAACTTTATTTAACTAAGAGGAGGAAAACTGAACTATTTAGTCATTTTCTCATTACTGAGGATTCTTAGTTCAATTTTTCTTTTGGACAAGGATTCTTCAATTCTAGCGGTAATTAAATGGTAGTCGAAAGAATAATCCAATTATTCTTAAAAAGTGAGATTTTCGCTGGGATAAAGACACTGCAAACACTTTGCGACTAAAATGTGTTCAACAATAAATCACCTGGCAACATAAGACAAACCATTAATCTAAGAATATTCAAAATCTGGATTTTGTTTTTGGCTGAAAATTTTGAAAGAATGCCCGTTGACAAAATACCGAAAATGTTGAAAGATTTTACGTTGAAAAGACACCGAAAATGTTAAAAATATATCAGTTGACAAGACATCGAAAATGTTGAAATAATACCCGTTAGCAGGACACCGAAAATGTTGAAAGAATATCCGTTGATAAGACATCGAAAATGAAGAATAATTTTGAATAAGATGCCGAAAATATTGATAGAGAATCCGTCGACAAGACACCATAAATTTTGAAAGAATACCCGTTAGTATGATACCGAAAATGTTGACTGTGAAAGTGCTCCAGTGGAAGCGACCTAGATGCAGACTAAGAAAGAGGTGGAAGGGCATTGGAGAAGAGCGAAAAGGACAGAGGACTCCCTGGAGGCTAATGACGAAGGATCAAAGCCAGTTGAGAGCATTACATTTGTTTAGAAGGCTAAATCACACCATGGGATGTACACAGAGATGATGAATCCTGTTATTAAGTATCATCTGTCGGCGTACTTCGTTCCAAAAATGCCTTTGCAGCTGTCTGATGTTTTGATTAATTACTGTAATTTATATTCTTAAATAATCTGTTGACGGCGTTCCTCGTCCAATGTAAAGGAATGAAAATGTTGTGAAAATGTCGTTTTATAATAATGAAATATGATAAAAAATGTTTACAGAGCAACCTGCAGCATGCTGTTTGATAAATTAATTTCATTTTTCACTCTGTGTTTGTTTCCTCTACGAATTTCAACAAATAAACTGCGAACGTTATCATATTTTTTACATTAACTCAACATGTTTTTCGATGATATCTTCGAGGATGCTGTGATGCTGTAGTGGGCCTATTTAATAAAACGAAGGAGAGGAAATTCCGGGAAGGAAAAGTACCAGGAGTGGATAAGAATCAGGGGTTAAGTAAACACACACTTCCCCACAATACACACATCTGCCCTGAGTATGGACACTATAACGCTGCGCGAAACATTGGCTAAGGTGAAGAGCAAAACGGCAAAAAATTCCAAAAAATAATCACAAGCAATGCTTTTGGCCTCGAAAAACTCAAATCAGAAAACTTCGTGTAAAAGTCACGTAAAAATAATAATAATTTGTTTTAATTCATTTTCACACGCCCTTCCGATATTTCAACCTTTGACCTCTGTCCCCAAACTGAAGGAACTCCTTTAAAACTCTTGATCCATTTCACCTTTTGACAGAACATAAAAAAACTGAATAGGGCAAACTTTAATTTTTTTTTGGCGTGAGTATTAAAATCCGATAGAGTTGTCAAAAAAATAAGAAGATTGTTTAAAAAATTACCATTCAATAATTTGTAATTTTTTGCAGGATATGCTTTGAGAGTTATATATTATTATATAGTATAGCAATATCCAAAGACAAAGCCCAAAAATGGTCTGTTTTGATAAGAATGTTAACGGTGTTTATTTATTAATTTATGAACGCCCCTTTTAGAGGCTTATACTCGTACATATGTAGAGTAAAAAATATATATTAATTCAGAACATATTTAAAATACATAACTAAACTGCCACAGTAACAATCTTTTGTATTTGTCAAGTGGTAAATTAAAGATGTCCACTGGGCAATTAGGAATACATATGGTAGTTAGTCTAGTTAGTTAGACTTCTATTTTTACGTAGTGAAATCTGAAAATTTATCAATGCATCATTTAGAATTATATACAAAAATACTAAATCAGTGAAAATCTTTCTGTCACACAATTTAAGCATATTTATTTGATTTAAAAGAGTGTTGTAGTTCAACAGAATTGCTGAAATACCCATTTGAAAACGTTAGAATTTATTTTATGTTTTTTCAATAGCTTGTACATGAGTTTTGTCACGTGTTACAATAATCATGTTATTTCTAAGGGTTACAAAGTGTATAACTATGCCAAACACTTAATACAATAAATCGTCGCCGAAGGAAAAAGTCACTAAGGTTTTTGGTAAAAATGAGTCAGATTAGTCAAAGTGACTAATGGCAGAGATTTTTTTTATTTTCCCAAAGTCAGCAAACCTCTTAAATATTGAAAATATTGAACTTTTCACTTCGTATTGAAAAATATTTTTTTTAAGTTTTTAATTATTTTTTTTATATTGATTGAAGTGGTTTTTTTAATAAAATATCATTTCGTAATGTGAACCTCATATGTAGACCAAGGCTTATTAATTTAGCAAAAGTCATATCCTGCCTAAAAACAATACAACTGAAATAAATAAGTCACTTTGCTCCTTCAACGTCATCGATAAGTTTATTTTAAATTCGCAAAAAAATAACCCTTAGAAGACGGCTAATATTTTGTAAATATTTCAAAGCCAAATATAAATGTCAATGTCAACTAGTAGGAATTTTCATTGATAATATTGAGATACGTTCAAAACATCTAAGACCTAGCTCTAAACTCTAAACACTGCACATTGCAGTGCACCTTGTAACGGGATAATCAAGTACCCCGTTATGTTTAGTATTGGGGCAGACGCCTCATTTCTGGCAATACTGACAGACAGCGGTTCCGAGCTTTGCTGACTTGAAGAGAGAAGAGGAATGGACAGTTTTTTCTGGTGAATGTGATTGGCGGCGGACATTCGGACATTAAACATGCATTCCCGTATTAATTATTTTAGCTTTTCTTTTATTTTAAATTGGTTCATTACAATCTTAATGATAATTCTTTATTTCATCTAATTTAGATGGAACTGGCGACCTCTATTTATTCAATAAGTAATAAATCATAATTTCAAGATTTAATTGTGTTCCTACTAACATGATTTTTGATCTTAACTGATCATCAAACCACCTTGTTAATTGTTTCAAGTAAAATAAGACAGACCTTCTAACGTTTCATCGAGGTTAGACAAGCCTTGGGTTATTTTTTTAAAAGTTTATTAATGGGTCTCGTGCTGTATTTTTTGGTATATAATTTTTTTTTTATTAAAATGAATATTTCATTTATTATTGCATCCTTGTTCTTGACATTTTTTTAGCAAGGTTAAAATTCTTCGTTACAACCTGAAGGTAGTTATGATTTTACTGAACTGCTATTATAGCCAGTTATTTTGCATAACGAGCAACATTATCAAAGAAACATTAAAAGTTGAGGATTTTGTGTACCGACTGTCGGAATCCTATTCTGACAGTGCTCGCAAATATCGCTAACTGACTATAGATGACGGATTTTGTCAATATTGTATTGATATGTGATTGTATCGATGTACCGTGCTTTATCACTAGATAGCTTTAATTATTTGGCATTCTAATTCATAGTCCTAACATTGGTACCAAATAGTAATCAAGTTCCAACGACGAAAATCGAAACTTTGGAACACTAAAAAGTCCAATACAAAGGGCATTACAGACAATAGCTCAGAAATGTCAGTGAATAGCTTCAGATTCGGAACTTAGTACGAGCGTTAGATTTCATCTTTTATCCCGGATTTGTTCCTGAGAAGAATTAGCTTATCACAAGTGACTGTTTCTTAGTAGGAAGAACGAGTAAATTCTCTTTACAGATTGGAGAACTGGATTGTGAAAGAGAATCTGAGCAGATCTTTTTATCTAGATAGGCTTAAGCCAGGAGTGGGGAACCTTTTCGCCGTTGGAGGCTATTTGAATGCTTGTAGTATATTTTGTTGGCAGGGTGTCGGAATTCTCGTTATATTAATATAATCTCATTTTACCAAGCACCGATTTTATATTATTTTAATGTCACACCAGACAAGAATTCTTCGAATACAAAAATAGATTATCACAAATGATAGTACTAGAAATTTATAACTGCACTCGGAACGCGAGAATGGTTTCCCTTGAGTTGCGTCTATAGATGAATTGGCAAGTCGAATTTTAAGTTGCGTTAAAAACACAAGACTGGTTTAAAGTAATTCTGAGTAAGAGTCAGCGAGCTAAAATTATAGTTACAAGCGGAACAATCAAATGGTTTTCCTCTAACTTTTGCATTGTAAAACTAGAATTTAACTCCTCTCGGAACATGCGAACGGTTTTCTTTTAAATACGTCTGCATGTCTGTTAGCAAATCCCCAGCTGAATTAACATAACACTCGTAATTTCTATTCATACATATTTCTTATAAGTAAAATAATCGATGGAACAAGGGATGTTGGATCGCCTATTAACTGCTTTCTAGTAACTTGGGTGCATACGTAAGTATCTGTCAGTAATTTTTATTGAGACTATAATAGTGTATTTGCCCCCCCCACCCATCAAAGGGCTAGCCCTTTTAAGGGCAACACCGTTTCCTAAAATGATATTACCATTACAATATACGAAAAGTTACTCGATCAATTACTGTCGCATTTATAAAAAATAAATAAACAAAAACGAAACGGTCACACACTATTTTACGAATTCTTTCAAACTTTTGCTGCGAACATATGAAGCTATTTTAAGAATCTAATAATTAGTCCTTTTCGCGATGCCAGCAGCGAGAAACTTCATGCAGCACCCCAAGATTTGTTTTAATATATATATATATATATTTAAAATGTGAAACCGTAAAAGAGTCCCAGCTGCTCCCAATCATCTAGAGCTAGTGAGACTATGGCATCCCCAATTGGTGTATGTTGTGAGGCTGAATGTAGTAGGAAGGGGATGGAGATGGGAGAGAGAAAGGTGGGAAAGTACCTGTCTATAAAAATCTGGCCACCAAATACGACCAAAGCCATTTCAAGCAAAGTATCAATTCTAAAAGTTAGTCTTACACCACGGCGATACTGCGAGTATCTTCCACTCTAGAATGGTCGCAAAAATACTATATGCTATTTTAAATGAGTAATTTGTGAAATATCATAAAATAATCAAATAAAATTTACTTGCGCACTCGGGGATTTGAACCCGCGACCTCCAGTTTACTAGTTGAGAGCCTTAAACGTCGATCACGGAGACCTAGTTGATCATTATTGATCAATTGACCAAGTGACCATTGAACAATTTAATTTGTATCCTAGGAGTCGAAAAGTATTTGAAATATCAATTGGTTACATTTGGTTTCTTTCAAATAGGATAAGATCACCCTCCCATGTATTGATCCGTTCGTATGTCTCTGTTCTGTTATATTCGGCCTGTTTCAGCTTTAGATCGAAATATGATCAGCTATCAAGAATATTGGTCGTGTCGTCAGCCAAGTGAAGGTTAACGAGAAAAATCATAGAAGTGGCGTCTAACTGGGAAAGGATTCAAATTTTAAAAGAATCAAAATTATGCTGATTTTCGGTCTGATAGTCATCAAATGTGACGATGATTCAAATACTACTACTTGACAGTTCTTATTATTTCATGCTAAATATTTCTTGGACATTTTGTAACTACACCAATCTGCAAAAATCGACGAACTGATTTGACAGTTTAGCGAATTTTATAATGAATAAACAAAAAATTATATATCCACATTCACAGTATATAAATAATATTTGAATTTTGTGTAAACAGGGCCTACTAGTCGTCGCTTTAGTTCTTTTTTGTCCAACAGACCAAAACGTAAATCGGGAGTAATAGCGCTTCAAAGTTTTTTTTACGAAAAATGCGTATACAATGAAATTAGCTCATTCTAAGCGTACTTAAATGATTTAAAGTGATAGAAATTATTATTTTTAAGTAAAATTACTTCCAAATATTTAAAATTATGCAGAAAACACGTTTTTATTTTGGATGTGAGACAAAGTGTTGGATAAACACGCTCAGAATGTTGTTTAATTTTGGTGGAATTAATACAAACTGCGCCTTGAAAATATTTTTAAATTTTTTTTTTCACTTGTATCGTATAAATAAATGCTTTTGGAGAACAACTGCATACTTAACTCAATTTCACCAAAAATGGTCTATTGGACAAAAACGAACTGGAGAGACGAAGTGACGAAACCATTCAGATCACCTCATGTGATAACAATACTATATGTATCTTTCGTTCGCTTAATATTAGAATTTGGTTCAGCAATATGGAATACTCAATATAAAGTTAACAATGAAAGGTTAGAAAGAATTAGTTGATCCTTCCGACCACGCCAACATTTAAAAGACTCATTGGCACTCCAGAAACTATCCACATAAGAAGATAGAAGAGATACATCAGACCAAAATTTTTAATTCAAAATTATCTACAACGCTGTTGACATCAACTAAATTATGGAAAATGTTCATTTCCACTTTCCAGTTTGAAACACACGGTCAAACAATGTATTCCACATCCAACACTCAAAAACCAACTAAAACACGACATTCATTTTTCAGAAGGACATCCACAAAATACAATAATATATTTTCCATTTGCCCTTAGTTCAGTTTACTAAATGCATATTGGAGAAAATTAAATCAAATTGTTAATCACGTACTCTCTCCTTCTGTTGTGTGTAAGATATCTCAGTTAATTTCATTAAGGTGTTTTCATTAAGGTATGTATGATATTTAAGATATCTCAGTTAATTAAAAATAAAAAATAAATATATTATTAACATTAAAACTCCAACAGTAAATTCAACCTTTGGACAAAGACACTACCAATACCATGCTATAAAAGCTTTCAACAGTCTAAAAATTGAAATTAAAATTGAGGAAAATAAAAATAAATTCACACACAAAATTACAAAATGGATTAAACAACAAAAAAGACAATATTACCAAAATGTCATAGCATAAAATAAAAATAAAACCTACACGTAACACACAAAACCAACATAAACACACATCACTCACAAACACACAAGATTATTTTTATTGTATTATTTTTTAATTTTAAATGTATTATTATGTATTTTTATTTTTAATTTTAAATTTATTATTTTCTTTTCAAATTTACTATCTTCTCTTTAAATGTAATATGTAGATTAGATTTTCATATTATTACTGGAAAACATAAATTGTAACAAAATAATGTACCAAATAAAATAAATAAATAATAAATTTCATTAAGGTGTTTTCATTAAGGTATGTATGATATTTAAGATATCTCAGTTAATTTCATTAAGGTATGTAAGATATCTAAGATATCTCAGTTAATTTCATTGAGGTGTTTTTATTAAGGTATGTATGATATTTAAGATATCTCAGTTAATTTCATTAAGGTATGTAAGATATCTAAGATATCTCAGTTAATTTCATTGAGGTGTTTTTATTAAGGTATGTATGATATTTAAGATATCTCAGTTAATTTCATTAAGGTGTTTTCATTAAGGTATGTATGATATTTAAGATATCTCAGTTAATTTCATTGAGGTGTTTTTATTAAGGTATGTATGATATTTAAGATATCTCAGTTAATTTCATTAAGGTGTTTTCATTAAGGTATGTATGATATTTAAGATATCTCAGTTAATTTCATTAAGGTATGTAAGATATCTAAGATATCTCAGTTAATTTCATTGAGGTGTTTTTATTAAGGTATGTATGATATTTAAGATATCTCAGTTAATTTCATTAAGGTATGTAAGATATCTAAGATATCTCAGTTAATTTCATTGAGGTGTTTTTATTAAGGTATGTATGATATTTAAGATATCTCAGTTAATTTCATTAAGGTGTTTTCATTAAGGTATGTAAGATATCTCAGTCATTTTCCTTAAGGTGTTTTCATTAAGGTATGTAAAATATCTAAGATATCTCAGTTATTTTCAATAAGGTATGTAAGATATCTAAGATATCTCAGTCAATTTCATTAAGGTGATTTTATGTTTTTCTGTTGATTTATGTTTTTTTCTATGTGTTTCACGAATTTTATATTGAAACTTCAATGGTTAATGCAACATGTAAAATTTAATTATTAAAATTAAATTGTAAAACTGTTTTTTTCCCGAATACACTAAAATTAAAAAAAAAGTAAAAATATTAACTTTGAACAAATAGCAATTCATTTTACAACATTAATGATCACAACATTCCGAACTCCAGTTATTATGATATTAAATTTTAAAAAGACGTTACGTATAAAGAAAGCCGTAAAACAACCACAAATTCTAGAATTTAAAGAATGTGGTTTTGATTTGATTGTGGGTTAACGCGTGCCCAACATACGAGTCGATTCTTTACCGTTGTAATTTATCATTGACAGTAGGTTTTCAACACAAAATTTTCAAATTATTATAAGAAATAATTACTTAGCCTGAAACACAAATATAAATTTTCCCCAGAAAACATAAATGCCGCCGACGAGAATAGAACTCGCACCTTCTGATTGCCGGTCAGGTGCACGGAACCACTGTGCTCCGTCGGCTTATTTTAACCGCCAAATAATTCTATTTATTCTAGTATTTTATTCAAAAATTATCATAGTAACATCAATAACAACATAGAAGGTGCGGGTTTAATTCCCGTTGGCGGCATTTATGTTTTCTCGGAAAATTTATTCATTTTGTATTTGTGTTTCAGGCTAATAATTACTGCTTATAATAATTTGTTATCCTTTGTGCTTTGCATAAAAACCTTGTCTTGTAAACGTAAGTTTACCTTTTATAAAGAAAAACCTAATTTACAGAAAGAAAAACGAATTGTGGCTAGTGTAAATAATTATTAGAATACGAATGATCATTTATCATCAGAATTAAGTTTATTTCGGTGGAATTCGCTTTGTTGTAAGGCGATTTATCTTTCGTGTAAACTGAAGTGGGTTTTATTTCACAGGGCGAGAGTGGTACTGGATTGAATTAAATTTGTCATAGGACAGTCACAATATACTCTTTTATAAAATGAAAAGACACGAAGAGACAATCGCAACTACATTTTTGGGATATATTGTGAAGTAAAAGAAATTTTGGGTGGACAAGGTAAGAAGAAAAGAGGTTTTTTTTTTATCAGGTCGATTTCGATTGATGTTTTTTTGATTCTAATATATTATAAAACTAGCTGTAGTCGGTCTGTGAAGATAGAGAAACAAATGCGCGTGTTGCTTTTACGTCCAGTAGATGGTTTGTATTTTAATGTGATGTTATGTTGGTTTACCTATCACATGTGACATATTTATATATATAATTCAGATATATAAAAACCCAGGCGTATTTGAATGAAACATTGTGTCAAAATTTCAAAGCAATCATTGAAGAACCTTCGGTGATTTAAGATTTTGAACAAACAAACATCTAAATTTTTATTTATATAGATGTTAGACCATCGGAAAACAAGTAACATCAACAAAATGAGGAATATTGATAGACGGTGAAGCTTTTAAAGGAATGTTTGAAATTAAATATTTGGTAGTAATACTGAACTCCTAACCAGTGGCGGCTCGTAACTTTTGAGTGTAATAGAGGCTAATATTACAAAAATGGCATTATTGTTGTTGTAGCTGAAAAAGATTTTATTTTTTGGAAAATTTGATTTTTTATATGAAGATTTTCAGGAAATTCGTGCGGTGAAACTGACATTTTCTGAAAATCTTGTTACGAAAAATCGAATTTTCGAAAAATAAAATCGTTTTTAGCTACAAATACCTCAATAAAGCCATTTTTTGTAATATTGGCACTATAGTACACCCAAAAATCACGAGCCGCCACTGCTTCTAACTGGACTTCTCTAAACACAAAGCAAATTATTATCAAATAGCCCAAAAACATTCACTGTTGGGAAGAATAATGAAATTCCTATACACAGCGTTATCTAAAAATGTACACTACGCAATCATTGTACCACACGTTAATTACTGTCGCAGCATCATGTTCTTAACCAAATATGGATTAATTAAGTGAGATAGTGAACTCCGGTAGCGAGCACCTCCAGCGTTCAATAGCTCCATTCGGTTTCAGATCACCAGGTGAGAGCAGACACGTCTCTTAATGAATTCCAGGCATAGATACGAAACTCAAAATAAAACCTACCATAAAATTTATTTTTTGTCCATCGATGCCTGGAATCCAGGTAATCCCTACCTAGTTCATTGCGAGTAATACGAACAAAAACATTACGTGAACAGAAGTGCGCGTCACTACAGTGTTGCCAGTAGAGAGTAAAATGTGGCAAGTTGAATAGAAGGGCAAATATAGGGAATACAAAAATATAGGGAAACGCAAATAGTATCGGCGAGAGAGCAAGAGCCCTTAAGGTGATTTATCGCAAAAAAGGTCCTATACAAAACATCAAAATATTAATATTATATCCGTTTTTCACTGATCTATAAGTTTTGTGACATTGCACCCGAATATGACAAAAATACCTTAAAATATATATAATTTTTTTCCATCGGCAGGTAATTCTAAAATTACCCAAGATAAATATAATAAGTTTTTAAAAAATAAACCATTATTATTATATTTCATTTTATTATAAATAATGAACTGATACATTGATTGATCAGGAGAAATTAGTAATTTTATTTTGGTATAATTTGTCTGCGGCGTAGGTTATTGAGGAAGGGTGCAATTTATTTGAACAAATTTCAAAACCTGTCATAACCTAATCGTTCAGGAGTGAATGTTACAATATTGCCAGAATGACGCTCGGACGAAATAAATTACATAGACGAAATAACACATGAAGAGATTTATATCTACTGAAATACAAAAGACAAAAACATTTTTTTCATGAGTTTAAATTTGAGTGCTTGCTTAAGTGTGTGCTATGTTACAAAGGTAAAAATATACAAAGGTAAATCCGAATGTAATTCTGGTAGTGTAATAGTCGTAAATAAAATTGATTGTTCGGCTGATTATTATTAACGATATAATTTAATCCTTACCCGTCTGATTGTTTGTCACCCTGAGACTGAAAGTTCTAATCAGTACCTTTTCTACCGCGCAACCGACTACAGGTTACGAGTTCAAATCCGTGTCGCATGCAATAGCCGTGGAGTTTTTTGTGCTTCAGGGAGGGAACATAGAAAATACCAAATATAAGGTAGGGTTTTTCAATATTCTGGTGGTGTCTTCTCGCAGTACCATTTCCGTTCCTTTTCCATTGATTTAGTCAAGAAGAAACTCACTGCCCTAGAAAAATATTAATCGAAACATTGACTCATGTGTAATTTCGGTATATAATCATCCATACTATCCTTGCAATATTTTCCTTCTATAACTCCCAAAGTCTGATATATTTTAACTTCACACGGTGAAAACTTACTGATATGAATTATTATTAATTTATAAAAAATCTGGTAAAATTATTAGTTTTCTTGATAAAAATGGGAAGAATGATTTGACAAATTTCATGACAAACTATCATTAAAGCACAAATATTTTTATAAGAGGAAGTCAGAACACGTTTTCTTCAAAATAATAATAGTTTTGCATTTTGTCCATTACATTTATTCGGACAAAGGAATCGACATAAACAAATGTTCAGAAACATTGTGAATGACTAATATTTTATTAGGAAAAGGTCATGAAGTCACATTTTTAACAGTATCTTGATAAAAAAGCAGTATTCATTTTTCTCCGTGCAGAACACTTTGATCTACGTACAAAGTAAAAGATTGTCTGTCCATAAAGGACTAATGGATTTCTCCACTCAGTCATCGATAATCGGACACCTAACTAAACGTAACCTAACCTAGCTAAAGGATTGTACAAATATGTGTATTACAGTTCCCAGTCGGACACTGAAATGGGAACTAAAATGGATTGCAGTCGAAATGAACTAAGAGTTTTCAAACTCAGTGCTGTAGCTATTTCCAATTTGTAAACAGTGATAATTATATGTCTGAACATTTCGTTGAAAACAAGTTACTTGCATAATTTTTAAACACGTCATTTGATTGAAAAATATAATACTAACAAATTTAAACGAAGCATGAAACAGAACAAGATACTACAACTAGGAATCAAACCCAGGATCTCTTGTCTTATTGGGGCAGCGTCTTAACTAATCGACCATTGGGACCTAGTTATTAAACGTCTTATTTGTCGATCTAATATTTAAAATTTAGAATTCCCGTGTTATTGTACTACATTTTTAAATGTTCATAAAGTTCTTATAATTTGGTTTTCAACTTGTATATTAAATATCAAAATCAAAACGACAATACTTAACTGAAGTCTTAATGTTGCAATATATCAAAAACAATCAAAAGAAATCGTGGACCGGACATTTTTTTATGTAGTGAGTTAAAAAAATGATTTGTTTATTTTATTTAAAAACCTTTTCGTAGTTATAGTAGAAACATCTACATAATTTGTACGAATCATAAAACAATGCATGCAAGTGACCCAATTTACATAGAAAAGATTCTTTTCTCCCTAATTTAGTCAAATTAGTCCACCACTTTTTAAATGTAAATAATGTATGAGAAATCATTATATTTTATTTCGATTTTCTATTGTTTGTTTTATACTGTTTTTAAAAATGAAATTTGTAATTTTTATGTACTTAAAAGCCCAATAGTAATAAGTAATAATCAATAAATAAATAAATAAATAATTGAAATTATTGATTTGTCAACTCGTTCGCAATCTGTATGATGTCTTGCATTTCCCACTCCGCCAAAGCTTTCATTGTAAAATTTTCATTTCTATTGAGTTAGTAAGACGTGTTATTTATTCTAAACAGTTTTAACGCAGACATAAACACGCCACGCTGTTAAAAGACGTGCACAATACTCGGGTAATATCGCACAATCTGAAGTTATAAATTGCCACGTAAACGCTAAGTAGTCGTCACGCTCAGCCTTTGCAGTTGACAGGCTTTTACAGGTTCAAAAATATTATATAACTAAAGGATTCAGAAAAATAATCGGAGATAATTTTAAACATTTTTCAATCTATCGTATCGTATTGAATCTGCCTACCCAGGAACTGGAGTCGACGAATCCACCAGCCGAGCCGATTGCTGTATTATCATCGAATTTCAGTGAAATGTATATAAGTCCGGTGTGTGCGTCATTGCCACCAAAAGTGCAGAAAATTCACTGTCATCAACAATGAGTTTCAGTTCTATCAAATGTCGGAAAGTGTGTTAATTTCCACTTCCAAGATTTGCATGCGTTCACGATCACAAAAGTGATATATAAATATTTCAATGTACAGGGTTTTCCAATAAGAAGTGATATTTTGAATAGACCGCTATTTCGGTAGATGTTACTTTCGAAGCTGTCATTTTTTTAACATTTGACAAGTAGAAACTACGCCATTAATAAAAATGGTACGATACACGCTTCAAAAACGCACTGAAATTATTAAAAATCACTTGAGTGAGTCAAATGCAAATCATCTTGAGTGATGAGGCCCATTTCCACCTCGGTGGCTTCGTCAACAAGCAAAATTGTCGCACCTGGGGCTCGGAAAACCCAAGAGTTATTGTTGAAAAGCCTCTCTATCCTCAACGTGTGACTGTTTGGTGCGGTTTATGGTCCGGCGGAATCTTTGGACCTTACTGTTTTGAAAATGAGGCTGGAGCAACAGTTACGGTGAATGGATTGCGCTATCGAGAGATGATTAATGATTTTTTATGGCCGGAATTAAATGGTCTGAACAACGTTTACTTTCAACAAGACAGCGCTATGTGCCACACAAGCAACGAAACCATTGATCTTTTACGATTAAATATCAAAATAACACCTCTTATTGGAAAATCCTGTACATAAGTTAACCGCAGAAGAATTAAATTGTACTCTACTTAACTGTGAAATAGACGTGGGAAAAATTTAATGAATGATTTAAATGATTAAATTCAATTATGTGACACAATAGATCTGATTCTCAATTTCAAACGGAATTGATTGTTCATTCCTTACCTTTGGCCTTGTTTCCTACGATTTTAAATGGCACCGTAGATTTGTCACCGTAAAAATTTTCAAAGATTTTTTTTTACATTAACTCCGCACATGAGGTATGAGAGGAAAAAAAGTACGAGGAATGGTTAGGAATCTGGTGTCAATATATCCCGGAGTGACGCATGTACCCATCCCTTCGACTGCAGTCCAGATGGAGACGTTAAAGGGTCTCTCTCAACTAGTCTCTGCCTATATGCATCTGGGCTGATGCAGCACAGATGCATACGCCACCAAGAGCCAGACAAACCTCACCCCATGAACCCGGTCACCCTTGCTAAGTCGTCAAACTTAGCCAATCGATTGGGGTGACCTACGGCAGTGGTATCGGCTATCTCATTAATGGTTCTCGGGGCGGTGGTACCCATACCCGCCTCCGAAATTATATATTATTAATATTACGTGTTTCTGGCTGGTACCGCCAATCGTTACAACTACGATAGCTAAATATAATATTATCGAAGCAACCTTGAAACAAATTTTTATATTTTTTTATAATCGCTCCACAAGAAAGCCACGAGCAAAACAATTTCTCTCAGGTCCTATGTCATGTGAGTGTTGGGTAAGAATCTGCAGGTTGAGAGGCGAAAAATCTCCCTCAACCTGTCTTTCCAAATCCGCCGTCAAGACCTAGACAATCCTACACCATTAACTCGGGCACCCTGCTAAGTCACCAAACGTAGCAAACCACTTGGGGTGATTAATGTTAATGGTTCCCGGGGTGGCGGTAACCATACCCCTTGCTAACTTAAAATATTTTTTATTTGAATGCAAAAGAACCCGGTTCGAACCCGGCGTGCGCAAATAAATTTTATTTGATTAATTTGTGTTATTTCACAATTAATTAATTTAAATAATATATAGTATATTTGCGGCACGTTCCAGAGTGGAAGATACTCTCAGTATCGCCCTGGTGTAAGACCACCATTCAGAATTGAAACGTTGCTTGAAATGGCTTTAGCCGTGTTTGGTGACCAGATCTGAATAGCCAGGTACTTCCCCACATTCCTATTCCCCATCTCCCTCCCCTCCCCAATACCCTCAGCCTCACAACATACCCCAATTGGGGATGCCATAGTCTCACTTGCTCCAGACGGGAGCAGTTGGGACTCTTGTGCGGTATTACTGTAAAAAAAAAAAAAAAAGCAATAAACTCTCTGTAAAAAATGTGACACTTTCGTTAATATTGTTGGTGGCATGACAATGAGTAGTTTAAAGAATTCGTTCTATCATAATATATGTGCGGAAAAATATGCAAATATCTGAAAAAGTCCGGTCAAACAAAGAAAATACTAAACAATGGTTGATAAGAAAATAATAAAATACACAGCAAGAAAAAAAACGGAAAATAAACGTTTCTCGGAGACTTACAAACTAAAGCACTGGTATTATGGTTAACTTAGCGATGTGACCACTTGTTTTAATTCGACTATTTTTTTGGAAGTTTGTTTGTTAATTTGCTTTGTTTTTTTAAAAACAAAGCAAATTGTAATATATTCCAAAACGTCATCAACCGTCAAATTTTGCGTGTTTGTAAAAGATTAGTCAAAGCTTGTGATTTTTTTAACTAATTATTTTAAAATGAAACAAAAATAAGTTAAAAAAATAATATTTGCAAAACGTCTGTGTAATTAAATATATTTTTTAAAATTTTATATAAAGCTATTTTTCTACATTCTACAAGAAAAAATAATCGGTAGCGACCAAAAAAATCGTGAAAAAATCCTCAATTTTTAAAACAGAATTTTGGTTTTTACAATAGCATACTAATATTAAAATCTGAGAGAGTGTTTCATCTGATTTCAAAAACCGTAATTCATTTTGGTATACATTCAAAAGTAGCAAAATCACTTTTGCTACTTTGGCATCACTGCATCAGCTATTTCAAAAGCTGTAATTCATTTTGGTATACATTCAAAAGTAGCAAATCTAGTAGATTCATAAATTTCTGAATCTACTAGATTTGCTACTTTTGAATGTATACCAAATTGTAAATACATTCAAAAGTGGCAAAATCACTTTTGCTACTTTGGCATCATTGCATCGGCTATTTCAAAAGCCGTAATTCATTTTGGTATACATTCAAAAGTAGCAAATCTAGTAGATTCATAAATTTCTGATTACGAAACTTTTCATACAATACCAGTTTTTAAAACCAGCGTAGACTGACAACGTTACGCTAGAAATAGCCGATGCAGTGATGCCAACCATACAGGACGTTATAAAGAGATAGTATTTTATGCATCAACGAATTAATAATTCATTGAAATTCAGAATTAACGTTTGTTGACCTAAAGGAATGCACACATTTTTTAAGGTTATAATATTTTTCGCTGCAGTTGCCTATTTCTTGTTGGTTCCTTATTCTTTGACTTGTTACACGGAATAACAATAACAAGCAATTCATCAAATTTGACAGTTGATTTACAAGTTCTGTAAAAGATTTGTTCAAGATCTGTTATTATATTATAACTGGCTAATTGTTTCACAAACTGAAATGATAACGAAACTTGAAAAGAACCTTCACAGAACTTGAAAATCAACATTTAAATTTTGAATTTTTGGCCAAACCAGAAAATAATGTGATAAAAGTGGCCTGTTGCGCTTTACACTCAGGGTGTAAAGCGCAAAATTTTGAGGAACGATAATATTTTTCATCTATCCACTTGGTACCTAAATACTAAGAGACGACGAGATGAAAGACGAGGAGATTCACAGTCTTATATTTAATTTACGGAAAATATTCGTATTTTTCATTTTTATCGTGTCACGTTGAAGCTTCAACAATATTGCACATTATATTATATTAGATATAACTCAATTCAGCAATTTTATTAAGGAAATCTTAAAATAATAATAATATTATTATTATGAAATAAAAAGAATTTGGCATTCTCAGACTATAAAAATATTACCATTCGTTATTTCGGCTACTGGCATTATACCTAGCTCTCTCATTAAAAATTTAGGCGTATTAGATCTATCAAAAAATTTATATATAAAGATGCAAAAGTCGGTCATTTTGAATACATGTAGGATAACGAAAGATTTTTTAAATATGTATGTTGAAGGATCAGTAGGATTTATAGGCCCTGTTAGAAGTTCTACCGAGCCGAATCCTCTGATATGAAAATATCTGGAGTCGGTGAATTTTTTTTTCCATTTGATCTCTGGTGAGTTGACGTGTTGTTGTTCTTGTATTGTTTTGTATTTATTTTACTTATATAATGCACTTGCATAGTGTTGATTGACTAGCTGATCATTTGTGGAAAAGTGAGTGGAAGGGTTTTGTTTTTTCCTATGGGGAAGATTTAACCCGGACAACAAAATCGGAAGCATTTAAAAAGATATTATTTAAAAAAATAATTATTAGACAAATGGTATGTTAAGAAATAAAATAACTAACTAACTAACCATCAGGCCGCCTCCCCGCAGATATAGCCTTAAGAGACAACCTTTTATTTTGCTTACGCTTAATTTGTGATCTTTTTGTTATCTATTATATGAACATTTTTTCAATGTCATTGAATTTTATTTTTTGAAGTAGAATAGCATGTTTGAAACAAACAAACTCTGCAGCAATATATTGATATTAATTGGAATGTTTTAAATACATTTATGTTGTTTTAAAGAGTTTCAACTCAAAATTGCCGAAATTGCAACAAAATTTTGCTTTGAATGAAAATTTTCCAGAACTGTCATACTAGCTAGATACCAGTGACTAAAAACAAGTTTGTTGAAATTGATTTTTTATAAGTACCCAATTAGCAATTCAATGAACCATTGTTTGTGCCACTTCGAATTGACACACATGTCAAAACAGCTGTTTTCAACAAAATCACTTTAATTAATCAATACTTCATTACTTTGTTTGATAATTTTACTACATGAGGAATAACAGTATGGTTTTCTCTAATTCTGAAGGTGGTTTAAAAATATACATTTAACAATTGAAATCATGTTTTTGTATTTTTATTGGTCTTTCTATTTGTCTTTGTCTTTGTCTCTGTCTCTGTCTCTGTCTCTGTCTCTGTCTCTGTCTCTGTCTCTGTCTCTGTCTCTGTCTCTGTCTCTGTCTCTGTCTCTGTCTCTGTCTCTGTCTCTGTCTCTGTCTCTGTCTCTGTCTCTGTCTCTGTCTCTGTCTCTGTCTCTGTCTCTGTCTCTGTCTCTGTCTCTGTCTCTGTCTCTGTCTCTGTCTCTGTCTCTGTCTCTGTCTCTGTCTCTGTCTCTGTCTCTGTCTCTGTCTCTGTCTCTGTCTCTGTCTCTGTCTCTGTCTCTGTCTCTGTCTCTGTCTCTGTCTTTGTCTTTGTCTCTGTCTCTGTCTCTGTCTCTGTCTCTGTCTCTGTCTCTGTCTCTGTCGCTGTCTCTGTCTCTGTCTTTGTCTTTGTCTTTGTCTTTGTCTTTGTCTTTGTTTTTGTCTTTGTCTATGTCTTTGTCTTTGTCTTTGTCTTTGTCTTTGTCTTTGTCTTCGTCTTTATCTATGTCTTTGTGTTTGTGTTTGTCTTTGTCTTTGTCTTTGTCTTTGTCTTTGTCTTTGTCTTTGTCTTTATCTATGTCTTTGTGTTTGTGTTTGTGTTTGTCTTTGTCTTTGTCTTTGTCTTTGTCTTTGTCTTTGTCTTTGTCTTTGTCTTTGTCTTTGTCTTTGTCTTTGTCTTTGTCTTTGTCTTTGTCTTTGTCTTTGTCTTTGTCTTTGTCTTTGTCTTTGTCTTTGTCTTTGTCTTTGTCTTTATCTATGTCTTTGTGTTTGTGTTTGTGTTTGTCTTTGTCTTTGTCTTTGTCTTTGTCTTTGTCTTTGTCTTTGTCTTTGTCTTTGTCTTTGTCTTTGTCTTTGTCTTTGTCTTTGTCTTTGTCTTTGTCTTTTTCTTTGTCTTTGTCTTTTTCTTTGTCTTTGTCTTTGTCTCTTGTCTTTGTCTTTGTCTTTGTCTTTGTCTTTGTCTTTGTCTTTGTCTTTGTCTTTGTCTTTGTCTTTGTCTTTGTCTTTGTCTTTGTCTTTGTCTTTGTCTTTGTTTTTGTCTTTGTCTTTGTCTTTGTCTTTGTCTTTGTCTTTGTCTTTGTCTTTGTCTTTGTCTTTGTCTTTGTCTTTGTCTTTGTCTTTGTCTTTGTCTTTGTCTTTGTCTTTGTCTTTGTCTTTGTCTTTGTCTTTGTCTTTGTCTTTGTCTTTGTCTTGTCTTTGTCTTATTAGAATAAACTAAGACTTTTTATTCCCGTATTAGAAGACAAATCTACCTCTCTTCTGGAATTATTCTTTTGTTATCTGAGGTTGACTATCATCGGTGTAAACTTGTCCTGGAATAACCATGCGGAATCGTCCTAGATAACGATTAATGCAGATTTCGGAGCAATTAATTTTTATTAAACTTTACCTAAATTACCGTTCCTTATGATATGATCAAGATACTGAGTTTTCTTTTTTTTTACAGCAAGCACAATTTCACAAAGTGCGATCCGGTGAACTGTGTAGAATGTTTTGACGATGCGCCACAGATATCCAAATTACTAGACTAGCCCTAACATGAAATCTGGATATCATTTCGACTAGCTAGAGGCAAAGCTAGTGACCATATTTTTGGCACCAAGAAGGTTTCTAGAATGCTTTGAATAAACTAATCACATTAGTCGTCCATTAACCATCCGAAGAGCGTTTATTCAAATAATACACAGACCATGTGCAGGAGAGTTAAGTTCGCTTAAGTAAGGCAAAGGCTTGTAGCGCTGTCTACGCACGGTGGGATTTTTCTGCGCAGGATCTAAATGTTCGTTCTTAAACGAATCGCGTAGCGAAACTTAAATTGAGTGAGCTGGGTAAATAATAGCACACGTGTAAAAGTGTTTAACTAAATAATAGTGTATCAAAATATTTAATTTTGAAAACAAAGCCAGAACTTTTGTTTTCCTGATTTAGGATATATGTTTTTACGCAGCTAGCAATTTGGGCACCATTGTAAAAAGGACTAGTTATTTGTAAGCAGATTTTATTTTCGAGGACCGAGTCGTGATATTACAATGCGAGTTGACTACTTACTGTCAGATTCATTACCGCAAGTGAGACGGTTACGCCACCTCCGGCGCTTTGTGCACATTGGTTTGTTTCACTAACCCTGATTGGCTCCGTCTATAAATTTGAATGCCTATGGGATGCGCCTATATATTCACATTTAATAACTGGCAACTCGACCCCCGACAGTTGATCCCCCCACAATTGATCTCTCTGCCAGTTGAACCCTTGGACAATAATTGTTCACACAAAGTTTATCCAAGTATTTATAATCGTTCACACCGATATCCGTCATTGATCCCTTTGGCACAATTGTATAGTCAGGAAACACGCAAAACAAATTAGACGGTTGACATTTGTCATATGAGAACGGGTTTGTTTTACGGCTCGTTCTTGAGTTCACAGTTCTCTTGATATCAATTGTTCAATATATATTTTACTAACCACATTCAGAATTAGAGAAAACCTTACTGTTATTCCTTACATATATTCCTTATGCAGTAAAATTATCAAACAAAGTAATGAAGTATTGATTAATTGAAGTGCTTTTGTTCAAAGCAGCTGTTTTGACATGTGTGTCAATTCGAAGTGGCACACAAAATGGTTCATGGAATTGCTAATTGTGGACTTGAAGAAAATCAATTTCAACAAACTTGTTTAATCAATGGTAGCTAGCTGGTATGACAGTTCTGGAAAATTTTCATTCAAAGCAAAATTTTGTTGCAGTTTCGGCAATTTTGAGTTGAAAGTATTCAAAACAACATAAATGTATTTAAAACATTCAAATTAATATCACATTTTCGTATTGCTGCAGAGTTTGTTTGTTTCAAACATGCTATTCTACTTGAAAAAATAAAATTCAATGACATTGAAAAAAAGTTTATACAAAAGATAACAAAAATATCACAAATTAGGCGTAAGCAAGATAAAGGTCTGTTTCTCAGTGATGTTTTGAAAATAACTTAGCCTTAGTAAGCATGTTTATACTATTTCAAAAAGTGCATCACAAAATAATATTAGTATGAACTGAAAAATATATATTTTTTTTAGATATGTTTTTAGATAAATTATGTTAATCAATTGTGCGAAGTATGCTGGAATACGCATTAACTATTTGGTCTAGCAATTATGAAATTCAAACTCTAGGAATCAATCCATACAAAGAAAACTTACCCGTGAAATTAATTGTTTATCTGATCAATTTGGAACGTATTATGATCGAATTTCGCACTATAAACTACACTCTCTGACAACCACCCCTAAAATTTCTGATTTAATGCTTCTGCACCAAATATTTCATCCCAATCGTCATTAACACACTATCAGGAAAGCAACAAGGAGTGGCAAGTATGGGTACGGCCGTCCCGAAAACCATTTATTGCATTAAATTATGAAAGATAATTCTGCCAGAATTTTCAAAATGCACATTACATCTGTAACCAATAACAACTACGTTTTTTTTTAAATATCTCATCTGCAATTTTCGTCAACCGTTCCTTTCCTCAAATGCACTTCTTATTTCCCTCCCTCACCTCCCTCTATGTTCCTCACTCTCTCAGTTCGTCTATTCCTCACGTTCAATTTCCCAATAACACGTTTGCTTTAAACTTTTGCTATATTTCTTCTAAACTTACACTTTGCTGAGTGGTAGGTCTGAAAAACTAACATTTTAACAACTACACCAAACAGAAAAAAAACCTAGAAGTGTGATCTATACCGATCTAAAGGGAACTGATTTTGCCAATATACATAAGACCTTTTCACTACTCGGCCCAAACAGACCAATCAAATTGATTATCTATAAAGAAATTCGATATTTAAAAATACTTGATCAATTACACCCGAAGCAAATACATTTATTTATATATTATTAAGAACGAGCCCTACAAGCGGCAAGAAGAAAAGTGTTTTTCCTTACTTACATTTTTTTATTTCTTTACTACTATATAATTACATTAAACTGTTTTTAATATACATATAAAAAAAGTCACACATGGGAAACATTATACACACATGATTTTAATAATTGAGAGTAACAATTTTCTTTTCAGTTCAGTATTTTTAGCATTAGAAGCTGAACCTATGAGTACTTAATGAGAAAATTTTTCATTATCGGTTCGATAGGCTCAACTTCCGATGATTTTATGTTGTTTTTCCGAGCACAGTCGCGATGTTGATAGCCAGAACAATATTGATAATGCAATAAATAAGAAATTAATACACGCTGGCTACTCTGGCGCATCTGTCTATGAATTGACATTCCTAAACGTCAGATGGCTACGTAAAAGTAAAAAATATTAATAATGGAATTGAAATATGAACTTTATATACACTGGCAGTCCGCACATTTTGTACTTTTTAACACTCAAAAGGGAGTAAATTAGTTCATGAGGTCTTTAATCATAACAAACAACATTTGGTTCTCCAATTTGAAACTGAATCAATTGATCGCGTCTTAATTAAATTAATTAAGTTTATGGACAATGTGAACAATTTCTTTCAATTCTAAAAGCTTAGTTAGTTCACCTCCTAAGCCAGTTGTTTTACATAACGAACGAAATTGATCAAAAAGTTGTGCAAATTGACGGCTTATTTGCCACCTATGAGGCCGCGCTAAAAGCAACGGCTTTTGTCTATCGACTATTGGAATCATATTCTAACCGTGCTCGCAAATATCGCTAACTGACCAATAACGACGGATTTCGTCAATATCTTATCGATGTAGGCTTTTTCCGATCTACTAATTTTCAATGAAGATGTAGCGTCGTTTCAAAAAAAATCATGAATAAGTGGAAGTCTTTTATACAGATTTACAAAGTTCCTTCTCTTTCTTATTATTTATGAAATTCCTACTAAAACCATCGACTTAAGATTCCCTGGTTACTGAAAACGAATCGCGCAAATTCGCGTCGTACTTCGAAATTTATAATAAAACACGTATTTGCCATTAGAAATTTACTGTTTACAATTATCTAAAGAATTGTGATATTGGGGTATTAAGGATAGTTTTTAAATTATTCATAAGCTCCTCGTTTATAGATAGCGCTAATTTAATTATAAAAAAAAACACTTTTTGAAGTCATGTTTGAATATAAAATAATAAATAATTTTTTTGCGCCCGTACACATGCAATATGAAGATAGATAAATAGTTTTGTCCTGATACAAACTCAATTCATTCAAGAAAGGCAAACCAATATTGGATTAAATCACCGATACAATATTGCATTTTTATGCCTTTCTCTAAAAAATTGGGGTTCTGTACGGACAAAACTGTTTATTCTTTTTCACATTGCGTATGTACGGGCGTAAACAAATAATTTTTCGTAAAATTTTGATAAATAACTCAGAACTTTTTTTCTTCTAAAATCGTAAAATTAGCGCTATCTGTGAAAGAGCAGATTATGAATACTTTTAAGTATATTCATTAACCTATTTGAACTGATGTCGCAAATTAACATTGTTCTCCTAATATGTAATGTTTTTTTTTTATTATTTTGTAAAATAGTGTTTGGCTAGGTCATGTGGAGAGAATGACCGAGCATCAAGAACCAAAGTCCCTGCTGAGCTCAAGACCGATAGGGAGAAGGAGCCTGGGAAGGCCAAGGTTAAGATGGAGCGACAACGTCCTCAAAGATTTGTCTGCCTTGGAGCTTCGAAACTGGAGAGAGCTGGCGCGGGACCGAGATGAGTGGAGGAAGACTCTTGAGGAGGCCAAGACCCACCAGGGGTTGTAGAGCCAAAAGTGATGATGATGATGATTTTGTAAAATTATTAACCTCAACACAGGCTTTTCCTAGTGAGGTTCAAAACTCTAACGTAAAAAAAGATACAATGTAAAGAAACTATTTTTTTTTAATATCGTCTCGACTACTCGCAACTATTTGAAATCAATGGGACTATGGCTTTAGCAAATTGGGATATGTTGTGAGGATGAGGGTAGTGGCGAAAAGAATAAGATGGGGGAGATGAATGGATATTACCCACTTGTCTATTCTGCTTTTCCAGCAAAGTTTCAATTCTAGATATTATTTTCCGCTCTGCAAGTATTGAAGTGGGGGTGGAGGCATGAGAGGAATTAGTGAAGAGGGGGGGAGGAGATGGAAAGGAAACATTGTCTAAGACGAGACTGTAATATAATGTTTTGTGTTTATTGATAATGGACTCATTATTATTGAGGGATTTATTTATTTCTAAGGCTTCTAAGTTATCTAATCGTTTTCTTTTATTATTAACTAGCTGACGTATACCCGGCGTTGCTGGGGGTTATTCTTAGGAGATATACCAGCGAGGACTTTTCTGTAGGTCTTTTTATGATATAAAATTCCGTGGTACATTATTTTGATGCATCTCATAAGGTTTAGCTAGCGTTAGCAATGTAAGCGCCTGAAAATATCTTTTTTACGACTTGATTGCGAAATATCGACTTTTCTATACTTTCTATGAATAGAATATTATAGTTGAATATTATAGAATAGAATATTGTAGTTAGCGAAATTGGAAAAATAATATTGTTATTATGACATCTTACATAGTGTCTTTGATTCTAGTGTCGAAATTACTTGTTGATTTCGCCTTTAAAAATGAGGAACTATTGAAAAACGCTTTTTTACGATATTTTCTCATAGTTTAACAGTAACTAGATCAAAAATATAAATTCAAAAAATATATCGTAAAATCACGGTAGACTCATAATAATAATATTGTGATGTACTGGTATATTGTTAATTGTCTTCTTAGTATAGAGTACACTTTAAGATCAGGAGTAAAAAAAAACACTTCGGTCCTCAAAGATAACGAGTTAATATATTATCTTGAGATAATTACAATGAATATCTAGCAGGACATACTACGTCTGTTTTATAGGAGACTCTGAGATATTCTAACGAGGGAAGGAAGCAAACTGAGCTGCTAGTATCGGCTGTACTCGTAATCATTCGGGTACAGCCGACATGTTGTCTCTGGCATGTGGCGTAACTACCGCCACATATTGAAATATCTTTAAACTATGTTAACTGAATAATAATAACTTAGATGTAAATAATCTACTAACATCTGTTGGGTGGTTTGAAACTACAAACAAAATCTCTACACTACAATGTTAATATTTTGATGATTTGTATATCATCGTTTTTGTAATTTAATCACCTCAAGGACGCTGACAAATCTTTTCTCATCGTGTCTGTTAAATCTTTAATTTGTCAGATTTCTCAGTAATACACCAACGTACTCCCAAACATAATGAGTCCCTTTCAATGCTATAAAATCATCCAATTATCCCACTGCATCGAAAATAACAGGGAAATCGGGTGATATTTTATTTTAAATCCACCATCTTTGTGGATGAAACGCGCCAGTAGAAGTTCGAAAGTACCCCACGATTACACCGGGCCGCATAATTTGCCCACAGAAATGGCGGCCGTATACCATAATTGGGGCGATCGAGGGATTATTGGGAGGAAAAAGTGTAGGAAATGAAAACATCGCAGCGAGGCAACTGGAGAGTAATTGATAACAGAACCATTTTTCACGCTTTTCATGATGAAAGTCTCGTAATTACAAAAAATAAAGATACTGCTCAGAAAATCAGATGAGTTTTAGTGAGGGTTCATTAGCGTCAAAAGAAGCATGCGGACTGCCAATGCATATCAGAGTTAATACTTCAATTCGACATTGCAATTTATTAGTATATTTTTAAACTTGTATAAATATTTTTAGACTGACGTTTAGGAATCTCAAAGTTACCAGCATATATCGATTCTGATTGGTTGCGTTATCAACATCGGTCTGGATATCAATCAGCGCGACCGTGCTCGGTAAATCGGTATAAAATAATCAGATTTTAATAACCAGGTACTTCCCTATAACTTAACTCCCTTCAATACTAACTTGGAATTTAATATGAATCAATATCCTTGATTTTTTTGTCATATATTATAAGCGTTATTGGATTTCCTGTCACAGTTGTAACATGATCTTCAAAGCTTCCTTTGATGAAATTAAATAAATATATGGTATAAAGGAAATCTACCTAGATTTTCTGACAGTGATAGAATTATTGAGATATCGAGTAATACTTACTGATAAAATGATCATCGATTCTTAGTAACCAAAAATTATTTAAGTAATACCTATTTATCTGTGCACAGGGGCGGACTGACAAAGTTTTTTTTTCTTAAATTTTGATATTACATATTATTTGAAGTTTTCTAGAGTCAGTGGGATTTCTTTTAAGTTAGCTCCACACAGACGACCTTGAGGAACAAAAATCCCTCAGGGCCTATATCATCTTTTGTGATGCTATGTTAAGGGTCTTTTTGGATAGGAAGTTCTGAGAAGGAAAAAAAGGTATGAGGGGTGAGTTGGAATCTGAAGGGGTCACCCCATGAACCCGAGCACCCCTGCTAAGTCACCAAACGTAGCATATCACTTGGTGTGACCAATTAAAGGTACCCGGGCCGGCGCGGCGTTAACAATACCCGCCTCCCAAATTAATCGAACTTAAATAAATAAATAAAAAAAACTATCGAAACCCTAATTATGGGTGTGAAATAAGTTCACAAAATTAAATCTGTATCATAAAATTTCCAATTTTGAAAATATTTTACTTTTGTCCTTGTCAACCGTTTCGTAAGTCTTTCGGCTAAGTAATCAATGACAGTAGTTCTTCGAAGCACCTTAAATTGAAATACTAGTAGAACATATACAGCACTTTCACCCGAATTGTATTATGTATACTTGAATACAGCAGTGCTCCCAACAGACTAGAGCCAGGAAGACTTTGGCATTCCCAATTGGGGTTTGTTGTCAGGCTGATATGAAAATATCTGGAGTCGGTGAATTATTTTCCCATTTGATCTATGGTGAATTGACGTGTTGTTCTTGTATTGTTTTGTATTTATTTTGCTTATACAATGCACTTGCATAATGTTGATTGACTAGATGATCATTTGTGGAAAAGTGTGTGGAAGGGTTTAGTTTTTCCTATGGGGAAAATTTAACCCGGACATAAAATCGGATGAATATGGTCAGTCAATTTATATAAGAAAATTAATGAATTAATTTAAAAAAATAATTAAGTTAATTTATGAAGAAAATTAATAAGTTAATCAATTAATTCATGAAGTTTATCAATTACTTCATAAAGTAAATCATATAAATAATTAATTTTCCGAACCAACAACATTTTTTTGCCGATCTGTCTCTGTTTATTGTGTAATGTATCCGAGAAGCTTTACGTTTGATTTTCAAAGGTTTATCTTATTTTCGTACGAGTTTATCTAGTTCAATAAATCCAGAATTAGATCAATTCGATATAAAAGATGTTCGAAATGATCTAGACTGCTTCTATCACTTCCATTGTGCTGCATCCGCCGCTATCAATTTTCACGAAATTACCTGAATTTTCTTCTGAGGTTATACAGCTGACAGATGAGGCAGAACGCAGATGAAAACCTGAGCTGGCTTAATTTTTTAGTTTCCAAGCCGGTTTTAAATCTAAATACGTTTACAGGTCACTAGAACAAATTTAAAGTAATTTCAGTTTTGTTTTCGATATTGTTCAGTAAGCTTTTAAATTAATATTCACGGTCTAAAAATAATTATTTTGTTTATCTTACCGTATTCGCGATGGATCCATAATGATGAAAGAATAATTTGAAAAATGCTGTGACATACCTGAAACAAAATAAAAAAAAAAGAATATTTTAATAAATTGTTTCAACTGAGTTAAGAACAACATGACAATGTAACAAATCCTACTGCCATCACAGTAAGCGGAAAATGTTGTTTGTGTCGTGATAGAGGACCTATCCAGCCGAGGAATTGAACTCACGACGCCCGGTTAGGAACAGTCGCGATGCCAACTCAGCCACTGTCGATTTATAGCCTTTAATCTGTGCATGTTGCTTTTTGGGTGTTAATGGTACTTTTAACTCAAGGTGGGCACTGCGATGTTGCGATGACAAACGATAAAAAAAAATCAAGGACAATTTTGCACGATGTCGCGTTGCGCGTACTCGCACGTACACTGCTGTTTTTTTAACAATTCTTTTAGCCTTACCTATGTTGGGAAACCGACAAAACCGAAATACGTATGACGTCACGCGTACCTCACTAGATTTCGATTGGTTTGGTGATCTTTAAAAAATTCACAGTGAAAATTATTTTTACTATGAAAACGGGATAAAAAAACACTGGTGTATAGGTTTTTTTTATTAAATGGACTAGAATTCAAATTATGCCTTAAATAACTTTCTCTTTAAAGAGCAACATCTTCTATGATGTTTTAAATCATTTTTATTACCTCTTTGAAATATCATTTTTCAAATCGAAACCAAATTTACTCAAATTATTTTCTGAACTCGTTTCTTCCTTTAAAAATGATGAATGAACGCGGGAAAATCCATTTCTTCGAACTAATAAAACTTTTCAATGTTGAGGAAGGGTAGAAATAGACGTAGGTAGGTATCCACTGAAGGGATGGACCCATAGAAGTGCAAACAATTAGGAAATTTTTCTTACGTCGGTTAAAATTTGATTAACATTTTCAAACATCGAATTTCTTTTTGGAACATATAATTTATTTAAAAAAAAAATTTAGTTAATTTTATTAAGCTGTAAAATTATACAGCCTGGTATATGTCTATTCTGACACTACTATAATAATATTCTACTAGCCGTGCAGGCGGCACTTATTTGGGCTTCGCCCAGTTTAAGTGATGCTACCAACAGTTAACCTATAATAACCCAACCTAACCTAACCTAACCTATTATTTTATTATAGATATAAGTATATGTCCATTTTATTACACATATAAGTACATGTCAGATTAGAGATTTGTTGGCTAATTTTACAATCAACGAAGCGTTTCTAGCTTCCGATGGTGTTTAATGTTTTTTTTTGGGTTGGCAGTGCCTACACTTCCTACAAGGAATTGACTGAAATCAATCATTTAAACAAACGTTTTTTTTTCTTTTTAAATGCGTATTAAAACGGTTGTTGTACGTAAAGAATAACCGTTGTTTGAATAAATGAAACTGTACGTATTTGTTATGGATTATTTCAAATGAAACATTATAATTCACTATTATGACGCCAGAGGTGCGCTCTGTCGGCCAATAGGGAAACTACTCCAGCGGCCGGTAAAGGAGGGATCGAAATTTTCATGGAACCTTAGAATGCGTGATATTTTGCGCGCAGGCTATGCGGAATTTACCCGAAACATAGGATTTGAATTTGACCAATCAGAGGGCCGAAACCGTCCAGACGCTAGCGTAATAATACTATCAGATTACCTACGTACTAATATTTGGGCTTTACAACAGTGAGACATTACCCACTAAAAGCTGCACATTTTTAAACCTTTTTAGTAAATATTGTTTTTTGTTGCCAATAAATTTATCTTAAGCTCCCACATACCAAATTTCTTGTTAACTCTTTAAGTTTTTAAGTTCCATACATCTTATTTTTAAAAATAATATCTATACATTTGTTTATTGTATGAAATTCCCTCCACAGAAAAAGTAAGTTCAGAAAATTATTAAAAACAAGTTTTGTTATATTATTTGATATGTTATAGGCATAAAAAATCACAGTGTATCTTTTAATACAACTAAAGCATTTGTCGAGATATTTTTGCTCTATTTCAAATGAGTTGTGTTTTATTAAATATATTCACCATTTCCGCAAAAAATATTATCGTTTTTTAATATTAGTGTTATTTTAAATAACTCCCTTTCTTACTGAATACGGAATACTGAATACGGAAATTTTTGTTATTTTCTTTCGTCTTCCAAAACAAGCTGTTTTTCAGTAGTCAAGGTACTCGGGGTACCGAGGAAGTTTTCAATACTCGAATAAAATGCTTATTTTATATTATTTGTCTATAGAGAATTCCGTATAAAAAGTTCAGATGAACTTGCAATAAAGGTGAGATGATGTTAGATGCTGGTTGTACGGCTTTTAGAACTGGAATACCAGAACTTTCAGCACTGAAGTGATAACTACCCAAAATCTATTGAAAAATTTCTTCATAAAGGGATAGAATGAAAATAGAATGATTCATAGACAATGTTGACGCATAAAAACTGAAGATAAAATGCGACTCTGACGTGAAATTGAAAGTAAACGAGTCGATAGATGGAAATAAAGCTTGGAAATGAAACTGAATAAATAAAATTACATTTAAGAAATGAAGTTAAATATTGCAAATAGGACGATATAACACCTAACAGATCACACTTCTAGAAATGATCTGTTCTGTGGCAGACTTACATTCAATCAAGTTTGCAGGAAATATTTGAATTGAATCAAATACTGGATGATTCAATGAACATAAGACAGGATTTATTTCGATAAATGACAAATAATAAAAAATTGTATTTGGTTTGTGTAACATATTTTGGTAGTTTTGTTATTTTGCCGGAAAGCCGCGTTTGTTTTGTTATTTCCGTCATTTTTTCTTTTTTGTTTTTTGATTTTTGTTTGAAAGATATACCTAGAATATTCGTATTTTTGTATACATAAATAATAAGGTATGTTAATGTTATTTCGTTCTAATGAGACTTAGGAATTATAAAAACAGTTGTTTTGAAATTCAAATGGCGACAAAATACTCTAATAATGGGGGTTTACTCGAGGTTCACATTTCAACTAATTACGAAAAATTCGTTACGATAATAAATATATGTTTGATTTAATTTTTTTATAAAACGTCTTTCAACTATAAAATTAGCCGTAATCAGGAAATTTTATTTTTCTAGACAATGAATTAGTAACTTCTCGAGGGATGCCTCCAGAAACATTTCAGATTTTAGTAATACGTTCATCAGAAATAATTGAAATAAACTCAACGGAAAGATCATTTTTCTAAGCCTGCCAAGGCAAAGTTGACCGTAGGTCTGTCCATTGCACCGGGCCGCGCGCCGAAAATGTTTTTACACCACTTTACCACTTATTAAGATTTCCACTTGATTTTAGAGATTTGCGAGGGAAAATTCAAACGTAGGTCTGTTCAATACACTAGGGCCGCGCGTCGCATATTTTCGTGCATTAATTATTCACTTACGTCTTTAAGGTTCCGACTTTATATTAGGGTATTGTCTCGTCTAAATGAGGGTTTTAATGAACTTATTAGTTTCAATTAATTAATGGTAATTTTAGAGACCTTCGATGGACCTAATTTAACATTTAATTTCTCATTTGCAATATGCTTTATAATCTATACGAAGACATGAAAGAAAGTACTGCGGACGAATTTTGTTTTTTTAATTTTGGAAAATTATGTCGCAAAAATATTATGCCGGGTAATTTTTCAGTAATTCAAAAAAGGAAATCATTAGGATGTATCAAACACGGAACCCAGCGAAAATTGTCTAAATTTTTTTAATTAAAAATTTGATTTTTCAACAATAAATTGTAAGAAAATACTAATAACTTGCGCATTATCTCAAACACATTCAAATTTCCCCAAGTTGAGAAAACAACTGATGTAACCAATCTGGACAATTCAATTTCAAGTTCTGATGTCATTTCTGAAGACAATTTCCTTTCGACTTCTTCATCTTAATTTCTAATACACATTTTGCTAAACGTTTTATTTTTACTTTTACGAATTATGTATTCTTTTAGCATGCACTATACAAAAACTTTTGATTTGAAGAGTTTGAGTTAGTGTTTAAACCAAAATTCTAATTTAAGCAGTTAGAAGTGGTTAATACCTACTCTTAAATGGTTTACTTGTCAGCTTAGTATTTTACTTTCTCTTCCCGCTCCCATAGCCTTCGCTGTATCTCCATGGTTTATTCATAAGTTTCACAACCTAACTTTGTTTAGTGAATTGGGGTGTAAAAACGGAAGAATGGTTCCTCTGGGGGGTAGGGGCACCCCTTTTTTAACCGGAAATGCTTTTTTCTTCTTATATTGTTAGGCTACAAGTTTATTTTCACACTGGCCATGTATTCAGGCGATACAATAGTTCGACTGGATCGAAGACGACTTGGATTTTTATAACTTTGCTGAAAGTTTATATGTTCCTTTGACTAAATAAAACGAATTACTAATTTCCGACATGTTTTTTAACGATGTAAACACATTAATTTATTTTAACCTATCTCGAGATGATAATGATTTTTGACAAAGTAAAGGACGTGAATTAGTTTTAACCACTTTATTTTGACACAACTCTAGATAATGATTTTTTACAATATACACAAATAAATTTGTTTTAAACCACTTTTATTTATTTATTTATTGATTTAAGGAGAAAACACAGATACAGACAGTAATTAAAAGATAATTTTGTAAAACAATAACTTGAGAATTCGCCTGCATCCTAACTATTTCTCACTGATTGACTGGTAGATAACAATTTCAAATATGTTTTACATGTAAATAAGGTAAAATTATTTTGTATATGGATAATGCTCAGTATCAAATAAAAGTGTACAAATATTTTTTATACAAGTTTAGAGATAAATCATAAAAAAGTACTTAGAGAGTATAGTGAATAAAGTAAGTACACATTTTCTTTTTTTTTATAGTAAAACAGACTTCAATTTCCTACCAAAAGTACTATATTTATCAAAAAATATGTCGGAATCCTTCAGGTTTTGGTTTTTATTATACAATTCGCACATTCTTCTGATTGGATCTCTGACACCAGCATTTGTGCGCGTCCGGCCAATATGGAATAAGTCGTTAAGCCTCGTCGTTCTGAGTGGTATTTTAAAGTTTATTAGATTGAGTAAGCCAGGACAGTCGATAAAGTTGTTACAGATTTTGTACAAGGTCATTAGGTCAAGGTAAGTTCGCCGGTTAGTAAGAGTGGAGACGTTATATTTCGAGAGCATATTTGTGTACCCCCGTTTAGGTGCGTTCATTCTGTGGTTGAGGTAACGCAGAAATTTCTTCTGGATACTTTCAATATTTTCTTTATAGGTATCGTAAAGTGGAGTCCATATGGAGGTGCAGTATTCAAGTTGAGAACGGACCAGCGTATAGTAAAGCAGAAGGTAGGTTTCAGGCTTTCGAAATACGCGGCTGTTTCTGATAACAAAGCCTAGCATGCAGTAAGCTTTATTCACAATGTTTTTAATGTGCGCATCGAAATGAAGTTTGGAATCAAAAAGTACGCCAAGATCCCTTATACAGTATACACGATCTAGTGAATAGTTGCCTATATAATAATTGTGTATAATAGTGTTATGATTTTTAGTGAAGCTTATTTGTTTACATTTGTTGTAACTTAGGTAAATTTTGTTTTCATTGCAAAACGCTTCGAACCTTACTAAGTCTCGTTGGATGAGCAGACAATCATTTAAATTCCTAACAATGGCAAATATTTTTATGTCATCGGCGTACAAGAGAAATAAACAATGCATGAAACATTCAGAAACTGTATTAATAAAAAGTATAAATAAAAGCGGTCCTAGGATTGATCCCTGTGGTACGCCAGAAGTAACTGGTTCCCATACGGAAGTATGTCCTCGTAACGATACAGCTTGCTGTCTTTTTGTTAAATATGAGATGAACCAACGTAATAAGTTTCCCCTAATTCCGTTATACATAATTTTTTTAATAAGAATAAGGTGATCAACCTTGTCAAAAGCCTTTTTGAAATCGCAGTAAATTGCATCTACCTGATGGCCTAGATCCATGCTAGTAAACAAAAAAATAGAGTAAATAAGTAAATTACTCACGGTCGATTTGCCTTTGACAAACCCGTGTTGTTGGTCTGAAATTTTGGCAGCAAGCTGGGGATATATATTAGTATGGACAAGTCTTTCCAACAGTTTAGGGATCGCCGAGAGAATATAACTTTCTAGATGTTGACGATTTTTTAAAGAGTTTTTATGTTTTTGGGGTATTATACCGTGTTGCGCTACCTCCTTCTTTAGCCAACGTTTCGGACAGAATTGTAACAACTGCTTACAGAATCGCCAGAATACTAAGGAAAGAAAGAATCAAGACTAAAATACAGGACTTACTAAGGCCTGCAAAAACTAAGTTTCCTCTGGAAACAGATGGAGTTTACAAACTCAGCTGTTCCGGATGTGACAAGGTTTATGTAGGTCAGACAGAACGGACAATATCCAAAAGGATATCTGAACACTTCAGAGCATGTAAACTCGGCCACCCGGACAAATCAGCAATTGCCTAGCATTTGATTGAAACCGTGCATTACTTTGGATTTGTTCCTGACGTTTTGGAGGGACTCAAAACTTGTACAGCACAGCTGATTACGCAGGCAATTGAAATTTACCAAAAAATCCCGTAAATATTAATAGACGATGGAGTTAAGCTCAGCATTCCTTGGTATCCGGTAATTTACGGCTACACCAAAACTAAAAGCAGAAAACCAAAAAAAAATTATACGTTAATGTCAGCTCATTGGAGCTCGCAACACGGTATCGCATATTCATACGTAAGCACACATTTCACCACAACCGTAGATTACACATCTACCCTGATGATGGACACCGCAATGCTGTCCGAAACGTTGACTAAATAAATAGGTAGCGCAACACGGCATAATACCCCAAAAACAAATCACTATAATACTTTTGGTCGTGAAATCTCAAATCATACTTGATAGTTTTTGATCATATAAACACATGACTTTACTCTAACACAACTCCGGACGATGATGATTTTTGATAATATAAACACATGAATTTGTTTTAAATCACTTTATTGTAACACATCTCCGGATGATGATGATTTTTGACATTACCGCTTTATTTGAACACAACCTATCTAACAGAAACCTTTTAAAATAAAGTGATTTATGGCGATGCGTTGAGTAATATTTTTAATTGAGCCGCTATCAATAACAACCCTTACGTATATGGCGATAAGGTTTAAATTCCCGCTTAACACCATCCGCCTGTTTTGATTCATGCAAGAAAAAAACATGGCCAAAAAGTGCCTTTTATTTTATTTTGTGGATGTTCAAGCATGTTAAATTTTTTTCCGATCATTTTATAAATAACTTAATTTGCCACATTATAAAATAAAATTATAGCCGAAAATGGGTTTGTAAGTAAGAGATTAAGAACTTTAAAGCAGTTATCATAGGCCTTATACATTATTTTTTTCTGGGATTATAAAAAGATTTATCTAAAAAATACTCGATTATTTCAAGAGCCAAGATGTATTCTACTCGCAGTATTTAATTAAAGCATCTGAAATATTTCTAGGCGACCAAATTTTCAAACCAAAAACACATGATTTTGCATTACTACGTATGGCATCGCCTTAAGAGAGAAGTATTCATTTATATTTTGATTACGGCAAACCCAAAGTAAATGCTTTTCACGGATACGACGAATTTTTTAATTAACGCCCGCAATATTTGTTCAAAGGAGGACCGCTTTCGAAATAAAAAGTTGAACAATTTAGAAATTTTGTACATGTTTAAAAATATATACCATTTTCCTATTCATTTCTATTTAATTTGTGTTGCTGCATTTTACAGTTTTTTTTTCAGAAACTATCTTTAGAAATGGCAATATTTTGCAGTATCAATGGGAGAAAGGACATCCTTCCGGACTAGTGACTCCGCTATGACAATAATTTTCTTCATCCGATTACTCGTTAACCGCATTTTTTCCTATGGAGTCTGTTATTAGTAGAGACCGGATTATATGCATTTGCATATTTGCATATGCAAATGCATATTTAGACCCTTTTCAGCGGTAGTTGCATATTTTAGCAAATAATTTGAGATCTTGCATATTTACGCTTGATATCGTTCAGATGCCTCACATAGCGACACTATAGACGTCAGATAGCAAGGCGCGCGGCCAGCGAATTATATAGCGCCGTTTTCGTGAGAAATCACCTCAAGGGCGCTGCAAAGCAGGCAAAGCCCTCCAAGTATTTTATCCCAATTTGATTCATGTGACGTGTTTTGCTCACGGAATTCACAGACTCGCCGAAAAAGTGAGATCCACGTTTGCGAATGTAAATAACCTGATTTCATCAGCAAAGAAAGTGTTTCTTAAGGCGCCTGCTCGTATAAAGGCCTACAAAGAAAAACTGCCAAATATCCCTTTACCTCCTGAGCCAGTAATAACACGTTGGGGTACATGGACCGAAGCTGCGATGTTTTACCATGAACATTTTGAAGCCATCAAGGGTGTTATCAATGACTTCGATAGTGCAGTGCGGGCTTTGGCAGTTTTCCAGTGCAAAGAATCGTTTGACGACGCCAGTATTAAAAAAAACCTAGCTATGATTACCACTCATTTTGCCTACATACCTGCAAGTATAAAAACGCTTGAAACTCATGGATTGGCGTTGAATGCATCTATTCAGGTTATGAAGGAAATTCGCCCTATGAATTCCTCGTTGCCAAAGCTATTCCCGAGTAAACTCAAAGAAAAATTTGAAAACATACTGAATAATAACCCAGGGTTTGAACCTTTGTGCCAAATTGATAACTTCATCAACGGGGCAGGTGAAATTTTGCCCGGAACAATAAGTTCAAAAATCGCACCCAAATTTAAATTCTGTCCAGCCACATCAGTAGACGTAGAACGTTCCTTTTCCGCTTACAAAAATATATTAACCCTAGAACCGTACCCTGGGGTACAAATTAAAAAAAAAAAAGAAAAAATGCGATAACTTTTTCGTTTCACAACGGATCTTTTCGCGCCGCCGCGTATTTGCAAGTGGGGGGGAGTCGCTTCGAAGCATCAGTCGAGCGGGAGTCCTGCTAGTGTGTGGTCGTGGCAAAACGTGCGTGGGGTGCTCCAGTACCCCTGGGTACGGTTAAGGTAATTATTTTCATTACTATGATTTTAATGTTTTTGCGAAATAAAGCATGTTATTGTGATATTTGATACGTATTTCTTTATTTGAATGTTGTTTTTATTTGCATAATAACCTTACACATAACTTTGTTTTGGAAAAAATGTTTAATTATTTATTATATTTAGGTATTTTGCATTTAGTTGCGTGTAACTTGAATAATTCTTTTTTTTTAGATTGCTTTACGTCAAAATCTATCGCAAGATGAAATTCAACGCCTTCTTCTGTATGCTGATTAAAAGAACTGTTTGATCACATTGTTGAAACTTCAAAAAATCTCTATTCACCTTCAGATTGTACCACAATTGACGAGAAATTACTTGGGTTTCGCGGTAGATGCCATTTTCGTATGTATATACCATCAAAACCGGATAAATACGGTATAAAATTATTAATGTTTTGCGATTCAAAATCGTATTATATGATAAATAGTATAATATATACAGGAAAAGGTTCTACACCACGAGGATTACCAGTTGCTGAGTATTATGCATTGGAGCTTTCAACTTCTATTCATCGATCTAACAGAATTATCACGTATGATAACTGGTTTACTTCAATCCCTGCTGCTGAAAAACTGCTTTCAAAAATTATTACAACAGTTGGAACACTGAAAAAAAACAAAACAGAAATACCTACCCATTTCTTGGACACAAAAGACCGCCATATGAATACATCAATGTTTGCTTTTCATAACGAACTTACTTTACTATCATATGTGCCTCCAAAGCTAAGCAAATGAAAAAAGAAAAACGTGCTATGCTTTCCACTACACACTTCCAACCAGACCAAGACAAATCTGTTGATTTACCAGAAATAATAAGTTTTTACAACCAAACCAAGGGGGGTGTGGATACGTTTGATCAAGTTTGTCATACATACAGTGTGTCTCGTAAAACTCGTCGCTGGAGCCTTTGTGTCTTCTATGGAATTTTGAATATCGTCGGAATCAATTCTATGATATTACTGCATTCATCTAACGCTACCGGAAAACAAGTTTTCAAGAATAGACGAACTTATCTGAAGACTTTAGCTTTTGACCTTATAAAACCTCACTTGGAGGATCGATTTTTATACAAAACTTTGCCGATGCATCTCCAAGAAAGTATTGGCGGAATATTAGGAAAAAAGCGGTCTTATGATGCTACAACCCCTTCAAAATCAAAATCTGGAAGTTGTTCATTTTGTCCCAGGTCAAAAGATCGTAAGTCACGCGCTCAATGTAAGAAATGTAAACGTTTCATATGTTTAGAGCACCAAACAAAGATTTGCCAAAATTGTTTAGAAAAGTTACTTTTAATTAAGCCTTATTGTATTATGTAAGACTGAAATAAGTACCATAACAGTCTATGTAAGTTAATTTTGAATAAATATTTTTTCTCACGTAAAAAAGATGTTTTATTTAACGGGGTACTCCAGTACCCCTGGGTACTGTTAGTGTATGATCTATGATGGGTACGGTTCTAGGGTTAAGCGATCGTAGACACAATTTGTATACATAACATTTAGAACAGTACTTAGTCATATACGTTTTTAAAGGTAAATTCTAAATTTTACTGTTAAATACATTTTATAATTGATATTTTCGAAAATATAATTGTTATCCTTGAGAACTAATTACTAAAATAAAAAAAATATGTAAAAATACGACTTCCTGTATTATTTCATGTTGCATATTTTGACCCTTTTTATGGATTTTCGTGCATATTTAAGCTATTTTTATTGCATATTTGCATGCATATTTTGGGCTATTTTTGTTGCATATAATCCGGTCTCTGGTTATTAGTGTTTTATAATGAGTCATAAACTTTTAAAAAGAAATACAATTTTGACAGAAAGGCTAAAAGCTAAGGCCACGTACTTGCTCAAACTGGTCATTCATATAATTTTAACGTCACTTCGAGAATTCATTTTTTTAGTATGTATTTTATTTAGATATAGAAATTACCATTTTTTATCTAGCACAAACCTTTACTAACAGCTAACAACTTATTTCTGTGATATTTAGGCACACTTTACACAACATCTAAAACTTATTCATTATAGTTTTTAGCCAAAACCCACGAAAAGTAGCAGGGCTTTTAGTTTCTTTAACATTGAGATTATTTTGGGTTCCCGAAGAATTCATTTTTGGAAGTCTAAAATCTCCTCAGCTTATCGTGGAACAGCCATGTATTTTGAAATAAAATTAACGTTCTTACAAAAAAAAATTCATCGTTTCTAATGACTTTATTTCACTTTTTTAAAGTGCGTTAAATTGTCACTGTGTTGAGTTATCATGGAACCCCTCAAAATATAGGATAAACGGTGAAATCTAGGTGAATTCATTGACTTTTAACCTCAATAAGCACTTTCATATTTTGAGGAATGGAAATAATTAAATATTTTGATAAATGTATATAACACAAATTTCTCGTGTAAAAAAAAAGTTTGTACAAAAAAAAAAGATTGTAAGATTTCCCGGTAAGCTTATAAAATATAATATTAGCAAAGATTTAAATTTTAATAAATATGTATTGAAATCTTTTAAAAATATTTACGTCTAACGATAACGAAACAGCGATTCGAATTTTTTTCTATATATACATTTGAACTTCGATTCATGGTCGATAGTGCGGAGGACAATTATAACTGAAATATATTTAAACTTATATCAAACTTTATGAAAGTCGTTATGATAATTTAAATGGTGAATTTCTTTATAATTTATTCCTATTGAACTCGCTGGGAAGAAATTACTTTTCAGAAATATTAGCATAATATTATTTTCTGAAATTAGTTGTTAACTTCTTGGGAACAAAAGTTTTCAAAGGAAAGCAATAACGTACTGTAACTGCCACTAACTACGAGGATACTTTTTTATTTCATATCACGGGACACTGTTTTGATGTCAATCTATTTGGGAAGTGAGGTTCGACGAACAATCAGTTATGTTATTACTAGCTTTAAAATTCACATTCCTTTTTCTAAATTATCATTCTAGTTAATAGTTTTTTGTGCTTACACTTTATATACATCTAATAAATACTTAATAATATCATATTATTATATCTTTTGAAACCATTGGCTTTGAAACATGTATATTAATATTAATTAAAGTGGTGTGAACAAAGTAATTCATTTTCATATATTTAATGATATATTATTAACATCTTAGGATTAAAGTCATGAAAAGTGACAAAACAAATGGGTTTACTTACATTAGATTAGACAGATTAGTTTTTATCGCTTTTAATGGCTTTATTTAACTCTTTAAAGATGTTTTGATTTATCCTGGGACCTTTTACACAGTTTGTAAGTGTTGTTTTGACTTTTTTTATAAAAATTAATTAATCTGTGAATTTCCAGGTATTTATGTTACATATAAGATTTGTAACAAAGTGTGTATGCATCACTTTACTTACATCGCATCTATGGTCTTGGTGTGTGGGACCTTTAAGTACCTACACATTGTCATTTTGCTATTGGTCAAATTGACAGCCCTGGAATTCTGACTTGGAGAGTTGCCAAACCTGAGGGAGTTAGGATCTGTGATTTGCATTGGAATCAGTCGCCATTCTTTGATCACCAGCCTAGAGCAGCGGGCATTCTTCTTGGCTGAGGTTCGATTAACACATTCGCCACTCCTGAGTGAGCATCAGCTTTGTATATGGAGCATTGACCATTGGATTGATGGAATCGGATGGCATCTGCCGATCTTCATTGGTTAAGAGGGACCCTTTTGGAGACCAGCAGCCTGAGGCTGTTTGGCATTGTCTACAAGATTATTTTTGGATAAATTATAAACTGGGAGTTGCTGTGAAGAACCGGAATCTACTACTTCGCATCAAGAACGAATTGGTATCACACCTTCATTTTACCTATGCAAGCCCTTTTCCAGACAGATTATATAGTAGGATGCTAATATATTTCTTTTTTATTATGTCTTTTTTGTGGTAATACATTTTTAGTATTCTTAAATATTTTTTTCATTTCTAAATAATAAACCCATCCTTACTTTTATTTGTTGCCACAATCCCACGGTAACACTTATTAAAAAATATATCATGTTGGCTCTCTAAACTATCGATATAAAATACGTCATAAAAAAACTGAAGCCTGGTGTGTACTTAAAACGTAACCGTCAAGCTGACAGCTTGTTCACAGCAAAGAGCTCCCGGCTCTCGAGTGAATAGCTCCAACTCCCCCTTTGATAAAAGTTTCTGAAAATTTCACTTCTCTTTGAACGGGACCCGAGCATAAAAGACCGAATAAATTCTGGGCGACACATTAAACTCGTGTCACCCACAAAAAAGGCCCCAGGAAAATTAGCCGTGTGTCGTTTATTATTATTACCAAAAATGTGTTTTCCGATACGAAATTTAAAAAAAAATTCTGTTGATTTTTTTTTTAAATTTATTGTAATTGTCTCTTTCTAAAGTTGTAAAATAAATTTTAAGCATGTACAACTCATCTTTGATTTGCGTGGGCTTATTGCCTTTCAAAAACAAAAATTTAATAACAGCTCGATACTCAATTTTTCCATTTTCACAAAAACGCACACATCGACTCAAACACAAACGACTGTCATCTAAAAACTGCGCTTCCAAATTGGCAAAACCTTGGTGAGTAACTGTCAAAAGATGCACAGCTATATTCACTAGCTTTTATTGACGAGTACCGCCATCTTTGCGTTGAGGTCGGAAACTTTTCAGACCACCCTCGTATCATGAAAGCTACGAAACTATGTTAGTAGGTACCTACTGAATTTGTATCAACTTCACTGTGATATTTTAAGGTGAGGACACACTGGGGTCAATAAGCAACGTTTGCATTACTACGTACCTCGGCCAAAGTTCACACTTCAAAGACAAACGTCTTACGCACGAAACGCTAATCTCGATATTCAATGGATTTTTTAAAATTATAAATCACTTCGTAACGTCATACTAAATCTATTAGTTGTCTATCTCACATTTTAACAACAAAAAAAGCAATAAAGTAGAGTAAAGTATCAGTAAATGCCAAAAACAAAAATAAAAACAACTTTAACCGTTAAATCAACTCGTTGGAAAGCCTTTCACCAAAGCCATTTTTCTTTCATACGTCCCACGGCAATCTGAACAGTGCAGATCGGCGTTGCGTGGGGAGCGTAGGAATACGTTGCGTGTAACAAGTGCCTTTCTGAAGCATCTATTTTAATGTTAAATATATGGATTGTAAGTTATCCAGATATTTTAATGCATTGTGTACATTGCGTATGTGAGCCCAGCGAATCCTTTCCTTAAATGTTGTATAATACGAGTAAGTCCATCCGCTCACGGGGCAACTAAAACTTAACTGAAACTGGTTGGCAACTTTACTGTCGGTTACAAACTTTTTTTTTGTTTCCAAACCAAACATAACCAAAATATAATAAGTAAAATTAAATATTATACACTTTCTTCAAGAATTATCCAAAAATACATAAACTCACATCTAAATGTGTGTTTTCATGTTTCAATATATATGCTTTGAAAAAAAAATTACAATTAATACCTGTCACACTTAATTACAAACACTTCACCTCAGCACAGGTTCTCCTAGTGAGGTGTTCACGTAACATACAATATTACCCACACACAGTTTTACCTATATCAACCTATGTTCTTTATTTTTTATACCTTTTTTTCTGTACTTTTTTCTCTGTACTACAATATAAACCGCTGTAATCATTTGTAAAATGTATATTCAAGGATAGACATAAATAAACAATAAAAAAATTAAACTGATTGGCAATCGAGCTTCTCTCAGGGCGCAACTCAAGTTTCAGATTTCACAAATTATATAAACTGTTAAACCATAGAACGAAGAAGAACACTTCAGCTGTCATCTGTCACTATCATATTGCTTTAAAAAATATCTACAGAATCAAGTGACGATGAAGCCGCCATTATTATTTTTCCTTTTCTTGCATAGTCAGGAAGCCTACAGTCGTAAATAAACGGAAATATTTCAAACTCCTGAACAATTTAAAAAATTTTTTTAGCTCGGACATATCGTAATCTGACAGCTCTTGAGGCTTAGACAAATCGAAAATTTCTTGAAAACTGACTATGGGCATCTGGCAACTGAAAACACGCAGGCGAATAACACGGAGAGTTGCAAGTGACTGGTTGCGTCGCAGTTTTGTTTGGACCGCCATTGAAATACACATCATAGCAACTTGAGTTGCCAACTGGTTTTTGTTCAGTTTTCCCGTGTGCGGATGTACTAAGACGGTCACAATAAACACACTTATAATATATTTTGGATCCGTTTCTAAAATTAACAAAATCCAGTTATTGTTATTAATTATTGTTTTAGATAAGTAAAATCAATACATAATAGATTTTCCACTAAACCAAAGTAGGTAAGAAAAAGTATGGTTTCGTTTCCATCTAATTAATTGTTTGATTTCAGTAGGATTTGATATGAAATGGATTCTATTACATTGATATAATTTTGTATTCCGAGTTTGATACAGAAATTATAACAAATATCTATTTTTGACAAGTCAGCTATCATGTGAAATACTTAGGTTTCGTTATATTGGAATAACTTTTGAAGGTTTATTTCATCAATGTAATATATCATTGAAGAAGAAGATAATAGTAAAAAATCTAAACACAATATGACATTGACATTGCGCATTGGTTTGAATGAAGATTGAACCTTTCTCCCCAGGGATTGGCTCTTAAACTCTTAACTGTAGTGAACTCTAATTTTTTTTGTTTGTTTTTTGATTAAGTATTAAACCTTCCTCCCAAGGGACTGAAGTCAACCGTGCTGAGCAACTGTCTCAAATCCCGTTTAGGTTGGACTGACATTTATTTCATGTATTAACAGCTGTTATGTTATCCAATTGTCATTGACAACAAGTCTATCGGCCGAGTTTCAGCTCCATTGGATGTCGAGAAGTGATTTAATTTCGACCTCAAAGATGTGCATCAATTCATTCATCAATTTTTTAACTCTCCCGGTTAGACAAAGACTCTGGGTTCGATTGCAAGATGAGACCGTCTTATTCTGTTTCATGCTTCCATTAGATTTGTAAGAATTATCCTTGTCTACAATGATATTTAGGTTTCAATATTCAATTAGTTTTTGTTCACTAATCAAAAATAACTGTAGTTTCAGAATACACTAGAAATCAGATACAACTGTGCAAAGATATTATATTATGCGCGTCAGTACTTTGGAAAGAGAGATTAAGCGAGGTATTTTAAATATTTTGCTACCAAATTGTTCTCAGTTGTGTACCTTCAAAGCTGATGATTATAATGATTTGAATTTAGCGTTTTCAAAATTGTTCATTTCTTTCTATTCAAAATATGCTGACACGCTAGAGTTATCATAATTTTTGAGGTTTGAGCATTGTACGCTTCAATGCATAAAATTTTTTTAAAAGTTTATTTTTTTATACAGAATGTGGAAAACCTCACTGAGAAAAAATATTTCTCTCAGGGCCTATGTCATTTTGGAGGATTGTGATTATTGCCAATTGAAATGGGTTGTTGGCTGAATGATTCTGTGGTTCTCCAATCCGCAGAATCCAAGGTTGCGTGATTACTCTCGGTGTGTAAAAATGAGAATTCGAATATTTTCAATTTAGTTTTTATTTTAACAAAACTCACGTTACAATAATTTTATGAACAAAACAGATCGCGTACGTTAGAGGAGATTTAGGGCTAAACCGGCGGCTAGACCACTGGAGAGAGAATTAAATAATTGCCGCGCTAGGTATTGCGCGCAGATTCACGGTAATACCAACCTCACATGTATGTGGGTAAAAGTGATGTTGTTATTATTTGCGGGAGATGGAAACTCCCTATAATTTACCCTACATTATCTTTGGGGATTGTGTGTATAGGGTTTTTTAAGGAAATGAAAGAGAAGAAAAAGAATAGGATCAGAGAAGGAAAAGGGTATAAGGGGTGGGTAGTAATCTAGGGATAATTGTGTCCAGAAGTGACGAACGTTTGAATCTACTCCACCAGCTGCGGCGCAAGGATAAATGATAAATGATATAATAAAGATAAGTTCGAGAGGTCAAAAGGACTCCCCAAACCAACATCTCCCAATCTGGCATACATACAGGCGCATCTTAAACACACCTGCTAAGTCACCAAACAAAGCGTACTACTTGGGGTACCCTATAAGGTGTTGGTTATCCAATAAATAGATCACCGGGCGGCGTTGAATTTTATATTTGATCAACGTCATTTTTTTGGGTGAATACCTTACAGGAGTCTATACTGCCCCTCACTGTTCGCCAGTGCGAATATGACATACCCAATTGTATCTTAAAACCACTAATCCGGTTAAAAACGGGAGTGCAGGCCGTTTCCTGATAAATTTTATTATATTCCTAATAGATTGGAACACTTGTTTGTGCACCTGCGTTTGCGTTTATAATAATACAATGACGAAATGCGAAAATATTGGGATTTTTCATGAACACGTGTTCTGACGTCGTGATAGTATATTCGAATTTTACTAAAAAAATATCAGAAAACGTATCAATTCATTATTTAAGGGTCTGCAATTCTATTTTTACCAGATTACGAATAATTTGAAGAGATTCTTAACAAATTAGCAATTATCGTTTTTATCCTTCTATTATTATAATTAGTATTAATAGAACAGTTATTGGTTATCTCACGAGAAGTTGCAACAATTTTAGATTTTCTAATACAAATTTATCGGGAACTCAAAACAATATTAATTATGAAGTTTTCATAATGTTCAATGAACTCCCTTTAAATAGCAAGGAAGTTAAAAGTTTTTGTGGGTTTATTTAATTTTATGATTTTTTTTTGTCGCTAGAGCAATCTCGATGAGTTACAAAACTCATTGTAGGACGATAGCAACCTACAATACATAAGTGGGAGTTAATAGTTACAATTTTACATTGGTATTTTGATATCCAAATTATAAGTTTCCCATTTGGAATAGTAAAAAAATATAAAATTATCATAATTATAAGTTTCAAATACAAAAAAAAGTGCTCAAATAGAAAAAGCAAGTTAAGTAGAACAAACGAGAAGAAACAAAAAAAGTAAACAGACAGGGATATACACACAAGCACAGAGCCAAGGTAGGAATTTAGAAGAAGGTACCAATTACCCACTAATATAGGGGATTACACTCGATTACAAATACAGGGGATAGAAAAGGAGAGAGAAAGAAATAAAACAAAGTACAACACGACAAGAATTATGTATTTTCGTTTTTATATGTTTTTAAAAACTATTCTTTTAAAGCCTTATTTTGAAATCTGGAAGAGAGTTATAGAGTGTGTAGGCAATAAAGTTAAGAAATTTAATTCCATATTTTGTTGTGTGTCTTAGAGGAATGCGGATTTTATTATTATTCCGAGTATTGTGATTGTGGATGTCTTGATTGGAAAGTAGCTTGATGTTAGTGTGGGTTGATTGTTGGGAAGTCTAAATTTTAATACGTAAGTAATAGAATATAATTATAGTAGTTTAAGAACAGATATACTGTTACATACAATTTTACAGCTAAATAAAATATTCTTATTAGAGTATGTTGTGAGGATTAAAATATTGAACAGGAGAAAGAGTGAATGATGGTCTTACTGAGAGTATCTTCCACCATGGAATGTACCGCTAATATACTATAATTCTTTTAAATTAATTAAATGTGAAACAACGTAGAAACTAAACAAAATATTAACCAATTCGGTAAGCGGATAACTCAGGTCAGTGACAATTCAACACACTCTGAAAAGTTATATAAAGTCGTGAAAAGAGATGAAAAAACTAGGTTAAATCGGCAACATTAGATTAAACTACGATGTTTGAGTACGAATATGCAATATAGTTTTGAATGATAAATACGTGGATCAGGGTGTAATTGGGAAGTATGTTTACGAGAGATGAAAAGGCTGATAGAGATACTGAAAGAAGGGTAAATGCAGGTAACCCCAGTAATGTAGGACCAAACGCGGTTGGCGATATCAAAAAAATTGTCCAAAGAAGCGAAGCTAGCAGTCCACAATGGAGTACTGGTATCTACCACGATGGATGGCAGTGAGGTACGAAAGTAACATAGGAAGGACGAAAGCAGACTAAATGCTGAAGAAACAAGATTCCTGCAGCGTATGTGTGGTAAAACCATGTATGATCGTATGAGTAATGTGGAGATTCGCAAAGAATGCAAGGCTGATGTAAACGTAATGAGTAAGATTGAGAAAGGGATGCTTAGATGGTTTAGGCTTTTAGAGCGAATGAACGAAGAAAGGAGTGTAATGAGAATTTCTGGCGCGAATATGAATGGCAGAAGATGTCGGGGACACCCGATGAAGACATGGCAGGAACAAATGAACCAAATACTTGAGTCGGGCCATGCCAAGAGTCAGAATAACAGAAGATTATGTATGAATGTGAATGAGGCAAGGAGTGTGTGCCAAGACCGAGTTGTTTGGCAGTCCGTCCTCTCTTCCTACCCTTGCAGGGGAACGGGGTGATGGTTAGTTAGTCAGCGCAAATTCCTTTCATCATTTTTATAATGATTTCATATCACTTTTCAAAAGTTTGTTCAATTGCCACTGTCTTGAGGTGCCATGGAACCAATAGTTTAGTATTTAATATTTTATAATTTCCTTTTTCAGGACGTAGATACGTAGGATGGAATTCTGTTAATAAATGGAACTGATTGATGTGTTTTTAAAAATTTACAGGAAATCTTTTCAAATCTAAACGAGTGATAAAATACCTACCCATAATAATGAATTGTTTTATCAGACAATGATTCTCATTCTATATTTGAAATGTAGGTCAATATGGCTTACTTCTGCCATTTTTAAAAGCGAAACTTTTTTACTTTCTCTCTATATCTCTCTCTTTCTGTCTCTTTCCTGTTTTATATCAATATTTTGATACGAAAAAAATATCTTAGGATACATTATTTACACAGAAAACATCGTATCGAGTTCTTCAAAATAAACAAATATTCAATCAGAACTCTCGATCAAACGTACGAGGGGATATTTTCAGACACTGGAGGGATAAACCGACAGAATTGTGGTGTGGGCGTGTCCGCATATGAAGTAAGCAAGAAGAAAGCTCAATTATTCGTATTTCTGGTAGTTTGGTTTTGAAATTGAGAATATGCTTAGTTTCTACCGGAATGTCATTTATCTAGTTCCTACCCATCCCTTACCAGAATCTTGCTGGAAAAGTATTTAAAATTTGGAACAACAAAAACACTAATTCGATTGCATTTGTTTTGAAAAAAATAACAAAACGGATTGAACTAGGAAGCAAGCAATTGGTGACTTTTGTGCACATTATCTCGTTTTAAAGTGAATAGAAGGAAATTGACTCTTGATTGAAATCTTGGAGGTGCTTAATATCGTTTAAGTTCTCATTCGTTTTGTTGTGATGATAATTACGTCGAAGTTTCGCGGTGGAACTCAATATTATATTGTGATAATATTTTGTGCTACTTTGCAGAGATTCAGTGGTATGTGAAAGGTGTTCTTTTTTCCTTCCTTCCAAACCTAGTTCATTTCTATCACCCAATTCCGTAGTCTTCGTAAATCGTAGTTTTCAATAATATTCCGATTTGGATTATGCGTTTATAATGAACCGAGTACAAGCTTACGGAATCGTCTTAACTAGCTATAAGCTGAGATGTAAAAGAGAAATCTTCGTGCTACATTTGCATTTTTAACTATCTGTCTCGCTCTATACTGACCGAGTCAACCACACTGCTTATTTATCCTACAAACATCATTATGGAATTTTTTATTTCGATCAAATGGGATGACAATATACAATGTAGGATAAGTGTATGAGAGACAGATCGCGTGCTAAAAAGGGTAGAATCAAGAGGCACCAAGTCGGTGGAGAGATTGGTTTGTATTTAAATCGACATGGAGAGTATTTCTATTGTGTATTAGCTAACTATTCAGTGCGTTAGCCTATCTGTGGCCGATAAATTTATTTGACGACTTCGTTCAAATCTGTGGACATCGCATTTCCAGGGATTATCTGTTCATTGTTTTCAGTGAAACGGAGGCAATCTCCCAAATCAACTACGGAAATGTTTGCTTAAAAATGTTTGATTTTCCTGTTTTACTGAAAATAATACTGTAATAGCTTTAACACCGGAAAAATTAGGAAAAGCAAATCATTTATTCAAGCAAATTAAAACTCTTCAGATTGATGTTAGCCGGATTTTTTATGAAATATTAATTTAAAAAAAAAACTTTTTCCTAGGTAAGTACTATTACTTTCTAGCCTTACATTTATTCATTGAAACGATAATATATTATACGTTTTTAAAATGTAGAAATTTATTACATGGGATAAAAAATCACTATGGCAACACCAACACCCTTTGGCTTTGAAATTTGTTCTTCACGTTCAAACATCTTCACATTCAAGTTTGATAGTTCAACAATCAATGGAAAAAAAACATTTCTCGATTTTTTAACGTTTTGAAAAACATATTTTTTTTTTTTTTTTTTTTTTATATTTACTCCACACAGGAGGCCCTGAAGAAAATAATTTCCCTCAGGGCCTATGTCATCTTTGGGGATGCTGTGTGGAGGGTCTTTTTGTGGAGAGGAAGGAGTGAACATGGGTCTTGAAGAGTCCCATGTTGTAGGAGGGAGGAAACACAGAGGCCGGCAGTTCGTTCCACAGCCGAGCTGTTGAACTTAAGAACGAATCGTAGAAGCGACCCGTTCTCATGTGACAAGTGTCAACTGTGTACAAATGTTGGGCGCGCGTTTGGCGTGTATCCCGACTACGCACCGGCGCCGAAGGGATCAATGACGCTAGTTCCTCAGAGCATCTTCCATTGTAATACCGATAGAACAAGGACAGCATACCTACCCGACGTCTGTGCTCTAAAGATTGCAGTCCGTTTGTTAAGATTGGGGAATCTATCAAACGGACCGCCCGTTTCTGCACAGAGTCAAGGGTTTTTTTCAGGTATTTTGGGGCTCCAGACCAGAGATGGCTGCCAAATTCGACAGTAGGGCGCACTTGCGATTTGTACAGGGTGAGCAGTTGTGTACTATTAAAGTATCTGCGGGCCCTGTACAGTACGCCCAGCTTCTGAGAGGCCAACTTTACTCTGGCTTCGATGGAGCCCCCGTACCTGAGCTGGTCACTTATAGTTACACCAAGCATATCAATGGAAGGCCTGTTCGGAAGATTGCTTCCGTTGAAGGAGACTAGATTATCATTTGGATCCCTTTTAGACGTAATCAGACAGGATTGGGTCTTTGAAACATTAAATTCGACGAGATTATTTTTACCCCAGGAGGAAATACTCTCGAGATAACCGTCCATTCTCTGCTTCAAAGCCCTCCGAGCCGTTGGAGTTTGTGTGCCCTTTGGGGGCTTGTCAAACAAAAAGCTATCATGAACTAATATGATTTTAATCTATTAATAAGGAACTCCAGAAAAAAATGTTATGTATTAAAAGTATGGTAAATATTTGGAATCGCTAGACACGCACAATACGAAATATTTTTTAATGAAACCTTCTGATTTACCTTAATTACTATAAAAGAAATGGTATTACTGATTTATGTAAGTGACCGACTTCATGCGGATAAGAAAAACAATGGCGTCTCATTTTGTTTACAATATTAGCAGTACGAAATTGAATTACTCTACCAGCCAGTATAAAAAATTCTGAAAAAATGAATAATATAATGTATACAAACCTTTAATCAGAATTACTTGGAAGTTATTTTTTTTCATTTATTTTTATTTTATTGATACATGATATAGAGAGTACATGTGGTTTTTTGTGATATTTCACCCTCCATGCTAGGGATGACCCTGTGTTATGGCGGGTGAATTTTACCGTTTGCGGACATAGAATCTATACATTACTATAATATAAAAAAGAAAAATGACGTATAGCTAGTTTGGGTTGCAAGCATAGGATGGAGAAGTTAGAGAAATATAAGAATATGAAAAATTTGAGAAATTGTTAATAAATAGATCACACTAATTAATTATGAACATACTATACCGCTAAGTTAGGGAATAAGGATATATTATGTTTTGTCTGAAAGGTGATTAAATTGATAGAGTGTAGAATGAATCGGTATTGTAGTTATAATATATTCCGTGTGTAAGGATCCATTTCCAATTCAGTTGCACTGTTATGATAGATATTAATTAGAATTACACGTCTAGCTGGCCATTTTGAAAAAGGAATGAATTTGATCCTTATTTTTGGGAAGGGATCTCTTCCAAAAAAATTCACAAAGGAATCCTTCGTAATGTGCCTCATTCCTTCCAGATCTCGGTACGTTTTCTCTCACATCCCTCCAACAACGCTCAATATTTTGAGTGTGAGCTCCTGTCTCCTGATCTACACAAAATTTGCTAGGATTGACGCTTAAATGAACGTAGCCTTCGTTTTCAAGGCAGTTGTAGGCTTTCCAACAGTCCGATATAATTATGATTCCCGGCAATATATATTCTTTAAGGCGATGCACTACGTCGTGTAATATTTTAAATTGCACCGCTATCAATAACAACCCTTACGTAGATGGCGATAAGGTTTAAATTCCCGCTTAACACCATCCGCCTGTTTTGATTTATGCAAGAAAAAAACATGGACAAAAAGTGTCTTTTATTTTATTTTGTGGATGTTTAGGCATAAATGTTTAATTTTTTTCCGATCATTTTATTAATAACTTAATTTGCCACATTATACAATAACTTCATAACCGAAAATGGGTTCGTAAGTAGGAGATTTTGAACTTTAAAGTAGTTTTCTTAGGCCTATACATTATTTTTTTCTGGGCTTATAAAAATACTAATTTAAAAAATACTCAATTATTTCAAAGGCCAAAAAAGTATTCTACGCGCAGTATTTAATTAAAGCATCTGAAACATCTGAAATATAGGTGACCAAATTCTCAAACCAAAAACACATTATTTTGCATTACTACGTATGGCATGGCCTTAATTACTTTTACAAGAATTTCTTTCGAAGGATCTTCCACAGCACAGACGAATTTTTGTTTTTGATTCTTGTTAAAAACCGCCGAATACCCACTTTCCATCAATTTTCCGTCCATTATTGTGCTTTCTTTTGCCAATTTTAGCCTCATCAATCTCCACTGTGATACCGACACCACTTTTTTTTTGTTTCATTTTGTACCACCAAATAATGCAAACATCCCGGCAAAATGAAGACCAATTATTTACGACGGTCTCACTACTCATATCAAGTTCTTCCATGATTAAGGTTTTTCTCGGTGGCTGCAAGATTGCCCAAAATAGTACAAATTTGAATATTTTTTCTAGAGAAAGATTTGATTTAGAAAAAAAAGTAACCTTTCTAGTCGAAACAGAAAAATTACAACCACTATTTTAGTTTTTCTACATAAAAGGTTAGCAAAACTACAAACATTTCCGCATTTTTCACTTTTTTTTCCGCCGGATGACATTGTGACTCCTCAACCATTGTAATAAATCCTCCTTCTTTCTAAAAACGTTTAAAAAACCCAACAAACCAAAATAACAACAATAACACGACATGATAATATTTTTTCGCACGTTAACAAAAAACACACAAAGAGCGGCTAGATACAATTGAACAACGTAAATTACAAAAAAATGTAATTCAATATTCCGGCAAAACAGTGCCTACTCTAAAAGCATAAAATATTTGTTGTGGTATTATTTTCATTAATATTTATTTAACCTTACCTATTATAACCCAACCCAACCTAACCCAACCTAACCTGACCTATTCTAACCTATAATAATCTATTCTAACCTAACCTACAATAACCCAACCTTACCTAACCTAACCTATAATAATCCAACCTAATCTAACGCAACCTATATCCTAACCTGACCTATAATAACCGAACGTAACCTAACCTATAATAACCCAACCTAACCTAACCTACAATAATCCAACCTAACCTTACCTAACCCATATCTTAACCTAACCTATAATAACCCAACCTAACCTAACATAATCTATACTAACCCAACCTAACCTAACCTACAATAATCCAACCTAACCTAACCTAATCTATAATAACCCAACATAACCTAACCTATCCTAACCTAACCTAACCTATAATAATCCAACCTAACCTATAATAATCCAACCTAACCTATATCCCAACCTAACCTAACCTAACCTTTAATAACCCAACCTAACCTAACCTAACCTAGCATAACCCAACCTAACCTATAATAACCTTAACTTTTTTTAAATATTTATTTATTTATAAAACAGACCCAAATACCTTTATTTTATTTTTCGAGCTCGGCCAAAATAGTACCTACCCAGTATTTGCATAGAGTAAATTTTAAAAATTCTAGCCACTCATATGGTGGAAGGAATACCAATAAAAGAAAATGTCACCAACAGAAATTCCGGCTGTCACCCCATACAACGAAAGCGAATTTTCATTTTACGTAATTAAAAATTAAAAATTTCCCAAATGCAGTCTGATTCCTTTATAGTAATTAAGGTAAATCAGAAGGTTTTATTTCAAAATATTTCGTATAATCCGTGGCCAGCGATTCCGAATAATTACCAAAAATACTCATATGTCTCAACAAACGCCTATTCTGAGTATATGAGTTTTATCATTTATATACTTAGATTAATTAATTAATAGGTATTTAAAAACGCTGTAATTGCAGATTTTAAATTATGGTATTGAATGCAAAATTATATGTTTTGTTATCAGAAACTAAAATTTAACTGATTCGATGTTTTTAATTGTATACCAAAATGGGTTTGAAAGCAGATAATAGACTTTTTCAGGTTGAAATATTTCAAATGTAGGAAATTAAAAATGTAAAAATTCTGATTTAAAATAAATATATTTAATTACTGGTTAAAAGGTTAAAATTTAATTTAAAAGGTTACTGTCGCTTCACTTTTTTTCATACAATATTTTTTTATAAAAAATATTACTTTGACAAATCTTTGGTAAACACATACCCTTTTACGCTTTTTGGAATATATTACAATTATTTGGAAGTTTATAGTACCTAAGCTTTTAGATGTAAATACAAAGCGCGTTGTTGTCTCTTTCTAGCGCTGATTAATTCACCGTAATACAAAAGAAAATAGAACTACTATATTATGAGTCTGTCTCAGTTTAGTACTGAATTGACCCTATTGATAGAAATAGTAAGCTTCTTGTGACGTCACAAGGCTCTTTGTGACGTCAGAGCGCTTATATTTTTTTTTATTATTAAAGAAATAAGGTTAGTATATATACCTATAATAATATTTACACTGTGTTTGTACATTTTGTGAGATTTGAATACTACTCTTCCATGGAAGCTTTAGCTTGTGGTTGGAAGAGAAGTGCATAGTACATAATTTTGGATATTTATAAATAATTAATAATATTATAGGTACATTTATTTTGAGATGTAGTAAATAAATTGCAGTGAGAAAGAAAAAAATAATGATATTACATATTTGTTAAATGTGATAAAAATTTAGGTAACTAAAACTATCTAATATAATGTAAATAGTAATGAAGACATTATAGTATGTAATATTTGGAGAAGAACTTGTCACTTATGGGAAAATTAATGAGATTAGATTAATTCTTTGCAAGTTCAGTTCACGTGGAAACGGTTTTTTCCTAAGATTGTTTTATATATATTGATAAGATACGGTCACATCTAGGAGTCGAACCCATGACCCTTGCTTTTCCGGGATTTGTCCTGATTTTGTCCAGATTTCTGTTTCTGATTTTTCTGTTGCAAATTTCCGTCCAAGAATCGCTAATATTGTCTTCAATAATTAAACATTACTATTGAAAGTTTTTCTAATTGAGTTATTACAAAAAAAACCTAGACTTGCAAAAAAAGTCAATAGATGTTGCAAATAAAAATAAAAATAAGATATTTATCTAAAGACACTGTCTAGATTGCTTTAGTTTGTGGGATGAAGTATTTAATTTTGGACACGATAAAATATATTTAAGTCCAGTATGGTTTTCAGTTAAATATTGATACCCTGTCTTTGTCTTTTATCAATTGAATTATTAAATTTTGAATGTACTTGAAATTCTTCAACTAAACGCTGTGTCGGGTAGTCGATGGATTTTTTTAAAATGTAATTTTTATTATTACTATTAGAAGAAGGTAAATTTTAAATAGTTAGTTTTTCAACTAGTAATAGCGTATTGTAAAGTTGATTGAACTAAGGTGCAGTATATTAAATATAGATTGTTTATCGACAAGAAAATTCTTACTGTTAAAAATATATACAAAATTAATTTACAATTTTTTTTTACTACATGAAAAATTTAGTCCTTCCTTTTCAGATTGTTATCGATAATTAGTCCTAGATATATAATTGCGTTTGTTATTTTGTGCAGTTTGAGATACAATCATTTTTATCGTGAGTTTTGGAATTGTCATGTATGATAATGTCAAAATTTTTAGGGTTATCGTTTGTATGTATTGCAAATGGAACTAAGTTTAAAAAAAACTAATTAGATAAATACTATACTAAATCTATCGATGCTAAATCTGCGAAAACTTACACGTATAAAATTGATTGATGAAATGTCAAAAACAGAACATCCTAAATCGAATTTCTTATTTTTTTACGAATCTCTTTCATTTTCGGTACGATGAACTTTGATCGGTATTCTACGTGTTCAAGTACGTTTACATGTTTTTACACTACAAAACTCATGGGATAGTCATAATACTTGATCGAAACGTGTTCCATTATCATTACGTTATTATTACATTATTTAAATTCAATTTCAAAGCAAAAGTTCTAGAGTTCATAGCATTCATTCTGGGGAGGGAAAAGGAATGAGGGGTGGGAAGAATCTGAGAGTCAATGTCTCCATGAGTGACGGACATATGAATCCATCCCACCCACTGCGGTGCAAGGCGATGGATCAAGAGAAAGTAAGGCTGAAGAGATCAAAAGGTCTCCCTCGACTATTCGATCCAACCCGCCTCACAGTAGGTGAACAAACGCATCCGCCACCAAGACCTAGACAAAATTCACCCCCCAATCCCGGGCACCCCTTCTAAGACACCAAACGTCACGAACCACTTGGAGTAACTTAATATTAATAACGTCAGATGAACCATTTTAGTTGCTTCAGAAATCTGTTCTTCATAAAAAAAAATTGTCCTGCATAACATAATAATAATCATAATTTACCCTCTTTCGTAGCATTTTCGAGAAAATAAATAAATACAATAAAATGATATAGAAAAGGTGAAAAAATAGTTTATGCAATACCTGCATACATGCGATAGTTTGGGTACTACTCGTGTTATATTCCTCTGATTTTCTCGCTATAATGCTAGGACTAGATCACCCAGACGTTAGGCGAAAAATTGAATGGTGGTATTAGCACATAAGCTGCTCAACGAACACATTTGCCATCCTGATGTTCTGGAGCGTATTACGTTTTATGTCCCCGATAACTTTACCAGAGCTTGGCACCACAAGCTTTTTATTTTTCCAAGAGGGAGGACCAACCTACCAATGCTCCTGTCTCCCCAACCAAAACAACTTTCTTCAGAGATAGACATGTTTCAGTCAAACCTCAATGAATTCAAGATTAAAATAAGTACTTATTTAACACGATGATGCATCGGAACTGATTTAATAAATGTATATAATATATTTATATACTAGTAGGTAAATGATTAATTGTAAATGTTGTGAAATGTTATTGGAATCACTGTTTTTCACAAATAAAGAATTAAATGATTGAATCTGATAAACTATTTAGTGAATGTGTTTCGAAGCTTAACTAATTTTTCGTTTACCCATTCTGTGACCTGTGAAGAAGATTTATAAATACAGAAAAGGTCCCGACCCAATATTGTCTCGAAAATCTAAAAATAAAATTAGATAGCAAGTAATCAAAACTGATACGGATGATTGACATCAATCAGAACTATTTTAATAATAATTGTGTTTGTGGAAATAAGGGAGATGATTATTAATAAGAAATAATATCGGTCACCCATCTTCTGCTACTTTGTTTCTGCCTACACACCAAAAGCATAACTTTCATTGAATAGTCACTATGATATTCCGTGGAACTTGATGGTAGCTTGGTGACAGTCGGCACGTTTCCATGCCATGTCTCCGTTTGTTTCTCTTATCTGTGTTATTTTATAAATTAAAATAGCTTTTAATTTTTATATTACTTCAATAGAGAAAAACTGTTCAAACATATATTTTTTTAAAATTACGTGTTGCATGAATCAGTGAAATTTTCGCAAAATATACATACAAAAAAAAACAATAAAAATCGATTTTTTTTTTATTAAAATAAGTGAAAATGAAAATAAAAAAGTCTTCATAATTGTGATATTATTACGATGTACTCAAAGTAATATATTACAAATTAAATATATTTATTTTTTTAATAAAGAAATACCACAGATAAATCAAGACAATATTGATTGAATTGATTTCAACATTGAAGACAACCATACTGCACAATAACAAAATTTGCTTGAATGAAGAAAAATATTTGAGATATTCCAGGAAAATAAACTTGCCCGCACAGAGTTTTGGCGGCCGGGCGGAAAGAGCCGATGCGTCCGAATAAGATATCGATGTGTGCAAACCCGTTTTGCCACGCTAACTACTCAAGTTAGTTTTAATTCCCTAGGACCTAGGCGCGCTAAAATATGTTTCACGTAAAACAACATAGATTAAAAGTATATAGAAAGACAATTATAATTCAACCATATAAAAATAATACAGATGTAATTAAATAATGTTAATACAATGATCAACGATAAACAAAATAAAGAAATAAAAACAATATTTTGAAAATGAGAAAAATAAATTTTTACTTGTGACAGGGTAAAGGGTTCGTAATTAACCTTTTGATTTATTTTTTCTAAAACATATTTATTAAATTGACCTGAAAACAAATGAAAAGTATCAGCATCTGAAAAGATTTTTGCACGTCCATCTTAAAAATGTATGTTGTGTATATTTAGTTGTTGAGTGTGGGATGTGGAATAGCTGGTTTAATCGTCTGTTTTTTCTGGAAGCAATGATGGTTTTCTCTAATGTGCAAATATGCGGTGAACCCCCAAAGAAAAACTACGGCGAGCTCTTGGATTATAATATTACTACATTAAAAAAATGCACCCGTACGAATCGATATTTCGCTACAACTAAATAGTAAAAAAAATCCAACAACGGGATTATGGCCCGGTGCGGATTCTAAAACGCACAAGAAAACTAAACTATATATTTCATTCTATGATATATTTCAAAGAACATGTTTCGTCTGCTTCGAAGGGTCTGTTTCGAACGGTGCTAGTAGGTATAAGTAGGCCGAAATTAATTATTCGTGTGCGCCGCGATAGCGTTGTCGGACTCGGAAACGAAACTTTACGAACATTACCGATTGCATTCGGGTGACAAAATATCTGCTCTGATCCGTATATTAGTTTAATCGCTTTAATGTTGAACTTCCAATGATTTAGATTACGAACTGCCACTGAGTGAAAGTAAATGTTTTCTAGAAGGTAGGTACATAGCTGTTATTGTCAACAGAACATTATACCATCATTCTTTCTTGAGCAGATAAACAATTTCATTGGCCTGTCCGGGGTTTAGGAGTCGAAACTTCTTAAGTAAATTGAAGACCAATTTCCAATCGGTATAATTCAATGGCATACGCTTTCAATTTTCCTAACAATGTAAACTCCTCATAAATACGGATGATATTATGACTTATTACGGAAATAAAATGGAAATGAGAGAATTTATTGACCATAATACAGTTAGATGACATTTGAAACTCAAACACGTATTACTAAATTGACAGTAAAATATATTAATATATCTTGTTAACTATGCATTTTTCAGAAGTTAGACTGCCCTAGTATTTATACTATGTACATTACCCGTGCTGAGGCCCTCATTTTACAATATCTTTATTAAAGTTTTATATTTTTTGTATTTCTTGGGCGTTAATTGTGTAACAATTTCTATATATATTTTTTAGAGTTTTATTTTCCAATGTACATTTGTCACTTAAATTTTGTTTACTTTGCTACCGGTTTCGACAAAACTAGCACTCTTAAAACTATCTTAAAAGTAATACAAGTAGAGAAAGATTAGATATTATTAGGTGGGGGTAATGGGTGGGGTGGTTTGGTGGTGGTCTTACATCAGGGCGATACTGAGAGTATATTCCACTCTAGAACGTACCGCAAATATACCTTAACAAAATAACACAAATCAATCAAATAAATTTAACCAGCGCACCACGGAATTTGACAAGATTTACTAGTCAAGAGCTTTACGGATTGCTAGTAGAGAGCCTATGAAAAAAACTGTACTCTTTAATAAAAAAAAAATAAATAACGTTAACTCCACACAAAATAATTTCCTTCACGGCATATGTCATCTTTGGGGATGCTTTGTGAAGGGTTTTTAAGGAATGGAAGGAGTGAACCTGGGTCTTGAAGAGACAATATTTAATACAACCAATATATAATACCTACTACATAGAACGATAGGAGGGAGGAAACACAGAAACCAGCAAATCATTTCACACCCAAGCTGTTGATATCTCGAACTAGTCGTAGAAACGACCCGTTATCATGTTCCAAAAGACAACTGCGTGCAAAGAATAATTGTGTTCAAGATATCAATGATGCTAGTTCCTCGAAGCACCTTCAATTGAAATACCGGTAGAACAAGAACACATTGAACACCCGATGCCGAAATTTTCGAAAGTCAAACATAAGCACACATCGGAATAAATTATATTCATACACAGGGTGTCCGGGGGTAAAGTGCGCTAACTTTGGGAGGTGATTACGTGATGGTAAAAGTAAAAAAATGTACATTTTACCATACAAAAATATTTTTCCAAAAAGAATATTTATTTTACCCAAAAACTACCTTAAAACTTAGAATTTAGAAAAAAGTAATTTTTCTCTTTTACTTCTAAAATCACGTATTCCTCCCAAAGTTAGCGCACTTTAGCCCCGGGCACCTTTTTATGTTCTAAAATCTTCAATACTTTACAATATTTCGATATAGTAATGAAAAAAAATGACTGCGATAAAATTGTAAAATTTCTGCTTTTTCTGCCAAACTCTCCAAACCTTGAAAAATTCTGTGAACAGATTGAATTATTTTTTTCACTCCAACTCTCAAGGCGTAACTTTCAAATAACTTTAGTTAATAACAAACTCTACGATAACTTATTCCCATAACTATTCTGCAAACGACTGACGAGAAACGTGTCATTTTTCCTTTAAATAATTCTTTGCAGGATTGTTTTCAGGAATTTGAATTCGTGTCACGTGGCATCGGACCGAAACCTACAGAATATGAACGATTGCTTTTCAAATTCAAATCCTCCAATATTTCTTACGATATCAAAAAAAAAAAAATTTTTAAAAAGCTATACAGGCGATGAAGAGACAAGAGAGGTCTAGCTACATCGCCAAACTTTTCAGGTAACTAAAAATATATTTTTAAAATTATATTCATTGGCGATTGGATCAAAATGAAACCATAGAAACTTGTTCTTATAAATTGGGTTATTTCCGTTTATATTTTTGGTCGATAGTTTTTTCGGCTTACATTATTATAACGACAGATAATACGAATTCCGGTTTTCTGTGCGTGAATATTAATTACTCTTGCGTAAATATTTTCACGTTTAATGAATTCATATTTGCTTTGAATTTAAGTGTCATTTTCGAAATTGGAAATGATTGTTCGTTTGAGCGATAAAGTGGGAACCTACCTATAATGAAAAAATATTTAGTTATTATTTTAATATTTATTATTGTTATGAAATTTCTTTTGTTCAAATTTTTGATAGATTTCGTGAATTTTTAAGCTCATTAACTGTGTTCATTCGAAATGTGAGTTTCTGATCGTCTCTCTAATTTGTCAAGAAAAAGTGTAATTATATTATTTTACTTATTTATCACTCCGTATTTATTTTTTTTTAAAGAAAGACAAACATTCCCGTTTTACAAATAACCTGAAAATATTTGAAAATCTGTTACCATCACCATTGTAAGCGGAAAATGGTGCTTGTGTTGTTGTGGAAGATTTAGCCAGTCGAGGAATCGAACACACTACGCCTTGGAGGGACCCAAACGCGATGTCAACTCAGCCACCGACCTCTCAATTTACATAATAAGTGGACACCACAATGCTTCGCTATTGCTAATGTCTTTATCGTTATCTTCCACCATTTTCTAGTGAATATCACAATGATACTGTTAAAAATTACATCACATCGACTTTAATTCGATTGCGTATATCATTCCTGTGCAGAGAGTCTCCCTCAGGCGTCCCCGACTTCTTATACCATTCAAACAACTCTCTAACCACTTCTTACACTAAGAAGAATGAACCTTTAAACACAAATTAAACATACGCACGCTGAATTTAACAAATACAAATATATTACTTTATTTTATTTTATTTTATTTTATTAGGAACATTAACAGGTTTATAACATAACATGCATAGAGAGAGAGAAAAAATAAGTAAAAGAATTAGGTTACAACCCAATAACCAATGTTCACATCATGCAAAAAAGATAAAGAAGTTTAAAAAGCAATAAACAAACAAAGAAAACAAAGAAAGGTTAAAAACAAAGAAATGTTAAAAACAAGGAAATAATAAGAGAGAATAAGAGAAAATGTATATATATATATATATACACGTATAAACACATACACACATATATATACATACACATGCATATACACATATAAATACATACGTACACACAAACATATACATAGTTGCATACATACATACGCATACATACATGCATACATACATACATATACACACGTACATTTGATATTAAATACAAATAATATGTAAGAGTGATAATGAATAAATGATTAATGTAATGTATTAAATTTATAAAAGGGTTAATTATTACTAGAGACCGGATTATATGCATTTGCATATTTGCATATGCAAATGCATATTTAGACCCTTTTCAGCGGTAGTTGCATATTTTAGCAAATAATTTGAGATCTTGCATATTTACGCTTGCTGACGGCCTGCAGAGAACTTGAAAAGGCAAATCATTCTACGATCGCCAGATTTGTGAATGAGGGTATAAAAAAAATATTTCCTGAATCTTCTGCGGATGAAAATGTGTATGTGTTGCTCTCAGATGCTGCCCCCTATATGATCAAAGCAGGCAAAGCCCTCCAAGTATTTTATCCCAATTTGATTCATGTGACGTGTTTTGCTCACGGAATTCACAGACTCGCCGAAGAAGTGAGATCCACGTTTGCGAATGTAAATAACCTGATTTCATCAGCAAAGAAAGTGTTTCTTAAGGCGCCTGCTCGTATAAAGGCCTACAAAGAAAAACTGCCAAATATCCCTTTACCTCCTGAGCCAGTAATAACACGTTGGGGTACATGGATTGAAGCTGCGATGTTTTACCATGAACATTTGGAAGCCATCAAGGGTGTTATCAATGACTTCGATAGTGCAGAGGCTTTGGCAGTTTTCCAGTGCAAAAAATCGTTTGACGACGCCAGTATTAAAAAAACCTAGCTATGATTACCACTCATTTCGCCTACATACCTGCAAGTATAAAAACGCTTGAAACTCATGGATTGGCATTGAATGCATCTATTCAGGTTATGAAGGAAATTCGCCTTATGAATTCCTCGTTGCCACAGCTATTCCCGAGTAAACTCAAAGAAAAATTTGAAAACATACTGAATAATAACCTAGGGTTTGAACCTTTGTACCAAATTGATAACTTCATCAACGGGGCAGGTGAAATTTTGCCCGGAACAATAAGTTCAAAAATCGCACCCAAATTTAAATTCTGTCCAGCCACATCAGTAGACGTAGAACGTTCCTTTTCCGCTTACAAAAATATATTTAGCGATCGTAGACACAATTTGTCTACAGAACATTTAGAACAGTACTTAGTCATATACATTTTTAAAGGTAAATTCTAAATTTTATTGTTAAATACATTTTATAATTGATATTTTCGAAAATATAATTGTTATCCTTGAGAACTAACAGCTTACTAAAATAAAAAAAATATGTAAAAATACGACTTCCTGTATTATTTCATGTTGCATATTTAAACCCTTTTTATGGATTTTCGTGCATATTTTAGCTATTTTTATTGCATATTTGCATGCATATTTTGGGCTATTTTTGTTGCATATAATCCGGTCTCTAATTATTACAATACTCTGTTAACAATTTTTTTAAAAGCTCCTAAGGTACACGATAGGATATCAGCATCAAAATAAGTTTTATTATAATGATTGCAAGTTCTTAGTAAGAAAGAATTTTGCCTGAGACTCGTTGAAGCAATTTCGATATGAAACAATGATTTGTCTCTAGTTTTCTTACTTGGGACTCTAATATTGATTGATGACAAAAGGGCTGGACAGTCAATATGACCACTCAAGACTTTGTGTAAGTAAATCATGTCCGCAGTGTCTCTCCTGCTTTTTAATGTTTTTAGTCCGTAGTGCTTGATAGAGCTTTCCATATCGTAATAACGTAATTGTCTCCTGAAGTTCAAGTGATGTACAAACTTTCTTTGAACAGCTTCAATGCGTTTTGTGTGAATGTTATAAAAAGGATTCCATATGGCAGAAGCGTACTCAAGATGACTACGGACGTAGGAGTAATACAAAATTTTGAGTGTATGGATATTGTTGAATTCCTTTCCAATACGGAATAAAAATCCTAACATGCTCAATGATTTCTTGACAATCTTATCCACATGTGCCTTAAATGAAAGTTTGCCGTCAATCAGTACACCGAGGTCTCGAATTTGATTGACTTTTTTGAGTGGTTGACTGTTTGTAATATGGTAATTATATTCAATTTTATTTTTATTTTTTGTAAAGGTTATTACATAACATTTGGCAGTATTCATGTGGAGATAGTTGACAGTACAATAATCATTAAGCCTATTAAGATCTTGTTGCAGTTTATAACATTCAATAATAGAGTTAATAGAAAGAAATATTTTCATGTCATCAGCAAAAAGTAAAACTTTAGCATGCTTAAAGCATTTTACAATGTCATTGATAAATATAGTAAAAAGCAACGGTCCCAGGTGAGATCCTTGAGGGACACCTGAAGGTACATTGACAATCTCAGAATTGAAACCGTTTACTGCTATTATCTGGGAGCGTCCATTTAGGTATGAAACTAGCCATCGGTACAAATTACCGTGTATTCCTAAAGCTAAAAGTTTAGACAATAATAGGCTGTGGTTGATTTTATCGAATGCTTTGGAGAAATCTGTATATATAGCATCCACTTGGATTCGTTTATCCATTGATTTTGAAATATATTCGGTGAATACTGCAAGATTGGATACAGTTGATCTTTTTTTCATAAAGCCGTGTTGATTATCAGTTATAACAGACTTAACACAGTCATAGAGTTGCTCATGAACAATCTTTTCAAGAATCTTACTGAAGATAGGTAGTTTTGAAATTGGCCGATAGTTCTGGACGTCGTTTTTAGAGCCGGATTTGAATACTGGTGTAATGAGAGCACATTTCCATCGGTCTGGGAAGATGCCTTCTTTCAGTGATGATTGAAAAAGCAGTAGGAGAGGCTTAGATAATTGCTTGCTGCACATTTTTATAAAGTAAGATGGTATTTTGTCATATCCTTCTCCCAACGACCATGAGATATCATTAATTATTTTTTCTATCTGTTCCTTGGAAATTGAAATAGTAGAAATATTTATAGGATTATCAGTTTGGGGATTATTAGCGAAAGCCTTTGGAGTATGTAATGGACCTGTTTGGGGTAAAAGGACGTAAAGAATTTTTTTTTCATAAATTAAAATACGTTCAGAGAATAGGGAGAAACGAACAGACTACGGACATCTTTGGGACATACTAGAAGCTTTATTGTAGAAACCTACGTCGGTAATAGGTGTTAACCACGTAATAATTGAAAAGGGGCGTCATGGGACTCAACGAATCAGATCATTCCCAAAATCAATTAAATAATTTTTCGCCAATCACGGAGACTAAGGGCGGTCTAAAGACACGATACACTCTAGGTTGATTTACTGTTGAGTTAACCTTGGGATCCGGTCTCACGACACGTGCAACGGCACTTGGGATTCGACGGTAAATTTGCATTCTAAGGCAGAAACGAGGCGATACCCAACCATCGATAACGAAAAAAGGGGGTGACGGTCTGGTGAAAGAAGAGGGTGTTTTAGAATGTTTGGACCATAGGACATATTACGAGGTGATCCTCATAGAGAGAATTGTTTACGATCGCTGAAGTTCTGAGTGCTATTTCAAGTGTTGACAATGGACACGAATTTTAACTTAAGATAGGTCGTTTGGCCGAAATGGCCTAATTAAATTAACACGGGGGAGATGCAAGTTGGGTAATTAAGAAAAGACATAAAAGTTAATGGGTCACGAAGTCTTTGATTAACGATCAAAATTTTATGACCTTTTTTGCGCGTAAACAAAGTTACGAGAATAATATATTGAAATTCCTAGATGAAGCGAGAAAGAGTATATGGGTTGGGCTAAAACTAGACGCAAAAAAACTGTAAAAACAGGGATGTACTGGGCGTAGATCACCGAAAAGAAAGGACCGGAAATCGAAAAGAAACCCGAAAAGTAGTTTAGCTCATGATGGAAGAGGTTTCAACGACTCGGGTAGTGGACAGCGTTGGGTTACGAAAGATTACCAGAAGATATGCGGCGGATATCACGAAAAGAGTCAAAACAGGTAGGCGAAATTACAAAAACGTGTCGGATCAAATTTTGGAACGAATGCCTACGTATGTCATCACCGAGGGGAAGGTATATGTGTCCTGGGATCACCCACGGATCGTGTAGACACCAATCAAATGCTAGAAGGCAGCACACAAGGAAGGATACTGGATTGCGCAAGCGCTGGACATAATAGGTGAAAAGCTTCCGTTAGTTGGGATAATTTATCGATTATATTATCGATATCAATAGCGAATTTCTCGGAAAGATTTCAAAAACAACGATATAGAAATGAGCTACACCTAGTCTATAGGCCGGAAATCAACCAATATTACAGACACAACACGTGTACGAGGAAAAATAATCAAATAATTTTGCGCAATAATCTACATCGCCGAAAATCATGTACGAGAGGGCGCCCGAAAGTCAGGTCACCGAGTACGCGCCTGTACCCGTCTCGGCAGAGGGTAGGTGTTTACCTCAACTCGGAAGGCGAGAACAAAAAAAATCTGAAACGGGATTATGCAATTCTAAACTTAACGGGGAGTGAAACCTCGAATTCATAAAGACGAAAGTCGCACAAATTTTAAGTCGATTTATTCGAAAGAAAACATTATTAAATAGCGTTGTTTGGAGGGAATTGGGGCTTTTTTCGTTCTAACTTGGTTGGAGTCGGTCTTCGAGATCTTTGGCGTCGCGGCAGTTTTGGCGTGCGATTTTTAAACTAAACTGATAGAGTTTTAAATGTAGTGAAGTTGTGAGTTTAGAAAATCGAGGTATTTTCATGAAGTTAGAGTGCTTTTAATATTAATTGAAATAATTGAAGTGTTTTAAAATTTAATTAGATTCAACCAAAGAAAGGGTAAACTCATAATTAGACAATACCAAATTCACGGGTTGGAGTCTCTTGGTTTGGACTAATATAGAACGATGAAACTCAACTGCAGTAATGTTTAATAATAACGCGTGTGCCATTAGAGGAGGAAAAAGTAGAGAACCATAATAATTATCAAATGACCTGACGAAAACGGCTAGGACAAAGTTCTAAAATTTTTGTGAAATTGAAGAGACAGCGTACATTAATCAAAAAATAATAATAAAAATCGTGTAGAAACGCGGCGAATGAATTTACTCGGAGAGAAGAATTTAATAAGAGCTAAATACATCATTCGTAAATCACATGTGGACCTTCTGGTCAAAATTAATAATAATTAATTTCCAATATATAAAACGTAGAGTAAATTGCTCATTTGAATTGGGGGTATAGACAGTGTTTTCCTTGCGAACACGGGAAGGATTTTAACGGTCTACACGATATAAGAATTGAGTGAAAAAATCGAAGTGAACGTGGCAGATAATATATGAAAGGTTCTAGGGAGGGGAAGGGGGTTTTGGGTAGATCTCGGCAAATACTTACTTAGATACTCTAAAATAGTCGATAGGGAGAGATATCTAGACTAGGTACAGTGGAGGCCAACAAATACCTATGCATGTCAACTATCAATTTACGGTTAGGGAGGAAGAGATATTCTATTGAAAGAAATGATCCGCTTAAACATTCCGAAATCTAGTATTCGGTAATTTATGTGCTATCTACGGGGCGGCGTATGAAAGTAGAACTTTTAGCTAGAAAATTAGATCCAATATGGTTATAGTTCCTACTGGCGAGTAGACGGGTGACATAGATAATCGATTTCGAATTTAATACGAACCCTTAACGGCTTAGGGGCTTCTACATCCTACCTACAGCCCCTGGACGTGGATTAATGTACATGTCGTCGATATCCCGACTGGACTGGTAATATAACGATTTTGGGTGAGTGATCTTGCATGAATATATATTTCCAGAACGTTAAAATTGCGACGAAGATGGGGCTGCAACTGATAAAATAGTATCACATTTAGAACTGTTTGCTTGCTTCTAACAGCTGTGTTTAGCACGAGGCCAATGACCTACTTATTTGTAAGCAGTTAGTGGCGACACACGACCCAAAAGGAAGAAAAGGGACCCCATAAATCACTCGACGTCCGTGCCTGACGACAAAAGTCGTACATTCTACCGAGTTGGCAGCCGCGCAGAGGCACCTCAAATCAACATGGAAGCGACTAGCTGTAACCAACTCATGCTCAAAACAAATAAAAAAATCAAATTAATAATATTTGTATAACCTTATATGTTCACTAACAAATACCCGAATACCTTTGGCCTCGGCTTAGAACTCGCCGTTGGAGTATGTTGTCCGTAAGCTGTCTTGGGAAGCACACAACTTCCCCAGCTCAGAAGATTTTCTACTTTCCTCATCACGCGATTTCGGGGCGTCAACGTTGTATGGAGAATCACGAAGAGTTCGGAAGGTCATCCCTTTTCGCGGAGCCGGGTCGGTTGAGAGGACACGAGAGGCAGTATGAAAATTAATGTCAAGTTGGAATGTTTGGGCCTTGGTTCGCTGCGAAGGCGTTTAATTGAACGGGCTCCAAGTCTTTCAAAATCGCGTGGAGGGGACGTCGGCGTGATGAACGAGGGTTCAAAATCGGAGGACGAACACATACTAAAGCGGGGTTTACCCGGAGGTTGATGCAACTCGACTGGAAATCCCTCGAGATCCTTTGCAGCATCCTTCGTGAGGTGGATAGTAGGTCTGGCGGCTAGTGGACGTTGAAAGCCTCACCAGAACAAACCTATTTGAAACATGCACGCGTTTAGCATCATGACAAGGGACGCAATGAAAAATTCCCCTTTTACAGTCAGTAAAGTAGTCCGTTGGAGGAAGCGGGGCGGGGTGACTTGGGATATTCCAACAGGTGTATTACCTCTCCCTCTGACGTGAGCGGTCCGGAGGTGCCAGGGCGACTATAAGAAGAAGTCAGACCAGACCTCGGGGAAAGCCAGACACGTATTGGTTCTTGGGGTTTTGCATTTGGAAGAATAGCGACCATTTCATTTGGGGTAGTGAGGTGCCGACCCAGTTTGCAAAAAACCTTTTTCTCGTCATCCAATCCGTTCCCATCTCCTTTCCTCTCGTTTCCACTTCCATCCGCAACACCCAAAGTTTACTAACCACAGCTAAATCCATTTATCTAGTTTCAGTACATCGTTACAGAGGTCGACGAGAGAGTCCCAGTACTTATGCGGAAACAACACACTATTCAACGAAGGGTTTAATAGCCCGTACACAAGAGAGGGGGGGGGGGGTACGGTTCTATGTCACAATCTAGAATTTATAAACACGGGGACATTAGATAAGGGCGGGGATACAAGGCAATCGTAGGGGTATGATAGAAACTGATAGGTCGATCAGTAATAGAGTCCAGTATTCGAAAGTTAGGTGAGACACGTACTCGTTCCTTGTAGAACTCGCTGAGGGTCGATGGACGTTTTCCCCACACTTTGGCTAAAAAGAACCGGGAGTTACCATGGAAAGGAGACATTAAATACCTACCACCCCATAACGGTGGGCTTCGAATTAACAAATCACACAACGTGAAGTTAAGGGATTTATTGTAGATCAACCCCAAAGCGAAAGCCTTACTTTACTGTGTGCAATATCACAGGGGCGGGGGGGGATATTCAGAGTTAGCTAGGCTCAGCACGATATCATTTTGCAAAAGCGAAACTGAACGCTGGAGAGAAAGAGGTACAAAAACCTCATTCAAGCGAGTTAGTACAATTAGGAGGTCGAGTCAACACATTTGTTGCCGTGAAAACCAGGAGCCGAGAGTTTTACAAGTTGGGGTGGCTTCATTGACCTTATAAGCGATAGAGGTACGAGTATGGTGTCTCAATGATAAAAAATAAATAAATAAATAAATGAGGTTTTGTTAAAAGAGAAAATAAATAAATAGACAAGTTAATTACGGAATCTTTATTTGAGTGGAGATTTGTATTAGTTGATATTGCGAAATGTACGCCAACCTTCGATAAGAGAAAAAATATACAAATCAGTTAAATGACCATAATTTGAGAAGGGCTCGCATTTAGATGGTGAAACGTAAAGCATCTGACTAGTATTTTTTGTAGACCGCTTTTAAAAAAATAATGTGAAATAAATATTATTCAAACATTTTAAATGACTTACAAAAATGGAAAAAAAAAAAACCGTACTAATATCTGTTTGTCGTTCGAAGAGACCTATCGATGGTCACTTGAAAATTATTGCAAGCTAAAAGGAACTAATAGACCTTTTCATGATTTACAACGGTCGGGCCATAAATCTTAGAAAGAAAAAAATATCCACCGAGCATTTGCGAGATAATTTGTAGTAGGAAAAAACGGTTTGTTATCTTTGGATAGAGCGATATTAAGGGGAAACCTAACCGGTGAACATTTTGAAGGAAACAGCTTCGAAAATACAAGCTTTCATACAAAAGGGATCCGTCTATCCTCTTAATATAGAGTTAAACTTTGCGATGGATGGTGATAACAGATAACAGATATTGTATGCGCTTTGTACGACGTAGGTTGGGGTCTTTGAGTGCCATTTAAATTCGTTGAACGAAGTTTGGAAACGTTATGCGTGCAGACTTCGGTAGTCTTGGAATGTGTATATTACAAATGGTCGGTAGGTAACGGGTTTTCGATACCTAGCAAGCAAAATAAAAGGGGAGAAAGTGTGAGAGAGGGAAGATAATAATTATTTTGTTATGTTTTCGTAAAGGATTAAATTAAACGTAGTGAGTACAAGCAGGGATACAATACGTTTGCGTACCACGACGAGTTCATTGAACCTACAGTGAGCATTACCGGTGATTACTATCAAAATACTTAAGTTCGTTACGTAACGGATGTTTTTCGGTGAAATAAATGCAGTGTTCTTGTGAAGTGAATAGTTACAACCATTGGATATAATCTAACTTAATATTTGAATAAAGTGAAAACAGTGATATTATGAGAAAACTACAGCGTGAAATAGTGACTAAATTCTGTGAATAAGAATAAATAAATCCATTTCAATTAGTTCAACAAGTAAACAAAACACGTTCGGTACAATACGAATATTAAAACAAAAGATAGGTAGTCTCGCAAAGCTACTACTTGGATGACTTAGTCATACATTCGTGCGGAAATTTCGATGAACATCTAGGACACATAAGTGCAGTTTTAGGGAGGTTGCGTGTCCAATTCAATAAACCAGATTTAATCCAATTCAAGTGTTGTCAAGGCTTATTGATAACCAGCCGCACATACAGATTATTATTTATTAAAGAAAATGAATGAAGTCACGCGAGGAAAAAAAAAACAGAAAAAAAACCACATGCAAAATAGCTATGCGTTTTAAATAGATTCATGTTGCGTGCATATCATCATGGAAAAAAAAAACATACAACCGAGACTTCAGTCAGGTACCCATAGAACTTTGCTTCGACCCTTTGGGGGTGCAACAAAAACTTAGCCATAAATGTGTAGTTAAGAGGAAACACGTTTACTGACGAAGCGCTTAGAATATAAAGCAAAGTTACGAGTTTTGTGACAAATGAAACCGTGTTTCGTCTTAATGAAATCACGAGTGGTAGGAGGCGGCAGATTTATGAATGGCATTGTGCCTTACGTTTTGTTTAAAGGCATTTGAGTTAAGGCACGTACAGGGGCGAACTTCGTGAGAAGCAGATAAGCCAAAAATTAACGGAAGATTGGAAAGAAAAAAAAGGAAAAGACCCATTCTAGAATTTATTTTGCATTTAGGGAAAATAGGAACATCTCCTCTTAGGGAGGTAAGGGGTACGCAACCTTTGGAGTACGAAAAAAAAAAAAATTTGAAAAGGAAGAAAAATGAGTCATCTAAAACTATTGTTAGTAATGATTTCACCAACTAAACACCAAAACGTGTTTATCCGCTGTAATCCTTACTAAAGGGAGGCTGTAATGGACCTGTTTGGGGTAAAAGGACGTAAAGAATTTTTTTTTTCATAAATTAAAATACGTTCAGAGAATAGGGAGAAACGAACAGACTACGGACATCTTTGGGACATACTAGAAGCTTTATTGTAGAAACCTACGTCGGTAATAGGTGTTAACCACGTAATAATTGAAAAGGGGCGTCATGGGACTCAACGAATCAGATCATTCCCAAAATCAATTAAATAATTTTTCGCCAATCACGGAGACTAAGGGCGGTCTAAAGACACGATACACTCTAGGTTGATTTACTGTTGAGTTAACCTTGGGATCCGGTCTCACGACACGTGCAACGGCACTTGGGATTCGACGGTAAATTTGCATTCTAAGGCAGAAACGAGGCGATACCCAACCATCGATAACGAAAAAAGGGGGTGACGGTCTGGTGAAAGAAGAGGGTGTTTTAGAATGTTTGGACCATAGGACATATTACGAGGTGATCCTCATAGAGAGAATTGTTTACGATCGCTGAAGTTCTGAGTGCTATTTCAAGTGTTGACAATGGACACGAATTTTAACTTAAGATAGGTCGTTTGGCCGAAATGGCCTAATTAAATTAACACGGGGGAGATGCAAGTTGGGTAATTAAGAAAAGACATAAAAGTTAATGGGTCACGAAGTCTTTGATTAACGATCAAAATTTTATGACCTTTTTTGCGCGTAAACAAAGTTACGAGAATAATATATTGAAATTCCTAGATGAAGCGAGAAAGAGTATATGGGTTGGGCTAAAACTAGACGCAAAAAAACTGTAAAAACAGGGATGTACTGGGCGTAGATCACCGAAAAGAAAGGACCGGAAATCGAAAAGAAACCCGAAAAGTAGTTTAGCTCATGATGGAAGAGGTTTCAACGACTCGGGTAGTGGACAGCGTTGGGTTACGAAAGATTACCAGAAGATATGCGGCGGATATCACGAAAAGAGTCAAAACAGGTAGGCGAAATTACAAAAACGTGTCGGATCAAATTTTGGAACGAATGCCTACGTATGTCATCACCGAGGGGAAGGTATATGTGTCCTGGGATCACCCACGGATCGTGTAGACACCAATCAAATGCTAGAAGGCAGCACACAAGGAAGGATACTGGATTGCGCAAGCGCTGGACATAATAGGTGAAAAGCTTCCGTTAGTTGGGATAATTTATCGATTATATTATCGATATCAATAGCGAATTTCTCGGAAAGATTTCAAAAACAACGATATAGAAATGAGCTACACCTAGTCTATAGGCCGGAAATCAACCAATATTACAGACACAACACGTGTACGAGGAAAAATAATCAAATAATTTTGCGCAATAATCTACATCGCCGAAAATCATGTACGAGAGGGCGCCCGAAAGTCAGGTCACCGAGTACGCGCCTGTACCCGTCTCGGCAGAGGGTAGGTGTTTACCTCAACTCGGAAGGCGAGAACAAAAAAAATCTGAAACGGGATTATGCAATTCTAAACTTAACGGGGAGTGAAACCTCGAATTCATAAAGACGAAAGTCGCACAAATTTTAAGTCGATTTATTCGAAAGAAAACATTATTAAATAGCGTTGTTTGGAGGGAATTGGGGCTTTTTTCGTTCTAACTTGGTTGGAGTCGGTCTTCGAGATCTTTGGCGTCGCGGCAGTTTTGGCGTGCGATTTTTAAACTAAACTGATAGAGTTTTAAATGTAGTGAAGTTGTGAGTTTAGAAAATCGAGGTATTTTCATGAAGTTAGAGTGCTTTTAATATTAATTGAAATAATTGAAGTGTTTTAAAATTTAATTAGATTCAACCAAAGAAAGGGTAAACTCATAATTAGACAATACCAAATTCACGGGTTGGAGTCTCTTGGTTTGGACTAATATAGAACGATGAAACTCAACTGCAGTAATGTTTAATAATAACGCGTGTGCCATTAGAGGAGGAAAAAGTAGAGAACCATAATAATTATCAAATGACCTGACGAAAACGGCTAGGACAAAGTTCTAAAATTTTTGTGAAATTGAAGAGACAGCGTACATTAATCAAAAAATAATAATAAAAATCGTGTAGAAACGCGGCGAATGAATTTACTCGGAGAGAAGAATTTAATAAGAGCTAAATACATCATTCGTAAATCACATGTGGACCTTCTGGTCAAAATTAATAATAATTAATTTCCAATATATAAAACGTAGAGTAAATTGCTCATTTGAATTGGGGGTATAGACAGTGTTTTCCTTGCGAACACGGGAAGGATTTTAACGGTCTACACGATATAAGAATTGAGTGAAAAAATCGAAGTGAACGTGGCAGATAATATATGAAAGGTTCTAGGGAGGGGAAGGGGGTTTTGGGTAGATCTCGGCAAATACTTACTTAGATACTCTAAAATAGTCGATAGGGAGAGATATCTAGACTAGGTACAGTGGAGGCCAACAAATACCTATGCATGTCAACTATCAATTTACGGTTAGGGAGGAAGAGATATTCTATTGAAAGAAATGATCCGCTTAAACATTCCGAAATCTAGTATTCGGTAATTTATGTGCTATCTACGGGGCGGCGTATGAAAGTAGAACTTTTAGCTAGAAAATTAGATCCAATATGGTTATAGTTCCTACTGGCGAGTAGACGGGTGACATAGATAATCGATTTCGAATTTAATACGAACCCTTAACGGCTTAGGGGCTTCTACATCCTACCTACAGCCCCTGGACGTGGATTAATGTACATGTCGTCGATATCCCGACTGGACTGGTAATATAACGATTTTGGGTGAGTGATCTTGCATGAATATATATTTCCAGAACGTTAAAATTGCGACGAAGATGGGGCTGCAACTGATAAAATAGTATCACATTTAGAACTGTTTGCTTGCTTCTAACAGCTGTGTTTAGCACGAGGCCAATGACCTACTTATTTGTAAGCAGTTAGTGGCGACACACGACCCAAAAGGAAGAAAAGGGACCCCATAAATCACTCGACGTCCGTGCCTGACGACAAAAGTCGTACATTCTACCGAGTTGGCAGCCGCGCAGAGGCACCTCAAATCAACATGGAAGCGACTAGCTGTAACCAACTCATGCTCAAAACAAATAAAAAAATCAAATTAATAATATTTGTATAACCTTATATGTTCACTAACAAATACCCGAATACCTTTGGCCTCGGCTTAGAACTCGCCGTTGGAGTATGTTGTCCGTAAGCTGTCTTGGGAAGCACACAACTTCCCCAGCTCAGAAGATTTTCTACTTTCCTCATCACGCGATTTCGGGGCGTCAACGTTGTATGGAGAATCACGAAGAGTTCGGAAGGTCATCCCTTTTCGCGGAGCCGGGTCGGTTGAGAGGACACGAGAGGCAGTATGAAAATTAATGTCAAGTTGGAATGTTTGGGCCTTGGTTCGCTGCGAAGGCGTTTAATTGAACGGGCTCCAAGTCTTTCAAAATCGCGTGGAGGGGACGTCGGCGTGATGAACGAGGGTTCAAAATCGGAGGACGAACACATACTAAAGCGGGGTTTACCCGGAGGTTGATGCAACTCGACTGGAAATCCCTCGAGATCCTTTGCAGCATCCTTCGTGAGGTGGATAGTAGGTCTGGCGGCTAGTGGACGTTGAAAGCCTCACCAGAACAAACCTATTTGAAACATGCACGCGTTTAGCATCATGACAAGGGACGCAATGAAAAATTCCCCTTTTACAGTCAGTAAAGTAGTCCGTTGGAGGAAGCGGGGCGGGGTGACTTGGGATATTCCAACAGGTGTATTACCTCTCCCTCTGACGTGAGCGGTCCGGAGGTGCCAGGGCGACTATAAGAAGAAGTCAGACCAGACCTCGGGGAAAGCCAGACACGTATTGGTTCTTGGGGTTTTGCATTTGGAAGAATAGCGACCATTTCATTTGGGGTAGTGAGGTGCCGACCCAGTTTGCAAAAAACCTTTTTCTCGTCATCCAATCCGTTCCCATCTCCTTTCCTCTCGTTTCCACTTCCATCCGCAACACCCAAAGTTTACTAACCACAGCTAAATCCATTTATCTAGTTTCAGTACATCGTTACAGAGGTCGACGAGAGAGTCCCAGTACTTATGCGGAAACAACACACTATTCAACGAAGGGTTTAATAGCCCGTACACAAGAGAGGGGGGGGGGTACGGTTCTATGTCACAATCTAGAAATTATAAACACGGGGACATTAGATAAGGGCGGGGATACAAGGCAATCGTAGGGGTATGATAGAAACTGATAGGTCGATCAGTAATAGAGTCCAGTATTCGAAAGTTAGGTGAGACACGTACTCGTTCCTTGTAGAACTCGCTGAGGGTCGATGGACGTTTTCCCCACACTTTGGCTAAAAAGAACCGGGAGTTACCATGGAAAGGAGACATTAAATACCTACCACCCCATAACGGTGGGCTTCGAATTAACAAATCACACAACGTGAAGTTAAGGGATTTATTGTAGATCAACCCCAAAGCGAAAGCCTTACTTTACTGTGTGCAATATCACAGGGGCGGGGGGGGATATTCAGAGTTAGCTAGGCTCAGCACGATATCATTTTGCAAAAGCGAAACTGAACGCTGGAGAGAAAGAGGTACAAAAACCTCATTCAAGCGAGTTAGTACAATTAGGAGGTCGAGTCAACACAAGTAACATTATGATTATAAGTGGATGCAAAATGATTTGAAAACATATTACATATAGCTAAAGGATCGTTAGCAGTTACATTCATTAGTTTCATAGTGTTGGGTAACCCCGTACTATTTCTTTTACTTTTAACATAGGACCAGAAATTCTTTGGGTCATGCGATATTTTGACTTCTGCATTTATTATGAATTGTCTATGACATTCGTTCGAAACTTTTTTTTGTCTCGTTCGCAGAACACAGAATTCATGATAATCTAAAGGATTTGACCATTTTTTCCACTTTTTAAATATTCTGTATTTTTCTTTTGTTAATTTTATTAAAGCCGGGTTATACCAATATGGATATGTGCTGTTATCCTGAACTTTTTTTGATGGAACGTTACAGTGAATGATTTCATCCAATATATCGTAAAAACGGTTAATAGCTATATCGGTTGTTAGATTAGAAAATTCAGCATCCCAATCAACATTGTTGAGGACATTGTTTATATTTTCATAATTCGCCTTTTTAAAGAGATTTATTGTTCTTTTCTTACTTACCATGGGGATATCTATCTCTGTACTGATATCAATAATGATTGATTTATGATATTTACATTCAGGTATAAGATGTTGGGAGGTATGTGACACGATTACAGGGAAAGAGCTAAAAACTAGGACTAAGAATTTGTGATTGTTGTTCGGAAAAGTACAATATTGTGAAAGCTCATTAAAACTAAGAGTGTCAGAGATTTTAGAAATAATTTCAGATTGATGACTATTTGTAATTTTCATATTATTATCATTACTTATTGACCAGTTTATTAAAGGTAAATTGAAGTCACCCGCTATAAGAAAATTATCATCACGATGAAGCGCTCGCAGTTCACATAATTTATCCATAAAGTCATAAGTGCTACGGGAGTGATTGGCTCCAGGTGGAATATAAACGCAACACAAATTGATCCTTTTGAGATTTTTAGTAATAACTGTCACCCATAAGTCTTCAGCATTCGATTCCCAATCCTTCCGCTCTACAACTGTAAGGTGTTTCTTTAACGCAAGAATCACTCCCCCTCCTCTTTTATTCTCACTACGATCACGTCTAAATACTATGTAACGATTATCAAATAGTTCCTCACTGGCGATGCTTTTCACAAGCCAAGATTCAGTTATCATAATAATATCATAATCATTATTGGTAATATTTATGTAAAATGTATTCGTTTTAGAGCGCAGTCCTGTTATATTTTGATAATAAACGTTTAACATTATTAAGTGTAGAAAGCAAAGAAGAGAATTATATTATTGCATCATTAACTAATGCGTTGAGGATAAGTTGTTTGCCGATTGCATTTTGGATGATAGTTTGAGGAGAGAATCTTTGGTTTTTATAAGCACAGAAGCAGACGTATCATCCTTTCTCAAGAATATGCGCCCACTCTTGACCCACACGTACTTGAAGCGAAGGTCTTTAGCGGCGCGCCTGGCAGCCGCGTGTACATCCTTGTTGTGTGGAGATAAGTGCTCACACACATAAATTGGAGAGGAGTCCGGGAATCCAAGATGCTGACGATTCAATTTGTTATCAGCATTCCTGCGATTGAACGCCTTGACTGCTGATAGAAGTTCGTCACGCATACGAGGGCTGGGAAGAGCCAGAATAATATTCTTTGGTCGTGAACCTGAAACGGCGTTTGGATGATGAGGTGTTCGATGGCAGGACCTAATGTCATCTTCCTTTAGAGTGTAATTGACAGCGGTACACAGTTTTAACACTGTAGCCTTGATTACTTCATCCCTCTTTTCAGGAACCATCTGAATCTCAACATTGCAATTCCTGTTTGACTGCTCTATATCATTCAGTTTAGTGAGAAGTTCCTGTTGGCTCTGCTGAAGATGAGCATTCGCAGCATTAAGTTTTTTGATTTCTGCCTCATTTATGTTGCATATTTTATTTAGTCTGTCATACTCCGCAGAAAAGAATTGAAGTGAAGTTTTGAGTTCATCAAAATCCCCCAGCTTGGTCTTGATGTCCCCCAATTGTTCTACTATTTGTGAGTTGAGGTACACAAATAGCTCACTTTTAAGATTCTTCAACATTTCGTCTAGCCACTTACGGTCTAAATGAGACATCATCTCATCTTCCTCAGAGTCGCCAGATGTCACTTTCTTTTGTGTTTTCTTCTGTCTGTTCATTTTTAAATGGTTCGAATATTGGGTATTAATTTTATAAAAATAAAAATGTTTGGATTATGTAGGATTCGATCTCAGGTCGTCTACAGCTGCAGTTAGCAAACAAGTCAAGCGCGGTGACCACAACACTACGACAGGCTTGCGTGTACCCGTGGAGTTAGCTTAATATATTAGGAAACAAGTCTTCGAGTGATTTAGATAAATATTATATTATTGTTTCCAGTTATTATGAGATCACTTTTAATAATGTTTATTTAAAACTATCACACAGATCCTAATTGTGAAACATTTTGTGATTATTTAATTATCTCTCGCCAGGGAATTTATAAACAGGGAAATTAAAGAAAGTTATTTAAATTCACTTGTTACCATTGAGACAATGGCATTGAACTGTCACTTGATTTTATATTGATCTTTTTATCACTTGTTTGATTGATAAATTTGATTAGTAAATAGGATGTTTCACTATATAGATCAACGGTAAAACACCGATATAACTTTTTGTTGCTTCCACAGGTTTTTAGCTATGATTTTTTTTACTTTTATTTGGAGCTAATAATAACGTGCACTTCTTGTAGGTAAGATGTTGAGAACATTACATTAGGGATATTTGGTATAGATGTTTTGTTCCTGCGTTCTTTATGTATCCTGTCTCATAATATACCGTGAATAAAACCTTTATTTATTGCATCTCACTATACATAAATCACATTTTTTGTCATAAAAATTAACTTCACCAGGACAAAGCCTGTATCGAGGTTAACAATTTACATTTGAGTGAAGCAAACATAGAGTAATCACAAACAAAAAGTAATACTACCTACATACAAACACAAAATATTTTAAAAAGAAAGAAAAGTATTTGATGAGTTAACAGATGGGTAATTTGACAGTATATTGTAACGATATTTGAACCATAACTACTTATTAATCATTATTCCCAAGAAGAAATAAGTAGATAATAAATTATAAATCATTATAAAAGATAGTGCGGAAAAAAGGGTTCGGAGTAAAAAATCATTTTAAAAACACAAAATTGTGTTGCTCTGGCCTTTCTTTGTATAAACTCTTTTTCATAGTTGATACATTGTAGCGTCCCAATACTAAAGATATATAGAACGGTATGTCAAGAAGTGCCTTTGAAATGCTAAATATTTAGAATGTTGTATAATATTAGAGTCACTGGTACTGTTTGCAAGAAATGGATTCGAACTGGGGCAAATATTTTGTATCATCGTGCACGACTCGACTTCAGTTACACGATTCTTGTGGCACGTTTGTAGTGGAACGTGAGTGTACCATATTTATATTATAACTAGCTGAGATGTACCCGACGTTGCTCGGGGACTTATGAATGGCTTGGGGTAAAGTTTTGAAGTTGTGAATTCTGGTGTAACTGGGTGTATTTTAATGAAAATACTAAGTATTTGTTTCACGTGATCGTTTCAAGTATTCCAGGGTATACAAGAATCTCAATTCAGATGCAGATTTCTAATATAAAGTTCCTTACCATCTTATTAGCTTCAGTGATTGCAATCATTTAGTTAAGACAGCGAATCTATCAGACGGGTTGTGTACTGTATACTCTGAATTACTCTGGACTGGAATGGAATCAAGACTCAATGGCAAGTTATATTTGCAGTTAAAGTCAAAAGCAAGCCGTATTATTTGTACTAAATGAGCTTTGTACGGATCGCCGTACTTCTAAGGGACTAGCTTTTATTTGCATAATGCACAGTACAAAAAATATTTATATTCCGTTCTTACGATGGAAGTGTGGAAGCACGTTGATACATAAAATAATGAACAACCTTTTACCAAAATACTTTCAAACTAAATTATATAAAAATGTAATACAAAGACGTGTTATGAATTCAGACTATCAAAAAAGGACAAAGTCTATACGCAATACTATTCATTCTACAATGGGATTGCTTGATTTTGAAATAATATGAAAGAATATGCTAAGTTCCTACCGGGACCTACAGAAGAAGTATTGAACTACTGGAAGCAATATTAATCATCACTATTAATCTATAGGGGTTATTTATTAGCATGTAGATTTAATGTTATTTTAGACTATGTGTGCTAATAATAATAATAATAAAGTAACAACAATATTATGTAAATTCATAATTAGTAACAATATTATGCATATTTATAATAACGTAATAATAATATTTATATATAAATACGCCTAAAAAGGCTTTTACATAAAAGTGATACATGATGCAGTGTACATAAGAGAATATCTGTATTATACAGGAGATTGTGACAGTAAATATTAATATTATGTAAACATATTTACATTGTAATTGAACATGTACATCATTTTAAAAAACTGCTTACTTGTAGTTAAACGGGATAAAACTTTAACGTACGTTAAAAAAAACCTTTTTCGTGTACATAATTTTTGAAAAGAAGGAAGATGTCTATCTTGAAAGTGCATTATACCGTTTAAGTACTCGTTCGTTTTGTTGTGGCGATTATTACCTCGAGTTATCGCTGTGGAACTCTCTATATTGTGATCGTGCTACTCCAACCAGATACAGTGAGTAGTGATTGATCATTCTGTATTCCCTCTTGCCATACCTTGATTATTCCTTGACAATTCCAGTAAACACCAATTCATTTCGTCTCGTTTAAATCACAAAAAGTCCACATTAATGTCAATCTAAAGCTGTAATACGTAACCAGTTTCGGATACAACAGAGATGAAGTATTAAAGATAGTTAGTGAAGAAAACATAATGAAATCTATGTATTTTAAAATATACGTATGGATAAACGGGTAAACTCATTTTTCTGCATTTTCATTTTTTATAAACTGACAATTTGTGGTGGAAATCTATTTAAACAATTGAAAACAACTTTAAACATTAAAAAAAGCAGATAAAACTGATAAACAGATTATGATTTTCCCATATTTTCGTAAGTAATTATAAATTTGAATAATAGACGCACTTAATGATATGTATAATGTAAAAGCCTATCCGCTAATCGTGTTTTTTGTACGTGTAATTTATATGCGAGTTATTTTCCCAATTGCGAATTTTAACAGTTTTTTTCCAGACGTTAATTCTTTGTGATAAAACCACTTTTTTGGCATATTATTTATTTATTTATTTTATTTATTTATATATATATACGCCTAAAAAGGCTTTTACATAGAAGTGATACATGATGCAGTACAATAAGAGAATATGTATTATACAGGAGATATTGACAGAAAATAGATATAATCCATTTTAAAGAAGGAAAAAAATAACATAAAGTAAAAAAGAAATTACAACAACATTACATATAAAACAAATCATTAAAACTAATTTACCAAAGCTACTCTAATTTGTAGGATTCAACAAAGTGTTGATGTAGATTATGCTTAATTCTATATATGGAGTCAATAAATAAATCAATAACACCCCCATACTTGTTGCCCAGATCATGCATCCTATTGGTCAGTGAGTGTGTCTGATAGTTGGTCGAGTATGTATTACAGAAGAATGTTATATTTTGCCTTGTATTCCTAGTCGGCACATGTAGTTTAATAGTGGCAAGGATGGCAGGACTATAAATTAAGTTGTTAATGACTCTGTGTAACACAACCAGGTCTGAAATAATTCTCCTGTCAGACAGTGTTATTAGATGCAATTGATTCATCAAACTGACATAATTAATGTAATCAATAGGAATTCCGAGCTTAAAATTTACGTACTTAAGAAATTTGTGCTGAACTCTTTCTATATTATTGGAGTGAACTTTATATAAAGGGGACCAAATAGGTGAATTATACTCCAATTGACTTCTGACTAATGAAGTATAGAGGGTTCTCATACAATCTATGGACTTAAAATCGGTTAAAGTTCTGCAAAGGAAGCCAAGCATCTTTAAAGCCTTATTAGTTATATAGTTGATGTGTTCAATGAATGACAAGTTTTCAACGAATATTACACCCAAGTCACGAATATGTGATACTGGTATTAATTTAATATTATTTAATGTATATTCATGTAATATATTATAACGAGTTTTGGAAAATCGTATTACTTGACATTTCTGAATGTTCAAAAATAAAGCATTTTGTTCACACCATTGATGAAGTTGTTCTAAATTACTCTGTAAAATTTGACAATCGGATACATTTCGTATTCTTTTATATATTTTTAAGTCGTCAGCAAATAGCAGAACTTCTACATCATTAAATTGGTCAACAATGTCATTGATGAATAATAAGAAAAATATTGGGCCGAGGTGGGAACCTTGAGGAACCCCACTAGTGGCCTCGAATATATAAGATTGTATAGAATTAATCTTAACACTAAGCACCCTATGGCTAAGATAACTAACAATCCAACTCAATAATTTACCTTTGATGCCCAACGATCGAAGTTTATAAATAAGTATGTGATGTCGAACCTTATCAAAAGCTTTACTAAAGTCAGTGTATATACTGTCCACTTGTTGTTTGAGACCCAGAGATTCAGATATGTAATTTTCATAAATCATTAAATTACTTAAGGTAGAGCGACCTGTGATGAAGCCATGTTGGTTAGGAACAATAATGTTGTTGATAGGTTTTACAATGATATCTAGGACTAATTTCTCAAAAACTTTCGGTAAAGCAGACATTATACAAATTGGTCTATAGTTTGATATATCGCTTTTATCTCGTTTTTTATGAATAGGGGTTAAATAACTCTTTTTCCACTGAGCTGGAAAAGAACCAGAACTTAAAGAATTGTTAAAGAGTTTATAAAGAGAATATATCAGACTACTAACACAGGTTTTGAAAAATATTGGAGGAATACCATCCGGTCCAGCAGATTTATTGCTATCTAATTCTTTTATGACTTTTTCTATAGATTCTTTTTTGATGAAACATTGGCTTAGATTTAATACCTCTTCCACTGAAATATCGGGAATCGTATTAACACGAATATCTGCGTCGTAAACACTTTTAAATGAATCAGCAAATAGATTAACTATACCTTCGATACTGTCGGCACATTTTTCTTTTAAGTACATGTTATTGGGAAATCCACAATCATTTTTTTGTTGACTTTTAGAAAAACTCCATAATTTTTTAACATTTTGGTGTACCTCTTTTTCAATTAGGCTTACATAATCACTATAGCATTTTATTGATAATTCTTTACACTGCTTACGTAATTTAGTAAAAGTTATGTAATCATTAGGATTTCTGGTATGTTTATATATTCTATGGATATGTTTTTTATAATTAATATGTTTTTTTAATTCCCTCGTAAACCATTTGGGATAGTTAGATGGTGTGAAGTTGACCCTAGGAACAAAGCGCTCTATCGAGATATTTAAAATTGAGTAAAATTGTTCTAATTGATTATTTAAATTATTCTCGTTGTCTAAAAATGACCAATCTACCGAGGTAAGGTACTCATTAATATTATGGTATTCGGCTTTGGAGAAATTATACGATGTGGTAGTTAGGTTTGGAGATCTTCCAGACATATTTGTTATGATAATATCTAATGGTGGATGGTGTTTATCTAGAGGCAATAATAATTCGTCAGATTTCACAACCACTATTTTTGAATCACTTGAAAACACTAAATCTAACATTCGATTATTAGAATTAGACACATTGTTTGATTGAGTTAGTCCTAGGAATATGGACATATCACGAATTTCACTGGATTTAGCGCACTGTAATTCAACTTCGTTTGTGGCAGATCCGATGTCATCTTGGCTGGTCCAGTTCGGCAGATTATAATCACCAGCAATTATGAATTTTGCTTTCGGATATTTGAATTTCAGCATTTCTATGTCCTCATTGTGGTTTTTATATATTTGCAAATCCGATGCAGGTGGGATGTAGACACAACCTATAATAATTTTACTATAAGGTATGTTGAGCATTACAAAAGTGTGTTCAACATTTGTGTGCTTGACCGGTAGTCTACAGGATGAGATATTTTTAGACACACATAACATCACGCCTCCTCCGTTAGACTTTTTGCTCGAATTAGGACTTCGATCAAGGCGATAGATAGTATATTGATTTAGCCCTAATTCTGACGAGCCGATATCTGCATTTAACCATGTTTCAGTTAATAATAAAATGTCATATGAGAAGGTGGGTGAATTCCTTTTAAGTTGTTGCAATTTCGTACGGATTCCTCGAACATTTTGATAATATCCATTGATTCTTAAGAGTGTGTTATGTTTGTTTATCAGTTTTTTGCGTGGCTTTTGATAATTTTAGGAATTCCATTATTATGCCAAGTTCGCAAAAACGTTTTTAGCCATCTCTTGCCATAATGTGCCAAACTTATAGAACCTAAAAATATGGGATAAACGTAGAAATCTAGGTGGCTTCATTGGCTTCAAACCGCAGTTAGCATTTTCATATGATTTTGTAATAATAATGGAGGAATGGTATTAATTAAATAATATGGTAAATGTGACGAAAATCACTCTAGTAGGACGCAGACTACGAACAAATCTTAACAAATACATACAAGCTAAATGTAGGAAATGTGTATTAGAACAAAATTCGTTACAATTCGACGAAAGGATCTTGTTCACACAAATAATATTTCATTTTCAAAGGGAATGTTCGTATTAAACTGCGCGAAACAAAATTCAAGCCTCGGGCTATCCTTTGTATTTTATTACCTTCATATTTTATCCAAATCGGACGATTTTTCAGAACACTGGTAAGCAAATCGCTTAACTCAATCTTTTACAATAGCTCTTGGAGTATTTTCGGCCGTGAGTTTCTTGTGTATCAAATATAGAAAGGAGAACAGAATGGAACTCTGAGAGGATGTCACCAGAATATTGAAAGTCCTACCTTTGGTCTTGGTGTCCTCAGTGTTCCCTCTAGCTGCCCGCATAAAAATAACTCCACGGCGAATTGCACGTAACACGGAATTGCACTAGCAACCTGTGATCAGTTGCGTGGTAGAAAAGGTACTGATTTGGCACCCTTTCTACCACATCCAGTCTCCAATGATAATCGGACGTGTATAAGGGGAAGGTAGTGAGTTAACTATATATACCCGAACATAATCTGTGTCAATCACTTTCGTGATAGAAATGTCTTTGAGACACTATCTAGGTAACAAATAAATTCATTAGAAATAATTATAAGCAATAATTAGTCGGCTGAACTATCAATTCAAATTGAAAATATCTCCCGAATAAAAATAAATGCCGCCAACGGGAATTGAACCCGTACCTTCTGATGTCCGGTCAGGTGCTTTGAAACCACTGAGCTATGTCGGCTTATTTCCAACCCGCCAAATGATTCAATATTTACAAGTACCTCAATCAACAATTACTGCTTTTAAAATATTTTTTTCACCTGTAAACTACCAACTTTATATTTGTAGGAAAGGCTTTGTTAGTGCTAAATTTCTCACTAGATGGCGTCGAGACATATATTTAATTCATTAGAAATTTTTAATCATTCAAAAAGATAGCAGCCAAAAATATCGAGAAAAAAATATTATAAGATAATATTGTTAGTTCAGAATTTTAAATATGAAATCGAAAAAAATGACGTAAAATAATTAGGTCCTGAGTGCGTTGAAACATTGTCTTGCTAAGACAGAGTTCTTGGATTAGATTCCCATGGGACTCCGTTACCTTTTTTCCGTGTCTTGTTTTGTTTCACGTTACGTTTAGATTAATTAGCATTAACTTATGTTACATTGATGGGTATGACATTCAAAAGTTATTTCAATAAAATTGATTATTCTAATTGTTAGTGTTTACTTATAGAATTGGGTTATACTCGAAACATTGCGAGAGAAAAATACGTGATATCATGAGGGTGGGTATAGAGAAAGAACGTTTTTTTCTTACTTACACTAAAGGCTTATTATTCCTTCTCCTGCCGAGAGTATTCCCTAAGGATGGCCTTAGAACTGTCGGATTTATGTTTACTCTAATTAGTCCCCATAAACCAACATTGTCCTTTATCTAATTTGGTTCAATTATTCTTAAGCCTGAGTTGGTCTTTAATTCGAACGAGGTTAAGCTATTATATATTGTTTGAATATTTATTTAAACGAATATATTAAGGAAAGAATTACAAATTTGAGGAATATTTGTAAGTATAAAAATATCGTGTGGGCAGTTTTCATATTTTGTGATATGCTTCAATAGATAGTTGCTGAACTGTCAATAAGTGTCGTTGAAAATGTCGATAGTCAATGCAGAATCGTTTAGCAGTTGAGTCACTCTGTTGATTGGCGCGTTCTTATAGGGTCCTCTCTTTTGGAGCAAAAAAAGTGCAAGCGATCTCTCACGAGTATTCTTGCTAAGAAGAAATAAGGTACTCTCTTCAATAAGTGGATTAAGGCGATGCACTACGTCGTGCAATATTTTAAATTGAGCCACTATCAATAACAACCCTTACTTAGATGGAAATAAGGTTTAAATTCCCGCTTAACACCATCCGACTGTTTTGATTTATGCAAGAAAAAAACATGGCCAAAAAGTGCCTTTTATTTTATTTTGTGGATGTTCAGGCATAAATATTAAAAAAAATTTCGATCATTTTATAAATAACCTAATTTTCCACATTATACAATAAAATCATAACCGAAAATGGGTTCGTAAGTAGGAGAATTTGAACTTTAAAGCAGTTTTCATAGGCCTTTACATTATTTTTTTCTGGGCTTATAAAAAGACTTATCTAAAAAATACTCAAATATTTTAAAGTCTAAGATGTATTCTACTCGCAGTATTTAATTAAAGCATCTGAAACATTTCTAGGCGACCAAATTTTCAAACCAAAAACACATGATTTTGCATTACTACGTATGGCATCGCCTTAAGAGATTAACTTTAAAAATAGAGTTTATCTAAATATATGTTTTACCGGGCTTCTAATGATTGAAATCATGCATTCTTCAATTTGGGAGGCGGGTATGGGTACCGCCGCCCCGGAACCATTTATTGGATAATTAACACTCCTGCCATAGGTTACTCCAAGTGTGCCGCTACGTTTGGAGACTTAGCAGGGGTGCCCGGGTTCATGGGGTGAGGTTTGTCTAAGTTTTGGTGGCGGATGCGAATGCCCACCTACTCTGTGGCAAGAGACTGGTTGAGGGGGACCATTTGACCTCTGCAGCCGGACTCTCTCTGTCGACCAATAGCCTTGCACCACAGTTGGAGGGATGGATTAATAGGTTCGTAACTCCTGGAAACATTGACCCCTAATCCTACCCACCCATAATACCTTTTTTTTCTTCTCAGAACTTCCTTTCCCTAAAAAGAAAATCCACACAGCATCCCTAAAGATGACAAAGATGGCCCTGATGGAAATTGTTCTCCTCCAGGCCTCCTATGTGGAGCTAATGTTAAGAATCCTGTTAAGAATAAGGATGGATACAGGAATAACGCGTCAACTCTTTTGTACCTTTCTATTTCTAAGATATGATTTTGTTCAAAAGTAAACAAATAATGTAGTTACATTCCAGTATTGATTATACATAATATAAACAGGGGAGATGGGCCATTGATCATGGTATTTGTTTGGAACCGTGCGCATCACAAGCCTTGCCAACATCGCAGAACTACAACCAAACTGCACAAAATGCAAATGCATTCATTTCATGGCATATCCCATGAAATTAATGCATTTGGTATGTAGGTAAAAAAAATCGGGGTGCTACTGTGTTAAGATGCGATTTGCATTTGTATAAGTGAACGATTTTCAACTTTCAAACTAATAGTGGTTCGTGGTTCAAAGCCCATCTCCTTTGTTTCTATAATCAGTTTAACTGTTGGTAAGAAGCAAATGGTTTGGTAAAATAAATGAAAACTACATTTTCAACGTATTTTAAGGCCACAACAATTTTGCAAGTCAAATTAATTTTAGCAATAAATTAATTCACCAAATTCAATTTACGTAGAAATGTAAAACTGGGCTCAGTAATAAATTACACAAAATCGTTTAAAAAACAGGCTTATTAAATTCATTTAAAGTTAATCACCCTCATCTGTTTTACATTATAATAATTATTAATCTGTTTTTAAATAAAGTGCCTTCGGTTCTAATCAATTAAGGCTTAAATATAAGGAAATTCTATATACAGGTGTGCCTTCATAAAATATATTACCAACCTAAAATGAAAATCCTCGGAGTAGTTCAGCGAATTGCTTGAACTTCAATTTATTAGTATTAATAATATAATATACTTATTACTAATACCTTTTTTTTAAAAAAGATAAACTTCCCCCTCCCTAAACACAAGGCATTCTCAATTGTAATTAATTGATATCCAGAAACATGTACTTTAAATTTACCCTTTAAAAAAATTATTATTTATGAATTAATTTTTCTTACATTAGTTCCAGACCCTAAGAAAAAAAATTCCTTCAGGGCCTATGTCATCTTTGGGGATGCTGTATGGAGGGTCTTTTTATGGAAAGAAATGAGAGGATGTTCTGGAAAAGAAAAAGGTATGGGAGGTGGGTGGGAAGTGTCCAGATGACTCCAATGCGATTGGTCGAGAAGGTCCGGCTTTTTAAGGGGTCGAAAGGGCTCTCGCGATTTGACCTGTCACGCAGTAGATGGACAAACGCATCCGCCACCCAAATCCAGACAAACCTTACCTAATGAACCCGGGCACTCCTGCCAAATCACCAAACATATCGAACCACTTTTGGTGACCTATATGGCAGGGGTGTTGGATATTTAATAAATAGCCGCTGTGCCCACATGATGCACAGATCGGGGGCTTAAAGAGTCGGCGATGTGTGAATGTGATACGGTGCAGACCATCGAACATGTGGTCAACGAATGCCCGCTCCATTCATTCCCCGGCGGGATTGATGAGGTCCACATGGCGACGCCTGAGGCCCTAGACTGACTCGCAGAACTAGATGTCCCCCTCTGACCCCCCCAACATACGAAATCACATGTCTGCCTTAATGTTGGACACTGTAAGGCTGTCCGAAATGTTGGCTAAAGTGGGAGGTAGCGCACCACGGCATAATACCCCAAAAATAAATCACTATAATACCATTGGCCGTGAAAACCTGAAGACATATATAATTACCCATGTATATATTTTTTGATAAAACCACCTTTACATCCAATCCTAGGAAATACTTTCTCGCAAATAGAGAATTATTTGGGGAGAAGAAAAGATTAACTTATTTAAATTTACAACAACTCAATTCGTGTTAAACTTGTTGTAAAATCAGATATGAGCGCATCAGCAGAATGCTGCTTGCTCGGTAAACAATATTAAAAATAACATTTTTGGACACGTTTGGACTGTTCACAGAACCTATAGTTCTATATTCTAGTATTACAGAACAAAAATCGTAATTTTATAGTAATCTCTCACTAGGGTGAAACTGAAATATCTACGGGAAGTAAGAGCACTCATAGAGGGCAGTGCATAGAGCTTGCGTGGAAGTTCGCAAGATGGCAGCTAGTGGTCAGTAGTCGCTAGGGCCAGTGGGAATGCTCCCAGACAAACTTACTGCTTCAGATCTCAATTAGCCAGCTTCTAGTTAGGTCGACTATCGAGTCGCCATTGTAATACGCGAAGTATTAATAAATCCCTGATTTATCACAAGAACCATTTATTTATAATCTCCTACCAAGACGAGTTGGAGAACTGTTTGTGGGAATACAACACTTACGTACAACTCTGTTATCAAAAATAATTATTTACCGTACTTTTGTATCACTCTGTATAACTAGAAAGCAGTTTTAAAAAGCAAAATAAAATGCCCTTAAAACGTTCCGTTCCTGTTTGTCACCTTTTCACGCGATGGGTTCTCGGACTTTTGTGAGAAAATAGTTTAACGTCAGGAAGCAATTTCGCATTTTGAATATTCAATAGTTTGATATCGGTCGTGGGTGGATACATGACAATATCGTATACCATTTTCACAATAACCCTTTCAGAACTGAAACTATACAGGCAGTGATAAAAATATTTAATAATTGTAATGACTTCTAATTCTTACCAATTAATAATTGCAGTACAACACTATTTTGAATTAATACGGATATAGCCGATCCAGTTTTGCTTATTTTTTCGTCGGGACTTGTACACAGTGTCTGGAAACTTGTAGTACGTCAGAACTTGGTGAATCAACATCGCATAGTGATTAAAGTGAAATAAAAGAAGAAGAAAAAATGCGAGCTGAGCTTACGTTTTGATGCAATCTGAGTAATGCTTCGATGAGCTGAAATCACGTGATCGTATTTTTGGCGCCTGGAGGGTTCGAGAACGCTTTAAATAAATTAATACATCATCCGTGCATTGACCGCCGTAGGGCGCACAAGTAAATAACCATAACCTATGCAGAACAGTAAAGTTTGCTAAAGCAAGACAAAGGCTTACAGCGCAGTCTTATTATGGAACTTTATTATATGAATACTTTTTACCCGGTCCGAAAGAGTTAAGGATGCCAGGCTTATAGAAATAAAATTATTGTTCGTTTCGAATTGGGATACCGTACACACGGAACCCTTTTGAAAAATATGTAACGTTTTGTCAATAAAACCTAGGGTGATATTCGAATTTCTTAGAATTAGATAAATTCAAAACGTGTTTTTTTCTTATTGCGAAAGCATGTGGAAAGTAACCTTTAAGATCAAATGAACAGCAAAACTGGACAAGCAAAAAATTTCAAAGGTTCTTTGAAAATTTTCCTTGAAATTCGTTGATAAATTTATTATAGTAATCGAAATCAATAATGGCATAGGTAAAACTTTTTTTTTTTTCATTTTAAGTACCTACATAAACATACCACCTGCACGTGGCTTTACCACAGTTTAATAATGCCTTCAGAGGCCAAAACACCTGTAAACACCATAACAATAACTACTCAGCAGAACTTGTTTCATAAAAAAGGATTTTTTTGTAAATTTAATTACAATACTATTTAAAATTAAAATAAAGTTTTACCAATTAAAGTCGATTTCAATATATAAAAAAAACTGTTCCCTTTCTAAACTTTAGCAATGTTTCATAAACTTACGTAGGATTTGGTCCTGATTAAAAATTATCGATTTTTTTTAAATATTGTACCTATTTGTTGAACTTTGCTTTTTTGTTTTTCTGAGGTAAATAATTTATTAAAAATATCGTCACTGGCCGCTCGGCGTGCAAAACCACAATTTTTGCAATAATTGTGATAATTCGATTACAATCAGTTCGTAATGGTGTGATAAGAAACCAGTTCAAGGAAAGAGGCTTCATTGAAGCCAGAATAAAGCTAGCCTTACAGAAGCTGGCTGTACTGTACGAGGCCTGCAAATACTTTAATAGTACACAACTGCTGACCACATACAAATCACAAGTTTGTACCAAAATGCCATTAAAAAATCCTTCGACTCTGTGGAGAAATAGGCGGTCTGTTTAATAGATTTTGATATCATAACAAATGGATTGTAATCTTTCGTGCACAGGCGTCTGCTGTCCTTGTTCTGTCGGTATTACAATGGAAGATGCTCTAGCGTCACTGATCCCTTCAGCACCGGTGCGTAATCAGGAAACACGCAAAACAACATATGTACAAGGTTGAAATTTTAAACATGAGAACGTTCTTGAGTTCAACAGCTCGGCTGTGAAACGATTTTCCGGCCTCCGTATTTCCTGACCTCCTACTCCTCCTCCTTATCCTTTTATAATGATATTCCCCAGGAAGCCGGTCTTTTTTTTTAAATGTTCGTTTTTTAGGATAGTATATAACACCGCTTCCAATATCAATACCGCATATCATCAAAAATATTAATTTCGGTTGTGTGCCTGTCTGTCTGTGTAACTCCTGTTCAATGAACTCAGATTTGCTTCGAATTAAAGTGTTATATTAGAAATTAGAACCGAATATATCACGAATTTAGACAAGCGATAAAGAAACTACACATAATTCAAGACATTGAGAGAAAATTATTTTAGTTGTCATTTTCAAAATTGAAACTGATTTGTCGAGAACTACTGGACGATCCCGTGATTTTCGGTCTGCGTTTGTAATATGTAATGTGTCTTATTTTTTTTTCTCTTTTCTGAACAATTTAATTTTCTAAAAGGGGTATGCTCATTTGCTCATCCACAGAATGCCGAATATTTGTAAAAATGTTAGTATAAATATTTTTATCTGACACCGCTTCCAAGGGGAAAAACACCACTAACATTTTCACATTTGTAAACACTAACTCCTTCATTCACCGAGCCTCATATATTTTATACACATATTTTACTGTACCTCATAAAAAAACTGTCAGTTTTCCAAAATAACGTAAAAATAAGTAAAATAAAACTCAAACACGATGATAACATTGGCGTTCCATCTTGGGATCGGAACAAAGTATTTGAACTTGGTAACGGTAAGGTTAAGACTCGGCATTTCAAATTTCTTTTGAATATTTCGCCCATTAAGTTTTAAAGCTCGTCAAAAACATATGTACTTTCTTAAACATTTGCCGAATTTAAAATGTAATATAAAATTCGATGCATATCAAACGATGGAAAAAAATTGCAAAGTATGTTCGAAAAATTATAAAAATAATTCTTATTTAAATGTTTATCTTATTTAACAACAGGTTTGAAAAAAATTCTCAGTGTATCTTTGATAAATCTCTTGACATATTTATCATTTCACAAGAGATATATTAAATAATTTTCGTTGCTGTTCTTGTAATGAGTTTCACAGCCTTGAGGCGGACTTTATGTGAACGGTAATATCAGTCACTTATAGACAATAAGCGAGCTTCATTCTACACATTGGTGTAGGTGACGCTACTGTCACATTTATAATCTGCCAGTAGCTGGCAATTGAGAGCAGAATTATGTCGAATGCGCCCGAAAAATTACTTTGTGGAATTGAGTAAACTTTAAAAAATAAACATAAACCGTTTTTGACTGTTTACCGAACTAAAAAAGTATTGGTAATTAGCTCCGATTATTTTTTATCTGTTACATATTTTGTTTGTATTATGAGGTACTAAATTATCACTAAATTCATTACCCGCCTGTGGGCGGACCTATGCAGTGCAATAATTAATTTTATCTGTTTTTATTGTATTTATTGTACATAGTATGTATGTACTATACTATTGTGATGATTTATATTGAATTGATAGTACATTTTATGTACAATGTTGTTGTTTCGGTGATGAAGAGGAGAACGGTGCTTTATATATAAACAATGACAGTATTGCCCAGTTGAATCATATGGCAAGCATAAATCGGCCATTACCGATTATCTACACTGAATTTAAAAGTTCAGAAAAAATTTTGGCATTAGAACTTTAATTATTATTATTTTTTAATATCAACAACAGTTGTATTTGGATATCTCCCTTGCAAACAATCTTTTTATTTTTTTGAAAGCTTTACACGGAGCCTTAAAAAGAGAGTACCACTGGATGTTGTAGGTTTTAAACAGAAAATTATGTGGATATAATTTAACCCAAAGAACTGTACCGCAATAAAGAAATTGAACTTATGATTATCTGGGTAAGACCATTCCACTGTAATAATATGAACCTTATCCTAGTTTATAAAACGTCAAGAAAAGGATCATCATATTATTGGAATCGCTTATTAAATAGCCCTATGCAATCAATAGATTTGTCGAGTCCTGAAACGATTTTTTTTATTTATTCTTAATTTTAACAGATTATCTCACTTACGTGAGAACAATTCTGTTCTAAAACACAGTTAATACACAAATAGGTACGTACAATTACAAAGTCTACATGGATGAAGGATAAATTATTTTAAAAATATAAAATTATACACAAAAACGCTCACTCAAAAGACGAATAGTACAAGAGAGGCAAGATACAAAAGATACAGTAATAGTACAAAAGAGGGAAGAGAAAAAAGATACACAAATAGTACACGAGAGGCAAGAGACAAAAGAGACACAAGTAATACAATATATAATCGGTGCCACCATATTTTTTCGGAAAATCAGAACGTTTTTCTGAATCCATATAAATCATCAATTAAAATGTCTACCTCAGCACACTCTATCTTATTTATTTTTATTTTTTTTTATTAACTTTCAAAAATACATTTTTTTTCTATTAAGTCCCGTTAAACTGTTTGATATCAGTTTGTCAACGGGTTCTTTTAACAATTACTTTTTAAATACATATACAATTTTAACAAGTACATAAAATATACACATAATTACATTAGTACATAAAAATTCTTTCACATAACCATTTTTTTAACATACATTTCCTTCTGTGAGTCAATTCACAGTTTTTTATTGAGTTTGATAACATGTTGTAAATTATAGAAACGATTGTTTTTGAACGATTATATATCTTAGTTGAAACATTTGGATCAGAGGGTCAAAAAAGGCGATATAATTTTTAAATTAATTTAAGTGAAACAAATCTATGGCGATATACACAAATACAGGGTGTCAAAGGGTAAAGTGTACAAACTTCGAGAGGTAATTTTTCATATTGGTAGAAGTAAAAAAGTTAAATAACTTAATCGAAATTCCGTCGTTTTTTTCATATATATATATATATATATTTCTTTCTCGAAGAATATTTATTTTTTCATACAAACCATTAAACTTTTTTTTTGTAATTACAAAGTTACCCATTTTTAAAAGTTGAAATTTCAAAAGAAAGCTATCGTTATGTAGAATCACCTATCAAAGTTTGTACACTTTACCCCCCGGACACCCTGTATAATTGCATTGTTTAGTAACTCAGTACACATCGGCAATCTGTGTGGGGGCTAACGTGGCCATGTCGAGCACTAAACAGAATCGATACGACAAACTACTTTGTTGATGTTGCTTTATTATCCCCAAGCTGCAATATATCTATTATGTTGACAGTTAAAATAATCGTACTATAAAAGTAACATTACTACATATTATCTACGGCTATCAAATGTTCATTGTATTTAAAATTCTGTCATATTAATTTGCAATGCAAGTTAGATGTTTTTTTTTTTTTTTTTTTTTTTATATTTACTCCACACAGGAGGCCCTGAAGAAAATAATTTCCCTCAGGGCCTATGTCATCTTTGGGGATGCTGTGTGGAGGGTCTTTTTGTGGAGAGGAAGGAGTGAACATGGGCCTTGAAGAGTCCCATGTTGTAGGAGGGAGGAAACACAGAGGCCGGCAGTTCGTTCCACAGCCGAGCTGTTGAACTTAAGAACGAATCGTAGAAGCGACCCGTTCTCATGTGACAAGTGTCAACTGTGTACAAATGTTGGGCGCGCGTTTGGCGTGTATCCCGACTACGCACCGGTGCCGAAGGGATCAATGATGCTAGTTCCTCAGAGCATCTTCCATTGTAATACCGATAGAACAAGGACAGCATACCTACCTGACGCCTGTGCTCTAAAGATTGCAGTCCGTTTGTTAAGATTGGGGAATCTATCAAACGGACCGCCCGTTTCTGCACAGAGTCAAGGGTTTTTTTCAGGTATTTTGGGGCTCCAGACCAGAGATGGCTGCCAAATTCGACAGCAGGGCGCACTTGCGATTTGTACAGGGTGAGCAGTTGTGTATTATTAAAGTATCTGCGGGCCCTGTACAGTACGCCCAGCTTCTGAGAGGCCAACTTTACTCTGGCTTCGATGGAGCCCCCGTACCTGAGCTGGTCACTTATAGTTACACCAAGCATATCAATGGAAGGCCTGTTCGGAAGATTGCTTCCGTTGAAGGAGACTAGATTATCATTTGGATCCCTTTTAGACGTAATCAGACAGGATTGGGTCTTTGAAACATTAAATTCGACGAGATTATTTTTACCCCAGGAGGAAATACTCTCGAGATAACCGTCCATTCTCTGCTTCAAAGCCCTCCGAGCCGTTGGAGTTTGTGTGCCCTTTGGGGGCTTGTCAAACAAAAAGCTATCATGAACTGTACTGTCATCCGCGTAACAATGAATCGGTGCACATGTCAAAAGGTCATTGATGTGCAACAAAAACAAAGTCGGAGACAGAACCGATCCCTGTGGGACGCCAGCATTTATGGAGTGCGAGGAAGAGGTGAAACCGTCAGCAACCGCCTGAATCGACCTATCCCTTAAAAAGTCAGCAATCCACGTACACAGGGATGCGGGAAGTCCGTAAGAATGCAATTTGTTGACAAGTCCTCGGTGCCAGACCCGGTCAAAGGCCTTGGATATGTCTAGTGCGACCGTTTGGGTCTCACCGTGACGTTCCAGGCACCGCCCCCAAACATGCGTCACATACGCGAGAAGATCACCGCACGAGCGGTTCCGCCGGAATCCGTATTGACGGTCGTTGATAATTTTGTTCTTCTCGAGGTATGTGAGCAGTTTGTCGTTGATCACACGTTCCATCACTTTGGACAGAACTGATGTGATCGCTATGGGGCGGTAGTTGGCCGGGTTGGAGCGGTCACCTTTCTTGGGAATAGGGTGAATTACCGCTTTTTTCCAACCAGAGGGCACAGTGCCACACTTCAGGGACATTTTGAAGAGCTTTGTCAAAACTGGAACTATTTCCGCAGCACACTTCTGCAATACCAGGGCAGGTATTCCATCAGGTCCACTAGCTTTGTTAACATCGAGCCCCCGTATGACGTGGAGTACATCCCGATGCCGGATGTTATTTTTTATTGTGATTATTTTTTAGGAATAGCTGAAATAATTCAGAATAAGTGTTTCACCAAACAAAATTATTAATTTCTGTTTTTATTTAAAGTTAAATTTTGCACAAAGAATGTCAATCGTCGCATAGACAACTGCATCTACAAAGTGGAGGGCCTCGCTTAACTTAGAAGATTATATTTATTTTTTTTGGAATAACTTTATTGAGTAAAACCTCAAATTGTAATATTTAATTATTGAAGACAATATTAGTGATTTCTAAACGAAAATCTGAAACGAAAAAAACAGAAAAGAATACGATCACATCTAGGACTCGAACCCAGGACCCTTGCCTTGCCGGGGCACTTCCTGGGTTCGAGTCCTAGATGTGACCGTATCCTTTTCTGATTTTTCTGTTACAGATTTAGAAATCGCTAATATTGTCTTCAATAATTAGAAGATTTTAGTCGACGTCAACTGTCAAGATATAATTTCAACAAGACGTAAAATATAATTAATATTTTCAAGCTGTATACCTAAACAAATTAAATTTTTAATTCCTACAGAGATTTTAAATTTTATTACAAAACGACAAATTATTGGTCCATTTACAATACAAGATTTCTTATTTCAATTTTCTAAAAAATTAAAATAAGTACTAATTTTAAATAATAAGTAATTAATTTTATCTACTATTTTGGAAATTTCATTCACTAGCACTATTCTCGATGCTATGCTATGCTACACAGTGAAGACACAAAACTCAAAGTCTATTTTCTCAATACAATACGGTGAAATACAACAAAGTCAATACGGTGAAATAAAACAAAGGATACAAATAAACGATATATCATTCAAACAAATTAATAATGCTAAATTATTGTGTTCGCCAAATCCAATAATCAGATGAGACAACGGCAACGCAAATTAATTTGTTGATCAAAGAAACGCTTTCTCCTCCGACAAAAGGACTTGACTCTAGTATAGTTTTCAGCTGAATTCTGAAATATTCTGAAAGAAAATCTCAACAAACAAACCCAGTCTCAGATTTCCTTAGAATTGAGTATATTATATTGACTCGAGAAGCCAAAAGGGAAGGACTACTTCTGCGAAAATCGATTATATGCTTTATTACATTCTCTGTTGCTGGCAAAGGGAAAAGGTATCAAAACCCATTAGGAAAAAAAAGTACGCGTGTGTAGTACACTTTGTTCTCTCGTGGTAATGTCTGTGATGAAAAAGTCTTGTATGAGCGTTATAAGTAAGAACAGTTTACTTGGAAGGAAAATTCGATTAGGTACCTTTTATTTTGGGAATTCTCTTATTTCTCGGCGTCCGTTTTCTTTAGCATTACAGTATTCAATAAATTATAGTATCAGGGTTCAATTTTTTACATTTTTATAAAATGGAGTACAGATTCTACAGGTCTATCAGACCCCCCCCCTGATTTTTCAATACGTTTTTATTCTGCGAATTGTTGAAAATAGAAAAAAAAATTAAGAGGCGAGTATTGGTACCAGAGTATGGGGAAACATTCATTAAATAACCAACAACAAAAAAGCTGACTATGTTAAAATTTCAAATTTCCTTAAACAGACTGACTGGTCATTCTTTGATAGCGACGATGATATTAATGTACACCTTAAAAAATTTTACTTCATCGTTAATTCTGCAATTGAACAATTTGTTCCTTTAACGACTTACAGAGAAACTCTATACCCAAAATGGTTCTCAAAAGACCTGATAGACTTAATTTACCTTAAAAAATTATCTCATAAGAGATTCAAACAAAGTCGCCTGGCCATCGATTATACTGCGTTTCAAAAATTGAGGACAGAGTGCAATAAGCTCTCCGCAAAATGTTACAAAAATTACATTAGTGATGTCGAAGGCTCTATCATGGACGACTCAAATTTCTTTTGGAAATATGTTAAATCCCAAAAAGAAAATGGTACTTACATACCTAGTAGTGTGTCATTCGATTCTAAATTATCCCAAAATCTTCAGGAAACTGTTAATCTTTTTGCTGATTTTTTTAGCGGCGTTTACATTAATGCAAGTGAAGACAGCAATATTTCGTGCCTTGATTTGGTTGAAACTCTTGATATATCTGACTGTAATGTAACCATAGACGATATTATATCTAAGCTGAAGAGTCTTGATTCCCGAAAATCCGCAGGACCTGATAATGTTTCGCCCAGGTTTTTAGTAAATTGTATGCATACATTGTCATATCCTATTCATAAGTTATTTACAAAGTCACTCTCATCAGGTGTATTCCCGGACCTTTGGAAGTTTAGTCTTTTAACGCCCATTTTCAAAAAAGGTAATAAGAGCGAAGTAACAAATTATAGGCCAATATGTATAATGTCTACTTTACCCAAACTTTTTGAAAGCCTAGTACTAGATAAGTTGATATCCCGAATCAATCGAACCATCTCTCCCCTTCAACATGGATTCATTAAAGGTAGATCTACTCTTACCAATTTGATATTGTACACGAATGATATTGTTAATGCCCTTAATGCATCACATCAAACTGATTCCATATATACTGACTTCAGTAAGGCATTTGATAAAGTAAACCACAAAATATTATTACGTAAACTAAAATTGTTGGGAATAAGAGGGAGTATGTTGGAATGGTTTAAGAGTTATCTATTAGGAAGGTACTTAGCAGTCAAGATAGATTCGTTTACTTCTTATACATTTGCTGCCTCGAGCGGAGTACCACAGGGATCTCACTTGGGCCCAATATTATTTTGTTTGTTTATCAATGATATTGTTAATATTTTTACTAATGTTAAAGTCCTGTTATTTGCCGATGATCTGAAGATATACAGAATAATCAAAGACGATGACGATCGCGCAATTTTGCAGTTGAACCTTAATAAACTATGTGCGTGGTGTTCTGTCAATGATTTGCAACTAAATTTAGGTAAATGCCAGATTATCAGTTTTTACAAAGGCAAAAATCCACTTAATTTTTCCTATTTTATGAATGGTGCTAATCTTCTTCGTGTATCACAGATTCGTGATCTTGGTGTTATATTCCACGAGAGTCTACAGTTTAACGAACACATCGATGAAATAACAAGCGATGCGATGAGAATACTTGGTTTTATTTTGAGAATGGGAGCAAATTTTAAAAGTATGTCAACATTAAAACATCTGTATTGCTCGTTAGTACGAAGCAAATTAGAATACAATTCCACCGTATGGTCACCGTACTACAAGGTCCATTCTCAATCATTAGAAAAGGTACAAAATAAATTCCTTCGGTACATTAATTTTAAAATGAAAATTCCAATCGAATTTATAAATTACAATAACTTGCTTGCTGAAACTAAACTTCTTAAATTATCTGATAGAAGAGTGTTAATTGATTTGCTATTTTTATTCAAAATTATTAAATCTTTAATTGACAGCCCTAATTTGTTGGAACTTATTTGCATTAATGTTCCTGCTAGGCAAACTCGCAGTAAAGATACTTTTAAATTTAACAAGAACCTCAACACTAATTATTCTATTTTTTCACCAATTCCTAGAATTCACAACCTTGCGAATAAATACTGTGAACTTATAGATATATTTGGTTTTGACAATTTTGTGAGCTTTAAAAGGCAACTTATTTCGATTCTATCGGCTAATAATTAACTTTTATAGCTTTAATAATTTTATTACATCTTCTCCCATTCGAAACCTTTCAAGTAAATTATATCCATATTTGTTTGTTTTTTATTTGCTCTACTATACACTTATAATTGTATGCTTATACCTACTAACTACTTTTTATACATAACACTATGTTCCATCTCAGATCTTATTATTTCTTATTCATGTCGATATTGCTAAATTCTATTAGTTTTTGCTTTTTACAGGTGCAACTCTTATTTTGTTATTTTTTTTTTAAATCTCTGTTATAATGTTCTTTACCTCACGAGTAAGTTACACTCTAATTTATATTGGTTTATCGATTTGTTAAACACACAATTAATACTGGGTTTAAACACACCCACTTACTTACTTTTTATGTTGAACTTTCTTTTACTTACTATTTCATGCTTGGGTATATTTTATATTGAATCCATCTTATTAGTGTTTTGCTAATTTGCACAAAATTTTATTATATGTGTTGCTTTCTTACAATTAACTCCATTTATCTTCTTATGTTCAATTATTGTAATCAATGTAAATGTATATTTTCATGTAAAAGCCCATTAGGGCGTAAATAAAATAATAAATAAAAAAAAATAATAAATAAATAAATAAATAAACTCTGCCATTGATCGTGATTCGGTGATTTAGCAGGGGTGCCTATTAGCTGTGTGGTGGGTCGGATCGGGAGAGAATGGTTGAGGGAGACCCTTTGACTTTTTCGGCTGGACTCTCTCGATCCAACGCTTTAAACCGCAGTGAGAGGATGGATCCATACGTTACTCCTTTACTTTACTAAAAAAGACTCCGGGAAATTAATATCCGCATGGCCTCATCATCATTGTGCACAGATGAAGGACTTGCATAGGCGTTGACCCACGTTGCCTGCTTGGAGAATTGACGCAATTTCTTTCTCAGCTACATACCGATTATTTTTACAATTTTTTGTAAAAACATGTCCAACAAGCAACTACAAACACAACATTTGGGCAAAAAAGCTTCCTATACTATGGTACTAAACTCTATAGATAAATCCCACTCTCATTCAAAACTATATTATAACATTTATTCTCAAATAAAAGGTGGATACAAAACATAGGAAGAACAGAAGTAAATAATATACTCACTCCAAATACAGACTGAAACCGAATTCACTCAAATGAACGAAAAAACACAATGTTATAATAGTATAGAAAAAACACCATTTAATTAATTAATATTTACTTTTTTTATTTTCCATCCTACTTCATTTTAATAATATGTAAATGAAATCCTCAGCACAGGAGATCCCGGGGAGGATATCGTTATCTCTATTACTTATACTTATTATTATTAATTCATGAAATAGAGATTAAGCCGAGTGAAACTATTAACTATCCAAATGAATAATTTTAAATATCCATGAATCTTTAACTTTATCATCTCTCATCATTAAAAATATTATTATCTCTTTTTGCAATAATATTTTTTTTAATATATATATATTTTTTAATTGCTGGCAACCCGGGCGTTTATTGAAATAACATTATCATATACAAACAAGTAAGTAACCCGCCTCGCTAGAAGATTTCTGTTCTGAGGCGAGTAAATTATAAAACACTTATTATTAATTATTCATATAATAGAGACAGGTTAAGCCAGTGAAACTATTAAATATCCATATGAATAATTTTAAATGTCCATGAATCTTTCACTTTATCATCTCTCATCAGTGAAAATATGATTATCTCTATTTGCTACAAAAAATGAAAATAATAAAACACTTATTATTTATTATCTATTCATGAAATAGAGACAGGTTAAGCCAGTGAAACTATTAACTATCCATATGAATAATTTTAAATGTCCATGAATTTTTCACTTTATCATCTCTCATCAGTGAGAATATCATTATCTCTGTTTGCTACAAAAAATGAAAATAATAAAACACTTATTATTTATTATCTATTCATGAAATAGAGACAGGTTAAGCCAGTGAAACTATTAACTATCCATATGAATAATTTTAAATGTCCATGAATTTTTCACTTTATCATCTCTCATCAGTGAGAATATCATTATCTCTATTTGCTACAAAAAATGAAAAAAATAAAACACTTATTATTTATTATCTCTTCATGAAATAGGGACAGGTTAACCCAGTGAAACTATTAACTATCCATATGAATAATTTAAAATGTCCACGAAACTTTCACTTAATCATCTCTCATCAGCGAACCAGGACGCCCAACTGAGAGACAGTTTAATGAGCGTACACCATACATTGGCTGACCACCTTGAGAAGGGTTAACACCAACTGTCAGAAAACAACTGAGCGTTCATTACACACAAACTGTACCTAGTTAGAACCCATCTTAATAACTGTCCAGTGAACCGGTCTGAAGGTTACAGATAATCACGCCAGATTTAAAGTCCTTTGTCCTTGCTTTACTCTAGCTTCCGCGTCAACGCCTCTCCCCTCACACGTAATTAAGTTTGACCCCTTTGATACATTCTCTTTTTATAACGTGAAAATATTGAAGTTTTTGTTAAATTAATATTTTTTTAATTTCTCTAATTTTTTTTCAGAAGAATAATTATCTCGGGTGGTGATTTTAATCATCTCGGATATCTGCAATAATTCTCGCTACCACTCAGTAAAACTCGTTTCATATCAACACCACTCAGGACCTTGAATTTTCTTGGTGTAAACCTTAATGATTTTTGCCAGTGATATTTTATATTTATGTGGCCGAAGTGTGAACTTCATCAAAATCTTGTTCCTATGTTGACTTGATCTTTATTATGTACCCTATTTTTTTTATACCAGTAATTTTTTAAGTATCCTAAATTGTAACATTTCTCCTTGTATTTACGCCGTATAATATGTAATGTGTTGTGATTGGACATGGTCCGTTAATAAATTAATTAAAATAAATAATAGAATAAATGCATCTATTTTGAATTTCACTCTTGTTTTCACTAATGAATGAATGCAAATCTTGAACGCGGAAATTAACCCACTTTCCGACATCCGATCGAGCTGAAACTCGGCAGATAGTCTCGTTGTCGATGACAATGCATTATATTAACTTTTGGTGGCAATCGCCTACGCACACGCGGACACATATTTCTCTGATTTATTTTTGTTATTTATAAATCTTACACAGCACACCTTAGTACATGTTAAAACATTCTTGATTCGGTTGTGTTAATTTATGAAAGTTTTGATAAATACCTCTTTTAAAATATTTTGCATAAATATTTTTTTACAAAAATAACTTATCATTCACTGTTCATTGTAATATTTCTTACTTATTTGTTTATTTTTTGTTTTATCTATTCATTGATATTATTATTTGATTTATACGGTTTATTATTAAAGCAGTGCTGCTGTGTAATTATTATTACGCGTTACAGCTGTTTTGCCTTCCGAACGCAGTATTGTAGTGTTATGTTTAATAAATCTTCTGGACAGAGAAATATTAAATTTCACGATTCGAAATTATTTAATGCCTTACCAATTCAACCAAGAAAGTAACGGATACTAGTATGTAAAAAAATCAGTAAAAACATGGCATTTAAAAAAAAAAACTTTAATATAGTAAAAAAACATACGTGATTTAATTTAAAAAAAAACATACGTGAACGTGATATAATATTATTTATTTTTATTTAAAAACATAGGCATGGTGCCCAAACATTTACATATATGGATGTTTAAATACATAATAATAACAAAAATAGAAACAAAATGAATAAGCTAAATATGCAGAAGTAAATAACAAATAAGAATGGGTAAAAGGTAAATACAAATATGTTCATAAACGATTTGTTATTGTCACACCTGTACTGGTGAGACACTGATTAGGTAGGTACAATGTTGCTTCTCTTTAAATAAATGGCTTCATCACAATATCAGCTTAATATGATTAAAGGTAATACGTTTTTTAAGTGTTTAAATTGGTCATTAAAAATATCTATTTCATTATTAGAGCCATGTATAATGTTATAATTTCTTTAATGTTTGCGGTACATGGGGAAAAATATCCTGTATTTGTGTGGTAGGTTTTAATATAGAAAATGTCATTCATCCTCCTTGTTGATTTTCTTGATGGTATATTGATGTTAATTTTGGGATAAAATGTTTGGTGTATCAACTGATGCATGTATAATTTTGTGTAGGAGCAGTAGGTACGTCAGAAAGTTTACGTCTGACCGTCAGTGAGTGTAGTTTATAGTGCAAAATTCGGTCATTATAATATTGAATAAAAGCCTACAAAATCATCACAAAAATAAACATTTTAGTTTTTCGAAAAAAATGTACAGCTGTGCAGTACGTTTAAAGATGACAACAGTAAAATAACTGACAAAATATGTATTACAAAGTACCAGTGTTGGCCCATCAGCCACAATCATAGGGTGACCATTGATCTTGCCAACAAGAGCGATAGATTGAATAATTAACAAAAATTTACAATATAAATGAAACGTAATATATAAATAACGTTCGAAATTAGAATTTATATGTTTATTCGAGACACTATCTAGGTTACAAAACAATTTCGTTATAAACTTTGTTTCCTTTTTAAGAGGAAACTACAAGCCAAAAATGTGTATATTTTTGGTATACCTAACCCTTTCAGCCCCAGTGTTAATTCAAATTAACATGAACTTTTTTACCGTAACTGTAGCTTTTTAGAAAAGCCATGTTTTCGTTTTCTTATAGTTTGTAGTCTTTTCTGTGGCATATATTTTTTCCGCTCGGTTGAAATCCTTATTCCCGCCACAACAACGATAAATATTTTGACATCTGCTGATTGTGAGTTTCATCGAATTTCTGCCGTCATTGATTACTTAATTTAAGGTGAGATATCAATATTTTATACTCGAATTACAAATATTTTAACGCATTAAGATGTGTTCTATAATAATAACACCAGTTCAATTCACTAATCACAGTCATTTCCCAGAATATTGTACATGAATTTCAATGTTCATTCAAATTAAAACTGGTAGTGACGGACATGTTTTCGACTAGTATGGTAAATGTTTAAAGATTTATTATCCTAGATTATTTCTTTATTTATGAACGAATTTTAGTTAAAATGTTATTTGTTTGTACCTTAGAGATTATCACTATATTGTCAATGTGCATTTTTGACATGAAACAGTTATTTGTATTACTTTTGTGTTATGTTTATTTTACGTTACTATTTAAAAAATACCCTCTGACGCCCAATTTTTTTTTTAGAAAAATTTCAAAAAAAAAAAAATTAAATGCCAAAATTTTTCAAATAATTTTCTGAGGTATTATCAAGCATTACATATTTTATATGTGTGGAAACAATAATGTGGGTGTAAAAGGGCTAATAGGTATTAAAATTGCTTGAAAAACGGAGTCTAGAAACGTTCGATTTCACGCACAAAATTGGTTTTTATTTATTTTGTAAATAATTTTATAAGAAAGCAAAAAAGTTAATCAAGTGAAACTGTCACAGATTATCTTAGCTACAATACTGTATTTTTTAAAAGTTGTTTCCTTTATGCGTTCATACATTTCTATTAAAAAATAGGAAAACCTTCAATTTATCTAAATCATATTTTTTGGTTTTCATAATGTACACCAATTCGTTATATAGATTAATCAAAATAGTGATTTGGCATTAAGCTTCGCCTTAAGAGGTAGATGCCAAAAATATGGGTAAAATAAGTTGCAAGATGATATTGTTAATTCTGAATTTGAAATATGATATCGACAAATATGACGTTTAATAAATAGGTCCCAATGGTCAAATTAGTTAAGACGCCTGTTTCTGTAAGACAAGAGAACCCGGGTTCGATTCCTAGTTGAAACCGTTATCTTTTTATTTTTCTGTGTCATGTGAAAACCTTAAATAGAAACTAATTAAAAAATAAATAAATAATATATTATGGTCGCATCTCGCAAGAAAGTAACGTAAGCGCATGTACTCCATAGCAACGTTAGAATTGCTCATCGAGCGCAATTGTTTTCGGTCGTGCTTTAGAATTTGAAAAACATCTTTTTTTCTCTTCAGAAAAAAATTTTCACGCCTCCCCCCCACTTCAACACTTATTAACATATTATGTTCGCCTATTGTTTAGAACTGGCAAGTTAGTATATTTTGCACTGAGGAAAGAACGCTGTTTTCGAAACCGGTTTGCGTACATAAAAAATAATAATGTTGAAAAAAATCAACATTGTTTTATGTATTTATTTGTAAATAGATGACGTGTAACCCATTGCTCGGGGTTATGCATGGTTTGTAGAAAAGTTTTTAAGTTAGGCATTCTACTTCCAAGTCATACATTTTACTTACCACAACTTTCTCATTCATCACGTTTACCACGCATATATAGTTTATTGATTTACCTGATTGTGCCATGTCTTCCTCAGGAGTTCCCGACTTTTTCTACCTTCCATTAGTATCATGAAATCCACTTTGGTATTATAAAAAAGCTATTCATTTCATTCCAATGCAGAGATATCGATTTAAGTCTTCTTCGGGCGTCTCCGACTTTTATCACCATTCAAAACACTCTATTAACACTCCTTGCACAAATAAAAACAAACTTTTAAATTTTCAGTGAAATTGGTCCAGTAGTTTTTAAGTCTGTAGGGCACAAACAAAGAAACAATTAGTAGTTTTTATGTTTGTAGGGCACAAACAAAGAAACAATTAGTAGTTTTTAAGTCTGTAGGGCACAAACAAAGAAACAATTAGTAGTTTTTATGTTTGTAGGGCACAAACAAAGAAACAATTATTATTTTTTATATATAGAATGGATAACCACAAAGTTATAAGATACATTTAAAAGAATATTTTTTTTTATTCACCTTGAAGAAGTTTTATCTAAGAAAAGAATCGTCTACAAGTGCACAGTGCCAAGACAAGATAAATAACTGATGACTTCTACTTAGTGTTGAGAATGTTAACAAAATTCCTAAATATTTTACCCAAGAATTATTTTTAGCTGATACTACGAAGTGAAAACGTAAAATAGGGTACACATATCACAAGTACGTGAAAACGTCACAAGAAGCCAGATATCTACGTGTGCGGTTTTCCACTTTTTCACTAGCATTATTTATGAGATAATGTGCCTGGGGGAGACTCCCGCTCTCAAGTTTTTCGGGTGCCTTAATTCGGTTCTTATCGCCGTTTACCTCATAAATAATGCTCGTGAAAAAATGGAAAAACCATACATTACTTTACTGCCTCATTGGGGAGGCATAGTTCAACAGTACGTTCGGAAGAGTAGAGATGGAGCCACTTTCATCTGCAGATCGAATTTGCATGTTACACTTATATTATTGCCGTTGTAAATATTGCATTTTGACCACAATTACCCATAAACGATGGCAATAAAGTTCACCCAATTTCAAAAGAGTAATCGACTAAATACATATTCCCATCTGGCGATAGAAAAAATACCGTGGTTATATGTAATAATCTAAGAAATAAATCTAATAAAGTTGTTTTTTTCAATAGAGCAATTCTTATTAAAAAAAGTATATATTAATTATTGTCCGGTATAATCGTAGCTTTACTTTTGCAAGTAATGCACGAATTTCAAATCTGAACTAAAACAGCTGACCGAGTGGGAAGAAATGATTATTATTAAGGTGCGTATATACCGCTTAGGTTAAGATTTAAGATAAGACTAGAAATAATATATTTTTTTAAATAAAACGTTAACTTATCAGATGCCACATTTTTTTATACTTAATGCCGACCGGGTTTCGGTACAATTGTAGCTTCTTCGGGGTAGAGCAATACTCTACTAAAATCTACAAGTAACATTAGCTACTCATAACTTCCATTAATTAATAGTAACGATAAGTAATAATTACCTACCGAATTAATAATCGAAGAAATGTATCATATATTTGTACAACGCCCTTGAGGTATTGCACAAAAACGGCCCTATATAAATCAACCAAATATTATTATTATTATTGATAACTAACACAACAATTTTTTTTTTTTTTTATTTAATATAGATATAAGTGGGTACAGTGGTGTTATATAAATTACATATCGGTACAACATATATTTATAATCGCAATCTCACCAAAGAAGAAACTGGTTCTTGTGCTTGATAATATATAATAACATTATGCAATAGGTACAATTGAAACTTCTGGATCATCTATATGTACATATATAGGATTCTGTTACATACTAAATATTCAGCAATTAATAGAGTAATTAGAAACTTCTAAATAAAGTACAGATATACTCGTATATAGACTGATAATGAATATAAAGAAAGGAAAAAACAGGCAATTATTTAGTTAATTATTCCTGACAAGTATAACATTAGTTTGAGTTTCAGTTTGTTGATATCTTTTAATTTATTTATTTCAATCGGAAGGTTGTTGAAATATGTAGCTGAATATATTATATTCACTTGTAAATTACGTATTATCACCTGTACAATTATTTTTATGCCATCTACACTTTTAACTCTTAATAATGGTTTATTTATTTTGTTCTGTTTTCTTAGATTATAATAATAATAAGAATTTATTCCAGAATGTATACAGGGGTAGTGCAATGCAATACATTCCATTTTTAAAATAATATACATAATTAGACTAAGAAAAAAAATAATAAAACATAGGTGATTCCGATAGGCACAAAAAGTGGAATTTAAGAGAAAAAAGATAAAATATAAACACAAAAAATAGTGTAAGCAGCCGTTTATGAAGAATATTTCGACATCTCCCATCTCCAGAGGGCCATCAGAGGGGACTCCATTCAGGCAACCATGGCAGTGATGATTTTGTTACTTGATTGGCGTAGTCTGCGCCATAAGCTCCCCATGTGATGGCGGAGAAGGGCTCTGAAAGAGTGTACTCGTCCCTCCAGGAACATTTCCATGGCGCTGCTGTATCTCGGTAGGCGGAAAATTATATGTACCATATTTTTATAGTTTTTGGTTAATTATTTTGTTGTTACGATCACTGTCCTGAAAAAACTACGGTTGAAGTTAAACCCGGTTGGCATTGTTTTTTAGTTAGATTTTTCACGATTAATCGGTGTACACGTATGTAAGTTTTATTGTTTATGGTTAGTCGCACAATCATTAATGAATTCAATTTAAAAAATGAGGTTAAAACGTCCGTGACAACATTCGACCCCGATCGTAACACCGATGTAAAGCATTGCTGAAATATTTTCTACTTTTGTAACGTCATCTGGTTTAATTAATTGTTTGGAGGTATTTGCACGTCAAATCTGGCCGCTTCCACGAGGCATAAAATCATAAATAACTTTAATCTGCTTTCAATTTTTATATTTATCTACTTCAATTTGTATTAGGTAGACACTTAAATAAAATAATGTATTATTTTTAAAATTCAGAAAAAGTTATTAAAAAAAATAACTTGTTTTTTGAAACAGCTTTTAAAATATTGAAAGTAATATAATAATACCATATGAGAAATTTCAAAATAATTTTTTTTGAGTAACTGAAAATGTAAATAAGATTGTATTTATTTTTTTGAGAATAAATAAATAATTTTACTATTATTAAAATATTAAATATATTACATATCAAAAATCCGTCATCATTTATAAAAGATCTATTCCCAATTTTAGTGTGAATAGAAGCAAGTAAAACGCACAGAGTTTTGGCGGCTGGGCTGGAACAGCCGACGAGTCACGAAACTGGCTCAATAAATAATAATAACATGGCATTTATATAGCGCAGTTTATAGAATAGTGTCATTTCACTTCAAGTGTGCTTTGGTATAATAAAACTTAAAAAACGGTAATTTAGTATTAGTGATCATGTTCTTAAAATTATTCCTACAATGTGCCTTACCCATTACAGATGTAATATTATAACACTAAATATACTGTTTATACAAAGTGATGACAAAACTTAGAATAAGAATAAAAGAACATTAACACCAAAACATAATACAACACACGAAGCAGTTGCTCGGAAATGAGAATCTTCTGAGCAGACATTTAAATGAGCTACAATAACGAAACAACCGAATCCAAACAATTACCGGAAGTTTTAGAATATGGCTTAGAATAATAATAAAAGAACATTAACACCAAAACATAATACAACACACGAGGCAGTTGCTCGGAAATGAGAATCTTCTGAGCAGACATTTAAATGAGCTACAATAACGAAACAACCGAATCCAAACAATTACCGCAAGTTTTAGAATATGGCTTAGAATAATAATAAAAGAACATTAACACCAAAACATAATACAACACACGAGGCAGTTGCTCGGAAATGAGAATCTTCTGAGCAGACATTTAAATGAGCTACAATAACGAAACAACCGAATCCAAACAATTACCGGAAGTTTTAGAATATGGCTTAGAATAATAATAAAAGAACATTAACACCAAAACATAATACAACACACGAGGCAGTTGCTCGGAAATGAGAATCTTCTGAGCAGACATTTAAATGAGCTACAATAACGAAACAACCGAATCCAAACAATTACCGGAAGTTTTAGAATATGGCTTGGAATAATAATAAAAGAACATTAACACCAAAACATAATACAACACACGAGGCAGTTGCTCGGAAATGAGAATCTTCTGAGCAGACATTTAAATGAGCTATAATAAGGAAACAACCGAATCCAAACAATTACCGGAAGTTTTAGAATATGGCTTAGAATAATAATAAAAGAACATTAACACCAAAACATAATACAACACACGAGGCAGTTGCTCGGAAATGAGAATCTTCTGAGCAAACATTTAAATGAGCTATAATAAGGAAACAACCGAATCCAAACAATTACCGGAAGTTTTAGAATATGGCTTAGAATAATAATAAAAGAACATTAACACCAAAACATAATACAACACACGAGGCAGTTGCTCGGAAATGAGAATCTTCTGAGCAGACATTTAAATGAGCTACAATAACGAAACAACCGAATCCAAACAATTACCGCAAGTTTTAGAATATGGCTTAGAATAATAATAAAAGAACATTAACACCAAAACATAATACAACACACGAGGCAGTTGCTCGGAAATGAGAATCTTCTGAGCAGACATTTAAATGAGCTACAATAACGAAACAACCGAATCCAAACAATTACCGGAAGTTTTAGAATATGGCTTAGAATAATAATAAAAGAACATTAACACCAAAACATAATACAACACACGAGGCAGTTGCTCGGAAATGAGAATCTTCTGAGCAGACATTTAAATGAGCTACAATAACGAAACAACCGAATCCAAACAATTACCGGAAGTTTTAGAATATGGCTTGGAATAATAATAAAAGAACATTAACACCAAAACATAATACAACACACGAGGCAGTTGCTCGGAAATGAGAATCTTCTGAGCAGACATTTAAATGAGCTATAATAAGGAAACAACCGAATCCAAACAATTACCGGAAGTTTTAGAATATGGCTTAGAATAATAATAAAAGAACATTAACACCAAAACATAATACAACACACGAGGCAGTTGCTCGGAAATGAGAATCTTCTGAGCAGACATTTAAATGAGCTACAATAACGAAACAACCGAATCCAAACAATTACCGGAAGTTTTAGAATATGGCTTAGAATAATAATAAAAGAACATTAACACCAAAACATAATACAACACACGAGGCAGTTGCTCGGAAATGAGAATCTTCTGAGCAGACATTTAAATGAGCTACAATAACGAAACAACCGAATCCAAACAATTACCGGAAGTTTTAGAATATGGCTTAGAATAATAATAAAAGAACATTAACACCAAAACATAATACAACACACGAGGCAGTTGCTCGGAAATGAGAATCTTCTGAGCAGACATTTAAATGAGCTACAATAACGAAACAACCGAATCCAAACAATTACCGGAAGTTTTAGAATATGGCTTAGAATAATAATAAAAGAACATTAACACCAAAACATAATACAACACACGAGGCAGTTGCTCGGAAATGAGAATCTTCTGAGCAGACATTTAAATGAGCTACAATAACGAAACAACCGAATCCAAACAATTACCGGAAGTTTTAGAATATGGCTTAGAATAATAATAAAAGAACATTAACACCAAAACATAATACAACACACGAGGCAGTTGCTCGGAAATGAGAATCTTCTGAGCAGACATTTAAATGAGCTACAATAACGAAACAACCGAATCCAAACAATTACCGGAAGTTTTAGAATATGGCTTAGAATAATAATAAAAGAACATTAACACCAAAACATAATACAACACACGAGGCAGTTGCTCGGAAATGAGAATCTTCTGAGCAGACATTTAAATGAGCTATAATAAGGAAACAACCGAATCCAAACAATTACCGGAAGTTTTAGAATATGTCTTAGAATAATAATAAAAGAACATTAACACCAAAACATAATACAACACACGAGGCAGTTGCTCGGAAATGAGAATCTTCTGAGCAGACATTTAAATGAGCTATAATAAGGAAACAACCGAATCCAAACAATTACCGGAAGTTTTAGAATATGGCTTAGAATAATAATAAAAGAACATTAACACCAAAACATAATACAACACACGAGGCAGTTGCTCGGAAATGAGAATCTTCTGAGCAGACATTTAAATGAGCTACAATAACGAAACAACCGAATCCAAACAATTACCGGAAGTTTGAGAATATGGCTTATTATAAAATATTTAAAAGTAGTTGAGATTTATGAATGGTAAGATTTAAAACAAAAATTAGGTTTTAAAGCCCGTTAAAATTCAGCCAAATTCTGGAGTTTGTTCAATACAAAGTTCCGAATAAAACGTCGTTCCATGCAATAGCGTCGTCCCGACTTGCCACCTTGCTACGCAAGAAGTTCGTACTCTTCTAGTTGCGTCTAAAGATGGTTCACATAAAATAAATAATTTAAAGATAAATCAGTTAGTTCATCATTGGTGGGATCATCTAGAAGTAGCTAGACGAAGATGTATTTTAACGAAAGTATTTGTATTTTAACGGTGCATTTCCTTTCACGAAAGGAAATGCACCGTTCAAGGTAATGCGCAATTGGCCAGAACTTTAGTAAAATGGCTGATCCCAAAGAGATTCTTAACGGTGTTTTCCAGGTTATTTAACACAATCACAATTTTAAAGGTAAAGTTGAGATCTCTTCCATATTCATGTCAAGCGCAGTACATTTTCCCTGCACACTTCTTTGAAATAATCAATACTGTACCGTTTAATCCTGCATAACGAATCTTATTAAATCTTCGCTTATCCATTGTTTATACCACCGTTGATTCGACTACGCGTTAAGAATATCGAAGATCATATAAACGGATTAGTTTTTACGAAAATAAATATTTTTAATACAAGCATCAACGTAGAAAGAATATTTATAGCTATCTATTTAAATAAGGTATCTATGTAGAATGAATGATTATGTCTATCTATTTAAATAAGGTATCTACGTAGAAAGAATCATTGTGTCTATCTATTTAAATAAGGTGTCTACGTAGAAAGCATCAGTATGTCTATCTATTTAAATAAGGTGTCTAGGTAGAAACAATCATTACGTCTATCTATTTAAATAAGGTATATACGTAGAAAGAATCATTATGTCTATCTATTTAAATAAGGTATCTACGTAGAAAGCATAATTATGGTCTATCTTTTTAAATAAGGTATCTACCTAGAAAGCATAATTATGGTCTATCTTTTTAAATAAGGTATCTACGTAGAAAGCATCATTTTTTCTATCTATTTAAATAAGGTATCTACGTAGAAAAAACCATTACGTCTATCTATTATGAGGTATCTACGCAGAAAGAATCATCATGTCAGTCTATACAAATACAAAATAATTGGGTGCCTGTCATGTAAAAATGAGTAAAACCTCAAATTGTAATATTATTGATTAAAGACAATATTATCGACTCTCAAACGAAAAATTTGAAACAGAAAAGACAGAAAAAGATTCTGTCGCATCAGGGAATTGAACCCAGGCCCTCTTTCTTGCCGGCGGATTGCTCTAACCACTGAACTAATTCGATTTTCGTCATTTTAACTGTATCATACTTTGACTGAGAGCTACCAACAATAAATTAATTTTCTTAAAGCACATGTTCATAAATTATTTTTGGCTGATATCTTTTTATATGACTGCAAAATTCTATCAGGACAAAATGCGATCTAGATGGTGTCTTGGATTAATACATTCGTCTTAATTTTAATGTGCGACATCTATTGACTTATCTACAAGTCTAGGATGAATATTTTTATGGTGAAATATCTCAATAAGTAAAACCTAAAATAGTTATATTATGTAAATCAATGAGGACAATATTAACGACTCTTAAACAAAAAAAGCTGCTTAGTAAACAGCATTTCCCCGAGATGGAAGAGATGGTGGGTTCAATTCCTATATGCGACTGCATCTTTTACTGTCTTTTTTGTTTCAAATAAGAGCCATTCGAGCTTTTATGATTAAATTCCAATAATTACTGATACCAAATTCAAAAGTTACATGAAGTCTGAAAGTAAATAAAAAATCACCGTGTTAGAATTTGTGAACTTCATTTGTTGCAACATCGCAATCGATAGAAAAATGCGTATTTGAAAAGTGATGATAAACCTTCGTCGTAACAAAGTTATTAGAAATCTTCGTCGATTTAACAACGCGCTTGCTTGAACTCAGTGTCAATCACGACACTAATTTATTGTGTATCAGCATAGTCGATTCGACGATGGCTTATTGTTCATTGGTTAACTCTCTTTTAATTATTCAAAAATCTCACATCTTACAAAGCAAACTGACTGACAACGAAAGGATTTTCATACAGTTTTATGTTTGTTCTCAATGTCCGTAATACCATGTGATAAAGTATAGTTTTTATTTTGACCTAACAGATGTCTCAACACAAAACAGAAACAAGAACGAACGTAATTCATTAGACCCTTCTTCCGCGACTTGCGACTCCTTTGTGGTTAACATAAACAAACAATTCGTTTTTTTAAACAACACCGTGGATAAAAAAAGGCCCTCTGTCAACAGCAGCGCCATCTGGTGGTAGAAATCTAATTAAGAAGTTCAATCTTGTTAAAAGCGTTAAGTATGTACCTTATAAAGCTTCAGTCAGTGGCTTTAATTATTAATGTATAGTATATTTGACACGTTCCAGAGTCGTAGATTCTTTCATTTTAAAGCCCTGGTGAAAGGCCACCATTAAGAAATGAAACGTTGCCTGAAATTAACTTTAGTCTTGCACAGAAGTGGCTCGACTGAAATAGCTAGCATTGCATTTCACTTTAAAAAAATTACCTGGCATGTAAAACAGTTAAATCAAATTAATTAATAAGGGTATTGCAACTCATTTACTCCACTAAATTTTGTAAAATAATTATAAATTATACCTGTCCGAAAACGTTCGCAAAACTATTTCGATTGTAAAAAACAGGCAAATCGTTTTTTTTTTAATCACTGAAAATCCCGCGAAACTATTAAAATTGACGGCGCGCGCAATGACAATGTGTGACTATTGTAATTTATAACATTGTAATTTATTTTTTTTTACGATTTGTATATCGCCGTTTTTGTGAAAAATCACCTCAAGGGCGCTGTACATAATACATTTCTACAATGATCTATGTTATTACTAACTATATATGGAAATAATATGCAGTACAATACTTACCTGGTAGGTCACTTGAGATTAACACTTAATTAAAATTAACTAATTGTTTATTAGCGAAATTTAGATACAGGATTTAGGATATAACTGGACTTTCACTCAGGAATCGTATTTTTAAATTTACACCTTAAAAAGGTAAGTTTTTATTTTAGACCTGAATTCTGTTGGACTTATGGATCTTAGTTCCGGAGGGAGTTTATTCCAAGCCTTCGACCCAGATACTCCGAAAGCGCGATCACCAAACATAGTATTTGGCTTGCGCATAGGTTCTATCAGTCTGTCTACAGCTGCTGATGATGCTGATCTAAGAGTTGACTACCTCAGACCAGTGTTGTCCAGACGTAGGGTGGGGCCATTTCATTGATGGATTTAAACACCATCCAGCACAATTTGTACTGGTACGCAATACATTCATAATTATTCAAACATTGCCTGACTTCGACGAGAACAATAAAGCTTATCGTCATAAAATAAACGCACACTCTGTTAAATTTTGCATGTGACGAACTTAAGTAACTTTTAGCATGAAGACATTAAAACGCAATTAAGGCAAGAGGCAATGGTTTAATGGTTAAATCGTCAGCTCTATTTCTTCGGAGTATTTGCCTCGCTTACGGTACATACGCACGTAAATAATGTGATCGACCGCATGCATCCAAAATCTCCAAGATCAAAAGGCCGGGATACTGAATCAAATCAGCCTCCTAACTTGTATGAGAACCTCCTAAGAACGTATTTTTATTTATTTGTGGGGTAAATTATAGGGAGTTTGCATCTCCCGAAAATAAATAAAATATTTTTTTTACCACATTCTTGTGAGGCTGGTATCATTGTAAACCTGCTCGCGATACCCCTAGCGGTAAATAATATCATTCTGTCTTCAGCAGTCTTGCCGTCGGGTTGACCCTAAACCTCCTCTAGCGTACGCGATTATTTGTTCGTAAATTATTATAAGCGAGTTTTGTTAAAATAAAAAAACTAAATTAGAATTATCCAAATTCTCGTTATTTCACACTAAAATAATCACGCAACCTCGGATTCTGCGGATTTGGAGAACCGCAGAATCATTTAGCCATCAATCCATTTAAACTGGAAATGAAAACAAATCCTCCTTTTTTTTTTAAATTAACTCAAACAATTTAAGGTGTTTTAGTAAATAAGAAAAAAAAGAAAAATAAATCAAAACGATTTTTTTTTGTAAAATCCCATACAAGTTAGGAGGCTGCTTTGAATAAGTGTCCCGGCCTTGTAATCTATGAGGTTTTAATGTACCACGCTGTTGATAGTTATATATGCTATGTCTTAATCTGCAGTTATTCTTCTTTGACTTGCGTCACTATTTTCAGATTAACTCTTAATAATTATGTGCGTGGGTTGCGCAATTAGAGTTAATGCGAAAAACATTGTATGGATTTATGTATTCGATTTTTAAAGCGATGACCTTGCAAAGTGTTACTGAGAAACAACTTTATTCCTGCTTAAGTCCACCTATTGCAATTAGCAAAAAAGGGTTGTCAGGTATTAATTTAAAAGTTTAATTTTTTCAACTATAGTATAAATATGTCCTTGTCCTTGGTAAAGTGCACTGCTTTTGGGAGGTGATTCTACATGATAATTTAACTTATAAAACCTACATTCAAATTGAACATTCAAACATTCAAAAATCGCAAAATTGGCGCTTGAGCTCCTTTCGGCGCCTCCATTGCCCAAGCGTTGGTTGAAATGGCTTTAGCCGTATTTGGTGACCTGATATATTTCCACCTTCCTCTTCCCATTTTCTTCTCCTCCCCATATCGAAATAGCTAAAACTCTTTTCATCACAGCTAAGTGAAAAAATACAATTTGGTTCCATGATAACTCAACACAGTGACAATTCAAAACACTTTTAAAAAGTGATAGTCATTGGAAACGATGAAAAATTTTTTATCCTAACCTAACCTACTTAACCCAGTTAATAAGGTTATTGTTTCATCACTTTTCATGGACTTTATATAAATTTTTAAAGATGCGATGAATTATCATTGCGATGATTTATCCAGTCACCATGATACTAGTACCTTGGATTATTTTCCGTTGAAATGCCGGTAGAATAAGAGGTACCATTCCCACCTGTCCTGACGACTTTGCTCTATATCAGAGGTTCCCAAAGTGGTCTATATGGAACCCCAGGGGTCAATATCGGCTTGCTGGGGGTCCATATCAGCGAGAAAAAAATTTAGGTGTCCACAAGATTCAAATGGGTGTACACACGAGCCCACCACCATTTACCTCAAATCAACATTTAGGAGTTCCGTAAACGACACAATACACCTAACACAAATAACACAATTTACGTAATACTAATAATAGACTGAGAAATTACTTATTTGATTTTTGTTTTTTTACATTTCGTAAAGTTGTTTATTGAGGTATATAAACAGAGATATATGTTCCTTTTCTCGTCAGAATTAATATATTGAAGCAAAACATTGCACATCGGAAGCCGTGAATTTTCCTAGATCCCCAACTTGTTTTTGAAAAACGTCCAGGATAACGTTTATCAACATTTAAATGTACTTCACACAGACATAAAAACTAAGTTTGAGGACATTTTGACTATGGAAATGGAACGTCGAAGAATCGGAAATCTTGTGACAAGAAGAAATGGCCGGAATAAGCACTGAGAAATTACTTAAGGGGCAGTTCTGTAGGGCTAGCTACAGATAGAATTTCCCGTTGCTTATTATGCTTCATTTTAATTTGGTGTAATACTTCACAAGGGCGCCCCTGTCTGCAGAATGCAAATACAGAGGAACTATACCGCCACCCGGTTTTAGGGCAAGCAAGGGAAGGGAATTTTTTGGCGAGAAAATAAACGATTATCACATGGGACGTTAATAGTTTTAGGAAAATTCAATATTCGGCCGGCAGGGGGTCAACGGATAAAAAAAAATTTGGCAAGTGGTCTACGGGGCAAAAAAGTTTGGGAACCTCTGCTCTATATGATACATTTTTTGAATTTCCGCCGTTTTAAGGTAGTTTTCAGGTTAAAAGTTTAATTTGTTTTAATGGAAAAATAAAAATTCTTCTGACGAAAAATGTTTTTGTTTGGGAAAAAAATAGAATTTCGAAAAATAGTTATTTTTCTTTTTTTACTTTTACAACCATGTAGAATCATCTCCCGAAAATTGTGCACAGATTTTTTATAATGGGGTAGTTAAAGTAAGAATGATGTGTACGAAAAATTGTTTATTAAGTCGAATATCATGTTTGAAAGATGTTGTATGTATCGTGAACCACACACAGGAGGTCTTGAAAAAAAAAAATTACCCTCGGAGGCATCTTCATCATCTTCGGGTATGTTTTGTTGAGGGTCTTTGAAAAGGAAATTCTGGGAAGGAAAAGGACATGGGGTATGGGTAGATATCTGAAGGCCAGTGTATCAGGGAATGATGGACGTTTGAATGCATCCCTTGGAAAAAGGCACAAGATAATGGGTCGAGCGCCCAGTTGGAGAGGTCAAAGACAATGACGCATACGCCGCCAAGACCTGGACAAACTTCACCCCATGATCCTGGCCACCTTTGCTATATCACCAGGAACTCTTATTTGGATTAAGATTGTTATTATTCAGATACTGGGGTAGTGTTAGGAATAATCCCTAAATAGAAACTTACTTTTAAAGCAGGGTAAAATTATGTTGGTAAAGCTCTTCATTTTCAAGATTATTCATTAAAGCCGATGGATATTACAAAAGTTAAGTACCCTTTGTCCCTAAAGTGTTGTAAAACTTTATATAAATATTTCATCGTGCATTCATACCAATATACGTATCGACACTTTTCAACGTACTGACCTTGAACCGGTATCGTTGCGGAGGGGAAGAGTCAGGCTACACGTAAGTGTAGCCAACATGTCAAAAATAAAATTCATTCGGTCGTGAAAGCCTCAGTACACTTATTTTCACTGTTTTTATGTTGACGATTAAATTTTCTTCTCGATTTAAAATGTGCCATTTTTGATATGCCACCAAATCGACATGTTCATTTTTATTCGTGAATTCGACAACGTTGGTGACAGCCGTCTCACCAGCCATTGTCAGTTTCTATGTCATAATGAATATGTAGCCAGTTGGAACCATTTGAACCATTGAACCATGTTGGAATTTCCACAATTATGAATTAAAAGTACATTTATCAGAATCAGAAAAAGAAACTTTAAATCTTCACACATTGTAACTGTTGTGAAATTACTGCATCCCTAATCCAGGAGGTGTGATCAATACCGGTTAAACATCTATATCGGAAGTGCATAAACATGTTCACCAATACACACAATCCTAAGTATCTATAATACATACTAACCATCCCGGAACCATTTATTGGATAACCAACACCTCTTCCATAGATCACACTAAGTGGGTTGCTACGTTTGGTGATATAACAGGGGTTCCCGGGTTCATCGGGTGAGGTGTGTTCAGGATGCGCCTGCCCACCGCCAGCGTGGCGTACCAGATCGGGAGAGGCTGGTTTGGAAAGACCCTTTGACCTCTCCAACTGGTCTCTCGACCCATCGCCTTGCGACGCAGTGGGAGGGATATATTCATATATCCATTACTCCTGGACATACTGATCCCTAGATTCCTACCAAACCTTCATGCCTTTTGCCTTCCCAGAACTTCATATCCTTCCTTTCCTTAGAAAATACTTTCCACACAGCATCCCAAAAGATGGCAAAGGCCTTGAGGGAAATTATTTTCTTTAAGACATGCTATTTAAAAACTTTTAATTTTCAAAATATGAACTATAATATCAAAAAAACAAACATTATCAATTTTACAGACGATCAGAAATTTACATTTCATGAAATAAATACTATTAATTGTAAACTTGAAAAATCTACATCTGTCAAATATTTACCCAAAAAAAATACATATTTCAAATGTAAATTAATTACATAAAATCATTTTGGTACCAACTTCATCGTTTGTCTGAATTGTTCCAACAATCAGTTCCAGTTTTATAGATGAAACTTAAATTCAAAGCAAATATTTCATTGAACCGTAATTATATACACACACATACAACCGATATTAGTAATGTTGTGTGGTTTTTTGAAAATGAAGCCCTTGCATTTTAATCAATACTGTACATTGGACATTTTTATTCATCCCGGTAAAACGGGGTTAGTCGGGTTGCTAATGAATATTTCCGCCTTAATCCAACGTATTACCTGTTTGCCGTTAGTCTGCCGTTGGGATTAGAGCGTAAACAAGGCTGACTATGGACCGCGTGGGGTCTTTTCATTACGCCAGAAGATTTATTGACCGAGCGAAGTGTACTTTATGGCTTTGTGGGTTAAGTACAATGGTACACATTGGGAATAATAATGGCATGCGTTTAATATTATTATTTATGGGTTTCTTAGTATTTCATGCCTTTGTGCATTCATTTTTGTATCGATCAGTTGAGGGGACCCATGGCCCATAAGTAACAAATGTTAACTCCTTCAAAGCGCACTACAACAACGATTATTTTTATTAAACGAAACTACATTTATGTAAAAACTAGACTCTAGATCCTCAAGTGTTTTTGTGTATTATAATATACTTGTAAAAAGTAAAAAAAATTGTGAAAAAAACAAACAATAACTTTTTTTTTAAATAACAGAAAAAAAATTACATTAATAGGTAGTATAAAATCATTGTACCAAAACAAAAGATTTCATAAATTTAAAAGGAAACATAATAATGATTAAAAAAGTCACATGTGTTGGAGCAAGGACGGGGTCTAACCACCCCCTTAAGGGGGAAGTTGATGAGACAAAAAAACGTATACTATTATGGCACCAAAATAAAATCATCAATATTCTAAAAAAATTATAGTAAACATAAAGATGATTAAATTCGTCTGTTTTGGATCAGGATGAGGATCTAACCACTCCTTTAAGGCCCCATAGTAAGCGTTCAAAGATGGTTTGAAAGGGAGATATACAAATACGAATGTTAGAGGGAGCGCGTTTATATTTAAAGATACACTGAATTTTTTCACTCCTATAACATATTAAATAACAAAACAGAACAAAACGTGTTTTTAATAGTTTTCGATTTTGTTCTATCGAGCGATTTTCATATAATTATTGTTGAATATTTTGACTTGTCAAATATTATTATTTTTTTAATGATAAACTAATGTTTATAAGACAAGGTTTTTATGCATAGCATAAAGAATAGCAATAATTAGTCGCCTGAAATATTAATACAAATTGAAAATATCTCCCGAGTAATATAAATGCCCCCAACGAATGTAGATATAATATGTCTCGACGCCATCTAGCGGGAAATTTAGCACTAACAAAGCCTTTCCTACAAAAATAAAGTTGGTTGTTTACAGGTTAAAAAAAATGAATAAGCAGTAATTGTTGATTGAGGTACTAGTACACATTGAATTATTTGGCGGGTTGGAAATAAGCCGACAAAGCTCATTGGTTCAGAGCACCTGACCGGACATCAGAAGGCACGGGTTCAATTCTCGTTGGCGGCATTTTTTTTTTACTCGGGAGATATTTTCAATTTGTATTGGTATTTCAGGCGACTAATTATTTCTTATCATTTATGCGATGCATCAAAATCTTGTCTTATAAACATTAGTTTGTGACTAAAAAAATATATATAACTAATCGAGTTGATAAAACATTACAATGCCTAAAGCAATACAACGTTATTCTTATGAAATAATAAAAATATATTTCAAAACAAAGGTAAATATCTTGCTATGTAGTAAAGATATATTACCCAAAGAGAGAAAAAAAAAATAAAAAAAGACGTACCACAAAGAAAAGGAGAGACTAGAAGCATATCTTTAAATTGGATCAAGACAGTATTATGTCCGGAGAAAAGTGCGCTCCAACAGGTTCTATATGACGGTACAAGTAAAACTTTTTTAGAATTTCCAATGTTTATTTTTCCATACAAAAATATTTTCCATAAGAGAATATTTATTTTCCCATACAGATTAAACTTTTTTAACCTAAAAACTACCTTAAAACGTCGGAATTTCGAAAAATTTTCATCTTTTTTACTTTTACTATCATGTCGGGGGCCTAGCTACAAAAACTGGTGTTATGAGTTAAACTTGGTTTCGGTAATGCCTCGTAATCTCGTACATACAGCCATGTAAGAGATATAGTTGGGCATACAGTAGGGCATATGAGCATTTCGAACTTTATTTGCGTTTATCTCAAAACAATGTTTTAGTTTTCATGATCTTGACAGAGAAATAATATAACAATTTGATGATTCTTTGTACATAATACTAGAGAAGATCCGTAAATTCATTAAAAAATGTAATAAATGTTTTTTGCTATTTTATTTACATTTATTTTTTTTTTAATGTCACGGATGAAAATCGGACCCTGATCAATTTCATGGAAGGCAACTATGCTGAACTTTTGAAACTACCAACTACAGGATTTTCCAATAAGAGGTGTTATTTTGATATTCAATCGTAAAAGATCAATGGTTTCGTTGTTTGCGTGGCACGTAGCGATGTCTTGTTGAAAGTAAACGTTGTCCAGATCAATACCATCCAATTCCGGCCATAAAAATATCATTAATCATCTCTCGATAGCGCAATCCATTCACCGTAACTGTTGCTCCTGCCTCACTTTCAAAAAAGTAAGGTCCAATGACTCCGCCGGACCATAAACCGCACCAAACAGTCACGCGTTGAGGATAAACAATAACTCCTGGGTTTTCCGAACCCCATATGCGACAATTTTGCTTGTTGACGAAGCCACCGAGGTGGAAATGGGCCTCATCACTCAAGATGATTTGCATTCGATTCACTCAAGTGAAGTTTTATAATTTCAATGCATTGTTGAAACGTGTATCGTTCCATTTTTATTAATGGCGTAGTTTTTACTTGTCAAATGTCAAAAAATGACAGCTTCAAAAGTAATATCTACCGAAATAGCGGGCTATTTAAAATAACACCTCTTATTGGAAAACCCTGTATTTTAATAATGTCGGCGCAAACACGAAATAGGTAGGTACGAGTACATCTGTATCTTTTTTTATCGGCTGTATGAATTCTTCACCAAACTGATTCCAACTTTGATAATGACACTTTAAATCCAAGAAAATTTGAGTTAATTAAATAGGTGAATAATTTCGTGCAAGAATATTCCACTTTACGTACCGACAATTACTATGTTTAATGATGTTGATTTGATGATTCTTTCTATGTAATATGTTGTTTACCTTTATTTTCTTACGGAACTGTGTCGTTTGTGAATAATTTTGGGATGAAGGCTTTGTTTGCCGTGTAACGTTGTATGATGTAATTGAAATGTGTTTATTTAGGCCGGAGTTAGCAGATATATAGAGCCTTGAGTATCTGTCACAAGAAGCAAACACATATTATCATTGTTTACATCATTCTTTGTTTACTTAATATCTGGGAACATTTTTAGAATTTTTTTGAGGACGTTTAAATAAAAATCTTTTTAAATGAGAGCAAACTTATATTTGTCGATAGATAAACTAAATCGATTTAACAAACTAATATATCCACGTTCAATCGTATTAATATCACTATGGTAATTTTGTCATCAGCATTCCGTAAGTTATCACCAATAGAAGATAGAAGAACTGTATTCGACCAACAATTCAAATTAAAAATGACAACCTGCAAGAAAAAAATCATGTCCACTATCCAGTATCCAGTATGAAATTATTCTCATAAGCTCATTCTCATTCATACATCGTCTCATACATAATCTTCTATTATTCTGACTCTTTACATGGCCCGACAGAAGTATCTAATTCACTTGATCGTGCCATGTCTTCTTTGGGCGTCCCCAACTTCTGCTACTATTCGCATTTGCGTGTTATATTCTCCTTACACTCATTACTCATTACGCTTAGCCTTGCACTCTTTGCGAATCTCCAGATTTCTCACACGATCATACATAGTTTTATCACACATACGCCTCAGGGATCTCATTTCAACAGCATTTAGTCTACTTTCATCCTTTCTCTGCCAGTTTCATGCCTCACTTCCATACATCAGGGTAGGTACCAGCACTCCATTGTGGACGGCTAACTTCGCTTCTTTGGACATTTTTTTGTTTGCGTCAACTGCGTTCAGTCTTCCATTAATGGAGTTACCTGAATTACCCTTCTTTCAATATCTCTATCAGCCTTCCCATCTCTCGTAAACATACTTCCTAAATACACAAACTCTTCCAACTGCTCCAAGTATTCCTCATTCACAGCTATATTGCACACTGTTTTCGTACCCTCATTTACAACATTAACTCATTCTTCATTCATACTTCGTTCATCCTAAACAAGAGAGATTGTAGATCTTTCATACTGTTAGCCATCAGCACCGCATTATTACATATTGAATCCGAAGGATATTAATATTTCTTTACGATCTTCCTATACCTTCAGCGTATTATTATTTAGCATATATCTTTTAGGGTTTACTTCAAAGTTTCAATAAACTACTCGTTCATAGATTGCGCTACCTAAATTATTTTAGGAAAAATACTTTTTACAAGTTATGCTTTATTATATTGAAATGAACTATTTGTTTGCGCCTTTACATACTCAATTCTTTCAAGAAAGGTATAATAATACAATATTGTATCGGTGATTTAATCGAGTAGTGTATTTGTATGCCTTTCTTGAAAGAAATGAGTTTTTATACCAACAAAACTACGTAATCATTTGAGTATTAATAAAAGGTAAGGTTAGGTAGTTTATCGTGATATGACGGCTTCTATCTGTGATATCACGACAAACTGTCTCCGAAACTCCGTTTTCACAAGTTCAAATCAAGCAGCCAATTATTCATATGTCTGCGCGAAAGTTTAGGGGCGATGTTTATCGATGTGACGACAAGCTTATCTCGGAACCGATGTACAAAGCCCAAATTAAGTAGATTTTAGTCTATGTTAACTGTCACGCGTAGGGTGTATTGTTAAAAAAATTATTGAAAAACTTTCATCGTGTTGATCTGAGCTTTCAATTGAGCTTTCGATGCTACGGCACCAGATTGAAATGTGGGCGGTTCCATGATAACTCAACACAATAAAAATTCAACACACTTTTAAAAAGTGATATAAAGTCATTAGAAACGATGAAAAAATTTTTTTTAACATAATTCACCGAACCTTACCTACTTAACCCAGTTAATAAAGTTTTTGTTTCATCACTTTCCATGACTTTATATAACTTTTTAAAGATGTGATGAATTATCATTGTGATGATTTATCCGGTCACCATTTTGTATATACTAACTCGGTCATAAAAATAGGTATAGTTTTAAGTTACTAGTTGAAATTCTTAGCTGGAAATCACTAGACATTAATCTTAGTTATAAGCCACTAATAATAAGTTATAAGTCTAAGTTATAGGAATATATAAAAATTTTATAAGTTGTTGAGCGCCCTTACAAATAATTTAATCATTATTTATTTATTGCATCTCACTATACATAAAACACATTTTTTATAAGTTGTTGAGCGCCCTTACAAATAATTTAATCATTATTTATTTATTGCATCTCACTATACATAAAACACATTTTTTATAAGTTGTTGAGCGCCCTTACAAATAATTTAATCATTATTTATTTATTGCATCTCACTATACATAAAACACATTTTTTATAAGTTGTTGAGCGCCCTTACAAATAATTTAATCATTATTTATTTATTGCATCTCACTATACATAAAACACATTTTTTATAAGTTGTTGAGCGCCCTTACAAATAATTTAATCATTATTTATTTATTGCATCTCACTATACATAAAACACATTTTTTATAAGTTGTTGAGCGCCCTTACAAATAATTTAATCATTATTTATTTATTGCATCTCACTATACATAAAACACATTTTTTATAAGTTGTTGAGCGCCCTTACAAATAATTTAATCATTATTTATTTATTGCATCTCACTATACATAAAACACATTTTTTATAAGTTGTTGAGCGCCCTTACAAATAATTTAATCATTATTTATTTATTGCATCTCACTATACATAAAACACATTTTTTATAAGTTGTTGAGCGCCCTTACAAATAATTTAATCATTATTTATTTATTGCATCTCACTATACATAAAACACATTTTTTATAAGTTGTTGAGCGCTCTTACAAATAATTTAATCATTATTTATTTATTGCATCTCACTATACATAAAACACATTTTTTATAAGTTGTTGAGCGCCCTTACAAATAATTTAATCATTATTTATTTATTGCATCTCACCATACATAAAACACATTTTTTATAAGTTGTTGAGCGCTCTTACAAATAATTTAATCATTATTTATTTATTGCATCTCACTATACATAAAACACATTTTTTATAAGTTGTTGAGCGCCCTTACAAATAATTTAATCATTATTTATTTATTGCATCTCACTATACATAAAACACATTTTTTATAAGTTGTTGAGCGCCCTTACAAATAATTTAATCATTATTTATTTATTGCATCTCACTATACATAAAACACATTTTTTATAAGTTGTTGAGCGCCCTTACAAATAATTTAATCATTATTTATTTATTGCATCTCACTATACATAAAACACATTTTTTATAAGTTGTTGAGCGCCCTTACAAATAATTTAATCATTATTTATTTATTGCATCTCACTATACATAAAACACATTTTTTATAAGTTGTTGAGCGCTCTTACAAATAATTTAATCATTATTTATTTATTGCATCTCACTATACATAAAACACATTTTTTATAAGTTGTTGAGCGCCCTTACAAATAATTTAATCATTATTTATTTATTGCATCTCACCATACATAAAACACATTTTTTATAAGTTGTTGAGCGCTCTTACAAATAATTTAATCATTATTTATTTATTGCATCTCACTATACATAAAACACATTTTTTATAAGTTGTTGAGCGCCCTTACAAATAATTTAATCATTATTTATTTATTGCATCTCACTATACATAAAACACATTTTTTATAAGTTGTTGAGCGCCCTTACAAATAATTTAATCATTATTTATTTATTGCATCTCACTATACATAAAACACATTTTTTATAAGTTGTTGAGCGCCCTTACAAATAATTTAATCATTATTTATTTATTGCATCTCACCATACATAAAACACTTTTTTTTTCACATAAAAATCAACCTCACTAGGACTGAGCCTGTATCGATGTTAAAAATTTACCTTTGAGTGAAGCCAACATAAGAGTATCACAAACATAAAGTAATTCTACATACAAACACAAAATATTTCAAAAATAATGAAAAAATGAGTATTAGATGTGTTACCAGATGGGTAATTTGACAGTATATTGTAACAATATTTGAACCATAACTAATAATTAATCATTATTCAAAAGAAGAAGCAAAGTAGATAATAAAGACAGATAGGGTGACATTCAGTTTTTAGCAAATGGGACTTATATAAAATCTTATTATTTAAGAAAGGACAAGGATGAAAAAATATTAAGACAATCGTCTGTCAATACATAAACCTTAATTAACTTTTTAAATTTAACTAAGGAATTGGTAGACTTAATATGATTTGGAAGAATATTAAACATAAGTGGTGCCTGATATAAATAATTTCTTTGACCAAAAGAAGTTTTAGTATGTACCGCCAGAAAGTTCAATGTAGAGCTTATTCTAGTTGTCCGCATTTGTTGTGTTCTTTCAGCAAATTTAATATTGATAAAAAATCGACAAAGTATTTGAGTGATATATAGCTATTTTATGCACATAACATTACATTCCTTATAAAGTAGGTTGGATGGATAACAGAATTTTTTTTTGTAAATCACTTTAAGGATCAATTTTTGAGTAATATTTAGTGGTTCAACATTGGACTTTAGACATGATCCCCAGCATACTATGTTTTAAGAAAGTCGAGATTGGACTAAGGCAAAATAGACAGTTTTTAATTTCTCTTTGTCCAATATGTGTCGAAGTTCTTTAAAAATAAATATAAGTCTCCTGATATTCTTTGTTAACATACCGATATGATCATTCCATCTTAAAAATTCATCAATCTTTACACCTAGATACATGATACAATCTACACTTTCCAAGGGGTAGTAATTACAATTTAGCAGACAATTATGTATAATTAGATTATGAGTGTCAGAAGGCTGACTTTTTGATGATATACTAAATGTCACATTATTATTATTATGAAGGTTCAACCTTCAATCAAACCAAAAAAATCTTTGAAATTAGCTACTGTCCGGCTTAAGAGATGGCGCAACTAGGTCAAAAATTTAAAATAGATAAAATAGTTGTTTTTAGTATTTTTTTTTTGTTTTTTTACCGGCTTGATTTTTTTATGATTATATTGATGGGTTACCCAATACCCAAGATTATCCTTCAAAAGTAGATTAAAAAAAACATTCCATTAAAATGAAATATAGTTTTAAATCAATTTTCTAGCCTCAGGATGTGTCCAGTATAATTTATTCAACTGGAAGAATTCATTCCAGCTAACGAACGTTTTATTTTCGACCGTTCGTGCGAGTGATAATTATTCATTTTTAATTAAATGCTGTGTATTTTTTTCTTTAAAAACCTTTTTAAAAAAGGTCGAGGCGAACAGTATTTTAATGCCTTTGCGATGTTTTTATTGCTATCAAAATGGCAAAAAACCCCGTGGATTGCTGAATAATAAAGCAATTGGTGCGAAAAGATTTTTTTAAATTTCACGCAATTTGATAAAGAAAAATACCAATCATTTTTTAAAGAAGCGCAAAGGCGAAGCTATTTCATTTTTTCGTTAATTAATTGAAATTCAACACAAGTTAATTTTTTCGTTAATTAATTGAAATTCAAAACAAGTTGAAAATAAATATACAGAATGAATAAGTTAATTGAAAACGTAATTCCGCCAAATCAACAAATTAATCGAATTTGAAAAAAAATATTGTTTAGTGTTTTATAATTGAAGGAAATTATTCCTCAAAGGTTTTACAGTACAATTTCCACTAAAGATATCACAAACCGATAGAAGTGGGTTGAGGGCGTGTCCGCGTGTCAAGATTTTTTTCTCAGTTCTTGTTAAGTTGCTAAAACTTTTAGATAAATTGACAGTTTTCTTGAATATCTATATAAATAAAAATGTTCATGTTCGTTGGTTCAAAATCTTAAATCTTCGAAAGTTCTTCACCGATTGTACACCTGTATTTTTATATGCACTAAATTATATAGATTTCACCTGTGACAGGTAAAAACACGCACTGGAGAACATGAACTTAAAAGCAAAACGCACCATTGTTTCTCTATCTGCACAGAGAGACTGAACCACAGCAACGCGTGGCGGGGTACAGATAGTATAATAAGATAGGCAATATAATCTTCACAGACAATTATTGTTTTGTTCGTAGGGTCTATTTATATTTAAAGGACTTCTCTGGTTCCTTACTATTATCGACAACTGGGGAGAAAGAAAGTTTAAAAAATCACTAGTTGCACAGACACAGCAAAAAATCTTCTTAGACAAAGGTAAAACTGGCAGACCATCAGTCATACGGAAGCTTTGCTACCATTTACCACCAATTTTTTACAAAACCTCTGAACTAATTAGATTCTTACACGCCGGTTCAACTTTGGTGTGGTAAAGCCGGCCTTGAGCCTGTTTCAAAACCGTTTTAACCAAACAAATACCACAGAAATAAGTCAAGTTTTTCACTGTTTTGAACTTACGCGCTGCGTTTTTAAGTGAAGAGAGTATGTATTGTTATTAAAATGCAAAAAAAATATACCTAGATTTTTTTTTTTTGGGTTTCTACGCCGTGTTTCGTTTCATCTTCATTAGACAACATTTTGGACAGCGTTACAATGCTCATCCTCATGGCAGATGTTTAGATTGCGGTGAAGTACCTGTTTATGTATGTAAAAGCGATACTATCGCTTTTTCAGTAGAATGAGTTAAATTAATGTTGTTTTCAGCGTTTAGTTTTGGAGTAGCCGTCAAGCACTGAATACCATAAGCATAGCTTCGTTGTCTTTATAAATATTAATGGTGTTGTAAATGACTCCGTCGTTGGGCGTGCTCAATGCGTTTTGGGTCTTCCCGGGACTTTAGGAAGAAAACCAATGTAATGGCAGGTTTCAATTAAGTGCTCTGGAATAAGATATTTTCACAAGTTTTATTTTTGTTTTGACGAATATATTTTCTATAACGACTTAAAAGGTTCCATTCTTAATTTGGCGTTTAATTTTAATTATGTAAGAAATCATTAAAATTACACATTTTTAGTCACCGAACATTTTAAAATACCCATTTTGTCAAGATGGCTGAAAAGTTTCCTGAAATCCTTTCGGGAATGGTACGATAAGTCTGGCCTATATAAACCTTGTCAAATCTGGAGCATATGAGATTATAAACTTCATCTATGTCTAAAGGAATCTTGGTTTATGCAGGCATGAAGGTCATGGATTTAATTTGATGCTCCGAAGACAATCTTGAGGCTTTTTTTTTTAGTCCAAAGCAGTCAATCCCAAAGCAGTATATACCAACCCCCAGGGGTCGATTTTGATCTGCAGCGGGTTCATTTCAATGAAACGAAAAATGGGGGACCATGAGAGGGGATCCCATTTAGGCAACATTTTTTGGGAATGTCATTTTTGTGTGGTTTTAAATGGAAGAGTTTTCAAAGGACAACAGTGATGTTATATATAGGGAAATTCTGAAATGTTGACGGAGAGGTCAACTTTTGGCAAAATTTATTTATTTATTTATTTAAATCTCAAATATTCTAGCGAAAATCTCGAAACATTAAATTTTCTGGCGAACATTTTGTCACACAAAAATATGGTGGGGATTTAATTATTTAGAAATTACCTAGCCACCCCACTTAACAAGGATTTGAAAATATTGTGGGGAATTAGGAATAAGTATCTACTCAGATATTTTCTAGCCACCCCTCCCCATGTGGATTTAAAAATATTGTGTGGGGAATTAGTGGATTCGGAAATATTGTGGTGAATTAGGAATTAGCGTATACTCAGATATTTTCTAGCCACCCCTCCCCACATGGATTTAAAAATATTGGGTGGGGAATAAGTGAGAATAATTCATACATAAAAACCTATTCTGAAATCTTGGGTAATTGCGATCAGAAAAATTAATATTATGAAAGCAGGGGGCTTACCTAAAACAAAAAAGTTGGAACGTGGTCTACGAAACAAAAAAGTTTGGGGATCTCTGGTCTAAGGGCTGCAATTTGGATTATTTTCTTATGTAAATTTAGTTATTTCAATACTTTTTTTCTTTTTCATGCAACGCCATTGACCTATGTATTTAACCTCGATATGTATGATTTGTCAGTGCTGTGCCACCGGTTGAGATAGGGGTTGTAGGAAGGGATATATTAATGCGGGTCTTGAATAGTGTTGGATTAAATGAAGGAGAAAAAAAAACGACCTGTCATCATGAAGCTGACATAAACTGAGAACGAGTGTCCGTCAAGTTTCGCATACGTGCACCGGTGCACAGGGAATTAATGCTGCTAGCACACTTGAACAGGCTCCACTGAAATACCCGTAATGCCTAAGTTGCGTCTGGGCAGTAGAGATGGCAATCGATCTGTTCACAAGGGATTTTCAAATAGACGTACCGCCCTCATTGGCTCAGAATCTAGTAGGTTATCAAGTATTTTACACCAGCTCAGTGGTGGCTCCCAAATTCAACTGTTGAATGTACCTAAGATTTGTACAAGGTCTTTCAGTTTCTTGAAAGCCAGATTTACTCGGTCTCGATACTTAAGCCGGTTTGAGATACTAACTCCAAGCATTTGAACTTAGTTGCTTAAACAGAAGGCCTTTAATGTGTCTTACAAAAACCAGTAAGCCCTCGATAATAGCATCTTCAATGGTTCTGTTAACGTTGGTTTCTTAGATTTTTAAATCATGGCACGATCAAGTGAATCAAAAACATGAAGCAGACAATTTCAAGCGTCGGAATAACAGAAGGGTTGGTATTTACTAGCCGATGGATTAATGTGAATGAAACAAGGAGCGTGTTCCAATGCCGAGATGTTTGGCGGTCCATCCTCTCTGCCTAGATCTGTTAATTAGTAAGTTTACACTATTTTCATTATCTCGAGATGAAAATAATACTAATTAGTCATTAGCCTAATTTTTGGCAAGAATTATGAAATTGTATATTACGTTATTCAAATTATATTCGCATGATTCCAATGGAATGAGAAAAATATAAATAGACATCTTTTACTGATGTTTTAAATACCGAGATTATCAATGATGTACAATTTAATGATTCAGCGTTTTAATTAATTTTCTGAAATAGAATATTCGTTGGGGTGTGTGAAGGGTTCGTTTAAAAATAGATTTGCAAACTGGCGCTATGGGTTAATTAGTTAATAACGTGTGCTTCGGAGACTGGTTGAGGGGTTAAAGCCTATATTTATTAAAACTATTAAACAAAAGTGCCAAAAAATAGCAGACAAGTTTTTATCTAATTTATTACATTCATTTTGAACTTGGATATTGAAATGGTCAATTATTATCTAAACAAAGCTAATTGAAAAAAATCGAAGTTTTAATTGGAATAATATTAAATAGAAAATTTATTTTGATACTTTTTTGTTACATAAGCTTCTGCGGCATTAACATTTACAAACTCAAAAAATGTAATTATTTTAAAATAATTTTATGCAAATGTTTGGAAAGCAATGATTTTTGTTTGGTTTAACCAATTTTTATTAAGCTAAATAAAAAGAGAGAAATTGTTAAACTTGTTTGGCATAAAATTTTCCTGATAGTAGGTGGTGTTGAACTTAAAAACCCATGATTTTGAATTTTGACTGCCACAGTAGCCTAAATGTCACCAAATATTTATGCCAAACAAACCTAACGATATTATTTTTAAATAATTATCAAGGATTCGGGTAAATTTTTAAACACTTTTTTTAGTGAAATATAACCAGCCGGTGTCTCAACACACGCTCGCTTTTCATCAAAACTGTGATGCGTGGTCTCTAAAACTAGAACCACATTCGCTCAACGACAATTCTAGTTCTTCGCATTATATTCATCATTCTAAATAAACCCTCCACATATCGAACAGAAACGCTATTGGCAGATTTCGGGGTGCCTCGCGAGGACATCTTCAAGAAAAATGCAACTATCCAAATTTACAAAGATAATATCATCAAAAAATTTGAAACCTACCTATCAAAAAGATATCAATACAACATCAAAATACTTAAATTTAATACCAAAGAAATGCAAAACAAATATATAAATATATATATATTAAGTAATAAAGTATTTCAACAACCTTCCGATTGAAATAAAGAAATTGAAAGTATCAACAAATTGAAACTCAAACTGAAATTATACTTGTCAGGTATAATTAACTAAATAATTGCCTGTTTTTCCCATTCTTTATATTTATTATCAGTCTATACTCATCTGTACTTTATTTAGATGTTTCTAATTACTCTCTTAATTGCTCAATATTTTGTATGTAACAGATTCCTATATATGTACAACTACACATATAGATAATCCAGAAGTTTCAATTATTCCTATTATATATATATATATATATATATATATATATATATACTTACCTATTGCATAATGTTATTCTATTTCTCTTATCATTAGTGTAACTCGCTCACCAAGCACAAGAACCAATTTCTTCTTTGATGAGATTGCGATTATAAATATATTTTATACCGATATGTAATAATCTCTCCTAAAATTTACAATGCTTTAAACACCGACACAAAGTCAATTAATTCTACATCCCTTTTTACTATCCGTGGTATACATTGGCTATTTAAAAGGGGACGAGCCATCTTTAAAGAATATATGAGTTCCTAACACGGTTTAAACTCTATCATTTATTATTTAGTTTTAACTGTTTTATTTTACTTAGTTTTATCTTCGTTTTTATTTCTACCATGGTTTCTATAGTAAAATGCCTTTTTAAATTTTTGTTTTAACATAGCAATTTTCTTTTATTTATTGTTATCCTTACATAAAAGTCACCAAAAGTGTATCTCAAATGGATTGCATATAAAACCAGATGAATTTAGAAATAATAGTTATTTTCCTTCATGGAAATATAAGTTTGGTGGCTATAAATACTAAAATGACGTTAATAACTAATAAGTTAATAAAAATCATCTTAAAAAAGCCATATTACTACCCAACTATAAATGTTTTTCAAGATTTCCCGGTTCCCCCACTTACAAAAATTTATGACAAAATTGCACTTCTACAAATCCATAAAGATTTCTTTAGTAAAAATAATTTACCACAATTGAATATTAGCAAAAGAATAATATCTGTTGGAGGACTAACCGTGCCACTAGCACGAACCACAACAGCACAACATCACTATATATTCAAGGGTGTAAAATTATTTAATAAATTACCCTTTGATATACGATCGGAAGAAAACTACGAAAAATATAAAAAAAAATTAAATTAAAATACTCTTGAACCACCTCATAACTTTACTTATTGTTTAGAAATATGTTTTTGCCTTTTAAATTCTTTGAATCATTTATTAACTAACCTATATTTTTATTACTTTTATTGTTATTTTTTGTTTTATTACTAATATTTTTTGTTTAATTTAAACAAATGTAAAAATATTTTTGTTGTCCTCTCCTAAACACAAGCAGCTGCTTTATTAGGAGAGTGATTGAAATATTAGTGTTTATATTGTAAAAAAATTGTAACCTTGTTTATATGTTTCAATAAAATTAAAAAAAAAAAAAAAAAAAAAAAAAAACTATACTTCAAAAGTAACCTACAATATCAACAACTGTATGTAGCGTATGTGAAAGAAAAATCAATAAAACGCGTTAAAATTAGCTTGATTTTCTTTGTTTATAGGTAAAACATCAGGTTTACATCGAAAGTATTCGTCTAAAATTTTTAAAAATTTATTTCACTTTTGAGAACAAATATTCAATCAGTTAAATCTGACAGCTGTTTTGGTGTAGAATAATAGGGGGTGAGCTTCCGTGGCGTGCCAACATAATGGCAAAAACAATGAATCCACAGAAAATACATGTATTTTTTAAATATCTATTAATAGTTGAACGATGAGATTATGTGGCATGATACATTTTGATTTATATTCTATATTAAAAAAACACATATGTTAAAATGTCAAAAATCGTAAAGTTGGCGCTTAGGCTCCTTTAGCGCTCGCCGCCTCTTATAGGTTTAATATATGTTATATTTTTTACCTTAGTTTCACCCAAGAGGCCTAGAGGAAAAAAATCCCTGAGGGCCTGTCACATTTGGGAATGCTATGAGGGCGGTCTTTTTTGGGAAGGATGGAGAAAAATTTCTGGAAAGGAAGAGGTATGAAGGGTGGGTAGGAATCTGGGGTCAATGTGTCCAGGAGTGACGGATGTATGAATCCATCTCTCCTACTGTGGTACAAGGCGATGGGTCGAGAGAGTCCGGTTGGGGAGGTCAAAAGGTCTCCCTCAATCAGTTTCTCCCAATCCAAACCGCCACGCAGTAGGTGGGCAAACACATCCGCCGCCAAGAACTAGACAAACCCCATGAACCAGGGAACCCCTACTAAGTTACAAAACGTAGAAAACCACTTGGAGTGATCTATGGCATGGGTCTCACAAATTTCAAAATAAGTAAAAAAATAGAAAGTAAACTATTTCCCTCAGGGAGTATACTATTTTTGGGGATGCTGTGTGGAGGTTCTTTGAAGGAGATAACATGGCTCTTGAAGAGACCCATATTGTAGGAGGCAAGAAAAACAAAAGACCTGTTGAACTCAAAAACGAGCCGTTGTGCCTCATGTAAAACGTGTATAAATGGTCATCTTTATTCTTCCAATTCTATCACGTTTTATTTAGATACCTCCCTTAATGCGATGAAGTAAAATGGAAAACTAGCCTGCTTCATACTTGTACTCCCAAATCTCCTTGCTACGCCATGGGAATCAATTTACGTTTAATCCCATGGTAACCCTTTGTGGTTTCGATAGGCTTCAGGGCAATAATTGTTTTAGTATAGCCTTCTAGGTGCTAGTACCTATCTACTTGCGAATGGGGGGAATTTGACCTTTGTGAAAACATATCATGTGAACCACACAACGTCTAGAAAGAAACTCAATACTTTACTAGAAATCACAATAAATCTTACTAGTAGTTTCGTGAACATTAGGTTTGTAAGTAAGTACTTAAATACCTACCCTCTTAATTAAAAACCATAATGTATTTTGGATACTTTTTTTTTCATATAAAGAATAGAAAATTTATCCAAAGAAACGCACTATATCTATGACAATTCTTTTTCAAATTTTCTACAGGCAGGTAGGTACCATAATATAAAAAAGGTATGTCAAATTTAAAATTTATTTATTTATATTATACGCCAATACGGGCTTTTACAAACATGTGACATAAATAATAATTGGGTAGAACAGTAAAAATCAAGTAAAATTTGCTATTTAAATTATATAATATACTAACATTGATTATTATTACTATTGAGGTATGTTATTATAGCCGTCTTGTAACTTTATTCCGTACAGTTGACACATCTACAATGTCTACGAAAGCATTGCCAACTGCATGCAATCTAGGTACAAGCAGAAAGCTATAATTAGAAGCGCTACTGCATACTAAGTTAGAGCGTTGGTAGAGTTGGATGTCAGTTAGAGGTAAAAAATGAGAAAACATTTTTTTTTGCTTCATTTCTCATCTAAATTTAATACATTGATGGGTTGCAATTAAAAGTATTATAAAATGTAGTGATCAGACTTCAAATTAAAGAAGTTAAAGTTATGTAGTTTTGACTAAAAAAACAAACCAACTAACTCAACGTTTTTTGACTTTTTAATTTGGTAAGACTTGCTTGGATAATAAAGTGGATGCAGCAGATTTTATAAAAAAGAAACGGAACGCACAAAATAATGTACAGACAGAAGAAATGTAAAAACGTCGAATTAAAACCGGAATTCGTTACGCCCAGCCAATTATTTTAAAGCAATAGTTGATGAGTCTGAAACATCTATATAAATTGAAAAAAATCTTCCGAGAAAAAGTAAATGGTGAGCATTTTAATTTTTTTACTAACAGAGTGATAACAAATAATACATATCGATAAAATTACGTAAGAACATCAGTAAGTGTACAGCAGACGGAGGGTTAATATTAAGAAAATAATAATATTAAAAACCGTCAAACTTCTGGGAGTTTATCTGGATTCAGACCTTTCTTCAAAAAGTCACGTAAATAAATAGGTTCTTCTACCTAAGCCAACTTAAGTCAGGTCGTAGGAACCTTTCAACAGAGGCAACTTAACTACTTGTGAACTCATATATAGTATCACATCTTGACTATTGCAACGGCATCTATGCAAGTCTTCCTAAATGCGAAACTGACAAACTACAATCAATGTTCAACGCAACAGCAAGGCTAATCACCGGGGTACCCAAGTTTTCGCACATTTCGAAACCTTCACTGGCTGAAGTGTCCTGAAAGGATCCAGTAAAAGCTATGCTGGATGGTGTTTAAAGCTATCAACGAAATGACCCCACCGTATATTTCTAAGCTATGCATTCCGGAAAATACTGGTCTAAGGCAGTCAACTCTTAGATCAGCGACATATCTGCAATTGAAAGGTTGAAAAAGCCTCAGCGAAATACAAACACTAAGTTTGGTGATCGTGCATTCCGAGTATCTGGCCCTAAGGCTTCGAATAATCTTCCTATAGAATCAAAATTTAGATAAAAAATAAAATAAGATAAATAAAAACTTACTTTTTCAGACACTCATTTCCATTAATCCGTAATTCTATCCAAATATTGCATTTTTGTCCTTTTTTATACCGTAATTGTTGAATCACACACATACATTCTCTAGCGATTCCGTTCAACTACTTATGATAAAGTAAAAATGCTATTGACTTGCCTACCAATGGAAAATAGAAAATATCAGCGGGAACATAACACGTCAATCGGTTTAATTGTTGGCAAATAAATCATCTAAATGCGTTAAAGATCAACTTTATTATTTAGATTTAGATTAATTTCATTCAATCACTTCATTCGTTTAAGACATATATCCTGCTAAAAAATAAAAACTAATTATAAAAACACTATAATATAATAGAACTTTTTTTAACTACATTTAAAAATGAAAATATGTAACTGTGTTGTCATTTCTTGTTGTATCTTATCCATGTTTGTTTGTTTGTTTTTTTTTTCTTTCTGTACTTGTTTTCTATTGTTGTTTGTTCTACTTAACGTGTCATTATTTTAATTTTTAATTTTTATACTGTATTGAATGTGAAACTTATATTTGATATCAAAATACCGTTGTAAAATTGTACCTACTACCTCCTACATATGAATTGTAAGTTCCTCCTGTCCTAAAATGAGTTCTGTAACTCATCGGGATTGCTCTAGCAAGAAATAAACACAATAAAAAATAAATAAAAAACTTCCTTCTTCTTCTGGCGCTAGCAAAATTAGATTGTTAATGTTAATTTTAGTTGTAAGTTACTACATATGTAAATATATATGTCATTAAGGGTTCCATGATAACTCAACACAGTGACAATTCAACACACTTCTAAAAAGTTATATGAAGTCATCAGAAACGATGAAAACAATTTTTTTTAACCTAACCTAACCTAATCTAACCTACTTAACCCAGTTAATAAAGTTTTTGTTTCATAACTTTCCATGACTTTATATAACTTTTTAAAGATGTGATGATTTATCCAGTCACCGTCATTAAGATAGTAGGTATAGGCCTTAGTCGTAAGTCACAAGGTAAAAATCTTAGAGGTAAGTTACTAGTTTTAAGTCAGTAGTTCTAGTATTAACTATTTAAGAAATATATTTGTACAGCTCCCTTCAGGTGATTTCTCACGATAACGGCGCTATATAAATTAGCCAAATATTATTATTATTATTATACCAACCGTAAAATGAAGGCGTGCTACAGAATGTTATTTCAAAAGATCTGCATAGAGGTAAGTATATAAAAAATGTTCCAAGCTGTTAAATTAATACCTTCCTAATTGAGATAACTCGAGTTTAGGGAGGAAACTTGACTTGAACCCGCAGCCTTCAGGTGTTCTACCAATTGCGCTTTGTCAGCTTATTCCAAACCCGGCAAATTATTCTTTATATACTTGTATTTTTCATTCAACAATTACATATATTACTAACTTTTGATAAAAAATAATTTTCAATTTGGTTGAGTATTTTTGCCTAAAATCCAAAATTAAGTTTTGCATGAAAAAGGCCGCGCAGTATTTCCTCCGTGTTGTCGCATAAAATCTCAATAAAAACTAATTTTGCTCTTAAGCTAATTTGTCGATGGCGCAAGTCTTTTGTGTTCCTGCTGGAAAAGTGTGTTTCTCTTTTATTGTTTGTGGTCTTCTCTAGAAGTCCACAGATAAAAGGTTTATTATGATTGTTGATGGGTTCCAATAAGGTTAACTTGTGTAAACATCTGCCCGTAATATAATTATTGTCTAATTTTGTTTACATCTTCATTCTGATGAAATTTGGTTCCAAAGTGGTATGGGTTGTTTTTTCGTAGTTTGCAAGTTATTCCGTGAAATTCCTGCCGTTATTCGAAACGGGATACAAAAACCGTAACGAACTAATGCAGCGTTTCTCAATGCAGGGCGCACGCCCAACAGGGGGGCTAATTCTTAATTGTTTGTGGTTTGAAATATTCCAGCGTAATTAACTCAAATTTTTAAATTGGAACTGATGGTTGTGTGAATTCAGACAAGCGATAAAATAAGTGCGTTCTAACCGGTTATCAGAAAATAATTAAATTTTAATTTAATTATCAATTCTATTTTTCAAATCTATTGTGTACAATCTATACACAATAGAATTTAATATGTGCACGGTGAAACCAAGGATGGGTTGTTTCATAGAATTTGAACAATTCATCAAATTTTAACATCCATTTTCGGTATCTGTGAATGTCCTATTCAAGTTTTGTTATTATGTCATTATAAGCCAGTTACTTCAAAACTTGAAAATAACTTTGAAAATTAATTTTTGAAATTTGAAGATCTGTTCAAATTTTCAGAAACAACTTGTCCTTAGTATTGCCAATTTATTAAGAATATCTTCAAATTATTGGTATTCCGGTTAAAAAATGAATTTCAGGCCGTTTCCTGAAAAACTTTTAGTATGTTCCTAACATATCAGAACACGTGTTCATGCATTTTTCTAGAAAATACATAATGACGAAATACGAATATATTCATATTTTATGAGCATGTACTCCGACATTGTGATAAAACATTCATATATTGCTAAAAGTTTATAAGGAAACCTATCAATTCATTTTCTAAGGCCCTGCAATCCCGTTTTTAACAGGAACACGCAAAAATTGAGGAGATTCTTAATACATTAGTAATACGTGAGTAATAATGATATTCTACTTGAGTATTTCATTTGTTTAAGGTTTTGACAACTGATTTTTTAAATTTACTAATTTATCTCAAAATTTGTCAGCAAAAAATATTATTATATCAAAATTCCACTATTAAGAAAAAATTTAGTCGCACTGGCTGTCATCATTAAGAAATCTTGAGCGACAGATAGGTATCTATCACTAAAAATAAAAGTGTTAACTTAGCGAGAAAAACCCACGTTCATCCCAAACTTTTGAACCTAATATCCGCACTTTACGACGTTTTCATCAAATGACTCGTTTTTCCTCACAATGTTGGAATTTTCACGCCTATCGCGCCTCCTGGAAAAATGATGGCGCACAGGTAATGAATCTCGAAAATGCAACATGGGTTTTCAGCGGTTTACGGTTGTTTTATGTTGATTCAACATTCATCCGAATAATCAAGTTTTTACTGTATTATGCTTAGCGATTTTTTAAATAAATTTTTTTTCGTCTTATTTCATATCAGCTAAAACAAAATATAACAATATTAGTTTTTTGACAAAACCTTTTTTAAAAATCGATCATGAAAAACCACCATTCAGAATGTAAACGTTGCTTGAAATGGCTTTAGCTATATTAGGAGACTTGTGCGATAGATTATACAGAATATGGATTAATTAAGTCTATGGATCGTGTATACGATTTCATTATTATTCAGAATCAAAAAGTTGCTTGAAATGGCATTTTCCATTATTTTATGGAATCAATTGATCGCGTCTTAGACGAATCAATTAAGTCTATGGAACAAGCGTACGATTTATTTCAGTTTTAAGAGCTTTGTTAGTTCACCTCCAATCGTTAATAAGCCAGTTATTTTATATAACGAACGACATTATCTAAAAAGTTGTGCATATTGACTACTTATCTGACCGCGCTAAAAAAAAATCTAACCATGCTCGCAAATATCGCTAACTGACCATAGATGACGTATTTCGTCAATGTCGTATTGATATGGGGTTATATTGATCCACCGTTCTAGATACCGGTACAGATAAGACTTCTATAAACTTTCTATCCTGTGGTGTTATAAGTCGTCTGGATTTGCGGACTCAATTTTGAAACTAACAGGTGCATTGGAAAAAGCACTCCAAAAACAAGATAAGAAAGTGTTGACACTTTTGGTTAAGCGTGGGATTGAAGAATGAAGCCAAGAAGAAACAAAAATATATTTTTAGTTCGTCGTATTTTAACGTTTCAATATACTCTCACCAAAATGAAAAATTTCACTCCGTAGAAGAATCCACCTTTTAAATTTTTTTTGTGATTAGTTACAAGAGTCCTATGTACCCGGAGCTGGTGGGACTATGATATCTTAATTGGGGTATTTTGTTAAACTAAAGGGAGGGACAAAGGGATGGCGGCGGGAAAAATGAAGGTTAGGATGTACGTTCCTGGCTGTTCACACCGTATCACATATAAGGATAAAGCCATTTCAAGCAAGTTTTATTTCAGAATTGTAATTTTTTTTAAATCTGAATACAGCACAAGATTCTCAACTGCTCCCAACCTGCTGAAACCAATGAGACTATGGCATCCCCCATAGGCTTGTAGTAGAAAATCTTGTCTGCGAATCATTTTGTGGTTTTATTGTGAATTGTAATCAATATCGGCACAACTATTGGGTTTGTTGTAGTAAGCAGTTAGAATTGGAAAGATATTCAATCTTACCCCTGGGCTTTGGTGTACGTTTAGTTAACAAACAATAGTATGGCCTTGAGGATACTGCTGGTCATCACTACAAAAGCTTCCGTAATAGACTCGAATTAAATGCACTTAAGAAACAAGTTCCCTGCACCGGTTTTCTTTACAGACTGGTAATGCTTAGCAAATTGTTGCAATGTCTTTATTGTAGGTATGTAGGTATTTCACACTGTCAGACAGGGACAGGTAATTGGGAACAGGAATGCGGGAACATATGTTAAAGGAAGATGCGTATAGTTGCATCAAGAAGGGTATTTTCATTGTTTTTTTTTCTTGACAAAAATTCTTGTTAAATTTTATTTTATTTCATGTTCGGAAATTTAATGTACTAAATTGTTTTAAAATGTGGCATTTTTTATTTGCTGAAAAAACGACATGTTCGTTTTTGTACGTGAATATGGCCGCGGTGATGTCACGCCCGCCAGCCGTCTTACCAGACACTGGCGTTTTCTATATCTTACTGACTTTGTAGACATTTGGAATCGTTTCGATATGTGCGGTTTAAGATCGTTTTTTCAATCAATATATAAACGAAAATATTAAAATTAGATATTCTTGGTACGACGATCATAAAATATCTTTCGCACGTTTTTAAACGTTATTCATAGATTGTGAAATTACCCCATTGGGTTACGATGTAAGGCTGAAGTAGTGGGTAAGAAAAAGAGATGGAAAAAAGAATATTGAAGAAGTGGTTCCTGTACCTGGCTATACATGACGGATACAGACACATAAGGATACTTTAGCAAGTAGCCGGCTAGCCGCTAACTTGGTAATTATACACACGCTAGATACAGGCAAGCCAACTAGTTATGGCTAAGATGAAGGTTCAGGAAGACATACGAAAAAAACTGCAATATTATTTTTGTTTGTTGTTCCGCATCACTCTCCCCACCTCACACCGTGTGCCACTGGAACACAAAACATCAAACGCCGTGCGATTGAAAGGCATTCGAGCTACTAGCATGCGAGTTACTAGAAGCCAAACCATACATGCCACTGGCACGCCTTACACTTCTACTGGCAAGCAAACCATCTACTAACACGTTTATTTGCTGCTGATCTACTACTCGTCAATCTAGTTCGTTTTTTTTCAACATAACAAAACGTAAATCGGGAGAAATAGCGTTTTAAAGTTTTTTTTACGAAAAACGCGTATAAAATGAAATTAGCTCAATTCTAAGAATACTAAAATGATTTAAAGTGATTTAAATTATTATTTTTATGTAGGATTCGTTCCAAATGTTTAAAATTGCCCAGAAAACACGTTTTTAATTTGGATTTGGACAAAGTGTTGGATAAACACGCTCGGAATTTTGTTTAATTTTGGTAGACTTAAGACTTTGTGTCTTGAAAACAAATTAAAAATATTTTTTTCACTTGAATCGTATAAATAAATGCTTTCTGAGAACAACTGCATACTCAATTTCGCAAAAAATGGTCTGTTGGACAAAAACGAACTCGAGCGACGTACTATCTGTCGCATCTGGAACGTGAAACTTGTGCGATTGATTTTTTAAAGTAGGAACACACTAATAACGGGAGTAGTATTAATTTTCACTCATTTTTATTCCTGTCTGTGTTCTTCTAATATAATTTATATAAATGATGCAACGTCTGGAAGGCGTACCATTGACCTTTTGCTAACTTTGAAAACTAACTAAACGACTACTTTGTAACTTAAATAAAACTTTTTAAACTAAAGACTAATCGTCTGGACAACCCGATTTGAATTGTGTTCTATCTCAAACATTCCCATTATGACCCTATCCATTTACTGTTTTAGACGACCGACGATTTCATTTAAAAGTCACCAAGTAATTTCACAGTGGATTAGGTGCATTCAACAAAATCCTACACGTTCATTTTGGTTCAAGTCAACAAAGGCCGAATCGAGAACTAACCGCAGACGCGGCTTTGGCAGGTTAGTTAATTTCTGTTTAACTAACCTGCTAACTAATTTTCTGTCCCAACTGCTCTCAACCGTCCAGAGCCAGTGATACTATAGCTTGCCCAATTCGAGTATGTTGTGAAAATGGGGAAGGGAAGGAGATGGGGAGAGGAAGGTGGGGAAGTACCTGGCTATTCAGATCTGGTCACCAAACACGGCCAAAGCCATTTCGAGTATCGTTTCAATTCTAAATGGTAGTCTTAAACCATGGTGTTACTGAGAGAATCTTCCACTCTGGAACGTGCCGCAAATATGCTATATACAGGGTTTTCCAATAAGAGGTGTTATTTGGAATAGCCCGCTATTTCGGTAGATGTTACTTTTGAAGCTGTCATTTTTTGACATTTGACAAGTAAAAACTACGCCATTGATAAAAATGGAACAATACACGCTTTAACAACGCATTGAAATTATTAAAATTGACTTGAGTGAATCAAATGCAAATCATCTTGAGTGATGAGGCCCATTTCCAGCTCGGTGGCTTCGTCAACAAGCAAAATTGTCGCATCTGGGGCTCGGAAAACCCAAGAGTTATTGTTGAAAAGCCTCTCTATCCTCAACGTGTAACTATTTGGTGCGGTTTATGGTCCAGCGGAGTCATTGGACCTTACTTTTACGAATATGAGGCTGGAGCAACAGTTACGGTGAATGGATTGCGCTATCGAGAGATGATTAATGATTTTTTATGGCCGGAATTGGATGATATTGATCTGAACAACGTTTTTTTTCAACAAGACGGCGCTACGTGCTACACAAGCAACGAAACCATTGATCTGAACTGAACTTTTACGATTGAATATCAAAATAACACCTCTTATTGGAAAATCCTGTATTATTGCTGTCGTAAAATTAAATACAATTATAAAAACTAAACAAAATTGTCTTTCAGATATTTTTTATTTGAAATAAACATTGATATTTATAAACAATAACATCTTATATCAAACATGAAAATGTCAAAAAAAACTTATTTAGACAATTTTGACTCAAAGCGTCCATTATTTAAAAAAAATGAAATGTATTAAACACATTCCCTTTTGCACAGAAAACTGTCTCTTCACTTTTTGTGCCGTTTATAAGATAAAAATATTTTTTTAACTTTCAACTGTAAACTTGTTATTCATGGAACAAGTGTAAATATTTATTTCTCTTTCAAACGACAAACAAATCACAAATGTCAGCGTTATAGATAAACTATATAATGAATGGACGTCCTGGTTGATCTGTCATTGAGAGGCTCTATTTGGATAATATGAGGTATGTGGCTACAATTGTCCTTCTGTATGTATTGGATTGTTTGGAATTGGAAGGTATATACTTCTCATATCAAATGCTCCAATTATCCTACCCACCCAAAGTACCCATCACAAAATGTCACCATGTCCGGTTTAATTGTTGCAAGATGTCAATAAAGTGACATTTTACTCGTTTGGAGCTCTTCAAAGCTCAGTTGAAAATAATACCTCAGACATGGCGGATTACGTATAACATAAAATCACATAATAAAATAGTGTGAATTATATTTTAACAAAGCATATTTCCAATGCGTCGCTTGAGTTCCTTTTATCCTGTACTCTCCAATCTAGGCTTGTCTCATGTTCCAGAAGCCAAGGTTTAAACATTAAGGAATAATGTCTTTCAATTACTATTATTATTTAATGATAATCTTATGTTTATAAGACAAGGTTTTTATGCATAGCACAAAGGATAATAAATTATTGTAAGCAATAACTAGACGCCTGTAATATCAATACAAATCGAAAATATCTCCCCACTAAAAATAATATAAATAATAAGCAGTAATTGTTGATTGAAGTACTGGTACATATTGGATTATTTGGCGGGTTGGAAATAAGCCGACGTGGCTCAGTGGTCCAGAGAGTCTGACCAGACAGCAGAAGGCGCGGGTTCAATTCCCGTCAGCGGCATTTATTTTTACTCGGAAGATATAAGATATTTTCAATTTGTATTGAAATTACAGGCGACTAATTAATGTTTATAATAATTTACTGCCTTTCAAGTTTAACGGATGCATTAAAAGTTAATTGACCCATATAATATTGCAACTAACATAGTTCTAGGACTGGTCCTTCGGGTGTGTTGCGTAGTGCTTATTCCAGCGGCGACTAACTCTTCCTAGACAGTCATGGATTGATTGCTTCGATAAGGAAAATTGTTTAAATAAATAATAATACGGAGAATTGATACGATAAAGTAGTTCACGTTCCGACTTTTATCAATTTCTTCAGCACGCCCATACATCAATAAATTTATCAATGTGAAAATATCTCCCTTCAATGGCAACTATATTTTTATGTGAATACCCACCAAAGTCCCAACTGTTCCCGTCTAGAGCCAGTGAGACTATGGCATCCCCAATCGGGGTAAGTTTTGAGCCTGATGGTAGTGGGGAGGGGAAAGGCGGTGAGAAAGTACCTGGATATTCAGATCTGGTCAACAAAACGGCCAAAGCCATTTCAAGCAATGTTTCAATTCTAGATTATAGTCTATGAGGAAAATACTGTTTATCTTTCACTCTAGAGCGTGCGGCAAATATATCATAAATTACTTTTTTAATAAATTAATTGTGAAGAAACATAAATTAAATATATATAATCTAAATATATTAAATCGGAATATATATAATCTGCCATGGGATACAGATGTCAAAGATATATACTCACTGACACAAATACTTCCTTTTACGATTCTGCCAAAGTATAACATCACAACTTCCATTCTACAAATAATTCAACACTCCTCACACACCAACACTAAACCAGTCTTTAATTCTGACATACACCACCACAAAACACAATCGCAAAATCAAATACACTTATCGTCATCTACTTACACGACTAAATTTGGAATTAACTCCTTAAAATACATTGCACATAAGCAATATAACCTAGTAATCTAAAACTTCCGGCAACGAACAAAAAAACATTGGCAAAAGCTCTTAAAAGCTATTTCCTCAGCAGTTTTATTAATGACTGACACGTTCTTTCTTTGGAACTCCTAAATAACTTCTGCGTTTATTTATTTTAATGTATCTATGTTGTCTTGTCTTTAATATAATGTTGTCTTTCCCGAAAGTTTTTTAAACTCACGCGAGTAATACATTATAACTTATTATTTTGTTATAAAAAAAATAAATAAATAAATAGAAATTATGCACGCCGGGATTTAAGCCCACGACCTCCGAGGTTGAACTCGTTACCTACGTTGACATTATATTTAGTGTTGGCAGCTGAACCGTAAAATTGGAACGAGTTTGTTTTGCGAAACTATTAAATTCTTTCATTTCATTAGATAATTTCACATAATTGTTTTTTTTATCGATAGTCGTTAGCCATTACTCGCGATATCTAAATAACTGTCGTAACAGCGTTTTCTAAAGATAAAATCGGTCCATCAGAAAGCAATCATTAATTTTTTATCTCAAAATAAATTTCGTTGGCTTACCTGTAGCCTTAAAATCGAAATTCCTAATGTAAATTTACGACATCAGTTTTCTTTCTCGGTATAAATTAATTAAACATTCTAATTTCAGTTTTCAGTGATGTGACGATATTTTTCGTAATCCGTGAACCCTTCATTTAGAAAATTACAAAATTTTATTTTTATTTTTATTTGAATTCTGCTCAAGAGTCTCGACTGTTCCCAACCATCTGGAGCCAATGAGTCTAAAGTATTCCAATTCGGAGTAGGTTGTATGGCTGATGGCAGTGAGGAGGAAAAAAGATGGGTAGTAGGAAAGTGGGTAAGTTCCTGGCTATTCAGATTTGGTCACCAAACACGACTAAAGCCATTTCAAGCAACATTTCGATTCTGAATGTGGTCTTACACTAGAGAAAGAGAATATCTTCCACTCTGAAACGTGCCGCAAGTATAATATAAATTATTTTATATGAATTAATCAGTTCGCCGGGATCTGAACCCGTATTTCGTATCTAATCGCTTGGGGAGACCTTTGGCATAGATGTTGGTTATCCAATAAATGATTCCCGGATGGTGGTAACCAAAACCCGCCGCACAAATTAAAAAAAAAACTTTTATCTTCACAAATCCTGCAATTGTTATGTCCCGTGTTTTTTCATGGGTCTGCGCTAGTTATTATGATATCATAAATCAGTATTATATGGGATTATCTGTTTAGTGGTGTGTGAATGGAGAAAGGTATTAGTGCCAAGACGAAGGTAGGTAAATCGAAGGTAAATCAATGGATTAGCTAGTATTTTTACCGGGTATGTGTACCGCCACCCTGGCAACCATTTATTGGATAACCAAAACCTCTGCCATTGGTCGACACAATTTGTTGCCTGCGTTTGGTGACTTGACAGGGGTGCCCGGGTTCATGAGTGAGGTTTTTCTAGGTCTTGGCGGTTAGATGCGTCTGCAGGTTCAGGGGAGACTGCTAAGAGAGACCATTTAGCAGCTCACGACATAATGGCCTTGCACCGCATTGGGAGGTTTGGATTTACACCCACTCATTATACCATTTTTCTTCCTAGAACATCTTTTCCTTGAATAAACCCTCCATACAGCATCGTACATGGTTCCGAGGAAAATAATTGTGGGGAGCTACTGTAAAAAAAAGTTATCTTTAATTGTATTTTTAATCCGAAACATCATATCGATATCAGCAATACCAGCACGTCATTTTTGGCAGGATAGGGTGGGGGTGGATGGATAACAAGAGGATACCAATGCATACATCACGTTTCTACTTCTCACTTCAATCACATTGGTATTCTCCAGACAGTTCTCATTTCATTCGGTTTCTGCCAAAGTTTTACTATTTCAACGATGGCTTTTTGTCGAATTTGCATACCCTATTTATGTTTCTTTATACTGTAGTTGTGTAACTTCCAGTGGCGTGCAGTACAAAAAAGAGGAAGAAAATCTAATTAAAAATTCTAATATCTGTTACGTGTCTGTAACTCCGGTTCAATGAAATGTGAGAATAAATCAGACAAGCGATGAAAAACGTACCAAAATATTTGAAATGTGTATTTTTAGGTGATCACCAACTCTCTAAAATTTGGGTATACTGAATTACCTTTGTCGTTAATATGAATATTATGTTAATTTGTACGTTGAATTACTTTTTTAGTTAATTTAAATATTGAATTATGGTAATTTGTACGTTGAATTACGTTTGTAGTTAATTTAAATATTGAATTCTGTTAATGTGTATGTTCAATTACATTTGTAGTTAATTTGAATATTGAATAATGTTAATTATTATTTATTTTTCGGAATAACTTTATTGAGTAAAACCTCAAATTGTAATATTTAAATATTGAAGACAATATTAGTGATTTCTAAACGAAAATCTGAAACAGAAAAATCAGAAAAGGAAACGGTCACATCTGGGACTCGAACCCAGGACCCTTGTCTTTAAGGGTCACCACTTTCAAGACAAGGGTCCTGGGTTTAAGTCCCAGATGTGACCGTTTCCTTTTCTGATTTTTCTGTTTCAGATTTTCGTTTACAAATCACTAATATTGTCTTCAATATTTAATTTTTATGTTGAATTACGTTTGTAGTTAATTTGAATATTGAATTATGCTTATTTGTATGTTGAATTACATAAGTAGTTATTTAATAAGTCTTTGAATATTGTTAACACGTCGCCTTTTAACTATTATTTTAATTTTGTATGTAAATACTCTTCCCATAAACACAAACTACTGGAGCTCACCTTATGAAGTAGTAGAATAATTAGGAAAAAAACATTGCATACTGTTATAAATTGAAATGTTATATTATTTTATAATTAAAAAAAATTAGTAACAATAATAAATAAATTAATATCCCATGATTTTTCACGGGTCTGCTCTAGCATTACCTAAAATTACGATTTTAATTCATAATTTTTCATTTCAGAAAAACATTCAGGACCACCTAACCTAACATGACTTTTATTATTTATTCTTACTGTCATTACAATATTTGAAAAATATTGCTTAAGTATGATTGATGGATGACTTAAGACGGGTTGTTTCGCAGAATTTGAACAATTCATTAAATTTCAAAGTTGATTTCCAAGTTATGTGAAGGTTCTATTAAAGTTATGTTATCATATCATTATTGGCCAGTTATTTAACAAAACTGAAATGATGATAGAACTTGGATAGAACCTTCACAGAACTAAAAAAACAACTTGTAATTTGATGAATTTTTAAATTCTGTAAAACCCCGTCCTTATCCATGCATATTTTAATGAATTAGGTAGATTTTTTGAGAAATACGAAATGCCAAGCGCATCGGGTTGTTTTATATCATTTTTAAGAATACTAACCATTATCAAATGTGATATATCTGCACTGATGATGGACACGGTAACGCTGTCCAAAACGTTGGCTACAGAAAGTGGAAATGCAACACGGCATAATAAACGAAAAACGAATCATAATGCATACAAACATTCCCAGGTTACGACTTTGCAATAATATTTGAACTTTTTTACATCAGCTGCACACGAGCTCAACATCATTACATATATCTAGGGAAAAAATACTTCAACAGCCTACCTGAAAATATCAGAACAATAGAAAACGATAAACACCTACTAAAAGCAATTAAAGAGAAGTTCAATGTAAAAATACCAAAATGATGAAACTATCTTTGTAATTAATTATAAATTTTAATATTCATAATTACATACACTAAATATTCTTAATCTCGATGCTCACCACTCTTCTAGACACAAGCGCCAACTTCTATAGTAGAGGAACATTAAAAAATCAATAGCAGTGAAAACTAATTGCATGAATTATTTTAGTTTACATTGATTATACTCTGTAATAATATTATACTGCAAATTGATTAATTATTTAATAAAAAAATAAAAAAAATAGAATTGAACCTGAAACACCTGAGTTTTAACCTAATGCTTTGAACCGTTGGACCAATCGTTGTCTAATGTTTCCAGCAAAAAAAGTTTTACCCGTGACAGAACATTTCTTACGAATTTTTGTTGTTTGTTTTTGGGGTGTTATGCCGTGTTGCGCTAACTCCTTCTTTAGCCGACGTTTCGGACAGCGTTGCAGTGTCCATCATCAGGGCAGATCCGGTAGATCCGAAGATGTGTGAATTTTGGTTGTCGAGTTTGTGCTTATTTATTTGTGGCCTGGGCCCATCCAAGTGCGAAATGCCAACGGAAGTGGCGACAAGGAGAAGGAGTTAGCGCAACACGGCATAACACCCCAAAAACAAACAACAAAAATGCTTTTGGCCGTGAGAATCTAAAAACTTACCATTTCTTACGAATGTAAAAAACAGGATTTGACAAATTTTACGCTTTTCAATGTGGGCTGCATTCCACAGTGGACGTAAAATAAAAATAGATTGAAGTGCCTTGTGAGCGTGTAAGTGTGACAAAAGAAAGTTATTTCTTTTTTTTCTGTTGAAAGTTATAAAAACTTATTATTTTAAGTCTTATTTTCTTGAACAGATTCACAGAACCGTCAATTCCATTGGCTTGTCTGAGACTTAAGAGTCTAAAAGATCTGATAAATGATTCACACTTGAAAATCCTAATACATTGTTATAGTCACGATTCATTTCATACACTTTATTTTTCCCTTTTTTAAATTGCAGGTTGAGGATGGCTTAGTACGTTGTGCGGGCGTCATGTGGTCGGAACCATTGATATATTTCTATTAACCATCTGTCTGAATGAAAGAATTATGTCAGACCTGGTTGTGTTTCACAGAGTCATTAAAAACATTATTGACAGCCCTGCCATCGTTACCACTATTAAATATCATGTACCTAATGTAAAATTATTCTGCAATACATACACAATTAACACTCATTAACCAATAGGATGCATGATCTGGGCAACAAGTTTGAGGGTACTATTAATATATTTACTGGTCCATTTCTAGAACTAATCCTAATCTATACCAGCACTTTGATGAATCCCACAAATTATAGTAGTAGCGTTGGTAATATAATTTTATTGATTTGTCGTATATGTTGTATTGTTCTAGTTTCTATGTTATTTTATGTTACTTTTACATGTTTTACCAACATTGTTTCATTTTCAGTTTATTAGTTTAACATTATTTCATGCTTTTGAAACTTTGTGTATAATTTTCGATATCTCACTAGTTAAAACCTATTCTTAAAATACATCTAAAAGAATGGATGGGCGTAAAACAAAATAAAATAAAATAAAAAATAAACCCCTGGCGTTTTTAGTACACTATGAAGAAAAACTTCTTCGAATCACCTACTCAAAAGATCACTTTAATTTTCGACAAAAGACATTGCACGCCACTGGTAATCTTCCCATGCAACTATTCAAGTACATTATTATACCTTTCAATAAATACATATATTTATATTTTTACTTTGTCGTAACAATTTGCATGAAACTGAAAATTTCATACAAAAATATTGGATTGGAAATGCAGGTTAAGGTTGTTCTATGTAATCGTAGTTTCTCTCAGTATCGCCTTACTGATGAAAGACAACAACAAAGGAAAAAAGAAATAAGAAAATAAACAAAAAAGACAATATTACCAAAATTTCATAGCATAAAATAAAAATAAAACCTACACGTAACACACAAAACCAATATAAACACACATCACTCACAAACACACAAGATTATTTTCAACGTACTATTTTTTTTTTAAATTTTAAATATAATATTATGTATTTTTAATTTTAAATGTATAATTTTTCTCATTAAATGTATTATGTAGTTTTTTTTATATTATAAAATGAAGGCCTCAGCACGGGCAAGCCACCCAGTGAGGCCTACATTACTGAAAACCTTGAATTGTAAAAAATATTGTACCTAATAAAAAATAAAAAAAATAAAAAAATAAAAAATACTGTATTTAGTGACTAGATACCTTTCCTTCCCACTCCCATTAGTTTCAGAACATACACCGATGGGGTTGCAATAGATCTACCGGTTTCGACCAGTTGGCTACCACAATACCAGCGGTATTCACGAAAAATGTTTGTTCATACTGTTCCTGACACGTATTCATGAAAAAAAAAATATATATATATATAGAGCACAAAGGATAATTTTTTTTTAAAAAAAGCTGACTTAGCTCAGTGGTCCAGAACTTCGGAAGGTGCGGGTTCGATTCCCGTCGCGGAATTTATTTTTACTCGGGAGATATTTTCAATTTGTATTGATATTTCAGGCGACTAATTATTGCTTATGATAATTTGTTATCCTTTGTGGTATGCATAAAAAACCTCGTCTTAAAAACATTACTTTATCATTAAAAAAAACAATAACTTTTGAAGATTTATGATTCTAAACAAACGAGCATCAACATTTTTAAATATTGAAGACAATATTAGTGATTTCTAAACGAAAATCTGAAACAGAAAAATCAGAAAAGGAAACGGTCACATCTGGGACCCAGATGTCCCATGTGTCCCAGATGTGACCGTTTCCTTTTCTGATTTTTCTGTTTCAGATTTTCGTTTAGAAATCACTAATATTGTCTTCAATATTTAAATATTAAAATTTGAGGTTTTACTCAATAAAGTTATTCCGAAAAATAAATAAATCAACATTTTTGTTTATATAAATAAATAGATTATCATAATTGATTTGGAGGATTTTGGTAGATTATCTAATTTAAAGGTATTTAGTTATATTTTCTCTTAGGGCGTTTATATAGAATTTTTTAATAGATATATTAATTTCAGTAATCTTTTAAATATGGTAAATCTTTTAACATACCATAAACTAAAAATATAAAGATACAAAAACGAAAATCCAAATCCTCCGCGAGTTTTTATTTTTTCTAAAGATCCCATTTCTATAGCATTACACGTGTTCAATTATTCCCTTTTTTTCTGGTTTAACAGGTCTCTCTTCCGACCGTAAATAGATATTTTGGGCACAGAAAAAATAAACCCGTTAGACTGCCGAACGTGGCACACAAAAATCCTTCTAGATAACCAAATTAACCTAATTTTGTTTTATACGGACAAGTCTGGGATTTTGCGATATTGTACAACATCCCACTGTTAACCCTGGATTACAAACCTTATTTCGTCAATTCGGTTACGCGTTCAAAAAATAATCTGAAATTCGTTGTTGGCAAATTAATTTTGTTATTGTATAGTGTGACAATCTCGTTAACATATTGTCTGCAGCTAGCTCAGAATCATACTTAAATATATTGCTGTTTTATACTTACCTCTTCAGCCGTACACTCTGCCTTCTCACCAATTCGGGTTGCTTGGGCGGGGAATAGGGAGGTGAATTTAATTAAGAACATCTATTAATTATGAGTCTCTATTATAATTGGGTTTATCAAGTGTTAATACTAAATCTAAATTATACTTAGATCTACTTACATCTATAACTTAACTAGTTGTCATATGGTTCCACTTTTCACATTGTCATTTTTCACTGTTGTCGCTGAGTTGGTTCTGTGCGTTGGCCTAAGTAAGGCTGAAGTTCTAGGTGGCGCGGCGGCTTCTGCAGTTCTTCAGCTCACGCCTCCCGGCCGCGTCTGGTCACCGCGCTTTCTTCGCCTCCCGGCCGCGTCTGGTCACTGCACTTTCTTCGCCTCCCGGCCGCGTCTGGTCACCGTACTTTCTTCGCCTTACGCCGAGCATTACGTCGCCGGGCGGAGGATAACATATCTTGATAATCACTTCATCCACCGCCCAGCATCACATCGCTGGACGGGGAACGCGTGCTTCACCACCACTCCTGTCTCGGTCTCCTCTCTCTCCCGCCTCGATCTTGACTGTCTTTCTTTCTTGATCTCGTAGGACCTGTCGCCCTATCCCGCACCAATCACTTCTTTCATTAAAACCCCCGTCTGTCAACACTTGTCTTTGGGCGCATACTGCGGGACACATTCAGTTTAGAACTCAAATTTATTTGTGACGAAATTTGATTCGTCACAATACCCCCTTTGTTACAAAAGAAAATTATGGTTTCCCACAAACATAATTTTCTATTTCTCTTTTCCCATATGACAACCTTCTTAACTCTAAACATGGTAAATCTTAAATTATAAACAATTCAATATTCTAAATTTAACATTTATTATCATTACTTATCCTCAACATTTTTTTTCTCTTTCATCATATCTCATTTTCAACGACAATCCTTTTCGTTACACGCTCTTTCAAACCCATAACAAAACTCAAGTCAAAACATTTAGCCTATCAATATAAAATAACATGAAAACAATAAAAGTGACAAAAAACACATTAAAATCAACGATGAATACTTTTTTTTTTTATTTTAACCAAGCGGTCTAATCCTCTCCAGACACTTGAGGATATAAACCTTTCAATTTTTGTTTACAAATTTCTTCCCAAGCATGTGACCAAAAACTAATGACAAGATTTTAAATGACAACATGAAATGACAACATTATTAATGACAACATAAAATTTTCACAGAATCAGGATAGGGAAGGAGTTGGGAATTCATACCTACCACTTCAGTTTAATCTCCCCTCAGTTCTGCTGGCATGTCTGAAGTATAATAGAATTCCATACTTACATACGCATAACTCCTTATCAATACACATTGATCACTTAAACCTAAACCTTAGTTGTACTTGCAAAAGAGGCCGTTACTAATATTTATTCACTCCTCATTTACCTAAATCTATTAACGCCTACTTCGTCGATAACAAAAACAAGAAATCTGGTGTACATACAAAGTACATCTGAAATGAAATGGATGATATAAAAACTAAACAAGATATGGTAACAGAGTTGTAGTGAATCTCCCGACGTGATACACAATGGAAAATTGAGCGCCAGGTAGTTTCTATTACACGGAGAAACCACCAAAACCGGATACTCTGTCTCTCATTCAACCGCTTTTAAGATGCAACCTCAACATGTCACATTTTATCATCCCTGCTGGCCAATGCTTCAATGCATCATCCCATTTTATTTAAATTTTTCGCACTTTTACATAATTTACGGTCTTTTATCACGCGCGCAGAATTCTTTTCAGATATGGAGACGATTAGGTACACACATACTAATTTCAACGAACGCGCGTATTTGTTCCACTCAAATCATGGAACGTTCAGTGCTCGCTTTCGTTTTCGCATTTTCGCTTGTGGACGCACTTCTACCAATACCGGTCTTTTATCACGCATGCAGACTATTCAGATATGGAGACATTTAGGTACTCTCATAGTAATTTCGTCAAACATGCATATTTGTACCACTCAAATCGTGGAACGTTCAGTGCTCCTTTACGTTTCCGTTCGCATTTCACATTTTTTAACTTGTGGACGCACCTCTACCAACACCGGTCTTTTATCACGCACGCAGATTACTTTTTAGATATGGAGACATTTAGGTACTCTCATACTAAGTTCATCAAACGTGAGTATTTGTACCTCACAAATCGTGTCGGTGGTAAGTGCTCCAATTCGTAACTAACTCAGTTCGTCATCACATTCGCGCGCGCCGCATTATTTTCTCATCTGCGCAGACTACTTTCCGAAACATTGCGAGACTTTAGATACAAGATAATGTACGGTTTCGCCGAACGAAGATATTTGTTTTCCTCAAATCGCGTTAAGTGAATGCGCCTTAACCCTTTCGCTCCCCTCTCTATCGGTCGCCTTCCGCCATCAATTTTTAATTATCGGATTTTTACCGAACACATAAAATTGATCGAAATTGTGGTATGAAAATGAATTTCTCCGAATGACATATAGAAAATTCATTGTTATTCTTATGCCGTTCATACACAGCAAATCTACATTTGCTGACTCAACTCACCACAATCTTTGATTTGATGACCTTTGTCAACGGGACAAATATTTAATCCTTACTCGGGGTCAAACACCCCTGCCTAAAACGCAACAAAAAATAAACTCCAATGGGTACCCTAAAATCACTATCCTTAATACATTTTAACAAATAACAAATAGCCACTTGACATCACCCGCCTTGTGTTGAAAATATTACTCCGATAAATGGTTAATTTTAACACAGTCCCAAATGTGTCAAAACGCAGAATTTTAGAATGATTTAACTGCCCTCCGACAAAAAATAGCACTTGACATGAGACGCATATTACGCATCTGACTTTATCACAGAACATTTGTTTACGCTATACAAAAAACGAAACACCCAAACAACGGTAGGTAACTCGAGACAAAACATGACAAGGGCGAGAAACAGTGCAGAAGATTAAATATAATAAGAACATGCAAGTATTTACCTTGTTTTCAGGGATGGGTTTTAGGAATGTCAATAACATTAGTGATAGATATAGTAAAATATCTAAAACCGCTTCACATTGGGCGCCATTGTGACAATCTCGTTAACATATTGTCTGCAGCTAGCTCAGAATCATACTTAAATATATTGCTGTTTTATACTTACCTCTTCAGCCGTACACTCTGCCTTCTCACCAATTCGGGTTGCTTGGGCGGGGAATAGGGAGGTGAATTTAATTAAGAACATCTATTAATTATGAGTCTCTATTATAATTGGGTTTATCAAGTGTTAATACTAAATCTAAATTATACTTAGATCTACTTACATCTATAACTTAACTAGTTGTCATATGGTTCCACTTTTCACATTGTCATTTTTCACTGTTGTCGCTGAGTTGGTTCTGTGCGTTGGCCTAAGTAAGGCTGAAGTTCTAGGTGGCGCGGCGGCTTCTGCAGTTCTTCAGCTCACGCCTCCCGGCCGCGTCTGGTCACCGCGCTTTCTTCGCCTCCCGGCCGCGTCTGGTCACTGCACTTTCTTCGCCTCCCGGCCGCGTCTGGTCACCGTACTTTCTTCGCCTTACGCCGAGCATTACGTCGCCGGGCGGAGGATAACATATCTTGATAATCACTTCATCCACCGCCCAGCATCACATCGCTGGACGGGGAACGCGTGCTTCACCACCACTCCTGTCTCGGTCTCCTCTCTCTCCCGCCTCGATCTTGACTGTCTTTCTTTCTTGATCTCGTAGGACCTGTCGCCCTATCCCGCACCAATCACTTCTTTCATTAAAACCCCCGTCTGTCAACACTTGTCTTTGGGCGCATACTGCGGGACACATTCAGTTTAGAACTCAAATTTATTTGTGACGAAATTTGATTCGTCACAATACCCCCTTTGTTACAAAAGAAAATTATGGTTTCCCACAAACATAATTTTCTATTTCTCTTTTCCCATATGACAACCTTCTTAACTCTAAACATGGTAAATCTTAAATTATAAACAATTCAATATTCTAAATTTAACATTTATTATCATTACTTATCCTCAACATTTTTTTTCTCTTTCATCATATCTCATTTTCAACGACAATCCTTTTCGTTACACGCTCTTTCAAACCCATAACAAAACTCAAGTCAAAACATTTAGCCTATCAATATAAAATAACATGAAAACAATAAAAGTGACAAAAAACACATTAAAATCAACGATGAATACTTTTTTTTTTTATTTTAACCAAGCGGTCTAATCCTCTCCAGACACTTGAGGATATAAACCTTTCAATTTTTGTTTACAAATTTCTTCCCAAGCATGTGACCAAAAACTAATGACAAGATTTTAAATGACAACATGAAATGACAACATTATTAATGACAACATAAAATTTTCACAGAATCAGGATAGGGAAGGAGTTGGGAATTCATACCTACCACTTCAGTTTAATCTCCCCTCAGTTCTGCTGGCATGTCTGAAGTATAATAGAATTCCATACTTACATACGCATAACTCCTTATCAATACACATTGATCACTTAAACCTAAACCTTAGTTGTACTTGCAAAAGAGGCCGTTACTAATATTTATTCACTCCTCATTTACCTAAATCTATTAACGCCTACTTCGTCGATAACAAAAACAAGAAATCTGGTGTACATACAAAGTACATCTGAAATGAAATGGATGATATAAAAACTAAACAAGATATGGTAACAGAGTTGTAGTGAATCTCCCGACGTGATACACAATGGAAAATTGAGCGCCAGGTAGTTTCTATTACACGGAGAAACCACCAAAACCGGATACTCTGTCTCTCATTCAACCGCTTTTAAGATGCAACCTCAACATGTCACATTTTATCATCCCTGCTGGCCAATGCTTCAATGCATCATCCCATTTTATTTAAATTTTTCGCACTTTTACATAATTTACGGTCTTTTATCACGCGCGCAGAATTCTTTTCAGATATGGAGACGATTAGGTACACACATACTAATTTCAACGAACGCGCGTATTTGTTCCACTCAAATCATGGAACGTTCAGTGCTCGCTTTCGTTTTCGCATTTTCGCTTGTGGACGCACTTCTACCAATACCGGTCTTTTATCACGCATGCAGACTATTCAGATATGGAGACATTTAGGTACTCTCATAGTAATTTCGTCAAACATGCATATTTGTACCACTCAAATCGTGGAACGTTCAGTGCTCCTTTACGTTTCCGTTCGCATTTCACATTTTTTAACTTGTGGACGCACCTCTACCAACACCGGTCTTTTATCACGCACGCAGATTACTTTTTAGATATGGAGACATTTAGGTACTCTCATACTAAGTTCATCAAACGTGAGTATTTGTACCTCACAAATCGTGTCGGTGGTAAGTGCTCCAATTCGTAACTAACTCAGTTCGTCATCACATTCGCGCGCGCCGCATTATTTTCTCATCTGCGCAGACTACTTTCCGAAACATTGCGAGACTTTAGATACAAGATAATGTACGGTTTCGCCGAACGAAGATATTTGTTTTCCTCAAATCGCGTTAAGTGAATGCGCCTTAACCCTTTCGCTCCCCTCTCTATCGGTCGCCTTCCGCCATCAATTTTTAATTATCGGATTTTTACCGAACACATAAAATTGATCGAAATTGTGGTATGAAAATGAATTTCTCCGAATGACATATAGAAAATTCATTGTTATTCTTATGCCGTTCATACACAGCAAATCTACATTTGCTGACTCAACTCACCACAATCTTTGATTTGATGACCTTTGTCAACGGGACAAATATTTAATCCTTACTCGGGGTCAAACACCCCTGCCTAAAACGCAACAAAAAATAAACTCCAATGGGTACCCTAAAATCACTATCCTTAATACATTTTAACAAATAACAAATAGCCACTTGACATCACCCGCCTTGTGTTGAAAATATTACTCCGATAAATGGTTAATTTTAACACAGTCCCAAATGTGTCAAAACGCAGAATTTTAGAATGATTTAACTGCCCTCCGACAAAAAATAGCACTTGACATGAGACGCATATTACGCATCTGACTTTATCACAGAACATTTGTTTACGCTATACAAAAAACGAAACACCCAAACAACGGTAGGTAACTCGAGACAAAACATGACAAGGGCGAGAAACAGTGCAGAAGATTAAATATAATAAGAACATGCAAGTATTTACCTTGTTTTCAGGGATGGGTTTTAGGAATGTCAATAACATTAGTGATAGATATAGTAAAATATCTAAAACCGCTTCACATTGGGCGCCATTGTGACAATCTCGTTAACATATTGTCTGCAGCTAGCTCAGAATCATACTTAAATATATTGCTGTTTTATACTTACCTCTTCAGCCGTACACTCTGCCTTCTCACCAATTCGGGTTGCTTGGGCGGGGAATAGGGAGGTGAATTTAATTAAGAACATCTATTAATTATGAGTCTCTATTATAATTGGGTTTATCAAGTGTTAATACTAAATCTAAATTATACTTAGATCTACTTACATCTATAACTTAACTAGTTGTCATATGGTTCCACTTTTCACATTGTCATTTTTCACTGTTGTCGCTGAGTTGGTTCTGTGCGTTGGCCTAAGTAAGGCTGAAGTTCTAGGTGGCGCGGCGGCTTCTGCAGTTCTTCAGCTCACGCCTCCCGGCCGCGTCTGGTCACCGCGCTTTCTTCGCCTCCCGGCCGCGTCTGGTCACTGCACTTTCTTCGCCTCCCGGCCGCGTCTGGTCACCGTACTTTCTTCGCCTTACGCCGAGCATTACGTCGCCGGGCGGAGGATAACATATCTTGATAATCACTTCATCCACCGCCCAGCATCACATCGCTGGACGGGGAACGCGTGCTTCACCACCACTCCTGTCTCGGTCTCCTCTCTCTCCCGCCTCGATCTTGACTGTCTTTCTTTCTTGATCTCGTAGGACCTGTCGCCCTATCCCGCACCAATCACTTCTTTCATTAAAACCCCCGTCTGTCAACACTTGTCTTTGGGCGCATACTGCGGGACACATTCAGTTTAGAACTCAAATTTATTTGTGACGAAATTTGATTCGTCACAATAGCGACCGATTTAAATAAAGGAATGATTATAAAAATTACAAAAAAAATCACCTACCACTGTCGTCGGTGCATTGGTGCAGGCGTGATTTTTAAAATTGTATTCTATGTACAGGGTATTCAGATAAGAGGTTTTTCTTTGATATTCAATCGTAAAAGATCAATGGTTTCGTTGCTTGTGTGGCACGTAGCGCCGTCTTGTTGAAAGTAAACTTTGTCCAGATCAATACCATCCAATTCTGGCCATAAAAAAACATTAATCATCTCTCCATAGCGCAATCAAATCAACGTAACTGTTGCTCCAGCCTCCTTTTCGAAAAAGTAAGGTCTAATGACTCCGCTAGACCATAAACTGCACCAAACAGTCACACGTTGAGGATAAAGATGCTTTTTAACAATAATTCTTGGGTTTTCCGAGCCCCAGATGTGACAATTTTGCTTATTGACGAAGCCACCGAGGTGGAAATGGGCCTCATCACTGAAGATGATTTGCATTTGATTCACTCAAGTGAATTTTAATAATTTTAATACGTTGTTAAAGCGTGTATCGTTTCATTTTTATTAATAACGTAGTTTTTACTTGTCAAATGTTAAAAAATGACAGCTTCAAAAGTAACATCTACCGAAATAGCGGGCTATTCATAATAACACCTCTTATTGGAAAACCCTGCACTTTTTTATTTTATTTTTTATTTTTCTTTATTCAGTGACATGGTTTTTACAATTATTAGGTATTTTAGACCACCAAGCTAGGCACATGCCCGTCTTGTGGTGGTTAATTATGTATTCAGTACATTAAAAGAATTTAAAAAGAATACTATAATATTATTCCAGTTGGTAGTGATGTATTAAGTCCAATAAATATGGTATACAGAAGAGAATTTAGGAACTGGAGACGCGCAACTTTCTCTCCTACCTATTATTAAAAACACTCTTCACACAGCATCCCCAAAGATGACAGATTAAAAAAATATGCAAAGCCCACTGTGTTTCGTGTGTAGAGGATGTAAAAAAAGTTCAAATATTATTGCAAAGTCGTAACCTGGGAATGTTTGTATGCATTATGATTCATTTTTCTGTTATTATGCTGTGTTGCACTACCACCTTCTGTAGCCAACGTTTCGGACAGCGTTACAGTGTCCATCTTCAGTACAGACATAAAATCTGATAAAAATTAGTATTCTAGGGTTAGTAAAAAAAATATATAAAACAACCCAATGCGCTTGGCATTTCGTATTTCTCAAAAAATCCACTCAATTCATTCAATTATGTTCTGAAGTCTGAAATGCCTTTCGTATGTGATTCCTTTCTTATCGAGTTTCAAGAGTTGGGTATCAGAACGAATATATTTTATATGCAGAGGTATTTCTTTGGCACGATTTTTCCTTTCTTGGAATGGCAAAAGGTTCCACAAAAGTATTAGTGCACGGAGAAAAATGAGCATTGCTGATTTTTTTTAAATCCTGTCAAAAAGGTAACGACAGACTATTTCCTAATAAACTATCAGAATATATCGGAATTATTAATTATAGTATAATAATGTAATGTGAAATAATTAGATTTTTTTATGAACACATTTTCGGACTTCGCCATGACATACTTGTGTTTTACTGATTTGAAATTTTAAATAAAATAAAAAAAGATTAATATTCAACATCATTAACATTTTTCCGAGCCTAAATGCCGGATTTTAAAATTTGTTTTTGAAACAGACTTGTTTTTCAAAAATTAAAAATTTAACAACAAAATTTACTAAACTATTTTCCGACCAATGTTACCTGAAGAAATTTTTCAGAAAATTAATGTTTTCCGTGATAAAAATATCTTCAACATGAATAACAGTATAAAAAAGATAAAGTCTAACAAAACAAAACTTTTTTCCGAAGTCAATAATAAAAAAAATTGAAAAGAAAAAATCTAATTTATGAACCCAACTTCATACACGACGATATTTTTCCAAGGAATCGGCTATTTTTGGAATTTGTTTCATTTGGATTTTATAAAATTCAAAAACTTTAGCTGAGAATAAATAAAATACATCAACATTTATATATTATATAGTTTAAATTATGTTCTTGAAGTTTAACAGCTCTCAAACCGATGTGCTTAAAATTTGCAGGGAATTATTGACAGGTTAGAAGGGAAGAAAATTGAAAAAAAAATTGTCAAAATAGAAAATCCTTTTCATTCGTCCAGTCTATTTGAAATGAACAAAGTTATGCGACGTATATATACGTAAGCATTCATAAATGGTTTGTATTTGGATAGAAAAATGAACAAGTAAATTTAATTTTAATTTATAGTGAAACTTTGCACACATTCTTATAATTGCTGTTGTATATATGAAGGCACATAACTCTACTATGAGAGAACTTTAATAAATTGGGTGAAGCGCATCAAAAAATCGGCTGGCAGCGGGTTTTTATCTGCTAGTAAAAATTATTCTTCGAAATATTATCAAACGTACTCATTTCGGTTGTTTGTGATGTGCGTTATTCCTGCGCAAAATCTGATTCAATTAACTCAATTTTGATTTGATTTTAAGTTTCTGATCGAATTGAATTATTACTGCGTTAAGAGATTTTTTAATTAAACCTACTGATTTTCCAAAAGAAATGAATTGAGTTAGAATCAGATATTCGAAGCCTTACTTTTTTACATTAGCTGCACACAGGAAGCCATGAGGAAACATATTCCTCTCAGGGCCAATGCCATCTTTGGGGATGCTATGTGGAGGCTCTTTTTAGGGAAAAGAAGGAGAGGACATTCTGGGAAGGAAAAAGTAAGAATATGGGAGTCAATGTGTCCAGGAGTGACGGACGTGTGAATACATCTCTCCCACTGCGGTGCAAGATGATGGATCGAGAGAGTCCGGCTGGCGAAGTCAAAAGGTTTCCCTCAACCAGTCTCTTCTGATCCGCCCCGCCACGCAGTATATGGGTAGATGCATCCGCTGTCTAGACCTAGACAAACTACACCCCATGAACCCGGGCACCCTGCTAAGTCACCAAACGTAGTGAACCAGTTGTGGCGACTTATGTCTGGGGTATTGGTTATACAATAAATAGGTCCCAGGCCTCCTAAATTACTGTCTAAATTAAACTAAATATTTAACATGTCAGAAGCTGGTGGAACCATTTATTCGACGCCCGCACGAGCCGCGCTCAGCAAGCAAATGATTTCATAAAAGACCCGTACGGCGTACACTTCATTTTGTCCTTTTGCAAGATGCGAGCGACTGTTAATATATTCCTTCGTGAAATTTTAGACCCTGCGTCCCGAATTCATCTTATCACACATTATTTTTAACGGTGACCGGATAAATCATTACAATGATAATTCATCACATCTTTAAATAGTTATATAAAGTCATGGAAAGTGATGAAACAAAAACTTTATTAACTGGGTTAGTACGTTAGGTTAGGTTAAACAAAATTCATCGCTTCTAATGACTTAAAATCACTTTTAAAAGTTTGTTGAATTGTCACTGTGTTGAGTTATCATGGAACCGAAAAGGGCCGCGCAGGCGTTCCCCTTGAGTATCTTATTTATTTTACCAAAGTATTTTATTTATTTTACTAAATTATCTTATTTATTTTATTAAATTATTTTACTAAAGTATCTTATTTTATTTTACTAAAGTAGCTTATTTAGTTTACTAAATTATCTTATTTATTTAACTAAAGTATCTTATTTATTTTACCAAATTAAAAAAAAAAAAAATTCTCTCATTTGAATTTAATAGTGAATAAGACTAAGCAAATTTTCTGAATAATTCAATAAAAAGTTGTTTCTTTGTGTTTGTTGGAAAACGATCAACTTTTATTATATTGTTTCGAAAATGCTAAATCCTACCTCAATTTTCGTGAAAACACCATGACGAAGTATTTTATTTCAACCCTTGAAAGGTTTTCAGGGATAGTCTTAACGAATTTAAATGTATTCTGTGTCAAGTAGACCAATATGCCGCTCAGGGATGGTTTGAACCTTTTAGGGGATGATTGATTCTCTTCTGACAGAAGTTATATTAATTTGGCCACTGGGCAGTTTTGATAAAAAAAGGCATACAGGGTTGTGTGTTGAAAGCACTGAACACTAAATCAATAGAAGTGCTGTCTGTTTACATTACAAAAAATGACAGTGACAAAACAAAACATTGGAATAATATGAAACTGCACATGAGTCCCAACTGATACCATCCGTCTGGAGGCACCCCCAATTGGGGTATTTTGTGAGAGATAAGGTAATAGGGTAAGGAAGGAAATGAGAAAGAGGAAGGTGGAGAAGTACCTGGTTGAAAGCCAACGTTTCAATTACACCAGGGCCATACTGAGAGTATCTTCCACTCCGGAACGTGCCGCAAATGTACTAAATATATATTTTTACCGAGTTAACTGTGAAATAAATAAAATATATTAAATTTACTTGCTCACGCTGGAATTTGAACCTGCGACATCCAGCTTGCTATTCGCTATTATCAATTATTATAGTCCGATTAAACTGATTTCGTCAATTTAAAAAAATATTCGATTTCTAGGCCCCTGCTGACTGTAAATTAATTGCTATACAAAAAATTACGATGCTTGAATTTTTTTTGTCAATTTCATCCGAAGTAATACAAAAATGTGCTAATTTCGTGCGTGCAAATACACCAAAGATATTAGAAGAACGAGATATGCTATGTTGGCCGCCAGACCGTAGGCGGAGTACTACCTAATTAGGGTACTTTGAATACTATCGGGACGTGTACGCACAGAAATCTGTTCTGTGTATTAGTATATTGTAGTATATTGTCTACGATCAAATTTACACAACAATTGTTCGTAATATATAAAACCAACAACACGGATTTCTTCAAAAAAGATCAGTACCAACAAACTTGGTAAATTTTACGGAATATTTAACGTGCAATATGGACAATAGAAACCAAGTAGATGTTATCTACATTGATTACTCTAAGGCCTTCGATAAGGTAAACCATTTCATTCTAATTCAAAAATTAAAACAATTAGACTTACTCCGGTGGCTCACTTCATACCTTTGGAGTAGACTTCAAAGTGTCTTAGTTGAGGGAACAAAGTCCAGCTTCTTCTCTGTGCCCTCCGGTGTAGCTCAAGGTTCTCATTTAGGCCCATTATTATTTAATGTGTATATATACGATATTCACAATTTTTTTTTACATGCTAATTACCTAGCATATGCAGACGATAAAAAAATATACCTAGTTATTAAATCAATCAACGACTGCATTAAACTTCAAGAGGACCTCAATCGTCTCTTTGTCTATTGCAAATTAAACAAACTTGTTATTAACATCGCAAAATGCAATAAATTAACATTTATACGTAATAAAAATAAAATATCTTTTGTATACACACTAAACGGCACACACATCAATGAAGTAAAATATATCAGGGACCTTGGGGTAACACTGGATGTTAAATTAAACTTTATCCAACACACTGATGACATCATTAACAAAGCCAATAAAATGCTGGTATTTATAATTCGCATAGCAAAACCCTTCCACAACATAAACACTCTATATTCTCTTTACACCTCATATATTCGCCCTCACCTGGAACACTATGCACCGATCTGGACTCCTTTATACCAAGCCCATATCGAAAGATTAGAAAGAATTCAAAAAAAATTTTTAAACACATAAATTATAAACTAAACTTACACTTCTCAAATTATACCGAATCCATTAAATTTCATAATTTTAACTCCCTACAAACACGACGTCTAATTTTTGATCAAATCTTATTATATAAAATCCTAAATAATGGTCTGGACTCACCAGAACTTACCAATTTAATAAATTTTCATATTCCGTCTAGATCAACCCGACAATCTGATTTATTTTATCTACCCTCGTGTAGGACAAACATTCGAAAAAATTCCCCAATTCCTCGTATATGTGCTTAATATAATAAAAAAATTTACAGCATTGACATTTTTACATTTTGATCGATTATTAATATGAGAGTATGGAATGTATCGGCAGCATCTCCTATCCTCTTCCTATTTTCCTCTTCCTATCCTCTTCCTTTAACACCAAATTAATGTTAAGAAACTAAAACTTCATTTCTAATACACTTTAACATAAGAAACTTCTGTGGCTTGACTTCGATTAACTTGTATATCTATCTATCACTGCATATTATATAAAAGCTGTTTGTTTCTTACAAAATAAATAAATAAATTAGTGCGGATACCTTAGCGTAAGCGAAGGTGTGCTGTAGTATTGGTGAACAAAACCGGCGACACTGGGCAAAACAATTCCGCACAGTATGAACTGCTCATAGCACATCTCGTTCTTCTAATATCTTTGAAATACACCCACAATATACTTCTATTGTTTTATTTATTCAGTAACTGAAGGTGTGATCATATCTCCAATACAAAAAGTTTGTTTGAATTGTGACTAACTTTTGTTATGAAGATTAAAAGCCGAATACAAGTATGCAATAAGGACGCAAAAAAATAAATCTTCAAGTCTGCAGTCCCAAACATTAAAAATATCAAAATTTCAATTTGGAAGGTGGGTATAGGTATTGCCGCCCCGTAAAACATTTGGATAACCAACACCCCTGACATAGGTCACTCTAAGTGGTTTGCTACATTTGGTGACTTGGAAGGGGTTCTCGTGTTTATGTGGTGAGGTTTGCTTAGGTCTTAGCGGAAGATTCGTTTGCTCACCTATTGTGAGGCGGGTAGGGTAGGGAGAGACAGTGGGAGGAATGTCCGGACACATTAATTCCATAATTCCTATCCACCTTATACATTATTCCTTCCTAGAACTTTCTCTCCTTCATTTAAAGCAAAATAGGTACCTACTGTACTTTGTTTCTTTTGATAGTGTATACAATTTCCTTGTATTTCTACATTCTTGTATTGACCTCTATACTAGATTTGAAACTCTGTATAGAAAATTTTCAGAATGCCATGAAATATCTTCAAAGTTCAAAGGATTCAAGTTTCTACTTCGCTGATTTTGTCAGGGTCCGCGCTTCTACTACAAATAATATACGTCAATAGGTACAGGGATAAACAACACTAGAATCAGACCAGGGATGGGGAACCTTCAACAATTCCAACGAATTCTTTCTCAGTTTTTTTTAATGTTGTAAATACGTTTTACTTCAAAAACATTGCTTAGAACATGCCAACCTACCCGAATTTCTGAGTAAGCTCGATAAAAGTATCCACCAATATCAGAATGTGGACAGTTTTTCTCCAAATTGAGTCCCAAATTTCCTTAATTTAGACTTCCAACTTGCTATTCGAGAGCCTTACCCGTTGACATACAGTACCTTACTCAGTACAATATCATAACTGTAGTGTATGGAGTATTATATTGCCTTTATTTTAACGTGTCGGGTAGTATGCAATAATACTCTTAGGTGATCTATGTACTGGTATTTATTGGGGAGCTGTTTGTAATAAAAGAGAGCAGACAACTAACGTGCATCGCCTTTTATAAGATCTTGCAAGCATTGAAATGCTTTGAATCTCGCTTGCACTCATCCACATTCGTACAGACATCACAATTACGTATGTAGGAGTCAGACTATGGTTAATATTTCGCACTACGCTGAAAAATTGTGCTGATGTCAGTTGCCGGCTTAAGCCTGATTACGTAGAGCGTTTTTATTGATTAAATATTGATTGCTGAAAACACGAGCTAAAATTACGCCTTATATAGTAAAAATCCCCCAAATCTCCTACTTCTGCTTCACTGAACTCTAATATTGTGTCATGGAATTTATTCCAAACTCCATCGCCCTCTGTTGAACTCAATCACTCTGTCAGCGATCTTGGGAAATTACTCCATCAAGGTAATTGAAATTGGTCTTGTTGAATGAAAAATACTAGTATTTTTTTAATTACACAGGCCTGCGACCAAATTGTTTTCTTTAAAATAATGAGTGATTCTTATGTATTTTAGTGCGTTGAGTTCAGAAATGCCCCCAGTGTTTTTCCAGCACGTAAGCATTTTCCGCAAAATGCATTTTTCTGCGGGATTGCCTACCTTAAGGCGTATATTTATGAATATGCCGAAAAAAGTTGTTTTTCCTATTCGGCTTTATAGTTTTATATCAGAAACTATGAAATATGATAAAAATTAGTATGTTTAACAGAATATAATATAATAATATAATTACTCGACGGGCTTAGAATAAGCCGACCTATCCTAAGTGGTAGAACAGCTGACCGGCAGTCAGAAGGATGCGGTTTCAAATCCCATCAGCGCCATTTATTTTTTCTAGGGAGATTTTTCAATGTGCATCGTTGTTTCGTGCTAGTAATAATTGCTTATTATAATTGGCGATGTCATAGCCATACTACGCTGGCTCCGTGCAGTTCTAGCGCGGTAATCGCATTTTTTTATAGCCGTGAAATCGAAAATATTTAAAATATTTATCTTTAAATTTGTTCGGGTTTAATAAGATATGTCAACACGTCGCCGTCGCCCCACATAATATAAATAATGAATTCAAAATGTCAACTTGTCAACTGGAAAAGGTTTACAAAGCCAATAATATGTCACCAATTAATTTCTAATTATCAACGTTACTCGGCTTAGTATGAATATAAATTTACTGAGACCTTAGATTATTATGTAGGTAATTTCCGACTTAATTACTTAAATACACTGTGTCCGGAAAATCACAGTACAAACGGTTAACTCGTGAGTCTACATAACTTATTTATTGTCAGATGTACTACAATATTCAGTTTTTCTTTCATGTATTCAATAATACTACAAGGTTTTCCAATAAGAGGTGTTATTTTGATATTCAATCGTAAAAGATCAATGGTTTCGTTGCTTGTTTATTTATTTATATATATATATATATATATATTTATAATTATATAATTTGTACATTTATTTATAACAATTACAGGTAATATAGCCTAAGACGTTATAATTGTACCATTTATGCAGTGTATATGCAATGCCAAAAATCTCGCAAATGTGCTATAGGACACAAAAAATAAATCTATTTTTTTATCTACTGCATTCAAAAAGCACGTAGCTCTCCCCACAGGTGAGTTCATAAATAAATTAGTGCGGCTTGCTCTACTATATAGAAGATTGTGATGACGTCCTCGAGAGTGAGACTCTGGTACAAAAAAAATTTAGTTGGGCCAGTATCTCATTATTAGATAAGTGACCGTTTATAAGTTGAAAAAAATATTTAAGCAAAGCAATACCTCTACGTGTCTCTAGGGAGTGGTAATTGGTCATGCCTAATATATAAATCGATGGGTAAAGCCAAGGGTAACGTCCATAGAGCCGCGAGAATAAAAACCTTAAAAAAAAATTATGGACTCTTTCAATGCGTAAAGTGTATGTTAATTCATGTGGAGCCCAGATGATCGAGTTTGATTCCAGTACACTTAGGACTAGTGTATTATATAATAACGTCAGTGTTTTTGTGTTACGAAACGGATATGAGTTCCTTATTACGAAGCCGAGAAGCCTGTATGCTCTGCTTATTAAATCATCGATGTGTTGGTGAAAAGTTATTTTGATGTCGTAAATAACTCCTAGATCTTTGATTTGGTTTAGATGTTGGAGAATAATTTCATTGATTGTATATTCAAATACATGCGGTTTCTTTGATCTTGTATATGAGACGATATTGCACTTGGGTGTACTGAAGTTCAAGCCATTTATTTTGGCCCAGTTTGAAACGCAGTCAATGTCACGTTGAAGGAGAATACAGTCAAGATGGTTTTTTATTGAGCGATATAGTTTCAAGTCATCTGCAAATAGTAAATACAGCGAATGTGTGATGACTGAACCAATATCGTTAATAAAAATCAGAAACAAAAGTAGTCCAAGGATACCTGATACCCCTGAGGAACTCCAGAAAAAACTATGAATTCAAAATTCATTGTGTGGCACTTAGCGCCGTTTTGTTGAAAGCAAACGTTGTCCAGATCAATACCATCCAATTTCGGCCATAAAAATCATCGCAATCCATTCACCGTAACTGTTGCTCCAGCCTCATTTTCGAAAAAGTAAGGTCCAATGACTCCGCCGGACCATAAGCCGCGCCAAACAGTCACACGTTGAGAATAGAGAGGCTTTTCAACAATAAATGTCAGATGGGACAATTTTGCTTGTTGAAGAAGCCACCGAGGTGGAAATGGGCCTCATCACTCAAGATGATTTGCATTTGATTCACTCAAGTGAATTTTAATAATTTCAATGCGTTGTTGAAACGTGTATCGTTCCATTTTTATTAATGGCGTAGTTTCTACTTGTCAAATGTCAAAAAATGACAGCTTCAAAAGTAACATCTACCGAAATAGCGGGCTATTCAAAATAACACATCTTATTGGAAAACTTTGTATTATACCAATCATAAAAAAAAAATTACTCTAAGAAACTACTGTGTTATTATTTTTACGCGTGACAGCTATTTCGCCTTTTGAATTCATTAAAAAATAAAATTAATACAGGTTTTTGGACGCTGTGTATTTAGAATGTACGTTGGTATTTATTATTATACTAGATTTGAATTGCTTATCGCTTAGAAAGCAAAGCAAACTCATCTTATCATCAGATCGATACTTATATTCATGCATAAAAGACACGTAGATGTACTCAGTCTGATTTATATGTATTTTAAAATAGCCTGCCTGGAGGAAATAACAGCATTGACAACACGCGATTCGACGCATTGTCAGGAAAGTTGGCATAAATAAGCGGAACTGATAACTACCGGTGTAAAGAGAACAAAAAAGATTATTTCTCGGACTCTTTTTTAGCAAGTAATATAATACCTACGAAATTTTGCTTTCGTACAAATGAATCTCAATGAAAAATACATTGTTTTTTGTAGACATTTAAATTGAAAAAGTGTCAATAAATGAATCTGACAGTACACAGGCATCTCGCATTGTAATATTACTATTTATTCATTCAAAATAAAATCTGCTTACGAATTACTAGTCCTTTTTTTCGATGGGGCGCAAAATTGCTGACTAATTTTGTAAAAAAAACTAAACGAAATCTGAATATTTTATTACACTATTTATTTAGAGACTAATGGAAATGTGTTCTGATTTCCTCATACCACTTAGCGTCTCTACGCCATGTGATTCGTATAATTCTTTGAAGCCGGGTAATATTTTGTAAATATCTCTAAGCCAAATATAATATAGAAAATTACATTTGAAATAGTTGACGGGCACCTACAATCTCAATGTTTTAATTAGGAATTTTCATAGAAGGTATTGAAATGCTTATAAAACTTGTAAAACCTAGCTCTATACGAGTACAATGCACATTGCAGTGCACCTGAAGGTAGTCATGATTTCACCGGACTGCTATGGTAGTTGGTTGGTAAGGGTTAAGAAAGTACATTCAGATCCTGCGCAAAAGTCCCACATTGGACTGCGCAGCAAAAATTTGCCAAACTTTAGTGATCTTTACTTATCTGCGCATTGTCTAGTTATTTCAATGTGCGCTCTTCGGTGTTTAATATACGACTGATGCCGTAGATTAATGATAGCAACTCGGTGAGGTGTGTTCAGGATACGCCTGCCCACCAGTTGCATGACGTGCCAGATCGGGAGAGGCTGGTTTGGGGAGACCCTTTGACCTCTCTAACTGGTCTTTCGACCCGTCGCATTGCGCCGTAGTGAGAGGAATACATTTATACGCCCGTCACTCCTGGACACCTCAAACCTCATACCTTTAACTTTCCCAAAATTACCTTTCCATCCATAAAAATGACCCTCCACACAGCATTTCCAAAGATGACATAGGCCCAGAGGAAAATTATTTTCCTTGGGGCCTCCTATTTGGGATTAATGTAAAAAAGTCCATGTAATAATTTCAATGTCACGATATCAGAAGTGGACATCTATAAGGGGGTGTTTTTCTGACGGGTCATGAGTGACTTTTGTGTTGTTGTTGCTGTTATGAATTCAATTTGTTTTACGTAAATCCTGTATTTTAATTGTATTATCATATTAGGGTTTTTGTGTTGTATAATTCTGTTCTGTTTATTGTGTTCATCTTTTGATACAGTGAGAAAATCTTTAAAACACGAAAAATGATAAAAGTCAAGGGTTGATGTGCAAATGATCAATAAACAAATTTACTATTTATGAGGGGGGGTATGCGTACCGCCGCCCGGACACAATTGATTGGAAAACCACCACCACTGCCATGGTTGTTGTCATTTGATCATTTCGACATCAACCCTTGACTTTTATCATTTTCATGTATATGTCATCCCAAGTGTTTTGCTACGTTTGGCGACTTTCAGGGGTGCCCTGGTTCATGATGTGAAATTTGTCTAGATCCTGGTAGACCAGATCTCCTGATGTTCTTGAGACACTGGTTGAGGGAAACCCTTTGACCTCTCCAACAGGATTCTATCGACCCACGAAATGGATTCATAGGTCCGTTCATACACATTTAAAATTATATAGTAATGAGTGAATTAAACATATTAAATTAAGGCCTAATTTCAGCAGCTAAGATATTATTGTTTTGTAGGAAAATTTTAGTTTTGTATGAATTTTGTTTGAATGAAACATTATTTTTTTTTATGAAAAAATATTGTTTTGTATGATTTTTCATGAAAAATTGTTGTTTTTATGAAAAATTATGGTTTTATATAAAAAATTATTGTTTTGTATGAAAAATTATTGTTTTGTATGAAAAAATAATGTTTTGTATGGAAATTATTGTTTTGTATGAAAAAATATTGTTTTTTATGAAAAAATATTGTTTTGTATGAAAAATGCCGCGCAGCCGTTCCTCTTAACACATTTTTGATTCACAAAGCCTGACTCCCCCGGGAATCAAGAACAGCCCATGACACTTCGCATCACTCAAACGTCGGGCCGCCTTTATATACGACTTATTTATGGTAATAGGCTGTTTTGGCAGAGTGAAATAAGTACAAACACAATCATGTCGGATTGGGACTTACTGCCTTTTATATTATAAATAACAATGGTTCCTTTGTAAGGCTTATCAATTTGAAAAAGACTTAGTTTTGTACGGAATTTGTATATTTGTGAAGAAGTTAGCAGTTCAAGGTGGATATTTGATACCAAATCTGATATATCTTTTAGTGTGAAAGGAATGTTGGTAATTACATCGATATTCAAATCAGGTCAATAAATACACTTTAAGCTATTTCAAGCGACGCGACCTTTCGATTATGAATTGTGGTATTTTATCAGTGCCATACTCAATAAATGAATTTTTACAGGCACATCCATTGCAAGACGCAAGTTTTTTTAAAATTCGAATCCTGATTTTACACACAGAGAGTAACCACGCAACCTTGGCTTCTGTGGATTGGAGTACCACAGAATCATCCAGTCAAAAATTATTTTAAATTGGCAATAATTTACAATCCTCCTATAAAACGGACGTATATATTCTGCTAGATATTCCTTGTAATTATCTCAAGATAATATTTTATTAACTCGTAATCTTTGGGGGACCGAAGTTGTTTTTTTTTAAACTCCCGATCTTAAATCATATTCTATACTAAGAAGACAATTAACAATATACCAGTACATTACAAACATTATTATGAGTCTACCATAATTTTACGATATATTCTTTGAATTTATATGTTTAATTTAGTGACTGTTAAACTATGAGAAAGTATCATAAAAAGGCGTTTTTTATAGTTCCTCATTTTTAAAGGGGAAATCAACTAGTAATTTCGACATTATAATCAAAGATACCATGTAAGGTGACAATAAAAAAAAACCATAGCTATGAAAAAATCACATGGATAAGTATTTTTCATATCTCTAAATAGCATACGTAAAACAAAGTCGCTATCCACTTCGTCTGTTTGTGCACTTAGTTCTTCTAAACTACGCAACGGATTGTGATAGGGCCTTCACAAGCATTAAGAAAATTTCTTCTAAAAATATTATTTATAATACGTGCATATTATATTCATAGAAAGTAGAGAAAGCTGGCTAAACCTTATGAAATACATCAAAATAATGTACTACGGAATTGTATATCGTAAAAAGACCTGCATAAAATTCCGCCATGATATATCTCCTAAGAATAACCCCCAGCAACGCCGGGTATATGTCAGCTAGTTAATAATAAAGAAAAACGATTAGATAACTTAGAAGCCTAAGAAATAAATAATCCCTTAATAATTATGACTCCATTATCAATAAACACAAAATATTATATTATAGTCCCGTCTTAGACAATGTTTCCTATCACCGTCCATTCTATTTCCTCCCCCCACTCATCACTAATCCCTCTCGTGCCCCCACCCCCACTTCAATACTTCCAGAGCGGAAAATAATATTTAGAATTGAAACTTTGCTTGAAAAGCAGAATAGGCAAGTGGATAATATCCATTCATCTCCCCCATCTTCTTTTTCTCGCCATACCCTCAGCCTCACAACATACCCTAAGAAAGAAAAGCTAAAGAAATAGTCCCATTAAAACTCCCAGTTAGGATAGTTGCGAGTAGTGGAAACGGTATTAAAAACATTAATTTGCGATTTCAGTTCAAATAGGTTTAAGGGTACCTACCCTTAAAATTATTTCATAATCTGCTCTTTCATAGTGGCACTAATATAACTATTTTAGGGATGAAAAAACTTTTTCTTTCAAACTTTACGATGAATTGTATGTTTGCGCCCGTACATACGAAATGTGAAAAAGAATAAATAGTTTTGTCCGTACACAACCCCAATTCTTTAGAGAAAGGCATACAAATTCAAAATTGTATCGGTTATTCAATCTAATATTGGTTTGCCTTTCTTGAAAGAATTGAGTTTATATAAGGACATAACTATTTATTCATCTTCATAATGCTTATGTACAGGCAAAAAAAATCCATTAATATATATTCAAACATAAATTCAAAAAGCGTTTTTCTAAAATAATTAAATTAGTGCCATCTATGAACGAGCAGGTAATGAATAATTTTAAGATTATCCTTAATAATCCAATATCACAATTCTAGAGATAATTGTATACAGTATATTTTTAATGTCAAATACGTCTTTTATTATAAATTTAATATTATGAATTTGCCCGATCCGCTTTCAGTACCCTGGGAGTCTTACGTCATTGGATTTTAATCGGAATTTCATAAATAATGAGAAAGAGGAGGAGCTTTGTAAATCTGTATAAAAGACTTCCACTTATTCATGATTAATTTTGAAACGACGCTACATCTTCATTGAAAATTAAAAGCGGATAAAAAATATTTGTACCGTGGTACAGAAATGTTATTAATTTTAAGATTACCCGGATATCTAGCACGGTAGATCGATAAAGCCCTAAGCATACGATATTGACGAAGTCCTTCGTTATTGGTCAGTTAGCGATATTTGCGAGCACGGTTAGAATATGATTAAAATAGTCTGTAGACAAAAGCCGTTGCTTTTAGCGCGGCCTCATAGGTGGCAAATAAGCCGTCAATTTGCACAACTTTTTGGATAATGTCGTTCGTTATGAAAAACAACTGGCTTAGGAGGTGAACTAACTAAGCTTTTAGAATTGAAAGAATTTGTTCACATTGTCCATAGACTTAATTAATACAATTAAGGCGCGATCAATTTAATCAGTTACAAATTGGAGAAACAAAAGTTGTTGGTTATGACTAAAGATTTTATGAACTAATTAACTCCCTTTTGAGTGTTAAAAAGTACATGCGGACTGTCAATGTATAATAAAGTTAATATTTATAACTTTTACCTAGCCGTCTGACGTTGAGGAATGTCAATTAATAGACAGATGCACCAGGGTAGCCAGCGTATATTGATATCTTATTTATTACATTATCAATATCGGTCTGGGTATCCACGGCGCGACCGTGCTCTAGAAAACGGCGTAAAATCATCGGTAGTAACGCCTTTTGATCCGATATCAAAAAGTTATCTCATTAATAACTTATCGTTTCAGTAGAACAACGCTAAAAATACTGCACTGAAACAAAAACTGTTACAATCAATTATTAAAATCATGTGTATATGTTTCCCACGTCTGATTTTTTTTTATATGTATATTAAAAGCAGTTTAATATAATTATATATAGTAAAGAATTATTTAAGAAAAAAAAAATACTTTTTTTTCCGCTTGTGGGGTTCGTTCTTAATAATATATAAATAAACGTACATATATATTTTCGTGATTTGTACTTACAAACACCATCCAGTTCTGTATATATACTTGTAGACCCACAAAACAGCTTCTTCGCTAAGCTTTCCTTTGCCAGGTGTTTCCACCCAAAGGAACCGTTACCACCCTAACCTGTTTATCCCATCGATCTAGCATGTGTTAGGGTCCTCTTTGGATCTCTCTGTTGGTTTCGCTTGGGGTCTATCGAATGAGATCCTTTGTGAATCTGTTGTCCGACTTTTAGCCGATGTGTCCTGCCCGTTAGCATTTGCATATTTTGATACAAAGGCCCTTCAAAAAAGCTATCAAATTGAAGTCTATTTTAGTTAAATTAAAGGCGATTTTTTTTTTTAAATACAAGTATTCCCAGGTAACGATAAATGTTCCAAATCCCTGGTGGAAAAGGAACCGACACTCCTCGCGGTTTCGCACTGCATGCATTGAGAAAACTTTCTTAAATAAAATATTGCTAATTTATTATGAATCTATTTAAATTATTCTTAATCCTGTTAAGGCGACACAGGACTTTTATAGCGGGGGCTTGCTCGACGCTCACACTTTAATCAATAAATAAAAAAATACCTTACGTACTATTAATTTTTTTTTGGACTGTTAGTAAATTTTTTAAAACGTTTTTCATCTATAAAATTAGTGGTAAGTTCCGAGAGATCCTTCTAGAAACATTTGAATTTTTAGTAATACCTTCATCAATAAAAATTGAATAAACCCCACGGAAAGATAGTTTTTCTATGCATGCTAGGGCAAATTCGATCGTAGATCCATCCATTACGCAGGGTCGCGCGTTAAATATTGTTTTTAGACGACTTCATCACTTATGTCGTTAAGATTCCCACTTTATTTAAGAGATTTGCTAGGGTAAATTCAACCGCAGGTCTGTCCAATACACCAATCGTATATTTATTTTTTTGACTACTTCACTTACATCGTAACGATGCCGACGTTGTTTTAGGGTATTTTCTCGTCTTAAAAACAGGACTGCAGTTCCTTAACTAATGCATTGAAAGGTTTTATGTTAAACTTTTAACGAAAAAGGAAGTATTATTGCGATTTCGAAACACGTTTTCAATTATATTTCGCCTCGGACGCTGTGCGCCGGCCCCGGCTCCTCAACATCACCATAGCCTAGCAAGCGCACGTTTTGCGCGTGTAGTCGATTACTACCTTGGTTTCCACTCTACAATATCTGGAAGTAACACCTCGCTGGCCTCGCAACTCCTGCATCCCCCGGGACAACTCATTTAAGCGTGCACAAAACCTTTGCCCTATTATGTGCCTTCTTTAAATGCCTGTTAAACACGTCTGCCAGACGGAGCCAATATGAGAAAGATTTGTTCAATTCAATCAGCCAGGAATAATTTAGGATGTATATTCTGTCCCCTTTTTGTATTATTCTATGTGCTTGTTGACCTGTAAATACACTCTTTAATCATTCCCATATAGGTGTTTCATTTGACGAGGGAGTGGAGTCTTAAATTGTTGAATGTTCCCCGTGTAAAGGCATAACTAGCTGTAGTTGTGTAAGAAGCTGAAAATCCGGCTCTGGCTCCCATCGTGGAGTCCGCAAACCCCAGTTCGTAACACAGGATTTAAAAAAAAATCAGCAATACTCATTTTCTCCTGATAGATTCCATAAATAAAAAGATTATTTTTTTCGCATTTTTTTTTAATTTTTGACGTTTGGAGTAAAAATAAGTTTTATTTTCAACTTTTTTCACGTTTGAAATTAGTGTATTCCAATTTATGAATATCAAAGAATTATTCAAATACAAAAACTAAAAGGTCCCTTTTATCTAGTTTCTTAAGATGGTACTTGTTTTTACAATATTTTTAACTCTTGACAGGCCACGATGCCAAACAAAACGTCTACTAAGTGGGTCTTCCGACGACCCCATGCATTTTTCTGTCTTACGTGTCTAGGATGAACGAAGTAAGTATGAAGAATAAGTTAATGATGAATGTAAGTAAGTCTAAAGTCATGGTGTTTGAAAGAGATGAAAACAGTTTGCAAATATAGTTGTGAATGAGGAATACTTTGAGCAGGTGGATGAGTTTGTGTATTAAGGAATTATGTTAACGAGAGATGGGAAGGCTGACAGCGATATTGAAAGAAGGGTAAATGAAGGTAACTCTATTAATGGAGGACTGAACGCAGTTGGCGCTAACAAAAATTGATGACAATAAAGGCATGGAATGAGGACAGTTTTTCGAGCGCACCTATACTTCATGGACATTTGGATAGTTTGGGGACAAGCTCAAAGTATCTTTCCCAAAATTAACATTTTCCATTACATACGCAACGCATGGAATGAAGCCAATTTAAAAATTATGCAGAAGGCATGTTTGGGCCATATAAATATGTGTGTGTATATATCTATTGCAATTTAATTTTTATTATTTCTTTCTAATGCTTCAAAATTATCTGTCATGTTATAGTTATTACTACCTCTGGGAGTTAAAATAATAATAAAAAAAAATTGTAGTCGTGACTTGAAAGAAATTGTGAAAACCAGTGATTTAAATAAAGCAAAGAGTGATCTACCAATTTGAAATATGAAAACCTAAAGCAACAAATTAAAAAACAAGACAACGTGTTTCAATGAACTTGTAAAAATTTTAAATGCTTCCGTGTTTAATGTTTATGCAATAAACGTCTAAAAGGCACAACTTTTTTTGTTTGTAAAAAATGTCTGGCTTCTGATTTATCGAAGCACAAGTATTTTTCCAATGATTAAATACCATTTTGTTTACTTGTAAAAAAATTAAGACATTTGAAAGAACGTACAATATAAATCTTCTACAAATTTATCGGCCAATATAATGGGTTGATGTGTAATTTGGTGTACCGTTTTGAAAACGATTTAAATATAGTTTATTTTTATTTATAATATACTTTGATTCTTACTGGTTTCATACAGTGAAGGAAAATGTGGGGGTGTCTGCGTTCGCAAAGCAAGGACAACGTTTTCGCATACGCTTTCGGTGAAATACTCGTGTCTCATGTTTTTTTATTGAAATTCTTTTTGTAAGATTGTCTGGGGTCTAGGAGTCACGAGCTCTCGCGTAAGTAGACCTGTAATATTGACATTCATAGATGTAGTTTCTTTACCTCTCAATAGATGTTAATAGAGTGTGAAGATATAAGTTATTGATATTAATGTATATTTAAGATATTTCCAAACGCGGCAGTAGTAACGCCACGCGACTGAGACAACATGTCGGTCATACCCAGGTGGATACGAGTACAGCCGATACCAGCCGATCTCCAGGTCAGCAGCACAGAACAAGTTCCTTCGCTCAACAGAATAACTCGTGTCTCGTATAGAACGGACCTTTCTAGAAATTCATTAATTGTAAAAACCTCACAATAATAATCACTGCAGCTTATTTTGCCAAATTTTGGCCAATTTACCAAGTCCCCGAGGTAAAGCTAGCCAAAATACAGCTAATTTGAAGAGATATATTTAAAAAAAAATTATGGATTATTTTTAAAGTTCCAGAGTCTTCGTTACTGTAATATTAACTGAGATAAATATTTGAAACGGCAAATGGCAAATGTGAACAAGATTTTTAAGTTTATATTTGAAATGCTATCTTGTCGTTGCAATGAAAAATTCCTTAAAGGTTTATTTTAGGCTGATTCTGTTATGTTTTGTTTATAATAGTTATTAAAATCACTGCTTATTTAAAGTTATTTCAAAATTATCGTAAAATGAGAGGTGTAATATCGTGGCATGTTTTATTATTAATTCAGTTAGAGTTATTCATAAATACATAATTTAGTTTAGTTTAATTTAGTCTGATCAAAATTACAACTTACAATTGGCAAATTATTTATTGAGAGAAAAAAGTATTTAAATTTTTTTTAACAGTAATGCGTAATGTTTAGTTCTATTGAACTATAAATACATAATCACCAAATTTCCTGTAACCAGTACCATGCTTAACCGTTTTTGTCAACATTCAGGCAAATTTCACGCGAGGTAGGCATTTTTTTTTTCTTTTAGAAAAACGTACAAACTTAAAATAAATTACGAAATATAAGTAGATACATTGGTTTTAAACGACAGTTAACAGTTTATATGTCGAACGTGGAAGAATTCAAAACCAAAATTTCGAAAATTTCCTGCACTCAACGTATTTTATCGTAAATATTTTGGCGCTCCAGGGGACTCACTCGTATTCTCAAACGAACCGAATAATTCTTCGACAATTCTATCATCAAGTGCACATAAACCCAAATCACAAGAAAATTAACAGAATACCACAAGACCACACCCGTTTTTTTTTGAATCGGTGTCATATTTCTATCCAATTTTCTTTTTTAATTTTTGTACGGTTTGACGGAATATATTTAAAATTTACAGACCCTATCCTAAATAATTTGACAGAAATTTTAAATGCAAAACCCATTATCGTACAAAGTGGAGTGGGTTTATAGGGATTAATTTATCAGACACCTGTTTCTTAAAGCTTAGTAAACGAGCACACGAAAACACGTGCAGCAAAAAATTAACAAGTAAATAAATGGACAAAAAATGTATGAAATAGTATCATAATTTAACGGTTCCGTCCACACGACGCCCGCACAACGTTCTGAGCCGCGAGAACCAATAAAGTACATAAATACTCAGCGCATTGTGCGGGGATTGTATGGACGGAACCAATAATGAGAAGGTTCCCTTTGATGTTGAGTTTTAAATTTAAATTAGTCATTTCATTTCATTTTTAACACTTACAGAAAAAAAAATCTTTATAAATTCTAAGCATTTTAAAGTCTTTTAATCTCAGTAATCAACATTTGCAAAGAAATAAATCATCAAAACGACTTGTAAATGTCAAAAGGATTAAAGAACTTTTGCAAAATTTGACAGGAGATGAAAAAAAGCCTTTAATTAAAGTTTTGATTGGGTACCGATAACATATTTTAAATAATTTTCTGACCGCCAACGGAGTTATTGACTGTTTTTATTCTCATAAAGATCTGAATTTTTTATATCCGTACAAAAAATTATAGACAAGCCTTCCAATTTCCTTATGTGTTTTTATTAATTAAACAACATTGAAAGGGGATAAAGTATTTCGATAGAAATAATGCAGAAACTCAGGACAATTATGGTAAAACAGCTTCTATAAGTTTGCCGAGAAAAGATTAAAAAAATATTTTATTTTTCTACGTAAAATTATCGATTTTTTTTAGATTCGCCACCGATTTCGATACGACTGTGTCCTTTACTAGCGTGTTCAAAGAAACTTTAAATTATACAAGTACAGAAATAATTAGATATTGTATTGTGGGAGCAGAATTGGAGGAGTTTAAATACGGACACATGTTTAATATTAATAACAATAATGTGCTTATTTCGGAAAATGGCGAGGTTGTTGCGATCCCATACATCCTATAAAGCACATACAGTAATATTATCTGCCTCTACAAAATATAAATAAATGAGAATAATAATATATGTACATGTTAACATCACGTTCATTAATCAAATGCAATGTACATTTAGCTTTGTATTAGTGATCGACGAACCGATGGATGCAATCTGTTAGACATAAATTGATAATAGTGTGACTAGTCTTATAGTTAGTAATAACATAGATCAGTGTAGAAATGTATCATATATTTGTACATAATTGAGGTGATTTTACACAAGTACAGCGCTGTATAAATCATCCAAATATATAAATATTATTAATATTAAAATAATCTAGTCTAGTGAATGGTGGTCTTACTGAAACGTGCCGCAAATATACTATATATTATTTTAAAGGAATAATTTATGTCATTATTACACAAATTAATTGACAGCCGGGATCGAACCCCCGCCATTTTTTTTACAACAGATAGACAACCCTCTTTGGCTGGATAAGCAAAGTATATATCTTTCCTTGAACTATTTTATGTCAGTTTCTAAATTAGTAAGGTTTACAATACGGTTGTTTATCAATCGTACAAAATTTTAGTGTTATGAATTGGTAAAAATTCGGAATGCAGTCTTAAAACGGGCACGCTGACAACCTATAACACACATCTATCGGTTTTACACAGTGTTCCCAACACAGACGTAGAATGATGTAGATGATGCTTTTTTGACTTGGTTCGACAGTCGATTGATTATCGACAGATTTTCAAAGGAAGCATGTTCAAACGTTTTCTCTGAACCGTTTGACAACCTAGCTTTTGGGACGAACTCTTGATAAAATCTAGAACTTGATTTAAACTAACGACTAGTGCTGCAGTAAATATTCACCATATTGGAAGAAAGACACTATTATTATTTTTTTTCAATATTAAGATTTCTAAATTATTATAAGCAATAATTATTAGCATGATACATCCATATAAATTCGCAACCCTCTGATTTCCGGTCAGGTGTTACGTTTATCGATACTAAATTGTAAAGTTTTCGATTTCGACGTGCACGACCCCCTGAAGTGGAAGATATTTTCACTATCGCCATACAGAATAGAAACGTTCCTTTAAATGGTTATCGCCATATTTAGTGATCAGATCTTTACTGACACTTCCCACCTTTCTCTTTCCCGTCGTCTTCTCCTCCACAATACCTTTAGCCTCACAACATATTCCAATTACTGGGGATGCCATAGACTCACTTGGGATTATTGAGAAGGGCTCAAACAAAGAAGTATGGTAATAAAAAATGTCCCCTTGACCAGTTTTACATCTGTGCTGAACCAAGTGACTCCCGATGGATAACTGAATATCTCAGCATCAAACTTTGACCTCTACCAGCTCTCAAAGGAGAGAAAATAAAATCTGTTACAGAATAGAATGTTTAAGTTGGCATTGTTAGTGTACCCGAAAATAATTTTTTTAGAATTTCTGTAACGGTACAAATATCCGACGCGATGTTTGACATTTGAATTTTGGTTCTATCAAATACATCTCGCTTCTAAGCCATCTGTAACCTCTACCCGTTTATATGACAAAATTATACAGTCGTGAATATCGCGTACCAATATTATTACACTTCTAGAACGCGTTTGGAATTAAAAATGAAGAGATTTAGCTAATTTTTAAATTGTCTCCAAATTTTTAAATTGTATCCTAATTTTTAAATTGTCATGTAATTTTTAACTTGTCTCCTAATTTTTAAACTGTTTCCTAATTTTTAAATAGTCTCCTAATTTTCAAATTGTCTCCTATTTTTTTAATTGTCTCCTAATTTTTAAATTGTCTCCTAATTTTTAAATTGTTTTTAATTTTTAAACTGTCTTCTAATTTTTAAATTTTCTCCTAATTTTTGAATTATCTCCTAATTTTTAATTGGGTATAACTTTTGAAGGTTATACCCATCAACGAAATATATCCCGTTAACTATTAGGAGACCAAATATGGTCCCAAACACCATATAAATTTGGCTTTCTAATATTTAAAGAGATATCATTGAAAAAGAAGATAATAATGGTAAAACTAAAACGAAACGTGAAACAGAACTATCTATCTATCATTGAAGAAGATAATATTAATAATAATAAACAGATACAAAACATGAAATGGAACATCACACAGGAAAATAAAAAGGTAACGGTCTCAACTGGGAATCGAACCCGGGCTCTCTGTCTTACCTGCGTCTAACCTCTCGGCCATTGGGACCTAATTGTTTTATGTAATTTTTTGGTCGATCTCATATTTCAAATTTCAAAATTCAGATTAACAATATTATCCAAAACAAATTTTTCCCATATATTTGGCTTGAGCTTAAATTTGATTTTTTTTTATTGTAGATATCAAAAATTTTAAGATTTAAAAAAATATATTTTTATTTCTAAAAACTTTGAAAGTGTATTCCATTACCTTTTTATTTTTTGATTACTTTCAGAAATAAACCATTTATTTGTATTGTATAGTGTGAAGCGGAAATGCATACAAATTTTCGAGCTTTCTGAAAACTTCTTTATGAAATATAACGGTCAATATGTCAGAGGCTTGAAGGTTTAACGTAAAAATTATTAAAAGTAAAAATAAAAAAAATATATATTTTTTTAGTGTATAATGCAGTTGTTTAATTAGTGACACACATTCTCCATACTCCGTTTTTTTCAAAACGTGGGAAATGCAGATACTTTTCTTTTGAATTACATTTAAAACATTGAAAAATTTTAAACAGTTTTTTACCCGTGTAACTGCAGTAGGTGTGATCATCATCAGGTAAATTTATTTTCTTGTGATATTCGTCCGTGCGTAAATCTGACAGTGAAGCTGGTACGTGAAATTCACGCCTGTGTAATTTTGTTCTGAAACTCGTCTACCCAGTTTCATAGCGAGAAATTCTTAATAAGAAGTTGGGGTACAGGACTGTTCATATTGACAGAGCTCAAAATAAGATTCAAATTGATTACGTTTTTTTTTAAAAATTTTTCTGTCCAATTTTACGAAAAATTCTATTGCTATGTCGTCAAAAACTCTATGAATGCTATAAGTTCTATGCCAAAAATTTGTAGTCATTGTTTAGAAATTTAACACCTCGATTAAAATTACATACATGTATGTAGATACGTGAAGAATTTTGTTATAATAATTTCTCGACCATTCCATTTGAAATTTATTTCGTATTGTTACTGCTGTCATGTCATCCGATTATAGAGAAATGCGAAATAGAAAAAAGCTATGAAAGGTGTTGTCCAATTATGGAGGGACTCGAATGAATTGCGTCTCTGTATGAGGGAAGCGTTGCATGTGTTAGGGTGAACGGTGTTTTACGGGGTGGTTTGATATCACAAAAGATGTTAAACAAGGCTTCGTAATGTCACCGTGGTTATTCAATCTATACATGGATAATGTTATGCAAGAATTGAAAGAGGTGGGATTGGACGCGAATTTGAGTAATCTGAAAGTATGTTGCCTGTTGCATTCTGATGATGCGGTGCTGATTGCTAATAGTATGGATGATTTACCGTCTCTAGTATCTAGGATGAACGAAGTATGCATGAAGAATGAATTAATTATGAATGTGGGTAAGTCTATAGTAATGGTGTTTGAAAGAGAGAGTACGAAAACAATGTGCAATATAGCTGTGAATGAGGAATACTTGGAGCAGGTGTGTATTTAAGAAGTATGTTTACGACAGATGGGAAGGCTGACAGAGATATTGAAAGAAGGGTAAATACAGGTAACTGCATTAATGGAGGACTGAACGCAGTTGGCGCTAACAAAATTGTCCAAAGAAGCGAAATTAGCAGTCCACAATGGAGTGCTGGTACCTACCCTGATGTATGGAAGTGAGGCATGGAACTGGCAAAGAAAGGATGAAAGTAGATTGAATGCTGTTGAAATGAGATCCCTGAGGCGTATGTGTAGTAAAACTATAAATGATCGTGTGATGAATGTGGTGATCCACAAATAGTGCAAGGCGTATGTAAGCGTAATGAGTAAGGTTAAGAAAGAGACGCTTAGATGGTTTGGGCATGTAGAGCGAATGAGCGAAGAAAGTAGTGTAAGGAAGATATAAGATGCAAATGCGAATGGTAGCAGAAGTCGGGGATGCCCGAGGAAGACATGGCACGATCAAGTGAATCAGATACTCGAGTCGGGCCATATCAGACGATATATGAATGCGAATGAGGCAAGGAGCGTGTGCCAAGACCGAGTTGTTTAGCGGTCCGTCCTCTCAGCCGGCCCTTGCGTGGAAACGGAGTGATGGTTAGTTAGTTAGCGAATATGTTCGCGTGCATGAACGTGATTGCCACCAATTAAAATACATTGTCATCGACATAGTCTGCTGAGTTTCAGCTCTATCGGACATCAGGAAGTGTGTTAATTTCCGGTTTCAAGATTAACACTAATTAATTCCCATAAACAAAAGCGAAATTGAAATAGATGTATTTACAAAAGGATTTTCAAAGCTTTAGTTACGCTTCTTTGGAATAATGGTATAATTCCTCATTTGTAATTTTGCATAAATGTTGCATAAAACAGTATATAGTTCAGTATATGACTATGTGGGTGTGATGTATTGAAATAAGGATGAGTATTTAAGCGATAGATGGCGCTAGTCATAAAGCTTACTCCAGAATCCGTCAGATGTCGCTAGAGTGTAACAAGTACTTGTGAGATGATATTGACAGTGAACAAGCTCCTCGAACCAGAGAATTACCAACCCTCGGGTAATGAACAGTATAGCTAAATCGAGACCTTTTTACTGTAACTTAAATAAACACAATTATAAGAAGAACCTTTTACTTCTAACAAAGAGTTTCCAATACCAAAATCTGCATAGTAACGCAGATATAATAGTAGGTATGTAAGTAAGTATCTACCTGCAATTCTTTTGATTTCAGATTAAATTTTGAATATCGATTAGTTAAATAAGATAAAATTAGAAACTATTTTCCTAACTATCTCAATATTACTATACTACGGAAAATTTTATTTATTTCAATATTCGATAGCTCATAGCATAAATAATGTAACGAGCAGAAATTAATTAAGTTTATTTAGATAAAAAATATAATTTGAATTGCATGCCCAATTGTCATGACAATAGAACTCTCTATTTTAGAGTTTTAACTGCTTGAAACATTGAGATGATTTTTCACAAACACGGTGCTAAATAAACAATAACGTTATTTTAATTATAACTATTGATTTTGAAAGATCAAATGGAGGTCTACAAGATCACAGCGCGTTGATACGTTTAGATCTCCAAATAGATCTTTGATATCATAAACAGAATTGCTTTGTTAAAATTTACAAAGACAATAATAATTTCAACACGTGCCGTGTCATGATGGCTAGCTCGTTGAATGATAATATAAGGAATGAAAATAGGTGCGTTGACAAAAGTTCCAGACAAAAAAACTCACCGTTCTAGAGTTTTTAGCTATATTAGGGCCACCTAGTAAGAGTTCAAAGATTGTTTGAAAGTGAGATATGTAAATACGAATGTTAGAGAGAGCGAGCTAATTTGGAAAAACGATTATAAGTAAGCCCCGCGTATACCCAATTTCTGCCGAATTATAAAAGTTTCTCGTTTACTCTTTAAGTTTAAAGTACCAAAAAAAAGTTGTATTATATAATATCTATGCACATGTTAATTATATGAAATTCCATCGATAGAAAAAAAATCGCAAAGTATGCTCCGAAAATTATTTAAAACACATTTTTTTCTGTAATTTAATATGTTATAGGCATGAAACAATTCACAGTGTATCTTTAAATGCAGCTAAAGCATTTGTCGAGAGATTTTTGCTCTATTTCAAACGAGTCGTGTTTTATTAAATATTTTCACCATTTCACCATACACCTGTCGCTTGCCAACAGAGTCTAGAAACGCTAAGTCTTATCTCTGCAGTACAAACGTGAAAAAGATACTTTTCAATGCATTTTGAACTTCGCTGTATACGTCGGAGCTGTGGGTGGATTACACTTCATCCCAATGGCATAAGATAAAAGTTGCTTACAATAATGCATATCGCCAACTTTTCTGCCTACCGAGATACTGCAGCGCCACGGAAATGTTCCTGGAGGGACGAGTACACTCTTTCAGAGCGCTTCTCCGCCATCACATGGGAAGCTTATGGCGCAGACTACGCTAATCTAGTAACAAAATCATCGCTCCCATGGTTGCCTGGATGGGTCCCCTCTGATGGCCCTCTGGAGATGGGAGATGTGCAAATATCCCCCATAAACGGCCGTTCACGCTCATTTTTGTGTTTTTTTCAGTAGAATTAACAAACAATTTCATTTTAATTCTACTCTAGCGAAATGATAAAATGGGTTTCAAATTATCCAAAGCATATTTTTTGGTATTCATAATGTAAGCCGATTCGTAGTAAAGATTAATCAAAAACAGTTATTTCATGTTATGTTATTACATTTTTTGAGTTAAAAGAGGTATTCTTTCTTTTGAATCAATGAAGGTTTTTTTTGTGAATACATCATCAAGAGTCCGAAGGCGGTGGGACTAAGACATCCTCAATAATTGGAGTATGTTTTGAGGCTAAACATGGCTAAAGCCTTTTCAAGCATAAATTTTCTATTCTGAATAGAGTTTACTTTTTTACGGAAATACTGCACAAGTGTCCCAACCGTCGTGGAGCCAGTGAGACTATGTCATTCCCAATATATGTTGTGAGGTTAGGAGATGGGGAAGATTAACGTGGGGAAGTTTCTGGCTCTTTGGATCTCCTTACCAAACACGGCTAAAACCATTTCAAGCAACGTTTTTAATCCGAATGGTGGACATTTACAAGGTCGATATTGAAAGTATTTTCCAATCGAACCGAATTTTTAAAATATACATACATTATATTTTTTTAATCAATTTGTTGTGAAACAACACAAATTTATTAGCGCCCGCCAGGATTGGAACCTGCGATCGCCTCATTGCTAGTAGAAAGCCTTTCCCCTAGACTACGAAGGAAAAATTGTAGGTTAAGAAGTACATACCTACTTGGCTTTTAGATCTGTTCACCAAACACTGCAAAAGTCTTTTCAAGCAACTTCGATTCTTCAATTATTAATCAGGGTTATACTAAGAACATCTGATACGGCACTTTTGACAAAGGAGGAGAAAAGTTCCTTCTCATTGATCTTGCTTAAGTTTTCTTTTGGGATTAAGCTCTTGGTGAAAATCTAGGCTTAAGTAAGAAAGTTTGGATCTAGGATTAACCTCGAAGTGAAAACTACGAGTAAAAGAAGACTGTAAACGAGCCTAGAAACTCACTATGAATTGCGTTTATATATACCAATTATAAGTAGGTATTTTCAACTTAACTCCTGAAGTATTATTATTTTATAACAATCCCTTTATGAGCAACTTGTACTTTCACATAATTAATCGAAAATATTTTCGGTGTATACAATTGTAATTGTCAATAAATTGTAAGATACACAAACTCAAACAGCTCGGAAGGCTTTGAAGCAGAGAATGGACTGTTACCTCGAGAGGGTATCCTCTTGGGGTGAGAATAACCTAGTCGAATTTAATGTTTCAAGGACCCAATCATGGCTAATTACATTTAAAAGGGATCTAAATAACAATCTTGTCTCTTACAATGGAAGCAATCTTCCCAACATGCCTTCCATTGATATGTTTGGTGTAACTCTGACTAAAAGTGACCAGTTCAGGCATGGAATCTCCATCGAAGCCAGAGTTAAGTTAGCCATTCAGAAGCTGGGCGTTCTGTACAGAGCCCGCAATATTACACAACCTGTACAAATCGCAAATACGCCACTCTATTGAATTTGGCAGCCACCTCTGGTCTGCAGCCTAAAAATACATGAAAACAACCCTTGGCTCTGTGCAGAAACAGGCGGTCCGTTTGGTAGATTCTCCTCTCTTAAGAAACAGATTGCAGTCCTTAGAGCTCAGGCGTTAGGTAGGTATGCTGTCCTTGTTTTACCGGTATTATACCGGAAAATGCTTCGAGGAACTAGAGTTATTGATTTTTTTCATATATGCACTCCTCTTCTATCCACAGACAAATGCTTCTTATGGAAAGCAGTATGAATCATGAGGTACAAAATAACCCATTAAAAAAACTGTATTATTATGTTATGTGAAAAAGATTTAATAATAAATTATATTAAAAAGTGCGGTTAAACTATTTTTATTTAAAGGATTTGTGAAGCTATAAGCATTTACGAAAGAAAATATTTTTGCCTTTAAAAATACGATCAATAAGTTACTTTTCAAATGAACACCGTTACTAAACTCGAAAAATTACTACATCTGTCAAAAATTTTAACAAATGAAATTCTCATTTCAATCAAAGCATTATTAATTAATTTATTAAAGTAAAGTAATTTTGGTTCTTACTTTAAGGCATGTACGAATAGTTCGCACAATCAAATCCAATTTTAAAATACAAAGCAAATCCCAGTTCTAGAGTCGTTGAACTGGATACAGACACAGAGACCGCCGAAATTTTTCATTTTTTCTTTTTGAATAAATTTGTACTGGTAGATCACCAGCGCCTTTGTGAAATATCGCCAATCAGAATCTAAATGTTGCTTGAAACGGTAGCCATGTTTAATGACCAAAACTGAATGGCCATGTACTTCTGAACATTCCTATTTCGCATTACCTTCCTTCCCCACTCCCTAATGCCGTAGTTCTAACAGCTGCGAGCAGTTGAGATTCTTGTGCTGTGTTCATACAACCATACTACATGTTCCGACATCGAGTTAAAATGTTCATAATTTACTAAAAGTTTATCAGGAAACCTGATTCATTGGTAAGGTAAGGATTAAAGGTAAGGATTCTCAATGAATAGGCCACTTGCATCATATTTTTTAATTTTTTTTTCCGGTTAAGGAAAATATTCTAAGACATTCTGTATTATTATTATTTTTTTAATCGTATTTTTGAAACCCTGGGGATTTTTTGAAAATTTCAATCCGAAAAATCAGACCTTTTTTTATAAACCGGAAAGACGGGACATAATTTTATAGGTGAGAAAAAACAATGATTACATAGCCGAAAATCATTTTTAAAAAAAAGAACGTTTTCCACACGAATGACACAGCAGAATAACGAGGCATACCAAAAATATTACATCTCATAAATATTTTTTTCCTTGATCCATCTTATTGATCATAAATCATTATGGTAAAATTTCGATCGCGCTGGCCTCGCTTATTATGAATATTTTTTAGATAAAACCTTTAGATTCACCTTAATTACTGTACGACACAACTTTTAACCTTCGGGGAGTTGGAAAATATTGCAATAAAAATTTCAATTACGTAAAACTAAAATTAGCTTTCGTTTTGTGAAACGAGACCGTCCATTTTCAAACTTTTATTTGTTTATTGTCAAATGTCATTTTGTTTTGTTGGTATTTCTGTTACTATAGGACAAAACGAACGGCTAGAAGTAGCTAGAGACAATCGCGCGGGCGTTTTTTTTAATGTTAAAAAATTCCGTCAAATTAATATTTACCTAATATGAATGCATTATGTGCGTTGTGATTGAAATTTATTAGCTGGATTTTATTTTTTTAAGTTCAAATTTTATTTAAGTAAACTATATCTGCGATATTGATCGGCTACGCTAAGTTTGTAATACAAAAGAAAGTGCCCCTTTTATAGCGCCTGCTCGCGTCAAGGCAAGAAAAACATCCCAGTTTTCAAGTAGTTTAGCGGCTACGCTAGGTTTGTGTAACATGGTTTGTGATTCAAAAGAAAGTGTCCCCTTAATACCGCCTGCTCGCGTCAGGGCAAGAAAAACATCCCAGTTTTGAATTAGTTTAGCGGCTACGCTAGGTTTGTGTAACATGGTTTGTGATTCAAAAGAAAGTGTCCCCTTAATACCGCCTGCTCGCGTCAGGGCAAGAAAAACATCCCAGTTTTCAAATAGTTTAGCGGCTACGCTAGGTTTGTTGTAGTTTTATATATATATATAGATATATATTTTATATAGATGTATATATATATATATATATATATATCTCAAAAACCATGTTACACAAACCTAGCGTAGCCGCTAAACTATTTTAAAACTGGGATTTTTTTCTTGCCTTGACGCGAGCAGGCGGTATAAAAGGGACACTTTTTTTTTAATCACAAACCATGTTACACAAACCTAGCGTAGCCGCTAAACTAATTGAAAACTGGGATGTTTTTCTTGCCTTGACGCGAGCAGGCGGTATAAAAGGGACACTTTCTTTTGAATCACAAACCATGTTACACAAACCTAGCGTAGCCGCTAAACTAATTGAAAACTGGGATGTTTTTCTTGCCTTGACGCGAGCAGGCGGTATAAAAGGGACACTTTCTTTTGAATCACAAACCATGTTACACAAACCTAGCGTAGCCGCTAAACTAATTGAAAACTGGGATATTTTTCTTGCCTTGACGCGAGCAGGCGGTATAAAGCGGGCATTTTCTTTTTCATCATAAACCATGTTACAAAAACTTAGCGTAGCCGCTCAACATCGCAGATATAGTTTACTTAAATAAAATTTGAACGTAAAAAAATAAAATCCAGCTAATAAAATTCAATCACAACGCACACAATGCATGCATATTAGGTAAATACTAATTTGACGGAATTTTTTAACATTAAAAAAAACGCCCGCGCGATTATGTTTCTAGCCACTTCTAGCCGTTCGTTTCGTCCTATAGTAACAGAAATACCAACAAAACAAAATGACATTTGACAGTAAAGTTTGAAAATGGACGGTCTCGTTTCACAAAACGAAAGCTAATTTTAATTTTACGTAATTGAAATTTTTATTGCAATATTTTCCACCTCCCCGAAGGTTAAAAGTTGTGTCGTACAGTAATTAAGGTGAATCTAAAGGTTTTATCTAAAAAATATTCATAATAAGCGAGGCCAGCGCGATCGAAATTTTACCATCATTATAATGTACAACGTCTATATTAATAAATCCAATGTAATATACTTGTACTTGTAAATTATAATAATAATAAGAATATTATAAAATTTGATTTTGATAAAATCAGCACCATAACCATTATATCTCTAAAACACGTACCGACATCTAAATTGTACGGGGTTCTCTTCACATCTGTCAAAAATTCAAACCAAATGAAAAGTTCGCAGAGAACAAACAATAAATCTAGTGAACGAATTAAAAAATTCGCCTGAAATCAAAGTGATGCCATATAAAAAAATTAAATCAGTGTGGAATTTTACAAAATTAATAGGAACATTTTCAGTAGACGGGACATTTTCATGTAGTGACGACACGAGCCCAAATAATGTATTTATTTATTTAAAAATAAAAATAAATGTACATTTCTACAAAATTTTACTAACATTTTCGTAATCTTAGTAAAAAGATCTATCCACACGATTTTTTCCAAGTCGTTATGAAATCCATGCAAGTGGCCTATTAGCAATATTTATTATCTCCGTGTACCTCCCGCTGTATTCCGTCTAAAACAATATTATATTTGCGTTATAATAGTTCAACTGGCTCTGGTCAGATAGAACTCTTTGACAGTGGAACCGCAGAGACAAAACTTGTTTAAACTTTCGTGCAAATTTCCGGTGACACTAACTCGACTGAACGTAGTTAATAAGGCCGACTTAGCCCAAAGTTTTGCGACATATTTGTGCGGATAAGACTTGTGCTGTCCGCATTTTTTTTTATGGCGCTTTCTAAATAAGTCAAAATCATAACTTTTATTACAAATTGTCGTTCAAACAGTAAAAGATTCTTATATTTTATTTTATTGAAATATGATTTAGAGAGTAGGTACATGTGGTTTTTTGTGATATTTCACCCTCTATGCTAGGGGTGGCCCTGTGTTATGGCGGGTGAATTTTACAGTTTGCGGACATAGAATCTATACATTACTATAATACAAAAAAGAAAAATGATGTATAGCTAGTTTGGGTTGCAAGAGGAGGATGGAGAAATTAGAGAATTATAAGATGAAAAATTGAGAAATTATTAGTAAATAGATCACACTAATTAATTATGTACATACTGGTTCCATGATAACTCAAAACAATGATTATTCAACACACATTTAAAAAGTGATATAAAGTCATTAAAAAAATATTTTTTTTAACCTAACCTAACCTACTTAACCCAGATAAAAAAGTTCTTGTCTCATCACTTTCTATGACTTTATATAACATTTTAAAGATGTGATGAATTATCATTTTGATGATTTATCCGGTCACCGTACATACTATACCGCTATAGATAAGATAAGAAATAAGGATATATTATGTTTTGTCTGAAAGGTGATTAAATTGATAGAGTGTAGAATGAATGGGTATTGTAGTTGTAATGTATTCCGTGTGTAAGGATCCATTTCGTTATTTGTTTTTTAAAGGAATGGGGTTGACTAACGGTTTTTAGGTTTTCAGGGATAAGGTTAAAGATTTAAGGAGCTAGGAAGAAAAATTGTCTTTGAGCTGACGTGGTATATAGTGAAGGTACTTTGTAGTGACCATTGGTTATTGTTCTGGTGGTGTAGTTGTTTTGTAAGAGAGTTTTGTTTTTATATTTGAACAGAAAATGTATCAGCGAAAATTTTAGGTGGAGTTGTCGTATGTTTAAGACCTTATACTCTAGAGTCGAGTGGAGGGGTATCTTGTCGGTCGCTTGTTAATAACACGTATTACCATTTTTTGGGCTTTTAGTAGAGGTTCAATGGTAGATAGTGCACAGCCACATATAAAAACGAGCACACAATATTTTATGAAATTTCGTAGTTAAATCCTTTTGTTAATACTTATAGACTTCCAAATTTTAATTTAATAAACTTATTATGTTCTCTGCAAATGGTCCAACAAACTATTTAAAAAAACGAAGAAATAGTTACATTTATTAAACTTAAACATGTTTCTTACAAACCGAAGTAGAGAAAATTTCTCTTATTCTGTATTTAATATGTTTTTTTTCACGGTGCTTCCATCATATTACACCAAAAATGTTTGCGGGCCGCAGTTTCCTCCCCCCTGCTCTACACGAACCAGGTATTCTCTCTCCTAATTATTCGGTATTAAGGCTCTAGAATGCGTCAAAAACAGGTGAGTCATGTTTGTTTAAGGGGTATGCAAACCGCCGAACATGCAGCCGGTGTTTGCTGGCTTCAATTGTTTACTAGATCCGTGGCTGCTACCCCTGGAATCAGGCCCGGACTATCCATAGAACTAAAAGAACCATTACACAGGGCGCTAAAATTCATATGAGCTCCGCTAGTAAAATATCAAAAAGTGATAATTTCAGCGTATAATACTATTTATGGACTAACTACCATACGTATTCCCCTTTGCCTAGAATACTAATGGAGGGAAACAATTATTCCAAGTTAGTGGATATCTTCAATTTATCTTTAATCGAATTTAAAATGTTGTTAATGAAGCAATTCAGTTATGTATAATAAATAATGTATATTTCTTAGTACCCATATGTAAAGGCCCGAAAAAGGGCGTTAATTAATAAATAAATAATGCTATCAAAAACTTGTGAAAAATCACGGGATGTTATAGTTATTGTAGGAATTGTGAAGCTGAAAGAATTTGTAAAATATTACATCAGAATCACTCAATGCCTGTCATCGATTTTCTCTATAAAATATTTTTTTCTGTTGACAAATAGTAATAGAGATATTCAGAATGACCTCGCAAAAGAAAACCGTTAGTAAACTATAAATTCAGTAGTTATTTTTGCGATCTGTCAATTTTTGACAGATCTGTCAAACGTTTTAACAAGAGAAATGCACATTTAATATATATGTTACAGCCAAAGTAATAAATCCCGATATTATATATACTATCCAGCCATTATTTATAATCTTTACCCAATTTAGACAAAGTGATAATTGAAAAAGAATTAGTCACATTAACTTGCAATTTTATATAATATATTCGAAGACTTGAATAATGTAATAAAGCAAGTAGGTAAAAGTAAAGATTATAAAATTTTATTTTAATTTGCCTTTAATTTATAAAGTAAATTTAAACTAGGTTGGGTTCTTATAGGTTAGGTTAGGTTAAGTTGGGTAAGGTAAGGTTATGTTAGGATAGGTGGGTAACAAGTCAGTTGGACCGTATTTATTAATTGGGCCAACTTTGACCCGATATTATGAATAATATCCGTATAAAGTGATTAATTTATTACATTGTCTAAACAATTTTGTTATTATATATAATGACCAGTCATTATGTATAATAGCCATTTAATCACTATGACTGTAACATTTATATATTTAATTTAGGTACATACTGTATCGTCTTTCTGACATGGTTCATACTTATCAGTTCCAACGTTTAAACTAAAATTTCACTGAAAAACAGTTTCTAATCACGCATGCACCCACGCACCAACAACACAAATTGGTGTATTTAATAATTGTTAGAAAGGAGTTAAAAATATTAAACAACCCGTCTCAAGAAAGAAACTTCCACAAATTATTTTGAATGAGGTCAAATATGGATTATCTAGTGCCTCTTCTGGGTGAGTCCGGTCCTGTTTATGCTTCAGACAACTTTGCACAAAGCTTTTCTAACTACCATCTGCTAGCAACATAAGCTTTAGAGCCCTGCGAGAGACCGCACAAGAGTTCCCAGCAAAACCAGAGGGAGGATGGAATGCTCAATATTGGGGAATGTAATGGGATGAAAGGAAGGGACAGGATGAAGAATAGATAGAGAACAATGGAAACAGTGGCGGTTCGCGACTTTTTTTGCTGGAGAATAAATATTAAGTGACTCCAATCTCATGATCTGATCTATCGTATTCATAAAGAATCTTATTTTTTTAATGATAAACTATTGTTTATAAGACAAGGTTTTTGTGAAAAGCACAAAGGATAGTAAATTATTATCAAATTATATAAATAATTTATTATCTTTGTGCTATGCAGAAAAACCTTATCTTAGAAACATCAGTTTATCATTAAAGAAAAATTATTATATTTCACCAACAAATGTAAATATAATATGTCTCGACGCCATCCAGTGGGAAATTTTGAACTAACAAAACCTTTCCTACAAAAATAAAAAGTTGGTGGTTTGCAGGTGAAAAAAATATATTAAGCAGTAATTGTTTAAATACTAGTACATATTGAATTATTTGGAGGGTTGGAAATAAGCCGACGTGGCTCAGTGGTCCAGAGCGTCTGACCGGACATCAGAAGGCGAGGGTTCAGTTCCTATCGGCGGCATTTATTTTTACTCGGGAGATATTTTCAATTTGTATTGATATTACAGGCGACTAATGATTGCTTATAATAATTTATCATAAAGAATCTTATTCCTAAAGACGAATAAAGGAAACGGATTAGAAATTATATACAAATTTTAATGTTTTTTGTTTAACGTGTGCACATATGTATATTTCTATCACACTGCTACTATACTCCGCGACGGACGATTTTTAATTATTCAATACTAGCTGTACCCCGCCATGCGTTGCTGTGGCTTACTCTGTCTGTGCAGATAGAAAAATAATAGCGCTTGTTTGCTTAGATGAGGTGGCATCTTTATAATAGTATATAAATAACACACGTGTATTCGAATGTAACGTTGTGTCAAAATTTCAAAGCAATCGGTGAAGAACTTTCCGAGATGCAAGATTTTGAACAAACGAACATAAACATTTTTATTTATTTAGATAGATTCACGGAATCAATATACTCGTATTATACACAATAATAATTGCATCAGAATATATAAGAGTAATCAAATACTAGAAATAATGTATACAAAAATATCAACGAACTGTGGCATTTGATCGGAATATGGTGGCGGTTTTAGGTACCGCCGCCCTGGGAACCATTTATTGAATAACCGTAGGTTACCCCAAATTGTTTGTTTAAATTTACATAGAATTCGGGAGGCGATATGTCACTCTTCCAACTACAAGTGGTGATTTAGAAGGGATGCCCGAGTTCATCAGGTGAGATGTGTTTAAGATGCTCTTGCCCACCAGTTTCGTGGCGTACCAGATCGGGAGAGGCTGGTTTGGGGAGACCCTTTGACCCCTCCAAGTCGGCTCTCGATGCATCATAGAGATATATGCGGTTCCATGATAACTCAACACAGTAACAATTCAACACACTTTTAAAAAAGTCATTAGAAACGATGACAAATTTTTTTTTTAACCTAACCTAACCCAGTTAATAAAGTTTTTGTTTCATCACTTTCCATGACTTTATATAACTTTTTAAAGATGCGATGATTTATCCGGTCACCGTGTATGTTATATCCTGTGTTATTTATCACAATATGATATCTTGTCTTTTTATGACATCTCCAATTACACCAGAATATACTCCATAAAATAAATATTTTTCACGAATAATTTTTTGTTTTTATATAATTTTGTCTTATTAGAAGTACCGTTACAAGGAGGAAATTCATAAATGATTTTATTTTTGGCTGTACTACACATATACAAAGTGATAGGATATAAACTTTTGATTTATTTATTTTAATATAAAGGGTATAAAATATACCAAATACAGTAAATTATAAACAGTGACATTAGAAAATATAAAATTAACATAAACTCTAGATGGATATAAAAAGTTAGAGATACAAGTACATGCAAAACTTATAGGTAGACTAGGTTAGATTAGTATTGATTGATATATATGATAGTATAGATACATGATATAATATATTACAATAGCTATAATATATATATATATATATGCATTTATTTTCAGGTTTTGGTTGAAAGTAGGTAAGTGACAATCAAGCTGTTGGTTCACCGTATTGACTATTATTATTGACCCAAGTTTCCTCAGTTGCCCCAGGCAGTTCATTTTATATACATATTTATTTGACTTTTTACGTAAGTATGAGTAGACTTACATTTTATTGGTCATGATTTAAAAGATATGATATTAAAGCCTTTTTGTACCTAGCTTCTGTGCAGTTAAACAAATCCGCTACATCTGCGTACCTATTACTAATTTCATGTAATATAGGTAAAAGCGAGTGTTTGAAATTTTCAGTCTTAGAATTGTTACAATTAAACAGGGTTTTATATTACTGAAAATTTGTAAATAAAACACCTGAGTTTTAGAAAAACCACCCCTAAAACTACTTATACTGAAAATGATGCTGACTTAAAGATATTAATTTTAACGTAAAATAATAAAAAAAACTGTTATCAACATATTATATAGTAGACAAGGATATTCACGGACAAAACCCAAGGACGTGCAATAAAATTAGACAACATTATTTACATTAAGACAAGGACGTTCACGAACAAAACCTAAGGACGTCTAATAAAATTAGACAAAATTATATACATTAAGACAAGGACGTTCACGGACAAAACCCAAGGACGTGCAATGAAATCAGACAAAATTATATACATTAAGACAAGGACGTTCACGGACAAAACCCAAGGACGTGCAATGAAATCAGACAAAATTATATACATTAAGACAAGGACGTTCACGAACAAAACCCAAGGACGTGCAATGAAATTAGACAAAATTTCAAAAAGGACAAAACCAATACGCAATATAGGTTTTACTCCACAAACGAATGAAATATTATAATGCGTTGCCGGAAACTATAAATTCTGCACCGATTAGTAGATTGAAGCTGGATTATAGGAGTCATATTAATCAAAAGAAATGTTATAATGTATGCACGCAAGTTATAATAAATTAGTCATTTGTAATCTTGCATAAAATATAATATAGTATAAGAGCTGTACATTATAACACAAATATAGCAAGTATAGGATTCAAGACCTCAGGACGCTAGGTAGATTGATTTATTTTAGATGAAATATTGGAAAGGAATTGAAATGTGTAGAAGCGGTCTATTGGATAAAGCAGCCCTGGGATAAGCCAGCAAATTTAACTAACTTGATGTTCAAAATAAGAGAAAAATATGCTTTTGCACACTTTATGTTCAAAATAACAGGAAAATAGTTCTTGTCGAAATTTTACACACTTGACGTTCTACAAAACAGGAAAAAAATTCTTCTTGATGAAGTTTTATACAATTGAAATTCAAAATAAGAGGAAAATTCTTTGTCACCTGATGAAAAACTCCTTCATTCTCGATAAATCCTTCATTCGTCTTCAGTAAGTATTTATAAAAATATTCTGCTTAGGTAAGATTGGCATTAGATAATTAAGCATTCCTAAAAATTTCACTTATTTAAATAAGTTTTCAACTTTTTTCATCTTCATAACTGTTTGAATTTCTTTAATACTTATCTTTCAAAGTGTCCCTAAGTACCATTAGTGTGGTGACTTTAAACACCCATTAAATTTGCTTTTTCAAGCGTTACCTCAGAAGAAATGAGAAAATTAACAAAGAAAGAAATACAATATTTCACCGAAAAAATACTTTCTTTTGATATGAAAAAAATAAACCTTTCAGGAATTTGTGTATTCTCGACTAAGAGCTACAAGACTTTTAATATTAGCGACCCCGAAAGTAAACATTGTGGAGTTATGTAAATAACGGTAGATATACTAACAAATATACTAAACTTTATTTTGAAAGATTTCATTTTGATTTATTTATTCATTACGACTAGAAATTCTCTATCAAATAAGGCTAAATTAACCAAAAAGATCATTTATTTATTTATTTTATTTATTATTATTACATTTATTACATACAAGATATACAAATATAAAAGGAAGCTTTGACTGTCCAACTAGGAAATTTCCCGTTTTAGGACAGTCAAATTGGCAGGTTGCGTGTACATAATTCCAGGTAGGTACATGTAAAATATAAAATAAAATTAAAATATAACATATAAATGTAAGAAAGAAAAATAGAAAGAAAATATTTTTTTAGGAAAATACAATTTAGCAGTAATAAACAATAAAATCCAGATAGGTACATGTAAAATATAAAATAAAAATATAATATATCAATGCAAGAAAGAAAAATAAAAAAAATATTTTTTAGGTAAATACAAAATACAAAATCGAAGAAATCAACTCAGACTACGTTTTTTAATAATTTTTCGGAATCTGTCCTACCTAAGTCTAATAACCATTTAGTAATTTTAGTACCGAAGGCTGATAATTCACATAGTTTAAATTGAGAGGGGATTTTGTTGTATATTTTTGGTCCCAGGTATGAGAAAACTTTTTGATAAGCCGCAGTATTGCTAGTTGGAATAGAAAGGTCGTTTCTGCTCTTACTTCTGGTTTGATGATTATGGTCGACTGTTATCGTTTTGTTTTTATTTTTGTGGACGCAGATTGTTATTTTTTTTATGTAACACTGTCGAACATCAAGCACATTAAACTCCTTGAAGAGAGCGTCGCTCGAGTATCTGAAGGGTTTCTTCATAATGACGCGTAGAATGGATTTCTGTGCCTTCAGTAGCGGGTATAATATTGTTAATCCTGTTCCACCCCATCCAATGCAACCGTAGGTTATGACGGAGTTACAGAGCCCGTAGTATATTTTTTTAATGTCTTGAGTTTTTATAATTTCCCGCAATGCTATAAATATATAAATAAGCTTGAGCACTTTATTAGCTGTGTTTTCAATTTGTTGTTTCCATTTAAGATGGTTATCCACTATTATACCTAAATATTTAATAGATTTAACAGATTCAAGGGTTTCGCATTTACAAGTATGGTTATTATTTCCAAGGCTACACTTAATATTATGTATTGTGAGGTGATGAGGTGTTTTGGGTTGACCTGCAAGGGTAGCGCTAAATGTGAGATATTTTGTTTTTTGTATGTTTAGTGTAAGCAAATTACAGTCCAGCCACTGTTTTACTTTGTTTATACCTGTGTTCGCAAGGTGGTGTGTTTGTTTCCAATCATCTCCTTCAAACAAAATAACTGTATCGTCAGCGAACGTGATAATTTTGCCACCAATGTTTTGGTTACAAAGTTCGTTTATGTATATAATAAAGAGAAGGGGCCCAAGTGTACTTCCTTGTGGTACCCCAAAAGTGTATTTTAGTGAAGTGCTAATAGCCTCGTTAATTCTGGTTTGTTGAAATCTATTAGATATATAACTTTCTATCCATTGAAAAGCTTTTCCCTTTATTCCTATATTTCTAAGTCTCTGTAAAAGAATTTTATGAGATATAGTGTCAAATGCCTTGGCCAGGTCCAGGAAAAGGGCAATAGTTTTCTTGCCATGGTTCATATTCCCTGCAATAGTTTCAGTGAGACATGTGATGGCATCATCCGTTCCCTTACCCGACCGAAAGCCGTATTGGTTAGGACTTAGAATGTTATGTTTCTCCACATAATCGTTTAACCTAGTTTTGAAAAGCTTTTCAATGACTTTGGATATCGCGCTTAATAGTGATATTTGCCTATAGTTTTCTACAAGAGATTTAGGTCCACTTTTGTGAATTGGGACAATTATTGATTTTTTGAAGTGATCAGGAAATATTCCTGATGCAAAACTTAAGTTGTAAATATATGATAGCGGAGCAGAAATCTGATTTTTAATTTTTTTTAGTATTTGTGTATTTAGACTATCTGGACCCTTTGCATGTGTAGTATTAAGGCTGTTGATTATTTTTAAGACCTCTTCTACAGTAGTTGGTTTAATATTAAATGAAAAAGATTGTTCCTTTGTTACAATTGTCGATGCTAAAGAGTCTTCCGTTTTCTGGGTTTCTAATAAAAATTTTTTTGCTAGATTTGATCCAACAGATGCAAAATATTGATTAGTATGACATGCAATTGATTGATTGTCAGTTATAATCAAATTTCCGGTATTTAATTCAGTTACAGATGCATTGGTATTTCTTTTACTTTTAGTTATGTCTCTGACAACATTCCACATGTTTTTGCTGGAATTATCCTTATCAAGTAAGAATTTATAATAACGCTCTTTACATTTGCGAATAACGGTTTTGCAAATATTACGGTATCGGTAATAGTTTTGCTGTTTAGTATCGTTCAATGGGTCTCGTTTAGCTATTTTATGAAGGTGATTTCTTTTGTGTATAGATTTAACAATGCCGTTGGTAATCCATGGTGTGAGATGTATTTTACTATATGGAATGCGTTTAGTTATTGTGTGTTTTGTTATGAATGTATTGATTTCATTAATAAAATAGTTTAGAGCATTGTTAACTTCAGTCTCTTTATAAACATATTCCCAATTTTTATTATTAAGATCATTTAATAAAGCCTCATAATCGATAATCTGTTTGTGATTAATTTTATGTTTTTTGGGTGTTGAGTTTGGGATACTGATTGCAGTAGTGTAATGATCAGTGATTGTATTATGTATTACAAATGCATTTGAATTTGTTATATTTCTGGTATATATATGATCCAAACATGAGCTTGAGCTACCTTGTACCCTAGTTGGAGAATTAATATTGGAAATAAAGTTACTTTCAGCCATAGCACATAAGTAGTCGTCGGACTGCCTATGCAATACTTCTCCTATAGTATTTATATTCATGTCCCCGATCAGTACATATTGTGCATAATCCTTAGTTTTTTTTAACTCACCAATAAGATTTTCCAGGAAATCTTGGATGTCATTGAACGATGGTGATCGGTAGATAGCTAGGATACCTAAATTCTCATTAATGTTGATTTTTAAACAATTACACTGATTTATGTTTATTTCTTGTACTAAGGAATTTAATGTGTTGTCGATATATACTACTACTCCGCTATTTTGGTTAATATGCGATGTTGTATGGTATTCATTATAGCCTGAAATTTGTTTGGCTATGTATGACTCATTTAACCTGCATTCAGTGAGAATTAGTACATGGAACTTTACCATAGCTTTTATTTCTTCCAAAAATATAAGAAAATCATCCAAGTTTCCCATCGTTCTAATATTTTGATGAACAATATTAATCCTATTAGATTCCCAATTAAATTGCATAATTTTGTTAATGTTTTCAAAAATTATTTCAGTATTTGGCACTAAGATACTATCGATTTCATGTTGAAGATCGTTTATTACCATTAGAATTCAAAAATTAATTGTTGTTTTCTGGGTAAAGTTTTAAAACAGTATTTTATTATCATATAAATACTTGTAGTACGAAATATGTAGCGACAAAACTGTAAACAAAATGAAGTAGTTAGGAAAAATAAAATATATCTGAGTAAGAAACAATATCTGAAATAAAATCCAGGAAATAAATAACGTATGTAGTTAGTGTGTGGCATTTTCTCTTTCAAAAGACAGTAAAAAGTAGTATAAGTATGAAAAATAAGTAATATCTGGGTTATATAAAATATGTTGATTAGAGTTCTCTTTTGCCGAATTATTAGTAATATTACTAATAAATCAAATAATAATCTTATAATAAGTGTAGTTACCATTCTAGAGAGAATAAAGATTAAAATTAAAGTTAAAATTAAATTTGGGATTAAAATTATTCCAGTACAAATTGGAGTTATGCAAAAACCTAGGTGTTCATATAATATAGTGCTGTTATGTAATAGAGTATGAAATGGCGATATAAAGTGGTAGTCAGTAGTTTTATCACGATAATTAGAATAAAGAGCAGGTAGTCAGAGCTTCGGTATAGCTTGTTCTGAGTCTATTAATATAGGTCGAGAAAATTTTTTGAACCGAATTAATTGAATTTGAACCCAATATCTAAAATTTAAAGCAGAGATTTAAAAATTCTCTTCAAGTTCTACGAGTATTTTTTTTAGTCTTGGTTTGTTATCGATATATTGTGTACCGATGCATTTTACCAGAAGCAGCTTTAGAGGTCCAGAAGGGCAAGGTCAATCAAAATAAAAAAGATTATTAAGGCGATGCACTACGTCGTGTAATAATTTAAATTGAGCCGCTTTCAATAACAACCCTTACGTAGAGGGCGATTAGATTTAAATTCCCGCTTAACACGATCCGCCTGTTTTGATTTATGCAAGAAAAAAACATGGCCAAAAAGTGCTTTTTATTTTATTTTGTGGATGCTCAGGCATAAATATATATTTTTTTTCGATCATTTTATAAATAACTTAATTTGCCACATTATACAATAAAATCATAACCGAAAATGGGTTCGTAAGTAGGAGATTTTGAATTTTAAAGCAGTTTTCATAGGCCTTTACATTATTTTTTTCTGGGCTTGTAAAAAGACTTATATATACAATACTCGATTATTTCATAGGCCAAGATGTATTCTATTCGCAGTATTTAATTAAAGCATCTGAAACATTTCTAGGCGACCAAATTTTCAAACCAAAAACACATGATTTTGCATTACTACGTATGGCATCGCCTTAATTTTTAATACATATTGCTAATGCGTAGTGAATATTATAAAAACGCCAATGCATGTAATTAATTTGCAGATACTTACCTATTCTAAAGCCGGTAGTACAATATTCTTTAGTTCAAGATTATTTATCTAATTATTAATTAATTCATGTTTTTTTTTCTTTTAAAAGATGTTTTCATTTAAAAATTTTCAAATCACTAACTCTAATCTCAATCCATCGTTTATAAGTAGACTTAAAAAGTGAACAGTGAAAGCAAAAGTACGTATACGTTATTTTTATTGCACCCGCAAATACACTGGCAAATATTATAACTTTTCGTTTTAAAATATTTTTAAAAACGATATAATTTTTCTCTCTTGTAATTAATTGTCATTTCATTTAAACAGGCGTGTCATGATTCAATGAATTGTTTGCAATTTCTTTCAATATGGGATCCACAGAATTGACTTTTGAAATTGATTAAACGGTACGCATAGTCACAATTACAGTTATTTCGGAATATTTATCACTCCACCGTGAAAATATAAATATGCAAAAATGTTCATTAGTGTTACGAACGATGTAAAATAATTTTGGTATGACGCGCGGTCTATAATCCTGTTTCTCAAAATTTCCAATTTTTGGAATGAATTTTACTCCCACGGGCAACTTAATCATCCCCGTTCGTGTGACGCCCACACTGAAGAGATAAATAGATAGAAATGTGCTGAGGGTGTGTCCGTGTGCCCGAAGAAAAAATTTCGTCTTACTTTTGGTGAACTTGACCAAACATCATAAAATATCAATTATTTAATCTTAATTTCATTGGCATGTCTGTATGGTTCATTGGAATCAAAAGGTTTTAATTAAATGAGGTATTTTTACAAACTATGAATAACATTGAAAATTTGAAGTTTTTTTATCTGATTAAGATTATCATACTAAAAATATTTCGTTTCAATTTATAATTATTGATTTCAAAAACGTTTTCGAACCGTACTTTCCGAAACGATTCCAACTGGGGACAACATCGTTATTACGTAGAAAACGCCGCTGAATTCGCTAATAAAAACGAATATGTCGTTTTGGTGGCAAATCGAAAATGGCATATTTTATATCATTATAGATAACTTATTCGTCAACATAAAAATATCTTCACTATCATATTTTTTTACATTTACGAAAATACCATATTGGCGAAAAAAAGTGTGTTTTTAGTACTTACTACTGTTGAATGTAATGGTCGGAAATATCGCCATTAAAAAATAATAAAATACTAGTATACACTTGCGAGCCGAAACTCGAACCGAACAACAACAGCGAAACTCGGTATTTCCACCAGAGAAATTGAAGAGATACATAGCGGTGAATAAACGACTAGTCTCAGTAATATATCACATTCTAGAGATTATCTGATCAGTGTATGTTAGTATGACGCAACAGTGACCAAATCCTTTAGATAAGAGTGCTAATTGTTTATTCCTTGTTTAGCGAAATGAGTTTACAAGATTAACATGTGGAGATAATATGATGAATGTTATCCATGGGAAAATATCACTGATTAATTTTAGCCGAAATTGTTTGCAGAGTCATTAAAGGTCAACCTATGCACATTATTTTTCGTATTGACCTTCTAACAACGTTTTTTTAATCAAATACTTGAAACAGGTCATGACAAGAGTCAGAATAAAAAGAGATTGGGTATAATAATTCAATCAATCTGGGAGGCGGGTTTGAGTACCGCCGGCCCGGGTACATTTACCGGATAAACAACACCCCTACCATGGGTCACTCCAAGTGCTTTGCTACGTTTGGTGATTTAGCAAGGGTGCCCGGGTCCATCGGGTGAGATGTGTTCAGGATTTGCCTGTCCACCCGCTGCGTGGCTGGTGACCTTTTGACTTCTTCAACTGGTCTCTGTACTCATTGCCTTGCGCTGCAGTGGGAGGTATATATTCATATGCCCGTCACTCTTGGACACAATGATCCCTAGATTCCTACCTAACCGTCATACCTTTCATCATCCGAGAACTTTTCCTTCCTTTCCTTAAAAAATACCCTTCACAGAGCATCTCAAAAGATGACAAAAGCCCTGGGAGATTTTTTTTATCAGTGTTTCCTGTGTGGAGTTAATTTAAAATAAGTAAAATATTTTGCTTTCTCTAAATCTACAAAGAATATTTCATTTTTAAAAATCCACCCGCTGGATACAATAAGTTATTATCTAATAACAAATATTGACCAAAATAACAAATTAAGTATGAAATATTTGAAATACAAATATAGTCAGTCAGCCTTTCTTAAAAACGTTCAGTAAATATTACGCGGCGAGTAGGGTCAGAATAGTGAAAAAATTAACTTATTACTGTAGCGGTTACGTCACCGCTCCTAGGGTCATCATATCATTAGGAGATTAGAGGAGTCATTTGGTTTGAATTCTGACATAAAAAATTGGCTGGTATCCTATTTATCCAATCGCTTACAAGCCGTGAGGGTTGGAAATAAATTGTCCAACTTCGCAACACTTTCTTCAGGGGTACCTCAGGGATCCGTTTTGGGTCCACTTCTCTTCATCCTTTTTACAAATGATGTCGCCAAAATAATCGAGTCATTTGATCTCTTGTCTCACTGCTACGCTGACGATCAGCAAGTTTATTTTTACTGCGCTCCAAATGAAATCAAAAGTCTCAAGATCCGTATAACTGAATGTATAGAAGCAATAACTCGTTGGATGTCTTCAAACAAGCTGAAGCTCAATCCATCTAAGACTGAGTTTCTCTGGGCAGCCACAAACAAACGTCAACATTTCATAGACAATTCACCTATTACTATTTCCGGCAGCGATATCATCCCAAAAACAACAGTCAAACTTCTCGGTGTCAATTTAGATTCAGACTTTTCGTTTAAAAGTCAAATAAATAGGACTGTAAGCACCGGTTTTTTTCACCTAAGACAACTCAAGTCTGTCCGAATAAACCTTCCTTCAGAAGCAACAAAACTACTTATCAACTCTTACGTAGTCTCACGTCTCGATTACTGCAACGGCATTTATGCCAGCCTTCCAAAATATCAAATTGACAAACTTCAATCAGTGTTTAATGCAGCAGCACGGCTCATAACCGGGGTTTCAAAATATTCGCACATTTCAGAACACCTTCGTAACCTTCACTGGCTCAAGTGCCCTGAAAGAATCCAGTACAAACTGTGCTGGATGGTGTTTAAATCCATCAATGAAATGGTCCCACCCTACATCTCTGAACTATGCTTCCCGGAAAACACTGGTCTGAGGCAGTCAACGCTTAGATCAGCAACATCAGCAGCTGTAGGCAGACTGATAGAACCTATGCGCAAGCCAAATACTAAGTTTGGTGATCGCGCTTTCGGAGTATCTGGGCCGAAGGCTTGGAATAAACTCCCTCCGGAACTAAGATCCATAACAAGTCCAATAGAATTCAGGTCTATGCTAAAAACTTACCTTTTTAAGCTGTCGTACCCTTAAATTAAATTAAATATACCAATCCTAAGAGAAAAACCAGTTAAATTCAATTTTTCAATTAAGTCCTAAATCTTGTATCTAAATTTCGCCAGTAAACAATTATATAATGTTAATTAAGTGTTAATCTCAAGTGACCTACCAGGTAAGTATTGTACTGTATATTTTCTCCACAAATAGTTAAGTAATAACATAGATCACTGTAGAAATGTATTATAAGTTTGTACAGCGCCCTTGAGGTGTTTTTGCTCAAAAACGGCGCTATACAAGTCATCCAAGTATTATTATTATTATTATTATCATAACCAGACTGCACGAGTTAAAAAGCTGAGACAGCAATCAGTCTTGCGAAACTTAAATTGAAATATCGGGACCGCAATACGTAAACTGCTGATAAGAGGATGTTTGCATACAGGGTGATGCAAACGTTGATACAATGAACCGAGTCAGCGATCCTGCGGGTTCGAAGTCCAGACGCTACTCCAACCCGTGGCAGACAAGAACAAAGGAATCTGCAGCTATATAAGCGGTGGAGGACCTAAGTACATCATCACTCCAGTCAACAAGTAAGCCGACTTGGCATAGCGTTAGTCTGCGCCTCGGCCCCGTGGCATTTGCCGGTCAGCATCTTCCACTCATCTGCAGACCAGTCCATCGCACCTTCGCCTACCTCGTTCACACTGGAGTACTAGGAAGACCCCACGTCTTCGTCAGTGTTGAACGCAGCAACGAGGTCGGTCTCCACGACTCCATTGCCGCCATCGTCGTCTACGCCTGCTGTCATCATCATCATCGATCTAGAGCCATCTCCCAACTGCGCAACCCAACTGATATGTTATTCTGACTCACAATAAACGCTGTGACAACAACAACATCATTATGTTTCATTGTCACACTACCAAGATCCTACAATAACTAAGGCTCAAGGCCGGCTTTACCACACCAACGTTGAACGAGCATTTAAGAATCTAAATAGCAAGACTTAGTAATTTTTTCAAAAGTGCTAACACTCTAGAGATATTGTTCTATGCATTTGTCAGAAATCCACTGGAGTATGCTACTACAATATGGAATCCTTAATAAAAGGTATACATAGATTTTATAGAAAGTATACAGAGTATTTTTTCGAAACATTTGTTAAGTTTACAAAAAGACATACATTGTCAGGTCGAATGTTTCTATATATAATCTGCTAAATAATGAAATAGATAGTCCAAAATTGTTATCAGTTATTGGTTTAAATGTTCCAATGAGGCGTACCAGGCATATTACGCTTCTTCGAACAGAAGCCAACAACACTAATGCAGCAGATAACTTACCAATCACTTGAACAATTACAACATACAACCATTACGAAAAATTGCTACACCTGGAAATTTTCATGATTCTTTTCTAATGTATAAAACTAATTATTATTATTATTTTTTTTTAAGAAAGACAAACATTTCCGGGTTACGGATCACCTGACAATACTTGAAAATCTCCTACTACCACAGCAATAAGCGGTAAATTTTGCTTGTGTTGTGATGGAGGACTTAGCAAGCCGAGGAATTGAACACACTACGCGTGGATGGGACCTAAACGCGATGTCAACTCAGCCACCGACCGATGGCGCGATAAATAATTTAAAAAAACTATTTGCAATTATCTTTTATTAATAGTCGATTCCAACTTGTGAGATTTGTATACTAATTGATTTTACCCTACTATTTTTCACCTACGAAATTAACATGACATCTTAAGGACATACGTAATAATTTAATTTATAACCATATAACTTGTAATTAAATGTACTGTCAATTTTCAAATAATTAAATAAAAAAGGGGGGTTGGATTCAGGTAATGATTTATTGTAACGAAAACTAAACTTGCATCACACTAATCATTATATTAACACTTGGCAAAAAAGACAAATCCTCTAAAATATTACATATCCTTTCATAAAAACAGTAAAAGATACCTTTATGTTATAATCGTTATCATTATATGTAGATACTAATACTTTTAAATTAGAATGCTACCCAAGCAGCAGTTAATCTTATGTTTAATGTAATATTTTATTTTATGGTATTTCTTCTCTTTGTTATTCATATTTATACAAACATGTTAGTAGGCTTAGGCACCAGTTAAAAGTACAAATACCTATTATTTCATTATTATTTTAATACTATACTTATCAAACAACTTATCAAAATGTTAATACTCATCCTAATTTGACTCTCCTAAAACGGGAATCCTCCTAATTGGACAGTCAAAACATTTCTTAAATAATGTATATAAATGTATAATCTTTTACTAAATAAAAATATAAAATAAATAAATAATAATAAAAAACAATTTATTTATATATTGTATGCCTTTATACTTCATTTACAATAATTTATGAAACATTATCTGCATACCTTATTATTTCATTTAACAAAATTATTATATTTTCAGTTTTGTTCAACAACTGGCTAATAATAAGAAAATCACAAAACTTGAATAGAACTTTCACCAAACTTTAAAATAAACTTTGAAATTTGATGAATTGTTCAAATTTTGTGAAATAACCCGTCCCTGAATTACAACTGTGATGGTATTACTTCCCATCTCTAACACGAGAATAGATTTATCAACCGAGATGGGTAGTTCTGTTCAAAATATAAATACAAATATATCTTGTAAACAATCTTGAACCATAATAATTGTATCCTAGTTGTTGTACGCACGTATGTTATCGAACGTATGTTATCGTAAGTTGTACGCACGTATGTTATCGAACTTATGTTATCGTAAGTTGTACGCACGTATGTTATCGACAATCGTCATCTTCCTTCTCAAACGTATTGTTTCAAAGCTAAAAGATTTAAGATACTATAAAGGTGACATCACATACGTCCTCTTTCTAAGACTACTGTCAATACCACGATACGAGTATATTAATGTGACTAAAGCAAATAGTGTGCGACGAGATATGTGGCAGTCTTTCATCTCTGCTTTCCCCTATGGGAAAACAACGTGATGCTAAGATTAGTCAGATAGATAGGTACTAAGTTTTTTTTTTACATTAACTCCACACCCTTAGGAAAATTAATTTCTCTCTGGTCTACGTCACCTTTGGAGATGCTGTGTTGGGGTCTTTTGAGGAAAAAAAAGAGTGAGCATGTGAACGTTTTATGAGGAAGGAATCACAGAAGCTGGCCAATCATTTCTCAGCCGAGTTGTTGAACTCGAAAATTATTCACACATAGAAACGACCCGTTCTTATGTAACAATTTTCAACGGTGTACAAATGTTGGGCGCGCGTTTGCCGTGTTTTACAACTATGCACAGTTTGATTAATTAAATGGGTCAGTTTTCAATCGTATTATTGACCTCATTATTGATAGTGGTTTTTTATTACATTTGAAATTTTGGCTTACAGGTTTTCATTTTTAGAAAGCAGACCTTTGAGATTAGGACCCAACCGAGACCTCTAAGTTAACCCACTTTCTTGCGAGGGTTTAGTGGTTAGGATTGACAAAGGGTAAAGGGTACTGAAGATATCTCCCAACAAAATCAAACTGATAAAACGAATACTCAATTTAATAAAAAGCCAAGTTTCAAACCTTTATAAATTATCATTTTGGTTCGGGTTTCTCGTGACCATTTTTTTTCAAAAATTTTCGTACTGTTTATATACCAAAAATAATATTTGTGCCATTAACATAAATATAGTTAATAAGTACAAGGTATAAAGTATACAGCATAAAGTTTAAAGTATAATATACGGTTTAAAGTGTACAGGTTAAATATAAAGTTAAGTATAAAATGTAAAGTATAATTTACGGTGCAAAGTGTAAGGTAAAATATTAAGTTAAGTTAATTATAAAGAATAAATTATAAAAAACCAGTACAAAAGGTAAGAAAAACAAAATATCGTTTATAATGACTTAGAAGAATTATTTTTCAAACTATGCCAAACATAAATGAATAATGTTCAGGACTAATAATAATAAGCACTATAATTATTTTCTTTCTGAGCATATGTTGTAATTTTATTCGTGGTTCTACATTTACGTCATATTGCGCCGATTTGACATAATTGTTATCTGTCATCTTTTCAAATACAGCGCCATGAACTATTTGCTTATATTCGGTATAAATATTGATCCGTACCTATTTATTTTATTTATGTGACGTCCATGTCTGTACAGTATAATGGCAGAGGAGATATGGTGCTGCCCGGTTGGGTAGCGTTGTGAGGCGCGTTGAGGTAGGGGCTATAGGAAGGGCTTTATTGAAAACAACATCAACTCCAAAGGCTATTTGCCGCACGTTCTCAAGTGATAAGTATTCATAATAATAATAATAATATCTACTTGATATGATTTTGCGTTACTTTGAACAGCATTGTCACAGAAAAGAAAGATAACCAGTTTAAAATACAGTTTAAAATACGGTTGATGTACACTTGAGCAATCTACTGAACTGGGAACCAGTAAAAATGTTACCTATTATACACATACATTGCATGTAAGAAAAAAAATACTTTGATTAACAAGTTATCAAATATTACATTTATATAATTATATAAACCTATGTATATAAATTTCGACTACCATAATACGGGCATGTGTCTAGTGTGGTAGTCGAAAAGCATGTAAAAACTGTACACATTAATATTTCATGAATAAAGAAAAAAAATAAAACCAAGATAAGATAAGATGTATTTACCTGAAAGTAGAGTACAATTCTGCACATGGCGTTCCCGAAGAACCAGGTTTCCGTCACATCCCACAGGACTGTAGGGGGGAGACAAAACAGGATCACCATGAAGTCAGCAACAGCAAGATTCACGATAAAGTAATTGGTCACTGTCCTCATGGAGTGGTTCCTGTAAACAGCAACACACACCAGAGCATTCCCTACAAGCCCAACAAAGAACACTACCATGTGGGATGCTATCAACACCCATTCGTATGGCATCGGAAAGATGTAATCATCAAGCAGCTCAATATATTCTTCTTTAGTCAGGTTGCAATAGATCACCTGACCTACGCAGATAGATTCTGTAACATTTTCAAATTCTGTCGTAGTTTCTAAGTTGTGGGAATAATCATCTTCGTACGTCATCTTTCCGATGTTTGCATCTTTTTCGTTGGATGTCGTGTCGTTGAACGGGTTCGTTGATGATTCCGACATACTTTCACGATAGTCAAAAGAATGGCTCAACTGATGTTCGATCAACAAGCCATATGTTGGTTCCTGAGAAATGGTTGTATCTGATTCATCTGTTGTATCATTTTCGTAGGTTTCTTTATAATCGATGTCTTGGCCTCTTTCAATGAATCTCCCTTTTAAGGAGTCTAAGTTTACCATTGGAGTGAAACCTCTTGTGATGTTTTTGACTTTGGATGCATCAGGGTTGTTCTTTACTGTCTGATTTTCCTCCATTTCTGGTTGTTTTGGAATCATTTGATTTACGTTAGCTTGTTTTAATGACTGTGATTCTTTAACGAGATATTCACTATCTTGTAGTTCATTTAGTTGTTGTTTTGTGGGAGTCTTTTCTACTGGCAGACCTGAAACGTTTCGTTTTACTAGATTTTCGTTTACCGTTTGGTCTGCCTGTATATTTTTCAGAAGGTTTTCTTTATTTTGGACTGGAAACAAACCATCGTTTATGCTAGAACTGATTACACCCTCTTTGAAAAGTACACTGGGGTCACTACTATCAATCATTCGAATTAAACAAATACAAAAAAGGATTTTGATTAACGGAAACAAAAAAATGTTTTTATAGCTTAAACTATTTGCTCGTAACTCCATAATTATACTTTAATTCAACAAAACTTTAATATTTATATTGAAAATTAAGTTAATTATATTAACACTGACACTATTATTATTTGTATTCACTACCATTTTATCTATTGTTACGCCAGACTGTTTTAAGAAATAGTTTACATGGGATGATTCTTTCGGCCTTTCTCGTTGCAGCAATTCTGAAAAAAAGAGAAAATTATCTTCAATTAATTTTTATTTTTTATAAATAATATCGTCCACAACACGTATAAATAATTTCTACGTAGTTAATTTTTTGTAATGGTATTGCTAATGAGTAGATGAAAAATTCTTGTTGCAATACGTTTTCTATTCTGAATGTTGATCTGTTACTATAGCAATACTCACATGCGTGAATTACACCAACCAATGCAATAAAACACGGACAAAATTACATAACTTAAATTACCACTGCTAAAGTTACATCTACTGGAATTACACACGTCATAAAAGTTTTTAAGTGTGTGCTAAATAATTTTCATTATTATAATTTTCAGTTTTAGCCGTTATGTACCGGATATCAAGAACTATTTAGCTTAGCCCCGTCAACGTCTCCTTAATTATTTAAAAAGACAACGGGCAAATAGTTCTAAAACATAACCACAATCTTCGATTACACATTTTGCTATGGCAACAGAAACATTGGCTATAGAAGGAGGTAGCGCATTACATTACAACACTCCAAAATAAATCATGATAATTCTTTATTTTTCTTTTTCTTAAAAATCTCAAATCATATCAGAAAATATTTTAATTTAAAATTAAACAATAACTTTGTAAACATCACTTATAGGTAAATACTTAATGCCGACCGGGTTTCGCTACAACCGTAGCTTCATCAGGACAGTATAATACTGTCCTGATGAAGCTACGGTTGTAGCGAAACCCGGTCGGCGTTAATTATTTACCTATAAGTGATGTTTACAAAGTTATTGTTTAATTTTAAATTATAATGTCACATCACAAAGTAACCGCTTCATATGAAGAAAGAAAATATTTTGTTTACACTTTGTTAATGTCGCCAGTAAGGCGCGTCACGTAATATCAATGACGTTTGATTGACGCCTGTAACACGATGCAAATATGGCCGGATAATTATAGGATCAGGTCCTGCCCTAATTAGACGCCCTAAATTCACTGGAAATAGGTCGAATCTGCTACTCGAGCGCCACAGTTGTGATTGATGTAATAAACATAGGTACCGTATTATCAGATTGCTTCGCAACCCGGTGTCTGGCTTCGGTTTGACAAAAATAGTACCTGGAAGTTTACTAGAATTACATAGATGCTAGTATCAAGGGAGATGGGTAATGAAACATTATTGCTGTGAAATATTATTTCAGTTCACATCCTCGCCTTTGATTTTACACATATACCAAACGCTTAACTTTCATCTCACAGTCGCTTTATTGTGGTGTTTGATGTAGTTATGAGTCAATAGAATTAATTATTTTTATTAGTTTGCAATTAAACTAAGTTTGTTCTTAATCATGACTTACATAACCCCTCAGTCCTCTGGCACATTTCGTCAGATTTATTATTTTTTGTTTTATAGTAAAACAGAAATGACAAATTTACGGTGCTGTTTAAAATCGTAGGAATCAAGGCCAAAGGTAAGAAATGAACAATCAATTCCATTTGAAATTGAGAATCAGATCTAGTGTGTCACATGATTGAATTTAATCATTTAATTCATACATTAAATTATTTCCACGTCTATTTCACAGTTAAGTAGCGCTCTTGAGGTGTTTTTGCACAAAAACGGCGCTATACAAGTCATCCAAGTATTATTATTATTAAGTAGTGTACGATTTAATTCTTCTGCGGTTAACTTACGAGTTTGAATATAAAGCGTATTGTTTTTTCTAACACAGTTAAGATTATATTTCTCATCACGACATTAAAGGAGACAAAACGATTTCTATGAGATCATATGAGCATAATTAAAACAAATCCCACGGAAAAACGAATGTATTTCAAAAATCTCAGATGTTTCTAGACGAATACCTCGGAAAGTTACTAATTCATCGTAGAGAAAAATAAAATCTGATGCGTACTGCTAAGTTTATACAGGGTTTTCCAATAAGAGGTGTTATTTTGAATAGCCCGCTATTTCGGTAGATGTTACTTTTGAAGCTGTCATTTTTTGACATTTGACAAGTAGAAACTACGCCGTTGATAAAAATGGAACAATACACGCTTCAACAATGCATTGAAATTATTAAAATTCACTTGAGTGAATCAAATTAAAATCATCTTGAGTGATGAGGCCCATTTCCACCTCGGTGGCTTCGTCAACAAGCAAAATTGTTGAGTTATTGTTGAAAAGCCTCTCTATCTTCAACGCGTGACTGTTTGGTGCGGTTTATAGTCCGGTGTAGTCATTGGACCTTACTTTTTTCTTTTTTGAAAATGAGGCTCGAGCAACAGTTACGGTGAATGGATTGCGCTATCGAGATATGATTAATGATTTTTTATGGCCGAAATTGGATGGTATTGATCTGCACAACGTTTATTTTTAACAAGACGGCGCTACGTGCCACACAAGTAACGAAACCATTGATCTTTTACGATTGAATATCAAAATAACAGCTCTTATTGGAAAATCCTGTAGTTGAAAAACGTTTCATAAATTTATCAAACCGTTTTACGTGAAACATTTTAATGAAAAGGAACTGTTTTTGTAATTTATATCGGTAGGAATCGGTTTAAAAATTAAACAAATTACTGGAGTCATGGGTCGCCAATTGGAATCCACTCGGCTTGCAGCAACGAGAAAGACTTTAGTTGGCTTTGATAGTCCGTGAAGTTTGGTCGTAGCTCACCGACAGTCAGCACGCTTCCATGGCATGTCTCATTTGGTTTCTATTATCTATGTTTACATAAGTAAGTCGATCTGTAGGTTTTTGCTTCGCGCAATACGATAAAAGAATCTCAAGAATGTTTTGCCTTCTTGCCTTCTTGCCTTCTCGGGTAGCGGGTATTAGAAAATATTAACAAGACTCTGGAGAGTGTATGTATGTATATATACATGTTTTATACACCAGGGTTGATGACACTCATTCTCTGAAACTTCTTCACTTCAAAGAGGGTTTATATTCGTGTAAATCTTAGAAAAATTCTTTATCAGAGTTTCTGAAATAGAGTTTTTTAAAGAGAATTTGTATATTACGATCACTGAACAGAATATCCATATTAAATCCGGTTAGATGAATGCTGATTTGAAAAAAAACTTTCTTCGCCAGGGTAAATAACGTACCTATCAACTCCTAGGCCCCAGACTGGATAAACAAAGATATTAAAAATGTTGGGATTTATAACTAGGCTAAACAGAAATTTTAACAATATAAAGTGTATTAAATTGTTATATTTTGCCTATGTACGAAGTCAACTTGAGTACTATTCTCCTGTCTGGAAACCACATTATAATATACATGTACAAGCTGTTGAAATGGGTATTCCAGCAATTATCTTGAACTACAACACTGTTAAATTATATGAATATGATCAAATTGTCAGACAGAAGAATTTTCACTGACTTGGTATTTCTATATAAAATTCTAAATGATTTAGTTGATAGTCCGGTATTGCTAGAATTGATAAGCTTTCGGAATCCACAACGCTCTTCAGAACAATACACATTTTCTAAATATAAGAAACATATATAAAATAAAACAATTGAAAACAATATATTTTGCACTATGCCAATCAATAATAGAATATGGAATAATTGCTTGGGGAGGAGCAACAAATGGGGGAGGAAAAACAAGCTATCACTCAAATAGAAATCGCACAGAAAACGATAAATACTCAAAAAACATAAACTAACCGACACAGTCCAAATATTTAAAAGCTGTGACGTACTTGATATACGCCAATTATATGTTAAAACACTACTAAACTACATTTTCGACCAAAAAAACAAACCCCAACAAACACAAAATATCGCTAATAGACCGGTCAGACAAGCGTACAAAGAAAACATAAAAACTCCGACGGTAAACACTACCTTTGGACAAAGACACCATAAATACCACGCTATTAAAGCATTCAACAGTCTTCCACTTGAAACAAAAATTGAGGAAAATAAAAATAAATTCAAACACAAAATAAAAAAATGGATTAAAGAACAAAAAGACAATATTACCAAAATTCTATAACATAAAAGAATAAAACATATACACGCAACACAAAAAAATATATAAAACACGCAACACGCACAAACACATAAATCATTATAAATGCCGATTTACATTCTCTTTTAATATTTTTCTTTTAGTGTGATAATTATATTTTAATTTTTAACCTATTTTTGGTTTAAATTTATCTTTATTTTAATGTTTTTTTTCTTTTTTTTAAATGTATAAATTCTTATATTATAAAATGGGGGCCTCAGCACGGGTAAACAACCCAGTGAAGCCAACTTTACTGAATTAGAATATGAAATATTGTAAAATAATGTATCAACAATAAAAAAAAATAAAAAAAATAAAAAAATAAATACTAGAAGTCAGTATTTATATCAGTGCAGAAATTCTGGGACTAACTACCTTATGTATTCCTCTTTGCGCAGAATACTAATGGAGGGAATAAATTAATATAAAAAATACCAAGTTAGTGGACATCTTCAATTTATGTTTCCTTTTCAGACAGTCGTATTCATAATTTAAGAAACCTCCACTTTCACAGTCGACGGCAATTTAAATTAACAAAATGTAAAAAAATACTAAAAATAAAATAAAATAAACAGAAATAATAATTAAAAATAAATAAATAAAAATGATAACAACTAACAATTTGTAGGTTTTTTAAGACAGTTAAACTAAAATAAAAACTATAGCAGACTTAAGGTCATGCGATGACCAGTGTTTTTTGATATAGTGTCCTCTGCGTGCATTTTTATCTTCTATAAGCATAAACTTTTTAATATAAGTGTGTTTGTCGGAAGTGACTTGCCAGGTAAGTATGTTTTGGTATCTTTTATAAATAACAAATGTAGATCCTAGGAAATAAATTGTACAGCGCCCTTGAGGTGATTTTTCACAAAAACGGCGCTCTACAAATTATCCAATTATTATTATTATTATTATTATGTTTAAACAAATGTTAATGTTGTTAATGAAGCAATTCAGTTATGTACAGTAAATAATGTATATTTCTTAATATTCTCATGTAAAAACCCTCAAAAAGGGCGTTAAAAAATAAATAAATATATGTTCAAGAATAAGTAAGGATACTGGTTTCTCTATTATGTTACTTTTATTACATGTAAAAATCATGCAAGCATTCAGAGATTATCAGGACATTACTACAGGGTATTTTCACTGATTTTTTATTTTCGAAATAAATTACGGTAATATTTTCTATGACAATTTAAAATTAATAATTAAATATTTATTTAGAATTTTAGAAAAAGTCATTCAGTACCTTCTGTGTGGAGTCAATGTAAAATAAAAGTAAAAACTTTGCGTCCTGTCGCTTGTCAGATTCCAACAAAATCACGACGATGCAAATTGCACATCATAAAAACAATCTGGATGAGTCTTATCTTTTTTGTCCACAGAAATTTTCGAAGGGATCCAAATTCAAATAAAAATAAAACAGGACTTAAGCAAATAGTACAAGTTATGGTGGTTTTTATGCACTTTACTGGGTAGTTCTGTTTTCCCTGGCTTGTAATTTACCCCCGCTGAGCTGAGCTTTGCAAGCCAAGCTTTTGCACTATTTATTATACGTGACGGGACTAGGGTGCATTATTTCTTTGATAACATCGCTCAGTACTGCAATCTCGGATAAGTATAGCGACAAAAATAAAATAAAAAAGTCACACAATTTACATTTCTGCAGGTTGGGTGAATAGCGCTTGGCGCAGCGATGTACTATTCCACAGAAATAATCACAGGTAACGATAAACAAGGTGATCAGACAGAATCAATGGCGGTTCGGGTCCTATCTCATTGAGAATCAAAAGCGAAAATATTCATTCGTTTATAAATATTATGTTGGTATTTTCCATAATTGTGGTGACTTTTGGCTGAGTCACTTTGCGAAGGACTGGTTCCTCTCTGTGTAATACCTGTGTGTTCTTCTAGTTCTAGAGAGATCATTGAATGATCTTCGATAATAATGATTTTTAGATTTAAAATAAGAATTGAAATGTTGGTACAATAATTACGTTTATTAGAAGGAAGCTACGAGTGTTAAGACATGAAACGAAAGAAGACCTACCCATATATACTATTCAGCCTAGAGCTGTCTCTTTCATATACAAATAATATACGTTCATTACGATAATTGTATTTTCCTAGATTTTTTTTTTTTTTTTTAAAATTTTATTTTATTTTTTTGTTACATACATGGTTTTAAAATACAAATTATGTTTTTTACATACATATTAAAAAAAGAAAGAAACAATGCGAATTACAGAAAAGTATATGTACACATGCACATATGTATACATATATAGTGTATTACACACCATACATAACATACACACACAATACACGTACACACACACGAGTTCATAAACAGCATATACATAAAAATAATAATATGCATAAATGTATGATAGCAAAAAAATCCCACATAGGCATCGCCAGTTCGTGGGTATACTTGTGTTTCTTTAAGGCAGTTCAGTTAAAATTACTCTAAATATACATATTTTATCTTTGTAGAAAATTGAAAAGAAAAGAATGAAAATATTTATAGTAAAATCATTATTTACTGTATTTACGGGATTAAATATGAAAAATAAATGTTAATAAGGATTTGTTAAAAGTTAATAGAGATTAAGATCAGATGTTACAGCAGGTAAATATTAATATCTATGGTATTTATCCAAGACTTTATTACATTTTTATGTTTCCTGTAGGATGATATATTTTCACATTTGATTTCTGTATTGGTATAGAGTGCATTATAAATTTTTGGTGTAATAAAATAAGCATGTCTTTGCGCAAGCCTTGTTTTGCACAGTGGAACTTTAAATACATTATTTACTCTATTACTAGACCGATTTTCATTTTTTATAAAAAGAAAATTTCGAGCAAATATATATTTTAAACATTGTGTACAGTAAATTTTTCTTATCTCTAACAATTTAGCCTCTTCGAATAATTGCAAGGAGGGGTAGGTCATATCTTTATGCAACATTATTTTTAGTATTAGTTTTTGTGTTATTTCTAGTGGCTTAATATGGGTGTTATAAATCCCCCCCCATGCAATTATTCCATAAGATACTGATGATTGCACCAATGCATGATACACCAATTTGATTCTTTTGATATCTACTATGTTATTTAAACGTTTAAAAATATAAGTTAAATATCTAAGTTTATTTACAAGCTTTTCTACGTGATTTGTCCATTTGAGTTGGCTGTCTATTATAATTCCTAAATATTTAACTGTATTCCCCGATTTCATTTCTGTACAGTTAGTGCATAAGACAGGATTGCAAGTATTTTTGTGAAACCTTATACTTAGATGAGTTAAGGGTGCCGCTTTTTTGGTATTATAAAAAGGAATATATATAGTTTTTTCACAGTTCAGAGTTAGAAGGTTTTGATTGAGCCATTCTTTGACAATAATTGTGCACTTATTTGCATTTTTAGAGACCTCGTCCCAGGATTTACCATGAACTGTGATTGCAGTATCGTCAGCATACGAGAAAAGTTTTCCCGGAATACTAATATTACATAGGTCATTAATATAAATTAGAAACAAAAGCGGACCTATAACTGTTCCTTGTGGAACCCCATGTCTCATAGATGCTGGTTTACTAATATTTACGCCAATTTTTGTGGATTGTCTGCGATCAAGTAAATAATTTGTTAAAAGTGACAGACAATTATTTTTGATTCCCATATTATTAAGTTTTCCAAGCAGTTTATTATGATTGACGGTATCAAAAGCCTTTTTTAGGTCTAAGAATATTGTTAAACTTTTCTAGATGTAATGGAGTTTCATCATTAGCTACCAATCAACTAGATACAATTTGGCTATTCATTGAGGCAACTATGGCTAATGAACGTAATGTCCAATGTGGGCAAAAAAAAGTTGTTTTAAATTCTAAAATCTCAATTTGCGCATGGAACTATTCTATTTTTTAGATGATTAAATTTATTTTTAATAACCCAAAAAAATCTAGTGATACGTGCCGTATACTTTCCCTTACAAATTTGTTGCTTATAATTCTCACGATCACTGCGCACGTTTGTCTTATTTTCTTATCTTTTATATGGGAGTTCTCATTGGAGAACATCATTTAATTATTGTACAAGCGCAACCTCAATCAGTTGTTCTGCAAACCTCAAAGTGTGAGCACCAGTAGTAAGTTTGTATTTTTTATGTTTTGTTTCAAGGATGGAGACCAATACCCTGGCTTAACACATTTTGGTAATGACCAAATGTTTCTTCTAATTAACGGATATTCAGGGTGTCCGGGGTGTAAAGTGCACTAACTTCGGGAGGTGCTTCTACATAATGGTAGCAGTAAAAAAAGATAAATAACTTTTTTCGAAATTCATTTTTTTTTTCCTTGCAAAATTTTTTTTCATAGAAAAATATTATTTCCCATACAAATAATATTTTTACGTAAAAACGTTGGAATTTCAAAAAAAGTTATACGATTTTTTTACTTGTACCTACTATCAGGTAGAATAACCCCTTGAAGTTAGCGCACTTTACCCTCGGACACCCTGTAAATCTAACAATGTTTTTTTGAGATTCAGTTCACTCTCGAGGACGTACGTCATTATAACCTCCTGTACTATCGAGCGAACCAAACCAATTTATTTACTAGAAATTCTGTGTACAGCAGATTTAATGTTGAGTATTTCAATTTTGACACAGCTTTTTGGCCAGAGCGCGCATGAATAAAATAGGTACTATCAAATACGGCTACCATCAGACAGACAAAATTCAAAGTCGTCGAATTGAGAAGGACTAGGCTCAGTCAATGGACTGGATCCAAGGCCCTTGAGGTGATTTTTCACAAAAACGGCGCTATACAAATTATCCAATTATTATTTATTATTATTAAGGAATGTACATTTTTTGTACGATGATTTTTACTGATGAAAGCTCACACCTTGAGCTTTGCAAAATATTTGATTGATGTGGCACTTTTCCAATTAGTGTCTAGTGACCCTGTTCATCATCAACAGTGATTATTTTTGAGAAATAATTCTTTCATAAGTCCAACCTACACGAATGTTAAATATTTGTGGTACTATTTTTTAATCCCCAATATATTAAGGGGTGGCAGCTCCGTGCAATACCCCTGCTGGTTTGTTCGAGTTAATATACTATATCCAGCCAACAAGCATTTTCGAGGGTTTACATTTTTTAGTTTTTATCAGCCTAATAACCTAATAGTTAATCGAATAAATCGCTCATAAATAGCTCTCATATGACATGCACAAAGAAAGTTTTCTAAAGATTAATTTCCTAAATTTTAATTCGTTGCCAGGATCTGAGGATCTGAGGCAAAGTTAGCGATGAAAAGCTTTTGTTGTCGTCAAATATTTAAATATATCTCGTGGCCCCAGTTTTTTTCGTTTTTCGTATATTCTAAAATAGACCGGGGAGTAGGGTCAGATAAGAGCCTCAAAATTCACTCTGCGCGACCACAGAAGCAGTCATAACTCATAAATCTACAGCGAAATCAAATATTTGGGGTATGTCATCACCGATTACCTAAATGATAAAAATGACATAAAACGCCAAAGAAGAGTACTGAGTGTGCGAGCTAACATGCTTGCCAGAAAATTCAACAAATGCAGTCCTCCTGTGAAGAAGCAACTTTTCCAAACATATTGTATGAGCTTCTACACTAGCGAGCTATGGACGACATACACACAAGGCGTCATGAACACACTCCGAGTACAGTACAACCACGCATACAGAGCCCTATTTGGCCTCCCCTGGCGATGCAGCGCCTCACAGATGTTCACCGAAGGAAGGGTGTATGGGTTCGCTGCTTTGATGCGCCACAAAATAGCCGGGACGAGTCAGCGCTACCAGAGATCGGACAACACTCTTGTCCAGGCCGTTGCCCAGTGGCAGGGAGCGCCTCTATACCAGAGATGGAGAATTTCATTCAAGCCACCATAAAGTCCTAATGTGCTCATCAATGTATTCATTTTTTATTATTTTTATTTTTATTTATTTCTATATTGATTTTTTTTATGTATTAACTTAAATGTAAGCAGGCAGAGCATTGCACACACCGCTCTGTCCAGCTAAAATAAAAATTATTATTATTATAACTTCGTAATCGAGTTATTCGTGCGTCGTCGTGTAGTTTTTGAGTTGCTCTAAAAAGTAAGCTGATCATAAAAACATGAATTATGTGTGATATACCAGTGATAAACGAAAGAATAGTAGAAATACTACCTACCCCACTTTTTTTATTTATAAATACCACACGAGAATACCAACTGTACAGAGCCTGTGAAACGAGATGGCGAAAAGATATGTAGTTAAATATCTGACTATTCAGATCTAGTCATTAAACACGACTAAACTCATCCGAACGACCGCGACGTTTCGATTCTAAATGGTAATTTTCACCGGTACGATACTGATAGTATTCAATATCATCTACTAGTAACTAAGTTGGTACCTACTTCTCTAACCTTTTTCTTCTCTTTTTTATCAGGATAATTTAGTCCCACTATTTCCGGGCAGTTAATTTAATTCAATTATCTAACAATACTAAATTTGATTAACTAATTCAGTCAGTTATTGTTCACACGATTACATGGCCATCTTAACTTCGCCAATCCACTGGGCTTTACTTCTGTACCTCAAAATTAACGTAACAGCATTACGTTAACATAACACACATGCTAACTTCCTGAAGGGTCGCCCACAGAGCATTACAACATTTTAAAGCCTTAATGCCCTCTAAGGGAAGGCAAGTAATTCAAGGCTTTATGGCTTTGTCACGTTGTTTCATAGGTCTTTTGTTTGAAGGTTTCTGGCTGTGGTGAACACTGACCTTTAAAGCGATTTTCTAGGTAAAATGGTTAACAGTTACAAATCTTATCTTGTGTTTATTTTATTTGGTTTTACACCCAATCGGGCTTTTAAATGGATTTAAAGAACAGAATATACCTAGTTAGAATATTATACAAAAGTTTTTAAAGCGTGAAATAACGTTATACTGATAAACTGAATATTAAACAATATTAGTAAAACATGTAAAATTAAAATAAAATAATATATAAACTAGAATAATACTACAAATAAGACAAATAACTAAACCTACATAACCTAATTGCAGGATTTAACAAAGTGCTGATATAGATTACACTTAATTTTATAAATCCGTTGCCCATTTCATGCACCCTATTGGTTAGTGAGTGAGTGTTATCGTTGGTTGTGTATGTATTGCAGGAGAATATTACATTTTGTCTTGTTTTCTTAGTCTGCACATGGAATTTAATAGTGGCAACAGTGGCAGGACTGTCAATTAAGTTGTTAATGACTCTGTGTAATACAACCAGGTCTGACACAATTCTCATATCAGACTTATTAGATGCACTTGATTCATCAAACTGAAATAATTAATGTATTTAATTAAAATGAGCTTAAAATATACCGTATCTAAGAAATTTGTACTGAACTTCTTTCTATATTGTTAGAGTGAACTTTATATTAAGGGGACCAAATAGGTGAATTATATTCCACTTTACTTCTAACTAATGAAAGATAGAGGGTTTTCGTAGAATCTAAGGACTTAATGTCAGTTAAAGTTCTCCAAAGGAAGCAAAACATCTATGTTATATGATCAATGTGCGCAAAGAATGTCAATTTATCATCGAAAATTACACCCAAGTCACGAATTTGTGACACTGGTATTAATTGAATATTATATTATATGTATTCATGGAAGATATTATAATGTGTTTTGGCAAATCGTATTACTTGATATTTCTGAATAACAGTAAATTATTTTGTTCACACCATTGATGAATTTGATCTAAATTAATATGTAGAATTTAACAGTGGTATTCTGTTTTAAATCGTCAGCAAATATTATGACTTCTACATAGTTAAAAAATTTTAACAATGTGATTGATGAATAGAAAGAAAAATATTGGGCCAAGATGGGACCCTTGAGGAACCCCACTTGTGGCCTCAAATATATAACACTGTACAGAATTAATCTATTGCTAAAGTAACTAACAATATCCAACTCAATAATTTACCTTGATGTCGAACCTTATCAAAAGCTTTACTACTGTCCACTTGTTGTTTGAGACCAAGGAATTCAGATATATAATTTTCATTAATCATTAAATTTCTTAAGGTACAATAATGTTGTTTATCGATTTTAAAATGATATCTAGCACTATTTGTCAAAAAATTCGGTAAGGCAGACATTATGCAAATTGATATATAGTTTGATATATCGCCTTTTTATGAATATATGTCAAATAACTCTTTTTCCACTGAGACGGAAAGATGCAGAAGATAAAGACTTGTTAAGGAGTTTATATAGAGGATATATCTGACTGATTATTAAACATATTGGAGAAATACCAACCTAATTATTTTATGTTTTTTTTCTATGGTTCTATTTTGATGAAACGCTGGCTAAGACTTAATAACTTTTCCACTGAAATATCGAAAACAGTATTAACAGGAATATTTTTGTCGTAAACAATTTTAAATGAATCAGCAAAGAGATTAACTATACCTTCAATACTGTCGGCACATTTTTATTTTTAGTATTGAGATAAACACAATCGTTTTTTTGATGATATTTTGAAAAACTCCACAGCTTTTTAACACTTTGGTGTACCTCTTTTTCTATTCGGCAAACATAATCACTAATCATTTTATAGATAATTCTGTACAATGTTTTCGTAATTTAGTAAAAGTTATGTAATCATTAGAATTTCCGGTATGTTTATATATTCTATAGATATATTTATGGTTATTAATATTTTTTTTAATTCCCTTGTAAACCATTTGGGATAATTAGATGGAGTGTATTTGACCCTGGGAACAAAGGGTTCTATCGAGGTACTTAAAATTGTTCTAATTGATTATTCCAATTATTTTCCTCGTCTGAAAATAACCAATCTACCGAGGTAAGGTATACTATAATATTCTGTTATACCGATTTGGAGAAGTTATTCGATGTGTTAGTTATGTTTGGAGATCTACCAGACATATTTGTTATATAATATCTAATGGTGAATGGTGTTTATCGAGAGGTAATAATAATTCGTCAGATCTCTCGAGTACTATTATTAAATCACTTGAAAACGGTAAACCTAATAATCGATTGTAGGAATTAAACACCTTGTTTGATTGAGTGCCAGGAATATGATTGGTCATATCAAGAATTACACTGGATTTATCGCACTGTAATTCAGATTTGTATGTGGCAGATCTAAGTTATCTTGGCTGGTCCAGTTTGGCAGATTATAATCACTAAATAAAATTAACTAAATACGTATTACAAAAGTAGTCCGGGGTAACTTACAAACTGCAATAACTTCGGGAGATGATAAAACAAAACTGTCTAGGTGCTATAATAATGCATATTGAGAACCCAGAAGTTGAAAAAAAAATTTCATATTTTGATGAAAGCAGGAAATGTTGCTTGTGCAATGGTGGAAGAATTAGATAGCAGTGGTTTGAACTCGCGTTGCCAGGACGGAAATCCATTTGTGCAGTCGCTACTAGCTGGTTAAGATGTTATTGTTAAAGATTTCCGTTTTAAACAGTACTAAAATACTTACAGGTATGATTTGAGATGTTCACGGCCAAAAGTATTATAGTGATTTGGTTTTGGGGTATTATCTGATTACACATCTGTCCTGATTATGGAAACGTTGGCTAAATAAGGAGGTAGCGCAACACGGCATAATACCCCAAAAACAAATCAATCTACTAAAATACTTACGTTGAAAAAAATACTATGAGAATTCTGACTCTCCGAAAACTGCCCTTCTACCTAGAATTTTATTGTGTTTTTTCCGTGTGTTTGTAAATGCAATAATTCCTGATCTACACCATACACCTACCCGAATTGGGGATATACGATGAAAAAATTTCACCTGCGGCGCTTTTCCGTATCTTATTAATGTTACTATTACTAACTAAATTTGACTCCCTTTGCTCTCGCCACTTACTCTAAGTCCTTTGCAGAATTTACAAAGGATTTATAGAATTCAAAATGCAGAACGCGCGGAGTGACAAACCAAAGACCTGAAATTGAAATTGAGGATTTGGTAGCAAATTTATATTACGCGCTAATCCCCTTTTGTGGCTGAAAGATTTGCGTTTTATATTTCGAATATTCTATTCCACAACATTTGAATAAAAATTCAATTTTACTAATTTTGAACCACCAAGTAGAATATCCAAAGAAGTGTGATCTCTATCTGTGACTATTCGACATACGACCTTTCGACTCTTAGACCCCTGAAGAGCCAAAATAATTGATTTTTGGTTAAAGGAAGAATTTCAAGTGTCACGATAAAATTAACGTAAAAAAATTAACAAAATTTGAGCAAAAGACGCACCTACAAACACACTAATAATGTGTTATTGTATCAAAAAATTATTATAAGCATTAATTACTCGCTTGAAATATCCATACAAATTGAAAATATCTCCTGAGTAAAAATAAATGCTGCCGACGGGAATCGAACTCGCACCTTCTGATGTCCAGTCAGGTGTTCTGGTTCACTGAGCTACGTCGGCTTATTCCCAACCCGTCAAATAATTCAATATGTACAAGTACTTAATCGACAATTACTGCTTATTATATTTTTTTCGCCTGTAAACAACCAAATTTATTTTTGTAAGAAAAGCTTTGTTAGTGCTGAATTTCTCACTAGATGGCGTCGAGATATATTATATCTACACTTGTTGGTGAAATATTTTGACTTATCAAATATTATTATTTTTTATCAATTTATTTTCAACGACCATTAAAAAAATAAGGTTATTATATTAGTTGTGAAACACGCCAAACGTGCGTTTTTTTATATCGTACCCCTCAAGAAAAGTTTCATAATTCAAAAGAGGTAACTTTTGCAAAAAATAATCATTCTTTTAACTTTATCATACTTCTAATATTACAGAAGTACAGTTAAACAATAGTTTAATTAAATATTTCGTATTTTCTGTTAGATATAAAATAATTATTTAAAAATAAACGAAAAAAATTATAATTTTTAAACTTTGTCGTTGTTTTTTGTAATTACTATCCGTAAACTGCACACAACCAACTTTTTGGGACATGTTCATTCATTATTTTATTATTATTGATCATAATATAGATTAGAATGCGCAAAACACCGCTACCAAGTACTAAATAAATTTTATTTTTCGCCATTGAAAGGAATGTCAATGGCAATATGCTACTATTGCGCCTCTAGCAACCAGGGTTGTAAATATTGCCAATATTTTATTAGAGTTGGACGTATTATGAATGACGTATTAAACGCAGTAAATCTCAAGTATGTTCACTGGACCTAGTTCGCTGAAACCACGAGCGTTGTCTCAGTAACCTATCTTTTTTTTAAATTCATCTAAGCACATTCCTATATGAGTTCCAATTTTGAAAATGTCACACCCGTATACACAAGGAAAATACATTGTTAATTTATATTGCATTTAGCAATTGAATTTGGAACTATTTTTTTGAAAGTTCATAAGTGCTTTATTCTTTCTGCACCTCGTTGACATTAAATACCAACAGTTTGCAACCAGTTCATAAAACAATAATAACTCACGTCCGTTAGTTGCACGCTGGCAACATTTTACACTTTACGATCGTCACATTAATGCTGCCATTGTGTGGTTCATGTTTTGCGAACGTTACTGACGTGGTAGGAATGGATGACACAAAATTTACAAACGCGAATAGGTCGGATAATAAGGAATTCCAGAATTAAAATTTATAAAAGCTTTACAAATGTCGATTTTACAGTTAAAATGATTTTTAAAGATAGTATTTTTCAAAGCCCGCGAAAAAATCTAAATCTCGCGGAGTACGCGTGACGTCATACGTGCCTAGGTTTTGTTGGTTAACAGTAAGGTCAACCCACTCGGATCGGTATGAAAACAAAAAAAAACACAGTTTTTTTTTTTTTTTGCACGATTTTCAAAAACATGAATTCATTTCAAATAATTTGAAAATCGCAGTAGTGACCCGTGTTCGAATGACAAAATTGTCTGCATTCTTTCAAAATTGTAGGCCGGCCAACCCGTGAGGTAGCAGTGCAGTCAGAACCCACCGACCAATCACAGGGCGTTTGAGTATAATAAACATTATATATACAGAAACAGCGTTTGTTGATCTATATATGAAAATATGTTTTAAAGCCTTAATATTTTTCACTCAAATCTCCTATTAAAATTGATGAGAACAACACCCACTTCGAACTGTGTGTATTATTTCATATCTTCACACTTTCGATGGTAATGCTTTTGCGATAAGTAACTGAGAAACAGCGTTTTGTTTTGATTACGGTTAATTAATGTTGTTTAATACTAGCCGTGAAAAATCAGGAATCGTCGTGAAGGTGACTTTGAGAACTAACATCTCGAATACCTGTCAAAACGTGTTCCACTATTATTACGTGAGTAACAGTGCGCGTGGACCGGATTCGGTAGTTTTCAACTTTTCGGAGATTAAAAAATGGAAAAGTTTTACGGTGTTTTACTATAAAAAATTAAGTTTTTCCATAATCTGTTAGCCCTACCAAAGGGTTAACCAAATACCATTTAAAAATTATATTCTAATTGCTAGTTCATCTAAATTTAAATTAAAACGATTCCACTGAGAACAAAGTTATTCAACGGAGAAATAATTTAACTTAGAAGATAATTTTCTTGGTAAATGTTTAAAATTACAATTCCCAAACGTTCATAAATCGTTTAAATGTATTGTGCATAAATTTTGTGGAAGTGGAAATTTTTGTAAAGTACTCATGCAGCGCGTAAACGAACCACATTTTTTTAAATGTATTTGTATGTGTTAATCCACATTTGTATTAATAAGATAATAAGAAATATATTTGCGTAACTACGGTGAACGAAATAAGTTGCAAATTCTCAAAATTGACCAATGAGAATAATACTGAGGCGAAATAGATTTCTTAAAGTACCCAAAATGTTAAAGGATTTAAATTGGATAAGAGTGAACTGGAATTGAAATCGAAAACAATGATATTTAAAAAATTAAATAATAAACAACCTGTTATCAAAATACTTTTCAAAAAATATTATACACAACATGGAGATTAACAGTTGTAACCTTGTGTTACGTGCAATAAAACCAGACTACCAAAAAAGGTAAAAGCCAATAAGCAAATCTGTTTATTCTTCGAGACGATGTAAACCAGAGGTTCCCAAACTTTTTTGCCCCGTAGACCACTTGCCAAATATTTTTTTTCCGTAGATCCTCTGCCTGCCGAATATTGAATTTTCATAAAACTATTAACGTCCCATGTGATAATCATTTATTTTTTTTCGTAAAAAGATTCCTTTCCCTTGCCTACCCTACAACCGGGTGGCGATATAGTTCCTCTGTTTTCGCATTGTGCAAATGGAGCAGGATAAGCAACGGGAATTTCTTTCTGTAGCTGGCCCTACAGAACTGCCCCTTAAGTTCTTTGTTAGCGCTTATTCCGATCAGTTCTTCTTGTCATATGATATCCGATTCTTCAACATTCCATTTCCACAGTCAAAATGTCCTCAAACTTAGGTTTGGAGTCTGTGCGAAGTACATCTAAATGTTGAACGTCATTATTACCCTGGACGTTTTTCAAAAACAAGTTGGGGAACTAGGAAAATTCCCGGCTTCCAATGTGCAATGTTTTGGATCAATATATTAATTCTGACGAGAAAAGGAACGTAGACTCTATTTATATACCTCAATAAACAATTTTACGATATATAAACATACAAATAAGTAATTTCTCGGTATATTATTAGTATTATGTAAACTGTGTTATTTGTGTTAGGTGTATTGTGTCATTTACGGAACTCCTAAATATTGAGTTGAGGTAAATGGGGGTCCGCTGGTATGTACCCTCATTTGAATCTTGTTGACCCCAAATTTTTTTCTCGCTTACATAGACCCCCAGCAAGCCGATATCGACCCCTGGGGATCCATACAGACCACTTTGAGAACCTCTGATATATACCATATAAATAAACCATTTACTTCTAAGCCGTGAAAAATCACGGTTAGTCTGAATTTTAGACAACTCAGTTCCATTTTTAAAATGCCTTAAAATAATTTTGTGTTATAAATATTATATTGTAAGTAGATACTTTATCGATTGTCTGAATTCTCCAAACAAACACTTCCAATATTAAAAATGACACATAGATTCATAGCAAAAGTTCTGGAGTTCATTGAACCGGAATTACAGATAGACAGATGGAGTCAAAAATGAAATTATTATTTTCAATAATTCAAAAGAAATTGTAAGAACCCATAGACATCCAAATTGACAGACTTGCCTTAGCACGGATACCATTTCTACGATCTGGAAGCAAACCACGTGACCCTATTTTGGCATTAGGTGGGTTTGAGGATGCTTTGAATAATCAGTCGTAAGTTGAACCAGGGGGGTATAACTCCGCTTCAAAACCTCAACACAAACAATGGTAAAAATCTATGTTTGTGACGTCACCGATGCAAATTTATTTTGTCAGTCGCTCACTATAAGACCCGTTTAACAGAAAGAGAGGCTTCCCAAACCGTGTAATGCGTGTTCTTGCCGCTAGGTGGCCGACGCGTGCTCCACGCCATTCCAATTCCTGGAGAAAAATGTAAACAAAGTCGCAATTATCAGTTTATTTTATCATAACATTGTGCAAACCTCTGAGAGTCCAATTTTAGCTCAAAATGCATCAGTTTGTGGGTTTTATTTCGGTATAATAATGAAGTAATTAGACGCCAATACAGCTAAAACAGTAGGTTGAATCGTCGACTACCTTATTGACACAATTTTTTCAAAAGCGTTTGATGTTTAAAGAATATAACTATTATTTCCAACGGTATTTCATGTTTATATTTAAAAAAACAAAATTACTGTACATGTAAATACGAGTTTGTTTTTCAACTTCTGATAAAACGCTGTCCTCATTTTCTCTCTTAGGACAGCGCTTGGTCAGATCGGACCTTGTGGTCTTGGATGACATTTTACTTATGTTTTAGGCTAATGAATTGGGTTTTCGGTAAGTTCCGAAGCAGAATTATATTGTCTATGGTCGTGCCTTTTTTAAAAATTTCCTCTATCCTTTGTCGATGGTGTGGTGTGACGTCACCGATGCGCGTTGTCTTAAAAATTGCCAGTTCTAAGGTTAAAAACTTGACCAAACCAATCGTATGGAAAGAGGGTCGAGTTATCAATCTATATATCGTTGATTTATGGGTTGAACGCAGAAGAGTACACACTGAAATAACCAGAACCTGTGCAAAGTAAAGTTTGTTAAAGTAAGGCAATGTTTTTGGAGAGCAGTTCATTTAGGACATTTCTGCGAAGCATCGAAATGTATGTAAAACATTTAAAAAACCGAACCACCTTCAAATCGAATTGGTAAAATATAAAATAACACATTTGTGAAATTTTCCAACTAAATATTCAGTTTTCGAAACAAGCCCGAACTTTTGTTCACCCACCCTTTTACGCAGCCAGCAATTTGCACGCCATTGTAAAATGGACTAGTAATTAGTAAGCAGATTTTATTTTCCAGAACTAAATGGTGATATTACCATGTGAGTTGTCTGTATTCCACCAGATTGATTTTTTGGCAAATTGAAAAAAGGCAGTCGGTCATGCCCACTTAGTTTTTCTTCTTTTCCTGATGGGCTAAAATAGAATATGACTTTGTTTGTGGATCAAAACACCTTTTTATAATTTTCTTCCACTTTTAATTAATATCTTATGGTGGTATATGGTTTCACCTTATAACGGGCATTTTTAGATGCCGACAAAAGGTGAAAATATTGGTATATTATATATTTTATTATTTGCGATATTTTGATAATATGAAATAAATCACCGTTTTAGTGAAAAATTGAACCAAGAGCGCTGTACGAGAATTGTTTATTCCAGGTTTCTATTTCAATATTGTAACATTCTGGTTATATTTGCTGTTTCCTAGTACAATACCTCAGCATATTTTACTCAATACATTAGCACGTAGTAAAAAAATGATTTATGGCACTAGATGCCATCTAGCGCTCGGTTCCGAAGCTATTTTTACGAATCTGAACAAAATGGTGCTGGTTGGAACGTAAACACAGTAACTGGCACGATGCTAATAAAGACCCTTGGATGTTAAACTGAATTACAAACAACTGGTATGGCCCCGTAATAAATCATATGTATTTACTACGATATTTTGTTAACATCAACAATGTACTATTCGCACTGTCCTCGTCTGTCTGTTTGTGCGCTTAGTTCTTCTAAACTACGCAAAGGATTTTTAGGCTTTTCACTATCAATTAGAGTATTTTTTTCGGAAGGTTTGTGTATATAATACATAAATATTATACAAAATGAAACAAACACTTAGTTTTAAACCACTTTATTTTTCTCATTATTATTTTTATGTTTCTCAGAATTTGCCGAAAATTTAATCAATACTAACCACACATTTAGTAAAAATACGGGAGACCAAATAATTCATAAAAATAAAATAGGAATACGCCTGAATAACTTTGGAAATTTCTAAATCAACGAAAAATAATTCCCAAATTTTAAATAAACAGATAGAACTAAACAACACCCCGATTTTAAAGTTGTTTCCGTGCTCCAACCTAACCCGTAACCCCCACCCTTCCTTTGGTCCTCCCCCAACCCCTTCCCCTACCCCTCCTCCTCCACCAAACAGTCTCTGATGTTCTCTCCCTCTACTACATACTTTCTCTTTCTTTTATGTTTATCTTATACCTTGCTCTGAATTATAATTTAGTATTATATTTTATTGTCCTGAAGAAGATTGAGTCCAATCGAAACCGGTCGACGAATATACATCAAAATAAAGTGGTTTAAAACTAAGTGTTTGTTTCATTTTGTATAATGTCAAGCCACAAAGTGTTTGCTTTCTTCCAAAATCATAAATATTATATTTATAAAAAGTAGAGAAAAGTCGATGTTTTGTAATCAAGTCGTAAAAAAATTGTTATTCATGCGCTTTCATTGCTAACGCTGACTTGACCTTGTGAGATGCATCAAAATAATGTAATATTTCTTTGAAAGGCTTAGTAATTTCTTAAAAAGGCCTACAGAAAAGTCCGTGAAGGCGTATGTCTATCTCCTAAGGATAAGCCGGGTACACGTCAACTAGTATTATTATATATTATTTATTGAACAACTTAAATACTTACTTCAATGCACAACAACTGTCAACGGTAACTTGTATTGTATTATTCTAAAACACACTTAAAAACTAACTTCACACAGCATCTATTTTTAGAAGGACATGCACAAAATACAATAACCAATAACAATAGGCCACTTGCATGGATTTCATAACGACTTGGAAAAAATCGTGTGGATAGATCTTTTTACTAAGATTACGAAAATGTTAGTAAAATTTTGTAGAAATGTACATTTATTTTTATTTTTAAATAAATAAATCCATTATTTGGGCTCGTGTCGTCACTACATGAAAATGTCCCGTCTACTGAAAATGTTCCTATTAATTTTGTAAAATTCCACACTGATTTAATTTTTTTATATGGCATCACTTTGATTTCAGGCGAATTTTTGAATTCGTTCACTAGATTTATTGTTTGTTCTCTGCGAACTTTTCATTTGGTTTGAATTTTTGACAGATGTGAAGAGAACCCCGTACAATTTAGATGTCGGTACGTGTTTTAGAGGTATAATGGTTATGGTGCTGATTTTATCAAAATCAAATTTTATAATATTCTTATTATTATTATAATTTACAAGTACAAGTATATTACATTGGATTTATTAATATAGACGTTGTACATTATAATGATTTATGATCAATAAGATGGATCAAGGAAAAAAATATTTATGAGATGTAATATTTTTGGTATGCCTCGTTATTCTGCTGTGTCATTCGTGTGGAAAACGTTCTTTTTTTTAACATGATTTTCGGCTATGTAATCATTGTTTTTTCTCACCTATAAAATTATGTCCCGTCTTTCCGGTTTATAAAAAAAGGTCTGATTTTTCGATTGAAATTTTCAAAAAATCCCCAGGGTTTCAAAAATACGATTAAAAAAATAATAATAATACAGAATGTCTTAGAATATTTTCCTTAACCGGAAAAAAATTTTTAAGAATATGATGCAAGTGGCCTATTGACCAGACTCAGAAGTTCAACAGTCGAGCTCTGAATTTACGATTTTCAAAATAAACATTGGTCGCTTATCCTACGGTATACTCTATGTATTTTTAAGATATTTAATAAAAAAAAACGTAGTTTATTTGCTCTGAGGGGATGGATGGGATAACTTATTTGGCAACCCTGCCATCGTCACCACTATAAAATTCTATTTACTGATTAGGAACACAAGACAAAATGTAACATTCTTCTGTAATACATACACAACCAACTATCAGAGACACTTACTAACCAATAGAATGCGTGATCTATACAACATGTCGCGGGTACTGTTGATATATTTTATGACACTATGTATGGATTTAAGCGTAATCTATACCAGCACTGTGTTGATTCCCGCAAATAATATATTGTTAATTTAGTCTTAGTGATTTATCTTTAATGTAGTACAGTTTCATTTTATTTTATGTTACTGCTATGTTTTAATTATATTTTTTCATATTTAGTTTTTTTAAATTTATTATATGGAGGGGTGGATATGGTAAATGTAGAAGTTTTGAAGTATTAAAAAAGTTGAGAAACACTGAATTAGATGTAAATTATTTTAAAAAATGTTTTTTTTTTATAGTGAATACCTCACAAGAGTCCCAACTGCTCCCGTCTGGAGCCAGTGAGACTATGGCATCCCCAATTGGGGGATGTTGTGAGGCTGAAGGTAAGTGGGGAAGGGAAAGAGGAAGGTGGGGAAGTACCTGGCTATTCAGATCTAGTCACTAAACACGGCTGAAGCCATTTGGAGCAACGTTTCAATTCTGAATGGTGGTCTTACACCAGGGCGATACTGGTAGTATCTTCCACTCTGGAACGTGCCGCAAATATTCTATATATTATTTTAATTAATTAATTGTGAAATAACACAAATTAAACAAATAAAATTTATTTGCGCACGCCGGGTTCGAACCCGCGACCTTCGGAATGACAGTCCAATGCGTTACCACTGGACTATGCCGGCCGTCACATACGTCATGTAACCTTTATTGGAGTAACACATAAAATGGATGAAAAAGAAATCGTTCAGAACATAAAAATTCAGAACGAGTTTCCAGAAGAACCACAAAAAATGGAAGTAACTGTAATAAAAAACAAGAAATTAAAAACAGGAGAAGAATATATAATATATTTGGAAGTAGATACACAAACACATGGAATAATGTTGCAAATGCAAAAAATAAATATTGGATAGGAAAGGGTCAGAGTATTTGATGCATTTGACATTAAACGCTGCTATAAATGCTACGGGTTCAACCATAAAGGTAGCGAATGTAAAAAAGACTCCTTTGTATGCCCTAAATGTACAGGTGGTCATAAAAGTGAAGAATGCAAGGCTATTAGAGGAACAGAAAAGTGTAATAATTGTATTAATACTAAAAACAAGTTGAAGATAAACCTAGACTCAAATCATCCAGCGTGGAGCTTCGAATGTCCAGTATACAAAAGGAAATTGGAATTGGAGAAGAAAAGGGTAATTTTTTTATAAAAAGCAACCAACTGCAAGGAATCATATATTTAAATATTCAGAGTCTGATATCGAATAATGAAGAAATCCAGATACTGATTGAACGAAATGATCCTGCACTTGTAATGTTAAGCGAGACTCACATAGCATGCCATATTGAAGACAGCAAAGTTACTTTTCAAGGATATACAACAATACGCTGTGATTCCTACAGTAGACACACAGGGGGAGCAATAATACTTATCAAAAAAGACATATTATATGAAGTTATTTCTAACACACAATACGAAAAGAACTGCTGGATGCGATCAGGATAACTTCTGGATATAAGAAAGGAGTATACGGAGTAATTTACCATTCTCCAAATGCAAGTACCAAAGACTTTCTATCATTTATAGAGAACTGGTGTACCCAAAACCTCGAAGAAGAAGAAGATAATATCCTAACTGGTGACTTTAATATAAATTTCAAAAATTTGAATGATACATATACTAAAAGACTTAAAAAAATTATCCAAGCATCGGGAATGAAACAACATGTTAAAAGTGAGACACGAATAACGGATAAATCCAGGACGTTAATTGACCTTGTCATATCCAACAGATTAGATTTGAATGTAAAAGTTCTAGATGAGCCAAAAATAACCGACCATAACCTTATCCACATTACAGATAACACAAAAAGAACTAATACGAAAACCAGCAAAGTAATAAAATACAGAAATTATAAAAAATATAACAGTGAAAGGTTAATTGAACTTCTGGGTGATATGAATGAACTTCATCAAATGGAATTTAATGAAAAGTCTAAATCATTAATAAATAACCTTCAAGAAGTAATCGACCAGTTAATACAAATCCAAACTACTAAAATAAGAGGAACAAATAAATGGTATAACATAGAACTACAATCAATACAATATGAAAGAGATAGACTGTACAAAATTGCAAAAATCTCAAGAAACTCACAAGACTGGAAAGCATTCAAAAATGCAAGAAATAAATACTCAAAACAACTGAAAGTTTGTAAGAACGATTACTTCAAAAATAAAATTATCTGTGAAAAAGGAGACACTAAAAAAATGTGGAAAACCATAAAAGGATTAATGCAAACTGAAGATAAAGGGATGAAACATGACATTTAATTTCCACATCAGATACAGGGTAGCATACAGAACTGCTTCAACAAATATTTTGTAAACAGCATAACGGAATTACATCAGAGTATACCAATACTGAAGGAAGACAACCGCGTGAGAAATGTTCCCCTAAACCGAGAAAAACTTGTGTTTAAAGAGATTGATGAAACATATCTTTTACAGATTCTAAACAACACCAAATCAAAAGAGAGTCCAGATGGAATAAGTTTTACAGTTTTAAGGAATGCAATGCCAGTGATAGGACCTCATCTACTGAACATAATAAATGAATCGTTAAGAAGTGGAAAATTTCCAAACACATGGAAAACATCTATTGTGATCCTGATTCCGAAAGTTGTTAATACCAGAAAATGTGAAGAATTTAGACCTATAAATATGTTACCAAAATACGAACAGGTACTAGAAATTGTAATAAAGAAACAACTCGTTGAGTATTTGGAAAAACATCATATATTATGTGACGAACAATCAGCATTCCGTAATAATAACTCTTGTGAAGCTGCAATGAACATTGTGATTGATACATGGAAGAAAGAAACAGATAATAAAAAAATCACCATTGCAGCATTCTTAGATTTTAAAAGAGCATTTGAAACGATAGAAAGGAAAAAACTTTTGGAAAAATTAGAAGATATATGTCTTTCTGGAGTAGCTCTAAATCTTTTCAAAGAATATCTCCATGAAAGAAAACAGGTAACAAAAGTGGAAAGCTCAGAATCAGAACCGATAAAAAACAACCTCGGTGTTCCACAAGGGTCGGTATTAGGTCCGATTCTATTCATTATTTACATTAATGATATAATTAAAACCATAAAACATTGCAAAATTAGATTATTTGCAGACGATACATTAATCTATATTTCATGTGAAGAGTACATAGATGCAATCAATAAATTAAATGAAGACCTACAAAATATAGCGAAATGGCTGAAATTAAACAAATTAAAACTGAATGTCAACAAAACAAAATATATGGAAATAGGCAACAAAACGCATAACACAGAGTTAAAATTGACAATTAATGACGAAAAAATTGAAAAAGTAAATGAAATTAAGTACATGGGTGTGATACTAGATTCAAAACTAACTTTCGCAGCAAATTTTGAATATGTGCTAAAGAAGGTATCTAAAAAAGTCAATTTTCTTAGAAGATTAAGAAATAAACTAAATGGAAACACTACAGAGCTGATTTATAAAACTATAGTTGCTCTACATTTAGATTATTGCTCTACTATGTTGTATTTGGCCAATGAAGGAAACTTGAACAAGCTAGATGTTATACAGAATAGAGCTATGAGATGTATACTAGGAAAAGGAAAATACGCAAGCATAGATCAAATGAGAGAACAGCTAAATTGGATTTCTATAAAAAAGAGATTATTATTTAATGTGTTAATTTTTGTACATAAAATCATGAACAACCAAATGCCAAAATATTTTTAGGATGAAATTGTTTTTTTATAGAGATGTTCATAATTACGAAACCAGAAATGTAAATAGGATTAGATTGCCACATATGAAAAAAACAAAATCACAGAACTGCCTAATGTACAAAGGACTAAAAATGTATGATGAAATGCCTGAAAGTCTGAAGAATGAATGTATTTAAAAAGTAATGTTATATTCATTGTAAAAATATGTAAAATTACAAAATGAAATGTGATCTTATTTATATTAGTTTATATTCAAATGTATAAACTAACTCAATAAATAATAAAAAAAAAAGTTATATCATAACTTATAAAGAGTCTCCGACATGTCATGTCAGGGCAAAAGTATCTGGTAACATATATAGGGTACGAAAGTGGGGGTAGGTTTAGTACCATAATATAATATACAATATTCTAGTAATATGAAAATGAGGAAGGCAAAACACAGTAATAATAAAATTCATTCTCCAATGCTAGAAGAGTCCTTGAATAAATGCGGACAACGTTTAGAAAGATCCTAGACCCAATACAAAGTGTTACAGCACAATGTGGCGACACGGAAGCAAACAAGAAACAATATTTTCTTCAACACACGAGCAAAACGAGTCGCAAACTGGAATTAAACGTTAACCTTGCAGTTACATATATAGGTCTCGCAATTAGAGCGGACACAAACACTATAAATTTATGAACGTTTCTATTGGTGTATACACCACAATTCCGACAGTGATATTGTTGCGAAAAGGAGATAATTTTGCTAAAGCCATTATTGTTATTATGAGAAAGAAAAAAGTTTTAAAGATAATCGAAAAATATTTGAAAACTACTTTTTCGATGTATGTTTTTAATAACTAACTAACTACCCATCATACATTTTTCTTCACGGGTAAGAAGAGAGGAATAAACGGCTCGGTATTGGCACACATTAATTTAACTTTTTATACATACGCAAGTACTTGGTTCACTTACTGTCTTTATTCGTGACTTCCTCTACTATTATATTCATATTTACTCCATGCATTCCTTTCTTTGTTCATTTATTCTACCTCTCTAATCGTTTCTAAGTCTCATTACGCTTACATCAGCCTCGTGTTCTTTGTCATACTCCACATTCCTCACACAGATCATACATGGTTTTGCCACACATACGCTTCAGGGGATCTGATGTCTACTTTCACCTCTCCTCCGCAGGCAATTCCATGCCTCGCTGCAGTACATCGGGATAGGTACCAGCACACAATTGTGGACTGATAGCTTATTTATTTTTATTTTTATTAAAAATGAACTCTGTTACAATTTTCTTCATCAAAATTCGAATAACATTTCGAAAACTGCTGTATGCAAGTAATGCATTTGTTTAAGTACTGTGTTCGACTTAATTCTGATTAAAAAACATAAACCAATTTTGAAAACACTTATATTGACGAGTTTTATATATCATACATTAAGGCGATGCCATACGTAGTAATGCAAAATCATGTGTTTTTGGTTTGTAAATTTGGTCGTCTAGAAATGTTTCAGATGCTTTAATTAAATACTGCGAATAGAATACATCTTGACCTTTGAAATAGTAGAGTATTTTTTAGATAAGTCTTTTTATAAGCCCAGAAAAAAATAATGTAAAGGCGTATGAAAACTGCTTTAAAGTTCAAATTCTCCTACTTACGAATCCATTTTCGGTTACGATTTTATTGTATAATGTGGCAAATTAAGTTATTTATAAAATTATTGAAAAAAAATTAAATATTTATTCCTGAACATCCACAAAATAAAATAAAAGGCACTTTTTGGCCATGTTTTTTTCTTGCATAAATCAAAACAGGCGGATGGTGTTAAGCGGGAATTTAAACCTTATCGCCATCTACGTAAGGGTTGTTATTGATAGCGGCTCGATTTAAAATACTACACGACGTAGTGCATAGCCTTAATAATTTTCAAGTAATCCGTGGTTTACGCGCAACTAAAATCTGAATCATAAAAATTAACTCTGTCGTTTTCGCGACCCTTGAATTCGAGTAACTGATAGATTTCATAGATTTATTAAAACCGGACTTTCGAACCCTAGACGGTTTAGGTAAAAAAAAATGCTAATCAGCACCTTTGTAATATCCAACCCTCAGTTACTAGAGACATAATACAAAGATAACATTATGTTTGTACATATTAAACTTACCAATTTACATATGTACGAGTATATTATATATTAAGCGCTTACCATATATGTATGTCTTATAATAATATCTGAAAGCGGCATTTAATTTACTGCAAATTTTAGTTAACACGTTAATTATTCGTGTAGACGTATGTATGAGCTTCTGTTTCCAGGAGATTGGATAATTCTGTAAATTGGATAGATTCTCTAGTTAACACGACATTACCATAAATTATCACACAATGTTTAAGCTTTGGGGTAGTATCAGGATTATAGACTAAACAATACCGAATCTATCCAAGATTTCCGAGGCATATTGGTGAAACAATTCCTAAAATCTTTTATCTATATATAAATAAAAAATGAAATTTTCGTTTGTTCATATCTTAACTATCTGAAAGTTCTTCACCGATTGATCTTCCTAATACAGGGTTTTCCAATGAGAGTTGTTATTTTGATATTCAATCGTAAAAGATCAATGGTTTCGTTGCTTGTGTGGCACGTAGCGCCGTCTTGCTGAAAGTAAATGTTGTCCAGATCAATACCATTCATTTCCGGCCATAAAAAATCATTAATCATCTCTCGATAGCGCAATCCATTCACCGTTACTGTTGCTCCAGCCCCATTTTCAAAAAAGTAAGGTCCAATGACTCCGCCGGACCATAAACCCCACCAAACAGTCACATGTTGAGGGTAGAGAGACTTTTACACAATAACTCTTGGGTTTTCTGAGCCCCAGATGCGACAATTTTGCTTTTTGACGAAGCCACCGAGGTGGAAATGGGCCTCATCACTCAAGATGATTTGCATTTGATTCACTCAAGTGAATTTTAATAATTGCAATTCGTTGTTGAAGCGTGTACTGTTCCATTTTTATTAATGGCGTAGTTTTTACTTGTCAAATGTCAAAAAATGACAGCTTCAAAAGTAACATATAAAACCCTGCATATAAAATCACGTTACACTCGGTTCTGGATCCAATAGGTGGCGCTGTTGTTGAGATCGATTTTTTTTTGTAATTTTTCTAAAAAAAAAAATACTGTTTTCAGAAATCTCATTCGATAATACATACGTCCACAAATTTTTACTTCCGTACATAGAATACTGTCTGTGACAGGACAACGCCTTTATATTACTCGTTCTAAAATTTTGTTTAAATGCAACAATATCAGGACTGAGTATTCCAAACACTCGCTTGTACCTAGGTTGCATGAAGTTAGTAATAGATACGCAGATGTGGCATATCTATTTAACTGCACGCAAGGTAGGTACAAGAGGGCTATGCTATCAAATCTTTTCAATCAATATTAATTTAATCTAATTTTACCTTATTTGCACTATAGAAACTTATGTACTTGTATCTCTTGTTTACTTACTTACTTACTCTCTAATGTCATTTCACAATCAAATGCCACATATATTGTTATCATTGTTTATGGTATATTTATACCGTTGATATTAAATAAATAAATAAATTATAAAATGCATTCCAAAGGATTGAGTTAAATTCAAATTGGTTTCTTAAAAAATATATAAAAATTCCTGCGTATGTTCGTGCTCGCAAAATTAGAAAATTACTTGACCGATATCGCTGACAATTTCAAAGTTTGTTCTTATTAGTACCAGGAGTGTTTTAACGGTGACCGGCTAAATCATCACATCTATAAAAAGTTATATAAAGTCATGGAAAGTGATGAAACAAAAACTTTATTAACTGGGTTAAGTAAGTTAGTTTAGGTTAGGTTAAATTATTAGGTTTCTAATGACTTTATATCACTTTTTAAAAGTGTGTTGAATTGTCACTGTGTTGTGTTATCATGGAACCGTTTTAACATGTTCGAATGATAGAAAAATTCGGGTACGCCCGAGGAATACTTGACGCAATATCTCTCTTCTGTAAGGAGATAAGGTAAGAATTTAAGTCGATGTAATGTAGGTTTTTAACCATAAAACTGTGGTACCTATACAGTAGTAAATGGTGGAAGAAGTGTGAGGAATTCAAAATTTATAAGTTTAGAAGTTTTTGAGGTTCTTTGTTATAAAACTCATGTTTTCATACTTCGCGAAAACATGACAACAGCACTTTGAACTAATCTGAAAGAACTGACTCGCCCACTGTCTCTTCTACATGTGATCACCTCTACTCTTCAATAAGTTGCTCGACGTAGTAACAAAGCGAGTGACTCGACCGAGCACTCGGCAGGTGTAGTAATTTGGCCATAAAAGTAACACGCGCTATTATTTATCTATCTGCACAGACAGACTAAGCCACGGCAATGCGTGTTGGGATTCAGCTTGTAAGTAATAAAATCAGTTTTGCTAAACGAACTCGTTTAAATTTAACGTTACAAACAAAAAAAATCTGTATACGCCGCATATAATGTAATGATTTTGACATCGCAAGGCATTTTTTATTATTATCAGATATTGATAAAATTATCGATAAAACAAGCAGCTCCCAAATGCATTCCCAAAACGACAGTGGATTTTATCGGTATTAAATTACATTGCACAATGATGTAATTATTAAATGGTAAAATATGAACATTGTATGGTCATTGGAAAAATATCACACTGAAATGTAATATTTTTTAACTTTTACATTTTATAATTCCTTAATTTTTTTTTAAATGTTACACAACATGGTTTATAATTAAGTAGAAAGTTATTTACGTACCTACTTACTGTTAAATAAGAGAAAGTTAAGAAATCACTTTTATGAACGTGAGGTTGGTTGTGATGTTATGGTACCGCCGCCCCGGAAACCATTTATTGGACAACACACTGATCCCTAGATTCTACCCAACCCTCATATCAATTACATTTCCAGAACTTCCTCTCCTTTCGTTCCTTAGAAAAGACCCTCTATACAGCATCCCAAAAGATGACATAGGCCCTGACCGATATTATTTTCCTCAGGACCACCTGTATGGAGTTAGTAAAAAAAATATTTATATGATGGATTGCAGCGATTGCGATTGATAATTTTTTTTAAATTACAATAGAATTAAATTGAAAATGCATGTTTTGTGGTAGACAAATAGATAAATTTTACTGTATTTACTTAAGAGTATGTTTACGTTTCTTCGACCTTACCATACACTTTTGAATATTTTTTTCAGATTCTTCGACCTTACCATACACTTTTATATATTTTTGCCGATTTTTCGACCTTACCATACACTTTTGAATATTTTTTTCCCATTCTTCGACCTTACCATACACTTTTGAATATTTTTTTTCCGATTCTTCGACCTTACCATACACCATAATAAATGTTTTCAATTGGAATTCTGAGCTTAAAATTTGCGTACCTAATAAATTTGTGCTGAACTCTTTCTATATTGTTAGAGGGAACTTTATTCAAAGGGGACCAAATTTGTAATAAAGATATATAGTATAAATACGTTAAATGTACGAAAATATACACTTTTGTATATTTTTTTCCGATTCCTCGACCTTACCATACACTTTTGTATATTTTTCTACTTATTTTTTATACGATTTTTCCTATAATTATGTATTAAAACACGCATGTATGTAAATTTTTGATCATGATCCCTGTTTTATGTATTTAAATATAATAAAACAATAAATTCTACGAATTAAAGCCCTATTTTCATAATAATATACTGAAGAAGGAGCAATTTTCTTAGTTTCCACCAACATATTGTTGACTTAATTATTTCGTTCGGTTAAACCCAGATACAATATGGCTTGGCTACAATAATTATCTAGATTTCTGATGAACATAATGACGAAAGACGTGGTGGACGTGTCACGGCGTTTAATTGAAATGTTTAAATAAAGCCTTAGACACATTACGCTATATTATTTATGCATAAATTGGGGGTGGCATGTACGTATCATATGTCGGGCTGACACACAACGCTATAATCTTTCCAGGGGAGTGGTCAGATCAATTGAAGGACTGCCGCGGAATATCATTTCTTTATATGGGATCTGTCACCTAGACAGATTAAAGCCGCGTAATTACGGCGCTCCGTAAATTTTTCTGACCCATTCTTCTGCCTTAGGTAGGATAGGGGCTCGCATAACTTTCAAATATAGCCTGGCTAGCAGATCACAGTGCATATCGTCGCCACGCACACACTTATAGCACATCATCTTTTTAGGTATGACAGGTATGTATGGGATTGTATGATTAGCAATAATGGAGTTATAGAAAACGCTTTGAACTTTTGGCGTAATCTGTCACCCCCTTTAACCTTACAGTTTATAACTTCCGAAGTTTATTTGATTATTTTATTTATTACATTATTTGATACAGAGAAATTAAAATTTAAGCTACTAAGCTAAATAGTGTTGCCTAGTGAGCTTTCAAAAATGAACTTTAACACAAAATTATAAAAGCATGAAATTTAAACTGATAAACTGAAAATGAAACAATATTAGTAATACATGAAACAGTAACATAAGCTAATATGGAAACTAGAACAATACTACACATAAGACAAATCACTACAGCGCTGGTATAGATTACGCTTAATTCTATAAATGGAGTCAATCCATATATCAATATATCGTAAATCCTATTTGTTAGTGAGTGTGTCTGATAGTAGGTTGTGCATGTATTGCAGAAGAATGTTACATTTTGCCTTGTGTTCCTATTCGGCACTTAGAATTTAATAGTGACAATGATGGCAGGACTGTCTATTAAGTTTTTTAATGACTCTGTGTAATTATTCATTATTCTACTGTCAGACAGTGTTATTAGATGCAATTGATTCATCAACCCGACATAATAAATGTTTTCAATTGGAATTCTGAGCTTAAAATTTGCGTACCTAATAAATTTGTGCGAACTCTTTCTATAATGTTAGAGTGAAATTTGATCCCCTTTATACAAAGGGGATCAAATTGGTAATAAAGATATAAAGTATAAAGACGTTAAATATACGAACATAATAATAATCTCAGACCATATACACGCAAGTCTTGTCTTTTTATGGTGGTAAATATTATATACAGGGTGTTAAGGGACGTACTCATTTTTCAATTTTTTTTAAAATTCTTTCTCATGTCAACACTAGTCACTCAGCCAAGTAACCGCCCAACCCCTCATATCAACCTTAGCCGTCCAATTCCTACTGTTTTCTTTAATCTTTTAGTAGAAAAAAAAAGTCAACGGAGATCAAATTTTTTAACTTCAAATAATCAGGAATCACTGGTTAAAGTTAAAGACTCTTACACCCTGTATAACAATAAGTGAAATGATAAGAGTTATTTTTTCAGCGAGTGAATGAGCTGTCGATTATCGATGTAATCTAAACTATCCAACCAAGCAATTCTATTTGGGAGACGAGAATGGGTACCCCCGCCCCATTAAATATTTATCAGATAACCAACATCTTTGCCATAGGTCACCCCAAGTGGTTCGCTACTTTTGGTGGCTTAGCAGGAGGTGAGGTTTTTTATTGTGTTGGTAGCTAATGTGTCTGCCCACCTTCCGCATGGAAGGGCAGATCGTGAGACACTAGTTGAGGTGGATCCTTTGACCTCTCCAACAGGACTCTACAACAGAAAATTTATATGTCCATTACTCTCAAACACACGGAACCACAGATTCCTGTTTTTTTTTATGTTTCCTTCCCAGAACTTCCTCTATTTTATTTATTTAAAAATACCTGCTGACAGCATCCCCACAGATGACATAGGCCACGAGACAAGACCTCTTGCGTAGAACTAATGTAAAAAATATAATTGAGTTTAATTTTTAGATATTTTTGGTATATTATAAAATTTCATGATTTAGTATTTTATTCTCCACAGTTATAAGATCGTAAATAAAGACCTGTCGTGTATCACATTTCGTACTGTGTACACAGTGCGGTTTTGCTAGGGATTTGGTGGTCGCTAGCTTGATCGCGACACAATCACTATAAATAATGCGGATAATGTCTCGCACTAGAACTAGTTTACTCCATGATACGCTTTAATTTCTATGAATTCGGTGCAGTGTCATAACAAGACTACTGCGAGTTTTTGGTTCTAGTTTATTGACCTTTACGGAAGTTACCGACTTTGCAAGAAGTTTCCTCAAAATAAACTAACAACAACCTAACAGATCAACATGCTTATGGAAACTTATGTGAATTTTTCTTCGTGGCCTTTAGGTATGCTGTGTTGAAGGCTTTTTAAGGAAATAAAGGAGAGAATAAAAGGGTAGCAGGGGTGAGTAGGAATCTGAGGGTCAGTGTACCCAAAAGTACACTTTAGTGAAAGGTGATGGATTGAGAGGGTCTAGCTGGAGAGGTGAAAGGGCCTCTCTCGATTCCAGCCCGCCACGCAGCTGGTATGCAGACGTATCAATCGCCAAGACCTGGACAAAACTTTCTCCTTAAACCCGGGAACCCCTGCTAAGTGACGAAAAGTAGCTTGTCACTATGGCAGAAGTGTTTATTATTTAAACATACAGTGTTCGTTATTTGTCCGCCTTTCAAGGAAAACCCATTTATTTAAACAAGCATGGCGGGGTTGCCCATTGGTTACTGATATACTTAACGCTGGAATTGTGATATGGGCGCGTTCGTGTTAAATATCAAATATCGTCAAATATTTTCGTAAAAATGTTGAAACAATACAAAAAAAACGTTATGTAGCAATATCTCGATTTTTCCGCTCATTGTACTGGTGGTAGGAATTTTAAAAATAACGAATAAATGAATGAATTAATGCATGAACGAATGAACCAACAAATTAATGAACGAATGAATAACTGAATTAATAAATTAATTAATGAATGGATGAATGAATTAATGAATGGATGATTTTTTTAATAATGAAGAAATAAATTCATTAGTGAATGAACGAATGAAGGAATCGATGAATGACTTAATGAATCAATGAAAGGATGCATAAAATAATGTTTTTCTTTTGTAAAAATCGTGATAGCGATAGAGTTGCTCTGAAATTAATTCTCCCAAGAATTTTCTCTAAATTGCTACGACTGTTTACAGTGTATGAAAAACAAGTATGTATTTAATTTTAGCTCATGGAATGTATCAACTATGATTGTTTGGACAGGTTCCAGGTCTGTAATAGAAATGCACATGGCACACAACAGTCACAGAAATGCTATTTCATTTCAAGACTTCAAAACATTGTCCAATGCAATAAATTGCACATTCTATCCACATATCAACAAATAGCAAAACCAAAAACAACTGTCAGAATCCAATTTTGCAAAACTGTGAAAATATTATATTTCACCAGAAGTAAGATTCAATTACCTTACTTCAGTTAATCTGTTCACTACCAAAAATACTAATTTGTTTGTGCGAGAAATGTTAGTCCTAAATTTTAAAAAGTGATACCTGGTTCAATTAACTCAAAATTGATTTGAATTTAACACTTTCAGCACTGTCTTTTTGTGTTTACGTTTATACCAACTGTTTTGCTTGATAACACCTTAAATAATTGGAGTGTAAAATATTTTTTGCTTACTAATTTAGATTTTTTTAAATTTGATTGTTGCTGTTTTTAGGCTTCAAAGAGTTATTTTTTGATTAACGAGGAGAAAAAACGTACCACACAAAGTATTGTTTAATTGTTTAATTCAAGCTTACATGAAATATAATATTCTAACATATTTTTTTGTGACGTTTTCCATAATTGGTACTGATTTGTCAAGAATTCTCAAAATCCCTCGATTTTTTACTTTTATTCCAAAATGTTAGTATTTTAAAATTTTAATATTTTAAAATGTTAAAATTTAAAAAATGTTCATATTTACAAATGTTAATATTTTAAAATGTTAATGTGTTACAATGTGAATATTATTTTATAAATTTGAACATGGTTGGTATCGATTCTCGCACATGCCAAGCATTGAATGTGCCAAGAATAACCACAGATTAATTATAAGGTAAATGCTAGTAGTGTTTATACTAAATAAACAACATAGCATGGGCTTGATTGAACATCCGTTGATTGTATATTAAATATGCCAGATTTCTTAAAACTACATTATTATATAAAAATATCCAGCAAATTACGTGCAGTGCGATAAAGGAGAAACGGAAAAATCTGGAAGCTTACTGTTATCTTGGTAGTAATGGAATTAAATAAGCTATAGGTTGGTTTCATAATAGCTTCGTTCAGACACTCCACACAACGCACGTGAGCCGTTTCTTCCTAGATTCGAGTGAATTGTATTCTGATTTTTCTGTTTCAAATTTTTATAGCAGCGCGCGGCGTGTTTTTGATTTTTGTGTAAGTCACTGTTAATTTAAAAAAGAGATTTAAAAAATCTTTGTTTTTCTGTTACAACGCCTAGGAATTCAGATACACGGATTACTTTATTGCGAATGTATTTAAAATCTCTTAATAGTTATCTGGTTAAAAACGATATTGCAGGCCGTTTCCTGATAATTTTTTAGTAAATTATTAATATATCGGAACACGTGTTCATGCATCTGCCTTTACCTCGGATAATATATATACAATAACGAAATGCAAAAAATATTAGAATTTTTGAGAACACGTGTTCGACACTGCGAAAATACGTTTCTCTTTTGCTGTTTAACAGGAAACCTATCAATTCATTCGTCAAGGGCCTGTTGATTACGAATAATTTGAAGAGATTCTTAATAAATTACTAATATTTTATATCAGTAAGTTTTCGTTTTATTTTATCTAAATAGGTACAAACAGCACGACATGTGCTATTAACATAAAATAGAAATATAATTAAAATTACAAAGTAAGTATACAGTACAAAGTTAAAAGTATAATATAAGGTATAAAGTGTAGAGGTTAAATATAAAGTATAATTTACGGTGTAAAGTGTAAAGTTAAATATAAAGTTAAGTTTTTTATAAATAATAAATTATAAAGAACAAGTACAAAAGATAAGAAAAATAAAATATTGTTAATAATGACTTATTTGTTAACTATGCCAAACGTAATGGAGATCTCATTGCTTATTACATTTGATATTTTTAATTGCCACCCTGTTAAACATCACGTCTTCCAATATCGAGATAATCACACACAAAAATTCATTCGTTAAGGGCCTGCTATCCCGTATTTAACAGGATTAAGAATAATTTGAAAAGATTCTTAAAAATTTAGCTATATTCAATATTAGTTATTTTTTCTCCGTGTAGTAAGTATCAAATAAAAAACCAGAGTCAAACGGGCAGTGTAAACTATATGAAATCAATTGCGACTATATAATAATGCATTCAGGCCTTCTTATAAATAATGTTCAAGTATTATATATCAATTTAATTGGTAGTTGGGAACAGCGCACGTGTATTGTGTGGAGTATCTGGAGGACGCTATTAGTGGTTTAGCAGCACAATATACCATGCGCTGTTTTGACGCGATCGAATCGCGCCGCTGAATAGCAATATGTGCGACCAAATTACAGTCGTGTCATTATTGATGGGAACCGAATTAACAGCAAGTTAAGAAATGGATACGGACGATGTAGCACTGCTTCTTTAGTTATTGATTGATAGAAAATGTAGACGCCGACAATGTCAATGGAATTATTGGATTCATCAACTCAGAAAAAAATACATGTTGCCGATTCAGATACGTAAAAATAACTTTGGAAATAGGAATAAAATTATTTAATAAATTGCATAGATTTCAAATGACGTGAAAATAATTGGCATTTGTATACGATTCATATAAAGAATGAATATTAAATCTTCAAATATGGAACGATGTAATCGCGTGTATACATATCGCGCTATTAAATCGCGCTGCTAAGCCGGCCTTAAAATTATAGCCCAAGTCCAATATTTAAAAATGTTTTCATTTCCAATATGTAGAAAAGAATCTGCCATAATATTTGTGTAATTGTTTTAAAATAATATATACAAGCATCTATATTATGGAATCTTCCCCTGATACAATACACTAACACAACATTGCAAAACAATCCCAACTGCCCGAGTCAGTAGAACTATGGTATCTCCAATTTGGTTACGTTGTGAGGTTGAAGAGATTAGTATGGGGAGAAAGGGCGGAACACGATGTATTGTTAGTCTTTCAGATTATAGAGTTCACGGTTCAACATATTTCCGAAAGTTCTGAAAAATATAATAATTTTTTTAAATTTTATTTTTTCACATTTACCCCAGACAGGAGGACCTGAGGAAAATGATTTAATAATTTTATTATAATGTCATCTTTGGAAATGATGTGTGGGGAGTCTTTTTTAACGATATGAAGGATAATTAGTTCTGAAAAAGAGAAGGGTATGAGGGGTGGGTAGGAATCTAGGGATCAGTTTGTCCAGGAGTTACGGACGTATGAATATATACCCTCTGCTACGACGCAAGTTAGACCAGTTGGAGAGGTCAAAAGGTCCTCTCCTGATTGGGCAGGCGCATTCTGAACACGCCTCACCCTATGAACCCGGGCAACCCTGTCATATCACCAAACGTAGCCAACCACTTGGGGTGATCTATGGCAGAGGTGTTGGTTATCCAATAAACGGTTCCCGGGACGGCGGTAACAAAACCCGCCTCCCAAATTGAGATCTAGTGGATGTAATATTAACTTTCCTTCTGATCAATAGAAGGTCAATGCCTAAGCGATGCACAACCCGTGGACCGCGGACAGCTTCAGGCCCATTAATTTCAGCAATTTCAACAATTTTTGCCCACTGCTAAATAAAATGTCGAAAAATATACTCTGGTAAAACCTATACAGAATTATGAAAATGGTCTGAGAAGTAAACGAGGCAGTTTTTTTAAAATAATTAATGCGATTAGTGACAAAAATAATAAATCATGTTTTCCCGCGGAAAGATTAACTACCGACATGGCTTGATATTTTCTGTTGTATGGTTAGGATCCATTTTAAGATAATTGTTAGCATTCTAGGTGTGTTTGTGCTAATCAGAAGTTCGTCAATTATATTCCTATGTCGGTAAAATACTTACAAGTAATATGGGCGGAGTGAGTAATTTTTTTTTTTTTCCAAAATTTGTACGTCTTTAATCCATGACCCTATACTACAGGGTTTTCCAATAAGAGGTGTTATTTTGAATAGCCCGCTATTTCGGTAGATGTTACTTTTGAAGCTGTCATTTTTTGACATTTGACAAGTAGAAACTACGTTATTAATAAAAATGGATCGATACACGCTTCAAAAATGCATTGAAATTATTAAAATTCGCTTGAGTGAATCAAATGCAAATCATCTTGAGTGATGAGGCCCATTTCCACCTCGGTGGCTTCGTCAACAAGCAAAATTGCCGCATCTGGGGCTCGGAAAACCCAAGAGTTATTGTTGAAAAGCCTCTCTATTCTCAACTTGTGACTGTTTGGTGCGGTTAATGGTCCGGCGGAGTCATTGGATCTTACTTTTTCGAAAATGAGCTGGAGCAACAGTTACGGTGAATGGATTGCGCTATCGAGAGATAGTTAATAATTTTTTTATGGCCGGAATTGGATAGTATTGATTTGGACAACGTTTAATTTCAACAAAACGGCGCTACGTGCCACACAAGCAACGAAAACATTGATCTTTTACGATGGAATATCAAAATAACACCTCTTATTGGAAAAACCTGTATATGAGGAAGATCAAAAAACGTACAAAGTGACCTGTAGTGACATTTTCAGGTAAAGCGGTTAGCCTTAAATTTAACAAAAACCAATTGTTACATGTTACTAGAGTACAAAATGTAAAAAAAATCCCAACACAATAAAAGCCTTCTTGTGTTTGATGAACCAAAACAGTATAAATACAGCGTGTTACCGACTTATTGAGATGTTATAAAGTACTATTTGTGAGTGAAAATGATTTATTATTCATAGAAACGGAAAAAAGTGTCTCCGATTAGGCAATTTTTTGGAATATTAGCAGAGTACATAGAAAATTTTGGTAAAAAGCTTATATTCCTGTCATAAGCCATCAGTAAATAATACAACAATTGTAAAATAAATATCATCGCATTAAAAATTATTTGTGTTTTTTGTATGTAATTTGTTTGACTTTAAGACTTAGAGTTGTAAGCATGTTTTTGTAGATAATGTTATTTTTATTTAAGCCCTCGAAATAAGCCATTTATTTATTTACATTTAGTATACTCCCAAAAAGGGCTTTTACAAACATGAGACATGTACATTATAATTTAGTAGAACCATAGACATATGAATATTAGTAGACCTGCCCTAAGTGATTAAAAGCGTATTATCCCCACTCCCCATACCGGTTCCATAGAGCCGGCTGGGCTCGCGTATGGCCTCAAATGAAATTTGAAAACGTGACGTCATCATTCTTGTGCGAACTATGGTCGAGGCATCATCGGTTCATTTTACTAAATAACACGGCAAAATTTTGACTTGTACTATGAAAACTGGTAAAAATAGATGTGAAAAAAGAGAATAAACCCAATTGTCGTATTACATTCCATATATAAGCATTATTTTACTTTATTTTAAGCATATTCACATCGTATAATATGAATCAGTTGTTACTATCACATCGAGAAACGTCTGGACGCGAAACACAAAGCTGGTTGGTTGCTGGAAAGTAAATTATGAACATTTATAAAAGTGTCTTAACTAAATACTCTGAAACTAACTACGACTCTGCAAATAGAAGCTGCCTTACTTTGCCGAATTTGGACTTCGCAAATTTGTTCATAACGTGGCGAGTAATTTGCGCTCCCATGTAAAAATGTCTATTCATTCAAAGCAGATTTTACTTTTAAGAAGTAAATGGTGATATTATAATGCGAGATGCCTATTTACTGTCAGATTGATTTATTGACGAATCACAGTCAGCTTCACTCCCTTCGTTCTTCAACAGTTGATTTTACCCCTCGCCCATATCTTCTCGTCTATTAATTCCTATGTCTGTGAGTAGAACAGTAATTATGAAGTAAAATTTGTATTCAAATCATTGACATAAATACAAAGACGCGTTATGTTCACACTAATAAGTTATTATGTTTCTGGATTGAAATTTAATAACAAAACCATCAGAAAATATTAGCCACAGCGAATATGTGCGAATGAATGAAATGGCTACAAATAACATCATTTAAAGCCAAATGGAACGGAACTCATTAGAAAGAGAAAGCTATTCAAATAATATGTATACGGGTGAAACAGCTAAAGTATGAACGCTCCTCGTTTCTATATACGTTCCTCGCGACACCTGTAAGCGGCCCACTAATGTCCTCGGCAAGAGACGACGTATGTCCGTTGGATAAATCGCGTGACGTCATGCTCAGACTGCTCGCCCGTCAGTGGATCGTTTTTTCCCCCTTCTCGATGAACAAACGAGCGAGCAAGTAGTAGAATACGACATAGGTACTGTCGCTAGGTTGTCCTTCATTCTCTAACGTGTTTATGCGTTCGCTGTCTCACTTTATTTTACTTGACGTTTAACGTTATATTGATTGAAATAATAAGTCATTTTTGAGTACATGCAAACGGAAAGAAACTCCATCAGATCGGTATTTGCTCGAGAATGATTTGTGCACATCTCAAAAGCACAGGAAGTCATTTATCTCACAAAAAGAGCCTAGAGCGACGTGTTTGTGGTAGCCGATGACAGCTTGTCTGTGCGATTCTAAACGCAGTAAATCAGAAGTTTGTCCACTGGACCTAGTTCAGTGAAACCATGCGCATTGTCTCAGCAACCCATCTTCCCATTTAATTCATCTAAGGCTTAAAATAATAAATAACCATTGCATAAGAATTATTTTTATAATTGAGGTATGTTATTATAGCCTTTTTGTAAATATATTCCGTACATTTGAACACATCTACAATTTCTGCGAAATTATTGCCAACTGTATGCAATCTAGACACAAGCAAGTATCTTATTACTCACTCCTGATAGTATTGTGGAAATTAAAAAGAATTTACGAAGGACTAGTTCTAGTTGGTATGTTGAAGGTAATTCCATTAATAATTCTAAAAATTAATGTCATATATCGGAAACAAGTTTTATATCTGAGAGTTTTAATAATGGTAATTCGTTCATCAAAAGAAGACCGAGTTTATAGTTGTTTTAGAAATTTTTGCTGATTTTTTTTCAAATGATTAGAAGTGGACTTTTGAAAGCGTAAAGACCAGTTGGAATAGTTGTATATGAGATGTTAAATCAAAATAAACTATATGAAAGAAGCGCGCAACATACAAAAAATAAAAACGTAAAAAAAAAATTCCCTACAAGAAAATCATATTTCCAATTTTAAAGGTGGGTTTGGGTACCGCTGCCCCGGTAACGGAGGAATATATGTCTCCTGGTCATTCCTGGATACACTGATCCCTAGATTCCTACCCATCCCTCATACCTTTTTCCTTCCCGAAACTTCCTCTCCTTCCTTTCTTTCCTTAAACATATCCTCCACACAGCATCCCCAAAAATGCCATAGGCCATGAGGGTAATAATTTTCCTCAGGGCGTCCTGAGTGGGGATAATGTTAAAAAAAGATTATTCAATCTTGATTCAGATTTTTTAAACCTTCAATAACTTTGTTCTAAAACCGATGTTGCAATAGTCATGAAAAAAGTATTATTGATAGACCATTCTTCTATATTGGTTACCATCTGTCTAGGGTAATATGATTTATTACTAAAGTAATTTATTTTTGGGGTATTATGCCGTGTTGCGCTACCTCCTTCTTTAGCCAACGTTTCAGACAGCATTGCAGTGTCCATCATAAAGGCAGATGTGCATTACAATGCTGTAGCACAACACGGCATAATACCCCAAAAACAAATCACTATAATGCCGTGAAAATCTCAATTCATATCTGATTTATTATTGTTTATATTTCAAACGCATTTATCAATTTTGTTTTAGTATCCATGTTCAAGTTTATATTCCGTACAGAAGAACAGAGATTAGATTGAGATTAATAATCTTTTAACTCTAGTGCTATAAAAGGTTGTACGTCGCTGACCTAAACTGTCTCATATCGCTTCATAAATCAGGATAAATAGTATTTATAGACTCGCCAAAGGATAATATAGTATTACCAAAAATGAGAAGACTAGTCAGCACTAACGAAGCCAAATCCTTCACCCTTTCCTTTATCCTTATGAAATTAACTACTATTCCTAATGTCAAGTTGCCACATTAATCAATTAAATAATTAATTACGAAGAAAAACTGACAGATAATGAATGGAGAATAATGTAGGTGCTAATATCAGTGGTGTACTGTCCATAGAGGCTAATCTGCGGTACCTACCCTAATAAGTGCAACAAATTATAAACAGAGAAAAATATTTTTTTTTGATTAACAGCAGAGAAATTTTGCACTCCATAATTCAATTTGTCACAAAAATGAGATTTTTTTATGTGAATTCAGCACAAGAATTCCAACCGTCTGAAGAGAGTGAGAGTCTAGCATTCTCAATTGTGGTATTTAGTGTGGCTGAAGGAAGTGGGGAGGAGAATGAGATGGGGAAGAGGAAGGTGGGGAGTACCTACATATGCAATCACCAAACACGGCTAAAGCCATTTCAAGTAACGTTTAAATTTTGAATGGTGGTCTTACACCAGGGCGATACTGAGGGTATCTGCCACCCACTGGAACGTGCCGCAAGCATACTATGTATTATTTTGAATTAATAAATTATGAGGCCGTCAAATGAATTTTATAAAAATCTACAGTTTTATTCCGAGATTGATAATATCTTGAACTCTTTAAAACAACAGGTCACCGTATAGATTAAATTTCTAAAAACCACCCTATCCCCTTTTCACACCCCATGGAGCAGAATTTTGAATTTTCATTTGCAAACTTGAGGTTCATAATAAGAGAAAAATGAATGGCTACATACGATTTCAAAATATTTTGTGTAACGCCCGAGAAACACCGGGTACTGTAGTTAGTTTTCAAATATTCATACCCTTAACCGAAGAAACTAAATACAGTGTTCCTTTGGTCAAAAAGCAATTTAAGCCACTGGGTAATACCTACCTTAAAAGATATCAGAAATGTCTGGACTTAGTTATGGTTGTCGACTAAATCAAACATATATTGAGAACTGAATTCTATTAACATAAAAAAAGATTTTGAAGAATCAAAACCGCTGTTTTTTTAATAATTTAAAATAAAAACAAATTAAATGTTAAAGGTTAGTTTTGTATGAATTATTGTGACAGATATTTCAACTTTCAAAACCATCATCAATCTCAGGTTATTCTACAAGTATAAAATTCGGATATATATACAGGGTGTTGAGGGACGTACTTGACTTGCTTAACAGGTGATATTATTTGGATTATATGTAAAGTGCAAATGAAATCTTGGACTTCGGCCACATTTTAGATTTTTTTCAACTCAAAACAAAGAAAATCAGTAGGAATTGGACAGCTGGGGTCGATGAGAAGGACTGGGCGGTTACTCGGCTAAGTCACCGGAGACCAAAATTTCATTTTCGTTTTTAACTCAACTTTAAGTCAAGAACGTCCCTCAACACCTGCATAATATAATGTTACTACAGGTATGTATGTATAGTATATATGTATGCAACATCCAAGGGGAAGAAGTTTTATTTTGTTTATTTTTATGGTGTGTTCTTTACGTTTTTGTTGTGTTCATTTTATGTATAAATTAAAAACTTTCATACACTTTTCTTCTTATTTTCTTTTACCATCAAAGATGATAAGTAACCTCTTTACTAAACCTTTTTTGGGGGGTCCGTGACAAGGCGCGTTAATGAAAGGTAGAAGAATTGCGTTAATTAAGTCCTTTCAGACCTACATCAAAGGGCAGGCAGAGATTAACAAGAGCCACAATATATCCAAGATAAACCTACCTCCGTCCACAGTCATGCATCTAATTATCCCTTACCCGTTAATAACTTTTCGAATAAAAATTAGTAATAACATTTTAGGGGTTCTGGAAAAGATTTAGATTAGCTTCAAAAGCTTAGTTTCTTAGATATCGTAGCGAATGCACGAGTATTGCTGATATATTAAAATCTTGTTAAAAACTGAACAGCAAGCCGTTTCTTAATAAAATCCGTCAGTATTTTCCGAATATATCGTACCTATATATCTGTTAATATATTATGACGAAATGCGTAAAAATAATGAATTTTATGAACACGTGTTCCGATTTCCAGTTAATACATTCTATTTTTATTAAAAGTTTAACATGATACCTATCAGTCCAGTCGTTTAGGGCCTGCAATCTCGTTTTTAACAGGATTACGAATAAGTTGAAGAAATTTTGAATAAATTTGAAATATTTTATAAAAGTAAGTTGTTTTCGTGTATTGGTTCACTTTACATCCACAGATGTATTGCTTGCATCCAGCATGTTTTAAATTTGTTATTCGACTTCATAAAAGAAAATTCCGATGAAAATTAAAATAGTTCATTCCTCATATAATAAAAAATTACACACTTTAAAACTTTCGAAAAATTGGAAAAACATGTCGAATATTCAAAATCTCTTATTTGAATTTTCGAAATATTTGAAAATTCGCTTGGAATAATTGGTAGTGTAAGCAACAAAAGGCCCGTTTTTCAGTAACTTTTGGCAAGGGTCACTGTCGGAAGTATTTAAAGACACCTTTATAGAGACATTAACGTCTCTATGCTTAGCTGGGTTGCCATCTTGGACGCTGCCCACTGAGTTCATAAGAATATTAACGGCTCTCTGTCAGGTCACAATGTTTGTTCTAACTTCAAATTATTTTGAATACCAGTGCACCCCACAATTCTATTGCTAATTTCTTTCTCGGGCGTCTCTGACATCTTCCACCATTCACTTCTGTATACCACAATGGCACTGTGAAAAAACTACATTACATTGACTTTAATTCGATTCAGTATCGTATTCCCTTGCAGAGATATAGCGTTAAATATTCTTCTTCTTCTAATTAAACTACTCTTTAAATACTTCTGGCACTAATGAGAACAAACTCTGAAATTCTTAGAAATATCGATAGACTACTTTTCGAGTTTTGCGAGCGCAAACATACGCAGGCTGAATTTTCAGCAATATCGGTACACCGCTCTTCGAGTCTTATGAGCGCAAACATACGCTGGCTGAATTTTCAGCAATATCGGTACACCACTCTTCGAGTCTTATGAGCGCAAACATACGCAGGCTGAATTTTCAGCAATATCGGTACACCACTCTTCGAGTCTTATGAGCGCAAACATACGCAGGCTGAATTTTCAGCAATATCGGTACACCACTCTTCGAGTCTTATGAGCGCAAACATACGCAGGCTGAATTTTCAGCAATATCGGTACACCACTCTTCGAGTCTTATGAGCGCAAACATACGCAGGCTGAATTTTCAGCAATATCGGTACACCACTCTTCGAGTCTTATGAGCGCAAACATACGCAGGCTGAATTTTTATATATTAAGATTTATTATTATTTAACCAAAAACCAAACAAAATCCTTCATGATTTAAAGTAGTTTTTATTTGACAACATTTATTGTCTATCCTCCACGTTAAAATAAATTATGTGAAAATTGGGTAGGGTATAATATACCTAGTTTGTAATTTATAGAAAAATTTTACTACAAAAACTACCTTCTGGTGTAATGCATACATTTTCCTGCAAATGACAGAAGGAAGGATGTTTTCTTTGGAATCAAAGCATATAAGCAGCATTCGGGAATACATTTTTGTAAAAAAATTATTTAATTGTAACTTGTAACAGCTTTAAATTCATTTTTGAAGTCAACGCGCCCAAATATGGTGTGCCAGATTATTTTATGAAAATCAATGCTTAAATTTTCCTGCAAATGGCATACATGGATGGATATTCTTTTTAAAATTATATTTGAAAATGACACATTCATTCAACTGGACGCTCACGCCAGTGAGACCGACTGTAAATTGCCGGCTTCCTCTTGAGGGTAACTTGGGTAAGGAATAGCAAATGAAACATAGACTTCACGAATGTTATCGGAGAGTTAACTGATTGGTGATATCGACTGTCTTATTAGCGAGATACAGAGAAATCAATCCCTTTGTGTCACGAACTAAGGTTGTTAGTAACGTGGGGGTGGTTTATTCTAACCGATGATTATTCACCTCTGGCAACAGGGAGAGCTGAGTTGCTTCCCTATTTATTGAACGGAACTAAAATTAAACAGTTTCTACACGTGTTAATATGGAGCAGTTATTCTTACCTTTAAACAGGATGCACGAGAGCATAAAGAAACAGAGACAAAGAGCCGAAAATTAATTAGCACGATCATATCATATATGACAAACAACACGTGTCCGGTGATACGAACCTCATAAAGAATTCATAATCGTAAAACGTTTGATAACAGTTAAACATTTATTTCCTTAATTATTTCTATTAAATTTTAGGTACATCTGTCCGATACAACAAGATTTTGGATTTGTATTTTAATATGTTTAGTGAGGATTATTTATTTTTTCTCTTTTCTTATATTATTTACATTCAAATGGAAAATTATATGTCCCATGTATTTTGTTATTTTTTAAAGTTTTTTGCTTTTTATGTTTTAGTTTTTATTTAAGCATTTAAAATTTTCTGATGTTTCTATTATGCAGTAAGTCTTATAAAATATATATCATGTAAAATATATATCATGAGACACTCTCGTGTCTCTTGTCTCTCCTAGTATTATTTGTCATTTTACTGAACTTATGTATAATTTTATATTATTATTTGTTTGGTTTTTAAATTGTACGTAACCTGTATTTAATTGCATTTTTACCTGTATGTATGTAATTTCTAGATTTTTGCCTGTAACTTAACTGAGTTTTTGTAACTGGATCGTTCTCACATAAGTGAGAACATCTGTAAAAACCCAGAATAAATAATGAATAAATAAATAAATAATTAATGTAAAAGTCCATTAGGAGTTACAAAATTAATAAATAAAATACGTACTTTCTTAGAAATTTCATTAGCTTATAGTAAGCGATTTTTTAAAATGTGGTAAGTCTTGATGTACTATATAATTTCTTGTAAATTATTCCAATGAATATCTTTATTGAAACTATGGTTAGTTGGTCGAGTGGTCCAAAGCGTCGGATTGTAACTCAGACGTTGCTGTTTCAGACCTCTGCGATCTTAGTCCTTTAAAACATTTACCGTTAATTATGTTTTGTAAGTTCAAATATTGTCAAGTTATTGGTAACCTGGAAATGTTTGTCTTTCGTTATTTTATTTTTCAAAATCTCCTGATTAAACGACAACATTTTGTTACGGACAGCAACATCAGATCAAGTACTGAATATTACGAGCCCTTATCTGGAAGTAAATATTATCAAAAAATATTCCTGTTTTGAGAATAATGTTTCATTACCCACATTTTATTTTAAAAATACAAAATCATACATTTCTTAAGAGTCTTATACGAGAAGTGGTGTAAAAAATTCAAATTTAAATAGAATTTATTACAAGAACTTATTCTGAATTTAGTGAAAAAATGTTGTTTATGAAAATTTTACCATCGTTCTTCGCTAAATGAATCAACACGCTCGTCTAACATGAATTCTTTGAAATATTTGAGCTTAGCAGCAAATAACACGATGAATAAATCAAACGATTTATGTTCGAGGTATTGTCTTGATATCAACTTATAATACTATTCCACGAACCTGTGGAATTAGTTGGTAATTAATTAGTAGTTAATTAATTGGTTATAGGTAGACTTAATGATTTTTTTGTTGATAAATACTAACTTCCTGCAGCCTTCAGCTTCCAGGTTTTGGTGTTTCTCCAGTTATAACCATAATTCTAAAAATGTAAGTTTTCATTTTTTATTTCCATAAACCGCATTATATTAAACCACGTTTAGTGATTTCGTTAACAGCAAACATGTAACGTTCTTCCACAAATCAATCATAATAAAAAATTACATTCTCCTAAAGTAGATAGCTTCGTTTGGTTTATAAGCAAGATTTCATTTTTCCGAAATCGTAGACAATTCGCTTTTTATAGGGGTTCCAATTCTCTCAAATTCGTAGTTTTTTCTGGAGTTCCTCAGGGGTCTATCCTTGTACCGCTTCTATTTATGCTATTCATTAACAATTATGGTTCAGTCATCATTCATTCGCACTATTTAACAACCGTCTTAGCTGGTTTCTTCTTCAACTTGAAATCGACCGTGTCTCAAACTAGGCCAAAATAAACGGCCCAAGCTTCAGAACACCTAAGTGCAATATCGTCTCGTAAACAAGATCAAAATAATCCGTATGTTTTTAATTATGAAATCATAGAAATTATTTTCCAACGCTTAAACCAAATCAAAGTTCTTGGGACTATTTCCGACAGTAAACGGATAAGTCAAATTCGGTCCCCACACAAACACACCTACAATTTTTGCATTGAATAAGTTCACGAGAATTTTTTTTGTCACTCTACGGATATCACTTGCCTCAAATAAATTTATTTATACCAGAGTCTCCATAACCTCTCTTACTGTAGATCGAGCCACACCAAATTGTCCATGAACACACCCGTGGGGAGAGCCACGTGCTTCCTAAATGTAGCTGATCAAAAGATTTATTTGTTTTTCATATCCTACAATGAAATTTTGTAGCACTTCAAATACATTACAACGGAACAATTATAACAACCCAGACCCAAATCTGTAGTGTTATAAAAAATGTAAAAATTAAACTAAATTAATAAATACCTTTTAAATGCTGCCACAAGCCAAAATATTGTTTCAAGTAACCGGTGGGTTCCCACAAATTTCGTTACAACTCCGGATTTCTCCATCTGACAACCCCAAAATAAAATAGCATATTTCGAAGAACATACAACGTTGTAATCCCTACCTTAAGTTTTTAATAAAAACAGATAATACATACACATTTCATTGCATAGCGGAAATAAAACCATTTTTTTGTCAATGTGACAAATTTCTAGGGCACACAAACTACGGCAACAGCAAAAGCCCGAGTGGTTGATTTATTTGTTAGTTACAATGTCATAGCCATGTGATTTGTTAATTTGTTAAAGATAATTACACATATATTGTAACGTAGCTGTCACCACATATTATATTAAACTCACCGTATTCTGGTAATATGCTCCACCATAGCTTGTAGCAATAAGGGGAATTGAAAAGAAGACTCAGAATATCAATTGTGATATAAAAATGTTAATTTATATTTAATTTAAACCTTAAATACAAGAGCAACACTTAAATTTAGAAAATCAGGGGTGGTTGGCTATTTGATAGCACAACGTAATTTGAACTCGGCCACGACATTTACTCGTAAAATTATATTAACTATAAAGCTTAAAATAAGACATCACTACTGAGCGCCAGTCTAGAAAACTCTTCCAAACGAATTTATAAACATGGTGATATCTAAGAGATTATGTGTCTAATTCATGAGGATTAATAAAATGTCTCACGTGCGTGTTTCAATCTCCGACGATCAAGCAGCCCGTCCTCAGGTCCGTTTCCCACTCGCCTCGAAAACCAACTGCTGACTTCTCTGGAATTCAACGCCTAGCTTATTTGAATCCTCCGAGTGGCAGCTGTAAGCTGCCACTCGGAGGATTATAAATATTATTATAAAGCCCAACAGGGCGTTTATAATAATAAATAAATTAATAAATTACGGGTAGTCCCCACCTTAAACGATACATAGTAACTAACTAACTAACCATCACGCCCCCGCACTTACGGTTTCTTATAGGAGTATGCAGAGAGGACGAATCGCTAAAGAACTTGGTCTTGACATACACTTCTTGACTCATTCACATTCACACATCGTCTTGTACATACTCTTCTTTTATTCTGACTTTAAATTACCCTTATTTCATCGATAACTCAACACTGACAGTTTTGTCGGATACAACATCATTCCGGGCGAGGACTCATTTATTGATGGGTTGGTAGTACCTACTGGGTACTCTATAATAACATTTACTGTAATGGAAGGTTGAATTCATAAATATCTACGACATGATTCGAAACGCTAAATCTTTTAGTGGTTTGAAAAATTAATCTGATATTCAGTTGATTATTGATATGTCTTATTCCAGTTACCTTTTTTACAGGAGATCCTGGAACAAATTTCTGATTTACGAAGCAATTTTGCAAGTTTCAATACCACGCAATGCAAAATCTAATAAAGAAATCTTTCTTTTTTTTGAAGTTCAAGTGTGCAAAATTTCTTCATTCTCGGAATTTTTATATTTTTTTACATTCCACACTGGAGGCCTTAAAGGAAATAATTTTCATCGGGGCCTATGTCTTCTTTAGGGATGCTGTTCGGAGGGTCTTTGAGGAGAGGAAGTGTTGAATATGGATCTTGAAAAGACCCATATTGTAGGAGGGAGGAAACACAGAGATGAGCAAATCGTTTTCCAGCTGATTTGTTCAAGAACGAGGTGTAGAAGTGACCCGGTTTCATGTGACAAATGTCAACCGTGTACATATGTTGGACACGCGTTTTTCCCGACTATACGCCGCTGCCGAAGGTATCAATGACGCTAGTTCCTCGAAGCATCTCCCATTTTAATACCAGGAGAACAGGGACATCACACTTACCTGACGGCTGTGCTCTAAGGTTTGCAACCCGTTTTTTAAGAAAGGGGAATGTCTGCACAGAGTCGAGGGTTTTTCAGGCACTCTGAATAAATTTAAGAGGCCTCTTCTAAAAGAATCGATAGCACCGAAAAATGTAGCGTCTTCCTTCTAAAAGAATCGATGGCACCGAACAGTGTAGCGTCCTCAGTCTAAAAGAATCAATAGCACCGAACGATGTAGTGTCCTCTTTCTAAAATCGATGGCACAGAACAATGTAGCGTCCTCAGTCTAAAAGAATCGATGGCATCGAACAATCTAGCGGTCTCATTCTAAACAAATCGATGGCACCGAACAATTCAGCATCCTCGTTCTAAAAGAATCAATGACACCGAACAATGTAGCGTCCTCATTTTGAAAGAATCGATGGCACCGAGCAATGTAACATCCTCATTCTAAAATAATCGATGGCATCGAACAATGTAGCGTGCTCATTCTAAAAGAATCGATGGCACCAAAAAATGTAGTGTTCTCAGTCTGAAAGAATCAATGACACCGAACAATATTGCGTCCTCAATCTAATAAAATTGATGGCACCAAACCATGTATCAACCTCATTCTAAAAGAATCGATGCCACCGAACAATGTAGCGTCCTCATTCTAAATCTCGATAAAATCGGTCACAAAATCGTTTCTTACTTTATCTTTTGAATGCTCTACTAGTTTTCTGAGTAGAAACCCTATTCTCCCGTTAATGAAAACATATTTCTGGCTTCCGAACTTGCATAAATCTCCTCAAATACCCTGTTTGACTGTAGCAAAATGGGCGGATTTTCCAACATTCGCTCAACTTGCGAACGAGGAACTATTATACCACGGAATAGATTTCCATTCAAAGTAATTCGTTGCAATGGATCCACTTGGTTAGGGAGGACAGATATATGCAGTGCATATTGTGTGGTGTGCAGCGTCATTAATATGCACGGTGGCTAAGTACAGCAGGGATTTGCAACCGTATAATAATACATACATACAAGAAGAATATGCTAAGACATTGATTTGTTTAACACGACCCTCACTTAACTCATTACATTCTTAAAAAAATAACAATCGATCAAATATGTAAGAAAACCAAATATTTTATTGATTTTTTTTTCATTACAATTTCTTCTTTTTTTCCTGTTCTGCTTTCAGTTTGAATTGAAAAAAAAAAACAGGTTTAAATAACAGCAGTTTTAATTGGATAACATCACTTTTTCACTGTCATTATCGATGCCCAGTAGATGTGTGTTATGCTAGAAAATATTGCAAAAAACACTTTTTTGTAAATCAAAGAAGTTTGAATTGGTCCTAACTTATTTTATATAGTTATTTTATTGGTCAGTGAACTTAACAATTCCTTACACTGTAAAATTTCAATGTATAAAGACATAGCGCAAATAAAAAAAAATATCAGAGATTTGCAACTGTTGCGAAGAACAGGATTTTTTTTTCTTATCTTGCTTTAATATCTTCCTTTTTTGTAACAAATAGAGATAATGATATCCTCAGTGTGATCTCCCATGCTGAGGATTTCACGTAAATATTATTAAAATTTTGACCTAAAGATAATATGAAGTAATTTTAAATATATTGAGTAATATTTTATTTTGAAATAATTATAAATTTATATTGTATAGTTTTTTTTAGTGCAGTGTTTTCGGTTTTAGCCTATATTTGGTGTCAGTATATTTTCTATTTCTGATCTCCCTATGTTTTGTGCACAGCTTTTTATTTGAGATTTAAATGTAATAATATGATTGTGAGTTTCGAATGAGAGTGGGATTTTATTTTAGAGTGTAGTACCATAGTAAAGGAAGCTTCTTTGGCCAAATTTTGTATTTGTAGTTGCTTGTTGGATATGGTAGTGATCTTCCGTGCCGATCACCCAGATTACTTATTAATAAAATGCATTTTGGGTACTCCGTACTATTAGGTTTTATTTAGGTAGCCATAAGTATTTATCCACTGGAGCGACCACGCGTAATAACTAATTTTGCCTCGATTGCTCGAGATATCCAGACGATCATTTTTTTTAATTTTTCGCCAACATTAAAAAAAACATAACATGAATTTTACATGAAGTCATACAAACTTGTTATAGTGCTATATAGCCAATAAGTTAACCTGTATTTTTCCGTTTGTTTCATTTTTGTAGGATTTATAGAAAAAAATATAAAAAAATCGTAAAGTTTATAATCACGCGAATCCTGCGTGTTTGTTACATTGAAACTGCCGTGACTGCTACTTTTTCGACTCAACAAACAAATGGACAGTATTAGAGTTGTTATTGAAAAGAGGACGAGTTACAACAGACATGCCTTTTTATACGTCTCGGTCATGCTGTCTCACTCAGATATGCCTGTCTATTTCATACCAACAGACATACGTTCACCACAGATCTAATTTTTCTAATAAACCCGTTAGTAGTTAGTTCTTGTGTATTAAATTTTTTAATGTTAAGGAGTATTTTTTTATAACAGGGTTGTTTAATTAACATGATGATGAAGATTTTCTGAGAAGATTTACTATTTATAAATATTTTTTCTTATACCGTATTCTAACCAGTGGCGGCCGGTGGTCAAAATGTGTGGAGGTTCACCGGAGTACAACATTAAGTCAGAAAATAAATTAAATAGAGGTACACACCCAATTATTAATAAGTTCGATTCTCCGCTCCTTTTGTTTAGCGAAGACCTCTAAATGAGACCTATGAGTCTCGTGTTGAAATCAGGCATAGACTGCATTAACCTTTTTTAAATGCTTGACACTGATAGTCTGTCCTGGTTTAACGTGCTTCTTAAAAAGGATTTTATTATTTTTAACCTTTGAGAAACATCTTTCACTTTCAACTGAGGTCATTGGAATGGTACATACAAGTTTTAGTAATTTCGCAGTATCGGAAAAGTCTCCTAATAAACAAGTACTATAAAAAAGTTGCGAAATTGATAAAGAGCCGTCGCGGGCATAAATTGCACAAACTTAAACATTTAAACTGAAATTTATTCAGGAAGTTTCTCTACTCGACCATTGTTCTTAATATATTACACATTTTTAATATATTCCTCATTCAAAAACATTTTTAATTTATAAAATAAAAAAACAAAAGTAATCATATGTTGGTATAACCTGCAACTGATATACCTAATCAACAATTAATATGTATGATAGAAATAACGTTCAATTAAACTTCAAAATTTTCGCAGAGCCAGAAAGGTTTTAAATTCAACAGACAATGCCCGACAACGGTGAACACTGACTGAACTGATAATAATTAATCTGAGCATCACTCATCTCAATGACATGTTTTATCTTGTATATTTGTATCCGTAAGCGAAACATTCGCTGAAAAAAGCAGATGGTAAAGTGAAGACACGATATCGAACTTACTACTGAACAAACCGTTCCTTCCGATGTGGTGGTAATGCTCCGGACGCCGTCCTCGATATGGTAATATTTGCAAAGAATAGTATGTACCCACGCTTTCGACTGTTCAACAGAATATGCAAACAAAGCAGTCAAATTTTGGATCGCAATCGAAAACGAACTACTACGAATATAGGCACAAGTCACAGTCGGTCTGCAAGTTAAGCGCGCTCAATAAGTATGTACCTTTTGTTTTAGATATTATAACCGAACCGAATTTCGTATTGTGATTAGCCATGTCGGAAATTGTGTTGGTTGTTCAGCGCTCGGGAGCACAAATTAGCTCGCTGCCACTGATTCTAACAGCGATTGGCAAAGAGCTAAACCTAATAGCTAAAACCCGCTACCTCCGGATCTGTAAAAAAGAGCCTTTAGTACCCTCGACCATGAAGGCATTTTTTTGCGTTATAAATAGTCTTTATTCATTCACATTTTACAATATTAGGAATACATTATATCATTGACCAATAAAATAATGACATTAAAAATTAACACCAAACTTATAAACAAAAAAATACATAAGAATTTAATATAAGCAGTGCTGATAAAATTTTAATCTTTTCTATTTTTACTTCTTCGTTAGATGGTGATCGTCAAAAAAAGGAGAAAAAACCTGTAGATCATTGAACATTCAATATAATTAATTTGTTTTTTTTTTTATTGGTTACGCATCCCTGATACAGAAATACTAAACCACCCCTAGCACGGGGTAACTCTGATGTCGCGTGACACCGGGACGGCAGGCGTCGGGGTGCTGCTCCGGTCTCAGGGTTAATTTTATGTCCAACGTTTATCCTGGGACTAGCTACTTACGCCACGTATGCTCATTAATTTGCATACCAACTGCACTAGCTTCTAGTTTAAACTGAGTTAATAAGTCAGATTTTGCGTTCCTTTCAATGGCGGAAAATGATGCGAATGGCGATTTTAGAATATAAATAAGAAATATAAATTTTAAAGAAATAACGAATATTTGAACCACAGCAACGGTAGATCTTATTTATTTATGTATTAAGACATACACAGTACAATATACACATATACACAATATACACTCTTAAGAATTTCTTCGACATTAATTTACTATCACTAAATAGCGATAAAACATTTGTCATTCCATTTGCAATACAATCAATAGACACCCCTAAACACTTTGGCATTATCATAAATGACAATTCCAAAACAAACGATAAAAATTATTGTATCACAAACTGCTCAATTTTAAAAACATCAAACACCATTAAATATCTAGGAATAATTATAGATAAAAATCTGAAATGGAAAGACCAAATATGTCAAGTTGTAAAAAAGATTAGAAAACTAGTATATATATTCTTAAGAATCAGAAAATTTTGTCGATAAAAAACCTATATTTAATATACTATGCTTTGGTTCAATCAACTTTACAATATGCCATCATTAGTTGGGAATCCGCCTATAAAACTAACCACCTTCCAATAGAAGTCGTGCAGAGAATAATTATTAAAATCACATTAAAAAAAACTTTGGTCTACCCAACAGACCGCTTATTCGAATAATTTCAAGTACCTCCTTTTAAAGATCTGTACATTAAAAATTCATTAGTTCAAATCATAAAAGAAAAAGAAAAGTACTAATTTCTAACTGAAAACCGCTCTCGACTAAAATACATTTTTCCATGTCAAAAATTAAACACTTCCTTTGCACAAAGTTACTATGCATACCAAGGAAGAACCTTTTTCAACCAACTCCCTGAGGAAATCAGAATCATAAACGACAAAAACCAAGCTTTGAGCATTTTGAAAAAATATTTTAAAGATAAATTATCAAAAAAATGAATAGTAAATATTCTACTTAAGAAGCAACTTCTTCTCCAAATATAGTATACGTATTAATAAAAAAATGATAATAATAATTTTCTTTATCCCAGAAACTAATAACATCATGTTTTTTATATATTATTGCTACTAGTAGTACATTTTACTTTTTTTTCCTACTTCTCTTGATTCTATATGTATATCTACAATAATATAATGTACACTCCTCTTCCAAGCACAAGCTAATGCTTCTCTGGAAGAGAAGTAAATTGTAAATAAGATACATTTAAGGATATTTTTCGTTATTACATAGTTGTAGTACCTATTACGCATGTCCATAAAACATCATCACGTAATTTCGCCTGAGATTGTTCTGAAAACTTAACTAATGATTTTCAGTTAAAATCAATGAATTTAAATTTAAATTAATGTATGAGTAGGTAATACTTATAAATCGTTATTAATAGTTATTAATCCGTTTTGAAACTATCGAGTTTTTCACAAAGATTCGAAAACTGAAAATAAAAAAGTCTTTATTCTTAAATACCTGCTTAAATCGTCTTCGAAAAAACTTGGCGATTGATTATTCCGTTGTTTGTCTTAATATTACATAAATATTATACTCTAGTTGCTAAACATTTTCCTTTTAACGGCCCATACAGTCAATACTGCTCAGCGCATTATCTTAAAATTATTTTTTCTCTCAATGTTTACAATTTCAGATGCGTAGAGACAGACACACGTGTGTTTAAAATCGTTCAACGTTGTGATGCTCAAACATACCAGCATCGCGGTCGTTAAAACTGGACGATTTATTTACCATCATTATAACGCTAAAAAAAACATCTCTAAGTTGTCAGGTGACTGGATTTTGTCGGATAAAAGGCACATGAGATACTAATGTAAGGTTAAGATTATTTTACTCCTAGGCCTCAGACAGGCCTTTAAAATTGATTATCTGTTCGGAAAAGATTTAGGTTATAGACAATTTTATCCATTTCAGCAGAGGATTTCAGCGGCATTTGACGGCCTGCGTGGTCGAGGGGTAAGGCTCTCGATTAGCAATCTGGAGGTTGCGGGTTTAAATACCGGTGTGCGCAAGTAAATTTTATTTGATTGATCGTGTTATTTTGCGGATTAATCATTAATAATAATTTATTGTTTATTTGCGGCACGTTCTAGCCCTGTTGTAAGACCACCATTAAGAATTGAAACGCTGCTTGAAATGGTTTTTTGAACTCTTATGTTATTTCACATTATTATTTATGTAGTTATGGGTGCCTTTCATTTAGCTTACTTTTTATGTAGGTGTGGGTGCCTCCGATTTAGCTAATTCTCTATGAAGGTGAGTGCTCCTTCAATTTAGCTTATTCTCTCTGTCGGTGTGGGTGCCTTTAATTTTTCCAATTCTCTATGTAAGTATGGGTGCCTTCCATTTAGCTTATTCTCTATGTAGGTGTGGGTGCCTTTAATTTAGGTTATTCTCTATGTAGGTGTGGGTGCCTTCAATTTAGGTTATTCTCTATGTAAGTGTGGGTTCCTTCGATTTAGCTAATTCTCTATGTAAGTATGGATGCTTCCATTAATCTTATTCTCTATGTAGGTGTGTGTGCCTTCAATTTAGTTTATTCTCTATGTAGGTGTGGGTGCCTTCGATTCAGCTAATTTTCTATTTAAATATGGGTGCCTTTCATTTAGCTTATTCTCTATGTAGGTGTGGGTGCCTTTGATTTAGCCTATTCTCATGTAGGTGTGGGTGCCTTCAATTTAGCTCATTCTCTATGTAGGTATGAATACTTTCGATTTTGACAATTCTCTTTGTAGGTGTGGATGCCTTCGATTTAGCTAATAATTCTGATTTTCATAAATCAATGTATTTATCTGCTGTGTTAACCACAAAAAGAAAAATTTTATCAAAGTAAAACATCTATAAATGTGAAATAACTACGTAGGTACATAATTAGGTAAAAGAGCTATTGATATACTATTTAATGTATCTGAATAAACCCTCAGTCACATAACCACTGGAGCGCTTTGCGACAATTTTTTGCAAGTATTGCGCAATATCTTAGTAGTACCTCTAGGTACATCCTAGAGTATTTATTGAGTCTAAAAAAATGGAATAAACTGTGAAATCTAGGTGGATTCACTGGCTATAAACCGCAGTAATCATTTCATATTGTTTTTTTACTAATATTTTGAGGAATGATGTTAATTGTATCGAATGGCTGAATTGATTGCGCAACACGAAGCGCTCCAGTGGGTCAAAGATACTTTATTTTGGATTTCCTATCATCGTGTCTACATATGTAGGTATTACTTATGCATTTTTTGTATCTATGTATCAACGGTAGGTATTAAAAAATATTGAGTGTTTATAATATAATTATTCTTTAAATGCATACATTGAAAGATATAAAGACAACATTTCACAATTTATTTATTAACTTTTTCAGTGGATTATAAACATGCATGTTAAAAATTATACAGTATTTATTGTACATAAACTAAACTGCCTCAGTAAACGTCTTTTTTTTGTTAAATGATAAATTAAAGTTGTTCACTGACTTGGTATGATTACTTCCTTCCATATGTATTTTGGGCAACGAAGAGACAAATGGTAGATAGTCTCAGAATTTCTGTCTTCTAGTATTACTTTGTGAAATCCGAAAGCTTATCAATACAAGAAATTCTGCACTATCAAATGCATCGCTTAGAATTTTATATGGAAGTACAAAGACGGGGAAAATTCTTCATTTGCAATGGCTTCTACATGAATATTGTAATGTGGTTTCCAGTCGGGAGAACAGTGCTCAAGTGGACTTTTAACAAAAGCAAAATATAACAGCTTAATACACTTACAATTTTTGAAATTTCTAGTTTACCTAGTTATAAATCTTAACATTTGTAAGTCTTTGTTGGAGATTTTCGTTTTGTCATTAATAAATGAAATATTTCATTGATAAGTGATGCATAAGTCTAATTGTTTTGAGTTTCATAATTATTCATCCTGTCTATCAGTTAATTGATTTTGTAATTAAAGATTACCATAAAATGTTAACTCCAAGTTATTATTCACTTGAAATTATCCGACAAAAAAAGGTTTTAATATTCTCCTGACGAAGGAAGGGCTCTTCCGAAACCGGTAGAGTGAAAATAAAACTATAGTGGTCAAAAACAAATTTATGTGTTTTTATTGTAAAAAAGTTTTCGTTGATATTTCTATTTTTGAAAACGTTCCTGACCTTATTTCAAGCAGACGGACACGCTCACGATACATTTCTATCGTTTAATCTCTTCAGTGAATGAATAATAATACTCGTTAGACGAGTCAGCAAATATTTATCTTAATGTCTGTAAAATATTCCTGCCAATATGGATTTGCCGAGTTGGAATGTATTATTTCTCGTCAGCGATTATTTATTTTTAAAATAACATTAGTTTCTTATAGACACGACCTTTTTCCATTGCTTGTATAAATGTATGTCTAGACGTCAAAAATATTCATTATGTAACTTAAAATCGTTATTTTTTTTTCTTATTGTTACATTTTTTCAAATCGTATCAATATCGTTTATCAATAATCAATTTAATTAATGTTGAAGAAACTGCGAGAGTCCAAATACTTTCTCATTCACGCCTAATACGGCATCTTTATCTAGAAACGGAAGTCATACAGCTTACAGTTCACCAATCAGTAGCTCGCCTTTCTGCCACACACCGAAAGTTTTGCCGCCAGCGGCCTATAAAAGCAAGTGCACGGCCTTGAACCAAGCAGATATCAGGAGCCGGTCGTGGGCTCGAGACCGGATACTGGTAGTGAGATGTGTTTTCCCTTCCAGCGAGGTCTTGCTCAATATCTAATAACTGCTGGCGAGATGTATCCTCGCTTTTAATGGGGTTGAAGAGTACGTAGAGGAATTCCCCAGAGGTCGCCCTTTCCGCAAAGTTTATTATGTTCGATAACTTTTATTTAATGTAATACTGATAATTAAGTTCTGCAAGTATTTTCTTTACTTTTATTATTGTGGCAGCTGTTTCGGCGTTGACTGCCAAAACTGCTTAAGAACATTGGCGGCTCGTGACTGTTGGGTGTACTAGAGTATTTATATTAAAAAATATATCATTATTTATGTTGTTGATTAGCCAAAAACATTTTTTTGGTTTTTTGAATATGTTTTTTGTTTGAATATTTTCAGAAAATCGGTCACTGCAAAACTAAAATTTCCTGAAAATCGTAATAAAAAAGGAAAGCTTTTAAAAAAATATATTATATATTTTAAGATAATCTCTATTTATTACACGAGTTCAAAAAGTTATTAAAATATGTAATTTTCTTGTTGGAAAACGCAAAGTTTTCTCTGAAAATTATAAAAAACATACCTTTTTCCATTATTCGACATTACAGGTACGAAAAATACGTTTGTAAAAAAAAAGTTTATTTTTAGATAAGCCGGGTTTTATTAAATCTTTTCGCAACATTTTTTTAAAAATTTATTAGCACTAACATACTTGTACAAAATATTTCCCTTCTAACCATCTTAAAAAATCTTCTTCTATTTTAACACTTACTACGGAGTCTTAAAGCATTACACTATGAATATATATTTAATATCAGCATTAACTTTGTGAAATTAAGACAATCCTTAATAAGTATAATAAATTGAGGCTAAAACACACGTCAGAATGAAAACTCAATTCATAAATAACTAAATCAAACTAATAAGTTGAAACAAACAAATTTACATAAAAATTGTTATTTTAATGATAAAATGTTTATAAGGCAAGGTTTTTATGCATAGCACAAAGGAAAACAAATTATTATAAGCAACATAAAAATTGTATTCAGTTGCCAGTTACGTTTGGTGATATTTAGTAAAATTGTTTTCAGTTGACAGTTGCAATTGGTGATATTTAGTAAAATTGTATTCAGCTGCCAGTTGCGTTTGGTGATATTTAGTAAAATTGTATTCAGTAGCGTTTGGTGATATTTAGTAAAATTGTATTCAGTTTCGTTTGGTTATATTTAGTTTATAGTTTGAGTTACAATTTAAGGCATAAAAACAATTATCTTTCTAACACGGTTTAGATCATATTTCTAACCATGACAGCAAGGGACATGACATTTACAATTTTTATAATACCATATGAGCTAATTCCAAAAGGTTACAAATTAGCCTGATGGGTTAGCAGCTTAACATATTCAAATTGTATTCTCTTTTATTCACTCAATCTTAAAACAGCGCGAATCACCAACCATTGGCTGTAGAACCTCAAAGCACGGGGTGGGCTTGCCAACCGCTGGCCCAAGGTCTGAATAGAAATCTGATTGGCTGATGGAACCATTAGCCTAAGGGCAATTAACTTTGATTTAGTTACTTTGCGGCATGTAAATTTTCACGGGTAATTACGTTTTAACAATGTCGTAATACGCAGGATATTTGAATTAGGGACGGCTTATAACAGAGGGCAGGCTGCAGACTTAGATACCAAAATGATAGATACATACTCTCAGTATCACCTTGGTGAAATACAAACATTCAATAGTAAAAAATAATTAACCACCACGCCGCTTCTCAGCAGGTATAGGCAGAGAGAATAGACTGCTACACAACTCTGTGTCGGCACAATTATTCTTACTCTTGATACGACTCGACTCAAGTGTTTCATTCAAGCATCCCCAACTTCCACTATTTATTTCCTCATCCTATCTCATAATTTATTAGGTTGGAAAATATAATATTGTGCAAGCAAGCCGATGTGGAATATACAATAATTGTACAGACAAACAGATGTGGTACATATTATATTGTATAAGCAAGCTGATGTGGTACATATTATATTGTGCAAGCAAGCTGATGTGGTACATATTATATTGCACAAGCAAGCTGATGTGGTATATATTATATTGTACAAGCAATCTGATGTGGTACATTTTATATTGTACGAGCAAGCCGATGTGGTGTAGAAATAATTTTATGAACATGACCACTAATACTAAATTACCGTTTTTTAAGTTTGTTATAGTAAAGCTCACTCGAAGTGAAATGACAAGCCATGTTATTATTATTATACATATTATATTGTACAAGCAAGCTGATGTGGTAAATATTATATTGTACAAGCAAGCTGGTGTGGTGCATATTATATTGTATACGCAAACTGATGTGGTAGAATATATAATGTTGTACAGGCAATTCAATGTGGAGTATCGACGCCGGAAAGGCAAAAGGACGTAAGCGACAATTTAGTCAAAAATGAGTTAATCATACTGTTTTGATTAGCATTTTTGTCTGATGAAATCAGTACATTTAACTCATTTTTCAATGTTAAATGAAATCAAATATTGTAGCATATATATAATATTGTACAGGCAAGCAGATGTGGAATGTATAATATTGTATAGGCAAGCAGATGTGGAATACATAATATGGTACGAGCAACAATTTCTGCTAGTATTTGTTGTATATATGTAGTTATATAGTTGGAATTCAAATATTATCAAGTTACTTGTAAACTGGGAATGTACAGTATTTTAAATACACTGAAATATCTTTGCCACGTTTGGTAGCCAGATTTGAATAGCCAGGAATTTCATAATCTTCATTTTTCTTACCTTATTCCCTTTTGAACTCCCTTCTGGCTCACAATATACCCCAATTGGAGATGCCATAGTGCCCCCGGCTTCGGACAGTTGGGACTCTTGTCACATTAAAAACAATTATCTCAAGTGCAATTGAAACTTTCATGTTTCTTTAAATAATCAATCTGAACACTCTCAAAACCCGCTACATCCGAAAATTAATATTTCACACCTTTATGGTGTACTTGTTTTAGATAAAACATGATATTATACATAATTGAAAAAAGTTAGACAGTTTTGAGATCATGAAGGTAATTTAACAAAATTTTAATTTATTTCCTAGTTTCACCAAGCTTCTTTTAAGCATCATTTCACGAAAATAGCGTAATAAAAAATGTCAACTCTTATTATTTGTAACCTCCATTTTTCAGAAACAGCTAAGTTGACAGGGACATTTTTAACGTTGGAAAAAACGCAGAGACCCTTAAGGGGACATAACTCCCTCAGCGTGCGTGTTTTGAGGCTAAGCAAACAACGCTAGTTTTCGTGTCAAAATTGGTCGCAGCGTAAAGGCATGATTTATTAATTTGGCTAAGCGGGGTAAGAAGAACGCCCAAAAAGGTGGGGCCACACAGAGGACCAAAACCTTTTTAAGCTGGACAATAAAAAAATTTTACTGTAAGTTGATTTTCTTGAATCTTGAAATTAATACCAAGAGTAAGGGAAGAGATACACCGCCAAAAAAATTCAAGAATTGTTCATTAGCAGATGGATTTAGTTTGTTAGCTTCTTCAGAGAAAAATGTTTAGATTTTGTTTGAAGGAAATAATAAACAACGACGATTATTGTTGAAGACTTTACCGAAAGTTTTTAAACGTTATGACAGTTAGTCAATTTACTCTAAATCCGCAGTCATTCATCTCTTCAAATCCAATCTCCATATTCCCTTACAGACCAAAACAAAAATAATTACTCGATCTTTAACGCATATCCTATTCAAATATGTCATCTATAATCACGTGTCTGCACTATTAAACCAATTCACTTAGAAAACACCATTACATATTATAACCAAACATATTGTTTCAGTCTACAGTAATGCATTCATAAATTGATACCTTTCAAATACCTTTAAAAAGTAAAAATAATTTGAATACCGTGCTCCAGTTCATTCAACGATACAAATATCAGCTTAAATCCAATCTAACAACTTTCAATTGGTTTCCCGTGATCGCAGTAACATAACAGCCTTATTTCGAATTTCATATGGGGCCAAAATTTAATAATTCATCAGGTAACATCAGTTATATATTATAATATCAAAACAAATTGAAAATATCTCCCGAGTAAAAATAAATGCCGCCAACGGGAATTGAACCTGCGCCTTCTGATGTCCGGTCAGACGTTCTGAACCACCGAGCCACGTCGGCTTATTTCCAACCCGCCAAATAATTCAATATGTACTAGTACTTCAATCAACAATTACTGCTTATTATATTTTTTATACTTCGTGCTATGCATAAAAAGCTTGTGTTATAAACATTAGTTTATCATAAAAAAAAATAATAGGTAACTTAATAGTGTGTACGTGAATTACATATCTATTTTCGAGAACTTGGTAAATCGGACTTGACCATTTAGGCTTCAAAATATTTTACGTACAAGTCCCAACAACATGGTGAAATTTACTTCAAATTAGGTAAATTTCATCACGCTATATATTTTTATATATGAAAATGTCTTTAAAAAAATACCATTTTAGAAACAATGTTTCGAAAACTCTTGGAAATGTTATTTCGGGCCGCGAGTTTCTTATTGACCAAGTGAATGGAAAAAGGGAACGGAAATGGTATCGCGTGAGGATGCCACAAGAATATTGAAAAGTCCAATCTTATTTATGGACCCCTTAAAGGACAAAAAACTCAACGGCGAATTGCACGCAACACGGATTTGAACTATTAAACTGAAATCAGTTGCGCGGTAGAAAAGGTACTGAGCAGGTACTCTCCTTTTCCCGGTGACAAAAAGGATAGGACAGATGTAGGAGGTAGGTGTTAATTAAATTTAATTCGTCTATACGAATCTCGTAATATCTCGTAATAAACGGCCGTAATAATTGCCCAAACAAACAAGGAAAAATTATCTTTGTATTTGGTATCAACATCAATATATCTAAATTAAAAAAAATATATATTTTAAAAAGATTTAAAAAAATTTACTAAAATTTCTGAATTAATTATAAAACATGTAAAATTATATATTTCAAATAAGGTATTATACAACAAATTCACAGAAACCTCACTACCTCAGTGACGATTTCACGGTTGAAAAAATAATGTTTTCTAAACCACTAAAACAGGCACTATTTTGAACCGGAAACAGAACGTACAAATAAATTTTAAGAGAGACGAAAGTCAAAACATTCCAGTTAAAACAGGACTTCGCTACGTTCAGCCAAAAAATATATATGACTAACGACATGGTTGAATCGTATTTTGGCCAAATATTTCTGCCATGCAGATCTTTTGAGAGCCTCTGACAAAACGTGCTTTGAGCAAAGTATGGATCAAGAATGATTTCTTGGTATATTTATGGCAAAATAACAAATATCCAGTTCCTGTTTCAACGGAAACGCCGTGAATTAATTATTTTTCGGTATAGGGGTTGAGAACATCGCTGAAATGGATATTATGAATAAATAATTATGTTACCAGCGTGCTAAGGGTTGCTCCGGATTGAAGGTGGCTTCAAAGCGTTCTCAGAAATGAAAAAAATTAAATACAAATCAGAAACGAATCTCAATCTCTTGACTAATAGGATTTTCTCAGTTTTTTTTTATGAAAGCAGCAAACGGATAATCTTTACTGTGATCTAAACCGATTTGAAAGAAAACTGGTATCGCCAATTTATATTTATGTCTGTTGAATAGATTCAGTACAATTTATTTTGTTATTTTTCCCAAGTCCCGGCTGCACCCATCCCTCTAGATCAGTGCTCCGCAACCGGTGTGCCGTGGCACACTGGTGTGCCGTGAACCTGATACAGATGTGCCGCGGTCAAATTCAATGTTATTGACATTTTACAATATTTCGTTATGTATTTAATACACAATGACAAATTATTTTTCATAATATTGTCTATTTTTCAAAATGTAGTATAAAATAATTATTATAATTAAATAATTTTTCAATGTTCCTCCAGCGTCTAGTGCCAATTGTTTAAAACTGCGCAGTGTGCTTTGTACACACCATGGCCGCACCAAATTAGTCAACTACATTGAAAACTGACCCTTATCGGCGTCGCTGAAGACTCATGCCCATGCACATGCGTTATACCGCATTTGCACGCGTTACATCACGTTATGATCACGTTCACTCGTCCGTCATTATTTTTACAACACAAATTTAAATAAACAAGTTTCTACCATTAACGATAATTACTATTAATTGTTTGTAGTTAGCGTTCTTCCTGTGATACATATTTAGTTGTATACCCCTTTAAATATGGATATTTTTTTACGTGGAAAAGATCCATCTGATGATGAAGAACCCAGCAAAAGTTTTACAAAAAAAAACCAAAGAAAATAGTGAAAAGAAAGTACGACGAAGACTATATTAAATATACATTTCCGACAAAGCAATCTTAACACTACTTCCATTTTCAACGACATATTTATGTGAGCAAAGTTTTTCAACGCTTGTATTAATTAAAAATTAAAAGCGGTCATGCTTAAAAGGTCTTGACCGAAAACTTCAGGTTGGGCAGTTAAAAATCGAGCCGAATATAAAACTCATTGAAACAAGCGCAGGTATCACATTAATTTATTATTATTTTATAATAATTATTAAGATTGCTTAAAAATAAATATGTTATAGTTATATGTATCTATACTTTTCAAATAAAAAACAAAAGATTGTTGTAAAATTTGTGTATCAAATATATATATTTACCTATCTATTTTAGCTTTTGGTGTGCCGCGGAATTCTAGGAAGAATTTTGTTGTGTCGTAGGTGAGAAAAGGTTGAGGAGCACTGCTCTAGATGATGGTATCCCCAATAGGGGTATGTTATGAGGCTAAAAATAGTTGGGAGAGGAAGGATATGCTAAATAGAAAAGAGGAGAAGTACCTGGCTATTCAGATCTGGTTACCAAACACGGCCAAAGCCATTCCAAGCAAAGTTTCAATTCTGAATGGTGGTCGTAAACCAGGGACGATACTGAGAGTATATTTCACTCCATATATATTATTTTAAATGAGTAATTTTCTGTATGACACTGACTGTGTTTTATGCCAATCTCGCTCGAATATAATAATCCTAGGATTTGGGTTTTGTGACCTAGAACCACAGGGGGCAACTATCTTAAGTTCGATTTCATGTAGTTTTTAGCGGTTACATCGTGGTATGCAGTAGTGAATAGTGGAAGTAGTCGGAAACACCCAAGAAAGACGTAACATTGCGGGGTCCACTAGTTTGGGATACAATCTTTGGTGTATCAATTGATGCATGAATAATCAATAAAAAGCAAAAAATCAAAAAGTTTGTTTTGGTTGTCAGAGAGTGTAGTTTATAGTGCATAACTATATATTTCAAATTTATCAGATAAACCTTAACGATAAGCGATTACACGGGTTAATTTTCTTTTTGTGTTTTCGATCCTGTAATTATGAATCTTCTAATGTTGACCAAATAGTGGATTCGTATTCGAGAATACTTCATTTTCGTCAGCATGAATACTATGTTATGATTCTCAAAAGGGTGTTTTATATATTCAAATTACAGTTTCCATCAAATTATTTAATATACATTTTAACTCGGCAATGCCATAAATCTCATATTTACAACCTTCTACAGTTCCGGTTGTTGCAAATCAAAGCACACGCATATGCATATCAAGCCGTTAAAATGCAAATTCAGGTGATTAATGTTGAAGAAAAAACCAATATAAATAGTTATTTATATTCACAAGTCAAAAGTTTTTATCGATTATTTACGTGATTGAAATGAAAGCTATCCAAGTTTGATTGATTTGTAGTAAAATGTTTTGCAAATTTCAGCTTGCAGTTAAAATAAATCAGTAATTTTAATACAACCAGCAGTGTTATTGGTAATTACAGATTTATAATTTTATGCGTACGGGCGGCTAATATAGGAAATAGTGGAACTTTTTGAATACAGATCGTACATATCCTAATTGTGGATGCCACAGACTTATTTGCTCTGGGGTTGGGAATCAAATACGAATTGCAATGCCGAAATTGAACAAAGAAAAAGCAATTCTTTGATTGTTAAACAAATCATATTTTTTTTACTTCCCAGTTGTAATTCAATGGAAGGAATGCAATATTACGAGTAAATGTAATTATTCATTAAAGAAGAAGATAATACTTAAAAATTTGAACGAAACATGAAACAGAACATAACAAGGAATACGTTACTACTGGGCATTACACACAGAATAACTCTTACCGAGACAACGCTTTTAAACATAGCCACTTATACCTGATTATTTTCTGTAATTTTTGTCGATCTCATATCTCAATCCAAGATTTTCCAATACTTTCACCAACTCTTCCCATTTTTTTATGAATAGCTTAATGAGTATAACCTCAAATCGCAATATTTTAAAATGTTAAAATATTACGACAATATTAGCGACGCCAAACGAAAATTTGAAATACAAAAAATGAAAAAAATACGGTCGCAACTATGAATTGAAACCAGGACTTGGCCTTGCCGGTACTTTGCTCTACCACTGAATTCGATCCTAACCCTTCTCTCATATTTAACTGTACCATACATCTACTAAAAACTACCAACATTATCTTCATTTTCTTAACGCATATCTTTATGTATGATTGCAAGATTCTTCCAGAACCAAATGCAATCTAAATAGTGTAATAGATAAATAAATCTTATTTTTATTTAAATGTGTGACATCTATTGACTCTTTCTGCAAGTTTAGGAAGAATTTTTTATTTATTTTTGCAATAACTTAATGAGTTAAACCCCGAACAAAATGCAATCTATATAGTGTATTGGATAAATATAAACTTTTAATTTTAATGTGCAACATCTATAAACTTTTTTACAATTACTATATATTTTTTTGGAATAACTTTATAATTTAAACCACAAAATGTAATTTTATCTTTCGAATTTTCGTTTGAGTTTCGCTAATATTGTGTTCAGTGATTAAAGTCCCGTATTTTGTGTATGCTACGCTCGCATGATTACAAAGTTCTGCACCAATTTACGTGTTATGAAGATAGTGTCTCGGAGTTAAGCTGTTCGACTTTTACAAGTGTATATAGAAAACCAATTCAATCAAATCCTGGGCTATATCCCCAATTCCGACCATTACCTTTTTATTTTCTGTGTTTTTAGTCTGCTTCATGTTTCTTTAAGATTTATTAATAATATATTCGTATTAAATAATAGTAAAATTATCGTTATTTAATTAAAATAAAGCCGCAGGGAGAATTTGCAGATGACAATATCCTTAAATCACTCATTACAACCCAATAATTCATAGTGAAAATTATTCTGAGAGTCCCTGTAAGAACAAACACTGACGAAATCTTCGACAAACCTAACATCATGTTACTTAAACAATTCTATTCTCTTTATTCATCATATTCAACAACCAACTACAGATACAACATTTGGGCAAAAAAAGCTTCGTATACTATGGTACTAAACTCTACAAAAAAATCCCACTCTCATTCAAAACTCACAATATTTTAACATTTAAATCTCAAATAAGAAGCTAGAAACATGACATAGGGAGGTCAGAAATCGATAATATACTGACCGAAACTGAAACTTTATTCCATTATTATATTTATTTATTTTTTGCTTCCGATTTTGTTGTCCGGGTTAAATCTTCCCCATAGGAAAAACTAAACCCTTCCACACACTTTTTCACAAATGATCATCTAGTCAATCAACATAATGCAAGTGCATTATATAAGCAAAATAAATACAAAACTATACAAAAACAACACGTCAACTCACCAGAGATCAAATGGGAAAATAATTCACCGACTCCAGATATTTACATATCAGAGGGTTCGGCTCGGTAGAACTCCTAACAAGGCTTATAAATCCTACTGATCCATCAACATAAATATTTGAAAAATCTTTTGTTATCCTACATGTATTTAAAATGACCGATTTTTTCATTTTTATGTATAAATTTTTTGATAGATCTAATACGCCTAAATTTTTAAATTTTATTATTAATAATTTTATTATATTTTATTAAACTTTAAAGTGATCTGTATAACTTCCAAAAATGTTGCAATATTATACTTTTAGAATGGGATCATAATTGCTAATCGGATCGCTAATCAAACTTGGTGAAATGGCAACTAAGTCTTAAGTCAAAGTACAGATCACTCGACAGCTTGTGATTGATGATATCTTTATCAGAGTTTTGTTCAAACCAATTGATTGATCGAGTGATATATTGTCAATGTTGTTACTTCAAACGCTTTTCCAGTATCCAATGCATTCTCTCATATAATATATCGATGATAATAAGTTTAAAAAAAACTTAACTTGCAGTAAAGCTAATTACTGATGTACGGGACGTGTTTGCCTGCACAAGAAAATACTGTAAATAATAAGCACCGGCACACATCAGCCCTCAACCTGGTAAGTAAAACACCGTGAGGTGTTCTATCCAAACCATCATTAAAGAAAGACGATTCAAATCAAAATTCACATTTTAATTACAAGTACTGTACTGGTATACAGAACGTACAAAGGGGTGTAGCTTATAGGTACTTCCTATTTTTTATAGCCAACCCAATTCACAAGAAATAGGTATATGTTTTTCAATATAACTGGGTTTTAATACACAGATAGAAAACTGAGACAATCGGAATTCTTTCAGCGATAATTTCAGATTAGAGCACATTGTGCATCATCGCGCCATACGACACAGGAAATGGCGTAGGCGACTGGTGCAGCAGTGGCCAGTTCAATTGGTAGCCAGCAGGAATTGGCTAGCTTCTAGGTTTTCAGCATCAATGGCTAATTCAGTCGGTAGCCAGCAGGTATTCGCCAGCCTCTAGGTTGTCAGCATCAGTGCTGGTTCAGTTGGTAGCCAGGAAGAATTGGCCAGCCTCTAGGTTTTCAGCATCAATGGCTAATTCAGTTGGTAGCCAGGAAGAATTGGCCGGCTTCTAGGGTTTCAGCATCAATGGCTAATTCAGTCGGTAGCCAGCAGGTATTCGTCAGCTTTTAGGTTGTCAGCATCTGTGGCCGGTTCAGTCGGTAGCCAGGAGGAATTCATCAGCCTCTAGGTTGTCAGTATCAATGCAGCAGGGATTGGCCAGCCTCTAGGTGATCAGCGGCAGTGGGCAGTTCAGTCGCAGGAATTCAGCGGCGGCATGGTCATTTGATTGTAAGGGCCGGCATACGGAGACGCCCCATTATTGTAATGATGACAGATGCGTCTGGCTCAGCTGATTGAGTGCTGGCCGTAAACAGCTCGTTGCACATAGTTGTAATCTTTAAAATGATTGTGCTGTAATGGAGGAACAGAAGCGACTACAGATTTCATTTGATACTCGGGAATTTATAATTTTAAATTATAATTAACAGATCGTGTTGTAACTGGAGGTATTCCGTCAACTCGTGGTTATTTTTGAAACTTGAATGCCCAATATTGTGTTGTTTTTTTGCTATTTATAATTTCTCTAACAAGCTTTCTTGTGACGTTAATATCATCACCAGAACTTGTTTACCTTTCCAGACGCAGGTGTTTTTAGGTGCGAATAATATTTCGCCCGGCGACTGGCTTTGTCAATATATTAATTTCGTTTTAGAAAATAGGGTTATCGAACTGTTTTAGTCTATTTTGCCGCCTGGTAACAGATTGATGCATTTTTCAACTGGTAAATATTATGATTTGGAAAAAGGGGGACATCAAACTTGCAGGTGTTTACTTCAAGTTATTGACACAGTCGGTGGCAACAACCTAATCTAGTTGTATGATATGATGTTCGATACAACTGATTATTTAGATACACCTATTTAAAAAAAAAATTTGTCAATATTTTCAATGAAAATCTTGAAAGTGGAAATTAACTCACTTTCTGACATCCGATCGAACTAAAACTCGGCAGATAGACTCGCTGTCAATGACAATGCATTTTATCAATTTTTGGTGGCAATCACCTACACACACGCTGAAACAATACTATGCATTTATTTGAAATTGGAGACATCATGTAATGGTTAAACATTCCAATGTAATGGTGAGATAATCAGGGTCAAAGTAGAGGAATTAATACGGCAGAGCAGAGATCTCAACTCATGATTATGGGATTAGTTTTCTGTCAAGTAGGTAGGAAATCAGAAATAAAAGAGAAAGAACTTTATCAAAACTATAATGTAACCATCAAAAGAACACATCATGGAATTCAAAGTATACCAATGTAACATAAAGAATATAAAGTATACACATACCAGATGGACTCCTGAACAAACTACGCTAACTAAACGTGGCCGGGTATCGAAGGAAAACAACGGATGGCGAACGAAAACTTGATTCAGGTAGAGGGGAAAGGACCCGTGACGGAACCACAGATCTACCGGGGACGGCATGGAATCCAGGGAAGCCAGGTCATCCTTCACTTAGGGGAGAAAGGGCGCAACACCTTCAAAGAGCGTCTGTAGAATCTTCATCCGAGAAGCACGTGGTCCAACCAGTCTCCAAGACTTACGGACTTCGGAAGAACCAACAAATGCTGACCGGGGAGGAAGTGACCATAAACAAAAACTATCTTTCTTCGTCCAAAAAATTGCCAAACTTCAAAAAAAACACCATAGACAAAATAACCCAAATAGGCAAGAACTGCACTAGTCACATAATATTTATGTGACAATCACAGCAGTTAACATATGAAATAAATTTCGGTCCTACCCAATCGCGAATTCGTTCAGTTTTTAACGCGGTTGACTCCAGTCCCTGGGGAGGAAGATTGAATCCTCAGTAAAACCGTTAACAGTCAAAAGTTTTAAAAGACATTTTAAAAGTTCAAAGCAGTTAAGAACCAGGGGGAAAAAGGTTCAATCCTCAGTCAAAACAAAGAAAAAACAATTATAAAAACTAGATAATTCTATTAATAAAAATAAATGTATTGTAGTGAAAAACTTTGGTTTTTGCCCGGTTGATTTTTCATTATTCGCTAATGAATATTAAAATACATACATAATTAGAACACTAGCATATTCACAGTCTTCCTCACCAGGGATTCCTGTTCCGAGGCGGACTGCATGTTGTTGTATTGGTGTTACATCATTATTTCGTAATTCTCATATTTGGTGAATATATTTGATGATTTCCTCTTTTAATGTTTGTAGAATTGAAAGTGTTTGTTGATTTCCTTATCTTCATGTTTGTAGTTCTGTAAGAGTTTGTTGATTTCATTATCTTCATGTTTGTAGAACTGAAATTGTACATTGATTTCCTTATCTTCATGTTTGTAGTACTGAATGTGATTGTTGATTTCCTCGACTTCATGCTTTGAAAACTCAGAGTGTTGTTGATTTCCTTATCTTTATGTTTGTCGAACTGAAAGTGATTGTTGATTTCCTCATCTTCATGTTTAGAGTACAGAAAGTGTTGTTGATTTCCTTATTGATTGTTGATTTCCTCATCCTCATGTTTGTAGAACTGAAAGTGATTGTTGATTTCCTCGTCTTCATGCTTGGAGAACTCAGAGTGTTGTTGATTTCCTTATCTTCATTTTTGTCGAACTGAAAGTGATTGTTGATTTCCTCATCTTCATGTTTGGAGTACAGAAAGTGTTGTTGATTTCCTTATCTTCATTTAAATTCGTCATACTCACGCGAAACAGTCATTAAAGTATGCGAGATAATTTTATCCCTCCCAGAAATGAAATTATGCTCTACAATAGATGTTTTTAAAATTAATTAATTTTCTTTGTGTGAAAAATTTGTTAGCAAAAATAGACGAAGAACGGACGCATCGCGACAACGCAAGTGTTCACCGACAAAAAAGGTCGCATTTAAATCTCGACGCAGTTAATGTACATCGCCATAGGGTTTGAGTGAACTTACGTAAATATAAAGTGTGGCTTGTGTGTGTGATTAATTTCTTTAAACACTGTTTTCATTATTAAGTGCTTTGACAAAGCATTATAAAGGAACGCACTTAAGAGTGTTTGCTGCCTGAAATGTCAACCATAATGTATTGATTCGTTTTCAACACTATCTACGTATATTTGTGTAAGGATGTACATTATTCCGCAGCTTATTTGAAGTAAATAAATGTAGATAACAATTTGTTGTCGTTGAAAAAAAATAATGTACTAGGTTTTTTTTTAAATCCAAACAAAAATATATTCACATGTCACTGGTCGTGTAACATTCCAAATCCCCGCCAAACTTAAATGTTTTATATTTTTATTTAAAGTTTGTCAGCTGTTTGTTGAATCGATTATTTACCCTTGACAAATATCATGATTTTATTTGTTGAAATGTTTAAAATACTTTTTATAGTTTTAAAGTCTTCTACAAAAAATAATCGACTTACCTTTGAAACAATACGATATTTTACTGTGCTGTAATTTACTTATTTTCCTGTATTCCTCACCCAATTACATATCCCTGTCTGACAGTGCGGAGTACAAACCTACATCATTGACAATGCAACAATTTATCGTACATTAACAGTTTGTTAAAAAAACCAGTGCAGTGAACATGCTCAAATTAAATGCTCCCTCATTGCATTTAATTTGAGTCTATTACGGAAATTTGTGCAGTGATCACCCGCAGTGTCTCTCAAGGTCCTAATATCGATTTGCAACAAGACGTCTACCCAAGACCAAGTTTAAGTCAAAATATCTTTCCCCTTCCAACCGTTAAACACAGTTTCCCTAATAGTTGTATCAAATATTAATTAGAAACTTATGCAATAATCACCCGCAATGTATCTCAAGTATTGATTACAACAACATGTATACCTAAGACCAGGGTTAAGTCAGATGTCTCTTTCCAATTCTAACTGTTAACCACAGCTACCCCAATACTTGTGTCAAATAGTGATTACAGTACACTACTTTGTGAATAAAACCACAAATTGATTTGCAAACAAGATTTGCGACTCTTAATTCCTGACTTGAAAAATTATGAAGACAACATAAATCTATGTAAATAAATAGAAATTTTTGGAATAAATAAATAAAGAAAAGTCGCTGAAGTCCAAAATTTTATTTTTTATTCCTAGTAAGCAAGCAGTGAGTCAGAGGAAAAATGTTAAAATTGCATTGCAAGTTAGTAAAGTTTTCTCAGCACTTTCTTATTTCTTTCCCCATCCCCTTACCTAGTAAATGTCCCCCTTTTGAGGGCACTACCCCTGGAGGAAATACGTCAATTTTATTGGAACTACTTAAATAACCCGATAGAATCTACTTAAATAACCCTATTCATGTTATCTTGCAAGAATCCCGTGAACGCTGCTGTTAAATTAGTGTGCTTGTCAGATTTTTACAATGTACCTGTACCCGTCTTTTGTTACGGTCAAGGTGAGATACCTCTGGTTTTAAAGTGATTCCTAATGAACCATGTAAATAATTAAGTTGAACCTGACGTACCTACTCGTATAACCCTTTGTTACCATTTTATGGAATGCCTACCTACTTAGCTAGTAAATATCATGTTATACCATGTACGTGCACTATCTCTGTATTAATTAGTTTACAACAATATTAATTGCTCGGAGATGCTAAATAAGGTTTGATTTAATGTTCCTGCGCGCTCCATACGCTCTTCCGTTCTATTCAAAGTGTAATAATGCTTAAGAAATTATGTACAGAATTGTGTGGAAGAAGTTTTTTTTCACACTAACCCCACACAGGAGACCCTAAGGAAAATAAGTTCCCTCATTGCCTATGTCACCTTTGGGGTTGCTATATGGAAGATATATTAAAGAAAGGGAGGAGAAAAAGCTCTGGTAAAAGGTATGAGGGTTGGATAGGAATCTAAGGTTCAGTGTGTCCAGGAGTGATGGACGTATGAATATATCCCTGCCACTGCGGCGCAAGGCGATGATTCGAAAAACCAGTTGGATAGGTCAAAGGGTCTCCCTAAGCCGGTTTGAGATATCAAGTCACTTTAAACGACCTGTCACATATATGATTTGTTTAGAAATATTCCCGGTTGACATTAATTTTTCAATATATTTGTTGTTTTTAAACATATATTAAAAGTGAAATACTGTTTCAGAAAGCAGATTAAAAACTTTTTCACATTTAAATATTACGAACAGACAAATTACTCAAGAAATAATTAATAATTTAATTTTAAAAATTCAGTACTTTTACGATAGTTTTGGCGGACACAGATTTTTATTCCTGTAAACTGTAAAAATACCACTTTGTACGAAACAAAAAAAAAACATATTTAATTATACAATCGTGTTATACAGGTTGTTGTCACTTCATTTTATTTTCGTTTCAATTGAAAATAAATTGTAAAAAATCACGAACTTTAACAAATTTTCCACAAACACGCAAACGATGACTTTTTGGAATATATAATTTTTTGGATGTGACTACGATAAACTTTTAAATGAAAATCAAAGCATTGTTTGCTTCTTTCTAACGCTACTTAAATCACATATCTCAATTTGATAATCAAGAAGATTTTTGTGAGTCCGTCTCAATTTGTGCCGTTAAGGGCACAAAAAGACTCTACTGCAATATATGCAGCTACTGTGCACTAAAAGGCACAAAAATACCCTAGGGGTTAACATGTTATTCTCGGCTCAATTGACGGGCTTACCTTCGAAATCAAAACATTTGAGTTATTCGCTATGTAGGTAGGTACTAATAATTTATAACCCTTTCACACCCGACTTATTGAATAACAACAAAATTCAGCTTTAACTCTTTATAATTTTCATTCTGTTGCAATTTATAGAAATAGATTTTATTGCCGCGTACGTTGCCCGTACAAAATCACGAAGTCCTCGACTATTGCGTTGTTTAAAATCGCCACGCAAATCTCAGCAAGTCGTAAAATGAAACGTGGAACGAAGCTAATTTGATGTTTGATATTGACTTGGAAATATTTGAGGTTATGTGCTATTGTTTCATTTTGATTTGGAATATTTCATACCTGGGCAATAATTAAAAAAATTATGATTGTTTTACATATATACAGGGTTTTTCAATAAAATGTGTTATTTTGAATAGCCCGCTATTTCGGTAGATGTTACTTTTAAAGCTGCCATTTTTTGACATTTGACAAGTAGAAACTACTTCATTAATAAAAATGGAACGTTACACGCTTCAATAACGCATTGAAATTATCAAAATTCACTTGAGTAAATCAAATGCAAATCATCTTCAGTGATGAGGCCCATTTCCAACTCGGTGGCAACAAGCAAAATTATCGCATCTGGGGCTCGAAAAACTCAAGAGTTATTGTTAAAAAGCCTCTTTATCCTTAACGTGTGACTGTTTGGTGCGGTTTATGGTCCGGTGGAGTCATTTATTTATTTATTTCATTCAAAAAACAGTTTTTACATAAAAAGCATGCTCTGCACATCTCACTTAGGGCATTCCTGTATTAAGATGTGCAGCTTTACAATAATATCATTTAAAAAAAATACATATATGTAAATTTAAAATAATAACAACATTAAATTAAATTTACACCAAAAAAGAAAAGTTTATGACACGGACGTTTCGAGACCGGTAGACAAAAATAAACAAAATTTTAGTAACAAATGTATGAAAAAATAAAAACAAAATGTCAACAAAAGAAGCATTAGTAAGTAAGTTGGCAACAATAATATTCTTCTGTTAACTAAAGTACAAGGTACCTGTGCTGGCTTATCAGACACAAGCATAGGGTAACCATACTAACAATTACAACATGGATAGTATGAATAATAGATTATAAGAAAAATAAAAATAACTAAATAAAAATAGGTAAATAATAACCGATAGGTAAGTAGATAATATTATAATAAAAAGTAAGTAAGTAAATAATTTAGCTGGACAATAATTAAATTAAATATTAATACGATAATTAAGTAGATAATAATAATAATAAGTAACATAATAATATTTAACCAAAAGTTATTTTAGAAGTAAATAAGTACATGCGCAGTAAGTAAATAAGGATTGTATCGAAACAGAGCTTCCACAAGGAATTATGATATAAGCGACAACAGAACACAGAGAGTAATAATTAATGATCACATTAGCTCAAATAAATCAATTGTATATGGTGTTCCTCAAGATAGTGTTCTGGGTCCAATTTTGACGGCCGGCATAGTCCAGTGGTAACGCATTGGACTGACATTCCGAAGGTCGCGGGTTCGAACCCGGCGTGCGCAAATAAATTTTATTTGATTAATTTGCGTTATTTCACAATTAATTAATTAAAATAATATATAGTATATTTGCGGCACGTTCCAGAGTGGAAGATACTACCAGTATCGCCCTGGTGTAAGACCACCATTCAGAATTGAAACGTTGCTCCAAATGGCTTTAGCCGTGTTTAGTGACTAGATCTGAATAGCCAGGTACTTCCCCACCTTCCTCTTTCCCTTCCCCACTTACCTTCAGCCTTACAACATCCCCCAATTGGGGATGCCATAGTCTCACTGGCTCCAGACGGGAGCAGTTGGGGACTCTTGTGAGGTATTCACTATAAAAAAAAAAAAAAAAAAAAAATTCTATTTTTGTTATATATTAACGACCTCTGTAAACTGAAATTTTCTGGATCTTCAATTGTATTTGCAGATGACACTGTCTTGGTGTTTGCTGCTGACACATGGAATGAAACGTATGCTAAGTGCGAGGCAGGATTAAGGGCAGTCAAAAATTGGCTTGATCAAAACTTGTTAACCTTAAACATGAACAAAACTAAATATATTACTTTTAGCATTTCCTCTGTAAATCAACCATCTTTGGAACGTTCATTAAAAATACATTGTTGTGTGCAGGAGTGTAACTGTCAATCTTTGGAAAGAGTAGACAACATCAAATACCTGGGTTTAATTATTGATAAAAATTTAAAATGGAACAATCACATTACTATATTAAGAAACAAAATAAGAAGGCTAGCCTACATTTTCAAAAATCTAAGAAACATATTGGACAAAGTTACATTAAAAACAGTATATTATGCTCTTGTTCAATCAATGCTTTCATATAATGTTGTCTGTTGGGGTTCTTGTAACAAGACTACCTTAGAGCCTTTGAATGTTGCGCAAAAATTAATTTTAAAAATAATGTATAAGAGAAATTTTATGTATCCATCAAAGTTATTATATAGTGAAAGCAAAATTATGACAATAAGGCAGTTGTACATAATACAGGCTCTCTGTAAATTTTTCAACAACACTATTACTGCTTAAAGATCTCAACAAGTGCGCAGCACTAGAATGGGTTCTTCTTTAATGTATCAGCCGGTGTATACCAGAACATCCTTCGGACAAAGGAGTTTTTCATATAAAGCTCCGTTGCTATATAATATGCTTGGAGAAAATATAAAAACTATAGGTACGTTAAATTCATTCAAGAAAATGGTCAAAATCTCCGTACTAGCTGAGAGTGATGATTTTGGATCACCCAGTCATTGGACCTTACTTTTTTGAAAATGAGGCTGGAGCAACAGTTACGGTGAATGGATTGCGCTATCGAAAGATGATTTGTGATTTTTTATGACCGGAATTGGATGGTATTGATTTGGACAATGTTTACTTTTAACAAAACGGCGCTACATGCCACACAAGCAAAGAAACCATTGATCTTTTACGATTGAATATCTAAATAACACCTCTTATTGGAAAACCATGTATAACCAGGATGGCAATTGATGTTTACATAACCTCTACAGTATTTCTACAAGGAGATAACTTACCGATAAAAATATTGCTAATTTATTAAGAATATTGAAGTTATTCGTTATCTGGTTAAAAACGGGATCGCAAGCCCTTAACGAAGGAATTGATAGGTTTCCTGCTAAACTATTAGTGAAAAACCAATAAATTGTCAAGATGTTTTTTCACATTTTGTCATTATATATTATTACTATCTGACTTGTACCCGGCGTTGCTGGGGATTATTCTAAGGAGATGGACATACTCGAATAACGCGGACATTGTTAAGATAAACAATTCCGTAGTACATTATTTTGACGTATCTCGTAAGGTTTAGCCAGCGTTAGCAATGTAGTGCCCGAAAATAATTAATTTTCTACTTGGTTACAAAACATCGACTTTTCCCTACTTTACATAAACATTATATGAATTTAAAAAAAAAAATCTCTCTATTAAAGATCAATTGATGAAAACCCTATTAAAATCCGTTGCGTAGTTTAGAAGAACTTAGCGCACGACCAGACTTTTTTTTATACTATTTAAAGATTAGAGAAGACAATCGCAGGTGCATGCACATGTTTTCCGATATTATTACGAATTTACTAAAAGTTTATCAAGAAGCGCCCTGCAGCTCGTTTTTAACCGGATTACCAATAATTTGAAGAGATTTTAAAAATAAATCAGCAGAACTCATTATTCTCCATGTGTAAGCTTGCGTTTAGCCCTCACAGCACCCTTGAAGTGATTTTGTACAAAAACGGCGCTATACAAACCATCCAAATATTATTATTATTAGTATATCTTTTCGGATGTACTCAACGCAGATACTTGAAAATCATTGGATTTTCTGAATCAGTTCCTATTTTGAAAATGTTAACTAAAAAAATAATCAAGAATTCATTTGTCTGAATTCTTCAACAAACATTTCCAATTTAATAAATGACATTTAAATTCAAAGCAAATCCGAGTTCTAGAGTTCATCAGACTTAAGTTACAGGAATACGGCCTCCGTAGTCGAAGGGTAAGTCACTCGACTAGCAAGCTGGAGGTCGTGATTTCAAATAACGGCATGCGCAATTAAATTTTATTTTATTAATCTGTGATATTTTTCACAAATTACTTACTTAAAATAATATATATTATACTTGCGGCACTTATATTCCAGAGTGGAATTTACCACCATTCAGAATTGAAACGTTTCTTGAAATAGCTTTGGCCGTGTTCCCACTTCCTCTTTTGTTTCGTCTATCCCTCTCTTTTTTTTCCCCTCGTCCGTATTTAATCATTCCTTTTATGGGCATGATTTTTGCTTTAGCGCATACTGCTGTTTATCGTCGATCACCGTATAAGGTGATCCTTCTGATTGGGCGTGACCAAGACATGTTTTACGATTTGGTGGAGTGTCCTCCATGACCTTTGTAGTCGTAGGGATACTTGATTAACGGAGGATTTGGACAACTCATAACACTATACCAGCACTTTGTCGAATTCTCCAAATTATAGTAGCGTTGGTAATGTAGATTTAGTGATTCATCTTACATGAAGTATTGTTCTAGTTTCTATATTATTTTATGCTACTGTTACATGTTTTACTAATATTGTTTCAAATTCAGTTTATTAGTTCACTAGGTATAATAATAAAAACAAACTAAATAAATGTCATGCCAAGAAAGTTTATTTTCTCGGGGTAGTTGTATTTTTTACACAGTATTCAAAAGGAGAAGAAAAAATCTTTTATTTTCATTGTTTACTGAACGTACAGAGATGGGATATACATAATACAGATGATACTAATAAAATATTCACGTGAAAATTATATTTTAACATATATACAAATTCGCTTTTAGAAACTAGATAAGAATACCTTTTAAATATTTGTATTTGAAATATACTTTAATGTTTATAAATTAAAATATTTTAATTTTAAACACGAAAAAATATTGAACAAGAAAACCCACATATATTTTTACTCCAAACGTCGAAAAATTGTAGAGAATATGAATTTTTGAAAACTGTCTCTTAACTTATTTTTTAAAATTTCATTTTGATACATTGTCTGCGCAATACAAACGTCAATTTGGATTTATATTTACCTACACAATACGACATTTATAATATTAATGAATATCACTTTCGTAAAATTCAAGCAATTAAAAAAAAATACGTTAGAAATAACTATTTCAAGACGGGAACCTCATGTGTCAGTCTGCCGAAATATGACGTTGCCAACTCTTTCGCAGCCAGTTAAAAAAAAAAAATTTAACCAAGAATTCTAAACAAAAATACAGCCTTTATTCAATGTGTAACTAAAACGCCGTTTAACGGATTGTAATTTTTTTATTAGTAAGGCTGTTATTGGAGTGTATTTTTGATTTTAATGATTTAAACAGTTCGAATGTTTAAAATTCAAATATAGTGTAAGTACAGACAATTGAGATAATTCGACGACAGATGCCACCGTGTATGTTGTGTCTCTGTAATTAAATTTTCGCTATTACGCTGTTTCGTTTTTATATGTCCCGGTATTTAACCTGTTAATTGAATTCTCTTTCCCAAATGATAGCCCATCCAGAATTATTTAAGGCAGGTTCATTGTAATTAATCCCATGTTTTAATTAAAGCCTGATAATTATTCTCATCGCCAAATAATAGAGAGGTGTTACGAGGATGTGTTTTGTTGAGAATTATGACTGAATTAATCAAAAATGTACTGAACCGTTAAGCTCCCCCGAAAACTGGCTTAATTTAGATAAAATTTAATTTTATAGCGCCTAGCTTTTGCTTCCAGAGCTTCTCTTTGTTAAATACGAAAGCTCTTATTTAATGGTTTTTGAAAGCATTTGAAATGTTGTGATTAAGATTTTCAATTTGTTTTTCGTGAAGCCTTAATAGTATTCTGTGTTGCTGTATAGTAAAATCACTGAAGAGATAAATTTATGGAAGTGTGCCACTGGCGTTTCGCGAGTACGCGCAGTAAGTTGTTTCCTTAAATTGATAAAAAATTTTCTTGGATTTCATTCATCTTGGATTTAGACAGCCTCCGTGGTTGAAGGGTAGGGCAAGCAATCTGGAGATTGCAGATACAAATCTCGGCTTGTGCATATAAATTTGATTTGATTATTCATTTGATTATACAAAATTTATTCATTCATAATAATAAATAGAATATTTGCTGCACGTTCCAGAGTTAAAGACACTATCAGTATCGCCCTAGTGTGAGACCACCATTCAGTATTGAAACATTGCTTGAAATGGCTTTCACCGTGTTCAGTGACTAGATCTGAATAGCCAAGTATTTCTCCACCTTCCTCTTCCCCGTCTCCTTCCCCTACTCTCACAACATTGAGGATGCCATAGTCTCATTGGCTCCAATTGGTTTGGAGCGTTGTGGCTCTTGTGCGGTATTTACAAAAAAAAAATCATGAGTATAGTATATAATTTTGACAGGATTGATGGTTTTCTGTATCAATTCCTTTCAAAGACCAACACATGGTTTGCTAAACCAATTCCTTTCAATGACCAACTCATGGTTTGCTGAATCAATTCCTATCAAAGACCAACTCATGAATTGCTGAATCAATTCCTATCAAAGACCAACTTATTTTATAAAGACGATTTAAGAAGAGGAAAACTATTAATAGAAAGCCAAGAAAATATAAAGATAGGCATACTCTCTAAGTACTTACTCGTAAGACATAGTGCAGTGTATTGACCTAAGTAAAGGGTAATCGGTTAGCACAAATATGTAAAAATGGGGTTCCTCAGGGAACCATTATAAGACCTATACTATTAACTAAAAGAAACTGATCTAAAGAGCTGAATATATTCATGCTTTTCCACGTGTCCTGAACTCTATTTTAAAGCAATGCCTAATCAATAGAAGTATTTCAATTGCGAACTGCAATGTTGACTATTATAATAATATACGGCCATGAAGTGACGTGTCGGTATTTATATTGGCATTGTTGCGACAAGTGAAACAAAGGCAAATTTAATCTTGAATCTACATAAAAATAATGTTAGCGAACGTTGGGGAACCGTGAAGTAAAAACAATCAATCAATGGGTATCGCAACGCAGTGGCGTGACAAGACTTCTTACAGGTGTGCAATAAATGATTTTCCAAGTTCCAAGCCCATAAAACTACTGTGGGTGGTGATTATTCATGAAAAACTTTTTCATTAATGCACAATTTTTTTTAAATTACGAAATTATATTTTTATGCGATTTACAAAACGATAGTATAAACTCCTTCATAATTGTTATTATGTCTCTGCGCTCGATCAGCTGTTAAATAACAATGTTTTTGAAATAACTCTGTTTTCTTTTTTATCTAATAATAATCTAACAATAAAAAAAGGTCATATACTGAACGGACAGGTGAGTATGTTGATGTGAAATCCATGTACATTACTCACGTCCATACGCCATCTGTTGTACCATTCTTGAAGTATTTTTTGCTGAAGACGGTGGGTATTTCATTGTTTAAGGCGGTAGTTCCGGAGTATCTGACCTTAACTGGATCGTCTTAAACCATGTAGAACTAAGTAAAAATCCACACATTCGAGAAAACGATCGTTTTGTTCTCGCATATTATACCATATCCTTGGACCTCGATATCACAAAGTTAAATTAATAGTTCAAAACCAGTTACAGAATAGCCCGGGGGTTTCACAAAGGGTTAATGGTGATAACACAGATACGCCACTGTCACGAAACCAATCACGGTCTCGCAAGTGATTTTAATGGCACAGCAAAACATCAACACGCTAAGAAAATGCACTTATCTTAGAGGCGTTTGATCAATAACTCTGGCTTATTTTGCTAGCGAGTTAGTTTCAGATATTACTAAAGAACGTACCTTGACGACCCCATTTACTAGCGATGAAATTCACGTAATGCACAATCGTCAAATATTTGTTTTCTAGAAATACAACTCTTATTTATATAATAGTTAGCTTTTACCCGCGGCTTCGCTTGCGTGGTATTAGGGTGAAATTTCAGTACAGAATATTCCCACGGGAATGAAATGTTTTTTCCGGGATGAAAAGTAGTCTATGTCATTTCTCAGTCCCTTAACCATCTCTATGCAAAAGTAGTCTATGTCACTTCTCAGTCCCTCAACCATCCCTATGCAAAAGAAGTCTATGTCATTTCTCAGTCCCTCAACCATCCGTATGCAAAAGTAGTCCATGTCACTTATCAGTCCCTCAACCATGCCTATCCAAAAGTAGTCTATGTCACTTCTCAGCCCCTCAACCATAGCTATGCAAACGTAGTCCATGTCACTTCTCAGTCCCTCAACTATCCCTACGCAAAAAATCACGTCGATCAATCGCTCTTTTGCGACGTGAAAGAAGGACAAACAAACAAACTCACTTTCGCATTTATAATATTAGTAAGGATGAGGATTGAAGGGTTGAAGAAGTATTTGGTAGGCGTGTTTGGGTAACGCCGCCCCGGAAATCATTATTGGCCAACACTTCTGCAAAATTGTCGGTTCCATGATAACTCAACACAATGACAATTCAACACACCTTTAACAAATGATATATAGTAATTAATAGCGATAAAAAACTAACCTAACATACGTAACCTAGTTTTTGTTTCATCACTTTTCATGACTTTTTATCACTATTTAAAAGTGTGTTGAATTGCCATTATGATGAGTTTTACGGTCATCGTCCAAAACCATGGCAAAATTACCCAAAAATAATCACGACAGACCTCATGCTGAAATTATCAATAATTCGGTTGACTAAAATGTTAATTATTACAAGGTAACCACAAGTAAAATATGAAAATGTATTTATGTTTATGTTGTTATTTATGAAAACAGATTGAAATTTTCATATTTTGCCGTTTATTGCATCAAATCACCAATTGAATTTCAAATTACTACATGAATTTATGATTTTTACGGAGGCACGTAATGATGAAATGAATACAAAATTGAATTGCAAACGGTCCTTCATACCTGCAACAAAATTATATTACTGTTTGTGTAAGTACCACCCGAGAGTACCTGGCTGTTCAAATCTGGTCACCACACACGGCTAAAGCCAATCTCCAGCAATGTTTCGATTCGTAATAGTGTTTACTTACCAGGGCGATACTGAAAGCATCTAGCCCGATGTGAAAGGGCCTCAGATATACGATATATTTTTTAAATGAATAAATTGTGAAAAAACACAAATTAGTCTTTTTATTTGCTTTTTTTTTAGTCTTTGAACTTGCGACCTCCGAATTTGTAGCAAATGATCGTAACCACAGAGGTCGCCCCACTACGTCACATTTATTTCTTAATCTTGTATATTTTTGAGGTATTTCAATTTCCTTAGGGGTTTCTTTTAAACTTCGATCACAAAACTGGTTCAATGACATCACCCGAATCAGATATTCCAAAAAGTTGTGAGAAGTTCTCAAGGATTTGCATATCGTATATATTCGAAGCAAGTCCATAACTTTTACTGCATTAGAATGGCATATCTGAAAAAACTCATAACTTCATTCATATTTGGTGTTCAGTGTGGTCAAATGTTTGATAACTGCACTGAAGATATATCGACTGGCGAAAATTAATTTAAAAAAAAACATATCTTCTGGTGAAAATAGAGATTAAAAAAGCATTTTTTTCCTTATTTCTGATGAAAATGATCCAGATTAAATCATTTTTACTTACTTCTGATGAAAAAAAAATCTAATTTCTGATTTTTCCTTAGTTTTAGTGAAAATTAACAAAAAAAAATTAAATATCGATTTTTTTAAACAGATATAATATTATTAGCCTTTCTGTGGCATATGGATTTTGTACACTGACGATATGCGTTTCTTTCAAATCGTTATAGATATATACTAGCGAAGTGGGGAAGTTTTTGAGAGAAAAATAAACATTTCCAGTTGTTAATGAATGACCCGAAAAAACTCTAGTTTCTCCTGTGTTATTCATTTTTTGATACGTGACACGCGAATTTGCCAAAAAACATACTTAAGTTGCAAAGATTTTGCAAAAACCACAACCATATGTACATATAACGTCCAAATCAATCATATGGTTATAACCATAAATATAAATATGGTTTTCGAAAACGAACTCATATAAAACACCCTCAGTATGGCAAGATGGGGGACATATTATCACAGACGACCAAAAGGATATCGAGGATACGGAGAGAGATAGAAGAGCGATATCCGCTTCTCGTTTCAGTCACGTGTCTTCATTCGTTGTGAGTTATTGAATATATTGCTTTGCTACTCCTGCAAACCTTCTGGAATAAATTATTATTTTTATAAACGAAAAATTCTGCTGGTGCATTGAAGAATTATTTAATTGACTAGCGACGCATGTACATAGGTTGGTTTTATAAGACTGCAGCATTTATTACGAAGCAAAATGAAGACATACGGCGAATGAGTCGTCGGAAGATCAACTCCATTATTCTTTAATAAAGATCTTTGATAGATCACGTACAAGGTTCATTTCGGTACGAAATTCCTGCGCACGACTCTTATTGAAGTTACAAGGTTGTCGGGTTATGAAATATGAAAATTCTAGACCTCACTCCCATCCGAGACCAATGTGTTTACGTAGCTGATAATTAATTTTTTTTTTATTTACGCTGTTTTAAAATTTGTTAATTTATTTCGATGTCGTAGTTTATTAAAGACACTTTCTAAGCCTTTTGGTGTCAAAAAGATTGTCACAGTGTGCAAGCAAGAAAATATATATTTGATATTATTATATACTCGTATACGTAAAATAAAAAAAGGATGCCAACAACATTCTCCGGTGAACGCTTGATTCTGGACTCTGGCGGGATTCCATGACAAGGACATTTTTGGAGTTGTTTGTCCTCTGCTTTAAACCTGCTACAAGTGTTTTTATGAGGGCTACACATCCTGACACTCGCCCTTCCGTGAGAATGTTGGAAGTACTGCAGTATCTGGGAAGGCCAAATATTATGCAGTAGGCGTTATTATACATCATTGGTAGCCATACCATGCTTAAAATTGTCTAAAAAGCTCACATACGGAATCTTCTCCTGAGCAAATTAGACTACGATGATCGCTCGTCTTTGCCGGTCGATATCATCGTCGTCCGTAAGCTTACTGTTGATGATGTGCCCTAGATACTGTTTCTTGTACTATTTTTTTTAAAGGAAAGAGCATTAATCCCTGGGTTACAAATAATTGACAAAATTTGAAAATCTCCTACTACCACCACAGTAAGCATAAAATATTGTATGCGTTGTGATGGAGAACTTAGCCAGCCGTGGAATTGAACACACTACGGTTGGGTGGGACTCAAAAGCGATGCCAATTTAGCCACTAACCGGCCACTACTTTCAGAAGTTCACCGTGCAGGAATAGTTTTCTGACATATTATTTAAAAGTTTGCCTAAAAGTTACCACTATAGTTCAGTAGCTAAAAGCAGTCGTCCCATTTGCGAGAGATCTTTGTGCACCAAACCACGTCCTTCCCAAAAAAATATATTTTTGGTTGGATTTTCTGATTCGAAGCTTCAATTACATAATTCAGCAAGTATGTTTTTTGGCGATTTATTGCTTAACTGTTCGATTGAATAATATATTTCGAAACGCTTTAGTGATCAAGTCTGCTATATTTCCGTTTGTTATTAGATTCTTACCAACTGACTCTCAAAAAAGCAAGGACGTAGTGGTCCCTAGAATGTTTACATCACCGATGTTTTCTTTGCAAAGGGTTGGTTCATATGTACTACAAAAGAAAATCCGGACACTATTGCCTTGTCCCTAAAGCCTCACAAATAAAATAAATAAAACAATAAAAAGTCCTCGGAAACAAAAACGGTCCTAACGAAATTGCCGCGTCCCACGTCCATTTATTATTGTTCGTAATAATATTTTCTTGAGAAAATTTTCTTTGATCTCAAATCTTATATCTTTGTTAATATAATTTATTATTATTGTATTACCAAAAATACAAGATTATCTTTATTTCCGTGTTATTGCAATTATTTTGATTGTATTTATGAAAACTAAAATATAATTCTCAACATAAATATATATTTACGTATAGGACCTACGGGTGCGAATGTGGCTTTAATATAACGGCCGCTGTAATGGCACGATCCCGGACATATTTATACCTGAAAAAAACTATGATTCTGTGCAGAAACGGGCGGTCCGTTTGACAAATTCCCCCGTCTTGACAAACGGATTGCAACCTTTAGAGCACAGGCGTCAAGTAGGTATGCTGACCTTCTACCGGTATTACAATGGAAAATGCTCCGAGGAACTATACTCATCGATCCCTTCGGCATAGGTAAATAGTCCTGAAATACGCCAAACGCGCGTCCAACATACATGGTTGACATTTGTCACATGAGAAAGGGTGGTTGTTTCTACGATTTGTTCTCGAGTTCAACAGCTAGGCTGAGGAACGATTTGCCCGCCTCTGTGATTTCTCCCTGCAACATAGGTCTCTTTAAAATCCATTTTTACTGCTTCCTCTCCTCGAAAAGACCGTCCACACAGCAACCTCAAAAATGACATAGGCAATGAGGGAAATTATTTTCCTCAGGGACTCTAGTGTGGAGTTAATGTAAAAAAAACATTTTTTTCACTTGACTTCACCTGACTTCACTTGACTTCATTTGACTTCACTTGACTTCACTTGACTTCACTTGACTTCACTTGACTTCACTTGACTTCACTTGACTCCACTTGACTTCAATTGACTTCACTTGACTTCGTTTGACTCAAAAATATCGTGTCTTGTTTTTGTAGTTGTTTTCATTATTATTGTGTTTTTCTGACATATTGTTGTACACCGTTATTAGACGTTTGGTATTTATGCTTTCTTCTATTAACTACATTTGTAATTTTTTTCACTTTTACCCATTGTCTCTTGTGTACATTATAAATAAAAATTTGAGGCCCCAAGGCCTGGAAGTTTATTACTGGCCCCTGATATGATTAAGCCAAATTTTGCCAGGTTTATGATGTAATTAATTATCATATTAGACTCCGTAATTTTCCTTCATAAATTATTGTGGACTGAGCTTTTCATTACGTGGTACATTTATCATTGCATTTTGTCGGTCAGTTTATAAAAGTATGTTTGGTTTTTTTAGTGTATGTAGGAAGCTCCCTATAAGAATGTCAATGCTTGGAGCTAGTACTTCAATTTCACCCTGCTTATTAGATTAACATTTTGATTAATGTATCGCTTGACTAAAAGACGAACGCTATCTGCTTAGATTATCGCGACCCCGATGGGGACATCTTTTAGGATAGGAAAATGGAAGAAAAGTGTGGAAGGAGAAAACATCATTTCACAGAAATTAAAATGTAACATTTTCATCAAATGGTCAATCAGCGCCATTTTGTATTTATACTTGGGCTCGAGTATTTCACAGAAATTAAAATACAAATTACATTGTCATTAAATAGCCAAACAGCGATATTTCATTATTTTTACGTTTAAAAGATGTCTTAGTCTTAGCTTTTTATCAATTATACTGAAAAGCATAATAACATTACAGTATGATATGTCCTTTTTTCCGATATCAATTTGTTCAACGAACCTATAATCGGTATTTAGTTTGAGATATTCCATTAAAATTTTAAGACAATGTTGCATTTTAATTTACGTGAAACAGCTGGCCCTTACTCATTGAACTTACTGGCAGTACTATCAATCTTTCTGCCTAATAATGCGTTTCCAAATTAAATTAAAAACACCATAAAGATAAAAGAATTTTAGAAACGACATCAGAATATGGCTAACTAAACATGAAGATGAGTAAATCATTAAAATTATGAAGTATAATCAACGCAACTTACAATCAACTAGCATGCAGGTTTTTAAGTTTGTGGAAATCAATATATCGTGATGTAACACCCAGACAACAACCTACAGTCCGCCTCGGAACAGGAATAACTAGTGAGGAGGACTGTAAGCAGTGGCGGTTTTTCCCTTAGGTCAATTGGTGTTTGACCCCACAAAATTATAAGAAAACAATAATAATAAATTAGGTGCATCCAAACAACTGGTCTTATTCTTAATTTATTTGAAATGTACCGCGAAACAGCAGAGCTGCGAGCGGCGGTGGCGAGTTACGAGCAGTGACATCTATTGTCTCTAATAGAAGCTTTCATTCACAAATCCACACTATTTGCCGGGTCAATTTAAAGAATGTCCACTTTGGCCTCTTCTGTCCCTATGCGCGCCATAAAATAATCGAGACGGAACTATGTCTTTCATCGAAGTAAAAATTAGGTCCCGAAGAAAGCTTAAAAACGCTTAGGTAATGGCCGTGAGGGAGACAGAACGATGAATATTATATGATTTAAAGATAAGATTACATAAACATTTGTCGGTTTTTTTATTTTACACGCTTGTCGTGTATAGAACATTGGTTGTTTATCTTTGGATACTACGGACAAGCGTTTCGAGCTCTTATTTTATTTACTTATATGTTGTGCACAACTGTATTAAAACGTATTCTAATAATTTGCCGTAAGTACATGGATTGTGTAGTTATTTCCAAATTACTATAATAACATAATATGTATTTAGAGTCGCGGACTTAGAAATTGAAAATGATAATAATGTATGGTCATTTTTCACAATATCAAATAAAGATTGGTCACACATTTTTTTCAAATGACCTACCACGCCTGGATCCCAAGAGCCGCCTTTGACTGTAAGTAAACTGTTTTACTTTTTTTGGCTATCTAAAAGGTATCCTGTAGCTTACAGTATTTGGAAATCATAATCTCGAGCTAAACAAATTCACATCAGCTAACAAGCGCTTTACAAATGAAAAGGAAAGAGAGTTTTCGAGAATAGTTCAATGAGTTAAGTCTTGAATTTTTTGAACTTAAAATAACTTTATAAATTTCTTACATATTTGCACCAAAGAAAAATAGCAGAGAAAGTTAATCCGCTGAAAGAAAAGATTAAATTAAAACTTTCAGGCACTTAACTTTAAAGATGTTATTGACATAACTAGACTTGTTACTAAATTTCCAGTCAAACTTCTATGTTGTTATGGCAAAAGTTGATATGTCATTTTTAGACAAATTTGTTTTTATTCTAACTTTTCATAGAGAACAGTGTTTGCAGTGTTGTGGCAAGACATTATATTTCTATCAATTCTATTCATGAGCTGATATTTTCGTATTTAGCCAGGCTATATTTTCAAATATATACCTACCTATATCAGGTAGGTTTCATATATATGCTGATGACGATTCATATATAGGAATCATATATATGCTGATGATGATGATTCGTGGATGGTTTGAAAACTCGGTTATCATGGAGAGCATTCATTTCTATTTTCCCGATGGTTATCTACGTCACCGACAACATAGACTATTTTATCTCCCGGCCTGCAGAACTAACTTGCAAATGGTCATGCCTGTGGGGAGAGAAATCTTGCTGTTGAACAGAATCAATTCGGATATCGACATATTTTGCATCAATGAAGCTTCCTTTAAAAGGCAAACTCTATTATCACTTGTATAGTTGATATACACACTGTTAATATTAATCTAAGAATATTTTAAAAACGCATTGAAATTAACAATTTTGTAATCGTTTTGAAATGAATAAACAAAATTGAATTGAATGACATCACCTCAGATCATTTTACGGGGCGCCGTGATCACGCGGCTGTCATCTATCAAGGTGACAAATCCCATACAAATAAATGATATTCCGCGGCAGTTCCCCAATTGATCTGACTCTCTCCTTCTCTTGAGGAATATTATTGATTAGTATGACACCTCAAAATATTATCTGTATAAGCCACATCCAAAAAAACGTTGATTCATTTAATTTAATATATATATATATATTTTTTTTTTTTTAAAAGAAAGACAAACATTCCCGGGTTACGAATAAGCTGACAATATTTGAAAATCTCCTACTACCACCACAGTAAGCTGAAAATGTTGCTTGTGTTGTGATGGAGGACTTAGCCAACCGAGGAATTGAACACACTACGCCTGGGTGGGACCCAAACGCGATGTCAACTCGGCCACCGACTTACGTGTAGCCTGACTCTTCCCCTCCGCAACGAGACCGGTTCAAGGTCAGTACGTTGAGAAGTGTCGACGCGACAACACGTTTCGTGAAAAATTTCAATCAGTATATAAGTTATCCGGCTGCTAGCTAGCTAGTACATACTTCGACCCATTGTAAAGTTACCCAGGGTATTATAGACTGACATGCATTTCACGTATCTGACATCTCATGTTGTCACTTGTCCCTCTGATGTAGGTTTTGTTGACAGGGCTCGGAATCAACACAGCTGTGGTATCATAAACATCACTTTTGTGACAGGCAGTGCCAAATTAGGCACACAACACAATCTAATGGTACGTATACATTTGCAGACCATTTGCAAACGCGAAAAGATTCACAAATTACGGAAAAAGGACGAAGCAACTGCAAGTAGCGTTGCAAGCCAATAAGTTGAGGTTTGGCAGCTGTAGCAAAAGACTAAGAAATTAATGATACGACCAGGGCTCTTTGTACGCTAGTAGTAACAGTTAGTAGATCTAGTGTCCAAAAAATTATGTTTCTAATTTTATCTTATTTAATAAATCAGAACAAAATTTTCCACTTGGTAATTAATAATAAACAATATATTACTTTATGTAACGCTTATTTTTCAATTGACAAAGTAGGTATACAATTTGTTCAAAGAAACTTCACTATCTCCATTGATAATAATTCTCACTTACATTAATTTTGAAAAAAAATGAGAACGTGAAAGTTCCAATAACTCGTATAAAACTAAAGTTTTTTTAAGAATAACACACCTCCATTTATTAAGAAATATATATTTATATTTTTAAACTTCTTCCCCAAGGACTGACGTCAACAACGCTGACACATATTGCATAGTATCGACATTTATTTCGTATGTATTAACTGCTGTAAATTATTATTTATAAAATATTATTATTTTATCCATAAGTTGATATAATTCATTTTAATCGACAACTAGTCTACTTGGCGAGTTCCAATTCGATCGGATGTCGGGAAGTAAGTTAATTTCCACTTATAAGATTCCACTTCATTAATGTTTTTTTTTTTTTTTAAAGAAAGACAAACATTTCCGGGTTATGCATAACTTAATAATGTTTGAAAATCTCCTACTACCACCACACTAAGCGGAAAATTTTGCTTGTGTTGTGATGGAGGATTTAGCCAGCCGATGAATTGCATATACTACGCCTGGGTGGGATACAAACGCGATGTCTACTCAGTCACCGACCGATCATTCATTCATTCAAACAAGAAAACGAAATCGAAATGTAAAAATAGACGAAATGTAAAACCGTTGATTTAAAACAGGATTTCGCTACTCTCATGCAATCAATTTCATTTTTAAGTTTTATATACGGTCCCTCCATACTAGGAACATAATATTTATAATTTTTTTTTTTATGCGCAAATTCTCGTGTCCAACCATTTTGGAACCAGTAGTACTGAGGTATCTAGAATTTATTATTTTGTTGTAAAGCTGGAGATATTCTCCCCAGTCCACAATGGAGTTCTGGTACCTACCTCGATATATCACAGTGAGGCATGGAACTGTCAGAGGAAGAAATGAAATCCCCGATGGGTATATATGGTAAAACCATGTATAATCGTGATAGAAATGTTAACATTTGCAAAGAATCCAAAATTGTTATAATCGTAATGAGAAAAGGGCCCATTGATGGTTTGGGCACGTAGACGCGAATGTAACAGGTAGAAGAAGACATGACACCAATTGAACCAGACTCTTGTGTCGGGCCTTGCCAAGTTTCTGAATAACAGAATAGTATGTATAAGACGATGTATGTATGTGAATGTGGCAAAGAGTGTGTGCCAATAGGGAATTGTTTGGTTGTCCACCCTCTCTGCTCACCTCTGCGGGAAACTGCGTGATGGCAGTTATATATTTATGTATCCTCTTCCATTCCGCAGAGTTTCCTTTGTGACGACTCTTATTTAATGCCCTTTATTATCTCGGTAATTTAAACTGGATATTAAAATATTTTTTAGCTCACCCATTCTCATATAACTAATGAGGACTAAGTTTTTAGTTACTGCAAACTGCTGGAACATACCTGAAACAAATAAAAAAATAATTGTATTATTATTTAAAATATTATACAACCAGTGGACTCAGCTATGCTTCGCTATTGCTAACTTCTCTCTTTCACCATTCGCTACTGTATACCATAATCTTACTGTCAAAAACCTACTCCGTATCTCGTTCCAGTGCATGGACATTACGTTAAGTATTCCTCAGGCATCCCCGACTTTTTCTAGCATTCTAACCACCTTTTAAACACTTCTGGCAGTAATAAAAACAAATTTAGAAAATTTTAAGTGATATCCTTGGACTACTTTAGAGTTTTGCCAGCTCAATCATACGCAGGTTGAATATTTACAGATTAAGATTGCAGACAATTTTAATCACTCTCAATCGAAAAATGTGAAACCAAAAAGACATAAAAATTGAACTCAAAACCTCGGCTTTGCCAGGGCATTGCTCTGATTACTGAGCTAATTCGATCAACATTTGAGTACTCATTCGATTTGTTTTGGCTGTAATTACCTCGAAGTATCGCGGTGGAACTCACTATATTGTGATTGTGTTGTGTGCTCCTTCGCAAAAATACAGTGGCAAATAATTGTTCTGTTTTACTTTGTTCATTCCTACACATATTATCACCCAATGCTAGCAAACACCAATTCATTTTTCCGTCCATTTTTAAATGCATCTTAAAATGTTATTCGTAAACAGTTTTAAAATCAGCAATTGGATTAAATAAATAAATTATTTAAATTTCGTGTAACGTGGGTTGATGCAATGAACAAAAAATTACTAGAAACTACAAACTACAAATATAATTACTAATATGTCACCAATTTAAGTAAAACCATTTGACTCATAAACCGGATTAAGCCAATATAAATGATTATTAATTCGAAGAAGACTTTTGACATATACAATTTTTTTAATAGACTTCACGCGAATTGGGGAAAAAAGTCACGCCCACAATGCATTTCTATATGTTTATCTGCTCAGTGAAAATGGACTATCTTCAGATAGAGAGAGGATTCATTATTACTCGCGGAAAGATGAGAAAATATAGCGTTAGAAAAACTTGATTCATGAAAGCGTCAACACTCAGGATTTTATAAATTTATATTACAATGATAATCTCCACCTGTTGTGTTATTTTTAGTTCTCAATTTCTAATTTGAAAAACTTACATTACGAACAGTGTTAAACGTTCATGCCGTGAAACTTTGGGGTGGGTTGGATTATTCATGCAAAACTGTACTAATTTTTTTCATTTTGCGCAAATAAAAAAGTTTTGATAAATTTGTTATTTTTCAATTTGGGAAGCGTGTATGGTTACCGCCGCCCCGGGAACCATTTATTGGATAACCAACGCATCTAACATAGGTCACCCCAAGTGATTCGCTAAGTTTTGTGACTAAGCAGGGGTCCCCGGGTTCATGGGGTGAAGTTTGTCCGGGTATAGGTGGCGGATGCGTCTACACACCAGCTCCTTGGCAGTTTGAGGGAGACCTTTTGACCTCTCCAGCAGGACTTTCTCGGAACATCGCATTGCACCGCAATGGGAGGGATGGATTCATAAGTCCGTCACTCCTGGACACACTGACCCCCAGATTCCTACCCTGCCCTCATATCAAAACTTATAATTATTATTATTTCTTCCCACTTAGTCAGCTGTTATATAAGATTTTAAATGTGAGTGTTTATTATTGTATTGAAACAGTTTGGGATAATACCTACCATCATTTCCCATCATATACTATCATACCTACTATCAATTTGCTTCCTTAAAAACCTTACCCACATTGAAAAGAAAAATATGATTTCGATTGCATTGTAAATTGTCGCAAGTCAGTATATTCGCATTTGTGTCGTCGTGGAGAGCAGTTGCAATCGTTGTGTCGTCGTGAATTGTATATTCACATGATTTGTGCTCTGTTTGTAAAATATCATCTCGTTTTCGAGGATATTTCAACCTGTATACGGTGCCAGTTCGTCGAGAGCCATACTGCAGGGATTCATGAGAATCCAAGGTAGGCTGTTTCCATCGTTCCACATTTCCCGTGATTTTCAAACCCAATTGAATGTTGATTTGGTTTACAGTCCATTCCGTGTAATAGAACACGGAACAATAAGGGTGGCAATTTTGTTTTCCGAACGCGTGCAATTCTTGAAAAAGTAAAGCTCCATTACACTGGACCACTTCTATTACCATATAATTTTTTTGAATTTGACAAGTTAAAACTACGTCATTAATAAAAATGGAACGATACACGCTTCAACAACGAATTGAAATTATTAAAATTCACTTGAGTGAAACAAATGCAAATTATCTTGAGTGATGAGGCCCATTTCCACCTCGGTGGCTTCGTCAACAAGCAAAATTGTCGCATCTGGGGCTCGGAAAACACAAGAATTATTGTTGAAAAGCCTCTTTATTCTCAACGTGTGACTTTTTGGTGCGGTTTATGGTCCGGCGGAGTCTTTGGCCCTTAATTTTTCGAAAATGAGGCTAGAGCAACAGTTGCGGTGAATGAATTGCGCTATCAAGAGATAATTAATGCTTTTTTATGGGCGGAATTGGATGGTATTGATCTTGACAACGTTTACTTTCAACAAAACAACACTACATGCCACACGAGCATCGAAACCATTGATCTTTTACGATTGCATATCAAAATAAGACCTCTTATTGGAAAACCCTGTATTATCAGGACAGCGAAACAGGTGTTCATTAAAATTTAACATTTAGCATTTCATCAAGACAAACCCTTTATCAGGAAAAAAAATATCAGGAAACGCCCTGTTATCCCGTTTGCGACCTGATTAAAGATATTGTGAATAAATTAGCAATTCTCACTTTTCTCGGTGTACTAATTTATACTATGCTAACGATTAACGAGGACCTTTCAAATGTAAAAAAATGGTGTTAATTGGCCATTTGATGTTAATGTTACATTGGAATTTTTGTGAAACACCCCAACCTTATAAACTTCCATAGGAAATTCGCTCGCAGACCTTTATTAAAATTTCAATCAGCCTTCTGATAAACCGGTTAGTTTAGATAAGGATTATTGAATCTCTGTAATTTGCAATCCAGATTTGCAATTCTCTACCCTTTGGATATTGCATCTGCTATTCCGATGTAACAAAACACGACTGTGATGATGGTAAAAATAGATCAACTCATTCATCCTATATAATCCAGGTAAATCAAAATTTGACGAGGACATCGCGTTGGAGATAAAATAAAATCACTGAACTGATAGAATTTTTTAAATAACTTTTATAACAGAGTTTCATTTTTGATGGTTTTAAAATTTCATTGTTTCTTGTGCACACGGAGAAAAATGAGTATTGCTGATTTATAAAAATATTATTAAAAAAAATATGGCAAGCTATTTCCCAACAAACTATTAATAGTAAATTCTGAATATATCGGAACACGTGTTCATGCGGCTGCATTTATCCTTATAAACATAATAATAAATTTCGAAAATATTAGAATTTTTATGAAAACGTGTTCCAACATCTCCATTTATAGATTACATTTGACGCTTATTTATTTACTCATATTCATGAAACTAACAATAGACCAAAAATTACAAAATATTTTTCCGGGATGATTTTTTACAAATTTCTGCTGTGTGAACCAATAATCATTTTGTACATTTCGGTCCCAATAAGCAATTCCAATTTTAAAAAATGTATTCAATGGGAATATAGATCAAGAAACACGGATTCTGAAAATGTACGTTTTATCAAACTACTCGGCATGAGTTCTGAGGTCGCAGGTCGTCAGTAATTACCCAGAGCACTAGAACAATGAGAATGTCATCTGATTTTAATATGTGAGATGCTACGCGCCCCTTGTCGCTAAATATTTCAATTTAGAGTAACTTTAAAAATATCGTTATTTATTTATTTACGTGACTGACTATTAAAACAACAGACTGAACAAGGAGAAAATAGGAAATCAATTGACTGATACCGCTCAAGTAGCACGTAACAGAGATGCCTGGAGGTGCTTTGTCGATTCGGTAGGTCAAGCGACCAGTTAGAGAGGTCAAAGTGTCTCCCCAAACCAGCCTCTCCCGATCTGGCACGCCACGCAGCTGGTGGGCAGGCGCATCCTGAACACACCTCACCCGATGACAAAATATGCACAAAAAATTATGTTTTAATTAAAAAATTAAGTGTTAAAATTAGAACCATTTATTAATGTTAGGTTAGCTGCATATGTGATTTATAGTTTAATCGTAGACATAAAAATATGTACTTAATCATAGACATAGCAATTTGTACTTAATCATAGACGTAGCAATATGTACTTAGTCATAGACATAAAATATGTACTTAATCATAGACATAGAAATATGTATTTAATCATATACATAGAAATATGTACTTAATAATAGACATAGAAATATGTACTTAATCATAGACATAGAAATATGTACTTAATCATAGACGTAGCAATATTTACTTAATCATAGACATAGCAATATGTACTTAATAATAGACACAGCAATATGTACTTAATTATAGACATAGCAATTTGTACTTAGTCATAGACATAGCAATATGTACTTATAAATTTGAACGCCAGTACAGTAGAAAACCGTTAACCTTATGTATTATCCGTTTCTTTTGTAGTACCGATCCCCAACAACGCGCTGGGGTGTAAGGTGTTCGCTACATTTTTCCATGAATGGAGATTGCTCTGCTGACATTAAGGTTCGCTCTATTAAATTGGGACAATAAATCAATAGAAATAATAAATATACTCCCATTGCCGAGCGTTTGACATTTACCACGGTCTTAGCAGGGGCCAACAACCTTTTGACGTATGAATTCACAAAAAAATAAACTATCCGTAAAAAAGTTTTTTTATTACAATACATCCTTTTTTTTAATGGATGTATATAAAATTAAAATAAATCCTACTGAGAAAATTTTACTGAGGATTGAACCTTCCTCCCTAGGAATTCCCCACTCCTCATCTTAACCGCTGTGAACTTATAAAATTTAAAAATACAACAAAAAAGTTAATGAAAATGAGCAAACATCACTTAAACCAAATCCTAATTGGATGGTACTGAGATTAATTTCGTATATAACCGATGTAATTATTTTTTAAAGTCATCCAATTTCAGAGAAATACTTGTGTGTGCGTGAGTGCTACCAAAATTTGATAGAACACTTTGTCATCGACAACAGGTCTACCTTTTGAGTTTCAGCTCGATTGGATGTCGAGAAGTGGGTTAACTTCCACAATCTTCCAAATCAAGAAAACATAAACTATTTACAAATACCGTTTTTCACGTGTTTGGGAGACACGCCAAAAGCGTCAACTCGCAAACCTAACCTAACCTAACCTTTGAAAATGACAATTTAAATAATTTCCAGTCAAAATATTATATTATAGGTGGGCACTATATCACTTGTCTAAATTCTTCAAATAATCAGTAAATTTTTTTTAAAACGACACTTTTTAAAATTTTGAGTTCATTGACAACCGAAGTTAGCATAAGGAAAATGGTACAATAATTAATAATTTAATACTATATTAAGAGACAACATTACAATGCAAGATATATGCATTACAATAAAAAATGTATTTTTATTTTTTGGGTTCGAGTCCTAGATGTGACCGCATCCTTTTCTGATTTTTTGAGATTTTACTCAAAAAAGTTATTCCAAAAAATAAATATTCATCCTAGACTTGCAGAAAATTCAATACATGTCGCACATTAAAATAAAAAAAATAAAATGATTTATTAAAAAAAGACGCTGTCTAGAGTGCATTTAGTTTGGATTGAATCTTGCGATATTAGTTGCCAATAAAAAATGTGCGGTGGAAAAATGAAGACAATGTTGGTAGTTCTTATTTGAAGTAAGATACAGTTAAATGTAACCGAAGGGGATAGGGTCCCATTAGCTCAGTGGTAGAGCAGTGCCCCGGCAAGGCAAGGGTCCTGGGTTCGAGTCCTAAATGTGAACGTATCCTTTTCTCATTTTTCTGTTTCAGTTTTTCTTTTAGAATCTGCTAATATTGTCTTCAATAATAAAAAAAATGTACTAATAATCTGCAAATCTTAACGCTCCGGGTGAGTTTTCTCGTCATAGATATCGGCTGGAATGCCAACGTGGATGAGATTTACCACAAAGTGACGTCATCATTGAATTGTTGATTCATCCGTTTTAACATAAACCATTTCTAATGTAAGAAGTAGGTGCTCCCAAGCGGACTGTTGGCAACCCCTGAGGTGATCTAACCCAACCCCTTAATGTCCGCCTTTATCGCCGCGATAGGTAATGACGTCGTATATTTCAAAGACAGAGCTGAAAGTGTTTTAGCGAAACCACTTTAGTACATCTATATCGAATATCTTCAAAGAGCACAAGCGACTAATTTTTATTTCTTCATTCTGTTCACTGAGGAGACAAAACCAATATAACTGTGCTATGGGCGTGTCGGTATGCCAGAATTATGCTCATTTTTGCCTTAATTCTGGTGGAACTGATCAAAAATTTTGAAATATCAAACTTATTTCTTCAACAGATTATCAAATTTATTGAAACGCCTCGGGCGTTCGTGAGTCAAGATATCTTATTTTAACCGGCAACGTGAGTTTATTTCAAGTCGGTAATCTTTCATAAATCATTCTGTCGTATGATCATGTGGGATCAATCACAAACAATCAAAAAGACTTATTTAGGTCATGGGTCTGTCTGTCAGCCTCCTGTCTGTGTTCAATGAACTTGGATTTGTTTCAAATTTAAGTGACATTTTCAAAATTGAATCTCTTTGTGTGAATAATTCAGACAAGCGATAAAGTTCCTACCTTCGTAATATAATATTTTAATTGTCGAATTTAAAATTGAAGCTGATGTCAAGAATTTTTATCTCAAATAAGATAATCCTCTACATAAAGAAGAGTATATATGTAGCACAGAACACTTGTTATAATTATATTACTAATTTCACAAAAAGTAAGGGAAAGTATATGATACGCGGACCCGCCCATATTACACTTCTACCGGTTTTTGTCTTAGTCTCGATATCTAGAGTAGGTTGGTATGGTCTCTGACAATAACAATGCCATGATTTTAAAACTGACCTGTAGTTGGAGGTTTGTGTTTTGTGATTAAATAATATTAGTATAAAAACCACTCTAACCTCTTAATCGTGGGGTGACATCGTACGGTGACAAAGTACCTACACAATTAGCCAATCCCATAGACTTACAATTCCCGCAATTCTTTTGCCTCAATTTATCAAACTAAGTTAATTAATCACCCATACAAATTTATTTCTTGTCGTTCGTCAAAGGAAATTGTTCTAAGAAAGCGGTGGAAAGAATACCTACAATTTACTTTTATCGAATCTTGATTCGTACTCTAACTTAGAAATATATTTTGGCAATATTAATGACTTTAAAAATAAATTTATTACCTCACGAACCCAAATGATTTTAACCAGCGATTCCTAATATGAAATGTAGATGACATTTTTTTTCAACTAAAAATAGAACAAAAAAATCACTCGTCACCACTGATCACACTGCTACAAACCGCAATAGATCACGTGATACGCGTTATGTCTCCTTTGTTACTGTGCTGCTACAACGAGACGTCGTGCATATCACGTGACCCGCTAGTCCGTACGAAAATCCCCAGTGGCGAGGTGTGAAGGGTTTTTTTTTGTTGTTTTGTTTTTAATCGAAAAATAATATTGTCAAACTGAAAAATTACTTTTTTAACTTTAAATATGTTTAGGAATCGTTGTTTAAAATCATTCGGGTGCAATCCTGTGGTTGTAAAATATAAAAATATCTGCTGAAAATATGCCATTTTCTGTTTTTACTTACCAAAGGTAGTGCCTGTAAGTAAGTGAAAAAGCAGTATAAAGAGAATACGTCACAAAAGTCACAACTACACTGATCCAGTAAAACTATGGCATCCCCGATTGGGGTAGGTTGTGAGGCGAAGGGAGCGGGGAGGGAAAAGAGATTCAGATTTATTCACCAAACACGTCTAAAGTCAATTCAAGTAATATTTCAATCTTGTCTATTTAATTTACCAGCGTGCCACAAATAAACTTTGTATTATAATTTATTATTTATTTTTTATTTATAAATTTTCGGGAAATTGATAGTTAACATTTATTTCAGTTTCAGTATTATATAGCCAAAATAAAACCAATTATGGATTTCCTCCTTGCGACTTTACCTCTACTCAGACAGCATAATAATCAATAAGTAATCATTATTTTTTTAGTAAACTAATGTTTAAGACAAGATTTTTTATGCATAGCACAAAGGGTAACAATTATTTTACAAGCAATAATTATTCGCCTGAAACACTCATCCACATTGAAAAATCTCCTGATAAAAGATACATGACGCCAACGGGACTCGAAAAAAATGTAACAAGCAGTAATTGTTGAATGAAGCACTAGTATATATTGAATTATTTCGCGGATAAGAGATAAGCCGCCATAGCTCAGTGGTCAGAGCTGTCGACCGGAAATCGAAGGGACACGGGTTCGAGTCCCGTTGGCGTCATGTATCTTTTATCAGGAGATTTTTCAATGTGGATGAGTGTTTCAGGCGAATAATTATTGCTTGTAAAATAAGCAATAACTAATTTAAATTTGTAAGAAAGGAATATGAATTCAAAAATTAATACAAAACAAAAGATTATATAAAACAATTATTATTATTAGTACTATTTTATTGTTGTTGTGGTTGTTGTGCTTTTCGTGGTGGTTGTTGTGTGGTGGTTGTGTTGATGGTTGTGGTTGTTGCGGTAGTTGTGGTGGTGGAGATTGTTGTGGTGGTTGTGGTGGTGGTTGTGGCGATGGTTGTGATGATGGTTGTGGTGGTGGTTGTGGTGGTGGTTGTGGTGGTGGTTGCGGTGGTGGTTATTGTGGAGGTGGTTATTGTGGAGTTTGTTATGTTGGTTGTTGTGGTGGTATTTGTTTGGTGGTTGTGGTGGTGGTTATTGTGGGGGAGATTGTGGTGGCAGCTGTTTGTCGGTTTTGGTGGTAGTAGTATTGTGGTGGTCGTTGTAGTGATTGTTTTGGAGGTTTGGTGGTTGTAAGCTCCAAATATATTTTTATTAATGCGAAAAAAACCCAAATTATTTAAGCCGTAGAGAAAATTGGTGGATGAAAACACAATGTGTTATTAATTGTTTATTTGTTTACATAAACAGAAATAATGCATCTTTACCTACCAAGATACTTAAAATTGCGATAACATCAAAGATTTTTTTTACCCCAAAAAAACGAGATATTAAAAAAAATTTTGAAACAGAAAAAAATTCGTTACTTAATATCTTCTCATGCTCAACTCTTTTGCAAATTTTGGTACTTTCTGTGTTTTTACGACGGCAGTATGTTATTTTAATTAATAATTTGTGAAACACCACAAATTAATCAAATTAAGTTTACTTGCGCACGCCGAGATTTCAACCCGCCACCTCCAGATAGACTTTAGGAGTTTAGAACTTTTCTGGTACACTTTTTTGGTACATTAAAAAAAGCTATAAATTAAGTGATGTAAATATAATTTCACAAATATTTCAGTTATCTGGTTTTCATCCAGGAAAAAAACTGAAACGAAAACATTTCAGAGCAGTAACGACATCCGCCAAAAGATAACATTTTGCTGATGATTGGAAAATTGGCTACTGATTTCGTTTTTATCTGATTTTTAATCACGATTAAAAATGAATGAATGCTTACATTTACAGCATGGAAAAGGGCAGATAGAGGCAAAAAATAGATTTGTGTAAAGATTTGAAAGAAAACTTACGTTATTATTTTTTTTATGATAAACTAATGTTAATAAGACAAGGTTTTATTCATTTTACTCGGGAGATATTTTCAATTTGTATTGATATTTCAGGCGAATTGATTATAATAATTTGAAAACTTTTTTCGTAATTTTAGTTCTGTTAAGTATATACAATAAGAGGACTTGAATTGGACTTTAACAGAACTCGCAAATCAACGTTGAAATTTGATGAATTGTTCAAATTCTATGAAACAACCCATCCTAACTGTCAGTTGAAAAAGCGTGCAGGCACCTAAATGGTGTACTACGACAATTAGTGCATTTATTCTCTTAATCAATCTTCAAACTTCAAGTAAGTTCACTCATTCCTATCCTTAGCTAATAGTTCTGTGAGTAGATTTCACCTCCAAGAAAGTGATTTTCTAATTTTCTCTTATTTAATAAATCAAAACAAAATTTCCTCTGAAGTCACAATATTTGTAAATACCTACCATTTCATTATAAACGACGTGTTTGATATAACATTTTTTGTTTCAAATAAGGAATTACGTAATTTTTCCAAAGTCCAAAGAAAAGCCACTAAATCAATGAGAACTCCTTTTTCAATATTTTTTCAGGCAGGTAGGTACTATAATATCAAAAAATGAGAGTAACAATATCCAAAAAATGAGAGTAAGAATGTCCTAAAAATGAGAGTAAGAATGTCCAAAAAATAGAGTAAGAATGTTCAAAAAATAAGAGTTAGAATGTCCAAAAAATGAGAATAAGAATGTCTAAAAAAACACCACTATTTTACGTTTAAAAAAAGAGTCTTTAATAAACTTTGGAGGATTGTGATTATAGCCAATTTAAATGGGTTGTTGGCTGAATGATTCTGTGATTCTCCAATCCGCAAAATCCAAGGTTGCATGATTACTCTCGGTGTGTATAAATGAGAATTCGAACATTTTCAATTTAGTTTTTATTTTAACTAAACTCACGTTACAATAATTTTATAAACAAAACAGATCCCGTACGTTAGAGGAGATTTAGAGCTAAACTGGCGACTAGACCACTGGAGAGAGAATGAAATATTTGCCGCGCGAGGTATCGCGCGCAGGTTAACAGTTTTATTTATTTATTTTATTATAAGAACTTGTTGAACATTTATACATATTTGTGATAAATTCATCCGCCATGCTAGGGATGTCCCTGTGTTATGGCGGGTGATGTTTACAGATTGGATTTATAAAATAAGTTAATTATAAGTTATAAAGTTATGCAAATTAGATTAAAATATAAGTTAATTAGATTATACAATTAAATTAAGTAATAAGTAAGTAATAAAACTATACAAATTAAATTAAATTAAAAGTTATTAAATTATACAAATTTAATTGCAATACAAATATTAAAATCATGGTTTCTAAATGTATTTATAGTAATAAAAATAGTATTAAATATTAATAATAATTGATAATTAGTTGATAAAATTATAATATAATTTAATTTATGTACCATTTTTTATATATTGTGGTCTCCAAGTGAACTTATCCATTTTGATATTAGTTTTTTAGTGAGATAATCAAAATAGTTAAAACAGATATTTATAAAAATAAAAATGGCACAATTTAAATTCATCAAAAAATATGAGACATTAAGATAATCAAAATAGTTAAAACAGAAGTATATAAAAATAAAAACGGAAAAATTAAAATTCATCGAAAAATAAAAGACAATGAGAAAATGAAAATAGTTAAAACAGATATTTATAAAGATAAAAATGGAACAATTTAAATTCATCGAAAAATAAGAGACATATAGATAATCTAAATTGTTATAACAGATATTTGTAAAAATAAAAATGGCACAATTTAAATTCATCAAAAAATATGAGACATTGAGATAATCAAAATAGTTAAAATAGATTTATATACAAATTAAGATGGAATAATTTAAGTTCATCGACAAATAAGAGACATTGAGATAATCAAAAAAATTAAAACAGATATTTATAAAAATAAAAATGAAACAATTTAAATTCAACGAAAAATAAGAGACATTGAGATGATTGAAAAAATTAAAACAGGTACATATATATAAAAATAAAATTGGTATAATTTAAATTCATCAAAAAATAAGAGACATTGAGATAAAAAAAATAATTAAAACAGATGTGTATAAAAATAAAAATGGAACAATTTAAATTCATCGAAAAATAAGAAACACAATAATCAAAATAGTTAAAACAGATATCATGATTTAAAATAATAATACATAGGAAATGGTTCATGCGACAGTTGAGAGAATTATAGAAGACTTTAGTTATTTGATACCAGTCTCACACGAATGTGGGTAAAAGTAATGTTGTTATTATTTTCGGGAGATGTAAACCCCCCATAATTAACCCTACAAAACCATTAAAGCGGCCACAACCTTTAAATGGAACTTACAGAAAGACGATATACAAAACTGACGCGTTAAAACAGTAAAAAAAACTATTTAAATTCATCAACATTATCTTATTTTCAGGTAAAACGGCGTGCGGGCACGCAAATGCTCCTAGGTAAATTAAATGCAGCGGTATCTATTAATTAAAATGTAATAATTTGACTAAATTGCTCAATACAAATTTACATTCCCATATTATATTCATAGCCAATCAGAAGAAAATATTTTCTCAGATTTAGGATTAATTAATCTCAATTGAAATACTATCAATGATACAGACACGGCGATCCATCTTCTTGTTAAAACAAGCTTTGGAAGTTGATTAAAAACACAACATTAATCTACTTCAGATTCGACTATTTCAATTTGCCGTATCCTTTTCCCTGTCAATCTCTTAAATAATTGAAAACATTTCTCATCTTAAATCTTAATAAAATCAAATATAATTCAACAGAAATTTCTAAGAAACATTAATTTTAAACTTGGTATTCCCATTGAAAACTACAATTAGCTAATGAAAAAATGAAATTCATTCAAACTCTCATATCGAAAAATTATATTCGATATTATTGTAGAAAGCAATCACTTTGTGGTTTGACATATTTAAAATGAAATAAAATAATTTTTGTTTTAAAACCACGAGTTTTTTATAATTTTTTGAACCGACCGGTTTCGCTTTACTCAAGCATCTTCAGGGTACAAATTATTACTAGACAAGAAGTACAAAGTGTGAGCTTATATATAACAAAAATTATGAGGGAGACAACATGATATAAATATAACAAACACAGAGAAATCATACAATACATTTACACAAGTACAAAAGACATGGGAAAAACCGAACGATAATTATGTAGCCTAATGGATTATAATAATGTATATGGAGAAACAAAGCATCAACTGACATGGGGTGATAAGGAGAACTTGGACATTTTTAATGGTTTATTGGGAACAAACTTAATATTGGACTACTTGATATATCTAATTGATTATTAAGAATAGGACTTTTGGTTTTTACACCTTTTTTTTATTTCCAGTGCTTCTAGATTATTGAGTCTGTTACCATGCCCGTTTGTATGTAAAATATTAGCGCCTGTGTTATGACAGAAAGTATGATCTTTGTTAATCAGATGATTGGCAAATTCGGAGAAACCGTTATTATTGAGACAACGAAGATGTTCTTTAATCCTAATGTTAACATTACGTGTTGTCTTACCGATATAAAATGCCGCACAATTATTACAATTTAATTTATAAATGCCTGAATGGCTTAGTTTGTCGCCTTTATTCGTTTGTCGTATCTTTTGAATTAATTAGAAATTTACCTAGATTATTATTGGTATAAAAAGCTGGTCTGACTTCAGAAGGAAGATTTTTTACACTTAAGTTAGAAAAGTTATTAATGAATAAAATACGGCGCCATTGATAAGTAATATTATCATTGATTTTTGTACAAGGACTAGAGAATAAGAAGCGATTACTGGCGATTTGCTTTAGTTTTTTATTTAAGATTATATCTATAAATGCCAAACTAGCAGATGAAGATTTGGTCCTCAATTGTGCGGCATTTTATATCGGTAAGACAACACGTAATGTTAACATTAGTATTAAAGAACATCTTCGTTGTCTCAATAATAACGGTTTCTCCGAATTTGCCAATCATCTGATTAGCAAAGATCATACTTTCTGTCATAACACAGGCGCTAATATTTTACATACAAAAGGGGAAGGTAACAGACTCAATAATCTAGAAGCACTGAAAATAAAAAATAAAAACTGTAAAAACCAAAAGTCCTATTCTTAATAATCAATTAGATATATCAAGTAGTCCAATATTAAGTTTGTTCCCAATAAACCATTAAAAATGTCCAAGTTCTCCTTATCACCCCATGTCAGTTGATGCTTTGTTTCTCCATATACATTATTATAATCCATTAGTCTACATAATTATCGTTCGGTTTTTCCCATGTCTTTTGTACTTGTGTAAATGTATTGTATGATTTCTCTGTGTTTGTTATATTTATATCATGTTGTCTCCCTCATATTTTTTTTTTTATATATAAGCTCACACTTTGTACTTCTTGTCTAGTAATAATTTGTACCCTGATGACGCTTAAGTAAAGCGAAACCGGTCGGTTCAAAAAATTATTAAAATCTCGTGGTTTTAAAACAAAAAGTATTTTATTTCATTTTAAATAGTTTTTTCCTCAAAAAACTAATAAATGCAAGATATTAGGTACTAGTTATTATGCACAACAAAGGTGTAGGTACTTTTTTACAAGACTAACAAAATCTAATAGAAATCAATTCTCGTGTTTGAGTTGGGGATCAACGTTGTTAAGGTTTTCGTAATTGCAATCAATTGTATCTATTTTGCAGACAATTGGCAATAATTTCGCAAAAACTTCAGTTGAAAAATTCTGTTAATTTATTGAAATTCTGGTCGTATTATTTGTTTTCTATTTAGTAATTGTTTAGGAACATTTACAGACTGTTAACATGAAAAATTCATTAGAAAAGCGTGCACAGTTTATGTATCAAATAGACTATGTATTAACAAAAAAATATAAACAGCAAAACGTGAACAAAGGCAAAAAAATCAAAATCAAAAACAAAACGTACAGATCAATATATGATCCAAAAAACAAAAGCAAAAGAAAACAGTAAACAAATAGAGTAAATAAAAAAACAAACACACATTCACAATATATTTCTAATTTTCGTTTTAAAATAAGCGAGACTATTTGCATATATATCTATGTATTGTACAAACGACACATTCGAGACAATGGATTGAAGTATGCAATATGGTTCTTAAATAATTCTAAATGGAATATATTCTGACTCCTTAGATTACGTCTATTAGGAACTTATTGAAGAATATTGCCCAGACAATGAGTTGTTTCAAGCTTGTCATAAATAATTTTGTGTAGACATATTAAGTCATCAAATTGTCTTCTTTTATACAGGGTCGTAAAGTTAGAGTATTAGAGTTGTTCCTCGTAAGACTGGAGTAAAAAAATCCTGTTAAAAACTGTTCTTCATGTCTTCGACGAACGAATTGACAGAGTTCGTAACAAAGATATATTCTGAATGACTAATATTTTATCAGGAAATAGCATGATATCACCATCTTAACAGGATCATTTATCTTCGTGTATATATAAATAAATTTCATATTTATAGAAATGAAAATAATAAATATTTGATAAATAATACTGTGTGTTTCGTTTCCGTCTTCGAAAGTCTGCTGCATATTCAAGCAAGCCTTACCTTGACTACTAACTACCTTGCTGAAGTAATTAGGAAAAAATAGTTGCCAATGAGATAGTGGCGTTTCTTTGGACAAATAATTGCATAAATCCTTGTTCATTTAAAATATGTGGTTGAGTAGGCATGGACTAAATAAATACAAAGACGGGTTATAGTTATACTAATCGAACAAAAAATGAAAGAAAAGGATGGCAATTCAAAGAATATGTGTGAGCGGATGAAATAACAATATAATGGCATGCGCATCTCTTGATTTTAGCATCAAGCGAGAAACGAAACGCACGAGAAAAGGATAGCAATTACGTCTATACGGTTTTCCTTCCGACACTTATATGTTTCTGTGCTTCCTATCTCGCTTTAATTTATTTCGACATTTACTGATTTCGGGTAGCCAAAAGCTTTGATTAATTATATTGAATTATAAGTGATTCGTAGGTAATAAAGATACTCCATCGAATTTGTGTTCTGTTCGAGAATGATTTTCCCACCTCTCAAAAACAGAGGCAGGAATGTTTTTTAAAAAATCCTATAGCGACGTGTTGGTCAGCTGGTCAACCATAAGAGAAATATTTTTTTATGGACCTCTTGTATTTGGTAAGTTTGCAACTGAAAATATCCACTTTGGATAATACGCTACTGTAATTATTGCATAGTCTGTTGAGGCAAGAATTCTTCTTAGAGTTCGTTTTGCATTGATCCACCCTGAACAGAACACAAGAGCGTGTTGAAAGCCCGAACCTTATTTAGCAACTCTGGGCATTGAATATTATTGTTAACTACTTTATACAGGAATACTGCATCCTTATGATGCCTCCGTAGACTCAGTGAATCAATTTTAAAGTATGAAGCTGCCTCTGCATAATTATTAAATCTTACAAATGACTTGTAACAAAGATATTTTAGGAATTTGTTTTGAATTGCTTCGATTTTGTTTATGTGGATATTTTAAAATGGAGACCAAAAACTGATGCAAACTGATATCGATGTAATTAAAAAGTTTTGTGTTTCTTATGATGAAGCCTTTTACAACATTTTTAAACATTTTAGTAGCTTTATTTGTGATTTGATGTATTTATTTTAATATATTATGTACGATACTAAACGCAGTACATATTAAGTATGTCCTCTGGACCTAGGTCGGCGCAACCACTCGCGTTGTCTCAGTAACCTATCTTCTCTTTTAATTTATCTAAGTGAGTAGCTAGCATTTAAGTGCTGGCTTACAAATCTCTTTTCATTCTCATTTCAATGGAAGTTTCGGTTTTCATTTATTATATAAGAGAAAATTAGATACATACTTTAGAAAATAAGATCTTAAGAATTACTAGTAGTAACTATGCAAACCTAAAAATCGACAAATAAAAATTAAAGGAAGAATAAAATTAATATGGTGAAAATTAATCTAGGTGGGTAAATTAGAGTTGATCATAAAATTGTAATTTGGAATAACATATAACATAATACTAAAATAAGCACGTACAAATTAATGTAAGTTTATATATGTTTTATTTTAATTAATTAATTACAATAAGCATAAGTATTTATGCTCAAAGAAGAAATATAAAAATGTTAAATGAGTCAGTTAATAATATATTATCTGTTAAAGGTATATTATGGTTTAAAATTGTATGCCAAAACCTATTATCATACTCCACAATTATACAGAAAAGGTAGACCACACACAAAAAACTAGATTTAATCAAAAATCTCTAAAAGTATAAAACAAATTTGCCATCCGCGTTTACCTTTTTGTGTGCCTAATTCTCCTAAACTATACAACGGATTGTAATTGGGTTTTCACTATCATTTAAAAAAAATTCCGAAAGGTTTGTATATACAATATATGCATATTATATTTATAGAAAGTAGAGAAAAGTAGAGTTTTGTAATCGAGTCAAAATAAAAATATTTTCGGGCGCTTACATTGCTAACGCTGGCTTAACTTTATGAGATTCAGCAAAATAATGTACAATGGAATTGTACAAATGCTTCTTAAAAAATGCTTCAAAACCTCAAAACTTTACCCCAAACCATTAATAAGTCCCCAAGCAACGCCGGGTACACTTCAGCTAGTTACTAATAAATACAGCAAAGAACAGTGTGCTTTTCTTGTACTTTCTGTATTTGATAAGATGCCTCTGAAAAAAAAACACAAAAAATGGTTAATAGATAGAAAATCGATATTTTTTCATAAATACATTAGTATACGTTGATTGTTTGAACGTAATTGTACAAAGTTTTCCAATAAGAGGTGTTATTTTGATATTCAATCGTAAAAGATTAATGGTTTCGTTGATTGTGTGGCACGTAGCGCCGTTTTGTTAAAAGTAAACGTTGTCCAGATCAATACCATCCAATTTCAGCCATAAAAAATCATTAATCATCTCTCGATAGCGCAATCCATTCACCGTAACTGTTGCTCCAGCCTCATTTTCGAAAAAGTAAGGTCCAATTTCTCCGCCGCACCATAAACCACACCAAACAGTCACACGTTGAAGTAGAGAGGCTTTTCAATTCTTGGGTTTTTCTAGCCACAATTGCGACAATTTTGCTTGCTGACGAAGCCACCGAGGTGGAATTGGGCCTCATCACTCAAGATGATTTGCATTTGATTCACTCAAGTGAATTTTAATAATTTTAATGCGTTGTTGAAGCGAGTATTGTTCCATTTTTATTAATAACGTAGTTTCTACTTGTCAAATGTCAAAAAATGAGAGCTTTAAAAAAAACACCTACCGAAATAGCAGGCTATTCAAAATAACACCTCTTATTGGAAAACCCTGTATAAATATGCCTACAAGTATGTTTAAGAATGTGTCAGTCTCTTAGAGTGTGTGTGTGCCTATTAGTATGTTGACTATGTTATATCTATCTGTCTATGTATTTTATACATTTGTATTGTAGTCACTGGAAATGTTATTATCATTTATCGAGTTTCAATATTGTAGCTTCTTGTGTAGTTTTATAATTAATATTGTCAAATTGACCTGCTAAAAACTGTTTTGGCAGTTTAGCAAGTGGTTATAATGAAGAATAAAAAATATAACGCAATACATTTTAATTCTAGTAATTGTTGAAAACTGACCAAATATTCGTAAAGGAAAATATGTTATTTTTAACAAATTATTATAAGAAATAATTAGTGGCCTGAAATATCCATACAAATTGAAAATATCTCCCGAGTAAAAATAAATGTCGCCGACGGGGATTGAAACCGCACATTCTGATGTTCGATCAGGTGCTCTGGACCATTGAACTTCGTCGACTTATTTCTAACAAGCCAGATAATTCAATATGTACTAGTACTTATACTAATTATTATTTCCTTTATGCTATGCATAAAAAACCTTGTCTTATAAACATTAGTATATCATGTTTTATTGATGTGTTCTTCTATTCTATTGCGATAAGGTATTGAGGTGAGATGTAAAAAGTCTTTAATAAGGATAATTGTCTTACCTTTTACCACTCCCTGCTTTATTTACATTCATGCATCATCTCATGAAAACACTTATGCCATGTCTTTTTGGGGTGTAAACCCGACTTCTACCGTCCACGCGTCATTTTCTTAATCTTGTTCACTACGCTATCTTCAGTCTTGCATTCTTCCCGAATCTCCATATTACATGGTTAAATATAATTTTTAACTAATATGCCTCAAGGATTTCATTTATATATTTCTTAAATTTATTTTAGTTATTTTTACATAAAAGTTTACAAATTACTAACTATAACTTACATATTAAATTTTATAGTAATGTGGCTCTTACAATCTATTTTCAATTTATTAATTGGTGTAGTTTTAATGATTTCTAATTATTAATTAGTTATCATAACTAATAATTAAATGCGAAAGAGAGTTTATTGTCGTCTTTGTTTGTTTGTCCTTCTTTCAGGTCGCAACGGAGCTACTGATCGACGTGACTTTTTGCATAGGAATAGTTGAAGGACTGGTAAGTGACATAGGCTTCTTTTCATCTATCTTTCTACAATAATTTCTCCCTAATACCACGCGAGCGAAGCCGTGAATAAATCTACAGCTATTAAGAGGAAGCTACAAGTCAAACATGTGTATATTCTTGGTATACCTTATATTGTAGGTAATAGGCATTAAAATCGCTTGACAAACGGAGTCTAGAAACGTTCGATTTTAAGCACAAAACTAGTTTTTATGTATTTTGTAAATAATTTTATAAGAAAGCAAAAAAGTTAATCAAGTGAAACTGTCACAGATAATCTTATCTATAATACTGATTTTTTTTAAAGTTTTTTCCTTTATGCGTTCATATATATCTATTGAAAAAATATTTTTTTAGTAGCTTACATTTATATTTTTTATTGAGTAATTTACTTTTTTATTTGTATTCTACTAAAGCGAAACGATAGGAAAACCTTCAGTTTATCTAAACCATATTTTTTGGAAGTCATAATGTACACCAATTCGTTGCAAAGATTAATCAAAATAATGATTTAGCATTAAGCTTCGCCTTTATATATTTTATCTTTGTTGTGCCAAACTGTTTTGCGTATAGATTTTGTCCTTTATTGGTAGTCTGATGTATTTGCACCTCCTTGTGTTATGTCTGTGAAGGTCCTTGTTTTACCCATATAATTTTGTTTGAAAGGATTGGTAATAGATTGTTTATCTCTTTAAGCACCTATAAAATTCATTACGTTCAACGTCAGTTCACTGCTAATTTAACATTTTAGTTATTTGCGAAAATCTCTTTTTGCCTAAGAGATATTCTTAACGCTATATGTTGGAGATTTTTCAACTTTTTCTCTGTCGTTACACAAAAAAAATAACTTTTGAGTAGTTTTAGTTAAAGTACAGTTCTACAGTATTCAGTACATTTTCAACCTTCCTCTGTAACATCAATACCTCACTGGAGTACATAATGGTTAGTGTTTAACAGTATTGAAACAGTTTTGTGGTCATTCCATATCCCAAGGATCTATTTAAAATTTTCCTTGTTCCTCCTAACATACCTTAAAGTCTTTCCTGCGAAGAAACGAAAAAAGAAGATAGAAGACAACAATTCCTACCTCGTTCAGTTTTTATTGTAACTCGCTTATCATATGTAATATTTGTAATATTTATAATCGTTAATAGTAATTTTTTTTTCAATTTTAAACTAATGTTTATAAGACAAAGTTTTTATGCATAGCTCAAAGGATTCGAATTATTATAAGCATTAATTACTCGCCTGAAATATCAATACAAATTGAAAATATCTCTATAAGCCGATGAAGCTCAGTGGTCCAGAGCACATGACCGGACATCAGAAGGTGCGGGTTCAATTCCCGTTGGCGGCATTTATTTTTACTCGGGAGATATTTTCAATTTGTATTTAATGCACATAATAATTTAGTTCATTTTATCTTACTGCTCAAAACATTATTCTAGTGAAAAGATCATTTAATTGTTTTAATCGTGTAACTTGCATCTCCAAAAATCAATATCGTCGTGATGTGGAAATATACCATTAATTGTGATTATATGAGGTGTTCACCTATTAACTGTAAGTGATCCATGCGGTGGAATTTTCAAGAAACCAACATCATCAAAATAACATAAGCTTCCTTCAACTCTCCTCTTTATCTGCCATTTGGGCATCAAATAGTTGGTATCAGCGCTGCATACATCTTTAAGGCAATGCCATACGTAGTAATGCAAAATCATGTGTTTTTGGTTTGAAAATTTGGTTACCTAGAAATGTTTCAGATGCTTTAATTAAATACTGCGAGAAGACTACTACATCTTGACCTTTAAAATAATCGAGTATTTTTGAGATAAGTCTTTTTATAAGCCCAGAAAAAATATTGTAAAGGCCTATGAAAACTGCTTTAAAGTTCAAAATCTCCCATTTCGGTTATGATTTTATTGCATAATGTGGCAAATTAAGTTATTTATAAAATGATCGAAAAAAAATTAAATATTTATGCCTGAACATCCACAAAATATAATAAAAGGCACTTTTTGGACAGGTTTTTTTTTTGCATAAATCAAAACAGGCGGATGGTGTTGAATTTAAACCTCATTGCCATATACGTAAGGGTTGTTATTGATAGCGGCTCAATTAAAAATATTACACGACGTAATGCATCGCCTTAAAGAGAATATATCAACGATTAATTTTATATTTCTCTGATAAATTATGAAAAAGCATGCACCTATTGTTATTAAATGAACTTTCTTACAATTAAAACATTCAACCCCGCAATATTTTCTTAAAATTAAGTACTTTGTTTATTTAAATTCTTTCATATGGTAACCCTGTGGATGCGTTCAAAGTGGGTGTAACCATTACCCGGGGAGGCGGGGCTAAGCCGCCGGATCCCCAGAGGTGCGGGCGAGTAGAGCTCTTTTGGTTCCTAGCTTTAGTCAGCACAGGTTGTTTCGCTTCTCCGCTTGGAATTCGAGATTTGCTTTGCAAAACAGTATTTGCCACCAAAAATTAAGTACTAGTATATTTCTGAAGAACTGTAGACACGAAACCTGCTCGAGCTACCCCGGTAATCTTGAATATAATATATTTGATCTCCCTACGCGGTTCGAGTCCGTGGAAACCCATTATCTAACACTATGTACCAGTAAAATTGTTACTCGTCTTTGTAGTAGCTAAGGTTACTTCATGAAATAATTGTGAAGTGTGACAAACTGTAGGATGTTGGAACTGCCTATATTACGATCCCACGATGAGTTTATTAACTTTTATGAGCCCAAAAAGTTTGTGTCGTATATATTTTTGTAATAAAACAGTCAAATCAAAGGTTTTATAAAGACCAATCTAAAAGCAAAATGACCCTTCACTCAAATTATACAAAAAAAAAACGTTGAACACAAAAGAAAAATGTATTCACAACCAAATTCTCTTATGTCACAGCCAAAATGTCACATGACAGGTATTTTCAAGTTTGCTGACAGTTAAATCTTTTGATAAAAAATAGGATCTTTTTAAAAATAAATAACGAGTGGCAGGCATATTTTCGTGTAATAATGTAAACGTTTTGTGATTTCGTGGCATGCCGTACATAATAAATGAATGAGAAAAACAAGCAAATTGAGCCCTTTAGAGACATCACGCATAAAGAGCGAGATAAAATAAATAACCGGAAAAATACAAAAAAGTTACGTATGAAAAGATGAGCTATGGACGCCATATTTTAAATTTTTTAAGAAGAAGAAAATGTTTAAATCTAAGCGAAATATGAAAAAGAAAAAAGTAGCGGTCATAACTGGGGATCGAACCCAGGACCTCTGTTTTGCCGGCATACCACTCTACTACTGAGCTACTTAAATCGTCAATAATTAATTCCCATTTTTAGTATGATTACAAAGTTCGGCTTGAATATATTTTTAACTTGTGTAGATAGTGTCTCGGATAGACCCATTCGGTTTATTATTTATATGGGATACCTATTGACTTTTTTCGATTTCTAACAGGAATATTCAATTTATGCAATGATTTATCAAATCTACAATAATACAACTGGGTATCGAGCATACTCGATTATACAAACGATAGCACAATCGATTCAACTGGAGTTTGAGTTATTGTTATTTTGTAAATTGCCTTTTTAAAAACACTTTTTTGTGTGGGTCATTTTGTGAGGGTAAAGGTACTGGGGAGATGGGAAAGAGGAAGGTGAAGAGTACCTGGCTGTTCAGAGATGGTCACAAAACACGGCTAAAGCCATTTCAAGCAGCGCTTCAATTCTGAATGGTGGTCTTACACCAGGGCGATACTGAGAATATCTTCCACTCTGGAACGTGCCGCAAACATACTTTATATTATTTTTATTTATTAAATTGTGAAATAACACAAATTAATCAATTAAAATTTTCTTGCGCACGCCGTGTTGAACCCGCAACCTTTAGCTTGCTAGTCGAAAGCCTTACCCCTCGACCACGGAGGCCGTACCGACTTTATTACTTGTCTGATTTTTTCCAACAATCAGTTCCAATTTCTTGAGTTCATTGAACCGGAGTTACAGACGCGGAGACGCACATCCAAAATTCGTATTATCAAACATTTGTATTTATCGATGCCACCTACTGCGCAGTTTGGTAAGTCGATCTGTGCAATATATATATATATATTTCCACAAGTAATAATTCAGTTTCAAAAAGAAATACCTGAGAATGCGCCAAAGGCAATATATTATTTCAAACTTTCCCAATAAATTAATGAACGGAATGCTTTCAACAAATTGCGATACGAACGAGTGCTATCCACTGAACACAAAATCCGTGGGAGTGTAATCTATACCGATTTTAAAAAAAACTCATTCGTCAATTTTCATCAGACCAGTTGAATCCTGAGCACCAAACACGCCAATGAAATTGATTATTTGTTCAGGAAAGAATTTGAATTTTTAGTGATAAACTAATGTTTATCAAGCTTGGTTTTGATACATAGCATAAAGGATAACAAATTATTATAAAAACATTGCCCTATAATTATTAGTTTACCATTAAATTTAATAATTTTTACAACTCAAAATATTTCAACAATAAATGCATATATATAATATGGAATGAAATCTCTTAAATATATTGCCTACACAGTCTATAACTTTCTTCCAGATATGTATAAAAACAGCCAGCACTATCCAAAACTTTAAAGTAAGGCTTAAAAAGAATATTTTCTAAAAACATATAAAAAAGGAAAATACGTAATTCTTGTCGTGTTGTACTTTGTTTTGTTTCTTTCTCTCTCCTTTTCTATCCCTGTATTGTATTGGTATATTTGTAAATTGTAAATTCCTACCCTGTCTGTTTCCTTTTATTTTTCTTCTTGTTTGTTCTACTTAACCTCCCATTTTCTATTTGTATACTGTTCATATATTTATTTATTTTATTAATACTTAGAGGGTACATATGGTTTTAGTGATATTTCACCCTCCATGCTAGGGATGACCTTGTGTTATGGCGGGTGAATTTTACAGTTTGAACAGAATTTTATTACATTACTATGATATGAAAAAGAAAAATAAGAAAAATGATGTACAGCTAGTTTGGGTTGCAAGAAGAGAAGGCAGAAGTTAGAGAATTATAAGAAGATAATAAGATCTATTTACTAATAATTTGAGAAATTATTAGTAAATAGATCACACTAATTAATTATGTACCTACATACTATACCGCTAGGTTAGGGAATAAGGATATATTATGTTTCCTCTGAAAGGTGATTAAATTGATAGAGTGTAGAATGAATGGGTATTGTAGACACGTATTACCATAATTTATTACGTAATTATATGAAACATATAATTTTGATATGAAAATACCAATGTAAAATTGTACCTATTAACTCCCACCTATGTATTGTAAGTTCCTCTCGTCCTACAATGAGTTTTTTTAACTCATTGCTCTAGCAATAAATAAAAATAATGAACAAAAAAAATTAAATATGTCTCGAAACAATCTAATGGGAGATTTAGCACTAACACCCAGTGAGGCCTACATTACTGAAAACCTTATAATTGTAAAAAAATATTGTACCAAATAAAAAAAAAAAACAAAGCCTTTCCTACAAAAATTAAAGTTGGTTGTATTCAGGTGAAAAAGTTTAATAAGCAAAAAATGGTGAATGAAAAATACAAATACAGGGTTTTCCAATAAGAGGTGTTATTTTGATAATCAATCTTAAAAGATCACTGGTTTCGTTGTTTGTGTGGCACGTATTGCCGTCTTGTTGAAAATAAACGTTGTCCAGATCAATACTATCCAATTTCGGCCATAAAAAATCATTAATCATCTCTCGATAGCGCAATCCATTCACCGTAACTGTTGCTCCAGCCTCATTTTCAAAAAAGTAAGGTCTAGTGACTGCGCCGGACCATAAACCACACTAAACAGTCACACGTTGAGAATAGAGAGGATTTTCAATAATAACTCTTGGGTTTTCCGAGCCCCAGATGCGACAATTTCGCTTGTTGACGAATCCACCGAGGTGGAAATGGGCCTCATCACTCAAGATGATTTGCATTTGATTCACTCAAGTGAATTTTAATAATTTCAATGCGTTGTTGAAGCGTGTATTGTTCCATTTTTATTAATAACGTAGTTCTACTTGTCAAATATCAAAAAATGACAGCTTCAAAAGTAACATCTACCGAAATAGCGGTCTATTCAAAATAACACCTCTTATTGGAAAACCCTGTACATATTGAATTATTAGGAGGGTTTGAAATAATCCGACGCAGCTTAGTGGTTAAAGCGGCCGACCGACAATCAGAAGGCTGCGGGTTCAATTGTCGTTTATTTATTCGCTAGAATTGAGATATACCTACGTCTACTGTTTATATCTTCAGTGGTGCTATCACAGTGTTTCGCAATTGGAAGACAACGCGCTACAGACGAACTTTCCCAAATTAATTAACGGCATATTTGAAATTCGAACGAAAGCAGGAAAAAAATTAAACTACTTGAGCCCAACTAATGTATGTTTTTTTCGTATCCCGAGCGGCAGTAAAAACCCTTTTGGCTTTTTTCGTGAATTGGTCTGTGACCACCTGCCTGAACTATGGAAAAGATATTTAGGACATGATAAAAATAGCACCTCTCTGAAATTACATTGTAGTAGGTAGTTCTGTGAACAGTTATTACATTAGTATTCGAGTCCAAAAAAATATGTTTCTAATTATCACTTTGTTTAAGCCCCCGTATTCTGAATTTCTACCGATTTATAACAAACTAGCTGACATGTACCCGGAAATGCTGGGGTCGTCCAAATACTTACTTAGGAGATAGACGTATACCATTTTTGACTTTTCTGTAGCCTTTATTAAGATAAACTGAGTTTTCCAATAAGAGGTGTTATTTTGATATTCAATAGTAAAAGATCAATGGTTTCGTTGCTTTTGTGACACGTAGCGCCGTTTTGTTGAAAGTAAACGTTGTCCAGATCAATACCATCCAATTCCGGCCATAAAAAAACATTAATCATCTCTCGTTAGCGCAATACATTCACCGTAACTGTTGCTTCAGCCTCATTTTCGAAAAATTAAGGTCCAATGACTCCGCCGGACCATAAACCGCACCAAATAGTCACACGTTGAGGATAAAGAAGTTTTCAACAATAACTCTTGGGTTTTTCGAGCCCCATATGCGACAATTTTGCTTGTTGACGAAGCCACCGAGGTGGAAATGGGCCTCATCACTCAAGATGATTTGCATTTGATTCACTCAAGTGAATTTTAATAATTTCAATGCGTTGTTAAATCGTGTATTGTTTCATTTTTATTAATGGCGTAGTTTCTACTTGTCAAATGTTAAAAAATGACACAATAGTATTTGATCACTACGAAAATAATTCTTATTTAACCACACGACCGTGTGCCAGAAGTAAGGTAAAATTGAAAATTTTTTAACTTATTGAAATTCTTTCTTGAGCCGAAGATCTATTTGATTGGACTATCACAGACTAGAGTCAAAATGTATTATGTGAATTGTTCATTTTTAAATATTGAAATTTTTTCCTGAATTATTATTTTTATATTATCCTCAAATGGGAGGCCTTGAGGAAAAAAAATTCCCTCAAGGCCTATGTCATCTTATGGGATGCTGTATGGAGTTTCTTTTTTAAGGAAAGAAAGGAGAGGAAGTTTTGGGAAGGAAAATGTATTAGGGTTAGGAAAGAATCTAGGGATCAGTATGTCTAGGAGTGACAGACATATGAATTTATCCCTCTCGCTGCGACGCAAGGCGATGGGTCGAGATACCAGTTGGAGAGGTCAAAAGGTCTCCTTAAACCAGCCTCTCCAGATCTGGCACGCCACGCAGCTGGTGGGCAGGCGCATCCTGAACACACCTCACCGATGAACTCCTGCACCCCTGCTAAATCACCAAACATACCGAACGACTTGGGGTAACCTATGACAGAAATTTTGGTTAAATTTTAAATGGTAGCCGGGGCGGCGGTACCCAAACGTCTGAATTGCAAATAACACAAAAGAGTACTAACTTTTTGTGGCCAATGGGACTATGGCATCCTCGATTGGGTATGTTCATCGTTATGCGGCTGAAAGGGGTGCGAAGGATATGGTGGGAAAGCACCTGTCGAATCAGAGTTGGTCAGCAAACACGGCTAAAGCCATTTCAAGCAACTTTTCGTTTCTGGATGGTGGTTTTTTATCATTGCTATACTGGGGTATGAAAAAAATGATAAATAGTACGTGACAATTTATCTGCACACGCCGTCGGGATTAGAAGCTGCGACCTCCTGATTCGTAGTCAAAAAACCAATTGATCCAAAAATGTAATTATTTGAAGTCAAGTAGAGCTGTTGTTCGGTTAACGTCCGAGAAATTTTCCTACGTTTTCCTGCGTAATACGTTAAATTATTGATGAATTTTTAATTTTCAAAATTTGAACTGATAAGTTTAAAAACATAATATCAGACATTCTTAATCAATTAATGATTCTTTGTGTTAAATATGTATTTATTATGTTTAAATGTTAGACAAATGCTTGATGATTTAATAGAGTGAAGACATTACTAAGACAAATCATGGTTTCACTGAACTACATCCAATGGACATACTTTATCGGGCCGTTCATATGGCTATTTCAATCGTACACATATATTATTTAAATGGCCATCATTTTCATAAGCGTTGCTACATTTTTTGTTCAATTAGTATGAACATAACGTGCCTTGTATTTATGTAATATCTTTGCATAGATGTAGTAGTTTTTCAAGTTTACCAACATTCTATTGGTGAATTTATTCTTTTGAAAGGTAATGATACTGAGATAAACATTTCGTTTATGAATAGTTTGAGCTTCACAAATCCTACACATATTGTAAACAAATAAATGTGAAAAATGAGAGATTTCTTAAAATCAAACTGATGGCTCAGTTTTGTACGATTTCTGTAAAATACAATATTGTACACAAAACATCTGAATTAACATATTTTTTTAAAGATATAATATTCTGTGATTATTCACGAGTCTGTGTTAATACAATATAAAATCTTCGAATGAATCTTTCATGAAGTATTATTGTGTTTATGTAAATTATAAAGAACTTGTAGACCCAGCAATGCTTCGCTATTGCTAATGTCATTATCAGGTGTCTCCGACTTCTTCTATCATTCATTACTGTATACCGCAATGTTACTGTTAAAAAACTACATTACATAGACTTTAATTTGACTCCGTATCTCATTCCAGTGCAGGGATAATGCGTTTGTATTCCTCGGACGATCCTGACTTATTCTAACATTCAAACCACACTTTAAACACTAACAAGAAGAAACTTTGAAATTTTTAGCGATATCGGTCAACCACTTTTCGAGTTTTGCCATTTCCAAAATACGCAGAATGAATTTTTATATATTTAGGTATTTCTTTATCCTACGGTGATAAATGTGTTATTGTTTTTGAAAATAGTAGTGATAAAAATATGACCCCATAATTTAAGCCCGCCTTGCAGCCAATAATGGTAATTTGAGGGATCTAAAAAGACGTTTTATGGTTATGAGTAACGTGTAAAAAATATAAACCGCCAAGACTTGCTGTTGTAATTTTTCTTTCAATTCTTCGCATATTTCCACGAAACTGTGAGCTTTATAGGATTTGTTATGAAAAATATGCAAGTTTTTGTTGAGTCAATGAAAAACGGATTAAATATAAGTTTTTTAAAACTTTTTTTAACATTTTTGACCTAGTTCTCACCCACATCAACGTAAATGTCTCTGACAAATCGGCAATTTAAAGCGTTTAAACTGCTCCACAACATATGAAGCCTGTGGGAGTAATGATATTCCCAATTGGAGTATATCGTTCTACTGGTATTTAAATTAAAAATATATAAAATTTATCCCTTCCTCACCGGTGCATAGTCGCCAAACGCACGCCCAACATTTGTCACATGAGATCGGGTTTTTCTGCAGCTCAACAAATTGCCGGCCTGTATGTTTTCTCTCTCCTAGACCCATGTTCACTTCTTCCTCAAAAATACCCTCTACACAGCATCCGAAATGCCATGATTTATATGTGCCATCGTCGTCACCACAACTTGAAGATACAGCACAGCTGAACAAATATTCTAGCACAGCATAACATGACAAGAGGAATAGTGCTATTGAATGAATGTTAAACAGAAGATTAAATTTTATTTTTCTACTTCCGATTTTATGTCCGGGTTAAATCTTCCCCATAGGAAAAACTAAACCCTTCCACACACTTTTCCACAAATGATCATCTTGTCAATCAACACTATGCAAGTGCATTATATAAGCAAAATAAATACAAAACAATACAAGAACAACACGTCAACTCACCAGAGATCAAATGGGAAAATAATTCACCGACTCCAGATATTTTCATATCAGAGAGTTCGGTTGGGTAGAACTCCTAACAGGGCCTATTAATCCTACTGATCCCTTAGCATAAATATTTAAAAAATCTTTCGTTATCCTACATGTATTTAAAATGACTGATTTTTGCATTTTTATATATAAATTTGTTGATAGATCTAATACGCCTAAATTTTTAATGAGAGAGCTAGGTATAATGCCAGTAGCCGAAATAACGAATGGTAATATTTTTATAGTCTGAGAATGCCAAATTCTTTTTATTTCATTTCCTAAATCTGTGTATTTTCTTATTTTTTCATTAGCAGATTTTTGAATATTACAGGAATTTGGAATAGTGACATCAATGATATAGTTATTTTTTTAAATTTTGTCATGTAAAACTATATCGGGTCTATTATGAATAATCGTTCGGTCTGTTAGTATAGTCTTATCATAATATATTTTATAAAATTCGTTTTCTAAAAATGAATTTGGTTCGTATTCATAATATGGTACTATATTACGGCAGTCAATCAAGTTATGTTTAATTAACAAACTTTGGTGAATTATTTTTAAAACTTAATTGTGCCTAAATGTATACTCGGACGGTGCCAGTATAGAACATCCCGATATAATATGTTCTATAGTTTCCGGAAAAGCCAAACATTTTCTACACAAATCATCAATTTGATTTGTATCTTTGATTATATGCTTCCTATAATTTTTAGTATTAATGACTCTATCCGGAATGGCAAACATAAATCCTTCTATTTCTGCGCTCAACTCTCCAATACTCAACCATTTGCTTGACGAAAATTTGTCAACATACGTTTGGTTGAGATAATTGAAGTGTTTTGCGTGTAAAATTTTATTTGACCAGGAATCTAATAATTCCTGGTTGGGATTTATAAAAATGTTGGCATTCTCATCGTATAAATTTAAAGGTGTTATATTTTTATCTGCTTGCAAATTATTTTGTGCGTTTCTGAGCTATGAGCTTTCCTATGGAAAAAAGTTCTTAGCATTTCTACCTGATTATGTTTCAAAGAAGTTATTTTGATTATACCTCTACCTCCTAAATTTCTAGGTAAATTAACTCGTTCTATAGCTGAATTTGGATGATGGCAATTAAACTTTGTTAGCGTAGTTCTAATTAATCTTTTCTAAGTTATCTAAATCTGTATTATAGACCATTTAATTATGCCAAATGAGTACGTGAATAGAGGTATTGATATGAAAATATAACTATTATATAATATAACTATTTAAATTATTATTATTTGTATACATATACTTATATTCACTAATGCAAAAATTAGACATATTTTGCTATAAGTGAACGTCTGCAATAATTAATTAAAAATAATGAACTGACAATTAATCAATTATAATTTATAAATATTAAATACTTACCTAATTAATTACTATCCATAAATATTAATTACTTACCTAATTAATTATAATCCATTACTATTAAATACTTACCTAATTAATTATAGTCCATAAATATTAAATACTTACCTAGTTAATTATAACAAATAAATATTAAATACTTACCTAATTAATCGTAATCCATAAATATTATAAATAATATTTTTTTTTATTTCAAATAAGGAATTATACAATTTGTCCGAAGAAATGTCACAATCGCAATGACAATATTGTTTTCAAAGATTCTTCAGGCCAGTAGGTAGAATAATATTGGTTATAACAATTTTTCAGCTCTTAGTAGGAACTAGGAACCACGCTTGTGCGAACTCTTGCGGGATAAAAACGTATCCAACGCGGCCACCATCTTAAACCGGAACAAGAGATTAAATGCCAAGTGATCTTTCTCTTATATGAAGTGACAATCCTTAATGTAAATTTTACAAAGCGCCATTTTTATGAAATATTACATCATTGGAGCTTGTCTGCGACTCTATTTTGATTAGAAGACAAATAAGTACAAAAAAGTTACATTTTTAAAAATGTTTATTTCTAAACATCATGACTATTGTGATTTATTTTTGAGGTACTATGCCGTGTTGCGCTACCTCCTTCTTTAGCCAACGTTTCGGACAGAAGTACAGTGGCCATCATCAGATGTGTAATCTACACTGTAATAATACCCCAAAAATAAATCACTACAATACTTTTGCCGTGACAATCTCAAATCAAACCATAGATATTATTTTTTTTTAAATGTTTACTATTATCTTTGATTAAGAATCTTCTTAAGCAATGCTGTTAGAGCTAGCTGTTGATGTAGATACTACACACTTAATTACTCTAAAAATGTTTACAACAGCTGGCCCAGAGCAGCCGTAAACACATCTGACATATTTAACTTTGTGCGGTGTGTTTTTGGAAATGAAAATGGAATGCAAAAAACATTGTTAGGATATTTTTACGTCTGGTGTTGCTCAACTGAACGGCGGAAAGATCTGGAAAACAGAAAATAAATTGTTGGATTACCATGATAACATGTTAATTCCTGTATCGCCCGGGTGGAACACTATGATGTATCAAATTATTATGGAAATATCATTAAAAATATCTACCGAGTAAAAATAATTGCCGCCCACGGAAATTGAACCCGTGCCTTCTGATGACCGGTCAGGTGCTCTGAGACCACTGAGCTACGTTGGCTTATTTCCGACACGCCAAATAATTCAATATGTAGATACTACAGGGTTTTCCAATAAGAGGTGTTATTTTGATATTTTTTCCCGTAAAAGATCAATGGTTTCGTTGCTTGTTTGGCACGTAGCGCCGTCTTGTTGAAAGTAAACGTTGTCCAGATCAATACCATCCAATTTCGGCCATAAAAAATCATTAATCATCTCTCGATAGCGCAATCCATTCACCGTAACTGTTGCTCCAGCCTCATTTTCGAAAAGTAAGGTCCAATGACTCCGCCGGACCATAAACTACACCAAACAGTCACAGTTTGAGGATAGAGAGGCTTTTTAACAATAATTCTTGGGTTTTCTGAGCCCCAGATGCGACAATTTTGCTTGTTGACGAAGCCACTGAGGTGGAAATGGACCTAATCACTCAAGATGACTTTTCGATGGAATTCCGGATCATTTTCACGCATTTCAAGGACCCGTTGTTGAAGCGTGTATCGTTCCATTTTTATCAATGGCGTAGTTTCTACTTGTCAAATGTCAAAAAATGACAACTTCAAAAGTAAAATCTACCGAAATAGCGGGCTATTTAAAATAACACCTCTTATTAGAAAACCCTGTAGTACATCAATCATCAATTATTGCTTTTTATATTTTTTTCAACTGTAAATATTATCAATTTGTATGGACATTTCAAGCGACTAATTATTGCTTATAATAATTTGTTATCCTTTGTGCTACTCATAAAAAACCTTGTCTTATAAACATTTGTTTATCATTAAAAAAACTATAATATATAATGGAAACATTGCCTGAAACGGCTTACACACAACTGCTGACACTGTAAGTGTGCCACAAGGTTGAAGTTTCTGGCCACTTCTATTATGGCGTCCCAAAATACCTGAAAAGAATCCTTCCGAAATGGGATGTCCGTTCGATAGATTTTCCCATCTAAACCATTTAACTAAAAAGCCAAGGACTGAGCTATTCGGAAAAGGAAGATGTATGAAATATGCCGAAATTTATTTAATGCAAGACAATATCCTAAAATAAAGCTAGAATCTTAACGACGTAAGTAAACAGCCGTGCACAATAATATACGACGTGCGGCACTGCTGTATTGGACAGACCTGCGGTTTAATTTCCCTTATCAAATCTTTAAAATAAAGTGGGAATCTTAACGACATAAGTGATAGTAAAAGCAATATTCAGCGCGTGGCTCGGCGTAATGGACGGACCTACGGTCTACTTTGGCCTAGCAGGTTTAGAAGATTGATCTTTCCATGGGGTTTATTTTAATTATTTCTGATGAACGTATTACTAAAACCTCAAATGTTTCTAGAGGGATCCCTCGGAAAGTTACTAATTCATCGTCTAAAAAAATAAAATCTGGTGCTTACGACTAATTTTATTGCTGAAAAAAAATTTATAAAATTTTCAAACCGTTTTACATAAAATATATTACTGGTAAGGTACTTCTTTTATTAATCTTAAATATAAATAACTTACATCCATAGGGATCCCTCTAGAAACATTTGGGATTTTAGTAATACGTTCTTCAGAAATAATCGAAATGTGAGCATCGAGTAAACCCTCGATATTAGAGTCTTATGTCACCTTGATTTTTAAATACTTATCCACTCGAAAGATTTTTGGCATATCATACCAAGTTAGCAGAAACGTTTGAGCGATCGCTTGCTATAATGTGCTATTTTTTTTATGTACCACCCAGCATCCTCTAATTTTTCATTCCAACTTTTACATACAAATTCTCAGGTGAAGCCGGGAAGTAAATTTAGTATTTTACATTGTCATAAGTGACCGAAGGAATCAAATGAATAAGTAATTGATATATTATCACGTTGAACAAAGATAAAATTTATCAATACGACTTGTCGCAATACGTGAAAGATATATATGATATTGTCTATTGCGCTTCCATACAAATAATATAAGTCAGTCAAAGCGGTTGATTTCGTTCGTGTTCGTATATTTAAGGCTACCGCAAAAACATTTGTTTAGCAACCATAAAATTACCATAATGAGGACTTCCAGTCAAAGTATTCACATAAAGCCCGGCAGGTTAGTTCCATTGATTTTGGCAACAAGGATGGGCCATGAACTGGAATTAGTACAAATCCTGAGCGCACAACGCACGTCACCAACTTTGTACTTGCATATTCCATGGTTTTATACACAAAACGTTTAATTGTCATTAAATATCCGTGCAGTTTGGTCGTAGTTCGGAGAAAGTCACAATTTATTATGCATCGATTATTCCATAGATTTCCAAATTGATCATAGACTTGCCCTAACATAAAATCTGCTGAGTAAACCATGCGACCATATTTTATATATATTTTTCGTACGTTGACCGCCAAAGAGCTCACATTAAAATAACCAGATCCTACATAGGTAAATAAAGTTCGCTAAAGTCCATTGTGGAACTTTTCTTCACAGAACCTGAATGGCAAAAAATATATTCTTTACGAAAATAAGTTTTCCCTCCCTACATACTTAAAACGTTAAAGAACACAAAAAAAAATAAACGTGTACTAAAAAGCGAATGTATACAATATTAAATCTGCATCACAAATAACGAAGTATTTATAACTGATAAAGTGATGCTTGAATTTTTAAATGTAAACTGAAGCCAAATTGAGTAAATGTTAACCAAATTTACTACACTCAATTTACGCGCTAACACTGCCCAAACAAACTACAATTCTACGGTTAGGTTAGGTTAGATTAGGTTATGTAAGGTTAGGTTAGGTTCAAAGAATAAAATTCTATTCAAAATGTAGGCAAACTCAACCTTATTGAGGAAACTTTTTTACGAATAGATATGTTATTATAGTTTTGATGTATGGTAATAAGTTGAGTATTTAAGCGATAGATGGCGCTAGTCATAATACTTACTCCAGAGTCCGTCAGATGTCGCTAGAGTGTAACAGATGCTTGTGAGGTTATAGTGACAGGGAAAAAGCTTCTCGAACCAGAGAATTACCAACCCTCGGGTAATGAACAGTGAAGCTAAATCCAGACCTATTTTTTGTAACGTAAATAAACACAATTATAAGTAGAACCTTTTACTTTTTAACAAAGAGTTCCCAACCCTTAAATCTGCAAAGTAAGACAGATATAATAAAAAAGTGTCATATTTATATAACGTTTCACTAATAAGTTGGTGTTCAAATTTTGATAAACATTTTGTTACTACTTGTGAGAAAATTGGTATTAATTTGGTGCCAGGTACTAGCGTAACGTTTGATTAAAGTATACTTAAATATATAGGTAACATTTTAGTAAATAGATTTAATACATTTACCCATTTTGGGTTAAAAATGTTCTTTTTATGTAACTTTTTACTCCATTTGGTAAACAGCTAAACATAGGCCAATCTGAATATTCATTTTTAAACGAACCGCCCGAAAATCGGGTTGCGTTGCGACGCAAAAATGACTGCGGTGGGTAAATTAAAACATTTGTGTCTAACTAAATAGTGTAACCAAATATTCAATTTTGGAAACAAACCAGATCTTTTTTTTACTCGTTCTACGATTTTTTTAAGCAAAACAAATCGCGTGCCATCGTAAAAAAGATTACATATTTGTAAGCAGATTGTTTTAAAGAACTAAATATTGATATTACAATCCAAGTTGCCTCTGTACTGATAGATTTATTTATTGACAAATCACACCGCCTCTGGTTATACCCATATCTGTTGCTTAAAGATAAGGTCGCTAGAATTGCAGACCCTTTACAGTATTAGATTTGGATATGTTTTAAAACTAGAACGATATTATGTCGAATCAATGAATCAAATGATTCATTATTTAACTCGACGCGATGTGGTGAATCAAACTGAATTGATTCACACGCATGGGTGAGTGTGCTCATCCCTGCGGTAAATCATCTATTGGCGACTTCCATCCTGCATGAAGAAATCTTACTGATATGAAATATTGTACGTAATAAGTTTTCCTTTTAAAAACGGAACTGTTTACAAATGTCATAACAAACTATCAGTATGTAAGCATGATTGTGTTATGAGGAAGTCGGAACACGTGTTCATCAAAACAATAATCTTTTCGCATCTTGTCCATTCTACTTATTCGGAGAAGGCCACATGCGTTGAACACGTTTTCAGATATATTCTGATTGACTAATATTTTATTAGGAAATAGTCACGCAGTCACATTTTTAACAGAATCATGATTATTTTTATAACCTTACTCATTTTTCTTCATGTGGGAAGGAGATTGTGAAATTAATTTTTCATATTGTCTGATATTCAAAAGAAAAATATTTTTAACTTTTGTAGTTTTTACAACAAATTTAAATAGATTTAAAACACGTAATTATATAATATTATCATCAACATACACGGTGTCCGGAAACTCATATTACAAGGAACGATGAATCGACTTCACATAGAGTACCAAAAAAACATTTTGTTTTCGATCTGGGCATTTCGTTTTATTCTTATTTTTTCTAATACTAAAGGGTTAAAAAAAACTTTTGTAGCCGGGACTAAGCTTCGACGCATGTAAAAAGACAAACGGTTGATATTAACACCAAGCGGTTTTTTTAAAACTGACCATAAAAATTACAATTTGGGAATCGATTTACTGGAAAACGGAATTTTTTTTTTTTTTTAAGTTAATACTGTACAACAAAATTGACTCCAAATGTGTCGTAGATTTAACAAAGTGGTAGGATATTTTCAGCTTCGCCCTGGTGAAGACTGAAGACCAACATCAGAATCGAAACGTTGCTAGATATAATGGCAAAAGCCGTGTTTCGTGATTAGATCTGAAGAGGTAGTTACTTCCCAACCTTCCTCTTTTCAGACTAACTGCATACTCCAACAGTGCAGGGGCAGTTGTGACTATTTTACGGTATGCATAATAAAAAGGATAAAAGTACATAAATAATATCTATAATATTATAAACCCTGTTAAAATTACCCGTAATTACAGATTCTCCATCATTACAAAAAGTTCTAAAAATATCAGCATAAAATATTTGTGTAATATTTAACCTATACATACCTAAACGCAAACATTACGCATCACTCAAAGAGGGGACACTAGTGTACCCCCTATATTGCGGAGCGATCTTATTCCTATTACCCATTCAAGTAGCACTCAGATATCAGTTCTTTTATGCATACCGTTTTAACTGAACATTGCCATATTCCTGGACGTCAATAATTTGGTAATGAAAACGGTTAAGGAGATAGTACAACATCGAGCGTAATTTAAATACATATTATTGTAGTCTTTTTCAATAAAATGTACTTTTTAAATCCACACTCGCTGCTTGCTTGTGGCGAGGATTTTTTCAAAGCAATAGAGCTCTGGTGGCCGAAGAGGAGAGTAGTTTCTTCGAAATTGGATAGATAGTATTAAGAAGGTAGAAGCAAACTTACAATGGCCATGTCTTTGAGAATAATGCTATAAAGAATAATAAAACAGACATTTTTCAGTTAAACGTCCGAGACTTCAAGATTGGAAATTACATTTTTTAATACATGGCTACGTTTCAACTGATGTAATAAATTTAATGTAATAATAGCAAATCTTGTGAAGTGTAATTTGATTCTATGTTTATCACATTAGCTAAATTTAAAATACAGTAACTGGATATTTTTTTGCAAATTCATGCCGATAACTCAATAGTTTTCTATGCTTTCCTACATTAAAGAGTATTTAACGTAAAAATCGACTTAGAAATCACACAAAAATCAATTGTGGGGGATTTGAAGAACCCCCTCCAGTACGGGAGGGTTTTAATATCTATGTGGAAATTTTGGTGGTTTTGTGGGACGTAGGAAATAAGGCATGACACACGATACGGCGTTATCAGTGATTCATGGGTCGCAGTTGAACGCTGCCAAATATTATATTATAATAATATATTAATAACAATCCCGACCATCTGTGTTCTTTTGTGTAAATACTCGTGGGCTTGGCTCGAATAGATAAGATTTACTTATTAGGTTTGCCGGTATTCAACAACAGAGAAACTCTTTGATTTTTTTTAATTGGTTCATAGTATACTGTTTCTACGCAGGATCGACAACGTGCCGCGATTTTATTTTACGAAGTTACATTCTCTCTTACAAATATATGTCCTCCTCACTAGGGTGACGTGTGCTGAGGCTAAAGTTATTAATTTCTAATTATTATAAGCAATAATTAGTCGCCTAAAATATCAATATTAATTGAAAATATCTCCCGAGTAAAATAAATGCCGCCGACAGGAAATAAACCGGCACCTTCCGATGTCCGGTCAGGTGCTCTGGACCACTGAGCCACGTCGGCTTATTTCCAAAACGCCAAATAATTCAATATTTACTAGTACTTCAATCAATAATTACTGCTTATTATATTTTTTCACCTGTAAACAACCAACTTTATTTTGTAGGAAAGGCTTTGTAAGTGCTAAATTTCTCACTAGATGGCGTCGAGACATATTATAACTACATTTGTGGGTAAAATATTTTGACTTGACAAATATTATATTTTTTTTAATGATAAACTATTGATAAAAAAAAAGTTTTCATGCATAGCACAAAGGATAACAAATTATTACAAGCAATAATTATTCGCCTGAAATATCCGTAAAAATTGAAAATATCTAGGTACTCGGGAAATATATTTAATTTTTATGGATATTTCAGGGGAATAATTAATGATTATAATAACTTGTTATCATTTGTGTTTTGCATAAAAAACCTTGTCTTATAAACATAGTTTTTCATTAAATAAAATAAATTATTAATCAGTTTTCTATGTGGTTTTTAATGTTTTCTTCAGTGTTTTTTCATTAATCTCTTTCAGCAATTTTTTTTTCTCATATTTTTATTCAAATTTATTTTTCAATTTATATCTGGGGGAAGGATGTTGTGGAGTTTCGTTGCAAAATAAATATAATTTCTTTATCCAAATGTGGTTAATGTTGATGTTAATGTGGAATACTAGCAAATATACAGACTGCTCGAGGGTAAAGTGCACAAAGTTAAAGAACTTTGTAAAAAAGATAAATAACTTTTTCTTTCTCCTGAATTCCTAACTTGTATTGTACCTATTTATATAGTTCATGCTCAGTCTATTATTTTATGTTTTATTGACTTATTATTGTACTCCTGAACAACTTACCTGTAACAATGCATACATGTAAAAACCGTAAATAGATAAATTAGTTTTTTTTTTAAACATGGGAAAGGTCAATGCGTACATTAGATTTCGTTAAACCCGATCGGAGTCTCCAATAATAATAAATTTTACTTATAATTCCCGATTTTTTTTTTGAAGTCCACCTTCGCAACTCTTCAACTTCTATTCAGGTACTCAGTATTTTTTTGAATTCTTCAAGTACAACAGATTTTCCAATGACTATAGAATACGGTTGTAGGTAGAGCAGTCAGCCGCTAGGAAACGTGAAGATTAATTTATTTGGTGACCCCTTCACCTTGCAAACTGTTCATCTTCTTCAAGGCGTTCGCTCTTGTGACAAGTACGGAGACCTCTCAGACAACCCCTTAGCCGATATCACAGACTTGGTGGAAACCAAATTTAATCAACAAACAAACTGACTAAGCATGGGCTATGAGGGTATACACATTTACAATTTCCTTCCCATTAGCCTGAAAACGGAGAATCGAAAAAAAAAACAAATTGAAAATAAAGCTGTTCAATCTTAAAGATAAGTTAATATAATGTACATTAATGTGGGCTTATTTTTGATATAAGAAACCTAACAAAACCTAACCTTACATAATTGAATGTTGGCGGCCTTTGTGGTCGAGAGGTAACGCTCTCGCTAGCAAGCCAAAAGTCGCGGGTTCAATTAATCTGTGTTATTTCGCAAATTACTCATTCAAAATAATATAAAGTATTTTTGCAGCACGTTCTAGAGTGGAAGATACTCTCAGTATACCCCTGGTGTAAGACCAAAATTCAGAATTGTAACGTTGCTTGAAATGACTTTGGACGTGTTTGGTGACCAGATCTCAATAGCCAGGTACTCCCTACCTTCCCCTTCTCATCTCATTCCCCTCCACATTACCTTCAGCCTCATTACATACTCCAATAGGGGATGCCCTAGTTTCACTGACAGTTGTGATAAGTTGGGACTCTTGTTTAGTATCACATAAAAAATATATGTATACTTATAATAATAGCAAAAATATCAATGTACCTTAGACAAGAAGGTAGGAAAAAACAATGATTAAGTTAAGAAATAGTATTATGTTGCTAGAAAGCGAAATATTTATATTTCTTTAACTACAATAAATAATTTTAAATTTAAAAACAATCACTGTTCGAGGAACGAACAATGGTTGGGATAGCCGTACTTTAAAGGGCTATTCCACACAGATAAAGCATGAATGAAGTCTATGGCTTGTGACAGGCGAATGCGAAAACACAATTCTTAAGGTTAATTCACAATCAACTTACCGGGTGGCGAATGAAATCTGCATCTCGAGACTCATCTGTCAGCACTGGAGCGGTGATCGTGGTTAGTTAGCACTCGTTATTTTAAATTAAATTACGATAAAATACGTACTAAGTGATTATTCCGATAAATAACCGGCGATGGTGTACACATTGGTTTTGACAGGACGAACGGTTTTGTGCGATTGTCTGGCTCCCGGCACTCCGTGGTTATAGCTGACATGTGTGAATTTAAACTGCACAGTTCAAATTCTGACCATACTATTGGTTAGCACACGGCCTGTCAAAAGCAATCGGCGTGACGGAACAATCACTCCTTTCCACCTCAGGGGTAGCCAGAGAGGACGGACCAACAACTCGGTCTTGCCTTAGTCACATTCGTACATCGACTCATACGAACTATTCTATTATTGTTACTCTGACATGAAATTCAGAAATTCTGGGACTAACTACCATATGTATTCCTCTTTGCCGAGAATACTAATCGAGTGAAACAATTATACCAAGTCAGTGGACATCCTAAATTTATCTTTAAACAGATATAAAATGTTATCAATGAAGCAATTCAGTTATGTACAATAAATAATGTATATTTCTTAATATTCATATGTAAAATACTGCACTACTGAAGACATTTTTTTCCTACTTGGAATTCACATTCTAGTGAAATGGAAAATCGTTATAAATTTGTATTACCTTATGTATATTAAAACCATAGAAGTACTTGTTGATTATATTCATTTGTTCATATTAAATTAGATAAATAGTTGTTATATGAGGCTTATACTGCTTCTTACATATTTATATTTATACGATTCTATAATTTAACCAACTTATCATTTATTGTTAATTTATCATCAACATTATACATACCTACATACTGTTTACCATTGTACCATGTTATTGCAAAAATGTTGCCATTATGTACCTGCTGATAACCTACACAAGTAGTTTAGCAGGCTTAAATATAAAAAAAAAAAAAGCACCGAAAAGGGGTGTTAATTATTAAATAAATTAATTACCTGACCCAAGTTTAAAAAAATATATATTATAGTCAGTATAATTTTGGAAGCGGTTATGGGTACCTTCACCCTGTATTGGATATTCGATGCCTCTGCCGTACGTCACCCCAAAGTCACACCTAATGAAAAAAAGGGAAATCAGTTTTCATAATCGGTATATTCAAATAATAATCATTACATGGCATTTATATAGCGCAGTTTAGTGTCATTTCACTTCAAATGCGCTCAAACATCTTGGCATCAAACTGTTTTTTCTCTCTACGTATATGGGTCGAATATTCACTATAATTCGTAGATTTTATTTTTGATTAAAATATATTAAATGAAAAAATGGGATTTCAATCCGTTTTCTGTTAAACTTTTAGTACATTATTAATATATCGGAACACGTGTTCGTGCTCCTGCATTTTCCCTGAGAATGTTTTTTTTATGAACACGTGTTCGGACATCGCGATAATACATTATTTTTTTAATTAGTCGCTTGAAATATAAACAATCCTTGTCTTATAAACACATTAGTTTATCATTAAAACTGGACGCCATCTAGTTGGAAATTTAGCACTAACAAAGCCTTTCCTACAAAAATAAATTTGGTTGTTTACAGGTGAAAAAAATATAATAAGCAGTAATTGTAGATTGAATTACTTGTATATATTGAACTATTTGGCGGGTTGGAAATAAGCCGAAGTGGCTTAGTGGTCTCAGAGCACCTGGCCGGACATCAGAAGGTGCGGGTTCAATTCCCGTCGGCGGCATTTATTTTTACTCGTGAGATATTTTGAATTTGTAAGGATATTTCAAGCGATTAATTGTTGCTTATAATAATTTGTTAAAGGTTTTTAAGGCAAACTATCATTTCATTATTTAAGGGCCAGCAGTCCCGTTTTTAACCCGATTACTAATAATTTGTATCTATTATATCTATTGTATATATTACGAATATATTGTTCTAAAAAAATTTTATATCACATGTTTTCTCCGTGTGCGCAGTGCTTAACGATTATCGCTGGTGGAACAGGATTTAATGAGAAAGATATTATTAAGCAATAGCACCTTTAATTGTATAGTTCTATGGATGATGGGTGCATTATTCAATTAAGGGGGTCACTGATTGGCTATAGGCATTTGGCGTAGACCGCTTAACTGTCGACACGCGACAGGAAGGATTAGTGAACCAAAGGGGAGCCCTACATCTGGTGATGGAGCCAAAATGGCTGATTACGATGATGGAAATTTCTTTATTTATTTATTTTGTAAGAAACAAACAGCTTTTACATAATATACAATGATAGATATAAATATACAAGTTAACTAAAGTCAAGCCACAGAAGTTTCTTATGTTAAAGTTAATTGGAAATTAAGTTTTAAAATCTTGAAATTAATTTGGTGTTAAAGGAAGGGGAGAGGAAGAGGATAGGAGATGCTCCCGATACATTCCATACTCTCATATTAATAATCGATCGTACGCATTACTTCATATCGATATTTCTTTAGTTTATTACCAAAAATGTCAATGCTGTAAAATTTTGTATTATATTGTGCACATATACGAGGAATTGGGGAATTTTTTCGAATGTTTGTTCTACACGAGGGTAGATAAAATAAATCAGATTGTCGGGTTGATCTAGACGGAATATGAAGATTTATTAGATTGGTAAGTTCTGGTGAGTCCAGACAATTATTTAGGATTTTAAATAATAAGATTTGTTCAAAAATTAGACGTCGTGTTTGGATGGAGTTAAAATTATGAAATTTAATGGATTCGGTATTTATGTGGTTAAAAATTTTTTCATATCCATTATTAACTCGGACTTTATACTAAACCCACTCAACAGAAAATCAACAATAGCAAATTTGGCCAATATAGAAAATGAGATTACAATTCCTCGAGCTCATACAGAACAATGAAATTCATGATTATTTTTACGAAAGATTTTAGACATTTGATTTGATTTTTACGATTTTAGATTTGTGACAAAAAGTTGATCACCACCTCAAGAAGTTTCGTACCTGGGATAAGGCCAGCCTGGTCAAAAACCCAAGCGTTTCTGATTTCGGCAAAGAGGGAGATCAATGACTGTCTGGTGTAATTTGCTGCTTGGAGTAAGTATACTAGACGGCTCAAATATCGGAGCTCTATACAAGCCCGAGTTAATGATGCTTCCAAGAAACTGGGCGTCTTGTATAGAACTGGCAGATTCTTCAATAGTGAACAGCTAATAACCTTGCAATTGAAGACCCACAAAACTTGATGAACATACTTGATTATATCCATTATTTACCGCCAGATTGCCCTCTATAATGCACAGAAGCAATGTGGGCATGCTGAGTCTATTATACAGGTACTTTAACGAAGCCTGCTTTAAGGACGGCAGCAATCGGTTCATAGTTGATGTTGGCTTCATGAGAATGGCTCGTTTGTGGAACAAGCTACCGACATCCCTTCCTACAGCCCCTGCCTTAACCATCCTCACAACGCTGCCTAACCGGGTGGCGACATATTTCCCCTGTCTTTACACTGTACCGATAGGGGCGCTCCTAAAAAATACCAACTGTCCAATAATAATGCTCAACAATATGTCAAAATAAAACAATGATGGATGCCGGTATGGGTTCTCTACTACACCTTTGCTACAGATCACTCCAAGTGGTTTGCTAAGTTTGATGACTTAGCAGGGGTGCCTGGGTTCTTGGGTGAGGTTTGTCTCGGACTTGGCGGCGGATGCGTCTTACCCACTTAGCGGGCCAGATCTGGAGAGGCCTGTTGAGAGACCCTTTGAACTCGTCAGTCGGTATATCTCGACCCATCGCAGTGGAGAGGAATTATTTATTAATTATTTGGAAACACAAATAAAATGTTTACAAAAAGCGTCGAAACAAAAGACATTATAAACAAACCACAATCTGAAATAAATGTGTTAACAATAATACTGTTAATTTTTCTACTAAATTCGGTCTATGCAAACAAACGGAGATGTTTTAACTCACAACCAAACTATTTTACTAGGTTTAATTGGTTTGATAAGGGAAATTTTTGGGTAATTTTAAAATAATTTGATAATTAACATTCCTACAATAAATATAATATACCGAGATTTTTCACAGTTTTGCGTTAATATTATCCATCGTGATAAAATTCTTACGAATTTTGGTCAGTCATTTTCACGTGGAAAATCAACTTTTTTATGAGTGCTAAACAAAGCGAAGCAGTTGATTTTGACAGGTGGATTTTTATATGAGTGCCAAAAAAAGCGAGGCAGTTGATTTTGACAGGTGGATTTTTATACGAGTGCTAAACTAAGCGAGGCAGTTGATTTTTACTGGTGGACTTTTATGAATGCTAAACAAAGCGAGGCAGTTGATGTTGACAGGTGGATTATTAGCGGGAAAACACAATTTTGAAACAAGTGGGTAGCGGATCGGGAATGTTATAGATCGTATAGAACTCAATTAGTGTAATGATGTCTGAAAAGGCTTCAAGTGTGTAACTCGAAGATAATAAATAGTCGACAGAGAGTTTAAATAGATATTTGGCATAGTGAAAGACCTTCATTTAGAATCTAAACTTTTCTTCAATCATGTACCTCCAAACCTTGCTGTTCCCAATGGCATCCCATATTCAAAAACAGCGAATCTATCTGATATTTGTTTTATTAGCGACCATCTAAAACATGTGAAGATAAAAAAATATTATGGTTTAAGTTCTAAACGTAACGTAAGTTATAATCTACTATGACAGAGTGAAAGATACTACCAGTATCGCCCTGGTGTAAGACCACCATTCAGAATTGAAACGTTGCTCCAAATGGCTTTAGCCGTGTTTAGTGACTAGATCTGAATAGCCAGGTACTTCCCAACCTTCCTCTTTCCCTTCCCCACTTACCTTCAGCCTCACAACATCCCCCAATTGGGGATGCCATAGTCTCACTGGCTCCAGACGGGAGCAGTTGGGACTCTTGTGAGGTATTCACTATAAAAAAAATAAATAAAAAAAATGACTTTATTTAATTAATCAATAAAGCAGTAAGTTAATAATTATTATTTGTTTGCGCCTGTACACACGCAATATGAGTATGAATAAATAGTTTTGTTCGTGTTAATACTCAATTCTTTCAAGAAAGGCATACAAATACGATATTGAATTGAATCAAAGATACAATACTGTATTTGAATTTTGTTTTTATAATGTATTATAGTATTTTTTAGTTCTTTTAAGTTATTTTTATTATTATTTCATGTATAATTCATACTTGCATACTTATTCTATAAAATAGTATTTTTTAGTTCTTTTATGTTATTTTTATTATTATTTCATGTAAAACTACCACAACACGGGCATTAGCGTAGTATGGTAGTTGAAAAAATGTCAAAAAATGTAACATGTAAACATTTATTAAATAATTAAAAATAAAAAAATAAAAAAAATACTATTTATTTAAATTCATATTTCGCATTTACGGGTGATAACATATGATTCGTCTTAATATTTTAACGCGAAACTTATTCTTATCTTACATTTTCATAAAATAATTAAATTAAACGCCAGTTTAACGTTAAGTATAACAATGACATTTCTTAATCCTCCTAACTAAAGCTCCTCCTTAGGCGGACTAAAGTTATTTAACTCCATTTAATTGGTTACGTCTTCCATGTCGTTTTTAAGTGCTTTTTTAGAGTTTTATCATTTACCTCCCTCGGCTAGATTTTAATTCATGAATTGTACACATTAAACTTTTCTACTCGTTTTATATCCGAGGAAGAATGGTGCACAAATTAATCAAATAAAATATGTTATCATATATTTAGTGCACACAACGATGAGAGTTTACGATAATGTAATTATTATGGTTAATTCGTTTTTTTTTTTTTTTTTATTTCTGTTTGATTGCTATTATTTATATTATACCAGCTTACGTATACCCGGCGTGGCTTGACTTTTCTTTACTTTCAATAAATATTTGGATGATTTGATGAAAATCACCTTAAGGGCGCTGTACAAATAAATAATACATTTCTACAATGATCTATGTTATTACTAACTATTTATGGAGATAATATACAGTACAATACTTACCTGGTAGGTCACTTGAGATTAACACGTAATTAACATTAATTAGCGAAATTTAGATACAGGATTTAGGACATAATTGGAAAATTGAATAATTTAATTAAAGGGTTCTAATTTAAGGGTATGACAGCTTAAAAGGGTAATTTAGTTTAGACTTTAGAGTTTAGTTTAGTTTAATGTATTTATAACCTTATTTATTTATAACCTTCCTGAAAAAATTCTCTAAATGATAGTCGAAACCCTATCAACTCCGTTGCATAGTTTAGAAGAACTAAGCGCACAAACAGACAGATGCGGATAGTGAAACAGATAAAAGTTTATCTGGAAACGGCCTGTAATCCCGTTTTTAGTTTATTATGATCTGGGATGTTCCGGGATGTTCTCTAACATTCCAGACTATTCCACAACATTCCAAAATGATCCGGGATGTTCTGGAATGTTGTGAAATGCTCTCGAATACTCTGGAATGTTCTAGACTGTTCTAAAAATTTCTAGAGGGCGAAAATTTCATCCCTTATAGCTGCAAAAGCACTCCTTTCAGATAAAACGGGAACTTTCTTCGTGGATGGGGGATAGAGGGGTACCACACTTTATAACTCCCTTGATCGTACTGGGACTCTTAGTTTCTGAGTTTTAGCGACACGCACATTGTACACTTACTTTTATAATAAATATATATTGATTAATACAACTCTGAATACAGAGTTAAAAAAACGTAGGTAATTTAATTGTATAACAGTTTTCGGCATAGTGAAATTATAAACAGCCCTGATTTATTGAGTCTAATCACCTTTAACATACCGACTAGAACCACTTGGATCTAAAATTCTTCTTAATTACAACAATGATATCAGTACTGAGTCATTTAGATACTCGCTTGTACCCAAATTGCATGCAGTTGGCAACACTCTCGCAAAAATTGTAGATGTGTCCAACGGCTCGGAATATAGTTACAAGAAGGCTATAATAACATTAAAATCAGAAATAATAACAATTAAGGTTAGCATAATACTATTCTTTTTGGTCCTATATATGTAATATATATATATATACATACCACGTCAGGTCAAAGACATTTTTTCTTTCTAGCTCCTAAAATCTTTAACCTTATCACCGAAAACCTAAAAACCGTGAGTCAACTCCATTCCTTTAAAAACAAATTAAAAAATGGATCCTTTCACACGGAATACATTACAACTACAATACCCATTCATTCTACACTCTATCAATGTAATCACCTTTCAGACAAAACAAAATATATCCTTATTCCCTAACTTAGCGGTATAGTATGTACATAATTAATTAGTGTGATCTATTGACGGCCGGCATAGTCCAGTGGTAACGCATTGGACTGCCATTCCGAAGGTCGCAGGTTCGAACCCGGCGTGCGCAAATAAATTTTATTTGATTAAATTGTGTTATTTCACAATTAATTAATTAAAATTAATTAAAATAATATATAGTATATTTGCGGCACGTTCCAGAGTGGAAGATACTACCAGTATCGCCCTGGTGTAAGACCACCATTCAGAATTGAAACGTTGCTCCAAATGGCTTTAGCCGTGTTTAGTGACTAGATCTGAATAGCCAGGTACTTCCCCACCTTCCTCTTTCCCTTCCCCACTTAAAAAAAAAATACTAATAATTTCTCAAATTTTTCATCTTCTTATTTATTTATTTTATTGATACATGATGTAGAGAGTACATGTGGTTTTTTGTGATATTTCACCCTCCATGCTAGGGATGACCCTGTGTTATTGCGCGTGAATTTTACAGTTTGCGGACATAGAATCTATACATTACTACAATATGAAAAAGAAAAATAAGAAAAATGATGTATACCTAGTTTGGGTTGACTAACTCTAATAAATAAGTATCACAAAAAACCACATGTACTCTCTAAATCATGTATCAATAAAATAAATAAATAAATTGATTATGCTTTTGCTTAGTGCTCCACTGAATTATTACATACTTGTTACTTATTATTACTTGTTTGTCAAAGCCTATATGTGCGTATAATACAGGGTTTTCCAATAAGAGGTGTTATTTTGATATTCAATCGTAAAAGATCAATGGTTTCGTTGCTTGTGTGGCACGTAGCGCCATCTTGTTGAAATTAAACGTTGTCCAGATCAATACCATCCAATTCCAGCCATAAAAATCATTAATCATCTCTCTAGAGATATACAGGATAGAGAGGCTTTTCAACAATAACTCTTGGGTTTTCCGAGCCCCAGATGCGACGATTTTTCTTGTTGACGAAGCCACGGAGGTGGAAATGGGCCTCATCACTCAAGATGATTTGCATTTGATTCACTCAAGTGAATTTTAATAATTTCAATGCGTTGTTGAAGCGTGTATCGTTCCATTTTTATCAATGGCGTAGTTTTTACTTGTCAAATGACAGCTTCAAAAGTAACATCTACCGAAATAGCGGGCTATTCAAAATAACACCTCTTATTGGAAAACCCTAAATATATATGAATAAATATTTTTTCAAGTTCGTGACCCCTGTGTTAAGACTTGACAGTACTTAGCTGCAGGATGACCCGAAGCGTTGAACCATATTGCCCTTTATCAACAATAGTGACGTGGTGAACCTACTCCTGCAGACGCGTTGTACACTAATATCTTGTTTTAAGTGGATCAACAAACGTCTCGCATTTCGCAACGAGATATCTCCCAACGTCTGAGTGCAAGCGGGTTGAGTTGTGGCTTAGTAAATACCACACACGCCAGACCTCAAACTAACTCATGTGGGTAGATTATACTGCATTAAACTACAATAGAAGTTGCGAACATACTCGCAGATAATAAAATCAAAGACTATACGGAATATCAATGCGGTAGAGTCAATAAAAATCATTTGTTTGTTGAATGACTTGGGCCATGAGGAAAATAATTTCCCCCTGGGCCTGTGTCATCTTTGATAATGCTGTGTGGAAGGCTTATTTAAGAAAAGGAAGGAGAGAAAGACCTGGGAAGGAAAAGGGTACGAGGGGTGGGCACGAATCTGGGGGCTAGGATTGACCAACGTTTGAATTCATCCCTCCCACTGAGGTGCAAGGAGATGGGTCGAGAGAGTTCTGCGGTAGACAGTAGGTAGACAGCCTGCGTGGTTGATGGGTAAGGCTCTCGGCTAGAAAGTTGTAGGTCGCACGTTTAAATCCCCGAGTGCGCAAGTAAATTTAATTTGATTAATTTGTGTTATCTTACAATTTATTCATTAAAAATAATGTACAGTATTCTTACGACACGTTCCAGAGTGGAAGATACTCTCAGTATCGCCCTTGTGTATGCCAGCCATTCAGAATTGAAACATTGCTTGAAATGGCTTTAGCCGTGTTTGGTGACCAGATCTGAATAGCCAGGTACTTCCCCACTTTCCGCTTCCCTATCTCCTTCCCTTCCCCAATACCTTCAGCCTCACAACATACCCCAATAGGGGATGCCATAGTCTCACTGGTTTCAGACGGTTGGGGGCAGTTGGGTCTCAAGTGCGGAAATTACACTTAAAAAAAAATCTCTCTCTCTAAAAAGTCTCTCCGAATCCGGCCCACCACACAATAGTTGCACCTCTCTGAAACCCGGGCACCCCTGCTAATTCAACAAACGTAGCGAACCACTTGGGGTGACTTATGGTAGAGGTGTTGGTTATCAAATGAATAGTTCCCCGGGCGACGCCAAATACCCGTCTCCCAAATAGAGTTGTGTGGTGTATAGGTGAAATGTCAATCAACTTCACCAGAATCAAGGAAAACTGTTGCATTCTTCGGGCACAAGGACACGCCCGCTATATATTTCTATCGATATATCTCATACGTTATCAGTGTATTTGGAAAAGTCAATGTAAGAAAAAAATTATGATATCGGATCAAATGTTCGTGTTAAGAAAAATTTCGATTTTCTGTAAAAAGTCTGAATTCAGGAGAAAAGCTTACAATATCGCTCAACAGAAAGATGGTGGGTCATCAGAAACTTTTGTTACATTTGAAATATCTATCAGATATTTGATTATTGAATCAAAATGATACTAAGTAGAACGTCTAATTACCCTTTTTTTATGCGACGCCTCACAAGAACGCCCCCATCTGTACATTGTAACGGCATGGGATATATGTCACCACCTGGTTAGGCAACGTTGTGAGGCGGGTTAAGGTAGGGGCTGTAAGAATGCATTTATTAATTCAGGTCTTGAATAAGCCAGGATTTAATGAAGAAGTGATACAGTAATTTTCCACTCTTGTCTGTGCACCGGTGCACAGACAAGAGCATATTGTTAGATCATTAGAGCAGGATTGAATATACTTAGCATGCCTACATTGCGTCCGTGCATCAGAGAGAGATGGCAATCGGTCTGTTTACCTTTCTCTTACTGTGCTAAAAAAATCCACGCGTTCCGGTGCTGTGTAGTCAATACACATCTCAACATAAGCGATTTAATATTGGAAAAATATGAATATTCATAGCTAATCGATTATGTTTATTATATTTTATATCAAAAGTGATAATAATTGTAATTTAATTGCTGAAAACATGAAAAAACCATCGGCAGATGCTAAAGAAACGTGCGAGAGGTCCACATCTAACGACGGTTCGCGGCCGACTGGCTATCGGCTAGCGGCTGGCACAAACACAGCTGTGCGGTCGTAGGTATCGATGGTCCAAATCAAAATACAACTGCAGACGTGTGGATGTCTCATATTCCCGCATAGCGAATTAAAGCGGGACATCAATAGCGTGTCATTTTCTCGCACACTCTTCGCGTATTAGTTTCACACGGTTGATTGTATTGGTGTATTTGTTCCCGATTTTGAACAAAAATCTCCGATTTTTAATTTAATTTGGAAACTATGTAAAATATTATTTTCTAATTCAATGCATAAATGTATAACGGAGGAATACCTAAAATCTGAACCCAGAATTTATTATATTTATAGAGTTATTAAAGTTATTAGAAGCAATGTGTTGTAAATACACACCACAGATAAGGAAAGGTTAACAACGGATTGTCAATCAGAAAGATCGCCTCCCTTTGCACAGAATCAAGTAAGTTTATGAAGTATTGTGGGCCTTGGGCCCAGAGGTGGCTCCCAAATTCAATTGTTGGGCATACTTAAGAGTTTTTATGGTGTTATCACCATTTAAGAATCTACTAGCCCATATACAAGACGCCAGATTTAATCTGGCTTCTATGGATCCCCCACACTACAACGTATTTTTTTCGTAAACACCACGTAGTCTCGAATGAGTAGTTCTAAGGCATAACTAAATCTGGAGAAGGTTTTTAAAAGGCACTTAGATATCACGCATTTTACTACGATTCACTTGTTCAATTCCGGCCGAAATGAAAAATAATGTCACCAACTTTTCATCATATAATTTTTTGTGGCTTTTATTTTTCTTTTCCGATTTTATGTCCGGGTTAAATCTTCCCCATAGGAAAAACTAAACCCTTCCACACACTTTTCCACAAATGATCATCTAGTCAATCAACATTATGCAAGTGCATTACATAAGCAAAATAAATACAAGAACAACACGTCAACTCACCAGAGATCAAATGGGAAAATAATTCACCGGCTCCAGTTATTTTCATATCAGAGGGTTCGGCTCGGTAGAACAGGGCCTATTAATCCTACTGATCCCTCAACATAAATATTTAAAAAATCTTTCGTAATCCTACATGTATTTAAAATTTTTTGCTATTTAATTTTTTGATTTTTGCATTTTTATATATAAATTTTTTGATAGATCTAATACGTCTAAATTTTTAATGAGAGAGCTAGGTATAATGGCACTAGCCGAAATAATTAATGGTTATATTTTTATAGTTTGAGAATGCCAAATTCTTTTTATCTCAATTCCGTTATTATTATTATTATACATAACTGAACTGCCAAAGTAACAATCTTTTATATTTTCCAATTGACAAATTGAAGATGTTCACTGACTCGGTATAATTATTCTGGTCAATGAGAAATACACATGGTAGTTAGTCCCAGAATTTCTGCGCTGAAATAAATTTCTAGTATTACGAAGTGAAAATCGAAAGCTTATCAATGCAAGCTATAGAAGGAAAATAAAATGAAGCATTTATTTTTTATAGACATATACATTGCGGCCTTTTTTGTAGGGCTTTTTAAGATGTACAATTCCTTTGTGTTTTATTTTAATGTATCTCATAAGTTTTAGCCAGCGTTAGCAATGTAAGCGCCTGAAAATATATTTTAGGACTTGAAAACAAAACATCGACCTTTCTCTACTTTCTATAAATATAATATGGTTGTATTATATGTACAAACCTTCCAAGATAAAATCCCTAAACGACAGTAAAAATTCTATCAAACTCCTTTGCGTAGTTTAGAAGAACTAAGCGCACAAACGGACAGACGCGGATAATGACTTTATTTTATACTATTTAGAGATATGAAAATCCTTCTTATTGACAAATTAAGCATTTTAAACAGTTTAAAAAAATTGCTGGAAACCCATTTTAAAATTTATTAAACGTAAAAATTTGTTTTGTATTCAATAGCTCGAACATGAATATTTTAATGTGGGTTCCAGACGGTAAAATTATATTTAAGTTGACTTCTACCAAAGGCAAAATATGACAATTTAATATGTTGAAATTTCTAGTTCAAATTCCAAAAATGAAAATGACAATCTGAAATGAAATTCGTGATTATGTATACATACCAAATATACCCCACCTTAACCAGTCAACTGTGGCTCGACCGCCGGCAGGCTTTTTTGAAATCCGGCTTTTTTTTTTTTTTTAAATGCGATTTTAACCCTTATGTATAAAGAATTTGTCTAAAGCAAAAGGTCAGAATCGCTTGCGCCAATTACGGACTAACATTTGCTTTTCGTTTCACGAGGCTAGCTACGCTGTTTGTTTAAATATTAAATTATCCATGACAAGCCGGCGTTATCTTTTCTTCAGCCTGTTTCTATCGGTCGGTTTTTATGACAGATGGCAGCAAGTAAGGTTTTCAGTTGTCTGAAGGTAGCCACGATAGGCTGAAACCGGAAGGTACAATTTAAAAAGAAAAAAATGTATATTATTTTTATTTAAACACAAATTTTTCATTTTACATTTTACAAAGCCGCTGCAAAACTGTTTATTTTACGAAATGAGTAAAGAAAAGTAATGTAAATACGCAATAAAGAACTCCATTCAACTTTTTTTCTTTTTTTTAGCAGTATTTTATTTTTTTAGTAAAACCTCATAACGAACATTTGAGTATTTACCTAATTCAGTCGGCTAATAATGAATACCTAAGTCTACAGAATTTTTTAAACTAATAAATGGTTCATTGTACAGTAAGTAGTAAGAAAGTAATAAATTAAATCATGAAAATCCATAGAAATACATTTTAATAAACTAATTAAACTAAATATTTTAATGAAGCCCGAGCATTTCGAATTTCTACCGATTTAAAAAAATTTTCAAGATATTTTTTTTTTCATTTGTAAGGATGAAACATTAATTATATGAAATTCCCTTAATTGTTGAAAAAAATTGCAAAGTATGCTCGGTAAATTTTAAAAAACTGAAAACTTTGTTCTGTAATTTAACATGTTAAATGCATGAAAAAATTCACAGTTTTTCTTTAAGCTAAAAATTTTTTAAAACGCATTTGTCGAGAGATTTTTAAACGTGTCGTATTTTATTAAATACTAGCTTACGTGTACCCGACGTTGCTGGGGGTTATTCTTAGGATATAGACATATACGCTTTACGTATATACTTACACTTTTATATATTTTACGCTTAATTATTGCCGTTTTTTTAATTTAAGCGCATCATATTATCTTCTTTTTAAAGCTCAAACCATTGAATTGAATCATAGATTAAGCAACAATTTTACAATCATTTGTTGTTGCTAGTGTAGAGGGCTGATATCTACTTATAAAAATAGACCTAACTTGTTTATTTGACGATACTGCTAACGATAGCTATAAAGCTGCTTCCATAGACTCCACTTTAACTAACAATCAACTCGAAAACACCCGGCATCTCAAACCTATAAATATAACAGGTATCGAATCAGCATCCTGTTGAATCTATTTCAAATATGTTGCGCAATAAGTTACCAATAAAACTTTAATAGTTAAGAATGGATATAAAATAGTTGACTAATGAATTGACGTTTGTCTGCTGGATGGTTTTTAAGTCACTTAATGTAATAATCTTTAATGTGGATCCCGGAAAATTTTAACTCACGTCAGTCAACCCTTATGTCAGCAGCATCATCAGCAAGGTTGAAGGAACCAAAGCGCACACCAGGTAATGAGTTCAGTGAGTGTCCTTAAAACCAGTATCAAATCGCCACATGATATAAGAACTATCACAGACTCGACAGAATTCAGAGCTAAACTTAAAACTCACCTTTATAGACAGTCATATTCATAAGAACGATCACAGACTTGACAGAATTCAGAGCTAAACTTAAAACTCACCTTTATAGACAGTCATATTCATTAGAACGATCACAGACTTGACAGAATTCAGAGCTAAACTTAAAACTCACCTGTATAGACAGTCATATTCATAAGAACGATCATAGACTTGACAGAATTCAGAGTTAAACTTAAAACTCACCTTTTTAGAAAGTCATATTGATAAGAACTATCACAGACACGACAGAATTCAGAGCTAAACTTAAAACTCACCTTTTTCACCTTCAGTCATATTTACAAATATTAACAAAATTTACCTTCACAGTCCATAACAGCAAATAAACTTTTAAACGGTAACATCTATATTCGCGATATAATAGAAAAATTTGAGTTTTATGTTCCCGACAATAACACAAGAGCGCGCAGGCACAGAACCTTTGTCGTTCCAAAATGCAGAACTAACTTGCCATTAGTAATGCCTCTCGGAAAAATGATTCTCTTACTAAATTACCTGTCCCCTGATATAGATATTTTCCAATTAAATATTCAACAGTTCAAAAACGCGATCATTACTTAATAAAATAAAATGTATATTTATTATTGGTTATGTATAACTGTAAATGTGCATTTAAAATAAAATAAATAACATTTTAAATAACCAAATATCTAAAAAATTTAAGCAACTAAGAATTTGTTAGATTTTTAAGGTTATTATATAAAAATTCTCCAGTCTTTTAAAATAAATATCAACTGTGCTTTTGCCAATAATCTTCCAATAAATGTAATATTAAAAGTAATCAACGGTAAAATAGGAAATATAAATTCATTAAATGTTTAGTGTTTTTACTATAGTGTCCTCTGCATGCAAAGTTGTAAACTTTTAATAAAAGTGTTTTTATCTGAAGTGACCTGCCTAAATAGAGCCTAAGATCTCATAATTAATTGTACAGCGCTCTTGAGGTGATGATGAGGTGAAACCTAACGGCGCTATATAAATTATCCAATTATTATTAATATAAGAGGATACTAAAAAAATGTACGATACTGATAAAATCCGACTAGAACAATGGGATATTTATCTATGGTAAACTTTGTTTAGCGTAATTTAGTCATTCAATCACCATAAAGGTGAAAAAATAGATTATTATATAAAGGATTTATCTGCAAGTACCCGAAATATTTTATCCTGCGATTTCTAAGCATATTTGTTTTAATAAACGTAGTTTTTATTTCGTTATCGGATGATATTTTGTTTTCAATTAAAAACGAATAAATATTTTTCAATTTTTACTGTCGTTTTAAATCTACAAAAAAGAACAACGTAAAAGCTTATCTGAAAAAAATGTAATAAAGTACAACACGCAAACATTCTTTGTAATTTATCATACAAAAGAACAAAGAAATTTAAGCTTAATGTAAATAAATTTAAAGTTAATAAGAATACATAGGACTTGATTAAAAAAATATATATTTATACGTTGTTACCTTTCTTATCCCCCGAGAATATTATTTCATTAAAATTTAAGTGGGAAATGTTGAACACTCTTGCATGCAACGCCAGGGGATCATAAATTAATAATTTCAGCCTAACATGATATAAAGTTATTATTTGTACAAGGCCAATGGAAACCTTCCCATATAAAACTTATTCGGCGATCTTGGGGTGATTTTTCGATGTAAGTTATCATTAGATATTTAATTTTAAAACTTATTAATTAGATAGATACTTGAGAATAAGGAAATATTTATACCAACTTGCTAAGTAGATACCTTGTCTTATAACTAATATAAGAGAGCTAAGAACATTCCGGGTACCAAATCGTAACCCGAGGCTTCCATAGTTGTTCTTTGTTTATTCGTCGAAAACAAACTATTTTATTCTTTTTTTTTCATAAGAAACAAACACATTTTGACTTGACAATTTAAATAATAAAAAAGAAAACACTTTGTTCAAAGTCAACACCTAAGGTGTTTAAGATGTCTAACCAGTTCGGGATTTTCAGATTTTGCAGAACATCTAATTAATAAAGATCACACTTTTAACCGTGACACGGGTGTTAAAGTCCTACACAAAAATGAGATAGGCTTACGACTTAACAATTTGGAAGCGTTGGAAATAAAAAAAATCAGTTAATTCAAAGGCTGAAATCATCAATAATCAATTAAATTTAACATCCAGCCCTATTGTTTAAAATGTACAAGTTATTAGCTAAGTGCACAACCATTTATTTTACAGGGCACTGCCTAGTACCTAGCGGTCAGTAGTAAAGCTAGGGCCTATTGATAAAACAGGTGTTTTTAATTACCATTGGCTTCTATGACAGTATTTGTTTGGATAATTAGATTGTCAATGTGTGTTATTTTGATTAGGTTATAAAAAGCCTCGCCGAGTGGATTTTTTCACTTCTTCTCTCCTAAAAATAGTAACAAGTAGTCATTATGGTCAATTGACCACTTGTAAAAGTGTTTTTGCTCGGGTCGGGAATAATTTTTAAACTCGTAACATTAAATAAATTAAAAAATGCAGTTTGTGCAGTAAAAACGAAAACCATGAGTATGTTATTTTGAAGAATTCATCAAGCCCCAAACTATTCTCAACATGGTCCTAACGAGCGGATGGATATAATCAGAGGATTTATCGGAAAAATGAACCAGCACCAAACAAAAGGCTTTTGATGGAAAAAATTGATGCCAATTCCAGAAGAAATACAGATGAGTACCTTTGTGCCTTCCTATCTTTTTAATCATTTCCAAGTTCAAACAAGCTATGTTTTACTGTGTATTTTGCTAATATAATAATTTGAAAAGAAAAAAACGGCTACCCACAGGATAGATGCAAGTCATTGTATTATTATTGTTGGTTTTTTTAAGGTTAGGTAGCTCAAATATATTATTTGTAAGAATTTGTCAAGGTACGGCTGGATTTGGTTATTTCATTATTTGTGTTTTCAATTATAATATGATTGCGCAGAAAATATTTTAAAGGGAACATTTGTTTTTGTTTTTTACGCAATTAAGATGGATAATATGAAATCGCTAATCGCCAAACGAGGGGTTTTAAAAGGGAAACTCACGAGGTTCGGGGATTCAATAAATAGTTTATCGTTAAATGAGATCCAAATTAGGTACGAAAAAATTGAAAACATATTAAACCAGTTTGAATTAATTCAAGATCAAATAGAATCTCTACCAGATTCTGACGACATCGAGAATAATTCCCAAAGGGAAAGTTTTGAGAATCAATATTATTCGATTTTAGCGAAAGCAAAAGAAATGTTACAGTCCGTTGAGCAAAACAAGGTAGCAATAAAACTTCCTAACCTCCAATTAAGGGAATTCAATGGTGATCAAAAAACATGGGTAAACTTCTTAGAGACATTCAAAACATTAGTGCATAATAATCCAACGTTAAATAATGTGCAATAATTCTATTATCTGCAATCCTGCTTAAAGGGGAATGCAGCGAAAGTGATCGCCAATTTCGAAGTATAAGATTTAAATTACGTGTCAGCCTGGGAATTGTTGCAACAAAGATTTGCAAATTTACGAACTACCGTTCATAAGCATATACAAGCTTTGTTTCAACTTAAAGAAATGAAACAAGAGGATCCTGTAGCCATGCGCTATTTAATTGATGAGACTAATGTGAACCTAAAGGCTCTGCAAAATTTAGGCTTAAAAATCGATCAATGGGATGCATTAATTATTTATATAGTTTCTAATAAATTAGACGCAATATCGCGAAAGCATTGGGAACAGACAAAATTACATGAAGAATTACCAACGTTAGGAGAATTTCTCAAGTGTCTAACGTCAAGGGCGCAAGTTTTAGAATTAATGTTACATTCAGAATCGAAAAAAAATGTTACCTACCCGAAAACAAATGGCGGCAACAATAACATTCCTAGAAAGGAATCAGTTTTCTTAGCAGCCGCCCACAATAATTGTATATGTTTTCACGATAAAGGACATAAAATTTATTATTGTAAAAAGTTTTTAAAGTTAAATTCAGGAGAGAGAAGCGAAATGATAAAGAGGTGTAGGGCCTGCTTCAAATGTTTGAGGTTAGGGCATACGGCCCCATATTGTAAAATTAATATGCAATGCAAGCTATGTGGTAGCGATAGCCACAACACTTTATTGCATAAGGGGAATCATCCGAGTAATGATTCCGATAAAAATGGTGAAGCCCGCCCTGGAGGCCGCGACCATATGGAAACTGAACGAGTTTCAGTGTCCAACCACTCCGCCTTGGTGAAGGCGGAAAAAACTGTGTTATTGTCGACAGCAATCATAGGAGTGTTGGATCGCAATAATGAAATGCATAAAGCAAGAGTATTAATTGATTCAGGAGCCCAATCAAATTTTATGTGCGAAAAGTTCGCAATAAAATTGAATTTGAAGTGTGAAAACATAAACAAACCCGTGTCGGGTATACATAACAACGTGACCCATATAAAGAAACGGGTTGCAATTAAAATGAAATCTTTAAAAACAAATTATAAACAAGATATCACATGCCTAATATTGCAGGAAATAACTACAAATTTACCACAAGCAACGGTGGCCAGGAAGGATTTCAAGCTTCCACCGGGATTGGAATTGGCGGATCCAAACTTCAACATAGCAGCACCCATTGATATACTGTTGGGCGCTGAGAGTTTTTGGGAGATCTTGAAGAATGATCGGCTAAGATTGGATACCGGACCTACGCTCCAAAGGACAGAATTAGGATGGATCATCTCGGGCCCGATCAACGCTCACCATAAAAAAAGGCCAGTACCAGAAATCTGTAGTTTATCAATAAATACATTGTCAAATCAAGTTGAAAAATTTTGGAAAATGGAAGAGGTGATGCCTCCAAGTTTTTATAACCACGAGGAGAAGGCTTGTGAAGCCGACTTTGTAGCCACGCACACCCGAGAGAGCGATGGTAGATACGTAGTGAGTTTGCCGCGCCGGCCGTGTGTAAACCAACTTGGTGACTCATTAGGCACAGCGGAAAAAAGATTCAAAAGTTTGGAAAGAAAATTTTTAATGAATCCTGGACTGAAATCTCAGTATGCTCAATTTATGAAAGAATATGAGCAATTAAATCACATGGAGCTATGTGAGAAAACAAAGGACCATTCCTATTTTTTGCCGCATCATGCGGTAATAAAGGAAGCGAGCAGCACTACTAAAGTGCGTGTAGTATTTGACGGATCGGCTAAAACGTCGACCGGTATTTCCCTGAATGATGCATTAATGGTAGGAGCTGTTATTCAAAAAGATTTATACACTCATCTTTTACGTTTTAGGAAACATAGATACGTCATGACGGCGGACATAGAAAAAATGTACCGTCAAATCAACGTACGCCCAGAGGATCGCAGCCTGCAGAAGATTTTATGGCGCGACTCTCCAGAAGAGGAACTCAGGCATTATAAATTGAAGACAATCACCTACGGTTTGGGACCTTCCTCTTTCCTGGCAACTAGATGTCTACGGCAAATCGGTATGATTATCGGTAAATTTCCCGTAGCAAGCCAGGTCATAGAAAACGATTTCTACATGGACGATCTGTTGACCGGAGAGGACGACTTGGACGCATGCGTCAGGTTGAAGCAACAGGTACATGATATTTTACTGTCCGCCGGAATGACCCTGCGGAAGTGGAGATCGAATATTTCGGAATTGTCATCTGGGTCGGGCCAGGGTGAAATTGCTGGGAAAAGCAATGGTGAACAAATGGTCACCAACAATTCCAAAATTGAAAAGATCCTAGGTTTGATCTGGGATAATGAATCAGATTGTTTATCATATGAAATTAAAAGACCGTCAAGTAAGACGGAAAGTAAGCGTCAGATATTGTCGTGCATAGCTTCAACTTTTGACCCATTGGGTCTCCTAGGCCCCATAATAGTGGTGGCCAAATTAATTATACAGAAATTATGGCAATCAAAAGCAGCATGGGACGACACACTACCTGATGAAATTTTACTACCCTGGAGGGCCTATCTAGGTGAACTATCACAACTAAATGTATTGAAAATCCCGAGGGGAATTAACCACGGAGCGCCAAGGAATATACAATTACACGGTTTCTGCGACGCTTCGGAAAAGGCATATGGAGCATATTTTAATAAAATCGGAGGCAATATAACTGTCACCGAACTAGAAGCAGCTTTAAAATGTCTGCTGAAATCATCTCAAGAACATTCCTTTAAAAGAGAATTAAAGGACTTGAAAAATCACATGATGGTAAACAAAAATAGTAGATTGAAAGCCCTCAATCCTTGTTTATTAGATGGTTTAATTTGTGCAAATGGTAGACTAAAACTAGCTACGTACTTATCACATCAACAAAGGCAACCTGTAATATTATCGCCTACACATAAATTAACCGAATTAATCATAAGACATTATCATTATGTGCATTTACATGCCGGGCCACAAGCGCTGTTAGCAGAAATACGCTTGAAATACTGGCCCATACTAGGAAAAAATACTGTTAAACGAGTCTTACATAACTGTATTATATGTTTTAGATACCGACCTCGAGTTTGCCAGCAGATTATGGGAAACATACCTGTTGAAATAATCACTCCCAGTCGACCATTTGCGGTGACGGGGCTTGATTATGCTGGACCTATTGACATGAAGAGTGGAGCGCTGAGGAAGTCTCCACTTATCAAATCGTATCTTTGCATATTTGTTTGTTTTTCTACTAAAGCTGTTCATTTAGAACTTGTAACGGATTTGTCAAGCGATACTTTTTTAAATTGCTTAAAGAGATTTATCGCCCGGCGGGGTCAACCTGAAAAAATATTTTCTGACAATGCAACTAGCTTCAGAGGAGCTTCCAACAAGCTTCAAGACTTGTATGCCAGTCTAAAGCTGAACAATGACAAAATTCATAGGTTTTTAGCAGATAAAGGTATAGTTTGGAACTTCATTCCTCCTAGGGCGCCAAATCACGGCGGGTTGTGGGAAGCTTCAGTTAAATCTACCAAGTTTCATTTATATAGAATTACCAAAAATAATCCATTACAGTTTGAATTATTATATACTTTACTTTGTCAGATAGAGGCTTGTTTGAACTCCCGTCCCTTAACTTCCTTGTCTGATGACGTCAACGACCTACTCCCCCTCACCCCCAACCACTTCCTTATGGGCACTGAGGCTTCTATCATCCCTGAAGTAGACGTCCGCGAGCTACCAGAGAACAGACTAAGCCAATATCAAAAATTAAATGCCTTAATTCAAACTTTCTGGTGTAGATGGAAACGAGATTACCTTGCTGAACTACAAAAACGGACCAAATGGCAGGCCAGCAGCCAAGAAGTCATAAAAAAGGATGATCTGGTCATCTTGAAGGAGGACAATCTGCCTCCTGCATTATGGAGGATGGCGCGCATAACAGCAACTCATCCAGGACCTGATGGCGTAATGAGGGTGGTTACCCTTAAGACGTCCCAAGGCATTTTTGTGCGACATATCACAAAAATATGTTTGATGCCAATGGAATCAAACCAGGATCTGCATCTCCCGACCAGGCAAACTACAGACCTTCCCAAGATCACAGCCTAATGTAACCAGGGCTGAACCGATGCTCACACACAGGACTACTGACCATAGAGCATCGCTGTGGTTGACCAACCTATATCCAGAAGCCACTGGGGCTTCCAGTCAACCAGGACCAGGGGTATTCGCTGCCTACCAGGACAGGGCACCCTTAATATGAGACTCGACCCCCTGAGTTAACATGTACCACCCTTTACAGGATGATCACCACTGGACCGAATGCAGAGTGAACGGTCTACACAGTGCAGTGATTACAGTGTTTTTGTGTTCTATTAAAAGAAAAGAGTCAAGTATGAACTCATAAAAAAAAACAGACTTCAGTTTTTGAACTGCTCTATACGGGAGCTAGAATATTAGTTAATTAAGTGATCTATATGTGTAAATGTTATGAATTGTTATTAATTTTATGAATTTTTATCAATTTTATGAATTATCAGGTTATGGGTTTATTAATTTTATGGAATAATGTGATTAATTTTATGGATTATGTATTTGTATGAGGATTATTATATTTTTGATTGTTTTAAATTATATTCCCGATCCCTTCAGGTTTAGGTAGTTTAGTTATAATGAACTATTTTAATATTTGTTGAAAGTTTTTTGTATTGATATCGAAAAAAAAAACCCACCAGTTTTTTTTTTTTTTTTTTCTCATCCCGGCGGTGGCAATATGTTTAAAATGTACAAGTTATTAGCTAAGTGCACAACCATTTATTTTACAGGGCACTGCCTAGCACCTAGCGGTCAGTAGTAAAGCTAGGGCCTATTGATAAAACAGGTGTTTTTAATTACCATTGGCTTCTATGACAGTATTTGTTTGGATAATTAGATTGTCAATGTGTGTTATTTTGATTAGGTTATAAAAAGCCTCGCCGAGTGGATTTTTTTACTTCTTCTCTCCAAAAAATAGTAACAGTCGGTCATTATGGTCAACTGACCGTTATTAAAAGTGTTTTGCTCGGGTCGGGAATATTTTTAAACTTGTAACATTAAATAAATTTAAAAATGCAGTTTGTGCAGTAAAAACGAAAACCATGAGTATGTTATTTTGAAGAATTCATCAAGCCCCAAACTATTCTCAACACCTATAATAAGTATGTTTCCCGTTATCCCAAACTCCCCACCCCCACTTTCCTCCGGCAACTGACACTGTCTCTCTCTGTTTTTCTATCTCTTTCTCTCTTAACTATTGGTTTATATATATGTGTATTATTCTGTATTTGTTTGTATTTTTATAACAGTCCTGATGATGGTACGGAGGTACCGAAACCGGTAGACTTTAAACTATCAATAAAGTGACTTTACAAAGTGTTTTCTTTTTTATTATTTTATTCTTCCCCAGTCTAATCCCAGGCTACAGAGGATTGGAAATAATTTGAGTTTCATTGATATTTTCATTTATTCAGTACTAAAATTTAAATCATAAATTTCTAATATATTGTTCACGTAACATTATTTTATGTAATCCGTCAATTACTTTTTACTTTGATATTGACTTTATTTAAACACTTTCACTAATGTTTTTTTTTTAATTTATGTGAAACCGCACAAGAGTCCCAACTGCTCCCAACCATCTGGAGTCAGTGACTATGGAATCCCCAATCATGGTATGTTGTAAGGCTGAAGGTAGTGGGGTGGTACATGGCTATTCAGATATGGTCAACGCCATTGCAAGCAACGTTTCAATTCTGAAAGGTGGTCTAGGTGGTGGGCTAGTTTGGGGAGACCTTTGGGTAAATTTAAATTTAAAGCATGGTATTTTTTCTTTCTAACACCCTTTAGATCACATTTCTAACTATAACATCAAGGAAGACACAACGATTACTGTGAGACCATATGCATTGTTCCCAAAAGCGAACAAATTAGGCTGTAGGGTTAAATGAAGGTTATACCAATCAATGAAATAAGTCATTGGAGAAGATAATACTAAAAGTCAAAACGAAACATGAAATAGAACAAGACAAATAAAAATATAAGGGCAACGTTCTCAAATCGGAACTGAACCCAGGAGCTCTGTCTTACCGGTTCAACGTACTCAGCCATTGAGACCAAAATATTTGAAATAATGAAATATAAGATCGACAAAAATTACGTAAAAATAATTAGGTCCCAATAGCCAAGTTGGTTGAAGCGTTGTCCTGATAAGACTGGGTTCGATTCCCAGTTGAGATCGTTACCTTTATATTTTTCTGTGTCTTGTTCTGTTTCATGTTTCGTTTCGTAAGATTCGTTAATATCATCTTCTTCTTCATTGATATAAAAATACGAATATTCACTAATGAATGTTAAACACGTAGGTTGTGTAAGATGTCAAATGGAGAATAATACCTACGCCTATTTGCTCGCCATTTTACAATTTTCATTCCAGCAATATATAAAAAGGTACTACACAGCACATATCATTCAGAATTATTAATTTTCAACTGAATATTCCAATCCAAAATATTAATTGTAACCTGGTGATACATCAATTAAATTTGATTACGCTGTCAGAAAGGTGGATTATCTCTGACTTTTTTCCATTAAAAAAACGGTATTTACAGCCCTGAAATTCTCACCAAAATCAAATTATATTACGTACCGACCAGTAATACGAAAAAAAATGCCACCATTTTCTGTGACAATTTTAAAAGAAATAATCAGATTTGGAAATATTGTAGACACAATTTCTATATTTGAGACTGAATTCGCTGCGGAATTTCATTAGAATGGTATATTGTAAACAATTTTAAACTTTTTTCCACTTATTTTATTTTTTTACCGTTACCGGTTTCAGCTTATTACCATCTTCAGACTGGTACAAATACATATATACAACATATGGGGAGGGGGTTAACAGGGATGATATGCAATGAAAAAACTCTAAAACTATATTAGATACATTAAATAAAGCTCAAAATTGATTATGCGGACAATCTACAATCTACACTCAACCCACGAAGGACTTATTTATGGACTTCAAATTACTCAATATAAAATCCCTATATATCAAAAACTTATCCTCCTACTACAAATTGTAAAATGCGAAAAAAAAAATTTTAATCAACCTATAACACAAGATATTCCAACCTTCTTATTCCAGCAACAAAAACCTCAATGGAACAGTCACAATTTAATTTTTTTGCTCCTAAAATCTTCAACCAATAGAAAAAAAGTCAATTGCCAAATACCACAGTTTCAGGAAGGCGCATGGAGACTTTTTGATGAGTGAGTGTGATAGTGTCGGTAACCTGCTTCTTGTACTCAAATAGAGGTGTATATATTGTTTACATGAGTGTGATAGTGTCGGTAACCTGCTTCTTGTACTCAAATAGAGGTGTATATATTGTTTACATGTGTGAGGAAGAAGATCCATGTATTTTTTTTTATTTTTTTTTATTTAACAATTTTTTAAATAAGATAATGTGTCCTTACTGGGGTACCCCGTTCTAAGGACACATTGTATGTGAGTATATGTATGTGTGTGTATTTATGTATATGTTTATGCATATATGCATGAATATATATGTATGTGTGCATGTATGTATGTGTATATGTGCGTGTATATGTGTATGTATGTACATGTGTGTTTTAATTTATATATTTGTTTTTCGAAGAAAATTTCTTCAGATAGCTTATCACTTTGTGATGTCATTATTTATCAGAATAAAACACAAATAACTTTGTTTATATCACTTTTATATATACATATAACCTCTACATGTTTCATGAACATTGTTCACCTCATATACACAAGTATATTCAGTAAATACTAGCTCCTGATGAGGTGAACATTGTTCATGAAACATGTAGAGGTTGAATATATATTAAAATGGGTGACCGGATAAATCATCAAAATGACAATTCATCACATCTTTAAAAAGTTATATAAAGTCATGGAAAGTGATGAAACAAAAAACCTTATTAACTGGGTTAAGTAGGTTAGGTTAGGTTAGGTTAAAACAATTTTTTTTCATTGTTTTTAATGACTTTATATCACTTTTTAAAGGTGTGTTGATAAGTCACTGGGTTGAGTTAGCATGGAACCCTTTAAATGCAACATAGGCATAGGCTTAGTTAGCATTTTTTTTTTAAATAAGCGCTTTCTCTTTAACATTCGCATTTACATATCTCCCTTCTTAAACCATCTTCTTCTTCTTTTTAAACGCTTACTACGGAGCGTCAATAAAACTCTATACATTTACAATATTAGGAAATGATCAAAGATAACTTCTGGCAAACTGAATTAAAACTCAACATTTCGACTCATACATTTTCCATTTGCAAAGAGAATAATAATTAAATTGTTATTTTTTTAATTGTTATCTCTACAAGAGACATTTTAATTAGTCAACTTATAAAAAGCGTTCCCGGAATTCCTTAAGGGACATCGTAAATTTTCATCTTTTTAATATATTGAAGATTTATTCCCGGAGTGCTTCCCATTTTTATCTCCGTTAAAATGAAAATTTTATGTGCGTCAAGCTGTCTTTAAGCATGCATTTAAACAATGCAGGTTTCAAAGTTTCATGCTTCAAAGCGTCTAACACAAGCTTTTATGACGAAAACTTTAAAAAATTCTAATTTTGAAAAAACTTTTACTACGGTAAAGAAGATTACTTTTATTTCACTGACTAACTTCACCTCACTCAATTAATCTGACATTTTGACAGAACTCACTGGGAAAATCACTATTTTTTTACGGTAAGGTGAGGTTTGTCTTGGTGCGTGCTATGACCCATCGCTCTGCATCGGGAAATTTATTCATTCTTCCGTAACTCCTATTCCAACCCACTCCATACCGGTTACGTTCCGAGAACATCTTCTCCTTTATTTCCTTAAAAATACTCCCTCACACAGCATCCCCAAATATGACATAGGCCTTGAAGGAAGTTATGTTCTGGTGGCCCCTGTGTGTAGCTAATGTAAAAAAGACTCAATAAGAATAAATTGCAAAATTACTTATTTGAAAAAAAAAATATGGTTATTAATTAAGTTAGAAGGTATTTAAGTACCTACTTTTAAATCTTATGATTTCGGAGGAAATTTAAAGTCTACGAAAGATTAACGTTTGATAAATTATTTTAAAAAAATTTAATGATTAATCAGACTATGAAAACAGAATTTTTATTAGGGTATTATGATAGTTAGCCGCAATTTTATTTTTTCAATTGTTTCTGGCTTCCGTCCTTCAAATGTGTGTTCTAGGCCAGCATTTCAAATTATGGAGAGAACGAAAATTAGTTTATGTATCAATTTTGACATAGAAGAGATGAGACGTTGAATCTAGAGGAGGAAATTTTAGATAAGGCTTGATAGAAGAGATGATATTTGTTTAGAGTGGGATAGCCAAAAAATATGTTATCTAAAGTTACCACTTCTAGACCACAGAAGGTACAATCTGGGGAGTCAAGCACGTGAATTTTAAAAAGATGAGAAGTTTTCTCAACTACCATGCTAGGATCATGCCCTTATTATGGTAGTCGTACATGGTCTAGATTACAATGTAAAAACTAAGAAAATTACATTTTGTAGAATAAAATAATATAATATTTTTTTTATTTTATTAACATTGTTAAAAATATGATTAATTTGAATGATAAAATATGTTTTAAAGAAAATATTAAAAATACATGCAAAACTATACCAATTATTTTACACCGAAAATGTTACCGCAGATTCATTTGTTGGTGAAATGTATGCAGGCGAGAAATTGGTGAATGTAAATGGTAGTCAGTCCCAGAATTATTGTTGCCGAATAATATATTTTATCTGGTTAATCGATTTGGTCATTTAGAATCAATGAGATGCAGGGGTTAACAACAATCTAGTTTGGTGTAAATAATTTTTATAAATATTTTTCTTGGTGACCGGTAAACAGTAATATAAAAACGAAGTAAGTAACGTTTGTTGTCATAATTAATTAATTAATTCATATTATACAGGATTATGTGAACGTTTAAGACTTTTGCATTCCAAATGCAACAGTTTTGGTATCAATTATTTTTTTTTTTTGGTAAACTAATGTTTAAGACAAGATTTTTTATGCATAGCACAAAGGGTAACGATTATTTTACAAGCAATAATTATTATCATGAAACACTCATCCACATTGAAAAATCTCCTGATAAAAGATAGTCCCGTTGGCGTCATGTATCTTTTATCAGGAGATTTTTCAATGTGGATGAGTGTTTCAGGCTAATAATTATTGCTTATAAAATAATTGTTACCCTTTGTGCTATGCATAAAAAATCTTGTCTTAAACATTAGTTTACGAAAAAAAAAAGTTTATATTTGACAAGTTCTAGTATTTTCACCAAAAAATGTAGACAATTTGTCTCGACGCCATCTAGTGAGAGAGTTAGCACTTACAATGCCTTTCTCATATAAAATAAAGTTGGTTGTTTTAGGTGAAAAAATGTAACAAGCAGTAATTATTGAATGAAACACTAGTATATATTGAATTATTTCGCGGATAAGAGATAAGCCGCCATAGCTCAGTGGTCAGAGCTGTCGACCGGAAATCGAAAGGACACGGTTTCATGTCCCGTTGGCGTCATGTATCTTTTATCAGGAGATTTTTCAATGTGGATGAGTGTTTCAGGCTAATAATTATTGCTTATAAAATAGTTTTGGTATCGTTGTTGCAAATTAATAATAAATTAGAACACATGGTTCTATATTCATAATACCTACCTTTATTGACGATTTTGAAATCAATAAAGATAAAATTATTTCATCTTTTAACTTTTATTAAAAATTTACCCTAGACTTCTAGACCGTAAATTATTGTGGTTCGCTGGGCTTTATTCGAATTGTTTCAACTTTGTGAATGCTATATTTACATTTAAACATTATCTGTCTAAGTTTTTGAGATATGTCCTACCCCAAAATACTGTCCAAAATAATGCTACAAGGGTTGATGAAATAGTATGGGTCTAGGCAATCTGTGGCGTTAGTTAACATGACGTGTCCAGATCTTCTGTAGGCCCTAGTTTTACGTCAAAAATAAAATTTTTATTTTTATAGGTATTTAATTGTTAAATTTAATTTTTTGAAAGCGATTCTCAAACAAAAATTTGAAACAGAAAAATCAGAAAAAAAACGGGGGCATCTGGGTCTTAAACCCAGGATCTTCGTGTACCGACTGCGCCAATCCGTCCCTATTTCCTTCAGTCATATGTATCATACTTCAAATAAGAACTGCCAACATTATCTTCATTTTCTTAACTCATATTTTATTTGGCTGCTAACTTAATGCAATCTAGAGAGTGTCTTGGATAAATATATCCTATTTTACTTTTTAATTAGCTGCACCCCGCCACGTGTTGCTGTGGCTCAGTCTGTCTGTGCATATAGAGAAACAATAGCGCGTATTGCTTTTACGTACAACAGATTGCGCTATTTTAAAAAAAGCATGTTTTTCCAACAGATGGCGCTGTTTTTTCAAAAAAATCATGTTATTACCTGTCGCATGTGGTATCTATATAAAAAAGGTATATAAAAATACACGCGTATTTGAATGCAATGTTGTGTCAAAATTTAAAAGCAATCGGTGAAGAACTTTCTGAGTTTAAACATATTTAAGAATCGAACATTAACCTTTTTATTTATATAGAATTGTGTTACATAAATTGACTGTTAAGGATGATTTTTTTTTTTACTAAATTAGTGAGTCAAACGTCAAATAGTAATATTTAATTTAATAAAGACAATATACAAACGAAGATAGTGGGCTCAAGTCCCAGATGCGCCCGTATTTTTTGCTGATTTTTTCTGTTTCTAATTTTCGATTGAAAATCGCTAATATTGTCTTCAGCAAATTAAATATTACTTGTTGAACTCGTAAGAGATCCGTTGTAATCACTGAACTAATAACCCCTAGAGGTATATAAGAAAATTGTTCTCGCTGATATTTTCATAAGACATTTACATAGATACTTTTAAAATGTTTGATCAATTACACCAGACGTAAGACATATTCGAGCTTTTTTCGGGCGCCTAGAATACACTTCAATCTGTTCATCTTGGTGGTTTTATGATTATTATTGTTACGCATTGATTTTCATACATTGGACTTGAATTTTTTTCAATTTCTGATGTTTTCTGATTGGAAACATTCGACATTCTAGATTTTTTGTCTTTCTTGTTTTCGTTCAAGACGGGGAATGAATATCGAAGACTTTTAACATCTTACACAATATTTTTTTAACCATCCCCCAGCCAAGTGTGGGAGTAGGTAGTACCCAAAATTACTATCCTCTTTATACTAGCTTAAATCCTTGACATATCATTTTAATATTTTGTGTATATAATATTATAAGTTACCATTAATAATTGACTGAATAATTGGGATTTCTCTAGTTTAAAAGCCCATAAGACAGAAAAATGCATGCGTTCGTCGGAAGACACACTTGGTTACAGACGTTTTGTTTGACATCTTAGCCTGTCAAAAGTTAATAATAAGCGATAGCCATCTTCTGGAATAGCCAATCCAGCAAAAAAAAATCTGTTGTGCTTCTGTAAGCTTTTAAAAAAGGGACTATTTCAAAAAATGCTTGTTTTTTAATAAAAGTGAACTTTATTTGGAATGGATGTTTGTTCACTTTATTTGAAATTTAAAAAAAGTACGCACTTTGATCTAACAGTTACTTTTTCTTAGTATAAAACGCCGCTCTAAAACGATAAAGCTGTCTAGTTATGATTTCAGTGGGTAAGATTAATACATAGTTAGGTATATAAATAGCCAATACCAATTTAGAACATCATGAAAATGAAATTTTCGTAGAAAGCTAAGGCACAATATAAAATATGTGACAACGTAGTCAAAAAGCCATTCAGCGCCATTTTGTTTTTTTTTGTTTGTTTTACATTTGAAAGGTCCCCGTTAAACGTTGATTAAATTGTAATAAGCTGACAAGCTTATTAACGTGATAGTTGTCCTCTTCTGATCACAATTTATTCAAAAGCTGAAACGGACTAATAAGGGTTGTTTTACAGAATTTGAACAATTCATCAAATTTCAAAGTCGATTTTCAAGTTCCGTGAACGTTCTTTCCAAGTGCTATCACTATCTCAGTTTTGTGGAACAACTGGCCAATAATTATTTAATAACAGAACTTGAATAGACCCTTCACAGAACTTGGAAATCAACATTGAAATTTTATGAATTGTTCATTTTGTAAAACAACACATCCTTAGTATCGGCCCTTTCAACTGCCACTAAAAAAAACGTAATGGGGCTGAATGAGCATTTGATGACTCAACCCGTCATTATACCCGTCGCTATAAATTAACCAAAAAACTTAATTCAATGTTAATAATATAAATAAGTTTGTTTCAAAAATTTCAGCTTAGGCGTGAAACGAACTATACGCAAATTAAAAAATAAAAAAAACACACTCTTTTTCAACTTAATTACTACAAGAAACAACTGTTTAAGTCGGGATATATGGTAAGAAATGCTTTAAAATTCTCTTTTCAACATAATTACTACAAGAAACAACTGTTTAAGTCGGGAGATATGGCAAGAAATGCTTTAAAATTCTCTTTTCAACATAATTACTACAAGAAACAACTGTTTACGTCGGGGGAGATGGTAAAAGAAGCTTTAAAATTCACTTCTTCAACATAATTACTACAAGAAACAACTGTTTACAACTGAGGAGATGGTAAAAGATGCATTAAAATTCCCTTTTCAACTTAATTACTACAAGATGGTAAAAGATGATTTAAAATTCACTTTTTCAACATAATTACTACAAGAAACAACTGTTTACGACGGGGGAGATGGTAAAAGATGCTTTAAAATTCCCTTTTCAACTTAATTACTACAAGATGGTAAAAGATGCTTTAAAATTCATTTTTCAACTTAATTAGTACAAGAAACAACTGTTCACGTCGGGGGAGATGGTAAAAGATGCTTTAAAATTCCTTTTTTTTTTCAACCAAACTTCAATTTTTCACGGATTTATTTACCATTTATTTCTTGTTTTTTAGCTCTCAGTTAAGTTTAAAGGTTAGAAAATACACATAAATTATTTAAATAACCCAAACTAAGAACCTAATAACCTATTTTGTGCATGTTTAAACATCTCCTCCGACTTATATTGTAGTTTCAAATAATAATTAAGATGATATCAAACTTTATTTTTAAATACATCTATTTTAATTTCGATTTTGTTTTCCTGGATGAATGAATGCAAATCTTGGAAGTGGAAATTAACACACTTCCAAATACCTGATCGAGCTCAAACTCGGCAGAAAGTCTCATTATCGATAGTCAAAGTTCACAGCAGTTAAGATTCAGTCCCTGTGAGGAAGATTCAATCCTCAGTATTTATAAAAATATATGTGTTTTAGTAAAATAAGTTAAAAAAAAAATCAATTTGCAAAAGTTTTTTCGAATCTTTTTTTTAAAATAATGATTAAACGTGCAGCTTTATTCTGCAACTTTTCCCTTTTCGTCCTTATTACCAACTTTACTAAGCCTAAATAATATTAAATATCCTTAAATAAAAATCAAACTTATTAATTTGGCATTATTTTTCTTAACGCAAATTACGCGCAACATATTTCAAGAAATACCTTGTTAAAGCATTGTTAATATAACATCCTTTATAATTAAGTATGCTGTAAGCCCCAGGCCCTAAAGGCCCTAAAAGCCCTTGGGAACCAGAGGTCCTGAAAACCGTCGACCCTTACAAATTAAACCAAACCCCCCAATTTCTCAGAACTTAAAACTTTCGCAATTTTGAATTAAAATTTGCTAACTTCTGTTCATTAAATAAAATAGAAAGGGCCTCCTATTTGACTTACCTACTTGTTGAGCGAAGAGAAGAACTCAGTAAATTACCAAGGTGACACCAACTTTAAATTGGATTATTTATAAAACAACAAATTGTTAATCTTTTACACCTTCTTGAAAACAAATACTAAACATATTGAAAGTATTTAATGTTAAAAAAAAACTTTGTTTCACTTGTCTTACAATTTAAAACAGGTTAAGTCAACTATAACTTACTGATAAGAAACCAAACACATTTAGTTTACAATAATTAAATTTAAGTTTTACTTACATGTATAGCAAATGTTAATTATTAATCTTATTTAATGTTTTTATAATTATTTTAAAACTTTGTTTTAGAATAACACACTGTACAACAAACTTTTTTAAACATCTCTTAATGATTAATTTGTTATTAATTAATCATTTGATCGAACCGAATTGTTTGCACAGTGGCGCGTCTAAAAGTTTTTTTGAACAGCAGTGAAGTGTCTCGATATCGGAGCGACCGCGCGCCAGAACTGTCGGTACATAACTGAAATCCGGTACTGAAGGAGAATTACACTGACGCAAAGCTGAAACCGCTGTTCCACTAGAACCCTGAAACATAGAATAAAGAATACAAGAAATGGGATGCAGGCGTGTTTCATGTTCCGAAACTCTGACTATTATTTGCTTAAAATTCAATTATGGAATTGTATTTCATAAAAAAAAAACATTCAATGTGTTTTGTTGAAAATTTTACAATGTAAACGTTTTTAGCAATAGCGGACAGTGGAAAATTAATACAAAGAGTGTTGAATGTATCGGGAGCATCTCCTATCCTTATCCTATATTCCTCTTTTTCTCCCCTTTACCTACTAATTAGTTTAAATACATAATCATGTATTTCCATAAAACACCCGGCGTAATAAATGTTTGTTGATTACAAACCGTTCTTGTTTGTTCCTATATTAGTGTTAAGCTATTTTCTATATAATACCCAATCCGACATTATAAAAGTTTGCCAAATACTAACATGCTGTTTTAATTACTAACATTGTTACTAAATATTGTTCCTCTTATAATTATTTATTGAACAACTATGACTTATTTTTTTATGCATAACACAAAGGATAAAAAATTATTATAAGCATTAATTACTCGCCTGATATATCCCAAAAATTGAAAAAATCGTTTTTGTTTGTAAATGTTGTTAGTGCTGAATTTCCCACTAGATGCCGTCGAGATATATGTAAAATATTTACTAGGGAGATTTTTCCAATTTGTCAGGATATTTCAGGCGAGTAATTAATGCTAATAATAATTTTTTATACTTTTTGCTATGCAAAAAAACCTTGTCTTATAAACTTTAGTTAATCATTAAAAAAATATATATTTGAAAAGTCAAAATATTTCACCAAAAAATGTAGATATAATACAGGGTTTTCCAATAAGAGGTGTTATTTTAATATTCAATCGTAAAAGATCAATGGTTTCGTTGCTTGAGTGGCACGTAGCGCCGTCTTGGTATAAGTAAACATTGTCCAAATCAATACTATCTAATTCCGGCCATAAAAAATCATTAATCATCTCTCGATAGCGCAATCCATTCACCGTAACTGTTGCTCCAGCCTCATTTTCGAAAAAGTAAGGTCCAATGACTCCGCCGGACCATAAACCGCACCAAACAATCACACGTTGAGAATAAATAAGTTTTTTAACAATAACTCTTGGGTTTTTCAAGTCCCAGAAGTGATAATTTTGCTTGTTGACGAAGCCACCGAGGTGAAAATGGGCCTCATCACTCAAGATGATTTGCATTTGATTCACTCAAGTGAATTTTAATAATTTCATTGCGTTGTTGAAGCGTGTATCGTTCCATTTTTATTAATGGTGTAGTTTCTACTTGTCAAATGTCAAAAAATGACAGCTTCAAAAGTAACATCTAACGAAATAGCGGGCTATTCAAAATAACACCTCTTATTGGAAAACCCTGTATATCTCGACGCCATCTAGTAGGAAATTCAGCACTAACAAAGCCTTTCCTACAAAACTAAATTTCGTTATTTACAGGTGAAAAAATATAAGAAGCAGTAATTGTCGATTGAAGTTCTTGTAGTTATTAAATTATTTGGCGGGTTGGGATAAGCCGACATAGCTCAGTGGTCCAGAGCACCTGACCGTACATCAGAAAGTGCAGGTTCAATTCCCGTCGGCGGCATTTATTTTCACTCGGGAGATTTTTTGAATTTTTTGAATTAATGGTTAAAATAATTAACTATGACTTGAATGCACAAAAACTATCAACGATAACTTGTATAACCTGCTTATATTGTCCGTAGTCAGCGTATTATGATATGTAATAAAAACTCATTATTGTACTCCTGATCAGCTTACCTACATATATATTTTGTGCATGTATACACGAAAAAACCTTCAAGGTATGAATAAATAAATAAATAAAAAATTTAATAAAAGTACTAAAAGTAACTTCAGCATTTGAATTTGATTGGCTTATTTTAAAATATGTTTATTAAAAAAAAACTTACACCATTATCAGAAAATATCTTACAAAGAACATAGTAATCATTTTACATAATGTTAAATATACATAATATGTACCAGCATAAAGCTAGGCTTGTGGGTAGAGGGGGTGTGTGATTATGTTCGTCAAATATTTATTTATATGTTTAAGTATTCAGTTTATATTTTCAGTTTGCTGTAAGATAAAATTAAAAATCTTTCTTGTTATTTTTACTTTTGATATTTACTGGTAATGCATTAAAGCGAAGCTTAATGCCAAATCACTATTTTGATCTTTATAACGAATTGGTGTACATTATGAATACCAAAAAATATGCTTTAGATAAATTGAAAGTTTTCCTATCGCTTCGCTTGAGTAGAATACAAATAAAAAAATTAATTACTCAATAAAAAATATAAATGCAAACTACTAAAAAAAATATTTTTTCAATAGAAATGTATGAACCTTTCCTTCAGGAATCAACTTTTAAAAAAATACAGTATTATAGCTAGGATTATCTGTGACATTTTCACTTGATTAAATTTTTTGCTTTCTTATAAAATTATTTACAAAATAAATAAAAACCAGTTTTTTGCTTGAAATCGAACTTTTCTAGACTCCGTTTGTCAAGCGATTTTAATGCATATTACCTACGATATAAGGTATACCTAAAATATACCCATTTTTGGCTTGTAGCTTCGTCTTAAAAATTACTCCAAGATATCAACAGATTAATTGCCCGTTGTTTTTTTTACATTTTAGAGTTTTGATGTTTCTCTGAGTTGTCTATTATTTTTAATTGGTGCAGTCTTATTTGAAATTTGTAAATTTGTAATGTTGCGTGTGAGAAGTATAATGTATCTGTATTGTTGCGTGGGAGAAGTATAATGTTTTTGTAATGTTGCGTGGGAGAAGTTTAATGTATTTGTAATGTTGCGTGGGAGAAGTATGATGTATTTGTAATGTTGCGTGGGAAAAATATAATGTATATCGTTTTCTGACTTAAAATTCTTTAAACAGAAGTTCTGTTGAATGTGGTTTAAACAGAATTGTTTTTAATATTAATTTTTGTGCTATGTAAAAACTTCATTCTAAAATTTTCATTTCAGTCGAATGGGATGCCGCCTAAACTTAAGTGTAGGAGAGACACAGCGCGTGCAAAATGGGCTAGAACCAAAAGCTACTAAGCCAATTGTGACATCGATTTTCAAATCTACATGGAAGGCTTTTCTAGCGTATATCTAATCGGTGCCTGAAAAAAAAAAGTTCTTAAACAGTCACAACATTGTTAGGTTAGGTAGGTAGTATTCTTTGTTGTTTTGTTTACGATAAGCTATTTGTTTCTGCGTTACAATATAGTGGATTGCATGTTGTTTAATATTGTGATTTTATTACCTTCTTCACCTGCTTTACCTGCTTTCTCATGATACATTGTTTTTTAAATACACTATCAAAATATGCTATAATTTAATACTGGGTTAAAAATGTTCGTATTGCTTTTCGTTTGATATAATGTTTTCTGTATCTGCTTGTTACACATGGTTTTTTTAATGACAAGACGATCGAAATTTAACTAACTAACTATCACGCTGTTTCTCCACAGGGGTAGGAAGAGAGGACAGACCGCCAAACAACTCGGTCTTGGCACACACTTCTTGCCTCATTCACATTCATACATCGTCTCATACACACTCTTCTATTATTCTGACTCTTGACATGGCCCGACTCAAATATTAGATTCACTAAGATCGTTCCATGTCTTTCTCAGGCGTCCCCGAGTTCTGCGACCATTCGCATTCGAATCATATATTCTCCTTACACCCATTTCTTTGCTCCTTCGCTCTACATGACCAAACCACCTAATCGTACCTTTTTAATGTTACTCATCTCCACATTTCTCACACGATCATACGTGGTTTTACCACACATACGCCTCAGGGATCTTTTTTCAACGGCATTAAATCTACTTTCATCCTCTATCTGCCATTTCCATGCCACACTTCCATACATCAGAGTAGGTACGAACACTCCATTGTGGACTGAAAACTTCGCTTCTTTGAACAATTTTTTCTTAGCGCCAAATGGAGTTACCTGCATTTACCCTTCTTTAAAATGTAATGTAAAATATAGTCCTTAGTCATTTTCAATGTTTCATTTTACTCTTTACTTTGATAATTTTGTGTAATTACAGCAAGAATCCCAACTACATGGAGCCAGCGGGACTAAGGCATCTTCAATTGGCTTATGTTCTTAGATTGAAGGGAGTTGGAATTGGAAGTAGACAGGGTAGAGAAAACTTGATACTGGCTATTCGGATTTTTTATTTAACACGCAATGGTTGTATTAAACGTGTATTAAATATCTACCAATATTTATTTCATTTAATTTAATTTATCTAAAACCTAAAATGGTATTATAAAGACCATCCTAAAAGCTCTCGCAAGAACGCCAAATTTTGAAGTCTTTATTTATTTATTTGAAAAAACAGTATAAAGCAGTACATTGCAATAACGGTAATTAAAGATTACAAAAAAAGTGAAAATCAAATACATTTATAAGTGGGACAAAAGAAAAAAAAAGTTTCAAATGTAGATTTACAATGTTAAGTCTTGAATAATAATATTTCACATTTAAATACTTGTAGGACATGTGGAAAATATCCACATTTCCAGCGAGGCAGTTAATAAACCTAGTGATTCTTCTCAAGGGCATCACCATTGGTAAGTGTTGGGAAGTATGGGCTTCATAAATGCACGCACAGATGGCAGTGTATAGAGCTTGCGTGGAAGTCCGCAAGGTGGAACCAGTGGCCAGTAGTCGCCAGGGCCAGTGGTAAGGCTCTCAGAGAAACTTACTGTTTCAGATTCCAATTACCCAGCTACTAGTTAGGTCGACTATCTAGTCACCTTTATAATACGCGGAGTAATAATAAATCCCTGATTAATCTAAAAGAACCACTTATTTATAAACTCCTTCCAAGGCGAGTTGGAGACCTGTTTGTACGAACACAACAGTATGTTAGTTCTTCACCTAGGAAGAATCAAATGCCTGTGTTGGTGGCCTCGCGCAAAATTATCCGGGACAAAGAATCCTATTTTAGCCAGAATGTCTGGTATTGAGATTAAGCCGTTTAAAAGCTTATACGCCATCAGGAGTAATGCAACATCCCTTCTGGAACTAAGACTGCATACACCCAGCATTCCTGAGATAAATGCTGTTGGAAACAGCCATGGGTCATTGATCCCATTGATCCCTTCGGCACCAGTGCGTAGTCGGGATACACGCCAAACGCGTGCCCAACATTTGTACACAGTTGACATTTGTCACATGAGAACGGGTCGCTTCTACGATTCGTTCTTAAGTTCAACAGCTCGGCTGTGGAACGAACTGCCGGCCTCTGTGTTTCCTCCCTCCTACAACATGGGACTCTAAAAGACCCATGTTCACTTCTTCCTCTCCACAAAAAGACCCTCCACACAGCATCCCCAAAGATGACATAGGCAGGGAAATTATTTTCTTCAGGGCCTCCTGTGTGGAGTTAATATAAAAAAAAAATAAAAAAAAAAATGGGTAAAAAATAAACTCTCTCATGTTGAGGTATCGTAAAAACTTCCTTTGTATCTTCTCTACCAATCACAAACATTACAAAAAAATTACAATCACAAATATTCAAAATATCGATGCTAAGAATGTTTTAATTAAACATTTTGAAAAAAAATAAATATATAAAACACTGTTTCACAACAAAAAAATGACATTGTGAAAATAACCAAAATTAAAACATCTTTTGGACAAATGAACCACAAATATCTCTCCACTAAGTTCTATTATTTACTTCCACCAGCAATAAAGAAAACTGTTATCTAGCAACTGCTTTATAGCAATTGATTTAAAAAACATATCAAAATGTGGCTTATAGAAATCAAAGAGGAATTATGTATACAACATTTTGACAAAAAAAAAATTTCAGCATACACAAAATAACACTAACAGACCAGTTAGACAAGCGTACAAAGAAAACATAAAAACTCCGGCAGTAAATTCAAGCTTTGGACAAAGACACTACCAATACCATGCTATAAAAGCTTTCAAAAGTGTAAAACTTGAAATTAAAATTAAGGAAAATAAAAATAAATTCACACACAAAATTACAAAATGGATTAAAGAATAAAAAAGACAATATTATCAAATGTCATGGCATAAAATAAAAATAAAACCTACACGTAACACTCAAAACCAATATAAACACACATCACTCACAAACACAGAAGATCATATTTTAAATGTATTATTTTCTCTTTAAATGTATTATGTAGATTATATTTTCATATTATAAAATGAAGGCCTCAGCACGGGCAAGCCACCCAGTGAGGCCAACATTACTGGAAAACTTTGAAATGTAAAAAATATTGTACCAAATAAAAAATAAATAAAAAAATGTACTAGTATCTGAAAGAAATGTTATTTAAATAAAACATAGTCCGCTTCAGTACAGGAACCTCTAGTGAGGAGGACTAAGAAAAACAATATTATTTATCTTCTATCCTTTTTTTTATTTTACGGTAAAAAAATATATTTTCAAAATAATTAAATTTGAAAAAAAATAATTACAAAATTCAAAATAAATTTTATTTGCGCCGGGATTCGAATCCGCGAAATGTGGATTCAATTTGTGATCGATGATCTTCAGCCAAGTAGGTCGTCGAGGTTTTATCGTTTTAAAGTAAAACACGATACTCAAATAATATTATTTCCCAGTGTTTTAGCATCATCGTCGTGGAAAAACAATAAAAAAATTGATGTAAATCTATCATTGCGATAAATTTGTTTCGCCACTGGTTTGCGTTGTCAATGTTAATGGACATAAGGGAAAGGAACGAAGCAACTGCAAATGATGCAAAACCCCGCATGCGGTTTTTTCGTTCCTTTCCCGTAATTCGTGGCATTAGAAATTATTACCTAACTTATTTGTATTATTAAATAAATAATTTATTAACACCAGTATTTAATCATAAAAGATCAACATGTTTCAAAACCAATAATTACTTCGTTTATGTTGTTATTTATCAGCTAACTTGTACCCGGCGTTGCTGGGGTTTATCCTTAGGAGATAGACATTTACCACCGCAGACTTTTCTGTAGGCCTTTTTAAGATGTACAATTGTGTTGCAAATTATTTTGATGTATCTGAAAAGGTTTAGCCAGCGTTAAGAAGTCGAAAAATTTTATGACTTGATTGCAAAACGTAAATTTTTCTCCACTTTTTGCAAATATAATATTCATGTATTGTATATGTAGATTAACCAGTATCCCGATTATACTACGAGTTTCCGGATACAGTACATAATGTTGTGCAGTGACAGAACAAACAGGTTTTTACAAAATACTTCTCTTCCACAGTATAATGGTTTCAAAGTAAATTACAACAATACCTTTGCTCGCACTGCGGTCGCGAAATACGTGCAGTCACCGTCGCTGCCACCGAGATACATATAATATGTGTATCTAATTATTATTTTAAAGCGCCATCTAGGATATATTAAGTGAAATGAGAATTCTTGTAAAGTGTTGAGCAATTATTTTCAACTCAAGTTTTACGCTAGTCGCAAAAAATATAAAATATAGCTTTGCTTCTCTTTTTTATATGACACCTCACAAGAGCGTCCCTGGATATACAGTGTCATCTATAAGGCATAAGGCAAGGCATCTATGGCACCACCCGGTTAGGCAGCGTTGTGAGGCGGGTTAAGGTCGGGACTGTGGGAAAGGTTTTATTAATGCGGGTTTTGAAGAGGCCCGTATTAGAAGAAGGCGAAAAAACAGATGCCGTTCGAACCACGAGCCGTTTTACACTAAAACGAGTCGAAGAAGCGACCCGTTCTCATTAAGCCAACATTAACTGTGAACGGTTGTTCAGCTGGTATACATTGAATTTTACTCCTTAGAGCAGGCTCTATTAAAATATCTGTAGAACAAACTCAACATGCCCACATTGGTATGTTAACAATGCATTGTCAATCAGACGGACGAAATCAAGTAGTTTTGTTAAGTAGTAAGGGGCTATCAAATTCAATTGTTGTTGAGATTTGTATAGGATAAGCAGCTGCTTACAAGTGAAGAATCTGCTTGCCCTATACAAGACGCCCAGTTTCTTGGAAGCCAGATTTACTCGGGCTTCTATAGAGCTCCGATACTTGAGCCGGTGTGATATCCTTACTACAAGCATTTCAATTGAGTCTTTATTCGGGAGTGTGCCTCAAACAAAATAATATACAAAGTAACAAAATCTAATGACCAAATAATATTTAATTACAGCTTATGATGTAATTGATTAAATATCTCTCCCTGGCAATCCAGGCTGGAAATATACTTTTTCAATACTTGAGAATTACAATTGAAGACTTACAATTTATGGCTTCTAATCTTGGTATTTTTTTTTTGGTACCCGTCATCAGATTAGAACTCGACTCAAAAAATTGACAGATTCTTTTTCAACCCACTGATCAAAAACCTCAAATTAAAAAAAAATTGTACGTTCCGTTTCCGTTTCAAGATGGTGGAGGATAGTAGTAATGGTTCAATAAATATTATTTTTTCAAATGTGAAATCGCCGTATATATTTGGACTTTTGGCAATTCTTCAATATTTATAGGATATACATAATTGTTTGAAAAAAGAATTGTAATTGAGAGAGTGATACTTCCCCTATTTTTTAAATACATCTATTTGAATTTAGATTTTGTTTTCTTGATGAATGAATGAAATGGGATCCCGACAACTTACAGATATGCACGTAAAAACTGTGATTCTTCCATAAACGCCACTTGGTCTAGGTTTTATTGTTGATGTCACTTCTGACCATAATGCTGAGTACGAATCCTAAATTTCAATCTATTCCATAAATTGTATATTGTGTTATCGTCTTAAGGGGTTATATACAGTCAGGAGGCCCAAAAAAAGGAATTTTTCAAAAAAATTTCCTGATAAGACTTTTTGATTTATTAAAGTAAAAATTCGTACATATATTATGACAACTTTAAACAGTATTTAGGATTTTTTATTTGTAAAAATAATTATTTTGAAAGCTGCTATAGCTGTTCTCCAGAAGCTCCTCTCAAAAAAGCATTTTGCGGTGACCATCATATTATCTGGACTGGATTATCTAAAATGAAAAAACCAAACGGATTTCTTTATAATAATAAGTATTCCTCTAATTGATCGAAGGACAGAGCAAAATAATTTGTTTTGACACAATGGCGGCTTTTCAAAAAAAACCAACTTTTTACCAAAATTTTGGCCTTATATTGTTTATAAAAAAATATGTATTTATCGGTGAGAACAGGCCTTCGATTAATATCTTTAAAATATTCTTAAAAAGCTTGTGTTAAAATTTGAGACTGATCGGTTGCTAAGAAATGGTTATAACCCAACTCTGGACTTGAACCAGGGTGTAATGCAATTTACTAGCTCAGTAAAAAGGTAGGCAGATGAGAACTCGAACTCAATCAGGGGTGGGGAGCATCTTAGTTCATTTATTTGTCCATCGGTCAGGGATTGGGGCAGGTCAACAAAATAATTACTCATGAATAAAAGACACAGGTATATTTAACATCTTCTAAAGAAACACATGATTGAATCTGAATCTAATCTCTCTCTCTTCTCTCTAGGACGACCGGGTGAAACGGGGATTTTAAAGAGAATTTACGATTTTGAACACAGGTAAAGTGGATATACTGAAGAGCTTACGGTTCGCCAAGGCCTGATGAATGGAGGGTCCAAACGAACGAGGAAACAGGTGAATTTTATCGGTTCACCAGTTCAATGACAAAGATAGACAAAGAAAACGACAAAGATAAAGACTATTCAAAGACTAGAAAAATACAACTGCAAAGACTAAACAAAAAAATATAAAGACTAATACAAAGACAAAGACAAAGACAAAGACAAGGACAAAGACAAAGACAAAGACAAAGACAAAGACAAAGACAAATACTAGACAAAGAAAAAAACAAATACTAGACAAATACTAAACAAAGACAAAGACTAGACAAGAACAACTGCAAAGAAAAAGACAAAGACAAAAATCAAGGACAAAGACTAGACAAAGACAAAGAAAAATATAAGACAAAGACAAAAAAAGACAAAGACAACGACAAACACAAAAACTTGTTAAAGACAAAGACGAGGCAAAGATAAAGACAAGGCAGAGACAACTACAAAGACAACGAGAAAAATAAACACTAGTCAAAGACAATAACCAGACAAAGACAATAAAAATAAAAGACAAAGACAACGACAAAGTTAAAGACTAGACAAAGACAAAGACTAGACAAAGAAAAAAACAAAGACAAAGACGAGAAAAAGACAAGGACAAAGACTACACAAATACAACGACAAAGACAAGACTAAATTAAGACAAATACTAGACAAAGACTATATAAAGACGAAGACAACGATAACGACAAAGACAAATACTAGACAAAGAAAAAAACAAATACTAGACAAATACTAAACAAAGACAAAGACTAGACAAGGACAACTGCAAAGACTAGACAAAAAAAGATAACGACAAACAATAAAGACAAACACAAAGACAAAGTTCAAGACAAAGTCAAAGACGAAGACAAACACAAAGACAAATACAAAGACAAGGACAAAGACAAAGACAAAGACAAAGACAAAAAATCGACAGCGAAAAAGGCGACGACAAAGACAGGGACAGAGACTACACAAATACAACGACAAACTAAACAAAGACTAGACTAAACAAAGAAAAAACAAAACACAGACAAAGACAAAGACAAGGACAAAGACAAAGACAAAGACAAAGACAAAGACAAAGACAAAGACAAAGACAAAGACAAAGACAAAGACAAAGACAAAGACAAAGACAAAGACAAAGACAAAGTCAAAGACAAATATTGGACAAAGACTAGACAAAGACAAAGAAAAATATTAAACAAAGAATAGACAAAGAGAAAAAAATCGATAAAGACAAAGACAAGGCAGAGACAACTACAAAGACAAAGACAAAAATCAAAGACAAAGACTAGACAAAGACAAAAAAAATATAAGACAAAGACTAGACAAAGACAAAAACTAGACGAAGACAAAAAAGTAAAAGAGAAAGACGAGACAAAGACAAGGACACAGACTACACAAATACAACGACAAAGACTAGACTAAACAAAGAAAAAGACTAGACAAAGACTATACAAAGACAAAGACAAAGACAAAGACAGAGACAAAGACAACGATAAAGACAAAAACTTGACAAAGACAAGGATCAGACAAAGAAAAATACTAGACAAAGTAAACAACAAAGACAACGACAGCGACAAAGACGAGACAAATTTAAATACAGAGTCAGAGACAAGGACAAATTCAAATACCAATTCAATGAAAAAGATAGACAAAGACTAGACAAAGTAAAAGACTAGAAGAAGAAAAAAAAATAGACAAAGACATCGACAAAGATAAAGACTATTCAATGACTAGATAAATACAACTGCAAAAGCTAAAAAAAAAAAAAAAAAAGACAAAGACAAAGACAAAGACAAAGACAAAGACAAAGACAAAGACAAATACTAGAAAAAGAAAAAAACAAATACTAGCCAAATACTAAACACAGACAAAGACTAGACAAGGACAACTGCAAAGACTAGAAAAAAAAGATAACGACAACAATAAAGACAAAGGCAAAGTTCAAGACAAAGTCAAAGACAAAGACAAAGTCAAAGAAAACAACAAAGACAAGGACAAAGACAATGTTTCGATAGCTCTTGAAAAACTTGAGCGTCTGTGTCGGGTGCAAATTGATCAATATACGGGAACGGGAATAGGAATTTGAGGATGCCAACAGAATTAAGGGAAAGTCATACCTTGTACTGGTATTTCCTTACAGCTTCCGTGGTAGCACCAAACTCACACAGTATTAATCTATTTCCGTCACTAGATATCGACCACGAAAGAAATGTCCATTGAAATGTATGACCCGAGACGCGTATCGGTAGGTGGTAGAAATTGTACTGGCGCGCGCCGGTCAGACGAAATCCCTATCTCCCGATGGCAAGGTGGGAACAAATAGGATGTAGGTAATAAAAAAATGATAATTTATTAGCGTTATGCCCGAACAGACAAAGACAAAGATAAAGACAAAACCAAAAATCAAAGACAAAGACTATACAAAAAAACTCGACAAAGACTAAACAAAGACAAAACAAAGACAAATATTGGACAAAGACTAGACAAGGACAAAGAAAAATATTAGACAAAGACAAAAAAAGCCAAAAACAACGACAACAACAAAAAATTGATAAAGACAAAGACGAGGCAAAGACAAAGACTAGGCAGAGACAACTACAAAGACAACGAGAAAAACAAACACTAGTCAAAGACAAAAACAAGACAAAGACAATGAAAAAAAAAGACAACACAACGATAAAGTTAAAGACTAGACAAATGCAAAGACTAAACAAAGACAAAAACATAGGCAAAGACGAGAAAAAGACAAGGAAAAAGACTACACAAATACAACGACAAAGAAAAGACTAAATTAAGACAAATACTAGACAATGACTATATAAAGACAAAGACAACGATAACGACAAATACAAATACTAGACAAAGAAAAAAACAAATACTAGACAAAGAAAAAAACAAATACTAGACAAATACTAAACAAAGACAAAGACTAGACAACTGCAAAGACTAGACAAAAAGATAACGACAACAATAAGGACAAAGACAAAGTTCAAGACAAAGTCAAAGACGAAGACAAAGACAAAGACGTAGACAAAGACAAAGACAAAGACAAAGACAAAGACAAAGACAAAGACAAAGACAAAGACAAAGACAAAGACAAAGGCAAAAACAAAAACAAGGACAAAGACAAAGACAAAAACTCGACAAAGAAAAAGGCGACGATAAAGACAGGGAAAAAGAAAAGACAAATACAACGACAAAGACTAGACTAAACAAAGAAAAAAAAAACACAGACAAAGACAAGGACAAAGATAAAGACAAAGACAAGGACAAGGACAAAGACAAACACAAACACAAAGACAAAAACTCGACAAATAAAAAGGCGACGAAAAAGAAAGGGACAAAGACTACACTAATACAACGACAAAGACTAGACTTAACAAAGAAAAATCAAAACACAGACAAAGACAAGGACAAAGACATAGGCAAAGATAAAGACAAAGATAAAGACAAAGAAAGAGAAAAAGACCAAGAACATGACAAAGACAGAGACAAATACAAAGACAAAGACAGAGTTCAAGACAAAGACAAAGACAAAGAAAAAAACAAATACTAGACAAATACTAAACAAAGACAAAGACTAGACAAGGACAACTGCAAAGACTAGACAAAAAAAGATAACGACAACAATAAAGACAAAGACAAAGTCAAAGACGAAGACAAAGACAAAGTCAAAGACAAAGACAAAGACAAAGACAAAGACAAAGACAAAGACAAAGACAAAGACAAAGACAAAGACAAAGACAAAGACAAAGACAAAGACAAAGACAAACACAAACACAAAGACAAAAACTCGACAAAGAAAAAGGCGACGACGAAGACAGGGACAAAGACTACACAATTACAACGACAAAGACTAGACTAAACAAAGAAAAAAACAAAACACAGACAAAGACAAAGACAAGGACAAAGACAAAGATAAAGACAAAGATAAAGACAAAGCCAAAAATCAAAGACAAAGACTAAACAAAAAAAAACAAAGACAAATATTGGACAAAGACTAGACAAGGACAAAGAAAAATATTAGACAAAGACAAAAAAAGAAAAAGACAACGACAAACACAAAAACTTGATATAGACAAAGAAGGGGCAAAGACAAGGACTAGGCAGACAACTACAAAGACAACGAGAAAAACAAACACTAGTCAAAGACAAAAACCAGACAAAGACAATGAAAATAATAGACAAAGACAACGACAAAGTTAAAGACTAGACAAAGACAAAGACTAGACAAAGACAAAAACATAGACAAAGACGAGAAAAAGACAAGGACAAAGACTACACAAATACAACGACAAAGACAAGACTAAATTAAGACAAATACTAGACAAAGACTATATAAAGACGAAGACAACGATAACGACAAAGACAAATACTAGACAAAGAAAAAAACAAATACTAGACAAATACTAAACAAAGACAAAGACTAGACAAGGACAACTGCAAAGACTAGACAAAAAAAGATAACGACAAACAATAAAGACAAACACAAAGACAAAGTTCAAGACAAAGTCAAAGACGAAGACAAACACAAAGACAAATACAAAGACAAGGACAAAGACAAAGACAAAGACAAAGACAAAAAATCGACAGCGAAAAAGGCGACGACAAAGACAGGGACAGAGACTACACAAATACAACGACAAACTAAACAAAGACTAGACTAAACAAAGAAAAAACAAAACACAGACAAAGACAAAGACAAGGACAAAGACAAAGACAAAGACAAAGACAAAGACAAAGACAAAGACAAAGACAAAGACAAAGACAAAGACAAAGACAAAGACAAAGTCAAAGACAAATATTGGACAAAGACTAGACAAAGACAAAGAAAAATATTAAACAAAGAATAGACAAAGAGAAAAAAATCGATAAAGACAAAGACAAGGCAGAGACAACTACAAAGACAAAGACAAAAATCAAAGACAAAGACTAGACAAAGACAAAAAAAATATAAGACAAAGACTAGACAAAGACAAAAACTAGACGAAGACAAAAAAGTAAAAGAGAAAGACGAGACAAAGACAAGGACACAGACTACACAAATACAACGACAAAGACTAGACTAAACAAAGAAAAAGACTAGACAAAGACTATACAAAGACAAAGACAAAGACAAAGACAGAGACAAAGACAACGATAAAGACAAAAACTTGACAAAGACAAGGATCAGACAAAGAAAAATACTAGACAAAGTAAACAACAAAGACAACGACAGCGACAAAGACGAGACAAATTTAAATACAGAGTCAGAGACAAGGACAAATTCAAATACCAATTCAATGAAAAAGATAGACAAAGACTAGACAAAGTAAAAGACTAGAAGAAGAAAAAAAAATAGACAAAGACATCGACAAAGATAAAGACTATTCAATGACTAGATAAATACAACTGCAAAAGCTAAAAAAAAAAAAAAAAAAGACAAAGACAAAGACAAAGACAAAGACAAAGACAAAGACAAATACTAGAAAAAGAAAAAAACAAATACTAGCCAAATACTAAACACAGACAAAGACTAGACAAGGACAACTGCAAAGACTAGAAAAAAAAGATAACGACAACAATAAAGACAAAGGCAAAGTTCAAGACAAAGTCAAAGACAAAGACAAAGTCAAAGAAAACAACAAAGACAAGGACAAAGACAATGTTTCGATAGCTCTTGAAAAACTTGAGCGTCTGTGTCGGGTGCAAATTGATCAATATACGGGAACGGGAATAGGAATTTGAGGATGCCAACAGAATTAAGGGAAAGTCATACCTTGTACTGGTATTTCCTTACAGCTTCCGTGGTAGCACCAAACTCACACAGTATTAATCTATTTCCGTCACTAGATATCGACCACGAAAGAAATGTCCATTGAAATGTATGACCCGAGACGCGTATCGGTAGGTGGTAGAAATTGTACTGGCGCGCGCCGGTCAGACGAAATCCCTATCTCCCGATGGCAAGGTGGGAACAAATAGGATGTAGGTAATAAAAAAATGATAATTTATTAGCGTTATGCCCGAACAGACAAAGACAAAGATAAAGACAAAACCAAAAATCAAAGACAAAGACTATACAAAAAAACTCGACAAAGACTAAACAAAGACAAAACAAAGACAAATATTGGACAAAGACTAGACAAGGACAAAGAAAAATATTAGACAAAGACAAAAAAAGCCAAAAACAACGACAACAACAAAAAATTGATAAAGACAAAGACGAGGCAAAGACAAAGACTAGGCAGAGACAACTACAAAGACAACGAGAAAAACAAACACTAGTCAAAGACAAAAACAAGACAAAGACAATGAAAAAAAAAGACAACACAACGATAAAGTTAAAGACTAGACAAATGCAAAGACTAAACAAAGACAAAAACATAGGCAAAGACGAGAAAAAGACAAGGAAAAAGACTACACAAATACAACGACAAAGAAAAGACTAAATTAAGACAAATACTAGACAATGACTATATAAAGACAAAGACAACGATAACGACAAATACAAATACTAGACAAAGAAAAAAACAAATACTAGACAAAGAAAAAAACAAATACTAGACAAATACTAAACAAAGACAAAGACTAGACAACTGCAAAGACTAGACAAAAAGATAACGACAACAATAAGGACAAAGACAAAGTTCAAGACAAAGTCAAAGACGAAGACAAAGACAAAGACGTAGACAAAGACAAAGACAAAGACAAAGACAAAGACAAAGACAAAGACAAAGACAAAGACAAAGACAAAGACAAAGACAAAGACAAAGACAAAGGCAAAAACAAAAACAAGGACAAAGACAAAGACAAAAACTCGACAAAGAAAAAGGCGACGATAAAGACAGGGAAAAAGAAAAGACAAATACAACGACAAAGACTAGACTAAACAAAGAAAAAAAAAACACAGACAAAGACAAGGACAAAGATAAAGACAAAGACAAGGACAAGGACAAAGACAAACACAAACACAAAGACAAAAACTCGACAAATAAAAAGGCGACGAAAAAGAAAGGGACAAAGACTACACTAATACAACGACAAAGACTAGACTTAACAAAGAAAAATCAAAACACAGACAAAGACAAGGACAAAGACATAGGCAAAGATAAAGACAAAGATAAAGACAAAGAAAGAGAAAAAGACCAAGAACATGACAAAGACAGAGACAAATACAAAGACAAAGACAGAGTTCAAGACAAAGACAAAGACAAAGAAAAAAACAAATACTAGACAAATACTAAACAAAGACAAAGACTAGACAAGGACAACTGCAAAGACTAGACAAAAAAAGATAACGACAACAATAAAGACAAAGACAAAGTCAAAGACGAAGACAAAGACAAAGTCAAAGACAAAGACAAAGACAAAGACAAAGACAAAGACAAAGACAAAGACAAAGACAAAGACAAAGACAAAGACAAAGACAAAGACAAACACAAACACAAAGACAAAAACTCGACAAAGAAAAAGGCGACGACGAAGACAGGGACAAAGACTACACAATTACAACGACAAAGACTAGAGTAAACAAAGAAAAAAACAAAACACAGACAAAGACAAAGACAAGGACAAAGACAAAGATAAAGACAAAGATAAAGACAAAGCCAAAAATCAAAGACAAAGACTAAACAAAAAAAAACAAAGACAAATATTGGACAAAGACTAGACAAGGACAAAGAAAAATATTAGACAAAGACAAAAAAAGAAAAAGACAACGACAAACACAAAAACTTGATATAGACAAAGAAGGGGCAAAGACAAGGACTAGGCAGACAACTACAAAGACAACGAGAAAAACAAACACTAGTCAAAGACAAAAACCAGACAAAGACAATGAAAATAATAGACAAAGACAACGACAAAGTTAAAGACTAGACAAAGACAAAGACTAGACAAAGACAAAAACATAGACAAAGACGAGAAAAAGACAAGGACAAAGACTACACAAATACAACGACAAAGACAAGACTCAATTAAGACAAATACTAGACAAAGACTATATAAAGACGAAAACAACGATAACGACAAAGACAAATACTAGACAAAGAAAAAAACAAATACTAGAAAAATATTAAGCAAAGACAAAGACTAGACAAGGACAACTGCAAAGACTAGACAAAAAAACATAACGACAAACAATAAAGGCAAAGACAAAGTTCAAGACAAAGTCGAAGACAAAGACAAAGACAAAGACAAAGACAAAGACAAAGACAAAGACAAAGACAAAGACAAAGACAAAGACAAAGACAAAGACAAAGACAAAGACAAAGACAAAGACAAAGACAAAGACAAATACAAATACAAAGACAAAGACAAAGACAAAGACAAGGACAAGGACAAGGACAAGGACAAGGACAAACACAAAGACAAAGACAAAAACTCGACAAAGAAAAAGGCGACGATAAAGACAGGGACAAAGACAAGACAAATACAACGACAAAGAATAGACTAAACAAAGAAAAAAACAAGACCAAGACAAAGACAAGGACAAAGACAAACACAAAGACAAACACAAAGACACAGACAAAGACAAAGACAAAAATAAAGACAAAGACAAGGACAAGGACAAGGACAAAGACAAACACAAACACGAAAAAAAAAACTCGACAAAGAAAAAGGCCACGACAAAGACTACACTAATACAACGACAAAGACTAGACTTAACAAAGAAAAAACAAAACACAGACAAAGACAAAGGCAAAGGCAAAGACAAAGACAACGACAAAGATAAAGACTATACAAAGACAACGACAAATTAACTTAACAAGGACTTTGTCTTTGTTTAGTCTAGTCTTTGTCGTTGAATTTTCTTTGTCTTTGTCTAGTCTTTGTTCGATATTTGTCTTTTTTTGACATTGTCTAGTCTTTGTCGAGTTTTTTTTTGTATAGTCTTTGTCTTTGATCTTTGTCTTTGTCTTTGTCTTTGTCTATGTCTTTGTCTTTGTCTTTGTCTCTATCTCTGTCTTTGTCTCTGTCTTTGTCTTTGTTTAGTCTTTGTCTAGTCTTTGACTTTGTTTAGTCTAGTCTTTGTCGTTAAATTTGAGAATTTTGTCTTTGTCTAGTCTTTGTCCAATATTTGTCTATTTTGTCTTTGTCTAGTATTTGTCGAGTTTTTTTTTGTATAGTCTTTGTCTTTGATTTTTGTCTTCGTCTTTGTATTTGTCTTTGTCTTTGTCTTTGTCTTTGTCTTTATTATTGTCTTTATCTTTTTTTCTTTAGTCTTTGCAGTTGTATTTATCTAGTCTTTATCTTTTTCGTTGTCTTTGTCTATTTTTTTTTCTTCTTCTAGTCTTTTTCTTTGTCTAGTCTTTGTCTATCTTTGTCATTGAATTGCTATTTGAATTTGTCCTTGTCTCTGACTCTGTATTTGTATTTGTCTAGTCTTCGTCGCTGTCGTTGTCTTTGTTGTTTACTTTGTCTAGTCTTTTTCTTTGTCTAGTCCTTGTCTTTGTCAAGTCTTTGTCTTTATCGTTGTCTTTGTCTTTATATAGTCTTTATCTATGTCTTTGTCTAGTATTTGTCTTTGTTTAGTCTAGTCTTTGTCGTTGTATTTTCGCTGTCATTGTCCTTGTCTTTTTCTTGTCTTTGTCTTTGTCTAGTTTTTTTTTTGTCTAGTCTTTGTCTAGTCTTTGTCGTTGTATTTGTCTAGTCTTTGTCTTTGTCCTAAAAAATAGACGAAGACAGCGACAAAGATAAAGACTATTCAATGACTAGATAAATACAACTGCAAAGACTAAACAAAAAATAGATAAAGTCAAATACATAGATAAAGACAAAGACAAAGACAAAGACAAATACAAGACAAAGAAAAAAACAAATACTAGACAAAAAATAAACAAAGACAAAGACTAGACAAGGACAACTGCAATGACTAGACAAAAAAAGATAACGACAACAATAAAGACAAAGACAAAGTTCAAGACTAAGACAAAGACAAGGACAAGGACAAAGACAAAGACAAAAACTCGACAAAGAAAAAGGCGACGATAAAGAAAGGGAAAAAGACAAGAAAATACATTGTCTAGGTCTAGTCTTTGTTCGATATTTGTCTTTTTTTGTCATTGTCTAGTCTTTGTCGAGTTTTTTTTTAATAGTCTTTGTCTTTGTCTTTGTCTTTGTCTTTGTCTTTGTCTTTGTCTTTGTCTTTGTCTTTGTCTTTGTCTCTATCTCTGTCTCTGTCTTTGTCTTTGTCTTTGTATAGTCTTTGTCTAGTCTTTGTCTTTGTTTAGTCTAGTCTTTCTCGTAAAATTTGAGAATTTTGTCTTTGTCTAGTCTTTGTCCAATATTTGTCTCTTTTTGTCTTTGTCTAGTATTTATCGAGTTTTTTTGTATTGTCTTTGTCTTTGATTTTTGTCTTCGTCTTTGTATTTGTATTTGTCTTTGTCTTTGTCTTTGACTTTATTATTGTCTTTATCTTTTTTTGTTAAGTCTTTGCAGTTGTATTTATCTAGTCTTTATCTTTTTCGTTGTCTTTGTCTATTTTTTTTCTTCTTATAGTGTTTTTCTTTGTCTAGTCTTTGTCTATCTTTGTCATTGAATTGGTATTTGAATTTGTCCTTGTCTCTGACTCTGTATTTGTATTTGTCTAGTCTTCGTCGCTGTCGTTGTCTTTGTTGTTTACTTTGTCTAGTCTTTTTCTTTGTCTAGTCCTTGTCTTTGTCAACTCTTTGTCTTTATCGTTGTCTTTGTCTTTATATAGTCTTTGTCTAGTATTTGTCTTTGTTTAGTCTAGTCTTTGTCGTTCTATTTTTTTTGTAATTGTTGTTGTCTTTTTCTCGTCTTTGTCTTTTTTTTTGTCTTTGTCTAGTTTTTGTCTTTGTCTAGTATTTGTCGTTGTATTTGTCTAGTCTTTGTCTTTCTCCTTGTCTTTGTATAGTCTGTATCTTTGTCGTTAACACATACACTTGATAAAGAAAAAGACTAGGCAAAGACAAAGACTAGGCAGAGACAACTACAAAGAAAACGACAAAGACAAAGACTAGACAAATACAACGACAAAGACTAGACAAAGACTAGACAAAAAAAAACTAGACAAAGACAAAGACGAGAAAAAGACAAGGACAAAAGACTAGACAAAGACTAGAAAAAGAGTTGTCTTTGATCTTTGTCTTTGTGATTGTCTTTGTCTTTGTCTTTGTCTTTGTCTTTGTCTTTGTCTTTGTCTTTGTCTTTGTCTTTGTCTTTGTCATTGTCTTTGTCTTTGTCTCTGTTTCTGTCTCTGTCTTTGTCTTTTCTCTTTGTATAGTCTTTGTCTAGTCTTTGTTTAGTATAGTGTTTATCGTTGAATTTACTTTGTCTTTGTCTAGTCTTTGTCCAATATTTGTTTTTTTTTGTCTTTGTCTAGTCTTTGTCGAGTTTTTTTATGTGTAGTCTTTGTTTTTGATTTTTGTCTTCGTCTTTGTATTTGTCTTTGTCTTTGTCTTTATTATTGTCTTTATCTTTTTTTGATTAGTCTTTGCAGTTGTATTTATCTAGTCTTTATCTTATTCGTTGTATTTGTCTATTTTTTTTTCTTCTTCTAGTCTTTGTCTATCTTTGTTATTGAATTGGTATTTGAATTTGTCCTTGTCTCTGACTCTGTTATTGTATTTGTCTAGTCTTCGTCGCTGTCGTTGTCTTTTTGTTAACTTTGTCTAGTCTTTTTCTTTGTCTAGTCCTTGTCTTTGTCAAGTCTTTGTCTTTATCGTTGTCTTTGTCTTTATATAGTCTTTGTCTTTTTCTTTGTCTTTGTCTAGTATTTGTCTTTGTTTAGTCTAATCTTTGTCGTTGTATTTTTGCTGTCATTGTCGTTGTCTTTTTCTCGTCTTTGTTTTTTTTTTTTTCTTTGTCTAGTTTTTGTCTTTGTCTTTGTCTTTGTCTTTGTCTTTGTCTTTGTCTTTGTCATTGTCTTTGTCTTTGTCTCTATCTCTGTCTCTGTCTCTGTCTTTGTCTTTGTCTTTGTATTGTCTTTGTCTAGTCTTTGTCTTTGTTTAGTCCAGTCGAACTCGTTAAATTTTAGAATTTTGTCTTTGTCTAGTCTCTGTCCAATATTTGTCTTTTTTTGTCTTTGTCTAGTATTTGTCGAGTTTTTTTTGTATAGTCTTTGTCTTTGATTTTTGTCTTTGTCTTTGTCTTTGTCTTCATCGTTGTCTTTGTCTTTATATAGTCTATGTCTTTGTCTTTGTCTAGGTTTTTGTCTTTCTTCAGTCTAGTCTTTGTCGTTGTATTTTTGCCGTCATTGTCGTTGTCTTTTTCTCTATACAAGACAAAGACAAAATAAAGACAAAGACTAGACAAGGACAACTGCAAAGAATAGACAAAAAAAAGATAACGACAACAATAAAGACAAAGATCAAAGACAAAGACTACACAAAAAAAAAACTCGACAAAGACTAGACAATGACAAAAAAAGACAAATATCGAACAAATACTAGACAAAGACAAAGAAAATTCAACGACAAAGACTAAACTAAACAAAGACAAAGTCCTTGTTAAGTTTATTTTTCCTTGACTTTGTATAGTCTTTGTCTTTGATCTTTGTCTTTGTCTTTGTCTTTGTCATTGTCTGTGTCTTTGTCTTTGTCTTTGTCTTTGTCTTTGTCTTTGTCTTTGTCTTTGTCTTTGTCTGTGTCTTTCTCTTTGTCTTTGTCTTTGTCTTTGTCTTTGTCTTTGTCTTTGTCTTTGTCTTTGTCTTTGTCTTTGTCTTTGTCTTTGTATTTGTCTTTGTCTTTGTCTCTATCTCTGTCTCTGTCTTTGTCTTTGTCTTTGTATAGTCTTTGTATAGTCTTTGTCTTTGTTTAGTCTAGTCTTTGTCGTTAAATTTTAGAATTTTGTCATTGTCTAGTCTTTGTTCAATATTTGTCTTTTTTTGTCTTTGTCTAGTATTTGTCGAGTTTTTTTTGTATAGTATTTGTCTTTGATTTTTGTGTTCGTCTTTGTCTTTGTCTTCGTCTTCGTCTAGTCTTTTCTTTGTCTAGTCCTTGTCTTTGTCAAGTCTTTGTCTTTATCGTTGTCTTTGTCTTTATATAGTCTTTGTCTATGTCTTTGTTTAGTCTAGTCTTTGTCGTTATATTTTTGCTGTCATTGTCGTCGTCTTTTTCTCGTCTTTGTCTTTGTTTTTGTCTTTGTCTAGTTTTTGTCTTTGTCTAGTCTTTGTCTAGTCTTTGTCTAGTCTTTGTCTAGTCTTTGTCGTTGTATTTGTCTAGTCTTTGTCTTTGCCCTTGTCTTTGTATAGTCTGTATCTTTGTCGTTAACACATACACTTGATAAAGAAAAAGACTAGGCAAAGACAAAGACTAGGCAGAGACAATTACAAAGAAAACGACAAAGACAAACACTAGTCAAAGACAAAAAACAGAAAAAGATATTGACAAAAAAAGACTAAGACAACGACAAAGATAAAGGCTATACAAAGACAAGGACAACGACAAAGACTTGACAAATACAACGAGAAAAGACTAGACTAGTCAAAGACAACAAAAGACTAGACTAGTCAAAGTCTAGACAAAGACAAAAACTAGACGAAGACAAAAACAAAGACAAAGAGGAGTAAAGACAAGGATAAAGAAAGCAAAAATACAACGACAAAGACTAGAATAAACTATACAAAGACAAAGACAAAGACAAAGACAAAGACAAATACAAAGACAAAGACAAAGACAAAGACAAAGACAAAGACAAAGACAAGGACAAGGACAAGGACAAAAACTCGACAAAGACATTTTCTAGTCTTTGTCGAGTTTTTTTTTGTATAGTCTTTGTCTTTGTCTTTGTCTTTGTCTTTGTCTTTGTCTTTGTCTTTGTCTTTGTCTTTGTCTTTGTCTTTGTCTTTGTCTTCGTCTTTGACTTTGTCTTGAACTTTGTCTTTGTCTTTATTGTTGTCGTTATCTTTTTTCGTCTAGTCTTTGCAGTTGTCCTTGTCTAGTCTTTGTCTTTGTCTAGTATTTGTCTTTGTCATTGTTTTTGTCTTTATATAGTCTTTGTCTTTGTCTATTATTTGTCTTTGTTTATTCTAGTCTTTGTCGTTGTATTTTTGCTTTCTTTATCCTTGTCTTTACTCCTCTTTGTCTTTGTTTTTGTCTTCGTCTAGTTTTTGTCTTTGTCTAGACTTTGACTAGTCTAGTTTTTTGTTGTCTTTGACTAGTCTAGTCTTTTCTCGTTGTATTTGTCAAGTCTTTGTCGTTGTCCTTGTCTTTGTATAGCCTTTATCTTTGTCGTTGTCTTAGTCTTTTTTTGTCAATATCTTTTTCTGTTTTTTGTCTTTGACTTGTGTTTGTCTTTGTCGTTTTCTTTGTAATTGTCTCTGCCTAGTCTTTGTCTTTGCCTAGTCTTTTTCTTTATCAAGTGTATGTGTTAACGACAAAGATACAGACTATACAAAGACAAGGGCAAAGACAAAGACTAGACAAATACAACGACAAAGACTAGACAAAGACAAGACAAAGACTAGACAAAGACAAAAACAAAGACAAAGACGAGAAAAAGACGACGACAATGACAGCAAAAATATAACGACAAAGACTAGACTAAACAAAGACATAGACAAAGACTATATAAAGACAAAGACAACGATAAAGACAAAGACTTGACAAAGACAAGGACAAGACAAAGAAAAGACTAGACGAAGACGAAGACAAAGACAAAGACGAACACAAAAATCAAAGACAAATACTATACAAAAAAAACTCGAAAAATACTAGACAAAGACAAAAAAAGACAAATATTGAACAAAGACTAGACAATGACAAAATTCTAAAATTTAACGACAAAGACTAGACTAAACAAAGACAAAGACTAGACAAGGACAACTGAAAAGACTAGAAAAAAAAGATAACGACAACAATAAAGACAAAGACAAAGTTCAAGACAAAGTCAAAGACGAAGACAAAGACAAAGACAATGACAAAGACATGACAAAATTAAGACAAATACTAGACAAAGACTATATTAAGACAAAGACAACGATAACGACAAAGACAAATACTAGACAAAGAAAAAAACAAATACTCGACAAATACTAAACAAAGACAAAGACTAGACAAGGACAACTGCAAAGACTAGACGAAAAAAGATAACGACAACAATAAAGACAAAGACAAAGTTCAAGACAAAGTCAAAGACGAAGACAAACACAAAGACAAATACAAAGACAAGGACAAAGACAAAGACAAAGACAAAGACAAAAAATCGACAGCGAAAAAGGCGACGACAAAGACAGGGACAGAGACTACACAAATACAACGACAAACTAAACAAAGACTAGACTAAACAAAGAAAAAACAAAACACAGACAAAGACAAAGACAAGGACAAAGACAAAGACAAAGACAAAGACAAAGACAAAGACAAAGACAAAGACAAAGACAAAGACAAAGACAAAGTCAAAGACAAATATTGGACAAAGACTAGACAAAGACAAAGAAAAATATTAAACAAAGAATAGACAAAGAGAAAAAAATCGATAAAGACAAAGACAAGGCAGAGACAACTACAAAGACAAAGACAAAAATCAAAGACAAAGACTAGACAAAGACAAAAAAAATATAAGACAAAGACTAGACAAAGACAAAAACTAGACGAAGACAAAAAAGTAAAAGAGAAAGACGAGACAAAGACAAGGACACAGACTACACAAATACAACGACAAAGACTAGACTAAACAAAGAAAAAGACTAGACAAAGACTATACAAAGACAAAGACAAAGACAAAGACAGAGACAAAGACAACGATAAAGACAAAAACTTGACAAAGACAAGGATCAGACAAAGAAAAATACTAGACAAAGTAAACAACAAAGACAACGACAGCGACAAAGACGAGACAAATTTAAATACAGAGTCAGAGACAAGGACAAATTCAAATACCAATTCAATGAAAAAGATAGACAAAGACTAGACAAAGTAAAAGACTAGAAGAAGAAAAAAAAATAGACAAAGACATCGACAAAGATAAAGACTATTCAATGACTAGATAAATACAACTGCAAAAGCTAAAAAAAAAAAAAAAAAAGACAAAGACAAAGACAAAGACAAAGACAAAGACAAAGACAAAGACAAATACTAGAAAAAGAAAAAAACAAATACTAGCCAAATACTAAACACAGACAAAGACTAGACAAGGACAACTGCAAAGACTAGAAAAAAAAGATAACGACAACAATAAAGACAAAGGCAAAGTTCAAGACAAAGTCAAAGACAAAGACAAAGTCAAAGAAAACAACAAAGACAAGGACAAAGACAATGTTTCGATAGCTCTTGAAAAACTTGAGCGTCTGTGTCGGGTGCAAATTGATCAATATACGGGAACGGGAATAGGAATTTGAGGATGCCAACAGAATTAAGGGAAAGTCATACCTTGTACTGGTATTTCCTTACAGCTTCCGTGGTAGCACCAAACTCACACAGTATTAATCTATTTCCGTCACTAGATATCGACCACGAAAGAAATGTCCATTGAAATGTATGACCCGAGACGCGTATCGGTAGGTGGTAGAAATTGTACTGGCGCGCGCCGGTCAGACGAAATCCCTATCTCCCGATGGCAAGGTGGGAACAAATAGGATGTAGGTAATAAAAAAATGATAATTTATTAGCGTTATGCCCGAACAGACAAAGACAAAGATAAAGACAAAACCAAAAATCAAAGACAAAGACTATACAAAAAAACTCGACAAAGACTAAACAAAGACAAAACAAAGACAAATATTGGACAAAGACTAGACAAGGACAAAGAAAAATATTAGACAAAGACAAAAAAAGCCAAAAACAACGACAACAACAAAAAATTGATAAAGACAAAGACGAGGCAAAGACAAAGACTAGGCAGAGACAACTACAAAGACAACGAGAAAAACAAACACTAGTCAAAGACAAAAACAAGACAAAGACAATGAAAAAAAAAGACAACACAACGATAAAGTTAAAGACTAGACAAATGCAAAGACTAAACAAAGACAAAAACATAGGCAAAGACGAGAAAAAGACAAGGAAAAAGACTACACAAATACAACGACAAAGAAAAGACTAAATTAAGACAAATACTAGACAATGACTATATAAAGACAAAGACAACGATAACGACAAATACAAATACTAGACAAAGAAAAAAACAAATACTAGACAAAGAAAAAAACAAATACTAGACAAATACTAAACAAAGACAAAGACTAGACAACTGCAAAGACTAGACAAAAAGATAACGACAACAATAAGGACAAAGACAAAGTTCAAGACAAAGTCAAAGACGAAGACAAAGACAAAGACGTAGACAAAGACAAAGACAAAGACAAAGACAAAGACAAAGACAAAGACAAAGACAAAGACAAAGACAAAGACAAAGGCAAAAACAAAAACAAGGACAAAGACAAAGACAAAAACTCGACAAAGAAAAAGGCGACGATAAAGACAGGGAAAAAGAAAAGACAAATACAACGACAAAGACTAGACTAAACAAAGAAAAAAAAAACACAGACAAAGACAAGGACAAAGATAAAGACAAAGACAAGGACAAGGACAAAGACAAACACAAACACAAAGACAAAAACTCGACAAATAAAAAGGCGACGAAAAAGAAAGGGACAAAGACTACACTAATACAACGACAAAGACTAGACTTAACAAAGAAAAATCAAAACACAGACAAAGACAAGGACAAAGACATAGGCAAAGATAAAGACAAAGATAAAGACAAAGAAAGAGAAAAAGACCAAGAACATGACAAAGACAGAGACAAATACAAAGACAAAGACAGAGTTCAAGACAAAGACAAAGACAAAGAAAAAAACAAATACTAGACAAATACTAAACAAAGACAAAGACTAGACAAGGACAACTGCAAAGACTAGACAAAAAAAGATAACGACAACAATAAAGACAAAGACAAAGTCAAAGACGAAGACAAAGACAAAGTCAAAGACAAAGACAAAGACAAAGACAAAGACAAAGACAAAGACAAAGACAAAGACAAAGACAAAGACAAAGACAAAGACAAAGACAAACACAAACACAAAGACAAAAACTCGACAAAGAAAAAGGCGACGACGAAGACAGGGACAAAGACTACACAATTACAACGACAAAGACTAGAGTAAACAAAGAAAAAAACAAAACACAGACAAAGACAAAGACAAGGACAAAGACAAAGATAAAGACAAAGATAAAGACAAAGCCAAAAATCAAAGACAAAGACTAAACAAAAAAAAACAAAGACAAATATTGGACAAAGACTAGACAAGGACAAAGAAAAATATTAGACAAAGACAAAAAAAGAAAAAGACAACGACAAACACAAAAACTTGATATAGACAAAGAAGGGGCAAAGACAAGGACTAGGCAGACAACTACAAAGACAACGAGAAAAACAAACACTAGTCAAAGACAAAAACCAGACAAAGACAATGAAAATAATAGACAAAGACAACGACAAAGTTAAAGACTAGACAAAGACAAAGACTAGACAAAGACAAAAACATAGACAAAGACGAGAAAAAGACAAGGACAAAGACTACACAAATACAACGACAAAGACAAGACTCAATTAAGACAAATACTAGACAAAGACTATATAAAGACGAAAACAACGATAACGACAAAGACAAATACTAGACAAAGAAAAAAACAAATACTAGAAAAATATTAAGCAAAGACAAAGACTAGACAAGGACAACTGCAAAGACTAGACAAAAAAACATAACGACAAACAATAAAGGCAAAGACAAAGTTCAAGACAAAGTCGAAGACAAAGACAAAGACAAAGACAAAGACAAAGACAAAGACAAAGACAAAGACAAAGACAAAGACAAAGACAAAGACAAAGACAAAGACAAAGACAAAGACAAAGACAAAGACAAAGACAAAGACAAATACAAATACAAAGACAAAGACAAAGACAAAGACAAGGACAAGGACAAGGACAAGGACAAGGACAAACACAAAGACAAAGACAAAAACTCGACAAAGAAAAAGGCGACGATAAAGACAGGGACAAAGACAAGACAAATACAACGACAAAGAATAGACTAAACAAAGAAAAAAACAAGACCAAGACAAAGACAAGGACAAAGACAAACACAAAGACAAACACAAAGACACAGACAAAGACAAAGACAAAAATAAAGACAAAGACAAGGACAAGGACAAGGACAAAGACAAACACAAACACGAAAAAAAAAACTCGACAAAGAAAAAGGCCACGACAAAGACTACACTAATACAACGACAAAGACTAGACTTAACAAAGAAAAAACAAAACACAGACAAAGACAAAGGCAAAGGCAAAGACAAAGACAACGACAAAGATAAAGACTATACAAAGACAACGACAAATTAACTTAACAAGGACTTTGTCTTTGTTTAGTCTAGTCTTTGTCGTTGAATTTTCTTTGTCTTTGTCTAGTCTTTGTTCGATATTTGTCTTTTTTTGACATTGTCTAGTCTTTGTCGAGTTTTTTTTTGTATAGTCTTTGTCTTTGATCTTTGTCTTTGTCTTTGTCTTTGTCTATGTCTTTGTCTTTGTCTTTGTCTCTATCTCTGTCTTTGTCTCTGTCTTTGTCTTTGTTTAGTCTTTGTCTAGTCTTTGACTTTGTTTAGTCTAGTCTTTGTCGTTAAATTTGAGAATTTTGTCTTTGTCTAGTCTTTGTCCAATATTTGTCTATTTTGTCTTTGTCTAGTATTTGTCGAGTTTTTTTTTGTATAGTCTTTGTCTTTGATTTTTGTCTTCGTCTTTGTATTTGTCTTTGTCTTTGTCTTTGTCTTTGTCTTTATTATTGTCTTTATCTTTTTTTCTTTAGTCTTTGCAGTTGTATTTATCTAGTCTTTATCTTTTTCGTTGTCTTTGTCTATTTTTTTTTCTTCTTCTAGTCTTTTTCTTTGTCTAGTCTTTGTCTATCTTTGTCATTGAATTGCTATTTGAATTTGTCCTTGTCTCTGACTCTGTATTTGTATTTGTCTAGTCTTCGTCGCTGTCGTTGTCTTTGTTGTTTACTTTGTCTAGTCTTTTTCTTTGTCTAGTCCTTGTCTTTGTCAAGTCTTTGTCTTTATCGTTGTCTTTGTCTTTATATAGTCTTTATCTATGTCTTTGTCTAGTATTTGTCTTTGTTTAGTCTAGTCTTTGTCGTTGTATTTTCGCTGTCATTGTCCTTGTCTTTTTCTCGTCTTTGTCTTTGTCTAGTTTTTTTTTTGTCTAGTCTTTGTCTAGTCTTTGTCGTTGTATTTGTCTAGTCTTTGTCTTTGTCCTAAAAAATAGACGAAGACAGCGACAAAGATAAAGACTATTCAATGACTAGATAAATACAACTGCAAAGACTAAACAAAAAATAGATAAAGTCAAATACATAGATAAAGACAAAGACAAAGACAAAGACAAATACAAGACAAAGAAAAAAACAAATACTAGACAAAAAATAAACAAAGACAAAGACTAGACAAGGACAACTGCAAAGACTAGACAAAAAAAGATAACGACAACAATAAAGACAAAGACAAAGTTCAAGACTAAGACAAAGACAAGGACAAGGACAAAGACAAAGACAAAAACTCGACAAAGAAAAAGGCGACGATAAAGACAGGGAAAAAGACAAGAAAATACATTGTCTAGGTCTAGTCTTTGTTCGATATTTGTCTTTTTTTGTCATTGTCTAGTCTTTGTCGAGTTTTTTTTTAATAGTCTTTGTCTTTGTCTTTGTCTTTGTCTTTGTCTTTGTCTTTGTCTTTGTCTTTGTCTTTGTCTTTGTCTCTATCTCTGTCTCTGTCTTTGTCTTTGTCTTTGTATAGTCTTTGTCTAGTCTTTGTCTTTGTTTAGTCTAGTCTTTCTCGTAAAATTTGAGAATTTTGTCTTTGTCTAGTCTTTGTCCAATATTTGTCTCTTTTTGTCTTTGTCTAGTATTTATCGAGTTTTTTTGTATTGTCTTTGTCTTTGATTTTTGTCTTCGTCTTTGTATTTGTATTTGTCTTTGTCTTTGTCTTTGACTTTATTATTGTCTTTATCTTTTTTTGTTAAGTCTTTGCAGTTGTATTTATCTAGTCTTTATCTTTTTCGTTGTCTTTGTCTATTTTTTTTCTTCTTATAGTGTTTTTCTTTGTCTAGTCTTTGTCTATCTTTGTCATTGAATTGGTATTTGAATTTGTCCTTGTCTCTGACTCTGTATTTGTATTTGTCTAGTCTTCGTCGCTGTCGTTGTCTTTGTTGTTTACTTTGTCTAGTCTTTTTCTTTGTCTAGTCCTTGTCTTTGTCAACTCTTTGTCTTTATCGTTGTCTTTGTCTTTATATAGTCTTTGTCTAGTATTTGTCTTTGTTTAGTCTAGTCTTTGTCGTTCTATTTTTTTTGTAATTGTTGTTGTCTTTTTCTCGTCTTTGTCTTTTTTTTTGTCTTTGTCTAGTTTTTGTCTTTGTCTAGTATTTGTCGTTGTATTTGTCTAGTCTTTGTCTTTCTCCTTGTCTTTGTATAGTCTGTATCTTTGTCGTTAACACATACACTTGATAAAGAAAAAGACTAGGCAAAGACAAAGACTAGGCAGAGACAACTACAAAGAAAACGACAAAGACAAAGACTAGACAAATACAACGACAAAGACTAGACAAAGACTAGACAAAAAAAAACTAGACAAAGACAAAGACGAGAAAAAGACAAGGACAAAAGACTAGACAAAGACTAGAAAAAGAGTTGTCTTTGATCTTTGTCTTTGTGATTGTCTTTGTCTTTGTCTTTGTCTTTGTCTTTGTCTTTGTCTTTGTCTTTGTCTTTGTCTTTGTCTTTGTCATTGTCTTTGTCTTTGTCTCTGTTTCTGTCTCTGTCTTTGTCTTTTCTCTTTGTATAGTCTTTGTCTAGTCTTTGTTTAGTATAGTGTTTATCGTTGAATTTACTTTGTCTTTGTCTAGTCTTTGTCCAATATTTGTCTTTTTTTGTCTTTGTCTAGTCTTTGTCGAGTTTTTTTATGTGTAGTCTTTGTTTTTGATTTTTGTCTTCGTCTTTGTATTTGTCTTTGTCTTTGTCTTTATTATTGTCTTTATCTTTTTTTGATTAGTCTTTGCAGTTGTATTTATCTAGTCTTTATCTTATTCGTTGTATTTGTCTATTTTTTTTTCTTCTTCTAGTCTTTGTCTATCTTTGTTATTGAATTGGTATTTGAATTTGTCCTTGTCTCTGACTCTGTTATTGTATTTGTCTAGTCTTCGTCGCTGTCGTTGTCTTTTTGTTAACTTTGTCTAGTCTTTTTCTTTGTCTAGTCCTTGTCTTTGTCAAGTCTTTGTCTTTATCGTTGTCTTTGTCTTTATATAGTCTTTGTCTTTTTCTTTGTCTTTGTCTAGTATTTGTCTTTGTTTAGTCTAATCTTTGTCGTTGTATTTTTGCTGTCATTGTCGTTGTCTTTTTCTCGTCTTTGTTTTTTTTTTTTTCTTTGTCTAGTTTTTGTCTTTGTCTTTGTCTTTGTCTTTGTCTTTGTCTTTATCTTTGTCATTGTCTTTGTCTTTGTCTCTATCTCTGTCTCTGTCTCTGTCTTTGTCTTTGTCTTTGTATTGTCTTTGTCTAGTCTTTGTCTTTGTTTAGTCCAGTCGAACTCGTTAAATTTTAGAATTTTGTCTTTGTCTAGTCTCTGTCCAATATTTGTCTTTTTTTGTCTTTGTCTAGTATTTGTCGAGTTTTTTTTGTATAGTCTTTGTCTTTGATTTTTGTCTTTGTCTTTGTCTTTGTCTTCATCGTTGTCTTTGTCTTTATATAGTCTATGTCTTTGTCTTTGTCTAGGTTTTTGTCTTTCTTCAGTCTAGTCTTTGTCGTTGTATTTTTGCCGTCATTGTCGTTGTCTTTTTCTCTATACAAGACAAAGACAAAATAAAGACAAAGACTAGACAAGGACAACTGCAAAGAATAGACAAAAAAAAGATAACGACAACAATAAAGACAAAGATCAAAGACAAAGACTACACAAAAAAAAAACTCGACAAAGACTAGACAATGACAAAAAAAGACAAATATCGAACAAATACTAGACAAAGACAAAGAAAATTCAACGACAAAGACTAAACTAAACAAAGACAAAGTCCTTGTTAAGTTTATTTTTCCTTGACTTTGTATAGTCTTTGTCTTTGATCTTTGTCTTTGTCTTTGTCTTTGTCATTGTCTGTGTCTTTGTCTTTGTCTTTGTCTTTGTCTTTGTCTTTGTCTTTGTCTTTGTCTTTGTCTGTGTCTTTCTCTTTGTCTTTGTCTTTGTCTTTGTCTTTGTCTTTGTCTTTGTCTTTGTCTTTGTCTTTGTCTTTGTATTTGTCTTTGTCTTTGTCTCTATCTCTGTCTCTGTCTTTGTCTTTGTCTTTGTATAGTCTTTGTATAGTCTTTGTCTTTGTTTAGTCTAGTCTTTGTCGTTAAATTTTAGAATTTTGTCATTGTCTAGTCTTTGTTCAATATTTGTCTTTTTTTGTCTTTGTCTAGTATTTGTCGAGTTTTTTTTGTATAGTATTTGTCTTTGATTTTTGTGTTCGTCTTTGTCTTTGTCTTCGTCTTCGTCTAGTCTTTTCTTTGTCTAGTCCTTGTCTTTGTCAAGTCTTTGTCTTTATCGTTGTCTTTGTCTTTATATAGTCTTTGTCTATGTCTTTGTTTAGTCTAGTCTTTGTCGTTATATTTTTGCTGTCATTGTCGTCGTCTTTTTCTCGTCTTTGTCTTTGTTTTTGTCTTTGTCTAGTTTTTGTCTTTGTCTAGTCTTTGTCTAGTCTTTGTCTAGTCTTTGTCTAGTCTTTGTCTAGTCTTTGTCGTTGTATTTGTCTAGTCTTTGTCTTTGCCCTTGTCTTTGTATAGTCTGTATCTTTGTCGTTAACACATACACTTGATAAAGAAAAAGACTAGGCAAAGACAAAGACTAGGCAGAGACAATTACAAAGAAAACGACAAAGACAAACACTAGTCAAAGACAAAAAACAGAAAAAGATATTGACAAAAAAAGACTAAGACAACGACAAAGATAAAGGCTATACAAAGACAAGGACAACGACAAAGACTTGACAAATACAACGAGAAAAGACTAGACTAGTCAAAGACAACAAAAGACTAGACTAGTCAAAGTCTAGACAAAGACAAAAACTAGACGAAGACAAAAACAAAGACAAAGAGGAGTAAAGACAAGGATAAAGAAAGCAAAAATACAACGACAAAGACTAGAATAAACTATACAAAGACAAAGACAAAGACAAAGACAAAGACAAATACAAAGACAAAGACAAAGACAAAGACAAAGACAAAGACAAAGACAAGGACAAGGACAAGGACAAAAACTCGACAAAGACATTTTCTAGTCTTTGTCGAGTTTTTTTTTGTATAGTCTTTGTCTTTGTCTTTGTCTTTGTCTTTGTCTTTGTCTTTGTCTTTGTCTTTGTCTTTGTCTTTGTCTTTGTCTTTGTCTTCGTCTTTGACTTTGTCTTGAACTTTGTCTTTGTCTTTATTGTTGTCGTTATCTTTTTTCGTCTAGTCTTTGCAGTTGTCCTTGTCTAGTATTTGTCTTTGTCTAGTATTTGTCTTTGTCATTGTTTTTGTCTTTATATAGTCTTTGTCTTTGTCTATTATTTGTCTTTGTTTATTCTAGTCTTTGTCGTTGTATTTTTGCTTTCTTTATCCTTGTCTTTACTCCTCTTTGTCTTTGTTTTTGTCTTCGTCTAGTTTTTGTCTTTGTCTAGACTTTGACTAGTCTAGTTTTTTGTTGTCTTTGACTAGTCTAGTCTTTTCTCGTTGTATTTGTCAAGTCTTTGTCGTTGTCCTTGTCTTTGTATAGCCTTTATCTTTGTCGTTGTCTTAGTCTTTTTTTGTCAATATCTTTTTCTGTTTTTTGTCTTTGACTTGTGTTTGTCTTTGTCGTTTTCTTTGTAATTGTCTCTGCCTAGTCTTTGTCTTTGCCTAGTCTTTTTCTTTATCAAGTGTATGTGTTAACGACAAAGATACAGACTATACAAAGACAAGGGCAAAGACAAAGACTAGACAAATACAACGACAAATACTAGACAAAGACAAGACAAAGACTAGACAAAGACAAAAACAAAGACAAAGACGAGAAAAAGACGACGACAATGACAGCAAAAATATAACGACAAAGACTAGACTAAACAAAGACATAGACAAAGACTATATAAAGGCAAAGACAACGATAAAGACAAAGACTTGACAAAGACAAGGACAAGACAAAGAAAAGACTAGACGAAGACGAAGACAAAGACAAAGACGAACACAAAAATCAAAGACAAATACTATACAAAAAAAACTCGAAAAATACTAGACAAAGACAAAAAAAGACAAATATTGAACAAAGACTAGACAATGACAAAATTCTAAAATTTAACGACAAAGACTAGACTAAACAAAGACAAAGACTAGACAAGGACAACTGAAAAGACTAGAAAAAAAAGATAACGACAACAATAAAGACAAAGACAAAGTTCAAGACAAAGTCAAAGACGAAGACAAAGACAAAGACAATGACAAAGACATGACAAAATTAAGACAAATACTAGACAAAGACTATATTAAGACAAAGACAACGATAACGACAAAGACAAATACTAGACAAAGAAAAAAACAAATACTCGACAAATACTAAACAAAGACAAAGACTAGACAAGGACAACTGCAAAGACTAGACGAAAAAAGATAACGACAACAATAAAGACAAAGACAAAGTTCAAGACAAAGTCAAAGACGAAGACAAAGACAAAGTCAAAGACAAAGACAAAGACAAGGACAAGGACAAGGACAAAAACTCGACAAAGACATTTTCTAGTCTTTGTCGAGTTTTTTTTTTATAGTCTTTGTCTTTGTCTTTGTCTTTGTCTTTGTCTTTGTCTTTGTCTTTGTCTTTGTCTTTGTCTTTGTCTTTGTCTTTGTCTTTGTTTTTGTCTTTGTCTTTGTCTTTGTCTTTGTCTTTGTCTTTGTCTTTGTCTTTGTCTTTGGCTTTGTCTTTGTCTTTGTTTGTGTGTTTGTGTTTGTCTTTGTCTTTTTAGTTGTCTCTGCAAAGTCTTTGTCTAGTCTTTGTCTTTGTTTAGTCTAGTCTTTCTCGTTAAATTTTAAAATTTTGTCTTTGTCTAGTCTTTGTCCAATATTTGTCTTTTTTTGTCATTGTCTAGTCTTTGTCGAGTTTTTTTTTGTATAGTTCTTGTCTTTGATTTTTGTCTTTGTGATTGTCTTTGTCTTTGTCTTTGTCTTTGTCTTCTTCTTTGTCTTTGTCTTTGTATTTGTCTTTGTCTTTGTCTTTGTCTTTGTCTTTGTCTTTGTCTTTGTCATTGTCTTTGTCTTTGTCTTTGTCTCTATCTCTGTCTCTGTCTCTGTCTTTGTCTTTGTCTTTGTATTGTCTTTGTCTAGTCTTTGTCTTTGTTTAGTCCAGTCTTTCTCGTTAAATTTTAGAATTTTGTGTTTGTCTAGTCTCTGTCCAATATTTGTCTTTTTTTGTCTTTGTCTAGTAATTGTCGAGTTTTTTTTGTATAGTTTTTGTCTTTGATTTTTGTCTTTGTCTTTGTCTTTGTCTTCATCGTTGTCTTTGTCTTTATATAGTCTATGTCTTTGTCTTTGTCTAGGTTTTTGTCTTTCTTTAGTCTAGTCTTTGTCGTTGTATTTTTGCCGTCATTGTTTTTGTCTTTTTCTCTATACAAGACAAAGACAAAACAAAGACAAAGTCTAGACAAGGACAACTGCAAAGAATAGACAAAAAAAAGATAACGACAACAATAAAGACAAAGACAAAAACAAAGACAAAGACAAAGATCAAAGACAAAGACTACACAAAAAAAAACTCGACAAAGACTAGACAATGACAAAAAAAGACAAATATCGAACAAATACTAGAAAAAGACAAAGAAAATTCAACGACAAAGACTAAACTAAACAAAGACAAAGTCCTTGTTAAGTTTATTTTTCCTTGTCTTTGTATAGTCTTTGTCTTTGATCTTTGTCTTTGTCATTGTCTGTGTCTTTGTCTTTGTCTTTGTCTTTGTCTTTGTCTTTGTCTTTGTCTTTGTCTTTGTCTTTGTCTTTTTCTTTGTCTTTGTCTTTGTCTTTGTCTCTATCTCTGTCTCTATCTCTGTCTCTGTCTTTGTCTTTGTCTTTGTATAGTCTTTGTATAGTCTTTGTCTTTGTTTAGTCTAGTCTTTGTCGTTAAATTTTAGAATTTTGTCATTGTCTAGTCTTTGTTCAATATTTGTCTTTTTTTGTCTTTGTCTAGTATTTGTCGAGTTTTTTTTGTATAGTATTTGTCTTTGATTTTTGTCTTCGTCTTTGTCTTTGTCTTCGTCTTCGTCTAGTCTTTTCTTTGTCTAGTCCTTGTCTTTGTCAAGTCTTTGTCTTTATCGTTGTCTTTGTCTTTGTCTCTATCTCTGTCTCTGTCTTTGTCTTTGTCTTTGTATAGTCTTCGTCTAGTCTTTGTCTTTGTTTAGTCTAGCCTTTCTCGTTAAATTTGAGAATTTTGTCTTTGTCTAGTCTTTGTCCAATATTTGTCTTTTTTTGTCTTTGTCTAGTATTTATCGAGTTTTTTTTGTATTGTCTTTGTCTTTGATTTTTGTCTTCGTCTTTGTATTTGTCTTTGTCTTTGTCTTTATTGTTGTCTTTATCTTTTTTTGTTTAGTCTTTGCAGTTGTATTTATCTAGTCTTTATCTTTTTCGTTGTCTTTGTCTATTTTTTTTTCTTCTTATAGTCTTTTTCTTTGTCTAGTCTTTGTCTATCTTTGTCATTGAATTGGTTTTTGAATTTGTCCTTGTCTCTGACTCTGTATTTGTATTTGTCTATTCTTCGTCGCTGTCGTTGTCTTTGTTGTTTACTTTGTCTAGTCTTTTTCTTTGTCTAGTCCTTGTCTTTGTCAAGTCTTTGTCTTCATCGTTGTCTTTGTCTCTATATAGTCTTTGTCTATGTCTTTGTCTTTGTCTAGTATTTGTCTTTGTTTAGTCTAGTCTTTGTCGTTGTCTTTTTCTCGTCTTTGACTTTTTTTTTGTCTTTGTCTAGTTTTTGTCTTTGTCTAGTCTTTGTCTAGTCTTTGTCGTTGTATTTCTAGTCTTTGTCTTTGTCCTTGTCTTTGTATAGTCTGTATCTTTGTCGGTATTACATACACTTGATAAAGAAAAAGACTAGGCAAAGAAAAAGACTAGGCAGAGACAACTACAAAGAAAACGACAAAGACAAACACTAGTCAAAGACAAAAAACAGAAAAAGATATTGACAAAAAAAGACTAAGACAACGACAAAGATAAAGGCTATACAAAGACAAGGACAACAACAAAGACTTGACAAATACAACGACAAAGACTAGACTAGTCAAAGACTAGACAAAGACAAAAACTTGACGAAGACAAAAACAAAGACAAAGAGGAGTAAAAGACAAGGATAAAGACAGCAAAAATACAACGACAAAGACTAGAATAAACAAAGACAAATAAAAGACAAAGACTATATAAAGACAAAAACAACGACAAAGACAAATACTAGACAAAGACAAAAACAAATACTAGACAAAGACAAAACAAAGAAAAAGACTAGACAAGGACAACTGCAAAGAATAGACAAAAAAAAGATAACGACAACAATAAAGGAAAAGACAAAAACTAGGCAGAGACAACTACAAAGACAACGACAAAGACAAATACTTGTCAAAGACAAAAAACCAGACAAAGACACTGAATAAAAAGACAAATACAATGACAAAGATAAGGACTATTCAAAGACAAGGACAAAGACGAAGAATAGACAAATACAACGACAAAGATTAGACTAGTCAGAGACAAAGAATAGACAAAGACAAAGAAAAAAACAAATACAAAGACATAGACAAAGAAAAAGACTAAAAATAAAAACTCGACAAAGACTAAACAAAGACAAAACAACGACAAATATTGGACAAAAACTAGACAAAGAAAAATATAAGACAAAGAATAGACAAATACAAAAACTAGACGAAGACAAAAAGAAAAGCCAATGACGAGAAAAAGTCAAGGACAAAGACAAAAAAAACAACTTTATCTTGAACTCTGTCTTTGACTTTTTCTTTGTCTTTGTCTTTATCTTTGTCTTTGTTTAAGTTTTTGTCTTTGTCTTTGTCTTTGTCTTTTTGTTTGTCTTTTTCTTTGTCTTTGTCTTTGTCTTTGTCTTTTCTTTGTCTTTGTCTTTGTCTTTGGCTTTGTCTTTGTCTTCGTCTTTGTCTTTGTCTTTGTCTCTATCTCTGTCTCAGTCTCTGTCTTTGTCATTGTCTTTGTAAAGTCTTTGTCTAGTCTTTGTCTTTGTTTAGTCTAGTCTTTGTCGTTAAATTTTAGAATTTTGTCTTTGTCTAGTCTTTGTTCAATATTTGTCTTTTTTTATCTTTGTCTAGTATTTGTCGAGTTTTTTTGTATAGTATTTGTCTTTGATTTTTGTCTTCGTCTTTGTCTTTGTCTTCGTCTTCGTCTAGTCTTTTGCTTTGTCTAGTCCTTGTCTTTGTCAAGTCTTTGTCTTTATCGTTGTCTTTGTCTCTATATAGTCTTTGTCTATGTCTTTGTCTAGTATTTGTCTTTGTTTAGTCTAGTCTTTGTCGTTGTATTTTTGCTGTCATTGTCGTTGTCTTTTTCTCGTCTTTGTCTTTGTTTTTGTCTTTGTCTAGTCTTTGTCTAGTCTTTGTCGTTGTATTTGTCTAGTCTTTGTCTTTGTCCTTGTCTTTGTATAGTCTGTATCTTTGTCGTTAACACATACACTTGATAAAGAAAAAGACTAGGCAAAGACCCAGACAAGGCAGAGACAACTACAAAGAAAACCACAAAGACAAACACTAGTAAAAGACAAAAAACAGAAAAAGATATTGACAAAAAAAGACTAAGACAACGACAAAGATAAAGGCTATACTAAGACAAGGACTACGACAAAGACTTGACAAATACAACGACACAGACTAGACTAGTCAAAGACTAGACAAAGACAAAAACTAGACGAAGACAAAAACAAAGACAAAGAGGAGTAAAAGACAAGGATAAAGACAGCAAAAATACAACGACAAAGACTAGAATAAACAAAGACAAATAATAGACAAAGACAAAGACTATATAAAGACAAAAACAACGACAAAGACAAATACTAGACAAAGATAAAAACGAATACTAGACAAAGACAAAACAAAGACAAAGACTAGACAAGGACAACTGCAAAGAATAGAAGAAAAAAGATAACGAAAACAATAGAGACAAAGACAAAAACAAAGACAAAGAAAAAAAACTAGGCAGAGACAACTACAAAGACAACGACAAAGACAAATACTTGTCAAAGACAAAAAACCAGACAAAGACACTGAATAAAAGACAAATACGACGACAAAGACTAGACTAGTCAAAGACAAAGAATAGACAAAGACAAAGAAAAAGACAAAAACCAAGAAAAAGACCATACAAAAAAACTCGACAAAGACAAAACAAAGACAAAGACTAGACAAGGACAACTGCAAAGAATAGACAAAAAAAAGATAACGACTACAATAAAGACAAAGACAAAAACAAAGACAAAGACAAAAACAAGGCAGAGACAACTACAAAGACAACGACAAAGACAAACACTAGTCAAAGACAAAAAACAGAAAAAGACAATGTCAAAAAAATAAAAAGACAACGACAAAGATAAAGACTATACAAAGACAAGGACAAATTAACTTAACAAGGACTTTGTCTTTGTTTAGTCTAGTCTTTGTTGTTGAATTTTCTTATTGTTTGTCTAGTCTTTGTTCGATATTTGTCTTTTTTTGTCATTGTCTAGTCTTTGTCGAGTTTTTTTTTGTATAGTCTTTGATCTTTGTCTTAGTCTTTGTATTTGTCCTTGTCTTTGTTTTTGTCTTTGTCTTTGGCTTTGGCTTTGTCTTTGTCTTTGTCTTTGTCTTTGTCTTTGTCTTTGTCTTTGTCTTTGTCTTTGTCTTTGTCTCTATCTCTGTCTCTGTCTTTGTCTTTGTCTTTGTATAGTCTTTGTCTAGTCTTTGTCTTTGTTTAGTCTAGTCTTTCTCGTTAAAATTTTAGAATTTTGTCTTTGTCTAGTCTTTGTCCAATATTTGTCTTTTTTTGTCTTTGTCTAGTATTTGTCGAGTTTTTTTTGTATAGTCTTTGTCTTTGATTTTTGTCTTCGTCTTTGTATTTGTCTTTGTCTTCGTCTAGTCTTTTTCTTTGTCTAGTCCTTGTCTTTGTAAAGTCTTTGTCTTTATCGTTGTCTTTGTCTTTATATAGTCTTTGTCTATGTCTTTGTCTTTGTCTAATATTTGCCTTTGTTTAGTCTAGTCTTTGTCGTTTTATTTTTGCTGTCATTTTCGTTGTCTTTTTCTCGTCTTTGTCTTTGTTTTTGTCTTGAACTTTGTCTTTGACTTTATCTTTGTCTTTTTCTTTATCTTTGTCTTTGTCTAAGTTTTTGTCTTTGTCTTTGTCTTTGTCTAAGTTTTTGTCTTTGTCTTTGTCTTTGTCTTTGTCTTTGTCTTTGTCTTTGTCTTTGTCTTTGTCTTTGTCTTTGTCTTTGTCTTTGTCTTTGTCTTTGTCTTTGTCTTTGTCTTTGTTTCTATCTCTGTCTCAGTCTCTGTCTTAGTCTTTGTAAAGTCATTGTCTAGTCTTTGTCTTTGTTTAGTCTAGTCTTTGTCGTTAAATTTTAGAATTTTGTCTTTGTCTAGTCTTTGTTCAATATTTTTTTTTTTTTGCCTTTGTCTAGTAGTTGTCGAGTTTTTTTGTATAGTATTTGTCTTTGATTTTCGTCTTCATCTTTGTCTTTGTCTTCGTCTTCGTCTAGTCTTTTTCTTTGTCTAGTCCTTGTCTTTGTCAAGTCTTTGTCTTTATCGTTGTCTTGGTCTTTATATAGTCTTTGTCTATGTCTTTGTCTAGTATTTGTCTTTGTTTAGTCTAGCCTTTGTCGTTGTATTTTTGCTGTCATTGTCGTTGTCTTTTTCTCTTCTTTGTCTTTGTATTTGTATTTTTCTAGTTTTTGTCTTTGTCTAGTCTTTGTCTAGTCTTTGTCTAGTCTTTGTCGTTGTATTTGTCTAGTCTTTGTCTTTGTCCTTGTCTTTGTATAGTCTGTATCTTTGTCGTTAACACATACACTTGATAAAGAAAAAGACTAGGCAAAGACAAAGACTAGGCAGAGACAACTACAAAGAAAACGACAAAGACAAACACTAGTCAAAGAGAAAAACAGAAAAAGATATTGACAAAAAAGACTAAGACAACGACAAAGATAAAGGCTAAACAAAGACAAGGACAACGACAAAGACTTGACAAATACAACGACAAAGACTAGACTAGTCAAAGACTAGACAAAGACAAAAACTAGACGAAGACAAAAACAAAGACAAAGAGGAGTAAAAGACAAGGATAAAGACAGCAAAAATACAACGACAAAGACTAGAATAAACAAACACAAATTAAAGACAAAGAATATATAAAGACAAAAACAACGACAAAGACAAATACTAGACAAAGACAAAACAAAGACAAAGACTAGACAAGGACAACTGCAAAGAATAGACAAAAAAAAGATAACGACAACAATAAACACAAAGACAAAGACAAAAACAAAGATAAATACAAAAACTAGGCAGAGACAACTACAAAGACAACGACAAAGACAAACACTAGTCAAAGACAAAAAACAGAAAAAGACAAAGACAACGACAAAGATAAAGACTATACAAAGACAAGGACAAATTAACTTAACAAGGACTTTGTCTTAGTTTAGTCTAGTCTTTGTCGTTGAATTTTTATTGTCATTGTCTAGACTTTGTCGAGTTTTTTTTTGTATAGTCTTTGTCTTTGATCTTTGTCTTTGTCTTTGTCTTTGTCTTTGTCTTTGTCTTCGTTTTTGTCTTTGTCTTTGTCTTTGGCTTTGGCTTTGTCTTTGTCTTTGTCTTTGTGTTTGTCTTTGTCTTTGACTCTATCTCTGTCTCTGTCTTTGTCTTTGTCTTTGTATTGTCTTTGTCTAGTCTTTGTCTTTGTTTTGTCTTTGTCTAGTATTTGTTTTTGTCTTTGTCTAATATTTGTTTTTGTCGTTGTTTTTGTCTTTATAAAGTCTTTGTCTTTGTCTATTATTTGTCTTTGTTTATTCTAGTCTTTGTCGCTGTATTTTTGCTGTCTTTATCCTTGTCTTTTACTCCTCTTTGTCTTTTTTTTGTCTTCGTCTAGTTTTTGTCTTTGTCTAGTCTTTGACTAGTCTAGTCTTTGTCGTTAAATTTAATAATTTTGTCTTTGTCTAGTCTTTGTCCAATATTTGTCTTTTTTTGTCTTTGTCTAGTATTTGTCGAGTTTTTTTTGTATAGTCTTTGTCTTTGATTTTTGTCTTCGTCTTTGTATTTGTCTTTGTCTTCGTCTAGTCTTTTTCTTTGTCTAATCCTTGTCTTTGTCAAGTCTTTGTCTTTATCGTTGTCTTTGTCTTTATATAGTCTTTGTCTATGTCTTTGTCTTTGTCTAGTATTTGTCTTTGTTTAGTCTAGTCTTTGTCGTTGTATTTTTGCTGTCATTGTCGTTTTCTTTTTCTCGTCTTTGTCTTTGTTTTTGCCTTTGTCTAGTTTTTGTTTTTGTCTAGTCTTTGTCTAGTCTTTGTCGTTGTATTTGTCTCTGTCTTTGTCTTTTCTCTTTGTATAGTCTTTGTCTAGTCTTTGTTTAGTCTAATCTTTGTCGTTGAATTTACTTTGTCTTTGTATAGTCTTTGTCCAATATTTGTCTTTTTTTGTCTTTGTCTAGTCTTTGTCGAGTTTTTTTATGTATAGTTTTTATATTTGATCTTTGTCTTTGTCTTTGTCTTTGTCTTTTATTTGTCTTTGTCTTTGTATTCGTCTTTGTCTTTGTCTTTTCTCTTTGTCTTTGTCTTTGTCTTTGTCTTTGTCTTTGTCTTTGTCTTTGTCTTTGTCTTTGTCTTTGTCTTTGTCTTTGTCTTTGTCTTTGTCTCTGTCTTTGTCTCTGTCTCTGTATCTGTCTTTATCTTTTCTCTTTGTATAGTCTTTGTCTAGTCTTTGTTTAGTCTAGTCTTTGTCGTTGAATTTAATTTGTCTTTGTCTAGTCTTTGTCGAGTTTTTTTATGTATAGTCTTTGTCTTTGATTTTTGTCTTCGTCTTTGTATTTGTTGTCTTTATTATTGTCTTTATCTTTTTTTGTTTAGTCTTTGCAGTTGTTTTTATCTAGTCTTTATCTTTTTCGTTGTGTTTGTCTATTTTTTTCTTCTTCTAGGCTTTTTCTTTGTCTAGTCTTTGTCTATCTTTGTCTTTGAATTGGTATTTGAATTTGTCCTTGTCTCTGACTCTCTAATTGTATTTCTCTAGCCTTCGTCGCTGTCGTTGTCTTTGTTGTTTACTTTGTCTAGTCTTTTTCTTTGTCTAGTCCTTGTCTTTGTCAAGACTTTGTCTTTATATAGTCTTTGTCTATGTCTTTGTCTTTGTCTAGTATTTGTCTTTGTTTAGTCTAGTCTTTGTCGTTTAATTTTTGCTGTCATTGTCCTTGTCTTTTTCTCGTCTTTGTCTTTTTTTAGTTTTTGTCTTTGTCTAGTCTTTGTCTTGTCTTTTTTGTTTTGTTTGTCTAGTCTTTGTCCAAAAAAAATAGACAATGACAACGACAAAGATAAAGACTATTCAATGACTAGATAAATACAACTGCAAAGACTAAACAAAAAAAAGATAAAGTCAAATACACAGATAAAGACAAAGACAAAGACAAAGACAAAGACTAAAACAAATACTAGACAACAAAGACAACGAAAGCGACGAAGGCTAGACAAATGCAAATAGAGAGTCAGAGACAAGGACAAATTCAAATACCAATTCAATGACAAAGAAAGACAAAGACTAGACAAAGAAAAAGCCAAGAAGAAGAAAAAAAAATAGACAAACACAACGAAAAAGATAAAGACTATACAAAGACTAGATATATACAACTGTAAAGACTAAACAAAAAAAGATAAAGACAGTAATAAAGACAAAGTCAAAGACAAAGACAAATACAATGACGAAGACAAAGACAAAGACAACAACAAAGATAAAGACTATACAAAGACAAGGACTAGACAAAGAAAAAGACTAGACAAAGTAAACAACAAAGACAACGACAGCGACGAAGGCTAGACAAATACAATTAGAGAAACAGAGACAAGGACAAATTCAAATACCAAATCAATGACAAAGATAGACAAAGACTAGACAAAGAAAAATACAATAAGAAGAAAAAAAAATAGACAAAGACAACTAAAAAGATAAAGACTAGATAAATACAACTGCAAAGACTAAACAAAAAAAGTTAAAGACAATAATAAAGACAAAGACAAAGACAAATACAAAGACGAAGACAAAAATCAAAGACAAAGACTATACAAAAAAAACTCGATAAATACTAGACAAAGACAAAAAAAGACAAATATTGGACAAAGACTAGACAAAGACAAAATTCTCAAATTTAACGAGAAAGGCTAGACTAAACAAAGACAAAGACTAGACAAAGACTATACAAAGACAAAGACAAAGACAGAGACAGAGTCAGAGATAGAGACAAAGACAAAGACAAAGACAAAGACAAACACAAAGACAAAGACAAAGAAAAAGACAAAGCCAAAGACAAAGACAAAGACAAAGACAAAGACAAAGACAAAGACAAAGACAAAGACAAAGACAAAGAGAAGACAAAGACAAAGACAAAGACAAAGACAAAGACTTTGTCTTTGTCTTTATTGTTGTCGATATCTTTTTTTTGTCTATTCTTTGCAGTTGTCCTTGTCTTGTCTTTGTCTTTGTTTTGTCTTTGTCTAGTATTTGTTTTTGTCTTTGTCTAGTATTTGTCTTTGTCGTTGTTTTTGTCTTTATATAGACTTTGTCTATTATTTGTCTTTGTTTATTCTAGTCTTTGTCGTTGTATTTTTGCTGTCTTTATCCTTGTCTTTTACTCCTCTTTGTCTTTGTTTTTGTCTTCGTCTAGTTTTTGTCGTTGTCTAGTCTTTGACTAGTCTAGTCTTTGTCAAAGACAAAGACTAGACAAAGACTAGACAAAGACTTGACAAAGACAAAAACTAGACAAAGTCAAAAACAAAGACAAAGACGAGAAAAAGACAACGACAATGAAAGCAAAAATACAACGAAAAAGACTAGACTAAACAAAGACAAAGACAAGACAAGGACAACTGCAAAGAATAGACAAAAAAAAGATATCGACAACAATAAAGACAAAGACAAAGACAAAAACAAATACAAAGACAAAAAATAGGCATAGACAACTACAAAGACAACGAAAAAGACAAATACTTGTCAAAGACAAAAAACCAGACAAAGACACTGAATAAAAAGACAAATACAACGACAAAGATAAGGACTATTCAAAGACAAGGACAAAGACGAAGACTAGACAAATACAACGACAAAGACTAGACTAGTCAAAGACAAAAAATAGACAAAGACAAAGATAAAAACAAAGACAAAGACATAGACAAAGAAAAAGACCATATAAAAAAAACTCGACAAAGACTTAACAAAGACAAAACAAAGACAAATATTGGACAAAGACTAGACAAAGAAAAATATAAGACAAAGAATAGACAAATACAAAAACTAGACGAAGACAAAAAGAAAAGCCAAAGACGAGAAAAAGTCAAGGACAAAGACAAAAAAAATACAACTTTGTCTTGAACTTTGTCTTTGACTTTGTCTTTGTCTTTGTCTTTTTCTTTATCTTTGTCTTTGTCTTAGTTATTGTATTTGTCTTTGTCTTTTTCTTTTTCTTTTTCTTTGTCTTTGTCTTTGTCTTTGTCTTTGTCTTTGTCTTTGTCTTTGTCTTTGTCTTTGTCTTTGTCTTTGTCTTTGTCTTTGTCTTTACCTTTGTCTTTGTCTTTGTCTTTGTCTTTGTCTTTGTCTTTGTCTTTGTCTTTGTCTTTGTCTTTGTCTTCGTCTTTGTCTTTGTCTTTGTCTTTGTCTCTATCTCTGTCTCTGTCTTTGTCTTTGCCTTTGTATAGTCTTTGTCTAGTCTTTGTCTTTGTTTAGTCTAGTCTTTCTCGTTAAAATTTTAGAATTTTGTCTTTGTCTAGTCTTTGTCCAATATTTGTCTTTTTTGTCTTTGTCTAGTATTTGTCGAGTTTTTTTTGTATAGTCTTTGTCTTTGATTTTTGTCTTCGTCTTTGTATTTGTCTTTGTCTTCGTCTAGTCTTTTTCTTTGTCTAGTCCTTGTCTTTGTAAAGTCTTTGTCTTTATCGTTGTCTTTGTCTTTATATAGTCTTTGTCTATGTCTTTGTCTTTGTCTAATATTTGCCTTTGTTTAGTCTAGTCTTTGTCGTTTTATTTTTGCTGTCATTTTCGTTGTCTTTTTCTCGTCTTTGTCTTTGTTTTTGTCTTGAACTTTGTCTTTGACTTTATCTTTGTCTTTTTCTTTATCTTTGTCTTTGTCTAAGTTTTTGTCTTTGTCTTTGTCTTTGTCTTTGTCTTTGTCTTTGTCTTTGTCTTTGTCTTTGTCTCTATCTCTGTCTCAGTCTCTGTCTTAGTCTTTGTAAAGTCATTGTCTTGTCTTTGTCTTTGTTTAGTCTAGTCTTTGTCGTTAAATTTTAGAATTTTGTCTTTGTCTAGTCTTTGTTCAATATTTTTTTTTTTTGTCTTTGTCTAGTAGTTGTCGAGTTTTTTTGTATAGTATTTGTCTTTGATTTTCGTCTTCGTCTTTGTCTTTGTCTTCGTCTTCGTCTAGTCTTTTTCTTTGTCTAGTCCTTGTCTTTGTCAAGTCTTTGTCTTTATCGTTGTCTTGGTCTTTATATAGTCTATGTCGATGTCTTTGTCTAGTATTTGTCTTTGTTTAGTCTAGCCTTTGTCGTTGTATTTTTGCTGTCATTGTCGTTGTCTTTTTCTCGTCTTTGTCTTTGTATTTGTATTTTTCTAGTTTTTGTCTTTGTCTAGTCTTTGTCTAGTCTTTGTCTAGTCTTTGTCGTTGTATTTGTCTAGTCTTTGTCTTTGTCCTTGTCTTTGTATAGTCTGTATCTTTGTCGTTAACACATACACTTGATAAAGAAAAAGACTAGGCAAAGACAAAGACAAGGCAGAGACAACTACAAAGAAAACGACAAAGACAAACACTAGTCAAAGAGAAAAACAGAAAAAGATATTGACAAAAAAAGACTAAGACAACGACAAAGATAAAGGCTAAACAAAGACAAGGACAACGACAAAGACTTGACAAATACAACGACAAAGACTAGACTAGTCAAAGACTAGACAAAGACAAAAACTAGACGAAGACAAAAACAAAGACAAAAAGGATTAAAAGACAAGGATAAAGACAGCAAAAATACAACGACAAAGACTAGAATAAACAAAGACAAATTAAAGACAAAGAATATATAAAGACAAAAACAACGACAAAGACAAATACTAGACAAAGACAAAAACAAATACTAGACAAAGACGAAACAAAGACAAAGACTAGACAAGGACAACTGCAAAGAATAGACAAAAAAAAGATAACGACAACAATAAAGACAAAGACAAAGACAAAAACAAAGATAAATACAAAAACTAGGCAGAGACAACTACAAAGACAACGACAAAGACAAACACTAGTCAAAGACAAAAAACAGAAAAATACATAGACAACGACAAAGATAAAGACTATACAAAGACAAGGACAAATTAACTTAACAAGGACTTTGTCTTAGTTTAGTCTAGTCTTTGTCGTTGAATTTTTATTGTCATTGTCTAGACTTTGTCGAGTTTTTTTTGTATAGTCTTTGTCTTTGATCTTTGTCTTTGTCTTTGTCTTTGTCTTTGTCTTTGTCTTTGTCTTCGTTTTTGTCTTTGTCTTTGTCTTTGGCTTTGGCTTTGTCTTTGTCTTTGTCTTTGTGTTTGTCTTTGTCTTTGTCTCTATCTCTGTCTCTGTCTCTGTCTTTGTCTTTGTCTTTGTATAGTCTTTGTCTAGTCTTTGTCTTTGTTTTGTCTTTGTCTAGTATTTGTTTTTGTCTTTGTCTAATATTTGTTTTTGTAGTTGTTTTTGTCTTTATATAGTCTTTGTCTTTGTCTATTATTTGTCTTTGTTTATTCTAGTCTTTGTCGTTGTATTTTTGCTGTCTTTATCCTTGTCTTTTACTCCTCTTTGTCTTTTTTTTGTCTTCGTCTAGTTTTTGTCTTTGTCTAGTCTTTGACTAGTCTAGTCTTTGTCGTTAAATTTTATAATTTTGTCTTTGTCTAGTCTTTGTCCAATATTTGTCTTTTTTTGTCTTTGTCTAGTATTTGTCGAGTTTTTTTTGTATAGTCTTTGTCTTTGATTTTTGTCTTCGTCTTTGTATTTGTCTTTGTCTTCGTCTAGTCTTTTTCTTTGTCTTATCCTTGTCTTTGTCAAGTCTTTGTCTTTATCGTTGTCTTTGTCTTTATATAGTCTTTGTCTATGTCTTTGTCTTTGTCTAGTATTTGTCTTTGTTTAGTCTAGTCTTTGTCGTTGTATTTTTGCTGTCATTGTCGTTTTCTTTTTCTCGTCTTTGTCTTTGTTTTTGCCTTTGTCTAGTTTTTGTTTTTGTCTAGTCTTTGTCTAGTCTTTGTCGTTGTATTTGTCTCTGTCTTTGTCTTTTCTCTTTGTATAGTCTTTGTCTAGTCTTTGTTTAGTCTAATTTTTGTCGTTGAATTTACCTTGTCTTTGTATAGTCTTTGTCCAATATTTGTCTTTTTTTGTCTTTGTCTAGTCTTTGTCGAGTTTTTTTATGTATAGTTTTTGTATTTGATCTTTGTCTTTGTCTTTGTCTTTGTCTTTTATTTGTCTTTGTCTTTGTATTCGTCTTTGTCTTTGTCTTTGTCTTTTCTCTTTGTCTTTGTCTTTGTCTTTGTCTTTGTCTTTGTCTTTGTCTTTGTCTTTGTCTTTGTCTTTGTCTTTGTCTTTGTCTTTGTCTTTGTCTTTGTCTTTGTCTTTGTCTTTGTCTTTGTCTCGGTCTTTGTCTCTGTCTCTGTATCTGTCTTTGTCTTTTCTCTTTGTATAGTCTTTGTCTAGTGTTTGTTTAGTCTGGTCTTTGTCGTTGAATTTAATTTGTCTTTGTCTAGTCTTTGTCGAGTTTTTTTATGTATAGTCTTTGTCTTTGATTTTTGTCTTCGTCTTTGTATTTGTCTTTGTCTTTATTATTGTCTTTATCTTTTTTTGTTTAGTCTTTGCAGTTGTATTTATCTAGTCTTTATCTTTTTCGTTGTGTTTGTCTATTTTTTTTTCTTCTTCTAGACTTTGTCTATCTTTGTCATTGAATTGGTATTTGAATTTGTCCTTGTCTCTGACTCTGTAATTGTATTTGTCTAGTCTTCGTCGCTGTCGTTGTCTTTGTTGTTAACTTTGTCTAGTCTTTTTCTTTGTCTAGTCCTTGTCTTAGTCAAGTCTTTGTCTTTATCGTTGTCTTTATATAGTCTTTGCCTTTGTCTTTGTCTAGAATTTGTCTTTGTTTAGTCAAGTCTTTGTCGTTGTACTTTTGCTGTCATTGTCGTTGTCTTTTTCTCGTCTTTGTCTTTTTTTTGTCTTTGTTTAGTTTTTGTCTTTGTCTAGTCTTTGTCTAATCTTTTGTCCTTGTCTTTTTCTCGTCTTTGTCTTTGTCTAGATTTTTTTGTCTAGTCTTTGTCTAGTCTTTGTCGTTGTATTTGTCTAGTCTTTGTCTTTGTCCTAAAAAAATAGACAAAGACAGCGACAAAGATAAAGACTATTCAATGACTAGATAAATACAACTGCAAAGACTTAAAAAAAAAAGATAAAGTCAAATACAAAGATAAAGACAAAGACAAATACTAGACAAGAAAAAAACAAATACTAGACAAAAACTACACAAAGACAAAGACTAGACAAGGACAACTGCAAAGACTAGAAATAAAAGATAACGACAACAATAAAGACAAAGACAAAGACAAAGACAAAGTTCAAGACAAAGTCAATGACAAAGACAAAGACAAAGACATGACTAAATTAACACAAATACTAGACAAAGACTATATAAAGACAAAGAAAACGATAACGACAAAGACAAATACTAGTCAAAGAAAAAAACAAATACTCGACAAATACTAAACAAAGACAAAGACTAGACAAGGACAACTGCAACGACTAGACAAAAAAAGATAACGACAAACAATAAAGACAAAGACAAAGTTCAAGACAAAGTCAAAGACGAAGACAAAGACAAAGAAAAAGACAAAGACAAAGACAAAGACAAAAATCAAAGACAAGGACAAGGACAAACACAAAAACGAAGACAAAGACAAAAACTCGACAAAGAAAAAGGCGACGATAAAGACAGAGAAAAAGACAAGACAAATACAACGACAAAGACTAGACTAAACAAAGAAAAAAACAAAACACAGACAAAGACAAGGACAAAGACAAAGACAAAGACAAAGGCAAAGACAAAGACAAGGACTAGACAAAGAAAAAGACTAGACAAATAAACAACAAAGACAACGACAGCGACGAAGACTAGACAAATACAATTACAGTGTCAGAGACAAGGACAAATTCAAATACCAATTCAATGACAAAGATAGACAAAGACTAGACAAAGAAAAAGACTAGAAGAAGAAAAAAAATACACAAACACAACGAAAAAGATAAAGACTATACAAAGACTAGATAAATACAACTGCAAAGACTAAACAAAAAAAGATAAAGACAATAATAAAGACAAAGACAAAGACAAATACAAAGACGAAGACAAAAATCAAAGACGAAGACTATACAAAAAAAAACTAGACAAATACTAGACAAAGACAAAAAAGACAAATATTGGACAAAGACTAGACAAAGACAAAATTCTTAAATTAAACGACAAAGATTAGACTAAACAAACACAAAGACTAGACAAAGACTATACAAAGAAAAAGACAAAAAAAGAGACAGAGATAGAGACAAAGACGAAGACAAAGACAAAGACAAAGACTTCTATGTCTAGTATTTGCCTTTGTCGTTATGGATGTCTTTGTTTTTATAAAGTCTTTGTCTTAATTTAGTCTTGTCTTTGTCGTTGTCGTTGTCTTTGTCTTTGTCTTTGTCTTTGTCTTTGTCTTTGTCTTTTTCTTTGTCTTTGTCCTTGTCTTTGTCTTTGTCTGTGTTTTGTTTTTTCTTTGATTAGTCTAGTCTTTGTCGTTGTCTTTGTAGTTGTCTCTGCATAGTCTTTGTCTAGTCTACGTCTTTATCGATTTTTTCGTCTTTGTCGTTGTCTATGTCTTTTTTTTGTCTTTGTCTATTCTTTGTCTTATATTTTTTTTCGTTTTTGTCTAGTCTTTGTCCAATATTTGTCTTTGTCTTTGTCTTCTTCTTTGACTTTGTCTTGAACTTTGTCTTTGTCATTATTGTTGTCGTTATCTTTTTGTCTAGTCTTTGCAGTTGTCCTTGTCTAGTCTTTGTCTTTGTTTAGTATTTGTCTAGTATATTTTTTTTTCTTTGTCTAGTATTTGTCTTTGTCTTTATCGTTGTCTTTGTCTTTATATAGTCTTTGTCTAGTATTTTTCTTAATTTAGTCTTTTCTTTGTCGTTGTATTTGTGTAGTCTTTTTCCTTGTCTTTTTCTCGTCTTTGTCTATGTTTTTGTCTATGTCAAGTATTTGCATTTGTCTAGTCTTTAAGTTTATCGTTGTCTTGTCTTTTTTTTATTGTCTTTGTCTTGTTTTTGTCTTTGACTAGTGTTTGTTTTTCTCGTTGTCTTTGTAGTTGTCTCTGCCTAGTCATTGTCTTTGCCTCGTCTTTGTCTTTATCAAGTTTTTGTGTTCTTTGGCTTTTTTAGTTTTTGTTTAATATTTTTCTATGTCCATGTCTAGTCTTTGTCCAATATTTGTCTTTGTTTAGTCTTTGTCGAGTTTTTTTTGTAAAGTCTTTGTCTTTGATTTTTGGTTTTGTCTTTGTCTTTGTCTTTGTCTTTGTCTTTGTCTTTGTCTTTGTCTTTGTCTTTGTCTTTGTCTTTGTCTTTCTCTTTGTCTTTGTCTTTGTCTTTGTCTTTGTCTTTGTCTTTATCTTTGTCTAGTCTTTGTCTTTGTTTAGACTTGTCTTTGTCGTTTAATTTTAGAATTTTGTATTTGTCTAGTCTTTGTCTTTTTTTGTCTTTGTCTAGTATTTGTCTAGTTTTTTTTGTATAGTCTTTGTCTTCGATTTTTGTCTTCGTCTTTGTATTTGTCTTTGTCTTTGTCTTTGTCTTTGTCTTTATTATTGTCTTTATCTTTTTTTGTTTAGTCTTTGCAGTTGTATTTATCTAGTCTTTGTATAGTCTTTATCTTTTTCGTTGTGTTTGTCTATTTTTTTCTTCTTCTAGGCTTTTTCTTTGTCTAGTCTTTGTCTATCTTTGTCTTTGAATTGGTATTTGAATTTGTCCTTGTCTCTGACTCTCTAATTGTATTTGTCTAGCCTTCGTCGCTGTCGTTGTCTTTGTTGTTTACTTTGTCTAGTCTTTTTCTTTGTCTAGTCCTTGTCTTTGTCAAGACTTTGTCTTTATATAGTCTTTGTCTGTGTCTTTGTCTTTGTCTAGTATTTGTCTTTGTTTAGTCTAGTCTTTGTCGTTTAATTTTTGCTGTCATTGTCCTTGTCTTTTTCTCGTCTTTATCTTTGTCTAGTTTTTGTCTTTTTCTAGTCTTTGTCTAGTCTTTTTTGTTTTGTTTGTCTAGTCTTTGTCCAAAAAAAATAGACAATGACAACGACAAAGATAAAGACTATTCAATGACTAGATAAATACAACTGCAAAGACTAAACAAAAAAAGATAAAGTCAAATACACAGATAAAGACAAAGACAAAGACAAAGACAAAGACTAAAACAAATACTAGACAACAAAGACAACGACAGCGACGAAGGCTAGACAAATGCAATTAGAGAGTCAGAGACAAGGACAAATTCAAATACCAATTCAATGACAAAGAAAGACAAAGACTAGACAAAGAAAAAGCCTAGAAGAAGAAAAAAAAATAGACAAACACAACGAAAAAGATAAAGACTATACAAAGACTAGATATATACAACTGTAAAGACTAAACAAAAAAAGATAAAGACAGTAATAAAGACAAAGTCAAAGACAAAGACAAATACAATGACGAAGACAAAGACAAAGACAACAACAAAGATAAAGACTCAACAAAGACAAGGACTAGACAAAGAAAAAGACTAGACAAAGTAAACAACAAAGACAACGACAGCGACGAAGGCTAGACAAATACAATTAGAGAAACAGAGACAAGGACAAATTCAAATACCAAATCAATGACAAAGATAGACAAAGACTAGAAAAAGAAAAAGCCTAGAAGAAGAAAAAAAAATAGACAAACACAACGAAAAAGATTAAGACTATACAAAGACTAGATAAATACAACTGCAAAGACTAAACAAAAAAATGATAAAGTCAAATACAAAGATAAAGACAAAGACGAAGACAACGATAACGACAAAGACAAATACTAGACAAAGAAAAAAGCAAATACTCGACAAATACTAAACAAAGACAAAGACTAGACAAGGACAACTGCAAAGACTAGACAAAAAAAGATAACGACAACAATAAAGACAAAGACAAAGTTCAAGACAAAGTCAAAGACGAAGGCAAAGACATAGACAAAGACAAAGACAAAGACAAAGACAAAGACAAAGACAAAGACAAAGACAAAGACAAAGACAAAGACAAAGACAAAGACAAGGACAAGAAAAAAGGACAAAGACAAAGACAAAAACTCGACAAAGAAAAAGGCGACGATAAAGACAGGGAAAAAGACAAGACAAATACAACGACGAAGACTAGGCTAAACAAAGAAAAAACAATACACAGACAAAGACAAAGACAGAGACAAGGACAAAGACAAAGACAAAGAAAAAGACAAAAATAAAGAAAAGGACAAGGACAAAGACAAACACAAAGACAAAAACTCGACTAAGAAAAAGGCGACGACAAAGACTACACTAATACAACGACAAAGACTAGACTTAACAAAGAAAAAACAAAACACAGACATAGACAAGGACAAAGACAAAGGCAAAGATAAAGACAAAGACAAAGACAAAAAAAAGACAAAGAAAAAGACCAAGCTAAAGACAAAGACAAAGACAAAGACAAAAACAAAAACAAATATTGGACAAAGACTATACAAAAAAAATATAAGACAAGGAATAGACAAAGACAAAAATAGACAGACAGCGACAAAGACGAAAAAATCGATAAAGACAAAGACTAGACAAAGACTTTGCAGAGACAACTACATAGACAACGATAAAGACAACCACTAGTCAAAGACAAAAAACAGAAAAAGACAATGTCAAAAAAAGACAAAGACAACGACAAAGATAAAGACTATACAAAGACAAGGACAAATTAACTTAACAAGGACTTTGTCTTTGTTTAGTCTAGTCTTTGTCGTTGAATTTTCTTTGTCTTTGTCTAGTCTTTGTTCAATATTTGTCTTTTTTTGTCATTGTCGAGTCTTTGTCGAATTTTCTTTTGTATAGTTTTTGTCTTTGATCTTTGTCTTTGTCTTTGTATTCGTCTTTGTATTTGTCTTTGTCTTTGTCTTTGTCTTTGTCTTTGTCTTTGTCTTTGTCTTTGTATTTGTCTTCGTCTTTGTCTTTGTCTTTGTCTTTGTCTCTATCTCTGTCTCTGTCTCTGTCTCTGTCTTTGTCTTTGTCTTTGTATAGTCTTTATCTAGTCTTTGTCTTTGTTTAGTCTAGTCTTTGTCGTTAAATTTTAGAATTTTGTCTTTGTCTAGTCTTTGTTCAATATTTGTCTTATTTTGTCTTTGTCTAGTATTTGTCGAGTTTTTTTTTTATAGTATTTGTCTTTGATTTTTGTCTTCGTCTTTGTCTTTGTCTTCGTCTTCGTCTTGTCTTTTTCTTTGTCTAGTCCTTGTCTTTGTCAAGTCTTTGTCTTTATCGTTGTCTTTGTCTTTATATAGTATTTGTCTATGTCTTTGTCTTGTATTTGTCTTTGTTTAGTCTAGTCTTTGTCGTTAAATTTTAGAATTTTGTCTTTGTCTAGTCTTTGTTCAATATTGGTCTTTTTTTGTCTTTGTCTAGTATTTGTCGAGTTTTTTTTTATAGTATTTGTCTTTGATTTTTGTCTTCGTCTTTGTCTTTGTCTTCGTCTACGTCTAGTCTTTTTCTTTGTCTAGTCCTTGTCTTTGTCAAGTCTTTGTCTAGTCTTTGTCGTTGTATTTGTCTTGTCTTTGTCTTTGTCTTCGTCTTCGTCTTCGTCTTCGTCTTCGTCTTCGTCTTCGTCTTCGTCTTCGTCTTCGTCTTTGTCTTTGTCTTTGTCTTTGTCTTTGTCTTTGTCTTTGTCTTTGTCTTTGTCTTTGTCTTTGTCTTTGTCTTTGTCTTTGTATCTGTCTTTGTCTTCTCTCTTTGTATAGTCTTTGTCTAGTCTTTGTTTAGTCTAGTCTTTGTCGTTGAATTTACTTTGTCTTTGTCTAGTCTTTGTCCAATATTTGTCTTTTTTTGTCTTTGTCTAGTCTTTGTCGAGTTTTTTTATGTATAGTCTTTGTCTTTGATTTTTGTCTTGGTCTTTGTATTTGTTTTTGTCTTTGTCTTTGTCTTTGTCTTTATTATTGTCTTTATCTTTTTTTGTTTAGTCTTTGCAGTTGTATTTATCTAGTCTTTGTATAGTCTTTATCTTTTTCGTTGTGTTTGTCTATTTTTTTTTCTTCTTCTAGTCTTTGTCTATCTTTGTCATTGAATTGGTATTTGAATTTGTCCTTGTCTCTGATTCTGTAATTGTATTTGTCAAGTCTTCGTCGCTGTCGTTGTCTTTGTTGTTTACTTTGTCTAGTCTTTTTCTTTGTCTAGTCCTTGTCTTTGTCAAGTCTTTGTTTTTATCGTTGTCTTTGTCTTTATATAGTCTTTGTCTTTGTCTAGTATTTGTCTTCGTTTAGTCTAGTCTTTGTCGTTGTATTTTTTTTGTCATTGTCCTTGTCTTTTTCTCGTCTTTGTCTTTGTCTAGTTTTTTTTTGTATAGTCTTTGTCTAGTCTTTGTCTTTGTCATAAAAAAAATAGACAAAGACAGCGACAAAGATAAAGACTATTCAATTACTAGATAAATACAACTGCAAAGACTAAACAAAAAAAAGATAAAGTCAAATACAAAGATAAAGACAAAGAAAAAGACAAATACAAAGACAAAGACAAATACTAGACAAAGAAAAAAACAAATACTAGACAAAAACTAAACAAAGACAAAGACAAAAATAAAGACAAAGACAAACACAAAGACAAAAACTCGACTAAGAAAAAGGCGACGACAAAGACTACACTAATACAACGACAAATACTAGACTTAACAAAGAAAAAACAAAACACAGACAAAGACAAGGACAAAGACAAAGGCAAAGATAAAGACAAAGACAAAGACAAAAAAAAGACAAAGACAAAGACAAAGACATCGACAAAGACAAGGACAAAGACAATGTTTCGATAGCTCTTGAAAAACTTTAGCGTCTGTGTCGGGTGCAATTGATTGATATACGGGAACGGGAATAGGAATTTGAGGATGCCACCAGAATTAAGGGAAAGTCCTACCTTGTACTGGTATCTCCTTACAGCTTCCGTGGTAGCACCAAACTCACAAAGTATTAATCTATTTCCGTCACTAGATATCGGCCACGAAAGAAATATCCATTGAAATGTATGACCCGAGACGCGTATCGGTAAGTGGTAGAAATTGTACTGGCGCGCGCCGGTCAGACGAAATCCCTATCTCCCGATGGCAAGGTGGGAACAAATAGGATGTAGGTAATAAAATAATTATAATTTATTAGCGTTATGCCCGAACAGACAAAGATAAAGACAAAGCCAAAAATCAAAAACAAAGACTATACAAAAAAAACTCGACACAGACTAAACAAAGACAAAACAAAGACAAATATTGGACAAAGACTAGACAAGGACAAAGAAAAATATTAGACAAAGACAAAAAAAGCCAAAGACAACGACAAACACAAAAACCTGTTAAAGACAAAGACGAGGCAAAGACAAAGACTAGGCAGAGACAACTACAAAGACAACGAGAAAAAAAAACACTAGTCAAATACAAAAACAAGACAAAGACAATGATAAAAAAAGACAAGACAACGATAAAGTTAAAGACTAGACAAATGCAAAGACTAGACAAAGACAAAAACATAGACAAAGACGAGAAAAAGACAAGGAAAAAGACTACACAAATACAACGACAAAGACATGACTAAATTAAGACAAATACTAGACAAAGACTATATAAAGACAAAGACAACGATAACGACAAAGACAAATACTAGACGAAGAAAAAAACAAATACTAGACAAATACTAAACAAAGACAAAGACAAAGTTCAAGACAATGTCAAAGACGAAGACAAAGACAAAGACAAAGACAAAGACAAAGACAAATACAAAGACAAAGACAAAGACAAGGACAAGGACAAAGACAAAGACAAAAACTCGACAAAGAAAAAGGCGACGATAAAGACAGGGAAAGAGACAAGACAAATACAACGACAAAGACTAGACTAAACAAAGAAAAAACAAAGACAAAGACAAGGACAAAGACAAAGACAAAGATAAATACAAGGACAAGACAAGGACAAAGACAAACACAAACACAAAGACAAAAACTCGACAAAGAAAAAGGCGACGACAAAGACAGGGACAAAGACTACACAAATACAACGACAAAGACTAGACTAAACAAAGAAAAAACAAAACACAGACAAGGGCAAAGACAAAGACAAAGACAAAGACAAAGACAAAGACAAAGACAAAGACAAAGATAAAGACAAAGACAAGGACAAGGACAAGGACAAAAAAAAACACAAACACAAAGACAAAAACTCGACAAAGACAGGGACAAAAACTACACTAATACAACGGCAAAGACTAGACTTAACAAAGAAAAAACAAAACACAGACAAAGACAAGGACAAAGACAAAGGCAAAGATGAAGACAATGACAAAGACAAAGACAAATATTGGACAAAGACTAGACAAAAACGAAAAGAAATATAAGACAAAGACAAAAAAAAGACATTGACAACGACAAAGACGAAAAAATCGCTAAAGACAAAGACTAGACAAAAACTATGCAGAGACAACTACAAAGACCACGACAAAGACATACCCTAGTCAAAGACAAAAAACAAAGACAAAGTTCAAGACAAAGTCAAAGACGAAGACAAAGACAAAGACAAAGACAAAGACAAAGACAAAGACAAAGACAAAGACAAAGACAAAGACAAAGACAAAGACAAAGACAAGGACAAGGACAAAGACAAAGACAAAGACAAAAACTCCACAAAGAAAAAGGCGACGATAAAGACAGGGAAAAAGACAAGACAAATACAACGACAAAGACTAGACTAAACAAAGAAAAAACAAAGACAAGGACAAAGACAAAGACAAAGACAAAGACTAATACAAGAACAAGACAAGGACAAAGACAAACACAAACACAAAGACAAAAACTCGACAAAGAAAAAGGCGACGACAAAGACAGGGACAAAGACTACACAAATACAACGACAAAGACTAGACTAAACAAAGAAAAAACAAAACACAGACAAAGACAAGGACAAAGACAAAGGCAAAGATAAAGACAAAGACAAAGACAAAAAAAAGACAAAGACAAAGACAAAGACATCGACAAAGACAAGGACAAAGACAATGTTTCGATAGCTCTTGAAAAACTTTAGCGTCTGTGTCGGGTGCAATTGATTGATATACGGGAACGGGAATAGGAATTTGAGGATGCCACCAGAATTAAGGGAAAGTCCTACCTTGTACTGGTATCTCCTTACAGCTTCTGTGGTAGCACCAAACTCACACAGTATTAATCTATTTCCGTCACTAGATATCGGCCACGAAAGAAATATCCATTGAAATGTATGATCCGAGACGCGTATCGGTAAGTGGTGGAAATTGTACTGGCGCGCGCCGGTCAGACGAAATCCCTATCTCCCGATGGCAAGGTGGGAACAAATAGGATGTAGGTAATAAAATAATTATAATTTATTAGCGTTATGCCCGAACAGACAAAGATAAAGACAAAGCCAAAAATCAAAGACAAAGACTATACAAAAAAAACTCGACACAGACTAAACAAAGACAAAACAAAGACAAATATTGGAAAAAGACTAGACAAGGACAAAGAAAAATATTAGACAAAGACAAAAAAAGCCAAAGACAACGACAAACACAAAAACTTGTTAAAGACAAAGACGAGGCAAAGACAAATACTAGGCAGAGACAACTACAAAGACAACGAGAAAAAAAACACTAGTCAAATACAAAAACAAGACAAAGACAATGATGAAAAAAGACAAGACAACGATAAAGTTAAAGACTAGACAAATGCACAGACTAGACAAAGACAAAAACATAGACAAAGACGAGAAAAAGACAAGGAAAAAGACTACACAAATACAACGACAAAGACATGACTAAATTAAGACAAATACTAGACAAAGACTATATAAAGACAAAGACAACGATAACGACAAAGACAAATACTAGACGAAGAAAAAAACAAATACTAGACAAATACTAAACAAAGACAAAGACAAAGTCAAAGACGAAGACAAAGACAAAGACAAAGACAAAGACAAAGACAAAGACAAAGACAAAGACAAAGACAAAGACAAAGACAAGGACAAGGACAAAGACAAAGACAAAAACTCGACAAAGAAAAAGGCGACGATAAAGACAGGGAAAAAGACAAGACAAATACAACGACAAAGACTAGACTAAACAAAGAAAAAACAAAGACAAAGACAAGGACAAAGACAAAGACAAAGACAAAGATAAATACAAGGACAAGACAAGGACAAAGACAAACACAAACACAAAGACAAAAACTCGACAAAGAAAAAGGCGACGACAAAGACAGGGACAAAGACTACACAAATACAACGACAAAGACTAGAATAAACAAAGAAAAAACAAAACACAGACAAAGGCAAAGACAAAGACTAAGACAAAGACAAAGACAAAGACAAAGATAAAGACAAAGACAAGGACAAGGACAAGGACAAAAAAAAACACAAACACAAAGACAAAAACTCGACAAAGACAGGGACAAAAACTACACTAATACAACGGCAAAGACTAGACTTAACAAAGAAAAAACAAAACACAGACAAAGACAAGGACAAAGACAAAGGCAAAGATGAAGACAATGACAAAGACAAAGACAAAGACAAATATTGGACAAAGACTAGACAAAAACGAAAAAAAATATAAGACAAAGAATAGACAAAGACAAAAAAAAGACATTGACAACGACAAAGACGAAAAAATCGCTTAAGACAAATACTAGACAAAAACTATGCAGAGACAACTACAAAGACAACGACAAAGACAAACCCTATTCAAAGACAAAAAACAAAGACAAAGTTCAAGACAAAGTCAAAGACGAAGACAAAGACAAAGACAAAGACAAAGACAAAGACAAAGACAAAGACAAAGACAAAGACAAAGACAAAGACAAAGACAAGGACAAGGACAAAGACAAAGACAAAGACAAAAACTCGACAAAGAAAAAGGCGACGATAAAGACAGGGAAAAAGACAAGACAAATACAACGACAAAGACTAGACTAAACAAAGAAAAAACAAAGACAAGGACAAAGACAAAGACAAAGACAAAGACAAAGATAAATACAAGGACAAAGACAAACACAAACACAAAGACAAAAACTCGACAAAGAAAAAGGCGACGACAAAGACAGGGACAAAGACTACACAAATACAACGACAAAGACTAGACTAAACAAAGAAAAAACAAAACACAGACAAAGGCAAAGACAAAGACAAAGACAAAGACAAAGACAAAGACAAAGATAAAGACAAAGACAAGGACAAGGACAAGGACAAAAAAAAACACAAAGACAAAAACTCGACAAAGACAGGGACTAAAACTACACTAATACAACGGCAAAGACTAGACTTAACAAAGAAAAAACAAAACACAGACAAAGACAAGGACAAAGACAAAGGCAAAGATAAAGACAATGACAAAGACAAAGACAAAGACAAATATTGGACAAAGACTAGACAAAAACGAAAAAAAATATAAGACAAAGAATAGACAAAGACAAAAAAAAAGACATTGACAACGACAAAGACGAAAAAATCGCTTAAGACAAATACTAGACAAAAACTATGCAGAGACAACTACAAAGACAACGACAAAGACAAACCCTAGTCAAAGACAAAAAACAGAAAAAGACAATGTAAAAAAAAGACAAAGACAACGACAAAGATAAAGACTATACAAAGACAAGGACAAATTAACTTAACAAGGACTTTGTCTTTGTTTAGTCTAGTCTTTTTCGTTGAATTTTCTTTGTCTTTGTCTAGTCTTTGTTCAATATTTGTCTTTTTTGTCATTGTCTAGTCTTTGTCGAGTTTTTTTTGTATAGTTTTTGTCTTTGATCTTTGTCTTTGTCTTTGTCTTTGTCTTTGTCTTTGTCTTTGTCTTTGTCTTTGTATAGTCTTTGTCTAGTCTTTGTCTTTGTTTTGTCTTTGTCTAGTATTTGTTTTTGTCTTTGTCTAATATTTGTTTTTGTCGTTGTTTTTGTCTTTATATAGTCTTTGTCTTTGTCTATTATTTGTCTTTGTTTATTCTAGTCTTTGTCGTTGTATTTTTGCTGTCTTTATCCTTGTCTTTTACTCCTCTTTGTCTTTTTTTTTGTCTTCGTCTAGTTTTTGTCTTTTTCTAGTCTTTGACTAGTCTAGTCTTTGTCGTTAAATTTTATAATTTTGTCTTTGTCTAGTCTTTGTCCAATATTTGTCTTACAAATAACAAATACTAGACAAAGACAAAGACATAGACAAAGACTATATAAAGACAAGGACAACGATAAAGACAAAGACTTGACAAAGACAAGGATTAGACAAAGAAAAAGACTAGACGAAGACAAAGACAAATACAAAGACGAAGACAAAAATCAAAGACGAAGACTATACAAAAAAAACTAGACAAATACTAGACAAAGACAAAAAAGACAAATATTGGACAAAGACTAGACAAAGACAAAATTCTTAAATTAAACGACAAAGATTAGACTAAACAAACACAAAGACTAGACAAAGACTATACAAAGAAAAAGACAAAAAATGAGACAGAGATAGAGACAAAGACAAAGACTTCTATGTCTAGTATTTGCCTTTATCGTTATGGTTGTCTTTGTTTTTATAAAGTCTTTGTCTTAATTTAGTTTTGTCTTTGTCTTTGTCGTTGTCTTTGTCTTTGTCTTTGTCTTTGTCTTTGTCTTTTTCTTTGTCTTTGTCCTTCTCTTTGTCTTTGTCTGTGTTTTGTTTTTTCTTTGATTAGTCTAGTCTTTGTCGTTGTCTTTGTAGTTGTCTCAGCATAGTCTTTGTCTAGTCTACGTCTTTATCGATTTTTTCGTCTTTGTCGTTGTCTATGTCTTTTTTTTGTCTTTGTCTATTCTTTGTCTTATATTTTTTTTCGTTTTTGTCTAGTCTTTGTCCAATATTTGTCTTTGTCTTTGTCTTCGTCTTTGACTTTGTCTTGAACTTTGTCTTTGTCATTATTGTTGTCGTTATCTTTTTGTCTAGTCTTTGCAGTTGTCCTTGTCTAGTCTTTGTCTTTGTTTAGTATTTGTCTAGTATATGTTTTTTTCTTTGTCTAGCATTTGTCTTTGTCTTTATCGTTGTCTTTGTCTTTATATAGTCTTTGTCTAGTATTTTTCTTAATTTAGTCTTTTCTTCGTCGTTGTATTTGTGTAGTCTTTTTCCTTGTCTTTTTCTCGTCTTTGTCTATGTTTTTTTCTATGTCTAGTATTTGCATTTGTCTAGTCTTTAAGTTTATCGTTGTCTTGTCTTTTTTTTATTGTCTTTGTCTTGTTTTTGTCTTTGACTAGTGTTTGTTTTTCTCTTTGTCTTTGTAGTTGTCTCTGCCTAGTCTTTGTCTTTGCCTCGTCTTTGTCTTTATCAAGTTTTTGTGTTCTTTGGCTTTTTTTGTTTTTGTTTAATATTTTTCTTTGTCCATGTCTAGTCTTTGTCCAATATTTGTCTTTGTTTAGTCTTTGTCGAGTTTTTTTTGTAAAGTCTTTGTCTTTGATTTTTGGTTTTGTCTTTGTCTTTGTCTTTGTCTTTGTCTTTTTCTTTGTCTTTGTCTTTGTCTTTGTCTTTGTCTTTGTCTTTGTCTTTGTCTTTGTCTTTGTCTTTGTCTTTGTCTTTCTCTTTGTCTTTGTCTTTAACTTTGTCTTTGTCTTTGTCTTTATCTTTGTCTAGTCTTTGTCTTTGTTTAGTCTTGTCTTTGTCGTTTAATTTTAGAATTTTGTATTTGTCTAGTTTTTTTTGTATAGTCTTTGTCTTCGATTTTTGTCTTCGTCTTTGTATTTGTCTTTGTCTTTGTCTTTGTCTTGGTCTTTATTATTGTCTTTATCTTTTTTTGTTTAGTCTTTGCAGTTGTATTTATCTAGTCTTTGTATAGTCTTTATCTTTTTCGTTGTGTTTGTCTATTTTTTTCTTCTTCTAGGCTTTTTCTTTGTCTAGTCTTTGTCTATCTTTGTCTTTGAATTGGTATTTGAATTTGTCCTTGTCTCTGACTCTCTAATTGTATTTGTCTAGCCTTCGTCGCTGTCGTTGTCTTTGTTGTTTACTTTGTCTAGTCTTTTTCTTTGTCTAGTCCTTGTCTTTGTCAAGACTTTGTCTTTATATAGTCTTTGTCTATGTCTTTGTCTTTGTCTAGTATTTGTCTTTGTTTAGTCTAGTCTTTGTCGTTGTATTTTTGCTGTCATTGTCCTTGTCTTTTTCTCGTCTTTGTCTTTGTCTAGTTTTTGTCTTTGCTAGTCTTTGTCTAGTCTTTGTCGTTTTGTTTGTCTAGTCTTTGTCCAAAAAAAATAGACAATGACAACGACAAAGATAAAGACTATTCAATGACTAGATAAATACAACTGCAAAGACTAAACAAAAAAAAGATAAAGTCAAATACAAAGATAAAGACAAAGACAAAGACAAAGACTAAAACAAATACTAGACAACAAAGACAACGACAGCGACGAAGGCTAGACAAATGCAATTAGAGAGTCAGAGACAAGGACAAATTCAAATACCAATTCAATGACAAAGAAAGACAAAGACTAGACAAAGAAAAAGCCTAGAAGAAGAAAAAAAAATAGACAAACACAACGAAAAAGATAAAGACTATACAAAGACTAGATATATACAACTGTAAAGACTAAACAAAAAAAGATAAAGACAGTAATAAAGACAAAGTCAAAGACAAAGACAAATACAATGACGAAGACAAAGACAAAGACAACAACAAAGATAAAGATTATACAAAGACAAGGACTAGACAAAGAAAAAGACTAGACAAAGTAAACAACAAAGACAACGACAGCGACGAAGGCTAGACAAATACAATTAGAGAAACAGAGACAAGGACAAATTCAAATACCAAATCAATGACAAAGATAGACAAAGACTAGAAAAAGAAAAAGCCTAGAAGAAGAAAAAAAAATAGACAAACACAACGAAAAAGATTAAGACTATACAAAGACTAGATAAATACAACTGCAAAGACTAAACAAAAAAATGATAAAGTCAAATACAAAGATAAAGACAAAGACGAAGACAACGATAACGACAAAGACAATAAAGACAAAGACAAAGTTCAAGACAAAGTCAAAGACGAAGACAAAGACATAGACAAAGACAAAGACAAAGACAAAGACAAAGACAAAGACAAAGACAAAGACAAAGATAAAGACAAAGACAAAGACAAAGACAAGGACAAGAAAAAAGGACAAAGACAAAGACAAAAACTCGACAAAGAAAAAGGCGACGATAAAGACAGGGAAAAAGACAAGACAAATACAACGACAAAGACTAGGCTAAACAAAGAAAAAACAATACACAGACAAAGACAAAGACAGAGACAAGGACAAAGACAAAGACAAAGACAAAAATAAAGACAAGGACAAGGACAAAGACAAACACAAAGACAAAAACTCGACTAAGAAAAAGGCGACGACAAAGACTACACTAATACAACGACAAAGACTAGACTTAACAAAGAAAAAACAAAACACAGACATAGACAAGGACAAAGATAAGGCAAAGATAAAGACAAAGACAAAGGCAAAAAAAAGACAAAGAAAAAGACCAAGACAAAGACAAAGACAAAGACAAAGACAAAGACAAAGACAAAGACAAAAACAAATATTGGACAAAGACTATACAAAAAAATATAAGACAAGGAATAGACAAAGACAAAAATAGACAGACAGCGACAAAGACGAAAAAATCGATAAAGACAAAGACTAGACAAAGACTTTGCAGAGACAGCTACAAAGACAACGACAAAGACAAACACTAGTCAAAGACAAAAAACAGAAAAAGACAATGTCAAAAAAAGACAAAGACAACGACAAAGATAAAGACGATACAAAGACAAGGACAAATTAACTTAACAAGGACTTTGTCTTTGTTTAGTCTAGTCTTTGTCGTTGAATTTTTTTTGTCTTTGTCTAGTCTTTGTTCGATATTTGTCTTTTTTTGTCTTTGTCTAGTATTTGTCGAGTTTTTTTTGTATAGTATTTGTCTTTGATTTTTGTCTTCGTCTTTGTCTTTGTCTTTGTCTTCGTCTAGTCTTTTTCTTTGTCTAGTCCTTGTCTTTGTCAAGTCTTTGTCTTTATCGTTGTCTTTGTCTTTATATAGTCTTTGTCTAGTATTTGTCTTTGTTTAGTCTAGTCTTTGTCGTTGTATTTTTGCTGTTATTGTCGTTGTCTTTTACTCGTCTTTGTCTTTGTTTTTGTCTTTGTCTAGTTTTTGTCTTTTTCGTTGTATTTGTCTAGTCATTGTCTTTGTCCTTGTCTTTGTATAGTCTGTATCTTTGTCGTTAACACATACACTTGATAAAGAAAAAGACTAGGCAAAGACAAAGACTAGGTAGAGACAACTACAAAGAAAACGACTAAGACAAACACTAGTCAAAGACAAAAAACAGAAAAAGATATTGACAAAAAAAGACTAAGACAACGACAAAGATAAAGGCTATTCAAAGACAAGGACAACGACAAAGACTTGACAAATACAACGACAAAGACTAGACTAGTCAAAGACTAGACAAAGACAAAAACTAGACGAAGACAAAAACAAAGACAAAGAGGAGTAAAAGACAAGGATAAAGACAGCAAAAATACAACGACAAAGACTAGAATAAACAAAGTTAAAGACAAAGACTATATAAAGACAAAAACAACGACAAAGACAAATACTAGACAATGACAAAAACAAATACTAGACAAAGACAAAACAAAGACAAAGACAAGACAAGGACAACTGCAAAGAATAGACAAAAAAAAGATAACGACAACAATAAAGACAAAGACAAAGACAAAAACAAAGACAAAGACAAAAACTAGGCAGAGACAACTACATAGACAACGATAAAGACAAACACTAGTCAAAGACAAAAAACAGAAAAAGACAATGTCAAAAAAAGACAAAGACAACGACAAAGATAAAGACTATACAAAGACAAGGACAAATTAACTAAACAAGGACTTTGTCTTTGTTTAGTCTAGTCTTTGTCGTTTCATTTTCTTTGTCTTTGTCTAGTCTTTGTTCAATATTTGTCTTTTTTTGTCATTGTCTAGTCTTTGTCGAATTTTTTTTTGTATAGTTTTTGTCTTTGATCTTTGTCTTTGTCTTTGACTTTGTCTTTGTATTCGTCTTTGTATTTGTCTTTGTCTTTGTCTTTGTATTTGTCTTTGTCTTTGTCTTTGTCTTTGTCTTTGTCTTTGTCTTTGTCTTTGTCTCTGACTCTGTCTCTGTCTTTGTCTTTGTCTTTGTATAGTCTTTGTCTAGTCTTTGTCTTTGTTTAGTCTAGTCTTTGTCGTTAAATTTTAGAATTTTGTCTTTGTCTAGTCTTTGTTCAATATTTGTCTTATTTGTCTTTGTCTAGTATTTGTCGAGTTTTTTTTGTATAGTATTTGTCTTTGATTTTTGTCTTCGTCTTTGTCTTTGTCTTCGTCTTCGTCTTGTCTTTTTCTTTGTCTAGTCCTTGTCTTTGTCAAATCTTTGTCTTTATCGTTGTCTTTGTCTTTATATAGTATTTGTCTATGTCTTTGTTTTGTATTTGTCTTTGTTTAGTCTAGTCTTTGTCGTTAAATTTTAGAATTTTGTCTTTGTCTAGTCTTTGTTCAATATTTGTCTTTTTTTGTCTTTGTCTAGTATTTGTCGAGTTTTTTTGTATAGTATTTGTCTTTGATTTTTGTCTTCGTCTTTGTCTTTGTCTTCGTCTTTGTCTAGTCTTTTTCTTTGTCTAGTCCTTGTCTTTGTCAAGTCTTTGTCTAGTCTTTGTCGTTCTATTTGTCTTGTCTTTGTCTTTGTCTTCGTCTTTGTCTTTGTCTTTGTCTTTGTCTTTGTCTTTGTCTTTGTCTCTGTCTCTGTCTCTGTCTTTGTCTTTGTCTTTGTCTTTGTCTTTGTCTTTGTCTTTGTCTTTGTCTTTGTCTTTGTCTTTGTCTTTGTCTTTGTCTTTGTCTTTGTCTTTGTCTTTGTCTTTGTCTTTGTCTTTGTCTTTGTCTTTGTCTTTGTCTTTGTCTTTGTCTTTGTCTTTGTCTTTGTCTTTGTCTTTGTATCTGTCTTTGTCTTCTCTCTTTGTATAGTCTTTGTCTAGTCTTTGTTTAGTCTAGTCTTTGTCGTTGAATTTACTTTGTCTTTGTCTAGTCTTTGTCCAATATTTGTCTTTTTTTGTCTTTGTCTAGTCTTTGTCGAGTTTTTTTATGTATAGTCTTTGTCTTTGATTTTTGTCTTCGTCTTTGTATTTGTTTTTGTCTTTGTCTTTGTCTTTATTATTGTCTTATCTTTTTTTTGTTTAGTCTTTGCAGTTGTATTTATCTAGTCTTTGTATAGTCTTTATATTTTTCGTTGTGTTTGTCTATTTTTTTTTCTTCTTCTAGTCTTTGTCTATCTTTGTCATTGAATTGGTATTTGAATTTGTCCTTGTCTCTGATTCTGTAATTGTATTTGTCAAGTCTTCGTCGCTGTCGTTGTCTTTGTTGTTTACTTTGTCTAGTCTTTTTCTTTGTCTAGTCCTTGTCTTTGTCAAGTCTTTGTTTTTATCGTTGTCTTTGTCTTTATATAGTCTTTTTCTTTGTCTAGTATTTGTCTTTGTTTAGTCTAGTCTTTGTCGTTGTATTTTTTCTGTCATTGTCCTTGTCTTTTTCTCGTCTTTGTCTTTGTCTAGTTTTTTTTTGTATAGTCTTTGTCTAGTCTTTGTCTTTGTCATAAAAAAAATAGACAAAGACAGCGACAAAGATAAAGACTATTCAATTACTAGATAAATACAACTGCAAAGACTAAACAAAAAAAAGATAAAGTCAAATACAAAGATAAAGACAAAGAAAAAGACAAAGACAAAGACAAATACTAGACAAAGAAAAAAACAAATACTAGACAAAAACTAAACAAAGACAAAGACAAAAATAAAGACAAAGACAAACACAAAGACAAAAACTCGACTAAGAAAAAGGCGACGACAAAGACTACACTAATACAAAGACTAGACTTAACAAAGAAAAAACAAAACACAGACAAAGACAAGGACAAAGACAAAGGCAAAGATAAAGACAAAGACAAAGACAAAAAAAAGACAAAGACAAAGACAAAGACATCGACAAAGACAAGGACAAAGACAATGTTTCGATAGCTCTTGAAAAACTTTAGCGTCTGTGTCGGGTGCAATTGATTGATATACGGGAACGGGAATAGGAATTTGAGGATGCCACCAGAATTAAGGGAAAGTCCTACCTTGTACTGGTATCTCCTTACAGCTTCTGTGGTAGCACCAAACTCACACAGTATTAATCTATTTCCGTCACTAGATATCGGCCACGAAAGAAATATCCATTGAAATGTATGACCCGAGACGCGTATCGGTAAGTGGTAGAAATTGTACTGGCGCGCGCCGGTCAGACGAAATCCCTATCTCCCGATGGCAAGGTGGGAACAAATAGGATGTAGGTAATAAAATAATTATAATTTATTAGCGTTGTGCCCGAACAGACAAAGATAAAGACAAAGCCAAAAATCAAAGACAAAGACTATACAAAAAAAACTCGACACAGACTAAACAAAGACAAAACAAAGACAAATATTGGACAAAGACTAGACAAGGACAAAGAAAAATATTAGACAAAGACAAAAAAAGCCAAAGACAACGACAAACACAAAAACTTGTTAAAGACAAAGACGAGGCAAAGACAAAGACTAGGCAGAGACAACTACAAAGACAACGAGAAAAAAAACACTAGTCAAATACAAAAACAAGACAAAGACAATGATGAAAAAAGACAAGACAACGATAAAGTTAAAGACTAGACAAATGCAAAGACTAGACAAAGACAAAAACATAGACAAAGACGAGAAAAAGACAAGGAAAAAGACTACACAAATACAACGACAAAGACATGACTAAATTAAGACAAATACTAGACAAAGACTATATAAAGACAAAGACAACAATAACGACAAAGACAAATACTAGACGAAGAAAAAAACAAATACTAGACAAATACTAAACAAAGACAAAGACAAAGTTCAAGACAAAGTCAAAGACGAAGACAAAGACAAAGACAAAGACAAAGACAAAGACAAAGACAAAGACAAAGACAAAGACAAAGACAAGGACAAGGACAAAGACAAAAACTCGACAAAGAAAAAGGCGACGATAAAGACAGGGAAAAAGACAAGACAAATACAACGACAAAGACTAGACTAAACAAAGAAAAAACAAAGACAAAGACAAGGACAAAGACAAAGACAAAGACAAAGATAAATACAAGGACAAGACAAGGACAAAGACAAACACAAACACAAAGACAAAAACTCGATAAAGAAAAAGGCGACGACAAAGACAGGGACAAAGACTACACAAATACAACGACAAAGACTAGACTAAACAAAGAAAAAACAAAACACAGACAAAGGCAAAGACAAAGACAAAGACAAAGACAAAGACAAAGACAAAGACAAAGATAAAGACAAAGACAAGGACAAGGACAAGGACAAAAAAAAACACAAACACAAAGACAAAAACTCGACAAAGACAGGGACAAAAACTACACTAATACAACGGCAAAGACTAGACTTAACAAAGAAAAAACAAAACACAGACAAAGACAAGGACAAAGGCAAAGGCAAAGATGAAGACAATGACAAAGACAAAGACAAAGACTTATACAAGAACAAGACAAGGACAAAGACAAACACAAACACAAAGACAAAAACTCGACAAAGAAAAAGGCGACGACAAAGACAGGGACAAAGACTACACAAATACAACGACAAAGACTAGACTAAACAAAGAAAAAACAAAACACAGACAAAGGCAAAGACAAAGACAAAGACAAAGACAAAGATAAAGACAAAGACAAGGACAAGGACAAGGACAAAAAAAAACACAAACACAAAGACAAAAACTCGACAAAGACAGGGACAAAAACTACACTAATACAACGGCAAAGACTAGACTTAACAAAGAAAAAACAAAACACAGACAAAGACAAGGACAAAGACAAAGGCAAAGATAAAGACAAAGACAAAGACAAAAAAAAGACAAAGACAAAGACAAAGACATCGACAAAGACAAGGACAAAGACAATGTTTCGATAGCTCTTGAAAAACTTTAGCGTCTGTGTCGGGTGCAATTGATTGATATACGGGAACGGGAATAGGAATTTGAGGATGCCACCAGAATTAAGGGAAAGTCCTACCTTGTACTGGTATCTCCTTACAGCTTCTGTGGTAGCACCAAACTCACACAGTATTAATCTATTTCCGTCACTAGATATCGGCCACGAAAGAAATATCCATTGAAATGTATGACCCGAGACGCGTATCGGTAAGTGGTAGAAATTGTACTGGCGCGCGCCGGTCAGACGAAATCCCTATCTCCCGATTGCAAGGTGGGAACAAATAGGATGTAGGTAATAAAATAATTATAATTTATTAGCGTTATGCCCGAACAGACAAAGATAAAGACAAAGCCAAAAATCAAAGACAAAGACTATACAAAAAAAACTCGACACAGACTAAACAAAGACAAAACAAAGACAAATATTGGACAAAGACTAGACAAGGACAAAGAAAAATATTAGACAAAGACAAAAAAAGCCAAAGACAACGACAAACACAAAAACTTGTTAAAGACAAAGACGAGGCAAAGACAAAGACTAGGCAGAGACAACTACAAAGACAACGAGAAAAAAAACACTAGTCAAATACAAAAACAAGACAAAGACAATGATGAAAAAAGACAAGACAACGATAAAGTTAAAGACTAGACAAATGCAAAGACTAGACAAAGACAAAAACATAGACAAAGACGAGAAAAAGACAAGGAAAAAGACTACACAAATACAACGACAAAGACATGACTAAATTAAGACAAATACTAGACAAAGACTATATAAAGACAAAGACAACGATAACGACAAAGACAAATACTAGACGAAGAAAAAAACAAATACTAAACAAAGACAAAGACAAAGTCAAAGACGAAGACAAAGACAAAGACAAAGACAAAGACAAAGACAAAGACAAAGACAAGGACAAGGACAAAGACAAAGACAAAAACTCGACAAAGAAAAAGGCGACGATAAAGACAGGGAAAAAGACAAGACAAATACAACGACAAAGACTAGACTAAACAAAGAAAAAACAAAGACAAAGACAAGCACAAAGACAAAGACAAAGACAAAGATAAATACAAGGACAAGACAAGGACAAAGACAAACACAAACACAAAGACAAAAACTCGACAAAGAAAAAGGCGACGACAAAGACAGGGACAAAGACTACACAAATACAACGACAAAGACTAGACTAAACAATGAAAAAACAAAACACAGACAAAGGCAAAGACAAAGACAAAGACAAAGACAAAGACAAAGACAAAGATAAAGACAAAGACAAGGACAAGGACAAGGACAAAAAAAAACACAAACACAAAGACAAAAACTCGACAAAGACAGGGACAAAAACTACACTAATACAACGGCAAAGACTAGACTTAACAAAGAAAAAACAAAACACAGACAAAGACAAGGACAAAGACAAAGGCAAAGATGAAGACAATGACAAAGACAAAGACAAAGACAAATATTGGACAAACACTAGACAAAAACGAAAAAAAATATAAGACATAGAATAGACAAAGACAAAAAAAAGACATTGACAACGACAAAGACGAAAAAATCGCTAAAGACAAAGACTAGACAAAAACTATGCAGAGACAACTACAAAGACAACGACAAAGACAAACCCTAGTCAAAGACAAAAAACAAAGACAAAGTTCAAGACAAAGTCAAAGACGAAGACAAAGACAAAGACAAAGACAAAGACAAAGACAAGGACAAGGACAAAGACAAAGACAAAAACTCGACAAAGAAAAAGGCGACGATAAAGACAGGGAAAAAGACAAGACAAATACAACAACAAAGACTAGACTAAACAAAGAAAAAACAAAGACAAGGACAAAGACAAAGACAAAGACAAAGATAAATACAAGGACAAAGACAAACACAAACACAAAGACAAAAACTCGACAAAGAAAAAGGCGACGACAAAGACAGGGACAAAGACTACACAAATACAACGACAAAGACTAGACTAAACAAAGAAAAAACAAAACACAGACAAAGGAAAAGACAAAGACAAAGACAAAGACAAAGACAAAGACAAAGATAAAGACAAAGACAAGGACAAGGACAAGGACAAAAAAAAACACAAACACAAAGACAAAAACTCGACAAAGACAGGGACTAAAACTACACTAATACAACGGCAAAGACTAGACTTAACAAAGAAAAAACAAAACACAGACAAAGACAAGGACAAAGACAAAGGCAAAGATAAAGACAATGACAAAGACAAAGACAAAGACAAAGACAAAGACAAATATTGGACAAAGACTAGACAAAAACGAAAAAAAATATAAGACAAAGAATAGACAAAGACAAAAAAAAGACATTGACAACGACAAAGACGAAAAAATCGCTTAAGACAAATACTAGACAAAAACTATGCAGAGACAACTACAAAGACAACGACAAAGACAAACCCTAGTCAAAGACAAAAAACAGAAAAAGACAATGTCAAAAAAAGACAAAGACAACGACAAAGATAAAGACTATACAAAGACAAGGACAAATTAACTTAACAAGGACTTTGTCTTTGTTTAGTCTAGTCTTTTTCGTTGAATTTTCTTTGTCTTTGTCTAGTCTTTGTTCAATATTTGTCTTTTTTGTCATTGTCTAGTCTTTGTCGAGTTTTTTTTGTATAGTTTTTGTCTTTGATCTTTGTCTTTGTCTTTGTCTTTGTCTTTGTCTTTGTCTTTGTTTTTGTCTTTGTCTTTGTCTTTGTCTCTGTCTCTGTCTTTGTCTTTGTCTTTGTATAGTCTTTATCTAGTCTTTGTCTTTGTTTATTCTAGTCTTTGTCGTTGAATTTACTTTGTCTTTGTCTAGTCTTTGTCCAATATTTGTCTTTTTTTGTCTTTGTCTAGTCTTTGTCGAGTTTTTTTTGTATACTCTTTGTCTTTGATTTTTGTCTTCGTCTTTGTATTTTTCTTTGTCTTTGTCTTTATTATTGTCTTTCTCTTTTTTTGTTTAGTCTTTGCAGTTGTATTTATCTAGTCTTTGTATAGTCTTTATCTTTTTCGTTGTCTTTGTCTATTTTTTTTTCTTCTTCTAGTCTTTTTCTTTGTCTAGTCTTTGTCTATCTTTGTCATTGAATTGGTATTTGAATTTGTCCTTGTCTCTGACTCTGTATTTGTATTTGTCTAGTCTTCGTCGCTGTCGTTGTCTTTGTTGTTTACTTTGTCTAGTCTTTTTCTTTGTCTAGTCCTTGTCTTTGTCAAGTCTTTGTCTTTATCGTTGTCGATGTCTTTTTTCTGACTAGTCTTTGCAGTTGTCCTTGTCTAGTCTTTGTCTTTGTTTAGTCTTTGTCTAGTATTTGTTTTTGTCTTTGTCTTGTCTTTTTTTTGTCGTTATCGTTGTTTTTTTCTTTGTATAGTCTTTGTCTTTGTCTTTGTCTAGTTTTTGTCTTTGTCTTACTATAATCTTTGTCTTTGTTTAGTCTAGTCTTTGTCGTTGTATTTCTGTAGTTTTTGTCTATTTTTTTTTCTTCGTCTAGTCTTTTTCTTTGTCTAGTCTATCTTTGTCATTGAATTCTTTTTTGAATTTGTCTTTGTCTCTGACTCTTTATTTGTATTTGTCTAGTCTTCGTCGCTGTCGTTGTCTTTGTAGTTTACTTTGTCTGGTCTTTAGTTTAGTACCACATAGTTTCCGAGACGGCTTTCAAAGTTCAAATCTGACATTTACCAAAGAAAAATTCCATAAGAGAGGGAGATTTGTCTTCTCATACGGGTATAAAAAGTATTAGTATGAATAACAAGTTCCTACAAAGACAAAGACACAGATATAAACAAAGACAAAGACCCTCAATCAACTCGACAAAGAAAATTTTGAAAGCCGTTTTCTCCGGAACTATGTGGACAAACGGATTGAAATTTAGGATTTGGGCTATGGACTGAAGTGGAATCAATATCAAAATCGTAATATTGTAAGACTTGGTTTCGAACTTTGAAAGTCTTTTTTTCGGGAAAAATGTTGCTGAAACGAATAAAATTTTGGATTTGGACTATAAAATTATGGCCTGAAGTGGAATCAATATCAAAATCGTTATAAAAATTTTATTTGTAGAAAAATCACAGTTTTTACGGGCATTAATTTAAGACTTTGGTACAAACTTTGAAATCCTTTTTCTCGGGAAATACGTCGCCAAACGGAATGAAATTTAGCATTCGTGCTCCAAATTATGGCCTGAAGTGGAATCAATATCAAAATCGTAATATAGCTGGATTTGTATCAAAATAAAAGTTTTTACGGGCATAAAATTAAAACTTGGGTTCGAACTTTGAAAGCCGTTTTCTCTGGAACTATGTGGCCAAGCAAAATGAAATTAAGGATTCGGGCTCTGAATTATGGCCTGAAATGGAATCAATATCAAAATCGTAATAAAGTTGCATTTGTGAAAAAAAAACACTTTTTACGGGCAAAAATTTAAGACTTGGGTTCAAACTTTGAAAGCTATTTTCTCTGGCTTTCAAACTTTCAAACTGTGTGGCCGAACCGATTGAAATTTAGGATTCCGGCTCGGATTTATGGCTTGAATTGGAATCAATATCTTAATTCTTGACTTTGTTGATTTTGTGAAAAAATAACTTAGTGCGCATGTCTTTCCCATATTTGTTTATTTAATTCTAATAAATGGCTTTTTCGATTTCTACATAATATCAAAACCAAAAACTTTATTCGATTATTTCACTTACAAAACGTAAGTGTTGTGATTTTAATTTTCCTTAGAATTTGTGAAAGAATAGTTTCATTTCTGAAAGTATCACCAAGATCTGAACACCGTTAAGAATATGTTATTTGAAAAATATGCACTTGGTCCGTGAGTCCTTTTTTTAATTACACTCTTTTACCATTATGTTAGAATTAAAAACAATTTTAACGATTACGGCACCCTTCATGTTTGAATCTTTAATTATCAGACTTTCAATTAAATTGTTTTATGATAATTGCGCGGTTTCCTTAAGTTCGTTGTTATATTTTGCAAGAAACCATTTCTTAATGGAAAAATACTAATTACTTGAAAACTAAATTAATAAACAGGTCAAATAATGTACAAAGTTACAACATGCTTTATGCTCGTACCAATCTCTATTTTCTACAGTATTGCGAGTCTCCGTAGAAGTTTAAGGTAAATATTTATCTCGTCCATACAGTTTGCAATTGCGATTGCCAGGGCGTAACAGATGTCCTACTTATAAAAGAATTTTCCCAAAATAACTTAAATTATCACCGAACACTGAAGATATACACCGAGACAAGTGTGCAGTGGGTGTAATAAGTTTTTTAATTGCTTCCGGTGAAATAAATCAATTTACTGCGAATGCTGTTTAAAATTGTTTATGTTGTTTAGTTTGTGTTTGTGTATGTGTCCGACTGTGTCTAGGTCTGTGTTTGCGTTAATTTTGTGTTGTGTGTGTATTTTTGTCTGTGTATATATACTTGTGATTGTTTTTGTATTTGTGCTTCTGTTGGTATCTACATTTGTATTTTCGTTAATTTCTTTGGAGTGTGTTGATATATTTGAGTGTGCTTGTGTATGACATGTTTTTTTATTTGTGTGTGTGTGTGTGCTCGTGTTTGTGATTGTTTTATTTATAGTTGTGTTTTGTGATTGTTTTCTCGCTATTTTTTTTCCTTTTTTCTGTGTGTATGTTGGTATTATTGTGTTTGTGTTCGTGTTTGTGTTAGTGATTTGTTTTTTGTGGTTGTTTATGCGGTTATGGTTTTTTGTGTTTGTGTTTTCGTTTGGTGTATCTTTTAGTCTAAGTGCATTCCATTAAGTAGTTGAACACAGATTTATTATTTGAAGGCAAAAGCTGGAAAGTTGTTCACAGTAAAGCAGAAGTAGGTTTAAACAAGGTCAAACAATGGCTAGACAAAAATCTCCTCACTCTCAACCTACATAATTATTATAACATTAATAACTTATTATAACACATAATACATAATCATATAATACATAACATATCATAATCCTTATTACCTAACTTAGCGGTATAGTATGTAAATAAATAATTAGTCTGATCTATTTACTAATAATTTGAGTAATTCTTATAATCTTCTTATAATTCTCTAACTTCTCCATTCTCTTCTTGCAACCCTAACTAGCTTTTCAGCATTTTTATTATTTTTTTTTTTCATATCATATTAATGTATAGATTCTGTTCAAACTGTAAAATTCACCCGCCACAACACAGGGTCATCCCTAGCATGGAGGGTGAAATATCACAAAAACCATATGTACCCTCTAAGTCTTGTATTAATAAAATAAAATAAAATAAAACATAAAACATAAAACCAAATTCATTCGATTCAGTGCAACACAAGCAGGAAAACTAAAAGAGATACACAACATCATTATACACCACTGTAACGACCGAACCACTTGTAATTGTATTATCTTAGAATGTGTCGATAGCATCAAATACCTAGGAGTTATCATAGACAAATCTCTGAAGCGGCGAACATATCGACGAAACTTCCACAAAGATCAGAAAACTAACTCATCTATTCGTGTCTGTTAGAAATATTTTTTGCGTAAAAGATCTTAAACAAATGTACCATGCCTTGTGCAACTCCTTGAGTTACACAATATCCACACAAAAACATTGACACCACTATTCATCCATTGATCATCTCCACAACACCCGTCATGCAAGGAGGAATCCAGTAGTTCCACCCACTACAAACACATTTTTTTTTTTTTTTTAACAATGTATAGATAGTCCCACGAAGCTGCCACATGGCTGCTTGTCTGCAGGTTCTATCTCAATATACAATTATAATATAATATAAGTCTCCCGTTATATAAAATAAATAACAGACTCTTACATACAACTACACTAACACTTTGAATGACAATACGATAACGTACATTCATAAGTACAAGACAATATAGCACACAGATAACACACATTCAAAAATAATACATATACGATCACACACATTGAAAGTGAATAACATCGTACTGTAACATAATGTAATAGAAATAAAATTCTAGTTAACTAAGTGAAAAATGTTATTTTAATTTTTTTTTTCTGGAAATAAAATGCTTGTTAGTGAAAAAATAAAAAATAAATACATTAATTTATATTAGAATTAAAACTTTCAAATAATGTCTTTCCTTTTCTTCTTTGTTTGCTCTATTTTTTATAGATATGCAGATTTTTCATTTATAAGCCACATCTTTACATTTTTCATGCTTAAACTCTTATTTTCTGAATAAACAAATTTATTTTTGAGCTTATTAAAAATCACTGGTACACAGTACTCCAGCGTTCGGCTTCCATACTTATTTGTTATTTTAGGTATTTTCAATCCTTTTTTTCTGTAAGACGTGTGCTGTGACTATGTACCAGTGGTTTTTTATAATTACTATCGCCCCAGTTATCTTTAATGGTAAGGAACCAAAATAAACCTTTTATAGGGAGCAGGCCCTCAGCACAATATAACAGTTGCACATTGTGTCTTTGTCTGTACATATTAGGTTATACAATTTTTTTTATGATAGAGGTTTGCAAATTTTGTACATACTTAATATATGTCATGCTTGTATTTCCCCAGCTTCTAATTCCATATCTAAGAATAGATTCTACTAATGAGAAATATACTAGTTTGAGTGTGCTATGAGGCAAGACAAATTTTAATTTATAGAAACTGTTTGCTAGAGCTCTTAGCTGGTTACATATTTTAGTAACTTGCTTATCCCATTTAATTGTGTTATCTACTTTTAATCCCAGATAAGTATACTCGTTGACAAAATCAATTTTCTCACATTGGCAGTTAGATATTATTTTTCTATGGATGCATTCAAAGTTATGAGCGGTTTGTTTGGGAATATTCCACATTTTCAAACTTGGTGATCTGATATACATGCATTTTGTTTTCTTTACATTTATAACCAATCCTACATCGTGTGCCCATTTTAGCAGTTCATCGAAGTCGGTTTGCAATTCTTGAATCGCTATTTGAGGATTTTCATTAGATACTACAAGTACGGTGTCATCTGCGAAAATGAATCTGCGCGCTTTTCTAAATAGTATCGACATAGCTATGACATATATAATATACAATTTTGGACCCAAAATTGACCCCTGTGGGACACCAGACCTTATAAATTTAGATTTACTCATCTCATTCAATATTCTTACCCTCATTTTTCTATTTGATAAGTAGTTATTAAAAAAAGTTAGCAGTTTACCACGGATTCCAATAATTTGTAGAAATTTTATTATTTGTTTATGGCATAGTGTATCAAAGGCTTTAGAGAAATCAATAAAGAGTACAAGTACATGTTTTTGAGAGTTGAGCTGGGTGTTTATGAAATTAGAAAAATTATTTAGTAGTGTGTCACAACTTTTTTTTTTTTGGAACCCGTACTGACATTCGTCAATGATACCAAATTTATTTAAATATCCGTCTAGGTATATTGCTATATATTTTTCGAGAATTTTTTCCAAGTCAGGTAATAGGGAAATAGGTCTGTAATTATTTATAATTGAATGATCACCGCCTTTAAAAATAGGTCTAACAATACTAGTTTTTAATTCTTCAGGTATTTGGCAAGTATCAATTATTGTGTTTATAAAAGTAGTAATTACTGGGCTCAGTATTTTTACATGTTTTTTATATCATACATACGTATTTGGTCCAATCCTGGTGTTTTTGAGTTTTTCAATATTCCGATAATAGATTCGATTTGTTTTACGCTAGCTCTGGGTAGGTACATAGAATGCGGTAAATCGTCTAGCTGGTATGGAGACGCACGGACATCACATTTGTGTAGTAACTCATTTACTCCCTCATCAAAGAAGTTAGCAAAATTTTCTGCAACTTCATCCGTCGGTCTTCAAGAAGTACTTAGATATAACTGCGTCACAACTGGATTTGTTTTTTTTTCCTAATATTTTGTTTATTTCGTTCCACGTTTTTTTTATATCCTTAAAACAATTATTGAATTTGTTATTGAAGTATGTTTTTTTTGCATCTAATATTTGCTTATTTAGATTATTTCTGTATTTTTTGTAGTCTTTTTCATATTTCTTGTTTGTTGGCATGTTTTTCCATTTTCTCCATAATTTATCCCTCGTTTGTATATTTTCTATGAGAATATCGTTCATCCAACTTTTTTGATTATGGCGATAGGTATTTTTTACTAATTTTGTGATACTACTTTTTTCGTAGATTTTTTTAAAGTGTGATTTAATGTCTTGATATATGATATTCGGATCAGTGTGAATTTGAATTGAGTTCCAATCAGTTTTTGTAATCATTTCACCAACTTTTTTTTCAGATAGTACAGTGTTGTATTCGTGGTGCGATATTTTGTTTTTGTCCTTATTATGAAGGTATACAGACACGGCAGTTATATAATGATCTGCTATCCTTGTTTCACATACGCATGAGTTAATTTCACACTTTTCTTTTTCTCTAATATATATGTGATCCAGACACGTCGCAGTTGTGTAGGTATTTACCACCGCTTCTCTCGTAATGTCATATATACATTTCTCTAGACCGTAATTAGCCATTAAATTTTCGTATTGCAGAATTATTGAGTCGTGTTTATTTAATAGGTTTAAGTTAATGTCTCCAAGTATCATGATGGTTTCCTTAATATCAATGTTTCGTATTATATTTTCGAGCTGTTGTAGGAAGGTTTTTTTGTTCGTGTTTGGGGGTCGATATAATGCAAATAGATGTATGCGTTTGTGTTTGTTTACGGAGAAGGTTCCATAGACGTACTCGAATGTAGTAATGAGTTAAATCCTGATATTTTGTATAGATTTACACTGTTTTCGTCTATCGAGGTTTCACAGAGTATTATAATATCAATGTTATTTCGTTGACTATAAATACTTAGTAAGAATGTATTCCAGTACTTGGAGATAGACCTAATATTCAAATTAACGACAGTTATTGCTTTATCGCCTGTTTCATGTTTGAATTGGGTCCAGTTTTCGAACTTTTGAATCCGTTCATATTCTATATCTGAGGTCTCAAAATCAATATTAGACGCCATAGTCAATTTTAGCTAAGTCCTTTTGAAGGGCTGCCTTGTAAGCCGGACAGTCCCTATCTCCGGACGGGTGGTTTGCGGGCTTGTGAAATCTCGTGCATGTTGCGCAGACTGGCTCCGCTGTGGCAGAAGGGCATGTCTCACGGGTATGTCCTTCCCGGGCACAGTGCCCACATCTCGTCGTCTCCTTGCAGAACTTGTAAGAATGTCCTATCATCTGACACTTTGAGCACACAGTTAATCCAATAAAATCACGAACACCGCAAACTGTCCAATCAACAAATACGCGTCCTTGCTTTACCAGTGCATGTCTCAGGTATGTGGGGACCACGTAGATTCTATGGCATGCAGGTCCAGTTCGAGGGCCAGCTAGATGACTAAGCTTACAATTTTTTATGGTTTCATTTGTCTCCTCGATATTTTGTATTCCATTTAGGGCACACTCAAGAAAAGTTTTATCTGAGAACTCCCTTGGAACGTTAAAGAAGATGACCCTTGGTAGCCTTTTTGTTGGGGGTCGGGCGCTCAGAGTCGCAGATTCGGTTACAATTTCCGATCTTAGTAGTTTCTATTGTTCCGCAGTACTAGCCGTATGGATGATTACTCCTTTGTTCCGTATATTTTTTACTCCGGTAATTCTTACTCCTAGCTGGGATGGCTTCAGTGCTTCCCTGATTATTTTCTTTGTTTCTTCGCTATCTTCCACCGATGGTAATTTTGGAAAGAAACAGACGGATGGCCTCGGTTTTCCTATGGGGACGTCCAAACGCGATAATGGTGGAGGTAAGTTCACTTTTTTACTTGCAACCTCTGCAAAAGAGAGACTCGCTTCCGTAGCATCTGCCACTCTTTTCATCACTGGTCCTAGGTCTAATTCTAGCTGAATAATTTTGGATTGGAGTTGCTTATTTTCCTGTTTTACCACCATTTTTTCTGCTAGCATTACTTTATTTTGCGCTTTTGCTAAGGCGAGTTCACCTCGGAGAGTTTCTCTCTCCAAAATTAGTTGTCCAACAGATCCCAGGACGCAGGCTATATTATTGGCAATCTTCAGCTGTTGCTCCTTGGAAACCTTTGTATTTCCCAAGGTATCTTGTAAAGTTTTGAGGGCATTTTGAGTTTCTTTTAAAATTCCTTGTGAGTTCAAGGGGATAAGGTCGTTCTCATCATCAGAAACTTCAGATTGCGACATTGTTTTTGAATTTATATTGAAGACAGTTTCGGTTGTAAGCAATAGGTATCACAGATTCGCAGCACAATCGCAACCAATAGGAGCCTTGAGAAGTGAGCTCACAATTAATCGTCCAATCCGCGCACTTGATACGTTGTACACAACACTTCAGTTTGGTAAACAGTGAGATCAATTGTTTATAATATTAAAAAATCAATGGTTAAATGTTAAAAAAATCACGGGAGAACACTACCACGTGATAAACTTAAAATTGTTTTTTACTTCGATTTAGTTTTTTCTTCCGACGGAACTATTAAAAATTGTTTTCCATGTATTTATTTTATTTATTTTTATTTATTTTATTTTATTTATTTAAACGCCCATAGGGCTTTTACCTATAATAATGTACATCTTTATTTTTTAGTTATACAGATTACATATAAAAAATTTAAAAACAAAAAAAAATCAGTGTTAACAAAATACAGGTTACATAAAAAAATATCAGAGTTGACAAAATATGTTACATAAAATATAAGAATTTTAAAAATATAGGTATGGATAGAGTAAGTGAGACGAAAAATATAAAATCTGCCAAAACCCACAAAATCAACCATAATGATAATAAGAAAATATAACAATAGTTTACAAATTAGGTAAAAATAGTTCGCACATACTCCGTTTAAAGTTGGCCAAGTTCAAATTATTGTCAAATACATTTATATTATTTAAGTATTTGTTACCAAGACTGTGTAAACGTTGTATTGGAGAGTGAAAACTATAGTTGGAATGAGATGTATGTATGTAAAATGTTGATATTTGCCTAGTTGTTCGTGTAGGTATGTGTAGATTTATTAAATGCAGGAGTTCACAACAATCGAATTTAGAGTTCAATAATTTTAATAAAAAGGTTATGTCGTTTATTTTTCTTCTGTTTTCTAATGTCGGAATATTTAAATGATTCAATAATGACTGGTAATTTATGTGTTCTAAAGGGATATTAAGTTTAAAATTGACGAAGCGTAGAAATTTTCTTTGAATTCTTTCAACATTATGAATATGTACATTGTAGAAGGGCGACCAAACTATGGAGTTATGTTCTATCAGGCTTCTAACAAGGGATATGTACAATAGTTTTATGATTTGTAAAGATTCAAAGTTTTTAATTGTTCTTAATATAAAACCTAATGTTTTCATACCCTTATTCACAGTTTGTTGAATGTGGGCCGTAAAGTCTAGTTTCTCATCCATTATTATGCCAAGATCTCGCATTTCCTTTACTCTTTCTAAATTTGTTTTATTTATTGAATAGCCAAAAAATTGTGATATTTTTTTTCTGGAAAAGGTCAAAATTTTGCATTTTTCTACATTTAAATATAAATTGTTTTGTGAACACCAGTTATTTAGCATGTCTATATTAGATTGAAGAACTTGACAGTCGTTTAAGGAGGTTATTTCTTTATATAATTTAATATCGTCGGCGAATAGCAGTACATTGACATTTTTAAAGCAGTTGACTATGTCATTTATAAAAACAATAAATAAAATTGGGCCAAGATGACTACCTTGCGGTACGCCACTAGTGGCCAAAAATGGTTTAGATAAAAAAGATTTTATTTTAACAAGTAAAGTTCTACCAGATATGTAGCTACTTAACCAGCTTAACATATTTGCTCTGATTCCTATAGCATGAAGTTTTTGGATCAGTACTTTGTGAGACACTTTATCAAAGGCTTTCGAAAAATCAGTATATATACAGTCAACTTGTTTATTTTTAGAAAAAGACTCCAATATATAGTTTTGAAACAGTAGTAAATTTGTTGTAGTTGATCTACCTCTAATGAAGCCATGTTGTTTGTCTTTTATTAACTTTGTTAGTGTGGGATATATTTCTTCCAAAACTAAAGATTCAAAGATTTTGGGTAATACAGATTGAAATGTCAGTCTCGTCACCTTTTTTAAATATTGGAATAATATAGCTGTATGTATAAAACGATAGCTTGACAGAGCGCGACGCTTTGTAGGTACGACGTGAATTGTTACTCTAGCACAAAGTGTGTGAGTATTGTCTTTGTGCATCACATGCACAAAGACAATACTCATACTTAAAGTGTTCAACCTCATCCCCGAAGCATGGAAATTGAAAAGTGCTAGCGCGTTGCGATAATTGGTTAGCAATTGGCTTTTGGACATGGGGAGAGTCAAGAGCGAACTCATGCTAACACAAACTCACATATCTAATATGAACTTATAAGTGTTTAATTAAAAAAAAAAATATTAATTAAAAAATTAAAAAATATATATATTTTTTTTTAGTACTTATTTAAGTACTTCGATAGAAAAAAAACATAATAGCGTTGATAATATTATGTTAAATTTTATTTTTTATCTTCCAAAAGTCTATTTTATGCTTAGATAGGATCTAAAGTCACTTTTTATTTCAAGTTTAAAAATGGTTATTTTTGTTCCTAATACTTGATCTTCATTGTTGTTATTATTTAAATTTAAATTTACGAATCTATTACGCGGTTTTATTTCGATTAGTGTATACATAATAATGACTAGCCATTTAATAAATAAAGATTCGAAATTTTAAAATTGGAAATTCATATGTCATACGGCATATATTCTAGTCTAGTAAGGATAAAGAAACCATCCTGTCACTTCGAATGCAATCAGCAATGTTCTCAAAATTTGTTTTGACGGCATCGCCATTCCATTGTAAGAATATTATGTACTAAATACACAATTCGGCTGTCCTGAAACGGGAATCCTTCCCAGTTGGACAGACAAATGTTCATTTTGTTTTGTATTGTTTGTAATTTATAAATAAAAATAAATAAAGATAAACTGATAATACATCAAATTGGTCATATTACATTTCTAGGGAATCACTGTTTGGCTTTGCGGTAGGTATTTACGGTGGGAAAAAATAAATGATTATATTGTAACCGTAAGCATTTTCGAGCTAATGCATTCGTTTTTAATGAGCACCAAAATTAATATTGTTTTTTCCCTCCCTACTTTTACTGGGAAATCCACGTGTTGCTCATTTGCTAATTGGATTACAAACAATAGTTTACCGTCAAACTCTTCTGTGAATTTATAACTAAATAATAAATGCTTTGTTATCAACGTCGCTTCTCGCAATTTATAATGTACTGAAAATTAGATAACAGATTAATAAATTATTCCATTTTAGTAATTTATTTTTTGGGTATTATGCTTTAGAGCCATTATGGTAGAGGATTTGAGTTGGCAACACGGTATTACATCTATATACATAAGAACACACTTAATCACACCATTATCTTTACATATCTACCCTGATGATGGTTTTTGGAATGTTGTCTAAAACGTTGGCTAAAGGGGGGGGGGTAGCTTAACACCCCCAAAAATAAATTACTATTACAGTTGTAGAGTCCTATCACCCATTTTTGAGACGGGTGTCGGGGTAACACATTACGTCGGGCTGCAGATCTTGTTGGGGTGACTACTTTGGGGATCTGGTAATTAGACGAATGAAAGATGTTGTGAGGTCCTAGCAGCGGCTTTCATGGGGTAGTTGAATTATACAAATAGAGTTGCCAGACTAGTCACAGCTGTTGCTGACCATGAATGACGATATCGTCATGGTAGTTGATGTGCATCACGATGGGATGCATTTAGGTCACATCACGGTGGGATGTGAATCCCTGGTCCATGATCACGACAATGAAGTTGCTGTCTCGACACGTCGGTGGAGACCAGACTTGTTGGTGGTGTATATCATTGGTGAAGACGTTAAGTCTTCCTGGTACTCCAGTGTGAAGTAATCCAAAAGTACGGTGGATGGCTAGCGACGCCGGGTACATATTGTAGGTACTGCGGCTTAATGCGGGGTCAGTTAAGCGCGGTGCGCGGGCGCGGGGAGGCCGCGCGTTGTCAGTTGTAGCTGTACGCTTGAATGAGACTGACTCTCTTGTAAGACTTACCTATGTACCGTAATGTCACCGTGTTTATATAGGTCAACTCGTTCGAGAACAAATCGCGAGTAGGTAGGTTGGCGGCTTTGCTATTATTCTTGATAGGTAGATGCAGCGTACATTTGCCGTCTTAGTCGTAGGTTCCAATGTGATGCGCCTTGCATGTATTGAATTTAATTGCCTAGAATTAATTGCCACTATTTAATTAATACAAGTAATAACTATTTATGTCATGTGAGAAGGTAAAAGATGCATATAAGTTCCATTTTTTCTCAATCAAATTTAAATAAATAATGTTAATTGTTCGACGCATAAATTATTCAAATAACCCAAACTAATAACCTAAGAATCTATTTTGTACAGGTGTACTTAAACCCCCGAACTAAATAGTTATATCCGTTAAAAGTGTTATTGTTTTAAAGATCCTTTGCATGCAGCGGAATTCGACAATTTTACCAAAATGACGACTGGTTCGGTGAAATAGGGGTGATAAAATAATTGCGTCATTTCATTTTACGACGTCAATACTAGCAACAAGTTCACATAAAAGCATTTAAAAATCTATGAGGCAAACCAAAAATGGCCACAAACTATTGCAGCTCTGCTTCACAGAAACATTATTTTCTACAGATATTCATTTAGTGGATGAGAGTCGCACTATAAGCAATTGAACAACACAAAGTTTAACAAGAATCATGTCATTTTTCCTGTCAAATTTCATACTGTAAAAATTATCAGTCAAGTTTAATCTCACACTGGAATGTGGTACAATAATTCTATCATGCTAAGTATAAAGAATACAAGACAAAAACGGCAAATTTTCACGAGAGCAAGTTCGATTTTATAAACTGTGCTTACTTTTATTAGGTGATTAAATAAAATACAGAAAAAAATTAGACAGTTATTAGGACAAAAAATCCTAAGCTAAATAAACTGAAATATTTTTTTTACTTATACTCTTATTTAGCATGATATAGTTGTTTCGAAATCGGTGTTGCCATCGTAATTTAAAAAAATATATCTACTAAACTTATTTTATTTTTACATATTATTATCGATTTATATTATATAGGTATTGCCTACATAATAATAATGTGAGACGATATGTGGATTGTGAATAAATTGAGAAGTATGTGCCAATACAGTTTGCATGGTGGTGGATTAATATTTCAGACATAATCATCAGTGGCGGCTCTTTTATTAGGTTCATTTGGTCAATGACCCCCCAAAATTATGCTGCAAATATTATTCATATAAAAAAATGATTTAACAAACTACCCGATTACTAATTTAGTTTTAATTAAGCAGATTAGTACGGTAATGGCGGGTTCCAGTGTCATCTAGCGTCCAAATGCGAAGCTATTATATATGTCTAGCATGGGTCACTTTAAATTTTGTCCCCAAACTATATCCTTTATTTTTCTTTGCTATACAGTTAAAGGAGGTAAACACTATCATGTCTGACGTATGCTTACTATTATACAAAAATTATTGTAAAGCGGTTTTCGGACTTGACTGCGGTGAGACCTAAGAATATTAAGGTATTAGAGAGAGATATGAAAAAATATCAGTCGAAAGTTTTTTTGCGTGATAAAGGATCTTGGCTATTTAGTTCGCAAAATAATGCTTATCATATAGGCTAGAGTTTTTTTGCTTTTATCGTTTTTAAGTCTATTTATAAAAAATGGACTGAAATTGGAGTTGGTGATTTAAAAATTTTAAATAGGAAAAGGTCTTTTAAAAAAAGAAAAAACATGAATTAGTTATAGGTATAAATAATCTTAAATTAAACAATATTGTACTATCGGCATCTGAATAAGTGGGTACCGGTGAATCAATTAAATACATTGGCATTTTTTGAAGTGAAACTTCTTTACGCGCGTTATGCAATTTCGAGGAAAGGAGTAAAACCAACTCATGACCGTCATGAAAAACCGTGATCATTTCGCTATAGGAGCCTAGCCAATATTATATACCTACTTTAGGTCACTCTCCAAACTCAGCTTCGCGGTCTAGAGGCAGAGAGCCCAATTGTCGTCGTGAAGAACCGAGGTTCGATCCCCGCTTTAACCATTTTTTTTTTCTTTTTGTGATTTTTTTAATAATAATTTTTTTAAAAGTGATAAAATTCTCTCGTGCTGCGACTTTTAGATATTTTGACTATATGATATTTTAGTCGAATACGTAATAACCGCGGTCTAGAGGCAGAGCGTTCGACACTCGTTATGCAGGACCCGGGTTCGAATCCCATATTTTTATAACTTTAAATTTTTTTTTATCAACGATTTGTAATAATGTAGTAAAAAATTAAATAAATTTGTTAATTTAAATTTAATTTACTTTACGGTACCTATATGATATTTTGGTCGAAATATAGCTTACAAATCGAGCCGGTAGAGTCGCTCGGTATTTTGATTAATTATTTTTATTTATCAACGATTTGTAATAATGTACTAAAAAATTAAATAAATTTTTTAATTTAATTTTACTTTAATTTACGATACCTATATGATATTTTGGTCGAAATATAGCTTACAAATCGAGCCGGTAGAGTCGCTCGGTATTTTGATTAATTATTTTTATTTTGAATCATTAAAATTACTAATCAAGGCCGATAACGCCGCGTCGCGCGAAAAATCTCTCCTCGCGATCTAGAGGCAGAGCGTTCGACACTCGTTTTGCAGGGCCCGGGTTCGAATCCCATATTTTTATAACTTTTAATTTTTTTTATCATATGCTACTTATAAATATGTCAATAGACAGAAAAAAAGAGAGAATGAAATGAAAAGAGAGAGAGAAGAGCAATAAAAGTTTCATTTCCGTCGTGCGTAGGCTTGCCACACACTTTATTTTTTTTAATATTCACTACGCATTAGCAATATATATTAACACTTAATAATCATTTTTTTCGATTGAACTTCCACTTCTGAACCCCTAGAGTCGCCTCTGGACATAATGTTTATTTGGTGAGTAAAAAGCATTTTTTTGATATATCAAAAAAAACATTCAAGCTTTTTGAAAATCGGTAAAAAATGTTTTAAATAACTCACAAAATTGCCAAAGTTTTCCTTAAAATAAACACAAATATATAAAGTAGTACACATATGTACATACATACAAACACATACACACGCACATATATACATACATACATGCACACATGCATATAAATACATACATATATGCATATACATACATACACACACATGCATATACTTACATTCATGTATCTTCTTCCTCACACATGTAAACAATATATACACCTCTATTTGAGTACAAGAAGCAGGTTACCGACACTATCACACTCATGTAAACAATATATACACCTCTATTTGAGTAAAAGAAGCAGTTTACCGACACTATCACACTCATGTAAACAAAATATACCCCTCTATTTGAGCACAAGAAGCAGGTTACCGACACTATCACACTCATGTAAACAATATATACACCTCTATTTGAGTAAAAGAAGCAGGTTACCGACACTTTCACACTCATGTAAACAAAATATACCCCTCTATTTGAGTACAAAAAGCAGGTTACCGACACTATCACACTCATGTAAACAATATATACACCTCTATTTGAGTACAAGAAGCAGGTTAACGACACTATCACACTCATGTAAACAATATATACACTTCTATTTGAGTACAAGAAGCAGGTTACCGACACCATCACACTCATGTAAACAATATATACACATATATTTGAGTACAAGAAGCAGGTTACCGACACTATCACACTCACTCATCAAAAAGTCCCCAAAGCGCCTTCCTGAAACTGTCGTATTTGGCAATTGACTTTATTTCAATTGGTAATTTTTTTAAGATTTTAGGAGCAAGAAAATTAAATTGTGACTGTTCCATTGAGGTTCTTGTTGCTGGAATAAAATAGGTGTATTTATATTTGTATTTACTTGATATATTCTATGTATAATATGGAGCTTTGAAGGTACACCCACCCTGTCCCACCCCGGTTTAGGTGACTTATGGTCACCCCTTCGGAGCTCTCGCATGAATCTAATTTTTTTTTAATAAACGGCTCTACAATTTATATAAATGAAGCTAGGCCTTCAAAGTCCCCGCATACGGTGTTATGAAGTGGTTTGCAAGCGCTTACAAGTACTAAACTAAGGACAACACAGAAAAATAAACAACAAAACAATCAAGTTCAAGTGTCAGGCAGATAGTTGGTGGAGGGGACCCACACTCCAGTACCTGTAAACACATAAAAGTAAAGTAAACAATAGAGTGACTGTTATGATGCAGGGCTAGACTCCTTTTGTTTTAATATTTTATTCATTAATTTATTCTGCATCATCACATTTATCCTCGCCGATTCTCTAACCTAGTTAGGAACTGGGCGATTGTCGCTGGTATTGGTTTTAGTAAAATTTCGAATTTTAATTTAAAATTTAACATCTGAACCGGGCGGAAACAAAACACTTCTTAGCTGGGCAATCAACGGGTGGGATCGTGAACTGCACAGCTGACAGTCACGGTGATTTTTATTTTGGAGTAATTAGTTGTATGGATGGATTCCATTCTTTCTTTTGTACCGTAAAATGCGAGTTTGCTTCGGGCACGACGGGATTCTTTTCCGCAACCTGTTAAACAACCATTCCCGATGTGGGTAATGGTGATTTCTTTGAAAGAAATGGTGTACGAGCGAACCACGCGACAATCGTAATCCGGTTATCAGCCGACAGTGGTAATCCGTAAATAATTGTCCCATCCGGCGTGAGATGAAATTATATTCAATCCTAAATTCGGCTTACGCAAAACCGTCAAGCGGGAGCCTCGTTATTTTGGACGTGTGATGTTTGGGAATACTAACCGCACGTGGCTGGCGGCCGAGAAAAAGCTACTGGCCTAAGTTGCAGCATCCTCAGAACCCGGATACATCCGCGTTATTAGCTGGAGATCGTGGATGTGGCCGGGAGATATATTCCTGCCCCTTTCGGAGGCCCGATCCACGCTTCACGGGGTCACGTCAGCCGCTGGATGGAGTCCGGGGGACGTTCCGTCGCTTCGCCAATAAGAAGTCACAGTGTTCAGTAATAGGAGACGTAGTGATTCGCTCTCGTAGAGTAGATTATGATTACGGATACAGGTCGGTCTTGGGGTAAGTCCAAAATGTATAATTTTATAAATGTTTCAGTCATACTAGGGCTCACAGGTTAAATTTCATGTTTCTCAATACATGTAATAACATACTATGCACCGTTTTTTATTTTATTTACTATGTAAGACCATCCCTAAGAACAAAACAGGATTCCGACACGCGACCTTGGTTGCGAACATTCACACCTGAGATCATTAAGTATAAAAATTCTAGATGATTAATTCTAACCTAGATTGGCGCGTTCTACCGAACAAAGTTTATACAATTATTATTTTTACCCTAGGTCAAACCTACTTAACATGACGGGGGAGTTTCACCGAACCACGACTGGCAGTACTGTTGAGAAATTGGTGGTGGTTCTGGTGCAGGTCAGGACTTCCACACCCCTTAGCCGACCACCCGGTGGTGCCCTGAAGATAAGTATTGGAAAAAGAGGGATAAAACCCTAAAGAACCTAGGGAAAGAAGCGTCAGGAGGTCGGAGGCAGGGTGGAGGTTACCCCAGCCTGCACAGTTACCCCTCTGACCACCAACGCTCATCAGGGGTGGCGCAGGTGATTGGCGGAGTCCCCCGGTAAGAAAGAACAATAAGAAGCTCCAGTCGTGCATGCGGGGACGAAGCCCGTTATCCAACCCCTAATGGGGAAAATAAACAAAACAAAACAGACAACGGAGTTCAGTTTTCGCCTGTAAACTCGTTGCTGTTACTTTATTTAATTAATTAATTAATTTTATTTTATTTAATTTAATTTTTATTAGCCAATTCAATTGCGCCCCACGTTGGGCGCCAATTGTTAAGTAGGTTTGACCTAGGGTACAAATAATAATTGTATAAACTTTGTTCGGTAGAACGCGCCAATCTAGGTTAGAATTAATCATCTAGAATGTTTATACTTAATGATCTCAGGTGTGAATGTTCGCAACCAAGGTCGCGTGTCGGAATCCTGTTTTGTTCTTAGGGATGGTCTTACATAGTAAATAAAATAAAAAACGGTGCATAGTATGTTATTACATGTATTGAGAAACATGAAATTTAACCTGTGAGCCCTAGTATGACTGAAACATTTATAAAATTATACATTTTGGACTTACCCCAAGACCGACCTGTATCCGTAATCATAATCTACTCTACGAGAGCGAATCACTACGTCTCCTATTACTGAACACTGTGACTTCTTATTGGCGAAGCGACGGAACGTCCCCCGGACTCCATCCAGCGGCTGACGTGACCCCGTGAAGCGTGGATCGGGCCTCCGAAAGGGGCAGGAATATATCTCCCGGCCACATCCACGATCTCCAGCTAATAACGCGGATGTATCCGGGTTCTGAGGATGCTGCAACTTAGGCCAGTAGCTTTCTCTCGGCCGCCGGCCACGTGCGGTTAGTATTCCCAAACATCACACGTCCAAAATAACGAGGCTCCCGCTTGACGGTTTTGCGTAAGCCGAATTTAGGATTGAATATAATTTCATCTCACGCCGGATGGGACAATTATTTACGGATTACCGCTGTCGGCTGATTACCGGATTACGATTGTCGCGTGGTTTGCTCGTACACCATTTCTTTCAAAGAAATCACCATTACCCACATCGGGAATGGTTGTTTAACAGGTTGCGGAAAAGAATCCCGTCGTGCCCGAAGCAAACTCGCATTTTTACGGTACAAAAGAAAGAATGGAATCCATCCATACAACTAATTACTCCAAAATAAAAATCACCGTGACTGTCAGCTGTGCAGTTCACGATCCCACCCGTTGATTGCCCAGCTAAGAAGTGTTTTGTTTCCGCCCGGTTCAGATGTTAAATTTTAAATTAAAATTCGAAATTTTACTAAAACTAATACCTGCGACAATCGCCCAGTTCCTAACTAGGTTAGAGAATCGGCGAGGATAAATGTGATGATGCAGAATAAATTAATGAATAAAATATTAAAACAAAAGGAGTCTAGCCCTGCATCATAACATTACCCCCCTCGCCACCAAATGTTTGCCCTCAAACATATAAAATTGTCTAAATAACCTAACCCTATTCTTTCCAGGTCGGTCCAAGGGTCTACTACAACAGAAAAACAAAGTTAACAATAAATATCAACAGTAGATAATAATCATCAATAGGAAGTATTCAAAGAACAAAAATTAAACCAAAGTGAGAATAGCGAATGGGCGTGCCGCAACTCCGCTCGCACTTCATTGAACGTAAGGCAGGATTAACAGGTTTGCGTTGCAGCTATTCTTTCTTAAATAACTATAATATTGTAGGAACTAAACTTAAAAACTTAATCTAAACATAACAACCAATGTTACGTGAACGGGATCCGCCAACACCCACAGCTTGAATATGCTGGGTGAAGACTAATTGACTTAGCGTCATGGACAACCGTTGACGTTACATTTATAACTAACGTAATACCTTAATGTCTATCACATTCATTTTACACAACCAAATGCAAAAATGCATCACTGTCCAAAAATAGGGTTATAAGCCCGTCAGGCAACACTTTTTAGGGAGCATAGCAACCCTCACTTATCACTGACTCTACTTCTCCATAGGAGATAAGAAAACACTTTGTCGATGTTTCTACCTAATCTACCTAACTAGGTCGTATGGGGGTGCACACAAAAGAACAGAGCAGTTAATGAAAATACACAATCTTATTTCAACAAAGAGTGTTAAGCAGTCAACAACCATCGCATAAGAATGGAGCCAAAGTAATATAGTATACAGCCATCAATATAGAAGGTGCAATCGTGTTAAGTGATATGCAACTATAATTAGTGCAGTGATCTAGGTATACGTCCAACAGTAACGAAGGCGTAATCGATATTGTTATGAAACAACTTATGGTTTTCTCTGTAAACCGTTGTTCAACAAAGTTGATAATAGTAATTCTCGCAGGACAATACCAACAAGTATGTAATACAAACTTATAATATTTATAATATGGATTCTATAACAATAGGAAAGGAACATCCCAGGTTACTTACATGATAGCAAGATTTAATACAAAAAAAAATACAAAAATTCATAAATTTAAACATTAATTGTAACAAGTAACACCAGTGTATTTACAGACATAACTGATGAGAAGTAAATGGATCAACAATAAATAAAATTAACGTTTATCGAGAAAAATTTGACTCAGAACATAAGGAAAGGTCTCAGTACATCTCCCCATGTTCTGGTCTTAAGGTTAAATATAAGAAAATATGATTCAAGGATCAACATATCAACAAAGTGGCTTAAAATGTGGAAGGATCGGTGGTGGGATATCGTTCCACATTATAAGTCAGAACCGTACTTATAAAGGAAAACAAGTAAGTTATGTCTCGTTTCATCAGCAATAAAGCGAACAGCTCCATTTTATCACTAGGAGATTAAATGTTCAGTGCACCGCTTGGTGCAGTCTTTAATATATTTTCAGGACCCATCAAGACATTTACTGTAAAACAATGACAAAAATATCCGTTTACATATGAATGATGAAACGAGAACAACCAGTGTTCAAGCACGTAATTTGTAGACAATGCTTCTTTGTTTTCACCATCATGAAACGAAAGAGACAGTGGGAATGTAACTCTTTACATTTCAAGATGTTATATCCTAACAGATACTACATGTTAAGGTATATTAGCCAATTTCATTACACAAAATTCATAATATTTTTAAATGAGTGTTCATTTGTTCACTTTGAGTCTTTTGTGTACTTAAGTTTAAGTAAATAAATAAATTATTACTAATAAATAAATACTACTTTAATTATTACTAATTCTAAAAATTTTTATTTCTAGTCCATTCAATTCGAGCATTCATACCGGAGTTGATGGTTAATTGTTTTAAGCAAGTAGCTTATAATTAACAATAACAGATATATAAAAAAAAACGCCCTCGCGAGGTATTTAAACATTTCTTCCGAAATGAAATTATGACAGGACCAAAGTCTGTCAGATGGCATGGGAATTCTTCAACTCGGTTGATCAGGCCGGTGAAGTTTTCCGTGCTTAGAAATTCTAATAAGGAACCGAAGTTCCTAATTATTAATAATATCAATCCTCACGAAAGTTGGCCAGACCTTCGGAGGCACTGATGTTCGAAAAGAATTTATACCGGAACATTGTCCGTCTTGACGATATCCTTTACATGGAAATCGCCAGATACTTTTCCTGTAAGGTCTGCCAGGGTATACACTAAATCCGATTTCTTCTTTATTATAACATTTTGCACGAAGCGTGGGGACAATTTTTGAGAGAAGTAATTTAATGCGTTTGACTGAACAAAGTTTCGTCTCCACACGACGTCCCCTACTTGAAATGTGACGTTTCTTCTGCGTAAGTTATAACGATTTGCTCCCGTCTTGTAGGCTTTGAACAAAGCGTCTGAAACCTGCTTGTATATGTTTGCTAGACCCTGTAGCCTTTGAGCATAAGCGGATGGCGAAGCTCCTCTTTCCGGGTTAATTTCCCCATTATCTATAGGTATACGGTGCAAATCTCCGTCGAGAATTTGCTCCCTGCCGTGCATAAGGAAGTACGGTGTATAATTTGTCGCGCAATTAACAGTGTTGTTCATTGCGGACTGAACCTGTGGCAGAAATTTAGCCCAGTTACGGTGGTCTGATTCCACCAGGATTGACAACGCGGTTCCAAGAGTTTGGTTGTATCTTTCGACGACATTATTCTGAGGAGTATAATACGAGTTATAAAATGGTGGTGGAACATTATAACTCTTAAGGAGGTCCTTAAATTCTTTTGAGATGAATTGGGGCCCGTTGTCACAAATAATAGTTTTCGGTACACCGTGTACTAGGAAAATATTTTCCTCTAAATTCTTTACTATGCTTCCCGCGGTGCCTTTGCGCAGCGGAAATAACCACGTGAATTTAGAGAAAACATCAACGCAAGTTAAAATTACCGTATGTCCTGAATAACTACGAGGCAAAGGTCCTACCAAATCTAAAGATAGCATCTGCATAGGCCTTGTTACTTTTTTCGGGTTAGAAGATAAACCGTTCGGTGGTGCCGTGCTGATTTTATGCGCTTTGCAAACAGCACAATGACTAATAAATTCTTTGACATCTTTGTACATGTTAGGCCAAAAATATCGAAGTTGTAACTTTTTATATGTTTTAAAAACTCCTGGATGACATGAACGAGTCGACTCGTGGGAGTCTGAAATAATAGCTTTCCTATTTTCCTGAGGAATCACCTTCTTCCAAGCAGTGTCCTCCCGTAAGGCTAATTGAGTTTTCGTATGGCGATACAATTCGTTATCTTTAATTTGGAAGTTAGAAAATCTTTGAGGAAAATCCTGGCAACCTTGCCATGCATTTTGGTACCATTTGTCCGACGTAGGTTGAGAGTCAAGACCCGAAATTAGCGCGAGATCCATGCGAGAAAGTACGTCTGGTACAATATGCTGCGTACCTTTACGATGGATGACGTCAAAGGAAAACTGAGAAAGACGAGTGCTCCAACGCGCCAGACGACCACTTGGGTTTGACAAGGATCCAAGCCATTTCAGGCTCGAATGGTCTGTAATTACCGTGAAATGAGCCCCAAGTGAACAAAATAACCCTAAAAAGCCCCTACCTTACTCCGCCTCACAACGCCGCCCAACCGGGTGGTGACATAGTTCCCCTGTCTGTGCACTGCACAGGCAAGGACACTCTTGTGAGGTGTCACATAAAAAAAAAAAAAAAAAAAAAAAAAACCATCCAAAAAAAACATAATCCTGACACACGACTTACGCCGTTTTTTTATTAAAAACGCGGGCAGCCAATTGTTATTTAATTTAATTTTAATTTTTTGAATTTGAAAAGTGGTGAAGTTGAGAGTGAGACGTGGACGATCTTTGTGGTGTACCGTCTGAAGATAGTGAAATAATTTTGAAAAGTGATTCTTTTTTTTTCTCGTGTGGATTTAATACGAGAATAAATAATATTCTACGGAAAAATATAATAATATAAATATAATAATAGTACGGAAAAACCAGGGCTGGCAAAAGAAATAAATATTTTATCAAGGTTGCCACATATAATTTTTTCAAGGTTGCCACAAATTTTTATTTTTTAACCTAATTTATCAAGGTTGCCACAAATATTTTTCAGGGTTGCGAAATTTATTTTTTTTAATTTTTAATTGGAAAAAGGTAAGCACTATACTGATGTGTTTCTACTTAATATACTTCTTTTGAGTTTTTGCTTTCTAGTATTTGTTAAAAATTGGGGGTGATCCTTTTTGAATAAAAACTGGTTTTCTTGACACAACTTTACATTTATTTCAAACTATTGAAACAGGTATAATATTTATAAAGAACTGTGCGAATAACACTGCTACGATCGCTCTGACTTATGAGCTTGTTTATTATCGAGTTATTGTTGAGAAAGGAACAAAAAAACACATAATGCGAGCCTTTTTAAAGACTTCAAAAACCACCACATGTAAATAAACCACTTGTCATCGTGATGTCTAGCAGTAAAAATGAAACCTGCTATACCGACCAAATTGACAATATTTTCTAAGCAAGGACTCACACCATTTTGGTTAAACGTAGTAACTTCAAATTTCTAGACTACAGATGTCGGTAGCCTGCAAAATTGAACATATTGCCAGGGGGCGGGATTCAAAAATTGCACTAAATTTTTGAATGATAATCTATTTAAAAATAAACTATAAAACAAACAGAATAAACTAAAAATTCTTAATCTAAATATACCACAAAAATACTAACAAAATAATTCAAAATAGCAGAAATTAACAAAATAAAACCCCCTTTTTTTATGCCCTACTGGTAAACTTATAAATTTAACTGTATAAATGCTGTTGAATTACTCTATTAATTAACTAAAAATAACTAGAAAATTATTAATCCTATTAAATAACCAAAAAAAATTCAAAAATGACTAAATTACACACGTCTGCATACTAATTTTTACATATTTAAATAGTTCAATAACACCAATAATATAGTTCACACTGAACACAACACAATTATTGTTCCTTTTTTTTTCTTCTTTCTTCTCAGGTCTTCTGCTTGATCCATCCAAGGTGGAGTCGAGAAGATAAGCATCATAGTGTAATGTACATAATCAATCCTTGGTAAGGTCCGGGACGTCAATTACAGGTTTAGTGTCTGAATCCAGGGGCATCAGACATATCTTTGTGATGGGCCTCACAAAGACTCCTTGAGGTGTTTTTAGGGTAACAACTCGTATTACTCCATCCGCTCCAGGGTGTGTATGCAGAATTCGGGCCATTTTCCATAAAGGTGGAGGTAAATTATCTTCCTTTAAAATCACCAGATCGTCTTTTTGCAGTGCCCGTTGAGTGCTGGTCTGCCATTTAGTCCTCTTTTGTAGTTCCATCAGGTAATCTTGCTTCCATCTAGACCAAAAAGATTGAATTAGCGAACTGATCCTCTGATATTGAGTTAGTCTGTTGTCCGGTATCGCCCGGACGTCTCTCTCAGGAATGATACAGGATTCAGTGCCTATAAGGAAATGGTTTGGGGTAAGAGGTTGGTAATCATGGATGTCGTCGGATAAGGAAGTTAATGGACGGGAGTTCAAACAGGCCTCAATCTGACAAATTAAGGTATACAAGAGTTCAAATGTTAATGAAGAATTGTTAGTGATTCTATACAAATGGAACTTTGCTGATTTTACTGCTGCTTCCCACAAACCTCCCTGATTAGGGGCTCGAGGGGTTATGAACTTCCACTCAATACCTCTGTTCACTAAATAATTTTGAATATTGTCGTTGTTTTCCCTCAAGCTGGTGTACAGCTCTTTGAGCCTGCTGCTAGCTCCTTTAAAATTACTAGCATTGTCGGAAAAGATCTTTTCAGGTTGTCCCCTACCGTATATAAACCTTTTTAAACTGTTCAAAAAAGCATTGCTAGATAAATCCGAAACTAATTCCAAGTGAACAGCCTTGGTTGAGAAGCAAATAAAGATACATAAATACGATTTTACGAGGGAAGCCTTCCTCAGCGTCCCACTTTTAATTAGAATTGGTCCGGCGTAATCTATTCCGGTGATAGCGAAAGGACGACTCGGCGTAATTCTTTCGGGTGGCAAATTTCCCATGATTTGATGACCGGTTCGGGGACGACATCTAAAACATACAATACATTTATGTAATATCTTTTTAATAGTATTTTTACCAAAGATGGGCCAAAATTTTAATCGTATTTCAGCTAACAAAGCTTGAGGTCCTGCGTGTAGGTTTACATAATGGTAGTGACGTATTATCAATTCAGTTAGCTTATGTTTAGCCGGCAAGATAATTGGGTGTTTTTGTTGGTAAGATAAATGTGTAGCCAAATTCAACCTACCGCCTACATATATTAGACCATCATGTAAGAAGGGATTAAGAGATTTTAAATTACTTTTCTTGTTGACGATGCCATGGTTTTTTAATTCTTTCAATTCTTTTTGAAAGGCGTGTATTTGAGCTGATCTCAATAGACATTTCAAGCCTGATTCCAATTCAGCCACACTTAAATTGTCTGAAATTTTACCCTTAACACTTCTGCAGTTATTGACAAATCGCAATACATACGCAGTAACTCTTTTCAATTTAATAAATGATGAGAATTTTTCAAATATCTCCCATTCTTGAATATCTGTGGATAATAGAATATTTTTGCCTTTGAGTTCCGGAGGGTTTGAACACGAAATATTTGATATAGGCCAAGCGTTGACTCCCTCGGTCAACCAACTTGGTCCATTCCACCATATTGCAGAATTTATCAATTTATCTGTAGTGGTTCCTCTTGAAAGTATATCTGCTGCATTGTCGGCTGATGATACATGTCTCCATAGATCTGGATCACTAAGTTCTTGTATTTCAGCTACTCGGTTTGCAACGAAAGTAGCCCATCTCGTAGGTTGACCTTTCAGCCAGCACAACGTTATCATGGAGTCACACCAATAATGTGTGTCGATCTCCACTATATTTAGCGCTTGTTTTACATTTTTAATTAATTTCGCCAGTAGCACAGCACTACAAAGCTCCAACTTGGGCAGGGAAATACACTTCAATAGCACCACTCTTGATTTGGACGTTATTAAATGTGAATGCCGCTTACCGACATGGTCCACTGACACCATATAAACGCAGGCTCCGTAAGCTTTCTCAGATGAGTCGCAAAAACCGTGTAGTTGTAGATATGTAGATTGCCCGCAAATAATTTTTCTTGGTATTTTCAACACATTTAGTTGAATTAATTCTTGAAGGTAGGACCTCCAGGGTGCTAATATTTCATTAGGCAATGGATCATCCCACGCTGCTTTAGACTGCCATAACTTCTGCATTATCAATTTGGCTACAACTATAATCGGTCCTAGAAGACCTAATGGATCGAAGGTTGATGCGATGCAAGATAATATCTGTCTTTTACTCTCGGTTCTACTTGATGGTTTCATTATTACATAAGAAAAATAATCAGATTCATTATTCCATATTAATCCTAATATTTTCTCAGTCTTTGGATTGTCAGTAATAATTTTTTCAGAATTGCCTGATTCGGCAATCTTAGCTTGGCCCGACTCGGCTGACAACTCCAAGACATTGGACCTCCATTTCCTCAGGGTCATCCCCGCAGACAAAAAGATGTTGATTAATTGCTCTTTTAACTCTCTACAGGATTCCATGTCATCTCCTCCGGTTAACAAGTCATCCATATAGAAGTCATTTTCTATGACCTGACTAGCTCTAGGAAAATTTATATTGTTATCCATACCAATTTGCCGTAGACTTCTAGTGGCTAAGAAAGAGGAAGGCCCCAGACCATATGTGACGGTCTTCAGACGGTAATGCTTGAGCACCTCCTGCGGCGACTCGCGCCATACTATCTTCTGCAGGTCACGGTCCGCTTCACACACGTTAATCTGGCGGTACATCTTCTCGATGTCAGCCGTCAGTACTACTTGATGTTTCCTGAAATGCAATAGTTGGGTGTATAAGTCCTTTTGTATAACAGGTCCTGTCATCAAGGCGTCATTGAGAGAAATTCCATTTGAAGTTTTGGCGGAGCCGTCAAAAACGACCCTCACTTTAGTAGTAGTGCTTGATTCTTTTATTACAGCGTGATGAGGTAAAAAATAGGATTCACGATCCCCCTTTGACTGGTCACACACTTCCATATGACCTAATTCCTCATATTCACGCATGAATTGTATATATTGTGTCTTCAATTCGGGATTTGACACAAATTTTCTCTCTAAATTTTTAAATCTTTTTTCAGCAGTGAGCAATGAACTTCCCAGCTGATCAATGCATGCTCGACGCGGTAAACTTACTACGTATCTACCGTCGTCTTGTCTAGTATGAGTACTAGCAAAACTGGCTTCACAAGCCTTTTCTTCATGATTTAGAATCTTAGTGGGATTAATCTCCTCCAATTTCCAAAATTTTTCTATTTGATGACTTATTTTATTTATAGATAAATTACAACAATCTGATACAGGCCTTTGCTTTGGGTACATGTGGATTGGTCCTGATATGATCCATCCCAGTTGCGTACGTTGAAGTGTTGGTCCCGATTCGAGTTTCAATCTATCGTTGGTTAGGATTTCCCAAAAGCTCTCCGCGCCCAACAGGATGTCGATGGGTGCAGCTATATTGAAGTTCGGGTCAGCTAGCTCCAATCCTCGTGGTAACTTGAAGTCTTTTTTCGCCATTGTCACTTGTGGTAAATTTGTTGTAATCTCCTGTAAAATCAGACATGATATTTCACTTTTATAATCAGTATGAAGCGAATTCATCTCCACTGAAATTCTCTTTTTTATGTGAGTGATGTTATTATGGATCCCAGAAACGGGTTTGTTTATCAATTCACATGGTAAATTTAATTTATTAGCAAATTCTGCTCTCATAAAATTTGACTGGGCCCCTGAATCAATCAGAATGCGGGCTTTAAAAATTTTATTGTTACTACCCACAACTCCTATGTTGGCAGTTGACAATAATATTATTTTTTCTGCTTTATCCGATGCAGAAAAATTCGATACTGAAACCTCGTTATCAGCATCCATATTGGAGGCCTCCCGCAGAGGTACCTCATTGTGTAGCAAGGTGTTGTGATTATCTTTGCCACAACGCCTGCAAGAAAAGGTTGCCTTGCAACTCTGTGCCTGGTGACCCACCTTCAAACATTTAAACCAAGCTTGGATTGATTTCGTAGCATCAATCCTCTCATGTAATTTTAATTTTAGAAATTTTTTACAATAATAAATATGGTGACCTTTCTCGTTACAATAAATGCAGTTGTTAGCCTTTACCGCTAAAAATACTGATGAATCTTTTTTGCAATTATTGTTGCCTAGTTGTGTTTTATGTAAGCTAGAAAATTTTTTCTCAGAAGCGTTCATCAGTTCCAATACTTGGGCTCTAGCAGATAAACATTTTAAGAATTCCTTTAACGTAGGTAATTCGTCTTGTAATGTATATTGTTCCCAATTTTTTCGGGTAGCTGCGTCTAATTTATTTGATATTATATAAATAACCAATGGATCCCATTGATCTACCTTGACCCCGATATTTTGTAATGCCTTTAAACTAACGTTTGTTTCATCAATTAGATACCTCAATGCTACAGGCTCTTCTTGTTTCATGTCTTTTAATGAAAATAGAGCTCGGATGTGTTTATGAACGGTAGTTCTTAAATTTGCATAACGTTCATTTAATAATTCCCAAGCGGAAATGTAATTTAATTCAGAAATTTCTAGATTAGCAATTATCTTTAATGCGTTTCCCTTTAAAGTTGATTGCAAATAAAAGAATTTTTGTACGTTGCCTAAAGTGCTATTGTTATGGACTAAAGTCTTGAAAGTTTCGACGAAATTAACCCAATTTTTCTGATCGCCATGAAATTCCCGTAATTGGAGGTTGGGTAGTTTAATTTCCACCTTACTTTGATCGACGGATTCGATCGCACCTTTGGCCGTTGCCAAAACTGAGAAATATTGGTTTTCGAAAGCTTCTCGTTGACTATAATTTTCAATTTCGTCTGAATCCGGTAACATTTCAATTTTCTGTTGAACTGCTTCGAATTCATCTAACAATGATTTCACCCGCTCATATCTTAATTTAATTTCATTTACCGACAATGCATTTAAGGAATCCGCGAATCGGGTTAGTTTTCCTTTGATTACGCCGCGTTTGTTTATTAATGACTTCATATTTTCCATTTTTAATTATATTTTGTTAATATCGGTTGACAATTATTTTATTTTAGCAAACACCCGTTTGAAAGAATACCACGACAACCTTGACAATACTATTTGAGAACACTATTCAATAGTATTATATTCTTATTTTCAAGTGGGTAGTGATTTTATTTATAATATTGACTCTATTTAAGATTAATCTCGTTTAAATTACATGAGACCTGAATAAACATAAAATGGATGATAGGAAGGAAAGCACTGAATACTTATCTCAGATTTGCGATGTGGTCCACTTTCCTTAATGATTTCCAGTTTCAATCAATTTTGTATCCTTTTGGCTGCTGGTTCTTTGTTTTTTTTACATACAATCTCCTGATCGTAATCCGGTTGAAGGATCAAATGTTAAAAATTGGGGGTGATCCTTTTTGAATAAAAACTGGTTTTCTTGACACAACTTTACATTTATTTCAAACTATTGAAACAGGTATAATATTTATAAAGAACTGTGCGAATAACACTGCTACGATCGCTCTGACTTATGAGCTTGTTTATTATCGAGTTATTGTTGAGAAAGGAACGAAAAAACACATAATGCGAGCCTTTTTAAAGACTTCAAAAACCACCACATGTAAATAAACCACTTGTCATCGTGATGTCTAGCAGTAAAAATGAAACCTGCTATACCGACCAAATTGACAATATTTTCTAAGCAAGGACTCACACCATTTTGGTTAAACGTAGTAACTTCAAATTTCTAGACTACAGATGTCGGTAGCCTGCAAAATTGAACAGTATTGTCATAATAATTATTTAATGCACTTGCTTAAACTACCTGAATTATCACAGCGAAGAAAAATCTGTGATGCTTTATTATTATTTAAAATTATCAACGGTTATTTTGACAGCCCCGAACTAGTGAATATGATAAATTATCAAGTTCCCAATAAGTACAACACTAGACTTCATGCTCCATTCAATATAGTTGCTTCTCGCACTAATTTTATGATCAACTCTTGTCTTCAGAGATTGCATCGTGTGGGGAATGAAACATGCTCTGTTGATATATTTTTTAATAAAAACATCGCCTCCTTTAAAAAGCGTATATGTATGCAGATATTAAGCAAAAATCCTGTTGATTGTTAATAATAATAAAATTAATACTCTGTAACTACTTTCATAATACCTACTTCTTTTTGTTTGTAATTGTTGTGTACCTTTTATTTTTGTCATAATAATAAAAAAACTTACGTACATTTATAATAGTATATATATATTTTAAATTACAAGAATATTACTTACTTTTATAAATCGCTAGAAAATGTTTTGCACCACTGCCAACAGGTATGTCTCGAGTTTGTTTGTAATTATGTTTTGTGTAATATTGTGACAATTATAATTGCTGAATGTACTGTAGCCTGAGCCCAAATAAGTATTTGCTGGTTGAACTCCTCTATACAATATACAATTTACTTATCGTATACTAATACTTACCTGTGTTGTGCCAACTTGTCTTTCATGCTCAGCTTATTATCATAAATACTATGTTATACTTCTTATGATGCTATATACCTGTTATAATGCTCCTGTATAATTTACCTTGCATGTAAAAGCCGTCAAGGCGTGAACAAACAAATAAATAAATAAACAAATAAATAAATAAATAAATAATATGTTATAGAAAAATTCTTTCGGATTTTTGAAACTAACGGTCATCTTCTTTTTCTATTTTTTATCAAGAATAACTTCTGACGTCATCATGTCTACTCCAATTCCGAATGTGAACAACGCTTCCAAGGAGGAGCTAATTAAGGAACTAACGGCGCGGTCAATCAAACCAGATAATACATTCCAAGCATTACGCGCACAAGCGCGCGCTTTTAATAAAAAACAAAAACAAATTTCTAATGCGGATTCAGAGATTAATGATTCAGATTGTGACTCCGAAGTTGAAACGTCGGGTAATAATTCGGACGGGGAAATAAATAGTGAAGTTAAGGGGAAGGTTACCCTAATTAAAGAAACCAAAATAATATATAAGGAATCTTCGTCGCGTGGGCTTGGTAACTGGGATTACAAGTTCGATGGTAAAACCTGTGTGCGGGACTTTTTGAGTTTGTTAGATGAACGTTGCAGATCACGGGGATACGCACAAAGAAATAGTGAAATCTTTTTATGAAATTCTAGATGGTCTTGCCTTGCTGTGGTATAGGTCTATTTACACCCCAGATTTAAAGTGGGATGACCTATCCAAGCTATTATATAATAGAGGTTATATTATTTATCAACAGAGTGCATGTCAAAAATTCGCTCCACTTAATAATACAAAATCTAAAGCCTACAAAACCTAATATCCATAAAATTTATCTATAAACATGTCCCGAAGATCAGTGTAGAGAATAATCGAAGTTTGTGAAATCTTAACGCTCTAATTTTACAGAATTAACAAGTGTTTAATTCAAACTGTGAAGTGTCAGAGTGTTGTTGCCGAAATAATAAACTGTCATTCTAATCACTGTAAACATACCTGTGCGAAAATAAAAACAATTAATACGTATCATCAAAGTTTGTGAAATCTTAACGCTTTAATTAACCAGGTTTACAAGTGTTTAATTCAACTGTGAAGTATCATAGTGTTATTGCCGAAATAATATCCTTTTATTCTAATCGCTGTAAACATACCTGTGCGAAAACAATTTTATATTACTCTTAATTCCCGGTTAACCAAAAGCGGCCGCTAGTCCAGTGGTGAGCGAATCCGCATATAGATCCGAAGGTCCTCAGTTCGATTCCTAGTAATACTAAGTTTTCTTCCTCAATTTTTTTTTTCCTGCAATATTATTTAAATCATTGTGAAACAAGATATACGAGTTTAGCAGATCATCCAAATCAAGGCGCTGATTTAAAGTACGAATTATCATCAAGTACCCATAACTACTTACTGTGGCAAGTTAGCAATATTGCCTACATGTCAGCTGACAGGCGCAAATCATCGACTTATCAACTAAAGTGGTGAAGCGAATAAAAAAAAAAACACAAAAAAATACGAATTGTACAAAACCAATTACTTATATAAAAAAATCCAGTGTTCAAAAAATGAACCGTCCTAAAAAAAGACATCTGAGCACAATGATGCCCCGGATTATTGGAGAAAATAGCGTCTCAATTGAGGATGCAAACGAAACCTCATCGATTGCGTCATCCAAAGGCTCTGATGATACCGAAGTAGAATATCCTTGCACCTCAGGGGTAGATGTGCTTAATGAAGCTCAAACACATCTGACAGCTCTACAAGATGTCTTGGCAGAGAAGCAGTCGAAGGTCTCAAAAGACCAGCAGCTGAGAATTGCCAGAAACGTGTCGGAAGTTTTTAGATCCGTATCTCAGCTGTTGTTGGAGCGCGAGACCATGCGTGCTGATCTGGCTACAGTGACTGCCCAACTGAGAATGACAGAAATCAAAGTACGACACGTGAAGAGCGAAAAAAGACAACTTGAACAAAAAATTATTCAACTAGAGTCTGATCTTGGACCTGTAATGCGGAGAGTAGCGGAGGCAACGGAGGCTAGCCTCTCATTTGCTGACATCGCCCGCAAACAGCCTAATGATGCTCACCAACCCCCTCCACTTACCCAATATGGACATCGTGTCGGAGCACCAAGACCAGGCGTATGCGTATTTCCAACAGATGCAGACGCCACCAAGGATAGCGATGGTACCAAAAAAATTATCCAGGACATGATTCGGCCATCTGAACTAGGCGTTCGGGTCACGGGAATAAAAAAGATAAGAAATAAAGGTATCTTGATAAACACGGCAACCGCAGGTGAGCAACAAAAACTATTAAATGCACCCTGTTTCGACAAATCAAGCACAATTAAGGCCCGACTGCCGACCAAGCGATCTCCGAGACTAATATTTTTTGGGGTACCGAGGGACCTGACTGACGAAGAATTTTTAAGGATCGCCTTAACTGGGGTTCCCAACATTCAAGACATTGAGGGAACTATAGCGTGCTGTAAATTAAGTCACTTAGCTGGTGCTCGCACAGGAAACACTTGTCATCGTATTTATGAAATGCCAGCTATCGTCCGTAAATTACTTATTGAACAGGAGAAAGTATTTGTGAACTGGACTGTTTGCCGCGTCAGAGATTTTATTGGCCTTACTGTCTGCACTAAATGTCATATGATTGGACACTCATACAAATATTGCAGAGATACTAAACCTACATGTGGACACTGTGCACAAGAAAAACACACCCGTGAGTCGTGCCCAAATGCAGCCATCAAACCAGTTTGCGCGACATGCACCAGATTTGGTAAGCCTGCTGACCATTCAACCGGAGATAGGGATAACTGCCCAGCTTACATAGCTGCCCTCAAGAAGGACCTAGCTACAATAGACTATGGAGTGTAATATACAAGAACACAAGTGCCTAACTATCGATGACTATACTCCCATGAAGAACTGTCTGCGAATAATGTATATGAACGCCAGAAGTATACGAAACAAGTTTGACGAAATTGAGGAAAAGGTCAGAAGATTATGCGATATTGTTCATGTTCTTGTCATCACTGAAACGTGGCTTGATGTCGGAGAAGAAAAGTTCTTTTGCTTAAATGGTTTTTACAGTGCTTTTTCTTCTCGCCCAAATGAAGGAGGAGGAGGTGTGGCCATATATGTTCTGGATTCTATGAAGTGCTCTATCATTGAAAATTTTTCCAACGAAAATTCATTTTTAGGTATTAGTGTTTGCAGCAGTAATAGGAAACCAGTCAACATTTATGCCATTTATCGAAAACCTAACCCAAACAACATGCACGATTTCCTAACACATTTTGAAAAAATACTGAACAAAAGCAGACAAGATACATTAATACTCGGAGATTTCAACATTGACACTTCCATAAACACACCTTCTTCTTTAAATTTTATCAACACCTTATTAACATACAATTTCTCAATACAAAATAAATCATATCCCACGAGAGTCACTGATACAAGCAGCACTATTATAGATCACGTTATATCAAACAGACAAAACATTTCAACAACCATATCGAATATAGATGACCCGCTTAGTGACCATAATATACTAATTGTTGACTTTAAGAATAATTTAAAAAAATGGTTTAATAATAGAACTAAACCACGCTTTACTAAACCTATCATCAACAGTATGGCGGTAAAATCTTATATTGCGACTAACAAATTTGCTATCAACTCAACCAAACCCGAAGACGGTTACAAATATTTTAATGATTATGTCAAAAATGCATTAGAAGCAGGTAAAACTACACCGAACGTAAAAACAGGAAGGCGGCAACATCTTAATACACCTTGGTTTGATTCTAAACTGAATTTCCTAATCAAGGAACGAAACCAGCTTCACAAGCAGTGGAAACAAGACCCAGGTAATATTACTCTTGCAATACGTAAAAATAAACTCAGAAACATAATAACTAATTATAGGAGAAGTCTGAAAAACAAATATTACATCAATAGCTTTCAACAAAACCTAACTAACCCAAGAAAAACTTGGAAAACCATTAACTCAATTCTGTCTAACCGTGTACATAAACCCACCAACACAATTGAATCTCTCATCGTAAATAATTGTGAAATTAGGGAACCCCGTGAAATAGCGTTGGCATTTAATGAGTTTTTCCTGTCAGTTGGAGAAAAATTGGCAGCTGCCATTCCATCATTCCCGGATGACTGTAATACAATATATGTAGAACCAAAGGCACGACAATCCTTATATATGACTAGGACGAATAAGGATGAGGTAATAAAGGTCATCTCGAAACTTAGGTCGAATGCAGCGGCAGGAATCGATGGAGTAACACCGTGCATTCTTAAAACCTGTAAAGAAGAACTAGCGGGGCACCTAACCCAACTTATCAACTTTTCCATAGGCTCGGGAATATTTCCAAACCAGTTAAAGCTAGCAAAAATTATACCAATTTTTAAAGAAGACTGCAAGAAGTGTATTTCTAACTACCGTCCAATATCGATTTTATCGGTATTTTCAAAGGTGTTTGAGTCAATTATCAAAGATAGACTGATAAAATACATCTCTAGCAATGATATCCTTACACCACAGCAATATGGCTTTCGGAAAAACTCCAATACCCAATGTGCCACTTTCGATTTCATTTCTAACATTCAGCAGTACATAGACCAGGGCGAATATGTGGCAGCTATATTTATAGATCTGAAAAAAGCCTTTGATACGGTAGATCATGAAATACTTCTACAGAAAATGGAACATTTGGGAATAGTAGGTAAATCTTTAAATTTGCTCCGAAGTTACCTAGCTGATAGATTTTGCCTTCTCGATATCGGAGGGAACCTAAGCGGCTTTGGAAAAATCACATGTGGAGTGCCACAGGGCTCTATTCTTGGACCTCTACTTTTCTTACTATACATCAATGATATAACTAAATGTGGCATCTCGGGAAAACTTCAACTTTACGCTGATGATACTGTGATTTACTACCATTGTAAAAATCTGAAGGAACTTGAAGCTCTAATGAATAAAGATCTCGCAAAGCTGGCAAAATGGCTTCGATTAAACAAATAGCTTTTTGTTTGACAAGCCCCCAAAGGGCACACAAACTCCAACGGCTCGGAGGGCTTTGAAGCAGAGAATGGACGGTTATCTCGAGAGTATTTCCTCCTGGGGTAAAAATAATCTCGTCGAATTTAATGTTTCAAAGACCCAATCCTGTCTGATTACGTCTAAAAGGGATCCAAATGATAATCTAATCTCCTTCAACGGAAGCAATCTTCCGAACAGGCCTTCCATTGATATGCTTGGTGTAACTATAAGTGACCAGCTCAGGTACGGGGGCTCCATCGAAGCCAGAGTAAAGTTGGCCTCTCAGAAGCTGGGCGTACTGTACAGGGCCCGCAGATACTTTAATAGTACACAACTGCTCACCCTGTACAAATCGCAAGTGCGCCCTACTGTCGAATTTGGCAGCCATCTCTGGTCTGGAGCCCCAAAATACCTGAAAAAAACCCTTGACTCTGTGCAGAAACGGGCGGTCCGTTTGATAGATTCCCCAATCTTAACAAACGGACTGCAATCTTTAGAGCACAGACGTCGGGTAGGTATGCTGTCCTTGTTCTATCGGTATTACAATGGAAGATGCTCTGAGGAACTAGCGTCATTGATCCCTTCGGCGCCGGTGCGTAGTCGGGATACACGCCAAACGCGCGCCCAACATTTGTACACAGTTGACACTTGTCACATGAGAACGGGTCGCTTCTACGATTCGTTCTTAAGTTCAACAGCTCGGCTGTGGTACGAACTGCCGGCCTCTGTGTTTCCTCCCTCCTACAACATGGGACTCTTCGAGACCCATGTTCACTCCTTCCTCTCCACAAAAAGACCCTCCACACAGCATCCCCAAAGATGACATAGGCCCTGAGGGAAATTATTTTCTTCAGGGCCTCCTGTGTGGAGTAAATATTAAAAAAAAAAAAAAAATTAAGCCTCAATGTTAAAAAAACCCATTACCTTACTTTCGGTAAAAAAGATAACATGGGTATGAATATTATTCTTGGAAATGAAAAGCTACAACATGTTCAAGTAACGAAATATTTGGGGTTACTCATAGACTCTAACCTCTCGTGGAACTCCCATGTTGAGAATGTAAAATCCAAAATTTCCCCTATAACCGGTGTACTTTATCGACTCCAAGGTGTGCTCCCCACATCTTTACTGCGTGCAACTTATTATGCTATGATTCACTCTCACCTGAGTTATCTAGTTAGTATCTGGGGCACCATTACCAAAAAAAAAAGTTCGGAAATACAAGTAATTCAAAATAGAGCCGTACGTAATATATATAATCTGCCATGGGATACACATGTCAAAGATATATACTCACAGACACAAATACTTCCCTTTACAGTCCTTCCAAAGTATAACATCACAACTGCCATTCTACAAATAATTCAACACTCCTCACACACCAACACTAAACCAGTTTTTAATTCTGACATACACCAGCACAAAACACGATCACAAAATCAAATACATTTATCGTCATCTACTTACACGACCAAATTTGGAATTAACTCCTTACAATACATTGCACATAAACAATATAACGCATTACCTAGTAATTTAAAACTTCCGGCAACAAACAAAAAAACACTGGCAAAAGCTCTTAAAAGCTATTTCCTTAACAGTTTCATTAATGACTAACACAATCTTTCTCTAGAACTCCATAATAACATCTGCGTTTATTTATTTTAATGTATTTATTTTAATGTATTTATTTTAATGTATTTTATTTATTTGCCTTGTCCTTTCTAATGTTGTCTTTCCCGAAATGAGTTTTATAAACTCATTGGGAATAATACATTATTACTTTGTTATCATTTTGTAATGTATTATCTTGTAATAATAAAAAATAATAATAATAATATTAATCAACCAGTTCGAGGGAGAGGGTAAACAGATTGAATTAAAAACAGAACTTTTTAATTTGAAACAGCCTAAGGGTATGTCTGTTTTTGAGTTTACTTTGAGAATGAAGGCCCTCAATAATAAACTTGATGCCAAACTGCCAGAGGCAGAACTGCTGCAACTAGCAATGAAGGCACTGCTACCATCATATGCAAACTTACTAGCAGCAAGAGATTTTATCTCTTTCGAAGATCTCTCTAAGGCAGCAACAAAATTAGAATCACTAACTGAAGCTTCAACGTCTTCTTCTTCTAATCAAAAAGTGGTTGAACTACCAGAAAAATATAGTAACTTTAGAAAGTATTCGTCTTTCAATAACAAGGCTAGTTTCAATAATAGCAACAACACTTCGACTTTTCATCAAAAACAACTAAGTCATCAGAATATGTACAAGAATGATGTTTTCACGCGTAAGACGTCTTCTCTTCCAAATAATAAGATTATTTGTGACTTTTGTAAGAAAAGTGGGCATAAGGTAACGGAATGCTGGAAGAAAGCCTCCAATTCTAAAAATGCTAACGTTGGTACCGTACATACTGGTAAAAAGAATAAAAATCAAAAAAACTAGCTTGGAGTCAATCTGGACACGCCCCTCCCTGTGCGCAAAGGGAACGGGAGTGGCAGAGTTGGCTCCGACTGGTTCGTCAGTTTTTGTCAACACCGTCTTCTGGGGTGGTGGGCCCGCTACCACAGAAGCCGGAGGTTGTGGGAGATAATCGTCCATTCGTTAATATATATATATTAGATAATAAGTTTTCTGCTCTCTTAGACAGTGGAGCAACAGTATCTTGTTTAGGGGGAGATAGTTTTAAGCAATTTGTAGATTTAGGCGTAGAATTAGAAAAAGTGGATTTTAAAGTTAAAACAGCTGACGGTTCGAGTCAGTCTGTTCTGGGTACTTTAACCTTGCCGGTGACGTACAGGACAATCACGAAGGAGGTTGTCTTTTACGTCATCCCATCATTATCACCTGATTTTATCTTAGGAGTCAACTTTTGGAGGCAGTTTCGAATCGCACCGGAAATGTTTCCAGAAGTTCACGAACCTGACCATGAAGGTCACCTTAATGAATTAAGAGCAATACGGCCGGCTTCTTCATTATCTGTTTCTGAGAGTAAAGCTCTTTCGAAAATAATTAATAAATTCGAATCTATTTCTTACGAAAGGAAAGGTCTGGGTTTAACTCATTTAGTAAAACATAAAATCGTTACCAATGGTCCGCCGATTAAGCAGTGCTACTATCCTCTGTCTCCGGCAAGACAAAGGCAACTTGACGCGGAAGTGGACGAGATGCTAAATTTGGGAGTAATCCGTCCCTCTCGTTCACCGTGGTCTAGCCCAGTTGTTATTGTACAGAAGAAGGATGGGACAGGGAGATTTTGCCTGGATTCAAGGAAGATTAATAATGTCACGGTCAGAGATAGCTATCCACTACCTCATATCGCACGTATCTTGGACAAACTTGGTGGCGCAAGATATGTGTCTTCGATAGACTTGAGTAAGGCCTTTTGGCAGGTAGCGCTGGATAAAGACTCTTGCGAGAAAACGGCATTCGTCGTCCCAGGTCGGGGACTCTTCGAATTTACTCGTATGCCATTTGGGTTAAAAAATGCACCCTCCGAACTCCAAAGACTGGCTGACGCTCTTTTTGGACCTGAATTTGATAATAACGCTTTCTGTTATCTGGACAATTTAATTTTAATCTCGGAAGATTTTAATTCACATATAAGACTACTTAATAAAGTTTTCGAAAGACTGAGAGACGCGGGTCTCACAATAAATCAAAAAAAATCAAAGTTCTGTAGATCGGAGCTTAAGTACTTGGGGTACATAGTAGATTCACAGGGGCTTCGCACGGACCCGGTAAAAATTGAAAGCATTAAGGATTTTCCTATTCCAAAAAACGCGAAAGGAATTCGAGCTTTTATTGGCCTTTCAGGGTATTTTAGACGTTTTATCAAAGGCTTCTCCAGTATAGCCGCTCCGTTAACAAAGCTTACTGGATCAAAGAATGGAGTTAGTAAATTTAAGTGGACTCCAGAAGCTGATAAAGCATTTAATGATCTAAAACAAGCTCTTATTAGTGCTCCAGTTCTAAGCTGCCCAAATTTTTCTGAACCGTTCGCGATTCATTGCGATGCAAGCGCCGTTGGAATTGGTGGTGTTCTAATTCAAAATATAGACGGTGCCGAACACCCGATCGCGTACTATTCACGTTGTCTTAATACCCACGAACGTAACTATGGCATCACGGAAAGAGAGCTTTTAGCGGTATTAGATTCCGTCACCCATTTTAGACCCTACATAGAAGGGGCTCATTTCACGGTAATTACAGACCATTCGAGCCTGAAATGGCTTGGATCCTTGTCAAACCCAAGTGGTCGTCTGGCGCGTTGGAGCACTCGTCTTTCTCAGTTTTCCTTTGACGTCATCCATCGTAAAGGTACGCAGCATATTGTACCAGACGTACTTTCTCGCATGGATCTCGCGCTAATTTCGGGTCTTGACTCTCAACCTACGTCGGACAAATGGTACCAAAATGCATGGCAAGGTTGCCAGGATTTTCCTCAAAGATTTTCTAACTTCCAAATTAAAGATAACGAATTGTATCGCCATACGAAAACTCAATTAGCCTTACGGGAGGACACTGCTTGGAAGAAGGTGATTCCTCAGGAAAATAGGAAAGCTATTATTTCAGACTCCCACGAGTCGACTCGTTCATGTCATCCAGGAGTTTTTAAAACATATAAAAAGTTACAACTTCGATATTTTTGGCCTAACATGTACAAAGATGTCAAAGAATTTATTAGTCATTGTGCTGTTTGCAAAGCGCATAAAATCAGCACGGCACCACCGAACGGTTTATCTTCTAACCCGAAAAAAGTAACAAGGCCTATGCAGATGCTATCTTTAGATTTGGTAGGACCTTTGCCTCGTAGTTATTCAGGACATACGGTAATTTTAACTTGCGTTGATGTTTTCTCTAAATTCACGTGGTTATTTCCGCTGCGCAAAGGCACCGCGGGAAGCATAGTAAAGAATTTAGAGGAAAATATTTTCCTAGTACACGGTGTACCGAAAACTATTATTTGTGACAACGGGCCCCAATTCATCTCAAAAGAATTTAAGGACCTCCTTAAGAGTTATAATGTTCCACCACCATTTTATAACTCGTATTATACTCCTCAGAATAATGTCGTCGAAAGATACAACCAAACTCTTGGAACCGCGTTGTCAATCCTGGTGGAATCAGACCACCGTAACTGGGCTAAATTTCTGCCACAGGTTCAGTCCGCAATGAACAACACTGTTAATTGCGCGACAAATTATACACCGTACTTCCTTATGCACGGCAGGGAGCAAATTCTCGACGGAGATTTGCACCGTATACCTATAGATAATGGGGAAATTAACCCGGAAAGAGGAGCTTCGCCATCCGCTTATGCTCAAAGGCTACAGGGTCTAGCAAACATATACAAGCAGGTTTCAGACGCTTTGTTCAAAGCCTACAAGACGGGAGCAAATCGTTATAACTTACGCAGAAGAAACGTCACATTTCAAGTAGGGGACGTCGTGTGGAGACGAAACTTTGTTCAGTCAAACGCATTAAATTACTTCTCTCAAAAATTGTCCCCACGCTTCGTGCAAAATGTTATAATAAAGAAGAAATCGGATTTAGTGTATACCCTGGCAGACCTTACAGGAAAAGTATCTGGCGATTTCCATGTAAAGGATATCGTCAAGACGGACAATGTTCCGGTATAAATTCTTTTCGAACATCAGTGCCTCCGAAGGTCTGGCCAACTTTCGTGAGGATTGATATTATTAATAATTAGGAACTTCGGTTCCTTATTAGAATTTCTAAGCACGGAAAACTTCACCGGCCTGATCAACCGAGTTGAAGAATTCCCATGCCATCTGACAGACTTTGGTCCTGTCAAAATTTCATTTCGGAAGAAATCTTTAAATACCTCGCGAGGGCGTTTTTTTTTTTATATATCTGTTATTGTTAATTATAAGCTACTTGCTTAAAACAATTAACCATCAACTCCGGTATGAATGCTCGAATTGAATGGACTAGAAATAAAAAATTTTAGAATTAGTAATAATTAAAGTAGTATTTATTTATTAGTAATAATTTATTTATTTACTTAAACTTAAGTACACAAAAGACTCAAAGTGAACAAATGAACACTCATTTAAAAATATTATGAATTTTTTGTAATGAAATTGGCTAATATACCTTAACATGTAGTATCTGTTAGGATATAACATCTTGAAATGTAAAGAGTTACATTCCCACTGTCTCTTTCGTTTCATGATGGTGAAAACAAAGAAGCATTGTCTACAAATTACGTGCTTGAACACTGGTTGTTCTCGTTTCATCATTCATATGTAAACGGATATTTTTGTCATTGTTTTACAGTAAATGTCTTGATGGGTCATGAAAATATATTAAAGACTGCATCAAGCGGTGCACTGAACATTTAATCTCCTAGTGATAAAATGGAGCTGTTCGCTTTATTGCTGATGAAACGAGACATAACTTACTTGTTTTCCTTTATAAGTACGGTTCTGACTTATAATGTGGAACGATATCCCACCACCGATCCTTCCACATTTTAAGCCACTTTGTTGATATGTTGATCCTTGAATCATATTTTCTTATATTTAACCTTAAGACCAGAACATGGGGAGATGTACTGAGACCTTTCCTTATGTTCTGAGTCAAATTTTTCTCGATAAACGTTAATTTTATTTATTGTTGATCCATTTACTTCTCATCAGTTATGTCTGTAAATACACTGGTGTTACTTGTTACAATTAATGTTTCAATTTATGAATTTTTGTATTTTTTTTTGTATTAAATCTTGCTATCATGTAAGTAACCTGGGATGTTCCTTTCCTATTGTTATAGAATTCATATTATGAATATTATAAGTTTGTATTACATACTTGTTGGTATTGTCCTGCGAGAATTACTATTATCAACTTTGTTGAACAACGGTTTACAGAGAAAACCATAAGTTGTTTCATAACAATATCGATTACGCCTTCGTTACTGTTGGACGTATACCTAGATCACTGCACTAATAATAGTTGCATATCACTTAACACGATTGCACCTTCTATATTGATGGCTGTATACTATATTACTTTGGCTCCATTCTTATGCGATGGTTGTTGACTGCTTAACACTCTTTGTTGAAATAAGATTGTGTATTTTCATTAACTGCTCTGTTCTTTTGTGTGCACCCCCATACGACCTAGTTAGGTAGATTAGGTAGAAACATCGACAAAGTGTTTTCTTATCTCCTATGGAGAAGTAGAGTCAGTGATAAGTGAGGGTTGCTATGCTCCCTAAAAAGTGTTGCCTGACGGGCTTATAACCCTATTTTTGGACAGTGATGCATTTTTGCATTTGGTTGTGTAAAATGAATGTGATAGACATTAAGGTATTACGTTAGTTATAAATGTAACGTCAACGGTTGTCAATGACGCTAAGTCAATTAGTCTTCACCCAGCATATTCAAGCTGTGGGTGTTGGCGGATCCCGTTCACGTAACATTGGTTGTTATGTTTAGATTAAGTTTTTAAGTTTAGTTCCTACAATATTATAGTTATTTAAGTAAGAATGGCTGCACCGCAAACCTGTTCATCCTGCCTTACGTTCGATGAAGTGCGACCGGAGTTGCGGCACGCCCATTCACTATTCTCAATTTGGTTTAATTTTTGTTCTTTGAATACTTCCTATTGATGATTATTATCTACTGTTGATATTTATTGTTAACTTTGTTCTTCTGTTATAGTAGACCCTTGGACTAAGCTGGAAAGAATAGGGTTAGGTTATTTCGACAATTTTATATGTTTGAGGGCAAACATTTGGTGGCGAGGGGGGTAATGTTATGATGCAGGGCTAGACTCCTTTTGTTTTAATATTTTATTCATTAATTTATTCTGCATCATCACATTTATCCTCGCCGATTCTCTAACCTAGTTAGGAACTGGGCGATTGTCGCTGGTATTGGTTTTAGTAAAATTTCGAATTTTAATTTAAAATTTAACATCTGAACCGGGCGGAAACAAAAACATATCTTAGCTGGGCAGTCAACGGCCGGGATCGTGAACTGCACAGCTGACAGTCACGGTGATTTTTATTTTGGAGTAATTAGTTGTATGGATGGATTCCATTCTTTCTTTTGTACCGTAAAATGCGAGTTTGCTTCGGGCACGACGGGATTCTTTTCCGCAACCTGTTAAACAACCATTCCCGATGTGGGTAATGGTGATTTCTTTGAAAGAAATGGTGTACGAGCGAACCACGCGACAATCGTAATCCGGTAATCAGCCGACAGCGGTAATCCGTAAATAATTGTCCCATCCGGCGTGAGATGAAATTATATTCAATCCTAAATTCGGCTTACGCAAAACCGTCAAGCGAGAGCCTCGTTATTTTGGACGTGTGATGTTTGGGAATACTAACCGCACGTGGCCGGCGGCCGAGAGAAAGCTACTGGCCTAAGTTGCAGCATCCTCAGAACCCGGATACATCCGCGTTATTAGCTGGAGATCGTGGATGTGGCCGGGAGATATATTCCTGCCCCTTTCGGAGGCCCGATCCACGCTTCACGGGGTCACGTCAGCCGCTGGATGGAGTCCGGGGGACGTTCCGTCGCTTCGCCAATAAGAAGTCACAGTGTTCAGTAATAGGAGACGTAGTGATTCGCTCTCGTAGAGTAGATTATGATTACGGATACAGGTCGGTCTTGGGGTAAGTCCAAAATGTATAATTTTATAAATTTTTCAGTCATACTAGGGCTCACATGTTAAATTTCATGTTTCTCAATACATGTAATAACATACTATGCACCGTTTTTTATTTTATTTACTATGTAAGACCATCCCTAAGAACAAAACAGGATTCCGACACGCGACCTTGGTTGCGAACATTCACACCTGAGATCATTAAGTATAAACATTCTAGATGATTAATTCTAACCTAGATTGGCGCGTTCTACCGAACAAAGTTTATACAATTATTATTTTTACCCTAGGTCAAACCTACTTAACATGACGGGGGAGTTTCACCGAACCACGACTGGCAGTACTGTTGAGAAATTGGTGGTGGTTCTGGTGCAGGTCAGGACTTCCACACCCCTTAGCCGACCACCCGGTGGTGCCCTGAAGATAAGTATTGGAAAAAGAGGGATAAAACCCTAAAGAACCTAGGGGAAAGAAGCGTCAGGAGGTTGGAGGCAGGGTGGAGGTTACCCCAGCCTGCACAGTTACCCCTCTGACCACCAACGCTCATCAGGGGTGGCGCAGGTGATTGGCGGAGTCCCCCGGTAAGAAAGAACAATAAGAAGCTCCAGTCGTGCATGCTGGGACGAAGCCCGTTATCCAACCCCTAATGGGGAAAATAAACAAAACAAAACAGACAACGGAGTTCAGTTTTCGCCTGTAAACTCGTTGCTGTTACTAAAAAAAAAAGAAAAGAAAACCGGAAAAAATACATGTAAAAAGAAGAGAAAATAAGAGGAAAAATGTAAAACAATAATCAATCCAAAAAGTGCCACATAAGGGCAACGGTAAATAAGTAAAAACAAAAGTAAAGGTGTAAAAATAAGATCTGCATGGTCTGTAAAGAGGACAGTAAGTATTGAATAAGATAAAAAAGTAAAGTAAGAGAGATAATTAGTAAACACAGATATATAAGAGTACTTACAGTGTATGTAAAAAGAAAAACAGTGTGTTAACCTTAGACAGGGAAAAAGAAACATATGAAAAGAAAACAGAAAATAAGAATTAAAAAGTACAAGACAAGTTAATTAAAAAAACAAAAAAAACAAAATATAAACGAATGGAAATCATCTGCAACAGCTGGTACAGTAAAAAAAGAAATAAGATAAGAATAATAAAATAAGAAAAACAGAATAGCATTTACAATAATGAAAGAATTGTAAAAGAATAAGTCATGGAGCAGGAGCAGTACACCGGGGGTTCCCAATTATTACACTAGTCAACGACTCTAAGCACAGGCCATCTCTCAACCCAGATCCTAGTAAACTTCCTCAAACATTCGAAATTCACACTGTTAGAAACAAGATCGGTGTTCCACACCGGTCTAATGGGGACATTCAGACCTTCTATCATTTCGTCTCTGGCATCCTTCAAAATCTGCCACAAAAAGTGCCACAGAATGTGCTCGGCCGACTGGTAATTATTGCCACAAGCGCAATTGGGGTGGGTGGACAGGGCAAGGCTGTGAAGCCTTCCCCTGAATTCCCCATGTCCTGAAAGGAGCTGCGTAACGTGATGGTCCAGTTTGAGGAAGGCCCCTTCTATCCTGAGTTTAACTGAAGGGAAGAAGGAGAAGGTCCATCTTCCCTTGCTCGACCTATCCCAACGGACCTGCCACTCTTTGAACGACAGGTCCCTCATCGTTTGGAGCAGTCCTGGGAGAGTTCCTGGTCCACCCGGTGTCAGGACGACACCAAGATGGTTGGCCGGGGATCCACGGATTAATCGTTGCTTCGCTAACACCTCCCTAATTTCTAGATCGATTGGTAATATACCAGCCAAAATTGGCAAAGCGTCCGAAGAAACGGTTCGATATGCCTCAGATAGTGCCAGCAGGGGAGTGCGCTGACCCCTAGTGAGAGCAAGAAGTATTAAGCAGTTATCCAAGCGATGCTCCCAAACAGAGGCGGCATATGCGACTTGCGCAACATATACCCCCTTGTAGAGAGCGTGCAAAGCCGATCTGCGAAGTCCCCACTCTGCCGTGGAGATTCTTCGAAGCTTCCGAAACAGCGACTGAGCCCTGCAGGATACATCTTTGACATGAGCCAGAAAGGAGGACGATTGATCTAGAGTGACACCTAAATATTTAACGTTATCCACAAATTTGATATTAGTGTCTCCCATACGGATGGTAGGGTTTCTTGTCTTATTGAAAGAACCCTTCATCAGGAGGCCCATAGTCTTTTGGGGAGCGAAGGTCATTTTATTCCTCTCCCCCCATTTAAAGAGGGTGTCCAAACCTTCACCAGCCTTACGTTCGACTTCTCTTCTACTGTCCCCAGAGACAAGATACATTTTATCATCCGCATAGTCGATCATGATACATCCTTCAGGTAAGGGTAACCTAGAGGAGTCATCGAAGGTTATATTCCAAAATTTAGGACCTAGTACGGAGCCTTGAGGACACCCCATATCGGTTTCGCGTTCAATAACAGTATCACCATGAGAAATAATAACAGTTCGGCCCGATAAATAGTTGTCTACTGACTTAAATAGGGTTTTTGGGCAGTTCCTATTTTTAACCTTGATACGTATCATGTCCCAACATGCGTAGCCGAAGGCACCAGTGATATCTAAGAAGATTGCAACTACATACCTCTTTGTACAAGCCTTCACCCAGTTAAGCGCAAACAAAATGGCGTGCACGGTGGATCTACCGGAGACGAAGCCAAATTGGAGATCACTAGACGGGGAGAGTGATTGTTGTAGCCTATGCCGGATAAGTTTTTCCAGGATCTTGCCAAGCACAGGAAGTAAGGTGATGGGCCGATAGGCCTTGACATCGGTTAGTGGCTTACCGTTCCCCTTTGGTATGACCCTTAGCACGCCTCTCTTCCATTCAGAAGGGAAAATTCCTCTTCTCAAACACGTTTCCATCACTTGGAAGAGCTCCTCCCTAGCGTGGATCCAGACTTGCTTCACTATCATGCCATTAAGTCTGTCATGCCCTGGTGCCTTCTTAGAACCCAAACCCTTAATTATTAGGTCGATTTCTGCTCTAGTGACTGGAATGACTCTATCCTCTTGGGCGAGGTCTCTAGGTGGAAGCCGTGCCAGGAGTCTAACCTGTTTATGGTGTTCACTTTCCCCAATTACTGATTCTACAGGAACTAACTTGCCCAAAAGTGTATTGAGAGTAGAGGCCACATCTATCGTCTCAGCGTTCCTACCTTCTGTGATCCCAATGAGACTAGACAAAAACCGATCCGATCCTTTTCCGGATTTTTCAATTGCGCTGTTGATTTCCCACAGGTTGGCGTTTCCCACATTATTAACCCAGTCATGCCAAGCAGCTCGTTTCGCAAGGAGAACAGCCTGTTTGAAAGTTGCCCTGGATCTCCTGAGAGCTGCCTGAAGGGTAGCTGTCTCCTCCTCCGTACAACATCCCCTCCTGGACAGTCCCAAGGCCCTATAGGCTCCTTTATAGGCTCCCTTTAGCGAAGTCAGCTCAGGTGACCACCACGGCGTTCTAATTTTCGTCTTTGGGTTTGATCTGCCCAGAGAGGAATCAGCCGCAGATACAACGGCAGAATTGAAAAAGTTCCCCAAATTGTCTGGATCACTAGCTGCTACGTGGTGAAAATCCCTTAATGTATCTCGTAGCGCCTCCCCAAAGTTATCCCAATTCGCCCTAGAGGTGTTGAAATTCCAGGAGGATCTCGGAGTTTCAGTTTTCTTAACACCTCTTGTAAATGTGATAAATCTATGATCCGAGACTATTGCGCATTCATGGACCCTCCATTTAGATATCCTGGCCGCAATTGATCCAGAGCAAAGAGTTAGATCAATGTTGCTCTCTCCCATTGTTTTTGAAAAGGTAAAGAACGAACTCTGTTCGTTAACGATACAAAGGCCTTGCGCAGCAATAAGGTCTTCAACGGCGTCAGTCCGTGATCGTACTGAATGGTTTTTATTATTGTCAAACCAAAGAGGAGAGCGAGCGTTAAATTTCCCTCCAATAACTAAGTTACGACCTTTAAGCGCGTTTAGGGCGCGCGTAAGACTCAGGATATGTGGTCCTACCGGATTCCCCCATTTAAAATAGACTGAGATCAGATAGATTCCAGTATCAGCAAATTTAATACATACACAGGTTTGGTACTCATTAGACAGCCCTGCCAGAAGGAGGGGGCTGATCAATGATGTATTGACCAGAACACCCGCCCCCGGCGATGAGCCGACTTCGAGTACCGCTCCTGGAAATTCAATTGGTGTTTTACCTTCCCAGGTGTACTGCTCCTGTAAAAGCATGTCAATATTCAGGTCAGACATGACCCGCTGCACATCCAGTGTGGCCAACCGGGATCGCTGCAGATTGATCTGACCTAAGGAGAGAAGATTAACAGGAGCCATAGTCAGTCATTCTAACTTGTGCATTGATGGCTGCAAGCTGTGCAGGACAGTCTCTATCCCCAGTTGGATGATCAGCATTCTTCCTAAAACGGGTGCAAGAGGCACAGACAGCGGGAAGTGCCTTCTTGGGGCAATCCTCATGTTTGTGTCCCACAGCGGCGCAGTGGCGACAAGTTTCTTTCTCCTGAGAGCGGGACTTACTAATATGACCATACTGTTGACACTTAAAGCATCTGGTCGCGCCTGTATAATCGCGAGTGCGACAGGCATTCCACCCAAGGAAGCACATTCCGCTGTCTAGTAGGACCTTTCGAGCAGCTGGATGACAGGTCACCACCATATTCATGGTGGGGATGTCCCGTTTTCCGAAGAGCGAAACTCGTCGCATGGTCCGAAGGTGATCCTCTAAAGACAAAGAAGTCTGGCCAGATAAATTACTCGCGTAGATCTCGGAGCTTGGTCGGCAGATTGTTCACATTTAGGAACATTATAGATGACAATTTTCGGAAGACGGCCTTGAGGGTTGATCATCTTTAGACCACTTGCCACGAGTTTTGCCTCAGCTTTTTTAATATTTTCCAATCCCTTGATGTCCTTGGCTTGAAACGCCATGCCAGCGCCTTTGATCTTCCTGGAGCGTACGATTTGGAAGTCGTCCTTCCTCGGGTTCAAAATTTTCTCCAGGGTCTTGAGGGTTTCCTCCGATGTTTTACCCTCTGGAGTTTGCGGATAAACCAAGATCGTTAGTGGCTTCTGTGGAATTGGACGCTCAAAACCATTAACAACTATCTTTTTGGATGCTGGCATTCCAGCTGCAGCATTTGCGTAGGAAAGTGTTTCCCTGTGAATGGGAGTGTGAGAACTGACTGTGCGACTTTTAATAGCTTGATCCAGTTTTGTGGAGAGCGTCGACTGTGCACTTAGCATCTCGTCAATGGTAGAAGACCTGGTGGAGAGCGTATTCAACTCAAGCATCAGCCTGGTAATGTCCGACATCAAGTCGTCTAATGTGGTGTTGAGAAGGCTTTTGTCCGCCTTATTTAACTTATTGGTGCCGTCCATCAAAACTGCTCTTATTTTCTGGCACTTATCCAAGGTTGGGATGGCCCTCCATTCCTGGTTACCCGGGGAATCGCTAAAACGAGTGCGTTTTTTGTTCTCCACATTAGGGGTGGTAGAGGGCACAATGGAAGGCATCTCATGGTTATCCGACGAGAATGGATTGGGACGAGTGGTTGTTTTATCGGTTTCCGGTTCACTATCAGAGTCAATAACCGATTTGTCCCTCTGGGATTTTGTTTTGAACCTTTTCCGAACCATAAAATAAAATAATATGGAGCTCTTGGGATTGCACCAACCTCCCCGAGATCTGGAATAACAAGAAGAAGAAAAAAATTACCTGTTTTAAGCGCTGTATTTTCCTTTGGCCGTCCCAATATGTGAAGACACATTTATGATATAATATTAATGTTATTGTTGATAGGTATAACAAGCAAATAGGTACTATAAAAAAGCGTAAAGGGTTGTCTAATGTCTTTTCGTAAGCACTTTCAGACGCACAGAATAAGTACATTAACTAACTATAATTTAATATTACCTAATAACTTGTTGTAAAATGTAATGCGAATGTCAAAATAAAATAAATTAAGAAGCTTTTATATGCTAAAATGCTGTTAATATTTACTTACATTAATCAAAATAATTAAGGGTTGAGACATCATTGATGTTGAAATAATAAATAATTCTCACGTTTTTAGAATCAATGGATATAATTTAACTTTTACTCATATTTAGAGGTTAAAAATTAAGCGAAAATGGTGAAAATATTTAATTAAACACTACTCGTTTGATATAGATCAAAAATATCTCTACAAATGCTTGCATTTAAAGACACATTGTTAATTTTTCATGCCTATAATACGAGTATATTTAGTAACAGAACAAAACTTGTTTGTAATAATTTTCGGAGCTTACTTTTCGATTTTTTTCTATCGAAGGAATTTCATATAATTAGAGTTTCGGCATAAATACTTACATTATATACTGCAAAATTGATATTTAAAAAAAATAAAAATTTTAAATACTGCAATTAATTGGTTAAGGCATAACGTAGGTCACGATAAATTTTTAAATCTGCATTATTTTGGAAAGAAAATAACAAAGCCTTCCACCATACTGTACTCCTAGAGAAAAATACTTCAATATTATCCCTAGTCTCCGAGAGCGCGGTCGTATTTTCAACAATGAACCAATGAGTATAATAAAAATCCGTGCTGGAAAAATATTTTCTCAGATTCCAAAAATAAACAACGTAAGTTTTTAGTTTGTTTATTTGCTTGTGGAAATGCATTTTTCTTACATGCATGGAATGCCTATGCCATGTTACATTCTGAACGCGCAGAACCTTGAGCAGACACGGGAATATTCCGTGGCGTCCCTTTAAGCATTGGTTGTATTTCTTGAATGTCTTTCTCTAACCATTCTCTAGGCAATCCGTGAAATCGTGAATTTGCACGTGCACTTATTTGATGATTTCCTGTAGCTCGGAGACAAAACCAAATTCCCTCGAGGCGAATATTATCGCACTATTTGTTTTAGTTCAAGAAAGATTCGGGAGAGAATCCAGCCCGTTCAAATCAAGTTATCTAATAGTGCGTATAAACTGGACAAAATTTGGAGCCGCGAATTACGGGAAAGGAACAGAACAACCGCAAGCGGCGTTTCGCCCAGTATGCGGTTGCTTCGTTCTTTTTCCATAATAATTTGTGGCTCAGTTCACGGAATTTTTGTCCTGTATATACGAAGATTTACAAGACGTTGGATTATTTACATCATTCTATGCTATAAATTGGTATATACAGGGTGCAGCAAAACAGACAGTTCAATTTTTTAGGGCCGATACATCCGTGGCGGGGGTAGGAACCTGAAAGGGTCTCATTGTATCGGGAGGGTTGTTCTGTTTTCAGTCGTTTCTTGAAAGTGTCCGTTCATTCGTCGCCGCCCAGCGGGCTTTCAGGCTGCAATTTGCGACGTCTTCCAGTGGGGCTACCTGAAGAAAAATGTTTTTAAACAACAGGCCTTACACCTTGGAAGAACTCAAGGAAATCACGGCTATACCCGTCAAGATGTGCCGAAATGCGGCCGAAAACTTCGTAAATTGCCTTCATCAATGTATCGCCTTTGGAGCCATCATTTTGTTGATGTCGTCTTCAAGATTTGATGCATAAAACGGCATGATGTACCAAACAAAATAAAGTAAACCCCATTTCTGTTACTTTAAAACTGCGCTATCAGTTTTGCCACACCATTTACTGATCTTAATTATTTTGTTTAAACATATTAGTAGAGAGTATCTAAATTCTTAAAGTATTATACAACTAAATATTCATCCATTTCTACGTTGTGGATCGTCATTTTCACAGAGCTCTCTCAAGTGGGGCCTTGGTCCACCAACATGAAAAAGACGTAAAGAGAAAATGCGACGCTGTAGAAATGCAAATATTATATTTTGCACCGCGGAATAATTAGTTAAGCGCATAGTGTGGCGTCAAACGCAACACTTTAACTAAATTTATTTATCAGATAAAATAAATTTTACTAACTTAATAACAATCCGAAAGTTTATTTTTTAAGGACTTGTAAATAAAAGGACAGGACAACAAAAAAAAAACAAAATACTCCACAAATCAAAATGGATAAATAGTAAGTAGTGTGTTTAATTAGATTTGTTACTAAAAAGTAAGACCGCTGGCTTTTAAAAGAGATAGTACGAAAGCGGTGTGCAATATAGTTAGGAATTATTAACACCTGGAACAGGTGGATGAGTTTGTGTATTTAGTTAGTATGTTTGAGAGCTGGAAAGGCTGATAAGAATATTGAAAGTAGTCTAAGTGCAGGAAACTCTATTAACGGAGGACTAAATGCGGTGGTCGCAAATAAAACGACATAAACATATCTATAGATGCGAGATTAGCAATCCGCAATGGGACTCTAACGAAGTTCGTAATCCTACTGGTCAACAAAATTTTGGCTCAACACTGCTCAAATTCACAACAACGCTCTTTTTGATGCTACTTTCGTTCGAGCAACGATCAAGGATCGATCAAGCATCGATCATGCTTGAGTAACCAAACAACTTGATTTACCTTGGCTCAGTGAATAAGTAAATAAGAATAAAATGATTAATTATAAAAAGTGTTGTGTTCCCACAAACAGTTCTCCAACTCATCGTGGAAGGAGATTTTAAATAATAAGTTCCTTGTGTTTAATCAGGGATTTATTAATACTTCGCGTATTACAATGGTGACTCGATAGTCGACCTAACTAGGAGCTGGCTAAATGAGATCTGAAAACACCAAGTTTGTCTGGGAGCATTCTAACTGGCCCTGGCGACTACTAGCCACTAGCTGCCATCTTGAGGACTTCCAAGCAAGCTCTATGCACTGCCCTCTATGAATGCATCCGTGAAGCTCTTAGCTAACTTACTTCCCAACAAAAAGTGTCAACAGAGTGAAAAATGACATAGAAATGTCGAGAGTCGATTGATTCACGGACTATTTTTGTATTGCCAATTTTACTATCATTTTTATTTCCAAATTAATTAAATGATTTGAAAGTATAACATGTTACTAAAAATAAATACAACATTACCTCGTCTTTATTAGTTTAAAGAATGTGGGCGGGGACACTCAAGATAATCAACGATAAAAAATGGTTGAAAACTGGCGAATAGAACGTTGCTTAACAAACCGCTTGGCTGATCGGTGCCTCGGGTTGATCAATCGAAAAGTTGGGAACAACGGCTGTAATAAACATTTACCACTCTCAACGCACCTCGAAAACATCAGCGTATACAATAATAATATTCGGATGATCTGTATAGCTCCATATTGTGCAAAATCGCGTCAGAGGCGCTGTAAAAATATATAATACTTTTCTCCAATGATCTATGTTATTACTAACTAAAGACTAAAGTATTATCAATTTATGTCTAACAGAATGCATCCACCGGTTCGTCGATCACTAATACAAAGCTATATGTACAATGCATTTGATTGATGAACGAGATGCTAGAATGTACATATGTTATTATTCTTATTTATTTTTTATTTTGTACAGGCAGATAATAAACAGTACCAATAGATAAATAAAATCTCTGAATGATGCTTAGAACTGTTTGTATTCCAATAACAGTTAAGAGTAAATCTTACCTAAAAAAACATTCACACAAAAAATGAAATTGATGCGAAAATTATATATACCTATTAATTTTTACTATTTTTATAATATTCTCCTTTTTCTGTATTTTTCTTTTTGGTTTTGTTTTCATTGTAGCAAGTGGAATTTCTTATATACCCAGAATAGAACTTAATTGGCGTCTCATATATTCAGTTTATAGCGTAATTTATCCTATACATAACTAATTATTATAATCAATAAGTATTATTCTGAAACACAAATAAAAAATCAAAGGAAAAATAAATGCCGCCAACGGGAATTATATATTAATTATATCAAATATTTATTGACAAGTCAAAATATTTCTCCATTAAATGAAGATATAATATACCTCGACGCCATCTAGTGAGAAATTAAAGATCGGTTGTTTCGCAGAATTTGAACAATTCATCAAATTTCAACGTTGATTTTCGGATTCTGTGAAAGTCCTATTCAAGTTCTGTTATTTTATTATTATAGGTTAGTTACTTGACAGAAATGAAATAAAAACAGAAATTGAAAAAATTTTTCACAGAACTTGAAAATTAATTCTGCAATTTGAAGAATTGTTCAAATTTTTCGGAACAATCCATCATAAGTATTTAACAATACCTTTCTTACAAACATAAAGTTTGTTGTTTTCAGGGGAAAAAAATAAAAAGCAATAATTGTTGAATTATATACTAGTATATCGAATTATTTGGCGGTAAAAATAAGCCGACGTAGCACAGTGGTTTCGTGCACCTGATCAGAAGGTGCGGGTTCAATTCCCGTCGGCGGCATTTATTTTTTCTCGGAAGATTTTTTCAATCTATATTTTTGTTTCAGGCTTTTCATACTTGTTTCTTATTGTTTATCTTTTGTGCTTTGCATAAAAATCTTGTTTTGTAAACAGCGCCCTTGAGGTGATTTTTCACAAAAACGGCGCTCTACAAATTATCCAATTATTATTATTATTATTATTATTATAAGCTTACATTTAGTATAAAATAACTATAAATAACTGTTTGATTCCCAAATATAATAACCAATCTTCACTCGGTGAAATTTAACCCTGTGTGGCATGGAACTGGCAGAGAAGGGATGAAATAGACTGTGTTACAATCAAAATCGTTTTAAGAGCGCACTTTTGCTTGGTTCAAAAATTGGTTTGAAATAGTGAACACCCGGCGGCAGTCCCCTTTTACCCCGCAGTAGTCTTACGATTAGAGTACACCCACTACATTAGCAAAAATCTCTTTAAAATGATGCTAATGTTCAAAAATAAATATAAAAACGTATTTGAAAATAAAATGTGTAGCTCAATCACGTAACGCACATAACCGGAGTCTTTTATTTCATTCTAAATTCCAATAGAAAACCTTTATTTTTACTCGCTTCGGGACATTTACTAAATAATTCCGAGTATTTTTACATTAATATTTAACAGCACCATTCGTAAATAAAATATTCCCTTTGTCTCTGCTAGATAGGTACAATCATAGCCTTGTTCTAAAAATATCATAAATTTTATCTTCTTTCCCGCTGAGATTCAAGGACACGCGGCAGTTCGGGCGTTAAGCGCTCGTTAGGGTATCCCAACTTCTTCCTTTCCATCTTCCTTCCTTGCTCCTTTGCTTCCTTACTTCTCAGCTGCCTACCTTAATACTAGCTTTCTGAGTAAACACTGATGGCCTGGAGATTAAAATTGGCCTGAAAATAAGAGAAAATGACAATTTATTCAGGTTTTTTGTAACTCTGATTTAATGATTTTTTGATGTGAAACATAGGTGGATAAAACCGACTCTTACGAAGCAAGCGTGGCAAGACGGGACGACGTTCTTGCACTGAACAACACTTCGATCGGCCAGACTCGTAACTCGTCAGCTCTTTCTGCCCGGCCGCCAAAACTCTGTGCGGGATATTTGCTTATATTCTCACTATAATTGGAAATGGATCTATTCTAAGTGGTAATGAATTATTTCAATAATAATAAAAAAAATTATAAGGAAGCAAATACTTTGGGGTGTGACATTACATATTAAATGAAAAAACATACATACACCACTTTTTAACTAATAACTGTCAGTCAACCAGATTTCTCTTATATCAAGCATATTACATATTTTTCACATATTTTACATATACCAGGCTTCCTTATCATTGAAGTAACTATTAACAACTCTGAAACAAACGTGAAACAGAAAAAGATTCAGTCGCTTATAGGAATTGAACCCAGGACCCCAGCCTCGTTTAAGATTTTAATATGGATCAATACAGTTTTTTCCCATCAAAACCGTGATTTCAAAAATTCCCAAATTCTCCAAAAAACTCCACTCCACCATTTTAAAAGTCACGTATTTGACTTCCCAGATTGTACTTTCTCTGGTCTGAACTTTTGTTCACATATATTTTAGATGTCACTCTCTAAACAAATATCCATCTCTTTTATCAAGCCTTATGTAAAATTCCCAATCCCCTCAGTTCAAACTCTCACCTCTCATAAGTCTGAACTCGATTCCAATCATCAATCTTACTTATAAGTAACTAGCTGAATTCCCCGGCGTTGCTCCAGTTTCACGCAAAATGAAAATGATGGGTAGCTAAACAATAAAAATACTGGAGTGTAGAAACACTGTTTACACATTTATTGTCGCACTACGGTAGGTACTTAGAAGGAAGCTACTGGTAAAAAGACATGAAGCAAAATAAGACCTACCCATTTATACTGTTCGGCCTAATCATGTTGTCTCTTTCATACATGAATGTTTCATTCATACATTTCGACACACGTTCAATATATGTAGTTTTAATGACATTTTTACGTATATCGGACACACCAGACACGCTCGCAACGCTTTTCTAGCGGTTTACGTGTTCATTGATCAGCTATTTTGAATTTGTTTGCCTAGCGCAACTTATTTGCAAACGATTCATTTGCGTATATAACTAAAACTTTGTACCATTGATCCAACAACCGACCCTTTCAATTTTCACCTACATCCCTTAACTGGATATAAAAACATTCCCTCATTTTAATAACATTATCAGAACACAGTTTTCCTCTCAGTTTTACCTTTTACAGAACACCTCAGGGATCCCATATCTCCTCATTAATACTATTGGTCATTTACTCTCCCTAACTTGCCCTTTTTGCACGAAATTTTCTCCGGGGACCGTTGCCTAACCCTTGTTTGCATAGAACCCTTAAATTTAACTTAATCAAATCTTTTCTAACCCCTGGAATTAGCGGCGTAACATGAAATGAAACTACTTGGTAAAACATGAACGCATTTAGGAATTAGGAATCACGCGAGTGAAAACAAGGCATAATCATGCTTACACTAAACATATCAAAAACAAAATTCACCAAGGATGGTATAAATAGCAAAGAACAAACAAAACACAATACAAACACCATAAAAATATACGAACGACACCAACATGCTCTTTTCTATAAAAAACAGACAAAAATAAAATATCTATTAATCAAAATTGACTACAACCTCAGATGCACATATCATATCAATCACATCACAAATAAACTCATCAAAACGATACGCATTTTCGAAAACATAAGAAACAAATGATTTGTATAGCGCCGTTTTTATGCAAAATCACCTCAAGTACGCTGTACAAATATATGATACAGTTCTACAGTGATATATCTTACTACTAACTATAGACTAGTAAAACCGATTGCATCCACCGGTTCGTCAATCACCAATACAAAGCCATATATGCAACGCATTTGATTGATGCTAAGATGTACATATGTTATTATTATTATTTATTTACATTGTATACAGGCAGATAATATACAATACCATACTTACCTGTTAGGTCGATTGAGATTAACACTGTTTATTGTTTATTAGAGAAATCTAGATACGGTTCGAACGCATAAGTACATAATTATAATATTGAAATTTCCGGTATTTATTTTAATAATATGCATCGTACTTTGTCACTGAAGATAGATACACCGATAGAATTGTTTTGTGGGAGTTCCTAATAGTACCAGGCGTTAATACCGCTCGTTGGCGATGTTTATAAACTATTAGCCCTTGGAAATAACGCAGACGTTAACACTAACAAAAATAATGAATAACAGACCCATAATAATACTAGCAGTTCTGTAAACAGTAGAATTCGTTTATAAAATATTTTTATTCGGTTGTTACCGTTTTACAGTAAGGAAGGTCATTTTATCAATTGCATCCTTCTGACTTAAATACCAGTATTTTTTATTGTTATAGTTAGTTTATTGGCAATTATTTTTTTCAAAGTCTTAATTTTTCCGCACTAGCCTGATTAACCGCTTTCGACATTAAAGAACACCAAGTAAAATGTTAGCATCTCGTCACTAACTCGTGTTCACTCAATTTACACACTCACGAAATCACACCTAATATAAATTGCACGTGTTCTACCCTTAAATCATCAAATTCAGTTAAATATTTGGGAATAATCATAGACAACCAACTACGGTGGGAAGCCCATATCAGTGACACAGTAAACAAACTTCGTAAACTCTGCCATGTATTCTGCTCCCTTAGGTCCATCCTTGATTTACAGACTTTAAGAAGCGTATATTTTGCCCTTTTCCAATCTATAGCAACGTATGGTATAGTGGGATGGGGTGGTTGTGCTAAATCCATTATTAATCCTATTATTACAGTTCAAAAACTAATTTTGAGAATTATATTTAAATGCCAACCTACCCTTTCCCTCTAATGAACTCTTTGCTAAAATCAGGGTCTTAGATATACGACAGTTATTTACTAAGGTAAGCATTTGTTACATACGAAAAAATAACCTACTGTTGGCTCCACAACACCAAGCTCACACCCGCTTTTCATCAAACCTGGGTTGCGTGGTTCCTCAAACTAAAACCTCATTTGCTCAACGGCAATTCTGGTTCATCGCGCCTAAAATATACAATGCATTGAGTACCGACTTAAAGTCAAGTAATTCTATATCCATATTTACTGCTCGTGTACATCAATGGATATTTGAAAGGGGACGACCTTTCTTTAAAGATTATATGAGTTCCTAACACAAAAAAAAAAAATAAAAAATTTTAAAAACTTCTTTTCCAACTTGTCTCATACCACGAAAATTAAAATTAAGTGTTGAACATAAACATGTTGTCTTATAGATAATACCTAAGATAAATAAACTTACACACAAACAATTATATGCATTAAACAATCTATATTAATTATGTTTATATTTTAATCTTAATGTTTAATATTTTTAATTTTTATTTGTATCTTTTTAAATATACATATACTTTTTCTTTATTTTTTCAGTTTACTATTAATTTTAATATATTTGTTTTTAGTTTTATTTATCATTAAATTTGTTTTTTTTTTTTTTTCTCTAATTCTTTCTTATGTTTCTATAAAATAGTATTTGTAGTTCTTCTAAGTTATTTTTATTATTACTTCATTATGATTTATACTTACATACTTATGTTACTATAAGTATTTTTTAGTTCTTTTATGTCATTGTTATTATTATTTCATGTATAACTACCACAACACGGGCAGTAGCCTAGTATGGTAGTTAAAAAAAATGTCTAAAAATGTAACTTGTAAACATTTATTAAATAATAAAAAATAAAAAATAAAAATAAAAAATGTTATTGTATTATACCAAAGTGCAAAAAAATTACCTATGGCTGCACCTGATAAACGATTTCCCGGTGTTTAAAAAACCTACATTACACCGTTTTCATTGATTTTAATGTTAATATGGATCAGGGTTGCCATTGCATATATTCTAACATAAGAAATCTAATTTCCCACTAAATGCTTACAGTTGCACCAGTATTATTATTAATCATCCGGTGTGTTTTTCTTTAAAAAAATAAAATCATAATGTACAGGATGATACAAAAGTTGGTTGGACAGGCATTAGTAAAAAAATATATATTTATTTCAATAATTCATCTTTAATGGCACCCAGTATGCTATCATAAATGTGTAATTAAATATTGTTGTAAAGCCTCTTTTGTCGCCCACAAAAATCGCTTATTCCCGAATACAAAATTGACTTAACTTTGACTAAAAACACCGTAGATTTTCTTTGGGTAAACGCCTTTATCAAAAATCAAGTTTTTCAATATTATGTCTTTATCCATAATGATTGATGATCTACCAAAAAAAAGAATCCTTTAATATCACAATACTCTTCAAAGGGAAAATAAAATGTTGACAACCTAGATAGATTACTTAAATATTAATCTCTTTTTAGTGACACGTACTAAATAAAGGGTCGTTTTTAGAAACCATTATTGTGCTTAACAGCTCAGCAGGGTAATGATTTGTCCATTTCTGTGTTTCCTCCCTCCTTCAAACTTCTCTCCAAAATCCAGGATCGTTACCACATTTCCATCACATCCACAACCATATCAAAAAATATATACCTGCACAATTATGGCAACAAATATGTTTACAAATATCCAATTAACTGTAGGGCAAATTATAAGGAGTTTACATCTCCGGAAAATAATAACAACATTACTTTTACCTACATTTATGTGAGACTGGTATCACTGTAAACTCGCGCGCAATACCTCCCGCGGCAAATATTTCATTATCTCTCCAGTGGTCTTAGCTGCCGGTTTAGCTATAAATCCCCTTTAACGTACGCGATCTGTTTTGTTCATAAAATTACTGTAACGTGAGTTTGTTAAAATAAAAAGTAAATTGAAAATATTCGAATTTTGATTTTACACACCGAGAGTAATCACGCAACCTTGGATTCTGCGGATTAGAGAATCACAGAATCATCCAGCCAACAATCCATTTAAATTGGCGATAATCATAATCCTCCAAAATGTTTGACTACCGACGTTTAAAAAATCAATGGTGACCCGTATACGATTCAGCAAAACGATCGAGGTAAAGGTAATCCGGCGGCAGAACAAACCCTGGAGACAGAATTCTGGACCAAATTCTTTTCTAAGTAATTAAAATTCCTTTTTAAAAAATAATTAAAACGCAGTAGAATCCGTTCCTAAATTAGAACCGTTATTTATTGAGAATCGAACAATATTGTTCCATAATTTACATAAGCTGATATACACAGTATCAATTACGTGAAATATAACCACTACTCTTGAATAAAAACCATCATATCTGCAAACAGTAAAGTGCGAAAAAATGTGAAAAAAAGCCTCCAAATAAAAACTCAAAAAATATTTACAAAGATCCTCAAATTTCCACACACATCCATTAACATCGAAAAAATATAAACAAAATATCTCTTTCAAAATAATAAATATTAACAAAAATCCAGAAATATCTACAATATCTGCAAACGTAATGTCATAATGTGATTTGGCTGTTATTTTAGTGGAAATTTAAAAAAAAATGGGCCCGTTTTCACGGAAAGTTTATTTGAAGATGTAAAAATGATGACATTAAGTTGAGTTGTTGCACATTCTGCTGGAACCAACAATGCTAGAGACCCAATTCAGCAACTTGTGGCAAAAAACCTCGTTTAACATCTATCTGTAGCGCTCACAGTTATGGTTACGGCGCGGCGGTAGCGTTGGTGTCCTCCAAAAAATAAGGGCCGATCACTTTTTCACTGCAAATACCACACTAAACAGTCCCTTTAAGGAGATGTAATGGCTCTTTGTGCATTTTATATGAATTCTTCATGCCCCAGAAACGCAAATTTGTTTTTTTCTCATAATCACTTAAGTGGAATGGGCTTTGTTGCTCATTTTGATTTTGCACCAGGATTTAATAGAGCAAGTGAGTAAGTTAATCTGACTTGACGGTCAGCAGGCAGCAATTGGTGAACGGTTTGCATTTTTTCACAAAAATTGGACGCAATGAACATCTGCTGCATGGACGTCCTGCCGAACAAGCAGTTTGCACGAGACGCTCAGCCAAACGCTTATTTGTCCGCGCACAACGAGGAAAATGACGACGAATTTCACGATGAGTCAAATAAAACAGACCAGAAATTGGTCAAATAAGCAGTAACAATAATTTCGCGTGTTTCAAGTGTGTATCGTTCCATTGCTTGTTGTCAACTAATTCTCTATCAATATACAAGAAAAATTTCAAAGTACAGTGACATTTGACGCCATTTGCAAAATTTATAACATTGTGACATTATTTTTGCCCCACCTAGTACAAACATACCAAAATATCCACGAACATCCACCAAAAAGCAGCGACAAATATCAACAGATATCCACTCCATATGTACACTTCGTAGGTAGGTTTATTATTATCCACATTATAACCACAGATATCCGCAGTTTTCCACAAATACCATAAACACGAACAGATATCCACATTATATTCACAGATATCCGCCTTATGGCGATATCTGTGAATATAATGTGGATTTATATTCTTATCCACATTATATTCACAAACATCCACAAATGTCCACAAATATCCATAAATTTCCACAAAAATCTAAGTTATACGCTCGCGTTTAGCTACGACAAAGTTTTTTTGGCAATCCTAAGTAAAATGAGTTCTACACGTTGCCAATTTCAGAACACCTTCATTAAAGTGCAATAAAATGCAACGAATATTAATTTAAATATGTAAATTCCTGATTGCTCGTCGCAACTCCAATTTCCCGTTAATCAAAATATCAAAGCTCTGAGATGAACTCCATCATAACTGCTATGGAAACATTGCATTCAATTTTGCACATACGCTACAGTCTAATTTACTGAACGTCCCCTCCAGCGATCTTCCATGGATTCTTTTTTGATGAACGTGTTTTCGCTTCTGAGAAGATAAACTGATAGAAACGTGTTATGGGCGTGTCTGTCAGACTGTGGGTCATAAATACTGACTAAAACGAATGAACCGCGATATCACTTAAGTCAAAATTTTTATAATTTTATCATATTTCAGAGAAATTCATAAGTGTCCGCGCGTGTGTGTATGCGTGAATCCCACCAAATGCATTGTCATTGATAGCGATGCTATCTGCCAGATAGACCCAAAGGTAACATTTTAAACAAAATAAATGCTATTTTTATAATATTCTAGATTGACATTAAACTATAGAATATTATAAAAATAGCATTTATATAATATTCTAGAGTTTAATGTCACTTTAGAATATTATATAAATGCTATTTTTATAATATTTTAGAGTTTAATGTCACTTTAGAATATTATATAAATGCTATTTTTATAATATTCTAGAGTTTAATGTGACTTTAGAATATTATATAAATGGTGTTTTTATAATATTCTAGAGTTTAATCCACTTTAGAATATTATATAAATGCTATTTTTATAATATTCTAGAGTTTAATGTCACTTTAGAATATTATATAAATGCTATTTTTATAATATTCTAGAGTATAATGTCACTTTAGAATATTATTTAAATGCTATTTTTATAATATTCTAGAGTGACATTAAACCTTAGTCCTGAAGTTCCGACTTTATTTCAAGGTCCTATTGTCTCATCTTAATTATAATTTTTTTTTACCGTGGTTGAGAGCTAGCAAGCCAGAGGTCGCGGGTTCAAATCTAAGGGTGCGCAAGTAAATTTTATTTGATTAATTTGTTTGAAAAATCACAATTTACTCATTTATAATAATATATTATATTTACAGAGAGTGGTTGCTTAAAATGGCTTTAGCCATGTTTAATGACTAGATCTGAATAACCAGACACTTCTCCACCTTCCCCTCATCTCCTTCATCTTCTCGCCACCTTCAGCCATGCAACCTTGAAAATAAGAAAATTGTACGAATACAACATATGCCTCCTAATCTACAAAATCCAAAATGGACTTATACACACAAACACAACATTTAAACAAACGTCACAAGTACACGAACATTATACTAGGCAACATAACAAATTGTACACACATACTGTAAGAACTGAAAGTGGCAAAAGAGGCATTGGCCACGAGGGTGTACAAATATACAATCTCCTTCCAGATAAACTTAAAACTGAGAGTATAAATGTGTTTAAAAAAAAACTTTTTAATCTTAAGTTATTAGAACAATAATTAGAAAACTATTTATTTAATGTTATATATTTAAGTTAAGAAAGCGAAATGTAAATTTCTTTTAACTTAATAAATAAAAATAAAAAAAAAACATATCCCATTTGGGAATTCCATAGTTTCACTGTCTCCAGACATTTGAGAGCAGTTTAGACTCGTGTGCGGTTCCATTATAAAAAAATAAAATAAAAATAAAAAAGGGCGCTCTCTCTAACATTCGTGATAATTTATCTCTCTTTCATACCATCTTCTTCTTATTGATCGCTTACTATGTAGCCTTATGGAAGTTTTTAACGCGATGCAATAAAGGAGTTCTTTGTTGTGCTAAAAATCTGTCCAAACTAGTCATTTTTTGTTGTTGTTATTTCGATAAAGTATTTTGACAATTTATTCTTTTAAGAAAATGCACTACGTAGTAATTTAAAATCATGTGGTTTGAAAATTTCGTCGCCTAGAAATGTTTCAGATGCTTTAATTAAATACTGCGACTAGAATACATCCTGGCCTTTGAAATAATCGAGTATTTTTTATAAGCCCAGAAAATAATAATTTATAGGCCTCTGAAAACTGCGTTAAATTTCAAAATCTCCTACTTACGAACCCATTTTCGGTTTTGGTTTTATGGTATAATGTGGCAAATTAAGTAATTTATAAAATTATCGAAAAACATTTAAATATTTGTGCCTGAACATCCACAAAATAAAATAAAAGGCACTCTTTCGCCATGTTTTTTTTTTGCATAAATCAAAACAGGTGGATGGTTTGAAGCGGGAATTTAAGCCTTATCGTCATCTACGTAAGGTGTGTTATTGATAACGGCTCGATTCAAAATATTACACGATAATATTACATTTATAATACTGTTAGAAAAAACGTAATGAATAGCTTAAGAACATGTAGCAAATGAATTTCGCCTAGATCTTTTTAGGGCGTTTTATTTTGCGATTTCGCGGCCACCAAAACCAAAACTATTGCAATTTTTTATGCTAAAATCCTAGTGTGTATATTCTGTAAGTTGTCACAATACCAGGAAGACAGCATTAAAATCACCCTTGTACGAAAACAGCTTCACGCTCCGAAGACGTTCCTCTTTATATAGCTTAGACAAACTTGGACCATTTTTCTATGAGTCGTTCTCAAAAATTCGTGTTGTTCATTCGAGTCACGTGCTTAAACTTTGGGTTTAAACTGAATTGTTAGTTTCAAGAGATTTTCCAGAATGAATTGTTAGTTTCAAGAGATTTTCCAGAATGAATTGTTAGTTTCAAGAGATTTTCCAGAATTTCCTCGTTTGCCTCAGTACACAATTTCCGAATACCACTTTGCTAAGAAAACTTCGTTAACAGACACATAAATCGCTCAAAAATGGATTCGTAAATAATAAGTGAGATTTGTACCAATTTGAATAAAAACTGTTTTCGTCAGTTTACATAAGATATTTCGACTTCTAGGCCTTATACAGGTTCACGATATTTATTTTTTGTTCAGGAAATAATTTAAATCTTTGAAAGGCTTGATTCACCCGAATTAAGGAAAAATGATCTCACTTCTGTTTTACGGATATGCCCGTAACATAATTCTATCTTTTTATCTCTTACTTAACTAACTAACTACCTAACTGACCACGACGCTGTTTTTGCACAGGGGTAGGCAGAAAGGATTGCTTCATTCTTATTCATACATGGTTTCATTCATGTCCTTCGCAAATATCTGGATCACTTAATCATGCCATGTCTTCCTCAGGCGTCTCCGATTTCTTTTACCATCATATTCCTGTCATGCTCACATGCCCAAACCATCTAAGAGTCTCGTAATCTAACTCATTCCGCTCACATTAACCTTCCATTCTTTGCAAATCTACACATTTGGCACACGATCATACATGGTTCTACCACACGTACGCCTCAGGGATCTCTTGTCCATTCTCTATCATTGTAGCACAATATGCATACGTACAAAAAGTCGAGAACTCCCTAGAAAGACTTGGCACCATCAAGTGAATTAAATATTTGATTCTCAAAAACAGAAGAGAAATTATGAATGTGAATTGAGGGACGAGTGCGTGTGTATGTGTGTGTTTTTAGCGGTCCACTAATTACGACTACACTAAGTACTTACGCATAAATTGGCTTAATTCTTTTAATCAACAAACGGAAAAACTGATTTTTATTAACACTCTTTTTAACGAGACAAATTTTAAATTGAGTGTACTTTTTTAACAAAGCAGTAATTTCATTTAAAATTCTTTCCCTAATTGAATTTACACATATCTCGATTACAGAGGAATTCTCGAGTTAAATGAAAAAAAAATTTTACACCCACGTAATTAAGGCATGTGTAAAATTATTTCCATTTTTCTTCCGTAATTAGTAAATACAGGGTTTTCCAATAAGAGGTGTTATTTTGAATATCCCGCTATTTCGGTAGTTGTTACTTTTGAAGATGTTATTTTTTAACATTTTACAAGTAAAAACTACGCCATTAATAAAAATGGAACGATACATGCATTGAAATTATTAAAATTCACTTGAGTGAATCAAATGCAAATCATCTTGAGTGATGAGGCCCATTTCCACCTCGGTGGCTTCTGAGTGTTCCACACTCCATCATCTGGCATCTGGGGCTCGGAAAACCCAAGAGTTATTGTTGAAAACCTTTCTATCCTCAGCATGTGACTGTTTGGTGCGGTATATGGTCCGGCGGAGTCATTGGACCTTACTTTTTCGAAAATGAGGCTGGAGTAACAGTTACGTTGAATGGATTGCGCTATCGAGAGATGATTAATGATTTTTTATGGCTGGAATTGGATGGTATTGATCTGGACAACGTTTACTTTCAACTAGACGGCGCTACGTGCCACACAAGCAACGAAACCATTGATATTTTACGATTAAATATCAAAATAAAACCTCTTATTGGAAAACCCTGTACATAAGTTTCCTAAACTCCTAAAGGTTCCTAAACTCGTTCAGTAATAATGCTAATGTAATAACAGTGGCGGTTGGTTGTCAGTAGTTGTTGACGAAGATTTCTTAGTTCAACAAGTATAAATTATCATCATACTAAACGTGATTCTTGGAGTCCACAACGTGTTGAGGGTATTCCGTAAACAATTTCGTAATGGTTTTCGTGTATTTCATGGCGGGCTTCATAAGTTTCCTAACCTGTTCGATAATGAATCATCCGTATTTTAATGAACTGAGAAAGTCCCAGCGGTCGCACAGTAGGGCGGAAAAACCGAAATTTGGTCAAAATTATTTAAAACTTACGACATTTGCGCTGTAATGCGGAAGAAATGCCTACTTACGATAGTTTTACAGATTCCCATGTCTTAACAAATGGATTGTAATCTTGTTCAAGTGGGAATGCTGTCTTTGTTCTACCTATATTTCAATGGAAAAAAGTAACTACCGTCATTGAAACCTTCGACCTGTTAATATCTGCACATGGTTGACATTTTTCACATGAGAAAGTGTCGTTTGTACGTCTCGTTTGTCGGCCTCTGTGTTTCATCCCTCCTACAACATGGCTCTCTTTAATACCGATGTTCACTGTTTACTACTTCTTTTCCTCGTAAAAACCCCTTCACAGCATCCCCAAATAATATATAGGCCCTGAAGGATATTATTTTCCTTAGGGCCTCATTTTGTTTATTTAAAAAAAGAAGTAGCTGAGGGGAAAACGCGTCTGGCTCCCACAAATACGTCGTTTAATCATCTTATAGCTTAATCCTCCATTTCATTCCAAAAGGAAGACTTCAAATATTATCAGGTTATTCATACCCCAGGAAAGTTGGTGAAAAAACTGTTGATTCCACGAGTGGTTATAATTAAAATCTCCCCAAGATTAACTTGTTCGACGTTGATAAATATTTCGATATGCAAAAAATGACATATATACACGTATATGCTTCACCACAATGATTATTCTTCTGAACTTCTAACCTGCAAAAATAAGTTAACAGACCCACATGTTGATTTTTATCAACTATAGTGATTTATTGGCATATTTTGCCATTTTTCAAAAACGTTTTGAGAGATAATATATCATAATGTGCTATATTTATAGAACCTAAAAATATGGGATGGACGGCGAAATCTAGGTGGATTCATTGACTTTAAATTGTGGTAGGCAGTTCCATGTGTTCTTTTATTCATACTTTGGGGAATGGTTCCATCACAACACAAGCAGCACTTTCCGCTTACTGTGGAGATAGTAGGAGATTTTCAAATATTTTGAGGTTATTTCTAAACCGGAAATATTTTTCTTTCTTTCATAAAAAAGAAAAAAAAGAAAGGGGAAGCGCAACACGGCGAAATATCCCAAAAACAAATAACGACAATCAGAAAAATTTTTCACTAATCCGCCATCAAAAAAAATACTATGGAGTACATACAATAAACTTTAACAAAGCCAATCGTGGTACTTGCTTTTATTTATTTACTTATAAAACATTAAAAAAAAATTATTTATATCAGTATGAATGAATGGAAAGATTTTGTTTAAATTATTTTGGCCATTTTTGTGGCCGTTTCCCCCACAGTGCGACGACCTCATCTCATTATCTGGTCCCTACCGTAGTACGTAGTACACTGTTAACGGGCGAGAAATTATTCACCCTTCGAAAACCCGCAGAAATCGAATTTGCGTATTTTAAAGGGGAGATAAAAGTTCAAATCGTAGTGTGGGCGAGTAGGAGCCGAATACAAGCAAAGCCACCTCAGGCCAGGCCGTTACACTGAATCAAATTGGCCTCTGAACTCATATAAGATTTTTTTATTATGCACTATGTTACACGCTCATGCCGCAAAGTAAGTGTGTACCATCTTCAGGTTCTTGTGTGATTGCAAAGTGTGCAATTAATATCAATCTCTATGAACAAGTGACCAACCTGTGTACATTAACATTTTCTTAAATTGTCATTTATTCATGGTGTAGTATAATCGATGGATGGATTTGATAGGTAATTAATTAGACATTAAACGCCACTATTTATTGGTTTGTAATATGCGGTTAGGACGAAGCCTGCACTCATTCAAAGCCAAAGTTGTATGGGTGTCAAAATGTAAAAATAAAATAAGAAACGTCGCTTATTGGCCAATTTACGAAAACAGTACATTTTCATTTCCGTGAAATACCCAATCACAACGACACAATGATGTCATAGGACAGAACGTCTATTGAAGTCGTTTTGGAAGAGTTATGATATGAAACAACGTCTATTGACGTCGTTTTAGAAGAGTTATGATATGAAACAACGTCTATTGACGTCGTTTTAGAAGAGTTATGATATGAAACCACGTCTATTGACATCGTTTTGGAAGAGTTATGATATGAAACAACGTCTATGGACGTCATTTTAGAAGAAATGTGATATGAAACAACTTCCAATGGCTTTGTTTTGGAGGAGATGCAATATGACACAACGTCTGTTGAATTAATTTTAGAGGAGATTTGACATGACTCGACCTTAATTGACGTCGTTTTATAGGACACATGATAAGATTGCTTTAGCGGGACAAAAAATTGGATTTTTCCGAGTTGTATATTTTAATTAATTCTTATTAATATATTCATAAAATCTCTAATTTTTCTAGAGGGATTCCTCGCGAAGTTACTAATTCATCATCTACAAAAATAAAATCTAGTGCTTCCCGCTCATCTTATAGTTGAAAGAGGTTTTATAAAATTTGCAAACCGTTTTATATAAGATATTTAATGCTAAAGTCCTATTTTTAATAATCTTAAATATAAATAACTTGCATCTCTGGGAATCCCTCTAGAAACATTTAAGATTTTAGTAATACGTACATCAGAAATAATTCGAGCGTGGGGGCAAATCCCCGTTATCAGGGTATCGTGTCACCTTAATTTTTTTTTTATATGACTAAACGTCCATTGACCTCGCTTTAGAGGAAATCTGATATGAGACAACGTCTATTGACGTCGTTTTTTAGGAGATGTAATATGAAAGAACATAAATTTACGTCATTTTACAGGAGATTTTATATGACACAACGTCCATTGATGTTATTTTAGAATAGATATGACACAACCTACATATACGTCATATAGTTAGAACGGGCTGGGAAGTCTAGTTTCGTGTTGGCCATAAAGCAAACATTTCTATAGTAGATAGTGTCACATCAATGTTTTTCATCGACTTTTCAGAACACACGTGTCCTGTTCCTTTTCCTTTTCTGCCATCAACCTCTGTTTTCCGGTATTTTCCGTTAATTTGTTTGTCAGTTAATTTTATGAATATAAGAGGATCTCATAGAAGTTAATATGCCGATTTTATACAGTGTCGCGACCTGTCTAGGGGTGGTTTTTGTAGATTGCACAGATGGGCAACTTTGATAGGTCGAAAACGAGGTTGAATAAGATTGATGGGGTTCCTTTCCGCTGCAAAAAAGCCCTAATTAATGAAAAGTGTTTTTGTATGAACCTTTTAATTTAATACTCTTATGAAGTGTCCTGTCAACAGTGTTATATATAATTGCGTTTCTTTTATATGGGTAGTGAAAAGTTTAAAGCAAGTCTAAGGTGGTCGAAGTCATTACAACAACTTTCAACCTCATTTGGACCTCATAGTTATGCTGGGCATGTGACACGTGGCAGTATCCAGTATTTATTTAGACATGTCAATGCATCTTAGTAATTTTGACTGGGAGGAGAATAGTTCTTACTCTTGACCAGCGGTGGTTTGATAAGATTGATTAAATGAGATTATAAGACAAACTTGCATTATAATAATATTAGCAGATTATTAACAGCACGCCATTAAAATTTCGCCTTTGAAATTCACGCTACAGAAAAATACGGCCAAAGAGCAACCCGATATTCCATGCTGTGCGTTATAGAATCAGCACAAAATACCTCATACAAAAAATACCAAACAACACAATCCCCTTGACAGTGAAATCAAAATAAGACGATCTTTGCCCAAGAGAATGTTTGATGCCGCGTGACCTTCGATGTTTGACGAGTCAGTGTCACCGAGATTAGCCGACCCATCACTGCCCGCACCGGCAACTAAACCTTGTAATACATGGATGCAAGATAGCAATGGACGCAAATATTTTAATAGTAAACAATTGCTGACACTGTACAAATTGCAAGTACGTTCCACTGTTGAATTTAGCAGTTACCTCTGCTGGTCTGGAGTACCAAAATACCTGAAAACCCCATGAATTTTAAAGCACAGGCGTTAGGTAGGTATGCTGTCCTTGTTCTACCGGTATTACAGTGAAAGATGCTCCGAGAAACTAGCATCATTAATCCCTTTAGTACCGGTGCATAATCAAAATATGTACATGGTTGACATTTGTCACACGAGAACGTTTCGCTTCTACGACTCGTTCATGAGCTCAACAGCTCGGCTGTGGAACGATTTGCCGGCCTTTGTGTTTTCTCTCTCCTACAACATGTGTCTTCTCAAAAAACACAGCATTCACAAAGAAGACAGAATCAAAATGTTATTTTTCTTTGTGGTAGTTGGCAGTACATTTTCATGCACTTTTATTTTCTCGACCTGCATTTTATGGCATAATGGCTAAATATTCTTTAAATGGCATTTGTAAATCTACTAGTAAAACATATTTTATCGTGATTGTCTTTATTTGCTAGTAATGCAGTAATGTATTGCGTTTTCTCTAGTTTGGTTTCGGCTTTCAACTAGAAAGCAGTAGCATTAATTGATTTGACGCAGTTATTCTTGTTAGTGATACCTAATATTGTACAATTCTATCGAGGGAATTTCATATAATTAACATTTTGGCATAATAAATGTATGAATATTATCTTCAAAAATAATGAAATATTTTGCAAGAAGATCTGACAATGTACGTTTTTTGTTAAGTTAACATAATATTATTTATTTGTAGTTTTGTTGTATTTTTCACGTAATTGTTTCAAAAATTTATTCCGCATACTTTCTGCAAAATCTGTGTATACTTATATTGAGATATGGCATAGGGTTATGATCAAAATGCGTGAACTATAAAAGTGGCTACGCAATGATGTGTTTGAGTTTGGTGTGTAGGAAGCAACAAAGGCGGGGCGCCCCTGCAATTTGCAGTAGTGTGGGTGAACGATGTTGGTGACACGCAATTTGATACTAATAACTAATAATGATTTATGGCCAATCCCCCTTGTTTCTATTGTGCATAGTACCGAACTTATAATCACAATTTCTAATCTCAAGTGAAACAACTACATTTTTTTCTCCAAAATTGCTGGTTAAATTCTGTCGGATACGTTCTGTATATGGTAAACTTTTAACTGCAAAGATAAATCTAGGTAGCTTCTATTTTTTTTATTTTTTTCTTTTCCCTAACCATAATAAAAAAAATATTGGAATAGTCTTATGAGGACGTGTAATTTGGTGCCGCATATGGCACAGTGTGACTCAACGGCTATCGATGTTTCGTGCCGGATACGGCACCAAATAACACACATTTGAATAAAATTGATAATAAAATTATAAATAAATTGATAAAATATTATAAACCTCAATGTTTGTGCGCATCTTATTTCATGTAATTATTTCGAATTTCATTCACATAACTTCGTAGTATGTATATAATCGTTATTAATACTCTAGCGCAATCTTTAATTAATCAAATAGTATAAAATAAATTCACTTTTCGCGTCTGTCTGTTTGTGCGCTTAGTTCTTCTTTTTGACAGTGTTTTCACTATCATTTAGAGATTTCTTCCGGAAGGTTTATATATACAAAACAGACATATTATATTTCTAGAAAGTACAGAAAAGTCTTATATTGCTAAAAAAAAACAATCTGTAGGCTTTTTAAGACAGTTAAAATACAGTTAAATTAAAATAAAAACTATAGCAGACTTAAGGTCAAGCGATGACCAGTGTTTTTTGATATAGTGTCCTCTGCGTGCAGTTTTATCTTTTATAAGCATAAACTTTTTAATATAAGTGTGTTTGTCGGAAGTGACTTGCCAGGTAAGTATGTTTTGGTATCTTTTCTAAATAACAAATGTAGATCCTAGGAAATAAATTGTACAGCGCTCTTGAGGTGATTTTTCACAAAAACGGCGCTCTACAAATTATCCAATTATTATTATTATTATTATTGGTAACACTGGCTAAACCGTTTGAGATACATCAAAATAATGTACTACAAAATTGTTTATCTTAAAAATTCCTATAGAAAAATCTACAGCGGTATAGGTCTATCTCCTTAGGCTAACCTCCAGCAACGCCGGGTACATGTCAGCTAGTTTCGTGATAAATCTATCCGAAATACCTGCTTCCAATAAATTTCGAGGCCAATGGTCCTTTGTGCTCAATTCTAAATTCTGTAAAGTCTACAATGTGTAGAGCCTAAAAATAGTAGACTTAATAGTAGCAAATATTTGAGTTATATCAGTACCAAGCGCGGTACAAAGTTACTCATGTAAAACAATGTGGGCAATATTGACTTTAGGAATAGTGGGCTAGTGGGCGTTTTATAGGTTGCCTTTTTATACCGGTCCCCATTAGGAAACTATATTGGCAATTGTTAGAGTAGCCCATTAGGGAAAAGGGAACAAACAAGTTGGGCGGAGCGGGAAGGAGGCGTGACCGTGTTCCTTTCTGTGATTAATTTGTCAATAAATTAATCTGACAATATACAGGCAACTCGCATGGCAATATATTGCGATAAGTCAAATTTGCTTACGAATTTATTTTATTTATTTATTACAGCTTACATAAGTTTTGTTAACACCTCACTAGGAGAACCTATCCTGAAGTGTTCGTATGTATTGGGAAAGTGTTATACTGTAGTTTCACCCATGGCGGCAGTAATGTATACATAATAGTTATAAAAATATAATGTAAATCAAATTTAATAACGTTATTATTAAGTTATTCAAGTATTTTAGTTTTGTATTATTGTGACAGCTGTTTCAGCGTTCAGTGTCATCCTCAAAATGTTGAAAATGTCTGTAGTATAATTAGAAAGCAGAAATTCATTTCAAGGCACGTTTCATAGTGGAATTCACTGTCATTGTCGATAATGTTGATAATGTATGTAGTATAATCCGACGGTAGAAAGCCATTTCAAGCAACGTTCAAGACACGTTCCATAGTGGAAGTCAGTGTCATTGTCGCACTTGAGAAAGCCCACTACTCAGAATCGAAATATTGCTTAAATGGCTTTAGCTGGGTTGGATGATCCGATCTGAAGAGTCAGATACTTCCCATTTTTCTCCCCCCAAACTAATTCCCCTCTCCTCCCCAAATCACTTCAGTCTCACAACTTACCCCGAATGGGAATGCCATAGTCTCACTAAATGCGGATAGTGCAGTGTTGAACTAAAATATTAGTTTTTCTGTGTTTTGAGGGGAGAATGGTAGCATCGTTGATAATTAAGAAAAACACAAGGCTTATCAATAATTGTTTTAATGTTTTAAAATTAAAATAATACATATGGGCAATTCTCTTATTCGAAATCCGTCTTATACCGGGGGACGAATCGCAATTAGGAAACTAAATTCTGATCAAAACCTTGTACTGTAGCATAAAATTTTCTTTTCCTTCCCTAAACACGCTCATTAAAGAACATGAATATATTTTATTAAAATAAATAACGGAAAGTCCAATTATATCCGTAATAACGCTAATAAACAATTAGTTAATGTCAATTAAGTGTTAATCTTAAGTGACCTACCAGGTAAGTATCGTACTGTATATTATCTCTATATATAGTTAGTAATAACATTGATCATTGTAGAAATGTATTTTATACTTGTATTTGTATAGCACCCTTGAGGTGATTTTCCACAAAAACGGCGCTATACAAATCATCCAAATATTATTATTATTATCGATATAAGTTTTTTATTCAACATCTCATAAATTTGATAAAATGAAACATTTACTTTGAACATGTTATCAAGATTGAAGCAAATCTGAAAGAGATACTCATATATTGTATTTCTTGAAGTTACATAAATATTTTATTTTGATCGAATTTCAAGAGCACAGCTCTTCGGCCAAATTTCTGGAGTGATTGGTTCATTTTTGCGAAATTCTTTTCTTTGTAAGAGTATATATTTGATTATTCCTAAGTAAATGTGTATATTTGACGAGAAATTCATCAGAGAAAAATTAAATATAAAAAGCACTTTAACATATGTAAGTGAATAGGTACGTTACAAAATTAGGAAAACGAATTTAAGAAAACGCGTTGCGAGCGAAATTTGAGTGAATTAAATACATGAATCGGAACATGTCAAGAGGTACTGAAGGAATAAATATTTGTGGCGGTTTGTTCTATGTGCATACCCTGTAGGGAAATGGTTTTTCGGTTAAACCCCCATATTCCCAATTTCAACTGATTTATAACAAATTTCCCTTCAATAAAGTTTTAAGTTAAAAAAAAAAAATATTTTTGAAGATAATATTCATATATTTGTTAAGCCAAAACGTGATGACAAACAATGATATGAAATTCCCTAGATAGAAAAAAATCGCAAAGTTAGTTCCGAAAATTATTAAAAAACGTTCTTTTCTGCTATTTAATATGTTATTATTACTAATAATTTGAAGAAATTATTAATAAATTAGCAATACTCACTTTTCTCCGTTGGGTGCATTTTGGGAGTTCGTGGGGTCTGTGCAGATGCATCTGCCCATCTGCTGCGTGGCGGGCCAAATCAAGAGACATCCCTCGATCTCTCCAGCCGGACGCTCTCGATCCATCGCCTTGCACCGCAGTAGGAGGGAAACATCTCTAAATGATAGCGAAAACCCTATTAAAATGCGTTGTATTGAAGAACTAAGCGCACAAACAGATAGACGCGGATGGCGACTTTGTTTTGTATTATTTTTTAATGATAAACTAATGTTTATAAGACAAGGTTTTATGCATGTCATAAAGGATAACAAATAATTATTCGCCTGAAATATCAATACAAATTGAAAATATCTCCCGAGTAAAAATAAATGCCGCCAACGGGAATCGAACCCGTATCTTCTGATGTCCGAACAGGTGCTCCGAAACCACTGAGCTATGTCGGCTTATTTCCAACAATTATGGCTTATAATTATTTTTTTATATACTATTTATTAGAGCAGTGCCATCTGTGAATAGCATCTGAAACTAATATCTAGGACACCACACAAACACTGTTAAATAAGTATGATGATTGTTTAAAAAAATATGTAAATACATTTATGGATATTTTACATATAAAAAATATGTATTATTTCCCTCCCTTCTGCCTCGTAACATTAAATCAAAAATAATCACATAAAAAGTGATGAAAACATATAAAAGTGCATTTCATTTCAAGTCCACTAGCAAAACACGATTGTCATTTTAGTGCATCCGTTCGGAAAAGCGCGTTCCCTCCCCCCTCCCCCCCATTGTAAAATGTGTAAAAACCTTTTTAGTGCAACCTCTAAAACAGAGTGACCGGAAGCCGGAAGCGTTAGTTTATTTGCTTATTTTCCGGCGAATGAAGTATTACTACAGAGCTTAACAATTTAAGAGGAATCTTCAAGCCAAAAATGTGTATATTCTTGGTATACTTTATATCGTAGGTAATAGGCATTAAAATCGCTTGACAAACGGAGTCTAGAAACGTTCGATTTTAAGCATAAAACTGGTTTTTATTTATTTTGTAAAAAAATTTATATGAAAGCAAAAAAGTTAATCAAGTGAAACTGTCACAGATAATCTTAGCTATAATACTGTATTTTTTTAAAGTTGTTTCCTTCATGCGTTCATACATTTCTATTGAAAAAATATTTTTTTTTGTATTTTGCATTTATATTTTTTATTCACTAATTTATTTTTTTTATTTGTAATCTACTCAAATGAAACGATAGAAAAACCTACAATTTATCTAAAAATATTTTTTGGTATTCATAATGTTCACCAATTTGTTATAAAGATTAATCAAAATAGTGATTTGGCATTAAGCTTCGCCTTAACATAATTATTTTGAGACCGGTATTTTAAAATAATAAATTACTTCTACAATTGTTTTATAATGTAGGAATAAATTAATAATGAAGTTAATTTGAATGAGCATAGTTACGTTCTGTTTTAACTCGACCATTTTGGATTTCGTCGTCTGTTCATCAATTTGTTTGTACGTTCCGTTCGATAAAAAAATATTTTTTAATGTGAAATCATCGTGTTTATTTGGACTTTCTTATTAGCAATTTTTTCCAATATCATTGTACCTATCTGCTTGAAAAAAGTTGGTTAAACGAATTATCATTCAGATAGTGAGGTTTCTTTGAATAAATTGCATTATTTCCTATTATATATTTTTTTCAAATTTCATTAAATATTTAGTTTAGAATTATGTAGGTAAATATTTAAGTATCTACTCATAAATCTTATGATTTCAGTGGGAATTTTGGTTTTGATTTATTAAATAAGAGAAAAATAGAATTTTTTCGGTCGCGAGGTCTACTTTTCGCAGAACTGCTAGTTACTTGCTTGCTAGTTAGTGGCAGCTCGTGACTTTTGGGTGTAATAGAGTGCTAATATTACATAAAATGTCATTATTGATGTGTTTGTAGATGAAAACGAGTTATTATTTTTTTTACATTCCACATTTTTGTTATGAAGATTTTCAAGAAATTTCAGTTTGGCCTGAAATTTCTTGAAAATCTTCAATAAAAAAATCGAACTTTCGAAAAATAATAAAAAAACGTTTTCAGCTTATGAAAAATCTGAAACTAATTCTAATTTAATACTCTGTGGTTATTCACAAAGGATGTCATGGTGCATACAAAGTATTGTATTCAAGTCAGGGCTTCAGCTGGGCTTAAGGCTTACTTTTCAGATTTCAGATATGGACTTTCGGAAAGCTTTGTTCTGCTTGACGAAAATAACGGCGGATCATTTCGTTGGGGAGTTTTGCTTATCCGAGATTTTTTTTAGTTTTGTAGGTGTTGTGTTAACTTCACAAGCCGATAGGTATGATGGTGAAAAATTGTTAGAATGGTAATACTAATAACATTTGTTATGCCGAAACGTTAATTATATGAAATTCCCTTTGATAGAAAAAAATCGCAAAAAAGTTCCGAAAAATTATTTTTAAAAAGTTTTTTTCTGTTATTTAATATGTTATAGGCATGAAAAAAATCACAGCGTATCTTTAAAGGCATCTAAAGCAATTGTCGACAGATTTTTGCTCTATTTCAAACGATATGTGTTTTATAAAATATTTTCGCTTAATTATTATCGTTTTTAATATTTGCGCGCAACCTTGAACATTCTTATTTACATATCTCCCTTTAAAACCATATTTGAAAACTTACTACGGGGCCTTAGGAAAAAGAAAAATGAAGAATTATTTAGCTGTAATCGTAAGGTATAGTGAAAGCTAATACTTCGCCCCGAAATTCTATTTTCCTTGATTTTCAATTCTGCGGTAAATTTATTACGGCTTTATGGTTTATTTTTTTCAGAAATAAGACTGAAATAAATACATTTTTCGCCAAAAGCGCTTGTTTGAAGAAGATTACCTGTAAAGTATGACTCCAAAATTATACGAATCATACAGGTGTGTTTAAAATATACACAAATCTTTTAAACGGATTAAATAGCGTGATAATGCTGTTTTGGTGACTTTATTTGTGGTTTATTTTGAATTATACGAATATTTCCATTTATGGTGTCGGTCATTGAATACAGACAACCGTTTAAAATTTGTGAGAATTTTAGTATTATGCAGGGGGTAAAGCGAGCTACTTAGGGAGGTGATTCTACGAGTACATGATGGTAAGAAATAAATAACTTTTTTCCGAAATTCCGATCTTTATTTTCCCATACAAACATTTCAACTTTTTTACCTAAAAACTACCTTAAAAGGCTGAATTTTCTAAAGAAGTTATTTTCTTTTTTACTTTCGTGTAGAATCACCTCTCGAAGTTAGCGCACTTTACCCCCAGACACCTTGTATTCAATTTATAAAAGGAACAGGTAGGTATGTATTCACTGGCTATTTTTAAAGCGAGGTTTCAATGATTTTATATATATTTTTTTTTTAATTAAAAAATTACCATATTAACGTGATTATGTCAGATTTTATAAAAGTCTTTTGTTTAAAGCTTTTTTATGTGAACAACTGTTGACTGCTACCAATCGTGTGGGGCCAATAGGATTATGGAATCCCTAATTGGGGTATGTTGTAAGTTGTACGGCTTAGGGCGGGGAGGAAATGAAATGAGAATGAGAAAGGTTGGAAAGTACATGGATATATTTAGATCTAGTCACCAAACACTGTTTAACAATATTTCATCAAGCAACATTCCGATTTATACTTTCTACTCTGTTTCTAGTTGAATTAAATTTTTTTGAAGGAGTAAAATTCTTAAATTGTATTTTTATTTACTAAACACAAAAAATATATTTGATTTGTAATTGCAAGGGATGTTTTAACTATCCAACTAGGAATAAATTCCCGCTCACAAGGTTTTTTGAGTACTTATTAATATACACGGAGGCCTGAAACTCTTAGTAAAGACGAGAAACTGGCGAATCTGTACAGGGTGTAACAGCAATACCCGAAGGATTTTAACCAGCGATTCGTGAGTATATTTGAAAGAAAAAAAGCTCTTACTGTTAGACTTTTTACAGTTATATTTTTGTAAAATACCTGTCTACTGCTCTGAAACGGGTGGGTTTTTTTATAACAGAAAGAAAGAGTTACAATTTAAGAAATACACACTAAACAAATAATTAAATTAATCTGTATCGTAAAAAAAATTTGCTTAACCCTCCGATGGGCAATGCATTTGTGCCCTATTGGATGGCCTGGCCAGGCCATATAAGAGGCGTGGGCTATCAAACTAGTTTTAGATAAAGACAGATGCACAAATGATGTGTACGAACGTGTAAATGTGTTCTTAATATGTTGTCCTTTATCAATCAGAATTCTGGCCAAGTCAAGTGACGTAAAAATTTATAGCAGTATACTATTCGACTGATATAAAGATACTTTTCAACCAAATCCAACACTACTCATGCACCTTGATTCGCTTCATGTTCAGCATCTGAAATTTTTCCGGTTCAAATTTTACCTCTGAGCGGCGATGGTCTGAGCGATGGCCTTTCCAGGCCATGTGGTACAGTCCATGAAGTTTTATCTTCTTTTTATTCTACTAACTAAACGTAAACTCATCGGCAATAGCACAATTCAGCGCAGCTCGTCGATTTGTATGGTATATTGATACCGCATGCCAAAAAGTTAAAGGAAAAAAAAAACACTTTTGAAAAATTAAAATGGCCTGGCCAGGCCATATTGCCCTGGAGGGTTAAGTAATATTTAAGATGCGATACCGAAGCGTACCTATTTTGAAATCAGCATTCAGGATTTGAAATATTAGATCGATAAAAATGACTTTAAAATAATGCGGACTCAAAGGCCAAGTCGTTAGAGGCGTTATCTCGGTAAGACAGAGATCCTAGGTTCGATTCTTATTTGATATCGTTACCTTTTTAGTCGTTTGTGTCTTGTTCTGTTTCATGTTTGGTTTAGATTGATTAGTATTATATTCTTCTTCATTAAAAAAATTACTTTAATATAATTACCTAAGTGTTCACTGCATCAATTGTGATAAGAATTTTGCGCGTTGAAGCGAGATTACTCAAGTGATTTATAAATTATTAACATCGCGAAATAGTAACGGTGAAGTTGACATCTGTTGACTGTATAAGTGAATCTCTTGTGATTGGCCAACTCCACAGCCATCTTTCAAACTCGGGCCATTCGGCTTGCTTGTTTCACTTTGACGGCGCTTGCGCATCTTATTGTTTTTACCAAAACTACTGCAAGGGTGACCATGAGTTCGAACAAAAAAACAAGCTCTCAACAACAAGACACTCTAAATACATTTACAAGATCCAAAAACAAAATGAACACTGCCCCCGAAGACACTAGCCCAGAAGAAGATACTTTTACTAAATTTGCGTCTTTCGTAGACACAAAACTGGAGAAACTCAAAAACCAAATACTCGAAAACATTGAAAAAAAAATGTCGGAATTTCAAAAAACTACCGAATTTATTTGTCAAAAGTATGATGACATAATAATTCGTTTGGACTCCATGAATGAAGTTAAAGGAGAAGTCGAAAGCTTAAAAAGTGATTTGACAAATAAAAGTAAAATTATTAAACATCTAGAAACCAGACTGGCTTGTTTAGAACAGTCGAACCTCGATAACTGTATTGAAATAACAGGAATTGAGGAAAAGACAGACGAAAATCCCAAAGTAACTGCTATAAACCTAATAAAAAGTGCTAATATCCAAATAAGTACAGACGATATTACATCAGCAATAAGACAATATGACAGAAGACCAGGTCATCCAAAAAAAATTCTCTTAAAAATTAGAAATCCAGAAACAAGATCAACATTATTGGCAAACAAGAAGGTGATCTCAAACCGTGAGAAAATGATATTCCTAGTAGAATCGCTATCTCCTTATTTTAAAGAACTGCTTTGGAAAGCCAAATTAAAGGGAAGAGAATTAAAATACAAATATATTTGGTTTAAAAATGGATCCATTCTAATGAAAGAAGATGAAGGAAAAAAAATCAGAGAAATAAAACACGAAGATGACCTCAATAGAATATAGAAGTTGTATGGTAAAAGGCACCGACAATATTTAATATATTAAAAATGGATATCGATTTAGGAAAAAACATTGATTTGGATGACAATACAGAACCTAATTTAACTATTAAAGATTCATTTACTTGCAAAAATTTTTTGAAACATTCAAACTTTTCTTTACTTTGTTTGAACATTAGAAGTTTAAGCAAAAACTTTGATGAAACCATAACTATGCTTGATGGCATAGAACATCGTCCTGAGGTGTTAGTTTTTACAGAAGCTTGGCTAAAAAATTTGATCAATATACCTAGCATCCCCGGATACACAGTTTACAATACAAATAATAACTATTTGCAAAACGATGGTGTAGTTGCCTACGTGAAACGAAATGTTCAGGCGACTGTTGAGGAAATTGTTTTCCCTGGAGCAAACTGCTTAAGAATGCAGATATCGAATAATATATGTTTAATAGCCATTTACAGATCTCCGTCCCAGACTCATATAGATAGTTTCCTTGAATCACTGAGTGTCCTACTTGATTCTACATCTATACAAAATAAGGAAATCATTTTATGTGGTGATATAAATATTAATACATTAGATCTGAACAGTATAAAAACTCAAAAATACCTCTCACTTTTGGCTTTTCACGGCTTAAAGCCAATTATAATTTCACCTACAAGAGTTTCGTCTACTGTTTCAAGTTGCATCGATCACATTATGGTAAAATCTAAATTTGAACCACAGGGAGCTGTCTTCACTACTGACATAACAGATCATGATGCGGTATTACTGAGATTTATGAGCTTTAGACAAAAGAAAATAGCAAAGAAAAATGAAAAAATCAAAACCGTCATAAATAACAATCTTTTGAAGGCTAAATTAAAGGAAGAATCATGGCAGTCAGTCCTGTCATCGCAAGATGTTAATTCAGCTACTGAAAACTTCGTAAAATGTTTAAAAATTCACGTGAAAAGTTGCTCGTCGGTACAAAGTGTAAAACATAACATCAAATACTTAAAACCTTGGATAAATGATGGAATTATCAAATGCCTTAGAACCCGTGATAAACTGCACAACAAATGTCGAGGAGAGTTTAATAATATTCAACTGCTGGCTTATTATAAGAGATACAGAAACTGGTGTACAAAAATTATAAAATATACAAAGCAAACGTATTACAGAAGGAAACTGGATAACGTCAACGGTAATAACAAGCAACAGTGGAAGATTATAAAGGAAGCCATAAATATTCAAAAGTAGCAAGTGTCCATAAAAAATTATTAATCAATAACATAATTATCTCATTTGAGGAGGATCCACATATAATTACCAACCATGTTAATAACTTCTTCAGTGATATTGGTCCTACATACGCAAAAAACTTGTGCAGTGCTAATAAAACCAACGAAATGTATCTTGTCAACAATTTTATACCTGGTACTCAAGTTACAGGAGATAGTTTTGAATTTAAAACTACTAGCATTTTTGAAGTTACTAATGTTATAAATGAATTAAAAATGTCTTTTTCCTGTGGTATCGATGGCTTAAGTATAATGGTGTATAAACAGCATGTTTATGAGTTAGCTGGTCCTATAACTCATATTGTTAATCTTAGTTTTAAGAATGGCATATTTCCTTCCCATTGTAAAAATGCCAAGATTATACCTCTTTTCAAAGGTGGAGATCACAAAAATGTTAATAATTACATATCTTTGCTCAATACTCTCTCAAAAATAATAGAAAGACTGGCTAAGTCAAGATTAGTATCATTTTTAGAAAAATACAAAATACTCTCCGACAGCCAATTTGGTTTCAGAGAGAACAGAAGTACGAGTGATGCTATATTAAAGGTATTGACCAAAGTTATAAACGCACTGGACTATAGCAACAAAGCTATAGCGGTATTTTTAGACTTATCAAAGGCCTTCGATACGGTTTCCCACGAGTTGCTTCTTAAGAAATTATTATCTTTAGGCATTAATAATACAGCTATGGGTTGGTTCAGATCTTACCTTAGTGATAGAACACAGCAAGTAGAAATAAATAAAATGTTAAGCGATAGTAAATCCATCTCATTTGGAGTACCACAAGGTAGTGTACTCGGGCCAATATTATTTCTTATTTATATAAACGATTTATGCAGTCTAAAAATTCCAGGTAACATTGTTAGTTTTGCAGATGACACTGCCTTAATATTTGAGGGTAAAAATTGGAGTGAAACTTTTGAAAAATGTGATACAGGTTTAGGAGTAGTTAATAATTATCTGAGTAATAATATTTTAACTTTAAATTCACAAAAAACCAAATACATCACTTTTAGCATTTCTTATAAAAGTCAGCCGTCTACCTCTTATAATTTGATTATTCACAATTGTGTGCAAACGTATAACTGCAACCCCTTGGAAAGTGTAGACAGCCTCAAATACCTGGGGGTAAAAATTGATAAATTTTTGAGGTGGAATGATCATGTCGAAATGTTAGTAAATAAAGTTAGGAGACTTATCTATATTTTTAAAGATCTCAGACATGTACTAGACAAGGAAAAATTAAAAACAGTGTATTTTGCTATAATTCAGTGCCTACTTTCGTATAATATAGTGTGCTGGGGTTCCTGCCTGAAGACTGTAATAGAACCACTTAATATTGCCCAAAAACTGATTCTCAAAGTTATATACAAGAAAAAATTTACATATCCTACACAGTTACTTTATAAGGAATGTAATATCATGAATTTAAAAAAACTATTTATCCTACAAACGCTATGCAGATTTTTTAACAATATTAGTTCTGCGAAAAGAACGCAACAAATTCGTACTACAAGAATTGGCTCTGGTCTGAACTTTATGGCAATTCACCCTAAATCCTCATTTGGGCAGAGACATTATTTGTACCAGTCTCCACTTCTATTTAATAGCCTTCCAGATCACATTAAATCGTCAAATTCCTTGTGTACATTTAAAAAGAATGTTAAATTATTTCTGCCATCAGAGGATTTCCAACATATTCTTTCATCTTTGTCCTTTTAAATTGTGGCATTATATTTTGAATAAGTTAATTTTTTCATCATTTTCTTTTTTAATGTAATTTTTTTATCTCTCTTTCTTCTCTGTTTAAAAAAAATAATAGTTTGTTACATTTTTATTGCAATTAAATATCATGGTCACCCTACATGTTTACAGCATTATATTGTAATGAATAGGCTAATAGGTACCATGTAGGTATTGTTCAATTTTGCAGGCTACCGACATCTGTAGTCTAGAAATGTGAAGTTACTATGTTTAACCAAAATGGTGTGAGTCCTTGCTTAGAAAATATTGTCAATTTGGTCGGTATAGCAGGTTTCATTTTTACTGCTAGACATCACGATGACAAGTGGTTATTTACATGTAGTGGTTTTTTGAAGTCTTTAAAAAGGCTCGCATTATGTGTTTTTTCGTTCCTTTCTCAACAATAGCTCGATAATAAACAAGCTCATAAGTCAGAGCGATCGTAGCAGTGTTATTCGCACAGTTCTTTATAAATATTATACCTGTTTCAATAGTTTGAAATAAATGTAAAGTTGTGTCAAGAAAACCAGTTTTTAATCAAAAAGGATCATCCCCAATTTTTAACATTTGATCCTTCAACCGGATTACGATCAGGAGATTGTATGTAAAAAAAAAACAAAGAACCAGCAGCCAAAAGGATACAAAATTGATTGAAACTGGAAATCATTAAGGAAAGTGGACCACATCGCAAATCTGAGATAAGTATTCAGTGCTTTCCTCCCTATCATCCATTTTATGTTTATTCAGGTCTCATGTAATTTAAACGAGATTAATCTTAAATAGAGTCAATATTATAAATAAAATCACTACCCACTTGAAAATAAGAATATAATATTATTGAATAGTGTTCTCAAATAGTATTGTCAAGATTGTCGTGGTATTCTTTCAAACGGGTGTTTGCTAAAATAAAATAATTGTCAACCGATATTAACAAAATATAATTAAAAATGGAAAATATGAAGTCATTAATAAACAAACGCGGCGTAATCAAAGGAAAACTAACCCGATTCGCGGATTCCTTAAATGCATTGTCGGTAAATGAAATTAAATTAAGATATGAGCGGGTGAAATCATTGTTAGATGAATTCGAAGCAGTTCAACAGAAAATTGAAATGTTACCGGATTCAGACGAAATTGAAAATTATAGTCAACGAGAAGCTTTCGAAAACCAATATTTCTCAGTTTTGGCAACGGCCAAAGGCGCGATCGAATCCGTCGATCAAAGTAAGGTGGAAATTAAACTACCCAACCTCCAATTACGGGAATTTCATGGCGATCAGAAAAATTGGGTTAATTTCGTCGAAACCTTCAAGACTTTAGTCCATAGCAATAGTAATTTAAGCAACGTACAAAAATTCTTTTATTTGCAATCAACTTTAAAGGGAAACGCATTAAAGATAATTGCTAATCTAGAAATTTCTGAATTAAATTACATTTCCGCTTGGGAATTATTAAATGAACGTTATGCAAATTTAAGAACTACCGTTCATAAACACATCCAAGCTCTATTTTCATTAAAAGACATGAAACAAGAAGAGCCTGTAGCATTGAGGTATCTAATTGATGAAACAAACGTTAGTTTAAAGGCATTACAAAATATCGGGGTCAAGGTAGATCAATGGGATCCATTGGTTATTTATATAAAATCAAATAAATTAGACACAGCTACCCGAAAAAATTGGGAACAATATATATTACAAGACGAATTACCGACGTTAAAGGAATTCTTAAAATGTTTATCTGCTAGAGCCCAAGTATTGGAACTGATGAACGCTTCTGAGAAAAAAATTTCTAGCTTACATAAAACACAACTAGGCAACAATAATTGCAAAAAAGATTCATCAGTATTTTTAGCGGTAAAGGCTAACAACTGCATTTATTGTAACGAGAAAGGTCACCATATTTATTATTGTAAAAAATTTCTAAAATTAAAATTACATGAGAGGATTGATGCTACGAAATCAATCCAAGCTTGTTTTAAATGTTTAAAGGTTGGTCACCAGGCACAGAGTTGCAAGGCAACCTTTTCTTGCAGGCGTTGTGGCAAAGATAATCACAACACCTTGCTACACAATGAGGTACCTCTGCGGGAGGCCTCCAATATGGATGCTGATAACGAGGTTTCAGTATCGAATTTTTCTGCATCGGATAAAGCAGAAAAAATAATATTATTGTCAACTGCCAACATAGGAGTTGTGGGTAGTAACAATAAAATTTTTAAAGCCCGCATTCTGATTGATTCAGGGGCCCAGTCAAATTTTATGAGAGCAGAATTTGCTAATAAATTAAATTTACCATGTGAATTGATAAACAAACCCGTTTCTGGGATCCATAATAACATCACTCACATAAAAAAGAGAATTTCAGTGGAGATGAATTCGCTTCATACTGATTATAAAAGTGAAATATCATGTCTGATTTTACAGGAGATTACAACAAATTTACCACAAGTGACAATGGCGAAAAAAGACTTCAAGTTACCACGAGGATTGGAGCTAGCTGACCCGAACTTCAATATAGCTGCACCCATCGACATCCTGTTGGGCGCGGAGAGCTTTTGGGAAATCCTAACCAACGATAGATTGAAACTCGAATCGGGACCAACACTTCAACGTACGCAACTAGGATGGATCATATCAGGACCAATCCACATGTACCCAAAGCAAAGGCCTGTATCAGATTGTTGTAATTTATCTATAAATAAAATAAGTCATCAAATAGAAAAATTTTGGAAATTGGAGGAGATTAATCCCACTAAGATTCTAAATCATGAAGAAAAGGCTTGTGAAGCCAGTTTTGCTAGTACTCATACTAGACAAGACGACGGTAGATACGTAGTAAGTTTACCGCGTCGAGCATGCATTGATCAGCTGGGAAGTTCATTGCTCACTGCTGAAAAAAGATTTAAAAATTTAGAGAGAAAATTTGTGTCAAATCCCGAATTGAAGACACAATATATACAATTCATGCGTGAATATGAGGAATTAGGTCATATGGAGGTGTGTGACCAGTCAAAGGGGGATCGTGAATCCTATTTTTTACCTCATCACGCTGTAATAAAAGAATCAAGCACTACTACTAAAGTGAGGGTCGTTTTTGACGGCTCCGCCAAAACTTCAAATGGAATTTCTCTCAATGACGCCTTGATGACAGGACCTGTTATACAAAAGGACTTATACACCCAACTATTGAATTTCAGAAAACATCAAGTAGTACTGACGGCTGACATCGAGAAGATGTACCGCCAGATTAACGTGTGTGAAGCGGACCGTGACCTGCAGAAGATAGTGTGGCGCGAGTCGCCGCAGGAGGTGCTCAAGCATTACCGTCTGAAGACAGTCACATATGGTCTGGGGCCTTCCTCTTTCTTAGCCACTAGAAGTCTACGGCAAATTGGTATGGATAACAATATAAATTTTCCTAGAGCTAGTCAGGTCATAGAAAATGACTTCTATATGGATGACTTGTTAACCGGAGGAGATGACATGGAATCCTGTAGAGAGTTAAAAGAGCAATTAATCAACATCTTTTTGTCTGCGGGGATGACCTTGAGGAAATGGAGGTCCAATGTCTTGGAGTTGTCAGCCGAGTCGGGCCAAGCTAAGATTGCCGAATCAGGCAATTCTGAAAAAATTATTACTGACAATCCAAAGACTGAGAAAATATTAGGATTAATATGGAATAATGAATCTGATTATTTTTCTTATGTAATAATGAAACCATCAAGTCGAACCGAGAGTAAAAGACAGATATTATCTTGCATCGCATCAACCTTCGATCCATTAGGTCTTCTAGGACCGATTATAGTTGTAGCCAAATTGATAATGCAGAAGTTATGGCAGTCTAAAGCAGCGTGGGATGATCCATTGCCTAATGAAATATTAGCACCCTGGAGGTCCTACCTTCAAGAATTAATTCAACTAAATGTGTTGAAAATACCAAGAAAAATTATTTGCAGGCAATCTACATATCTACAACTACACGGTTTTTGCGACTCATCTGAGAAAGCTTACGGAGCCTGCGTTTACATGGTGTCAGTGGACCATGTCGGTAAGCGGCATTCACATTTAATAACGTCCAAATCAAGAGTGGCGCCATTGAAGTGTATTTCCCTGCCCAAGTTAGAGCTTTGTAGTGCTGTGCTACTGGCGAAATTAATAAAAAATATAAAACAAGCGCTAAATATAGTGGAGATCGACACACATTATTGGTGTGACTCCATGATAACGTTGTGCTGGCTGAAAGGTCAACCTACGAGATGGGCTACTTTCGTTGCAAACCGAGTAGCTGAAATACAAGAACTTAGTGATCCAGATCTATGGAGACATGTATCATCAGCCGACAATGCAGCGGATATACTTTCAAGAGGAACCACTACAGATAAATTGATAAATTCTGCAATATGGTGGAATGGACCAAGTTGGTTGACCGAGGGAGTCAACGCTTGGCCTATATCAAATATTTCGTGTTCAAACCCTCCTGAACTCAAAGGCAAAAATATTCTATTATCCACAGATATTCAAGAATGGGAGATATTTGAAAAATTCTCATCATTTATTAAATTGAAAAGAGTTACTGCGTATGTATTGCGATTTGTCAATAACTGCAGAAGTGTTAAGGGTAAAATTTCAGACAATTTAAGTGTGGCTGAATTGGAATCAGGCTTGAAATGTCTATTGAGATCAGCTCAAATACACGCCTTTCAAAAGGAATTGAAAGAATTAAAAAACCATGGCATCGTCAACAAGAAAAGTAATTTAAAATCTCTTAATCCCTTCTTACATGATGGTCTAATATATGTAGGCGGTAGGTTGAATTTGGCTACACATTTATCTTACCAACAAAAACACCCAATTATCTTGCCGGCTAAACATAAGCTAACTGAATTGATAATACGTCACTACCATTATGTAAACCTACACGCAGGACCTCAAGCTTTGTTAGCTGAAATACGATTAAAATTTTGGCCCATCTTTGGTAAAAATACTATTAAAAAGATATTACATAAATGTATTGTATGTTTTAGATGTCGTCCCCGAACCGGTCATCAAATCATGGGAAATTTGCCACCCGAAAGAATTACGCCGAGTCGTCCTTTCGCTATCACCGGAATAGATTACGCCGGACCAATTCTAATTAAAAGTGGGACGCTGAGAAAGGCTTCCCTCGTAAAATCGTATTTATGTATCTTTATTTGCTTCTCAACCAAGGCTGTTCACTTGGAATTAGTTTCGGATTTATCTAGCAATGCTTTTTTGAACAGTTTAAAAAGGTTTATATCCCGTAGGGGACAACCTGAAAAGATCTTTTCCGACAATGCTAGTAATTTTAAAGGAGCTAGCAGCAGACTCAAAGAGCTGTACACCAGCTTGAGGGAAAACAACGACAATATTCAAAATTATTTAGTGAACAGAGGTATTGAGTGGAAGTTCATAACCCCTCGAGCCCCTAATCAGGGAGGTTTGTGGGAAGCAGCAGTAAAATCAGCAAAATTCCATTTGTATAGAATCACTAACAATTCTTCATTAACATTTGAACTCTTGTATACCTTAATTTGTCAGATTGAGGCCTGTTTGAACTCCCGTCCATTAACTTCCTTATCCGACGACATCCATGATTACCAACCTCTTACCCCAAACCATTTCCTTATAGGCACTGAATCCTGTATCATTCCTGAGAGAGACGTCCGGGCGATACCGGACAACAGACTAACTCAATATCAGAGGATCAGTTCGCTAATTCAATCGTTTTGGTCTAGATGGAAGCAAGATTACCTGATGGAACTACAAAAGAGGACTAAATGGCAGACCAGCACTCAACGGGCACTGCAAAAAGACGATCTGGTGATTTTAAAGGAAGATCATTTACCTCCACCTTTATGGAAAATGGCCCGAATTCTGCATACACACCCTGGAGCGGATGGAGTAATACGAGTTGTTACCCTAAAAACACCTCAAGGAGTCTTTGTGAGGCCCATCACAAAGATATGTCTGATGCCCCTGGATTCAGACACTAAACCTGTAATTGACGTCCCGGACCTTACCAAGGATTGATTATGTACATTACACTATGATGCTTATCTTCTCGACTCCACCTTGGATGGATCAAGCAGAAGACCTGAGAAGAAAGAAAAAAAAAAGAACAATAATTGTGTTGTGTTCAGTGTGAACTATATTATTTGTGTTATTGAACTATTTAAATATGTAAAAATTAGTATGCAGACGTGTGTAATTTAGTCATTTTTGAATTTTTTTTTGGTTATTTAATAGGATTAATAATTTTCTAGTTATTTTTAGTTTATTAATAGAGTAATTCAACAGCATTTATACAGTTAAATTTATAAGTTTACCAGTAGGGCATAAAAAAAGGGGGTTTTATTTTGTTAATTTCTGCTATTTTGAATTATTTTGTTAGTATTTTTGTGGTATATTTAGATTAAGGATTTTTAGTTTATTCTGTTTGTTTTATAGTTTATTTTTAAATAGATTATCATTCAAAAATTTAGTGCAATTTTTGAATCCCGCCCCCTGGCAATATGTTCAATTTTGCAGGCTACCGACATCTGTAGTCTAGAAATGTGAAGTTACTATGTTTAACCAAAATGGTGTGAGTCCTTGCTTAGAAAATATTGTCAATTTGGTCGGTATAGCAGGTTTCATTTTTACTGCTAGACATCACGATGACAAGTGGTTATTTACATGTAGTGGTTTTTTGAAGGCTTTTTAAAAAGGCTCGCATTATGTGTTTTTTCGTTCCTTTCTCAACAATAGCTCGATAATAAACAAGCTCATAAGTCAGAGCGATCGTAGCAGTGTTATTCGCACAGTTCTTTATAAATATTATACCTGTTTCAATAGTTTGAAATAAATGTAAAGTTGTGTCAAGAAAACCAGTTTTTAATCAAAAAGGATCATCCCCAATTTTTAACAGGTATCCAATTCGCAGAAACGTCAATGTAACAATATTGTTATCTTAATATTTCTTTTTTTTTAAATATTGTACTATCTTAAATATATGTTATAATCTTTGTACTATTTTTTTTTTAATATTTTGTAAAATTATTAACCTCAACACAGGCTTGTCCTAGTGAGGTTAAAAATTATAACTTTATAAAAAAGATACAATGTAAAGAATCAATAAATAAATAAATAAAAAATATGTGACATTTAGTATATCATCAAAAAGTCAGCCTTCTGACACTCATAATCTAATTATACATAATTGTCTGCTAAATTGTAATTGCCACCCCTTGGAAAGTGTAGATTGTATCATGTATCTAGGTGTAAAGATTGATAAATTTTTAAGATGGAATGATCATATCGATATGTTAACAAAGAATATCAGGAGAATATTAGGGGCGGCCAATCGTGACAAAAAAGTCACAGATGATAACAAGAAATGACTTCCTAAGTACCTTAATATTGTACGTACGAAATAGCGATATGCAAGAGCGTGTTCACACACAGCACACAGCGCGCCCCCACGCCCCCCGCAGCCGCCCTCGCCACACCTAGCATGCTCCGTCGCTCGCCCGCTCGCGTATTTCCAATCCCTACCGTGATTCAGTTGCGCTAGTGTGCTAGTGAACCGCGTTAGGTATTGTTATGCATAATAGCGTGTTCACACACAGAGCTATAATATGCGTGGGATGGCGTATTTCAGCATATCGCTCGCCATACTATCCAATTTGGAATGTACGGCGAGCGATATGCCGAAATACGCCATCCCACGCATATTATAGCTCTGTGTGAACACGCTCTTAATCACCTTACAAAAGCTTTAATAAATAAATAAATCAGAGATTATAAAATAATACAATAATAAGATGTTATTTATGCCAATTATGAACTTTCCACTGATGATAGTGAATAATAAAGTGTGACATTATAAAGGTATTTTCTTTAAAAAATAAAAATATATATATTTTTAGTTAAAATCTATGAAAAAGGGGTGGGGGTGGGGTTGAGGAACGTAGGAATAGGATTAAGAGGCAAAGGATTTTTATTTCTTTTTAGCATTGTTCTAAAGTAGCCTACGGAGTTCGGATTTGTGACATCTATGGTCAAAATAGATAAAACATTGCAATTTGCAATAGCTCCGTGTTAAAATAAACGGCTTGCCAAGAAAATATTTTAAATAATTACAATAAATGTTTTACGAATGGTAGGAAATGTGGTCCATTTTTGGACCGAAATCAATCGCAGAAAAATAAAAGTGGTCCGTTGTCCATTTTTCGACCGAAATCGTTCCAGAGGAACAAACCCGCCCGCGTATGGATTGGAAATACGCACCCGCTCACCCCATGAACCATGAATGATAATGGCAGGAAAATTAAAACGGTTTTGACCCTAGGAACTTACTGAAAAGTTTGGATACTCCTGGTCAATATGATGGGTACTGAAAAAGGGGCGGCTACATGGTCTGGGGCCTAGGGCGGCCAAGACTGCAAATCCGCCTATGCTTATAACATAGTATGCTGGGGATCATGTCTAAAGTCCAACGTTGAACCACTAAATATTACTCAAAAATTGATCCTTAAAGTGACGTACAAAAAAAAATTCTGTTATCCATCCAACCTACTTTATAAGGAATGTAATGTTATGTGCATAAAACAGCTATATATCACTCAAATACTTTGTCGATTTTTTTCTCAATATTAAATTTGCTGAAAGAGCACAACAAATGCGGACAACTAGAATTAGCTCTTCATTGAACTTTGTGGCGGTACATACTAAAACTTCTTTTGGTCAAAGAAATTATTTATATCAGGCACCACTTATGTTTAATATTCTTCCAAATCATATTAAGTCTACCAATTCCTTAGTTAAATTTAAAAAGTTAATTAAGGTTTATGTATTGACAGACGATTGTCTTAATATTTTTTCATCCTTGTCCTTTCTTAAATAATAAGATTTTATATAAGTCCCATTTGCTAAAAACTGAATGTCACCCTATCTGTCTTTATTATCTACTTTGTTTCTTCTTTTGAATAATAATTATTTATTAGTTATGGTTCAAATATTGTTACAATATACTGTCAAATTACCCATCTGGTAACACATCTAATACTCATTTTTTCTTTAATTTTGAAATATTTTGTGTTTGTATGTAGAATTACTTTATGTTTGTGATACTCTTATGTTTGCTTCACTCAAATGTAAATGTTTAACCTCGATACAGGCTCAGTCCTAGTGAGGTTGATTTTTATGTGAAAAAAAAAAGTTTTACGTATGGTGAGATGCAATAAATAAATAAATATTATTCATTGGCAGTCCGCAAGGACTTTTTGACAAAAAGAGCGTAAATTATTTGATGGGGTTTTTAATCATAGCTATCTACGTTTGATTCTCCAGGTTGGAACGGAATCTAAATTAAGTCTATGGATCGCATTTACTATTTCTTTCAATTCTAAGAGCTTAGTTTATTCCATTGATGTTTTATATTTAGATGAGACATGAAGTGAGAAAATGGGTTCGGCTTTTTTACTTCCTACGGACCTCCTAATGCTCAACTAAAACTACCGAATCCGATCTACGCGCAGCGCTCATCGCGTTCTTATAGTGGAACAATTTTCGAAGAGATATTAGTAAGCAGTAATACCTCTAATTGTAATTCTATGGTTACATCCATAATTAATAAGCTAGTTACTTTGTGTAGAGTATGCTGTTTACATTCGGGCAGCTTCGGGTTCTACCGAAGATAACCGAACGTTACCAGCCGTCTCGTATTACATTGCCGGAGCGAGGATTCATTCTGTCGCCAGACACTTTCAGAGTGGAAGATACTACCAGTATCGCCCTGGTGTAAGACCACCATTCAGAATTGAAACGTTGCTCCAAATGGCTTTAGCCGTGTTTAGTGACTAGATCTGAATAGCCAGGTACTTCCCCACCTTCCTCTTTCCCTTCCCCACTTACCTTCAGCCTCACAACATCCCCCAATTGGGGATGCCATAGTCTCACTGGCTCCAGACGGGAGCAGTTGGGACTCTTGTGAGGTATTCACTATAAAAAAAAAAAAAAAAAAAAAGACGGCCTTTAGATAACTTGTTATTTGTATTGTCAATTTATTATATTCCGAATTAAACAACCTCCGTATATCAGAATCTACGAGTATTAATAGAGGTAATACCAGATCCCTATCCTCGTTAAAATACTGGAGATTAAGGGCCCAGTATTCTATTCCTGTACAACATCAATACATTACACTTTGCATAACTGCGGGTATTGCTCAGCTGTAGATGCTGCTGGAGTGAAGATGGCAGAGAGATAAATAAACGTTATTAATGAAATCGACTGAGTATTTATTCATTCTTACACAAGATCTTGTTAATCATCGAGTTCGTACTCGAAGTGTTGGTCGGAGAGAAGAAGTCGCACCGTACTGTATTGCAGATTGCAGAAGCAGCGTTTATATAGGCGTTCCCGCGGTCTCATCTTGGAGAATGTTCTCGAAAAAGTCTCCAGGCTCTCAAACGTCTAGAGCAGTGGTTCTTAACATAGGGTTCGGTGAGTCAGTCTCGGGGGTTCGGTGGAGGTCAAGACCCCCAACTTATATGATTCATGGTGACACGCCCCGCTTGTCCATCATTGGCTGCATGCGATTACCGGTCAAGATGGCCGCCCAAAAATGACCATAGTCATTATATACGGACCATAGACATTTTACGTGTAAAATTACACGAATTTCTGAATTGGTTTCTGAAAGGCAACAGCAGAAGTCACACTGATTTAAAGTAAATAATAATTAATATGTTTCATGTTTTGATTTAACCATTAAAATTTAATGTTTTGATCTTTGTTTTTTTATTTTTTTTTTCATTTTGTACACCTATATATAAATATATACCATGTTTTGAATTTGTAAAAATCTAATTTTATTTTTCAAATTAGGAGGTGTTCGGTGAATGCGCATATGTAACTGGTGGGGTTCGGTACTTCCAAAAAGATCAAGAACCACTGGTCTAGAGGGTTCCGGTCGGTGTAATCCGATGCTATCGTAGTTTCTCGTAGGTGGTCGGCCGATGATTCACCGCGCAGCAGCATGGCTGCCAAATAACTAATGGCGTTATAGAAAAATTAGTGCATATTGACATCTTATTTAACGGTGACCGGATAAATCATCGAAATGATAATTCATCACATCTTTAAAAAGTTAGACAATGTCATAAAAAGTGATGAAACAAAAACTTTCTTAACTGGGTTAAGTAGGTTAGGTTAGGTTAGGTTAGGTTAGGTTAGGTTAAAAAAAAAATTTCATCGTTTCTAATGACTTTATATCACTTTTTAAAAGTGTGTTGAATTTTCACTGTGTTGAGTTATTATGGAACCTATTTAACACCTTGAAAGATTTGTTAAAACCAGTTTCTTTTATTTATTGATTGTCGGAATCATATTAGGCACGTAGGTACTTCTAGCATTAACACCCAGATGTACATCGCATTATTATCTTGATGACTGCATAGTTTAGGATTGTTGTAAACAGAAGTGGCGTCCTCTGTTATTTTCAAAACGAACCGTTGAAATCTTCAAACTGCGGCAACGAGATTTTATCTGCTAGTGTGCATTATATTTTATGTGAATCGTTTGCTTAGAATTCCTGTGTTCCTACATATGTATTGGCATAAGTCTCGTCGTTTATTTGCGTAAAATTGGGAATCAAAGCAATTTGCCTTCTCGGCAAATATTAATTAAAATTTACTAGCAGACGGTAAATGAATTTTATTTTTTTTGTTCACTTTTTGACGTACAACTTTTGTTTATTCACCGTTTTTTGTTTGTTTGAGCTTTTACCATCTTAATTCTGACCTTACCAATTCAATTTTTAAAATTTGAACGAAATGTTAAATTAAAATTTTTTTTTTAAATAATTAAATTACAGTTACCTTGTGAGGACTTGTTTTGTTCCCAAAAACAGTTCTCCAACTCGTCGTGAAAGGAGATTTTAAATAATAGGTTCTTTGTGTTAAATCAGGGATTTATTAATACTTCGCGTATTACAATGGTGACTCGATAGTCGACCTAACTAGGAGCTGGCTAAATGAGATCTGAAAACACAAAGATTATCTGGGAGCATTCTAACTGGTCCTGGCGACTACTGGCCACTAGCTGCCATCTTGGGGACTTCCAAGTAAGCTCTATGCACTGCCCTCTATCAGTGCATCTGTGAAGCTCTAACTTCTAATATTTGTCGGATTTTATACTATATGTCAGATTTTATACTATATGTCAGATTTTATACTATATGTCAGATTTTATACTATATGTCAGATTTTATACTATATGTCAGATTTTATACTATATGTCAGATTTTATACTATATGTCCGATTTTATACTATATGTCAGATTTTATACCATATGTCAGATTTTATACTATATGTCAGATTTTATACTATATGTCAGATTTTATACTATATGTCAGATTTTATACTTTATGTCAGATTTTATCTTATATATATATATATATATATATATATATATATATATATATATATATATATATATGTATAAATACACATATATGTATAAATGATAAAATATACAGTGTTCTTTTGAAAGGTTTTTTATGTGAATAACTGCTGACTGCTGCCAATCGTGTGGAGCCAGCCGGACTATAGCATCATCAATTGGGGTATGCTGTAAGTTGTAACTTTTAAGGTGGGAAGGGGAATTAACTGGGGACAAGTATGTTTGGAAACTACTTGGCTATTCAGATCTGGTCACCAAACAAAGTTAAAGCTATTTCAAGCAACGTTTCGATTCTGGTTGATTGTTTTTCAACAGGATGATACTGAGAGTAGGTACATGAAAGAGAAGCGAGATCTATTAGACCTTTTGGCTCCTAGGCCCCATACAGGCTAATATAATTTGTTACCTACTAAAGAAAGTATTACGATATTTTACAATGTTTCTGTCAATCTTTTTCTCTTTTGAGTATAAATATACGCTATGGAAAATCCTGTTTGTTGGCGGTTAAATATGTCAGTTCATTACGAAATTCCTGTTGGTTAGCGGTTAAATCTGTTAGTTCGTTACGAAATTCCAAAAAGTTTTTGAAACTTTTCAGTTATATACTTACTCTTGTTTTTCCACAGAAAAAATTTCCAGAGGTAATAATTATTTTCTGTTTTAAATATACCAACCAAAAAGTTTTCCCATAAAAATCATCATGATTGACAAAAAATTCTCCGAAAATCACCTCCCGTTCCGTTGGAAAATTACCAAGAAATCTTTTGATTTCTTTGAACAGTGTGACTCGAATTTATGTATTCATTGATGGCGTTAATTTAATTATTTTATTAAAATACGGTCTTTACAAGTAATGCTTTACAATATTAAACAATATTAAGAAGAATTATTTGTTTGCGGCCAAACTTTTTACTTTTTTTTATTTTTTTTTTTATTTTTATATTATTTTTTTTTGTTTTTAATTTTTTTTTTTTTAATTTTATACACAATATGAATACGAGTAAACAGTTTTGTCACTATAAAAACTCAATTCATCCAAGAAAGGCATACAAATACAATAATGGATTGATTTATCGATTCAATTTTTAAAAAAAATTAAGAAACAGTATATTTTTGACAAAATTTCAGATAAAACCTTGTCATAAGGGAACGCGTGCAATGTGACGAAAATCTGTTTTAAACGATCTTAACTCGAGGCCTGCTTTTTATTATTTAAAAATATAATCTACCTAATACATTTAAAGAAAAAATAATACATTTAAAATATAATCTTGTGTGTTTATGAGTGATGTAAGTTTTATATTGGTTTTGTGTGTTACGTGTAGGTTTTTTTTATTTTATGCTATGACATTTTGGTAATATTGTCTTTTTTGTTCTTTAATCCATTTTTTTAATTTTGTGTCTAAATTTATTTTTGTTTTCCTCAATTTTAATTTCAAGTGTTACACTGTTGAATGCTTTTATAGCATGGTATTGGTAGTGTCTTTGTCCAAAGCTTGAATTTACTGTCGGAGTTTTTATGTTTTCTTTGTACGCTTGTCTAACTGGTCTGTTAGTGATATTTTGTGTATGTTTAAATTTGTTTTTCTTTGTCAAAAATTTTGTACTGTTTTAACGTATAATTGGCGTATATCTAGTACTTCACAGCTGTTGAATATTTGGTCTGTATCAGTCAGTCTATGATTTTTTAGTATTACCTTTAAGATTGTTTTATGTGCGATTTATATGTAATCAATAGCCGAGTTTGTTGCTCCTCACCAAACAATAATTCCATATTTTATTATTGATTGGCAAAGTGCAAAATATATTGTTTTCAATTGTTTTATTTTATATGTGTTCCTTATATTTACGAAAATGTGTATTGTTTTGAGGAGTTTATTTGTGATTTGTTTGATGTGAGGTATCCATCTAAAGTTATGGTCAATTACGATTCCTGGATTCTTAATTTGTTCTGTTTTTTTAGAGGAGGGCAATCGCAGATGTTGGTGTTTAAACATTCGTTTATTTTGATGGTGTTTGTGTTGTTTTTTTGGCTATCCCGTGCTATTTATACTGTTTGTTTTAGATATGTTTAGTGTAAGTATGTTTGAGTCTTGCCATGTTTTCACTTGCGAGATTCATAAGAGATTAATTAATTCATAATGCTTTACCACACCAACGTTGATCGAGCGTGTAAGAATCTAATTAATAAGACGGAAAGTAATTTAAATGAAACTTTGTTGTATAATTATCTCACACAGAAGTTGAACATATAATTTTGAAAAGGGTTTGAAAGAGAAAAGAAATTTAAGAAACAGTAATTTTTTTTCAAAATTTCAAATAAAACCTTGTCACAAGAGCACGCGGCTATGTTCAATGTGACAAAAATTCAGTTTTTAAAAAGTTTAAATCCTGCAAAAAGATTGAAAGCACTCACCACAATTTCTAAGAAATCGTATAAAAACGATAGTACAGATACAAACATTAATAGACGCGTGTTTCTATAACACCCCCGTGGTATACCTAAGTCAATTTGAAAGGTTAAGCCAACAATGTGATGAATGTTATCATCCCGGCATCAAATATTGACCTGGGTGCGATTCGTGAACAAATTTCCCAAAATAGCCCATTCTTTAATGTCACTGCAAATATAAAGCAGTAGAAGTATGTGGTTGGCGTGCCCGTGTGCCTGTGATAAACTCAATAATTCTTCATTACTTCAGTTGAAAAATATCTATAAGATTCTTTCTTGAACATAAAATCAATTTTTTTAGCCTGTCTGAGGCCTAGGAGTCAACATGTCTTATTTAAATTGATGAAACCAGTTTTATATCAAAGCAGCATAGATTTTTTAGTGTATATACAAGAATCCCAACTACTTCCGATTTTCAGGGACCAATGAGACTGTGGAATATCTATTGGGATATGTTTTCAGGTTGAAGATAGTGGGGAATGATAGGAGATGATAAAAAGGAAGGGTTGAAAATACCTGGCTATTCATGTCTTGTCACCAAACTTGGCTCAAGCCATTTCAAGCAATGTTTCGATTCCGAATAGTTATCTTTCACTGGGACGATACTGAATGAATCTACCACTAAACAAAATAAATAATGTTTTCATAGTCTCGTCTTGTGGAAAAGGATGTACTATCTGTAATGAATGTATGTCTAAATGTATGAAAGAGACATTGAAGCATAATAGAGATAGCATGATTATGCCGACTTGTATAAATGGGTACGTCTGCTTTTGTTTCATGTCTTTGAAGCAACATTACTTCAGATAACTTGTACCAGTAGTGCGACAGTAAATTGTAAATAGTGTACCTACGACCCTGAATTACTAAAAGATTATTCACCAATCTCTACCAGAAGAAAACACTGACGTATAACAAAGAGGAACCTGTCCACCACAAGTTGGTGCAGTTAAGATCACCACACCATTATATTAGCATGCCATTTCTAGGAACTATCTGTTCATTGCTTGATACATTTTGTGAAATATTACTTTTTAGACACATTTCTCCGCCTACCGGGAGATTCTTTAGAAAGTTCACCGAAAACTTTCTAAAGAACACGATAGAATCTTCAGGAATCGACAACCAGGGATTAGTGGGCGGGATCTTGGTATTAGTTAACGGGTCTCGGGTGCTTTTGAAGTGAAGTGTAGTTAATTAATGCTTTATTTATTGTTTCTTGAGGGCATATTCAAAGAGTATCATGAAAATTTTGTTTTAAAATTATGAGTAAAAATCCTGTAATTTAATAAAACAAAATAGATATTTGATGCAAACAAACATTTACTCGCTATCCATCTATGAATTGAAACCCCTCTACAGCAGCACTGTAGATTGGTTTACACAAATGTTGAGAAGCCTGTAAACATATGTTTCGTTATGACGTTTGTAATTTTTCTGGCATTATCAGCTTTGTTCTGCTCACACCAACCATAGAGCAGGAATTCAGACTCTGCGCTTGATTTTGGTACTTGACAGGCACGCACAGAAAGAAGTGCGGGAAGTAACAATCCAACCATCAACGACAAAAGACCGGAGAGAAAAACCGCCGTTTTACTCTCATTACTCGTCACACCACACCAATGTGACTTGTGATTAATCGAACGTTCTTTCCAAGTGCGGTCCCCGCTGCACATCAAACCAAAGAATCCCCAACCTGGTAAGTGCAGAAATCTGGCGATTATTTTGTGTGTTGGTTGGGGTAGCGCAATCTTCACTCGGAAGTACCTGTCTCCTGGAACAGAAAGGATAAAGCATTTCTCTGCCCCAAATTACGGTGACGCAATTCCAGCGTAATCGCACACAGGGTATTTATTATTTATTGTAATAAATAATTTATTATTAATTTAATTGAATTCCTACAATTATAACTAATCTGTTAATGTTTTTTGGCGTCCTGAAAAACGACTTGGAGTGTTTGTTGGGCCCGCACTTGGAAGAACGATCGATTAATCACAAGTCACCTTCTTCATATGAACTAATTCACACAATCGGCGAGCATGTGCTACGAATAATGAGATTAGAACGGCGGATTTTCTGTCCGGTCTTTAGTCGCTGACATTTAGCTTTTTATTGCCGCACTTTTTCTCGGTGCGTGCCTGTTTCATGTACAAAATCAAGCGTGAAGTTTGATTTCCTGCTCAATGTTTGGTGGGAGCAGAACATTCCTCATCAGCGAGTCCTCGTTAAAGCTTACATACATATAATTAATGATAATAATTGTTGTATTATCTATTCAATATTTTACTACCTTTCTAAACCATAAAACACAGAGTTAATAGCCACTTTAATATATTTTATATTAAATCAAGTAAGGTCGTATATAGATTACCTATTTTTTACATAAAATAAAGAAAATATTTCACAAAAAATCGAAAATGTGAAATGTCAGAAGTTGATATTATAAAGGCCCCGTAATAAGCGTAATTAAGCTAAAATGGTGAATTTGTATAATACGACTCGTTTGATATAGAGCAAAAATCACACGACAAATATTTTAAGAACATTATATTATTGATCGTGTGAAGGCGGTATATAGGATTCTCATTTTTCTTTGTCACTGGCATAAAAGAAATTGACAAGTTCCTTATAAAATTGAAATAACCACGATGAAAGATAAGGAACAAAGATTTTAAACCCCTGTAAACAGAGTTTTTTTCGATATCTTAAAGAATAAAGCAGGACTAAATTATGATCCCTGTGGGAAGTCGATGCCGAGGTTCAAGACAAATTATTATTCTGCCCAGGACAAATCGGATAATGTGTTTCTGTAAACAAAATGCCACGGGATTAATAAAATGAGTTCTGGTAATTTAATTGAACCGAGTTTATCTGTTTTGATGCTGGTTTTATATTATTTGTAATAAAGTTATAATAAAGTATTATGATAATTTAATTTTTGGAATAACCTAATGAGTAAAACCTTAAATTATGACGACAATATTAGCGATTCTTCCTGGGTTAAAGTCCTAGTTGTGACCGAATCTTTTTCTGATTTTTCGTTTAAGAATCACTAATATTGTCTTCAATAATTAAATTTTACAATTTGTAGTTTTACTCATTAAGTTATTCAAAGAATAAAATATTCATCCTGGACTTGGAGAAAGAGTCAAAAGATGTCGCACATTAAAATAAAAAATAAGAAATATTTATCAAAGACACTGTTTAGATTGCATTTAGTCTGAGTTGAATCTTGGGATCATACATAAAGATACCAGCCAATAAAAATGTGCTCAGAGAAAATGAAGATAATGTTGGTTGTTTTTATTTGAAGTATGATACAGATAAATATAATCGAAGGAGATAGGGTCCCATTAGCTCAGTTGGTAAAGCGGTGCCCCGGCAAGGCAAGGGTCCTGGGTTCGAGTCCTAGATGTTACCGTATCTTTTTCTGATTTTTCTGTTTTCAATTTTCCTTTGAAAATCGCTAATATTGTCTTCAATAATTAATTTAGTTATTTATTAGTTTAAATATGTGGCTTTTCTCTGGTTCTAAAGCTACTCTGTTAGTGGTGTTTTAATTTTATCATTTTATTGCTTCGTCAGGATAAATGTATAATGAAAATTAATAGACAAATAAGTGCCCATAGACAAAATTACTACAAGAAACGGTGATTTATTATGTAAAATAAATTAATTTATCATAAAACAGGTAATTATTGCAATTACGTATATCACAAAAACTTTTATAAACTAAATCATTTATTTTAACATCAAAACAAGCTCATTTATGTTAATGTTATATCTCTGCTTTACTTGCAGATTTAGTGTTGGGAACTCTTGTGAAAAGTAAAAGGTTCTTTACAATAATTGCGTTTATTTACGTTACAATATATAGTTCAGGATTTAGCTACACTGTTCATTACGTGAGGGTTGGTAATTCTCTGTTTCTAGAAGCTTGTTGTCTGACAATAATACCCCACAGGCAATTGCTACACTCTAGCGACATCTGTCGGACTCTGGAGTAAGCTTTATGACTGGTGCCATCTGTCGCTTGAAAACCCAACTTATTACCCAAACATCACAGTTAACATCAAAACCAACTTATCTATGTTAACATCAAATCTGACTCATTTATGCTAACATCAAAACCAACTCATTTATGTTAACATCAAATCTTATCTCATCTAACAGGCTTAGTCCTAGTGAGGTTGATTTTTATGTGAAAAAAAAGTGTTTTATTTAATAAGTGTTTTTAAGTGAGATGCAATAAATAAATAAAAATTCGTTCGTGTTAACATCAAAACCAAATCATTTTTATTAACATCAAAACTAACACATTTATTTTATAATCAAAACTAACTTATTTACTTTATAATCAAAACTAACTTATTTACTTTATAATCAAAACTTACTCATTTATGTTAACATCATAATTATCTCATTATTGTTAACCTCGAAATTAACTCATTAATTTTAACGTCGAAACTAACTCATTTGTGTTAACATCAAAACCAAGTCATTTATGCCAACTCATTTATATTAACATTAAAACTAACTCATTTATGTTAACATCAAACCAACTAATTTATGCTAACATCAAAACCAACTCACTTATGTTAATATCAAAAACAATCATTTATATGAGCATCAAAAATAATACTTTTTTTAGTATGAAAACTATCTCATTTATGTTAAAAACAACAACTTTTATAAATTAAGACAACGGAATTTAGAAGTAATTATTTAATTTAAGAATTTTTAATCTACAAAATAATTAGTGACCATACATTAATTCAATTTCTAAAGAAAGTCTAAAACCTGCCACACAAACACACAAATTAAACGAGGAAAAGATATAGAATTAGACTGCCCTTCATAAAAAACGTCAAAAGAGGCAAAGGTCTTTGATGTGCGGAGCAATGAAAAGATTTTACGAATTACCAAAAGACATTAAATTAGGAGAAAACACACACAAATTTAAACGTAAATTACGAAAATAAGTAATTGATTTATGCTAATAATACATCTATACAATAATTGTATACTTATTTTTACATTTATTAAAATAATTGTATGCATATTTTTATTTAATATGTAATATATGTACTAACATAGATTACCTATTAAATAAAAATAAACCGAATATATCGAAGAAAGACTGAACGTATCTCAAAATAATGACGTAGATTAAACTGCTTTGTATAGCGAGTATTACATTCTATAGTAACGGATAGCAGCAATTAATTCCACGCCAACAAGCATTCTCTAGCAATAAATTATCTCTTAATGTGACGTAAATATGTACGTATTATTTTCGGCTAGAGACAAGCAGAAAATTCGGCAAACCCTTAAATAATGATTAATACTTACAAATCTTCACTAAATTCTGCTCGTGCAAAATACCCCCGCTCATATGGGGGCGTATTTTTGATTTGATACGATCATGATTTGTTGAATTTAGGGGATGTTTTCGGTGATGCAATCAGTTTTTTTATTGTTTTTAATTCTGATAATTATTACGCTGAATCTAAAACGAGGATTTTAACCGCTTGGCCAGATGAAAGAGCACCGTTCAGAATTGAAACATCGCTTAAAATGGCATTGGTATTTGCTGATCAATGATCTGATTGACTTCCTCTTTCAATTTACTTCCACTTCACCCTCATAACATATCCTAATTAGGCATACCATGGTCCGACTGTCTTCAAGCAGTTTTTTTAGGTGAGTACTCAAAAGAGACCAAACACTGCTCACAATCGTCTGGAGCCAGTGAGACTATGGCATCCTCAAATGGGGTATGTTGTGAGGCTATAGGTAGTGGGGACAAAAAAGGAGATGAGAAAGTACTTAGCAATACATATCTGGCAGCCATAGAAGGCTAAAACCATGTTTAACATCAAAACTAACTCATTTGTGTTAATATAAAAAAAATAATTAATTTATGTTAACATCAAAATTATCTCATTTAGGTTAACATCAAAACCAACTCATTTATATTAACATCAAAACTAACTCATTTTTTTAAACATCAAAAATAACTAACTTATTTTGTTATGAATACTATCTCATTTACGTTAAAATCAGAAATTTTATAATTTAAGACAACAGAATTTAGAAGTAATTATTTAACGTTTCAATTCTGGATTGTGGTCTTTCATTAGGGCGATACTGAAAGTATCTTCCTCTCGGAAACGTTTCGCAAATATACAATATATTGAATAAATTGTGAAGTAACACAAATCAATCAAACAAAATGTACTTTCGCTCGCTGGGATTTGAACCCACCACCCCCAGATTCATAGACAAGGAGGACCGTGGATTTGGATTATTATCATATATCACTCAACCACGGAGGAAGTTTGGGCAGTTTGGATTCTTGGGCGATATTCAGATTTTTTTAATACCTGACGGAACGTACCCTTTATAAAAAAAAATTAAAATAGGTTTTCCACAAAAATAAGCGCAAGAAACCAACGGTTTCAACGGAAAGTAAATCTCCCCTTAGAAGGAGGGGAGAGGCGGGTGTTGGGGATAGATAGCAGTAGGGTGGAGGGTAATTACATTTGCAAGGCTCTCTGATAAATCCGCAAGGCAACATAGAACCACGCGACGAGATACTCTGCTTTGACAGACCTGTGTGTAGGCTGTAGAATGTGGGCCTCCTGCATTTAATTCAATAACGCCGGTTCGGTCGGTGTGTAAATATAAATTTATTAGCGTAGACCTGCGATGAACAGTACAGCCTGTGCTGAAGATAGATTAACCTCGGTATTGTTTCAACTGCGAAGCTTAAAATTGCATCATATTAACGACACTGATACATTTTATCTATTGAGCTGTTTGTCGTTTTGAAATGTGTGAGTGGTTTATTTAGAGTCAAAAGAATTCGTATTGCACACCTCACTTTATTTATCTTATATAATTGCAGTAAACTATACAATAAAATCCCACTCTGATTCAAAACTCATAACACCGTTATAAGATTTAAATATCAATTAAAAATCTGGATACAAAACATAGTGAGATCAAAAAGCAAATATACTGACACCAAATACAAAATACGAAGTAAGGAAAACATGAGCTTAGTTCGGGCACACTGAAATGCCCACAACACTGGGAAGAACTACCTCGAATTTGCTTGAAATTGTTAATATATTCTGTGATTTTATATGGGTGGCATGCAAAACCAAATTTAGCATTATTTTACGAGCGTCGAATTGACAGAAAATACGAAGCACTCCGGAATGGATGCAGTGGAATTAAAATCCTTAAGACGTATGTATTCTAAAACCATGTGTGACTGAAATACAAATGACAAATTCCGAAATGAATGCAAAATGCATAAATCAAAAAGCTACTCTCAGATAGCTTGGCACGTACGACAAATGTATTAGGGGAATACCCTAAGATAAGAGTGTTTCTTTTTTAAAATATTAATACCTCAAAAGACTCCCAACTACTTCCAACGGCCTGAAACCATTGAGACTATGTCATTCCCATTTGGGATTTTTGAGGGGATGGAGGTGAAGAAGAGAAAGGCTCTGGAGCATGCCTCAAATATACTATGAATAAAATTTACTTGCGCACGCCGGTATTTGAACCCGCGCCCTCCGGCTTGCTTCCTCCGACCACAGAAGGAGTCAATATGTAATATTTAACCTAATTCATTTTAAGCTAAGCAGAGTGGCAGATACTGTTAGTACTGCCCTATCAAAAGACCACCATTCCGAGTCGAAACTTTGCTTTTAATAACTTTAGCCGTTATTGCAATTCATTTATGGGTTACTATGTCATTTTCCGTTACCTTTTTCTTTATACAATGTTTCGTACAGCGTTAGTGTCCATCAACAGAGCAGATGCTTATATCGTGATTTAAATGTATGTTTATTTGTTTAGAAGTGATACCGTGGTTGTCAGTATTTAGTTTTGGTGAAGCCGTAAAGTACCAGATACCAAATATTGAGCTTGGCTCCGTCTTCTCTATTAATTCCCTAAAATAATAATACTTGGCAAAACGTACCTCAACTTTAGCCATGTTTGGCGTCCAAATTTGAATTGTCAGAAAGATCCAAAACTTTCCTCCCACTACCTTCAGCCTCCCATGATTCCCCTAAAATTGCGAAGGCCACTGGCAACTAGCAGTTGGGATTATCATACTGCATTATTTTATTTTTTCAATTATATGGAAGATCCCATCATACAGAACATCCTAGTCATCCCGCTTCTATTGTGGTTTTAATCGTGTGTTAAATTGCTAATGTCGTGTTTGTGATTGAATTACGACAAGAAAGCGCAAAGGACGACGAGAGGCGTGTTGAGAAGCATCGAGATGTGACGAGGCGCGCGCTCCAACAATATTGTACACTAATTTTACTTCAAAATAATGAACCCGCGAAAATTATCACACATACATCAAACGTGGATATATTGTGCATGTAGAGTCAGGCGGGGTGTGACCGTACGCAATTTTAACATTAAGATTATTAGTATTTAAAAGATTTAGATATATTTATTTATCTTTTGTTTACTAATATGATTGATTATCAAAGTATCCCAAACAAACACAAAAATCTCATACAGTTCTTTGGTCAAAAAGTTGTATTTCAAATGCATGTTGATTGCGAACACTTTTTTTCATTTATTTTTTTTTAGTTACAGAAATCGTGGAGATATCTCATGAAACAAGTTATATTATTTGCGAAAATATCTATACAAGCATGTGTTTTAGCAACATCGTTGTATGATCGAGACATTCTAGACATAGAATTAAAATAACCAGTGTTATTGGTAAAAATTTCGGTCCAAAATATGTTAAGGTTTCTAGTGAATTTGGGCCTGGCGTTTAACTTGATTAGATGGACTCTGTTACTATCTACTTGATTATTCACAATTTTGTAAAGCATGAAGAGGTCATTTATGTTTCGTCTTTTAACTAGACTCTCTAATTTGAAATATGTAAGTCTTTGTTCGTAACCGTCTAGTAGATGGTAGACACCTGATCGATAAGACAAAATCCGTGTAAATGTTAGACGGATTTTGTCTTATCCGTGTAAAATTTACACGGACTTTGTCTTATCGACGGTATAGACGGTAGATACCTGATCGATAAGACAAAATCCGTGAAAAATTTTCTTTGGACAGATTCAAGTCTGGATACCTGTGCGATATAATGTGGATTCCAGACTGTTGACCTATACTCAAGAACAGTGCAGATTAACGAATTGAATAGCATTATTAGGCTATTAGAATTCTTGAACACTTTAGTTGATCTTACAATAAAACAATAAATAAATAAATAAAAAATCAATAAATAAAAACACTTGATCCATATGCGGGATAAGCATACGTATACGGTAGTGTGAGTGTTCTCATTCTGCTTTATATATGCTCTCGGTGCAAAGTAACATATCGGAATACTTTGTTTTGCTTTAAGTATTAACCATTATAATATGTTTTTCTAAATCATTTTAAGAATATGGGTAAGTGTACTCACAGAAAAAACTACGTACTCTTACCCCCGCATACTTCACCACACGAAAATAAAATAAATCTAAAACACTGCAGAATTGAGAAATACGCGCAGCTGAATCGTGCACCAATTTATCGCAAACATCGTCGCGTACACTTTCCCACCCTGTACGGTTACCCCACGTGACTCTACAAAGAGTAGATTTTATATGTTTTGTAAAAACCTTAAAAGCTAGACCAAATCTCTCTTTAATAAAATACCATGGGAGGTAATGCACTTAAGCAGCAAACTATGAAATACATATTTCAAAAAGAAAAATAAAGCTTGAAAGGTATGTGTATTATTTTTTGAGATAATCTCTATTCAGATGCTGAGTTACAAAGGTAATACTAAGTGTGCTCCGAAAATCATAAAAAACATATTTATGTCTGTTTTTTTTTTATTTCATACCTGTGTGTGAAAAATTTCATTGTTTCTTTAAATGCTGCTTAACTCAGATGTCAATAAATTTTTAGTATTTGATAATAACATATTAACCTCTAGAGCGATAGAGATTTCCGCGTGTTCGGTTTTCAATTCAGCCATTCGATTTAATTAATATCATAAATCCAAATAATAGTACGCAAACATATGAACTATTTACTGCGGCTTAAAGCAAAACCTCTTAGATCATAAGGTCGGGACACTCATTCAAAGCAGCCTCCTAACTTCTATGGGTATTCCTATTTATTTAAACAATTTAAAATATTTTAATTAATTAAAAAAATTAAAATAATATTTTTGGAGGTCCCGTACAAGTTAGCATGCTAATTTGATTCAGTGTACTGGCCTTGTGATCTAGGAGATTTGCTTAAAGCCGATGAATCCACTTAGATTAACCATTATTCCATATTTTTAGAGTTTTTCAGTCACATTTTTGACAGTATTTTGATAAATCATCCGTACTCATTTTTCTCCGTGTAATCGGATGTATGTCATTAAGACACCCATCATCTCCTGGGAGGGTCGGGAGTTGAGGTACACTCGAAACTGCACATCTGCTCAGCATCTTGACATCTCAAATCAGGATGCAGTAGTTCTATATATATATCAGCCAATAATATATCTAAACCACTGAAGCGATAAACCGATAGTAGAGTTTTATGGGCGTGTCCGTGTTGAAGACCGAACAGATATAGCTTTTTTTCGAATCTATATAGATCCCACTTCTAGGGACTATTTGTTCAATGTGTATAGTATTACCCTCACCTTGACAAAGATCCGAATTATAGATAAAAAGCATTACAAGAAACTAGGTGACTCTTAGTTAGAATCATACGCAATTTTATAAATAAAATGATCTGTATAAAGTTCATTGTACTCTTTGACAAACACGTCTAGAATATGGGGTTTTTGAAAGGCTACAAACTGGCCACTTGTAAAGTTAAATGTTTTGAGTATTATTAAACTTTACTCAATGTTAAAGAAAAAATGTATTGTACTAACCCGCATATCTACATTACAAGGACAACATCCTCAAATCTGCAGAACATCCCAAAGTTACGTACATTGTTTGGCCAGAAAAACAAAAAATTCCGTGCAGCAAAATTATGTAATGACCTTCTAAATGAAATTAAATACACCATGGAGATGTTTGTGAAAAATATGCTTAGTAAATTTGAAGATGAGAAAATCGTTCCAAAATAACGCCAACGCAATAAACATGAGGAAATCAAAAAAATGAAGATGAAGTCTACAAACATGAAGATGAGAAAATCATTAAGGAAATCACCAAACATGAAGATGATAAAATCGCATAAAATATGAAGTAACTCCAACTCAATAACCTACATTCAACAAACATGAGGAAATCAACAAACTTTAGGATGAAGTCTACAAACATGAAGATGAGAAAATCTTTAAAAAAATATGAACTAACTTCAACGCAATAGCCTATATTCAACAAACATGAGGAAATAAACAAACATGAAGATGAAGTCTACAAACAAGAAGATGAGGAAATCATAAAAATTATGAAGTAACACAACAACCTCGGAATAGAAATCCCTTGTTAGGAGGACTGTGCATATTTACCTACTACATTATTGTATTTTCTGTTTCACATTTTTCAGTGGTTAATATATTTTTTCAACGATTAGATTTCATACAGTTTATTTTGTGAAATTATATATTTGCTAGTTCTTACCTGCTACATATGCTAGCCGCGTGCTGTTTGGACGGTAATAAATAGGATGAACGGTATATATTTTGGCCAGAAATAGATGGTTTAGGTAAGTACCTAGGGATTTGGGTATATCAACACCCCAATAGAGGGTACTTAAATGTATCCACAGTATACATTGGGCAATATGAGGTGTGGATAAAACCTAATAGCATAATTCGCTGTAAATTGGGGTTTTGTGAGAAATTTAATTACACATAATTATTCTGCGTAATTTGCGGTTTGCTCTAGGCGTCTACGCTGTTGAAGACCTTGCTCTTAAATCACTTCTTTTGTTATTCTATACACTAGTTAATGATAACGTACACACATTACATTACTGGGTAAAGGGCTAAATCTACATATCTTTTATTTCTTTTTACAGTCAAGAACAGTGATCACATAATTCCTAGAAGTGTGATCAATACTGATTTTTTTTTAAATCAAACCGTAAAACCATTTTTTGTCCATACTTTCCATAGTTGCGCCATCGCTGGGGCCAGCTAGTAGCCAATTTAAAAAATATATATTGGTTATATTGAGGATTGAATCTACCTCCCCAGAGACTGGCTCTAAACTACTGTAAAGTTTAAAAATGTATTTTAATTATTTTTAAATATATGTAATTGGTTTAACTGAGGATTGAACCTTACTCCCCAGGGACTGGAGTCAACATCGCTAACACCAAAGCCTAATTGGATATAACAATAGCCAAATCCTAATTGGATAGTACTGACATATATTTTGTTTATTAACTGCTGTTAATTTTTTAATATGATTTCATTAAATTTCAAAAAATGCGTTTGTATGCTTGAGTTTATAAAATGTATTTTCATTGACAACTAGTGTACCTGGCGAGTTTCAGCTCAATCGGATGCCGGGAATTAGGTTAATTTCATTTATTTATTGAATCATGAAAACGATGTCAAAAATCAAATAGATTTATTTAAAAATTTGTATTTCCAAATTACATCACACCTTTAATCTTAACAATGGTGCCAGACAGGCCAATAAAATTCATGACCTGCTCAAAAAACATTTTCGATATTTGAAAAATGTCAATCAATTTCGCCAGAAGTAAGAGAAAAAATCGCTTACTTGGGTATTATACAAACACGCCCACAACAAACTTGTATCAATTTATCTATACAGTGATTGTGAAGCATAATAATCCTTCACATTCCTAATGCAAGGACAAAAATCAAACAATAAGGTCTTCTCCTTTGACGAAATTGAATGGTTTTTTACAAATTTATAAGTATATTTTTGGCAAAAAATCATATATTATAAAACAAAATATATTAAAATTACCTAAATAGTACACATATCATACACAACCTTATTTACCTATATAGTACACATATCATACACAACCTTATTTACCTACACAGTACACATATCATACACAACCTTATTTACCTACATAGTAAACATATCATACAAAACCTTATTTACCTACATAGTAAACATATCATACACAACCTTATTTACCTACATAGTACACATATCATACACAACCTTATTTACCTACACAGTACACATATCATACACAACCTTATTTACCTACATAGTACACATATCATACCCAACCTTATTTTATTTCTTTTGTTTTATTTATATATGAATATAAATCACGAATTTTACTGCATGTGAGAATTGACCAATGTTAACTTGAAGGCTCCATTATTTTTGGAGACGTCGAAAAACTAATTTTACTTTCGTTAATAACTCTTCATACGTTTATGACTTCCTCGTCATATAAATATTTATACCATCAGCCTTTTTAATTTGTATAAGATATTGCTAATCAGTAACTGCTTGAAATAAATTAAATAGACAAGAGATGAAAAAATCACTATTATTTTTTAATTTAGTAGGTTCACAGGTAATAAAATCTTAATCACCTACAAATTGTCCTTCTGAAATTTCTGCAATGACATCTTCTATGAGAGTGAAAAATAACAATTCAGCTGTATACACTTCAGATAATAATAAGCTTTCCATGAAATTTATTTTGAAATAACATTGTTTTAAGGAAGATCGTTTCTTAAATAACGTTTTGACTTGAATCCTTTTAAAATGCAATTATTCTGTAAACACTATTTCAGGATACTTGTTTGTAAGGAGCTTCCATATACGGCCAAAATAACAACAATATCAGAGCGTTTATAATTATTAATAAAATAACAATGCTATGTGTAGTATATAATTCCGTCACCTTGTCTCTTTTAATGAGGGTAGGCTATAGTTTATTTTCCTTTATAAATCAAAAAAAAAATTGTTTTATACCAAATAATTGATTGAGTGATTGAATGGATGAAGTGGAAATTAACCCACTTCCCGACTTCCGATAGAGCTGAAATTCGGCAGATAGACTCGTTATCGGTGACAGTGCATTATTTTCAATTTTTTTAACTGTTCAATCATGCCCACGCACGCACACTCACATTTTTCTGAAAATGAATGACACTCTATTTTTTTATCGGTACTATCCAATTAGAATTTGGCTTGGTTGTTGTTGATTCCATTCCCTTTTGAGGAAGGTTTAATCCTCAGTCAAACAAAATTAAATTTATTTTCAGTTTTAAATGACATTTTAAACGTTTACAGCAGTTAAGAGTCAGTCCTTGAAAAGGAAGTTCAAATTTATTTATTTATTTTATTTTAAATGCACATTTACAGTTATACATAACCAATAATAAATATACATTTTATTTTATTTTATTAAATAACGTTTTTGAACTGTAGAATATTTAATTGGAAAATATTTAAAGGACAGGTAATTTAGTAACAGAATCATTTCACAGCGACATTACTAATGGTAAGTTAGTTTGCATTTTGGAACGACAAAGGTTCTGTGTCTGCGCGCTCTTGTGTTATTGTCGGGGACATAAAACTCAAATTTTTCTATTATATCGAGAATACAGATGTTACCGTTTAGAAGTTTATATGCTGTTGTCAGTAAAGCAGTTTTTCTTTTATCTAAATTCTCAGTCAAACAAAAATGTATATTTTAAAAACATTTATTAATAAAAGAGATTTTTTTGTTGTTTTTTTTACATGTTGATTTTATCTTTTCAAGAACTTTTCTCCTTCGTTTCCTCAAAAAGTTTCTCCACACAGCATCCCCAAAGATGATATAGACCTTGAGGGAGTTTATTTTCCTCAGGGCCTCCTGTGTGGGGTTCCAACGTTTGGGGAAATTCCAACGTTTTAAGATAGTTTTAAGGTTAAAAGGTTGAAAGGTTTGTATGGGAAAAAAAATATACTTCTATGAAAAATATTTTTGTATTGGAAAAAAAAATCTTTTTTACTTCTACCATCATGTAGAATCACCTCCCGAAGTTAGCGCACTTTACCCCAGGACACTCTGTATTTGTATATTATATAAAAGCCAACTAATTTGTCACTTATTTTCAAAGCAGCGTCATTATATGCACTTGCAGAAAAAAAATTATAAGTGATGGTAGCGAGAATTATGCAGATATCCAGGATGGTCAAAGTCACCCCCCGATTCAAAAGTTACCCCATATTACGGTACCGCATTATGATGAAAATTCGTTTCTCTTAGTTCCTAGTGTACTATAAAATTAGTTAGTTGGTAACATGCAAACCGTTTCACGTGGAGAAAATTTGCTATTATTAAAGGCACTATTTACGACGTAATTCTCGCAATAAATAACCCCTTCGCGTTTCAATAAACGGCACCGACCTTTCAATAAAGTGATTTCGCCAGTTTTATAATACCTGAACCGTCTAACCCCTTGAGACTGAACATTTTTTTAAAAACTTTATATGCTCATATTAATTTCAATAACAAATGCTTGGACTATGGCATAATAGGGCATATGGCATATATACATTACATATGTTATGAGGCTGAAGGGAGTGGGAAGGAGAGTACCTACCTAGCTATTCAGATTTGGTCAACAGATAAAGTCATTTATGAAAAGCTTCGATTCTGAATGTTTTTCTTTCACCAGGGCGTTACTGAGAGTATCTCTCACTATAGGATTGAGTTTTTATGGAGTTATATATATTTATTATAATTTTGGTATTAACTATATTCTCACATATTATGAATGTAAAAATAATAAATAAAATGGAAAGTAAAATGTTAAAATTTAAAAGTAAAATGATGGCGCTTTAAATGGATGATTGATTAATCTATCGTACAAAAATTGTAATTAAATAAAATACTAATTACATTTTTCGAATTCACTTCTCAAATTCAAAAGTGTCATCATGTCAATAATATTATAAACTTACACACTTTCACACACACACTAGACATGTCACCCGGTAATTACTAAATATACATACCACATATGAGACATTACATGGAAACATATCGTAGGTACCAACTTGAAATAGTTAATTTCTGTAAATTGTTTCATCACTGTAACCAATGTACTGTTTGTTTCTATAATATAAAAAATATATATAAAAACAATCCCTGCATTTCTATCCAAGCTTGGTAAAACCGGTGAATTATTCAGGTCAATACATTTCGCAGCAAGGCAGCAACACCGATACATTTTAATTATAGGCTTGCGGTCGTCCACCCGGCCAAAAATCCAGATTCAAATTAGAAATAATAGTGGTGCCTTTCAAACGCAACTGAACCGAAAGCATATTTAGTTTTGACTGCCGAATCGCGTGCCGTAAATACCGAGCCAAAAGCATGACACAAAACAATATTTCCCCGTCAAAGTTTCAAATCAAACATTCTTATAATTGTTGCCTCGTGTTAATGAAGGCTTGAAATTCGTCGAAAGCATAGACATCCAAATTAATAACTTGCCCTAACACGAAATGCGGGTATCATTTCGTCGAACTGGAGGCAAACCACCTGACCATATTTTTGGCACCAAAAGGTTCGAGAATACTTTGAATAAACTTTGACATCAGTCGTACATTGATCACCGAAGAGTGAACATTGAAATAACCAGACCATGCGCAGAAAAGTATCAGGTTAGACAAAGTTTTGCAGCGCTGTCCATCGTTGAACTTTTCTGTGCAGGAACTGAATAATGCTTCTTTAACGAATCCCCATGCGTAGCGAGGCTAAAATTTAGTGAGGTGGGTAAATTACAACAAATTTTTCAAACTGTCTATTTAAATATTGTAACAAAATATTAAATTTTGAAAACAATCCTGAACTTTTGTTTACACTTTTTGAATATCTCGTTATTTTTTTGACGCAGCCAACAATTTGCGCACTATTGTAAAAAGGAATAGTTATTTTCGGGGACCGAATGGTGATATTACATGTGATTGACTAATCACAAAAAGTGGGACGGTGACGCCACCTCCCGCGCTCCACGCAAGTTAGTTTTTTCCACTTCCCATGATTGGCTCGTCTATTGATTTGAATGTCTATGGTTGAAAGTTCGAAAATAGTTTAAAAAATTACTTGATGGTAAAAATTTCAATGTGTTCTACGTATAGTTTAAATCGTGCAAATTCAAAATAATAACTTTTAGTTAACCCTTCAGGCCTCGTAAGGACATTATTAGCCACAAACATCGTATTCCATTAGAGGCTCTGAAGGACAGATCTGGCCGGACTCGTCGCTCTAGTTCCTTTTTATCCAACAGACCAAAACGAGAATCGGGAGAAACAGCGCTTCAAAATTAGCTCAATTCTAAGCTTACTGATTTGATTGAAAGTGATAAAAATTATTATTTTTAAGTAAAATTTGTTCCAAATGTTTAATATTACGCAGAAAACACGTTTCTAATTTGGATATAGGACAAAGTGTTGGATAAATACGCTCGGAATGTTGTTTAATTTTGGTGGACTTAAGACAAACTTTGAAAACATATTAAAAATATTTTTTTCACTTGTATCGTATAAATAAATGCTTTCTGAGAACAACTGCATACTTAACTTAATTTCGCCAAAAATGGTCTGTTGGACAAAAATGAACTAGAGCACCGTGTGTGTCTATACATTGTAAAATTATTTTTATATTTTTTCTTTAATGCGTAAATACGAGTATGTGATTTGATAGTCATTGGAAAGAAAAAAAATATTTTTCTCAGTTTATCTCAAATATTACATAATTACATGGATAAAATCGAAAAAAAATGACAGTTTTTTTATTGACAGTTGAACGATCAAAAATTATTTATATTTTTTTATTGTACAAACGGCATAAAAATTGAAGTGACAGTTTTATTACTAATTTCTTACACAAACGGAAAGTGTTTTCTAAATACCGATTTCTTATTCTGCACATTTCGAGTCAAATGTCTAGGTAAGTTTTTTTTAACGTTTTTATCTTCGATATTAAAGTTAAACTTTTTAGAAATGTCAATGTGTATTTCAAATACAAAAATATCAAAGATAATTTTATCTAGTTTCTAAAACAGTATTATTTTTACGACAATTCCATAAATAAGAATTTTGTAGCACTCTTTAGATACCTCGGTACCATTCCGAAATTTCATGAAATTTTTTTGTTGTTGGAACTCTGGGTAAAAATATTCTAACACCTGAAGAGTTAAATTTGAATACCGCACAAGATTTTCTCTGGAACCAGCGGTTTAAGTTGTGTGGGTAAAGAGAGTGGGGAAGACAAGGAGATCTGACAGCCGATCTTATCACCAAATACGTCAAATCAAGCCATTTATATTTTTTACCTTTTCCTTAAATTAACGCAGCAAGTTTTATTTGAAATATCTAGGATAAGAAGTCAATAGGAATATATTAGGAGTCCTCCAGTGAAATAATTCTACTAGAACGAGATTTGAAGAGTTCAATAAATGAACATCGTTGCACATGCAAATGCTTCATTTATTTGGAGCTATACCGAATCCATCGATCTCAATTGTCCATCGTCCATCAACATGCTGATTTAAAGAATTCACCGAGTGACGAGCAACGGCTGCTTTCACTTGGATGGAAAAATTTCTCAAGAGCGCTGACAAAGCGCTCGAGTTCAACAGAGGGCGACGGAGTTTGGACTAAATTTTACGTAATCGATTTGTTGTCATTTTTCTACGTCACCAAAATTCTTCAGCAAAGTACGGACTTACGACCATATCTGACTCCTACAGATACGTAATAAAAAGTAGACACCAATATACATGGTGTTAAGGGACGTACTTGACTTACTTTAACCAGTGATTCCTGACATTATTTGAAGTTGGACTTTTTTGATTTTTTGTTTTCTTCTGCGGGAATGCTAGCATAGAAGGATTTCACGAGAATTTTAACCACTCGAACCACATAGTTCCTTTATCTGTCACCTAATGATTCGTTCCCTTAAAAATCGTTATATCTCCTTCTCTACTCTGGTAACACTTATAGTATAAACAGATTTAGATAGAGAGTTCACCGAGCTTTCTAAGGAGATTTTTTTTTCATTTAGAAATATATAAAAGACGCTCCCCTACAATTTGGAAAATACAGTGTGTAGCAAGCCTACGCACAACGGAAGTGAAACTTTGAGTATTCTTCTCTCTCTCTTTTCATTTCATTCTCTCTTTTTTCTCACTTCTATCTCGTCACTACTCATTTTTGACACTAAAACTCTGTTCCAAATCGAATAAACCACAATCAATTACGTATTTCACTCGTATTACACTCACCGCGCAGTACACGAAGCAAGCAGCTGATGCCTGGCGTGGCGTCGTTGGCTAGAGAGAGAGGAAAAGAGAGAAAAGATAGAGAGAACGTTCGTCAGTGGCTCCCTCACCTCAGTAAGCGACTACGGTGAGAGAGCGACAGTGAACGGTGAGCGGTGATGAGGGTCCCGTACCCCCACCACCAAATGATCACGGTTTTTCGTGACGGTCATGAGTCGGTTTTACTCCGGTCCTCGAAAATGCATGACGCGCGTAAAGAAGTTTCACTTAAAAAATACTGTAAAACAGAAAACCGCCGAATAGTTAACCAAGTAGATCAAGGTTTAGAAAAAATTTTCTTTTTTTTTTTGTGTGACCTTGTGATACGTTTGTCTAATAAAATATTTTTTTGAATTCATTTAAAATGGTAAATACAATTTATATTTAAAAAAAAAACCATCGGTAAGCGAATAACTTTATGCACATGTCCGTTTGTAAAATTAAAACCTGAAAAAGCTTTCATCTGGTATGATTTGAGATTTTCACGGCCAAAAGTATTAAAGTGATTTATTTTTGGGTAAGTATGCCGTATTGCGCTACCTCCTTCTTTATTCAACGTTTTGGACAGCATAACAGTGTCCTTATTATGTTACACATCTGCCCTGATGATAGACACTGTAATGCTCTCTGAAATGTTGGCTAAAGTAGGAGGTAGCGCTACACCCCATAATATCCCAAAAATAAATCACTACAAAGCAAAAACAATATCTCATCGTGAAATGTGTTCCAAAGCAGAGAAGCTATTTGGAATTGACAGATGAGATTATTATTTTAATATTATTTATATTTTTTTTCATTCAAACATTCCAGAGTTACGAAAAACTTGACAATGTTTGAAAATCTTTTACTACGCGGAACTTACTTTTTAGTAAGCGGAAAATGTCGAAATCACAAGACTCTAATAACGGGAGTTTGCTCGACTCTCACATTTTAATATTTAAAGATTAATAAAATCATACCATTATAATATTTTATGTAAAACGGTTGGAAAATTTTATTAAACTATAAAATTAGCTGTAAGCAGCTGATTGTATTTTTTTAAACGATGAATTAGTAATTTCCCGAGGGATCCCTCTAGAAATATTTGCAATTTTAGTAATACGTTCTTCGAAAATAATTAAAATAAACTCCACGCAAACTATCGATTTTCTAGGCCTGGTAGTGCAAAGTCGACCGCAGGTTCGCCTGTCACGCCGCGCTGCGCGCTGTATTTTGTTTTTACACGACTTCATCACTTATGTCGTTAAGATTCTAACTTTATTTTAGAGATTTCTTAGGAAAACTTCAACCGCAGGTCTTTCCAATACACCAGGACCGTGCGTAGCATATTTTTGTGCACGACTGCTTCACTTACGTCGTTAAGATTCTGAATTTATTTTAGGGTACTGTCTCGTCTTTTAATATTTACGTTCAAAATTATAAATGGTAGTATGGAAAGCCCAAATTTTACTTAACTTTACTGAATTTCATAAACCTACGATAGCTACTCGTTTCAACACCATGTTTAAATGTAACAATTCCAGAACTGAGCATTTCAAACACTCGCTTATGCAGACGTAACGGATATATTTAACTGCATTGAATTTAGGTACAGGAAGGCCATACTATCAAATCTTTTTAATCAATACTAATGTAACATAAGTCGACTTCTGACTAAAGAAGTTTAGTCTTACGGGTATATATTGACTTGAGTTCGAACTTTCATTGCAGTTTTCTCAGGCTCTATGGTTCCCAATGGACTGAAATTTTGCATACGTACTAAGAATTGTGGTCTGAAATCGTCTCATTATGAATATCTCAGTAAAATTGCATTTAAAAAAAAAATAAGTTGTACGAGCACAAATGCAATAACCCTGATGAAGGTTCGGGTTGAACTGAAACCGGTTGGTTATAAGTATATACAATAAAGTGGTATTCAAACAAAGTTATTTTATTTGAATTATTATAATTATGTATACCCACAACGTATTTGCTACAAGTGAAAAAAAAAACAAAACAAATGTAAGACTTGGGTTCGAACTTTCAATGCTGTTTTCTCAGACTCTATGGTGCCTAACGGACTGCAATTGTGCACACGTACTATGGATAATGTTCTGAAGTAAAATCAATTATTATAAAACTCTAAGCTCTTTACTTCAGTCAGAAAACTGGGAAAATGTAATATCAATAGAAAATCCACATTTAGCATTAGAGAATTTCTATAATACTCTTAGAGATTATATTCTAAAAAGTGAAAGTAAAATAGTTGTCACTAAAAGAAAATATAAAAAAATTTAACCTTGGATTACAGTTGGATTAATTATATCAATTAAACAAAGGGATAAATTATATAGAGAAATGTTAAAATATCAAATGGATTGCCAAAATAATAATCTCAGAACAATGCCTTATCTCAAAACAAAATATCTAATGTACCGAAACTTACTAAATAGACTGATACGAAACTGCAAAAAGAAATACTATTGTGAACAAATTGAAAATGCTAAAAATAATACTAAAAAAACTTGGAATATTATAAATGAAATTGCCAACAAAAAAATTATGTCTTCAAATATTGTAAATGAGGTTAAAATAAATAATGAAAGAATAACCAACAAATCGACCATTGCAGAATGTTTTAATAACTTTTTTACAAATATAGTAGACGAGGTACTTGAATCTTCCGGCATTAATGTTAATGATGATTATATGGAGACATCTCCTCAATTAGATTCTAATAACGATTCAAGTAACTCTATAGAATATTTTTCTCCCATTACATTTAATGAAATTGAAAAATATATTGATAGCCTTAAACCATCTAACTCTAAGGGAAATGATGGACTATCGTGTGATACATTAAAAAAAATAAAACAACATGTATTAACGCCATTAGAAAATATTTTTAATATATGCCTCAAAGATGGTCATTTTCCAGAACAATTTAAAATCTCCACTATAATACCCATTCATAAATCTGGGGATACGCATAAATTAGACAATTACAGACCAATATCCCTTGTTTCAAACCTATCAAAAATATTCGAAAAATGCATCAAATTTAGAGTCATTGAACACTTAGAAAAATATAAAATTCTATCGAAAAACCAATACGGTTTTCGTAAAGATCTAAGCACTGAGAATGCCATATATGAATTGACAAAAAATATTTATACATCTCTTGATAAAAAAAAAATGTCTTGCCATATTCCTAGATTTAAGAAAAGCTTTCGACACTGTTAATCATAATTTACTCATTAAAAAAATAACTCGAATGGGCTTCAAAAAGACACATTAAAATTACTATCAAACTATCTTAAAGACAGAACTATTTAAATTATAGTTCAGAGATACAGATAAAAATCAGAGTTCCGCAGGGAACTGTTCTTGGCCCGATTTTATTCTTAATTTATATTAATGATTTATGTAATTTTGTAATCCCTGGTAAAATTGTTTCTTACGCCGACGACACGGCAATAATAGTGGATGGTAATAATTGGACAGAAACTTTTTCGAAAGCAACTGTATGTATTTCACTTGTTTCAAAATGGTTAAAATACAACAAACTTTTCATAAACTACAGCAAAACATTTTACTTACCTTTTTATAAAAACATAAGAAATAAACCAAAAGAAAACCTTAAAATTAGAATCCATAATACAACTTGCAATCAAGAAATGTGCTTCCTGTGCAACGAACTCGCTAATGTCAAAAATATAAAATATTTAGGAGTATCAATAGATATTAATCTTAATTGGAAATCACATATTAATCAGACCACTTCTAAACTTGTAGCAGTGCGTACTTCTGGACGGGCAGTTCCTACCCGATTAAGATAATCATTGGTCAACATTCTTCAATTGGCACGACTGTTTCGAGCTATGAGTGCGGAGCGTCACTTCATCGACTAGAGTTGCTTGCTGGACTCGTGGGATTACGGTGTGTTCGGACAACGCTGGAACAATGAGGGTCTACTGTGCAAACTACGGAAGGTCTTTTTCACTTATATCTTTTAACAATGTACTTATAATTTAAATAGGGATTACTCATTTTAACTTCTTGCGTAGTTATTTTATAACTCGCTGGCGCCCGCTCAGACATTCTTTTCAAGATTAAGTGTTTTAAATTCATTAATGTCACATGTTCTTTAGTCAAAATTTTATCAAGATGGCGTTATTTACACGTACATTCTTGTCACGCTCTGAGTTCAATTATTTGATAGAGTCTCATGTTTATTTATTTGATTAAACATTTTATTTATTGTTTTAATAAATTAGCGTATGTTGATATTTAAAGTATTCTATTTTTTATCATCCTTATCAGTTCTCTTTACTACCTACCTACTTTGAATTATTGCGTGTGCGTGGTTGACTAGATAATTGTATTCGGTAATTTTACCAATTAATGTCACAATCGAAAGACCCATCATTAATTAATACAATTATCCTTTCATCACCCATCCACGATAATATGTTACAAAATGGCGCCCAACGTGGGTGAACCTAAGTTTGACTAAATAATGAATGCAGTATTTTTTTTCTTTCATTGTTTTAATCTTGTATTGGATGTCTGATTTTTTTTTTCATAATTTTCTTGTATAATCCCTTGAAAAAGACCTTTCGTTTTGCATGGTAGATGTTCGGGTGTTGCTCAAATTACATCGTGTCACTGAGATTTTATTAATTTTTCATTTTACGCAGCTTTTTATCCGGCACAACTCATGACGTTTTTCGTCTTATTATCGTGATTGTTAGTACGCTGACGTCACACTTATTTTATATTTTTTGTTTTGCGGTGATTGTGGTTGTTGTATTGTTGCTTGCATGTTCTAATGATTTTTTTCTACCTACCCTGTTAGTTAGGTATGACGGATTCGACCATTTTAACAAGAAGTCGTGCGTTAATCATGTCAAAACCAGAGGATGGCACTTCTTCGGCAAATTCGGCGGTCGCATCTAACACAGTTCCGGTTCACAAATGGAACTTAACCTTCGACGGTACTGGGAACGTGCATAATTTCATTGAACGGGTCAACGATTTGTCTATATCTCGGAACGTAAGTACAGCTTCTCTTTTTTCATCTGCGGTGGAACTTTTTTCAGGTCATGCTTTAGACTGGTTTAGAGTCAACCGTTCTTCTTTCAAGTCATGGTCGGATATTGTAATTGCTCTAAAGGAAGAATTTGAGCTTCTGGACCATGAAAGACGATTAGTTGCTCAGATCAGAGCCACGTACCAGCAACAAAAAGAGAACCTGGGTTCATTCATAACGCGGGTCTTGACTTTAAACAATCAATTGTCGTCAAAATTACCAGATGACGAAATTCTGGAAATATTGCAGTGTAATATGTTACCGAGATACATACAAAAATTATCGCTCTCTGTCATCTCGGACATTAATTGTCTGAAAAAATTGGGAAAAATGATTGAACTTGCAGAAGTTCGTTCTGATTACAGACCTTCCCCGCCAAATGCAAATACTGGTAATTTTAATAATGTTTCTTATTCCTCCTCAAATAATGCATTTAGCAGAGGGAATAACAGAATGTCTCAGAATAATCCCAATTTCAGCAATCATCGTCAATATTTTGAATTCAGTAAACGTAGCCCGTCAAATATGAGTTCTAGGGAGGTGAAATGTTTCCGCTGTGGCCGTCCTGGTGTGAAGGCGCCTTCATGCAACTGCCGGCAGGCAAAAAACTAGATGTCCTGGGGGTCCTGTCTGCGGGCGGCATGTCGACACCGTTCGCTGACATCACCGCCAGGCATCGGCTTGCTGTGCTGTCGGAAACCAGAACTTTCTTCAAGAACCTTTGGACCTCGAAGGTGGTGGGTGCGGCTAAAAGGGATGGCCGTCCACACATCATTTTCCAGGTTCTGGGTTCCAACTTTTCTGGCCTTCTTGACTCTGGTTCGCATATCTCAATTATTGGTAATAATTTTCATCGTCAATTTTTAAATCTAGGGTTAAATCTTTCTGTTCTTAAGAAAAAATTTTCACTCACTTCTGCTACGGGTCATACTGTGGAGTGCGTTCACAAAATTGCGGTTCCGGTAGTTCTTGGTAATGTTAAGAAAATTTTTAATTTTGTGGTTATGCCAGATATAAAATCTAACATCATCCTCGGTTGCGACTTTTGGAAAGTTTTTAACATTTGTCCCAAGTTAACTAAATTAATGACTAATGACTCTGACAATAGTTGCGTGTCTGAGGTAAGAGGACTGGATAGCTTTGAGAACTTAAACTCATCTCAACAATCAATCTTAAATAAAGTTATACTGGAATTTAAAGCCTTTTCTGGTAATCGTTTGGGTAGAACGTCTCTTGAAAAACATGTTATTGACACGGGTGATTGTCAACCTATTAAGCAACGTGTTTATCCGATATCTCCTCATTTATTGCCGGAAGCTCACAGAGAACTTGACAGACTATTAAATCTGGGAGTAGTAGAACCCAGCAATAGCTCGTGGAATAATCCTATTGTTTTAGTGCCTAAGAAAAATGGTTCTTTTAGACTTTGCTTGGATAGTAGAAAGCTCAACGCGGTCTCGCGGCGGGACGCTTATAGTCTACCGTTGATATCTGATATCTTAAATAGTCTCGGAGGAGCACGTTATCTATCAACTTTAGATCTTAATGATGCCTTTTTTCAAATCCCGTTAGAAGAAGATTCTAAAGAGAAAACCGCATTTACTATCCCTAAACGAGGCCTATTCCACTTTGTAACAATGCCTTTTGGTCTTCATGGTGCAAGTTCTCGGATGATGAGGCTAATGGACAAGGTTTTGGGTCCGGAGTTCGATGGGAAAGTTTTTTGTTACCTAGATGACATAATTATCATTAGTTCCACCTTTGAAGAACACATTGATCTTTTAAGACGGGTTAAACAAAAGTTACAAGCCGCGGGTTTGACTATTAACGTAGAGAAGTCAGTCTTTTGTCGTGACTCTCTTAAATACCTAGGTTTCGTGATTGATAAGGATGGGTTGAGAACTGACCCGGGAAAAGTGAAAACAATCGTTGACTTCCCCATTCCAACGTCGCAAAAGAGCTTGCGTAGGTTTATCGGTATACTTTCTTGGTACAAAAGGTTCATTTTAAATTTTTCTTTAATTGCAGCACCTTTGCATAATTTAACCAAAAAGGAGTTTGCTGGTAAAAAATTTGTATGGAATGAACAGGCTGATGCTGCCTTTACTAAATTAAAGAATATTCTGGTCAAGGCTCCTGTTCTTGCTTGTCCCGACTTTAGTAAACCCTTTACAATTAGTTGCGATGCATCGAACACCGGTTTGGGGGCGGTCCTTTCTCAATCTGACGTTAATGGTATAGAACACCCTATTTCCTTTATTTCCAGATCACTATCTGCACAGGAGAAAAATCACTCCACAACCGAGAAGGAGTTAAATGCTATGATCTTTGCACTAGAGAAATTTAGGGGTTATATTGAAGGTTCGCCTATTCCTGTCAAGGTGATCACTGATCACTATAGTCTAAAATGGCTTACAAACTTAAAGTCTCCGTCGGGAAGATTAGCGCGGTGGGCGGTTAGACTACAGCAGTTCAATTTTGAAATAATTCATAGGAGCGGTAAAGACAACATTGTTCCGGACGCACTGTCTCGTGACCCTTTACATGTTGACTTGTTAGATCAGTCCTTTTCCACTTCTGACCGTTGGTACTTAAGTTTGAAAGAAAAAATTTTGGCTAATCCGGAAAAATTTCCAGCGTTTAAAGTTTGCAATGGTGTCATCTTCAAACACATTCAGAGCATGGAGGCTCTTCACAGGTCTTATGACTGGAAGGAAGTTCTCCCAAAAGAGTGTAGGAAAAACGTCATCGTTCAAAATCACGTTCCGCCTTCGTGTGCACATTTTGGCATCTTAAAAACGTTAAATAGGATTAAACTTAAATACTACTGGCCAAAAATGGCAGCTGATGTGAAGTCTTTTGTAAGTAAATGTCATACTTGTTTAGGTTATAAAAGTTCTAACTTACTGCCTCCTGGATTGATGGGTGACCCGAAACTGGTGCAAAGGCCGTGGCAAATGATTGCGACAGATCTATTAGGTCCTTACCCTAATTCTTATAAAAAGGGTTATACTTACCTTTTAGTGGTTTCTGATTTCTTTACCAAGTATACTAGACTTTTTCCACTTAGGAAAGCAACGGGTAGTGTTATTGCGGAAATTTTGGAAAATGATATCTTTTATAAATTCGGTGTTCCAGATACGATTGTTTTGGATAATGGCCCACAATATATATCGCGTGACATGAAAGCGCTGGCCAATAAATTTCATATCCGTCACTTGTTTTATAATTGCAGATATCACCCGCAGAATAACCCTGTTGAGCGTGTAAACAAGGTGTTGGTAGCAGCCCTGGGTTCTTTTGTGGGATCTGATCACAGATCCTGGGCGTGCCATCTACCTGAAATTGAACTGGCTATAAACACGGCTGTTCATGAAGTCACAGGCTATACTCCGTTCTTCCTTAATTTTGGTAGAGAAATTGTAATTTCGGGAAATGACTACAAAGGTGTAGACTTTAACGCGGAAGACATTAGATTCTCTAAACGCGATTCATGGGCATCTGATTTACATGAATTAAATGACATTTTCTCCCAAGTTCGCACGTCCTTAAGACAATCATACGAACGTAATAAGGTACAATATAATCTGCGTCGTAGGGACGTTCAATATGAGGTTGGGGACATTGTCTGGAGAAGGTCCTTTGCTTTGTCAGACGCTGGTAGATACTTTTCAGCAAAATTAGCCCCCAAATTTATACGTAGTAAAATTATTTGCAAGATATCGCCGGTTGCTTATCAATTAGCGGATATGACAGGGAAACCCGTGGGAACTTTTCATGTTAAGGATATAATCAAGTTAGAAGAAGCTAACTGACCTTGGGGTGGGTTAATTGATGAACTATTTTTTTTTATGTTGTAATCGTTATACTTTTATTTGAGAATTAATCCCTTTTCTCTTGTTATATATTAGGTTATTGCTTGCCTTGCCCTCAGGTTTGCAATTTTTCTTGTGTTCTCTCATTGTGAGGACATGACTAGTATTTTTGTGTCTTCACATTGAGTGGATTTTTTTGTATAAGTTTTGTTTTGTCCTTGTGTACATGTGTAGTATGTGTTTTGGGAGTAATGTGTCCATTCCGATTCAACGCGGGGGATTGACGTTTTTTTAATCTCACGCATTGAATCCACACATTTTTTTTGGATTTAAGTGCAATTATATTGTATTGAACATTTTGTGATCTCACGATTTGAATCCATTGTATCATTTTATACGTTATCCTAGGGCAGTGAAGTTCACAATCTCAGTTGGCCACTGTTTTGTGCTATTTTTCTGTTCGAGGGATCTTTTAATAGCTGATTTTACTTTGTGAGATGATACTAATTGTTCTTTAATGAACTAAGTCCGCGATGGCGACTTGTTTTGAGGTACGGTTTGTCCTTTCTAGAGGGACATACTGTATTTCAATTATGGCATATACGAAGCTGTATTTCGGTTTAACAGTTCTGTACCAAGCTTGGTCCTCGTGTCATTTTAATTGTGCGCATGGTTGTTCTTTATATGTTGTTCCTTAGTACCTTAGTTTGCCTTGGTGTTGGTTGACTATTTTAATTCATTAATTTAGAAAATACTTCATGCAGTTTTCCGCGATAGCCTCAGATGCTCATAACAATCTATTTTTCTCTGGTTTTAGGAAACCATTGGCATGGTGTTTTCTTTGATTTAGTCACTGTTGATTACACTTTTCAAATATTTTTTAAAAAAATTTTTATGCCATAATAATTAATTTAATAATTTATTTATTTATTTAATATTTATTTTGAAATTTAGTGGGTTTTCACTCGCTCAGGTTATTTGAGATTTACAGAATCATAGTTTTTTTCTAACATTTAAAAATTGCATCCTTTCATGAAGTTTTTTTTACTTTTATTGCTCTTATTGTCCTTGGCTTGATTTATTATTAAATTGATATTTGTTCATATTATTAAGAATGTCATTGAGTATTTTTTTTTTTTACATTTTCTTTTAACAAATACTATGCGTTTTCACATGCAATTGCTGTGGCTTCTCTCTGAGCTCAAGATAAGTCGCATCAGTTTCATTTGGACTTAGCTGTATTTTGTCAATATTGGGTCATCAATATATGGTTCTGTTTGAGCCCTCACTTCTATCTTATTATGAATTTGGGTTTGTTTCTGGGATAACTTTATAATTTTTCATCTCTGCTCACAGAGGGCAGTAACTTCAATGTGGATATAGACGTTATTATTTTCATTTTATAGTGTTTTCTTTTAGCTTCAAATTTAACTTTTGTTGGGCGCTCAGCTTGCACTTTTAGCTAGACTCGTTTTATAAAAAAAAAAATTTTTTTTTTTTAATAAATTTTGTTAGTCTTTACTACAGTTTATCTTTTCATTTGTTATTCTATTCAAGTTTTTGTTTACACTTTAGTAGTTGTTAAATTCCTTGCTCAGTAATCCATTTTGTCAAACATAGCATACCTTTCTTTTCACTTGCCTCAAGGAAGTCAGTCGCCTTCATCACTCTTCGGTTCTTCACGTCAAGATAACTCAAGATAATACAAAATTTCAAGATTTACAAACTTTTATCTATTCTTCGAGGAAGCAATTTTGTTCAAGATCGAGTCTTCCGGGAAGCAACATTCTTCTACGGGATGAGTTTAATAGGATACTACCTGGCCGTTCACTGCTATCAGAAAGAGGGTGCAGCTTCTCAAGATTGCATTGTTGTCAACATTGGAGAATGGTGATACAATTATCGGGGCTCTTTATCTTCGCCAAGCAAGTTCAATCTTCTTCACTGATGTCAGAAGAGGGTCATTCAGATATTCCATCAGCGAGAATTCTTCCTTCTACTTCCTGGGTGTTGGCGCTTCAATCCTTGCTCAGCGAGCACTTCACGGACTTCTACAGAACGTGCTGGACTCTTCTTCTAAGGCATTATCGGCATTTGTGACTCTTTACCACTCATTGGACTTGGATTTGGAGGCATATGGAATATATCAAAAAAAAAATTATCGTGCCGAAAATTTTTTTTCCTTTGGAAGGGGGGTAATGTAGCAGTGCGTACTTCTGGACGGGCAGTTCCTACCCGATTAAGATAATCATTGGTCAACATTCTTCAATTGGCACGACTGTTTCGAGCTATGAGTGCGGAGCGTCACTTCATCGACTAGAGTTGCTTGCTGGACTCGTGGGATTACGGTGTGTTCGGACAACGCTGGAACAATGAGGGTCTACTGTGCAAACTACGGAAGGTCTTTTTCACTTATATCTTTTAACAATGTACTTATAATTTAAATAGGGATTACTCATTTTAACTTCTTGCGTAGTTATTTTATAACTCGCTGGCGCCCGCTCAGACATTCTTTTCAAGATTAAGTGTTTTAAATTCATTAATGTCACATGTTCTTTAGTCAAAATTTTATCAAGATGGCGTTATTTACACGTACATTCTTGTCACGCTCTGAGTTCAATTATTTGATAGAGTCTCATGTTTATTTATTTGATTAAACATTTTATTTATTGTTTTAATAAATTAGCGTATGTTGATATTTAAAGTATTCTATTTTTTATCATCCTTATCAGTTCTCTTTACTACCTACCTACTTTGAATTATTGCGTGTGCGTGGTTGACTAGATAATTGTATTCGGTAATTTTACCAATTAATGTCACAATCGAAAGACCCATCATTAATTAATACAATTATCCTTTCATCACCCATCCACGATAATATGTTACAAACTAAGATATCTTACCTACATATTTTATAGACTCAAAGAAATTTTAAACGCTGAAAAATTGAAAATGATCTACTTCTCCCTGGTGCAATCTGCAATACTTATGGCATAATAGGATGGGCTGGTGCACCTGATACATTTATTAAGCCTCTACAAATAAATCAAAAACACATAATTAAAGTCAATATAACAAAAATAAAACATTCTCGACCGACCTATTATACAAGGAATCTAAATTATTTAACATTCGTAAATTATTTATATTACAAACTATGAAATATTTATTTAAAAACAAAAATAATTTAAAAATAAATGAAAACAGAATGAGCAAAAGCACAAATAATATATTTTACACCCCCCAAACCAATACTAAATTAATGCAGACACATAGCAGTTTCATTGGTCCTCGTATATTTAACCTTCTACCACTACAAACTCAAATGATAAATAAAAAGATAGAATATATTAAAGAGGTAAAATTATGGCTGAATGACGCAGATATTGAAACGCTTTTACTATAAATTTATTGATCCTTTCTACAACTCACTTGCTGAAACTTTATAAACTATTGTACATAATGTTTTCTCTTAACTTTTTATAATAACTATAAACAAAAAAAAAACTTTTTCTACTAATGTATATTATACTTTAGGTACTTGAAATATAGTAATCGTTTTATATTACCCACACTCAGGCAGTGCCTTAGTGGGTTTTCATTTCTTGTGTATACTATTTGGTATTATATATTATGTTATTATATACTATCTATTAATATGTATAATATATGTAAAGAAATGAAAATAAATAAAGTTTAAAAAATATATCTCTTTAACATCAAATTTTTGGAAAAAAAATCATTCTTACGGGCACATAATGGCTTGGGTTCGAACTTTCACTGCAGTTTTTTCAGGCTCTATGGTTCCCGATAGACTGAAATTTTGCACACGTACTAAGAATTGTGGTCTGAAATCGTATCATTATTTCTAAGTTGAAATTTCATTATCTCCTTATCATCTCCTACTCTTATATCCGTCTATAGTAATTTTATACTTTTCTGATGATTGTATATAATTTATTGTGTATGGTATATTTGTACTACTTATATTAAATAAATTAATCCGTTATTTTGTCTAGGCCCTGGGAGTGATATAATACTTATTTAAGGCAGAAACTTCAGAATCTAGACGTAATTGGGAAACCCTCATCCATTTTGGGGTTCCCAAGGTTAACAGGTTGGCTTTATTTCAAACACATTGTAATGTTTTTAAGACAGCACAAGCCATAAATTATTATTGAAACCATAAATTACAACCACTTGATGAAAGAATTAAAAATATAAAAATTCTCAGATAGGTTTTCCTTCTCTAAATCTATCTCATATTTGTAAAAAGCATTAACTTTGTTACTCGTCATAATTTACAATATAAACACGTGAAGTTATTTATCACCACTTAATTTTAATTACTCTCAACAGGTTTCAAAACTACCATTCGAAGAATTTTAAAATAAAGTGGTCAAAAACAAATTTATGTGTTTAAAATGTTGTAAATATCCTCTCTTTTATAATACCTTATCTAAAATTACCTTTCATCCATTTAACATCTCACATCTTCTATCTTCGGATTCGACTCCAATCTTACACATAGTTTTGAAATTCGCCAATTTAAACAAAAATGATTACATAAATTCACCTTTCTTCTCTCCATAATTTGAAACGATGGTCGAGAACACCCTTTAATAATAATAATGATGTGATTATTTGTATAGCACTGTTTTCGTTAGAAAATAACCTCAAGGGCGAAAAGCCAGAAAAAACTTTAAAAAAATACTTTTAATTTTTTAAATTGTTTATGGTATTATAAACTGCCCTGATTTACTTGTCCCAATAACCTTCCATGTACCAACTGGAAGTACTCAATAAAAATATTTTTAATTGCAACAACAATATCAGGACTGAGTCATTTAGAAAGTCGCTTATACCTAGATTGCATTCAGTTTGCAATACTTTCTCAGAATTATTAGATATTTTCAATTTAGCGTCAAGAAGGCTATAATAACATGCCTCATAAATAAACCTTAATGTTAGCTTTTTTAATGTTATTCTTTCAATCTCTAAAGCAAAAGCTAGTAGTAGCTGATTTAACATTTATACATATTTATACATATATATTATACATATAGCAATAAGAACTCAAATTCTGTCAGGATATTCGTAAACCGGGAATGTTTGTTTATATTATGTAATATTATTAATAGGACAAGTAGAACTTTGGCGAATAAAAGAAAAGTTGTTTTTTAAGTATCTTATTTATAGTCCCACTGTTCCCTGAAAAGATGGTAAAGTTTCAGAACTTTATTTCCAAGCGCAGCCTCGACAAAGTACTTTAGCTCGGGGCGCCCAATCGAAAAATGCGCCCCGCAATATGGTGACAATTTTGTATTAAGCCCTTAACTATATTAGATATCTGTTTGAAAGAACATGAAATATTGAACAGATGTGTACTGGAAGTGTAAAATGTCTGTACCGACTTGAAAGATAACTGACTTCGCCAATATTCAATATACACATTTAGACCTTTTGACTTCTAGGTCTATGAAAGATGATTAATACTGAATGTTTGTTGATAATTTGTTTGATGATCAGTTCGTAACTTTTAAAGAAACATATATCTTTATGTATTATATTAAAAGAGTTTCTGGGTACGTGTTTGTGGCTTTGTATTATTCCGAGATTAACGAAATGTAATACAATTGCTGTTAAAACAGGAGGACGGTCACTGTCTACATGACAATCCCTTAAAGCTGAATGTTGACACTTGAAATTATGCACACTTGATGTTCAAAATAAGAAGAAAATTACTGTCTACATCTGATTTCTAAAAACTGTGTACAAAGCCCGGGGAACGCCGGGGCCTTGTATATTATGATCGTATATTCACAGTACTCCCTCACTGAGGATTTCTATTCCGAGGTGGACTGTAGGTTATCATGTTAAATCATATTTTTTATGATTTCATCATCTTCGTGTTTTTAGACCCCATCTCCATTTGTTGATTTCCTCATCTTTGTGTTTGTAGACTCCATCTCCATTTGTTGATTTACGCATCTTCATGTTTGTAAACCCCATTCGCATTTGTTGATTTCCTCATCTTCATGTTTGTAGACCCCATCTCCATTTGATTTCCGCATATTCATGTTTGTAGACCCCATCTGCATTTCTTGATTTCCTCAGCTTCGTGTTTGTTGACTGTGGGTTGTTGTATTGGAGTAATTGATTTTTTTAATGATTTTCTTATCTATAAACCGCACAAGAGTCCCTACTGCTCCCAACCTTCTTGAGTCAGGGAGACTATGGTATCCCCAATTGGGGTATGTTGTGAGGCTAAAGGTAGTAGAGAGGGGAAAGAGATAGGGAAGAGGAAGGTGGGGTGTACCTGGCTATTCAGATCTAGTCACCAAACACGGCTAAAGCCATTTAAAAAGCAACGTTTCAATTATAAATGGTTGTGTTTCACCAGGGCGATTCTGAAAGTATAATCCACTCTGAAACGTGCCGCAAGTATACTACATATTATTTTATATTAATAAATTGCGAAATAACAAAAATTAACTTGCGCACGCCAAGATTTCAACCCGCGACCTTCGACTTGCTAGTCGAGAGCTTTACCCCTCTACCACGGAGGTCGTGAATCTTTATATACACCATATTTTGATAATTTCACCACAAATAAGGCAAAATTGAGCTAATTTCGGTCACACGCTTACACCCACAACACTCTTATACAGGTTTATACCAGACTTGATACCATCGTGGAAAACTACAATAATTCCTTTTCCGTATTAAAATAATTCAGTACACAGAACGATACAAAATTTCCTTCAAAAATTCTTATATGATACGTAATTATTTCTGTTCTAAACAATGTTTAAATATTTATATTCACAGTCCGGATTATTAAGTCGAAGCAACAAGGAATACTTACATCATCCTAAATCGGTTTTAGCAAATAAAAGATCGAGACGAATATAAAAATAGAGTAATATAATTCGCCTACACACTTTATCCATTAGTAAAATTAATTTATTCTTAACCCATAAAAAATGTATGAAAAATGAATTACACATCAGTACGCTTTCTTTGTTTCTCTCCTGAGGAGAATACGAAAAGCAGCTAATAAATTCATCCAGCCTTCTAAATCCTGAAAGCCACTGCTGTAACGTGATAAGGCAAATCGTCTAAGAAGGATCTTGCAGCTTCTCGAGCGTGGGGGGACCCCCTACCACCCCACCCTATCGTACCTACTACAAACTACCTGCATATAGCTTGATAGGGAAAATCAGAGGCGTAACAGTTGGCAGTCCGACAGTTGGTCAGTTAGGCAATTAATTAGCCAGTTGAACTGTAAGATAGCTAATCAGTTTGGCTGTCCTTAGATAAAATGAAGTCCATAGAGGGAAAACAAGGATGTCAGTTCAAATCCAGGGTGTAGCAAAACAAACAGTGCAGTTTTGAATGTGGTTTATATTATTTTATTAGTGTGAAGATGATATCGGAAAGATTGTGGGTCCCAGTACCGATACATTGATGAATTGGCGATTTCTGAAGTTTTCTGCCACATTTTGGCACATCCCGAATTCGATCTTTGAGTTCTTCCAAGGTATGAGGCTGATGTTTAAAAGCATTTTCCTGCTGGTAGTCTTACAGAAAGAATTCGCAAATGCTCAAATCAGGTCATCGCGCGCAACCCCACGTCACCCCTAAGAGAGACGAGGTGCGCAGGGAACATCTATCACAATTTCGTCGTTAAAACGAAAAACGTATGGGCCGTAGCACCCTCCCGTTGAAATTAGATGTCTGCCAGATCTGTTTTCTTCTTTAGTTCTTCCAATTTGAAGTAGGAAAAAAACCATCATGGAAACAAAACGTTGAGCGTTGACAGTCACGGTTCGTCTATTCTCCTCAAAAAAATAATGCCTAATCACCCAAAATTCGGAAATCGCACGCGTGAAGAGGTGAAGTGAAGTGAGTGAAGAGGTCTCTCATGAAGATGCCTTGGGTTATTTTCAACCCAGTACCGAAAATTTTGTTTATTCACCGTGAGATGGAAGTGGGCCTCGTTACTACTGAAAAAAATTGACATTTTCACGGTGTTATCCGGACTAAACCACGGTAACGACTGAAAACGGCACGACCCTCTCGACACAATCAGACCCCTCCCAAGTTCACACCCTCACCACACGGGATGTACCGGCCCTTCAAAACTGCACTGTCTGTTTTGCTGCACCCTGTACTTATTTTTTAATTAAAACGCCCATTTCAATTTTACATTCATAGATACCATTTTTTTAATATAACAACAAAAGTACATAATAGAAGTTAAAATAATCTTACAATCTTATTAAAAAACTGATACAGTTAAGTTGAGTTTAAAAAAAATACTTTTTTTTATAATTTTCCCCTACATTATAATATACGAGTATATTTGCAATTGAAAAGTTTCTGCATGATGTTTGTATATATACACCCTGTATATATTACTATTATCGCTTTTGAGTTCCGCCAAAGTGTAGTGTGTTCAAGTCCTCTATCACAACACAAGCAACATTTTCCGCTTACTGTGGTGGTAGTAGGAGATTTTCAAATTTTGTCAGGTTGTTTGTAACCCGGGAATTTATTTCTTCCTTTAAAAATATGAGTATTTATAAATATTTAATCCAATAATAAATAACAGATTTAATTGTAAATTTTCACATGGTTTTTTAATTTTAATTTACATGGTATTATGCACAAATTATTATAATAACGAGTGTCGTACTACCCCAAAGAAAACAATGTCTGAACTTTAAGGTCCTAATTTTCTGAATACAAAAAAAAATCAACGAAGTAATAATTTATGTAAATATTAGTAACTATAATATGTTATTTTATCAAAAGTGCGATTAAATGCAGAATATTACACCAATAAAAGTATATATAAAACGACAGCAAAATTTTTAACAATTGAATTAGTGAGAAATTCTTAAATGAAAAATATCAGTTCATATTAAATAATTTGGCGGTTTTAAATAAACCGGCGTAGCGCAATTGGTAGAGCACCTGACTGGCAATCAGAAGGCTGGTAGTTCAATTCCAGTCGGTGGCATTTATTTTTTCTCGGAAGATTTTTTTAATTTGTTTAAATGTTTAAATGTTTAAGGTTAATAATTATTATTTAAAAAGTAAGATGCCAAAAATGTGAAAAAAACTGGTTGCAAGATGATATTGTTAATTCTGAACTTGATATATGATATCGACAAATTAATAAATAGGTCCCAATGATCGAGTGGTTTAAGACGCTTGTCCCTGTAAAACACGAGATCCTGGGTTCGATTACTATTTGTGACCGTTATCTTTTTATTTTTCTGTGTCTTGTTCTGTTTCATATTTCGTTTAGATTTATCAGTATTATCTTCTTGCTCAATAATAATTATTGCTTAAAATTAATACGTTATCCTTTGTTCTATGCATGAAAAACAACGTCTCCAAAAAAAACATTTTTTTATCTTTAAAAATGATATTAATTGAAAAGTCAAAATATTTCATCAATAAATGAAGATATAATATGTCTCGACGCCATCTAGTGGGAAATTTAGCACTAACCAAAGCCTTTCCTACAAAAATTAAGATGGGTGTTTTCTAGTGCAAAATCCAATTAGCAATAATTGTTAAATTAAAAATACCAGTACAGATTGAATAATTTAGCGGGTTTTGAATAAGCCAACGTAGCGCAATTGGTAGAGCACCTGACCAGCAATCAGAAGGCTGCGGGTTCAATTCCCGTCGGGAGCATGTATTTTTTCTCGGAAGATCTTTTTCAATTTAAATAGTTGCTTCAGGCTAATAATTATTGCTTAAAAATATTATATTTTTATTTATTTATTACGCTGGGTTCTAACAATTTTTTAGCATGTGAGAATAATGCTGTTGCAAAAACACAGTTCAAAGGTGAAAAATAGCAAAAGAGAATATAAGCAAGCAGAAACATTACAATAAATTATTGGGAGCGTTGGAACTGATGAATTGATAAAGCTTCTAAATTATTCCTTTACGAAGCCCTTCTTGTGGTAGAGAAAAAAATATTTACACGCTACTGGATTTTAGAAACGCTTTCGAAATCCAAGGCAGTAAGTAATGTTAATTAAAATTTGCAAAAATAATCAGGGCCCTTGTTTTATTCAAGAGTAGTCCAGATCGACGTGACTATGGTTTACTTTGATAAATAGAGACGTAAAAATCTGTTTGTAGTCCATGGTGTAACGTTTAAAGTACTGACTCTGAGCAAGAAATGTTTATAAATGTGATTTTATCAAAAATTTACAAAATTTTCTTCGTCCTATATTAAGAATGATGTAATCTTGAATAGTTAGTTAGAACAATCTTAATAAAAACCTGGTACACGTGTTAGAACAAAACCTCCTATATCACAAGGCCGAGACACTCATTCAAAGCAGCCTTGTAACTTGTAACTTGCTTTGGATTTACTTGATTTTACAAAAATGTTGATTTAATTTTTTTTTTTCAATTTATTCTTATTTATTAAAACATCGTAAAATTTTTTAATTAGTTTAAAAAAATAAATAAAACATTTTTAGGAAGTTCTCATATAAGTTAAGACTCTGATTTGATTCAGTGTCCCTGCCTTGTTATCTAGGAGATTTTGGTTAGAAGCGTGGTGCTCCAATTCTTGGGTTCTCGCTTGGGTTCAATGTCATGCCAACTAAGTCCTCCATCATTGCACAAGCAATATTTTTCGCTTATAATTATGGTAGTTGGACAAATTAAAATGTTTTTGCGTTTGTCCTGGGTTGATCTTGATCGACCAGATCACGTACCAATAATGGTCGATTGGGTATTAATTATTTTTAAAAATATATATCGTTTGATCTATGAGCTGTCAGTTTAGACAGTACCCGTGATGTGCGTGGCGATCGTCCATAGATTTATACATTTTTTTAACCGGGTGTCTCGAATCTCGTTCTCGTGATGGAGAAATAGAGATGGAAAACACCTGAATACTGGAATAGGCTTTCATTGCGGCTCCAGTCTGAAACCGCAGTGACAGTTTAAAATTATTCGTTGCTCAAGGTCACGAAAATGAGACTCCAGAGCCCGATCAACACAATTTTTACGTCCATTGTCTTCTTCAACACGGCACATCGGTAAATCAATGTCTTTTTTTCTATGTTTGAAAGTACCCCATCTTTGATTGGGTACCATTGACCTGATCACTTTGCCGGTGGTTCGTGATCCACCCGGATCGTGTAAAATGAAGGATCAATCCAGAATTATTAATGACTATTCATATTACGACACAATACACTATTCCACTGCAACACACGTAAGCGCAATTACATTGCGAACTCCCCAATACAACCGTTTCACATTATGGAAAACCAATACTAAGGTAATGTCGATATATTTAATATTAACTTAGCGAATTTTGTGGATCAGGTAAAAGACTTACTTCAACACTATTCCTAAACGGAAGTTGTATTTTTGTAAACCAGTCAAATCGCAATGTTTTAATTTATATTCTTGTTATTTTGAATTTTGTTTCTTGCATATGTTTATTTTTATTATTTCTTTCTCATGTTTCAAAATTGTCTGTCATCAAAATTGTACCACCTGCATGTAAAAGCCCTCTGGGTGTTAAATATATAAATAAATATATCTGGGATTGTTTGTATTTTTTTCTAAATTAATCCGCAGTCTACCCCTTCTCGAGGGTCTTCTATCGGAATATAAGGTTATTAGGATTTAGTTATTATTAAGTGTTTTTGGGCGTGTCCTTGTGTCCATGACTTCTTGAGATTATCTGTTCAGTCAATAAATATGTACTTAAATAAGGTACGTCTAGTTTTTTTAAAGATAATCAATTATTTTCTTTACAAAAATAGGTAAATTTGACATAATTTCAAGTTCGTATGGATAAATATTTAGGTAGATGCATTTGGATTTTCGAAAATACACGTATTGTTAATTTATTATGCACAGCTTTGACATTTTGGTGCAGCGTGTCTCATTGTCCTCCACTTTGAATGGTGCATGAATTAGAATGAATAATGAATACAGATTTATCCACTCTGCCTACCCCTTCAGTGAAACGGCCGTGTGATGTTTAGTTAGTTAGTCTAAAATGAAAATTTGTATCTTTATGTAAATAATTCAAACACAACACAAAAGAAGGAAGAACTGCATTTTTCGTTTAAATATTATGTTTTTACACGGTTACGACCTCCGTCGTCATAAACTTTATTTAATGAATTAATTTAATTTTACAATTTATTCATTTAAAATAGGAAATTAAGTGGAAGATACTATCAGTATGTCCCTGGTGTAAGATAACCATTCAGAATTGAAGCGTTGCTTGAAATGGGTTTGTCCGTATTTGGTGCCCACATAATAGCCAGATACTCCCTCACCTTCCTCCTTCCCATCTTCTTCCCTTCCAAAATACCTTCAACCTCAAAACATACCCCAATCTTGGATACCATGGTCTCACTAGTTGGGAGCAGTTGGGACTATTGTGCGGTATTCACATTTTTTTTTAAATTATAAAAGAAACGTATGTTCTATTTGCAGAGCTTTATACTCCGCGCCGCAAAAACCCTTCTCCACCGGCCGCGTAGCACCAGTGTAAACATAATTGCCTATACGTCGTTCGCAGTGAATAAAAGAAGTCATTTACAAAAATGTTCGCTATTTGCATCAACAGAAAACATTTCCCACTAAACCGCGAGGACCGGCTTATTACCTCGCTGAAACTTATATAGCGAGAAATGCAGCGTAGGTTTCAAAATATATTATTTAATAATGCAGGAAGATAATATCAATAACTTTCAATGAAAATATAAAACAGACAGAGACGGAAAATAAGAAGGGAACGGTCGAAACTGAGGCACGAACCCAAATCCTCTAATCTTACCGGGACTGACACTCTCTCAACTGAGCTATTGCCACCTTATAATATACCGTTATACTTAAATTTTTAATTTACTAACATTAATTGCTCGAGGACAAATAAACAACAAATTAAAACTGAAATAGAATGGCCCATATACATAAACATACTCAAAGACAGAGCGAAGAAGCTAATATACATCTTTATATGTCTAAGACATATCCTGAAGAAAGATTTATTTAAAATAACTAAAAAATTGTAGGGAGTTTACATCTCCCGAAAATAATAACAACATTACTTTTACCCACATCCATGTGAGGCTGGTATCACTGTGAACCTGCGTGCGATAACTCGCGCAGCAAATATTTCATTCTCTCTCCAGTGGTATAGCCCCCGGTTTAGCCCTAAATCTCATCTAACGTACGCGATCTGTTCTGTTCATAAAATTGTAACGTGAGTTTTTGTTAAAATAAAAACTAAATAGAAAATATTTGAATTCTCATTATTACACACCGAGAGTAATCATGCAACCTTGGATTCTGTGGATCGGAGAATCACAGAATCATCCAGCTAACAACCCATTTGAATTGGCGATAATCTCAATCCTCCAAAAAATCGATAACACAGGCCTGCGACCAAATTGCTTTCTTTAAAATAATGGGTGATTATTATGTATTTTAGTTAAGAAATGCCCCCAGTTTTTTTCCAGAACGTAAGAATTTTCCGCAAAATGCATTTTTCTGCAGGATTGCCTACCTTAAGGCGTATATTTATGAATATGCCGAAAAAAGTTGTTTTTCCTATTCGGCTTTATAGTTTTATATCAAAAACTATGAAATATGATAAAAATTAGTATATTTAACTGTATTAGTCAGCGTATGAATCATGGAAACCCAGTAGAAAGGTGTCTTGCTTAGATGGTAAAACCTGGATTTTCCCATTGACCTCTGTTGTCCTTCGATTTGTTCATTTCAATTTAAACATTCTTAAAGTGTCTTTCAAAATGTCTTCAAGAGCTTGTGTTAATAATCCTCATAGTTTCTGTTACATTTGTGGCGAACTTGTATTAAAAAAACAAACTCGAAGTATTACGGAGTTTATTAAAAAAGTGTACTTTGCCTATTTTGGTGTGAAGATCGGAGATCAAGAAAAATCTTGGGCCCCTCATGGAGTGTGTTCAGGCTGTGTTGAAGGACTTTGTAAGTGGTCTAAAGGAAAGGCGAAATCTTTTCGTTTTGGGGTGCCTATGATTTGGAGAGAGCCGAGAAACCACGGCGATGACTGCTACTTTTGTTCTTGCAACATACAAGGGTATAATTCTAAAAATAAAAAAGATATATGTTACCCAAACATGCAATCTGCACTTCGACATGTGCCTCATGGACCCGGTATTCCAGTATCAAGGACGATGGGATGTGAATATGATGGGAGACTACTGTTGGATGCTCCATAGAGAACTTCCAGACATCCCACACAAACGGAAAAGCTCAAAACGGAGTTTTGAGGGAAAAAGATGTAGATATTATAAAGAATTATAAATCCTTATTGTATATTGTATATAAATAAACCACTAGTAATATATATTTATTTTTCAATTTAAAAAGCATTTTCACCTATATGTACTGCGGGTTTTGCATAACTTTCATTTTCATTTTGCGGAAAATCCCTACGTGCTGGAGAAAAACTGGCATATTTGGACTCAGCGCACCAAAATACATACGATTCACCCATTACAGTGAAAAAAACTATCAAAAAGTGTCAATTTGCAGGCCTGTGTAATACAGTACAGCATTATAGAATGGGGTGGAATTTATAAATAAAACATACAAAACCGCATCACATAAGATTTTCTTAAGAAGAGACAATATCCTAAGATAAAGCCAGAATCTTAACGACGTAAGTCATGCATCCGTGCACAAAAATATATGTCTCGCGGCCCTGGTGTATTGGACAGACTTGCAGTTGAATTTGTCCTATAAAATCTCTAAAATAAAGTGGGAATCATAACGACATAAGTGATGATGTCGTGTAAAAATATTGTTCGTCGCGCGGCCCGGAATAATGGACGACCTACGGTTGACTTTGGCTTAGCACGCCTAGAAAATCGATCTTTACGTGGGGTTTATTTTAATTATTTATAATGAACGTATTACTAAAATCACCAATATTTCTAGAGGGATCCCTCAGAAAGTTACTAATTTATCGTCTAGAAAAATAAAATCTTTTGCTTACCACCGTTTTATAAAAAAAAAATTAATGGTAAGGTCCTGTTTTATTAATTTTTAATTCATAATAACTTTCATCCGTAGGGATCCTTATATTAACATTAGAGATCTTAGTAATAAATCATATCCTGTTTTATTAATCAATCAGAAATCTTCAATATTTTATTTATTTGTTTTAGTAAATCAATGCAAAGCTTGGAAGTGAAAATGAACTCATTTCCCCACTTATGATCGAGCTGAGACTCGGCAGATTCATTGTCCAATCCATTCTTATATCACCCCTTCAAACACATATACGCATTTCTCTAAAATTGGATGATATCACAGCAGTTAATATACGAAATAAATATCTGTCTACCCAATCGGGATTTGGTGCAGTTTTTAGCGTAGTTGACTCCAGTCCTTGGGGAGGAAAGTTCTATCGCCAGTCTTACAAAAAACATCTTTGAAATTGCCACTGGCCGGCCCAAGAGATGGCGCAAATTGGTCAAAAATTGAAAACTGATTACATATAAAATATGTACCCTTCATTTTCTTTTAATATTGATTTTGGTATTTACTCTAACAAATTGAACTGGACCTTATTTGGCCGCATTTTGGTAAATTTGCAAACGCCCTCGAGCTCACGCTGGCCAAAATGTGGTCAATTTGAAGAGATATTTTAAAACATTTATTGGAATTATCTCATTAGCTCCAGCGCGTTGGAATCTTCGATTAATCATAAATCTAACTTAGTAATTTCCCACTCCAACAAAATATGTCTCGCACCTCTTCCTACTTATTTGTTAATAACATTCCATAAACCGAAATGATTGAAATATTTTTTTTATATTTCATTTATCATGTGTTTACATATTAAAAACAATATCTTATACTTAAAATTTATAGCAGTGCTTATCAACTAGGCCATAGACAACACATATAAGTTATTGTTGTAATCTTCTGTGTTTATTAAATTAAAATATAACACTTTTAATAACTGGTTTTATTGACGATGTACGTATTACAAGAAAGATGACAGCGGTGTACAGATTTTGGCAAGTATAGAATTGTGGCGCCTTTCTGACACGTTTGGTTTGACAAGGAGAAGCTGGCTGTAATGTACTATCACTATCGCGTTCACTATCTTCATCACTTGTTTCTTCAGGTTCATATAAGCTATGCTGCTCATCTGACATCTGATTTGTAATGTTTGGATTACTCACAACAGTTATAATATTTAATTTTGTTTTAAGTAATTACCACAAACGGCAATTTTAAAAGTAAATAATAAGTAGAATTCACGCTTAATAGATTTTTTAATATTTTTTAATGAGTCCTAAAAATATGCGATAAACGATCAAATGTAGGTGCATTCAATAGTTCCCTAGCATTATAAGCATTTTATATGTCTCAGTATTAAAGTTCGGAGATATCATTTTTTGAAAGAGAGCGACAATTTACCAAACTAAACACTTAAAAATTTTCGAGCGGTCGAGGCTGAAATTGGTTATATAGCAGAACGCTCCAGTGGGTAAGCAATACCAACATTATATTATATTGTGACAATATGTATAAATTGAATTGCATATAATTTGAATGTACCTACTATTGTAATGTTTTTTGTAATAGCCCAAAGGGCTATATATTATGCTTAGGCTTTTTTTTTTTTATAGTGAATACCTCACAAGAGTCCCAACTGCTCCCGTCTGGAGCCAGTGAGACTATGGCATCCCCAATTGGGGGGTGTTGTGAGGCTGAAGGTAAGTGGGGAAGGGAAAGAGGAAGGTGGGGAAGTACCTGGCTATTCAGATCTAGTCACTAAACACGGCTAAAGCCATTTGGAGCAACGTTTCAATTCTGAATGGTGGTCTTACACCAGGGCGATACTGGTAGTATCTTCCACTCTGGTAGTATCTTAAAGGGCTAATTAAATATATAAAAATTTACAACGTGTTGAAACATGATATTTAGTGCAACATGTTCTCCTAACTTCTTTCAGCATTGTAGAGAAGCAAAAGTGGGGGATTGAAGTTGCTTAGTACCTACATAAAGTGGTGGTGAAGTCCGCGTACTACTTACAGGTAGAAATGAAGTGGCGTACCTTGAAGTGAAGTGGAAACCACAAGTGAAGTGCTCGGTGTTAGCTGCGAATAGGAAAATCTAACGCAGTAATGGGTTAACGAATTTTCTGTTTTCAAGACAATACATTACATTATAAATGTACGATCTGTAAATTGTGTAATTATGCATTTAGTTGAGGGACCATTGGACAAAGCAGAAAATATGTTGCAAAGGAAAAAAAGAACTCACCGCGTATATTTCGTGCGACTTACATCATCTCTTAAAAGCGAAATTTCTTTTCAAACATACTAATATAGTTTGTCTGTGATGATGTGCGTGGTGTGAAATATTCTTGCGTAATGTAATGTGTAAAATTATTCACGTTTAAATAAATTTTAATTTTCAAAATTAGAACTTATAAGTATAAATCATATTAGACAATTCGTAAATTATGTATCAAAATCATTTTATTCAGTAATATTTCTTTGTTTAAAATGTGCATTTCTTTTGTATAATTTTTTGACAGATTTCGTTAATTTTCACAATGGTGTTTGGTGTTGGTGGTTGGAGGTATTGAAAAGATACATTTCTGACGTCTCTCTAATATTCCATATTAATTTTGAAAACATACTTTTAGATTCAAAAATCTTATAAATAATATTCCGTGATTTTTCACATATCTGCGCTAGTACGTAATAATTTCGTGACACAAAATCAACTCCACTTAGAATTTTCACTTCACTGTAATGACGAAAGCCATTTTCATTAGAACTACCTACTTCAAAATTTGAACATAGTCACTGAACAAATAATCCCTAGAGTGTGATCAATACCGATTCGAAATAAAACTTATGCTGCCAATTTATATAAAACTTTAGTACCCATTTAGGCCTGCGAAATATATTACATATTCAAGTTTGAACATGTTATCAATTTTATCAGAAATAATTAATTCAGGTATTTATTTGTATTAGGATATATAATGTTTATAATGATTCTGGGCACGTATTTAATTTGCTCTTACAAACAGTAAGAATAATTCATAAAGAGGTAAATTTTAATGTGACACAGTGTGTCAAGACGTGGCAAGACGAGACGACGCTATTGCACGGAATGACCTTCATTCGGCCAGCCTCGTGACTTGTCGACTATTTCCGCCCGGCCGCCAAAACTCTGTGCAGTATATTTGCTTCTGTTCTCACTATAATTGGCAATGGATCTATTCTAAATGATAATGAATTTTTAATTTGTAATATCTTAATAATAATTTAATAATTGTTTTACTTTCAAAAATAAAAATAAAAACTTGTTTAGTTTAATTTTCAATTAATTAATTAAAATTCAATTTATTTTGTTTCACGTGAGCCAGACGTCCGTAACAGCTATTTTTTAAAGATATTATTTAGTTTATATTTAGACTTGTTTATTATTATTATTATTATCATCATAATAAAACGTTAGCATTTGTAAAAATACAATTATTTCGACCCTTTAATTTCAAAAACTACCCCCCTCCCCCCAAATTAAAAAATTAAACACCAAATTGTCATCTAATTTTTTTATTCCAAATACCCTCGGGAATTACTGGATAAAGTTAACTCCCTGTATCAGTGTCTGTATGCATAAAAAATTACAAATAATTATATAAAATATAGCTTACTTTACAGACACGCCCAAAACACATTTATATTGATTCGTTTCTTCAGTGGAATACGCTACAGTGCAGTTAAGCTCCCACACTACAGAAGTAGTGTGGCCTATGTGCATTTGCAATAAAGCAGTTCGGTAACGGCTTTGGTTTTTGTACATTAGGCTTTGGCAGCTTCGTAAAATGGATGAGGGTGCTCCCACTAACGAAGCTACAGCATATTGAAGAGAGTGACTTTTTTAATTGACTTAATTTGTTTAACGTCCAATTTTGCTCTTTTTGTTACGTTTTTTTAAGGCCCTAAGTAAAATGATTTCTCGCAAGGCCTGTGCCATATTTGGGGATGTAGTATATTTTTAAGGTAAGGGAGAAGTGGAAATTCTGAGAGGGAAAAATGGAGATTAGGAATTTTGGTGTCAATGTGTCCAGGAATGACGGTCGTATGAATCCATCACTCCCTCTGCGGTGCAAGGCGATAGGTTGGCAATGTCCAGCTGTGGAGATCAAAGGAAAAAATATGTCTAAAATAGGCCTTAAGATAAACGCAAAATATAAACAAAAGTTACAAGGTATTGGAAAATTGCGATAAATTTCTGATCAAAATGTTTTTTTATTCCATTGGAATCAGGGCAACCTTGGTAAGACACAAAATTTAGTGAATCACTTGGGGTGACCTTTGGCAGAGGCGTTAGTTATCCAATAAATGGTTCCCGGGTCGGCGGTATCCGTACCTTTTTCACTATCTCTAAATAGTATAAAATAAAGTCGCTATAAAGTACTTCTAAACTACCCAGCGGATTTTTATAGGGTTTTCTTATATTATATTTATACAAAGTAGAGAAAAGTCTATGTTTTGTAATCAAGCTGTAAATAAAATATTTTCGCGCGCTTACATTGCTAACGCTGGCTAAACCCTATGAAATACATCAAAATAATGTAGTACGGAATTGTATATCTTAAAAAGGCCTACATAAAAGTCTAGGACGGTATAGTTCTATCTCCTAAGAATAACTCCCAGCAACGCCGGGTACATGTCAGCTAGTTTGATGATAATCAAAATTATCGTCAAATTGTCAAGCATTCTATTGATTTTCACATTTGATATTTCACTGTTGCGGCGTTTCCTTTTTTAGATAAATATTTTATAAATTGGTAGACATTTGGAATGCGGGGACATAACGAAAACCGTTAAAATATTTTTGAAAAGCATCAAAATGATATTTATTGGCCCCTTTCATAACAATGTTACTATGGAATTTTTGCGACACAACCCAACCTTAATTGTAACATGTTCATTCTGGGTATTTCTGTGATCTCTAATTGTCCAGTTTTTGTACAGTGTTTGTAATAAAGTAACCTTTTATTTTTCTTTGGTACTAATGATCGCTTAGGTCCAGGAGTAATTTATCTGCACAGTGTCCTGATTATTGTTTTATAAAATTAGGAGGAAAAGAGAAATTGTATCCATTACAAAATCTCATTACCCAAATTTTCTGAAATGTTCTTGTCATAAAAATTCTATATTTTGGTCAAGTTATGAGGAGAAAGAATTACAAGATTACCCAACCGATAATCCTGCGGAAAATTTATGAAAGGTATATTAGAAGTTAGACGGCGAACTTTACCTTTCATAACCTACGTGATTAATTCTACTAAGGTTAATTTTAGATTTTTTTTAGTTTTGCAAACTAACTGTAAAACTATTAGTTTGTCACAAACGGCGAATCAGGTTCTGTGAAGTTTATAGTTTTTTAAATTGTATAGTTCTTTATTTGAAATAAAATGTAATAAATTTTCAAAGAAGTAGATAGGTATTTAAGTACCTATCTGCATACAAAATAATATTAAGACTTCAGAGGAAATTTTGGTTTAACCTGTTTTGTTTCAACCTGTTAATCAACTTAAATAAAATTAGAAACAAATTTTTTTGGACGCGATGTCTACTGTTCATAGAACTACTAGTATTTTTTTAGCATGATTTTAGCCAGTATATTTTTGTATTCTTCTTTTTTATGCCGAGAGTGACATTGCACATAAAATGCTTAGTGAAACCCCAAACAAAACAAAATTCGTAAGCGTATTATTACAAAAAAAAAAGAAAAAAGAATTCTTATTTCACATTTTACACGAAATTAACACTTTGTTGAAGAGCCCCGTGGATTTTCTTGTCACATTTTACTTATTTATAACTTCCTACACTCTTTTACACTCTCTCAACATATAAAATAAATACTCTTGAATATAAATTGATGTGTTCAAATCTTCTCCAAACGTAAATGTTTTCCTTTTGCCAAACATAAAAAGACACTTATATTTACTGTGGTATTCCTAGTGATGTGACACATACAGTGGGGTGCAAAATGATGATTTTTAATAAAGATTTTTGATGGACTGAAATGCTTTTGATTATACTTCAACATAGGATATTGGAATCCATGACTAATTTTTCCCCAGCATTTATGGTAGGTGCTCTCTCCAAGTTGAACTGTAAGCATTAACACTGCACGAGAGTTGTGTTAGTATATAGGATATGATCGACCAGAGGGTATAGCACGGTAAAATTGATAACTTTACAATATCTGATTGATAGGCGTAACTATAATTTCCCGCGCACTTTTGATACCCAGACAGTCAGACTGCTACATAAAAGTAAAAAATACTAATAATTTATCAATTTTGAATTGAAATATTAACTTTAATATACATTGACAGTCCACATGTTCTTTTTGGCACTAAAAAGGAAGATAATTAGTTCATCGGGTCATTAGCTATATCAAATAACTTTTGTTTCTCGAAGCAGGAATGGAATCAATTGATCGCATCTTTGATATTTAAGTTTTTTAAAAGAAAGACAAACATTCCCGAGTTGCGAATAACCTGACAATATTTGAAAATCTCCTATTACCACCACAGTAAGCTGAAAATGTTGCTTGTGTTGTGATGGAGGACTTAGCCAGCCGAGGAATTGAACACACTATGCCCGAGTGGGACCCAAGCGCGATGGCAACTCGGCCACCGACCGGTCAACAGTTTACTTTATATTAATGTCTATGGATTGTGTATACGATTTCTTTCAGATCTAAGAGCTTAGTTTGTTTGCCCCCATTCATGAATAAGACAGTTATTAGGCACCTAATTCGTACAACTTTACACATTTCAAAGATGATGTCACTTTTATACATAATAAGATGGTGTCACTTTTATACATAATAAGATGATGTCACTTTTATACACAATTAGATGATGTCACTTTTATACACAATTAGATGATGTCACTTTTATACATTATAAGATTCTGTCACTTTTATATATAATAAGATGATGTAACTTGTATATATAATAGGATGATGTCACTTTTATACATAATAAGATGATGTCACTTTTATACACAATTAGATGATGTCACTTTTATACATTATAAGATGCTGTCACTTTTATATATAATAAGATGATGTCACTTTTATACATAATAAGATGATGTAACTTTTATATATAATAGGATGATGTCACTTTTATACATAATAAGATGATGTCACTTTTATTCATAATAAGATGATGTAACTTTTATATATAATAGGATGATGTCACTTTTATACATAATAAGATGATGTCACTTTTATACATAATAAGGCTCCCAGGCTTACACACTAATGAAATTTACAATGATTTTGTTCAATAAATATTTATAATTTTTGAATATGCTTGAGTTATATGGTCTCCTTTTTATGCTATCCATATACATCGGTTCCTAAAAGGGATTGCTAGGAGGCTAGGATTAGAAAGAAGTAATTACTACAATTCTTAACTTTTCTCCTTTAGAAGACCGTCGGTAAAAATCTAATCTCATTTGTTTCTTTAAAATTATCAACAATTTTATTTACTCACCTGCATTACTAGAACTCATCTCATTCAATATACCTTCTCGTAGACTCAGAAATAAAGAACTGCTCTTCCTCAATCAACACTCGACTAATTATGCTTATAACTCGCCATTGTCCAGAATATGTAGAATGGTTAAATCATGTGAAGACCTTGATTTTTTGTCGCTCACTATGCAATTGAGGATATTTTGTATCACTATAGTTTTAGCAAGACACTTCTATTTCATTTCTATTTTCTTATGTTTTCCCTGTTTGTATCTGCTTTTATATACCATCCTTTACTCTTGCATTGTATATTGTCCCAAATCTCGTGTCGCTTTGTAACATATTGGACGTAAGTCCGTTAATTAATTAATAAATATACATGAACATACCACTAAGCACTCCTGTCGGTTTACTATACAAAATTAAAAAAATAAATACATTAAACAACAGTCCCATCTGCTCCCAACTCTCTGGCGCCATTTTCCTGCCAAACGACAAACTGTCAATTCGGGATCCAAACATAACCTTACGTCTTAATAATTTTTTTATTACTGTTTTCTACAATTTATCCAATAATCGATATTAGTCGGTGTTGCCAATGTAAGGAAAAGTTTCATGTCCACTTTAATAAAATCCTACATTTTATAGACAAACTGTACAGTACTTGGTCACTTTTCGTTATAAATAACAGGAAAACTTCGGTTCTGGGATGTTATTGACAAATTATCAAAGTAGAGCAACTTAATGGGGCCATTAACCATTTCGTTCGATGATTTGAACTCAGAGACACACATTATTATATATTATGTAACCCTGTGAAGGGTGAAATATATTGTAAGGTCGATAAAGGAGTCATTTTACTCCATAACTTCGTCCTCACAGGGTCTTAAAATGACCCATTGAAATATGAACGTTCATAACAGCCTTTAAATTATACCGACATTGACACGATAAAAGTTTTGTTTATTAACAATATCGGTAATTATTTGACAGTTGAAATCGACAATCAAGCCCGTTCGCTCCCTAGATGATAAGCTTGATTACAAGTCAGTGTACATCTTTAATTTATTCGCGCGGAAATCAAAATGATTGGCAGCCCAAGTCATTTGACAGTCAACATCGGCTAAGTTATAGAACCGTTCCCTCCCTACAAGTTGATAAACATGGTCAACGAAAATTTCGCGCAGAAATCTAAATTATTTGCCTCTTTTCGATTTGAACTTCAAACATAGTGTCGACAATATTTTGTGCACATTACAATAAATTAATACTAATTTTGTTGTCTGTGAGTCCTGCTTAACTCTGATTCAACGAATACGAATTTTCTTTGTATTTAAGTGTAAGTTTAAATTGTAGGAATTTGTGCGAAGAATTCAGACAAGCGATAATTCTCGACAAATTTTAAAACGATAATAAAAATAATATTCTGTTAAAAATACTATGTTATGAGTAGGTACTTTATTTCTAATCGATTTCTCCAAACAAATGTCAAAAGCTGGGTAAAAAAGTATCTGGAAGTGAGAGATTTTTTTCAATAATTTATACTGTGAATATGATACCTAAAATATGCCATTACCATCCACATTAAAAAAAACTTCTTTCAAACTGTTTTTTATTAAATACGCAAAATCATATTAATCTAACTATATGTACTATTTTTTTTTTCTTTATCCATATATTTCTTTTTTTCATTTAAACCATAGATAATGTAACCACAACTGTTTTGAATACAAAACATATAATGCCCACGCACAGGCTTCGCCTTTGTGGGATTTTTTTGTTACTGTATTATGTTTTGTATAATTCTATACGTACCTGTATGTATCAAAAAAATTGCCAATAAAAAAATAAATAAAAATATAACAAAAATTTCTACGTTTTATAAATTTTAAATTAAATATCCCCGTCGAAGACTTAAAATACAATTTATTATTAAATACTCTAAAAATACATACATTAGAAGATAGACGTAAAATAAACGATTTAACGTTCTTATTCAAAATACTTAACTCTCGACTGTTGTGAACTCCTGCAACTTATAAACATACATACACCCACAGTAACAACACGACAAAATACAATATTCTACAGCAGCACACATAAGCGTAACTACATTGCCCACTCTCCGATACAACGACTTCACACCATGGGAAATCATTACTTGGGTGATGTTGACATATTCAATACCAACTTGGCAAGTTTTGTGGATCATTTAAAACATTTATTTCAACAATACTCCTAAACATATCATGTAAACCTACAAATAGCTGTAATTTTCTGTTTTTGTTTCTTGTGTTTGTATGACTTGTTGCATAGCTTTTATCAAATGTAATTTTATTCTTATTTTTTATGTTTCAAAGTATCTGTCAAATTAAAATTATACTACCAACCATGTAAAAGCCCTATGGGCGTTAAATAAATAAATAAATATTGCAAATGACTGTTTGAACCGGAATAATCTTTTGTTGGAAATAAATTAGTAATTATTTGTCCAGATCAATGAAGACGATAAAAACAAATTACTTGGAAACGAAATCGAATTGAAAAGTTTCCAAAATATAGACAAAGACAATGAATCCTTCTGAAATGAAATATAGTGTAGCGTCGTCCGCATACCCTGTTAGAAGATTCAACGAAGAAAATGTGAGAATGCCTTTGTAGTCCAGAAAACGTACTTAATTTTGTATGTAGGAGTTACTTTGTCACAGCGATGAACATTTTTTTCAACAAAAGTTTGGTTTTATTATTAATTAAAAACATTAATCAATTAGACAGTCCTGACCTGGCAAATTTATTAATTATCGCGTAACCAATAAATACAAAACAAAACTCCATGCTCAATTTGATGTAGTTGCTTCTCGCACTAATTTTATGTACAATTCTTGCTCAGAGAGATTGTATCATGTCGGGAATGAAATATTTAACTTTTGGAACATTACTTCCATAAAGCAAATCCTCATTGATTTAAAAATTATACATTTTTCACTTCACATTGTAAATACTAAACTAACTAACTAACCGTTTCAAGCCGTTTCCCCGCAGGGGTAGGCAGAGAGGACAGACCGCCAAACAACTCGGTCTTGGCACACTTCTTACCTCATTCACATTCATACATACTCTTCTATTATTCTGACTCTTGACATGGCCCGGCTCAAGTATCTGATTCGCTTAATCGGGCCATGTCTTCATTTGCACCGTATATTCTCCTTGCACTCCTTTCTTTGCACATTCGCTCTACATGCCCAAACCATCTAAGCGTCCCTTTATTGATCTTACTCATTACGCTTACATCAGCCTTGCACTTTTTGCGAATCTCCACATTTCTCACACGCTCATACATGGTTATAACACTCATACACCTCAGGGATCTCATTTCTACAGCATTCAGTCTACTTTCATCCTATCTCTGCCAGTTCCATGCTTCACTTCCATACATCAGGGTGGGTACCAGCACTCCATTGTGGACTGCTAAATTCGCTTCTTTGGACAATTTTTCGCTAGCGCTAACTGCATTCTATAATATATAAAACTGTTTACCAAAATAAAATAAAATTATACCAACATATTTGACAAGGATCATTGAATGATATTATATTGTACCGCGGGGACCAATCCTGACTATTATATATCACAGATAAGAATGTACCTTTCGAAGCAATGCAATTTATAAAACAAGCAAAACATCTATTGGAAGTATGAGAAATTCCTTTAGCGGGAAATCTATTTTTGAAACTGTCATTCTGACGGGAGGAAGCAGGAAACGAGGCGAGAAATTGCTTTATGCTTCAGTTGTAGAAAGGATATGCTTATATGGAAGTGGCCATTCACACAACCAGCCAAAGTATATAATTTTTAGTCGTGATCTGAGGACTTGTAGAGACCCATGTATCAGGAAATGGGACTTCTGAATACAAGAATTAATCGTAGAACCATAGACATTCAAATTAACAGACTTGCCCTAACATGAAATCTGGGTATCATTTCGACGAGCTGGAGGCAAACCAGGTGACCATATTTTGGCACCAGGAAAGTTCGAGAATGATTTGAAAAATGACGTCAGTCGTACATTAATCACCGAAAAGCTCACATTGAAATAAGGAGACTAAGTGAATTCTACAAAGGCAAAGATTTGCATCGCTGTCCATTGTGAAATTTTTCTGCGCAGGAACTGAATGTTCGTTCTTAAACGAATCGCCTGTTGCAGCAATGCTGAAAATGAGTGAGGTGTGTAAATTTGTAAGCACATTTGTAAAAGTGTCTAACTAAATAGCGTTACAAAATATTTAAGTATTTTCCCGATTTGGGAAGTGTTGTTAAGTTTTTTACGCAGCCAGCAATTTGCACACCATTTTAAAAAAGACTAGTAATTCGTAAGCAGATTTTGTTGTCGATAACAAAATTGGTGTCAGATTCATTATTAACAAATCACCGAAAGTGGGACGTTCACGCCGCCTCCTCTTTCCGTGATTGGCTCTTCTATTAATTTGTATGTCTATGATTGCAACAAAATGTATTAATATCGCTTGTGGATACAAAACAATGATAATTTATCGTATATAAAACTAAATAAAAAAAATTTAAGTTACCCCGTTGTCATGATCACCCGGGGTCGCTTTTAAGTTGGAGAACATATCTGGTGCTTCTCGCGCATTGGAAGAATGGAGAATAGAGATGAAGTTATGACGCTTTCAACGGCCCCGTTATGTGTCGTTACTCGGCCGTTACAAATCCGTTAGAAATCCGTTATACACTCGCACAAGACTATAAAACACAAGGCCTTCGTACAGGGCCGGATCGAGCCCTTTAAAGGCACCAGATATGGATTTTTGAGGCCACCATGTCCAACTATTCTGTTCTGTTTATAAATTGCAGACGAAGAAAGCGCTACAGGTGAAATTTTGTGGGTATTCATGAAACCGATTGGAGAGGAATTGGTCGTTAATTCACATAAGACCTTTCGACTACTAGGTCCCAATCAAATTCTCCATCTGCTCAAGAAAAAATACATTATTTGAAAATGTTGTTTTGTTGTTATCATTTTCACCAGAAGTAAGAAATAATCGAGCTTACTTCGAGCAAAACGACCAGTTCATAAAACTTTTCTATGATTGGATCTATTCGGTGCTTTGTCTTCTTTTGTATCCAATAAAGATAAAGTTTTAAATTTTATTACTGCTTAACAACCAAGTGAATATTTTTTTAAATCTTTAGCAATACTGGTGAATCCACCCCTAAAGTACTTTTTACGGTACATAATTTTAACAACAGAAAAATTATTACAACTTTCCACGGGCTATAAATTATTATTACGGGTTTTATTTTGGGAAACGCTCGTGTAGATTTATCGATTTTGAGTTTTATCGACATTGAAATATTTTCAGAAATGAAAGTGGCTGGCCCGTGGGCGACTGCGCACTCCGTCTTGCTTTAGTAAGTACCCCGTAGTAAGCGTTCGAAAGGGTTTGATAGGGAGATATGTAAATACGAATGTTAGAGGGAGCGCGCCTATATTAAAAAACTTGATAAAAATATTTAATAAAACGCGACTTGTTTGAAATAGAGGAAAAACCTATCGAGAAATGTTTAGGTTTTTTTTTATTTGGTACAATATTATTTTAATTTCAAAGTTTTCCAGTAATTTTGGCCTCACTGGGTGGCTTGCCCGTGCTGGTTTTGTGTGTTACGTGTAGGTTTTATTTTTATTTTATGCTATGACATTTTGGTAATGTTGTCATTTTTGTTCTTTAATCCATTTTGTAATTTTGTGTGTGAATTTATTTTTATTTTCCTAAATTTTAATTTCAAGTTTTACACCGTGGAAAGCTTTTATAGCATGGTATTGGTAGTGTCTTTGTCCAAAGCTTGAATTTATTGTCGGAGTTTTTATGTTTTCTTTGTACGCTTGTCTAACTGGTCTGTTAGTGTTATTTTGTGTATGTTGTAATTTATTTTTTTTGTCAAAAATGTAGTTTTGTAGTGTTTTCCATATTCTATTATTGATTGGCAGAGTGCAAAATATATTTTTTTCAATTGTTTTATTTTATATATGTTTCTTATGTTTAGGAAAATGTGTATTGTTTTGAGAAGCTTATTTGTGATTTGTTTGATGTGAGGTATCCATCTAAGGTTATGGTCAATTACGATTATTAATTAGTTGGATTAAAGATACACTGTAATTTTTTTCATGCGTATAACATATTAAATAATAGAACAAAACGTGTTTTTATTAATTTTTGGAACTTCCTTTGCGATTTTTTTCCATCGAGGGAATTTCATATAATTAACGTTTCGGCATAACAAATGTATAGATATTATCTTCAAAAATAACGTATATGTTTTTTGAACTTAAAAACTTAAAGAGTTATCGAGAAACTTGTTACCGGTAGAAATTGGGTATCCGGGGGCTTAATCCGGCACTGCCTCTGTGAGTGTCGCTATTCGCCTCGGACGATTTCAATAGATCTTGATTCAGTGTCGTAGGGAAGAATTCCCGAGCCGCTGGGCAAATTCCTACCCCGTTTGTACCCCTTCTACACACGCTGTATGAATATTGCCTAAAGCAGTAATTTTGTAGTATTTCATTAGAGCAGGTATGCTGTCAAGGCGTTTTCACTTTTGCAGTACAAACGTGAAAAAGATACTTTTCAACGCATTTTACACTTCGTTGTACACGTCAGAACTGTGGGTGAATTACACTGCATCCCAGTGGCATAAGCTAAAAGTCGCTTACAACAATGCTGATCGCCAACTATTCCGCCTGCCGAGATACTGCAGCGCCACGGAAATGTTCCTGGAGGAACGAGTACACTCTTTCAGAGCCCTTCTCCGCCATCACATGGGAAGCTTATGGCGCAGACTACGCCAATCAAGTAACAAAATCATCACTGCCATGGTTGCCTGGATGGAGTTCCTTCTGATGGCCCTCTGGAGACGGGAGATGTGCAAATATCCTCCATCAACGGCTGCTTACACTTATTTTTGTGTTTATATTTTATCTTTTTTCACTTAAATTCCGCTTTTTGTGCGTATTGGAATCACCTATGTATTATTATTATTTTTCTTAGTCTAATTATATATATTATTTCAAATATGGAATGTATTGCATTGCACTACCCCTGCATACATTCTGGAATAAATTATTATTATTATTATATTGTCTTTCTTGCCAAGCAATCGCTGATCATTATTGAGAGCTTAGCGAAACGCTCAGAAATAAGCCGACGTAGCACAGGGGTTCCGTGCACCTGACCGGCAATCAGAAGGTGCGGATTCAATTCCCGTCGGCGGCATTTATTTTAATTTAATTTGGATTTCAGGCCAATAATTATTGCTTATAATAATTTTTTTTCTTTGTGCTTTGCATAAAAACTTGTCTTGTAAACATGTGTTTACCTTTAATAAATATTAAGAAACATTTTCCGCTTACTAAAATAAAGTCTAAGAGATTGGAGATGGTTTTTATATGTTAATACAATATTTCACACAAGAGACGGAACTGCCCGGAGTCAGTGTGACTATTCATTTCTTTATACCTGCTATTATTAGGAATTCTTATATCGGGCCATGTTATGTTTCTGAATGGAGTACGGAGAAGAATGAGAAGGAAAAGATAGGGTTCGGAAGTACCCGACTTTCTGGACGTTGAAAATGTTTATCTACACAAGAAAAAATAGGTTTTGAAAGCAAACAAATGTTTTTAAAATATTTAATTATTCTCAGTCAAGTGTACAGAACAATCTGTCAATGTATTATAAAAATGTATTTTTAAATGTGAATATTTTAGTTTTAATTCTCTAACTTTAAGCCACGGTCGTTAATATACTCGTACATGTCATTTTCACTAGTTCTTTCACTAAGTCACTAGTTTTAAATCAGAAGTTTAAGTCTTAGTCGTAGGTAAGTCACTCGCCATAAGCTTTAGATATAAGTCACTTGTAGCAATTATATATCTTAGTGGTTAGCCAGTTATATTGGTTTTAATTTTAAATAATTTGTTCAGCGTCATTGAGGAGATTTTTTAAAAGTGAAACTATACAAATCAAACATCTACAATCTCCTTCCCGATAGACTGAAAACTGGTAGACTGATAATCGAATAAGTAAATTTAAGAAAAAAAACTGTTCAATCTTAAGATAAGCGAACAGAATTATATTGTCTTTTAATGTAGAGTCTTCAAATGTGATGTTATGTTCTATTGTTATATTTTGTAAAATTATTTTGGCTATTTGTGTTACTATTATAATGGCTTATATTATTTATGTAGTTAGCTAGAAAGTAAAATGTTTATATTTCTTTAAGTATAAAAAATAATTCTTTAGATCTGTCAAATATTATTATTATTGTCATTTGTAGTGCCAGACAAATGTGCTCTTGCTTTTATTATTAATTGTTAACTACTAGCAACACGCTAATGCGTGCGTGCACATCTAAATGGTTCCGAAAATTTCCGGACCTAACCGATCGTGGGGTCGGAGTGCATCATTCGCTTGTCGCAGTTCTCAGAATAACTTAGAGACCCACTATAGCAAGGACATCAGTCCTTTACAACAGTCCTGTTGTATATCTTATCGTAAATAAAGCAACTTGCAATCTCGACGAACCGCATTTTTATTATTGAAGACGCACACGATTCACTACACAAAGGAATATCACATTATGAAAATCGGAACTGATATTATATAATATGCTTTGTGTATTGCGAAAATTATTAAGTAATAAAATTATCTGTTTAAATCCAGCCAAGCGATAAAACACCTACCGTAGGCAGCTTTTTATATTCAAGACTATTATTTTTGTTCTATATTTGAAATGTGTTTCTAAGAAAATATATTTTATTTGCATATCAAATATATGTATCCGTATTTGCAAATCAATTTACATTCCGGAAACAACAGGTAAATAAATAACATTACAATTTCTAAAAATTATATGTTAATAAATAAAATTGTTTCCATCTAAGTGTGTAATTTTTAGAGACACGAACAATTCGCGAAATTTGACATTTTGTCATTTGACGTTTCTTTTGTTAAAACGGTCTTAAACCAGGCTCAAGGACGGCTTTACCACACAAACGTTGAACTGGCGTGTAAGAATTTAATTAGTACGACCGTAATGGTTTTAAGACTGTTTTGTAATAAGTATTTCACTGTTCTAAAGTTACGCGCCGCGTAATATTTATACCGCGTTTATAAGAAATGGGTAAAAAGTTAACATAACTTCACTTTTCTTCCAAATGTCAAAACGCGAATTTTGCCAAAAACGCTAAAAAATAACGCAATATTTTCTGACCCTCGGTATTAATTTATCTAAAAGACTGGATGAAATCTTAATACATATAATCTGTAGGTTGTAATATTATGTAAGTTCGGAACAAAACATTACGCTGGTAATATCGTCGGTATCTTATCAAAATTATTCGCCAACAGATGCTTGGAATATTTTCGTGTTGCCTGAAGCTATAAATAATATATACATGTAACGAAATATCTATTTTATGATGGTACCTATTTATACAGGGTGTTGGCTTAACATTGACATCTGCAATGCAGTGATGTCCAGTGATGTAGTGATATTTCACAAAAAAAAAGTTTTGTAAATTATCCAATTTACAAAACAGAAAGGAAAAAAAGAAAAAAAAATGAAGACGATGTTAGTAGTTCTTATTCGAAGTACGATACAGTTAAAAGTGACCGAGGGGAATATGGTCCCATTAGCTCAGTTGGTAGAGCAGTGTCCCGGCAAGGCAAGGGTCCTGGGTTCGAGTCCTAGATGTGACCGTATCCTTTTCTGATTTTTATAAGATTTTTTTAATATTGTCTTCAATAATTAAATATTGCAATTTGAGGTTTTACTCAATAAAGTTATTCCGAAAAATAAATATCAAATTATGTCATTAATTCGTATTATCGATGAAATTTGATACAAAGTTCAGAAGAGTGTTTGAATTTCACTTTAATTTTCGGTAATGATTGAATGCAAATCTCGGAAGCGAACAGTAACGTACCTCCCGACATCCGATCGAGCTGAAGCTCAGCAGATAGACTCGTTTTCGTTGACAATGTATTTTATCACTATAGTGGCTATCATGTACACACACGTAGACATAAACGCATTTTTCTGAAATCGGATGATATTACAATACGAAATAAATGCCGTTCCTACCCGATCGGCATATGACTAAATTTATAGAGTTGTGGAATCCAGTTCCTGGGTAGGAAGGTTAATCCTCAATCAAACCAAATTATGTATTCTTTGTTAATTTTTAAAAGGTAAAAAAACGTTAATTTTTAAGGATTGATTTTTTTTAAGTGACCCATAATTTTTATGTGAATACCGCACAAGATTCAATAATTCCTACAGCCAGTATCTCTAATTTGGATATGTTGTGGATCTGAAGGCATTTACATAAGCAGTTGATAAAAGATTAAAAAATGTCAACCTTATATCAATATATGTTTGAAAAAATTGTTAGTTTATTTTTTATCTTATTTTTGTTTTTATTAAATAAGCAAACAGATTACGAAAATTTACAAATGTAGATATATCGAGGCTGATTGCCAAAAAGTTATATTTTTTTAACGAAACTGCCCAACTCAATTGAGAAATTATTTATGGTGTTTGTGTTGGGGAGTGGCGTCATTATGGTTTATAAGATTAATAAGAAATTTACAAATAGTTATAAACCTAGATAAATTTAATAAATATAATTAAGAAAATAAGAATGTTAATTACAAACTTAAAAAATATTACTTAAATGATATAATAGTTATTAAACTTAGAAAACATAAGGTATAAAAATAAGAAAAGTTCTTATTAGATAATAAATAATACAGTGTTTTCCAATAATAGGTGTTATTTTGATATTCAATCGTAAAAGATAAATGGTTTCGTTGCTTGCGTGGCACGTAGCGCCGTCTTGTTGAAAGTAAACGTTGTCCAGATCAATACCATCCAATTCCGGCCATGAAAAATCATTAATCATCTCTCGATAGCGCAATCAATTCACCGTAACTGTTGCTCCAGCCTCATTTTTTGAAAAAGTAAGGTCCAATGACTCCGCCGGACCATAAACCGCACCAGTCACACTTTGAGGATAAAAAGGCTTTTCAATAATAACTCTTGGGTTTTCCCAGCCCCAGGTGCGACAATTTTGCTTGTTGACGAAGCCACGGAGGTGGAAATGGGCCTCATCACTCAAGATGATTTGCATTTGATTCACTCAAGTGAATTTTAATAATTTCGAATTTAAGTTGAAGCGTGTATCGTTCCATTTTTATCAATGGCGTAGTTTCTACTTGTCAAATGTCATAAAATGACATCTTCAAAAGTAATATCTACCGAAATAGCAGGGCTATTCAAAATAACACCTCTTATTGGAAAACCCTGTCGAAGGTAGGTACTGGTTGTAAATTTTTCAAAGACCGAGCTCGCAATATTGTATGAAATGGGTACTTAATAAAATGTAACAACAATAAAGCATATTTCGAAGCTCATAAAAGAACTTTAGAGGATATGTAAAAAATAATTTAAATATATCTAAAACGTATTTTATTCTATCAATGAAATTAAAAAACGAACCTTTATATTATGTAAGTTAAAATTGAACAAAGCAACTCCAGAACCTGTGCGATGAAAGGTGGTGCTATGTAAGGAGTTGGCTTAATTATCCCAGGACAGCCTGGAGGCGCCTTTAAAATACAAATATAAATTTTGTCAACGTTGGGTTCCGTTAAAATTTCGACTATAAATCTTGACTAAAGGACCCTTCGCACGCGACGTGTTGTGTCCGCCGGTAGCAGTAACGTATGCACGGTAATGGACAGTACGAAATCCGTTAAATGGATGTGACTTCCGGGCGTCCGCGGTGCCACGTAAACGGTCCGGTCCGGTAACGTATCGCCGCCGCTTCCGTTCCGGTGACACGTCCGGTCGGTGATATTTTTAGGTCAAGTACGTATATGAATAAACTGGTATATTTAACATTTCAGTGAATTTACGAATATTCGATGATTAAAACGAATGCTGGTAGACATTTTGTTTAACCATTTTTTTTTAGCAATATATTTTTATGTGAATACTCCCGATTGTCCGGAGTCGGTGGTACTATGGCATCGCTAAATTAGGTATGTTATGAGGCTGAAGGTAGTGTGGGATTAGAGGGTAGAGAGGAGGGTTTGAAAGTATTCAGCTATTCAGATCTGGTCACCAAACACGGCAAAAGCCCTGGTTTGAATCCGTGATCTATCGGCCACTTTTTTGGAATTTTTTTTTTTGGTTCCATTCTAACTCAACACAGTGACTATTCAACACACTTTTAAAAGTTATTAAAAACGAGATTTTATAACCTAAGGACCGTTCTCACTTCCGTTTTCAAATCGCAAGCGGGTCCCGTTTTAAAATCGGATACCGTACGACCCTGTTCACACCTCCGTTTTAAAAACGGATCCGTTTTAAAATCGGATCCTACTCTACGAAAAAAATAATTGTCGATTCAACAAAAACATTTTATTTGCTCATTCTTCAGTAATGGTGCGCAATGGACGACGATGTAGCTCTTGTTGTCATGTGGTACTTATTAAAAAGAAGGAAAAAGTGAAAAGAAAATTTTGAGTACACCCAATCATAGCTGAAAGATTTTCTGTAGGAACTTTCCAGGTGTTTATTGGTGAGTTGAGAAGTGATGAACTAAAGTTCTTTAATTATTTTAGAATAATAATGATTGGATTATTTATATAGCGCCGTTTTCGTGAGAAAACCACCTGAAGGGCGCTTAATGGCTTAAGAATGTCTATCACTTCCTTTAACCATCTACTGGAACGAGTTTCAGAGAGCTTAACATATCAAAATACAAAATTGAGAGAGTGCATTTGTCCTGAAGAAAGGCTATCGATATTTTAAAGTAAGAAAACAATAACAACTCAAATATTTTTTATTATGTGTTTATTAAACTAATACGCTCTTCCGTGCATCGTGCAGCTCATTTAAGCTTTAAAATTTTAAAAAAGTTAACTTTAAAAAATAAAAAAATAAATTTTGAAACAATTTGATAATTTCGATATAAAAAAGTTGTGTACACCAAGTGTTCTGTTTTTATTTAGATAAAAATAAAATATTGTAACAACTCTTTCTTCTAATTATTATTTTTTTTTGGTAAACTAATGTTTAAGACAAGATTTTTTATGCATAGCACAAAGGGTAACAATTATTTTACAAGCAATAATTATTCGCCTGAAACACTCATCCACATTGAAAAATCTCCTGATGAAAGATACATGTCGCCAACGGGACTCAAACCCGTGTCCCTTCGATTTCCGGTCGACAGCTCTGACCACTGAGCTATGGCGGCTTATCTCTTATCCGCGAAATAATTCAATATATACTAGTGTTTCATTCAACAATTACTGCTTGGTTGCAATTGGAACTGCAATTTGGTTGTTTTCAGGTGAAAATGTAACAAGCAGTAATTGTTGAATGAAACACTAGTATATATTGAATTATTTCGCGGACAAGAGATAAGTCGCCATAGCTCAGTGGTCAGAGCTGTCGACCAGAAATCGAAGGGACACGGGTTCGAGTCCCGTTGGCGACATGTATCTTTTATCAGGAGATTTTTCAATGTGGATGAGTGTTTCAGGCGAATAATTATTGCTTGTAAAATAATTGTAACTCTTTCTTCGACCAGTGGTATTAAATTTTCGGGATTTATTTCCTTATCCATTATTGTAGTTTTTATTTATTTACTTAACAAAATAACCAAATACAACCACGCATCGTGCCTGCTTCCTTGCGACTGGGAGCGGGAGGGGAGGGGTCGGGGTATGGCGGGGACTCTACCGGAACGACTAGGCGGCAAGTATGAACAGCTCCATACAAAACTATGAGCGAGCGAGTTCCGACACGATTTTAAAACGGACGCGCTGCGCTGGCGATCCATCCGACAAAAAATGCCGGATCCGTTTTAAAGTCGTGTCGGACAAGTGTGAACAGCTTACATCTATATACATCCACTACAGCCGCTAGGGCGTTTTAAAAACGGAGGCGGGTTCCGTTTTAAAAACAGAAGTGGGAACGGGCCCTTACCTAACCTAACCTAACCTACTTAACCCAGTTAATAAAGTTTTTGTTTCATCACTTTCCACGACTTTTCATAACTTTTAAAGATGTGATGAATTATCATTTTTATATAGATATATATTTATATTTTACATCTATTCAAAAACTACTATACAAATATTCCATTACCTACGTACTAATATTTGGACTTCACAAGATTGAGACAAACCACGAAAAACTGCAAGACTTTTAGCTTCCTTAACATATTAAGGGAGTTCATTGAAGATTGGAAACCTTTATAATAAATATTGTTTTGTATTGCCAATAAATTTGTCTTGGGGAGCCTAAAATCATTGCAGCTTCTCGTGGAACTGCCATTAATACTAACACTTTTTAACATATAATATGGAAAATTTTTATTTTTTAACTTATATATAAATACTAGGGTATTACAGACTAAACGTTGCCACACACTTAGAATATTGAGTTGGCGTTGCAATGCTTTTTATCCTAGTATATCTGCTACAGCACAATATAGACCTCATACCTCTGTTCATGCCTATATTTATTGCTCAAAAAAATTACACTAGTCTAGTCTTCATAATAAGGAGACTGTTCTGTGGCGCATCTAAACCTTCGTTTATCTTAGGATTAAGTAGATTAAAACCTCGTTACTTATTTCTAAGACAAATGATAATTCAAAATCGAATCCCAGAGCGAAGCTCCCGTTAATTAGTTTATCCAACAAACTGTCTAGACCTTAATTGGACTTCCATTAGAAATAATGAAAATTCCGTTATTCGACTGACAAATTGGATTCAAAGTTACTTCAAAATTGTTTCGAAAATTTTGAGACAATCGTAATTTTTTTTGTAATTCCGTTCTGATAGTGTATACGAATATAACTTCAGTTTACAGGTACTGGTTTTGAGGTTTGAGTAAGTAGAGAAGAATAAGGTGAGAGAGAGAAGCAACGAATACCGTATGGTTGTCTTTTTATAAATTAATTATATAAATGGCTATTATCGGTGGATCTATCCTACCGAAATTCTTTTGGGTATGCTCGGAATGAACTATCTACAGGTCAGACGAGATCTACACATTATTACAGATTTTTTCTGACTGATTCGTGGATGGTTTGAAAACTCAGCTATCATGGAGAACATTCATTTTTACGTTCCCGATGGTTATCTCCGTCACCGACAACATAGACTATTCTATCTCCCGGCCTGCAGAACTAACTTGCCAATGGTCTTGCTAATGGAAAGAGCTGTCTAGACATTGAACCGAATCATTTCGGATATCAACATTTGTAGCATCAATGAATCTGCCTTAGTAGTAAAGTTGATATACCCACTGTTTATAATTATGTAATTCTTCTTTACAAACGACATTCACGAATGTCCAGAATGGCCAGACTTGTCAAGTCAATTTTTTGGTGTAAGCCTAAATGATTTTTGTCAGACATTACGCAAGTAATACTTTGTATTGATATGGCTGAAAGTCACATAGTAAGCGTTCAATGATGGTTTTAAAGGGATATATGTAAATACTAATTTTAGATTGAGCGCGCTATAATTTAAAAAAGCGATAAAAATTAAGCGAAAATGGTCAAAATATTTAATAAAATACGACCCGTTCGAAATAGAGCAAAAATCTCTCGACAAATGCTTTAATTGCATTTAAAGATACACTGTGAATTTTTTCATGCCTTTGACATATCAATTAACAGAACAAAACGTGTTTTTAATAATTTTCGGAGCTTACTTTGCGATTTTTTTCTATCGAGGGAATTTCATATAATTAACGTTTCGGCATAACAAATGTATAGATATTATCTTCAAAAATAACATATATTTTTGGAGGAACTTAAAAATGTACAGAGTTAACGAGAAACTTGTTATAAATCGATAAAAAATTGGTTATGCGGGGGCTCAAGACGTGAACTCCATCAAAACCTTGTTCCTGTCTTGACTTTACATTATCTCTATTGATTTTGTGTTCTATTTTTGTCATAGCATATTTTATTGTAACATTTCTCTTCGTATTAACTTTGTGTAGTATGTAATGTGTTAATTAGACTTGGTCCGTTAGTAACTAAATGAATACGTATATAAAAACACACTAAAATGAACAGTTTTGTGATGTTTTTAAAATAATAATATTTTTTAAACTTACTGCTTCATTAGTTGCAAAATTATTTGTGTCGTCATTTTGATCATATATAAATGAAATACACTTTTAATCAATAATAATCATACATCATACACTTTCATTTAATTTTCATTATCCCGACGAAGAAGCCAATTGCATTGAAACATGTAAATTATTATTGATTATTTTAATGAAAAAACATACACTTAGTAAGACACCACTTTATTTTTGAATCAATAACGATAGCCAACCGGGTTTCGCTTGTCCCAAGCTTCATCAGGGCTAAATATCAACTAAAGCTAATTAGATACAGGCACATATAAATATAGGTAAATGAAAACAATGAGTGAAAGAGATACAAAACAGATAGAAAGAGATGCAAATAGAAAAGGTGGAGACAAATTATTAAGGATGATGAGGAGGGAGGGGGGGGAAGGAAATAACAGTTTCAGCGGCGGAATAAATTTAAAATGGGACTATCAGATAAATTAATTTGGTTATTTATTATATTTAAATTATTATTAACTGCTTTTTTTATTTCAAGGGCTTCTAAGTTGTTTAATCTAATTCCAGATCCATTTTTATGCAATATTTTAGTTCCAGAGATTTTATCGAATGAATGATTAGATTCTATTAAATGATTCGCAAATTCTGAAAAGGCATTATTGTTTAAACATCGTATATGTTCTTTTACTCTTAAGTTGACATTCCGGGCCGTTTTTCCGATATAAAAAGCAGAACAATCATTACAATTAAGTTTATATATGCCCGAGTGGCTTAGTTTATCGTCTTTATCTTTAGTATTAATTAAATATTTTCCTAAATTATTATTAGTGTAAAAAGCGGCTTTTATTTCAGATGGGAATTTTTTAACGCTTAAAGAAGAAAAGTTATTTGTATACAGAACTCTACGCCATTGGAATGTTTGATTTATGTTTATATTATTAGGGTTATAAGATTTGTTAAATAGAAATTTATTTGATGCTATTTGTTTCAATTTTTTATTAAGAATATTGTCTATTATTTTTGTATCATATCCGTTATTTAAAGCGATTTGTTTAATGATGGATAATTCGTTGTAAAAATTATTATTATTCAATGGTACGGTAACCAATCTATGAATCATGGAGTGAAATGCTGAATGTTTGTGGGATATAGGATGGTTGGATGAATTGTGAATTGTAATATCAGTATACGTGGGCTTACGATAGATATTAAATTCAAATTTATTGTTAATTATACTTAAAGTTAGGTCTAGAAAATTCAAAGTTAAGTTTGTACCTATTTCTACAGTGAATTGAATTTGTTTGTGAAAGGAGTTTAATATTTTAAGAAAAGAGTTTAATTGTCTTTCAGTGCCTGTCCAAATGCAAAAAACATCGTCAACATATCTTCTCCATAATAAAATATTCTTTAAGAGAGGTGAATTTGAAGCAAAAATATTGTTTTCTAGGTTATTCATAAAGATGTCAGCGATAAGGGGGCTTGTAGGAGCGCCAATTGCTAGTCCCTCTCTCTGCTGGTAGATAACATTATTGTATTGGAAGTAATTTTGATTCAAACAAATATTAAAAAGACGAGATAAATCATTAGCTAAATCTTTAGACAAGTGAGAATTATTCAGTAAATTAGAAATTAGGGTTTTGCTTTCAGTGACAGGTACATTGGGGAATAAGTTGACTACATCGAAAGATATTAATTTGCAATTACTGGGAAGAACCAGGTCCTTTAGTTCATCGATTAATGCTAATGAGTTTTTGATAGTATATTTTGGGAAAAACACATTGGCATCGTTAAATACTTTTGTTATAAATGAAGATAATTTAAAATTGGGGGAATTACAACAGGACACTACAGGGCGAATGGGGCAATTACTTTTATGGATTTTTAGAAATCCATAAAGTTTTGGTGCTTTGGGGTTTTTTGTTAAGAACTTTGTTTGGTTATAAGAATCATCCTGAAAAATAGAGTTTTTAGAATTTTTTATAGCACATTTTATACTATCTAAATATTTAGATGTAGGGTCAGATGGTAAGACACTAAACACATCATTTTCAAAAATTGAAGATTTCATCAATGATGAATTTAATTTTATTTAAACCCTAATAATATAAACATAAATCAAACATTCCAATGGCGTAGAGTTCTGTATACAAATAACTTTTCTTCTTTAAGCGTTAAAAAATTCCCATCTGAAATAAAAGCCGCTTTTTACACTAATAATAATTTAGGAAAATATTTAATTAATACTAAAGATAAAGACGATAAACTAAGCCACTCGGGCATATATAAACTTAATTGTAATGATTGTTCTGCTTTTTATATCGGAAAAACGGCCCGGAATGTCAACTTAAGAGTAAAAGAACATATACGATGTTTAAACAATAATGCCTTTTCAGAATTTGCGAATCATTTAATAGAATCTAATCATTCATTCGATAAAATCTCTGGAACTAAAATATTGCATAAAAATGGATCTGGAATTAGATTAAACAACTTAGAAGCCCTTGAAATAAAAAAAGCAGTTAATAATAATTTAAATATAATAAATAACCAAATTAATTTATCTGATAGTCCCATATTAAATTTATTCCGCCGCTGAAACTGTTATTTCCTTCCCCCCCCCTCCCTCCTCATCATCCTTAATAATTTGTCTCCACCTTTTCTATTTGCATCTCTTTCTATCTGTTTTGTATCTCTTTCACACATTGTTTTCATTTACCTATATTTATATGTGCCTGTATCTAATTAGCTTTAGTTGATATTTAGCCCTGATGAAGCTTGGGACAAGCGAAACCCGGTTGGCTATCGTTATTGATTCAAAAATAAAGTGGTGTCTTACTAAGTGTATGTTTTTTCATTCAATATGTCACACCCCAAAGTATTTGCTTCCTTCGAAAAGATTATTTTAATGTATATATGAATTTAATTGAATTGACTGCAGGCTGGAAGCAGTCTAAAGCCATTGGGACTACGGAATCCCCAATTGGGGTATTCATTGATATATATATATACGCCTAAAAAGGCTTTTACATAGAAGTGATACATGATGCAGTATACATAGGAGAATATCTGTATTATACAGGAGATACTGACATTAAATAGATATAATCCATTGTAAAGAAGGTACAAAATACACAATTGTAAAATTGTGATTACAAGTATAATAAGAAATGTTGCAAAATGTAAATGTGAAATAATTTTAAAAAAAAACTAAATATGAAGCAATATTAGTAAAACGTGAGAGTAACATAAAGTAAAAAACAATTAGATATATATGAGTATATATGAATTTCCTTGAATTGACTGCAGGCTGGAAGCAGTCTAGAGCCAGTAGGACTACGGAATCTCCAATTGGGGAATTTAAACAGTCTAAAACCATTTCAATCAACCCATTAATTTATCTTGATTATTTTTTGGGTTACTATGCTGCGCTCCGCTTCATCCTTGTTTAGCCAACGTTTCGAACAGCGCCAGCGCTTCAATGTTCATCAGGGCGGATGTGTAGATCGCTAAAGTGTGTGTTTATGGATGTAGAAGTGATACCGTATTTAGGTCTGGTATTTCAGTATAATAGTAAGTTAAGTTTATGTGATTTTCGGCGTTTTGTTTAGGTGAAGCCGTCAATTACTATATACTACGAACTATTTAGCTTAGCCCCGTCGTTTCTACATGGCATAATTATTCAAAAAATAATCACGATACTACTTTTGGCAATTAAAATCTGAAATCATATCAAACTCTTTGAATATACTATCATATTGTTTTCTTGTTTACACTAACCCCACACAGGAGCCCTGAGAAAAATAATTTCTATCAGGGCCTATGTCATCTTTGGGGATGCTATGTGGAGGGTCTTTTTTAGGAGAGAAATTTTTAATAATAATGTATGAGAGGTGGGTAGGAATCTAGGGATCAGTGTTTCCAGGAGAGACAGACATCCATGCCTGTTTAGCCACGTCACAAATCAGTATTAACCCATTCCTTACGGTGTTAAAAAAATCCTCGTGTCCGATGCTATACACTCGATAATATTTTAAATTGTAATTATTTCATCCAATACGTAAATATTTTGTGGAGGAATACCTAAAATGTGAATTCTGTGTTTTGTATATACAAAAAAAAATAGTAATTAGAGTCGATGTCCGCTCAGTTGACAGCACCGGCAAGGAAAGGTTAAACCATGATCTTAACGGTTTTTTAACGCGAAAGATATAGAGTAGCACCCCCTGGTATTGTTAAATTTAAATATGATTTTCCAACGATTAGCTCTCGTAGGTATATGAAATTTAATGAGGTGAAATAAATCAGGGCTGTTTATACTAGCTTTTACAATTTTGAACATAAATATTAAGTCAGATATAATCATGTAATACGTTAAAGGTAGGACAAGTACTACTTAAAATAATTTTAATAATTTTAGACAACTTAAGTTCCGACAATTGTAGTCAATGTTGATTAAAAAAGGAACGTACATTAAACTGGCTTTAAAAAAAATCTATGAAACTTCTACTTTAATAATATGTTTGTACAGCGCCTTTGAGGTGATTTTTCACGAAAACGGCGCTATATAAATTATCTAAATATTATTACTATTCGTAAGCTTGACAAAGATCGGAAAAAAATATTTTTTTTAATTGTGCCAAACATAATTTTATTATTCATAAGGTTTACAACGGTTGGGTTTGAAATATTAACTATAATTGTTTTTAAATTTGGAATCCGTTCCACATTCAAACGAGATCGTTCCATTTCGTTAGGCTAACGACGGAGCCACCGTCCTTATCCGCTGGAGGCGCTGATGGCTTCGACGTGACGTCGGAAGGCAGCGACGCGTTCCGACGCCAAAGTCACTAGTTGAACATTTAACACAGAACGTTGTGATTATTTTTCCTGCATTAAATACCAATGATAATATATACAATAAATACATAACCCTTTTTTTATGTGAATACCGCTCAAGATTCCTAACAGATCCCAATGGTTTGAAGTCAGTGGGACTACGGCATCCCCTATTGAAGTAAATTTTGTTAGGCTGAAAGTAGTGGGGAGAGGAAGGAGATGAAAAAAGAAAGGTTTAGAAGTATCTGGCTATTCAGATCTCGTCACCAAAAACGGCTAATGTTATTTCAATCGATGTTTTGTTTCTGAATAATGACTTTTATCAGAGCGATACTGAGAGTACCTTGCACCCTGGAATACACCAATTTGGAAAAAAAATTGATTTCGCCAATTTACATAAGAACTTTCGACTGCCAGACAGGCCAGTCAAATTGACTGTCTTTCTCATATCAAGAAATAGTTCGGTGCCTCGATTCTCGACGAAGTCATTCCACTCGAACAACAAGTGGTTCGACCCACTTTTGACGTTTTGCGTATGTATTTATGTACCTTCAACGAGACTCAAGAATAATATCGATGAATTTTCAACAGAATAAAGGTAAATTTTAGCTTGATTCTGGCACTCTGACACACCCACGGAACACTTATTTCGGTTAATATCTTCAGTGACTAAATGCTATTCCTGACTCATGTCTTAAAAAATAACGTATTAATTATTTGAAATGTGTCTAGACGAAGCTAATGTCTCACCTGCGACATTGTTGTACCCAAAATAATACTCCTGTATTAAGATATTTTCTTTAATTGTTGTGATTATTTTTTAGATACATTAACAATGTTTCAAACAGCTTTACGGTGTCCATGAATCATGACAAATTCGATGAACACTTTATAGGTTAGGGGGTTCTATTTAAAGCAACATTTTGATACTGCATGGCGATCTTTCACCATGACAAATGGGGGTGTCTCTGTCACTCTTATATGAAACGTGTTGCAAATATACTATGTACCTATATTAATTACCCTCCTGATTCGTGGTCGATTTCAAGGATCATTCAAGGATGGATTCGATCAATACAAAACGCACACACACTACAAAATATGAGATTAGATCTCTATATTACCTATATCTAACTGTATTGCCTACACACTCTATAACTCTCTTCCAGATATATATATAAAAACACCCAGCATATAAAAAAATTTGAGTAATGCTTTAAAAGAATATTTTTAAAGTACATATAAAAACGAACGTAATTCTTGTCGTGTTGTGCTTTGTCTTGTTTTTTTTTTCTCTCCTTTTCTATCTCCTGTATTTGTATTTGAGCATAATCTATTTTTACCAATGAATTAGTGGGTAAGTAGGTACCTTTTTGTAAAATTCTACCTTGGTTAATAAATTGTATTTATTAACTCCCACCAATGTATTGTAAGTTCTTCCAGTCCTACGATGCATTTTTTAAGTAATCTGGATTGCTCTAGTAAGAAATAAAAATAAATATAATTTTAAAATCATATCATTTGTTGTAACAACTACGCCGCGGAGACAATCCGGAAATCTTTTCATTTCGCCCGCCAACATTCGGATAAAAATTGTTTCATAGTCGGATTATTAATCTTTTATTAATTCGCCATCTGCCAACTCGAGCGCACATTACTCAGTGGCGTGCCACCAAAAATAGTGAAAATCTGTGTCTTTATCTAACCTTTAGAAAAACGTACCATGAAAGTAAATAAGGACAGGTCGGTGACAGAGTTTACATCGCCTTTGGACGTGGTGTGTTCAATTCTTCGGCTGGCTAAGGAGGACTTAGCACACACATCACAACACAAGCAACATTTTATACATTTTTATTTGCAACCTGCCTTACTTCTTCAATCTACTATTTTAGCAATACATAACGCAATCATGCATCCGCATACTAGCTGTAAAATAGTATAAAACTGCACTGCTAGTAATTTTGCACATTTACAAGTTTGTTTTGAAATTAGATACTGTAGCGCACCATTTTTACGCTTGCCACTACACCATCTCTTTTCCCCGTACAGCGCCATCCTGCTCACCCAAACCAAGGCAAACCAGGCTGCGCAGACGCCCTCTGCGCATTTCCCACTCTCGAGTGGGAAATGAGCCACATAATCCACGCTCTTCCACTAAGAATGGCCTATATGAAGAGCTGCGGACCTCAATTCAGCCAGTTCGTCTGCAGCTCGCCCTTGGCTAGTACACTCTCTTAGTTGCGCCTTGTCCTTTGGCACGACCCTCTAAGGAGTATTCTACTTCCATAAGCAAAGCACCAACCAGACCCCGACTGCTGCCCTATTTGCGCTTCGTCCTATGGTACGATCCTCTAAGCAGAACACAGTCGCCGCCACCCGTTACCATAACGGCACAAGTCAGTTTTGTTGCTCCCACAACATTTAACCAACATAATATTATCACTCTACTAATTCAATTCAATCACTTTAAACATTGTCCATTTTTTTAGTTTCTAACACTACCGTGTTAAAAACCGTGGTTTCAACAATTCCCCTATTTGTCCAAAAAATAAATTTCCGTTCATTATCACCTTTATAGAATTCACGTGCTTGACTCCTCAGATTGTACATTCTGTGGTCTAGAAATGGGAACTTCAGATCACTTGTTTTATTGTTGTTCATATCTTAACAAATATCATATCTTCTATCAAGCCTTATCATAAATTGCCTCCCATCCATTCAACATCTCATCTCTTCAATGCTGAACTAGACTCCAATCTTCAATATAATTTTGAAATTTGCCCATTCAATCAAAATTCACCTTCTCTCTCTCCATAATTTGAAATGATGGCCTATAATACCATAGAAGAGTGAAATCCAGAATCTTTTTATTTATTTTTTTAATTAGCAACTACAGTTTTAAAAATGAGCTTTGTAGTGTTTCTGTTTCGTTTATTTCGTAGTATTCTAAAAAAAATACTTTTTTTGTACCTTATTTAACACCTATACAAAATTTACTCTGAAAGATAGTATTGAATATTTGATATCATTTACTTTTTCAAAATTATTTTTCTTCTATTATTTAATATGTTATAGACATGAAAAAATTCACAGTGTATCTTTAAATTAAACTAAATCATTTCTCGAGAGATTTTTACTCTATTATTTATTATTATCGTTTTTTAATATTAACTAACATTCGTATATCCCTTTCAGACCTTTGAACGCCTACTACGGGGCCTTAATAAAATTCATGATTGCACCCACTACTTCGGTTCGATATTTGTGAAGGTTTTTATATCAGGAAATTGGAGATTTTTGCTAAGGTTAGTTTTACACGCGTGCAAATTAGAAAATCGCTTTGCCAGTAGGTCTTGACCTCTTGACGGAATGTGGATTCTTATTATTATTTTTAAAAATGGGGGAGCAAGTCCAAGCTGTTATTTAATAAAAGTATAATTATAATACTAATGCACGTCACTGGTGTTATTCTACTTATTCTCGGGAGACCTTGGAAAATTGATAATAAGATATAAAAAGAGGGAATAAATTAACCAACAAAAGTAATAAAGAAAGAAAGAATGAAGTTTTTTGCTGTCATATAAAAAATACCAGCGGGAATTTTCGCTTCTGGTTGAGTAAAGGCCGAAAAGTTATAAGTATTTTTGGCCTTTGAGAGCGAACAGTTATTTTGTTCAAAGAACTAAGAAAGCACTCAAATAGAACGGTATGTCTTGACAGAGTAATTTTTTGTGTACACTGAAAAAGATTTTCGCTGACCGGAGGCAGTGGGGTTACGAAAGCTCAATGTGTCACAGGTGGTAAGAACCTGGTTTTTAATCTAATAATTCTAATCACCAAACTACGAAGCAAGAGATTCGGATCCCGACGTGTACAAATTATTTAATAAATCATTGATTGATAGCCCTGATTTAGGATTCAGTTTAGAGTTAAAATATTGAATAAAATATAAAATTTAAAAAGAGGTTAAAAACCTCAAACTATCTTTAAATCATATCCAACAAGGAATCAAAGTGAAGAAAAATGACGTACAAAAACCCATTGAACTACTCATGTCGGCCCTAGACTGCGCAGCGACCTATTAAAAAAATAATTCTTTAATATTCTACTATAACAATCTGGCCAAGCAAAATATTTTTATCCATTACAATTCAAAAGAAGCAAAGGAGAAGATCATTAAACAAAAAAAATTAAAGGTATTCTCACCCCTAAAGAAATTAAATACTCAGAGTCAACTCAGAAATTCTTCATCAATGACAAGCAAGTCGACAAAAGGTTTGGGATACAAATATGTATATACGAAGGACGGACAAATTTTACTAAGAAAGAGCGACGACTCCCCTAATATATATATACTAATTAAGGATAGATATACTAAAGAAGAATAATACTAATTAAGGATTCAAACAACATACCATTACAGTAAACATGTACTAGGACATGAGGATGAAATCTTATCACCTTGACTATTAATAATTAATGGACAACAAAAAATAGACGACATAGCAGACTTAATAATTAATATTTAATTTAAAAACATATATATTGTATCTTCATCTTTATATTATTTTAACACTTTTTATTATTTTTATTTCCTTAAATTTTATAATTTGTAAGGCTACCATAACACAGGCATTAGCCTAGTATGGTAGTTGAAAATTGTAATCTTTAAAAATCTATAAAATAAATAAAAAATGTATATCCAATTTTGTTCGAAAACGGGCTAAGTACTGAAATGTACTAAAGATAGGCTATATTTTTGGGGTTCAAATATTGCATCTCCTAAACCTACCATCTCGAAGACATTAAAGTATATAATGTATTGTAAATCCTCTAGGCATTTTTTTATGAACACATATTGTATTATTTTAATACATAGCAAAAAGGATAACAAATTATCATAACAAATAGTTACTGGCCTGTAAAACGGGAGATATTTTCAATTTGTATTTTTTTTTGGGGGAGTAATTATTGCTTATAATAATTTGTTATTCTTTCTGCTTTGCATAAAAAACCTTGTCTTATAAACATTATTTTATCATTAAAAAATAATAATATTTGACAAGTCAAAATATTTCACCAACAAGTGTAGATATAATATGTCTCCACGCCATCTAGTGGGAAATTTAGCACTAACAAAGCCTTTCCTACAAAAATAAAGTTGTTTGTTTACAGGTGGAAAAAATACGATAAGCAGTAATTGTTGATGGAAGTAGTAGTGCATATTGAATTATTTGGGGAGTTAGGAATAAGCCGACTTAGCTCAGTGGTCCAGAGCACCTTACCGGACATCAGGAGGAGCGGGTTCAATTCCCGTCGGCGGCATTTCTTTTCACATTTTTTTTAGATATATTTTCAATTTGTATGAATATTTCAGGCGAGTAATTATTGCTTATAATAATTTGTTACATATATTGTATATCCTTAACAAATGGGATTATCGTTATGATGAAAGTCCATATCCTTAACAAATGGGATTATCGTTATGATGAAAGTCCATATCCTGAATATTGTATTTACATCAGATATACTACGTTATGGAACTGAAACCTTTCAAATTCAGTTTTCTCAATATATTGATGGAGATACAATATATAATAAATAAAAACCATAATATATTCAACTCTAAGCCATTCAAAAGTTCATTAAATAAAAAAAATATTGCTTTATTTATTTTGGAACAAAAACAAATCATTACGTCTTCGTATACTTACTGCAATTGATTTTAAACTACGTAACACGTTCTCTGCTGTTCTTTTATCACCGAATATACCAGGACCAAAAGAATGCTTCGAAAAGATTAAGTTATTTCTTAGACCCCTGAGAAGTTTGGAAAAACTAACAACCTTGGCTTTTGACTTCGTTTCCCCCGTCTAGTTCTACCATTGGTCAATTCTCAAGACTGTAATTTAGGAACAGAGTTAAGTCAGTTTCTTGGGTTGCGCGGTTACTCGGTAAAGTGATCAGTGATGACATTTGAAAGAAAGAAAAAATTGTTAAAAAAAATATATATATTTATAAATTTTTATATTTATTTTATAGAAAACATAAATTTTGATTTGAGGCCAAAAATACCCAAATAAATTGAATATTTTTATTAATTAAAATATATCAAAAATCTAGTACGGATTTATCATATTATTTATTTGTGTTTTAAAGTATATATGCCAATAAGATAACAAATTTTCAATATTTTAGATGCATTTTGTTTAATAATATGATGTTAATTAGGTTCTGAATGAAACAAAGTGCTTGGCTAGGCTTACAAAACGGAAGAGTGTTTATTTCTTATATAGACTAGTATTATAAATAAATAAAACAAAGTAATATATAAGGGTGGTCTGAAAAGTTTACGACCTCAACGCAAAGATGGCGGTACTCGTCAATAAAAGCTACTGAATGTAGTTGTGCATCTTTTGACAGTTACTCACCAAAGTTTCGGCCATTTTGGACGCGCAGTTTTTAGTTGACAGTTGTTTGAGTGAGTCGATGTTTGGGTTTTGTGAAAATAGAAAAATATATATTAAGACAAGTATATTAAATATTATTAGACAAGTTTACACAGTTAGAGACAAGTACCTAAAGACACGGAATTTTGAGCATATTATAACAATTTTTGCTTTTATTTATGGGGTAATCATAACTAATAAAAAAATAGCTTTATGCCGTTTGCTATACAAATATGAAAAAATATATATATGGTGTTTTGATGGTTATAAATTAATATTACAAATGTGTCGTTTATAAATTAACATTTCTATCCAAAAAGCGCATTTTTATAATATATAACTCACAAAAAAAGCCTTTTAATGACCTCTATACCATAATTTAAAACACGAACAATAAAATAGCCAATATCCGTTCTAGATATTTACTAAAAAAATATTATCTAATTTGATTGGGTATATTGGCCTCAAATCCAAATTTAATTTTTGGTGAAATGTGCCAAACAGCTGTTCTTCTTAACATCCTGTATATTCTGAGTTCTATTTATACATGGTATTTTATACACAATTTTAATAAAACACCATCAACAATAACATCCGTTCCATTGGTCCGTTTTTATTAGAATCCTAGATATTAACCCTCGATGTGGAAAACCATAATGTATTAATTTTTTTTCTGACATCTTTGAGTGATTTTCATTTAATTGAACCTAAATCCCACTATCCCTGTCATACCTTAAGTGTAATATAATATTTTGTTCATGTTTTCTAACATTTTTTGTATAGAACATACCCCCGTGTAAAAAAACAATTAAGTGATGCATATAATATTTTTTTGTGGACAGAGCACTGAGATGATAAATGGGAGAGATGGAGATATCTTGCTATCTGGAATAGACTTCCCTCAGCTCTTACTAATCTCCAGAATTTCGCAGAATTTAAACGGGCTTTAAAAACAGAATTATTTAAAAAATCTTACCATTTATAAATTTTAACTTCTTTTCGATATTTTATAATAAGCCATATTCTAAAACTTCCGGTAATTGTTTGGTGTCGGTTGTCTCCTTATTGTACCTTTTTAAAGTGTCTGCTCAGAAAATTCTCATTTCTGAGCACAAACTGCCTCCTGTTATATGTTATGTTTTAGTTTTAATATTCGTGTTAAATCCTTTTAAATTAAGCTCATTTATTGTTGAGAGCAAACTGAATTATTTTATTTAATGGTGAATAGACACTTTCACATGATATGACTCGACACTTTTTACATACGCTAGTTACCTGACAGTTCCTGTGATTCTTTAGGAAAGGTGAAACCTTTGGTTGTTTTTGAGCAAGAGCGCGGATTTTTACGGAAACCTAACCTTTTATATGAAAAAAGACTGTTGACAAACTTCAAATTCAACAGTCAGCAATACAGGAATTGTTCTTGCCTACGCAATTTAATAACAATAAATAGCAGAGGCGAGAACCTTTCATAAATACTATAACCTAACCTTCACAGGTGGCACTAATCGTACATAATTTGTCCGAAAATAATACAGATTAAGTTATAAAAAAAAATATTTTTTATTAGATGGCTACCTACATTTTAAGTCGGCAATAGACATACCGGCATAATTCATCCCTTACTGCTGAGGAAGAAGACATATCCAGCGCGAAGTCTTAACTGAGTACTAAACTCTTACAGAAGAAGGAATTGGTTAGTTGTTCAAGCGGTCCAAAGCGTCGGGTTCCCACCCAAGCGTTGCGCGTTCAATTCTCCTCTGGCTCAAGTCCTCCATTATTGCGCAACCAATATTTTTCTGACTAAACTACTTTCAGTTGTGGGCATCTTGTCGTTTGTTTGTCGGTTGTCTCAAAGGTCTCCCTCAACCAATCCTAAACAAGACCTAGACAAACCTCATCCCTCCCCCCCCCATGAACCCGGCCACCACTGCTAAGCCACCTAAGGTGTCCCATGGCAGAGGTGTTGGTTTTCTAATAAATGATTCCCGGGGCGGCGGAACCAATACCCGCCTCAATATAAATAAAAATAATTAATTGTAGAATTAATACAAAAGGAAAGATAGAATGTCATTTTAAATAAAATAACACGATGGCGTAAAATAGGAAAGCAGCGAACCCATGTACCCTTGCCTTAGCAAACGTCTTCGAGACGCTGCATCGACAGAGGAGGCCGAACAACGTCTTGTAACAGAACGAGTTCAGAACACTTTGTATATCTGCCTATACCGTAAAATTTTAAAAGTTCTATACCGTAGTAATTGAAAATTCTCTGTCCAAATGTTGTGTTCGTTTTTGCTTGTACCTTTGATTGAAGGATCTAATGATTTGGTATGGTATGTTCGTTGGTGGACCAAGCGTATTATTATTGTGAGTATAAATAAACATGACTGGAATATATATATCATTACTGGATGACTGTACCTGTTGAATAATTTCAAATATATTCAGGTCATTCGTTTGTCATTATTATAAAACTTTAAAATTAAAAAATAAAAAGCATGTTTAAGACTCTTTTGTACAGGGTTTTCCAATAAGAGATGTTACTTTTGAAGCTGTCATTTTTTGACATTTGACAAGTAAAAACTACGCCATTAATAAAAATGGAACGTTACACGCTTCAACAACGCATTGAAATTATTAAAATCCACTTGAGTGAATCAAATGCAAATCATCTTGAGTTATGAGGCCCATTTCCACCTCGGTGGCTTCCTCAACAAGCAAAATTGTCGCATCTGGGGCTCGGAAAACCCAAGAGGTATTGTTAAAAAGCCTCTCTTTCCTCAACGTGTGACTGTTTGGTGCGGTTTATGGTCCGGCGGAGTCATTGAACCTTACTTTTTTGAAAATGAGGCTGGAGCAACAGTTACGGTGAATGGATTCCGCTATCGATAGATGATTAATGATTTTTCATGGCCGGAATTGGATGGTATTGATCTGGACAACGTTTACTTTCAACAAGACGGCGCTACGTGCCACACAAGCAACGAAACCATTGATCTTTTACGATTGAATATCAAAATAACACCTCTTATTGGAAAACCCTGAAGTTTATACAAAATCCAAAAATTGACATTGGTAGTTCGATTTCTAACATTCGTGAATTGGGTTTAAATTAAATTCAGTGGGTATCTTTTTACATACTCTCAAACCCGTTTATAGCGACTGTCTCACAGTTTAACCCGTTTATGGTGACTGTTTCACAGTAAAACCTCGGTGTAACCAGTATTAGGGTAACAAATTCATTTTTTCGCATCAAAGGGCTCCAAAAAAAAGTCCCTCGTGAACAGTTCTGTTAGAATGAATTGATTTAAGGAGAAAATGAATATTTTTGTTATCTTTTCAAAGGTCAGAGGTGTATTTGAATGTTTTTTTTTATTTGCTAGAGTTCATAATTTGAAAGCTCAGGTTTAAAAAACGATCTGTAAAAATGTGATTTTTTACATTCAATTTACTTTGATCGTATTTTATGACAACACGAGTTTTTTGTAGATAATCGATGAAAACCTTTTTTGTATCTACGTAATCGAATATGTTTTAAAAACAATCTAAGACCATTGAAATTAAAATCTAATATTTTATAAACCATTCAATTTTAATATCCTGATTCGTTCGTGATTTCTACTATAGAATTCCGATAAAACAAAAAAATGCACGTATTCTGCACAAAAGTCCCAACTGCTCCCAGTTATTCGAAGTCTGTGAGGAAGGGAATTTGATAGGGATAATGAAGGTAGGGATGAACCTGGCTATTCGGAACCGGTCACCAAACACATTTAAAGTGTTTTCAAGCATTGTTCTATTCTGAATGGTTTTCTTTCACCATGGCTATACTGAGAGTACCTACATATCTGCCACTCTGGTAAAAAAACAGTGTGGCGGGCTTGAGAGAGACTGGTTGAGGGTGACCTTTTGACCTCTCCTGCCGGACTCTCTCGACCCATCGCCTTGCACCGCAGTGGGAGGGATGGATTCATACGACCGTCACTCGTGGATACTTTAACCCCAGATTCCACCCACCCCTCACACCTTTTTTCCTTCCCAGAACTTCCTCTCCTTACTTTCCTTAAAAGACCCTCCACACAGCATCCCTAAAGATGTCAGAGGCCCTGAGAGATTTTTTTCTCCGTCCGTCAGGTAAGAACTCCATCATTTTTTAAACATTTATTTATGAAAGGTTTATAAAAGTTATTACATTTATTTATGATAACATATTTTCTTACCTATATATATATATATATATATATATATATATATATATATATATATATATATATTATATTATATTATATTATATATATTACTTTCAAATTATAAGTGATTACAAACTTATTATTTTACAATTACAAACTTATTAAATTTATCTTACTAACTTATTAGATTACTATTACGAACTTATTTAATCACTGTTACAAACTTAATAAATTACTTTTACAAACGTACTTAATTACTATTATAAACTTATTAAATTACCATTACAAACTTATTAAATTACTTTTACAAACTTACTTAATTACTATTATAAACTTATTAAATAACCATAACAAACTTATTACATTTCTTTCACAAACTTACTTAATTACTACTATAAACTTATTAAATTACCATTACAAACTTATTAAATTACTTTTACAAACTTACTTAATTACTATTAAAAACTTATTAAATTACCATTACAAACTAATTAAATTGCTATTACTAACTTATAAAACCACTACAACAAACGTATTAAATTACTTTTACAAACTTATTAATACTGTCGCAAACTTACTAAATTACATTTATAAACTTCTTAAATTACTATTACTAACTTATTAAAATCTTAATAATACTGTCGCAATTTTACTAAATAACTATTAAAAATTTATTAAATTACTACTACTAACGTATTAATTTACTATTACGTACTTACTAAATTACTATTGCAAACTTTTAAAATTAGTATTACTAAGTTTGGAATAGTAATTACATACTAAATTAGTATTACTAATTTCTTAAATTACTATTACAAACTTATTAATCTACTGTTACCAACTTACAAAATAACTATTTCAAATTTATTAAATAACTACTTAGTAAATATAATACACACTTATTAAATTACTATTACTAACTTATTCCAGTTACGAACTTATTATATTACTGTTATAAACTTATAAAATTACTGTTACAAACTTACTATAATAATCTTATTAAATTACTGTTACAAACTTATTAATTTATTACTTCCCCACCTTCTTCTTTCCCCTCCCCACAACCTTCAGCCTAACAACATACCCCAATTGTGGATGCTATAGTCCCACTGGCTATAGACGGTTGGGAGCAGTTACGATTCTCTAGCGGTTTCACGTAAAACAAAAAAATAGAAAATGTTTATAATAATAATAAGTGTTTTATTATATTTTTGTAAAAAACATAATGGTATCCTGACTTGGAATCCTTTGAACTTGGGAATCAATGAAATAATTATTACGTTGTTCCGTAAAGACCGACGAAAATTATTTACACTGGCATCAAAAATTTCAAAGCCATGACTTCTCGATGTTCTGGATAGTGGAGACTGGTGACCACACCTAATTAAAAGAAGAGTGTTGATTGAGTAAAAGCAATTAATTAATTAGTTTATCATTAATTTCACTAAAAATCTTAAAGATGAATATCATATTATGTAGATTTGATTGGCAACCAAGTTCATTAAGCACGCGCTCTGACTCTCATTGTACCTACATCGTAAATCCCTTCCCCATTTGATCGAAATTAAAATTGCAAAGAGATGATTAAACACAGTTCTGTTCTCTTGGATCACTAAACACGCCCGCATCGAATTTCTTTTATTCTATGTTTTTACCCTAATTAAAAGAAGAGTGTTGATTGAGTAAAAGCAATTAATTAATTAGTTTATCATTAATTTCACTAAAAATCTTAAAGATGAATATCATATTATGTAGATTTGATTGGCAACCAAGTTCATTAAGCACGCGCTCTGACTCTCATTGTACCTACATCGTAAATCCCTTCCCCATTTGATCGAAATTAAAATTGCAAAGAGATGATTAAACACAGTTCTGTTCTCTTGGATCACTTGCTAAGATATGGATAAACCGGGACTCGAACCTGGTTATAAATTGGCTAAGCTCAGTAGAAAGGTAAAGCAGATGACTCGTGTACAATCAGGGGTGGGCAGTTCTTTGATCAGCAGCTCGTCCATCGGTCAGGAGGTTGGAAAAGGACATCTCAATAATAACACATAAGTAAAAGGCACAAGGTATATTAATCATCTTCTAAAGAAACACAGGAATAAATTGGATCTCTACTCTCTCTGTGACGACCGGATGAAACGAGGATTTTTTACAAGAAGTTACAAGAATTGAACACAAGAAAGGGGATAGGTTGAAAGCTTACGATTCGTCCTGAGGTGTGGAATGGAAGATCATGTTGACCAGGTCTACCCGCGCTCAGAGGCGACGGGGCAGTTGAGGTGATGAAATGCACTCGGAATTATACACGGAGGCGGGACTCCATTGAGTTTAGTTCGAACCGAGATAATAAACATGATTGGAAGTTTGATGGCGAAATGCATCTAGTTAAACTGGAACGAGATCGCGTCCGTTATTGCGTAATTATGCACGCCATGCCCGCGAGTGGCCTTTGCCATCGCGAGCGACCGTGTTGCTGTGACCAAGGTCGGTTCTGCACTGCGGAAGCGCGCCGAGGCCGGGCCGTATTGACTGCCCGCAGCCTGGGTGGTCCGTCCGATCACGCGGCGTTGTGTCGTTTTAACACGTACGCCACGATCGTTTGCATGGGGAAAGCGAGGCTAAAGTATGCATCTTTTTTATATGGTGACTTGTATTACGTAACACATTCCCCCTCCGCCAGTAAAAGGCGACGTGGTAATGAAGCTTTAGGCGCTAAAAATCCTCTTCATCTTGTCGTGAGGGAAGCAGAGAGAGAAAAAAAAACAGTGTTGATTTAAAAAAAACAAAGAAAAGATACATGGCTATGCAATGGTGAAAAGACAACATACAAGTTTATGCAGTGATGAAAAGAACAACACACAAGGTTATGCAGTGATGAAAAGACAACATACAAGGTTATGCAGTGATGAAAAAGAACAAACATACAAGGTTATGCAGTGATGAAAAGACAACATACAAGGTTATGCAGTGATGAAAAAGAACAAACATACAAGGTTATGCAGTGATGAAAAGACAACATACAAGGTTATGCAGTGATGAAAAAGAACAAACATACAAGGTTATGCAGTGATGAAAAGAACAAAAAGAAGGACTCTAAAATTTCATTGGTCTGTAAGCTAAGTTTGAAGAGCGTAGTGTTTTCGTAGAGTACCAAGTAGACGTAATTTCACTGAAGTTATAAAGTTACATTTTCACTGTAACTTGACCCATTTGAGATTGCACTCAAGTATCACTAGGGCCATAGAAATTGAACTGTGCTTCTTGGTTGTGGTTGAGAGATGGTGATGCGGGGGGCCAGAAGTATCCGGGTTTTGTTGTTGTACCAGCGTGAATTCCATTATGCTGATGCGGTGGAGCAGTGGTTGTCAAGGTGAAATGGAGTTGGTAATAACATGGAGTAATACCAATAAGTTGATTGATGGTTGATGCGTGTAATGGTTATTATGTTGAGTTTGCGCATCGGCAAGTGGTTGGTTTGTACAAATGGCAAGTGGTTGATTTGTACGACTGCCAGTAGTTGATTTGCACAAACGGCAAGTGGTTGATTGCACAACGGCAAGTGGTTGATTTGCACAACGGCAAGTGGTTGATTTGCACGAACGGCAGGTGGTTGATTTGCACAAACTGCAGGTGGTTGATTTGCACAACGGCAAGTGGTTGATTGCAGGAACATAATTAACCTTGAGCTGGCATGCTCTGAGGTTGGTTCTTTAGAATGTGGTTTGAATGATGAGACAACTTGATTTGCAACTGCACGCACGACTCACACCTAATTTGGGTGCGGTCGGGTGTTTTTGGTACGCAGAGATTGGAGAGATGTGAGTGATGGAAGTGAAGGCGGCAAAGAAGAGAAGCTCAGCTTGCAGGTGATGAGAAGGGCTGCTGGTCTTCTTTTTAATCCAGGGACAGGTTATTATTAGAGCCAAAATTCTTGAAGTTTACCTGCCTAGTAGACCAATGATGCAAAACGTTTGGAGAGAAACAAATTGTGTTCAAGAGAAAAGACAAAAAGACAAAAAAACGTCGTTGGTTAGAGAGGAGTGAGAGAGAGAGTAGAGAGAGATCCAATATGCTGACTATACCATGAGTATCCCGAGATTGGGGAGACAAAAAAAACTATCACGACTGGCGTGAGGTTACCTATTTGATATACAAGGTATAGGTAGGTGGTTGTACAGTAGTAACACCAAGTTTCTGAAAGAAGTTGGCCTTCCATGGCAGGTGTTAGCGCTTGAGCGATAACAACTTACGACTTTCAAAATTACAAGAAATGTGTTGATTACCTAGGTATGGGGTGAAAAGGAGAGATTTGAAGCAAATTTCATGGATAAAGATTGTCTTATAGACAGACGATACGCTATGTGCGTAGGGTACACCTTCCAGATTCATGAAATTAACCTCAAGGATAATGAGGGGAAAAAAAAAAGAAATAAATGGCGTTGAGCGAGAAGGTCTGCTGGTGATGGAGCTGATTCTCCGTTCGATCTCTTTCAGAGAACGAAATGTGGTCAACCAGCAGATTTCTTAACTTTTACAAATGTACAAGAGTTTGATGGAGGGGAGAAGGATGGAGGATTGAGTAGCGAAAATTGATAGTGACTTAGCTAATTCCCAATTCGATCTCTATGTGAGGACGAAATATATCAACCAGCAAATTTCCTAACTCTTTACACAAATATGCATGAATTTGATGAAAAGGTGAAGGAGAATACACAGTAATAACAATCTAATCTTTCACGTGTATTTGGTGAAAGATTAGGGGTCGTATTTAATCTTCTACAGTTTGTGAGAACAAGACAGACCCTTGCTCAAGTTTCACAAACCTGGGAGTTTTTCTTATTCGTCTCCCAGACAACGAGTTAGGTGGTTTTGTGTCACTGTCTCAATTAACTCCCACGACACGATACCTCATAACCAACAGTGAAGCTGATGGCTAGTCCATGGTCAATGGATAGTGGATGGTTCTTGGGTCCGCTGACAAGAAGTCCACAGGTATCAGTTAGCGTAAAAAATTGCTGAATGCACAGCTTCATGTTTGTTTGAAGAGAACAAAAAATTCTCACTACAGTGAAGGACATTTCCCTCAGTGTCATGAGTTATACAAAAAAGGGGTCCCAATTAAGGGTGACAAGTCAGGGTAAAATGATCTACGTCCGGTAGAACAAGTACATAGTGTCAACTTATTTAAAGAAAACAACAAGATATTGTATCGTTCGAACGAATCATGGTAAGTATTATAACGTCTTCACGTCTCATGTAGAAATTGAACGAATTACGAAAGAACCCTAGTATTGAAAGGAAAGGTACAACATAGATATTTATAACCATTTAATGGAACAAATTATCTCTTTGGCCACAGTGTATGTAAGCCAGTAAAAAAAGTAATTATAACGAACTTCTCGTATCATGGTAGATATTATAACATTCTCATGTATAGTGTTAGATTTTATAACGATCCCTCGTCTCATGGTGGATATTGTAACATTCTCATGTATCATGAAAATAACATATCAACGTTCAATAATGAAAAAAAAAAGTACCATTTCAATACCGGAAAAAAGATACATACACAATGTCAACAACAATCAAGTAGTGGCTATTGGTATTATCAAAAAATGACGACGGCATAACCTTTGGTTGGGTTTATGCGTTAAGTTGGCAATAATACAAGACATATGCCAACAAGGATGTCTTAAACAAGACACCAATAAATAGCAAAAGAGACCTATTTGGTTTTACTAACTCTTTGCTTACAAAATGTTGTGATGGCATAACCTTTGGTTGGGTTTATGCTTTAAGTTGGCAATAATACAAGACATATGCCAACAAGGATGTCTTAAACAAGACACCAATAAATAGCAAAAGAGACCTATTTGGTTTTACTAACTCTTTGCTTACAAAAAAGGTTTGTAGTGGTTTATTTAAGACCTTTTAGGGTTTTACTTACTTAAAATGACCAAACAAAAACAAGGAAACACACTTGGTGTTGCCAAAATTGCCACAAACACAAATGTTGTGAACTTTATGTTACAAATTTGATACAAAAGGCACCTAGAGACACAGGATGACTTAATATGAGTGACCTGGCTCGGTGTATTTGACAAGGCAAATAAATGCTTATTTAAGTCAAAATATAGTACATAATATAACAAATTGGGGTCAGGAAGTTGAGATCTTAAGATTTTACAAACTCAATGTGACCGAAAGGTGTTATGTATGTAACATTGTTATTGATGAGGAGGACAAATCGGCGTTTGTTCTCCTCTACAACAACCTTTTTCAGAATTGACGTGTCAATATCAAATTCTGAAAAAACAACAAATTAGAGCAAATGGGAATGTTGAGCGCCATTCAATTTTTTAGAAAAAACTGAAAAAACTTTAAAACAAAGTAATTGTAACTTTTATTTGTTACTCCTGTGTAATTTGAATCAAATGACGATACCAAACTGGAATTTACACACGCATTATGATTACAAGTTACAGGGGGTAGAATATTCACCTCAATTGGGTGTATGTTGCAAAGGGGCCATTGTTTTATGTACGATGGAACCCATTGGAACAAATGTGAAGAACAAATGTGAAAGAACAATGTAAAGAACAATGTGAAGAACAAAGTGAAAGAACAATGTGAAGAACAAAGAACAGAAAAAATATTTACAAAACAATGTTGTACGTGACTTTTGTGGTATTTACGACAAAAAAATAGTTATGTATTTAGTGTCGTAAGTGTCAGAATGGTGACGACTAACAAATGATGTCCAGGGTCGCGACTCCGGGAGCATCAATTGTTTGGGAAGCAGAAAAAGTCTCTTGACTAGAATGATATCAGTTCCAGAGAAGATACGTACAAAATATGAGTACAAATTATATACATTACACGGTGAGGTGTGACAAAGAAACAAAAATAACAAAGGGTTTATACAAAAGAGCATAGTAGTACATGTATTGGTGAGAAATGATTTAAAACCACAGTTGACACTTCTGTGTTTTAGAAAAAAAAGGTTACCTTGACGGGTGTAATTGGTGGTTTAATTTCTGTGCAAGTAGGTATGCTTGTGTCAGAGATTGTTATACTGCCGGGTTGAAATTCCAGTCTCCTAATATATTTCCTGTTATAATATGTCGCGTACTTGATCAGGACGTTTTTGGTTTTGTTGAAAGGAGAAATATTCCTGTCTTTCAATTCCTTTTCTAAACTTTGCGTACTTCGAGAGCAGATGTTGGCTATTATGCCTAAGGTGTTGTTTTGAGGATTCATTTTGTGGCTAGTTGAGTTAGACATTGCGAAAAGAAAAAAGAATTGTCAGAGTGTTGTGGCTGAGTTTTTTCAAAAAAAGATGGGCTTGTGATGATGGGTGAAGAATTTTGTGAAAAATTTTTTTGAAGTCCCAATATGGAAAAAAAATGGCCAGCGGTTTCCTTGTGTTTTTGATGGAAAAGTTTCTGAGATGTGCGTTTTGAAAAAAATTTCCGAAAAAACTTCAAATTTCCGAAAAAATTAAATTTCTCGAAAAAATTTCAAAGTCCTTGATTTTTGAAAAAAATGGCCAGGGGTTACCCTGGGATTTTGATGGAAAAGTCCCTGAGATGTGCGTTTTTGAAAAAAATTTCCGAAAAAACCAAATTTCCGAAAAAATTAAATTTCTCGAAAAAATTTCAAAGTCCTTGATTTTTGAAAAAAATGGCCAGGGATTACCCTGGGATTTTGATGGAAAAGTCCCTGAGATGTGCGTTTTTGAAAAAAAATTTCCGAAAAAACAATTTTCCGAAAAATTAAATTTCTCGAAAAAATTTCAAAGTCCTTGATTTTTGAAAAAAATGGCCAGGGATTACCCTGGGATTTTGATGGAAAAAGTCCCTGAGATGTGCGTTTTTGAAAAAAAATTTCCAAAAAACAAATTTCCGAAAAATTAAATTTCTCGAAAAAATTTCAAAGTCCTTGATTTTTGAAAAAAAATGGCCAGGGATTACCCTGGGATTTTGATGGAAAAGTCCCTGAGATGTGCGTTTTGAAAAAATTTTGAAAAAATTTCAAAGTGAGAAAATTTCCGAAAAATAAAATTTCCGAAAAATTTCAAAGTCCTAAATTTTTGAAAAAAACGGCCAGGGGTTGTCCTGGGATTTTGATGGAAAAGTCCCTGAGATGTGCGTTTTTGAAAAAATTTTGAAAAAATTTCAAAGTGAGAAAATTTCCGAAAAATTAAATTTCTCGAAAAATTTCAAAGTCCTTGATTTTTGAAAAAAATGGCCAGGGATTACCCTGGGATTTTGATGGAAAAGTCCCTGAGATGTGCGTTTTTGAAAAAAAAATTCCGAAAAAACAAATTTCCGAAAAATTAAATTTCTCGAAAAAATTTCAAAGTCCTTGATTTTTGAAAAAAATGGCCAGGGATTACCCTGGGATTTTGATGGAAAAGTCCCTGAGATGTGCGTTTTGACAAAATTTTGAAAAAATTTCAAAGTGAGAAAATTTCCGAAAAATAAAATTACCGAAAGATTTCAAAGTCCTTGATTTTTGAAAAAAAAACGGCCAGGGGTTGTCCTGGGATTTTGATGGAAAAGTCCCTGAGATTGTGCGTTTTAGAAAAATTACCGAAAAAAAAAACCAAATTTCCGAAAAAATTTCAAAGTCCTTGATTTTTGAAAAAAACGGCCAGGGGTTGTCCTGGGATTTTGATGGAAAAGTCCCTGAGATGTGCGTTTTGAAAAAAAATTTCCAAAAAACAAATTTCCGAAAAATTAAAATTTGCGAAAAAATTTCAAAGTCCTTGATTTTTGAAAAAAACGGCCAGGGGTTGTCCTGGGATTTTGATGGAAAAGTCCCTGAGATGTGCGTTTTGAAAAAAAATTTCCAAAAATTAAATTTCTCGAAAAAATTTCAAAATTCCGAAAAATTTCCGAATACAGATTTCGAGGAAGTATTGTTTGTTCTTTCAACAATTAATGGAGGGTTGTTTGTGATTCGTGACCAATTGTCTGAATTTAGGCAGAACCAGCTTTTGGTTATTTACACGCAAGCATCCCTTTCCCTGGACAACGACAGGCTCGAGGCGGAGAAGGGCCGAGAGTCGTGGATTTACGTCAATCGCGAATCTCAATTATATGTAAGGAGTAGGTCGGCTTTCAAGACTTTTTTTACAAAAAGGATACACTACCCACTTTTATTACATATAAAGCGAAATTATCAGATGACAGAAGGGCTTTAGTTTCCTTGGTTGTGAATTTTGCAGAGCGATGCTGTCTTATGGTTCCACGAACAAGAAATTCATTTTGTATCATGTACAAGATTTGAAATTGTTGAATTGTAGTTTAATGTAGCTCGTTTCCTCTAATAGTTGTACTTGGAAAGTAAACCTTCATGGTTAAAGATCACTATGTGATGTTTGAGATGTCCGAAAAGAAGTGAATGTTGGTTGCGCACCTTGTGATAGAATACCGGTAATTAAATTTTGTCGAGTGACGATTCGTAGAACTTGTAATTTAACACAGAATAGTTTTAATGTGACACGGTTGTTTTAGATTTGACGCGATGGTTTGTAGAACAGCTATGATTTATTGGAAGAAAACATAGTTATTCAATTGTTAATACAAAGCAAGACATAAAACACAGTGAAAGAGTTCAAGATTATTTCCAATTTGACCTCCCGATGGACGATTAATAATCAGAGAAAAACCACGTTTGCGCCAGTGCTAACTTATTGATAAACCGGGACTCGAACCTGGTTATAAATTGGCTAAGCTCAGTAGAAAGGTAAAGCAGATGACTCGTGTACAATCAGGGGTGGGCAGTTCTTTGATCAGCAGCTCGTCCATCGGTCAGGAGGTTGGAAAAGGACATCTCAATAATAACACATAAGTAAAAGGCACAAGGTATATTAATCATCTTCTAAAGAAACACAGGAATAAATTGGATCTCTACTCTCTCTGTGACGACCGGATGAAACGAGGATTTTTTACAAGAAGTTACAAGAATTGAACACAAGAAAGGGGATAGGTTGAAAGCTTACGATTCGTCCTGAGGTGTGGAATGGAAGATCATGTTGACCAGGTCTACCCGCGCTCAGAGGCGACGGGGCAGTTGAGGTGATGAAATGCACTCGGAATTATACACGGAGGCGGGACTCCATTGAGTTTAGTTCGAACCGAGATAATAAACATGATTGGAAGTTTGATGGCGAAATGCATCTAGTTAAACTGGAACGAGATCGCGTCCGTTATTGCGTAATTATGCACGCCATGCCCGCGAGTGGCCTTTGCCATCGCTAGCGACCGTGTTGCTGTGACCAAGGTCGGTTCTGCACTGCGGAAGCGCGCCGAGGCCGGGCCGTATTGACTGCCCGCAGCCTGGGTGGTCCGTCCGATCACGCGGCGTTGTGTCGTTTTAACACGTACGCCACGATCGTTTGCATGGGGAAAGCGAGGCTAAAGTATGCATCTTTTTTATAGGGTGACTTGTATTACGTAACACACTAAACCCGCCCGCATCGAATTTCTTTTATTCTATGTTTTTACCCTAATTAAAAGAAGAGTGTTGATTGAGTAAAAGCAATTAATTAATTAATGTTCATTACTGTTTAAATAAAATAGGTTCTTTATACGAAGTTACGTTTATTAATTATTCAGTTGTTTATCAAGTACAGTGCAGTGTATCTGCTAGGAAGGAATTTACGAGAATGAGCTCCCGCGTTGCCCGACCGCCCGCTGTCCGGCCGAGTCGGAAACGTTCGACAACCCTCGGCCATCTTCGGTCGTGCACAAACGCCTATATGATATACTACACCCTTCCCTCTCTAACTGCAGCGCTACGACTACTAAATAACAGAGATATAGGGTTCCTAGTTACCGCTTTATGTGGTAACCCTACAGCTATAAATCTTATCATTGTCAACAATATACTTAAAAAGACATATAAAATAAACCACACACATAAACTAAATATTTCAAACTAAATATTTCACACAATTAATAATATGTACATAATTTATAACTCTTCTATAATGTTGACTTGAGAAGTAGCCTGCTCTTCTGGGGTATTTTGTCTGGGCCGAAGTCGATTCGCCCACAGACTCCTTTGTGTTGGTATTGGTGATGCTCCTGATGGTCCTGGCCCGGCACCCTCCACATCTGCCAACCTGAAATCAGGAGAATACCCCTTAAAACCACGTAGTAAAACCGAGGTCTCCAACTCCTGAGGGTCGTTCCAACTGATCTCAGACGCGGACTGCGACCCGTTGAACTCCTCACCCCAGCTTACTGACAGCTCTCTGATTTGATCCAAGTGTCTCTTCCACGTCACATTCGAATCTCCCACTCTTACAATGAAAACCTTTTTTCCCAGAGACTTACAAATCACAGCTTTTGTCCATAATACTTTATTATTTTGGCGATAATCTCGCACAAGGCATTTTTGACCTATCCTAAATTTGCGAGCCTTGGCTCCACCAAAACCTTTAATCTGTCTATTCTGACTTTTGGCAATATTATCGTTTGCACGCTTGACTAACTCTGAGTCTAGTTCTAGCTCTCCTACCTTGGGTAGAACTAACCCGTCAAACGAGGAACGAAGCCTCCTGCCTACTAACAAAACAGCGGGTTCAACCCCCGTCGAACAGTGAGGCGAGTTTCTATAATCTAACAGAAAATTCAGTAGTTTTATTCTATAATCTCTGTGTAAGCTAGAACCAACCATCACCTTTTTAAGAAAACCTTTTACAGTTTTCACTGCGTTTTCCGCTAGTCCGTTACTTTGCGGATGCCTTACCGGTGACGTCATAAATTTAATGTTATTTTCACTCAAGAATTTCTTAAAATCTTCACTCGTGAAAGCAGTACCATTGTCTGACACAATCAATTCAGGGTTACCAAAAATCGCAAAAATTTTTCTTAATTCTAAAATGGTGTGAGTACTATCTGCCTTTGTAACTTCGATGCAGTCTATCCATTTAGAAAATGAATCGCAAATTACTAAGAACATCTTGCCTGATAAAGGCCCACAGTAATCTATATGCAAACGACTCCACACTCTCCCTGAATTCGGCCAAACAATTAATTGACTCTTTGGTGGTGATTGCCTATTAACAGCACAATCCTGGCATGATTGAACCATCTTTCCTAGATCCTTGTTCAACGATGACCACCAGAAATACGCTCTCGCAACGCCTTTCATCTTGACTATACCTAAGTGCGACCTATGTAACAAGGTTAACACATGATTTTGTAAAGAAGCTGGAATAATTATCCTATGGTTCCAGAACAAACAATCATTTACAGTAGAAAGTTCGTTTCTCTTAACCCAAAAATTCCATAAAATATTGTCACGTTTCATAGACTTAGGCCAGCCCTGCCTCAGATGAGTTACTACTTGCTGTAGAACTGTGTCTGAAACGGTCGCTGCTTTAACCGAACGCAAATCTAATTGTGTTCCTTCTTCTATAAAACTCACAAAATCTGCACTAAAATCATCATTGTGCTCCTCAATCGCATTTTCTAACGGCAAGCGTGAAAGGAAATCCGCTTGATTATTACCCGATTTAACGAATTCCGTCTTATCTTTTAACGCAAACGGTACCGGTCTCGCGTTATGAAACACTGGGTTTGAATCCCGATTGACTTTAAAACATACTTTATGTTTGTTAAATTTCCCTAATTTGTCTGACAAAACTTCTGGAAATTCCTTAAAAGGTTTCTCTTTTTTTTCATTCACTGTAAAAACTGAATCACGATTAATCGGCGCAATTCCCAAGTTGAAAAGTTCCATGAAATCACGACCCACAATTAATTCTGAACCCTTAGCGACAACTATAAAATACATATTATTTTTAGTGTTGTTGTATGTTACCGAAAAAATTGATTTACCCACAATTTTTAATGGATATCCGTCGTAACCAGAAATTGTACGCTTGTCAGTTGACAACTCTATATTTTTAAACGATTTTTTAAAAACAACCTCAGGAATCACCGATACACTCGAACCGCTATCTACCATAGCTGAACATGAAATCTCATTAATTTTAATCTCGACTTTATACGGACTAATAAATGCAATGTGCTCTTTATGAATTGCCTTTTTTACAAACAACGGAGACACTTTATTATTCTTGCACATACTTTTAAGATGACCCACTTGCTTACAGATGAAGCATTTTGTGCTTTTAAACTTACAATCACTTAACGCGTGATTCGCTCCACAACAAGTGCATTTCTTAAAACCCGAGAATTTCCTCACACTAGGGCTTCCCGACCGTGAATCCGTTCTTGAAAACTCCTGTTTCCCTCTAGAACGCGACCTTTGATCCCCCCATGTGTTCGTTTTTTTCTTGATTGTACTCACAAAACTACCTACAGAACCCTCATCCTTGACTTTCACCCCTAGATGGTCCAACCCCGCAATCCTAATTGCCAGTTCCTCCATCTTAATGAAAGACAGACTAGGTCCCTCCAGATAGATTTTCTCCTTTGCTCTCCCAGGGATCAACCCCAGAGCAAATACATCCGCTAAATTCGCTTCTAAACGCGTCCCAAATTCACAAAATGTGCTAAGACCGCGTATGCGCACCGCGAAGTCCTTAGCCGACTCCCCCGGCGACTGTTTAGCTGAAAAAAACAATTCTCGTTCCCTAAAAACCGACTTTGGCTTAGAACAATGTTTTTCTAATAATTCCAATAAAATATCGAATGACGTATCTGTGACCTTGGTAGGAAAACATAAATTGATCAATAAAGTGAGCGTTTCAGCTTCGAGAGAGCTCAACAGATATGCTCTCTTTTGAGATGCATCGAGTTTAACGGTTTTTGTGTCATCACGGATCAGCAGGAACTGCTCAATCCTCAGTCGGAAGATTCCCCAGTCATCACGTAAGTGGCTAAACCGTGGGATTCCTCCTGACTCCATAGCTGCCAGATGCCTGGTCCGACACCCGAACCAGCAATGACACAGCAAAAATACCAACACAACTCGTCAACAATAACCTCCAAAAGAGAAGACTACTTAACTCAACCAGGGTCCACGGCGATGGGCTGCTTGGCTAGTTAATTTGCTGACTGCTTGGCTAGTTTAGTCTTCCTTCTGGTCGGATTGACCGTCTTCCTTCAGGTCGGATTGACCGTCTTCCTTCCTTCAAATCTTAATAAAACAGACCGGAAACTTCCTCCACCGGATGGCAAGTCTTCCTTCCTTCTCAATATTAAGATTCAGCCGCCTTGGCCTGAATTTCCGTACTTCTTCACAACTGAAGCTCCTTTCTCCGGATAGTCCTTGCACAGAAGCGACCTTCAAATGTACGCGACAATAATCCGTCTGAAAAAATCTGTCGAGTAACCCGCACACCCAAGTAACTTGCGTGTGCTAAACGACTTTAATTAAACACTTCGCAACGTATAAATCACTTCAGCTGCGCCAATTTGTAATGTTCATTACTGTTTAAATAAAATAGGTTCTTTATACGAAGTTACGTTTATTAATTATTCAGTTGTTTATCAAGTACAGTGCAGTGTATCTGCTAGGAAGGAATTTACGAGAATGAGCTCCCGCGTTGCCCGACCGCCCGCTGTCCGGCCGAGTCGGAAACGTTCGACAACCCTCGGCCATCTTCGGTCGTGCACAAACGCCTATATGATATACTACAGTTTATCATTAATTTCACTAAAAATCTTAAAGATGAATATCATATTATGTAGATTTGATTGGCAACCAAGTTCATTAAGCACGCGCTCTGACTCTCATTGTACCTACATCGTAAATCCCTTCCCCATTTGATCGAAATTAAAATTGCAAAGAGATGATTAAACACAGTTCTGTTCTCTTGGATCACTAAACACGCCCGCATCGAATTTATTTTATTCTATGTTTTTGGTCCTGCCTTCGATTAATCCGAGTGTTTTTAATAGCCCAGCGAGAAGTCTGGCAGTGCTGGTGTGACCATGCATCAAAGCCACCTGCAAGGGAGTTCTGTGGTCAGTATTTCTCGAGTTCACCACCGCCGCCAAATGCATCTCGTCTCCCTGAGGAAGCACAGAGTCGCCCCGCCCCGCCATCTCAAAGACTTCCTCGGCTAAACGCAGCAGTCGAGTGACTGAGGGACTACTCGAACATTGCAGAGGCGTGCGATTATTGCTTCTGTCTCGACTATTGTAACACGCACCATGCGCTAACAGGCAACTCACGATATCAACAGCGCCTTTCTCAGCGGCAACATGTAAGGCAGTGGAACCTTTCACTATAGTTTTAGCATTTATAAAGTTATGGTAGGCCTTGGGTTTGGTTCTCTTTACGTTCTGTAATAAGAGACGCACCGTTTGTTTGCAAGCCCTGGAAGTGGCGAGGTGCAGGGGGGTATTACCCTTCTGTGACCTGGCAGTTGGGTCAGCTCCGCTATTCAGCAGCAGATCCATAACCTCCACCGTGTCGGCGAAGTGCAGCGTCGTTCTACCTTCACCATCCACCGTGTTCACGTCCGATCCATTCTCTATTAAACTATAAACCTCGTCCCTATGCCTTCTACTAATAGCTTTTAGCAAATTAAAATCACAAGGGGGAATGTAGTTAAAATCTAGATCTAATCTTGATTTTAAAATATGGTCGTAATCATTTAGAAATGCATCCATTTCTGCGAAATTTAGAAGGTTTGTGTTTTTCCTTACATTGAATCCCGCCTTGTTAAACCTCAGGGCATCCATCAGATTATGCTGAAGGAGATGTATATGCGCTATAAGACTTTGAGTATTAACTGTGTCGGCATGATCAAGTCCCAATACACTCTTCTGAATATCTAATATTTCTTGATATACTTGCAAAGCTTCATCAAGTTTGTGTTGTTTCTTAAGAGCGGTTGCCATATTACACCTGATTCTGAGAGTTTTAGAGTGACTCGGTCCTAAAATTCTTTTTGAGGCTTCGTAAACGGTTCGAAATAAATCAAAGGCTTCATCGGATTTGCCTTGAAAGCAACACCGCGGCGATATTATTTTGTAGAGAGTAAGTGTCATGGTGAAGTACACTACATATTTTGTAAACGTGCGTGTACAATTGTAAGGCCTCTTCATGATTCCCCAAGGCGCGAAGCACAGCCGCTGCGTTGGCTTTGGTTGCCAATACTTGCGCATGCTCCTTGCCTAGTGTTTCTTCCTGCCTCGGCATAACTTCTTGCAATATATCCCACGCTTCTTTGTTCCTTCCTCGGCCATGTAAAAACGTAGCCAATGTACTCCTGATCTCCAGGGAGCCTGGGTTGTGGGGACCAAATACTTCCACCATCTTCTTATATATATATCTTTTTATTGCTTCAGAATATTTACACTGTTTTTTCAATACTAGCGCTATTTCAAATCGAATATCCAGCGTTCCTGGATTATCCTCTCCCAATATTTCGATTCTTTCATTTAGTAGTTTTTTTTTAAGTAAAAATTTCGCAGCAATGTTAAGGTATTTGGCATTTGGGCATTAGCAACTGCCAGTTCTAACGGTGTTCTATTCTTCAAATCTCTGATGTTAGAGTCTGCTCCCCAGTGGAGTAACATTTCTGTAATATCTGACTTGTTCATGTGGACTGCGACAAAGAGCGGCGATAAATTATGATTTTTGGGATTGATATTGGCTCCATTTTTCAGCAAGACTTCGACAAACTCCGTATGTCCAGACCATATTGCAATCAATAAAGGCGAAGGGTCTTGTATGCAATCTGCAACTTTAATACCTCTCTTTATCAGTGCTCTGGCTATTAAAGCATCACCACCTACAGCTGCTATGTATAAAAGGTTTAATCCGTCTCCGTCTTTAATACCAATGTCCACATTTTTATTATTTAATAAAGCCTCAACTACAAGTCTATGCCCTGCTTTAATTGCAGATATCAAAAGTTTACCTCGGCCAAAATTAACATCCGCTCCATTGGCAATCAAGATATTCAACAGGTCTGTATTGTTATTCTCCGCTGCGCAACATAATGCAGAAGAACCTGTAGTGTCCAAGTGATTCACATCCGCTCCGTACCTTAATAAGACCTGAACAGCTGCCTTGTGATTTCCACTGGCAGCTAGGTGGAATGAGGTGACACCCAGATTGTCCTCAGCATTAACATAAGCTTTTCCCTGAAGCAATGCTTCGATACTCAAACTATCTCCAGTAAAAGATGCAATATGCAATGCTGTGCCTCCAAGCTCCCCTTTTTCGTTAACATTGGCTCCATTATTTTGCAAAATTTTAATAGTTTTCTCATTGCTGGTTTTTGTAGCAGCTTCATGTAATGGTGTCATATAACTATTGTTTTTACAGTTAACATTAGCTCCTTTTTCAATCAAAGCCTTTGAGATTGCTTCATGAGCATTTCTCGCACTCAGGTGTAGAGCTGTGGAACCCTCGTCATTTACAAAATGTACGTTAGCTCCCGCAGATAGTAAAATGTCTACTGTTTGTTTATGGCCTGCTAGTGCAGCCAGGTGCAATGGCGTACATTGTTGTGTATTTTGGGTATTTACCTTGATCCCCCTGTGTGTTAAAGTCTCCACAACAGAAGTATGGCCAAGCCCAGCAGCGATGTGTAATACAGTTGAGCCGTTAACATCTCTGCTACACGCCAAAGCCCCATTCTGCAATAAGAGTTCTACTATATCCACATATCCACCCTCTGCCGCATATAAAAGCGCGTTAAAACCATCAATTGTAATAGCATTTACATTTACTTTGTATTTCAGCAGTAGACTTACAATGGATGCATTGCCGTTAGAAACAGCTACGTGGAAGGGGGTGACATTATACGACCGGCTTCTTGTATTAACAAATGCACCTTCTTCCAAGAGGATCTTGATAATGTCTTTGTGGTTGTTTCTCGCTGCGTAATATAATGCAGAGAAACCTCTGGAGTCAACGAGGTTTACATGAGCTCCTTTCTCTAGCAGAGCATTCACGATCTTCTGGTTACCAATGGATGCTGCCAAATGTAATGGTAAGAGACCTAGGTTAGTCCTAGCATTTACATCGGCTTCATTTACCAGCAAGTACTGTACGATTTCCACGTGACCAAATTCTGCAGCTGTATGAAGGAAAGTATAGCCCCCCTTTACATTATTTACATCCGTAAAAGACTTATTAGCCATGAGAATTTTTACCACATTTAAATAATTGTACATCACTGCATATTTCATAGAAGAATTTCCTGTAATGTCTCTGACAGTTGTTTTGATTCCCATTGAAAGCAATAACTGGACAGTTTTTTTGTGCCCATTTTGGGAAGCCAGATGTAACGGTGTCTTTCCATCATTATCAACTTGATTAATTGCATTTCCCATTTCTGTCACAAGAAATTTGACAGTGTCATCTCTTCCGAAAGTTGCAGCTATGTGCAATGCAGTTTGACCGTCGACATCTATCGCTTCGGTGTTAATAATTTTCTGTTTACACAAGAACTTGATAGTTTCAATATTAGGTCCTCGCGCAGCATAGTGTAGCGTTGTTGACAAATCTTTCCTTCTTGTACATATATCAGCTCCTCCCGTGATTCCTAATACCAAATTCTCAAAATTCCCGTCCAGCAGAGACTTCCACATTACCTTTTGTTTGTCAAGAACAGATAAACCCCGCGCATATCTCCGTCTCAGTTGTTTAACATCGTGTTTTAAAATATTCCCTATCTTACGGTTCAGTAAAACGCTTTTGCTTTCAATAAGTTTCACGGCATTTAATAGTAAGGCGGACCAAGCATCAGTTGGTAGAATGTCTATCAATGTGTTCCCATGAGCCAAGTGGTTGCGCAAGCACTTGCCGTTCAAGAGAGACACATCCCCATCTAGATGTAGCACATTATCAGGAATACACCTTTGGGTGTCTAATAGGGACATTATATCTAGCACAAGAGCTTCTACCATAAATCTATTTGTAGTCTCATCTTTATACAGTAATGAAAGATGCGCGTATAAATCTCCACATATTCTATCAGTTCCAATGGCGTTTTCCAGTTCAGTTAATTTCAAAGTCAGTTGTTTACTAATTTTCTCTCTACCGTTGTTAAGTCTCTTTACGTTGCATTTTTCCAGTCTGTGGTCACTTCTGTTGAATTTTCTACTATATTCTTTAATAGAATTAATGGTACGCTTATCAAATGATCCAGTAAAATTGATTCTAGCTATAGCAATTTGTATTTCAAAAGCAATCTCTGGTTTAATTCTCATGGACACGCTGTTATAAAGTTTTATTAATAGGCTACCTAACGAATTCCATTTTTCCAACTCCAATGGATGTTTTTGAGATGTTATATTTCTTAAAACTGCATAAGCAGTAGATTTAATAAAATGTATAGTTTGTCCAATGGCTTTGGCATGAACGAATGAAGAATACTGAACTAATTCTTTTAAACTGTAATAGTCTACGCTTGTTAAATCTTGTTGTATATTTGTTTGGTCGAGGACATTTTTTATTTCAGTTAACAGTTTCTTCTCATATGGAGTTTGACCTTCTATATTTTTTATAAGATCTACAAACCTTTGATGGTCTTTTGTAATAGTGTCAGTTTCTTGGGTATCCACAACGAACACATTTCGAAAGATATTTAAATTTTCGCGAATGTCGTCTACACCATCACTATTGATGAGCGTGATCAACATACGCTTTATTTTTTCCACTTTGTTGTAGTTTGTTATGGCAGTAATGACAGAGGCGATCTTTTTCATATCATTTTTAATGTTAGAATATAGTATGGAGTCCCCTGAATCTAGATGTGGATGGGATAGAGAGAGGCGTAAATCTTTCAGGACTTTTCTGGTCTCTTTGGGTGCAGAGAGCAGGAGAAGATCAATCGCGGCCGGGGAGAGCTTGGGGCTGTCCAATGTGTTCTTCAGATGCTCTCCCGTCACCTGAAGCGCTCTCTTGATAGTCAACTGGCCGGGTCTAGTAGCAGAGTTTGCCAGTAATGCTACGTTTAGGTATGTTTTCATGACGTAGAGCGAGGTAATGTCTCTCACCTCCTTATAGTCGGCGTACATTTCTGGATATCTGCTGCCGATGGCATCAACAATTTCCTTGCGACAATTAACCGGTGATTTCCGAAGTTCCCCAATATCCGTAGACCTGATGAATTCCTCCAACTCTAACAAGTCATAGGCAAACTTCTTCAAATATTTTAGTAACCTCTCTTTCCTCAGAATGGACAGATATAATACATTCATTTCATGCTGCCGAGTATGGGCGAATACAAAGCTGACAAGGCAGAACTCTATTTCTTCCCAAGGCAAAATGTTGTATGTCGACTTTAATTGATATTTCAGTATGTGGATATTCTGAGCTATGAACTTGGCCGTGTATAATCAGACTATCTGAGGCCTAGAAGTCGAAATATCTCATGCTGTGGAGGTACACAAGTCTATGATAAAAGAACAATTATTGGTCGAGTAAAAAAAATTACAATTAAAATTAAATAAGAAATTATAAAAATAAAATTAAATAAGGAATTGTACAATTCAAATTAAATAAGGAATTATCCAATTAAAATTAAATAAGGAATTATACAATTTTTCCAAAATATCACAATATCAATAACGATTCTTTTTTCAAATTTTATTCAGGCCTATAGGTACCACAATATTGATTATTCCGATTTGACAGTTCGTGGGAAGATCCACGTCATGCAAACTGTGACAGCATAAAAAGGTAGTATCCAGCACGGCGACCATCTTGAACCGGAACCAGAACATAAACCACTAACCAACCAATTTATAGACAACTTAAATGCCAAATTGTCGAGTTAAACAGAACTTCGCATCGCTTAGTCCATGTCACTATGCATATATCCAATATCCTATAGGGTTGCCAGATGTCCGATTTTGGGCCGGACAGTACAGTTTTTTTAACGGTTGTCTGGTCTAGAAAATTCTTTGAAAACCGGACAATAGAATGTCCATTTTTTTTTAATTACGTGACATATATACCTCACGAGATAATTTACAGAGCAAAAGCGGTGAGCGATTCTAACTTGCTTAAATCTGTTGAAAATGGTACAATATGTGTGCAGTGTTCCCGTCTCAAATACCTTCGTAGAAAGAGTTTTTAGTGTAAAGGGTAATGTATGGACTGACGAAAGAAATTGACTAGGTGTAAATACCGTAAAAAGCGAATTATTTGTTTTCTTCAATTTAAATGTCAATTGCAATGAATTTAAAGATACAATTTCAGACAATAAACGATTATTTAAAGCAGTAGCATCTAGTGCCAAATATGTTAAAAAGTGATTATTGCTTACCAATAGTAATAATAAATATATGTGTTAATGTTTACTAAGTGTTTCATTGTGTTCACCCTCAGAAATTTTCGTTAATTTTCTCTGTTTTGTTTGGTCAAAATCAAAGGGGTTTATGATTATAAAAGGACCCTTTGATTTTCGACAAATTGTACCAAAAAAAAACAATGGAAGGACCCTTTGATTTTTGACAAATTGTACCAAAAAAAAAACAATGGAAGGACCCTTTGATAAAAAAAAAATCGTTTTTTTATCTGGACTATCTGGCAACCCTAAATATCCATGCATACCTTATTTGACCCTATTATATATTATATTTTCTGTATCAAACGTACAGTAAATTAATAAATATAATAGGTCAGTCATTCGATATACCTCGAGATTAATGCATTATAGTTTAAAACCTAATACTGTATCTTGCACTCAAAATAGAAGTGGGTAGGTACTAGAGATGGGTCATAACTCATTTTATTAAGGCAACATTACTAATAGCGTGGGTTTGCGCGACGCTTGCATTTTAATTATTTCTGATAAAGTCTAAAATGTTTCTAGAGGAATTCCTACGGATGTGAGATATTTGTTTTTAAGATTAATAAATACGGGATCTCACTATTAAAATATTTTATGTAAAACGTTTTAAAAATCTTATAAAACGTTTTTCAACTATAAAATTAGCTGTAAGCACCAGATTTTTCTAGACGATGATAAGTAACTTCCCGAGGAATCCCTCTAGAAACAGTTGAGATTTTAGTAATACGTTCATTATAAATAATTAAAATAAATCCAAAAGTTCGATTTCTAGGCCTGCTAGGACAAAGTCGACCATTGGTCCGTCCATTGCACCGGTCCACGCCCCGAATATTGTTTTTACACCACTGCATCACTTATGTCATTAAGTTTCCCACTTTTTTTTATATAGCAATTTCAACCGTAAGTCTTCCCAATACACCAGAGCAGCTCGTTGCATATTTTTGTGCACGACTGCTTCACTTACGTCGTTAAGATTCTGGCTTTATTTTAAAGTACTGTCTCGCCTGAAGAGTCTCAAACAGATCGGTGCCGCCGGTTGTCGATCCCTGATATGAGGGTCGGGCTCTTGGAGTAAATAAAGGTTGACCCTTTGTAATGTTACATTTCTTACTCATAAATTCGACGAAAAAATACTTATTTGCTCAGTTTTGCCAAATATAAACTTCACTAGATTCCCCGTCATACCTATGTCATTTTTCTGAAGAAGATGTTGTTTATGAAGGTCAAAGTACAAGAGTCCCCACTGCCGGAGCCAGTTCGACTCTGGCATCTCCAATTTGATTATGTTGCGAGGCTGAGGGGAGTGGTGAGGGATAGAGATTGAAAGGGGAAGGTTGGGATATACCTGTGTATTCATCTCTGTTACCACAACTAGAGCCATTTTAAGCAACGTTTCGATTCTCACTAAGGACGGCTTGCTTCATAGAATTTTAACAATTCAACAAATTTCAAAGTTAAAATTGTGAAAGTTATATTCAACTTCTATTAAGATTTCATAATGGTATGGTTATTTCACAGTACTTGGACAGTAATAATAATTTTATAATTTGATGAATTGTTCAAATTCTGTAAAACATTTTGTACATTAAATTTATTTGCCATCTAAACACTCGGACACTACAGCCTAATAAGTGAGGAGGACTAAGAAATACAATTTACTATCGTATTTTGAATGTACAATGTTTAAATAGTCACTATAATGAAAATAATTATATATTTATAATTTGTTGTGGATTAATATACACTAAAGGCAATACAATTAGAGCCGCTATTGCGTACTAGTTAGTATCTTGTCGAAACGTTTCCACCTATAGACACGCGATAAGCCTTGCGCGTAGAATGTATTGGATAGTTTTAGTTAGAGCGTTGACAGCGTTGGAGGTCAATTGGTGGTAGAAAAGTGGAACCAATTTTTTCGCTTCATATCTCATCTAATGATTAAAGGGTATTTTTGGTATTTCTGAAATGTACGTATTATATAATATTAACTTATGACATATACTCGCTGGCCGTTCATCAGTTGTGTCTGTTTTGAACAAATTTAATAAAACAGAGTGTATTTACACTTCTCAGAATGAAGTTAACGAGTCTGGGTGAGTTAACCCTCTGATGTGTCATGTGGTCTGACCAGGCCATTTTAATTTTTAAAATTGATATTCTTTTATTTTCCGTTGACTTTTTGGCAAGCGGTATCTATATTCTATACAACTTAACCGATGAGTTTACGTTTATTTGGTTGAATAAAAAAAAATAAGTCAAAAACTTCAAGGACTTGTGGTGATTAGAGATTAATCTAGATTGTCTTGACAAAAGTAAACAACACGACCTACCTATCTACTTGCGAGTAAACTACTTACTCGCGACGTCTAGAGCTACCTACGACCATACGTTGCGAGTTGGTCTGGCACATTACGCCAACTCACTAGAAGGTTCTAGCCTGTTGCCTAGGAATAATAGCAGCGCCAACGAAAGTTCCAGTAGGACCCAAACTGAGCGAGTTGTCTCTGTTTTACTTGCGATCTCGCTTACCTACTGATGCCATCGGCCGGTTTGTATAAATAAGCCCGACGCAGCGAGCAGTCAGTCAGTCATTAGTCCGTCAACAATTTGCAAGTCTCACGAGTGATCACCCGCGCTCCTCTTACCCGCGCGTTAGGACAACATTCCTGGCTCTGCTCAAATTCAACCATCGACTCCATCGGGATATCATCATAGCGCCTTGGCTCCGGCCACCGTCCCTGGCCAGCGCTACACTGGATCTCAGCGCCCTGGTTCCAGCGCATCTGACCAACGTTACATCCGTATCTCCTAGACCATGCAGCACGGCAGAGTGGGGACTTCGCAGACCGGCTTTGCACGCTCTCTACAAGGGGGTATATGTTGCGCAAGTCGCATATGCCGCCTCTGTTTGGGAGCATCGCCTGGATAACTGCTTAATACTTCTTGCTCTCACTAGGGGTCAGCGCACTCCCCTGCTGGCACTATCTGGGGCATATCGAACCGTTGCTTCGGACGCTTTGCCAATTTTGGCTGGTATATTACCAATCGATCTAGAAATTAGGGAGGTGTTAGCGAAGTAGCGATTAATCCGTGGATCCCCGGCCAACCACCTTGGTGTCGTCCTGACACCGGGTGGACCAGGAACTCTCCCAGGACTGCTCCGAACGATGAGGGACCTGTCGCTCAAAGAGTGGCAGGTCCGTTGGGATAGGTCGAGCAAGGGAAGATGGACCTTCTCCTTCTTCCCTTCAGTTAAACTCAGAATGGAAGGGGCCTTCCTCAAACTGGACCATCACGTTACGCAGCTTCTTTCAGGACATGGGGAATTCGGGGGAAGGCTTCACAGCCTTGCCCTGTCCACCCACCCCAATTGCGCTTGTGGCAATAATTACCAGTCGGCCGAGCACATTCTGTGGCACTGTGAGATTTTGAAGGATGCCAGAGACGAAATGATAGAAGGTCTGAATGTCCCCATTAGACCGGTGTGGAACACCGATCTTGTTTCTAACAGTGTGAATTTCGAATGTTTGAGGAAGTTTACTAGGATCTGGGTTGAGAGATGGCCTGTACTTAGAGTCGTTGACTAGTGTAATAATTAGGAACCCCCGGTGTACTGCTCCTGCTCCATGACTTATTCTTTTACAACTCTTTCATTATTGTATATGCTATTCTGTTTTTCTTATTTTATTACTCTTATCTTATTTCTTTTTTACTATACCAGCTGTTGCAGATGATTTCCATTCGTTTATATTTTGTTTTTTTTTTTGTTTTTTTAATTAACTTGTCTTGTACTTTTTAATTCTTATTTTCTGTTTTCTTTTCATATGTTTCTTTTTCCTTGTCTAAGGTTAACACACTGTTTTTCTTTTTACAGACACTGTAAGCACTCTTATATATCTGTGTTTACTAATTATCTCTCTTACTTTACTTTGTTATCTTATTCAATACTTACTTTTTTACATGTATTTTTTCCGGTTTTCTTTTCTTTTTTTTAGTAACAGCAACGAGTTTACAGGCGAGAACTGAACTCCGTTGTCTGTTTTGTTTTGTTTATTTTCCCCATTAGGGGTTGGATAACGGGCCTCGTGCACGACCTGCATGCACGACCCCTGCATGCACGACTGGAGCTTCTTATTATTCTTTCTTACTGGGGGACTCCGCCAATCACCTGCGCCACCCCTGATGAGCGTTGGTGGTCAGAGGGGTAACTGTGCAGGCTGGGGTAACCTCCACCCTGCCTCCGACCTCCTGACGCTTCTTTCCCCTAGGTTCTTTAGGGTTTTATCCCTCTTTTTCCAATACTTATCTTCAGGGCACCACCGGGTGGTCGGCTAAGGGGTGTGGAAGTCCTGACCTGCACCGGTCGCCCCAACCACCACCAATTTCTCAACAGGACTGCCAGTCGTGGTTCGGCGAAACTCCCCCGTCACTCTATTGTTTACTTTACTTTTATGTGTTTACAGGTACTGGAGTGTGGGTCCCCTCCACCAACTATCTGCCTGACACTTGAACTTGATTGTTTTGTTGTTTATGTTTCTGTGTTGTCCTTAGTTTAGTACTTGTAAGCGCTTGCATACCGCTTCATAACACCGTATGCGGGGACTTTGAAGGCCTAGCTTCATTTATATAAATTGTAGAGCCGTTTATTCAAAAAAAATTAGATTCATGCGAGAGCTCCGAAGGGGTGACCATAAGTCACCTATACCGGGGTGGGACAGGGTGGGTGTACCTTCAAAGACCATGCAGCATCCTCCCTGCTGTACGCACCTCCCGTACAACCGCCTACAAGGTCCACCGCACCTTCGGCTTTCCTGTCAGCACTGGAGTATCTGAAGACCCACGTTCTTCGCCAGTTCCTGACCGTCAACGAGTCCGGTCACCAACCAGCAGCGGCGTCGACTCACTGACCCGCGCTTGACCAGCACATTACCGCCTGCATCCGGAGTGTACAACATCGATCCTAAGTCATCTCTCATCACGGCAACCTGATTCAATAAACACTGTGACCTTCACGACCTCTTTTATTTCATGCCACCTAACCAGATCTCCAAAGACTGTACCATATGGCCTGGACAGGCCATCGCATATATATATATGTGGGTCTGCGATTCGGATACCAACTACCCGCTCAGATGTCGAATTTACACGGGAAAACTACCAGATGCTGATCGTGAAGTGAATCAAGGTGCACGAGTGGAGTTGGATTTAGTTGAAAAGTATCGTTATATCTGCTGAGCAGTATACTGCGATAACTTCAAGTTCCCTTTATCTGGTCAGAATTCTGATGGAGAAAGGACTTGCCATTATTTGAACGGGATGTTGGTCCCGTTATATGCACATATAAAACATATTGATAGACACTATTTGCACCCCTGTCTTTATTTAAAACTAGTTTGATAGCCCACACCTCTTATATGGCCTGGCCAGACCACATTTCCCATCCAAAGTGTAAAAGTACATTGCCCATAGAAGGGTTAAACAGTTAGAGATTCCTTATCTACACAAAGTTATTCCCAAAGTTTGGATAATTTTTCCAGTCGCACGGCGCGGTGTAAACAGATTGCCTCCAATCCCGGAGTTGCCGATAGAGTTACCTCTGGTCGGGTTCGTCAGTGACGTGGAAGATTTTAAAAACGTGAAAATTTGAAATTTTCGTGTATTGCGAGCACAAACATTCGCAGAATGATTTTAAATTTTTTTTAAGAAGATATTGTATATCAAAAACAATTTGCCTTTATTTTTATAACATATGACATTTTTAATTTCCGAATAAATATCGGAAAAATGATTAGTAATTACCCTTTAAAGTGAGTCAAATTTATACAATACAGTAAGTGAAGAGTGATGTAAGAGTTCTGTTGACAGTAATATTAACGTTCCGATTGCAGCTACTTTTCGTCTTTCGCAGAAGTGTGTCTTATTTATTAGCGCGCCACTGGAATTTCTATTTCAGCAAAACTATAAGTTATAAGGTCTACAATTCTAGAAGTCCGTTACTTCTGGCGTTTCCTTCATATTGCGAGTCAGGGGCTCAAACGCCGCAGTTTCCGTATACCATATTAGTAGGTTTTATATTAAATCTCGTATCCGTCTGAATCCGGGACAATTCGCACATAGCAAAACCGCCATTACGTAGGGATAACGTGGTTTGATCAAATTATAGGAAAGAGAAGCAATATTAAACCAAACCAAGGTAATCAAACGAATACTAAAAATAAATATAAGTTTATCACGATCTCTCAATAATTAGTTTTTATTAGTTTAGGAGTTTTGTGCCAAATAGATAGAGATAGTATTTTGTAAATACGTCTCTTTTCAACTTAGTGATTTCATTCCTACTTCGAAATTCGCCAAATTAAAGCAAATTAACTCAATTCAACGCACGTCGAGTAATTTAAATCAATTAACTTTATGAATACCTTGTAACACGTGCCTACCTTATTTGAAGACATACTCGTACTTAAGGCGAAGCTTTATGATAAATCAATATTTTGATTAATCTTTATAACGAATTGGTGTACATCATGGATTCAAAAAAATATGCTTTAGATAAATTGAAGATTTTCCTATCGTCCCGCTTGAGTAGAATACAAATAAAAAAATACGTTACTCAATAAAAAATATAAATGTAAACAACTAAAAAAAATATTTTTTCTATAGAAATGTATGAACGCGTAAAGGAAACAACTTTTAAAAAAATACACTATTATAGCTAAGATTATCTGTGACAGTTTCATTTTATTAACTTTTTTGCTTTCTTATAAAATTATTTAAAAAATAAATAAAAATCAGTTTTGTGCTTGAAAGCGAACGTTTCTAGACTCCGTTTGTCAAGCGATTTTAATGCATATTACCTACAATATAAGGTATACCAAGAATATACACATTTTTGGCTTGTAGTTTCATCTTAAACTAAGTAAAGAACCGTCACGCAGTCTCCTCGCAGTGGTAAGTAGAAAGGAAATATCGCAAAATAACTCGGTCTTGGCAAACACTATTTGACTCAAGCAAATCGAAGGGACACGGGTTCGAGTCCCGTTGGCGTCATATATCTTTTATCAGGAGATTTTTCAATATGGATGAGTGTTTCAGGCGAATAATTATTGCTTGTAAAATAATTGTTATCCTTTGTGCTATGCATAAAAAATCTTGTCTTAAACATTAGTTTACCAAAAAAATAATAATTAATATTTGACAAGTTCAAGTAATTCACCTAAAAATGTAGACAATTTGTCTCGACGCCATCTAGTGAGAGAGTTAGCACTTACAATGCCTTTCTCATATAAAATAAAGTTGGTTGTTTTCAGGTGAAAAAATGTAACAAGCAGTAATTGTTGAATGAAACACTAGTATATATTGAATTATTTCGCGGATAAGAGATAAGCCGCCATAGCTCAGTGGTCAGAGCTGTCGACCGGAAATCGAAGGGACACGGGTTCGAGTTCCGTTGGCGTCATGTATCTTTTATCAGGAGATTTTTCAATGTGGATGAGTGTTTCAGGCGAATAATTATTGCTTGTAAAATAATTGTTACTATTTGACTCATTCACTTTCATACGTAAATACATATTCTTTATTTGGTTCACTTGATCGTGCCGTGTCTTCCTGTGGCGTCCCTGACTTCTTCTACCATTCATATTAGCGTCATATTAGCGTCGGATTAGCCTTGCATTCTTTGCGAATCTCGCCATACGTCTAAACGATTTTATTACAGCAGTCAGCCTACGTTCAACTGTCCTCTACCATTCCAGTTCCATGCCTCACTGCCATACATCAGGGTAGATACCATCACTCCATTTGGGACTGCTAGTTTCGCTTCTTTGGACATACTCACATCACTATAAATTAAAGAGATGTTTGACCTATTAAAACAAAAATACATTTATATTTACAATTTACAAAGCAGTTTCGCATCGTTGTAGGAATTCTAAATAAATGCATACAGGTAACACAATTTCACGACTTTCTCTATAACAAGATTACATTTTATCTAACTGACATTTCCTTCACAGGGAACGGCTTGAAAACTCTACAATCCAATAACCGAACTGTCATAAAAATATTGTAACTTTATAGTTTAGAAAATGGTATTACTTGTAAGTTTCTTTGTTATTTCCTATTTGGGAAATCATATAAAAAAGGTTTCAATGGAAAAACTTTTATTTCTGTGATGGGTCGGTTATAAAATGTTGGCTTGTGTGTAAAAAACATCGTAATTTTCGTTGGCAGCAAATTAATAACGTCTCGTTTATAAAAAAAAACAGTTGTCAATTTCTTTATTTTAGAATAACGCATAAGAGTCCCAAATACTTTCAACTGTCCGGAGTCAGTAAGACTACGGCATCCCATTTTTTTTTAATAGTTTTATTACAAATGTTGAAAAGATCACATTGTACATGCCTTTTGTGTGTGAATTGTAAATTAGGTAAAGTGTTTTATGTAAGTATGTTCATTTTTTAAAGTAAGTTTTTTTAAGTATTAAAATATGACAAGAGAAAATTATAAAACAGTTTCTATAAGAAAATATAACATAAGCGTTAATCTTTGTTATGTTCCAACATTGTATTATATATATAATAGGAACAATTGAAACTTCTGGATTATATATGTGTAGTTGTACATGTACATAATAAATATTGAGCAATTAATAGAGTAATTAGAAACATCTAAATAAAGTAGAGATGAATATAGACTGATAATAATTATAAATAAAGGGAAAAAACAGGCAATTATTTAGTTAATTATTTCTGAAAGTGTAACTTCAGTTTTAGTTTAAGTATGTTAATATCCTTTAATTTCTTTATTTCAATCGGAAGGTAGAAATGCTTTATTCCTAAATAGGTATAGTTATTTTGCATTTGTTTGGTATTACATTTTGGTATTTTGATGTTGTATTGATATCTTTCTGATTGGTGGGTTTCAAAGTTTTTTATGATGTTTTCTTTATAAATTTGGGTAATTGCATTTTTCTTGAAAATATCCTCTACTCGGTTCCATGATAACTCGACACAGTGACAATTCAACACACTTTTAAAAAGTGATATAAAGTCATTAGAAACGATGAAAATTTTTTTTTTTTTTAAATTTAACCTAACCTAACCCAGTTAATAAAGATTTTGTTTCATCACTTTCCATGACTTTATATAACTTTTTAAAGATGTGATGAATTATCATTGTGATGATTTATCCGGTCACCCCTCTACTCGTATATATGTATATTATTCTTTCACACATTTCCAATATCTACTATTCTCGTTTCTCTTTAACTCTTTAAGTTTTTGAGTTACAAAAAAAGTTATTTTTGAAGATAAAATCTCTATACTTATTATGCCTATACGGTAATTATTTTAAATTCCCTCAATAGAAAAAAAAATCGCAAAGTAAGCTCCGAAAAATATTAAAAACACGTTTCGTTCTGTTATTTATATGATTTAGGTATGAAAAAAATCACAGTGTATCTTTAAATGCAACTTAAGCATTTGTCGCGAGTTTTTTGCTCTATTTCAAACGTTTTTATCAAATATTTTCACCGTTTTCGCTTAATTATTATAGTTTTTTTTAATATTAGCTCGCTCCCTCTAACCTTCCTATTTACATATCTCCCTTTGAAACCATCATTGAACGCTTACTACGGGGCCTTAACACCAGCGGCCTGTTTTGATTTGTGCAAGAAAAAAACATCGCAAAAAACTTCAGGCACAAATATTTAAATGTTTTATGATTATTTTCTAAGGAACTGAATTTGCCAAGTTATACAATATACAGGTGTAGTGTGTTCAATTCATCGACTGGCTAAGTCCTCCATCACAACACAAGCAACATTTTCCGCTTACTGTGGTGGTAGTAGGAGATTTTCAAATATTTATTTATTTATTTATTAACGCCATAAAATTGCTTTTACAATATTTTTAATATCGGATTACAAGCATACAGTGGTATACTGGAGAATATTAGTAATACATTACAGAACAAGTAATGTGTACATGAAAATACAGGGTTTTCCAATAAGAGGTGTTATTTTAAATAGCCCGCTATTTCGGTAGATGTTACTTTTGAAGCTGTCATTTTTTTTATATTTGACAAGTAGAAACTACGCTATTAATAAAAATGGAACGATACACGCATAGAAATTATTAAAATTCACTTGAGTGAATCAAATGCAAATCATCTTGAGTGATGAGGCCCATTTCCACCTCGGTGGCTTCGTCAACAAGCAAAATTATCGCATCTGGGGCTCGGAAAATCCAAGATTTATTGTTGAAAAGCCATTTATCTTCAACGCGTGACTATTTGGTGCTGTTTATGGTCCGGTGTAGTCATTGGACCTTACTTTTTCGAAAATGAGGCTGGAGCAACAGTTACTGTGAATGGATTGCGCTATCGAGAGATGATTAATGATTGTTTATGGCCGGAATTGAATGGTATTGATCTGGACAACGTTTAATTTTAACAAGACGGCGCTACGTGCCACACAAGTAACGAAACCATTGATCTTTTACGATTGAATAACAAAATAACACCGCTTATTGGAAAACCCTGTATTATTGCAAGTGACACAGTTGTTAATAGAAGTGCAGTGAGACAATACATAATTAAAAGAAATATCTAATAGTGTAATAATGGTTGAATGAATACTAGGTTTGTATAAGACCTGACATAAATTGTAAGGTTATTCATAACTTTGCCATTTGTACACGTTCTTGTAGTGAGGATTTTATGAGACAAAACAACAAATGCACACATTTCACAAATTCTTTTATATGCTTACCAAACACTCCCCAACAATGTACACCATTCGTTGTCGCATGGTTGCAATTGTTCTAGTAAGCAGTGTTAAACACTGGGCCTACTAATAAACGTATTTTAAATTGTACACAACTGATAAACAACCTATGTTAACATTGTAAATGTTAATTTATGAGTTGTGTAAAATAAAAAAAACATTTATTAGTAAAGATTTATTATTTAACAGCGTTGCTCGACTTTTCTCTCCTTTTAATAAATATAATATCCATGTATTATATATATGCAATCCTTTCTGAAGAAATACTCTTAATTATGGTGAAAACCCTATCAAACTCTGTTGCACAGTTTAGAAGAACGACTGAGAGGTCACAGTCTTTTTCATAACGATCACAGGAATGGGTAGTTTTAGTACATATTCAAAGTATGGCGTCTCCGCATATGAAACAAGTTGGTCTGCCTGCTCTAAGTGGTTGCAACTATGAGTTATAGAGCTCACAAGAGGCTTCATTGTTTCGAAAAAAAAACGATCAGAGGAATGGGTAGTTTTAGTTCATATTCAAAGAATGGCGTCTCCGCATATGAAAAAAGTTGGTCTGCCTGCTCTAAGTGGTTGCAACTATGAGTTATAGAGCTCACAAGAGGCTTCATTGTTTCGAAAAAAAAACGATCAGAGGAATGGGTAGTTTTAGTGCATATTCAAAGAATGGCGTCTCCGCATATGAAAAAAGTTGGTCTGCCTGCTCTAAGTGGTTGCAACTATGAGTTATAGAGCTTACAAGAGGCTTCATTGTTTCGAAAAAAAACGATCAGAGGAATGGGTAGTTTTAGTACATATTCAAAGTATGGCGTCTCCGCATATGAAAAAAGTTGGTCTGCCTGCTCTAAGTGGTTGCAACTATGAGTTATAGAGCTTAAAAGATTAGGCTACATTGTTGCGGAAAAAAAAAACGATCACAGAAATGGGTAGTTTTAGTGCATATTCAAAGTATGGCGTCTCCGCATATGAAACAAGTTGGTCTGCCTGCTCTAAGTGGTTGCAACTATGAGTTATAGAGCTTACAAGATTAGGCTACATTGTTGCGAAAAAAAAAAACGATCACAGAAATGGGTAGTTTTAGTACATATTCAAAGTATGGCGTCTCCGCATATGAAAAAAGTTGGTCTGCCTGCTCTAAGTGGTTGCAACTTCGAGTTATAAAGCGTACAAAATTAGGCTACATTGTTGCGAAAAAAAAACGATCAGAGAAATGGTCAGTTTTAAGTAAATTTGAAAAATTCCCCGCAGTTTGGGGAATTCCCGCAAATCGGGAACCCTGCTTGACACACACATTGCCCCCTCCTCCGCCCGCGTCCGGCCCGGCGGCCCGCGTCCCGCGTCAGTGTGCGCAGTACAATCGTTGTGAGAGGGTGTGCTTTCGCTTGTTTTGGTGCATTTTTTAATACTATTACCCGTTACTCCCACTTTTACAATAATGTCGAACATAAATACTACATGCCTGTTTTGTGAATGTAAGATGGACGAAAAAGTGCTGCCTTTTAATAAAAACAGTTTAGAAAAGTGTCGTGATATATTAACAGTTCGTATTAACCGTAATTTGAAACATGCTCATATCAAAATACCAAATGATTGTGACAGTACTGCCGTATATCATCTATCGTGCTATAAAAAATTTACCGCAGTGAAAAAAACAATAATATCTACTCCTGAGACCAACAGTTTAACACTTCTGCCAGTCGAGACTTCAGATAATCAAGCGGAGACATTGTCATCACCTTCTCCAAGTACGTCTAGTTGCAAAGCTATATGCTTATTCTGCGATCACCAGCGTAAACAATCACATAAAAAATTTGAAAAGATGCACTGTTTGCAATCAAATGAAACCCGCGAAAAGATACTGATGAAATCGTTAGCATCTAACGAAGTCAATTTACAACATAAAATTTCACAGACAAGTGTTCCATTATTTTATCACACTAATTGTTTGAAAGATTTTTTTAGAAGAACTGAAAAAATATCCGACTGTCAGTCCAATGAAAAAGACGGTGTGTGGCACGTTATACGCGAGAGCCATAAAAATGCCTTACAAAAATTGTATGAATTCATAAACGACATAATTCATGGCAATAATATTCATTTAATGTCCAATCTTCACGAATATTATGAATCTTCTCTGCAGTCAAATAGCACTGAAAATAATATTACATGTTCGAGATTAGAACAGAAAATTCGAGCCTCATTTGATCGAAGCGTTTTAACTATAGAAGAAATAAATGGACGTTTTCAGAACGGGTTTGCCAATTGATTTCGTGATGTCGAAACAGAAGGAATTAGTGAAAAGAGATATTCTCACGTCTGCTGCTAATATATTGAGAAAAGAGATTCTTTCCCTGCCTAAAACTCCCCTACCAACCACTTGTTCAGTGCAGGAATTACTCCAAGGCGAGTGTAATATACCCGATGCTCTTAAAAAATTCAACTTGGAGCTCCTTGGCATCGGTTCGCGCACAAAAAAAAAAGTTGTCTGAGACTTGCTTAAAGAAAGCTGAATCGATAAGCCAGGATCAAATTTACGCTGTGACAAATGGACATGTTAAGCCTTCTAAACAATTAGCTCTGGGAATGGCTATTAAAAGTCTAACTAACAGCAGAAAAGTTGTGAACATTTTGAACAAATATGGTCAGATACCTAGCTACACTTTATTAGAAGAATTAGAAACTGAAATTACCTATGCCTCCATCGATGAATCTATAACAACATTCATTCCGTCTGGGATAATTCCATGTCCTCAGTTAAATACTGGAGTAGCTTTCGATAATTTTGACCGTTACGTAGACACACCTTCTGGAAAAAATACATTGCATGACACAGTAGGAATTATTTTTCAAAATGAAGAACAGTACTCCATACGAAATCAACCTATTGACTTGTCAATGAAACCATCTAAAGGCAAAAGAAGAAGGGCATTCGACGTGATTGACATTAATATAGATCATCCCATTAAAAAACCAAGAATGAGTGACAGTATGATTTTACTTGATAGTGACTTACGTAAAACAACTGAATTTGTCAAAATAAATGCAAAGAATAGAGATTTATTATGGGTTTTATGTCATGCTGCTGAAATCGAGAATACTCCTATGTGGGTAGGATTTAATAACCTCACTATGAATGATCAAACCAATAAACAGAAAATAGCTTATTTGAACCCAATAAACATGTCTCCCACTAACACTTCCGTTGTTAAAACAACAATGCAACAAGCAAAAAGTATAGCCGAAGAGTGTGGTCAGGAATATATATGTGTTACATATGATCTTGCAATTGCAAAAGTGGCATTACAAATACAATCCACAGAACGGCCAAATTTTGACAATCTTTTTATTTTTCTTGGCACATTTCATATCATCCTGGCCTATTTCAAAGCTATAGGAAAATTTATAGATGATTGTGGTTTGACGCATATGCTAATCGAAGCTGATTTGCTAGCCAATGGGTCTCTTAATGGATTCATGTCTGGTACGCATTACAATCGATGCAAGAGACTTCACCCTATTATTTCACTGGCCTTACAATTAATCCATTTTAAATTCTTTTTAAAAGAGGAAAATCTACAATTGTCACCAGATTTGGTAGAAGAACTGCAAGAAATAAAAAAAATAGACGAATGGACAGTTCTGGAAACATCTTGGTCGATGTTGACAATTTCTTTTTATCAGAAATCATCTCTAAATACAGAATTTTTCGAGAAAAAACTCAAAACGGAGAACACGGCAAAACGGCACAATTTTACATGCAATATATAAATCTGATCGAGTATTACTTTCTTTTGAGCCGATCGATACGAGAAAACAATTTTGAGCTTTACAAATATGTACTTCCAAAAATTAACAATATATTTTTCATACTAAATCATCCAAATTATGCGCGATGGCTCACAAAGCACCATGACGACATATTAAAAGTCCAAGACACTCACCCAGGCCTCGAGCTTCATTTAAAACGTCATGGCTTGGGTATCAAGCGCACTGACAAAGCGTTTTCTAGACAACCCGTTGATTTAACACTAGAACAAACCATAAACGCCGATGCTGCTAAGCGATTGTCTGGTGTCATTTTACTAATTCCTTGTCAGGCCGACAGCGTTGGGCAAAAAGCCATGCACTGAGATCCACCATTATAACTCATGTTTTAGAAGAAACTAATATTACCAGGGTACAAGACGTTACCTCTGATCTGCAGACAGCCAACATTTCCAAAAACAAAAAGGCAGTGAAGAAACTTGTCGATACTGTAGAATCTTATGGCAATCCATTTGATTATCAAGACGATAAAGACGAACTGTACAATTTTGTCACTGGGAATTCAGTAACGAATGAAACCGCAGACTTTCTGCTCAATATAGAGGCTACAGGAGAAAATCAGAGAAAAGAATTTATATCTCAATGTAATGAAAATCCCGACCGTTTCGAGAAACCAATAAAACGCAATGAAATCAGGAATTTCTGTTCAGATAAATCAAAAAAGCCATGTAAAGCAGCACAAAAACTGCAAGTTATAAAAGCAGAACGAAACGTCTTCGGTCGTCTTTTAGGAATTTCCCTTAATCAGAAACTAGATTTGCCAAAAGTTTTGGAATATCCATTATCTTCATCGTCACCTTCAATGAGTCATTTAGATGGTTCCTTGATGAAGACTAACAAGGCTGCACTCATGAAAATATTGGAAAAAACAGCCAATGCCAATACGCCACAAAAAATTGATGTTGTGATTGTAGATGGATTCTATATTCTCCATTTAATACCAGTGCATGTGAAAACATTTGGTGAAATGTCGCTATACATTTTGAAAAAATGTATGAGCTACAAAGCAAACCGTATCGATGTAATATTTGATTCTTATTTATCACCCTCAATCAAAGATTTTGAACGTGAAATGAGAGCTGGGCACAAAGCTACCCCCAAAACACAGTATAAAATAACATCGCCAAAACAAATCAGACCAATAAATTTCGTCAAAGAATTAAGAATTACACAATTCAAAGAAGAACTCGTGCATTTTTTCATAAAACATTGGAGTTCCGAGGAGGCTAGTCTAGTCATTTCTGGAAGCACGGTTAATCTCAATTTTGAAAATAATTGTTATTCGTATGAATATCAAAGCGACGGCAAAAAGGTTGTGCAAAACGATAACCCTAATTTGATGTGTGGGCACCACGAAGAAACCGATACAAAAATAATATACCACATATACAGTATTCAAGAACCATCTAATATTTTGATTAAAACTTCTGACACTGATGTAATCGTCATTTTAATGGGAAATTTGGACAAATTCGAAAAGCATGAAATATTTATTGAATCCGGCACTCTTGCCAAACGACGTATTGTAAATGTTAACAAAATTTATCTCAGTATTGGTGCTACATTGGCAAAGAGTTTGCCAGCGTTTCATGCTTTGACAGGGTGTGATTATACCCCTGCATTTTATAGAAAGGGCAAACAAAAACCTTACAATATCCTAAGTAAAAACACAGTTTATCAAGAGGCTCTAATAGAGCTAAGTTCTAATGCTCCATTGACAAATGAAATCAAATGCAAAATTGAACAATTCATATGTGAGTTATATGGTGTGAAGAGTGAATCTGTAAACGAGGCCCGCCATAAGATTTTCCTCAAAAAATTTAAGCCCAATAAAGAGAATGAAAAATTTAACAAAACTCTTATGAATTTTGATGCTGCTTTTTTGCCACCGTCTGAAATCGAACTAGTTCAACAGATACTTAGAGCTAAATACGTATCAAATATCTGGATAAATTCAACCAAAAATCCTCCAAGCTATCTATTGCCAATTGAACATGGGTGGAAAGAAGAACACGGCAAATATGTCCCTATCTGGTATGCAGGGAACCGACTACCAGATAAAGTATCTGATGTTACTGTAACGGAGTCAGAAAATGACAATATTTCTGGTGATGTCAGTGGTAAGTTTTATACGATTGCGGATGTATAGGTAAAAATCGTTAGGAAACGAAAAGTTTGCATGTATTTGTTTCTTATTAATGGCATATTACGTATCTAAACCATAAATCTCATTAAGCTATACATACAAGAGTTCGTTTCCTTCTGTTTTTTATATATACATATGTATAATAATTTTCATATCATCAAAATCGTCATTTTTTCTATCAAACTTTACAGTTATTTTATCACATTACAGACTCCTCGTCTACGTGCCTAAGCAGCGAAGAAGAAGATTCCGAAGATGACGAAATCTAAGTTAAATCTATCCAAGTTAAAAAAGAAATCTTGAATATTGAAATTGAATATTTTAAGTTTTTTATGAATGTTTCTACCTTAATATCAAAATCTAATTCCATTATTCCATTCCAATTTTGTGCTCTGAGTTGTAATCTTAGTTCTTCTTCGTCATATTTTGCATAGTTCCGATAAGCTTTCGTGTTTATAAAATGTTTTTTCGTATTTCGATTTTGCTCTATAATTTGAATTATGGAGTGATCTGTGATTCTGGGTGGATCTAATAGATTTACCTGTAGTTCAAATACATTTGTTATCACCAGATCAATTAATGTACTTGATGTTAGAGTTACTCTAGTGGGATCTTTTACCAGTTGTTTCATCCCATTGAATTCAATGATTAAGTTTTTAAGTTTTTTGTATAGATGTCTGCATTTTTTTTCATGTTTATATTGAAATCTCCTACTATAATATTAGGTTGTCTTTTTTTATGTTTTCTGAACACCATTTTTCGAAGTACGTTAAGAAATCCCTCAAACTCGAATTAGGTAAACGGTATACGATACCGTAGACCCCTTTTTTTAAGCTATTTTTTACTTTTATCGCCAAAATCCATGATGTTTTGATGTGACTAATGAAAAAGCTCATAAAAATATTAAAAGAATATTAGAAGTAAGTAAATATTTAACTCTTTAAGCCTTAGTAATATTCTACAAAATGATTAATCTGTGATTTTACCCAAAGATGTGTAGATTATGGAAGTTGAATTAATAAAAATTGGATTTGTTCGATTTAATTTTTTTATTTTATTGATTACTGTTATTTTTTTTTCTTTGAAATACAACCACTGAGAGCAGGCAGACCAACTCGTTTCACCTGTGGAGACACCATACTTCGAATAGGTACTAAAACTGACCATTTCTGTTATCGTTTTTTTCGCAACAATGCAATGACTTGCGCGCATCATAACTCTGAAATGCAACCACTGAGAGCCGCCAGACCAACTTGTTTCATCTGCGGAGAGGCCATACTTTGAATATATACTAAAACTGACAATTTCTCTGATCGTTTTTTTTTTCGAAACAATGTAGCCTAATCTTGTAAGCTTTATAACTCGAAGTTGCAACCACTTAGAGCAGGCAGACCAACTTGTTTCATATGCGGAGACGCCATACTTTGAATATGTACTAAAATTACCCATTCCTCTGATCGTTTTTTTTTCGAAACAATGAAGCCTCTTGTAAGCTCTATAACTCATAGTTGCAACCACTTAGAGCAGGCAGACCAACTTTTTTCATATGCGGAGACAACGTACTTTGAATATGTACTAAAACTACCCATTTCTGTGATCTTTTTTTTTTTAGCAACAATGTAGCCTAATCTTGTAAGCTCTATAACTCATAGTTGCAACCACTTAGAGCAGGCAGACCAACTTTTTTCATATGCGGAGACGCCATACTTTGAATATGTACTAAAACTACCCATTCCTCTGATCGTTTTTTTTTCGAAACAATGAAGCCTCTTGTAAGCTCTATAACTCATAGTTGCAACCACTTAGAGCAGGCAGACCAACTTTTTTCATATGCGGAGACGCCATACTTTGAATATGTACTAAAACTACCCATTCCTCTGATCGTTTTTTTTTCGAAACAATAAAGCCTCTTGTAAGCTCTATAACTCATAGTTGCAACCACTTAGAGCAGACAGACCAACGTTTTTCATATGCGGAGATGCCATACTTTGAATATGTACTAAAACTACCCATTCCTCTGATCGTTTTTTTTTCGAAACAATAAAGCCTCTTGTAAGCTCTATAACTCATAGTTGCAACCACTTAGAGCAGGCAAACCAACGTTTTTCATATGCGGAGATGCCATACTTTGAATATGTACTAAAACTACCCATTCCTCTGATCGTTTTTTTTTCGAAACAATAAAGTCTCTTGTAAGCTCTATAACTCATAGTTGCAACCACTTAGAGCAGGCAGACCAACGTTTTTCATATGCGGAGATGCCATACTTTGAATATGTACTAAAACTACCCATTCCTCTGATCGTTTTTTTTTCGAAACAATAAAGTCTCTTGTAAGCTCTATAACTCATAGTTGCAACCACTTAGAGCAGGCAGACCAACGTTTTTCATATGCGGAGATGCCATACTTTGAATATGTACTAAAACTACCCATTCCTCTGATCGTTTTTTTTTCGAAACAATAAAGCCTCTTGTAAGCTCTATAACTCATAGTTGCAACCACTTAGAGCAGGCAAACCAACGTTTTTCATATGCGGAGATGCCATACTTTGAATATGTACTAAAACTACCCATTCCTCTGATCGTTTTTTTTTCGAAACAATAAAGCCTCTTGTAAGCTCTATAACTCATAGTTGCAACCACTTAGAGCAGACAGACCAACGTTTTTCATATGCGGAGATGCCATACTTTGAATATGTACTAAAACTACCCATTCCTCTGATCGTTTTTTTTTCGAAACAATAAAGCCTCTTGTAAGCTCTATAACTCATAGTTGCAACCACTTAGAGCAGGCAAACCAACGTTTTTCATATGCGGAGATGCCATACTTTGAATATGTACTAAAACTACCCATTCCTCTGATCGTTTTTTTTTCGAAACAATAAAGCCTCTTGTAAGCTCTATAACTCATAGTTGCAACCACTTAGAGCAGACAGACCAACGTTTTTCATATGCGGAGATGCCATACTTTGAATATGTACTAAAACTACCCATTCCTCTGATCGTTTTTTTTTCGAAACAATAAAGCCTCTTGTAAGCTCTATAACTCATAGTTGCAACCACTTAGAGCAGACAGACCAACGTTTTTCATATGCGGAGATGCCATACTTTGAATATGTACTAAAACTACCCATTCCTCTGATCGTTTTTTTTTCGAAACAATAAAGCCTCTTGTAAGCTCTATAACTCATAGTTGCAACCACTTAGAGCAGGCAAACCAACGTTTTTCATATGCGGAGATGCCATACTTTGAATATGTACTAAAACTACCCATTCCTCTGATCGTTTTTTTTTCGAAACAATAAAGCCTCTTGTAAGCTCTATAACTCATAGTTGCAACCACTTAGAGCAGACAGACCAACGTTTTTCATATGCGGAGATGCCATACTTTGAATATGTACTAAAACTACCCATTCCTCTGATCGTTTTTTTTTCGAAACAATAAAGCCTCTTGTAAGCTCTATAACTCATAGTTGCAACCACTTAGAGCAGACAGACCAACGTTTTTCATATGCGGAGATGCCATACTTTGAATATGTACTAAAACTACCCATTCCTCTGATCGTTTTTTTTTCGAAACAATAAAGCCTCTTGTAAGCTCTATAACTCATAGTTGCAACCACTTAGAGCAGGCAAACCAACGTTTTTCATATGCGGAGATGCCATACTTTGAATATGTACTAAAACTACCCATTCCTCTGATCGTTTTTTTTTCGAAACAATAAAGCCTCTTGTAAGCTCTATAACTCATAGTTGCAACCACTTAGAGCAGACAGACCAACGTTTTTCATATGCGGAGATGCCATACTTTGAATATGTACTAAAACTACCCATTCCTCTGATCGTTTTTTTTTCGAAACAATAAAGCCTCTTGTAAGCTCTATAACTCATAGTTGCAACCACTTAGAGCAGGCAGACCAACGTTTTTCATATGCGGAGATGCCATACTTTGAATATGTACTAAAACTACCCATTCCTCTGATCGTTTTTTTTTCGAAACAATAAAGTCTCTTGTAAGCTCTATAACTCATAGTTGCAACCACTTAGAGCAGGCAGACCAACGTTTTTCATATGCGGAGATGCCATACTTTGAATATGTACTAAAACTACCCATTCCTCTGATCGTTTTTTTTTCGAAACAATAAAGCCTCTTGTAAGCTCTATAACTCATAGTTGCAACCACTTAGAGCAGGCAAACCAACGTTTTTCATATGCGGAGATGCCATACTTTGAATATGTACTAAAACTACCCATTCCTCTGATCGTTTTTTTTTCGAAACAATAAAGCCTCTTGTAAGCTCTATAACTCATAGTTGCAACCACTTAGAGCAGACAGACCAACGTTTTTCATATGCGGAGATGCCATACTTTGAATATGTACTAAAACTACCCATTCCTCTGATCGTTTTTTTTTCGAAACAATAAAGCCTCTTGTAAGCTCTATAACTCATAGTTGCAACCACTTAGAGCAGGCAAACCAACGTTTTTCATATGCGGAGATGCCATACTTTGAATATGTACTAAAACTACCCATTCCTCTGATCGTTTTTTTTTCGAAACAATAAAGCCTCTTGTAAGCTCTATAACTCATAGTTGCAACCACTTAGAGCAGACAGACCAACGTTTTTCATATGCGGAGATGCCATACTTTGAATATGTACTAAAACTACCCATTCCTCTGATCGTTTTTTTTTCGAAACAATAAAGCCTCTTGTAAGCTCTATAACTCATAGTTGCAACCACTTAGAGCAGGCAAACCAACGTTTTTCATATGCGGAGATGCCATACTTTGAATATGTACTAAAACTACCCATTCCTCTGATCGTTTTTTTTTCGAAACAATAAAGCCTCTTGTAAGCTCTATAACTCATAGTTGCAACCACTTAGAGCAGACAGACCAACGTTTTTCATATGCGGAGATGCCATACTTTGAATATGTACTAAAACTACCCATTCCTCTGATCGTTTTTTTTTCGAAACAATAAAGCCTCTTGTAAGCTCTATAACTCATAGTAGCAACCACTTAGAGCAGGCAAACCAACGTTTTTCATATGCGGAGATGCCATACTTTGAATATGTACTAAAACTACCCATTCCTCTGATCGTTTTTTTTTCGAAACAATAAAGCCTCTTGTAAGCTCTATAACTCATAGTTGCAACCACTTAGAGCAGACAGACCAACGTTTTTCATATGCGGAGATGCCATACTTTGAATATGTACTAAAACTACCCATTCCTCTGATCGTTTTTTTTTCGAAACAATAAAGCCTCTTGTAAGCTCTATAACTCATAGTTGCAACCACTTAGAGCAGGCAGACCAACGTTTTTCATATGCGGAGATGCCATACTTTGAATATGTACTAAAACTACCCATTCCTCTGATCGTTTTTTTTTCGAAACAATAAAGTCTCTTGTAAGCTCTATAACTCATAGTTGCAACCACTTAGAGCAGGCAGACCAACGTTTTTCATATGCGGAGATGCCATACTTTGAATATGTACTAAAACTACCCATTCCTCTGATCGTTTTTTTTTCGAAACAATAAAGCCTCTTGTAAGCTCTATAACTCATAGTTGCAACCACTTAGAGCAGACAGACCAACGTTTTTCATATGCGGAGATGCCATACTTTGAATATGTACTAAAACTACCCATTCCTCTGATCGTTTTTTTTTCGAAACAATAAAGCCTCTTGTAAGCTCTATAACTCATAGTTGCAACCACTTAGAGCAGACAGACCAACGTTTTTCATATGCGGAGATGCCATACTTTGAATATGTACTAAAACTACCCATTCCTCTGATCGTTTTTTTTTCGAAACAATAAAGCCTCTTGTAAGCTCTATAACTCATAGTTGCAACCACTTAGAGCAGGCAAACCAACGTTTTTCATATGCGGAGATGCCATACTTTGAATATGTACTAAAACTACCCATTCCTCTGATCGTTTTTTTTTCGAAACAATAAAGCCTCTTGTAAGCTCTATAACTCATAGTTGCAACCACTTAGAGCAGACAGACCAACGTTTTTCATATGCGGAGATGCCATACTTTGAATATGTACTAAAACTACCCATTCCTCTGATCGTTTTTTTTTCGAAACAATAAAGCCTCTTGTAAGCTCTATAACTCATAGTTGCAACCACTTAGAGCAGGCAGACCAACGTTTTTCATATGCGGAGATGCCATACTTTGAATATGTACTAAAACTACCCATTCCTCTGATCGTTTTTTTTTCGAAACAATAAAGTCTCTTGTAAGCTCTATAACTCATAGTTGCAACCACTTAGAGCAGGCAGACCAACGTTTTTCATATGCGGAGATGCCATACTTTGAATATGTACTAAAACTACCCATTCCTCTGATCGTTTTTTTTTCGAAACAATAAAGCCTCTTGTAAGCTCTATAACTCATAGTTGCAACCACTTAGAGCAGGCAAACCAACGTTTTTCATATGCGGAGATGCCATACTTTGAATATGTACTAAAACTACCCATTCCTCTGATCGTTTTTTTTTCGAAACAATAAAGCCTCGTGTAAGCTCTATAACTCATAGTTGCAACCACTTAGAGCAGACAGACCAACGTTTTTCATATGCGGAGATGCCATACTTTGAATATGTACTAAAACTACCCATTCCTCTGATCGTTTTTTTTTCGAAACAATAAAGCCTCTTGTAAGCTCTATAACTCATAGTTGCAACCACTTAGAGCAGGCAAACCAACGTTTTTCATATGCGGAGATGCCATACTTTGAATATGTACTAAAACTACCCATTCCTCTGATCGTTTTTTTTTCGAAACAATAAAGCCTCTTGTAAGCTCTATAACTCATAGTTGCAACCACTTAGAGCAGACAGACCAACGTTTTTCATATGCGGAGATGCCATACTTTGAATATGTACTAAAACTACCCATTCCTCTGATCGTTTTTTTTTCGAAACAATAAAGCCTCTTGTAAGCTCTATAACTCATAGTTGCAACCACTTAGAGCAGGCAAACCAACGTTTTTCATATGCGGAGATGCCATACTTTGAATATGTACTAAAACTACCCATTCCTCTGATCGTTTTTTTTTCGAAACAATAAAGCCTCTTGTAAGCTCTATAACTCATAGTTGCAACCACTTAGAGCAGACAGACCAACGTTTTTCATATGCGGAGATGCCATACTTTGAATATGTACTAAAACTACCCATTCCTCTGATCGTTTTTTTTTCGAAACAATAAAGCCTCTTGTAAGCTCTATAACTCATAGTAGCAACCACTTAGAGCAGGCAAACCAACGTTTTTCATATGCGGAGATGCCATACTTTGAATATGTACTAAAACTACCCATTCCTCTGATCGTTTTTTTTTCGAAACAATAAAGCCTCTTGTAAGCTCTATAACTCATAGTTGCAACCACTTAGAGCAGACAGACCAACGTTTTTCATATGCGGAGATGCCATACTTTGAATATGTACTAAAACTACCCATTCCTCTGATCGTTTTTTTTTCGAAACAATAAAGCCTCTTGTAAGCTCTATAACTCATAGTTGCAACCACTTAGAGCAGGCAGACCAACGTTTTTCATATGCGGAGATGCCATACTTTGAATATGTACTAAAACTACCCATTCCTCTGATCGTTTTTTTTTCGAAACAATAAAGTCTCTTGTAAGCTCTATAACTCATAGTTGCAACCACTTAGAGCAGGCAGACCAACGTTTTTCATATGCGGAGATGCCATACTTTGAATATGTACTAAAACTACCCATTCCTCTGATCGTTTTTTTTTCGAAACAATAAAGCCTCTTGTAAGCTCTATAACTCATAGTTGCAACCACTTAGAGCAGACAGACCAACGTTTTTCATATGCGGAGATGCCATACTTTGAATATGTACTAAAACTACCCATTCCTCTGATCGTTTTTTTTTCGAAACAATAAAGCCTCTTGTAAGCTCTATAACTCATAGTTGCAACCACTTAGAGCAGGCAGACCAACGTTTTTCATATGCGGAGATGCCATACTTTGAATATGTACTAAAACTACCCATTCCTCTGATCGTTTTTTTTTCGAAACAATAAAGTCTCTTGTAAGCTCTATAACTCATAGTTGCAACCACTTAGAGCAGGCAGACCAACGTTTTTCATATGCGGAGATGCCATACTTTGAATATGTACTAAAACTACCCATTCCTCTGATCGTTTTTTTTTCGAAACAATAAAGCCTCTTGTAAGCTCTATAACTCATAGTTGCAACCACTTAGAGCAGGCAAACCAACGTTTTTCATATGCGGAGATGCCATACTTTGAATATGTACTAAAACTACCCATTCCTCTGATCGTTTTTTTTTCGAAACAATAAAGCCTCTTGTAAGCTCTATAACTCATAGTTGCAACCACTTAGAGCAGACAGACCAACGTTTTTCATATGCGGAGATGCCATACTTTGAATATGTACTAAAACTACCCATTCCTCTGATCGTTTTTTTTTCGAAACAATAAAGCCTCTTGTAAGCTCTATAACTCATAGTTGCAACCACTTAGAGCAGGCAAACCAACGTTTTTCATATGCGGAGATGCCATACTTTGAATATGTACTAAAACTACCCATTCCTCTGATCGTTTTTTTTTCGAAACAATAAAGCCTCTTGTAAGCTCTATAACTCATAGTTGCAACCACTTAGAGCAGACAGACCAACGTTTTTCATATGCGGAGATGCCATACTTTGAATATGTACTAAAACTACCCATTCCTCTGATCGTTTTTTTTTCGAAACAATAAAGCCTCTTGTAAGCTCTATAACTCATAGTTGCAACCACTTAGAGCAGGCAAACCAACGTTTTTCATATGCGGAGATGCCATACTTTGAATATGTACTAAAACTACCCATTCCTCTGATCGTTTTTTTTTCGAAACAATAAAGCCTCTTGTAAGCTCTATAACTCATAGTTGCAACCACTTAGAGCAGACAGACCAACGTTTTTCATATGCGGAGATGCCATACTTTGAATATGTACTAAAACTACCCATTCCTCTGATCGTTTTTTTTTCGAAACAATAAAGCCTCTTGTAAGCTCTATAACTCATAGTTGCAACCACTTAGAGCAGGCAAACCAACGTTTTTCATATGCGGAGATGCCATACTTTGAATATGTACTAAAACTACCCATTCCTCTGATCGTTTTTTTTTCGAAACAATAAAGTCTCTTGTAAGCTCTATAACTCATAGTTGCAACCACTTAGAGCAGGCAGACCAACGTTTTTCATATGCGGAGATGCCATACTTTGAATATGTACTAAAACTACCCATTCCTCTGATCGTTTTTTTTTCGAAACAATAAAGCCTCTTGTAAGCTCTATAACTCATAGTTGCAACCACTTAGAGCAGGCAAACCAACGTTTTTCATATGCGGAGATGCCATACTTTGAATATGTACTAAAACTACCCATTCCTCTGATCGTTTTTTTTTCGAAACAATAAAGCCTCTTGTAAGCTCTATAACTCATAGTTGCAACCACTTAGAGCAGACAGACCAACGTTTTTCATATGCGGAGATGCCATACTTTGAATATGTACTAAAACTACCCATTCCTCTGATCGTTTTTTTTTCGAAACAATAAAGCCTCTTGTAAGCTCTATAACTCATAGTTGCAACCACTTAGAGCAGACAGACCAACGTTTTTCATATGCGGAGACGCCATACTTTGAATATGTACTAAAACTACCCATTCCTCTGATCGTTATGAAAAAGACCGTGACCTCTTAGACTATATGCGCACAAACAGACAGATGCGGATAGTGACTTTGTTTTATACTATGTAGAGATACCAATGTATGTTCACAATTACGAATTTACTAAAAGTTATTAGGAAACGGCCTGTAATCCTGTTTTTAGTTCATTATGATCTGGAATGTTCCAGGATGTTCCCAGACTATTCCAGAATGTTCCGGGATGTTCTGGACTGTTCTATAAATTTAGAGGGTGAAACTTCCAGCCCTTATATCTTCAAAAGCGCGCCCTTCAGGTAAAAACGGGAACCTTCTTCATGGATGGGGGATAGAGGACTACCACACCATACAACTCCCTTGATCGTAGCGACAACGACACGAACATTGTACACTACTTTTATAACATATACTGATTATATTCGTTTTTAATTAAATCCAAGTCAGAGGAAGATTTGTGGAAGCGCCCGCACTTCGTAGGTTCAAAATTAATGTTACTAGTTAAAAAAGCAGTTCCGGGGAGTTGTTCCGAACTCCAGTCGATGCAAGCCAATCTCCGGTAAGAGTGCAACCCAAAATAATAATATTTGGCTGATTTGTATAGCGCCGTGTTAGTGAAAATTCACATCAAAGGCGCAAGAAAGAATATATTAATTAACTGTAATGTTGGCGTGTTTCACAAAAATTCAAATGTAACATTGTCATCAAAATGGCGAATCAAATGAGCGTGAAATTTTGTCAACCGCAGTTTTGCGGTAGCTTCGTTCCGTTCCCATAAATCACAGCTCGCGGAAATTTGGTCCTATACGCAGCATAAAAAATCGCCATCAAACGCCAATTCTAGATTCGTTTCAGCTTTGAAGGCCAACTGTCATGTACAGGGTTTTCCAATAAGAGGTGTTATTTTGAATAGCCCGCTATTTCGGTAGATGTTACTTTTGAAGCTGTCATTTTTTTACATTTGACAAGTAGAAACTAATCCATTAATAAAAATGGAACAATAAACGCTTCAACAACGCAATAAAATTATTAAAATTCACTTGAGTGAATCAAATGCAAATCATCTTGAGTGATGAGGCCCATTTCCACCTCGGTGGCTTCGTCAACAAGCAAAATCGTCGCATCTGGGGCTCGGAAGACCCAAGAGTTATTGTTGAAAAGCCTCTCTATCCTCCATGTGTGACTGTTTGGTGCGGTTTATGGTCCGGTGGAGTCATTGGACCTTACTTTTTCGAAAATGAGGCTGGAGCAACAGTTATGGTGAATGGATTGCGCTATCGAGAGATGATTAATGATTTTTCATGGCCGGAATTGGATGGTATTGATCTGGACAGCATTTACTTTCAACAAGACGGCGCTACGTGCCACACAAGCAACAAAACCATTGATCTTTTACGATTGAATATCAAAATAACACCTCTTATTGGAAAATCCTGTATATACGAGCAAAAATTCTTATTCAAAATCATCCACAACTCATTGACAATGACTACCTTCTGGATAACATTCATTTCCACCGTCCAGTATGAAACATGTGATCAAATGCAAAAACGAAAATACTTAATTTTTGTCGTGTTTTCTTGTTTCTGTTTCTCTCCTTTTCTATCCCCTGTATTTGTAATCGAGCATAATCAATTTTACCAATGCTTAGTGGGTAAGTACCTTTTTGTAAATTCCTACCTTGGCTTTGTGCTTATGTGTATATTTCTGTTCGTTTCCTTTTTGTTTTTTCTTGTTTGTGGAAACTTATAATTTTGATTATGTTTCTATTTTTGTACTGTTTTGTATGTGAAACTTATAATTATGATATCAATATAGCCAACATTTATTTTTCAGAAGGACGTGCACAAAATCCAGAAATATCTTTTCAGACGCCGATAGTTTCCATTTGTCCTTGGGTCAGTTTACTAAATTCACATTGGAAAAAATTAAATCAAATTGTTAATTACGAACCTCTACCCCTCTGTGTATAAGATATATAATTAGTAATTTTCTCATTTTAATTTTTTTTTTCTTTTATTTATGTTTTTTTTCTATATGTAATATTAATTTTATGTGGAAACTTTACCGGTTCATGCAACCATGTAACATGTAATCATTTAATAAAATTTATAACTGTTTGTTCCCCAATAAAATAAAATAAATTAAAATACAATTCCAGGAGTACAGAAATGTCATAGGGTAATTTGTGTTCATTTCCGCGTCATAATTGGGTTACTACTAACTGTCATAATTAGATTAAGGATATATAAAAAATATACATAATTATAATAAACGTAGAAACTTGAATCTGCCGATAAGAAAAAAATACCAGGAGCACAGAAAAATGATTTAATTATTATTATGAACATTTATTGCGCAATGCTCTTTGACAGTAGTAATGTTCTGGTAGGCGCGTAATGGCTTAGCCTATTCCAGCATATCGCTCTCCATACACTACCAATGGGAATGTACGGCGAGCGATATGCTGAAATAGTCCAAGCCACGAAAATATAACGAACTTATAGGCTTCATACAAAATACATTATTTTGCTAATATAGAAATAAAAACGCATAAAATATATATACTTCCGCAAACAGTTTGCTGTACAACATCTTTGAAATTTTAGTTCCAGCAAATACCCTATAATAATAATAACACGTCCAACTCCAGTAAAATATTGGCAGCATCAACAACGCTGGTCACTAGAGGCGCTAGTTTAGCATATTAACGTTGAAATTCCATTGAATGGCGGCAAATTGAATTTATTTAGTACTTGGTGGCGGTGTTTTGCGCTTTCTAACTTGTATTTGGATCAATATTGTTAAAAAATGTCCCAGAAGTGTGCAGTTTACGGTTGTAATAATTAAAAAGAGAAAAAAAGCAGTTAATATGTGTGTTACCTACTTTTAATTTTTTTAACCTATAATAAAGAATATATTTCACAAAAAAATCCAATCAAAAGAGTGAAAGAAAACCAAGGCGCACGACTCACGCCGCTAGGAGGCGCTAGTGTAACAAGCTGCCATCAGAATATACGGGAAATGCCAGAAGTTGAAGGTATTATTAATATTATATAGTATTTGGTTCCAGATGCATATTTTTTCTTTATCGAGTTTTTTTTATTCACTGTCTTGAAGAGCTATTCAATAATATTCTGTAATAGGCATTTTTCCACATCGGTAGTGCCGTGGATGGTTTGTCTTTTGTCATTGGAATATAGTCAGATTCTTTTGGTATTAATGGTCTGTCTCTGAATGAACGACCAGGATTCGAAATTGCATTAGACTCTTCTGTGAAGGGTTTTGAAAATGGATATTTAGGAGTTGTACTTGTATCACCCCATCCAGTTGAACGCTTCCTGGTATCAGGTGACCTGGCAGGAGAAATCGCAGGGTTAACAGCAGCCTTAGGATTATACAAATGGTCAACATTTTCTGGTAACTCGTCTTCTGTCTTTGATTTAGACGTGGGGGATGGGTTGAGAGCACTCACTTTATTTGATCGCATATCTGAAGTAGGAAGGAGTCCGTCTGAAAGAGTGGGTGCGTCATTCGATTTTTTTTCTTCTTCTTTGTGTGAAATTTTAGTTTCCGCCACCTTTTCTTTCTTCGAGTCGGAATTTTTTTCTTCACTCTCTTGAAGAGGTATTCCTTGATATATTCCATAGTTGCCCGTTAGCCTTATCGGTAATGCCGTAGATGGTTTGTTTTTTATCATTGGAATATAGTCAGATTCTTTTGAGATTAATTGTCTGTCTCTGGTCTGTCTGCCTTTCAGATGGTCTCGATTTGAAATTACATTAGGAGATGTGACAGGCCATCGAGTTGAATGTTTCGCTATATCAACTGACTTGGCCAGAGGAATCACAGGTTTAACAGCAAATTTAGGGTCATACAAATTGTCGAAACTTTCTGGTAACTCTTCTTCTTCCTCGGGTTTAGAAGTGAGAAATGGTTTGTCAGCACTCACTTTATATGATGGTTTATAGTTATCGACTGAAGAAGAAAAGCTTTCATCAGATATAGTAGGTGAGTCGAGGTTTCCCACTTTTGCTTTGAACAATTCTTTGTCGCTTTCATATGATTCCGTTTCATCTTCTTCCGATGTGTTTGGGTTGTATGAAAAGGTATGTTTAAGAGCTCTCGCTCCTGCTTTAGTTAAAATTCCTCGATTATCTGAGTCATTTTCAACATCCAATTCATTTTTACTTTCAGCAATGACCGTGTACAACTCGTCTTCTGAAAAATGTTTTAACCTCTCCAGTAATAGTCTGTTATTCTTGTTCAACATCGAGGAAGACACCTCTATATCTTTTAAAAGAATTTCAGCAATTTTCAATTGATCTTTATTAGAAATCACCACATTTGATTTTGACGTGTCTCTTCCATCGCGTGGTGTCGCAGTTACTTGGTAAAAACTTGCATCCACTGGTTCCAGATATCTGCTTGCTACTTCACCAAGTCCTCTCATGGTCATTGGAGGTTTCCTTAGAATGTTTCGATCGTCTTCCGCCAGTATTTTGATTTCTTTCAACCGTTCCTGGAGTTCTGAAAGTGATGTGTATATCCAGGTAAGAGTATTTAAGACTTTCCCTTCATCTTCCGAAGGTGTATTCTCTTCCTCGTGATACTTTGAATTACCATGTCTTTTAATAATGGCTCCAGTTAATTTTGCAAGTCTTCCATAGACCTGTCCTAGAACTTGTAAAACTTCCTTGGTTGACTCAAGATACCGGTTTTTCACAATATTTGATGTTTTTTCTCCATCGCAAGAACAACCAAAGCAAGCAATAGCAAACAACACAAAAATCAAACGCATTTCTATGACCATTTTCAGCAAATAGTCAATTCTTCAAAATGCGAAAACCTGGCTCTTGCCTATATAAAAATGGATTTAAATAGGAAATTTCAGTTTTTATTACCCATAACATCGCACAAATCGATATTACTTTGCAACATTTAAGCATTGCCCAACAAAGGATTGCAAAAACAAAAAGAATATTTTCTGCGAATAAAAAATGTAGAGTACCGAAAAGATTTTTCATTTATTTTTTCTTATTCCTCTAAATGTTTTTGTATACAAGTCATTACGTGATTTACGACTACCAGACTAGGCACATGTCCCTAATATAGTAGTCGATTATAAGGCTGGTGCAAGCTTGATGAATGAAAAAGATTAAGAAAGAGACGCTCCCAATATAAATAAAGGCATAGCACGATCAAAAACACCCCCAAAGATGACGTAGGCCCTGACCTAAATAATTTTCCTCGGGACCTCCTGTTAATAGAGTTAATGTTAAAAAAATACTGATTCAAATACTTGGGTCGGGCCATGTCAAGATTTCCAAAAACAGAAAAGTATGTGTTTGAATGAATCAAGTAGTGTATGCCCAGACAGAGCTGTTTGGCAGTTTATCCTCTCTGCCTACCCCTGCAGAGAAACGGCGTGGCGGACAGCTATTAAGTATAATGTCAAAATATATATCAATAATTTTGTATTCCCAGATACCCGCATTCTCAGAAGAAGCCATATTCGAAATGTACATTTTTTGTTGCGTTCATAAAATGGCAATATCAAAATACTAATTTCAGTTATCTGTGCGTTATTCCTGCGTGAAATCTGGTTCAATGAACTCAAATTTGCTTTGATTTTAAGTGTAATTTTCAAAATTGGAAGTGATTGTTTGAAGAATTCAGACAAGCGATAAAGTACCTACCTATCAAAAATACTACTTTCGGTTCCGTGTCTGTCCTGCGTAACTCTGGTTCAATGAACTCGTAAAACTAGGATTAGCTTTGAATTTAGATTTCATTTTCAAAATTGTAAATTTTTCATAGTGATTTATTTTTGGGCTATTACGCCGTGTTGCGCTACCTCTTTCTTTAGCCAACGTTTCGGACAGCATTACAATATCCATCTTCAGGGCAGATTTGTATGCTGATGATGACAGACACTGTAATGCTATCCGAAACGTTGGCTAAAGAAGGATATAGCGCAACACGGCATAATACCCCACAAATATATTACTTTTGGCCGTGAAAATCTCAAATCATATCTAGGAAATGTTTGATTGAAGAATTCCGACAAGCGGTGAAGAAAATTATTTTAATTGTATTTTCTAAATTGGAATTATAATATCCCGTGATTTTTCACGGGAATTCGTCTCTCCTTTGAAAACAGTAATGAAAAAAAATCGTTCCACTTTATCAAATTTCTTTGTCAAACACCACGGTACGAAGTAGGTACGACATCTCTTCTGCAGGGCTAAAAGTGGAGACTGTTGATTGAATTAATAGCAGAACCTTTGGTTTTCCTGCAGAAGCATGTTAAGCTCAGTTTAATATTCAGAGAGCATCTCGTTTGGAACCTTCTTTCTAGAATTAACATTATTCATGAGAAAATGTGCACTTTTTAAAATCTTAAAGCCGAGGGTGAATTTTTTTTGCTTTTGGGATTTATCCTTAGGAGATAGACATATATAGAACAGCTTAGATTAATAAAAATCAGGAAAATTTCATATCTGGGTCATGTACTTCGAGGGGAGAAGTATCACTTGCTCCAGTTAATATTGAAAGGCAAGATAGAGGGTCGCAGAGGGCCTGGTAGGAGACAAATGTCTTGGCTGCGAAACATACGAGAGTGGACCGGCATTAGAAGTGTGGAGGAGCTATTCCGGGCAGCGCAAGACAAAGAGACATTTTCAAGAGTGATCGCCAACGTCGGGGGGACCTGATACGGCACATAAAGAAGAAGAAGATAGACATATAACGTGGTGGATTTTTCTATAGGCCTTTTTAAGATATTCAATTCCGTAGTAGATTATTTTGATGTATCTCATAAGGTTTAGTCAGCGTTAGTGTTGTGTTCGTACCAACAGATCTCCAACTCGTCTTGGAAGGAGTTTATAAATAAATGGTTCTTTTAAATTAATCCGGGATTTATTATTACTCCGCGTATTATAATGGTGACTCGATAGTCGACCTAACTAGTAGATGGCTAATTGGAATCTGAAACAGTAAGTTTCTCTGAGATCATTCCCACTGGCCCTGGCGACTACTGGCCACTGGCTCCATCTTGCGGACTTCCACGCAAGCTCTATGCACTGCCATCTGTGCGTTCATCTATGAAGCTCCTACTTCCCAACAGTTAGCAATGTAAGCGCCCGAAAATATTTTTTTACGATTTTATTTCAAAATATCGATTTTTCTCTACTTTCTATAAATATAATAAGCATATATTATACATATAAACCTTTCGAAAGAAATTCTATAAATGATGGATAAAACCCTATCAAAATTCCTTGCGTAGTTTAGAAGAACTAAGCGCACAAACAGACAGTCGCGGAAAGCGACTTAATTTTATACTATTTAGAGAGGAGTGTCAGCGGCGAGCGCTGTTGGTTTGTTTTTATTACAAATCTACAGTCTTATTCCAAGACTGATGAAATTTAACACACTTAAATTTCCAAAAAGAGGAATGTCACTGTTTACATTAGATTTCAAAAACTCTGTGAAAAGCCTGGGAAACGCCGGGGACTTTAGCATGTTCTAGATAAAATCAACTATTTCTTTAAAATTTTAGCTATTTCGTACGTAGCTAAAATGTCTCGATTAATCTCGTAAAACTGTGAGTTTTAGCGTTGCAAAATTTGCATAGCTTTTCTGTTTTGAATATTTGAATTAGCGTAACTTTCAACTCGCGTCAAAGTATTTTTTTTACATAGTTGACAAGTTGACAATGAAAAAAATCACTATCCGCGTCTGTCTGTTTGTGCGCTTAGTTCTTCTAAACTACGCAACGGAGTTTGATAGGGTTTTCACCAACATTTAGAAAATTTCTTCCGGAACGTTTGTATATATAATACATGGATATTATATTTATTGAAAGTAGAGAAAAGTCGAGTAACGCCGGGTACACGCCAGTTAGTATAACATGATAACGGATCGTTTCTACGACAAGATTCTTGTTTTCAACACCTTGAATGTGGAATATTTTTTCGGTCTCTATGTCTCCTTACTACTCCTAACTTTCCTCAAAAAGACCCTTCACATAGCATCCCCAAAGATGATAGAGTAAGATATGATTTTCTTCAATGCCCCCTGCCCGGAGTTAATATTATAAAAAAAAAATCAAATAAACACTAGAAATTAAAAAATATTGAGAACAATCTTTTGTTTGCAAATATTTTAAGGCCATTTGAATTTATGTACTTGCCTATTAATCACAAATGGTTGGAAATAAATAATAACAAAATATGCGATAAACAATATATTGTAACAATGGATCATTTTCCGGGCACAAGCCTCAAATCATAATATAAATTGCTATAATAATAAATAGAAATATTATAAATGGTTATCCGGAAACTAGAATATAATAGAGGTGGGTCCTGTGAGTACTTTTTGTTACTGGGTACAGTGAGTACAGGTACAAAAAAATACCGGTTACAAAATACTAGGATTAATTAATAATAAGTAATTTGTAAACTGTACTCAGATAATTTCTACCCACAGATTCCCCACAAATTTTCTACGTAAAATTTATACCCCCAATAATTATTCGAATCCATGGGGATGGTTGGGGGGTTGTTAGAGAATTTCTGTAAAACATAATACCCCTCGAAAATTTCATATGTATAATTCACCACAAAAAATTCAGATGTATGATTCTCCACAAAAATTTTATAATCCTTGGGGGGGGGTGTTAGGGAACTTCTGTGAAATGTTATTCCCCACCAAAAAAATATTCAATATGTGATTCCCCACAGTAATTTTTCAAATCCATGGGGGGGATGGCTACGAAATTACCTGTCAAAAAATTTCCCACATTTTTGTTATTAAAAATACCTACTTAAAATGACTGTTCAAAATAACTAAGTACATATTAAAAATACCTATCAAAAATACCTGGTAAAAGTACCTATTAAAAATACCTGTAAGTAAAAAATACTTGTGAGTATTTTGGAACCAGGTATTTCGGAGATTTGTCACAAGTACAAAGTATCGCATGAATATAGCCGGTTCTTTTACTTGGTACGATAAATACGCCTCTCCTCTAGTACATAGAGAACCCAAAAAAATTATTTGATATAATTTTTTTCGGGAACTAAAGGGGTAAAAAAAATTACAACATATTTGAAAGACAATAAACAGCTGATGGAAACCCATAGCGACCATAAGCCCCCGATTTTTTTCAAATTTGAAACGAAAAAAACGAAAGTTTAAATTTAAAAAAAAAAACTATACCAGGAAATCGATTCCAAATGTGATGCAGTTTTAACAGATGCCCACTTGTACCACTAGTTTCCGGACACCGTGTACATATTGTTTATTGTTTAATGTAAATGAGCCACTTACATGCGTACAATATAGTCGGATAAAGAATAACTTAACAATATTTGAAAATGTTACTTATGTAATGATTGGGGACTCGGCTAGTATAGGAATTGATCCCACACATTTTTCAACAATTTTAACATTTTTTCAATCCAAACATTGGCTCAGCCACTAACCTATCGACGTGTGTGAATACAATAAAAGGTAAAGCTACGTATTTTTGACAAAAACAGCCTTACTAATATTACGTTACGTGTTTTAAAATAAACAACATATTAATACTAATACTAATAACACTTCACGTGTTTCAAATTTTACACAACGACAGATAAACAATCGTTTACGATAAATGGTTATTAATCAATTGTGTAAAAATTTAAAGTAAGGTTCAGTGTGTTTTACCCATGACGTCACTATTACTATTCGCAAAGTAAAATTTTACTTTTTAAAATAGTTTAATCACTCTATTTTGTAACATGCTGGAGGTAGCTCACAAGTCAACAAGAAATAACAACAATCGCCGCCATTTGCAAACTGTCGGTACTCGATGACACTGTCTTGATCATGTGACATGTCAAAATCCGTCGCGCGTCCAGGACTGAACTCTAGTCGACAAAAAGGTTTTTAAAAAAATGATCTATGTATTGCGATTGAAATTTTAAAACTAACCGAAAATTTGGTGATTTTATGTGGCGCAAATTTTTGTTATGTAACCTTCGATTATTATTTAACTTACCTATTTCTTCGATCGGTTAGTTGGTAGACTAATCCAAAGCGTCGGGTTCCCGCTCAGGCGTCGCGTCGCGGGTTTAATTTTCTACCTATCCAAATACTCTATGGAAGTAGGATGAACTCAAAAATTATTCATAGCCTAAGAATTTTTCATTCTTTAAGGATTAAGGATTAAGGATTAGGATTAGATTAAGCTTAAGGATTCGGTAGTTTTTGTTAGAGCGTTGGGAGAGTTGGAGGTCAGTTGAGGGCCAAAAAGCGGAACCTATTTTTTCGCTTCATGTCTTATCTAAATATAAACATCAATGTTTAACTAACAGATATCTCTATTTTAAAATGTATAATATTATGTTTTTTTCAAACGTTAAAACTTTTCATAGTAGTTTATAAAAAAAGCTTTCATTTTGTAGGTCTTAAAATTCCGAATGTAATTCTTCCTGAACCGAAAAATAAATTAAAATATCACGCAAGACGTTCATTATTCGTAAACGAAAATATCGTCGGTATTTTTCAAAAAATAATTAAGGCGATGACGTTATATTTTGAATCGAGCCGCTATCAATAACACACCTTACGTAGATGGCGATAAGGCTTAAATTCCCGCTTCACAACATCCACCTGTTCTGATTTATGAAAGAAAAAAACATGGCCAAAAAATGCATTTTATTTTATTTTGTGGATGTTCAGGCATATTTAAATGTTTTTCGATCATTTTATAAATAACTTAATTTGCCACATTATACAATAAAATCACAACCGAAAATGAGTTCGTAAGTAGGAGATTTTGAACTTTAAAGCAGTTTTCATAGACCTTTACATTATTTTTTTCTGGGCTTATAAAAAGACTTGTATAAAAAATACTCGATTATTTCAAAGGCCAGGATGTATTCTACTCGCAGTATTTAATTAAAGCATCTGAAACATTTCTAGGCGACCAAATTTTCAAACCAAAAACACATGATTTAAAAAACGAATTAAAGTATTAAATGAATTCAATATGGAATCATTTAACAAACAAATAAAATAAAATAAACTGTGAATTGATATGCCAAAATGTATGCCCCGATTTTAATCACTGGATTGTCTGAAGTAATTATGACAAAATAATGAATAAAGTTTCTATCTTGATAGAATTCGATTTTACAGTAATTTCGAACTTCAACCTCGTAATAAAGTTCAAACTAGTTTGACCTAAAACATTCTTAAATCTTGATAGAACTCTTTAACACCACTTTCCCTCGAAAACTGTGTTTTTCCAATGGTTTCCCGCCAATCTCAAGCAAAATCAGTAAAAATATTTTCAAAAAACTACTTTTCTGGGAGAATCATAATTCTTACACTGACACTTTATACTCTAGTATTTGCTGTTATGTTTTGGAACAAGCAGCTTTTTAAGAGTAAGCTACAAGCCAAAAATGTGTATATTCTTGGTATACCTTATATCGTAGGTAATAGGTATTAAAATCGCTTGACAAACGGAGTCTAGAAACGTTCGATTTCAAGCAAAAAACTATTTTTAATTTTTCTGTACGAAACAATAAAACTAGTCCATTTAATTCTGAGAAGGCTGAAGCTGGTAAGGACTGGCTGAAATTTTTTTTGAAAAGACACCCTGAGTTATCTATCAGGAAACCGGAAAATACTTCGGCCGCCAGAGCTGCAGGTTTTAACAGGGTAGTTGTAACTACTTTTTTTTATTTTTTTAGCGAATGTTTTCGATAAGCATATCCTGACTCCAGACCGAATATATAATTGTGACGAAACCGGCGTATCTGTAGTACCTAAATCAAGATCAAAAATATTAGCTAGAAAAGGCCGAAAACAAGTAGGTGCAATAGTGTCTGCTGAACGAGGAACAACTATCACAGTTGAAATATGCTTCAGTGCCAACGGGCATTATATGCCACCGATGATGGTGTTCCCACGAAAAAGGATGAATCCTGAGTTGATGTTAAATGCTGCACCAGGAGCTTGGGGTGTATGTACAGATTCCGGTTGGATTACAGCCGAGCGGTTTCTAGAGTGGTTTAAGCAGTTTGTTGTATTTAGTGGTGCATCAGTAGATCGGCCAGTATTATTGCTATTGGACGGACACAGTACACATACTCAAAACATAGATTTAATTAATGAAGCTCGAGCAAACGGGGTTATAATTTTATGTTTTCCTCCGCACACCACTCATCGGCTTCAACCCGCTGATGTAGTTTTTATGAGACCATTGAGCATCTTTTACGACCAAGCTGTTTCAACATGGCTTCGGACCAATCCAGGGATTGTAGTCACCGTGCGACAAGTAGCTGAACTATTTGGCAAAGCTTTTGTTCAAGCAGCTACAATGTCAACCGCTGTAAACGGATTTAAAACCACTGGTATTTGGCCACACGATCCCAGTGCTTTTTCAGAAAGCGATTTTGTTGCCTCTTTGACCACAGAAATTCCTTTTGTTGGAGATCTTTCTTCTAATATAAATCAAGATCAACAAGTGACATTAATAACTGTAGATACTGTAGCAGTGCCTACTACAACAACAGCAACGAACACTGCAGTTGTTGTTCTATCTCCTGCTACCTCTACAGTTGTGACAACTGAAGTTACCACGGATTCAAATTTGAGCCCTTCTCCAGGATGTTCTCACTGGCCTAATCCATTGCAAGACAAAAGCAACTTCACCTTGGTCAGCCCAAAGCAACTAATGCCTCTTCCAGTGACCAGGAAGACTTTAAGAGTGACAAAAAGACGCGGTAAAACTGCTATCATAACCTCTTCACCTTATAAACTGGAGTTAGAAGAATTGATTTAAAAAAATGTGACACGGAAGAGTTAAAAAAACAAAATAAGGAAATCAGACAGAGAAAAAAGGAGGAAAAAAAGAAAAAGGAAGAGATACAAAAACTACTTAAGACTAAAGCCACAAAGAAATCTAATCCAAAGAAACGTATTAGGATATCGTCTTCTGAAGAGAGTGATGTTGAAACCTAAAACACTCCATTCCTATATTGTACAGGGCTATATTTAGACTCCAAGGAAGGTTGGATTGCTTGTTCTTCTTGTGGTAAGTGGTCACATTGTGGCTGCGCAGGGGTGGACGATGATGATGCCGAAGCAACATTAATTTGCGAGTTCTGTACTTCTGAATAATCAATAGAATGGCTATACCCCATCTTGCCCATTATTAGGGCCACCCCATCTTACTCGACCTATCGGGCATGATGGGGTGATATGTCATTTTCTACATTTTGTTATTTTATTCATAATTCTATGGTACTATGTTCCTGATTTAAATTTAATATGTAAGACTGATAACTACAAAACTGATAAAGAATAAAAATTATTTTGAAACCATGAACCCTTGTGATTTTTGGAGCTTTAAACCTTAACTACCCCGTCTTGCCCGGTGTTCCCCTACACTTATTTAAATCTAGTACTTAAATAAACTACTCACAATAAACCGTTCACATATAATCATAAATAAACCATTCTCGTTCCAACTGCTCCCAATGATCTGGAGTCAGTGAGACAATGGCATCCTCAAAATGGGGTATGTGTGAGGCTGAAGGTAGTGAGGAAGAGAATGGTGGGTAAGAAACAGAAGCAACAAAACTACTTATCGACTCTTACTTAGTCTCACGTCTCATTTATGTCAGCCTTCCAAAATATCAAATTGACAAACTTCAATCAGTGTTTAATGCAGCATCACGGCTCATAACCGGGGTTTCAAAATATTCGCACATTTCAGAACACCTTCGTAACCTTCACTGGCTCGAGTGCCCTGAAAGAATCCAGTACAAATTGTGCTGGATGGTGTTTAAATCCATCTATGAAATGGCCCCACCCTACATCTCTGAACTATGCGTCCCGGAAAACACTGGTCTGAGGCAGTCAACTCTTAGATCAGCAACATCATCAGCTGTAGGCAGACTGATGAAACCTAGGCGCAAGCCAAAAACTAAGTTTGGTGATCCGAGCCGAAGTCTTGGAATAAACTCCCTCCGAAACTTAGATCTATAACAAGTTCAACAGAATTAAGGTCTAAAATAAAAACTTACGTTTTTAAACTGACATACCCTCAAATTAAATATACCATTCCTGAGAGAAACTTCAATTATATCCAATTTTCAAATTATATCCTAAATCCTGTATGAAAATTTCGCTAATAAACAATTAGTTAAAGTGACCTACTATGTTATCGTACTGTAGTCTGTATATTATCTCCATATATAGTTAGTAATAACATAGATCATTGTAAAAATGTATTACATATTTGTACAGCGCCCTTGAGATGATTTTGCACAAAAACGGCAAGAACTATACAAATCATCCAAATATTATTATTATTATTAAATACCTATCTTCCACCCTGGAACGTGCCGCAAATATATCTTACATTATTAAAATGATTGAATTTCAATTCTGGCATTATTTTATTTTTTAAATTGAGTATCTTTCTTTATCACCGCCTTATTATTAAGTTATTTATTAAAAAATGATGAAATAATATGGCAATGTTCAATGACACGGCTCATGATGACGTCACGAAGTATGACGGACCTGTTAACAGTAAACAAACATTTGTGCCACAAAGGTTTTAACTGACACATTATTGTCATGCGATATTGAGCTCTTAAGAATTTTATTTTAGAGTTTAATATCGCATAATATTACCGAGTCAGATAATACATTGTTCCAAAGACACGATTTTCTACTATCCACATCTATACATAGGGCTGCCAGTTCGTGGGGAATTCTCCAAACTGAGGGGAATTCATAGGAATTTAAACCGATTGACCATTTTATGGGGAGAACCTTAATGTGGGGAAAATGCGGCGATTCTACAATATGAGAACTGAAGTTAATAATTTCTTGAATATCCAACCACATTGAAAAATAATATTTACAATTACAAATGAAAATGTACTAAAAAGAATTTCGTTTTCTTTCGAAACAATTTACGAACAAAATTTCCATATAAGTATTAATGACAAAATAAAAACTTTTTAATAGAATTTTGTTACCTTTCGGAGGTACGAATTAGAAAGAACTGTCGTTTTGTTTTCCCTAATTTGGGGATTTTGAACATCTATTGTGGGTATTTTAGAACGTGTGTATTGGCAACACTGTCTCAATATTTTTACTGTTTATCTGTGAGTGACACATCCTACTCAATTACTCACACAATGTTGTATCCCAATATCGGGGACTCCCTCGATCCAACGATCCTCAAACTGTTATGACCTTAAATTAAGTAAGTATTTTACCAAAAAATGATATTAAGATTGTGGTTTTGCAATCAAATATATGTGTTATCTTATTCATAATCGCTGTCTTACTAAACGGCTACGCAATAAATCATCACTGTCAATCAAACGAAAGAAATTAAAATTATTTCAAAAAATTGATATATTTATTATTTTTTTTATATATAAGTGGGTACATGATGTTATATAAGTACATATGGTTACAAAATATATATTTATGTTCGCAATCTCACCAATGAAGAAACTGGTTCTTGTGCTAAGCGAGTTACACTAATTATAAGAAACATAGAATACCATTATGCCATAGGTAAGTATATATATATAATAGGAACAATTGAAACTTCTGGATTATCTATATGTGTAGTTGTACATATATAGTATTCTTTTACGTACTAATTATTGAGTAATTAGGAACATCTAAATACAGTGGAGATGAGTGTAGACTGATAATAATTATAAATAAAGGGAAAAACAGGCAATTATTTAGTTTATTATTTCTGAAAGTGTAACTTTAGTTTTAGTTTAAGTTTGTTAATATCCTTTAATTTCTTTATTTCAATCGGAAGGTTGTTGAAATACTTTATTCCTAAATAGGTATAGTTATTTTGCATTTGTTTGGTATTACATTTTGGAATTTTGATACTGTATTGATAAATGCTTAAGTATATTCATTGACCTCCGTAAAGCTTTTGATAGTGTCTCACATTCAAAATTAATTCATAAACTAAATAATATAGGAATTACTGGCAAAGCTAAAACATGGTTAAAAAGTTATCTCTATCAAAGAACTCAACAGGTTAAAGTAAACAACGAATTAAGTGAAATAGAAAATATAGATTTTGGAATTCCACAAGGAACTGTTTTGGGACCTTTACTATTTATATTATATGTAAATGAACTTTTTCAACTCCCAATCATTGGAAACATTATATCTTACGCAGATGATACAGTGATAACTATTGAAGGAAATTCTTGGAATGAGGTCGAAGTATCAGCTAATAATGCAATAAATATCGTTAAACTATGGTTTGACGAAAACTTATTGACACTGAATGTGGAAAAAACCCATTTTATACCTTATAGCCTAACAAGGAATAACTCAAATGTAAATCTAAACATAAAAATTCACGAAAGAAATTGCCTCCTTAGATTCGCACCCTGTAATTCAAACTGTATACACATTAGTAGTAAAAAAGAAATAAAATATCTTGGAATAATTATTGATAATAACATCACATGGAAAAGTCAAATAAATTCCAGAGTAGACAGAATGAGAAAACTGATCTATATATTTTTTAGACTAAGAAATATTGTATCATTAAAAATACTAAAAGATATTTATTATGCACTTGCGCACTCTGTACTACAATATGGAATCGTGGCTTGGGGGGGTGCATATAAATCATCCCGACTCCCATTGGAAACTATTCAAAAAATATTAATAAAAATCATCTTAAAAAAGCCATATTACTACCCAACTATAAATGTTTTTCAAGATTTCCCGGTTCCCCCACTTACAAAAATTTATGACAAAATTGCACTTCTACAAATACATAAAGATTTCTTTAGTAAAAATAATTTACCACAATTGAATATTAGCAAAAGAATAATATCTGTTGGAGAACCACAACAGCACAGCATCACTATATATTCAAGGGTGTAAAATTATTTAATAAATTACCCCTTGATATACGATCGGAAGAAAACTACGAAAAATATTTAAAAAAAAATTAAATTAAAATACTTTTGTACCACCTCATAACTTTACTTATTGTTTAGAAATATGTTTTCGCCTTTTCAATTCTTTGAATCATTTATTAACTAACCTATATTTTTATTACTTTTATTGTTATTTTTTGTTAAATTACTAATATTTTTTGTTTAATTTAAACAAATGTAAAAATATTTTTGTTGTCCTCTCCTAAACACATGCAGCTGCTTTATTAGGAGAGTGATTGAAATATTGGTGTTTATATTGTTATAAAATTGTAACCTTGTTTATATGTTTCAATAAAAAAATAAAAAATATATATATTTATATCTTTTTGATAGGTGGGTTTCAAATTTTTGATTATATTATCTTTATAAATTTGGATAATTGCATTTTTCTTGAAGATATCCTGTACTCGGGGCACCCCGAAATCTGCAAATAGCGTTTCTGTTGGATACGTGAAGGGTTTCTTGAGGATTACTTTGAGGATTAGCTTCTGGACCACTTTGATCGGGGTTAGAATCTTATATATGAACGCAATATTTTGGCTTTTTTTAAATACCTACGCATTTATACGAAAACCTCGTATCTGTGTAATAACTAACTTCATATGTATATTCTATCTTTGTATTACACAAACTTTTGGTTTCTTACAAATAAATTATATTCATCAAATAAATTTAAATAAATCATTTAACTTTAAATTAAAAAATGTTTTTGTTTGAAAAAACATAGGTTTTTTAGGTTGGCGTAGCTGAATTCTCCAATTATTTGCTATTCATTAATTAGATAATATATTGAATATAAGAATCTTGCTACCAGTAAAATCACCCTAAAATATTATACCTCTAGCTGACGTGTATCCGGAGTTGCTCAACGTTTCTCTACTTTCTATAAATGTTTTATGTATAATATATAAATCTTCCAGAAGTATTTCTCCAAATGACAATGAAAACTCTATCAAAATCCGTTACGTAGTTTAAAAGAATAAAGAGCACAAACAGACAGACGCGGATGGCGACTTTGTTTTATACTATTTAGAAATAATTTTTAAGTCATTTTATTTGTTTATAAAACAACTAATATTTTAATGCCTAGGCCCTAGATTTATTAAGTTTATAAAGTAGATCCAAAGATTTCTCAATTTCTCAATTTTAATCATTTATACTACATAGTAAAACACATTTATACTACATAGTAAAACACATTTATACTACATAGTAAAACACATTTAAACTACATAGTAAAACACATTTATACTACATAGTAAAACAGTTTTTTGTTTCTCCTCTAAAGTTTCATCTACTCGAATTTCACTTATGTTTTCGGTAATGAATTAATGCAAATCTTGGAAGCGGAAATTAACCCACTCCTCCAAATCCGATCGAGCTGAAACTTGCCAGACAATGACAATGCATTCTATCAACCTTTGGTGGCAATACGCATAAACGCATTTCTCTAAAATTGGAAGACATTACAGCAGTTGATATTCGAAATAAATATCGGTCCTACAATCGGGATTTGGTTCAGTTGTTAGCACAGTTGATTCGAACGCTGGGGAGGAAGGTTCAATCTTTATTCAATGTTTTTTTAAATTATTTATACTTTTTTTTAAATATATCTATTAATGAAAATAGTGTCAATAATGTCAAATTTTCAAAGTGGAATTTTAAATATTTTTTTTTATTCTTTCATTTGACATACCCTGCTGACAAACTACATAAGTAGTTTAGCGGGTTTAAATGTGAATAAATAAAAAAAGGCTTTTCATGATTATTAAAGGTAGATAATGAAATAAAGTGAGTACGAAATATATATTTTAGATTGCATTATGGTCTCGGTAGTGTCCTGGTGAACTTCCATTCCGAATCGAATCGTTGATTAAAGTAGCGCTTCAGTCTTGTTAAGTGACCAGATACCGGATCCGAATAGTCAGATACTTCCTCACCTTCGTTTCCACCAACTTCTTCCTCTCCCCATTGCCTCAAAACCCCGATTGGAGATGCCATAGTCCCACTGACTTTAACAACTGGGACTCAAGTGCGGTATTCACATTCTTCTTTAATTCGTCCATAAATTATAATGAAAAAATAAATCAAATAAATAATTCGCAGGAAATTGAAAAATTAAATCATGATATGGTAAAACTGTTTGAGAGTCTTGCGTTGCATCCGTCAACGGCGCTAACCTATAAAACCAGAACAAAAACAAAACTTTTGACAGTCAAGTTTAGCTCTTTGGCACTCTTTGGCGTGAAGTTTTTATCTCGTTTGTATTTGTTCGATCATTGTATAATTTTGATACAATCGGTTATCGGTATAATTTTACCTGTGAAGTTTTCGATGTTTTAAACTGTGTAGGTACTCTAATTGTAATTGACATAGATCTGTCTACATTAATCTAATCGAGGTTCAGTTGAGTCATTTCGGATTTGACACAAAGAACAGGTTAAAACTAAGTGTGTTTTCCATAATCTGTGCTTACTAAATATTTACCATTTTGTTGAAGTGTACTCGTAGTGTGACTGACAATGGAAGCAGAAAAAAATCATCAATTAGAGGCAGTTCTCCTGGCTTGCCGGTCCCGCGCAGACCTGACACGGGTCCGGGGGATGGACTCTCCCTCCTTCCCCTTCATCACCTTGGCTTGCAAGCACAACCGGGCTGACTTATTGAAGTTGCTATTGAAGGATAACATCTCTGATGGTGCAGTTATTATTGTTCCCCGCTGGTGTTCTGTGGAGCAGAAATATGATGGACACGATGCCGTGTATTACGCCATCCGCTCAAGCAATGTGGAGCTCCTTCGCACTCTCCTCGAGTCAGTAACTCCTGAACTCTCGGAGCGACTCCTCTCCGAGTCTTACGAGGAATTACTTTTGATCAATGTACTCTTATCAGAGGAAATGCATCTGTTTGTCCAATACAAATTGCTCGATCTACGTTTCTTCTCCAAAGGCGACGGAGTGCTTCCTGTCACTTCCATAGCTGATATCCAAGAACGCGTCCAACTGCTTCTGGAAAATATAGCTCAAGTTAATACTTATACAGAAGTGGACAGTCACTTTTTACACACTGCCAAGTTTATAGCTCAGAATATCCACATACTGAAACATCAATTGAAGTCGACGTACAATATTTTACCCTGGGAAGAAATGGAGTTTTGCTTGGTGTGCTTTGTGTCCGCCCACATTAGGCGTCAAGAATTAAATTTATTTTATCTGTCAATACTGAGGAAAGAGAGGTTACTAAAGGAATTGAACACATTCGCTTCTGCTTTGCAAGAGTTGAATGAACACATTGTGTCTACAGATATCCGGGAACTTCGGAAATCGGTGATCCTTAGTCGCGAGAAGACTGCCGCTGCCATCAGCAGCAGATACCCACACTTGTACGCTGACTATAAGAAGGTGAGAGACATTTCTTCACTCCACATCATGAAGACATATCTAGACGCGGCCTTGCTGGCAGACCCTGCTTCTAGACTCGGTAGGTTGACTATCAAGAGAGCCCTCCAGGTGACGGGAGAGCATTTGAAGAACACATTGGACAGCCCCAAGCTCTCCCCAGCCGTGAGTGATCTTCTCCTTCTCTCTGCACCCAAAAAAACCAGAAAAGTCCTGCGAGACTTGCGCAACTCTCTATCTCATCCACATCTAGATTTAAAAGACGCTATACTATATTCTAACATCCAAAATGACATTAAAAAGATCGCACCTTTTATTACTGACATCACAAACACTAACAAAGTTGACAAATTAAAATGTATGCTGACAACGCTCAGTAATAGTGACAGTTTAGATGAATTTCATGAAATTGTAAAAGTCTTTCGTAATGTTTGCATTGCCGATGTCCATGAAATAGATACAATTACAAAAGACCACCGAAACCTTATAGATCTTATTAGAAATATAGAAGATCAAACTCCATATGAGAACAGTCTGTTTGCTGAAATTGAAGATATCCTCAAAAAATCCAAAATACAACATCATTTAACAAAGGTAGACTACTCCTTTTTAAAAGTCCTTGTACAAATGTCTTCCTATTTTTATGGTAACAGCACAAAAGCCGTTGGCAACATCATAAGGAACAAGAAAATGAAAGCTAAAAGAGCCTTAGCAAACCTACCATTATATCAAGAAAATGATTCAGATAAAAGATACCTTTTGTTGGGTAGCCTATTAATCAAATTTTATATCAGCGTATCTTCTAGAATTAAACCAGTTATTGCTGTTCAAATTGTGTATGCAATAGATAGAATTAGTTATACTGGAACAATTGACAAGGGTAATATAAAATGTATTGATGAATATAGTAGACAATTATTGTTGGATAAATTCACTAAGAATGACAACAGAGAAACATTAAGCGTTAAAAACTGCACCGAGTTAATTGGCAAACAGCTCACTCTCATATTAACAGAACTGGAGAATACCATAGGGACTGACAGAATGTGCGGTCAGTTATATGAGCATCTTTCATTACTCTATAAAGATAAGACTATAAATAGATTTGTGATAGAAGGTCTTGTGCTGGATACCATGTCCCTTCTAGATAGTGCCAAATGTGTTCCCAACAATGGGATGTATCTAGATGGGGACATGCCTCTGTTGAGCGGTAAGTGCTTACGGAACCACTTGGCTCACGGGAACGCCTTGGTAGACATCCTGCCTACTAATGCTTGGTCCGCTGTGCTCCTAAATGCTGTGAAACTTACTGAAAGCAAAGACCTTTTACTGAACTGTAAAATAGGGAACATTTTAAAACACAATATAAAACAATTGAGACAGAGATACGAGCGGGGCTTATCTATTCTTGACAAACAGAAGGAAATGTGGAAGTCTCTGCTTGACGGGAAATTTGACAAATTCGCATTTGGAATCCCCGGAGGAGTTGATATATGTTCAAGAACGGAAGATTTGTCAACTACGCTCCACTATGCTGTGCGGGGACCCAATATTGAAACTATCAAGTTTTTGACTGAACAAAAAATGATTAACACTGAATCGAGAGATGTCGACGGTCACACTGCCCTTCACATTGCCGCAACCTTTGGAAGGGATGTCACTGTGAAATTCTTAGTAGCGAAAATGGGAAATGCAATCAATCAAACTGATCATTCTGGAATGACACCATTACACCTGGCTTCCCAAAATGGTCACAAAAAAACTGTCTTGACTTTGCTTTCACTGGGAGCCAAAACAACTATCAAAGATACTGGAGGAAATTCTCCTTTGTATTACGCCGTGTTAAACAATCACTTAGATGTGGTCAAAATTCTCTGGTTGAAAGATGATACTGCGGATGAAAATTCTCTTTTGGGGGGCCATACTTCCCTTCACACAGCCGCAGAATTCGGTCATGTAGAAATGGTACAGTACTTGCTGCTACATGAAGCTGATGTCAATGCTAAGACTGTCATAGGATCCTATCCATTGCATTTCGCAGCAGGTAATGGTCATCAGGAGGTTGTCAAATCTCTGCTGGAGTATGGAGCGCATGTGAACCTTAGAGACTCCAAGGGTATTTCCCCTTTACATGGCGCAGTGCAAATGAACGATGAAGAAATCGTCAAGATCCTCTTGGAAAAGGGTGCTTTTGTTAATAATGGAGATGTGACATACAACCACACCCCATTCCACACAGCTGTTTTAAAAGGCAATGCATTAATCGTAGGTCTACTGCTACAACAGAAAGCAAACGTCAATGCTAGAAGAAATGATGGTCGCACCCCGCTTCTTTGCGCGGCTGAGGGTGGACATGCAGATATAGTTGATCTCCTGTTGCAGAATGGCGCTCCGGTGGATAGCAGAGAAGTCACCGGATTATCGGCGTTACACATTGCTGCTCTGCTTGGCCATGCTTCTGTTGTAAAGACTTTAATCCAAAGAAGGATCGACATCCAAACCCAATCTACATGTCAAATGACGGCATTGCACCTGGCTGCACAAGAAGGTCACCAACAAGTGGTGGACATTTTGCTAGCTGCAGGAGCGAATGTACATTCTGTAAATGATAAGGTTTTGACTGCTCTGCATCTCAGCGCCCTATATGGTCATGAAGCAATTTCAGAGGCATTGATTAAAAAAGGAGCAGAAGTAAACTGTAAAGACAGCAGTGATAATACACCTTTACATGTAGCTGCTACTAGACCTTGCAATCACAAAACTGTTCAGATGTTGCTAAAGTATGGAGCCAAAGCTGACGAGAAAGGAGAGCTTGGTAAAACAGCATTGCATTTTGCATCGTTTGGTGGAGAAAGTCTAACAGTAAAAGTATTACTCCAAGGAAAGGCTGATGTTAACGCCGAGTTTAACGGCGGTGGCACCGCGTTGCTTATGGCTGTCAGTGGGAATCACAAGGCAACTGTTGAGATCTTGTTAAAGTACGGAGCAAATGTTAACCACTTGAATTATGCAGATGTATCAGCATTATTCTATGCAGCAAGGAATAACAATAAGGACCTGTTGGACATCTTGATTGCCAACGGAGCAGATGTTAACATTGGAGGAGGTCAACTTCTTTTAACTGCAATTAAAACAGGGCATATACTTGTAGTTGAAGCTTTGTTGAAGAATAAAGATGTTGACCTCAATATTACAGATCACGATGGGTCAAACCTCTTAAACACGGCTGCTGTAAGTGGAGATGGGTTAATAGCCAAGGCGCTCATAAAAAGAGGTATTAACGTTGCAGATTGCATGCAACAACACCCTTCGCCTCTATTCAATGCAATGTCGTACGGACATACAGAGTTTGTTGAAGTTTTACTAGAAAATGGAGCCAATGTCAATCCCGCTGATTCTAATTTATCGCCACTGTATCACGCAATCGACATGAATAAACCAGATGCTATGGAACGGTTACTCCACTGGGGAGCAAACCCTAATATCAGAGATTCGAAGAATAGAACGCCGTTAGAGCTGGCAGTTGGTAATGCCCAAATTCAAAATACATTAATACTGCTACAGCAAGAGGGTGCTATGATTAACGAGAGAGGCACTGATAACTGGACATTACTGCATATCGCGGCTCAAGCGGGTAATCTTGAAATAACGAAACACTTGGTAGACCGAGGAGAAGACATACATGCTAGAAACAAACAAGATTATAAACCAATCCACATAGCCGCTATGCATGGCAACCAAAACATATTGTCTTACTTCTTGGAAACTGGAATGAGCATTCATGATCTGGGATATGCTGGCTGTAGCCTGATGCACTGCGCCTCTCTAGGAAGGCACCTCGCTGTGGCTCAATTCTTGATAGACAAACAGGTTGATATTAATTCCACTTATTTAAATGGCTTCTTGCCTATTCACTGTTCTGCCGAACTGGGACACACAGAGATGGTCAAGTTGTTATTGCATAGCGGTGCTGTGTATGATGCCACGGACAACTTTGAAAGAACTCCTGCAGATTTGACAGAAAATCGAGATATAAAAGAATTGTTAGAATCAATTGGAAAACTATTTGAGGCCGTCAAAAAAAATGATGCTTTGATGGTTGACATTTTGGTTAACGACTTGGCACAATATGTCGATGCGAAGAGTTCTGAAAATTCAACACTTTTACACATTGCCTCCTGGAAGGGCTTTCAGAAGGTGTGTGACATTTTGTTGAAGAGCAAAGCCAATCCCAATGCTGTTGGGAAGGGTGGAAATTCTCCTCTGCATTACGCATCCAAATACTCTCATCCAGCAATAGTTGAATCTTTGTTGAAAAATGGCGCAGTGCATAACCTCAAGAGCGACAATATGAAGACTCCGTTGGATTTTGCTACACACAAAGATATAAAATATTTACTGCAAATTGTTGCACTCTGTTTCCAGAAAGTACGATCCCGCGATGTTAACGTAATTAAAGATATAACCAAAATAAGGGATGTAGAAATCATAAAGGCGGTGATGAAATGTCGCGACGCCGATGGCAACACGCTTGTGGTTGTTGCTATGAAATATGATTTCCCCGACGTAGACCAGTTAAAGCAGGTTTCACAGGCAAATGTTCGCAACATTTTATTCAGGTTTGAATCAATGTTTAAGGTTGAAAGATTCACAGAGGCCATGGATATTATAAAACAGCTGCTAAATAACAGAATAGAAATATTGGGAGAGGAAAATCCAGGAACGCTGGATGTTCAATATGATATAGCACTACTGTTATACAAGCAGAGTAAATATTTTGAAGCCATGCCCATGTTGGAAGATATCTATCGGAAGAGAGTGGAAGCATTTGGTCCTCACAATCCCGTCTCCCTGGAGACCAGGAAAACGCAGGCTTTATTATTGTACCAGCTGGGAAGGACAAAAGAGTCATGGGAAATTTTAAAGGAACTTATGCCGAGGCAACGGGAATTGATGGGCGAGGAGCATGAGATCTTTTTACAGACTAAAACCCTCGCAGGGGCTACGCTTGTTGCCCTGGGGAAGCATGAAGAGGGCTTGTGTTTGTACACGCAAGTCTACAAAAGATATAAAAACACACTAGGTGCCCATCACCCTTACACTCTTGAGCTACAAAATCATATTGCCAGTGTGTTACTTGCTCAAGGCAAGCTCCATGAAGCCTTAGCTTTGTATCGAACCGTTTATGAAGCCTCGAAAAAAGTTTTAGGTTTAAATCATTCAGAGACACTCATAGCCAGGTGCAATATGGCAACTGTTCTTATGGGCCAACAAAAACTTGATGAAGCTTTGCGAATCTATCAGGAAACATTAGATATTCAGGAGAAAGTGTTGGGGCTCAATCACGAGCACACTGTTCGTACTCAAAGCCATATGGCGCGGCTTTACCTCCATCAGAATAATGTGCCGGATGCCCTGAGGGTTCACAAGGCGGGGCTAAATTGGAGGAATACCATTCTTGGACCCAACCACCCAGATTTCACAGTTCTGGATGCACATATAGATTATCTGGGTAAATATTTAAAATCAGTATCGGATTTTGATGTCAGCTATGTTCCTCCTTGTGGTGTTAATTTACTAAAAGCCGCCAGCTTAGGGAATGTGGGCGAGGTTTGTAGTTTAATTGAGAGTGGATCAGATGTGAACACTACAGAGGGCGAGGGTAGAACCGCCCTGCACTTTGCCGCCACCGTGGAGGTCGCAGAGCTGTTGCTGGACAGCGGAGCCGACGCTACTGCCACGTCACTAAAGGGGTTCACCCCCCTGCACCACGCCACATCCCGAGCTTGCGGACAAATGGTCCGTCTCTTGTTGCAGAACGTGAAGAAGACCAAACCCAGGGCCTACTATAAGTTTATCAATGCTAAAACTGTAGTGGGAGGTTCCACAGCTCTGCATGTTGCCGCTAAGAAGGGCGTCACTGATATTGTGAGTTGCCTGTTGGAGCAAGGTGCGTGCTACAACATTCGAGACGGAAGCGACCATCGTACGCCTCTGCAATGTTCTTGCAGTCCCTCTGTCACCCGACTGCTGCGTTTAGTCGAGGAGATGTTTGAGATGGCGGGGCGGGGCGGCACTGTGCTTCCTCAGGGAGACGAAAGGCATTTGGCGATTGTGATGAACTCGAGAGATACAGAACACAGAACTCCCCTGCAAGTGGCTTTGGTTAATGGCCACACTGGCACTGCCAGACTTCTTGCTGGGCTTTTAAAAACTCAAACTAACTCTATCTCGTCCTACACTGCGAGTCTACTATAGAAATTGTAGACTTGAAAAAGAAAAATGCCAGCTCATAAAACATTGCAAATAGAAGGAAAAAACCTACACATTTTAGATGGTGAAAAATATCTGGGACTACAAAATCACATCATACAAAAACTTAAAGAAAAAATGATTCCACTAATTGATGCACATATTTGGTAGAATAGACCGTCTTCTACCAATACAAGTAAAGAGGGGATTATTCTTCAGTTTAATCCAGTCCCATCTAAATTATTTACTTGAAATATGAGGAAACACATACATTACATATTAAATCGCATAAATTTTATGCGACCTACAACTGATATAGAATAAAGTTACAAATAACTTTGTAATTATAACCCCACCAAAAAAGTATACCAAGAAATGATATTATGGAAAATCAGAAAACTGTACGAATATAACACATGCTTATTAATCTACAAAATCCAAAATGGATTTATACATACGAACACAACTTTTATAAAAACATCACAAGTACATGAACACTACATAAATACACACATTCAGCAAAGTCTGAAAGTGGTAAAAGAAACATCGGCCACGAGGATGTACACAATCTCCTACCCAATAGTCGGACATCAGTAAATAGAGTGAATATATTTAAGAAAAAACTGTTTGCTCGATCAGCTAGCAAAATTAAAACTTACTTATGTAAGTTAGGTAGTAAAATGTATTTATGTTTGTTTTGTATCAAACAATAATATTTAGATTTTTATTTTTAATTTGTACTTTTAAGTTAAGACAGTGAAATGTGTATATTTCTTACATTAAAATATTGAGAAAATTGTACTAAGAAAGTACCTACCATAGATGCTCCAAAAAATCTGGTGATAACAAAATAAAGGCATATAGTTTGGTATTGCATTTCAGAGTTTATATTAAATCCAAAATCCAATTACACCACTTTGACACTAGTTTTTCCGAGAACCTTTTTATTGAAATACCGGTAGAGGTAAGGTAAGCATAGCATACACCTGACTTCTATATTCTAAAGACCGCAAACAATCCATTAAGAGATTGGAATTTATCAAAAGGCGAGCACATTTCTGCAATTAAGAGTTTTCAGGTATGTGGTGGAGTAGGCCAGAGACGGCTACCAAACTCAACAATGTCCTTGTTCTATCGGTATTACAATGGAAGATGCTCTGAGGAACTAGCGTCATTGATCCCTTCGGCACCGGTGCGTAGTCGGGATACACGCCAAACGCGTGCCCAACATTTGTACACAGTTGACACTTGTCACATAAGAACGGGTCGCTTCTACGATTCGTTCTTAAGTTCAACAGCTCGGCTGTGGAACGAACTGCCGGCCTCTGTGTTTCCTCCCTCCTACAACATGGGACTCTTCAAGACCCATGTTCACTCCTTCCTCTCCACAAAAAGACCCTCCACACAGCATCCCCAAAGATGACATAGGCCCTGAGGGAAATTATTTTCTTCAGGGCCTCCTGTGTGGAGTTAATATAAAAAAAATAAATAAAAAAAAATGGGGCACACTAACAATTTGTACAGGGTTTGTGAAGCAATTGTGTAGTTAATTTTATAGTACTTCCAACCATCTGGAGCCAGTGCGACTATGGCATCCCCAATTGGGGTAGGTATAGAAAGAGTAAGGTTGGGATGAATCTGGCTGTTCCGATCTGGTCACCTAACACGGCTAAAGCTATTTCTAGCAATATTTCAATTTTAAATGGTGGTTATCTATCAACAGAGCAATCTTAACACAGCAGGTTGAAGCGAGGAAAAACTATGTATAATCTCGAGATTTTTTTACCATTTATATAAATAAAAATGTAAATGTTTGTTTGTTCAAAATCTTAAATCTCCGAAAGTTCTTCACTGATTGCTTTGAAATTTTGACACAACGTTGGATTCGAATACGCCTGTGTTTTTATTTACCTATATTATACAGATGTCACCTGTGACAAGTAAAAACATGCTTATTTTGAAAAACGGCGCCTTCTGTTGGACGTAAAAGCAACACATGCTATTGTTTTTTGACAGCTAGTTTAAAAATAAAAACAATATTTTGCTTCAATAAATTTATTTATATAAGGTTTAATTCTTTGACATGCAACCAGCTACACTAGAGGGGTCCTTATCCTAGGTACGACCGCCACATGGAGGTAGGTATCCAACGATTCCAAACAAACTAGGAGGATGCCTTTTTACCTTAGAAGAACATCCACATGAAACCGACTCTCTGCAGCACAGCATTCAGTAATAAGTGACCATAACTTTGGATTACTGACATTGAAAACGTAATGCCATAATTTAAATGCAGATCCCAATAAATTGAATTCATCCAAAATAACTAAGATAGAAAAAATGAATAAGAAAAACTGATTGAACAGTTACAAGCATCAAAAGGCGGTGATCTAGGAATTAAAAGGTTTTGTGTAAATTGGCGACATCAGTTTTCTTTCAGATCTTGGGATTTAAGTGGTGTGCATTTTCTCAGCAGAGTTTTGAATGGTGTAATGTCTCTACTGTTGCTGACCGCATTTACTGCACGCATAATATATTTTTAGTACACAAATATATTTTTAGTACACCAATATATTTTTAGTGCACAAATATATTTTTAGTACACAAATATATTTTTAGTACACCAATATATTTTTAGTGCACAAATATATTTTTAGTACACAAATATATTTTTAGTACAGGAAATTTATTAGTACACCAATATATTTTTTGTACACCAATATATTTTTAGTACACTGATATATTTTTGATGTAACGGAGTTAATATGATATATCGTTGGTGTAAATCCAATACCGCGAAAGAAGTTTCGGAGGGACAAAAACTATCAAGGGTTACATGCACTTTTACTTGCTTTTGTACTGGGAATGGTTCATTTGCGGTATTTACTTTAACCAACTACGAGCATTCTAACATCAATTCGGCTTGTGCCGTTCAACTGAGGGCTCCTAAAAAACTGTATAATGAAGTTATTGACTAAAACACGGTATTGAACTCACACGTATTTTATTTTTTATACATATACGATTATATAATATTTTAATCCATTGAAGAAGTTTATTTGTTATTACATATGTATTGAAAAGAAGTTACACCAGAAAATTATGCTACAAATTTTATCAAGATTACTATATTTATTTATTTTATTATTATTATTATTATTATTATGTAATGAGCAGGCAGCATTCTGCTGATGCGCTCATATCCGGTTTCACAACTAGTTTGACAGCAATTGAGTGTTTTATGTTTGAACTAAGTCCTTTCTTCTCTCCAAATGTGAATCCAATAGGGCTTTGAAATGATTTATATTTGTTGCATCGATGACATGTTGTGGGAGTTTGTTCCAAGCATCCACTACTCTATTTGCAAGGAAGTGTTTTCTAGGATTAGATGCAAAAGGCGTTTTGGTGATTTTTTTTGTGTGTCCACGGAGATTTATATTTTTATTATTAGTGAAGATTTCTTGGATGCTAGGGCAACTGTAATGTCCAGATAAAATTTTGAAAGTCTCGATCAAGTCACCCCTTTCTCTTCTTTCTTGTAAGGTTGGTAATCTCAATTCCTTGAGTCTATCTTCGTATCGTAGATCTTTCAGAGCTCTTGGTATTTTAGTGAAACGTCTCTGTACTCTCTCTAACAGATTTATATCCTTTGTGAAGTAAGGACTCCATATTTGGAAAGCATATTCCAGGAGAGGTCGCACATATGTTTTATATATTTTTAACATCATGTCCGGTGTTAGGTCAAGGAAGGTTTTCCTGATTAGATATGTTAGTGAATTTGCTCTTTTCACAATTCCAGCGATATGTGGTTCCCATTTCAAGTCCTGTGATATGGTAACTCCTAAGTCTTGTTGTAATGTCACTGCTTTTAGAGGTGTTCCATTAAGTTTGTAGGCAAGTGTAGGGTTAGTTTTTCCAACATGTAGGACAGTGCATTTTTCGACATTGAGTTTAAGAAGCCAATCATTTGTCCATTGATATATTTCGTTTAAATCGTTTTGCAGTTGGTTGTGATGAGTGTGTGGGTTTGCAAAGAATTTTGTGTCATCTGCAAAGCAGCTGGAGTCTGATTTTATTATAGTATGCAGGTCCGTGATGTACAAAATAAACAGAACTGGACCGAGAACTGATCCTTGAGGGACACCACTGGTCACATTTCGCTCAGATGACAGTTGGTTGCCAATTCGAACTTGTAATTTTCTCTCAGTGAGGAAGGATTTGATCCATTCGAGAAGTCGTCCTCTTATGCCTAGGAATTTAAGTTTAGCCAACAGTCTATTGGTTGGAACAGTATCGAAGGCTTTCTCGAAGTCGAGATAAATTACGTCAGTGGGAATCCGTTTGTCCCACTCGTTTGTCCAGTAATCTATGTTAAGAATGAGATTGGTAATCGTGGATCTTTTTGGCACAAATCCATGCTGTTTGTTTGAGATTATGTCAAGTTTGATCAGGAATGAGCGTATCTCGTCCACTATTATTCTTTCCATGGTTTTGCAGATAATACTAGTCAAGCTTATAGGTCTGTAATTTGCTGGTTTGAGTTTATCACCTTTTTTGTAGATGGGTGTAATTATAGCTCTCTTCCAATCTTTAGGGAGTTTCCCATCTAAAAAGGATTGTTGCATAACCAGAGCTATGGGACGACTGAGAGTTGCTGCACACTTTTTGAGAACAATAGCAGGAATATTATCAGGGCCAGTAGCGCTATCTTCTCGCAACCCCTTCAAAATATTCTCAACTGCTGATGGAGTGAATTCTATTTCGCATAGTGAACTATCTACATACACATCTTGACTAATAGTTGGTATACTGGTGTCTGGTTCATTGACATAGGTTTTTTCAAATTGTGTTGCAAGGATGTTCGCTATGTCTATCTCGCTGGTAACTGTTTCGTTAGAGAAGTTATATAGTATGGTTGGAGTAGACACTTTCGAGGCAATCTGTTTCCTTATATAACTGTAAAATGGTTTCTGTCCGCTGTCAATCAATTTTTGCTCAAACTTTTTTCTGGTATTTCTTAGTTGCGATAAAAGGTAGTTATTTTTCAGTTTATATTCTCTGTAATACTCATTTTCAATCTCATTTACATTCCCCAGGTGTTTTCTGGATAATCTATAACCATCCCAGGCTTTCTTTTTCTCTTTAATCAATGCTAGTATGTGTTTGTCGATCCAAGGTTTGTTTTTATTGTGGTTTTTATTGCCTTTGAATAATGGTATTTTTGACACAATCTTCTCTTCAAACATGTTCGTAAAAAAGTTCCACTTTTCTTCAGTTGTAGTGGTTTCCATGAGAGACCACATTATATCATGAGTGCTTAAGGTTTCATTTATTTTATCATAATCTGCTATGTGATAGTTGGGTCTCGGCTTCTTGCCTCTCGGGCCGGAGGATCCGTTGTTATGGCTGGTACTTACTTGTAGAGTTGACAACAAACATATATGGTCACTTTTGCCTATAGGTGCTAGATATTTTATATCAGTAATGAGATGTTCATCATTGCACAGGACTAAGTCCAATAGAGATGGGGTATTGTTGTCCCTGTATCTTGTAGGTTTATCTACCAATTGCCAATAGTTACTGTTCAAGTACATATCCTCAAATAAGGCCTCGGGGCTGTTTGAATTACGCACTTCTGTAATGGGCCATACCAATTTGGAATAATTGAAGTCTCCAAGGATTATTACGTTTGACACGTCAGCTATTATTTTTAATTGGTGTAATAGTTTTTGGTGGTTTTCGTACGATGCATTTGGTGGGCAGTAGACACCAGCTAGGATAGTTTTGAGATTGTCTATTTGCATGTCAATGAATAATGCGTCAATTTGTGGGTAATTACTAGAACTGTTTTCCAGGGCTTTGTTCACCTGGGCTGAGATTGTCAGGCCTATGGTCCTTTTCTTTACATATATTGCTACACCACCTCCTCGTTTTTCAATTCGACGGTCTTTGCGGAAGAGTGTGTAATCCGGAAGATCCACTAACGTATCTGGTATTTCTGCCTTTAGCCACGTTTCTGTCACTATTAGTACTGTTGGTTTTATAAGGTTTATTTGTGCAAGAACAAGATCAAATTTCCGTGTGAGAGAGCATAGGTTCGTATACAGTATTGAGATATTGACTATGTAATTATTTACATGTTTTTTGGAATTTTTATAATTTTAGGGCATCCTTTGATGTATTTGATTGTCAATTCCTTCTCCCCCTTTTCTGTTCTTTGATGCAGCTCATTCCTTAAATCAATTAAATGCTGCCGTTGCATAGGAGTTTGATCCGATTTGATTGAGTTTGGTTTTTTTAGTTTATTTTTATTTTTGAGAATGGCCAAAGCTTCACCTCGTGTTTGGAAGATTATTTTTATCGGGCGAGGGAATTTTTTTTCTGCAGAAGGTTTTCCAAGACGGAGCACTTTTATGTTATTTTGACTTGTGCTGGTGATGCTTCCTATAACTTTCCAGCATTCGTCGGTGTCTCGTAATTTGCGTTGTTCGGGATCTGGTAAGTCACACTCAGGGATATCAAACATAATTATGTTTTTTGCTCGGGATTGCCGATCGCTAAGTTCACACTTATTTGAATAATTAATAAAAATTTAAATATAATTGACAAAAAAAAGTTATTCAATCTTTAAAAAAATCTGTTGAGGTTCTTTGAAGAAATGCATTTTTAAGCAAAATAAATCACTGATATATTGAGTTTCTATTTAAGCTATTTAAAACATAGATTTTTCCTTGTAAAGTGTTGTTCCAAGTAAAATTATTACATAATGAGAATTGGGCTTAATTAATATGTAGGGGGTGTTTGTATTTTATAAATAGAAACAAGATAATAGGTCATTAACCATTATTATTATGAAACCGCCTGTCGCCAACATTCTTCACCCACACTAACGCAAATCACAACTACGCTCAGCGGCATCCCGCCCTTGTTTCTACCTAAACACCAAATGCATAACTTTCGTAGCTTCGATAATCCATTCAGTTGGTTATAACTCGGCGACAGTCGGAATGTTTCAATATCTATGATTCTATAGCAGCGAACTCGAGTAATTTCATTGGCGCGATGTTAGGTTAGGTAAATGAAGAGAAAGCTATGAAAATATTGTAAGTTTGAAGCAAATCAGTGAATTTGAAATTCAAATCAAAATACGTCGTAAAAATTTGAATATTTCAAAAGTTCCATTGGAATTTTCTTTACTGCAGCCGAATAACAAGTTTTAAACAAGCCGTTCGCACAAGCAATGCATCTGTGTTTACTGCATTCGGAACAACTCTGACTGCAATACTAATAACTACAAAATAGTTACTAAATATATTTTTTTTCAAATCATTATGTAACTTAATAGTTATTAGTGCCAGGTAGTGTTTAGAGAGTTTGAATGGTAGATGAAGTCTTGGACGCCCGACGAATACTTAACACAATATCTCTGTACCGGAATGAGATGCGGAGTCAAATTAAAGTCAATGAAATGTAGTTTTTTAACAGTAACATTGTATAGTAACATGGTATACAGTAGTGAATGAGTGGAAGAAGTCGGACACCCAAGAAAGACACTAGCAATAACGAAGCATTGCGGGATGTTCACTAGTAGTTAATAAAAAGTTTGTTAAGTCATACATACTATCATTTAATTGAATCTATCTTGTTTTAAAAAAGTGGGGAATTTAATATTTTTTAATACATAAAAATTATTTTAAATGCGCTTTTTTACATTGTAAAGCAAATTCAATCCATTAACACAAAGATTTATTTTTTTTAAACGTTCTAATATATATTAAATACCCTATAATATTAATAATAAGTCCAACTCCAGTAAAATACTGGCAGGATCACTAACGCTAGCCGCTAGAGATGCTGCTAGTATATCACATGTTGACGTTGACATTCCCTTCAATGGCGGAAAATTGAATTTACATAGTACGTGGTGTTGTGCGCTTTTTAATTTGTATTTTGATAAATACTGATAAAAAATATGTATAAAACTGTACACAAAGTAGGTTCTGTGCGTACAGTTTAGGTATGTAATCATTACAAACAACAAAAGACTTTCGAGACGTTTTTAAGGAATGCCACAAAGCATTGACAGGGTAGTTGGTGGAATATACTTAATGTAAATTTGTTAAATTCTTTACAAATATAAATTAAATTGAATCACTGATACAATATTGTATTTGCGCAAACAAACTATTTGTCTTAATTATTTAAAAGCATAACTTGCAGTGTTTTTTTTTTGTAAAATAATTACATTAACGCTATCTATGAACGAGCAGTTACTGAATAATTACAAGTTTACCATTAAAATGCTTGAAAGAAAACCAAACTGCACAAATCTCGCCGCTAGGAGACGCTAGTGTTGGTATTGCCATCAGAATCTACAGAAAATGTCAGGAGTTGGAGGAATTATTATTATTATTATACGGTATTAAAATTTGATAAAATTCATTACAATATTACATTATTGTTGTATTTTGGGATTGGCATGGGAATACAAGAAACCCGCGACCTCCGGATAGTTGTTCAGCAATCTTACCGCTAAGCCATCAAGTTCCAAGGACATAATATTTTTAGCTGTAGACTGCTATCATTCTATCTATAAAAATGCAATTAACACAAACCCTATTATATGGCAGAGAGGCACGAAATTGGCAGAGAAAAGGTAAAAAAAACCAGGCTGAATGCTGCGGAACTGAGATTCCTGAGGCATATGTGTGGTAAAACTTTCTACAATCAATCGTATGGATTAAAAATGAAAAACTCCGAAAGAATGCAAGGTGAACTTAAGCATAATAATTAACGAGTTTAAGAAAGGGAAGCTTAGATGGTTTAGACATGCAGATGGGATGGACTAAGAACGTAGTTTAACCTTCAGGCTAATTTGTTAGCTTTTGGAAACAACTCATCTCATACGGTCTCATAGAAATCGTTGTATCTCCCTTACTCTCATGGTGATATATATGATCTAAACGGTGTTAGAAAGAGAAAACACCACGCTTTATATTCAAATCTAGAAGTTAACCACGGAAGAATTTAAATGTGCGTCTTTATGAAACCAAAGGTTCTGAACGCAATTTGAAAAATGATGAATCTTTGTGAATTATTTTTATATAAAAAGACAAAAAGTGGGGTGGCAGTAATGTTTTCAATTAATTTGTCTAATAAAATGCATATATTTGAATACATTTTAATAATGACAAAAACAGACGCATAATTATAACATTTTAAAGCGTATTTTATCACCTTTCAAAGCAGTTTTTAGTTTTCGGATATGTTCAGAAAAATTCTATTTATTTGGATTTTATTGCAAAGGGGAAATACTCCGATCTTTTGTCAAAATATGGCAGAGGCCTGAGGATTTAAGGAGAATATGCTAAGCAGAAGTGGATGGCAAAAGAAATTGAAGATGCCTCAGGAAGAAATGACACAATCAAGTGAAGTAAATACTTGAGTCGGGTCATGTTAAAAGTCGGAATGACGGAAGTTTTATGAATGTGAACGAAGCAATTAATGTTAGCTAAGACAGAGTTGTGTGTTGTTAGATCCTCTCTGCCTACCCTTGTGATGGCATGATAGTTAGTTAGCTAAAATTGAAATTATTGCTTGCATTTAGAATGCTGTATTATAAAAGAGTTGACGATAATGATCTCGTTGAAATAAATAAATTTATAGATGATAAAATAATAGTTGCCAGTTATCAAATGATACAATCTACGAGGCCTTAGGATCACAGGGACCTAACAACAAAAACGAATGTTTTGAGTTAAGCTTGATTTCGATAATGCCATAATATATTTATTAGCGACTGGAATAAGCTCGAACATTCAGCCGTTTAAGCGATACAATTGAGCATACGCATTCCAATCTTAATTTGCGTTTAACTCAAACTATGTTTTTGTAGATAGGCCCCTATAATCCTAAACCCCCAAACAGATGTTGCAGTCAACCACAATCAAAAAAATATTATAATATCAAATTTTGCTAGATAATCAAAATTCAAAATAATTGAGGTGTATTATATGTATGTATTTATATATTATTTTTTTATGTATCACAGAATAATAAATTATTATCAAGAATGGCATCTTTATAATCATTCGAGAATTTTGCATATAGCTGATGTTCGGAAGTCGTCGTGTAAATCTTGCAAACCAAATTGAGGCTTCCTAAAAATTAAAAGGTCACAAAAAATCGTCAATTAATGGGGATGATAAATATACAAACACAAACTTGTTGAAACCAAAAACCTTTATTTAACAGTTTAAAAAATAATGCAAAATTTCCAAAGTCAAAATAAGTTATTTCACGTTAATGAAGAACTTTTACAATATTTATATTATATATGACCATTTTCCAAAAATTTATTAAAAATACCCATTAAAAAAACATTTACGAAACATATACCGATGATATAGCCATTAACCTTTACAACCCAATCTATCCCATCAAGCGGTGCTTTTTACTAAATGTATTTGTTGAAACTTCATGTTTACAATATATGCGACAGCCGCATAGACATGGTTAAGTGTATTTCGTAAAAATGATGTGATAATGTAACGTACGTTGGTAGTACATATTAGATAATAATCAAAGAAAAATAATGAAATTCATAAAAAATTGTAAAATATTGGAAAATCCCCAACCAAAAATCAAAGAAAATTAAACTTAATTAAAAATAATTTACACTTGTTATGTCCAGTTGTTTCGTAGAAATTCACGTGTTATGGCCATTCAGAGCCATTTTGTTTTTTCTTCACAGATGAAAGGTGCACATTAATTGCCGATTCTAAGTCCTCTTCGGCTTTTGAACAAATTGTGATCAGCAGAAGAGGACAACATCATGCTTGTCAGCCATAGACCTTTCAAATGTCAAAAAAAAAAACAAAATAGCGTTGAATAGCTGTTTGATGACAATGTTACATTTGAATTTCTGTGAAACAACTGGCCCTTACTTAACTTGTTTAAATTAGAATCCGATTAGGTGAATATTGTTCACGAAAAGTGTCAGTTGTCTCTAAACAATAAAAGTGGTTAAAACTAAGTGTTTATTATTTTTAATTAATTTGATGGCACAAAATAAGTTTAGTGTGTTTGAAGAAGAAAATTAAATAAATTCCGAACGATTATAAAGAAGTATTTATATATTGCAGTTGACTGCATCTGCCTTTATTTCAGAATAAGTGTCAGCGACGTTTGGGGCCAGGTTTGATGAGACGGCGAAGATGCGGCGCGGCACGGCGGCGGCGTCAGATGAGCGCCACCGGGATGCAGAGCGGGGTGGGGGCGACGGGGCGCGAGCCACACTCGCCCAGGGCACCCTCTGCACCGCCCAGGAAGTGCTCTTCCGTCAAGGGGGAAAGCTCCTTCAGGGCGCACCTGGAATAGAGTTGGAGGATTACATAAAGAAACAGGAATTGGTTAGGTAGCGTAATTAGGAGTTGAGACAAACAGCACATATTTAGGACTGTGTGTATTTGTTTACACTTTTGACAGCCTTTTGTCTTGTTTGTCATCTTTATTATGGGGACAGGGTTACTGACAGGGGAATAACGTAATAAATAAATTGCTAGTGCTGGTAGTATCGTTTTCAATTGTCAGCTGTTGAATATAACCGTTGGAAATAACTATGACGTTGATGCGAACACTAACAAAAATAACAAATACAACAGTAGACCTTGCATTCAAAAAAGTATGTTTTTAATTATCAGTTATTAAATAAATCAAAACCAAAATTTCCTCCGAAATCATAAGATTTGTAAATAAGCACTATTATTATTTTTTCAAACATTCTTCGGGCACTTAGGTACCATAATATACGTATTAAAAAAAATGCGAATAAGTAAGACCAAACAGACATGACGATTTTACATTTGAAAGAAAAACCTTTAACGAAACAGAAAAACAGGCAATCAATCAACCAACATGAAACGGAAACCGACCGTACAAACAAATTTACAGATAGACGAAATGCAAAACGGTCCAATTAAAACAGGAATTTGCTACGAATTAATGACAATGGTGTTGAGCAGTATTACAAGAATTGAATGGAATAAATCATGAAGAGCTGAGAAGAATGAGCGCTAGAGATGGCCCAGGGATGGTGACTCACCAGAGATGGCGTGTGACGTAGGCAGTCACTATGGGCACGGGGAAGCCGTTGAAAGGGCTGGCCACGGGCAGCGTGTAGGCGCCCATGTCGCGGAACACCAGCCAGTCGCCCACCTCCAGCTGCGGCAGGGAGGCCTGGCTCAGGATCTGATCCATACTGTCGCAGGTGGGGCCCCACACACTGCACGGGATCACGGCACCAGAGTTGCCCTGTAGAACACAAATACAAACAAATCAATCAATTTTACTCTCTGAACAAAATGACTCAAAACAGAATAATAATTCTGTTACCCATCGACATACCTACCGCCAAGAAAGGGGGCTGCACTTTTTTCGCATCGGCATATTACCCGCCCCATTAAGGCGACTAAAACTTTTCCCACATACTTAGATAGTTCACAATAAAATTATAATCTATACAAAAGCATAAAAATTGTTTAATTTGGGGAAAAATGGGGTGAAATACTGCACAGTAATAATCCTTCTCAAGTATGCACAGATGTCACAAATAAAAATTAGTATGCAGATGGGTTCCACAGAATTTGATGGCCTCCCCGTGGTTGAGGGATAAGGCTCTCGACTAGCAATCGCGGGTTCAAATCCTGTTCTGTTTTGTAATGGAACTTAGCTGAACATACCTTGAGCGGGGTGCAGGTGACAACCTGGTGGTCATACAGTACGCAGTTGAATGAGCCGTACACACCGTCGTTGACAAAGTACATGGCGTGGGTAATGGAGCCATTATCATCGTACAGCTGGAAAATAAAAACATTCATGAATTTTTGGCAGTATTTAGAAAACTTTACAAATAAAAATTTCAGTGGTATGACTCTGGTTCAACGACCTATAGAACTGGGATTTGTTTCATTTTTCAAAACTAGAAATGATTATCGGAACGATTCAGACAAGCGATAATTAGGTATCAAAATTATTTTACTGGTTAACCCATTGGCCTCAAACGACGCCGTCCCGACGTGTGTACGGCGATGTGTCTTAAAATCAAACGACGCCGTCCCGGCGGGTCTGATGTCTGTCGGCTTAAAAACGAAAAAGGGATACATTATTGACATCTGTGTTTAAAATTTTAAATGCCAATCGCTCTGTAGATAATTAAGCATTTATTTCGTAGTAATTGACAGGACTCCGCTGGTACAATTTTTTCCTGATATTTACGATTGAAATTTTGTTATACTTAAGCTTCATTGAATTTTTTCAAAATGGCGTGTGGTTCGGGAATTGACAAGCTTGTTCGTAAAACGCATGGTGGGCTGCTAACAAGAGCCCATATGGCAACAAATATATATTATGGTTATAAGTATAATCTTTTCCAATCCAATTTTTAAAAAATGATGAAAAAAATTTGGTTTTTGAAAAAAAAAATTTTCATATCCTCGTTTAATCATATTATTTTTTTTTTTTTAAACAATGCATATATTTTTTACATACCTTGATTCAATGCACAAGTAAATTAAAAAAGATTGTTTCGTTTGCATGTTTAGTTTAAAAGTTATGTAAGATTTAGTACACCACTGCACTTAAAACTTTTGATACAAAATTAATTCGGATGTGAAGGACAATTTTTTAGCCAAACAATTCGGAGGCCAATGGGTTAATATGTAATTCTATATTTGAAATGCATATTTTGTTTAAATTTTTGAAAGACGTCGTAATTTTTCAAGTTTATGGTGTTCATTCGAAATGTAAATTTATGATCATTTTTCAAAAGACATTGAACAACATGAGGCAAATATTTCCTTATAAATACAGGGTTTTCCAATGAGAGGTGTTATTTTGATATTCAATCGTAAAAGATCAATGGTTTCGTTGCTTGTGTGGCACGTAGCACCGTCTTGTTGAAAGTAAACGTTGTCCAGATCAATACCATCCAATTGCGGCCATAAAAAATCATTAATCATCTCTCGATAGCGCAATCCATTCACCGTAACTGTTACTCCAGCCTCTTCAATCGTAAAGGATCAATGGTTTCGTTGCTTGTGTGGCACATAGCGCCGTCTTGTTGAAAGTAAACGTTGTCCAGATCAATACCATCCAATTGCGGCCATAAAAAATCATTAATCATCTCTTGATCAATCCATTCACCGTAACTGTTGCTCCAGCCTCATTTTCGAAAAAGTAAGGTCCACTCCACCGGACCATAAACCGCACCAAACACTCACACGTTGAGGATAAAGAGGCTTTTCAACAATAACTCTTAAAAAATGACAGCTTCAAAAGTAACATGTACCGAAATAGCGGGCTATTCAAAATAACACCTCTTATTGGAAAACCCTGTACTTTTCAGTTTCACAAATCCTACAATTATAATATCTTGTGATTTTTCACAGCTCTGCGCTAGTGTAATGTCTAAGACAACAGAAAAAGTTTTGCACAGGAAATGAACCCAAAACCTTTAAGGAGTCTGCCCACAAAACCGGAGCACACCATGAACGTGCTATGAAGATAACACACGAAAAGAAACACGACATGCACTACTATACCCACTGCAACACACGGAGCGCATCGCCACCGGCAAAAGATTCTAGCTGTGGATTTGTTGACGGTTTGGTCATTGACAAGACATTGTTTAAAATCATTGAGGTTCAAACAACAGACGTGGGTTCTGTTTATGAACAGGTGTTGAAACTAAATGTAGGCGAGAAACGCACCAGTCTCTTGGCGAACACGCAAACGGCCAGGGTGAAGGCAGACGCCACGAAGTAGCGCCCCGGCTCAGCGATGATGCGAACCCCACATCCAACTGGGAAATGCTCTTCCAGAGAGGCGTTCACGATGTCAGCAATCTGAAAATATAAAACAATCAAATTAGTACTAGAATCATTAATATTATATTCTGTTAATGAAAAAATAAGAAAATACACAGATTTAGGAAATGAGATAAAAAGAATTTGGCATTTCCAGACTATAAAAATATTACCATTTGTAATTTCGGCTACTGGCATTATACCTAGCTCTCTCATTCAAAATTTAGGCGTATTAGATCTATCAAAAAATGTATATATAAAAAATCCAAAAATCAGTCATTTTAAATACATGTAGGATTACGAAAGATTTTTTAAAATATTTATGTTGAGGGATCAGTAGGACTTATAGGCTCTGTTACGAGTTCTACCGAGCCGAACCCTCTGATATGAAAATATCTAGAGTCGGTGAATTATTTTCCCATTTGATCTCTGGTGAGTTAACGTGTTGTTTGTTCTTGTATTGTTTTGTATTTATTTTGCTTATATAATGCACTTGCATAACGTGGATTAACTAGATGATCATTTGTGGAAAAGTGTGTGGAAGGGTTTAGTTTTTCCTATGGGGAAGATTTAACCCGGACATAAAGTCGGAAAATTAAAATATGTAACACAGTAATGCCAGGTTGTCATCTTGGGATCGGAAGAAATTTTTCGAGCTTGATAACAGGTGGGTTAAGGAGGTATTTGCAATTTCTAGAGAATTAACAGCTTCTGAATTGAAACACTGCTTGAATTGGTGTTACCAGATCAGAATGGCTACTTCCCAACCTTCCTCTTCCCGTTTCCGTCTCCTCCACACTCCTGACAGCCTTACGACATACCCCATTGGAGATGCCAGTAACCGGATACAACAAAACAGTAACAATTCAGAATATGATAAAAGAATAGGTTAATAATAGGAGTTTAATGTAAAGGTAAAAAAAAAAATTAAAAATAGGTTGGATTAATTTAGATTAGGTTAGGTTAGGTTAGGTTAGATTTGTTTGTTTGTTTTTTTTCTTCACTTTCATTTTCTGTTTTTTTATGAAACGGAGATGATATAGTTTTTTATTCCTACACCATCATTTTTCATGATACAAGAGGCCCTGATGAAAAATAATTTTCCTCAGAGACTATATCATCTTTGGGTATGCTGTGTGGTGGGTCTTCAATTTGAGGAAAGGAATGAATGAACAGTCTTGAAGAGACCCATATTGTAGGAGAGAGGAAACACAGAGGGCAGCAGATCGTTTCACAGCCGAGCTTTGTAAACTCAAGAACGAGTCGTAGAAACAAACTGTTCTCATATGACGAAGGTCAACCGTGTACAATTGGGCGTGTTCCCCAACTATGCACTGGTGCCGAAGGAATCAATGACGATAGTTCCTCTCGGAGAATCTTCCATTGAAAACCGGTAAACAATAGTGACTGGCTTCGTTGAGTAGGACTGGTAAATAAAAAAATGAAACAATTTTAATAATGGTAATATGTATTATGTAATCTAAATGGCGATACTGACTTCTTGGATGCTGGAGCCGGAGCCTCCTGGGAATCCCCCACCCAGGTCCAGCAGGTCCATGGAGTGCCCCAGGCCCTCTCCCAGCGTGAACAGCACGGCTGCGTGCGCGATGGCGCGCGCAAACACCTCGGGCTCCTGGCACCCAGAACCCACGTGGAAAGACACCCCCACAACCTGGAACAAACACAATACACAAAACTTTTATTTAACAGCCGTTATGTAAACATTTAATACAACTTATGAACTCAAATTGAGTATGAGGCCATAGTAAGATGCTGCAGACCCCAAAGACAACTGTTACGTGTTTCCCATGGGCGAATTTGAGTATAGAATTGTACGATTTGCTAAGATATTATTTGACACGATATTATCAACTCGAGTGTTAAGAGTATTTACTGAAATTACCCTACAGAGGCAATATTGTATAGTACTATTTCTGTATGTTATCAATGATCTAGTGGAATAGTCACAACATGTGAACAGATGTTCAATTTAAAGAAAACAATTGAAAATGGCATCCACACGAAGACTTGCAAAACATTACCTAGAATACTAGGAGAATGAGATATATGAGAGAAACATCAGTGAAGTCTTTTGACCTTCGATACAAGCTTACTCAAGCTAGCGAATAAACAGATTAGCTGATTGCGGAGAGTTAAAAACCCTAATTTGGGAAGCTATCGCTCAAGTGGTTATGATGACGTCCTGTCTTGGAATTGTGGTAACTCAACGCCAAGGAAAGATGTTTAATCAGTTTTTTCGATAAAAAATTGATCCAAGTGTGGCAAACAATGCACTACGCCCACTGCATACAATGCAGGATAAATATACTACATCCACTACACATAATACCAAGGACGTAATAACCTACACCAAATTCATGGAACAATGGTCCAAATAATTTGCTGGTGTGTGGAATTCGCCACATTCAGCTGATCGGCCGTTGCCTCGATGTCAGCGAAGTTGGAGAAATTTTCAGAGTTGAGCAGAGGATCACCTCCCCAGCTGCAGTAATTTCAGAAGGTAATAGTGGCATTGACATAGTAACTCACGTTGAGTCCCAGCAGCCTGGCCTGCTTCAGGAGGCGGGGTGCCTCCAGCACGGGGTCGCAGCCGAACTTGAAGCCGAGCGGGCACTGGGCCACGGCGGCATCGCAGCGGATGCGCACCACCAGGCGGGCCGCCGGACAGGTCTGCTTGATCTTCAGCAGCTCAAACTCGCTGTCGAAGGTCATGGTGGTGACACCGGTGGCAAGCGCGTGGCGGAGGTGCGACGCCGGCTTGGCCGGGTTGGCGAAGATGATGCGGCTGCAAATCACAATAAAACAATGTTACCACACAATAATCAATTTACGCGGTAACGGCTTACGTCGATCCTACTTTAATGTCACAAAAGGCTTTGCTATATATGAGTATTGTATTGCATAAAAAATGTGATATAGGTCTTCCTTGTTTTATTTATTTAGACATACACAGTACATTTTATTACAAGTGATACAAATTTTACATATTGGAAATTTTTGTGTGGAATGAGAATGATTCTTAATCTTAACTAATTAATGTAGGTTTGAGCAATAATAATGAAAACGAAAGATTATCTTCTTATCCTATTATCTTTTGTGTGGAAGGATAATTTATCAAAAGGACACTATGTACAATGCACCTGTAGAAATGATAATAAATAGTACAAGTCTGAAAACGGCTATTATAAGCTGAAACCTTTAACAGTCATAAAATAAAATAAGAATGAAAATTGTTCCAATATATTACTATAATGGATTCCACCACGAATTGTCAGTATCAAAAATAGAAATACTTAATTACAACACTGGAGATGGGGAAATTGTTTCTATCTTTGTAATGAAGTGAAAGCAATAATCATGTGTGATTTTTCAGACATAAACCATCAACTATAATGACCCAATAATGACTTCAATTTCAGTTTACAAGGTGCGCTTTAATTTCGATAATACTTTTACATGTAGCTGAGTTGCCAACACCGAGATGATACGTACAGTTACCAAAAGCGCTAAGGCATTGTGATAGCCCTCCATTCGGTTTTGTAATGTCTACAAAGTAAACGAGGATTTCTGCAATAAATGAAAGATAGAGGAACAGGCAAGTGAACTCACTCAGGGCTGACTCCTAGTCCCAGGACCTGGTTGATCTCGGCCTTGGAGGCACAGTCGAAACCGGCTCCCAGTGAAGCCAGCACCTCCAGGACTATCTGCATGTCATTGCACTTCACCGCTGCAACATAACATACAAAACACAACGTTAGATATATAACCATTCACGTAAGTAATATGATTGATGATATGAGAAGAACGAAAACTATGGTTCAACCAGTTTCATATGAAGGGGACTAAAATGGGCATGTGGTGTTGCTGACGACTTGACTGACGATTATCGTAATTCTAATCATTGGAATGCGTACTTGGTCGGGATTAGTACTGTATCAAAAAAACTAAACGTTGGAAGAACGGCTAGATGCCAACACCACATGCACACTAGCGATGTGTAGGTTCAGCCGGATTGAGTCCTTGAGCCCGAGTCCTTTGCGGGAAGCGGGTCCTACTCCCACTCCTTTTCGTAATCAACCACTCCCAGAGAACTCGGTCTGGGACTCGGACCCGAATGCCTCCAATCAACGACTCCCAGAGAACCCGGACCCGAGAATGCCTCTAAGGACTTGGACTCGGACCCGAATGCCTCTAATCAACAACTCCCAGAAAACTCGGACTCGGGGTCTCGATTCGAGATCTTACTGATTTTATTTTTCAATGCTTTTTATGTCTTATGAATAATACGGGGGGATTTTGCGATATTGCTGATTCTTTTAACTGTTTGTAACAATTTGTATAATTTAATTTTTCAATTCGCAATTTAAAAAAAAAATATTACATTTTTTTATGTTCATTTTTTTTATGTTTTATCTTGATTTAAAAAATTCAATACGAAGATATTTTGAGTTTATTTATGATTCTTTTGACTGTTATGCCTATTTGTACATTTTTTTTTTCGGATTCAGAATTTAAAAAAAAACTTACTGATTTATTATTTTTATGTTTCTTTTGTTTCATGATCTTGTTTTAAAAATCAACACGTTGGCATTTTGAGATATTGCCGATTAGTTTAACGGTTTTTATGTAAAATCTCAATGATTTATCGCAATTCTTTGATGTTTTATATTTTTATTTTAGCCCCTCATATTTGTAGGCGCTAGGTACCTACTGTAAGTAAAAAATATTGTTTTATTTTAAAGTTTCATTTTAATTATCGTTCACTATTTTTATTTTTTGTGTTATTAAAAATACAAATTTCAGTGGTGTCTGTCTGTGTATCCGTAACTCTGGTTCAGTGAACTCTAGAATATGGATTTGCTTTGATTTTAAAAATTGGAACTGATTGTCAACTGGTATTGGAAAGATTCAGACAAGCGATAAATTAGGTACCAAGATTATTTTATTCAATAATTGTTTATTTAAAATGGCTATCTTTTGTTAAAATTTTTTAGCTATGTCGTAATAGTGTTCATTCGAAAGGCAAATTTCTGGCAAATGTTTATTTTTAATGATCCTGAGACATATATATGTATATATTTGTGAAACCAAAAGGAAAAATATACAAATCAATTATATAATATACACAAATCCTACAATAATATATTGAACAAAGTGTGTATGTATTGTAAAAGTAAAAAAAAATGGACTGGAATAAATAGATATTAAAACATGTTGTTAATTGTTAAAATTTTAATAGTTCAATGCTGTACCTAACTACTTCCTGACTTTGTTTTTAAAACATCTCGCCTTTACTGAGTTTCATTTGATAGAGGCTTCGACCAAGTACCTTTATCTATATCGATGGACAGAGATTATGAAAACGACAAATTCTCAACGACAACCGAAATTTATGTTACTACATTTGATTTATTACTGCTTACGCGTGTGCTAAAATTATCATCTGGAACTTGGAACCTAATACTACATCCGTTACGGCCTCGCATTAGCCGTAGCCCAATCAGCTGGAACACGACAAGACACGAATGGATTTCGTTGAACTTCGCCAAAATGTAAACTGCACAACTCGCGACTCGGGTGCGATGGGTGACGGGATTGACTCCGTGTTCTCGTGTGGGTCCGAGTTCTTGTGCGGGTCCTTGTCCTGCTACGGGTCCGAGTTCTTTCGCGGGTTCTATCCGAGTCCGAGTGCCGAGTCCTTGGCCGGACCCGTGCGTCCCGGTAGTCGCCCAGTACCCAGTCCGCACCCAAGAACTCGGACCCGGGACCCACTCCAAGAACTCGAGTTCTTTTAAAAGGAAGCAGTCCTCGGATGCCTCCGGAAAAATGCAGAACTCACCCACCTCTAATGCACACTAGGGTGGAACACTTTTATATGAAAAAAAATATTTTTTAGAAATTCGAATTGGAATACCAGGTAAAAGTTGCTTTATGTAATTCTAAATAACACTTCTCAATTTGGAAGTTCTAGCTAGACATCTTGAGGTCCCGCCATAGATTTGAAATTTTATTTTTTAAGGTTTTATAGACTTTTTGTATTAAACACCCTATAAACAAAATAATAAGTAAATATAAAATGTTATGCATGAAATGATAAAATAAAAGTAGATTTTAATTAATAAAAACATTTTTTTCAAAAGTAAACACAGATTCAGAAAGTTATGTTGGTATGAATAAAATCATTTTTTATAGCAAAAATCCTTTTTAGGCTCAAACTTAGGCATGAGTTTTCGAGATGCTAATTTAGATTTTATGAATCCCTCTCGTCTTGTCTTGTCGAATACACTTAGAACTGCTTCTGTCACAACTTTTACAAATCTTTCCACAGCCTGGGTGTGGCAAGGCAGTCTCATAAACTTCAACACTGTATCTTCTCCATTTTCAATAAGATCTTGTAACTGATCATCGGAAATATTCATCAGTTTTGAGGGTTCGTATATATTTTGTTGCCAGTCAATCATGTCTATGTAAGAACATGCATTTAAGTCCACTTTTGGCACCTCAAACATGCGCGAAACAGAATTTTTATTAACTTGACGAGCCTTTAAAATGCGTCTTGCAGCGAGTTCTCTTACGTGAATCTGTTATCATACTCAACAACAAGTTTTCTGGATGAGCAAAGTAACTGTTTGGAATTATAACAGGGTCCACTATCGCTAACAACTCGTTGGACAAATATCTAGTGCTGTTAATGAGCTTCCATAAATGATTTGAACCATATTTGCAGGATGAATGTGTTTTGATAGCAAACCAGAGAGGAGCGTATGATTATACGACAAACGTTGCTAAAGTCACAAGATTTTGTTATGGATTTTCTATAGAAATATACAAATGCAGTATGCGATTAGCTCTTGTCAACCAGCGGGCATGGGGTAGTTTACCTGGGCTTCTCTTTAATAAATCCAGGAGACCAGGATCCATTTATGACAGCAGTAGTAATTTCTTGTAAATATTTCTGGTCTGCACTAAGATCTGTGGATATTTGTGGAGGTAGTTCACCTTCTATCTTCTCAAAGTTGGCCAACGGCAGCGTCTCGCATATCTCTAATGCTTTACCAATTTAACCTGCAAATGATTTAGGTCCTACAGTAGGGCCATCCAAATAGGTAAACAAATGCCTCAATGGTAACTCATTGGCGTGTAAGAGACAAATTATCCATTGCAATGGTCGAGATAGTCTGTTTTCCCTGTATTTGTGTTTGTTCCATCACAGCCAACAGCCATTAAACCATCTAGTGATATCTTTTCAGTCGTTAAAAATCTGTGGATAGCTCTTTCAATATTTCTTGCACTGCCCGATGTTGGAACCACATACCCAACATAAACAGTACCTGGTTCTTTTATAATCGAAATATGTTCCTCTTGTACAATCACTATAAGCCTCTTCGATCTTTTTAAAACAGTTTTAGCCGTCTTGTCTTTCCTTCCATCGAAATATAATGAAGGAATTTCTGTTACTCTTTCTTCGGTTAAAATTTGCTCGCGTCTCATTCTGTCTTATTGTTCTTAGTTTCATCCTATCTATTATGCCTCGTTTCTTGTTTGAGAGTATGTAATCTTCTATTCAGCAATTTTTTACTATGGATAAGATCCGTTCTTCCTAAAGTCATTAGTCAGTTAGTGCGTTGATCTTCTAAAAACATTTGTTCCTCTTTTGGCACTTTTTTTTCTCTCAAACAAGTACAGCTTACAAATACTTGACATTTACTTGCAGCTATGTCAAAAATCTTTCTACTCTTTACTGTGAACTCTTCTAACTTTTCTTCTTTAGGTTTCTTCAAAGACTTTTTCAAATTATAACACTTCGAGTGATAACTTTTTAGTAACTGTAAGATTCTTTTGTGTGTGACAATTGGAATAGAAGATTTTATCCACAATTCTTCAATTTTCGTTCAAACTACTTCGGTAATTTCCAAATACGTAGGTTTTTTTGTTGTGTTATTCCTTACTTTTAAGTCATGTCGAACCCATTCGTAGAATTTCATCACTTTTTCATACTTAGGTAGGATATCAGACATTTTAAAGTTTGTCTTCTAGAAGTCATGTTAATTCACTTAAAAAACGTTTATCAATAAGTACTCGTGAATATAATTGACGCGCGACCTTTCACTTTGAGACAATAATCGACAGTAGTTTAAACAAAACACTGCATTTCGTAGATTGTCAGGTGCCGCCCCCCGCTTCGTATCGCACTTTGCACCTCTGTTACAGCGCCAAAGTATATTAAAATAAAGAAATATTTGATTGGAATTAGCTAGTTGACTATATGTGAATATGTTTTTTAAATAAAATAAACCTATTTTAATAAATTCTGTACTATTTTGTAGGCCGCGCAAATAGCCCCTAAACTGTCGTTTTTGTAAATGTTCAATGTCTTGGCGGGGGCTTTTACTGTTGTCTGATATTATTTATATTTTTAATTGAGGTAATTGATGGCAATTGGCAACTTAATACAACTATTCCAAATCAAAATTAGAAAAAAAAAAATTTCGTTCCGCCCTAATGCACACTCAACACCATTGGGCGCTTTTAAGATTCCCACGGCAACGGTATGGCAACGGTACGCAACTGTACGGCAACGGTAATACTGTTTTATTTCTTTAATACGAGAGAGAGAGAGGTGTATGATAATGATAGCATTTTTTCTTTGGGGGAAGCAGACATACATACATCGTTTATCTCACCATTATTTAGTGTGCAAGAAAGAGCTGCAACATTATTGTGATAAAGAATGTACTTTTTTTTTATGCCGTTGCCGTGATGTAACCGTGGGAACAATAAAAGCACCCATTGATAAAAATTTTCCTTAACAGTTGGATACTATAAATTGATAATACAGTAACTATATTGAATATTATTCAGCACAATGCAATGCAGTCTAAGACTTTGAATTATTTTGACAGTCTTGGCGCCAAATAAATAAAGAGATGTAACAGTTTAATACTTTGTGAACGATGTTGCATAATTTGGAATGGTATTTTTATTATTAGTACTTCTGTGAACGGTAGTTCAGTAGACCGACCGCGCGTCCAAAAAAGTTTGTTTCTAATTTTATTTTATTTAATAAATCAAAACCAAAATTTCAAACTTAAATATCTACTTACTTTTATAAACATATATTTTAGAATCCACAAACAAATTTACAGACAGAAGAAATGCAAAATGGTCAAATTAAAGCAGGACTTTGCTATATGCAGGAATATTCCCGGGAATATTCCCCGACCTGAAATAAATTCCCGAAAACGGGGAATTTATTTTATTTTTAATAAAATGGTTTCTACACTTCTCTTGGATGCTTTATTGAGTGTTAGCAGTTATCTAAGACGACATCCCCTGATCTAGGGACTTCCCTACCACTTATGCCCCCCCCCCCAGATCCAGGTTCCCAAGGACATCTGCTAAGCCACGCACAGCAACTTGAAGCACTTGAATTCATTGACCAAGTAGCAAGTCATATGGAGACTGTTGATAGTGCAAATGTTCTTGTTGATTTAGCCAATTATAGGGCTGAAGAATAATCATGGAGCAAGGCATTCCTATGGAAGTGTGTCGATAAAATCACGCCAGTGACCTGGTGGAAGGGGATGTGCGGATGTTCTGATTTGTCACAGGTTGCCATAAGAATATTGACTGCTCCCATTACTTCAGCAGCCACTGAGAGATATTTTAGCACGTTTAGTCGCATTCATACAACACGGAGGAATCGTCTAACAACTCAAAGAGCAGGGAAAATAACATTTGTGGCACACAATTGGAAACTTCTTTCCTCTGAAAGAGGCTCTCAAGTTGCTCCCAAGAAAACCCTTTCTTCCACGGATGAGCAGATTGCTTCGCATCATAAAGTTTCAAACCTATCTGGTACTCGCAAACGCAAACATCCAATTGACTGTACTGAGGAAGAAGAAAACGTAGATAATCCTGAGTCGGCAACAACTTCGTCCGGGTCGGATGAAGAAGAAGAAGAATATGAAGGTGAAAGTGGAAGCGAAGTTGATAATGTCAGTGTCCAATCGGTATCATCAGATGAACAGTAACGATCTGTGAAGTTGTGTCATTTTTACAGTTTTACGATTGATTTTTTATATGTACCGTTTACTAGCATAAAGTGTATATAGGCTACTAATACTGTACAGTATACAATTATATAGAGATACTACTCACTTTAAAATAATTTTCATCCGTGTTTTTTTGTTATTTTTCTCTTGGATCCTATTCCTATATATATGGGAATAGTTTTTATGGATCTATCCTGCTCTATATGTACCATATGTGTGTATATTTTATTTTTTATTTAATAAATATTATTCTTTTTGAGGTATTATGTTGTTAAAATCAAAATTCCCCGTCCAGGGGAATATTCCCCAGAAATAAATTCCCGGGAATTTATACATCACTAGTCATGAGTCATGACTCATTTTATTAAGAGCGGGAGCCACGGAACCAGCTCAATATTTTCGTGCGGCTCAAAGAGTCGAGTCAATTGAACGAGAGCCGTGAGCTCAGAGCGTAAGAGCAATGAGAAATATGTGCTCGTCCGATACGGCTCCGTATGATCGTACAACTATTGGTACCGGTATGCTGCCTCGTACCTTGAGAAAAATAAGATGTTGGGTAGTTAGTAGTTGTAGATACATATGGCTTAGTCAAGATGTCGGACTGTCAGACACCGTTGACATTTCTGAGTGCGTAATAACAATTAATACTTCGATAATTTTAATGAAATTATTGCAATTTTAATAAATATCTTGTGATAAAAAAAAGAGTAACTGTTCAATTCGGCCGTGGTACGGTTTATTGTAAGTCGTATGAACACGGCTCATCAAAAAGAGCTACCTCAATTATGCACCTCGCTCATAAATGACACATCACTACTGACAACCTAAATAGAACCGCCAAGAATTGACCATACTTTATATTATTAGGTTTGTCATGTAATCTAATTAAATACAGAATATCTCACCATAGTGCGGCTCCACACGCGGCATCTTCTCCTTCCAGTTCCTGAACTTCTCCACAATATCTCCGATGTCGAGGGTATAGAACGCCTCTTCCTGCTGCTTCTCCGCCGCCTTCTCCCGCAGCGCCCCCCACGAGCTCCAGCCCTCCCCCACCACGCGCACGCGTTCCTCCAATTTCACCATCGTGCACAATTAAACCAACCAACACTTCACAAAAACAATCGGGATGCTACACTGAGCTCGTCAAGAATCACAAATAAAACACTTTAAAAACAAAAAAAAAAAGATTTTTTTTTTGTTTTGGAATGAATCTTTTGAAGTTTGTTTTTTTTCACGAAACAAATTTGTCCAAAGTTTTTTTTTTTTTTTAACAATATTTAAATGTTATTTATATTATTATGATGATTACAGCGATGGGTGTATCAAAGAAATTTCAGGTGAAAATGTGTGCCTTATGCAGCCGTGGGACGAACCCTCAACAACACTTGACAACAGTAGTAAACTGGAAATAAAGAAAATTATGCATTAGTGGCATTGAAGTCAACTGGGTTCTGGTAAAAACAATAGTCAAAGCAACTTGCTGAAACACAGTGTAGAAATGAAAGAATAATTTTTAATTCTTACTGCAGTGTTTTATCCAACTTACTGCAGTATTTACTTTCCTGGTAGATAAGATATTAAATCCTTAAGACTATTAAAAGTCAATTAAACCATAATCATGAGAATCAAAATAAGGTCTTTGTTAAGTGACAAGAAGAAGTAACCAATCAAAAAAGACAATAACAGAGAGGGTTAAAACAAAAATGAAAAGGATACAAGTAATAAGATGAAATAAATTTGAATGCAAAAATACTTACTCCAAAGAATAAAATTGATGCTTTGAGAAGGGACTTGAACACAACTTACCTCTAATAAACAACTTGAATGTAATAACAGAAAAAAAACATGGACAAAAATAGAATGATGGTATAGACCAAGGCTGCCCAACCCCAGGCCCGCGGGCCACAATGTGGCCCGCGAACGAATTATAAGTGGCCCGCGTGAACCATTTTCAAAAAACCCGCCAATTTGAAAAAGTGTCGCGGGCCCGCGGTAAAACAAACAATGCAGCTTGCGCGCGGTCACTAGTGTTGGCAACGAAGGCGATTTATCGCTATTTAGGCTACTCAGAACGAGAATCAGCGACGAAAAAATCTAACCTCTTGAACTTATTTTTTAAACAAAAATACACCGGTTTTGATATAATATTTTTTGCGTCCGAAATGGAATCTTGTAGCCCCCCCCCCCCCCCATGGAATTCGAAAAATTGTTGTGGGGAATCACATATGATGTTTTTGGGTGCGCGGAATTTTTTCTCAGCGAAGTTCCGTAACAACCCCCCCCCCATGTATTTCAAATATTTTGTGGGGAGCACTCATTTTGAATTTGTTTTGTGGGGAATTATGTTTTATAGAAATTTTCTAACAACCCCCCCCCCCATGGAAATATGAACTGTCAGGTATTCAGTGGCCCGCCAGTGATTCAAAATCGTCAATTCGGCCCAACTGTTAAAAAGGTTGGGCAGCCTTGGTATAGACAAAAGTTAAAGGCTATTAAATAAGGCTGTTAAAAATTTAAATATAATGTCATAGAAAATGGAGTAAAAGTGATTGAAAACAATATAAATGTGTCACCATATCAAATTCAAAGAAAATACCATACAAAGGATTGAATTAGGTCAAAGACTTTTGGAAAAATGAATGTTAAGAATCACAGAAAAAGGTTCATTGTGGTGAGTTCAAAATTACCAGACACAATATACAGAAAGTATTATACAAAGAGTTGAAGTCTGTCAGATTTACATAAATGAATGCAGTGAGGACCACCTTAGGAAAGGGGTAATTGTGGTGATACCAAAAAAGTTGCAAATGAGTAAGCTGAAACAAATAAATAAAATATCAAAACATGAGTAGGTATGCAGAAGACAAATGAAATGGAAACAAACAAAAATAGAGTAACTTTGGTCATCCAAATAAATCTAATTAGGTATTGTGAAAAATAATTCTTCAACATTTGGGATTTTTAATATAAAAAATTGGCCAAGGTCAAAACAACGGTTTACATCAATTAAATACTCCATTCGCTCACAACACTCTTATCGTTTAATCAAGAATATTTATTCATTATAATATGTATTATGGTATAGCTAGTAAACTTTTGGAGTTGTAGTGACCTAATTTATATGGCATTGACTTCCATGGTCAGTCTCCTCTTTTCTTTTTAACTGTCCAGGGCGAGATTCCGGTTCTACTCAAGGATAATGAAAAAAATTCCTTAAAATTATTAACGCCTTTTACGTTAACTGTTCTCTCGGATGTCAGCAGAATTATACTTAACCTAAAAATTAACGACTCTCATTAACTGCGATTCTAGTTCTCTCGGATGACAGCGAAAAGACGTGAAATTTAAGATTGAGGACAATTCCTTATCCTTAAGTAAAATCAGAATCGCCCCTCAGGCTGTTTGGTTGTTTGGTTGTTGGGTCGTCGAATTGTTTGATTGTGGGTTGGGTTGTTTGAGGTTGTTTGATTGTTGTGTTTGGTCAGTTGTTGGGCAGTTCAATGGTTGAATTGTTTGTTGGGTTGTAGGGTTATCGGTTAGTCGGGTTTGTTGGGTTGTGGGGTAGTTGGGTAATCAGGTATGTTGGTGGTGTTTGGTACTCACTGGGCAGCCTTGTGGGGGGCGCGGATCGGGTAGTGGCGGGACTCAGCGCAGCCAGGGCGGATCTACGTTCAGCGATCGCCGCCAGCAGCCGCCGCGTAGCGGGGCCCGCAGACCAAGCGAGCCGAGCTCACCCGATAAGCCTCCCTGCAACACAAAAAATAGAAACAAATACATTAGCATGACACAATATAATATATGATAAACCAAACGAACTCTGGGGACAGAGAAAAATTATTACAGTTTTGTTGCACGAAAAGTCGTACTACAGTGGGCCCTATATTAAAACGGAATTTTCTTTTCTGAAAGCAATGCATCAGTGTGAAAACTGTGTTCACATTTATATACCTATAAATTTTATGAAACAGTACAACAAAAAATTAAGCAATTTTTTTTACAATTTATTTTGGTTTCACTGTGGGATAGGATAAATTAACTTTACCATGTTAGTAAATATCGTAAAAAAAAGTTGCAAAGATCGTAAAGTTAATGAAAAACTTACAGTGTCCTAATAAAGATCTTTCCCTCTGGAAAAAGTCAAAGCCTTCTAATCATCATTTCCATCACAATTACCCAATCACGTCATAGTCGATACGAAATCAATACAGATCAGTATTGTCAGCCTTTCCTCAGACATGAGATAAAAATACTTTATTTTCATTCACTTTGCCATGAATTTAACCCTACAGTTGACGCGGGAGTCTCGCAGACTCCACTGCTTTCAAACACTGTTAAACATAAACTATGCACAGTGTTCATCGCCACATCTGCACTGATGATTGACAATATAATGCTGTCCGAAACGTTGGCATAATACCCCAAAAATAAATCACTTTTATTTTATTTTTGTAATTTATTTGAAAAGTGTATTTCATCTGTTTAAATTTTCAGATTTCGTTTTTTTTCAAGGTTACTAACAGTGTTCGTTCGAAAGGTAAATTTCTAATATAAAAAAATATAATTATATTGTAAATAGTTTTTTTTTTAAATTACAATATTTGTTTTGAAAGGCAATGATCCTGAGAAAATATTTTTTTAATACTTTCAGCTTCACAGACCTTAAAATTATAATATCCCGTAATTTTTCACAGGTCAGCCCTAGTAATAATAAGTAAAGAATTTAAGGCAATAAAAAATAAAAGATTTATTTATTTTCTCGTATGTTATGAAAAAAAAATTATAGATCCCTCAGACCTAACGTCAGCAGTTAAAATTCGTGATATTTACGTCAGCAGTAGAAGGAAGCAGTGAGTATTGGCGAAATCCAATTAACACAGCTTGACCTTTAACCTTATAATACTTGTAAGTAAACAATACTATCTAATATCTATGTCCATGTTATAACATTGACAGCCCTAGATAACCAATATGAACCAATAATATTTACATACAGTGAGAAGAGAGATTATTTTGTTAATATTATTTGACCAACTATCATTTTGAACCACTACTGAAATACCTAATTGATAATCAGAGTGGTAAATGCTCCCAGTATCACCCTGGGGAAAGACCACCGTCCAGAATGAAAACGTTCTTGAAATGACATTATCCGTGATTGGTGACCAGATTATGTGCTCGCCCATCATCTTCCCTGTCTACTTCCACTTCCTTCAATCTCACACATAACCCACCCAAGTGGGAATGTCTGGGTCTCACTGGCTCCAAACACTTTAGAGCAGTTGGGACTCTTGTGCGTTATTCACATAAAAAATCTTAATATATATAAATTCAGCCTTCTTATGTTTGTGGGAATGTGACATTCCCATTTTAATTTGGTATGATGTGAGGCTGAAATTTGTGGGGAGGAGAAGGAGATGGAAAGAGAAAGGTTGGGAAATACCTGGCTATTCAGATCTGGTCACCAAACACGGCAGAGATTCAAACATTTCAAGAAACGTTTCGATTCTGAACGGTGGTCCTTCATCAGGGCGACACTAAAACTATCTTCCACTCTGGCAATCATTTAGTTACAATGAGTTAAAAAAATTTTTTTTTTATGAAAATGTAATATATTTAAAGTTACAGTGCAATGGTGTCCCGTGACGTCATACGAGACACGATTCACTACAGTTCATAATTGTAATGGCAGTACTGCAGTAACGTGATGCCACAAGCATTTCGGCCGGCCGCAAATAATATCAACATTTTTACACTAGGTATTTTCCAAAAATTCTAAAAGTTCTATCCTCAGCACGCTATAATGAATATGATACATTTGTAAAAACATCAAATTTCGTTGTAGGAGACTATCTAATTAGTAACCTTTAGATACGTCCCGGTACTAAGAGTCCAGAGACAAATTAACTAATTTGTCTGACAGTCACAAATCAATTAGAAACCGCGGAACTAAGCAACGATGCGTTGACAGTGCGCCGATAATGAATTACGTAATTTGAACCCAATTATCATTAGACTAATTGCAATCCCCTAATTTAGCCTTCCAAACAATGACGAAAATTAACAAAATACATAATTAATTTACAAATACGTCAGTATGTCGAAAACTTATTTGGGATTCAAACACTTTTTTGCATATTTTTTATTTGGATATTTCAAAGCTCCACCACACATGATGGAAATGACACTGCGATGACACACGATCTAAATATAGTTCAAATGCCGGATGCAATTCTAGGTGAAAAAGCTATGCAAATTTAGTAACGCCAGAGCTTACCGTTCGACGGATATTTAGTTAAGACACTCAAAACAGATTCTTTGTTTTTATTTTATCGCGAGACCGATCTGGATTTCGCCAGATAAGGGAAAATTGAGCTTATTTCATCAATGATGGTGATGCATTGAGCTTATTTCATCAATGATAGTGATGTATTGAGCTTATTTCATCAATGATAGTGATGTTTTGAGCTTATTTCATCAATTATGGTGATGCATTAAGCTTATTTCATCAATGATGGTGATGCATTGAGCTTATTTCATCAATGATGATGATGGATTGAGCTTAATTCATCAATGACGATGATGATCTATTGAGCTATTTCATCAGTGATGATGATTTAATGAGCTTATTTCATCAATGATAATGGTGTATGTCTATATATCACCGAACATTCAACCGAAAAAGTTTTATATAAAACATCAGATATAGCATTAATATATTTTATATACAGTGAAAGGGGGGGGGGGGGGTAAAAAAAAAACAGTCACTGTTTTCTTTGGCTCTAAAATGTCTAAATACGCGCCAGGCACAATAATTTATTACCGAATCGATAATTTCGATCCTAAAATAAAACCGTCGAGTCGTCGATTTGACCGTCCACGCGAGCCAGGCCTAATCCACGTGAAACGAGATTAAATTAGCGTACGGTACGGCGAGATTCTAATTATAATCCAATAATTATAAATAGGATCGGCGCGCAAAGCAAATACGTCACCGAAACGTGCTCCATTCATAGTTAAATAAGGACCACGAACGCGCGTTTCTGTTTAAAATACAGGTTGGGTCAGAAGTAATGACCCTGTTTTTGGAGGTATAAAAAAACTAATAAACTAAAATTAAAACTTTTTCAAGATGGCGGCCTTCAGCAGCAATACACTGATGTAGTCTATTTCTGAAGTTTTGGGCTGCGCTTCTTGCAGCAACAAATTACAACAATTGAGTTACGAATGGGAGATCTGTAGTTCCAACAAGATGGGGCTACAGCACACACAGCTCGGATTTCTAGGGCCAAATTGAGACAAATGTTCCCTGCTCGACTTGTGTCTCTGAGGGGTGACGTGGGATGGAAAGCGCGTTCGCCAGATTTAAGAATGTGCGACTTTTTCTGTGGGGTTATTTGAAGGAGAATGTTTTTAAACATACTTCAGAATAGCTCAAGACCCGAATTATTGAGGAAACATCCGCCATACCCCTTGAAATGTGCAGAAAAGCAGTCCAAGACTTCAGAAAAATCTTGCTGAAGTGGTATTGATAATAACAAAAAATGTTTTAATTCTCAAAGTTTTTTTAATGCCTCCTCAAAACCTGGTCATTACTTTTGCCCGACCCTGTATCCTACACAGCAGGGGGTGGGTAAGAAACAGATCGATGGCGAACGTACTTTTAATAAAGCTATAAATATCTATGAACGCTCGGATTAAAAGAAAGTCAATTCCGCACAAGATTCCCAATTGCCCAAAGCCAATGGAACTGTAGCATTCACATTATCTGTACAGTTCCCTTGAGGTGCTTCTTCACAAAAACGGCGCTATACTCGTACAAATTACGTTATTATTATTATTATCTCCACTCGGGGCAAATTGTGGGGCTGAAAGGGGTGGGGAGGGATTACCTGGCTATTCAGATCGGGTCACCAAAAACGACTAATGTCATTTTGAGCAACGTTTCGTTTCTAAATGGTGATCTTTCACAGGGGTGATATTTATGGAATCTAACTATTTAAATAAAAGAGTGATTTAATATATCTATTTATGTAAAGGATTTATATAATCTATTTATTTATATAAAAGATTTTCAGAAACCTAAAAACCCAGTTTAATTCCAAAATCGATTAAAATTTGACACCACGACCATGAAAACAAGATAACACATGTGATTTAGAAAAACCTCCCCATCCCCATTTCCCACCCCTTAAAGTTGATACTTCTTGATAAAATTTTGCGCACTTAACGTTAAAAATAAGATAAAAATGACTTAGACTCTGTGTAAATCCAGCCATGAAATGTAACCGCTCTTGGAATGTGCCGCAAATGTTATGTTTAAGAGTAACTACCACTCTTGGAATATGCCGCAAATGTTATGTTTAACAGTAACTACCACTCTTGGAATGTGCCGCAAATGTTATGTTTAAGAGTAACTACCGCTCTTGGAATGTGCAGCAAATGTTTTGTTTAAGAGTAACTACCACTCTTGGAATGTGCCGCAAATTTTATGTTTAAGAGTAACTACCACTCTTGGAATGTGCCGCAAATTTTTAATATTTTTTTTATATTAACTCCACATGGGAGAGGCCCTGAGAGTAATATTTTCTCTCGGGGCCTTTCTTCATTGGGGATGTTGGGTGGGGGGATTTTTTTCTAAAAGTAAGGAGTTAACCTGGATCCTGAAGAGGGCCTTGTTGTACGAGGAAGAAAACACAGACACCTGTAAAAACAAATTCCTTTGTTCGTTGACATTGCGGAGAAATAACATTGTCATTATCATTTTAATTTATACCAGCTCTACCCCGCCATGCGTTGCTGTGGCTCACTCAGTCTGTGCAAATATAGAAACAATAGCGCGTGTTGCTTTTACGTCCAACAGATGGCGCTGTTTTCCAAAAAAATCACGTTTTACCTGTCACAGGTGACATCTATATAATAAAGGTATATAAAAACACACGCGTATTCGAATGCAACGTTGTGTCAAAATTTCAAAGCAATCGGTGAAGAATTTTCGGAGATTTAAGATTTAGAACAAACGAACATTTAGGACGGGTTGTTTCGGAGAATTTGAACAATTCTTCAAATTTCACAGTTAATTTTCAAGTTCTATTAATATTTCAGTTCTATCAAGTAACTGGCCTAAAATTATATAATAACAGAACTCGAATAGGATATTCACAGAACTCGCAAATCAACATTGAAATTTTATGAATTTTTCAAATTCTATGAAAAATCCCATTCGTAATTTTTGTTTTATGTAGATTTGAACATCATAATCTGTTGTGAAATTGGTATCCGACAGGTATAGCTAACGATTCGCGACTCTTTTTAATGAAAAAGTCGATCCCGACAGCAATCAAGTTGACCAGCTCTGATATTTATGGCATTAACAAATTGAAATGTTTGGGAGACGTGCCAGAAGACATTGCCGGCCGCTTATTCAAATAAATTAGTCGGTCATAATTCACAGGGGCGTTATTTAACTGCAACCTCAACAAAGGAAAAGTAAAAAATGAAGTGGCAAATGTATAATAGATGATTTTGCTGTACCAAGGATTGTGAATTGTGACCGCCAAGTTCTAGGCACCTGTAACTATCAGTTCTCTGAACAATAATTAATAGACCACGCGTCCAACAAATTATGTTTCTAATTATTTCTTGTTTAGTAAATCAAAATTTCCTCTGTTTCTTTGTTTGTCTTTCATACACGTCGGACGTGATTTTTTGCAAATGGATGGAAGTGAGGACTGGGAAGTGAAATAGGTTACTTTTATACTGAAAAAAACGTTTAATTCCCGTGGGAAAATTCTCCACAATGCCAAGCGAGCAAAGCCGCGGATATTATCTAGCGTATTATAAATAGTATCCAACAAGTCCACCATCTTGAACCGGAACGTAGAGCCTGCGCAAGAGGCTGGACCTGCAACCCAGGACATGGACGCCTGGAGGCGCTTGTCGCAGCAATAGATTCCCGACCCCGATAGGACTAGTTGACAAGATAAAAAGATGAGACGACTTTGGACTTACGCATCAACAAATCGTTCCGTACCAAATTATCGTTAATAGCAACAGTGCTTACTTGCGTCACGCGTAAGTGATAAAAATTGATCACACTTATCAGTGAAATTACACCCAACTTATCAGCTGCAGTTCAAATTGGACAAGCAATCAGGTTGACACTTGACACGCGCTTACTAGCAAGAGGTTATCGCTTATTACTGTTATCGGTTCGCGGTACAAATGGTACGCAATTTGCTGGGACTAGGCACTGCCGATATGGGAGTCACGAGTCAACGGTGAGGACTAGGGCATGAATCCGTTTGACCGGTGAACCCAGCTGGCGATACGGAGACACAGATAAATAAATCATCAGAACCAGGCAAATATCGCGTGAATTGAATACAGAATCTTGTTCTCAGACATAATAACGTCAACAAACAAAACAAGAGATGACATAATTGAAAATGCCGGAATTGTGGGCACTGCCGATAGGCAAGTCAATAATAACCATGAGTGAGAATTAGGGTCTGAATCAGTTTGACCGGTGAACCAAGCTGGCGATACGGAGACAGATAAATAAATCGTCAGAACCTGGCAAATATCGAGTGGATTGAACACAGGTTCTTGTCATCAGACATAATAACGTCAACAAACAAGGCAACAGATAATACAGATAATAATAGATAGACAATATAATTTAAACAAACACATTGAACTTGTAAACAAATCAATCAAATAAGGAGTCATCGTGAGATTCTGTACGTCCCAAATAAAACAAAGGGCTAGTCAATAGAAACAATGTCTTGAAACTAGTCAAATCTTGAAACTCAAATTGATGATAATACGCACAATAAATAAAAATATATTAAAAAACAGTGTTTTTTTAGGTAAGACTAGGATAGCATTCCTTCCATTCAGTGCAAGTTCTTATTACCTTGGTATTGATAAAGCAGTGGATTAAAATAAACAATAAACTGAATAAAGTTGATGAGAATATCATTTCTGAAGCGAAAACCTCACTCGTGAAGCAATCAAAAGTTTCCAATATAAACGATAAATGAATTCAAACATAAAACATAATCAAATCAAAACGAATGCGTTGGCGTTATTTTACTGAATCAACACTTCGTTCACACAGCGCTCGGTCTTTTACGAATCGTAATTAATTCCTATTAGGGTCCTGAATATGCAATTCGTCGAAAAAGAATGTGACGTTGTCTTCTACCAGCCGAAACAGTTCACGAAGGGTAAAAAAACGAATAGCGTGAACTTGACCGCACATCTCCAAAAAATTTTAACGAAGGATGCGTAATTTTGCCTTAATCCGCATGCGTGATTTGTTGACAAAACCGATCGTCGCATTCGGACGGTTTTTTTTGACGATTTAATTAATTTAATTTTTGACGATTTGTACGATGCATTTTGATTTTTGATGATACAGGGTGCCGCAAAACAGACAGTGCACTTTTGAAGGGCCGGTGGATGCCATGTGGTTGGGGTAGGAATCTGAGAGGAGTCTTATTGTATCGGGAGGGTCGTGCCGTTTTTAGTCGTTACCACGATTTGGTCCGGGTAACATCGGGGCTTCGCCGTCCGCACATTTCTTGAAAATGGCCGTTCTTTCGTTGCCGTCCAGCGGGACTTGCAATAACAACGAATTCGTAAAAAAAATAACATCGAGTACTTTTCGTTTTCCGTTTGGAATAATTTCTAATTTGCCTGTTTCATACAAAATTTTATTTTTAATTTAAAGCTAAAATACCTAACTGAAATGAATTATCATTTTTAACCAAAAGATTTGACAATTATTAAAAAAGATGACGTAACCAAATGTATATTTCGATTCTTGGTCAATGAAATTGTGATAATTAGAAAAAGTTTGATCAATTTCAGCAGAAGTAAGGAATGATTGAGCTTACTTACTTATTGGCACACAAACGTGTATTCAGAACAGACTTTCTATTCAGTGGTAAACCATAATTTTTTTTTTTCATATTTTGAAATCGGATAGAAACAATCATGTATAATAATGTTCCGGCTTACAAGATTATGGTAAGCGTGCAAGAACAACTTGATGGCAAAATAATTCGCGTAAAATATTGACCGACCAGCGAATTGTTAGTCAGCCGGAATCATTCCAAGGACTTACAATCATTAATACTTATCTATTAACAACTGTTGGACAAACACGTGTTACTCTCTGATATGAAGTGCTGTCGCTAAGATTTTTTTTTTTTTAAATTTACCTTACAAGCATTATCTAATAAAATATCCCGAATGAGCCTCTCAATATGAAAAAAAGATAAAAGTCAATTGATCTAGTAATGGTTGTTAGTTCGGTTATTACCAGCACCAGACCAGCAATGGGCAAAATCGAACTATTAAACTAAATATGCCTAATATCGTAAAACATTTTTATTAAGGCGATGCACTACGTCGTGAATCGCTATCAATAATAACCCTTACGTAGATGGCGATAAGGTTTAAATTCCCGCTTAACACCATCCGCCTGTTTTGATTTATGCAAGAAAAAAACATTGTCAAAAAGTGCCTTTTATTTTATTTTGTGGATGTTCAGGCAAAAATATTTAAGTTTTTTTTCGATCATTTTATAAATAACTTAATTTGCCACATTATACAATAAAATCATAACCGAAAATGGGTTCGTAAGTAGGAGATTTAGAACTTTAAAGCAGTTTTCATAGGCCTTATACATTATTTTTTCTGGGCTTATAAAAAGACTTATCTAAAAAATACTCGATTATTTCAAAGGTCAAGATGTATTCTACTCGCAAATATTTAATTAAAGCATCTGAAAGGTTTCTAGGCGACCAAATTTTCAAACCAAAAATACATGATTTTGCATTACTACGTATGGCATCGCCTTAATAACAAAATATATAATAGCTCTATTAGGTACATTATACGTGCATTTCATTTCAGGTGCGTTTGTTTGACGTAACAATCAATTTATTCGATTTTCGAATTGTTTGTTTGACGTAAAAAAAAGCGAATTTATGGTTTTTTGCTTGACGTAATAATTTATTCGATTTTAGAATTGTTTGTTTGACGTAACAATTTATTCGATTGAAGAATTATTTGTTTGACGTAAAAATTCTATGTTATTTTTGTTTGTTTGACGTAACAAATTTAAGGTTGGTTTGCTTGACGTAAAAATGCTTGTTTGCGCTCGTTTGGTGATCACTTATAGCTAAAAACAAAAAAAAAATAAAAAAAACAAGCATTTGCATAGTAATTTTGTAGATAATTGCATGAAACGGCTTTAGACGTGTTTGGTGACCAAATCTCAGTCAGGTACTTTCCCACCTTCCTCTTCCCATCTCCTCCCACTCCCTACTACTTCACACTACATACCCCAATTCGGGGTGCCATAGTCTCACTGGCTCCAGAAGGTTAAGAGCAGTTGGGACTCTTGTGTGGTATTCACATAAAAAATAGAATTATGATCAATGAGAATTATATTGCGAATAGTGTCTCGGAAGAAAATTAATACATATTATTTACTGTAGTTCTTTATTACGTGCAAACTTACTTTTTTACAATATCTCCACACATCATCATTGGGGATGCTGTGTGGACGGGTCTAGACTTTTCAACCGACCAACAAAATTACTTGTCTTATCAACTTAAATGTTTTTCAAACCAGTTACATCTGATAATACGCTGAATATGTGCTAATAACAAACCAAATGCTAAATCAAACATTCTGTTAGCATAAAGAAACTGTTGGAACACGTATTGTAGTGTAAACGTGTTTAATTTGTATAAATAATAATGAAATAACTTCGATTCTTGTGGCTTGACAACGCGTGCATTATTTAGAAATTATTTTGAAACGGTGTGCGTTATTTAAAAGCGACAGCACTGTAAAATTCAGCACTTTCTGTCACGGAATTAAAAATAATTGTAAGCGAAAAAGCAATGATTTGATAACGCTGTGCGGATGCATTAAACATTAAACACACGACGAAAATGAATTAAATATTGAAATAATCCCACATTTAACACTTACGCTAACAAAACAACCCTCGATAACTAATATAATAAAAATGTTGCTTAATAAAAAAATATTGATTTGTTTACAATACACAAAAGCAGGGGTACTTAGAAAACCTTATACAATTTCCCTTTGAGGAAAAATATTTTTTTAAATATATTGATATATTTTTATCGTCTTAAAACTATAATATTATACTTACAATTCTTTAACACAACTATGTAAAACTATATATTCAGCAAATACACATATTGAATTCATGTTAACATAATATTGACGAAAATTTTTGAAAAATAGATTAGCAATTCGTTAAATGTGGAAGAAGGAAAATGTTGACTTTTCAATGACATGGTTTTTGATGCAAGGCAACATAAATTAAAAAATTCTACTTGCTTAAAAAAAATTAAAAATGACCTTCACACAAGATAATAGGAATTTAAAAGACGTGCTAATTTTTTAATAATAAATTATTCTATTCGCGACAATTGCGAGTATTAAAAAAATTTGAATCCAAATAGTAGACTCACCTGTAGTGAAATTCTCAAGGCTTGTATATCCCACATGCAATAAATGTCGATTTGCGTGACGGGACCGTTGTCGCGATTATAGAACAACACCAGATTATAGACGACAGTTTTCTGTCAATCGAGTCAACTCCTTCCAGATGAGAACAACGCTCACACGTTTATAATTCGAACAGAGATAAACTACAAAAAAGACTGAAGACAATCAAATTGAAATCTGAGATGATTTTTAAAAAGATTGGAGACAATTCGAATTATGAATGTTTTTGCAGAGCTATGGCGGAACACGTCGGATCGGCGCGCGGAGTTGACTGGTCGGTAAAGGCGAACGTTTGGAGTATATAAAGTCGTGATTATTAGTGTTATCAGTAGCCCCCCACTCTATTATATTATATTATGCTTATCTGCCATCTAACTATTAGCTGCTTGACGCAGGGTCAAGAGTATTGGCCCGACACACAGTATATAAAATATATTCTACATAGCAGATAACATTATCATATTTTCAAAGATGTCGGGCGCTCTTGCCGGGGGCGGTATTCTTGTGTTGTTTCTGGTCGGCTGGTAATTATTTGTAATTAAGTTTGATTTTTAACACGGTAATTTCATGGGAACGTTAAAATTTAATGAAATCAATTAAGTAGTCATGTAATTAGTCACCGTGTGAATGGTTTAACTGAATATGGCCATAGGCATCGAAATACCATTAGATATAAAATCAGTAAATGTTTTTTGTTACTTCTTAATTTGACACTACCGTGATTGTTTGCTTGTACACATTTTGAATCCTATAATTATAATAGCGAGCTATCAGTATTTTGCGAGAGTGAAACCCTATTGAACATGGTAAGAAACGAGGAAACCTTGTAAATTAAATCGATTATTTTGCAATCTAGAACTGGTACTATTTCGACGAAATTCGGTAAGTTGATTTTAAAGACATTTCACTAATAGCATTGCTCAGTGCATGTAATAGTAGGAGGTAAAACGTAGTTCTCAAGGGTAGTATGAAATTTTGCACGCGCACTGAAATTAATTTCGTGACATTCTGGCGAATTGCTTAGTTTATAGATTCGACATTTCAATTTAAGGTTGGGGTATTTCAGACTCCATCGCATTTCATTACCCTAAAGTCGACAAACAGCGCCATTTTGATTTTTCGATATCTAAATCGTCGCCATAAAAAACCAATTCTCAGCCCGTTTAAGCTTTTGAACAACGTGACCCGTATGCTTGATAGGTGATCAGTTGATCACACTTTGATCAAAAGCAGAAACTTTAACGTTTAAACGTTAAAAATTCAAAATGGCGCTGATCGTATATTTGATGGTATTTAGGAGTTAGTTCCTGTGAACTTTAAAAGAGAGGACATTATTATCACTAAGTAGGTACTTTATGGTAAACAATCATATGTGTTCACTAAGCTGGTACTGGATATGAAGTCATTACGTATTTTCCCAGAACATAGACAATCGAGTCACATGAACAAACATCACGATAGATTAGGCATTTTTTTATAATATCGACAAGTGATTCACTCATTATTATTATTACAATTAAATTTAATTATTGTTACTATTTAAGTTATTTAAAAACGCGTGTACCGAGTTAAGCATAATATGTATTTGGTATTAGGAACAGAAATGCTTTTTTAATTAATTTATTATTTTTTTACATCACCAATGGAAATAAATTGGATAACACCAATGGATATGCTGAAATAGGCCAAGCGCGCTTATAGCGTGGTCTGTCACAGGCTTTAACCCCACTCAGGCCCTGAGAAAATTTATTTTCCTTTCTCACGAAAACGGCGCTATACAAATAATCCAATCATTAGGGTATTTTTTAAAGAAAGGAAGGAGACGAAGTTCTGGAAAGGAAAAAGGTATGACGGGTTGGATAAGAATCAATTTTGACAGGTTTTTTCAAAGAAAGACAAACATTCCTATAATATTCCCTATACTATATAATAAATTATTTATAATAATTCCCATATTGTATGTTCTGATATTGTCGTATTCCATCATGATATTTATTAGGAAAACAACACGTGTTCTCGATATATTCTGAATGGCTAATATTTTATCAGGAAATTGGCATGCTGTTACTCTTTTAACGGGAACATTTTTCTCCGTGTAATATACACACAAATCTAAAAGTGTGTTGTTCGGGTCAAATCTAATTGATAAGAACAACAATTTAAATTAACAAAATGGAGAAACACCCAGTTATCGAGGGCCGTTAACATTTCGATATTTTTGCAAATAATAATCGCGTATTTGATTCTTGTTGTATTCTTACTCGGTCTTGTAGACGGGGCAAAGGAATGTTCCGAGTCAACAAACCCAATTTCTCGGTAACGCGTCAAAGTCAGACAACAAACATAATGTAATAAATAATAACATATTACGACGTCATAATGACATGTTATTGTCGCTGGGGAATTTCAATAGGGAAAAACGGCCTTTCTGGGTCAAAACGTATTATTGATTACTACAATGGCGCAGTATATCAGTTGATTTAAAGCTAGGCTTGGTTGGAATGTCGAGCTTAGCGGAGCGTGAAACATAATACGCGTACAGGTCGGAAACCTAGATATCAGTAAAGTTAAACGTGTTGTCTTCAATCAATCAAGTGAAACTGTCACAGATAATCTTAGCTATAATACTGTATTTTTTAAAGTTGTTTCCTTTACGCGTTCATACATTTCTATTGAAAAAAAAAAATTACTAGTTTATATTTATATTTTTTATCGAGTCATTTATTATTTTATTTTCATTCTACTCTAGCGAAACGATAGGAAAACTTCCAATTTATCTAAAGCATATTTTTGGTATTCATAATGTGCACCAACTCGTTACAAAGATGAATCAAAATAGGAAAGTGCTTATTTTTTTTATGTAAAACCAAATTACTGTCTACGTGAGTGGACACCCTGTACCCTGATGTATGGAAGTGAGGCATGGAACTGGCAAAGAAAGGATGAAAGGAAATTGAATGCTGTGGAAATGAGATCCCTGAGGCGTATGTGTGGTATAACCGTGTTTGATCGTGTGAGGAATGCGGAGATCCGCAAATAGTGCAAGGCTGATGTAAGCGTAATGAGTAAGATTAAGAAAGGGACGCTTAGATGGATTGGGCATGTAGAGCGAATGAGCGAAGATAGGAGTGTAAGGAGGATAGATGCAAATGTGAATGGTAGCAGAAGTCGGGGACGCCCGAGGAAGACATGGCACGATCAAGTGAATCAGACACTTGAGTCGGGCCATGTCAAGAGTCAGAATAATAGAAGAGTATGTATGAATGTGAATGAGGCAAGAAGTGTGTGCCAAGACCGAGTTGTTTGGCGGTCCGTCCTCTCTGCCTACCCCTGCGGGGAAACGGCGTGATGGTTAGTTAGTTAGTTAGTGAGTGGACATCTGCGTTCTCTACCAGTGGCAGCTAGCGACTTTGACGTGTGATAGAGTGCTAAGTTTTAAAATTCGACATTATTTATGTTGTTTAGTCCAAAACGATTTTTTATTTATTTTCGAAAATTATAAGATGTTTTGAGGCTGGCGACTGTGAGGCTGAAGATCGTGGGAGGGGGCAGGGGGGGGCAGGGGGGAGGGATAAGGGGAAGAGAGAAAGGTGGAAAGTAACTGGCTATTCAGATTTGGTCACCAAACAAGATCAAAGCTATTTCAATGTTTCAATTCTGAATAGTGGTCTTTGACCAGGGCGATACTGAGAGTTACCACATATCACTGACTTCTTATGTAATCCGGCCGTGGAAACAGGAAGTTTTTTATAGGGAACAAACTACATAAATATTCTATATCTAAAATGATTTCGATTATCACGAGTAGAATTTCATGTCGGAGGCCCTCAGACTTCAATCGTGGCTTATGTCATCTTTGGGGATGCTGCGTGGAGGGTATTTGTAAAGAAAGGCAGGAGTAAATCTGCGACTGAGAATCTGTAAAGAGATGGGAAGAACAATCCATGCTGATCACGCATTTGACGTGCCTCCTCTATGCTCTTCGCAGCAATTTACATCGAAATACCGGTAAAACAAGCACATTTAAAAATGCAACAAACTCACGTATGAACACGGCTATACACCTGGAGAAAGATAACTTTCTCATAAGACTGAAATGAGAATCAGTATTATATACTGTTATCTTGACATTTCTGGGAAGTAATTAAGTACCTACAATGTTATCTTCCATGGCAACACAAAATCTTAATTATTTCGCTATCAGGCAAAGATAATATGATAATTATAATTATCGCGTATTATCATGCATTCACGTTGTGAATAATTTGTGAACATACAGTCATTAAAAGTCTCTCAGTTAAAAATTAAAAATTATACTAGACATTATAATCTCGAAAATGTAATCATTTGGTATGCTAATCTAATGTAATCAATTTGGGGATATACTGTTATATAAATGATCTACGACTAAGCTACTGTTATCATGTTTTGATAAATAATCAAATTTGTTGTCAAATGCCTCAACGAGGCCACAGAATAATTTTGGTGCCAATGACAGACAGATTGTTAAATTATTATAAGCAATAATTATTAGCCTGAAAAAATCTCCCGAGATAAAATAAATGCCACCGACGGGAATTGAACCCGCAGCATTCTGATTGCCGGTCAGCTGCTCTACCATTTATGCTACACCTAGTGGGAGATGCAGCACTAACAAAAGCTTTCCTACAAAAATAAAGTTGGTTGTTTTTAGGTGAAATCATAAGCAATAATTTTTGAATTAAAAATACTAGTGCATATAAAATTATTTGGCGGGTTTGGAATAAGTCGACGTATTGTCCTTTTTCTGATGTACACGGAGTAAAATGAGTATTGCTGATTTATATATGAAGGTGATAGCAGGCCATTTCCTTATAAACTATTAGTACTTTCATAATATATGTGTTAATGCAGCTGCGTTTATCCTGTCATTATCCTCCAAATCAGAAAGAAATAATGCATCAAGTGGAGTCCCACAGGGTTCTTACTTTGGTCCAATACTGTTTACCTTATTTTTTTATTAAAGGTAAATTTTATGTTTACAAGACAAGGTTTTTATGCAAGAAATTTAGTATTTAACAACACCTTTCCTACAAACATAAAGTTTAATAAATTCAATAATTTTTAGATAAAATACTAGTAGTTATTGAATTGTTTGGCGGTTAAAAATAGCCGACGTAGAACAGTGGTACCGTGCACCTGACCGGCAGTCAGAAGGTGCGGGTTCAATTCCTGTCGGCGGCATTTATTTTTCCTCTAAATGGGATGGTCCGATGCTCTGTAGGGAACCCGCTTGCACAGCGCGGGTGTAAACTGTGCACCCTAAAGTTTAAGTTTAGACTTACGGAATTAAATACTTCGTTTGTGTGAAAGCACTATGAAACAATACATGATTATTACTTCAATGGTGAAAACCAGAGATAAATTATGAAAAGGGCCTAAATAAATTATATATATAATGACGGAATGCAAATATATTAGAATTTTGATGAACACGTGTTCCCATGTCGCCATAACACATCGTTTTACTGATAGTTTATACGGAAATCTGTCATTCATTGGTTTTCAAAGGCCTGCAATCCCGTTTTTAACATAAATACGAATAATTTGAAGAGATTTTTAATAAATTTGCAATATTTTACAACTTCACAGGTCTTATAAACATAATATTCCGTGATTTATCACAGGTCTGCGATTTAAATTTAATCAAATGTGTGTGTGCCAATTCAGAGTTGTTAGACGGTTCATCGTATATATCTAAGCCTGTGGCATTAGTTCATAAAATATAGAGCGGAAAAAATAATTCTCAATATAAAATACAGCCTTTGTGAAGTTTAAGCGACTCGTCGAACAGAATTAAATTTTGGAGCAAAATCAATTGTTTACCTTGACCTTCGAATTAAGTGTTGCCATAAAACAAGGAAGCGTATTCTTAATGTTACGATGCAGATAAATCGAACGGTGGTTCTAGCAATACAGTTTGACTCACTTATTTACGTTTTACAAACTCGTACTGCGAAACTTCGCGAGATTCATCGAACATCTAAGAAAATAACCTAATGATTGATTTGATTAAAATTATTATTATCAACAAATACAAATAACATAGCAATTCGGGCCGGCACACAGTGGGCTGAAAATCGCCTTTCATAGACATAGAGACTTGAATTCTCAAGGGTATTTTTTTTGGCTAGAAATGGATTCTGCTGATCATTACTATGCTATAAAATGTCGTACGAAGCAATTGCGTGTACAAATGAAGGAGTTATGATTTTTTTAAGAAAAATTTGTATGGCGCTGACATTAAAAATGAGGCTATCTCTGGAATCATAAGGTTGGCCGTTCTATCCTTACACACAGAAAATACTACTATTTATTTGTATTTTTTTGACATACTTCATATTGTGGCGCAAGGTGCGATTTTTTTTTTTTAAATCCTAAAGTGGAAAAAAAAACTTTTTTTTGTTGATGATTCATTTTAATGCTTAAATGCTTTACATATGAGTATGCTTTGTCTAGTTTACAATATTTTATTTACACTTCAAGCCAAAACACTGTGCACAGTGGGCTGAAATTCGCCTTTCATAGACATAGAGACTTGAATTTTCAAGTGTATTTTTTTTGGCTAGAAATAGATTCTGCTGATCAATAATATGCTATAAAATTTTGTATGAAGCAATTGCGTGTACAAATGAAGGAGTTATCATTTTTTTAAGAAAAATTTGTATGGAACTGACATTAAAAATGAGGCTATCTCTGGAATCATAAGGTTGACCATTATATCCTTACACACAAATATACTACTATTTATTTGTATTTTTTTGACATACTTCGTATTGTGGCGAAACTTGTGATTTTTTTTTTAAATCCTCAAAGTTAAAAAAAAAAACTTTTTTATGTTGAAGATTCATTTTAATGCTTAAATGCTTTACATATGAGTATGATTTGTCTAGTTTACAATATTTTATTTACACTGCAAGCCTAAAAGCATTTAAGCATTAAAATGAATCATCAACATTAAAAAGGGTTTTTTTCAACTTTGAGGATTTTTTAAAAAAAAATCGCACCTTGCGCCACAATATGAAGTATGTCAAAAAAATACAAATAAATAGTAGTATTATCTGTGTGTAAGAATAGAACGGCCAACCTTATGATTCCAGAGATAGCCCAATTTTTAATGTCAGCGCCATACAAATTTTTCTTAAAAAATTATAACTCCTTCATTTGTACACGCAATTGCTTCGTACGACATTTTATAGCATAGTAATGATCAGCAGAATCCATTTCTAGCCAAAAAATATACCCTTAAAAATTCAAGTCTCTATGTCTATGAAAGGCGATTTTCAGCCCACTGTGCGGCACTCAAAATGACCCTGAGCATCACTTTGTAGTTAGCAAACTTAACCCTAACAATGAAAGGGTTAAAGTAACAATCGCCAACCATAAGCCGACTGACACTATTTTAGTAATGACATACTTGTTTTTTGAAAAATTTCGTTTTTGTAAATTGAACCGTTTTGATGTATGTCTATCCTATTTTAGTTTCGCCAAGACAGCTTCTTACATTCAGAGAAATGGTTATTTTTTGTCTCTAATTAAAAAATATATATGTATGGGTCATTCCGCCGTTTCGTTCAAATCGCATGTTCTTGCAAAAAAGTCATATGAAAAATAATGTTTTTCAAGAAAGTTTTATTGGAAAATGTAGTTATTTAAAAAAGGAAAAAGTAGTATTTACCGGATTAGGCATTTGTTACTTAATAACTTTATGGTATACAAAAAACATGCTAAAATCTCATTACCTTCCCCGTGTAAATGAGGGACCGGTAAATTGATCAATAAATAAGAACATTTTACACTAGTAAAATCACTACATTCATTAATCGACCTGAATGTACAACTAATTTTGCATATTTATTGGTGTTTAATTTATTTTTAAAGTTACTGTATCATAGAAAGAATTGAGATTTTGTTGTTGTCCAGAAAAAATCGCTGTCGTCTTCCGCCAAAGCGGTAATTAAAATTGTGACCGTGTTTGTCACTGTTCGTCAGCTGTACCCCACCCCGCGCCTCCGTTACTAATCAGTTTACCGCTATATCTGGACGGGGGAGGACGTGCGTCGCTGAATAAAGAAATATCTGCGATCTCCGTGCTCGAAAACGACTTTGTCACCGACCAGGCATCATTACCTTCCAGCATTTTTTAAAGTAAGTACATGTTTTAAAAATTCGAATCATGAACCTATAAACTATAATTAGTCGGACTATTTTTTATTGAAACATAAAGATTTGTAATGTCATTATTAAGCGAGTTATTAAGGAAAGATTGTCAAAACCTCATTACCCTCCGTCTCATTACCTTCCGTATCGTAAATTTTTTGCCGGATGGTAATTTAGAGGTGTGGAGGGTAATGATAAATTTGTAAGGGTTATTTTTACGTGCATCTGGGACCATGTTTGGGGGTTCATAAAAGTTAATATTATCAATAAAAGCAGTTTCTTGCGTTCTAGCGTCGGACAATTTCAGTTTTGGTGAAATACATATTTTCGTTTTATCTATTTACTGATATGGAAAAACAATCTGTTAAAATTTACTGCGAATTTTTATTTGAAAATCGATTTTTTTATTCAATGATATAATTATAATTATTCAAATGTAAACGAATAATATATTAAACAAATGGTTTAACTATTCCCCTACAGTCACAATTATTTTCATTACTTATCTTCATTACTTCAGTTGTCTATTAAAACAGATGAATTTTTACAAAATTTCAAGTTTCTAAACAAATCCAGATTTGAACAAAAATCTATATAAAGGGCATTATTAAGAGTCCAACGCAAATTTCTTGATTAAAAAACCATATCATTACTGTTAGATTTTAAATCATTTAGGGAAAAAAATATTAAACAAAGATATAAAAGTAGTGTAACAATTTTTGGGCTCTCCTGTAAAAGTAACGAAATTGAAATTATCCATATTTGTTATTCAACTTCTCACTTGATCCGATACTTATGATAATTTTTCTTTATTATTTGTTACAGGCTAAACACCATAATCCACAATGGCAAAGTTAAATAAAAAACTGAAAAAAGAAGAAAAGTTATCCAAGGACAGGCTGCGTAAGCAACAAAAATATGCTGAGATTAAAAACAATCCGGAACTGTACAGTCTTCAGAAAGCGAAAGAAAAAAAAAGATACTTAATGCGAAAAGCGCAAAAAAAGATTTGCAGCATTGAAGATATGAGTGAAAGAGCCCAGAGAGAGCAAAGACGAAGATGGCGAAAGAACTCTGTAAATTATTGGAAGAAAAAAGAGGAGCAGCGTAAAATAGAAACGATTACAGTAGAAAATATGCCTCCAATTCATGAAAATGTCAAGGAAGTACCCAATAATGTGCAAAATACTCTAGATCCTGACCCTCTCGCAGTCGAGAATGAACAACAAATCATTAAAAAAAATGTGCGTGGTCTAACGAATGTTAGAAAATTGAGGTATAGATCATTGAAAATCATTAAGACGTTACAGGACCAGATAAGCAAACTCAGGAACGAGAAAAGAAACGAACAAAAGAAAATGAAGGCGTTGCAGCTACAAAAAGTAAATAGACCAATCGAAGATACAGTAGAGAAAAAAGTAAACGACATAATTAAATACATCCCAATGAATAAAGTCGAAGATGTAAAAAAGAAATTGTTGTTCAGTGAATCGCTGTCTCGAGGATTAAATGAAAAATACAAGGCTTTAAAAAAAACAGAGAAAAGACAGTTTGCGAATGAAATACTGAGAGACAAGAACAAGCTAAAGAAATATAAAGTACTCAGTAAAGTTATGTTTTTGGACGATACTATTGCTTCAACGCCAGAGCCTGCTAAAACTATAGAAAAGAAATGTAAAGTGAAAATACTCTCAAACGTCCCGTTCGACTATTATCAGCATTATTCCCTTTATAAAAATAGTACGCAAGAATTCATTCCTTTCGATCAATGTGAGTTCGAGAAGTTCATCCGATCCTTAAGAGTAGAATATCCTGATTTCGATGAATCAAAACAGCAGTCCCCCAAAACTGTGGAACTCCCACACATGGACATTGACGAGGAAACCAACAAAGAGGATAAGGAGGCGCCATTCAAATACTACTTAGATGACTGGATAATGGTTCAATATAAAATAACTAACACGACACATCATTTCATTGGGAAAATTATTGGAAAACATGAGTACACACTAGAGTACAAAGTAATTTTTTTGAAAAAAGCTCAAGGGAATTCCAAAAAATTTGTCTGGCCAACAATTAGTGACGACGATTTCATTTTGGAATCACAAATTCTTCAGCGCTTGCAAGATCCAGATGAGAATGAAAGAGCACTTTCAAAAATTTGCCGAACTTTGATTTGAAATAGTTTTCCAGCAAAAACTTTCACAAGAATGATCTCAAGTTCCTTAAATATTATGTTCCTATTTAGATGTAAGACCTTTATCTTGTACTTATTAGTTACATATGTTGTGTTTGTTTTAAGTATCTCTGATTTTATTTTAAACTGCATTTCAATTGACTTCTGATTTTTTCTTATTTTTAATTATTATTTTTATTATTTCTATTTTTCAAATATTACAATGTTTGCTTAGGAATGTGAAAATTTTGTATTTCTTGTGTACAAACCTACTTATAAAACGTAATTATAAAGAATTTGACTATTCCTTATAATTTCTGGGTAAGTAGTATAATAGGAAAATTTTAGTTGTGTTGGGTTTGATGTTCCAGCTGCCTTTTCTTAATTTGTATTTTGATATTTTTTTCCATTATTTTTTAACAATTCATACAGATATTGCAAAAGCATAAGTAAGCAGAACTGATTACGTATGAAAAAATGTATTTCTTGTCTCCAATGTTCAAAAGTCTGAATAAAGCATTTAGTTTTTCACTATAATAGGTTTTTCTTCTTTTTCCTAATCCGCTCACCACGTCAAATGATACTTAGCATGATTTGAAATCTATTTTATTATTCAATTTCTATTCAAATTTCATTATTCACAGACATTTTAAGAACCTTAAACATGTTCACTACCATCTATTAATATTTCATTACCAAACTTCATTACCATCCAAATTTTTAAATTACCATCCAACAGTTTTTCATTACCATCCACACCTTCATTACCTTCCATCAATTTTCTTCGAATCCAAGTGTCGCACAAAGGTGCCCTTTTCACTTTTATACATCTGATAGGTACGGGAACCCATTTCTATAAAAATATATAGTAAAAAGGCAAAAAAAAAAAAATCCGCGGAAACAGACAAATTTGAACGAAACGGCGGAATGACCCTTATAATAATGGGAAAGCTGACAGAGATATTGAAAGATGGGTAAATTCAGGTAACTCCATAGAGGACTGAACGCAGTTGGCGCTAACAAAAAAAATGTCCAAAGAAGCGAAGTTAGCAGTCCATAATGGAGTTCTGGTACATACCCTGATGTATGGAAGTGAGGCATGGAACTGACAAAGAAAGAATCAAAGTAGACTGAATGCTGTTGAAATGAGATCCATGTGGCGTATGCGTGGTAAAACCATCTATGATCGTGTGAGAAATGTGGAGATCCGCAAAGAGTGCAAGGCTGATGTAAGCGTAATGAGTTAGATTAAGAAAGGGACGCTTAGATGGTTTGGGCATGTAGAGCGAATGAGCGAAGAAAGGAGTGTAATGAGAATGGTTCCATGATAACTCAACACAGTGACAATTCAACACACTTTTAAAAAGTTATATAAAGTCATTAGAAACGATGAAAAAAAAATTAAACCAAACCTAACCTACTTAACCCAGTTAATCAAGTTTTTATCACTCTCCATGACTTTATATAACTTTTTAAAGATGTGATGAATTATCACTTTGATGATTTATCCGGTCACCAATGAGAATATATGACGCAAATGCGAATGGTAGCTGAATTCGGGGACGCCCGAGGAAGACATGGCACAAGTGAATCTTATACTTGAGTCGGGCCATGTCAAAAGTCAGAATAATAATAAGAGTGTGTATGAGACGATGTATGAATGTGAATGAGGCAAGAAGTGTGTGCCAAGGCCGAGGTGTTTAGAGGTCCGTCCTCTCTGCCTACCCCTGCGTGAAACGGCGTAATGGTTAGTTAGTTAAAATAATGAAAACATACAAAAATATCCTTTTATTATAATATGTTCCAGCTAAATAAGCGTCCTTCACAATAAATATAAGTCATATGAAGATTTCCTGTAAATAAATAATACAGTACTATGTTTGACTTTTTTTAAAAGAAATTATGTATATATATTTCCACATTTTAAATAAACATATTTGCAAGTGACGAAACGACAAACTAGAATAACATGGTACATTATTTCCTTGCTAAGTTAATAAAATGTATTTTAGTGTGCTAGGAGCATTTTTTAAGGTTCAAATAGCATAAAATCGAGGCAAGTGCGGAAGCGAGGCAACTCGCAGATCCACGGTGGATTTATTAGCACACCAGGGGTTAAGCAATAATACTACAAATGATTTATCTGTAAATTCTGTACGGGTAGTTAAGAAAATGCGAAATTTTTCCATGTGACTAAATCCCAAAACTGTAATCTTTTAAATAGTGCCAAAATGTCTGTAAAGAATTCAGTCTGAAAACCTGCGGTGAATGCATTTTCGAACGTTTTACTTAAAATTCCATCAAGTATTACATACAGAAATTAAAAAATTAATAGTCTAATATTCTAATTAACATTTTTTCAGAGGAAAGCTTTTAAATTTTCCAACCTACTACATGGCAGAACGGACGTTCTGGCCCACAATAGCATGACATGGGGTATGGTGCAGCTAAATGAAATCTCTAGGTCAAGTCTTAACATTTTCAGCATTGGCCTTGAAGGTTTCAAGAGTAATTTTATGGAAGGACTCTAAAAGTAATGTAAGTTATGTCGTGTGTTACTAAGATTATAAAAAAATGTTATATCCATAAATTATTAAAAAAAGAATTCAGACAAATCATGCGTAGTATTTATTTCATGCGTTAGCAGACTGCAACGTATATATTTCTGTATGCTGAAACTGCTGACCGTTAAAAGGAAGCTACAAGCCAAAAATGTGTATATTCTTGGTATGCCTTATATCGTCAGGAATATAGGTAACATACATTTGGCAAACAGAGTCAATAAACGCTCGATTTGAAGCGCAAAAGTGGTTTTTATTTATTTTGTAAACAATTTTATAAGAAATCCAAAAATTATTTTTAAAGTTGTTTAATTTATGCCTTCATACATTTCTATTGAATAAATACATTTTTTAGTAGTTTACATTTATATTTTATATTGAGTAAAAAATTTTTTAATTGAATTCTTCTCAAGGGAAACGATTAGAAATTTTTTCAATTAATCTAAAGTATATTTTTGGTATTCATAATGTAAACCAATTCGTTATAAAGATTAATCGAAAATAGTGATATGGCATTAAGTTTCTTTGATTTTCATAAAAATAGCATTGCTATACTTTTTGCTTACTTGTTACGCGTGTCAATCGTATTAGCACGCGTTCAAAACGATTCCTTACTAACAAACGTGTGTTGAATTTTACACAACTGATTAACTGATAAACAATCATTAATATTGTGTCGAAAATGGTTGTACATCGATTTGAAAATTTTAAAACACGTTTATTCGTAAGGGGGTAAAGTATTTTAGGAAACATAAATATATATTTATACAGGGTGTCCGGGGGTAACGTGCACTAACTTCGGGAGGTGATATACACGATGGTAGAAGAAAAAAATATGAAAACGTTAGAATTTCGAAAACAGTGAATTGTATGTTTTACTTCTACTATCATGTAGAATCACCACCCAAAGTAAGTGCACTTTACTCCCGGATACTTGTAGATCTATGAAATGTAACTTTATAAAGGTTCTTTAAGAGGAAGCTACAAGCCAAAAATGTGTATAATTTGGTAGGCCTTATATTGTCACGTATGTAGGTAATAGGCATTAAAATCGCTTGACAATAGATCGATTGGAGTATAGAAACGTTTATTTGAAACACAAAACCGGTTTTTATTTATTTTGTAAATAATTTTATAAGAAAGCAAAAAAGTTAATCAAGGGAAACGGTCACAGATAATCTTATAATATTGTATTTTTTAAAGTTGTTTCCTTTACGCGTTCATACATTTCTAAAAAAACATTTTTTTTTTGTATTTTAAATTTATATTTTTTATTTGTATTTTACTCAAGGGAAACGTTACGAAAACCTTCAATTTATCTAAAACATTTTTTTTGGTATTCATAATGTACACCAATTCGTTAGAAAGATTAATCAAAATAGTGATTCAGCATTAAGCTTCGATTATCTAACCTTAAATTATCTTCTTCACAATTATTTTTTATGCAGGCTTCATTTTTTCTCTGAAGTTTCGGGGTATGAGCGTTAAACACGGTTTATTTGGCTATCCAAATAACGGTGTTGGTTTGGACTTCGTCGCTGACACAATTAACAATATTTGATGGGTAAATCCGAAAAATGTAATGAGATATAATATACGGGGCAATAGTATGGTACGATTCATACGACCCAAGATAACTTTTTTTTTGTAAACGTCTGGAGATAATGATTGTAATAATAGTGTCGATGAAGATATTATATAACCGCTATATACCGGAGATATGTGTTTTTGTTTACCCCGACAAATAACTGATAGTGGCAAACATTGTTTTGGCGAAGTAAGTATATTATTATATACAGGGTTTTCCAATAAGAGGTGTTATTTTGAATAGAAACTACGCCATTAATAAAAATGGAACGATTCACGCTTCAACAACGCATTGAAATTATTAAAATTCACTTGAGTGAATCAAATACAAATCATCTTGAGTGATGAGGCCCATTTCCACCTCGGTGGCTTCGTCAACAAGCAAAATTGTCGCATCTGGGGCTCGGAAAACCCAAGAGTTCTTGTTGAAAAGCCTCTCTATCCTCAACGTGTGACTGTTTGGTGCGGTTTATGGTCCGTTACTTTTTCGAAAATGAGGCTGGAGCAACAGTTACGGTGAATGGATTGCGCTATCGAGAGATGATTAATGATTTTTTATGGCCGGAATTGGATGGTATTGATCTGGACAACGTTTACTATCAACAAGACGGCGCTACGTGCCACACAAGCAACAAAACCATTGATCTTTTACGATTGAATATCAAAATAAAACCTCTTATTGGAAAATTTGTACTGCTGACGTATACCCGGGGTTGCTCGGGGACTTGTACATTTTTAGAGGTTGTGAATTCTAAGTACCTGACAACTGGGCGCATTTTTAAGGTGGAAATGATATTAATGTAATAAATATTTGTTTCACTTGATTGTGCCATGTCTTCCGTCAACCATTCACTTCCAAGTTATACATTCTCGTTGCACCTACTTCTTCGTTCATAACTTACGTCTCATGTTACCGCAAATAATTATTTCATTCATGTCTTCCTCTGGCATCCTCGACTTTTTGTACCATTCACTTCACGTGGTATCTTGAAATCCACATCGTTACTGTTAAAAATCTGCATTATTTTGACATTAATTCTACTCGGTATCTTATTCCAGTGCAGATAAAATGCGTCAAGTCTTTCTCGAGTGTCCTCGACTTCTTCTACCATTTAAATCACTCTCTAAACACTCCTGGCACTAATAAGAACAAACTTGGAATTTTTTAGCGAAATCGGATGAATGGTATAGAAACGCGTAGGGGACAAACGAAGAAACATTAATTTTATATATATATTTATACATAGATTTAATTTAAATAAATTATAGTTCAATTTTACTTTCGTACTAATTGAATTTTTTTAAATTGTAAAATGAGGGCTTCAGCACAGAGAGGCCCAAATACATTTATTTGTGGAATTAGGTACATTTGACTACATTGTTATCGGTAAACTAATACAATCCTCATAAAAGATAATTTTAAAAAAAAACACACGGTGACACACATTTTTTAAAATAAATCATTCACATATTTTCACTTAATTTAAGTTACTTTTTAATCTGGGTTATTTTTCTGAAGGGGAGATAATATTTAATTTATTTTCCTCGTCTCATGTGTGTTTGTGCTGCGGCTTTTCAACTTTTCTTAGAAATTCAATTAATGTATCAATTTGTAGATTAAATATAAAATATTGAAGTAATCAGTGGCCGAGTGACCGGTCAGTGACTGAGTTGGCATCGCGTTTGGGTCCCCCCACCCAGGCGTCGTACATTCAATTCTCGACCAAGTCCTTCGTCACGACACAAGCAACATTTCCGGGTACTGTGGTGGTGGTAGTAGATTTTCAAATATTACCAGGTTATCCGTAACCCGAGAATGTTTGTCTTTCTAAATAATAACAATAATTTGTCTGCCTTGATTTTTGTACATCTATTTTTCTCCAGTATAATAATGCTCATAACTCTATTTTGTAGTAATTTTTTTTTTTTGGTAAACTAATATTTAAGAAAAGATTTTTTTATGCATAGCACAAAGGGTAACAATTATTTTTATAAGCAATAATTATTAGCCTGAAACACTCATCCACATTGAAAAATCTCCTGATAAAAGATACATGACACCACGGGGGTTCAAGTCCCGTTGGCGTCATGTATCTTTATCAGGAGATTTTTCAATGTGGATGAGTGTTTCAGGCTAATAATTATTGCTTATAAAAATAATTGTTAACTATTTTGTAGTATTGTCATTTGCTTCATTAATGCATCACCAAATACGAGAATATAGAAACCAAATTAACTAAAATACATGAAGTTAAATTTTGAACCCAGAATATGGTTCTACGAACCGAAACCGGTCGGACTTATAAAATTTACAACAATTCGACAATATTCAATTAAACAAAGTATTTTATTTAATAATACCTATGTCAAACTACAAAGTCAGCTTTTTACCAAAATATGTAATTAAATTACTAATTTGTAATACCTATCTCTTCCCAAATGTTAAAAATGTTGCAATTATAAATCTTATAATGTGCGTAAATGGATGATTAAACGGTCGTACAATAATTTAAAATCAATAAAATAAAACGCAAATATTTTAGAAAAATGTGAATCCTGGTAAATCAGGCACAAAATTTAATAGCCGTTCAAAAACAATTCGTCACAACAATGATTTAAAAAAATAACACAATAAAACTTCAGTCTTGCACAATTTAATCGTAATTTCGTGCCTTTCCACGGCAATTCGAGTTGATAAACAATATATATAACCTATGTAGATTTTTGAATGGACTCCAGCAACATCTGCATTCTGTCCCTCATCAGAGGTTGCCCAGTTTTTGTCTTTTTGCTGAGTTTCTTGAATTTGTCCGCTTTCTTCAGCTTGTATTTTGCTATAGCTTCCTCCCTTTCTTTGGCGGCCACGTTAAAGTATTCCTTTCTGGCTACTTTTTCGTCTCGGAGGCGTTGCATCTCCTGTTTGACCTTCCAGAAAGGCTGGACCTTTCCGTGCTTGTCCAGTCTATCTTCAATCTTGGATTTAACGGGTCCGCTTGGTTTTGGATTTGATTGCTGGTTCTTTTTGGCCTTTTCCAAAAGATCGGGGTGTAGCACATAATGTATTTTATTCTCTCCGCTCGTACCTGCTTTGGGCGATACTTCTTCTGTTTGATTTTCATTATCTTCTTCATTATTATCTTCGTCGTCATCTTCCGTGTCTGTCCCGACTTCTGCAACTTTATCAAAATTAAACGGAGTGTATTTCCCTGCCATGGGATCTTTCTTAACATCTTTATAGTATTTCTTCAAGACGTCTTTGCGTCTCTGGTTTTCCCATTTGTCCAGTTTATACTTATTGCTGTATTTCTTGATTCTATAATTCTTCTTGTTAAAGAAGGGTTTGTCTTCTTTAGGTTTGTGGGTCTTCTCGATCCTTCCTTGTTCTACCCTGTGCATCTTGTCGGAGTTTTTGGTATGGTCATACTTGGGCTTGAGTAAGCTTCCTTTGTTGGGAGCTGGTCTCGACTTGAGGAAGAACGATCCCTTTCCCCCGTGGTCCCCAGACATGTTGACGTTGTTTGGCTGTTTGGCTGGTTGGTTGGTGTGACTGCAGAATTAGATCAACGCGATACTAGCGATTACACAGCGACCTACAACAATGAAAGAGCGTGTTAAGTTTACTTCGATTCATTAACGATTTGGCATTAATTGTGCCGTCATTATAAATTAACAAATCATAATGGTACGTATACATTTGCGAACCGAAACGCGAACCGAGCCACGAATTGCGGGAAAGGAACGAAGCAACTGCAAGCGGCGTTTTGCGCCATTTGCGGTTTTTTACTTTCTTTCCCATAAGTTGAGGTTCAGTTCGGCAGTTCAGTTCGCGTATGTATACGTAGCATTAGAAAAACACGCTATTTCATTATTAAAACGCACGTGGCCGCTGAGGACTAGTTTTTAACTAAAGAAGATCGAGTCATTGTTACAATTATTATTGTCCTTGTGAAATTTTAATCCAAACGACCGTTAATAAATCGCGATTATGAAAAATAATTCTCCATTTATTTAAACAGCTGCTCTACAATCAACAAAGGTATATAAATAGGTACATATTTGTCACCAAAGAAAACGAGATGTTTAAACTAATAATTAATATTGACATGCATGTACGTATTTTAAATAATAACATTATTTACCTTGTGAAACTAAGGGTTAAACTGTTCGGCTATCTTTATATCTTGGACCGTAAGATTGAAAAACATCTCATGCATAAAAAGTAAAAAGGTAACCAGATGAAACAGAACAGTAACAAAACAGAACTTGATAAAAAAATAACAATAGATTAGGGTAGGTAAGTTTGGGTTAAGATCGAGTTAGGTCATATTTGTTGTTTGTTTCGGAAAATATACAGACAATAGGGTAGTTAGAAAATAATCAGAAGTAAGTATTTCAGTTTCCTGAAATGGAAAATAATGCATTGATTGTTACTTTATTATTGTTATTGATGTCAAAGTTTTAAGGTTAGTTTGTTTTTTCTTCTCTTATTTAAACCAGAATATGGACCTGTGTAGGACCCTAAAATAGGTTTGTCAGATTGTGTTTAATTAAACGACGTAAAAAGACGTCGAATTTTCGAAAAATAAATGCCCCGACGGTAATTGAACTCGCACCTTCTGATTGCCGGTCACCGGTGTATTTTTCACTATAAAAAAAAAAAAAAAAAAAAAAAAAAAAAAAAAAAAAAAAAAAAAAAAAGGTGCACGGAACCACTAAGTTACAACCCACAAAATAATTCAATTATGTACTAGTATTTCAAACAACAATTATTGCTTATTATATTTTTTCACCTGTAAACAACCAAGTTTATTTTTGTAGGAAAGGCTGTTCAGGGCTGAATTTCCCACTAGATGGCGTCGAGACATATTATATCTACATTTGTTAGTGAAATATTTTGACTTGTACTCAATAACTTGTTTTCCTTTGTGCCATGCATAAAAAACCTTGTCTTATAAACATTAGTTTATCATTAAAAAATAATTAAATGCTTACTTCTTATAGTTATCTTATTAGAGGTAAAATTAGAGGTTTTTTATAAAAATTTCGTATTAACCGTGTGCCTATTTTCTGTATTTTTTTCTTAAATATTTTGTTTTGTCATAAAGTCCAATAAAAAAAAGAATCAGCATCAATTATCATAATTCATTGCCAGTATGAATAGGCATTTAAATGAGTGACGGGCCGCAGAGCTATTGCGAGCAAGACGAATGTCCCCCGATACTGCGGGCGGCCAAGTTGGGCCAATTGGAGAAGTGGGTGAAGGTCGCCTCGAAACACCGCGACAGGCGGAAGGAAATGCAACAAAACAACAAAAAAAATCACGTCAAATCAGCTCTGTAATCTATCTTATCTACCTTGATAATAATTGCATAGCTGTATTATGCTAAATTCTGGGAAATAAATGTATTATCAAGGTCATAAGACCACAGAAGAGATAATAAACCAGATAATTTGTGGGCTTGCCTGGGGGTCCGAATCTTAATATTTACGTAATTTTTGTGAGATTGATCAAACATTTTAAAATATCAAAATTCTTTCTGATAATAATTATTAATAAAAATAAATAATTTCATTAGCCTGTCTGGAGGCCAAGTAGTCAAAAGATATTGTATTATATATCTATGCAAACGGGCGACATCAATTTTCTTTCAAATCGGCATAGAGATTTTCTTCACTTCTACGGATTTTCTGATCAGTGTATCTCGGTATTTCGCTAAATTCGTTGAAGGTGATCGCAGAAAACAGATTTTATAGATGTTTGACTAAACGTAGCGAAGTCTTGTTTTAACACAACCGTTTTGTATTTCATTTGTATGTAAATTTATTGATACGTTCCGTTTCAAGATGGTGGTCCTTGAAACGGAACGTTAAAAATTAACGTTTATTCTGGAAGAAAATATTCTCTTTTCGAATGTGAAATCGTGGTTTATTTGGAATTTTCTATTCGCAATATTATGGTACCTACATGCCTGAGGGTTTGAAAAAAGAATTTTGATAGTGACAAATTGTATAATCCCTTACATTAAATAATAAAAAAGGGTTAGATAAAATAATATGGTTTATAATTAAGTAGGTAGGCAGGTATTTAAGTACCTACTTACAAATCAGAAAATTAGAAACATTATTTTTTGAATGCGAGGTCCACTACTGTTCACAGACTACAATTATGAAAATGTTTACGCCGAATCCATGAATCCTTCTGGAAACCAGGTGGATGGATGGCTGCCATTGCTTTTTCATTGATTTTAAAATTGACCTCGGGGTTTTCATATATATATATTATAATGTTGTCATTTACAAAAACACATTTGTGATAAACTTTTCCAGACAAACATGGCCTACTGAAAACAAATCGCAGCGAGTATTTAGTGAGACGAGACATGTAAACATATTTTCTGCTTTATAGTTCGAAATAGAAAAAAAATATTTTGTTCCATCTAGAAGTCAAGGACTGACCAGGGTCAGGATAAGGAAGTAATTTTCCATGATCAACTCAATATGGATACAGCACATAAACTATTAAATCTTATCGCTGAATAAGACTTTTTATGGAAAACGTAAACAACTATATAATATTCTTCATGTCGTTGTATTTCGTATCTAGTAGGTAAGTTTGTAATTATTATTATTTATGTAGGTATTTTATTGTTCTCTGCGAACTTGAATACAAAGACGTTTGGATAATTTTGTTACAGTTCTAGAATAATGTATGCGATACATTGTCACAAGATAATAATAATATACAGGTAGGTAATGAGTCAAAGAGTGACTCATACATTCATTTGAAGGAACTAATAAATGCCAACTAGGTGATTATGGAATTATTTTCATGGAGATGATAATATCCTGTGATGGAACTAATTAAATGTCATGCTATTTTCGGCAGGGATAGGCAGAGAGGGTTGACCGCCACACAACTCTGTCAGACTTCAGCTAGCTTCATTTGCATGTATAAATAATCCTGAAATGGTTGACTCGGGTATTTATTTCACTTTATTGTGACATGTCTTCCTCAAGCGTCCCCGACTTCCTCCATTCACTTGCAAGACAATATTTTCTGGAAAGTGTTGGTATTGCGAATTTTCTTAATTTGCAGGCAGACGTGACATAATCCAGCACTGAAAAACTTACACGATGAAAACATCGGGTATCGCGGTAGGTTTTATCTACTTTTTATTGTTGGCCTCGAATGAGTTACCTATCAAGTTATCATTTATCAATAACCACAATAAAAAATATGTAACCCGATACGTCATCTACTAAGAAAACATTCTACTTGAGAATGGGGAGCAGCAATATCAAAGTATAACAACATGCTCGCAATAAAACGTGCTCGACAATCATTTGATCCGATAATCGATGAAAAACCCACGACGTCCTTTCGAACATTAGCTACAGAAGTACAGACAGACATGGGAATGAATTCTAAATTGTGCAATAAGGTGAAATGTCCTTACCTGTGAAAGCCACCCACTGGGTTGGCTTTGGTTTTTCGGCGGAATCTTGAATGTTTACAGACACTCGGAACGAAAAAACGTTATCACAGCGGTTAAAAGCGGGTCGGCGAAATTTGCGACGGTAGACCGCGAAGCGACCATACCCGATTTCAAGATGGCGCACGACGGACTACGAGGGACTACAATTACCTCTAGGTTTCAAAAGGTTTTTAACGGCTCCCGTACAACTGCGTACAACCAACCAATGACGGGCCGAAAGGAAAGTATTTATTACTCCTGTCAAAAGATTTTATTTTTAGTGTAGGATAACATCGAACTATATCAAATAAATCAAACGAGTTATTTTGCCGCCCAATAAAGTAACTATTTGACAACAAGCGATACTACAGCAAATGTTGATTATAATATAAGGGTCATTTTTGATTGTATTGCAAAAGGTTTTTTTAAAAACCCTTACGTAAAGTTGATTTTCCTTGAAGATAATAGGTTATAGGTAGGTACTTACCTACACCAAGTTTTCCATAATAAATTTTGTGGAAACTTAAATTAATTTAAAAAATATATTATATACCTGCAAGCAAACAAAAATTCGAAATAGGTGAAAGATGCTGATTCAAAATTTTCCTATATATAGGGATTTATAATCAGATCTATCAAAGACTTTAATTGGTTGGATTTGTTTGTTTATCATTTATTTGTCACTAGTGCGCAGCTTGTTAGAATACAATTCAATAATGTGGTCCCCTCACTATAAAATTCATACATATAAGAAATATTGAATGTGTGCAGTTCATAATAATAATAATAATATTGGACAATTTGTATAGCGCCGCTTTGTGAAATATCACCTCAAGTTCAAATGTTTACGTTGTATTAACTTCAAACTACACATAAACTCTTTTTTTATGGATAAACTAATGTTTATAAGACAAGGTTTTATGCATAGCATAAAGGATAACAAATAATTATAAGCAATAAATAGTGCCGTTCCCGTTGGCGGCATTTATTTTTACTCGGGAGATATTTTCAATTTTTATTGATGTTTGAGGCGACTAATTATTGCTTATAATTATTTGTTACACTTAAACTATTTATTGTTACTAAATACACTGAAAATACATTTTTCTAAAAATTGAAGAAAAATAAATATTTCTTCAAAATTATTCGCACCGACGAATTTAAAGTACGAAATCAAACACCTAGGCAGAATACATTATTCTGCAACAATAATTCCGGGACTAACTACCACTACACACACTTATTTCTCACATTCGCACACGTGGAAATAAATTCACCTCAAATATCGACATATTTAAAATTTATGTGTAAAAAGAACCTGAATTTATTTTTTTAATAATATTATTATCTAGGGTCTTATTGTTTACTTGTAAATTATGTATTGTCAACTTTATTATTTTTATGCCATTTGCTATTTAAACTGGTTTCTGATTTTTAACTTTCTCTTTTCTCAATTTTCATAATCTGTTATATACATTTAAATGCAACTTTATATCCACCATTTAAAAAAAGTTTTGTATTGAATTTGTTGTTTTATAAACATTAAAAATTCGTGCTGTTTATGTATCTTGCAGAAAATCATGCAAAATATAAAATTTTGTAAAAGCTTTTCGCAGTTGGGGATGACATAGAAAAATGTTTACATTTAATTTTTAAATGACTTTCATAAATTGTGTAATACACAATTCAAAATGATAATAGGGGTATTTTGAATTTTTTCAATTATTTTAAACTTTTAACTCAGTAGGTATGCCCTTCACGGTTTGTCACGTCGAGTCAGCTTGTATGTACATATTTCTAGTTTATTCTGACTACTTCCTTCCCTTCCCTATAAGCTCTATAAAAAAATTTAAGCTGCCCCCCCTAGCTTGGAAGCTGGCGACGCACCTGATATCTACTTATTACATTGCTTGCCCCATTTTCAATTACAGAATTGTTTTGAGATTGAGAGAGTTGGGAAAGGGTTTTGGTAATGCAAGCAAATACCCTAAAACAGAAACATTACCTTCAACTTGAGACATTTCCTATAAATTCTGATGGCAGTATGTTACACTGGCGCCTCCAAGCGGCGTCAGTTCTGCAGGTTGGTTTACTTTCATACATATGAATGGATTTTACATTAATAAATTTAAAAAATTAATAATTTCAGATAACCTCACTATTTTACATATTTTTTGTCAATATTGATCAAAATACAAATTAGAGAGCACAAAACACCGCCACTGACACAAACTACTGCCAATATAAGTTGGGAGTATTATTATTATTCTAGGGTATTTCATGCAAGTCTTCAAGTGGTCACAAATGATTGAAAGAAGAAAGCAAATTTCTTATTTGTTTCAGATGGGTGCATACATGGGTGCTATTTTCAGCTTTTTCTAATGCTATCCAACATTGACTGTACGTATTCCCGTGGTAGTTCCTCACACATACGCTAGGTATATTGATCGTACTAACTTACCTTTTTAATGAGTCAATTTAAGTTATGAGCATTATCTGGTTGATCTATTGTTTCCTGTAAAGTTCTAACGCTGTATTTGCATACCACTTAAGTTCAATTGATAACGGATTCGCTGCTAGGTCAGTTAAGAAACAGGTGTATAAAAACATAATACGGGAATTCATAACTTCCCAAGAGCCACCCACTGTCTGGAACCAGTGGGACTATGGCAACCTCAATCGAGGTATGTTGTGAGACTGAAGGGGGTGAGGAAGAAAAGAAATGGAAAGAGGAATGTTTGGTATGATTTCAGATTTTCACGGCCAAAAGTACTAGTGATTTGTTTTTGGGGTATTATGCCGTGTTGCGCTATCTCCTTCTTTGTGTTTGTTGGGATTATTCAGGCTATTCAGGTTTGGTCACCAAATACAGCTCAAGTCATTTGCAGCAAAGTTTCTCATGTCGGAAACCATTGTATTGTGTAGATAAATTACAAAATAGAAACCATTATAATGATATATAATAATAATATTGGACAATTTGTATAGCGCCGCTTTTGTGAAATATCACCTCAGGGGCGCTGTATTGTGTAGATAAATTACAAAATAGAAACCATTGTATTGTGTAGATAAATTACACAATAGAAACCATTGTATTGTGTAGATAAATTACACAATAGAAACCATTGTATTGTGTAGATAAATTACAAAATAAAACAAGTTTTTTATAAAATCAAGTATATTTTATTAACAATACACCACATTCTTATTAGAGAACGGATCACAGCGGAATTTATTATAACGACATCAGTTATTTAATACGAAACTTACAAAAACCTTAATAATTAGTTAATACATAATATCATATTTTACAAGGAGCTACGCGTAGCCGAGATGGGAACTCGACTGTTTTCATAAATTCCGCCAGGATTTCACAAGACGTCCATTCTTAATTACAAATGATAAAAACAAAATCCTAATACATCTTAATAAAAGTTATGTCACAATATTCATTGTGTCAAGACCATAGATAATACAAACAAAGGGAAATATGGCATTGGAAGCGCACCAACTGACGCTAAGCTACGACCAAACAAAGCGGTGAATCCAATGAAAGTTATGCATTTGGTGTGTAGGTAGAAACAGAGTTGGGATGCGCTGTTGTGCATAGTTGCGATTTGCAGTAGTATGGTTGGACGATGTTGGCGACGCGTGTTGTGCATGCAGTTTAATTTTTTTTTAATGTGAATTCTCCCAACTGCTCCTAACCGTCTGGAGATAGCAATAGTAAGGCACCCACAATTGGGGGTATGTTGTAAGGCTGAAGGTAGTGGGGAGGGAAAGGGGATGGGGGAGATGAAGGTGAGGGTGTACCTGGGAAACTAACACCATGGAGGCCGTGTAATAATATTTTTTTTCATTTTCATATTTAATGATTCATGGCCTATCTCAATTGTCACTATTATCTATGCACTAAACGGATAATACCTATCTATGCCAATATGAAAAAAAACTAATGTTGCCAGTTTACATGAGACTTTTTGATTCCTTGGCCGAGATAGGTCAATGAAATTTGTAAACGGTTCAATATATATCATCGATAAGGAAAAATTGAGTTCACTTTTTTTTACACACGAACACGCCCCCAACACACTTTTATCGATGTATCTCTTCAGTGTTATCTGAAGATTATTAGTAGCAACACAGTACAATAATCGCAGCATTATCCTAGGATGGGTTAAGATCGAACAACGTGGCGAGAATAGCGAAATCGCCGACATAAAATCCTGGGTTCGGTTCAATATCAGCCATTATTACCGATATTGATCATTTTCAGTTAAAGCAATGAAATAAATGCATGGTAAAATTTTTAGGACAGTTCTAAGCAAATTACACTATGGGCATACAAGTGTCCAACTAGTTAACGAATACATATCCCGTCTTACACGCCCGTTCAACGTTGGTGCGGTAAAGCTGGCCTCGAGTCTGGTTTAAGACCGTTTTAACCAAACAAACTCCATGGTAAGTCAAGTTTTTCACTGTTCTGACCTTACGCGCCGCGTAATATTTACACCACGTTTTTTAGTAAGGCTGATAATGTGTATCCAGGTTTCACGGTGAATTATAACATAAAATGGGTATAAAGGAACTGCAGTTAAAAAGTTTGACAGATATGTATTAATGTCATCTGACCCCAATTCATTACAGCCATTTAATTCTTCAACGCATTTTTTTAAATATCCAGAACTACTGGCGTTGCCCGGGCTTTGTGCAAAATTCTTCGAAGTCAGATGTAGACAGTGACCTTCCTCTGGTTAGGTCAAGTGGGTAAAATTTCATAAATTTCTGAATAAAACTGTAGATTTGTACACATATCAAACGCACGCTACCCGCCCCGTATCTACTGGTATTCTTTATATAAATAGATTACTGAACACGGTCAATATGCACAAATTATTTTTTAAAACTCTCTGTATTAGTTTAATAACAATGAGAAAACACTAATTCAGTCACCGGAAATGGAAAATAATGCATTTTAATATGTATGTAGTTATTTCGTTAAAATTTAAATTTATTGTGTTCACGTGGCGGCCATTAGTTTTCAAATTAATATGTATGTATTAACAACGGTGTTCTGTACAGTAATTCTGGGTATTTACCCCCGTTTTTGGGACAAACCAAATCATAGTCATAACTTACTGTAACTGCAAAAAATATTAATATTTACGGTAGATGGACTATATTTTTTGTTTAAGTTGGCTGGAGTTCGCTATTACTTTATTAACAATGTTTAGATGAGGTTAGATGGTGCAAAAAGCATGTTATACAGCAGTGTTTCATCTATCTTTAGAGGATTCTTTAAACACTTCTTTACAGGGTTTCTCCAGGGCCAGCCCTGAGCCAAATGGCACCTGGCGTCAAAACCAATAGACGCCTAGGTATGTGATCACGGTAATCAATAATATCCGGATGATTCGAATTTTTGTGTAGCGTCATTTTTATGAAAAATAATCTCAAAGACAATGTGTTAGGATTGTTAGGTATCATCAGCGCCTTGGCACCTTGCCAATTCGGCGCCGGGAGTGGACTGCTCCAATTGCGCCCGCATAGCACCGTCCCTGGGTTCCTCTCTGCCTGCCCTGCAGGGAAACCTTATGACAATGAGTTAGTTTCCATTTAGAAGTTTGAAATATTTAGAATCTAAAATATGAGTAATCGAAAAATGATATTAACCTTTCGGATATTTCTATATTCATAATCTAAAATATGAGTAGTTGAAAAGTAATCATAAAAATGATCATTAACCTTTCGGCCGCTACATGTGTATATATGTGCGTACATTTTCACAGAAAATGCATAAATGTCACAAAAAAATGTGATGCGCACACCCGTTATCCAATATCTATCAGGAAAGCGGGTGAAAATGCTAAATACAAAGATGGATAAATCATGAATTCTGAAATTATAAAAACTAACATTAGTTTATTAGCTAAACAGATAAAACAGAACATGACAAAAAATAATTTAGGAGTTGTTTTTTTTTTCTTCAATGTTCTATTTTGTCTTTGTTATTTTTTGTAATGTAACCAGTTTATTATGGTAATTTTAGAACTATTATAGGATCTGAATGCTGAATCTCTGCAGGTAGGTGTCTAGGACAGCGCGGTGGTCTGCATTAAGGGGCTGCAGCAGAGAGGGAACTCTTCCCGGCCCCGATCTGCTGAGAGCTCCTAGGGACTCCACCAGGTACTGTCGGGGCTCGGAGATTTCTGCAAATAAGTTATATTATTTGGTGACGGGATAAAACAAAACGGAACAAACTAAATTAATAGGTTATGGTAGGTTAGATTCAATTAGTTTAGGTTTTTTATCACTACATATTCTATACGTTTTTTCACCATTTTATTTATATGACAATATATTGAAAGCAACTGCTGATGTTATTAGGAGAGGCTGGACCTGCTATAGACGGAGGCCGCTAAATTAGCCCGGGACGGGGAAGCCAGAAGGCATCTTGTCGAAGCAATGGGTCCCCCGACCCGAATAGGACAAGGCGAAGAAGATGGGATGAAATAATGATTTAAAATGAGAGGTGATGAAATCTAATGAAAACGAAAAGCAATTTTTACAAGCGATAGCTGGATATAATAATAACTTAAACTTGCACAAGCTGATTTTACTGCCATCTCCATTTTGGATTCTTCAATCCCTTCTTTATCTGCTGTGTAAATTTAATTTCTGTAGGACACACATACGGAGCTGCATGCAAAAGTATAAACACTAGTTACAAGTGAATAATAATATGCATATCAAAAAACTTTTAACACACTCTACTCAAAATTAAACAAAACTAAAACATCCATGTATGTAAATTTTTGGGCATCATGCCTGTTTTATGTACTGAAATAAAATAAAATAAAACTACAATTTTCATCATTACTTGTTATTGCATCCAACTGCTCAAGTTATAGTGACAATCGTAAATTATAACATAAAAGCAGAAACTATGTTTGCAGGAAATATGTTTACGGAAAATATGTTTAAAAGAAATATGATTGCAGGAAATATGTTTACAAGAAATATAATTGCAGGAAATATGTTTGCAGAAAATATGTTTGCAGAAAATATGTTTGCAGGAAATATGTTTTCAGGATATATGTTTGCATGATATATGAAGCACTAAAGCGATGAGTTCCGACAACATGAAATTTTCTCAGTTTCTTCCGACTGGAATTTCTGGGAAGAATGCAAGAAATTTCAGCTTGCAAATTCACTTTCTAAAGTGAGCTTGTAATGTTTTAAATGAATACTTTTGTTGGTCACCCAATAAAACAGAATATGAAAATATAATAGGTTAAGTTTTTTTTGTTCCGTTTCTTCACTGTTATGTTTTGTTAATCATTAATATATGAACAACAAATGTGTTTGTGCCACATTTTATTCATTAGTGCGGCACTGATTTTGTAATGGCAAATCCATGTTCTAGTAACAAGCAAGTGGGCATTCATTTAAGGAGATTCCAACTACATACATCACACATCATTACAGCAGTAGACTTACGTGGCAGTGGATCAATTTTATCTTGCTTGGTGGAGGCTAACTGGCAGTAGGCGGCCTCGTATCCCACGGGTTCCTCCACATCGATCCAGTGGTCCTCAGGCAGTGAGCTCTCGTCACTGGGCAATTCCAGGAGGGACACCAGCGCCTGGACAACAGACAAACAAATGATATAGAAACATATTTTGCTAAACCAGTGCCTGGACATCAAGCAGAAAAACATACAATATGGATATGTTAAAAGTGCTACAGAGGGATACCGGCGCCTGGACATAAGACAGACAGACGAACAAACAATGCAGATATGTTAAAAGTACTACAGAGGGGAAACCAGCGCCTGGACATCAAGACAGACAGACAAACAAACGATACATATTATGCTAAACCAATGCCTGCACATCAAACAGACAAACAAACAATATAGTTTAAAGTACTACAGAGGGGATACCGGCGCCTAGACATCAGACAGACAAACAAACAATACAGGTAAGTTAAAAGTACTACAGAGGAGACACCAGCGCCTGGACATCAAACAAACAAACAAACAAACAAATAAATTTGAGAAATTTTACATTATATTCTCCGGTTGGTTAAATTTCAGTTCAGTACACGTAAAAATGTCAGTCACTACCGTCAAAAAAGTGCTCTGAAACTGCTGACAGATGTATATAAATATTTAGGGGTGGGAGGTCAAGAAGAAAAGGGGCAATTTGGGGTATTACAGGGAGGACAGATTGCTTTACCTGAAATGTGTCTAGAAAAGGACTATAATATAGATTTAATTGGTTATTCAATATACCAGAATGACTATATAGGGATTTTCTGATTTCGAGTGTTTCTAAGTTTTGCTTTTATTATTGACGGTGATGTTATTATTATTATTTATAATTATAGTTTCAGGGATTTTACCTGCAGCACAGGAATCCAGAGGTAGTTGTACTTCTGGGTGCTGTCGTAGAGGGCGGGACACTCGCAGAGCAGCTTGGTGCAGCCGGCGGCCGCCAGCTTCTTGTCTCCGACCCCCGACACCTTCTGCAGCTCCGGCACCAGCACGCGCTCGCAGTAGAGCCCAAACAGCCTACAATCAACAACATACTCATAAAGTGTTAGATGGTTGGGTTCCGTGATAAAACAGAACATTGAAGAAAAGTGATGAGAAAAAAACTAAACATCAATATTGTATATTATTATCAAATCAAAATAAAAAATACTACCCCTCGAAGGTCAGCATTTCATATTATTTTTATTTCTTTAAAATTTTTTAATAAATTAATTAATTGGCTAATTGAACAGGAAGATATCGAATGAGAATTTTTAAAGCAGATTACCCTGTATTCTTAGCTTCTATACACGGTGTACGGAAACTCGTAGTACAAGTGGAAAACTGGTGAATCTACATCACATTTGGAGACAATTTTGAGGTTTAACTTTTTTAATTTGAGGTTTACTTTTCAAGTAAATCGAGTCTAAATTTGCAATTTTCAGGTCGAATTAGAAATAAATCTTTTTTTTTAATGTGTTGAAGCGTACACCCTGCTCTAAAAGTTTTTTTGAACTCTTTAGTTGCTGTAAAGTTTAAAAAAAAAAAAAAAAACAAAATGATGCTCAAAAAAAGTTTTTTGAAATCACTATGTGATTTTCCGGACACCATGCTAGAAAGTAGAAAAACAAAGATTAAGTTACCCTGGTTGTACAGATTCCAACATTTCCACCATACTGCCAGGCCCGTATCTGACTGCAAAGAATCCCAGGAACGGAATAAGCCCCCGCAAAAACTTAGTGGTCTTGGAAGACGAGAGGCGCTGGAACACCAGCGTGATGACTTGTTTCAGGAATGGCTGCATCACTTCTCTGAAAACATCTCAAGTGTTATAAAAAGGGTGTCTTTTACACAAATAATACCTACACCAGAGTCCCAACTATCTGTGGGATAATTGCATCCTAAATTGGAAGAAAAGTTATGAAAAAGAACAAGCAACAAACTTAACCTAACCTATTCTTTCATCATGTTGTGTTGTCACTATTAATATGTATTTTATCCTGTTACGAGCATCTCCGATGGGGTGGGTATATTCTGGGGATGAAGAGAGTGCAAGGTGAGATTGCAAGAATACATAAACAACCAAACTGGATTTGATGTTTTTCCAGGTTCACACCGGCAGTAAAAATGCCCCCGGCGCGCGTCTTTATTATCCGAGACAACTGTTGTGACGTTTGCATACAACGGGTTAATGTCACTAGCTAAATAAAAATGTTTGGAGAAATACTTACTGTGGGAAGTGTTGCAGTATGCACTGAATGAGATGAAAACCTTCGTGGTCGTTTGCTTTTGATGCTATTAACTTCTGGAAGACGCCCAGCATGCCGTTCTGCAAATAAAAGAAAATATTTTTACATAAAATGCCAAACACAGAATAACTTCGGTAAATATTGTTAACCGTTAAACCGCGACTGACCACATATATGTGATTTAGAAATTCAAGCCCACTGCGCGCAGCTGTCACATATGCGTGTGTATTCTTTATTTGTGATTATGTGAATATCTATGTATTCGTTCAAAAACAGAATGGCACTAACAAATTGAGTGATTTTTAAATACTTTTATATACATACGATCATTGATTATTGCTGCAAATCTTTGGCGCAGTTCAGTTCAAATACAATCGCCAAAGGAAGATAAACTTCAACTGAATTAAAATCTAATTGCCTAATGAAGACCTCATATCGCCTATATACATCGCTTCACTGATTATCGCCTCAATTAAAATAAAACAATATTAATATACCGCAAACTTAAAATCAGTTGCGATCAGCATTAGAGGATCGATTCAGTAGTTCCGAGATTTCAACAAAACGGTGAGTGATCTATTTTTCACGTTTTTGGGACATGTTCAATCTCCATTATTCAATGATCGATCATAGCTTAGCACAACAACAATAATTAAGAAACACTTATTTGCAATTAGAGTAGTGGAAGCATAGAACAAACTTTCACAACATACTATAGAAAACAATTTAAAGTTGTATTAGATTCTTATTTAGAGATATGTAGGTGGAAACTTGAGTGGCAAACGGCCAACGTGGGAAATGCCCACCTCATACAGGACCCCACACAGCCTCATGGGTTTTCATTGCCTCGCAAAACCTGGTCTGCCATCAATAGGTTAAGGTGCTCCCATAGCCGCTATGCCCACATGATGCACAGATGGGGCCTTAAAGAGTCGGCGATGTGTGAATGTGGTGGGGTGCAAACCACCGAACATGTGGTCAACGAATGGTCGCTCCATTCATTCCCCGGCGGGATTGATGAGGTTCACATGGCGACGCCTGAGGCCCTAGGATGGCTCGCAGACCTAGATGTCCCCTTCTGACCCCCCCCCCCCCACCATACGAAAGAAGAAGATTTAGAAAAGAAAGGATTAATTTATTATAAAATTTAAAACAACTCAATTATGTACTGTTAAACTTATTGTGAAATCAGATATGAGCGCATCAGCAGAATGCAGCCCTGATCATTAAATAATAATAACAATAATTAACTCCAAAGACAATTGACTATTTCCAAGTTTCCCGGAGGCACATCTGCATTGAATCAAAAGATTACCAATGCCGTCGACTAGGTAAATTACTTGAGCATTCCACTTTGATCTCCAAAAATTCTAGAAGTAGTATGTAAGACTAACCAGTCGGTTATCCCTCTGCAGCTGCGGGTGAGCAGCAGCCGTGAGGGCACACAACAGCCTGACGAGGGGGCGCACGTTGGCGGGCTTGTCCCACAGCGGGGGCGCCAATAGGCAGCCCACTAGCCCGATGTAGGGACCCCCAACGTCGCCGGCCGCGCCATTGGCTGTTACCAGGCGCTGCTCCAGGAGAAGTGACAGCATTTGGAACACGTACGGCATGAATTCTGAAACAAAACATATTGACAATGAAAACTACATTTATTTACGTAATAAACAGAAAACTAAGCCTATTATGTATTTAAACTTATTTAGAACAATTTTCCTACATAGTAATGTGTAATAAGATCTAAATTTTCCTTGGTAACGCCACGTTACAAGACAACAACACAAAGGTTTTTTTTTGCATGGTTAGGGGAAGGTTAAAATTGTAAACATTAATTTGGTCAAAACGAACCGTACGATGGGATAGATTGCATTGAAAAGTACAGCATTGTAAGGTTACCATCAGAATGAGCATTGAAAAATAAGAAATGATACCAAAATCACAAAGATTCAGCGGGTTGCACTGTATTTGCAATGCTTTATTTTATAGTACATATTTGCAGACTTTGCATATTTCCTTCTTGCCACAGAAAAAGAATACTTAAACTGATAGTAGTTAGGTGTGCTGAACACAGAGGGCATTAGTAGAATATTTGTGCAGTTGCTGATATTGTAGAGATCTACAATATCATCAGGATTAATAACATTACTATTCAAGGTCAAGGGCTCAGAAATATCTCTACCACCTTCCTGTGGGGAGCTACTGGAAGTCTGGCGAAAATAGTGACATATTGTGAGTTGAAAGAGTGAGAAAGTAACAACTGACCTTGCACTTCTTGCTGCAGGATTTCCTGGAATATTGGGAATAAGGCGTCTTCAAATGAGTCCACTGCAGCTGGATTAGATTTGCAAATAATTCTGTAAACAAAACAAACAATAATTACATTATGTATTAGAATAAAGATGTCTGCCTTACTGACACGCCCGATTTACCCATAAGTCTAACTTACAGGCGTAAGGTTGTGATAATTCTTTTTCACTACGGCTCTACATTTCAAATCGCTGCGTTTCCTCACCATTCTCCTCCAGTCGTATCATCTGGCATTTTTTCAACATCTACCGCCAATTTAAATCTTTTGAATCTACAGAATCTTACAATAGTCTCATGCGTAATTACATTTTCAACTTCGTGGTTCATTTTAGTTCTGGATGATCACAGAAAAAAGAAACAACAGATATGTAATTAAGGGTGAGAGGAAGAAACTAACATGAGCGGGGCAATGGGGTGGTTGTAACTTGCGAATAAATTTCTAAAGATCTGTAATTTTTAGTTCCGTCCCTTGTGGGAACTTAAAATTACAGATCTTTTAAAAAAGGTTTTACTTATTAACAAAAACAAAATATTTTGTATGAGTAAATAGATTCCCTTTTGCAAGTGTCGTATAATTTACTCACCGCACTAAACTATCAATTTGTATTTTGCACCGCTATACTTACGAGTATGAGTGTCACTCGCTGCAATAGCTTATGCATTTGGAAGTGGAATAAGCTTAAAATTAAGTAAAATAAGGCTTTGTTAGTAAATTAATGCGATATAAGCGATTAGTGTCTTCACCATTTATGTATATATTTACACAGTTTTAATGCACAGAAAACCTTAATTGCAGAGTTATTCTGAAATGTGTTGAAATACAAATGGTAACTTATTTTATTCAATAAATGCGCAAACCCTGCTGGTGCCAAAACCACGGGTCACGTGGTTGCCTCTGGGTAGTCGAAATGGTACACAAATTTGTCTTTAGGGCAGGTCTATGTATTCTGACATCAATAGATATGGACCCATTTTACATAGAGAATGTAGGTGTAATTTTTTTGTTTGTTTATTTTGCGTTACCTACCACATCTCACAACCGTAGGTAACTACTAATCTTATTTTATACATGTCATGTTAATTTATAACTTGCACTTACTTGATGGATAAAGACAGGGATTCGAATAGGAAGTGGTTGAAGTGTGGGCGAGACGGGTTCTTTGTGACGATGGTGAGGGTCTGTGCCAGCTGCGGAAGCAGGGTGCCCATGGCCGGGACGCATGACTCCTGGAGAACGGCCAGGGCGCGCATCACAGCTGAAAGGCCAAAATAAGTTCAATGGTCAAGGTGGTTCTCAATTGGATACATAATGTTTGGTCTCAGTAATGAGATTGAAAGCAAGACATATATATATTTATGTATTTATAAAATTTGGAGATGAAACTTAACAACCGGAATTCATGTACAACTGTGCTGCATCGCCGTATGCAAAGCCATCGTTGAGCACTAAGTTTGTGACGAAACTACTGATGTAACTTGGATATACGCACGTCACATACCCATACATTCACGCACAACAATGCCTTCCGTTTGCTTGTCAACTGGTAGTTTTTTGAAAACGCTGATTCGAATCGATTTATGATGTACATATTTTTTTAAGTAGTATTCAGATTGCTAAATTGTCAATGTCAAGACGGAGGTAGGCCCATTTTAAAAATGTTTAACCAGTGACCTGATTTCGCTCAACTTTTTACACCTGTGTTTGGCGCTCTAATGTGTGAGCTCTAGTACCATCCATCCTGGAGCTTTTTGCGGTGGAATTTTAACCCTTATGCTTCGAAAAATGTATAAAGGAAAAAATCAGAATCGCTTGCGCTAATATCACTGTAGGTTCTACCGTTTATTTCATGAATGTAGCCTCCATGACAGCTTACGAAATAATTTGTCTATGAATAACAAAATTAGTAAATCGGCATCGCAAAAATGGAAAATATTTGAGTTTTCAAAGTAGTATAAAGATCACCACCAGATCATAACACCTTTTGATTGTTGTTTTGCAAAGTAGTACATATAAAGATCACCACCAGATCATAACACCTTTTGATTGTTGTTTTGCAAAGTAGCATAAAGATCACCACCAGATCAGAACACCTTTTGATTGTTGTTTTCCAAAGTAGTATAAAGATCACCACCAGATCATAACACCTTTTGATTGTTGTTTTTCAAAGTAGTATAAAGATCAACACCAGATCATAACACCTTTTGATTGTTGTTTTTCTTGTAGGGTAAGTATTCAGGTATATGTAGAAATAATAAAACCAGTTTATGTAATCGTTTTAAAAAAATATTTTGACAGTTGTCTCCGAAATGGGAGATTTTTGATTATTTTTTTGATAAAGTTAGGTATTCTGCGGAAACGTCTTACGATATAAACATGAAATAAATAATAAGATACATTATATAACAGAAAACAATCACAAAAAGAATAAAAACATCCCGATATTTGAACAAAACTCATCAAGATAATTTGCACAAAGTTCTGAAAATTCTCACCCAAAAGTAAGGGGTTGTTACATATTTTGACTACTCTGCCTTCAAAAGGTCAACTGTATAAATTTTTTATTTCAAAAATGATCTCAATAAAATCTCATTCTGTTGCCGGGACAAAAGGCAAAAAACAATCTTTGACTGCGATAAATGTTTTTAAAAACCGATACTCTTCAGTAAAGTGCAAATTCGGGATAATTTTTCAATTGGTAAGCCATGTCTGGATATATATGTTTACTATGATCGCTCTTTTCGTGTAACAGGCCCGCTCATCTGGAATAGACTTCCCTCAGCTCTTACTAGTCTCCAGAATTTGGCTGAATTTAAACGAGCTTTAAAAATAAAATTATTTTAAAAATCGTACTATTCATAAATCTTAACTTCTTTTCAATATTTTATAATAAGCCATATTCTCAAACTTCCGGTAATTGTTTGGTTTCGGTTGCCTCCTTATTGTACCTTTTTTAAATGTCTGCTCAGAAGATACTCATTTCTGAGCACAAACTGCCTCCTGTTTTATATTATGCTTTAGTTTTAATGTTCTTGTTTTGTCCTGTGCTATAATAGCACTGTTTTTGTTATTCTTTGTTATGTCGTCGCTTTGTATAAACTGTACATTTAGTGTTATATTATTAGATCTGTATTGGGTAAGGCACACTGTAGGAATAATTTTAAGAACATGACCACTAATACTAAATTACCGTTTTTAAAGTTTGTTATAGTAAATCGCACTTGAAGTAAAATGACAATAAACTGCGCTATATAAATGCCATGTTACCATTATTATTATAATATGTCAGACATAATTTAATAAAACCTTACCTTTCATGGCATAGTCGTTCTCCTGGTGCTGCGGGCGCTGCATGAGCCCCATCAGTGCCACCAGCATGCTTGGGGCCAGCGCATCCAGCTGGTCCACCTTGCCGAGGAGTTGGAGCACCTTCTCCAGGCAGCTGGCTGCGTACGAACACACTACACCGCTCTCTGCTTCCAGGTGGCGGATCTACGGATAAATTATCAGATTGTTTCAAATGGTAATTGTTCAAAAAAAGAGGAACAATATTTACTGTCTAACTTTAATGGCAGGATTAAGTTAAGTAATAGTAGAATAAGTCTTTTTAAATGGTTTTGAAATGTAAAGAGTTACACGCAATTTTAAACCATTTGACTTAACAATTAATAATAGTCAATTAATTTCTCCACAATACTCCGCAATGGTGCTGCCATCAGGGTCAATTGGTTCAACGGTTCTGTGAAACTCTCTATTTATCAGCAGTACAAACATAATAAAGCGTAAGATGCACAAGAACGAGTCATAGAAGGGATCCATTCTCATGTGGTTAATGTCAACTGTGTACAAATGTTGGGCACTTGTTTGACATGTATTGGCTATGCACCGTTGCCGAAGGGATCAAAGATGCTAGTTTTCAGAGCATCTTCCATTAAATACAGGTAGAACAAAGACATCATTCCCAACTGACGTCTGTGTTTCAAAGACAGGGGAATCTAACAATGGAACCGCCAGTTTCTGCACAGAGTAAGAAGTGTTGCCATACTAAAGTTTTTCTTAAATTACAATGTCGGGTAAGAAGTGGGTGTACTTACCAGATTGGGTACAGCAGAGAGCACCTGTTCTTTGGGCAGCAAGGAGCGGAAGGTCATGATGTATTTAATAGCGTCCGCCTTCAGCACCGGAGTTATGTTGACTGCAAATTATATAAAATGATACCATGTTTTAATAGTATGCCTTCGTTTAACCTTTCGAACACCAGACCCTTTTTGAGGAGAATCAAAAATGAACTCAGTTTTTCAAGTACAAGTGATTCTGTTAAAAATTTGTATGCACTTTCTCATGGCTTATAGGTGTAAATCGCACATCAAAAACTTTCAGCTAAGGCGAAATTCCGATGCCAGCAGTGCATGAACAGTTTGTCGGCGGGAAAAAATTCTTGTCACTGGTGCACAAGCAGTTTTCCAGAAGTTAAACGGCAACACTACGATAGTTGAAAGTTAAAACAAGTGTAATTTTAAAAAAGCACTATGTTCCAAGTGGTGACCGGGTATCTCATCAAAATGACAATTCAACACACCTACAAAAAGTGATATAAAGTCATAAAAAGTGATGAAACAAAAACTAGGTTAAATAGGTTACATAGGTTGTTAAGTTGGGTTTGACCCAGGGTACAAATAATAATAATTGTATAAACTTTGTTCGGTAGAACGCGCCAATCTAGGTTAGAATTAATCATCTAGAATGTTTATACTCAATAATCTCAGGTGTGAAAGTTCGCAACCAAGGTCGCGTGTCAGTATCATGATAGTTTCTTTTGTTTTAGGATGGTATCTCAATGTACATAAATAAAAGGCGGTGCATGGATTGATATTACATGTATTGGAAACCTTTTGGACATTTTGCTGATGAGCCCTAGCTCAACAGATTAACAGAATTATATAATTTTGACTTACCCCAAAGACCGACCAGTTTTTAGCTATCTGTATCTAAACTATGGGTGCCGAACATCGCGTTTTCTAATGCCGAACACTGCTTTTCTTGATGGGAGAAGCGACGGAACGTCCCGCACACCCATTCGGCGGCGGACGTAACTCCGTAGAAGCGTGATCCGTCTTCTGGAAAGGTGGATATACTCCTCCTGGCCACATCCATAAACTCCAGCTATCTATAAGCGCGTAGCCGTTCCTGGGGATGCTGCAACCCATACATAGGGCTCTTTCTCGGCCCGTCGAACACGTGTGATGTCGGGATTCAAACTCCAGAAATCAAAAAGAACGAAGTTCCCGATTGACAGCCATGCATGGCACAAAATATAAATCGCGTATGATCCAATCCTACGCAGGATTGACCGTTACTTTACGGATTCCCGTTCAATCGTATAACGGCGGTCGCGTGGTCCGTCCGTAACAACTTCCGTCCAGCGAGATCACTATTACCCACTTCGGGAATGGTTATTTTTCGGTCACAAAAACGTTTACCGCCGTGCCCGTAAGCAAAATCGCACACATCGGCGACAAAAAATAAGGAATTACATTCCGTACAATTAATTATTCAAAAACGAAAAGCACTGCGACCATCGTCTGTACAGTCCACGAACCCACACGTTGACTGTCCAGCCAAGAAGTGATTTTTGTTTCCGCCCGGTTCAGATGTTAAATTTTAAATTATGATTCGAAATTTTACCAAAACCAATACCAGCGACAATCGCCCAGTTCCTAACTAGGTTAGAGAATCGGCGAGGATAAATGTAATGATGCAGAACAAATTAATGAATAAAATATTAAAACAAAAAGAGTCTAGCCCTGCATCATAACAAGGTAACAATTAAACCTAGTTTTTGTTTCATCACTTTTAATGACTCTATATCACTTTTTAAAGGTGTGTTGAATTTTTACTTTGATGAAATATCATGGAACCGTTCCATGTGCAATGTGCATATATAATCACATTTTATACATAATATTACAATTTCGCATTTGTGTATCATTAAGTGTATTGTGACGAATCAAATTTCGTCACAAATAAATTTGAATGTTGTAGTATGTCCAGCAGTGTGCGCCCAAAGACAAAGAAAGTGTTGACAGACGTGGGTTGTAAGGAAAGAAGTGAGAAGTGCGGGGTAGAGCGACAGGTCCTACGAGCTCAGGAAGGAAGACAATCAAGATCGAGGCGGGGGAGAGAGGAGACAGAGACAGGAGTGGTGGTGAAGTACGCGTTCCCCGCCCGACGACGTAATGCTGGGAGTAAACCAGATGCAGTCGGGAGGCGAAGAAAGTACAGTGACCAGACGCGGCCGGGAGGCGAAGAAAGCGTGATGACCAGACGCGGCCGGGGGGCCTTGCATTTGGTTGCAGAACTGCAGAAGCTGCCACCTAGGACTTCGGCCTTCCTAAGGCCAACGCACAGAACCAACTCAGCGACAACAGTGTAGCTACAGTGAACTATGACTATGTGAATAGTGAAGAAGCAACCCGAACCATATGACAACTAGTTACGTCCAACTTCAGTGAAATAGTAGCAATATCAACAACTCTGGCCGCTAGAGGCGTAGGATAACATATTGCCTTTGCCATTCCTTTGAATGGCGGCAAATTGAATTTATTTAGTACTTGGTGGTGGTGTTTTGCACTTTCTAAATTTATTTTGATCAATATTGATTATATTGTGTATAGTTTACGGATATAATATTTACAAACATCAAAAACGCTCCAAGTTGTTTTTCCAGGTTGCCAAAAAACATTGACAGGAAAGTTTGTGAAAACACATAAGGTAAATTCAGCAAAGCTGTGTTAGTTGAGTTACATATAGCATTATGCGTTCAGGTTGAAGTTATAAATCAATGTTGATGTTCCCTCAATATTCATTCAGGGACAATATTTTTGATTGTTCCCTGATATTTATCGATTTCCCTTGACCGGGAGATATCGGTCTTCGGCCCCTTAAATAGTGGCATAGTTTGTAGTCGGAGGTCCACTTAATTTGGTATCCGCTTCACTCACTGCAGTACCTACACGAGCGGTAACAATAACGTGTCGGTGGCATCACGAACAGCGCGGCGGACACAACCGTTGCGTGTGGCAGTTGGCACACTACTGTTTGGAAACTTGAGTGGCAAACGGCCAACGTGGGAAATGCCAATCTCATACAGGACCCCACCGAGAGACAGCCTGGGTTCTCATTGGGGTTCATTAAGGTGCTCCCATAGCCGCTGTGCCCACATGAAGCACAGATGGGGCCTTAAAGAGTCGGCGATGTCTGAATGTGGTGCGGTGCAGACCACCGAACATGTGGTCAACGAATGCCCGCTCCATTCATTCCCCAGCGGGATTGTTGAGGTCCACATGGCGACGCCTGAGGCCCTAGACTGGCTGGCAGACCTAGATGTTCCCTTCTGACTCCCCCACCATACGAAAGAAGAAGAAGCATGTTGATGTTCTGCATTTATTATTGAATATAGAACCCCGTTAATTCGAACCCCGATAATTCGAAAAAACGCGTAATTCGAAATTTTTGCCAAAAAAATATCCACAGAAAATTTTTTTCATACAAAATGATTTTTTAATTCGAAATTTGTAATTCGAAATTTTTGTGAAAAAAATATCCACAACTTTTTTTTTCATACAAAATTGTTTTGTAATTCGAAATTCTTTAATTCGTAATTTTTTTTTATTTTTTATTATCAATATAAAGTTTTTTTACGGGTTTTTTTTTCGATGTCTGTCTCACTAGGATTTATTTTTATTTTTTATAGTGAGTACCTCACAAGATTCCCAACTGCTCCCGTCTGGAGCCAGTGAGAATATGGCATCCCCAATTGGGGGATGTCGTGAGGCTGAAGGTAAGTGGGGAAGGAAAAGAGGAAGGTGGGGAAGTACCTGGCTATTCAGATCTAGTCACTAAACACGGCTAAAGCCATTTGGAGCAACGTTTCAATTCTGAATGGTGGTCTTACACCAGGGCGATACTGGTAGTATCTTCCACTCTGGAACATGCCGCAAATATGCTATATATTATTTTAATTAATTAATTGTGAAATAACACAAATTAATCAAATAAAATTTATTTGCGCACGCCGGGTTCGAACCCGCGACCTTCGGAATGGCAGTCCAATGCGTTACCACTGGACTATGCCGGCCGTCAATAAACCTGTGTCGAGACAGACGTATTTGATACATGAATTAATGTTTACATATTCTTTGATACATAAAATATTTCATTACACTAAATGAAATTGTGAAAAAGATAAAGAATAATAAATAATAATAATAAATGATAAATTTGTTAATCAGCATCTAGTTGGAGTACATACTTATGTAGGGATTTTTATAAAATTTTTGATCATGGATCTGTCTTGGCTGATGATCCAAGACTTGATGTCTGTTTTATATTTCAAAAAAAATTCGTTCAGTCTAATGGCTAGTGGGAGAGCATTATATAGCCTTGTTGCAAAATATCTAAAATTTCTCTGGCCAAAAGTTGTTTTAGCGAAAGGGATTTGTAAGAAATTATGTCCTTTGGTTCTAGTATCACGAGCAGTTTGGATATTGTCAAAAGTAGTTTTGTGTTTGAAGAGGTATGTTAGTATATTTTTGGCATAAAGTTGCCTAATGTCCATAACACAGATTTTCCTAAAGATTTCATCCGAACTGCTTGTGATTGGTAGTTTGAGGATAATCTTTATTATAAGTTTCTGAGCTTTAGATATTGGATCAATGGCGGCAGCGTTTGCTCCTCCCCATGCTATGATACCATACTCTATTAAAGATTGACAAAGTGCATAGTAGATTGTTTTTAGCTGGCTTAGGTTGAGAAAGTTGCGAGTTTGTCTAAAAAAATAAATGAATTTTCTAAGTTTGTTTGCTGTAGAGGTTATATGTTCTTTCCACTTTAAATTGCTATCAAAAATAATACCTAAGTATTTAATTTTAGTTACCTGTTCTAAATAAGGGCAATCACATATTATCGGATTTGTCAGGTTGCAAGCACAAATTTTAATTTGATTTTCTGGGTTTCTTAACCAGTCAACTGTGGCTCGACCGCCGGCGGGCTTTTTTGAAATCCGGCGGTTTTTTTTTTTTTAAATGCGATTTTAACCCTTATGTATAAAGAATTTGTATGAAGTAAAAGGTCAGAATCGCTTGCGCCAAGTTCGGACTAGAATTAGCTTTTTGTTTGATGAGGCTACGAGCCCTGTACGTGTAAATATAAATTATCTATGGTAAAGTGGCGTCGCTTGTTTTATGAGTTTCTTTCCAACGGTCGGTTTCTGAGTGAGCGTTAGCTAAAAACGAGATTAATCAGTTAATTCAACAAATAAACGTAAGTAATTGTGTTTTTATACATAGTTCATTGACCAAGTAATGTGTTTTGATAAATATAAATCATTTTTGATATTGTAAATTTATAAAAGATGACGTAAAAGTTCGCAAAAATTTTGCAGGAACAATTTTTGCTTTTTGGATGGAGTTATGTACATGATATATTACATTATTTGGAGTTATTCGTGTATCATTGTATGGAAAAAACAATTGTTATTATATATCGAAGCCCTCTTTTTGTCAATACTTCGTGATTATTTAAAAAAAAAATGACATGTCATGTCATGTGTCAAAAAAATAGCTGCGCGTAAATATTTGATTTTTAGATGGGAATATTTACGTGATCATTATGTTATTTTGAGTTATTCGAATGTCATTATGCAGGGAAAACAATTGAGATTATGTAACAAAGCCATTATATAGTCGATATTTAGTGAAAATATTTAAAAAAAATAAGTTGTGCATCTCTACCGTTTCACACAAATACATCGAGATTACTTTACATGTGTTAGTGTTTCAACCGACAGCGCCACTTTTTTTACTGCTAGCGGCAGATTTTAAAAGTTGTGTTATCAAGCAATTCGCGTAAATTGTACAAGCAGGTCCAAGAAAATGTAAACTATTGTTTACGGAAATATTTTTATTGGTATTTATTATTTATTATGAAAAATAGTAATAAATATCACAAAAGTCACAGTATTAGTAAATATCACAGTTGTATAGGGTGTCCCAAAAAATAATAAGAAAAAATATTTTTTGTTTATTATTATATATACAAAATTTATAAATACTAATATATGTCTGATTGTTCCTATTATTATAGAATGGAGACTAATACTGGAGAGGTACGCGGTAGAAGGACTGGTGAGGCAGCGCCGGACGGAGAGGCAGCGCCGGACGGAACGATGGTATGTTTTTTATTGTTATTATTTGTGTATTAGTAGTAGTTATATTAGGTTGGTTGTTTGCTTTTTTTTTTTTTTATAGTGAATACCTCACAAGAGTCCCAACTGCTCCCGTCTGGAGCCAGTGAGACTATGGCATCCCCAATTGGGGGATGTTGTGAGGCTGAAGGTAAGTGGGGAAGGGAAAGAGGAAGGTGGGGAAGTACCTGGCTATTCAGATCTAGTCACTAAACACGGCTAAAGCCATTTGGAGCAAAGTTTCAATTCTGAATGGTGGTCTTACACCAGGGCGATACTGGTAGTATCTTCCACTCTGGAAACTGCTTAATTTTTTCCAGAATTGAAAGACATTAGTGTAACAATAAATGTTTATTTTTTCAGGTTCCTGGAGCCGACAGAAGAGGCGGCAGAAGCACCGAAGAGGCAGCGCCTCTAGCAATCACGGTATGTTGTGTATTAGTAGTAGTTATATTAGGTTGATTGTGTGCTTCATCTTTTCCAGAATTGAAAGACATTAGTGTAACAATAAATGTTTATTGTTTTAGGTTCCTGGTCAGCCAATAAAAAGGAGGAGGCTAGACTTGGAGGAGCCCTCGGATGATCCAACCCCTTCAACCTCTACAGCTCCAACGACTCAGGTAATTATAATAAGACTAGGCTAACTTTTACAGTGCAATTTTTGTATTTTTCTTCCTCAAGGGCGCTTTTCAATGAAAATAAAATAATTTCGCATAGCTGAATATATATTTTTTCTTTCTATATATAGGTAGTCGACAATATCATCTTCGAATTTATCGGCTTCGATAGCGAAGATGATGACGAAGATGATGTCGACGTAAATCCCGATTGCGGTGGTGATCCCGAATATATCCCGCCCCTGGGGATCGAAACGGATGTGCCTGAGGAAGAGTTGGAGCTGTTGGGGGAGGAGGAGGAAAACCCCGAGGAGCAGTCCTTCACCTGGTCTGAAGACTTCTCTTCGTTCACGGGTCAGCGGGAAAATTTTACCGTCCTTCAGCCTGGCCCATCAACAGAAGTGTTCCCTCCGACAGTCGCTGCATCTGCCTATGATGTTTTCTCCAAAATATGGGACTTGGAAACAATGTCCTATATTGTAAAGGAAACGAATAGGCATGCATGGAGCGCACTGGACGAGATAACTACCGAAGATGGGGTATTGCACATGGCCGCCCATTCCAGGCTGAGGGAGTGGCGAGATGTGACGGTCCCTGAACTGTATTTGTTGTTCGCAATATTTATGATAATGTCCATTTGTTACAGAGCTGCCTTACCAGAATACTGGACAAAAGATATTTACTTAGAGATGCCTAAATTTAGGACTCTAATGTCTTATGATAGGTTTTGTCTGATAATGCAGTTCCTCCACTTTAGTGACAATAATGTCGGTTCCCAAGAAAAGCTTGCAAAAGTTAAACCACTATTGGACATAATGAATGAAAAGTTTTCCAGTCTGTACACTCCTCGTGAAGACATTAGCATAGACGAGTCCCTGTTGCTCTGGAAGGGTCGCCTAGGTTTCAAGCAGTGCATCCGCACTAAGGCGGCTCGGTTCGGCATTAAAACCTATGAGCTGTGCGAATCAACAACAGGCTACTTGTACCGCTTTATAATGTACATGGGAAAGGGTACAGAAGTCGAAGAGAACCACCTTGGGTTTTCGAGTAAAACTTCTAAAGTTGTACTTAAACTCATGGAGGGGTTCTTTGACAAAGGGTACTGCCTTTACATGGACAATTTTTATAATAGCATGCCATTGACTAGGTACCTGAAACAAAGGAATACCGATGTTGTCGGTACCCTTAATCGCCGCCGAAAGATGGTACCTCAGGTTATTAAAGCCATGAAGAAGAGTGTGCCACGGCATACGATTGTCGGTAGACACTGTGGTGACTTTTCAGTCGTTGCTTGGAATGATATTAAAATTGTCACCATGGTGTCTACCTTCCACAACACCGAAACGGTCATGGGTCAAAGAGGGTTAGAGAGATACCAAATGCCTCGATCTGTGGTCAGGTACAATTCCTTCATGGGTGGAGTGGATACCAAAGATTCGCTGTTGTCCACTTACCGCATGGAGAGAACGCGAGGTCACAAATGGTACATTAAGGTATTTCGTCGCCTGCTCAATGTCAGCATCCTGAATAGCTTGGTGATCTACAGGCAACTTCAACAAGACGCTGTGCCCATTCTTCACCGTACATTCAGGAAGCAATTGGCATTTGAGCTTATAGCGCGACACTCTCCCTTTGTGACAGCACCCAGACCGATTTCTTCTAACGACAGTCATATTCTTCCTGCGCACATCAGATTAGAGAATTTTTCACATTACCTAGTTGAAACCACAGAAACGGACAATAGGAATCGCAAAATACGCAAAAGGTGCGTACTTTGTACAAGGCGTAAAATAAACAAACAGGTCGATTCCTATTGCGTAAAGTGCAAAGTTTTCCTTTGCATGGCGTGTTTTGTGGTGTATCATAGAGTTGGAGATTTATAATTTTTTTTCATTACTTGCTAAAATCGCTTTTTTTCCATTTAGATTATATTTTTTCTCTTTTGTTTAGACTATTTTTTTAGTTTTTTTTTTAGTTTTTTTTTTTTTCTGTTTTCATTCAAAAATATAAAAATTGCCATGACGAGGAAATTCATTATACCTAATAGTGGCAGTCCCATAATTACAGTTCAGGGAGTGTGTTAATTGTTGCAAGGTGTTGTTATTTATGGTGTTTGTTATTTATGGTGTTTGTTATTTATGGTGTTTGTTATTTACGGTGTTTGTTATTTGCTGCATTGGTGTTTTTATTTTTTTCTTGGATGTTGGTATTTGTGGTTGTTTTTTGTACATTGTGTGTTTGTTATTTGTGATGTTTCTTATTTGTTGCGTGGATGTTATTTGTTGCTTGGTTGTTATTTTTTGTATGGGTATTTGTGTATTGAATTGAAACGCAAGTGCATTGGTTAATATTTCATGTCCATTCATTGTATCTTCCACTTTTTAGGAGGATAGAAACAATGTCTAAAAATTGACATATTATCATAATAAATATGTATATGTGAAATAATATTTTTCGTAGTCGAGAGCCTGGCCTCTGGACCAAAGTTTGAAAAACACGTGTTTCATATAATATAAAATGAAATAAATATGATGAAACATAAATCTCCGACTTTTATTTTTATTGAACCACCCAGTACTTGAAATTGAAAAAATGCATTTTATGTTATATAAAATTGAAATAAATATTATGAAAAAAAATATCACTAAAATTATTTTTATTCTCCTTGAATCATGATTCTTTGAACCACTCTGTATTTCGATTGTAATGTGTATACAAGAATGGCGGCCATTTTGGAATTCCAGATATTGAAATAGACTTCAAATTGGTGAACTGTCTGAGGTAAATATTCTGCATATTAGCATTGTTTTGGATATAAATTCATTATCGAAATAATAGGTGTTAGATACCATTAGAAAGGTAATTCTATCTAGTTTATTTTGATGTAATTTTTACAATATTTCGCAATATAATTGTGTCAAAAATCAGGCTGGTAAAGTGACGGCAAAAATGTTAGAAAATTTACATCATAGTGCATAAATATATTTTTAGCATTATTTATTTACAGGTTTCTAGTATAAAAAAATATTATTAGTAACAACAATAGTATGAACTACCAAAAACTGAAAGAATTGCTTTCATAACTTTATACAATACGACACAAAAAAATTCTAAAGTGCACGCTTGGCGTGAGATTTTTTTTTGAAAAGCCTAAAATATTTTACATTTTCAAAACAACGTAAATGCCATTATTTCTTTGAAAACACCTTTGGTTTGTTTTTTTTCATATAGGCTATTTATTCAGGTTTGTGTGGAAATAATAAAATCCGTTTATATTCATAAACGTAATTTTTTTGACAATTGTTTCCCGAACGGGGGAATTTTTTTATTAATTTTTCAGATAAAGTTAGCTATTCTGGGAAAACGTCTTACGATATAATCATGAACTATATATGAATAATTAGCTACATTATCTGGTAAACAGAAAACAATAAAAAAAAAAGCAAATACTTAGTTTTTTTTCCGAAATTTGAGAAAAAACTCATCAAGGTAATTTTCGCGCTGTTTCCGAAATCTGCCCCACTTTCAAGAGGTTAAGGAAGGATTAATACTAAATTCAATGTATTTAGTTTTGGTCACATTCATTGTTAGTGTATTATTGTTTAACCATCTTTTAACCACAGTTATGCCCCTGTTAGCTTTTATGTATACATCATTCCAATTGCTTGATTTGAAGAGGAGAATCGTATCATCAGCGAAACTTACAATTTTGGCATCTATTTGAAGATTACATAATTCATTTATGTATATTAAGAACAGGGTAGGACCTAAAACACTTCCTTGAGGCACGCCGTAGCTAATTGGTAATTGATTGCTATTGCAGTTGTTGATTTTCACACTTTGCTTTCGGTTTGACAGGTAATCGCTAATAATAGTAAGTTTATCACCATTTATACCAATATTAGATAGTTTTTGTAAAAGTTTAGAGTGAGAGATAGTATCGAATGCTTTGCACAGGTCTAAGAATATTGATATGCATTTTGATCCCTTGTCTAAGTTTTCATTTAGAAAATCGGTAACTGTTGCCAGGGCTTCGGAGGTGCCTTTATTTTTCCTGAATCCAAACTGGTTGAGTGATAGTATGTTATTTTGTTCAAGGTATTCAATTAGTTGATTATTAATAGTTTTTTCAAAGACTTTAGATAGTGAATTTAGTAATGTAATTGGACGATAGTTCGTTATGTCCGCTCTAGAGCCTCCTTTATGTATTGGGATTATGATTCCGTGTTTTAGGTTGTCGGGGAATCGGCCTTTTAGGATGCTTAGGTTAATAAGATTTGTTAAGGGAGTGGTTATTTCTGATACAAGTTTTTTTAAGGCAATATTTGATATATCGTCCAAGCCAGTTGAAGACGAGTTTTTTAATGAGTTTATGATCAATCTAGTATCTTCATTTACTAGATTGATCATAAACTATTTAGAAATTCATTGATTTAGAAATTCATTTTTGCCCGCACACGAAAATTTGTTTGTGTAATTCGATATTTGCGAAAATAATTTTAAAAATTTCGTAAATCTGAATCTAAAAGACAGCCGTGGCGGTAAAACGCCGAAAAAATGTATTTTTACGTGGTTGTACATCATCCTAATAAGTATTATTATTTTGTAAATCTGAATTTATTTACACTGGATTGTAGTATTTTTTCCAAGTTATTTCGAATATCCGAGTTTGAACGGCCTAGAAATTACGTTTTACACGGAAATATGTCATGGTTTTACAAATTTACACCAAATATCTGAATTTAAATGGCCCGCCGCGACGGAAATCGGATGTAAAATTTCAATTTATACGGAAATGAATATTTGAGTTAAAATATCCGCAACGACGGAAATCGGCCTAAAATTTCGATTCGCATGGAAATATGGCGTATTTATACGAATTTACTTCAAATATCGGTATTTAAAAGGCCGAACACGATGAAAATCTGCTGGGAAAAATCGATTTACGCGGAAATATGTCATATTTTTACGAATTTACACCAAATATCTGAATTTAAAGGGTCGGCCGCGATGATAATCTGCGGCAAAAATAAAGGAATAATTCGTATTAATACGAATTTACTCCTAAGATACGGCCCGGATTTTGGGCGTCTTTTTTTTTTTTCAAAGAATTTCAAATTAACGAGGTTCTACTGTAACTACTCCAAACGGAGTTTACGGAAGAGAAATGGGAGTTTCTTCTTCGTTTGGTACAGATGAAGTTACAATTTTAGTAGGTGATTCCTTATTGAAGAGGCTAACCACTAGTGCAATAAGGTGCTACTTGGTGCATTCTTAAATTATCAAATCTTCAAAATAGGACTGAGGACTGACAATGCTGTTAGTGGAGAGCGTTTGGCATCCTGGGATACAGCGCCCTGAGCATAATGATGACGAAAGGCATACCTGCGGAGGCCAGGTCCGGCATGACGTGGTCCTGGCAGAAGTTGGGCAGGCTGACCAGCGCCGACACGGAGGTGACCCCCGCCCGCTGAGTGCGCCCTCGAGCTGACAGAGAAGTCACAAGGAACAGTGCAGCGTCCTTGGCACGCCACTGGCTACCGTCTGGGGAGGCGGCATGCCGTGCCAGCATCGCCTACCAAAAACAACATTTTTTATTACTTCTTGTATTGGTATGATTTCCTATCACTGCCTATGAGTTGAATACTGGTGTTTATTATGATAATGAATCTAAAATTACAATTTAAAAAAAAATATAAATATCTTACACAAAGATTTAAAAAAAAACCATTTTATGACCGGTCGGTGGGTGAGTTGACATCGCGATTGGGTCCCCACCCAGGCGTCGGGTGTTCAATTTCTCGGCTGGCAAAGTCCTCCATTACAACACAAGCAACATTTTCCGCTTACTGTGGTGGTAGTAGGAGATTATCAAATATTGTCAGGTTATTCGTAACCTGGGAATATTTGTCTTTTTTTATAAAAAAAAATGTGTTTCCAAGACTTAAAAAATAACCCGTTGCTGATAAAAATAAAATTATTCATTTATCTATGTTAAAGCATTTTTCGCTTTTTGCACTTACATAGAAATAATATAATTATGAAAATTTTTTGGTAATGTGTCGAGGCGTTATTCCTGTTCAATACTTGACAATGTACGGATAAATGTATAATATCACTAATCTACAAACTCCATTATAAAACAATAATAATTAAAATAGTGTTTACCTGCACATACTGTCCAAATATCTGGAAGATCTTCTCTTCGAAATTGATTGACAGGACCTTGACGAGGTCGCAGGCGGCGCGCCGTCTGGTCTCCACGTCAGACCCCTCAATGTCGCGTCGCATATATTCCTCGGGATTATCTTCAAATAGCTCCTGGTCTGATTCTGGAAAAATTAGGTTTGGTTCGTGTGATTCTGTCATAGTAGTACATATTGTCGATTGTTTTAGAACATTTCAATTTAACAACCAGTCACAGACTCAAAATCATGAAAGAATTCAGTTTAAGCTTTGCCGAATGATATTAACATCAAAGTGTGTATGGCTTTTTATTCTCTGCTTACTTTTAGGGTCAGTTGTTTGACTGACTGTCACATTTACATTCCCCGTTACCCGCCGATTTTGACATGTCAGGATTTGGTAAATTTTTGACGATCTTTATGTTTGACGGCTTAATCAATGGCTGATCAAACAATGCCAACACACAATTAGACAAATAGCTATCGGTTAGCACGGACAGTCCAAATGTCAAAAAACTCAAAATGGAGCTCATTGTCGATTTGCGATTTCAAATTTGACAGTCGGTCAATTAAACTGGCCCTCAATCTAGAAAATGAATATCTTATTTTATGAATTTGCTTTAGTAATAGATGAAGAAACTTTTCTTTTCAGGTGAGAAAAAGAAGAACTTACAAATAATATATGAGGTATCTTAAAGAGGAACAAACGTCTCTTATTCACACAGAAATCATTTCATAATCATATCAAAGTAAGTTTATCTATAAACCAGTCATTCCCAAAGTGGTCTACGTCAATCGACAAGCGGGTCCTTGTGGAATAGTTTGAAAATTACAAATATTCTCGTGATAATCCTGAAATATTCAAATATGGCAAAAATTTTGTGGGGAATCAATTATCACGAATTTCTCTAGCCTCCTCCCCCGATAATTAATAATCACGAAATTCCTTAGCCCCCCCCCACAATTAATTATCACGAAATTCCCTAGCCCCCCCACAATTAATTATGAAGTAATTCCCTAGCCCCCACCACAATTAATTATTACGAAATTACCTAGTCCCCCCAACAATTAATTATCACTAAATTCCCTGGCCTCCCCCCCACAATTAATTATCACGAATTCCGTAACCCCTTCCCCCCACAATTAATTATGACGAAATTCCTTAGCCCCCCCCACAATTAATTATCACGAAATTCCCTATCTTCCCCCATAATTAATTATCAAGAAATTCCTTAGCCCCCCCCCCACAATTAATTATCACGAAATTCCCTAGCCCCCCCACAATTAATTATGAAGTAATTCCCTAGCCCCCGCCACAATTAATTATTACGAAATTACCTAGTCCCCCCAACAATTAATTATAGTAATTGGGGAATTAGTGTCTTCTTTGAAATTCTCTAGCCACTCCCCCAGCATTTGAAAATATTGTGGGGAGTTAGTGGATTCCAAAGTATTGTGGGGAATCCCAGGCAGGAGTCTACCCAAAACAGAAAAAATCGACACATGGTTGGTCTACGGAACAAATAAGTTTGGGGACCTCTGCACTAAACTCTAGAAGGTTAGATTAGGATGGGTTGGGTTAGATTAGTTAAGGCTTTAAGAGTAACAATCCTGAAGCCTCCTATTTTCAAAGAATATTGTTTATAACAAAATCAATATAAGTTTGTTTACCTCTGAACTCCATGTTGGGTATGACCACCTTCTCGCAGATGCTGCTCAGCGTGGCAGGGTCCTCGAACAGGCTGCGGTAGTGATTCTTCTCCGCCACGTTGGCCAGGAAGCCCAAAGCGCCCGAAACCAGCTGGAAATATTAAACTTGAGAATGATCGCTAACTTGGATATTCAAAACAAATTGGAAAAAATACGACATTCCAGTGTAAATCGATTCTTATTTACAAAATACATTTTTCAGCGTTTTAGCGCCACGGCTGTCTTTTAGATTCAGATTTACTAAATTTTATGATTTATTTTCGCAAAAATCTAATTTTTTTGAATTACACGAACAAATTTTCGTGCGGGGACAAAAATAAATTACGAATTACGAATTCATACCCCAATCAGAGATACCACTAACTGTCAACTGACTCTCGACAGTTGGGACTCTTGTGCGGTGTTCACATACCACCTGCTTAGACGGTATTAATATCAATTGAAAAAAAGCACAGTGATACCTCGTCGTATTTAGCCTGCGGCCCCGCGTCCACCAGCGCGCCCCAGGCGGCCGTGACGAAAGCGGGGGCGTGCGGGGCAAACTCCTCCCCGTACTTCAGGGCGTAGAGGGCGGCACACTCCACCGCTTCGGCGCGCACCTTCTCCACCACGCCCGCTTCGTCGTCCTGAATAATAACAATGATGCATTCATGAAAAAATATTAATGATATTCACGTAATATCAATATTGAACAACCATCAACATTAGCAAACTTCTCATATCTTCATATTAATTAACTTGTAGTATAATTTCATCAATCTGTCGTAGGTAATTCAATTCATTTGAATTAGATTGAAATTTTTGTACATTTGATTCAGAGAGGTTGCACGTACGTCATCGATGATCAAAGACAGAAGTTACTAGGACAATGACATCAAGTAATACCTCTCTCTGGGATTGCTATAGCGAAATTGAAATGTTTGTACATTTCATGCTTATGATAGTTCGAGCTACAAGCTTCAAGCTAGATCATATAGGTTATATAGTTATCTATAGGGTTGCCCTTCTATGGTACGAGTACCAAGGTATGGAAAGCCGTGAGGTTTCGATACGCAAAGGAATTTTTAGAGCATAATTGAGGATGTTAGCCCCCAGGCCACCCAACTCACTCATTCGCGATTTTAAGAGTTTTTAGTACATATAAGTAAAGACACAGTGTTTTGCTGTGAAAATTGTCTTTTAGTTTTTTGGTAAACATTGCTTGAAATGCTTCAGCTGTGTTTGGTGACCAGATCTGAATAGCCAGGTACTTCTCTTCACTATCACAACATACCCCAAGTGGGGTATATAGACCCACTAACAGGAACTGGGACAGTTGGGAATCACATAAAATACTAAGAAAGCATTGTTATTGAGAAAGAGAAGATTTTTTAGAAACAGAGCTTTAACCACTGGTCAGTTGCGACTCTTGTACAGTAATCACATTAAAAAAAAAAAAAACAAATTACCGGGGACTCCAGGATGGGAACTTTGGCCTGTAGCAGCCCCAACAGGTTCGGCATCCACGTGGCCATGTTGTCCTCGAAGAATTCGGGCAGGTCCTGGTAGTTGAGGGAGTGGAACACCTTGCAGATCAGCAGCAGCGAGGAGTAGATGACCCGCAAGGCCGGCTCGTTTGTGGCGTGCACTCGACTCAGCTCCAGAGTTGCCTGGAAAATTATCGCAACCATTTTAGTCAATTATTATAATTAAAAATGCGGAGACGGTTTACGGATAGTTCCTGTGAGCACTCAGATCATTGGCCCATTGTACTATCTCCCATTTCACCTCATTCTTTTAACAGTAACCCAGTTTTCATAAAGTTCACCAGGGTTGTCATTGGATTGGCTATGTCTCCTGGTTACATAATGTGTCTTCCCGAGTATCTGAGCCTTGTTCCCATCAGAACACAACATTGGCACCGTAGGTGAATTGGAGTGTCTTCATCCTCATCATTTCCTGCATTTTTTCAGTGTTTTCCACTCACAATATGCATGTGTCTCCTGAGATGGCAGGGTCCCATTAGTAGCCCTACCAGTTCCCTCAGTAGTCCAGTCAAGATGTACATCCGTGCTTGCAAAAGGTCCAGTCATTCTGAATTTTTTATATGTTGTTAGGACCTAAACCAGTATTAAAAAAAAAATTTTGCAACTTCGAAAGTGCTGTGCGAGCGGCGGTGGACCTAAAAAACCAGGAAATTTTCGGATTTTTTTCAGTTTTTGCTCAATATCTCAGTAAACGAAGGGTCTGACGGTATAGTCAGTATACATATTTTTAAAGTAGACTAAATTTTCTATAATTTGAGACCAAAGCAAGCCATACACAGCCATTGGTTTTCAAGATACAGTTCTTCAAAAATAGGCAATTTTTTCCAAAAAGTGAAATTTTTTCGAAATGGTCACTTATTTTGTAAAATAATTTCTAAAATACGCATCCCACGTCAAATACTATAGGAAATAAAGTTGTTGTAAATTTAATTAGCTTTCATTTGAGACTAGATTAATATCTGTAGACTTAACGGTTCTCTCAAAAATGGCAGATAACCAAAAATAGTCATAAGTGGATTTTGGGTGAAATGCAAATAAACTGTTCTCACGTCTTTTTATGGTTTTATTGTGCTGTGAAGTAAATCCATTAATCATCGTGGGTTTATCCTAGGGTTATAATATAATTACGACTATTTCAAATTTCAAGTACCCATTAGTACCTATACCCATGAGTCATCATGGGTTTATTTTATGGCATAATTATCGACCAGTATAACGACCTTCAGTCAAATTTAAATAATACAATAATTGGGAAACTTGCTTAACCCAAATTTAAAAGCACCACTAATATTTTAGCCAAATATTTTTATTGTCCCCCCCCCCCCCCCTTGACCTCATTACCCGCACCCGGACCTTCCAGGGCAGCTCTCAGTGTGTGAAAATTGAAGCGAATGGTCCAACATCACAGTTGTGGGTCCAATACTTTCGTATGACCACTTTGATAAAACTATTCATCCAGGCAGAGCGTGCTGGTGATTGGAACCTTCATTTTTACACTGTCCACAAGATGCTCCCTTTTTTCCACGCAGCTGGACATTTTTTGTATGCTAAGAGCGCGCACCTCTACCTTCAGGATATGATGGCTCTACAAGATCGGATGGATAAAAGTGAATACGACATGTTCACAAAAGGATCCTTCACCATTCGCCGGTCTGACAAGTTTTGGTCTGGGTTGTGGTCAGACCTAACAATTGAGCAGAAGCTGATGCGATCATGAAAACCTACGGTGGGTTGACCCAAGGAAGGGGAATCTCCGAAAGTGTTCTGGCAAGGTGGACAACAGGAATGGTATTTATGTTGAACATTTGTGAAGAACTGGAAAGTTTTTGCAGCTTATCATGTCCTACTGGAGAGCAGCATGTAGACATGAGACCTTCTCGAATCATCCGAGATAATAGTGATGTGGAAAAACTAAAAATCTGGTTTGCTCTCCACCCTCCATTTCCCAAAACTGACAGTTTAATTTCTATCACTAGTGGTTTACTGGTAAGTCCTGAAATTAATTGCCACACAGCCCAGAGAGTTGGAACGGAAGGAGTGACGAAAATTGTGGGGAAAATGTACGACAAGGTAGTAATAAAACGGAAAAATAAAGTTACCACGCTGGCATCGATCACCTCAACCGTTAAACTGCCGAACAAAAACAGAAGAGTGGCTGTGGATCCGCTCACAATTTTTCAGCGAGTGTGTATTGTAAAGAAATCTGAACAGGATTTACAGGATGACTTCAAGTATGAGTTGGCCCCGTTCCCGATGTCTCTGTTCAATGAACAAGGGATGCGCAAGGGCACAAAATCTACTCTGTACTCTGCCTTCACTCCTCTTTCCAGCCACACGCCGATAGATGCCAGCACTCACGTCATTTTGGATGGTGGCTACCTCTTGCACAAGGTCGTGTGGCAGCGGAAGAGCACGGTTCGAGCACTTTTGGCACGTTATACCACCTACGTCCGAAACCACTTTGGGAAGAACGTCTCCATCGTTTTTGACGGCTACCCCGAAGATGCTACCAAAAAAAAACACCAAAACAGCGGAACGACTCCGGCGCTACGCAGCTTATTCCAGCTACGAATTGACGTTCGATGAATCCACAGTAATTCAAATTGCTCAAGAGCATGTATTGGGCAATGAAAACAATAAGAGACGCCTTATAACTCTTCTCTGTGACGCCTTTCAGAAGGAGGGAGTAGAAGTGGCTGTTGCCGAAGAAGATGCTGATCGAGAGATCGTCATGATGGCGTTATCAAAAAGAGCAGATGCCGATCGGGTCGTCATAGTGGGAGAAGATGTCGACCTGCTCGTTCTTCTCAATGGTTTAGGCGCTGAAGAGACAAACGTCTATCTTCAGAAGAGCACGAAGGGTGAAGCTGGTTGCTGTCACTACTCTACGACCTCCTACAAAAACCAGGACTCCCGACAATTACCAGGAACGGTACTATGTACCCACGCGTTTGCCGGGTGCAATACCACCTCAGCACCGTTTGGCCAAGGAAAGACCAAAATCAGCACACTTCTGAGCAAGAGTGAACCACTTGCTGAGCAAGTGGAGGTCTTCCTTCGGCCAGACTCTACCCCACAAGCCGTGAGTGAAGCAGGCATCAAGTGCTTCGTGGCTCTATATGGGGCTGACATCGCGAGGGATACTTTGGATTTCCTGAGGTATAAGACGTTTGTCACTTCAACAAACATAAACCTCGCCCGTCAGCAAGGTGCTACCTCCAAGTGCAGAAGTGGCAGGGAGTCAACTTGAATCCCACTGAATGGGGGTGGAAGCTGTCTTCTCGAGGACTCACCCCCATTCCCACCACGATGGATCCCGCACCTCCTGCCCCTTTGCGAAAAATTTCATGTAAATGCAAGAAAGGATGCTCTGGGAGCTGCTCGTGTAGAAAGGCTGGGCTCCACTGCTCAGTCCCCTGTCAGTCATGCGGTGGCAAATTTTGCATTAACGTCCCGGATGTGGAGCTGAAATGCTCGGACGATGAAGATGACCTGACTACAGACTGGGCGCCTCTCCCAGCTAAGATAAAAAGAAAGACATGATTTGGCAACCAAGACACAATACCTACATGATTTATATTAGTTTTATTTTTTGTGTACATGTAATTTGTCCTTATAGTAGGTACCATAATGTTTGTACAAGCATTTTAGTATGTAGGTATATAAAAAAATGTTTGAAGATGACGTAATTCCCGATAGATGTAATATCTTTTCTTTTTTTCATCAAAAATGTGTTAACTGTTTGATAAATAACACCATAAAAAGACGTGAGAACAGTTTATTTGCATTTCACCCAAAATCCACTTATGACTGTTTTTGGTTATCTGCCATTTTTGAGAGAACCGTTAAGTCTACAGATATTAATCTAGTCTCAAATGAAAGCTAATTAAATTTACAACAACTTTATTTCCTATAGTATTTGACGTGGGATGCGTATTTTAGAAATTATTTTACAAAATAAGTGACCATTTCGAAAAAATTTCACTTTTTGGAAAAAATTGCCTATTTTTGAAAAACTGTATCTTGAAAACCAATGGCTGTGTATGGCTTGATTTGGTCTCAAATTATAGAAAATTTAGTCTACTTTAAAAGTATGTATACTGACTATACCGTCAGACCCTTCATTTACTGAGATATTGAGCAAAAACTGAAAAAAATCCGAAAATTTCCTGGTTTTTTAGGTCCACCGCCGCTCGCACAGCACTTTCGAAGTTGCAAATTTTTTTTTTTAATACTGGTTTAGGTCCTAAAAACATATAAAAAATTCAGAATGACTGGACCTTTTGCAAGCACAACCCCCTTTTCATGTTTAACTTGACTGGACTACAGTGAGTGCAATATTCATATTGCGTATTTGCCTGGTTCTTTTTAGTCAATTAATATTACTTACTATTAAAATAGATTTTTTAAATAAATATTATCTTATATTTTTATGGGTTCAAGTCCAAATGACCCGAAGGTCAAGCTGCCACTGCAGGACAACAAAATTTTTGAAAGTGTAGCTGCTCCAGCGGAAGGCAGAACTTGTAAGCTTGAATTAAATATTTTTAATAATATAATTACATATGATAGATGTGGCAACGAGTACTAACCAAAAAGAGGTCTGTAAGGGGTTTGGCAAATCTGTCCAGCACAAATTTGATCTCCGTCCACAGCTGTTGAGACTTGAACTCATAACGGTAGCGTTTAAACAGAGAGTGCGCCGTCCGGAGAACTCCGTTTATGACGTGGAAATCACCTGTTGGTGGAAAAATATGAATCAGTAAAGGTCAATCGAGTACCAGAAATAAGAGATAATTTCGGCAGTAAGAGTTACTCCTTCAAAATTACTAATTCTTTTACATTATGAGATTTAATTGTTGGAAAATTTGTCTCCTGCATGATTTCATCTTTTCTTTTAGCCATTTCTCTTTCTTCTTCTTCATATGGTGGAGGTCAACGTGGAATGCTCTAACGTAGCCTTATGTAGCAAGGATGGAAGAAAGAAGGATAGATTTAGCTGACAAACAAAGAGGCTCCATGTTAATAAAACTGCAGGATGAAGGAGTATCGGTAGACCAAAGCTTAAAGCGGAGAGAAAAATACCTCACAAGCTCTAGAATGGAAACAGCAGCAGATCTGCAGGAGTGAAGGTGTTTCCTTGAGGCAAACAAGAATCTCCAAGAATTATAGTGCCGATGATGGCTTGTCTACTCCAAGATTACAAATGTGTCCCTCATAAGGCCAAGGTTGGTTATAACTTCACCTGTGGAGAAGTTGTCCACCATCTGCGTGATGAGTCCCGGCCACTTGTCGGGGAAGTCGTGACTGCCGATGACGGCCACGGCCTGGCTGAGCTGCGACTGCGTGGCGGGTGGCGCGCGCAGCATCAGCCCCACCAGCGCCGATCGGATCTGCTCCCGCTCCGCCGCTGACACCTTGTCCACTCCATCTTCCTCCTGCAACAGCTTGCCATATTAATACGAGCATAGTATATATAAATGACACGCGATACAAATGTATCACCCCAGCCAGGAGCACTCCTGTCCCGGCTGAAATGTTAGTAGGCAGTCAGAAAGAACCAAGTGACGGGGGGCGGGATGGGTGGATGGAAAACACAAGACGTCAACCAGGGATTTTAAAAGTAAAAAAGGGAGTACACAGTTTATATTCAGCGGTAAATTCATCATAATTTCATGAATAGTGAACTGACTCCGGCAAAACAAATACTATTTACAATTTGTATCCTTGCATTTAGCACCATGTTGATTGAAGTGGGAACTTTATCAAAACTCCGCTCGTAAATTAAATCCACGTAAAGATAAACTGCAGTTGTTGGCATTTTGAAACATTGCGATGATAGTAGTTTGGTTTTGCAAAGAAAAAAGAAACACGTTTCTCTATTAAAATTAAAAACTTGTAGTATTGGTGATATCTATGCCAACGACCTATATACGGATTTATGTATGCGCTAAGACATGCTAATCTCAACAATTCAACTAAACCGAGCTCAAAATCAACTGATCTACTGGGCCTTAGTGGAGAGAATCGTACCAAGTTAGCGATGGAAAATAAAATTGGTAAATCCACAGTCCCATCTTCCGATATAGGAAGATGTGCGCAAGATGGATACCTCGAATTCTCACGGAAGACCATGAACGCGCTTAAGCAACAACTACAAGGTGAAAGATTAGGTTGAACGTTTCCTCACAACGTTTCGTACACAAAAATTGCAACAGCGCTTACAAAAATGCATCAACTGAAATGGCAATTATGTAGAAAAATATATACATGTCCATGATCTAGTTTTAAAAGATGTAAAAGTTATTTTTTTTAAATTGCTCCTCTGTATTTGAACTACCCTCCTATAAATTGCTCCTCCATATTTGAACTACCCTCGTATAAATTGCTCCTCCGTATTTGAACTACCCTCGTATAAATTCATAATCCAAAATTTGAAATGATGGTCTAGAACACTCTTAAAGGGTAAAAGCCAGAAACATTTGACGAAGAACTGTGTCAGACAAATGTAAGAGAGACAGAGCAGATGCCAAATAGGCAAGGGGTACTAAGTCAGTGGAGACATCAGTTTCCATTCAAATCTACGTGGAAGGCATTTCTAGTGTGCATCATCTATTCAGTGTATTGTACATTAACTAAGAGAGGACGGAGCTCCAAAAAACTCAGTCTTGGCACACACTCCTCGCCTCATTCACATTCATACATACTCTTCTATTATTCTGACTGTTGACATGGCCCGACTAAAGTATCTAATTCACTTGATCGTGCCATGTCTTCCTCAGGCGCCCCCAATTTCTTCTACCATGTATTTTTTTTTTTTTTTTTTTTTTTTTTACTTTATTTATTTTCATTTCTTTACATATATTATACATATTAATAGATAGTATATAATAACATAATACATAATACCAAATAGTATACACAAGAAATGAAAACCCACTAAGGCACTGCCTGAGTGTGGGTAATATAAAACGATTACTATATTTCAAGTACCTAAAGTATAATATACATTAGTAGAAAAAGTTTTTTTTTGTTTATAGTTATTATAAAAAGTAAAGAGAAAACATTATGTACAATAGTTTATAAAGTTTCAGCAAGTGAGTTGTAGAAAGAATCAATAAATTTATAGTAAAAGCGTTTCAATATCTGCGTCATTCAGCCATAATTTTACCTCTTTAATAAATTCTATCTTTTTATCCACTCGAACGATCGCGCGTCAAAAAACTTTTTTCTCCGATTGCTCGCGGTTTTTTGGCGACGATTTTGAATATTTTCCGCCAACATTAAAAAAATCAAACCTCCGAATTTTAATACGGAAACATAAAACTGATTATAGTGCTATACAGCCAATGAATTCACCTATATTTTAATAATTATTCTATATTTTTAGAATTGATAGATAAATTATTAAAAAATCTTAAACTTTATAAATGCGCGAAATTTGCGTTTTTGTGATTTGAAATTGCCGCCAGTGGCAGTTTTAAAAATCTTTATTGAATATTTTCTACGTTTTTATGTTCTCTATGGCCTGTTTGATAATCACAGATGCAAGAATGTAATAGAAAAATATTTTTTTGCATGTTAAGATCTCTTCAAAAGTTTGGTCAGAAAATAATTTTGTAAAATTTGAGTGCGTGACGCGTCAAAATTGAAATCACTGTATTATATTATATAATAAATTTACCACAAAAACTGGTATAACGTTAGGAAGATACATTAACTGTCTACAATTATTAATAAGCATAGTCGCCGTGTTGGCTTTATTTTATTCATTTGATGAATTATACAGAGAGCCTATTTCACGATGTCAAAATCATGGTGCTACTTTTTAAATAATTGTAAATTAGAACTGGAGATTTGTAACCATGTTTTTATATTACGTGCAAAACGAGGAAATAAGGCTTAAAGTGAGATATATATCATAGATATAAACATTGCCAATATTTCAGGGGGATACTTTGAAAGTTGATGAAATTCACCAATATTTGACCAAAAATCACTTCTGACAGCTACCTTAAGGTCAATCTACATAGGGTAAATCGGAATATGTAAAATGATGATAAATTTGTATATATATATCAAACCTTTGTATGACCGTAGAATTTCAAATAAAATCATAGTGATAATTTTATATCTAAACGCAAAGGTATCGAAAAAAAATGGGGGAGGGAAAATAATTGATGGAACCAATAATTGATTTATTTATTAAGCCCTAATATCCTTTAAAATCAATATTACAGTTGTATGGTTACAATGAAAGAGCAGTATATTGATTTAAACATTGTTTACACCTTTTGTCATAATAAAAATGTATTCAGTTTATTGGTTTATTCATAATTTAAGAAAATCAATACATAATAATATCATTGTGCCTCGCTATAGAGTGAGATTCTGAGTATCGCTCTGGTGAGGGACCACCATTCAGAATTGAACATTGCTTGAATTGGCTTAGTTATGTTCAGTGACTAGATCTGGAAAAGCATCTTTACAGAAAAATTGACAAAATATAATTAAGACATAAAAATAAAACGAGTTATTTAATGTGTACAATAAACAGGGAAAAATGAGAAAACCTGTGCATTTGTTAACATGCATATTTCAATGATCAGAATTGAAATGTACATATTAAATGTCCACCGAACCTTATCATATAGAACCTTTGAGGACAACATAACATGAGACGTGAGTATGCGGAAAGAAATGATTATAAGTCCAGCCATCCAGGCCATCATAATTGATGTTCAAACAAATTTAATTAAATTTATAAATTAGAATTTCATAACTAAAAAACCAAAAAAGAAAAAAATGAAATAAAAAAAAACCCTCAGCAAATCTATATTGTAGTGTGATATGGCTTCATGCAATCATAGCATAATGCCACATCACACACATCACACTTTGTAAGGGTCCTTTTGAAAATGTTATTTATGTTGCACCAGGCACATTTCACCTTTTTCCCGCTACGGACCACGAAGTGGTTGCCTTTCAGGATAGGTCGCAGAGTCTTTCCTTCAGCTATTAGGCCAATGGTCCGCACAGTCGTGTCAATTTGACTACGACAGAACAGCAGAAGGAGTTCATCCGCAACCTCACTCCTGAAGTTTCGGTACAAAATGCGTTTATTTTCCTTGCGGAGCTTTGAGCCGTACAATATATACGCATTCTGCACCGAAACGCTTAGTAGTCTCCTGAAAAGCTTCTTGTACCAGACCAGGTTTCGCTGTCGTTCAATGGGGAAGCCTGACAAAAGCTGATCTTTTCGGTCAACCCCCCCCATTACCTTGTTATAGTCTAGTACGAGTTGAGGTTTGTAAGTCCAGGTACCAAACTTTTCAACTGCCCCGATTTCTGCCTTATGGTAGGTGGACAACATACTTACCAGGTTTTTGTCCAACCAAACCATTACATTGAGGTCCCCGCAGTTCGAGTATACAACCTCACCTTCCCTCAGTTTGGACCGGAGATGGGACTTAAATGCAGAGGGCACAAATTCTCGGTTTAACCGCAATGTGCCCATGCAGTCCATCCCATTTCTTTTGAGGCATCGTGCCAATAATGGACTATTATAAAAATTGTCCATTATTAATGTATACCCCTTGTTAAACAGAGGGCTGGCCAGGTCGTATACTATCTTTGCAGTGGCCCCAACTGGGCAGATATTGTGAGCACCCAAAAAGTTGGCCTGTGTCATGTCGTCCGTCATATCTTCCGTTATGTCTTCCGTCATATCTTCCTGGTCTGGATTTGTCGATTCAGCCTGTCTGGAAATGGTCTTCCCCGTATAAATTTGGAATTTCCAAAGATAGCCAGACTTGGACTCACAAAGCTCGTAAGACTTTATACCCGCACTGGCCGCTTTGGTTTTGATCATCTGGACGAATCCCAAACGGCCTTTATAGCAGAGTAAGGATTCATCCAGAGAGATGTCTTGCTCGGGCAGGTATAAAGTCTCAAACTTATTTGAGAGGTGGTCCAAGACGGGTTGAATCTTTTGTAACCTTCGCACAGATAATGGTGCATCAGAAGAAAGACTTTCATTGTTGGTGAAGTGAAGGAACTTTTTAATTAGAAGAAAACGATTATAATCCATGGCTCGGCTGAAATAAGGCATGGCGGTGAGTTTTTTTGAATAGAAGTAGTCTTTTTCAACAGGAAGGGGACTAATACCTTGATACATTAAAATTGCCAAGAATACATACATTTCCTCTTTATTCGTGGGAGCCCATTTATTGGTACGCGCATGACGCTTAAATTGTTTTTTCGCAATCCATTGATCTGCATACCTGTTGGTCTCTCTCGCGATCAGTTCAACGAAATCTGCATCAAAGATTTTAAGAAAGGCATCCACAGGTTTGCCCATTTCGTCGGTATTGAAAGTTGGTCCCGGCGTGCCTGTGAAAGTCTCCCTTATCCCAGTAAAACGTAAGATATCTTTAGACCAATCGAAAGAGTAACCTTCAGGCGGCAGAATCGAACGCATTGCCTCACTATCTACCTGGTCTTGTCTACTAAAGTCTATGGCCATAGCGGAGTTAGGTGAAACGTTGATAATATTATGATAAGGTATTGGTGGCATGCAGAAGGTATCCTCATCGCTCTCTTCGTGGTCGACGTCACTCGCTTCGTCATCCTCGTCGCTCGATCTGTCCATTTCTGAAACAACAGAAAACCCAAATTAATTTAATGTGTCTATATTACGATAACCCACTGCCTCTGGTACGGCTTATGACTCGCAATACGATGGTCGCGGGATCAAATCAAATAAATTATATTTGAATAATTAGTGTTATTTTCACACAAAATTCATTTAAAATAATATATATTATATTTGCGGCACGTTCCAGAGTGGAAGATACCCATAGTATCGCCCTGGTGTAAGACCCCATTCAGAATTGAAACGTTGCTTGAAATGGTTTTAGCCGTGTTTGGTGACCAGTTCTGAATAGCCAGGTACTTTTCCACCTCCCTCTTCCACACCTCCTTCCCCTCCCCGCTACCTTCAGCCTCACAACATACCCCGATTGAGGATGCCATAGTCTCACTGGCTCCAGATGAGGCTCTTGTGAGGTATTCATATAAAAAAATAAATAAAAAGTTAATCAAATACTTGAGGCGGGCTATGTCAGGAGTCAGAATAGCACAGTCAGGTAGGTATGGAATGAAGAAAAGAGTGTGTGTGCCAAGATCGAGTTGCATGGTGGTTCATCCTCTCTGCCTACCGAAATGGCGTGAAGGTAAGTTAGTTAGTTTTATAACTCACGGTTTCCAAGTACAGACTCTTCTAGTACAGCTGCCTCGTCCACGTTACTGCCCATGTCTGACTCTGAAATAAAAGAAAACACAAATTTACAGTAGAATTTGGATATAATGACTTTGCATTTAACGGTCTACTGTTTTAAGTGACGATAATGTAAACTCTAGTAAGGTTTCATAACTTTTAGTAGGAAAACGTATCCGTTTAAAGTGACCAACTACGTAAAGCGACCTATTTTAATGATAATTTGTCCGGTTACAAAACCCACCTACCAATACAGCCTCGCTTTTGACTAGGAAGCTCGACACAATGAGTCCCGTGAAGCGAAAGTGTTTTTTCAATTTAAGAAAAAAATGCTGTATTACACCGTTTAGAAGCCGGTGAATCAAATGTAATCCTCGCAAAGAAGTTCGGCATGTCTTATTTCTCACTCTGCAATACCCGTTACAGAAAAAAAAAGATGTGTAATGATGCATCCACGTCATAACAACAATACATTTTGTATGTTTGTTATGTGGAATTTTTAAGTACTATGCTTATTTCCTGCCAATATACCAACAGTGAAACTGTGCTAAAGATATCAATATAAAATATAGATAATTGATTTTATATTGAGCCCCTGGTATGACATTTTAAAAAATAAACTCACCGTTCCCAAACGCCGATAATTCTTGGTAGAATGGCACGTCCACCCACAGCTCGCTGTGATAGCGGGCCTCCGGAGAGAAGAGTTCCCCACTCCGCGATGTCCCAGGTAACGGCTCGGGAGATGCTGCACGGATAGGCATAATTGGTGCATTGGGAGCCGTTGATTGGATCTGTGCGGGAGTGGACATCCACGGTGGTGGTACGGGTCGTGGCAACGGTGAAGGCGTCCCTTGTGAAAAGGGACACGTTGTTCTCTCCGGAGATGGAATTCTGAAAACATTTACATAAATCATATAAATTGTTCTCATTCACGTGTGAAACAGTAAGTACAGTATGTAAATAAACAATAAAATTAGAACTCTGTAAAATATGCACTGAATGTGCCAAATGCACAGAGCGCTGATCTTACCAACTATCACTGTAAGAGTGGAACGCTGTCAGGAAAAAACAATAATATTGTATCAAGCATCTAAATACGATTGCTTACTTTTGTTTAGTTTTTCTTGGAGGTGCGGTAGGGAGCAAAATGCGCGCCGCCTGCTTCTTGAATTTTCGGCTTTCCAGCTCTAGCCGGAAGGAAGCAGGCAGGGCCCTAACAGCCTTTAGGGCCTTGACGCGATCCTCTCGCACCAGTAGCAAAGCAGGGTCGCTGTTTAAATAAATACAAATATATGATGAGTTCAACGGCCACAGCAAAGTACTTTCATAAAAAAACATTAAAAAATACTAACACTCCAGACGAGGCTGCAATTGCAGCTCTGCGTTGACGTCCACGTGCAGGTAGTCTGGCACCAGCTCGTACCCCACCTCTCCCTCTTCCTCTGCCTCCTCTTGCAGTCAGCACCACTCTATATATTTTAAATTGAAAACACTTAATGTAAGTACTTAAATGTTTAAATTTTGTTAAATATTGCACTAATATAAAATTTGAAAATAATTATTGGGTCGTGGAGTGCTCCCTTTCCCTGGACGACATTTGTTTCTGCACAAATTTGGTAAAAGTGAAGAAATTAATTAATTATACAACTAAATTACTAAATTTTTATTGTGTGACGAAGGCTTTACACCATTTTACATGTAAAAAAGAGTCAACTTTTTGACATATGACTTAAAATAATTGGTTAACAAATATCTGTATTAATAATGAACCAATTCAAATAAAACTTATATATATCTCTTTGTTTTGAATCACTGTGATGGAATATCTATATTTCAAATGCGCGAGTGCAGTATATAAGACATTATTGTAAATCAAAAACAGATGACGTCTTCAGTTGACGTATTCTTACACAAAAACTTCAACCAAAACAATATATTAGAAACAAACTAATTAAAAACGCATTTCAAAGATAGATAAGTCAATCACAATAACACAAATATATAATTATGCGTTAAAAACCCAATAAATTAATTACTTACGGCATTTTAGGAAGAGTCCAAAATTTCGTGAATGTTAAAAATTTATGGTTTTGTTTTTTGACAGGACGCCTTATAAAACCGCGAAAACTCGTTAAATATCACTTCAAAGACAACGGATAAGTTCATAGACAAAGAGAATATATTATCAGCTATTCGATAAAACAAGTAGCTGGCCAAGGAAGCGTTTTAAATAATTACAATAAATATTTTACGAATGGTAGAAAAATCGGTCCATTTTTGGACCGATATCAATCGCAGAAAAATAAAAGTGGTCGATTTTTCGACCGAAATCGTTCCAGTGGTTATTTATCATTTGAGTTTGTAGTGGTAGAAGGTTAAATGTACGAGGACCAATGAAACTGCTATGTGTCTGCATTAATTTAGTATTGGTTTGGGGGGTGTAAAATATATTATTTGTTCTTTTGCTCATTCTGTTTTCATTTATTTTGAAATTATTTTTGTTTTTAAATAAATATTTCATAGTTTGTAATATAAATAATTTACGAATGTTAAATAATTTAGATTCCTTGTATAATGAGTCGGTCGAGAATGTTTTATTTTTGTTATATATGACTTTAATTATGTGTTTTTGAATTATTTGTAGAGGCTTAATAAATGTATCAGGTGCACCACCCCATCCTATTATGCCATAAGTGATTGCAGATTGCACCAGGGAGAAGTAGATCATTTTCAATTTTTCAGCGTTTAAAATTTCCTTGAGTCTATAAAATATGTAGGTAAGATATCTTAGTTTAGAAGTGGTTTGATTAATATGTGATTGCCAATTAAGATTAATATCTATTGATACTCCTAAATATTTTATATTTTTGACATTAGCGAGTTCGTTGCACAGGAAGCACATTTCTTGATTGCAAGTTGTATTATGGATTCTAATTTTAAGGTTTTCTTTTGGTTTGTTTGTTATGTTTTTATAAAAAGGTAAGTAAAATGTTTTGCTGTAATTTAAGACAAGTTTGTTGTATTTTAACCATTTTGAAACAAGTGAAATACATACAGTTGCTTTCGAAAAAGTTTCTGTCCAATTATTACCATCCACTATTATTGCCGTGTCGTCGGCGTAAGAAACAATTTTACCAGGGATTACAAAATTACATAAATCATTAATATAAATTAAGAATAAAATCGGGCCAAGAACAGTTCCCTGCGGAACTCCGTTTTTTATCTGTGTCTCTGAACTATAATTATTCCCAATTTTTGTTTTTTGTGTTCTGTCTTTAAGATAGTTTGATAGTAATTTTAGTGTGTCTTTTTTGAAGCCCAGTCGAGTTATTTTTTTAATGAGTAAATTATGATTAACGGTGTCGAAAGCTTTTCTTAAATCTAGGAATATGGCAAGACATTTCTTTTTTTTATCGATAGATGTATAAATATTTTTTGTCAATTCATATATGGCATCCTCAGTGCTTAGATTTTTACGAAAGCCGTATTGGTTTTTCGATAGAATTTTATATTTTTCTAAGTGTTCAATGACTCTAAATTTGATGCATTTTTCGAATATTTTTGATAGGTTTGAAACAAGGGATATTGGTCTGTAATTGTCTAATTTATGCGTATCCCCAGATTTATGAATAGGTATTATAGTGGAGATTTTAAATTGTTCTGGAAAATGACCATCTTTGAGGCATATATTAAAAATATGTTGTAATGGCGTTAATACATGTTGTTTTATTTTTTTTAATGTATCACATGATAGTCCATCATTACCCTTAGAGTTGGATGGTTTAAGGCCATCAATATATTTTTCAATTTCATTAAATGTAATGGGAGAAAAATATTCTATAAAGTTAATTGAATCGTTATTAGAATCTAATTGAGGAGATGTCTCCATATAATCATCATTAACATTAATGCCGGAAGATTCAAGTACCTCGTCTACTATATTTGTAAAAAAGTTATTAAAACATTCTGCAATGGTCGATTTGTTAGTTATTATTTCATTATTTATTTTAACCTCATTTACAATATTTGAAGACATAATTTTTTTGTTGGCAATTTCATTTATAATATTCCAAGTTTTTTTAGTATTATTTTTAGCATTTTCAATTTGTTCACAATAGTATTTCTTTTTGCAGTTTCGTATCAGTCTATTTAGTAAGTTTCGGTACATTAGATATTTTGTTTTCAGATAAGGCATTGTTCTGTGATTATTATTTTGGCAATCCATTTGATATTTTAACATTTCTCTATATAATTTATCCCTTTGTTTAATTGATATAATTAATCCAACTGTAATCCAAGGTTTAATTTTTTTATATTTTCTGTTAGTGACAACTATTTTACTTTCACTTTTTAGAATATAATCTCTAAGAGTATTATAGAAATTCTCTAATGCTATATGTGGATTTTCTATTGATATTACATTTTCCCAGTTTTCTGACTGAAGTAAAGAGTTTAGAGTTTTATAATCAATGTCAACTTTTTCAAGAGTTACAGAATTTTGGTTTAAAGGTGTATTTTTGAAATGGTGTCCATAGAAGGTCGGGTAATGGCAGAATGCTGTGCTAACATCTCCCGCTTGGCGGCGCTGGTGTAGTTGTAGACCTGTCATTGTTAATTTTATTATTGACATAATTGATATTGCTTTGTATCTGGCTTGCGTGTTGCGTGTACATTTTGGAGGTAATATTAAAAAATGGTCGATAAAAACGGTAGCTGGACTGTGAAGGAGTTAAAAACTGAATTAAAGAATAGAAAGGCAAAATGTGTTGGCAAGAAAGAAGTTTATTTTTATTTATTTATCTACCAATATAAAGTTTTTTACTTGTATTTATCGACATCTGTCTCACTAGGGTACACCTGTGTCGAGACAGACGTATTCAGATACAAAGAATATTTACATGCATGACTAAATCAAAATCAAAATACAAATTACAAAGTTGTATACATTTTAAACTATGGATTCAATAGATAGATAATAGAAAGAGTAGGTACAGGTACGACAATATTGTAAATATATGTGTAATATAAATGCATTTAGTTGGAGGACGTAGTTACAAAGGTGTTTTTATAAAATTATTGATTGTTATATTTTATTTTGTATTTGAATTGTTGTTATTGTTTACGTGTAATTTGGTTTACAGATATTTTGGTTTACAGATTCAATCGAGACAGTTCTAATTTTACAGTTTACAGTTCTAATCAAGAGGTGAGCTAAGTGGTTGGAACATAACCTCATTCTTGAACTTCTATGAAACACATTAATTGTGTCGTATTTGTAATAATTTTAGGTACTTTAGCTAACGTTGCTTGTTTATAATGTACCCAATAATCATAATTATTAATTCCAGATTGGCTGCCTATGACCGGAATAGTAACTTTATGGAAATAAATGATTTTGAGTATGAAAGTGAGATAGTGGGTATATGTTGGCCCCCAGATCAATCATTTCACAGCATACAGGATTCGACTGTATTGCCACAAATAGATATAGTTCATATAAACCAATACTTTCTTCAAGTTTACAAAGGGCAGGAAGGAATGACAATGTATGCAGCAGTTCACAAGAAAGGATACAATATGATGAAGGAATATTTTTTGGTAGCTTTAGTTGTGTCTAATGAAGAAAATAGTTTCTTTCGAGCACAAGTTAATAGTGAAATGACAAAGAGTTTGAAATATTTTGTTAAGCTAGCTATTACACTAGTAGGAAATATTATCGAAGGAAGCTGTGAATGCATCGCTGGCAAAGGCACCAGATCGGTATGTTATTTTTATCGCTAGGAAAACGATGCCCAGATGTTCTTGAAGAGCATTGCGGTACAACACATGTGAAGTCATTGTTATGAATGTCATAATTCACAAAAATAATCGCTTCGAACCTACAGAAAACAGACAAAAATTGACGAAACAAAGTTTTGACAGTTCTCTTTTCGTATTTAGGTCTACATTTACACTAGCGCCAACTGGTGTCGATTTGTGAACTACTCAAAATATCCTGCCATTGTACATGATATGTGTATTATACATGTTGAGAAGTGAGTTAGTTAAGAGCTTCACAAATGCGCTCATAGAGGGCAGTGCAAAGAGCTTTCCTGGAAGTCCGTAAGATGGCAGCCAGTGGCCAGTAGTCGCCAGGGACAGTGAGAATGCTCCCAGACAAACTTACTGTTCCCAGATCTCATTTAGCCAGCTCCTAGTTAGGTCGACTATCGAGTCACCAACAATTGTAATACGCCAAGTATTAATAAATCCCTGATTTATCACAAAGAATCAATTATTTATAATCTCCTTCCACGACGAGTTGTAGAACTGTTTGTGGGTAAACAATATATAATATGTATATTATACATAATGTGTATATTATACATAATGTGTATATTATACAAAATATGTATATTATACAAAATATGTATATTATACAAAATATGTATATTATACAAAATATGTATATTATACAAAATATATATATTATACAAAATATGTATATTATACAAAATATGTATATTATACAAAATATGTATATTATACAAAATATGTATATTATACAAAATATGTATATTATACAAAATATGTATATATTATACACATTCATACATAATAATTTATTACAGGTAGGCTTATTGCCTGGTGGCAATTTCTTCCAACTAACCTACACCATTCGCATTCATATATACTCTGCCGTTGTACCGACTCTTGACATGACAAAACTCAACATTATTTGATTCACTTAATCGTGCCATCTCTTCCTCGGGCTTCCCCAAAGCCTTTTTATATTTCCTTTCACGTTATATAAGTCTTAATCTAGTTCTGTTATTGTCCTGTACTGTAAAATAACCAGCCCGTGATGAAATAATAACAGAACTTGAATAGAACTTTCACAGAAATTTTATGAGACAACCTGACAAGAGTCCAAGACAACACAGGAAAATGTATGAGAGGCAAATTACATAAATATAATTGTCAGAACTATAATGGTAGAAGTGAAGCTAACAAGAACCATACATTTTATGTCTACTAGTTCAACTAGATTGGTTAGTAGCCGAGTTGACAAATGCGCAGGGTTCCTACCCAGGTTTCGTAAGTTGAATTAGCTAGCTAAGCAACATTTTCCGCTTATAACGATGGTTGTAGGAGTTTTTTTTTAAATATTGTCAGGTTATTCGTAACCTGGGAATGTTTGTCTTTCTTTAAAAAATTAAAATAAAAACTACTCACCACGGGCCAGTTTCTCCGGACAAAGTTTTTGAATGTGATAGATCCAGCGATTCGGAGGGTGACGTCGAGTTCTGCATTATCAACCAGCCTTAGTAATAAAAGAGCATAGTTTTGGTTGCCTTCCACTCCTTCCAGAAATTTTTCAGCTGTGGAAAAAAAAAATTAAAATTTTAACAGCGGCAAACAAAAATTCAATTTATTTTGCGCAATCGGTAAAGCTGTCGAGTATGGTGTATTGCAATTTATTATAACTAGATAATATTATTAAAATGAACTAGGATAATAAAAATACAAATAACTTTTATTGTTATTTTTAGGGTATGTAATATTTTATAATAAATTTATTCCGTTGCCGGGATAAAACATTAGTGAAAAATATTTTATATATCACACAAGTAATTAGTCCATGTTTACAAATAAAAGATTAATCTCAGTTAACCCACGACATATCATTTTATAATTTCAGTCACAAATGCTAAAAAAAAGGATTAATTTTCTCTTATTCCGCTTCACTCTTAATACGCAATATTTCACTTTCAAATAAATGGATTTAGCTTTATTAATTCAAAACATGATTTATTATGTCGGGGGAGACGGAAATATACGCACTTTTAATTTTAATTTCGTTTGTCACTTACGCGATATGTCAATTAGTATGCGGCGCCGCCGACGGCGACTATATTCATATCAAGAGTTGGATTATATTCATAATATCGTAATTCATACCTACAAAATATTTCATAGACACTGCTGCCAACCAAAAAAATTTAGTATTGCCATATAAAATAAATAATATCATCGTGTATAATTAATCCATATTAATATGTAAGTCAATGTATTATTTATAACAAATAATCAACATATAATTAAATAAAATAACCCGAATAACAAACAAATAGAATAAAATGTGATTAAACGTATTCAGTTTAGGTAGGTTAGGTTAGGTTAGAACATGGAAAATAGGTTTAGAATTAAATCACAAACCAGTCTATACAAACCTAGCGTAGCCCACATACTATTTGAAAACTGGGATGTAACTCTAAAGGGGACGCGAGCAGGCGTTATTAAAGGGGCATTTTTTTGCTATAGAAAATCACAGTTAGATTAGGTTAGGTTAGGTTATACATATTAATTTAATATTTTCAAGATTTTATTTTCTTTAACTGAATTAGTTCGTAGGTAGGTACTGCACCTAACCCGCGCACTGGTTAGGTAAATAACTAGTTGTGGTATTTCCGGCAAATGTCACATTATTTTGTTTCTTTGAAATCTCGTGTGATATATCGCGTAAGTGACTTAATAAACGAAATTAAAAGTGCGTATTTTTCCGTCTCCCCCGACATAATAAATCATGTTTTGAATTAATAAAGAAATCCATTTATTTGAAAGTGAAATATTGCGTATTTACCGTGAAGCGGAATTCGTAACCTTTACCAAAAAAGGTTATTCATTGGTTTTGCAGAAGTTTTTAGATATTTTATTCTGATATTTGTGTTTTCTCAAACTTGTGACAGAAACCGGAATCTCCAATTATTACATCTTAAATTCCACCCAGATGAATCGTTTTTTTATTTGTTGTGCAATAACAGAATGAGGCGCACATGAAAAAATATTGTACAAAAGCTGACAGATGCAGTTTCACTTGAATTTTCCATAAAATCTAAATAAAACGGGACATTTTAAGATAAAACATAATGATATTTGAGTATTGTCAAAACGTAGCCTTGGCTATACTATATTTATATACGCACATTCAACATTCTTATTATTGAACACCAAGCAATGACAGTAGGTCAAAAAACAGCACTCAAATTAGTGATAAAAACGAATCTGACTTTCTGCACAGTTTGCTGAATGAGTTTTCATAAAACTACTTGGAAATAAGTTTGAAACTGTGCATATTTTCATGAAACATGTGACAGAATTGCGCTATATGTACATTTACTGACCTGGTCGACGGACAGAGGGGTCTGGGCTCAGAGTATGTTGTAGATATTGAGCTAATGTCCTCAAATTCTCGTCCGTTAGCTCCATTTCAATAAAAATAGGTTCTTTAAATATAAAATTAAACTTTATCTCAGAAAACTGGCATGTAGCCGGTCTAGTGGTTTTGTCTTTCCAACGACTTTTGTTTTCTTCTTTTTATTTATATGAACTATAAATATGCTACCATAATATTGCTTATGGATTTGGATTACCTATGGGTTTGAGCAGGGGTAATTCTGAACGTCGTATTTTCTTATCAAACACTAAAAATAGTAAGTCATGATATTTCTTCACGTAATACATTAACATATGAAAGACAATCAATACTGCGTAATTTTATTTAATCTTAATCTGTTTAGTCCAGCCAGCTGATGATGCAAATACTATTAGTCTTCGGTCTTCCCATCAATATTATCAAAAAACAATATAGAACATTATCAAAATATACGTTCAATTAATGTTTTACAAAATTCTCTTTATTTGGCGGAACAGTGGTGACATAAAAGGATTGGGAAATTTAAATTAAAGTATCCTCCCTAATGATCCTTTAATTTACTTATCTATATTATAAAATGTTGTCATGATTTAATGTGTTTTTCATTTAATTATTCTTTTTAAATTAAATAATTGTTCATATTTCATCTGATTTGGCAGAATGGGATCGCAATACCCTCCTAGTCATGCTGGATTTAAAACTTAAATATATAGAAAACAATCTAAGTAACAAAATCTCTTCAATTCAGAAAAAAAGGCGAGATCAACAAAAGAAATCATTGAGTAGAATATTACAACACTGAGAAAGCGATAATATTATGTAAAAATCTTTTTAATATAAAATATATTAAGTTACCCATTTTTCTATTTGTTATGACTGGGTTCCTGAATGTATCGATAAAAAAAAAATTGTAGAAAAACAAGAGCGCTATCTTTAAAATTGCTTTAAATGGCAACACAACGATGGTAAAAAAAGGTGTTACCATCGTTACCATGGTGTTACCTTTTAAGCCCCCATGCCCCATGATTCAAGTGTATATTTTCACGTTATGTATAACTGTGTTGATTCCGAAAAAGAGATGATTCTACAAATATACATGGTGTCCCTTAAGCTATGGATTAAACGAAGTGGGGTAATAGGGAAGGTTATTTCAGTCAAAATCACCAAGTGAGTGGTGGTCCAATTCCTTACCCTCTTAGTGTTATTTCAATTTTTGTATTTGTTTTTTTTTATTTTATTTTTTTTATTTAACAATTTTTTTATATAAGATAATGTGTCCTTACTGGGTTACCCCGTTCTAAGGTCACATTGTACATGGTTATGTGTTTGAAATAGTATAAGTACATATGTTAAAATACTACATAGAAAATTAAAAAAACAATATTAAGAGAAAAATAAAACATAATACAAGCTTTAGTCTTTGTTGGGTTGCAAAATTATATCTATATTCTTCCTTCCCTTATCCATTTCTTAATGTTTCTTTTGAAGTCAGTTATTTTTTTAATGTTTTTTTTATTTCAAAAGGGAGGACATTAAATAATTTTATAGAATAATACTGCATATTTAAATACCTATAACATTCAAACGAAGCTAACTAGAGAAAGATGAACCACAACTAAAAAAAACTTCTATAATTTGTGTTGATTGGTCTCTCTCTAATAATTTATTATTATTTTTAACACAAATATCCTAAAAGTTTTTGAAATTTTAATTTAATTTTGTTAGAAATTTCAAGTTTAAAGTTTCTTACTTGGTTGTAAAAAGAGGTTATAGAGGCTTTAAAAAAATAGGTAAATATTCGGAATCGCTGGACACGGATTATAAAAAATAGTTTTGAATAAAACCTTCTGATTTATCTTAATAACGACAAAAGGAATCTGACTGCATTTGGGATATTTTTAATTTAAATTTTTAATTACGTAAATCGAATATTCACTTTCGTTGTACGTGGTTGTATGGTATGACAGCTGGAATCATAAATAAACCAGCTGGAATGATTTCTGTTGATAACATTTTCTTTTGTTGGTACTCCTGATACGAGAGGCTAGATTTTTTACAATTTACTCTACGCAAATTCTAGGTAGGTACTATTTTGGCCAAACTCGAAAAATAAAATAAAGATATTTAGGTATGTTTTATAAATAAAGAAAAATTTTAAAAAATTAAGGTTATTATAGGTTAGGTTAGGATAAAGGTTGGGTTATTATAGAAAAAATAAAATTTGATTTTTATTTCCACTCCTTACCCCCCATTCCGCGAACTTAAAAACATTCCCTCATATGTTGTGAGGCTGAAGGTAAAGATGGCCAAAGCCATTTCAAGCAGCTTTTCAATTATTATTCAATGTTGCATTCAGTTTGCTTTCGTCTGTTTCTGTCATACATCAGGGTTGGTATCTAAGCTCCATTATGAACAGCTAGCCTCACTTCCTTTGACAACTTTATATTAGCGACTATGGCTCCCTCAAATGTTTCCAGTTTTCCGATTCTTTTCATCTCCATCCGATCTCATCTGCAAGTTGCTTCTTTTACCTAACCAAGGACCCCCTCAGATGTTATCAGAATTCCAAAGGCTATCCATTACCAGTATATTATAGATTAGAAACAAAGAGATACATGGCATGGAAGCACTGACTGTCGACTTTCGCAGAGTTATGACCAAACTACGCGGGGCAAATAAAAGTTAGATAGAAACAAAGATGGGGTGTGGCTGTGCGTAGATGCGATTGGCAGTAGTATGGGTAAACGATGTTGGCGACATGCGTTGTGCGTGCGATTTCCTATTAATAATTATTCATGGCCCATCTTCCCTGTTATCTATAGTGTCCAGCATAGTAACACATGTGACAATAATGTCCTCTTACTTCTAAATCACTGAATTTTCTTTCCCGTTTCTCTCTATTCTTATTTATTAAATTAATTTAAATGCAACTTTATATGTATTTACCATTATGTTAATTTTATTTTGTGTTATATAAACATTAAAAAAACTCTTCTTGTCTCTTCTGTACCATGCAGCAAATCATGTAAAAGTCCATCAGGGCGTTTATAATCTATTTATGTTTATTTATATAAATAAAAATGTTAATGAAATAAAACAATATTTTTTGTTTAAAACCACGAATTTTTATTAATTTTAAGACCGACCGGTTTCGCTCCACTCGAGCATCGTCAGGGTACAAAATTAAACTAATCAATAATACAAAATGTGTCATTATATATTATATACATACAGAGGGAGAGAGAAAGTAAAACCAAATGAAACAACAATATATTAAAAGAAAACGATTAGTGTATATAAATATTATAATAATAGAGAATAGGCATTAATAATTGTAAGGTGATTAAGGGATACTGGGAATTTTACAGTTTATAGAGAATATTCCCAGTATTGGGCTTTTTGACAAATCTAATTGATTATTCAGAATTAAACTTTTGGTTTTAATGGTTTTCTTTATTTCTAGTGCTTCTAGGTTGTTCAATTTGTTACTATGGTCTTTTTTATGGAGAATCTTAGCACCGGTGCTTTTATTGAAGGTATGATCTTTTTCAATAAGATGATTGGCAAACTTAATAAAAATGTTAATGTTCGTTTGTTCAAAATCTTAAATCGGTGAAGAAAATTCTTCACCGATTGCTTTGAAATTTTGATACAACGTTGCATTCGAATACGCATGCGTTTTTATATACATACTAGTGGATCCCCGCAATGCTTCGCTATTGCTAATGTCTTTCTCGGGTGCCTCCGATTTCCTTCACCATTCACTACTGTATACCACAATGTTACTGTTAAAAAACTACATTACATCAACTCCGTATCTTAATACGGTGCAGAGATATTGCGTTAAGCATTCCTCGGGCGTCCGCGACTTCTTCTACCATTTAATATGTCTAAACACTCCTGGCACTAAAACAACTAACTTTGAAATTTTCACCGATATTGGTCAACTACTTTTCGAGTTTTGATAGCACAAACATATGCAGACTGCATTTTTATATATTAAGATTATAAACCAGTTAGAATTTAACTCAACCATTTGTAATCCATTTTATAATATAAGACGTTATTCTGCCACAGACCGCCTTCTATGTTGGGAAGTTAAAATTTGTGATTGTATGTATTTTTGGGTGAGAAATCTGAATTTAAAAAATAAAAATTATTGAAAAAAAACTTTTTTAAAAATTGACAACAGCGCCACGAACGGGTCCAAAACTATCCTATATTTCAAGCTGCAACCAACCATACACATTCACAAAATTTCATTCAAATCGGTTAGGCGGTTTTGGAGATTAGCGTGTATGAACATGTGTGATTTATATACACTAAGATATTATATAGACGTCACCTCTGATAGGTAAAAACATGTTTTTGTAAAAACAGTGCCATCTGTTGGACGTAAAAGCAACATGTGCTATTGTTTCTCTATCTGCATAGCTAGTTAATAAATCAAATTGTCTTTCTTTTTAGCAAGGAGATACCTAGATTACAGTCAATTACATAAAAGTTGGGATGACTGTTTTTTTTCTTTATTTAGTGACATGGTTATTACAATTATGAGGTATATTTAGACTACCAAGCTAGGCACATGCCCGTGTTGTGTTGTTTGTGGTTTTATTCTACCGGTATTTAAATGGAAGGTGTGCCAAAAAATTGGCACCAATAAACAGTGCTAGAGATACAACAGAGAGTGAGTTGGCTGGATACCGAATATCCGGCATAAGCCATTATCGGGATATCCGACCAGTACTAACAATATTATTATTGATTATTAATTACTCGTAACTAATTTTTTCCCATATTTTTGGCAGCTACCTTTTTGAATGATCACAACTTTCAAATGAATTGGTTTGTAACCTAGATAGTGTCTCGGATAAACATATCCGATGTTTATTGATATGGGATTTTCTAAAAGTCTAAATGAATATTCAATTTTTATTGGAACTACATGAACAGAAGATAATACTAACAAATCTAAACGAAACATGAAACAGAACAAGACACAGAAAATAAAAAGATAACGGTCACAACCATGAATCGAGCCCAAGATTTTGTCTTACCGGGACAGCGTCTTAACCACTTGTCCATTGAGACCTAGTTATTAAACGTCATATTTGTCGATCTCATATTTCAAATTCAGAAATAACAATATTATCTTGCAACTATTTTTTTTAAGTACAAAGCTTCAATTGTGAGTGAAAGAAATGATACTGTATCATACGTATCCGGACCTCCAGAATCTTTCAGAGGAATTCATATTTACGTAAAAATTACAAGAACACTCAAACCCCGAAACCGCTCGATACCGTGTCGCCGACACAATTGGAAATCTTCAAATCATAATTACTCAATCAAATTATGTGCTATATGTGATTAATCAAGATAATTACATAGAAATATAACAGCAGAACCTGAAACACATCTGAAAATAACCATCTCACCTCACTCGGAGCCACCAACCCACGGAATGAGCTCCGCTAAGAAAGCGACCCAGTATTTACGTGACCCCCCCTCCATACTACCCGGAAGGAATTCCATGATGGCCGCCGAGTTTTCAACCAATCACAGCTCAGCATACTCCATTGGGGTTCTTATCAAACATTGATAACGAAATTTGATGCGACCACCTGTGATAACATCAGACTCAATTTACAGGAAAATACCACAGGATAAATATCAACATCAAGAAATGATTATATGCTAACATAATAACTTAAAGAATTGTACCTAAATATGTTTTTTACTCTTTGGGAAATGTTCAAACCAAAGATATTTGACTTCAACCCCAATATGAAACTTTGTATAATTTATTATAAAATAAATAAACGGGACTGGAGGAGATGGTTTGGGTAGATTGAACTGACTCGGTTAAAGGTATCATATTAAAATATAACTTTCCTCTTAACAAATTAATTGCGAAGAGGAAAAATACCTAACCAACTCACCCCTCACGAAAGGGGTGAAACCTCCCCCGAGAGGGCCCGATTTGAAAACGTTCTATAAATAGAGAACCGAATTCCATACAAAATCAGTTCAACAACTACCTCTGAAAGAGAATCCTCTCTCCTGAAGAACCATCTCCAAAGTCTCCAAAGTCTCAAGAAATATTTTCAAGTGTTTTATTCAGTAGTAAATTCAGTTTTTTGCCAGTAATAAATTCTTTTCGTCAGTCCAGATCTGGAATAAATTCCTCTCTGATCCTGGCATTAAACTCCACCACAAAAGCTCCACAACATCTACCAAGACTGAAAACGCTGAAAAGTGTACCCAGCTACCTTCGTATCTACAGTTATTGTACGGACGGTATATTGTTTCGTACAGATAAATTATTATTATTATTTATTATTTTATTGATACATGATGTAGAGAGTACATGTGGTTTTTTGTGATATTTCACCATCCATGCTAGGGATGACCCTGTGTTATGGCGGGTGAATTTTACAGTTTGCGGACATTACTATAATATAAAATAGAGAAATAAGAAAAATGATGTATAGCTTGTTTGGGTTGCAAGAAGAGGATGGAGAAGTTAGAGAATTATAAGAAGATGAAAAATTTGAGAAATTATTAGTAAATAGATCACACTAATTAATTATGTACATACTATACCGCTAAGTTAGGGAATAAGGATATATTATGTTTTGTCTGAAAGGTGATCAAATTGATAGAGTGTAGAATGAATGGGTATTGTAGTTGTAATGTATTCCGTGTGTAAGGATCCATTTCGAATTTTGTTTTTTAAAGGAATGGGGTTGACTGACGGTTTTTAGGTTTTCAGGGATAAGGTTAAAGATTTTAGGAGCTAGGAAGAAAAATTGTCTTTGAGCTGACGTGGTATGTAGTGAAGGTACTTTGTAGTGACCATTGGTTATTGTTCTGGTGGTGTAGTTGTGTTGTAACAGAGTTTTATTTTTATATTTTAACAGGAAATGTATTAGCGAAAATTTTAGGTCGAGTTGTCGTATGTTTAAGACCTTATACTCTATGAGGAGTCGAGTGGAGGGGTATCTTGTCAGTCGCTTGTTAATGACACGTATTACCATTTTTTGGGCTTTTAGAAGAGGTTCGATGGTAGATTGTGCACAGCCACCCCAGATTATAATGCCGTAAGCTAGTAGGGATTGGCAGAGAGGGTAGTATACAGTTTTAAGAATTGAGGTGGTAAGGATATTTCTTAGATTTCGAAAAGCATAAGAGAGATAAGATAAAGCATAAGACATTCAAAGAGATGATACTAAATTGTGACCCTTACGCATTCTGGTTAACTATCTTTAACTAGTGCCCAATTTTAACAAAGTTTGCAAATACATACCTATCATCTCTTTGAAGGCGCGTGAACAGCGAGAGACTCTTTTCTGAAAATGGTAATGTATATGAAAGTAAATGTAATCGTTTGTTCCCTCTTAACACTGAAAAGCTAGTCTTTATTCACCATACTTTGCCATTAGAAAATGTTAAATACTAAACATCTAACCGGTCATGTTTTGTTATAAATGTTAAAAGAAACTTTTTATTTTGTTGAACTGTTTTAGTTGCTTTTCAACTAAATGTATATTAGGTCCTATTCAAAATATTCGCACATTTCAGAAGAACTTCGAAACCTTCACTGGCTCAAGTGCCCTGAAAGAATCCAGTACAAATTGTGCTGGATGTTGTTTAAATCCATCAATGAAATGGCCCCACACTACATCTCTGAACTATGCGTCCCGGAAAACACTGGTCTGAGGCAGTCAACTCTTAGATCAGCAACATCAGCAGCTGTAGGCAGACTGATGGAAACTTTCGGAGTATCTGGGCCGAAGTCTTGGAATAAACTCCCTTCAGAAATAAGATCCATAACAAGTCCAACAGAATTCAGGTCTAAACTAAAAACTTACCTTTTTAAGCTGTAAAAAAAACCTACCCTTAAATTAAATATACCATTCCTGAGAGAAAGTCCAGTTATATCCAATTTTCCAATTATGTCCTAAATCCTGTATCTAAATTTCGCTAATAAAAAATTAGTTAATGTTAATTAAGTGTTAATCTCAAGTGACCTACCAGGTAAGTATTGTACTGTATATTATCTCCATAAATAGTTAGTAATAACATAGATCACTGTAGAAATGTATTATAAATTTGTACAGCGCCCTTGAGGTGATTTTACACAAAAACGGCGCTATACAAGTCATCCAAATATTATTATTATTATTCGGTACTAAGAATGACCGGATAGTAATAAGGTGGATGAACACTGGATAGTAAGAAGAAGATATCCGTTACGTCTGTAATCAGTAGACAGTAATTCAAATTTTCTTAGCTGTGGAATGAATTTGCATGGGTCGCAAAATCCAGGTTCAATCCTTTTTTTCCTAGATAGGACACTCCACATATCATCACCAAAGATGACAGGTCCAGAATATCAACTGCTCCCAACATTTCAGAAGCCAGTGGGAATATGGCATCCCCAATTATGGTATGATTTATTTATTTAATGATTTTTGCCAGTCGCTAAACAAGTGACGGAATATTATAAGTGTCCCGTGGTCCTGACCCACGGCGTATTCTTGACTTGATTCGACTTGTCACTTTATTTTCTTATATTATATCTACCATATGTCTTTGCTTTCATGTACCTTTGTCTACTCCTGTATTTTTCATTTTCTTTATTCGTGTTATTATTTTGTAATTTGGACGATGTCCGTTAATAAATAAATAAATATTATGAGGCTGAATACAGTGAGGAATGGGAAGGAGACAGAAAGAGAAAGATTAAGTATCTGGCTATTCAGATCTTGTCACTAAACACGGCCACTGCCAATCAGCTTTTAGATTCTTAATGGCAGTCCTTCACGAAGGCAATATTGGGAGTATCTATCACTCGTTAATATGGTCCTCAAGACACAGGTTGAATCCGTCCATTCCTTAATAAGACCCTCCACACAACATCTCCAAAGATGACCACTCTACAAATAAAAAGGTTAGCAGAATAAAAAAAAAACTCAATTCATTACACTTCACATTTATTATAAATATATTTTTCTGAAGACCAGGTACAAAGTTTATAATCTAATTAAAAATAAATATAATAGCTGTAAAACTAAACAATTAATTTAAGATTAAACAAACAGAAAGGAAAGATGTTGTTCTCCATCAAATGTTAGTATTTATAACAAATTACCAAACTTAAACATAATAGAAGAATTATTAAACTTTTCGAGTCTAAAAGTGTGTACACATCAAAAAAAATTAAAAGTTCCAAGAAACTACAAGGCAATACAAGTAGTGAGTTTTTTTAACCCACTAGAAAAGGCAAAATCACTAAAGTGACCATAAGTGTAAACAGCAGCCTTTAAAAAGTCTAATAAACTCAATTAATTAACAATATAAACTCATTTATGAAAATAAACTCAAACTACTCGGCAATGCCATCTTTTAAATCATAAAGACAGATTTTTTGTGGGTCACCAAAAAACGGTAAGCTCATGGTGAAAATTGCACAGCTTTTTCTGTCCGGTATTTCCAGGTCAACACAACTATTTTTAGATCAAAACGTCATTTAAAATAAAAGCTATAACGCTTTGAAAAGTTAACTATTAAAAAATAAGACAGAACGCCATATTGTTTCCACAGTTTTCAATTATTGTTTAATAAGAAAAATATTTTGTTGAAAATAGGAAGAAGTCGGGTAATATCGACTAGTGGTGATGTTAACATTCAATTTAGTTATATTTAGAGATAAACTAAAGAAAATAATAAAAAATCTAAATTGGTGTACAATTAAACATAAAAATCAAAATAAATATTGAGGGCATGTCGAAAAGTAAATAGGATCAAAATTAAAATAAGAGACAACACTAAAACGAAATTTTAAAACTCTTTGCAATTTTTTTACCGGCTAACTTTTTAAAAATTATGCAATGGTGTACGCCGAGCTTATTAAAAAAACTATAATTTAAAAATTCTAAAATATGGATGTTTTTCATTCTCCTCGATGTTTAAAAATCTTAAATATAAATTACTGTATTAAGATTAAAAAAATATTTGGTGTTCGCAGAGGTCTATGGGGTAAAACAAAAAGCTCTGGAGCTTTGAAATGGGAATGAGTACATTGAATCCTCAAGAAAAAAGCTCAGATTATTATATAGGGCAGTGTTGAGCATTCTCTGAAGGAATTTAGTCTCTCAGTTGATACAGTATTAATAATACATAACATTTATAAATTCAGAAAACTTACATACCTTCTTCACCGAGTACAGTCATTCTTGGTAAAGAGAAATGTAAGTAGGTACCTACTCTAAAATTAATATATTTTAAAATTGTTTATGATTTTAAAAAATGTTGGCTATGCTTTATAAAGTGGCAATACTATGATGGCTAAAGGTACTTGTAAACAAGCAAGATAAATCACCTATTGCCGAATGATTGTTCTGAGTCAAGAGTCTTGCCGAGCAAGGCGTTGGCTGACAACATGCCGTGGCCCATTAAGATTCATGGACCTAAAAAGTCCTGGACGGAGCAATCCGAGAACAATTTGAAGCCGTGGAGTGAGGGGGAAGATGTATGAAAAATGCCAAAACCTACTAATACTCTGTGCAGGGTTTTTTAGGTCCATGTTAAGATTACTCTGATAACTCTACCAAAATCTTATAAACTTGGAAGCGGTGGCGAAATAATTTTTCAATATTAATTGCATTCGAAATTATGACGCATATGCATAACAGACCGAGAAGTAAATAGATTTGGCCAGGCAATATTGCCATGATATCGGTAGCCCAGTGAACGCACCGGCAAGTCAGGGCATACATCGACAAGAATAGGCAGAACACGATAATCTTGCGTGACATTATGGAAATTTTGACAGCCTTGGTAAAAACTCTCGGCACATTTACCATAGCCTTCAGTCCAAAACTGTAACAATCTGAAAATGTTTGTTCCAAAAAAGCATTCTATTTTCTAAAGTAGGTACCAATTAATTATTATGGAATCAAATTGATTATTAAAGTGTACCATCAAAAAGGCTAGTAAAATCAAATACCCTACAATAATAAGCCCAACTCCAATAAAATATTGGCAGCATTTACCCAACTCTGGTCGCCAGAGGCGCTAGTGCAGCATGCTGACATTCCTTCCAGACAATGGCGGCAAATAACTGAATTTATTACTACATAGTACTCTTTGTAGCGGTGTTTCGCACTTTCTAATTTGTATTTCGATCAATATTAAGGTCAAATTATCTAATTTATATTTTTTTAATTTCTATAATTAATGAACGTAAAATAAAGAAAATATTTCACATAAAATAGATTAAAAAGAATGAAAGAAAACCAACCCACAGAACTCGCCGCTAGTGTAACATACTGCCATCAGAATGTATGGGAAACGTCAGAAGTTAGAGGTATTGTCTCTATTCTAGGGTATTTGGTAAAATTAAACACATTAAATATTAACACCATGGTTTAAAACAACTGCCACTAAAGGGAAAACAAAGAACGTCATGATGATATCCAACCTCCAGTTTATAAGGCTCCGGTGGTAAAAAAAAATATTTATACAGATTTTGTCACAGTGTTGAACTTGCCACCGATATTTTTTTTTTACATTAAGATTTAAAGCAATTGCTGCTAAAGTAAAAATATCCAGGATGATAATCAGAAGATATTGATTTATGAAAAATGTTTTTGTGTTTCGATTTTGTAACAGTTTTCAATTGAATCTCCTATAAACATGATTGATGTAATTAGATCTCTGAGAACACGAATATAACAATATTAATTGATTAGTTTTAAAAGCAATCACAGCACCATTGTTTTGCTCAATAAAAAATAATATAAAGTAATTCTAATACATTTTGTTAGTGATAAATAATTAAAGACAATTTAAACATAGTCGGTAGAAAATAATTATTATGTCAGTTTAATTATGGTTGGAGAAAATACAAAAACTATTATCTATGACTAGTACACATTCTTGTACCAAATAGCATTGAAAAGAAAATAATAAAAAAATAATAACATCTGTAACTGCAAATACAGAATATGTAATTTATATTTGAAGGGAAATATTTACGGATATACATAATAGAGAAGATATATTGGCATGTAAAACATAAAGTAATTTATCTTAGTTACAAAACAAATTCAATGTGCTCAATGTTGTAGATTTGAATTTAGAGGACTTTGTATAGGGCATTTATCTTAGTTACAAAACAATTCAATATGCTCAAAGTTAAAATTTTGAATTTGGAGTACTTTGTACAGGGAATTTATCTTAGTTACAAAACAATTCAATATGCTAAAAGTTCAAAATTTGAATTTAGGATACTTTGTACAGGGAATTTATCTTAGTTACAAAACAATTCAATGTGCTCAAAGTTCTAGATTTGAATTCAGAGTACTTCGTACAGAGCATTTCTTTATCTTAGTTACAAAAAAATTCAATGTGATCAAAGATTTGAATTACTTTGTACAGGGCATGTGGATATACTAGAATAATAAATCCCTACAAGTGTGATTTATACCGATTTAAAAGAAAACTGATGTCGCCAATTTATATAAGACATTACTGAAAATGAAATTGATTATATTTATGACAAAGAAAGAATTTCGAAATTTGAAAATGTTTAACACTTCCTTGCCAGTGCTGTCAGCTGATTTGACGGGTCGATAATTATTGCAATATTTCTGTAAACATACTAAACACAGAGTTCATATTTTAGGTGTTCCTCAGCAATACATTTATCTATTGGATAAAATAATTAAAAAATATATATGTAATCAAATGCAACAGAAAAAATGTTTTGTGCAAAAATTTAGAAAAAATTCATTAACATATACATATATCAACGTGTACTGCTAATTTTCCTAGTGGTGCCGTAGTGAGCGAGAGGGGTATGGGTTTTGTCAGTAGTAACCGGCAGTCTGCCAGCTGTAATGTATGTATCATGCGTGGCTGATTTTTTTTCCACATTTTCAGCACTAATACATAATATTGTAATTATATTCTTGGATCCATATGCAATATCAATAAAATGATTTACATGAGTAATAAATGTAAACTGTTTATTTTTATCCAACTTAAAAATTACAAAATTCTAAATTTGTAACCTGTGTACTGAGTGCACAGCACCGGAGCTCGGGGGATTTTCTAGCACCGTAAGGGAAGAGTTAATTAATTTCACCCACAGTAAGATAAATTGAGTGTCCTTTGGACATACAGACACGTCCAAAATACAGAACTAACGAAGTATCTCTTCAGTAATTTCAACAAAAACCTACATAAACAGAATGAGTAAGCAACAGAGCATGATTCTCAATATGATACCATTTCTAAGTTATTTTAACACATTCACTGACACTGGTCCCGATCGGGTTTGGTTCATTATTGACAATAGTAACAAAAGGAAGATATGGCATGGAAGCGTGCTGACTGTCTACAAGCTACGACCAAACTCCATAGACTATCAAAGCACCGAAGCTGATGAAAGTTATATGTTTGGTGTGTAGTATAAACATACTAATAATGGTTCATGGCCCATTTTCTTTGTTTCTATTATCTATGGTTTACGTCCTAAAAACTTGATTCACGTTACTTGAAGAGTAGTTACTCAGAGGTGGTGAAATACCCTTTTACAATGTTCAGGACCAGTAAAGAGGTTAGCGTATTTTTACTTTATTTTAGCGTCGCTACTAGTTAATGATTGTTTTTTCAGGCGTGTTGTGAATCGATGGCTCATTCAATGGAAAATCAATTATTGCTACCATATCATTAATATTGCAACTATAACTTTACAATCATTATTCAGGAAATAAAGCTGTAAACTAATTTTATAATTTAGACCAATAAAATTCAAGTCAAACTTGTCAATTAGGAAAAAAATTTTTTTTTATTAAATTATTATGAAAAAAATATGATACGTTAATAATAATAATATGTTTTTAATAACAGTGGTGTAGCAGCAGCCAGGGCTTTCTGTGCAGGTACCCGGGGCTGACCGAACCCATGGAAAGATATTGAAAAGGTACACAAAAAATAATAATGTTTAAAAAAACAAAAATTAATTTTTGTGTCGAAAAATTTCGGCAATAGACACCGATTCTAAATACTTGCGTTTATTAAATTTTAACAAAATAAGAATCGTGGGTAGGCAGAGACGGTGAAACGTCACGCAATACACTTTCATTATCGTCTCAAGTATTTGATGGACTTGTTCTTCCATTAACCTGTTGAAGGCCGCAGCATAAAACAGAAAAATATTTTTATACCTTCAGAAAGGCGCTACAAAAAATCAAAGTGGAATCTAAAGTTTTATTAGCCCAAGCGATGAGGATTTTGTTTATCATACATTTTTCGAAGCGTTAAGGTCAAAATCGCATCGCAAATTATTCTAAAAAGGAAAATATTAGAATGCTCACATGTTATCCAGAGACCCATCGGCATTCCACTGGTTAATTTGTGTTTTTTTTTTTTTTTTTTCCGAACACTCATATTTCGACTCTTCTTACGTAAACATATCTTCAAAATCCCGATGTCGAGGAGAACTATTTAAAGTTTATATTTATCAAAGAAATTTCAAATATGTACGGCTTAAATCCTATTTTCATTTTATACATTACACAAAATAAAAATTTTGGAAAAGTGATAAAAATAAACTTTAAACGGCTCTACTCAGCAATCGGCATTTTGAAGAAACTCAGTCCACACGCTCAACAAATCGGAATCATCTAATCGTTTCTTTCTTAATCTTGTTCATCATGTTTTCATTGGGCCTTGCATTCTTTATTATCTTATTAATTTTAACATACCTTTGAGACACTATGACATACAGTGCTATTCCACATGCTTAATTACAAATGCAACAACAAATGCAGCATCTAATTCTCCAATCAACCGAGCTCTTCATACTCTAAATGATATTTCTCTAAACTCAAACATTGACATTATTTCGGATTCACTGCCCAAATTCAAATGTGGCATCGTGTCAATAATATAAACAGTTCAATGCGCATACATATATACACACACACACACCTGTATGCTACACACGTCACCTGATAATTAAGGAATAAACATACCACTTAGCAGACATTACAAGGAAACATATCATAGGTACCCAACATGAAATATCTAATTCCTGTATATTGTTTCATCACTGTAAATTACGTACGGTTTGTTTCTATAATATAAAGAATAAAAAAATAATAAAAATTTAAAAATATATGATGCACGCTTTAACCACACATATGCCATTTTCCACACGTCCCTCAATACAATACTAACTCAAAACAAAACACATTCATTCACCGCACTTCATATATTTTTAACACTTCGTACTATGAATTCGACTTATTTAACACAGCACCTCCATTTTCAAACCCAAAATCAATAAATAACATTCACACAACACATTTTACTCTACACAGCCTAGATCCATGCCATTCTCCTCCCTCCCACCATCCTGTTCCCATAGGCTAATGTACCTCTTTTCTCTTTTATATTCACAAAATTAAGATACATCAGTGAAAACCTTTCATTGGTACATACATATTTTACTATATAAATATGTATAAAATAAAATACATATATTACAGTAGTCCCAGAGAGAGGTTGTACGTATGTCATCGACGATCGTTGTCTTCCTTCTAACACATCTTTTATGAAAACAAAAGACAGAAGATACTAAAACGATGATGTCACGTACAACCTCTTTCTGGGACTACTATAATACAAATTTGTCAGCGAACTAAATTTTCAAACTCTTTATCTATAAAATATACTAAATGTGAAAAAAATATAGGAATTTTTGGGATTGATAAAAATATTTAAAAGGAGCTTTATAAGAAGGCTTCACGTTATTGTAGTCAATGGGCAGGACCCAGTTGATTGTCCAGGGGCCCGGGAATCTAGCGCTACACCACTGTTTAAATATATATATAATTTCCAGTACATGCTAATGTTACACTAATATGTAGTTTACAAGTTAAAACTTCAGAGATGAGATTAAAAATGAATTATTTGCTTTAAAACTAAAGAGTTTATAATAAGCTTCATTGAATACTGTATTTACTGGCACTAGTATAGATAATGTTAAAAAAAAAATGGGCACAAGAAAACAGATATTATCATGATTAAAAAAAACTTTGTAACTTTCTTTTACTTGTGTATTTATTCGGGACCAAACTGGTTTCACCGTGTTACAGGCGTCTACATATTGAAACAATATTAACACATTAACTGACACTAGCCGGAAAACATAGGTTCGTGGTAAGCCACGTGATAAGCCAGAAGAAGTGTTCGCATTGTGACACAAATAGACAGGCTACATACTACTGCAATATGAATCTTGACTTCCCAGTCCGTTGAGCCGTATTGCGTCCCTGAAAAGACAAATGTTAAAAGACGTATGTTGCGTCATGTCACATCCCCTCTAAAACATTGTCAATAGATTTTGTGTCTGCGAATGTGTTAACATTTACAATTCTGGCCTTTTCAACGCAATGTACCCCATCACGATGCGCGTTTTGACCCAATGTATGTGTCTCATTGAACATGCTTCACATATTTATGCGACATTTGTGTATGGGGAAAGTTGCTGATGGATCACATATGCGACAGCCGCGTATTTAAGGTTAATAATCATCAAATCAAATGTATAAGAACAAGTACACGCGAAAATCGTGAATTCGTGATCGGGAATTGAACATTAGACCTTATATACCTTCCGCTATCCAGGCACTAGAGTGTCAACCCCGTGGAATATGCTCACAGCAGAGTGAAACCAGTCTGTTCCGAAATAAATAAGTAGAATTTTTTTTAGAAAATAATAAAAATCAACAGTTTCTAAAGCAGATATATGTATATTTTTAGAATTTAAAAGTCTACTCCAGTTTGCAAATTGAATTATAGCAGTAATTGTATAGAAATAGGTGTTAATTTTGAAAATAAAAAAGATTTTGTATAACATGTATTTTATGCCAAGCGTATTTGATAAGTTTTTTGAGGCACACAAATTTATTTTATGTAATTTCATATCTCATAGTCAAGTTTTAGGTACCTACCAGCATTTACAGGTATTTTTCTATAACAGTATAGAATATGAAAATGAACCATGTTTAAATTATTGATTATTCTTTGGTTTAAAATTTTACCGAGGATTTCTTCTTAACACCTAAAAATAAATTTATTTACGGCTGAAATTTAATCCTTTGAACATGTAAATCAACTAAAGACACTCCACTTTATTTTGTCTTTCGAGACACAAATGAACTTCAATTCAAAAATGCTTAACCATTGGAACACCAGACCCTTTTTGAGGGAAATCAAAAATGGAATCAAAAATGAACTCTAAAGTGTTTCAAGTGCAAGCGATTCTGTTAAATTTTTTTTGCACTTTCTAATGGCATACAGGTTGAAATCGCATATAAAAAAATTCCAGCTAGGGCAAAATTCCAATGCCAGCAGCGCATGAACGGTTTGTTGGCGGGAAAAAATTCTTGTCACTGGTGCACAAACGGTTTTCCAGAGGTTAAACAATATGCATTTGCAATTTTTTAAGTATTGGAATTATATAAAACATGAGGGATGAGAAAAGCGATGGAAGGAACAACATGTTCAAATGATTAAAGGCGTTGCAGTTAAGTCAATAAACATTGGATTCAACACAAGTACGTTTTCACTGCTCTAATTAAAATAAATTAACCATAACATATTATTTATTTCTCTGATACTTTGTGCGTAGATAATATTGCAATTGAAGAAAATACATTTATCATTTTCCCAAATCTTGGTAACAATAGAAGTACGATGTGTTCCGCAGAAATCAATACGTTAAAACTTACGCTAACATTAAAATATCATAACTCAAGAATATCAAACCAATTACTTCATTTTAGTTTTATGCAATATTAAATATGTTTAGAATTGCATCGCAAAATGCGTATTATATATAATATATTTTTTATTGATGCGGGAACCAATTAGAAACACGCCTAACAATAACAAATGATTTAGTAAGAGATTCAAGCATTTTGATTTGTAAAAAATACATGTAGACAGGATAAAAAGCTTCTTTTTCAAATTACGGTAGAATATCACCAATCCGGCACTTCAGAGGTCCACAAGAGCACTATCGGAGTCAGTGCCAGAGGTTTTATACATGACTCGGATCTGAGAAACAATTGTCAGCAAAATTCAGGCAATACTATAAGGTTTAGGTTTAACACAGTGCCGGATTAATGAGATCTGTCTGTAATATAATTAATGAAGCTTGCAACGAAACAATATAATAATGACATTCAGTATTCATGTAAGTCAATAAAGACACAATAGAACTCGTAAAAAGTTATTAAAAAATGCAATATAAGTGAAAATCAATATAATATTCTCCTAGATTTCACAATACATAAACACATTGTCTACCGAGTGATTGATTATCTACCATGATTGGTTCCCCGGCAACGAATCCTTACAATGATCGGATTCCTGCAATAACCGTTTCCCTTAAATATAAATATAAATATAGAAAAATATTTCCAAGCTCTCTCTCAGTGTTTTACACAACTTGAAAAACTTATCTACGACTAAAATTAGTTTATCTTCAGAAAATCCTACATTATCTTAGGCACTACATTTTTGAGGTAGAATTCTTTTTTCTCCTAAGCTAAAAAAAATACAGTAATAATCCTTCTGAGGTATGAATAAAACCCTTTTTTTAACATTCCTGGATTACAAATAACCTGGCAATGTTTGAAAAACTCCTACTACCATCATTATAAGCTGAAAATGTTGCTTGCTTGTTAATTGGACGATGTTCACAGAATTTGAACAATTCATCAAAATTAACAATCAAGTTCTGTTATTATTTAATTGCAGGCCAGTTTTGTCACAATACTTCGATAATAACAGAACTTGAATAGGACTTGAATACTAACTTAAAAATTTTATGAATTGTTCAAATTCTGTGAAATAACCTGTCCTTTGAATTGAACCAACGAAGCATTGGTGGGAACCCAACGCATCTGTCTACTCAGCAAAGAACAAAGAAATTCATTTAACCACTCGCGCATTCAATGTAATAAACTGGCCGGCAGACCCATGGCTTAAGGGGTATTTCATCATCTCTAAGTAATTTGCAGATAGCGCTACTGGTTGAGTAGCCTACATTATCTGTTTCGCCACAGCCAAGTAACGCTACCCATCAAATAAATGCCTATTTTTACTGTCATCCTATGATTCAAGCTACTTGACGAGTTGTTAATCAGAGCCGGTGAAATACTCCTTTACAATGTTCAATGTAAAGAGGCTAATATATATTTTTCAAGTGGCGCACATCATCTACTGTAACAGTTGTACTCGACGATAAAACTTACATATTTCATTCCATTCACCATTCTATAGTAAACCATGAGTTACATTCATCATTCTATATTGAACTAAACTCACACATTCATTATTGTTCTACAGCAAAATTAACAATATATAAAAACATATATAATTTTTTTTTAATCAAGTGGTTAAGAATTAGAAGATATTTCAATATCAGCATTTTAATCTATCAATTGTTTAATGATTATCAAAGAGTTCAATTCATACCTGAGAAGACACATTTTTATGTAAAAATATTTTATAAAAACATAGGCACCAAATAAGCTGCGATAAAATGAATTTTAAAACAGGGACATTATTAATTTCGTTAGCAAAGCCAACACTAAGAATTTATTTAAAAAAAAAAGCATTTTTTGGCATCACAAACAACAAACAAATGGATAAAATAAATAAATAATTATTACATTCTTTTGGCAACCAAATTAAAAAAAATTCAATTGCTTTCCGTTGAAATTGCTAATTATTTTCGCCATCTTAAGAAAGCAGCCAAAACTCTCAAACAGTGAGCGCTGGCATATATAGGTATATGCAGCTATCATAATGAGCTGTGGAGCTTAGAAATATCAAAATAACATCAAAATCAATATTATTCAGATGAATATATAATATCAACGGTCCCAAATAACAAATGTTAGATGTGTAAATTTGTAGTTTTGCAGAAAAGCTGTTTAAAGTTTTTTTTCTGTTTTTGATAATATGTTTCTCCAATTAAATAAATAGGGGTTAATGCAAAAAACAACACTGTATTTCTTGATCTCAAAAATAGTAAAAAAAAATTTCACATCTGACATTGTTCTTCAGGAACGTCGATATGTAGAAATTCTGCACAAAGCAATGTTTTAACCGTTTTAATTTGACTTGATAAAGTTTACTCATTTTGTTACAAATTAAAGAAATATATTATTTATTTATTTATTCCGAGTATGTAATGCGTTTTGCCCAGTGATATTTTGAATATAAAATTAACATAAAATTCAGATGAGACCGATATTAATCTTGAATTTTCTCTTTCGTAAGGGATAATTAGCCCATCCACCTGATCACAGAAAAAGCGAGAGATATAATAATAACGTCATTTACACTGAGCCAATCCCACGAAAGAGATATTCAAACTAAACATGGCACCATCTGTTGAAACCATTAGCTATTACAGATATCAGCAGTGTTGCCAAAAGGCATATTTTTATAAAATTTAAACCCTCAGCCTTAATTAAGGCAACACAATAACAAGTCTGGCAGGTCTGTCAAGAAAATATATAGCAAAAGATTGCACAAAAAGATTGAATTGGCAATAAGTTATATTATGTACCTTTATGGTTGATGCTTAAGGTCTGTATACATTAAACGCTGAGAAAATATAATTTAAAAGTATTTAAATACAAGCCATACAATGACTGTCTTTCAAAGTCCATGAGTAATTGATTTAATTCTTTCAGTAAGAGTTTTAAACAAAAATTTTCCTTCTTTCTATAAAAATACCCTTTTAATAGCTAGATCTGATTAGAAATTTGTCTACTGCACAAAAAGCCGGTGGCATCTGTAATAAATTAGGGGACCATTGTCAGGCTAGAGGAAGTGCGGAAGAGAATCAGAAGATTGTAATCTATTCAGATCTGTTTCCTACCTCCTACAACATGGGTGTCTTCAAGACTGAAGTTCAATTCACTCCTTCCTTTCCTTAGATCTCCAACACAGCATCTCCAAAGATGAGTTAAACCCGGAGGCAAATAGATTTCCCTTAGGAAAATCTGTATGGAGTTGACATATATATTATTTAAATTGCCGTTCTACAAACTCTACAAAGTAGGTACTTTTTTTAAATGTTTAATGTGTGCAGATTTTTAATCTATGCTTTTCTTGACTGACAAATACCGAGAGTAAGTAACCTATATCACATTTTGAATGTGGAATATAACAGTAATTAATTCATTGGATATAAATAACTAGAAATAATTACACGGGCAGATCTTTAAAAAAAATAGTGAACCTGTTTTAAAAATATTATTTAAAATCTATTATTTCTCAATTAAAGAATATAAGAATGAGTAAATTAATGAGGTAAATATTAATGAGGTTTCTTATCTGCATTCGCATTTAATTATAAGTTTGTACTGCGAAGTATTCTAATAATGAATATAATATAATATATAAATGAATATATTTATAATAGAGTTTAATAACTTGACATAGTCATTTCACTTCTGAACACATGTTTTATTATATCATTTAGAATATATCCGAGGGTCCTCTCCGCCCAATTATGAAAGGGAAGAAATTCTGAATTATCATCCAAAGTCCTCTTAAAATCACTTGGCACAAAAGACTGCCAAACTGTCATTAGAAGACATTCTTGCCAGAAGCAATCTCCAGTCTACAAACCAACATTTCATTTGGAATATGAACAATCTATATTATCATAGAATAATGACAAAAGGTTGGCGCATAATTAACAATCATTTTACTGAAGCATTTCAAATTTGAACGAGTTTCAAAATGGGATTAAGATTGGCTTAATATCAACCCCTGCAACTCTTCGTAGAAAAGTCGCGAATGTGGCAAAAGAATATCAGAAGACCAAATTTCAATGAATATTCAAGATCGTGATTGATTTTTGGTGTATAAGCCGTGTTGCGCTTCCTGTGTCCATTATCAGGACAGATCTGACTTGCAACATGTCTGTTTTGACCACGACTACTGTTTTAAGTCATACGTGAATTATTTCATCGTATCACACTTTTCAAAAAGGTTAGAGCCATAGACATATGAATATTAGTAGACCTGCCCTAAGTGATTAAAAGCGTATTATTCCCCACTCCCCATACCGGTTCCATTGGAGCCGGCTGGGCTCGCGTATGGCCTCAAGTGAATTTAGAAAACGTGACGTCATCATTCTTGTGCGAACTATGGTCGAGGCATCATCGGTTCATTTTACGAAATAACACGGCAAAATGTTGACTTGTGCTATGAAAACTTGTAAAAATAGATGTGAAAAAGAGAATAAACCCAATTGTCGTATTACATTCCATATATAAGCATTATTTTACTTTATTTTAAGCATATTCACATCGTATAATATGGATCAGTTGTAGAAACATATACTATCACATCGAGAAACGTCTGGACGCGAAACACAAAGCTGGTTGGTTGCTGGGAAGTAAATTATGAACATTTATAAAAGTGTCTTAACTAAATACTTAAACGAAATATTCGACTATGAAAATAGAAGAAATTTATTTTGCCGAATTTGGACTTCGCAAATTTGTTCATAACGTGGCAAGTAATTTGCGCTCCCATGTAAAAATGTCTATTCATTCATAATCAGATTTTACTTTTAAGAACTAAATGGTGATATTATAATGCGAGATGCCTATTTACTGTCAGATTGATTTATTGACGAATCACAGTCAGCTTTCCTCTCTGCGTCCCGCAACTCTTGTTTTAACCCCTCGTCCTTAATTTCTCGTCTATTAATATTCATATGTCTGTGGTTAGAGCCCTTCTTCCACTGGGATACGCAAGTATCCGATACTCGACGATTCAAGTTTCTTGATGACTACCACCGAACATCTGCGCGGAGGTTTGTAAACAGGCACACATTGCCGACATTATGTAAACCCATCGGTGATGCCAGTCTTCCGCGACTAGCTGGTCGAGTCATTATCACTCACATAGTCGAGACTTATACATGGCACAGTCATTAATTGTGTTAGAAATTTTGTAATGATGCATGTGTTTTAGATTAATGTTGGTAACAAAACAGTTAATAAAAAATTACAGGTAGAGCGTAGTTAGTGAGGTTATGAAAGATAGTGTTGGCGTTTGGAGAAGTGGTGGCGAGGCGTGTCTCGTGATTTCAGTAGCAAGATGTAAGAACTGTGCGCGACAAGTTGTTTGCGATGTGAATACACAACATCAGTATCGAATACTTGCGTATGTCTGTGGAAGAAGGAAAGTGTGGCAGTAATTTTACGACTTTAACTCTTTGTTGAAGATACAATTGTTTCAAAATCTGTGATACAATCTTAAAAGATAGAGTGTCTGTCCAATTCTGATGATCGGAGAGTTCTGAAGACATAAAAATAAATTTAACGTGATAAAACGATTGTTATGAGGCTCCAACCTAATTCTTAAATAAATCACTGAGATTTACGTTAATCGGAAGAAATCTTTTTAAAAATAATACAAACACCCAATTTTTTTACACAATAATAATATTACTTTGTCTGCATCAAGGCACAGCGTGTCAATTGCAATTTTTTAATTTATTTATTTAAAATATTAATTCAAAGGCACTTGCAATCACTAATTAATCAATTAATTAATATAATGATATTTAACATCCAAAAGATTTACAGAAAAAGCTTATCAAGCAAAATGATAAAATAAAGATCGTTTTTCCCATTTAAATAATATAAATTATCATTTAGATATTCGTAACAAATTTGATAAATATTGTACAATATAAAAAAAATAATCTATAATAATTCATAAATAACTGATTCATGATTTTTCTTAAGCACATTTTGGTATATTTTGTTTTTAATTTAAAAAAAAATTCTTACCTTATAGGCAAGCCAAAGCAATAAAGTAAATATTCCCAAAAAGGTGGAGATAAATTATTGAAATTTTTAATATTTATTCATAAAATGATTTTTTTTTTAAATTTTCAGATGTAACAAGAATTTAAAAAATGTAATAACTTTCAATCAATTTAAAAGGATGTTTAGCGTGTGGCTTTTTTATACTAGAGGGCTAAGATTAAAAAAAAGTACAGAGCAAAAAATCTGATTGTCTGCATCAGCAAAAACTTTGAATAAGGACTTAGGAATTATTAAATTTACATAGCTCTTTCTGTCTAGATTTTCTAGGTCAACATAACTATTTTCAACTCGTAACGTCATTTCCATCATAAGCCTGTGTAGCTTTGAAATATCCATTTAATAATAACTGAGGCGATAAGATAAGACGCAATATTGTTTTTTTATACTTTTCAATTGCTTTATTAAAAAGAGTGCTAAAATCTACTGAGACAATAAATTGCTACTAGTTGTTTTTTGTTATTTGTTTTTGGGGTGTTATGCCGTGTTGCGCTAACTCTTTCTTTAGCCAACGTTTCGGACAACGTTACAGTGTCCATCATCATCAGTGTCACACATCTGCCCTGATAATGGACACTGTAACGTTGTCCGAAACGTTGGCTAAATAAGGAGTTAGCACAACACGGCATAACACCCCAAAAACAAATAACAAAAATTATTTTGGCCGTGAAAATATTAAATCATATTTGCTACTAGTTGATATTTTATATTTTTATTACAGGAATCTGTTGCTACACTTACAATTCTAAGTATTACGATAGTGTAAAATAAATACGTTTTTTTTTAATTTTAGTCCTCCAGAACATAAAAAATATCACAAGCCACCACTGGGTGTTTATAAAAAAGATTGTCACCTCTCTCTGTCTCTCTGCCACCTCCCACGGCAACTCGGGAATGTAGATTTTGAAAAGAGGAATTTTTCAAATGAACAAAATCAATTACATCAAATATTATAACATAGAACAATATTATCAGTCGAATACTGATTGACTGACTATCTGTATTTAGTTTGACAAGGCGTATAATAAAATCATGAAATGTTATTTAGGAGGATGTTGAGGGGGCTTGGGACTTTGGGTAGTATTCAGGAATGCTTGCTCGAAGGCCGGCAATGCAGTCTGTTCGTGAATTCGTTCTAAATGCTGGCCGTGCGGTGGCGTCCCCGAATCCAGCAAACTCATGATCTGCTGGCTCGTGAACTCACTGTGGTCTCCTTCCTCGCCTATCATGGAGTCCACCACGGGCTGCTCCAGGATAGCCAGCGTATCCCTCTCGGCTTCCAACTCCTGCATCATCTCTATGTTGGGGGGAATGTCGGAAAAGGGCTGCGGGGAGATCATATATAGCATACCTGAATGGTAGTCCTCGTACTTGCCCAGCGAGGTGGAGGGTCTCTGCTCCACGGGGGGCAGCATCATAGGGCGGATGTCCTTGGAAGTGGATGGCATGCTCTCGTACAACCGACTGGATATGCTTTCTTCACTCTTTACATTCTCCACGAGGGGCTCTAGCTTAACCTGGAAGATGGCTTGTTGCTGGGAGATTATAGCCGACGCATCCCCACTCAGTATATCGGGACTTGACAGCGTATCGTAATGGAAGACTTCCTCAGCGGGTTCCAAAACGCCGCTCAATTGCTCTGTTTTCAAGGCAGCATCTCCACTCTCACTCACTTTACTGGGAAACTTAAGCTCAGCTTTGGTTTTAGACTTCTTGGCTTCTCCTTTCCCTTTCTTGCTGACGACGGGAACAGGTTTGGGGGACTCCATGAAAGAGCTGGAGGATCCCGGAGTGGCGGACTGCCAGGGTTCGTTAGGATGAGCTTTCTTTACATGCCTCACCAGGTGATCTTTCCGCCCAAAGTCTTGCTTGCAGAACTGGCAAGGAAACTCTCTGGTGCGCGTGTGAACAACCAGATGTCTTCGTACATCTTTTCCCGTGAAAAATTTTCTATCACAATTGGGACATTTGAATTTTTTATCAATTTCATTTTTAATTGTTCGACTCCCCGCATGAACTTTTAAATGGTACACTATGTCGGCTTGGTTATCGAAAGTTTTGGAACAAATTTTGCATTCTAGATTGCCTTCCTCGGCGGAATGCAAGGCGGAGTGCTTCTTGAAGCTCAGCTGGGAGGTGTACTGCTTCTTGCAGTTCTCTTTCTCGCAGATGTAGATGTTCTTGAGGGGGTTGTGGATGCGCTCGTGATTACTGAGGTGGTCCTTACGGTGGAAGGTTTTGTCACAGGTGGGGCAGCAGAAGGGGCGCGTCTCACTGTGGATGAGGCCGTGGCGCACTAGCTTGAACTTGGAGTTGAACTTCTTGTTGCAGTGCTGGCACGCGAAGGGCAGCTCTCCGGTGTGCGAGAGCGTGTGCTGCGCCAACTTGCCAGGCGAGCTGAAGCGCTTGTTGCAGAAGCGACACGTGTGTTTCTTGCCCTTGCGGGGGACGGGAGCGGGGGACGAAGCAGGCGGGTCGGGGAGTACGCGGGGCAGGATAGGGATGCGCCGGATGGATTTGACGGTGCGGAAACACTGTTTAATGCCGCTCGGTCCCGGAGTGTTGAGACTGCTGAATTCGAGGGACACATATTGGAACTTGGTGGGAACTTGCAGAGGCGGCATGGCTAGGATATCTTGGTGCCTTTTTGTAACGGAGGCGCGCGCCTTGCGAGGGCGGCCGGCGCCCGGATCCTGCTTCTTCTTGGTCGCCGCTCCATCCTGAGGGTTCGGAAAAGGGGTGCCCATGACCTTACACTCATTTTTAACTAATGATATGACTCCCTGATCATTTATATTCCAATCGAATAACTTGAATCACACTACGATACAGTATAGCGATACGGTGCTGCGGTGGCGGAAACCTGATTACTCCACGCGAAATGCGATTATTTCAAAAAACATAATGTTCCTATAGTGTCACATGGCTTCGACATACTTTTAATCGAGGGCTAAAAATAAAAAGATCGATCAACTGATCAACTTCCCGCGAGTTTCCTGAAGGTGTTTTAATAAAAGGTGTTGTTTTACACGAAGTTTTAATGTAAAACAGCTGTAAACTTTAAATGTTCTAGGAATTCTCACGACATTTGACATCCAAATGTCAAAATAAAGCGGCCATATTGAATTCTTTAGGAAGTTTTCAAGGTTCCCATCAAGTCCCAGCAGCGCTCATCAACTACTAACTTTTCTACTTCTCTGGTCTACTACTTCTCTACTAGCTTTAGCTCTAGCGAGAAAAGGCTTTTTAATCAATCAGTCCATCCACACTGATAATAAATACAAAGTTATTATTTGCTCCTATACTTCTCAACCAACTTTTCCAAGACATAAATGAAAAAATGCACACGTATTTCAAAGTTATTTTATTTTCCCCAGGTTTCCACCATCCATCAATTATTTAGGCTGAAATAAAATTTATCAAAAAAATTAAGCGCTATATTCGCTACTTATTTTCATTAAAATTGCCAAAATAGGTTTTAGGGCGCTTTTAAAGTTTTCTTTTTTTGAAAAAAGGAAAAATTCCAGCGTGAAGCTAGTCGCAAAAGCTCCACTTAGGTCGACCAATGAAAAAATAACCTGAATACTATGGATAATACGGGAAGCTAATCTCAAGTCTATACATTCTAGCATTTAACATTTTAAACTAGCACCATCTAGTGGATTAAAATATAATTTCATATATTTACAATAGAAAACAAGTAAAAAATTCAATTCAATTCTCAACTTTAATAATAGTTCTAGCTCACGACACACAAATCGCGGCTGCTGATTTTTTGCAAGGGTAAAGTAAATGTTCATTGAATGTCATTGATCTCATCTGTAGTATTGCTTGTATACAAATTGACAGCTGTTTTGCGCGCCAAACCTTGGCATCAGCTTACGTCGTGTGTGACCGCTTTCAAAGCCATGTTTGTGAACTTTATCTCGACCAAATTACTTTAAATTTATGTTATCCGCCTCATTTGGAAAAAAAATATTGAATAGGTTTGTAAATGTGCGTATTATTTATGAACTTTTATAGCCATTTTAAGTGAAATATTTTTTACGCGCCTTATTTCGTCAGTCCTTATTCGTGTTTACAAAACCTTGCTATATACGTTATTTTAACTATTATTTCTGTATTATGTCTTGCAGAATTATAATCCATAAACCACCATGATCGAGATATAATATTTAGGATAGTTTAATGTTTTAATGAAGGTAAATTCCGGAGTGCATCCTTGGGTGAAATTTCCGTTGGCCGCCCCACGTTCCAACCGGTTTTTATAGAAATTTTGGCATGAGTTAACTTTTGTTTTAAGTTTACCAGCTGATTCTGACGAGTATATCACTTTATCTACCTCTTTATTATCTGTTATTCCTCGTTGCATTTAAATAATTTGTCATAATAGGCTAATTTCGGTAGATTTTATGGTTATTCCAATGTTGTTCCTGTGTCCATCTTGATCCTTCATAAACGGTTTTAATTTGCATATCTTTTTTCAAGTTCATCACCCCAGTCAATCACTTTATATTGTGATGGAACAGTTCCTACATGCTATATCTAATTAGGAACTCAACTTATCAAGGTTGAAACAGTTTTATATAAACAAATAATGTTGCTTTCCCTGTTTTCTGGGACACATTTTCACCTTTGATCTTGCTAGTATTTTTAATTACTTTATTTTTATTTCGTTTTATGAACAATAGTCATATCACAATATGTAAAGCTGATTAAAATGAAACATGAAACTGAAATGATAGTTGTGAATCCAGGAATACTTGGAGCAGGTGGATGAGTTTGTGTATTTGGGAAGTATGTTCACGAGAGATGAAAGGCTGATAAAGATATTGAAAGAAGGGTAAATGCAGGTAACTCCATTAATGGAGGACTCAACACGGCTGGCACTAACGAAGCTGGCAGTCCACAATGGAGTGCTGGTACCCACCCTGATGTATGGCAGTGAGGCATGGAACTGGCAGAGGAAGGATGAAAGTAGACTGAATGCTGTAGAAATTAGATCCCAGAGGCGTTTGTGTGGTAAAACCATGTATGATTGAGTGAGAAATGGGGAGATCTGCAAAGAATGCAAGGCTGATGCAAGCGTAATGAGTTAGATTACAGGTGGTTTGGGCAAAAAAAAAAAAAGCAAAAACCAACAAAAGCACAGAATGTTGATATTCAAAATATTACAAACACTGACATCACCGCTGCTGTTAAAAAATTAAAATCCAAAACTTCTTTTGGACCGGATCTTATTCCGTCATTCGTGTTAAAGGGATGCTTTGAGCCCTTATTAACACCTCTCGCGTATATTTATAATCTCTCACTTAACTCCGGAATATTCCCAGACCTGTGGAAAATCTCTAAAGTTACACCGTTACATAAAACTGGTGATAAGGCTTCAGTCTCTAATTATAGACCAGTGGCGATCCTATCCTCTCCAGCCAAGTTGTTTGAACTAATAATTCATAAATGCATTTATACCCAAGTTGAACCCTTTATAATTGACCAGCAACACGGTTTTAGGTCTGGCAGATCTACTGTGTCTAATCTAATGGTTTTTACGGAGTACATATCTCAAGCTCTTGATAGTAACAATCAAGTAGATGTATCATACAATGACTTCGCAAAAGCCTTTGACTCAGTAGATCCGCTTATTCTCCTAAATAAACTCGACCAATTTGGATTTTCAGCGAAACTTCTATGTCTATTTGTAAGTTATTTCTCAAATAGACAACAATAGGTAACTTATGGTATTTTCCACTCTTCCAACTTCATCACAAACTCTGGAGTTCCACAGGGGTCGAATCTTGGACCCTTACTTTTCTCGCTATTTATCAATGACATTTACCATTGCATAAAATTTTCCAAGTTTCTCTTATTCGCGGATGACATGAAACTATTCCTTTTAATAAAATCTTTGGAAAATTGCTTGCAGCTACAAAGTGATATAAATTCTATCGTCGAATGGAGTCATACCAATAAATTAGGGTTTAATATTAAGAAATGCTCCATTATGTGCTACACCAAGGCAAACAAAACGATTTACTATAACTACAAAATGTCTTATTCATCTCTTCAGCACATTGTTATTTCAAGAGATTTGGGAATCGCATTTGATACGCACTTAACATTTCACGTCCACATAGAAACGATATGCAACAAAGCTTTAAGAATGCTAGGATTTGTGCTAAACAACTCCAGACATTTTTGCAGCTCGGCCGCGATTCGTGTGCTATACTATAGTTTAGTACGTAGCATTTTGGAAAGTGGTTCTGTAATATGGGGACCAATGGATTTAACTTACTCTCAAATGATAGAGAAAGTACAAAAGAAGTTTCTGAGATATTTATATCTTAGAGACTTCGGATATTATCCCTGGTTATATCCATCAGCCTTTTTGTCCGGCATGCTGGGTATTAATAGCCTCACCGATAGAAGGAAAACTGCTTTGCTGATAACAGCATATAAACTTCTAAATGGTAACGTCTGTATTCCCGATATTATAGAAAAATTTGAGTTTTATGTCCCCGACAATTATACAAGAGCGCGCAGGCACAGAACCTTTGTCGTTCCAAAATGCAGAACCAACTTACCATTAGTAATGCCGCTCGGAAAAATGATTATGTTACTAAATTACCTGTCCCCTGATATAGATATTTTCCAACTTAATATTCACCAGTTCAAAAACGCTATTATTACTTAATAAATTAAAATAAAATGTATGTTTATTATTGGTTATGTATAACTGTAAATGTGCATTTAAAATAAAATAAATAAATAAATGTAAAGCTAAGAGGAAGACATGGCACGATCAAGTGAACCAGATGCTTGAGTCAGGCCATGTCAAGAGTATGAATGTGGCAAGGAGCTTGTGCCAAGATCGACTTTGGCAGTCCGTCCTCTGCCCACCCCTGCGAGGAAACTATGTGGTGGTTAATTAGTCAAAATGATAGTATGGTTTATTAGTTCTTAACTAATCACATTTTAACATTTCTAAATAAATGCAAGTAAGAAAAGTTTATAATTTTTTTCTTTAGATAAAGACTTAGACTGTATCCACTATAATAATAATAATATTTAGATGATTTGTACAGCGCTGGGGAGGAATGCAGATTACGCCAAACTCTGGGAATTGAATAAAAATGCACTTTCTAGATGAGAAAAGTGTGTAGAAACTCATTAAAAAAAGAATTAAGGCGCGGAAGAATAAATTGAGGGAGATACAGCCGATCAAAGTTTAATAAAATTGCACTTCGTGATCTGATATTATAACCATATTATGACAGTCCGCCGCCATATTTTGTCACTGTTGTGTTGGTAGACCTAATACTACCATCAGCTACATGCGATTGTAGCCGACTTCGTGGGGTAAATTTATAAGGCGCGTAATTATGAAAAACAGAATTGTGTGAAAAACAAAAGTGCATTTTTATTCAATTCCCAGAGTTTGGCATAATCTGCATTTCACCCCAGCGCTGTTTTTGTGCAAAATCACCTCAAGGGCGCTTTACAAATATATAATACATTTCTACAATGATCTATGTTATTACTAACTATATATGGAGATAATATACAGTACAATACTTACCTGGTAGGTCACTTAAGATTAACACTTAATTAACATTGACTAATTTTTTATTAGCAAAATTTAGATTCAGGATTTAGGACATAATTGTAAAATTGTATATAATTGGACTTTCTCTCAGGAATGTTATATTTAATTTAAGAGTATGACAGCTTAAAAAGGTAAGTTTTTTGTTTAGACCCGAATTCTGTTAGTCTTGTTTTGGATCTTAGTTACGGAGGGAGTTTATTCCAAGCCTTCGGCGTAGATAAACTTAGTATTTGGCTTGCGCTTAGGTTCCATCAGTCTGCCTACAGCCAATGATGTTGCTGATTTAAGAGTTGACTGCCCAGTCCAGTGTTTTCCGTGTATGTGGAGAAAATTTTACCCACGCTACAGTTTATTAAATATTGTCAATAATATCTATAACCAATATTGCGTCTTATCTGACCGCACTTGATTTATAAAATATACAAAACATGTGCCACCTCTCCTGGAATGTGCTTTCCAAATACAGAGTCCATATTTTGCCATAGATATCTTATAGAGAGAGTACAAAAATACCAACGGCTTTGAAGGACCGGCTATATGAAGGTAGACTCGAGAAACTAAGATTATCAGCATTAAAATAAAAGAAGAAAAGGAGGTGACTTGATTGCGATTTCCAAAATTTTATTTAGACATTTGCCAAATGGCATTCAAGAAATCTTCACCAAAAACAAAAATAAATTCTGCGTGGACACTCAAAAAAAATAAATTATAATACACCTTTTGCATCCAATTCTAGGAAATAGAGTAGTGGATGCATGCAGCATGGGACAACTTTTCACAATATGTCATAAATGCTACCAATTTAAAGTTCGATCGGACTCTTATTTGGAGAAAAGAAAGGATTACCTTATTTTAAATTTAAAACAACTCAATTACTGTTATACTTTTTGTGAAATCAGATGTGAGCGCATCTGCAAAATTTATATTGCAGATGCGCTCATTAAATAATAATAATAATCTTATATTTTGACAGTTTAACGGATATTTAAATGTTCCTTAGTTCATGACGGAAGATAGTGAGGTGAAAGTTGTTGTATTGAGTATTTTCAAAAAATAAATTTTTGTTTTATGGTATAATAGCTGTACCCCGCCACGCGTTGCTGTGGCTCAGTCTATCGGTGCAGATGGAGAGTAATATATATACATAATAGTGCGTTTTGAAAAAAACATGTTTTTGCCTGTCGTACGTGACATTTATATAATATAGGTAGATAAAATCACATGCATATTCGAATGCAACGTTGTGTCAAAATTTCAAAGCAATCGGTGAAGAACTTTCGGAGATTTAAGATTTTGAACAAACGAAAATTAACATTTTTATTTATAGATAGATAGATAATTGAGCATATCGTCAACGAAGAAACAATACCTATACAGTAAGTGGGTGTGTACAATATAGGTTACATATACACCACATTACCAAAGATGACATAGGCCCTTAGGGAAATTAGGGGGACTGTCCTCGGGGACTCTTGTGTGGAGTTAATGTAAAAAGAAGGTACTGGAAAAAACCATCTTTTGTAGGAAAACCTTATTTGTGGGATAAATTTGACATTTTTTAAAATTCAGTCTTCAAGGGACCGAAAAACCAAACATCTTAAATGGAAACTTTTCAGTGCCCTTGGGGTGATTTTTCACGAACATCAAATATTATTAACTTCTTAAAAAAGTTTCACCGTATATCCTTGAAACCCCGATTTGACTACATTAGTTGAATGTTCCCACAGTATGGCCCTGGTGACGCCCCGCTCCGGGCGCATACCACACACGCCCAAGATGTGGGAGCGCAAGCGTGCCTTGTTCCAACCCGCATCGGGGTCGCGCAGCCCAATGGAGGGGCTGCAGGGGGCGCTCAGCTGCGACAGCGAGGACAGCTCCAGCTGCGACCTCGGCATACTCAGCCCCATCCACTCCAGCGACAGCTCCGAACCCTTTGACCAGTCTGTTCCGCAGACGCCGCACTCTTGGAGTAAGATATGATTATGACGTTTTACATCATTTTGATTTAAAACATTGAACATTGGATTTTAGCTTTTTGAATTAAAATATTATATAACCACTTAAGCAATGGAGATTTTTAGGTGTTTGCTATTCGATATGGCTGTTCAATTTAATTATTCTCCAAATATTATTGTGGAAACATATGTACTGCTTACTGCGGTTTAAAGTCAATGAATCCACCTAGATTTTACTGTTTATACCAAATTTTTAAGTTTTATAAAAAAAATATTAAATTTTTAAATTTATAGAAATCACCTATCAAATTTGGGTTGCTATCGCTCGAGTGGTTAACTTTTGTATTTAAATTATAATTATTTTTTTTGTAGGAGGCACATCAAGTTTGCACAAAAAGCAGAATAAAAGCAAGAAAAAAACTGCCCGCCAGATCCTTGAGTCTCCTCTGACCTTCAAGAACTACATGACAAGGCAATCCCTGGTAGACAAATACACTGCGGAACATTCGAACGTCCGGATGAAGCTTGTGAACATCCTTGCAGACACTGAGAGCTGCAGCAGTTCTCTCCAGGATCTCACCTTCCATTCCGACTCCGATCTATCCGATTCAAAGGAAAAAACACCGTCCAAGAAAACAAGGTCGAATAAATCCAAACCCAGGACCAGGGCGTCTAAAAGACTAGCCGACACGTTAGAATCTGAAAATGTCGCACCTCTCTCTTTCAAGTCCTCTCTCAAACAAAACAAAACAGAAATATCAGAATTCCAACTGCCCGAAGAGTATATCCTCCAGATTTCTAAAACTCCACACGATAACGTGATGAACGCTCAAACTCCACCAAGGATTGGACATCGGCGGTCCATCAAAGAGTGTTTGTCTCATAGTCCGTCAAACGGAAACAGCGCAAACAAAAGACCAGGAGAGGCGTTGGAAGATGTCGACGGAAACCATAAGAACTCTCGTCTTAACTCTACGATTCCAGTACCACGGGCTAGATTGTCTTTGTTTAGCAACGGAGAAACTAAGCATTTCGTTTCTCCCAAGTCTTTCTACCCTAAATCAAGCGTTCCCAGTGCAAATCTGGATACGAGCTTCTCTTCTGAGATCTCTATTAAGGTTAACAAATCTTCCCAGCACGTTAAAAGATGCAGCAAACCTCCTTCGTCTCGTCCTTCGTACAAGCGAAACCGCAAGAGGAGCCTGGGAGAAATCAACATGGGAGTGCGGCATGGGATACGCAAGCCCAAACAGAATAAATTCACCATTTTAACAAAGGACCAAAAACTCAAGTTAGCCTTGAAGATAATCGACGATTCGCCTCTCAACAACTACATTAACAACTACATGACAATGAAAAAGTCTAACGTTACGATAAGCAATGTTCAACCGAGTAATGCAACTATTTTAAATGTCACAAATAAGACTGACGAACTTGCCAAGGCGACAGGTTTATCTCAGAATCAGCTGAACAAAATGGACACGATATTAAAGCAACTAGGTTGCACTAAGTCTTTGAATAACATTCTATGCCCCGAGAATAGTGGTATAACTAACTCGGAAAAGACAGATTTAGCCGATGACGAAGATGAAATATCCGAAGTCGATAGCAGTCCGTCCAAAAAGAAGTTCTTCAAATCGGCGAGGAACGCAAATCAGTTGAAGAAGGCGGTGTTCAACAAGTATTTGCCATGCAGGAAAGCGTCCAAAGACAAGACGACTGTCCAGGAAAAGTTGACAATGCTGCAGAACATGGTGCAGATTGACATGTCGGAGTTGTTTGGCAACGAGGATGAAGAAGGTTTGTAATTATTTAATTTTTATTTATTTGATGATAAATTAATGTTTATAAGACAAGATTTTTATGCATAGCACAAAGGACAATAAATTATTATAAGCAATAAATTATTAGCCTGAAACACCCATTTCATCCCAATTTCACCAATTCCCCCCACTAATTTAATTTCTTTGGGTGTTTCAGGCTAATGATTATTATTGCTTATAATAATTTGTTATTTTTTTATGAAATAAATTAGGATCCTTTCGTACCTTACATTTTCTTACATTAGACATCCAAATGATCCATAGATTATTACATCCATAGATTTGTCCTAACATGAAATCTGGGTATCATATCGACGAGCTGGAGGTAAACCATGTGATCAAATTAATTTATCGATAAATTACAGAAAGGGAGACGGTTATGCCCCCCATGCACATCTTGGTTTGTTCACCTTTCGCTGGTGGGCTGGTCTACCAATTTGGATGTCTATGGGTGCTTCAATAACTGAGCCTTAGGATTACCCTTTTCAAATTGCTTCACAAAACGGTGCAAAATGTTATTAAGTCTTACAGTTTTTTTTAATTTTTAGTTTGAAAAAATATTAAATGTTTTTTTTACAGATAATCTCAACATGCCAGAGAAAAATAGCATAGAGGCCCTTTTGACTCAGTGGTCTGAAGAAGAAGTACCAGAGAACGAACCACAAATTATCAATAAGACTGTAGAAGACAATAATATGTCAACTAATTATTTACCTGATACGACCACAAACAATATACATCTTTCCAATGCTCACGTGAATGACATATTTATGACAAATAATCAGAACATGGAATCCTTTGATGGAAACAACCATAATTCCATGATTCTGAATATGAATGAAGGATCTAATTCTTCGAGTTCTCAAGGTGTCACAGGTTCTGCTCCAGCATTTTCAGCATCTTGTGATGTCACACAGTTTTTGCCAGTCGATGGAGGATACATTATTGTAAATGAAGATGGAATGATGGGTAAATAAAATTATCTTAATACATCAAAAAAAAAACCTTAAATCACATAAGAAATTTTCTAGCTTACTAATGTTTTTGTTTAATTTAATTTTAAAAAGTTCCAATCAAATCTGCACAATTTTTTTATGTCCTGTTCGTGCAATTTTATTAGAGTACATATAAATATTCAATAAATTGAGTTAACTGGTACCTGCTTACTTAATTTGTAACTTTACTGGCTATTTATCATAATATTCAATTTTTATTTTGTTGGCAACACTGTTGTTCAAATAGCATTCTTTTACAAACATTTCAAAATGGACAATCTTTTTGACATTATTTGTGCTTTAAATAATTGTAATGATTCAGATGGGGAAGAACCATGCAATTTAGAATCAATTGATTCCCAGTTGAAAGCTCTGGATAAACAAATCATGGATATGGCTAAACTGAATAATATCAACCCGGCATTGCTGCTGTCTCCGGGAACAGATCAGATGTGCACAATGGCGTCTGGTTTGGCATTGTCTAGCCCCAAGATGTCTTCATATTCTGAAGACTCATTGCTGATTGTATCTGGTAGCGAACCTTGTCAGCTAATTGAGCCCAGTGGTGATATGGAATATTCCAGCAGTCTCAATGAGAAGAAGAGAAAACTCTACCCTGTGTTTGTGAAAGATGAAGTCAAAGCAAAACAAGCCAGACTTGAAGGTAAATTTATTTTTTACATCATATTAAATTTAACATTTACAGAATTTCAACTGTTTATAATGTTATTCAATTATTTATTTGATAAACTTGTTAAATTCCGCTTCATGCAAAGGCTCTTTAACAAAACATCACTTGATTTCGACTTAAATATCTAACAGAGACAACCATAAATCAACTATCTATAGATTGATAACTCCGCCCTCTTTCCATACGTTTGCTTTCGTCAAGTTTTAACCATAGATCTGGCAAATTTGAATACACCACGCATCGCCGACGTCACAGCACACCATCGACAAAGGATAGAGGAAATTTAAAAAAAAGGCGCAACCATAGACAATTTAATTCTGCTTCGGAACCTACCTAAAACCCAATTCATTAGCCTAAAACATAAGTAAAATGTCACCCAAGACCACAAGGTCCCATCTGACAAAGCCCTGTCCTAAGAAAGAAATGACCTTTAAAGTAACTTCCTTTACAGCTCATTTTCTCAGGACAGCGTTTTATCAGAAGGAACCTGAAAAGCAAACTCATAATTACATGTACAATAATTTTATTTTTTTAAATATAAACATGAAATACAATAATATAAGCACAAAACACATTTAAAAGGTGATATTACTGTATCAATATAAAACTAGCTGTTGGAAATGATAGTTATTTTCTTTCAACATCCAACGGCAATTGAAAAAAATATTGTCAATAAGGCAGTCAACGATTCAACCTACTGTTTTAGCGTCTAATTACATTATTATTATTTTTGTTTCCCTCCTACTTATCTTATTACTTAAATATTTATACCTTTCATATATAAATAGTAAGTATATAATACTTGTTAGTTTAAAAAACTTTATATGCCTTTTAGATATTTTTAACTTAGGAATAGTACACAACATAAAGAATGTAACAGTGTAAACAGAAAAGTAAATTTAACAATAGGTTATTGTTTTAACAATACATATTGGCACCTGATAAATAAATAGGGTATAATAATAACAAATAAAAACACCAAATACAATAGTAAAATTTAAAGAAGGTGTTGAGAGAATATTCATTATGATGTCAAGTATGTAATAAAAAAGTAGAACTATATATAAACTAGACATATGAAATAAACTAATTCGACTATTTTTTTATTAACACTAGTCGTTGACTGAAAATGGGCTGCAGACTAATACAGCCAAACTGAATAATGTAAACTCCGCATCAGAGAATATTTGGCTTAAAATTACAAACGATAACAATATTTGACTTGTATATTTATTTTTTCGTTATTATTCTACTACTCATATAGAGATGTCAATAGAAAATGAATTGGCAAGGATACACCACAACCATACAATGGACCTGGTTTAATGAGGAGCATGGCAGTACTAAGATACTTAAAAGACGCTTATAGGAACAAATTGTGGTCTTAATTGGTTTTAACTTATTAAAATAAATTAGTTATGACAACCATTTCTTCCTATATTTAGCATATTTTAAATGTTGCAGTACTGCTATTTTCTTCATGGAGTCAGGTCCATTGTATGGTAGTGTATCCTTGCCAATTAATTTTCTATTGACATCGGTACACCATGCATTGATTATAAATGGTACAGTAATCTTGATAATGAATTGAATAAATTTTTTTATGTTCGTTACAATTAAGCCAATCAAAACATATATATTTGGCAATGGTTTCTTCAATAACGGGCACAAGATATAAATTTTCGCAATTATAATTCAGTACATACTCGACGACATAATGAATTTCAAGAGCGTTGATAGCAAATTTCTTAGTGGGATCATATGGGTCACCTATGCAAGATATTTTACATCTATGTTCTGCCATCCCCTGTGCAGCAACAGCAACGCTGCTGGTTGCAGAGAAGACATGACTGGGTCCTGCACTCATTTCTGGAAAAAAATATATCATAGTTCTTGAAGAAATTGAAGTAAAGATTGACATATTAGAGGAACAAAACTAACAATACTATTCCCTTTTAAGTAATATAAAACAGATGTGTACCTTCATTTTCTACTAGCTTCCCCTGTGCAGCAACGGGTACGCTGCTGGTTGAGATGTTACGCTCTGAAATAAATATAATTATTAGATTAACCGAATTAACAAAACATATTATTATTATTATTATAGGCTGATGCAGTATAGAATACCTTTTAGGATGTAGTCATGATACGTGCTGAACACCATTCTCGAAATGGACTCTCAGAGGTTATGGTTGGAAACTTGTGTCGAATAGTCTCTGTCCGTACATCCTTTCACACAATACGTTTTAAGGACTTTATCGGTAGGCACATAAATGTTATTTATCACACATAAATCAACTGTTTCACACAACCAGATATTTGACAATTTTATGATGACAAACAACGGCGTATGCAACGGCGTCTGTCAAACTTTTCTTACAGTTTTTTAGAGGAAGTGAAATGGCGGGAAGCATGAGTCGGCCACCTAGCGGCGAGAACACGCATTACACCGTTTGCGAACCCTCTCTTTCTGGCGCACGAGTCTTATGGTAAAGTGAGCGAGAAACAAAAAAAATACGCATCGCCTACGTCACAAACATAGATTTTTACCATGTCTATAATTTGTGTTGACGTTTTTAAGCGGAGTTATACCCCCCTGGAGACAACTAAGTCGAAGTTTAACCTCTGGAAAACTGTTTGTGCACCAGTGACAAGAATTTTTTTCCCGCCGTCAAACCGTTCATGCGCTTCTGGCTTTGGAATTTCGCCCTAGCTGGAATTTTTTTTTTTGCTATTTAAACCTGTATGCCATGAGAATGTGCATAAATTTGTTTAACAGAATCGCTTGCACTTGAAACACTTCAGAGTTCATTTTTGATTCCATTTTCTATTTCCCTCAAAAAGGGTCTGGTGTTCCAAAGGTTAAGTAAAAATGCACAAAAATAGTTTAATAATTTATGCATATTTTCTAACCTTCAAACTTAACTTTGAGAAAAAAATCTAGTTTTAAAACATCTTTTACCATCTCCCTCGACATAAATAGTTGTTTCTTGTAGTAATTAAGTTGAAACCAAGTGCTATTTATAATTTTTTTGCGTATTAAACCTGAAGCGGAAATCGACAAATTTATTCCTGCTGGATAATGTATAATATACTGTAGGTATGCATTATAGGATAGAGCTCTAAATGTTAGTATTTATGAATACCTACATTTATTCCTCCAAAGTTTTTTCTGTAATAATTTGGTTGTTCTTATTACAAGATTTACCTGAGAACTATCAAAATTAAAATGAAGTGTTGTTGCCATACGTTATACACACCATCAATTGAAAATAATCACTAGGTAAGAAGCACTTCAAGTTATAATAAAATTACACTTTTTTCCATTTCAGAAAATTTGAAGATCAGAAAAAGTACCAAGATAAAGCACCATTCGGGAGACATGAATCAGTATCAAATAGATGCAGGGCAGACCAAATTTGGGGCAACCCAATGCAACGATTGCGGAGTCATCTACCAGGTAACCCCACTAATTTATATACGGATCTTTTTTTAATACAAACATTTCGTTGGGCTACTAATTTAATTCGACAATATTAGGAAAATTCCTACTGCCATCATTATAAGCGGAAAATGTTGCTTGTGCAATTATGGAGGACTTAGACAGCAGAGGAATTGAACCCACAATACCTGGGTGGGAATGACAGTTCAACTCGGCTACTACTAGCTATAAAGAATGTAATATGGGAACTATCGGGACTACGGCGGTAGGTTGTGAGGCTGCAGGGAGTGGGGACGAGGAGATGGAGAAGAGGTATGTTGGAAAGCTCCTGGCTATTCAGATCTGGTCACCAAACATGATCATTTCAAACAACTTTCCAATTGAATTTAATATTTATATCTCTGGAATTAAAACCAAGATCGCTAGTTTATTTTTATGATGAAGATATTTATTTCTTCATTGTCATTTCTACCTACGCTTTGAATTCTCTTGAAGAAAAATAAACAATCTTTATCTCCCATTTATCATATCCAAATAACAATCATATTATAATTTATATAGCAGTAATATTAATATCATTACAAGCAATTTACCTACAGCTCTGATACAGAGATTACTCGTAGCAAACCTTCCCACACTGGTAAGGCTCTATTGCCCGGCTGTTGAGCAATAAACTGTATGAATACATTGAAGAGATAAACTAATAGCTGCGAGTAAGGTCAATTTTAGCTTACTTCGGGTCTTATAATCATTTTCATTGGCCTGTCTAAAGGTTGTCTTGGTTTTCAAAGTTCTTATCCCTTCAGGCTAATTTGTGCGCTTTTGGGAACATCTCACATGGTCTCATAGTAATCGTTGTATCTCCCTTACTCTCATGGTGAGAAATATGATCTAAACGGTGTTAGAAAGAGAAAACACCACGCTTTATATTCAAATCAAGAAGTTAACTAAAGAAGAATTTAAATGTGCACTTTTTTAAAACCAAAGGGTCCGTGCCCAATTTGAAAAAAATTATTAAACTTTGTGAATTTTTTTATTAATTATTTTTAGATGAAATGACAAGTGAGGTCACATTAACATTTATAATACTAATACAGGGTGGCCACAGACCTGGAAAACCGGGAATTATCAGGGAATTTTACCGAACCGGGAATTATCAGGGAAATGTCAGGGAATTTTAAAATATTCTTAAAATATCAGGGAATTCCAAAAATAAAACGAAATTCGTTATTTACGATTTGTTAAGTCCCAAAGTTGTGTTTTATTACTTTTACTTGCTGTGTAACAAAAGATATGCCGAGAAAGACAAACTAGATAAGTAGGTATTTTTTTATTATTATATTCGTAAATAGCCCTTGCAACACAATCATGTCGTAAACCACCCGCCTTGGTTTTTCCTCTATACTATGTAGGTGCGAAATCTGTAAAGAAAAAGCTAGCAAAGTTACAACAAAGTGTCAAAAGGGTTGGACACCCAGTACGGTCGTAATAAAATTTAAAAATCATCATTATCAACATTTTTACAAAGTGTCAATACAGTAGAACCTCGTTAATTCGAAATCCACGGGACATCAAAAATCAAATTTCGAATTAACGAATTCCCACGTAATTCGAATTTTTATGAAAAAAAAAAAAAAAAAATACGCCGAAAATCGATTTTCTCGGCCGCCTCTTCAAATCCGGGTGGTATTTTAGTTGTAAATTCGTATTAATACCAATTATTTCTTAATTTTCGCGGCCGATTGCCGTAGCGGCGGGCCCTTTAAATTCAGATATTCGCAATAAATTCGTAAAAATGCTATATATTTACGCGTAAATCGAGATTTCGCTGCCGATTTCGGTCGCGGCCTACCCTTTAAATTGAGATATTCGTAAAAATACGATATATTTCCGCGTAAATCGAAATTTCGCGGTAATTTTCCGTCGCAGCCGGCCCATTATTTCAAATATCTGAATTAAAATTCGCAAAAATACGATATATTTCCGTGTAAATCGAGAATGCGCGTCCGATTTCCGTCGCGGCCGACCCTTTAAATTAAGATATTTGATGTAAATTCATAAAAATATGAAATATTTCCGCGTAAATCGAATTTTATCGGCAGTTTTTCATCGCGGCCGCCCTTTTAAGTTCAGATATTTGAAGTAAATTCGTAAAAATATGTCATATTTCGGCGTGAATCGAAATTTTTCGGCCGATTTCCGTCGCGCCGCATTTTTTAACTCGGATATTCGAAATAAATTCGTAAAAATACGATATATTTACGCGTAAATCGAGATTTCGCGGCCGATTTCCGTCGCAGCGGGCCATTTAAATTCAAATATTCGAAATAAATTCGTAAATATACGATACATTTACGCGTAAATCGAAATTTCGCGGCCGAGTTTCGTCGCGGCCGACCCTTTAATACAGATATTTGGTGTAAACTCGTAAAACTACGACATATATCCGCGTAAAACGTATTTTCTCGGCCCTTCAAACTCGGATATTCGAAATAAATTTGAAAAAATACAACATTCCAGTGTAAATCGATTCAGATTTACAAAATAATAATACTAATTAGGTCGATGTATAACCACGTAAAAATACATTTTTCGGCGTTTTACCGCCACGGCTGACTTTTAGATTCAGATTTACGAAATATTATGATTTATTTTCGCAAAAATCAAATTTTTTCGAATTTCACGAACAAATTTTCGTGCGCGGACAAAAATAAATTTCGAATTACGAATTAACGAATTTCGAATTAAAAAAAATTTTGTATGAAAAAATTTTTCTGCGGAAATTTTTTTGGCGCAAATTTCGAATTACGCGTTTTTTCGAATTATCGGGGTTCTACTGTACTTACTTTTGTTTATTTGTCTATTTTTGTCTGGTCTTTTCATTTGTACACAAATTGTCTTCAGGCGAAATATCATAAATTTGTAATAAGTGTATTTTGTTTTGAATAGATCATTGTGGTGCAAGGAAATAATAAATGCTTTAGATGACGGAATTCCCTTTATTTATGTATCTGTTCTAATTTTCTGGCGTAGATGAAAATCGTGTTTCAAAAATAAAATTTTGAACGATATGTCCTTATACCAAATAAAACATCAGGGAAAAATATAGAAACTGCCCTGGAAAACCTGGAATTATCAGGGAATTTTGAAATCCGTTTTTTGTGGCCACCCTGTAATAAAATGCACATTTTTTATATATTTTTTCATTATCAGTAATTTAATTTTTTTTAAAGTAAGATGAGCTATTTTAATTATTTTTTATGTTTGGATTCAAAATTTTAATATATTGAAAATAATATTTTTATTTATAACCAGCTGTACCCCGCGAAGCATTTCTGTGGCTCAGTCTTTCTTTTGCAGACAGATAAACTATAGCGCATGTTGTTTTTACGCACAATAGATGGCGCTGATTTAAAAAAAAGGATTTTTGTCCAACAGATTAGTTAGAATAGGTGACATCAATAATATAGGTATATAAAAACACAATCGGTGAAGAACTTTCGGAGATTTAAGATTTTGAACAAATGAACACTTACATATTTTTTTATAAAGATAATAAAATTTGAAAGCGTATTTTTAGTTTTCAGACACATTCAGAAATATTCCACTTATTTGGATTCTATTGCAACGCGGAAATTGTGGTTGTATAATAGTAATGTATGATTTTATGTATATTTTTTATAGATTGGAGATGCTAAGGACGAAGCTGATCACTTGCGCTATCATTCGGCGCTGGACATTCTGAAATTTAATGTAAGAACATATATATTTTTTTTAAATAATCTTCATGTGATGATTTTCGTAGTGTTGTGTAATGCCCTTTTTATACTGGATGTAAAAGAGGAATCTTTTCTAGCCAATGACAACTGGCACGGTAATATTTTTATTTTGTTGTCTCTAGGGCTGGAAGAACGAGAGGGTATGCGGCCACATGGGTGGGGGTAGAATCCTGGTTGTCCAGCCCGGTGACCCCCAGTCACATTGGCAGAAAGTAACGGACCTCCTGGAGAGGGTGGTCCATCCCCAGCTGGGGTATGTCTCCGCCCCCTTGGCCCTTCACAAATCCTACAAGGTAATAACGACAACAGTTATATTTTGCTTTCCACTATTAAAAACTATGCCCATGCGAGTATAAAAATGTTTCCAGTTTTTAGTTCTGCAGGAACTATAATACCTACAGGATTCAAAAATAGAATCTAAAAACGAAAGTTAATGTTATTTATTTCCTATACTCGATCCAGCCCTAAAAATAAATAAATAAACACTTGCATCACAAAATGAACGGTCTTCGCTGGTTTTGCAACATAGTTGGGTTGTTAAGTTCATATCCATATCCTGTGACATGTTGCTTTTTAGGCTTCCTATTGGCCGATAAATGAACAAGTTATTACTGGGAATTGAGCGACAACCTTGTGTTTTGTGTTATTTTGTAGGCAACATGCATTTATATCTATGCTTTCGAAGCGAGTCGTCTGAATTCGATGGAGAGTTGTATTACTCTAATGCTGCGTTCAGACGTGTGCAATGCAACATACATTGCATCGCCAATTCGTGATTTGGACGGCAATATGAACAAGCGATGCAGTGTACCGTCAAAACAATTTGCATTGCATTGCACGTTGTTGTCATTTTTAGATTGAAATTAGGTATAAGAAGGATGATCTATAGTTATTATATATCGATGCCCACCTCCCTTTCCTCTATCATGTATGATTCACACTGTATGTATGTTGGCATCCCAGGTGTACCTGTACGTGGAGTCCCGTCAGCTGATGGGGTGCCTGGTGGCGGAGCAGGTGCACACCGCCTTCAAGCTGCTGCAAGGGGGAGGCATGGACTGCTGCAGCACGGAGGCCTATCCTGTCAAGTGAGTTATTCCTAATATTTCCAAATCTAACGAATCTTTCAAAATAAAGCCACACAGAGCTAACTCTGGGAGATCTTCTTAAAATGGAAACCGGTTCTGGTTAGGTTAGGTTAGGCTGAGTGGACAAATGCATTGCATTTCCCCCAGGCTTCATGGGTTCAATTCCTGTGCTACCTAAGTCCTCCACTGCACAAGCAAAATTATCCACTTTGTAACAAAATAAAATATAATGTGACCAACTAGCACTTTGGTGCCATTGTAACAAAAGATTATTGCGTCAACTTAAATTCACCACGTTGAACGCCATTGTAATAAATATTAAAATCTTTACCAAGCAAGAGTAATAGATAATTATCAAATATGAGATGACAAACCCGCGATTGCGGCATCATTGCAACAGATTAGGTTTACTATCAGAAAGGATTGCTTTGTTATTGAATATAAGAAAGATGAAGTTAACAACATTTATTTAATAACAATTAGGAACATGAGACTCTCAAATTAGCATGGATTACATTATCTCGAGGTGTTTGCAGCGAAACGAAGATCACTAGCACAGTTGGTAAATTAATGGTAGCAATTTATAAGTTAAATAAGTGACAAACGATTACAAAGAATATTGTCTGACCTGTTTCTAAAAAGGGCGCCATACAGCTCTTAGAAAGGTTTAATAAAGGGAAAAATTTATAAAGGTTTACATGATGACCAGCGATTACAACAGCTAGCCAATCAGCCACCAAAATCTCCCGTAATGTCTGTCGTCTGGAGCAGTCGCTCGAATCCTTCCCGTTGTCCTGTCTTTGCTCCAATGCCGCCCGTTTGGTACTGACTTGACCGGAGATCCTCAGTCGCGCTGCTCTCAGTCGATCAACCATAGACCGATAGTCCCATAGACAGGAAAGCGGTCTGCGAGTTGTGGATAGAATTACCATAAATGTAGCGGGGCGAAAGTGAACTGCTACAACTTACAATGATGGTTGTAGGAGGTTTTCAAATGAGACAACATCTAACACGAGTGTATTTCTTCCAGAGTGGGAATATCGAGGATTTGGACGCACGCCTCGCAGCGGAGGAGGGGCATCGCCAGCAACCTCGTCAACTCGATGCGCGCCAACTTCTATTTCGGCCACATCCTCTCCAGCCAGGAGGTCGCCTTCAGCGTGCCCACGGTCTCCGGGAGGGCCTTCGCCGAGAAGTACACCAAGAACCCCAACTTCTTTGTGTTCATGGATTAACAAAAACTTTAATTATGCATAATATTGTTGGCTTAATACGTAAAGTGCCCTGTTTTTTTTATTTAATTATTTTTATATATTTAAAGGAGAAGTGAAACTGGGTCTTAAAGAGATCTATTTTGTAGCACGCTGGAAACACAAGAGCTCTGTTGAGCACAAGAATGAGTCGAGTTGTAGAGAGGACCCATTCTCAGTGTTGAGTGTTTTTTCAGGTATGCATCTGCTGACGAAATTAGTTCCGCTCCAAGTGGTGAAAGTTTAAAAGTACGAATTAGTAAAACGTTAACTCCACGGTACTGTTTCTACTCACAAATACAATCCACTACATACAGTATGGCGCTAAGCATTGTTATTACAGGTGTTATGTACATGATTATTTCTTATTCAAAATGCGGAGTTATACACAAAAAACCCTAACTTGTCCTCATCGATTAACAATAATATAGAAAAAAGAAACATCAAATTACAAGTACAGTTTAATATAATTTTACTATGCATACGACTAGGTAACTGGGTGTGTAAAAAATGTATTATTTTATTTTATTTACAATACATATTATGTACTCACATTTATCAGCTTTAGCTATGTTCAGAAACACAAGATGAAGAGTCGTTATGACAGCTTTAAGCAATATTGAAGCGGAAGTATAATGATGGAGAAATGTTTTTTACTCTTACTTACTATTGTTTTTAATTAAATTTTAAACGAACAAACGCTTAGGTTTTTTAAAGCCATAATTCATTCTAACTATGAAAAGAATATCGCCTCAGTCAAGTGCCACTTGACTATGGTGTAAATGGAACCCAAGTGAGAGTAGTGATAATTTAGTTCACTGAAGAGAAAATCTCTAGATGTGTGATCTACACTGATTTGACAGAAAACTGTTGTTTTCGATCGAATCGAATGTGTTATCTGTTTAAGAAAGAATTTCGATATATTTTAAATAATTTGAACAATTCAACCGAAGTAAGGTAATTTTGACATAAAAGACTTCCCCATAACACACCTCTGTCGGTTTTCTCCTCAGTGGTTTCAATTGATTATATTTTAAGAATTTTTACCACAATTTTTGCCATAACCTTTCTGGATGTGCTCAATTTTAACTTGAATTAAATAAAATTAATTACTATGGTAAGGTTTTTAATGAGATAAAAATATGATTTCAAGGCCTATCTTGGCTTTAGATTAAATATATTTAGTATGGTTTACCCTCATAGTAGTACAAATTATGCTAATTTTGTGCCATCAAAAGCAAACAACGGCCAAATTTGTTATTGAATTAATATTAAAACTAACAAACTAACCATCAGGCTGTATCCGCAAAGGTAGGCAGAGAGGATGGACCGTCACACATTATTTTCTTCATATCCATTTGTACATATCTACTTTTGACATGACACAAGTGAAGTGTTTGATTCGCTTGATCGTGCCGTATCTTTCTCAGGCAGCCCCCGACTCACTTCTGTTTCATATATTCTTCTTCCATTTCTCTGTTCATCTGCTCTACACGACCAAACCATCAAAGCGTCCCTTTCTTAATCTTACTTAATATACTAAAACATTTTAACAAGCTCAAGCAAAGTTTTACCACATATTCGCCTCAGTGATCTCACTTCTACAGCATTCAGTCTACTTTCATCCTTCCTCTGCCAGTTCCATGCCTCACTGCCATTCCTTCATCAAGGTCGGTATCAGCTCTCCATTATGGACCACTAGCTTCACTTCTTTAATATATTAACATTAATACATTTCTTGAAAAATGTAATTTTATTTACTTTGTCATAAATTCACATAAGCCCGCCGTCCCACGGGTCTGTAAGCAATCAACATAAACCGAGTACTGTAAGACCGTGCGCAGAAAATTGAGTTATCATTATGCAGCGCAATTCAGTGTGGAACAATTCTGCGCAGGGTTTTTCAGCATTTGGTTTATTTCGATTGCTTACCGACCCATGGGACGGTGGGCTAATTTGTAATTCTTTATCTATTTGTTAATTTACAAAAATTAGAATCTTTTTCTGCCCGCCATTTTGTTGTTTGGTAGAATACCATTTTGTATTTCACTAGTTTATAACAGTGCAACGTCAGAATATTAAATAGAATTAAAAACTGTAAAAGAATCCAGCAATAATTCCTTACACAAATTTGTGTTAAACATGAGCTGGACATTTTATAATCTTTAAAAAATTATTAGATCTGAATTTTAATTTCTATGTATCGATAAATAATTCAACGAAAATCGTTGCGATTTTAAATTAATAGATTTTAAGATATTTTATTACAGCTGCATTTTTTAAAATTACCTCTTTAAAAAAAAATTATACATGTCATTATGTAAGATAGGTACCTATTTTCCATAACATTTTAAAATACAGTATGTAATATTATTGTACATTTCATTATTTTGTTTTTAGCGAAGGTTAGGTGTTAATCAAAAACCGTAGGAGCTCTTAATGTTATGAATATTACATAAATTAGCTGTCAAATGCTTTAAAAACATCTTTTTTATTCTTAAATATATATTTTTTTTTTGTAAATGATTTTAATAAATTCAAGTTTGCTTTCTCTAAATAGTATAAAACAAACTCACTATCCGCGTCTGTCGGTTTGTGTGATGATTAGTTCTTCTAAACTATGCAACGGAATTCGATAGGGTTTTCACTATCATTTAGACAATTTCTTCCGGAAGGTTTATAAATATAATATATTGATATTATATTTATTGAAAGTAGAGAAAAGTTGAGCAACGCTGAGTATTGTCAACTAGTTTTTATATAAATACATAGTGTACAATTAAACGAATGACTCTTGTCAGTTGTCAAATGCTCAATTTTTTATGCTTAAATTTGAATAAAATTGGTTTTAATAAATTCAGGTGTTATTTTTTAATATAAATACATACTTATAATTAATGATAAATGTAACATACGTTATAATCTACGCGTTCATAGATGGCATTATTTTAATTATTGTTAGTTTGCGTCTGTATAAAAAAGTAAGGCAAGAAAGGCGTACAAATACAATATTGGATTGAATCGCTGATACAATATTGTATTTGTATGCCTTTCTTGAAATAATTGAGTTTTTGCATATGAATGGGCGCAAACAAATAATTTGTCTTAATATTTAAAGTATAACTTTGAAAAAGCGTATTTAGATAGAATAATTAAATTAATGCCATCTATGAACTCTTAGATTATAATGTACATCACTTTTACCCAACAACTACATAATAACTCTTTGTCAGTTTATAGACGTAAGTAAATAATAATTATTATTGTTCCAATAATGAAACGCTTATGTGAAAGAAGGGAAACAAAGAGACAAAAATATTTAAATTCTAAGGACGGGTTGTTTCGGAGAATTTGAACAATTCATCAAATTTCAATGTTGATTTCCGGGTTCTGTGAAAATCCTATTCAAGTTCTGTTATTATATCAGCATAGGCTAATTGCTTGACAGAACTGAAATAAAAACAGAACTTGAAAAAATCTTTCACGAAATTGTTCAAATTCTCCGAAACAACCTGTACTTAGTTTTTATTTTCAGAATAATGTTAAACAAAGTATAAAATGTTTCTTGCTGTTTTGTTCTTAAATAAAGTTAATAAATTTTGTAAAAATTATGTTTTTTTTCTTCTTAAATTCAATATTCCCAATACGACGACAGTATAAAAATTCCCAACACAACAGTATGAATATTCCCAATACGACAGTACCACAGTATGAAAAACTCCAACTGCTATCAATAATAAGTGGAAATCTGATGTGTTAAACCAGCTCCAGCTACTAGCTGGTCATTTGAAATTATGTATGTTTAAGTCGTGGGGCTTCCTCTTCTTCAGGGGGCCAACGAATAGTCTTCAGAATACATCATCAGGGCAAATATTGTGTAACAAATCAAATAACCCAACCTTTGATGTCTTATTTGGTTGATGAACCCAAAATAAAATATGACAAACCACTGCCGGACCAAGATTCAAAGGTTAACGTGGAGTATTCAAATGTCAAAAATATTTTAATTGTGATGTCAAATGGGGACGGTTGTTCAAACATTGAAGAAAAACATTGCACACTTGACGTTCAAAATTAGAAGAAAATTAAAGTCTGCGTTTGATTTCAAAAACTCTGCGTAAAGCCCGGGGAATTCAGCTAGTGATCAAATAAATCCAACACTAATATGTATTTCGAATGTGCTTTTCTAATTAGGCTGCGAAATGGATGTGAAGGTGGAGTTGAAGAGCCGCAATGGCTTATCGAAAGCAGCGGTCTGCCGAACCCTGACCTAGACAAACGTGAACCCGGGCACCCCTGCTAGATCACCAAATGTAGCGAACCTTATAAGTCGGGGTGACTTATGGCATCATGTTGGTTATCCAATAAATACCACCCCCACCTTACAAGCATATAAACATATTTTAAATTGGTCTGAATTAATTTTACTGTGGTTGATTCCTGTACCTACTCATTTGCAATGAAAAACTTATCCTACCTCAAATACATCGACATTGGTACAATGACAGTAAAAAATATATAATTTATATTTAAATCAACGCCAAAACAATTTTAATACTAGCGCACTATTTCAACCATAGACAAAGATGGAATAATAAAATTTATTGTCTTCATTTATTCGAGAATCCAGAGAAAAAGTCAAATCTTTGTCAAGATGAAATTATGCTTTATCTATGTTTGTGGTGAGTGGTAAATTGTCTGTCTGCGGCTGCACTGGAAAGCGCCAAAGGTCGATCGTTTGACGTCTCAATTTCAGGTAAATACGATATATTTTCGCATTTCGAGTCATTTTAACTTATTTCTGGTTCCATAACTCATCTTTCTTTGCCATAATACGGATCTTTGAGCTTTTGGTTGAGTTTTTTCTTGTCCCGCTAACCCTACATTTGTGCGTTTTTCGCGACTTTGGACCGGTTTATTTGTCCATTTCGGTGACTAGTCATTCGTTTACTGCAGACTATTAGACTGTTTTCATCGATTCTGTTGATGAAGTAACGATTATTTGTCGGGTTGTGATGTCTATTTGGACAATGAGTCATCGTATTTCGATAGGGGTTGACAGAAAAATGACATGATATAATTTTACCAGCACGTTTTCTCGGTGAATGCATTTTGCACTTACCCTTGAGTGGATTGTATACATACATAGTGTTTAATTTTGCAGTGACGTATTCTGTCAGTTTTCAAATGCCTTTTTACCCGTGAATCCTTTGTATATTACCTGAAGCCTAGTTTTATTAGGATGAAGGTAAACTTCACTTTATTAACTTGTGTAATCATTTTATTTACTTCAGTGTGTATTGTTTTTATTCATCGATTTCCACAGCCATCGATTTTTTTAGTAACGTTCTCACAATATTCAAACTCAGGAGCAATTACATCTTTATTTCAACTTTAAGTTAGTAGGAAGTATGATAATTAGTGTGTTTGACTTTAGAATCAGCTAAATGTGATCTTGGGAGTTAAATGTGTAACCTGTTTATTAAGGAGTGAATTGAAAAACCCCAATCAACTTAGTCTTATCTCTTTATCTAACATATTCTAAGGATGCAATCATAACTTATTTTTCAATAATAACACTGCTTTTTTGCACATTGTTTTGTCTTTACAAACTTCTGGTTGTGGTCATATCTTTACAAATGCGTTTCTAATTTGAAAACTTTTGAGTTTTCCATAAAGATTCTATTTATTTTTTATTTAACCCCATCAGTCGTCTGGTATATTCCATCAGAATTTCTGGGTATTTCCACTTTTCAATAAAATCCAAATAAATGGAATAATTCTGAATGTATCAAAAAACTAAAATCTGTTAAAATAAACAGGCTCACTTACATTTTTCGTCTAAACACTGAAGTAAAAATGAAAAAAAAAAAACACTTTTTAGACAAATTAAAATTAAAAAATATTATTGTCACCTCATTAAATAGAAATAAAACAATTTTTTATAAATTCTTCTCAAATTGCAGAAGGAACCTTTGGTTTCATAAAGGTGATCATTTTAATTCTTCTGTGGTTAACTTCTCGTTCTAAATATAAACCGTGGCGTTGTCTCTTTCTAACACCGTGTAGATCATATTTCTCACCATTATAGTAAGGGAGACACAAGGATTTCTATGAGACCATAAGAACCGTTCGCAAAAAGCGAAAAAATTAGCCTTAGTAATTAATATGTAAGATTCCTCACTGCATTTGCCTTAACCTTACCTTGTTCATGATGCTCAAATTCGCTCTTTAATCCTTTCTATTTTCTAAATTTATTCTTCTGCATGATTACCTTCATGAAATTATTCTTCTTTATACTTTTTCTTAGACCTTGCAATAATTTGGTATTTCATAATTTTTTTGTAATATGAATACTCTGTGGAATCAGTTTTTCTAGTCCTTTCAAATTCTTTAGTCCTATTTTAGTCGTTCTTCTACTATAAGTTCTTTGCTGCCACGCGTCAATGCAATTCTATCCTGACACGCTGCAAGTTTTGAACCAATGTATGTGTTTTAGAGACTATGTACTTCATGGATCATAATATACAGGGTGTCCGGAAACTCGTAGTACAAGCGGGAAACTGGTGAATCTACATCACATTTGGAGTCGATTTTGTAGTATATTTTTTTTTGATTTGAGCTTTCGTTATCGAGTAAATCGAGTTAGAAGTTGATTTTATTTATTTTTTTATTTTTTTATTCAAATTCTTATAAATTATTACTGAAGATCAAAGTACCCAAATAATTAAAACTATTTGAAAGTAAAACAAATGAAGAAACTCGGATTTGAAGCATTATTTTGAAATCACCCTTCATTTAATCCGGTGTAATCATAAAATATTTCTGCTCTGCAGGGTTAAAACATCTGTTGTTCAACCCTAAACACCAGAAAAAAATTTAACCCTAAAATAGCCGAAAAATATTTTTTTTTGGTTTTTTTTTTTTTTTTGTGAAAATGCTCAAATCAAAAAACTTTATGTTTATTTGGGTTCCCCATGTGGTGTAGATTCTCCAGTTTCCCGCTTGTACTACGAGTTTCCGGGCACCGTGTATAGCGGTGTTTATATTGTTGATTGACTGAGCGTAGCGAGCTCGACCATTTGGCATTTCATCTGTTGGTAAATTTGTTTGTTGAGTTCCGGTTCAAGATGGTGGCATGTTGGATACTACCATTTTAACCTGCCAGAGTTCGCGCAATCAGAAGCTTTCAAATCAGAATATTCAATATTATTGAGATAGTGACCAAAGAATGGGAAAGGGCACCTGGAATGAGACAATCCAAAGTACTCATAAAAGGACCAGACCCTAGACAAACCAAGAAACTACTCGATATGGACAGAAACTTGCTGAGGGAACTGGTAGGACTACTAACGGGACACTGCCATCTCAGGAGACACAAGCAGATATTGGGAGTGGAAAACACCAATAGATGCAGGAAATGTGAAGAGGATCAAGAGACTCCAATTCACCTATGGTGCCAATGTCCTACCCTGGTGGGAACTAGCCTCAGATACCTGGGGAGACATACAGTAGAACCAGAAGACATAGCCACATACCCAATGACAACCCTGGTGAACTTTATTAAAGGGACTGGGTTGTTGTTAAAGGATTGAGGTAAAATGGGAGATAGCACAATGGGCCTATGGCCTAAGTGCTCACGGAAACTACGCCCTTAAAAAAAAAAAGATAGTGACATTTCTTTAGACAAATTCCTTTTGTGAAATTTAATAAAATGCTGCGTAAAATATTTATAATATAAGTAGATAGGTATTTAAGTACCTACAAATCTTATGATTTCAGAGGAGATTTTGGTTTTGATTTATTAAATAATAGAAAATTAGAAACATAATATCTATTTTTTGGACGCGAGGTCTATTGTTCACAGAACTTCTAGTCTAGTATTTTGGGGTTATATTTAATGCTTATTATGTGATGTTTCAGCTCATTCAGCAGAGATGTCAGCGGAGCAGGTGGCAGTGTGCGGCGAGGAAGAGGGCGGTGGAGTGGGAGGAGCGCGCGTGTTCGGGGGCTGCGAGGGGCCAGACGCCATGTATGTGAAGCTGATCTCGTCGGACGGGCACGAGTTCATCGTGAAACGCGAGCACGCCCTAACCTCGGGCACCATCAAGGCCATGCTCAGCGGGCCCGGGCAGTTTGCAGAGAATGAGGCCAACGAGGTCAATTTTAGGGAAATACCGTGAGTACAACATACATGTGACTGCAGGAGGCCACGAAGCCTAAGACACATTACGCATAATTTGGGCTTGGCCTATAAATATTATAAGTTGAGGTGTCACGTTACGCTATAATCTTCCTCAGGAAAGGGGGTCAGATCAAGTGGGGATCTGTCACTTTGACAGATGACAGCCGCATGATCACGGCGCTCCGTAAATTGATCTGAACCCCATGGGCAGGAGAGGGGGTTGCATCCTTTTCAAATATAGCCTGGCTAGCAGCAGATCACAGCGCATCACGCCCACACTTACAACACATCATCTGACAGGTGTGGCAGGTCTGTATGGAGAGCGATATGGAGTTATATAAAACGCTTTGAAGCGTATAGAGTAATCTCTCACCTCCTTGAATCCTTTTTATTCTTTAAATAATATCTCCTCCTTCTGACCATCATCACAATCAAGAATACACACGCACACCAGTGGATCAATATTGTGGAATCACAAGATATGGTCACATAACCAATCCAATGATAACCCTGGTGATCTTTATTGGGCTTATCTTGGGCTACTGTTAAGGGAATAAAGTAAATGGGAGATAACAGAACTTTAGGTTGAGTGTTTATAGGAGCCAAGCAGACTGTCTTCTTATCAATAATATTATGACACTTCGGCCGGGAAAGGTAGTTCTACCGTTCGGTCGATTGATGCTTAACCTGTCCGGTAGTTAGTTTCTGGAAAGAAAACATTACCACTGGAGGGAGGTTTTTCAATAATCAAAATATAGAAAAATTTAAATGCCACCTCGTAGAGTATAAAAAAAAAAAATATTTTTACTTAGAAACTAGCACGAAAAAACAAATACTAAGCTTTTAGAAGGAAAAAATAAAAATAGTTTTACAGAAATCGCCAACCATTGAAATCGGAGCAGATTTTTGTTTTTACTTAATGAAAATCATATTCACTTACCACAATTTGAATGATGCCAAGGGGATCAAGGGGGGAAGTACAACTTTTTTCACACACTTATATACGTATTATTATATACACTAACACTATTGTATTTTCATCATAAGAATTCAACATAGGTATATACATACACAATGTATATGCAGTCAATAATTAATAATAATTTATCGGTTGTCGTAATAATAATAATAATACTTGGATGACTTGTATAGCGCCGTTTTTGTGCAAAAACACCTCAAGGGCGCTGTACAAACTTATAATACATTTCTACAGTGATCTATGTTATTACTTATTACATAACTATTTATGGAGAAAATATACAGTACAATACTTACCTGGTAGGTCACTTGAGATTAACACTTAATTAACATTATCTAATTGTTTATTGGCGAAATTTAGATACAGGATTTAGGACTTAATTGAAAAATTGAATATAACTGGTTCGTAGTATCATTATCAGAAAAATGAAGAGCTCGGAGCAAAAGAAATAAGCATAATCGTGGCTAAAAATGTATATATTTCACCCTCCGTGGTGTCTTTCCACTTCATCATTTTAGACTTCAGAGAAAAGTCTAAAGAAACTTTTGCAGTGTATTTATTTGTTTCGCTGACAATTATTTTTACCACACGAAGTGTGAAGAATAACTCAAAAAAGTCTATTTCCAATGAATTTTCAGTAACGGGAATATTTGCTCTTATACCTGAGTTAGTTGAATCGAATTCATGAATAATGGGTGTAAACTTACCCGGATCCCATTACGATGATCAACTTTTCTCTTGTTGGATGTTGAACAACTAGGGAGAGTTTCATCCTCATCAGATGTATCAGATTCGTCGGACAAGCTATCCGAATGTATTGGCAAATCATGAAGATCCTCGTAAACATCTTCATCTTCACTTTCGATTAAAATATCAGCAATGTCTTGTTTATTCAAAGGGTCAACCATTTTTTATAAAAATAAAATAAACGTAAAATATATAAATTGAACAAGTTAGCAATACGAAACACAAAGTCAAATCACAGTAAAACACTGTCCAAATTATGAATAACCTAAGATAATAAACTGTCAATGATAATAACAGTATAACAAATAATATTTCAAATAGTTCACAGCACTAAGGACGGGTTGTTTCGGAGAATTTGAACAATTCATCAAATTTCAACGTTCATTTACGGGTTCTGTGAAAGTCCTATTCAAATTCTGTTATTCTATCATTATAGGCTAGTTGCTTGACAGAACTGAAATAAAAACAGAACTTAAAAATATCTTTCACAGAACTTGAAAATTAACTTTGAAATTTGAAGAATTGTTCAAGTTCTCCGAAACAACCCGTCCTAAGATTAACACTATTGAATTTTGTTCAAACTGTCAAAAATTGTATTCAAACTGAAAACAAACACTATCGGTACAATATATGTAAAAAATATTCACATCCAAACACTTGAGGTAATTTTTAATGCAAGATGATTAAGTTATTCAGTGTAAAAACAAACAAAAACCACAAATTTCACTTCACACAAGACGTCGCTCGCAATAAAAATGTTGTTTACCACCAACTGCCAGACGGTGACGTCACGGAATATTTTAATTGTGAATTACTCCGTTGGTAACGTACCTAAATCGCTAAAAACTTTTACAAGTTATGACAAATTGTCCCTAGATGGCAGTAACTTTAGATTCTCCAGAAGAAATTCAATAATTAATTAATTTTAGGCGCTATCCTACGGGTACGATCATACTCCTATTTTTGTCTTGCCGTACCTGTACGGTCATACTACCGGACAAGTTAACGCCGGTGTTATTGTAATAATTCAATTCCTGGAATGAGGGTTTTTATAACATTGAAACCCGTTTCGAATCTCTATCTCTGTTCCGCCCCACTCAACTCCTATGTGTGCAAGCGAGCGAGAGATGTCAGGCGTATTTAAAGAAAGCAGGTATGGCAAATACCGATAGGTGGACCGTAATAAACATATTACAAGATTAATTGAGTTACATTTCAAATAATATTCGATTCTCGTTTAGTACTTTTATAGGGTATGCTGAGTTACTACCTTAGAAATTTTTATTGATTATTTTCGAAGATATAGCGATTTAAATCAACTTAAAGAAATTCGCGCGGGACCTTTATATTTGCCAGGAGACAGCGTAGCGCCAGCGCAAAAAATATGCGCCAGAAATTTGTTAAAATAAAAAAATGTATAGAGGGTCAACTCAAAATTATTCTTAATCTGCTCGTTCATAGATGGCGCTAATTTAATTTTTTTATGAAAAAATAATTTTATTTGTATAAACATTTCAAGGAAAGCATACAAATACAATATTGGATTGAATCAACGATACAATATTGTATTTGTATGCCTTTCTTGAGAGAATTGAGTTTTTTTACGGCCAAAACAATTTATTAATTATCATATGTTCATATTTTAAAACATAAATTTGAAAAAAGTGTTTTTTCAAAACCACTGGAACGCCGAGATATTTATGATAAAATGCGTTGAGCGCTGGAGATTTTCATACGTTTGGTTTTGAATTTGCCCTCGAACATCATACCTCCGAATATTATAATTATGAAAACAGATAAACTGTTAACTGTTGTTTAAAGCCAATTAATTTACCTATATTTCGTAATTTATCTTAACCTGTTAACCGGGGAGTTCAGTTTTGAATTACGCAGCATATAACGGGCGCGAACTCTTTCACTAGGACGTATCAATACGTCACGCCCGGTGGACGTAATTTCATATTTTTATTTTTTTTTATTTATGCATCAAAAAAAGTGAAAACATCGAATTAAAAAAATAGAATATTTACAAACAATTTAAAAAAGATTACAAAAAATATTAAAAAGGTTATAATTACAGAACAATAAATAAAAGCACACATATAAAAGAGAAACATTGGATTTAAAAAATTTAAATATTTAAAAATTAAAAACTCAATTTCCGTGTGATATGCTCGGAAATATACGTCCCGCTCGTTCCAGGGAGCAACATATATTTCAAGGACGTATTCATACGTCCTACCCGTACCCGATACTGTATACGTTTGACGTATTTATACGTCCCGCCCTGTTAACAGGTTAAGTATATAGGTTAAAAAAAAAAAAAACATTAAGTTCAAAAATGTTTTAGAATGATATTTATTGAAGAAAGTTTTTTTTACAAAAACCGGCAAAAATCACTTGTTCGTTTTTCACTTGAAAAATTATCCTATAATAATAAAAATTCCATCTATTCCTTTGTTATGAATCACTCTAAATCAGTGTTTCCCAGCCTTCTTTATGCCATGCCCCACCGTAGTCTTTTCAAAAGTCAGATGCCCCACCGGCATCCTTTTTAATTAAACAGCAGGTTAATTTTCAAATCATATTGTAATATGATTTTTGAACATATGAATCCCTAATGAAATTAAATAAAACCTATTCTAATACATCTATTATAACTGAAATTAAATTCAGTTACGCTTTTTACAAAGAAATTTTATGTCCGAATCTAACTAATAATAATTTTCTGGCATGTAAATTAATATTAGGATATTTTATGTAAGTTTCTTCGCAAATTCTTAGGTGTAAATTTCTTTTTTAAGCCTTAATGTCACGTTCGCACTCACACTAAGCAAAACTACATTGTATTGTGCTACATCCTACACAGTTTCTGTGTTTTTAGATAATTATTGAAATTGTAACGGGTTTCATTCTATTTTAAGTACAATTTGGAGTATATTTCAATTTTGTACATCTCAGGCACTTTTTTGTATGACCGACGAGTATTCCCCTTTATATGTGGAATGCCTACCGGTCTCATCTCTGAAGCGTGGTGCCCCACCTCTGAGGCGTTATGCCCCACCGGTGGGGCGTACGCCCCACCGTGGGAAACACTGCTCTAAATGAATATATTGTTTTTAATACACATGTGATTATGGATGATGAAAAATAACACATTTTGACAGATGCAATTTAAAATTCACTTTCAAATGTTATTTTTAATTTTTTGGACTTTGTTATAACATTAAATAAGCAGAGAATTAATTAACAAATACATTGATATCTGATGCATAACAGAATTTGTGTAAAATAAACATTCGTGGGAATTTTTATTACAACAATAAGGCAGAATTTAGAAAAAAATTGCAAACTGAAATATCTTATTTTTATCAGAGCATCGCCAACATTTTGGGTAGCGTAACCTCGCGGGTGTTTGCTAATTGACCAAAATGTGGGCAAATAAGGTCCAGTGGCCAAAATAATTGATTTAGCGCCATCTATGAAAGAGCTGATTATGAATTCTTTTAAGTATATATATATATATATCTTAGGGATGTCTGTTTCAACAGAAAGCTAAATTGTGAGCTAAATTTTAACTGTCATTATATATTTGTCACAAGGATGTTAAATAGGACCACGCGTTGTTTCAAATATAATTATTAGTGTGGCCAGTCTAAAAAGCAGAATATTCCTCAAAGTTATGTGAAAAACATGCCACATTATTTTTTTGTGCTGCCACACCGACGATTTGATCTCTGGTCTATGGTGACAGACAAAAACTTTACTGTCAAAATACTTTTTTTATTAACAAAAGTTTTAGGTTCTAAATAATATCCTCAAATATGGCTGAACATATCAAGTAGAAATATTTTCTACTTATTTATTGACATGGCCTTATTAAACATTATGACAATACTATTATTATGGGAACAAGGCTAGCAATTTTTCTTCTAAAAAAATTACGAAGTTGAACTGGTTGAACAATTTATTAATTTAACACGTTGAACGCCATGTAGGTCACCGGTGACCTCATAACGAAAATCGTCCTTTTTCTCCCATAGCTCCATGACGGTCACCGGTGACCGCAGTTAATTTTTTTGATTTTTCATGGAAAATTTTGGTCAAAAAAAAGGAATATGTTTTGATGGTCGCCGATGCCATCTGAGTATTTTTTTTTTCAAATTTAAAATGGTAATGTTTCTTCATTTCCACAATGGCGTACAACGTGTTAAGCCTTTTTATACTTCTCCCACCGTCACCAAGTGACAAGAGACCTTTTGACATACAATATCGCGGTAGAAATCCCGAATCATCCCAAATGGCGTATTATTTACGCGCTAGGCATTTTTTCGCTTTTCGCTGTAACGTATATTGGATATGAGATTCATTGTCACTGTTCATCACATTCTGTAATATTAATCATGATTAATAATCGTAAGTAATGTTGAAGCGCACAATTCTGTACCTTTCCTCCAACAGAACAGTCAAAATGGCGAGTAACTATCGATTTTCGGAAAGTAAAGACTGAAGTTAAAAGATACGTAAAACAGGGAGTTAAATTGATTGAAAAATCCATTTTGGTGAACTTTAACTTTAGCAATTGCTTTTACTCTAGCAAGCGTCGAAACTGATGGCCCTTAAACAATGTTTGTGATGGTTGAAATGAAATTTGGTTTGTTGGTTACATAATAATATATATTAACCTTGTTCTCTTTAGTTCACATGTGCTGCAGAAGGTCTGCATGTACTTCACATACAAAGTGCGCTACACCAACAGCTCCACCGAAATCCCCGAGTTCCCCATCGCTCCCGAGATCGCACTGGAGCTGCTGATGGCCGCCAACTTCCTCGACTGTTAGCCGAACCACCCCGTCCCAGCTGAACTAACATTCAATTATCACCGTAATCGCCACTAGTATCACGTTGAGAGTGGCGACCCAGCTGAAGTAACATTTAATTATCACCACAATCGCCACCAATACTACGTTGAGAGTGGTGACCCAGCTGAAGTAACATTTAATTATCACCGCAATCGCCACCAATACTACGTTGAGAGTGGTGACCCAGCTGAAGTAACATTCAATTATCACCGCAATCGCCACCAATACTACGTTGAGAGTGGTGACCCAGCTGAAGTAACATTCAATTATCACCGCAATCGCCACCAATACTACGTTGAGAGTGGTGACTCAGCTGAAGTAACATTCAATTATCACCGCAATCGCCACCAATACTACGTTGAGAGTGGTGACCCAGCTGAAGTAACATTCAATTATCACCGCAATCGCCACCAATACTACGTTGAGAGTGGTGACCCAGCTGAAGTAACATTCAATTATCACCGCAATCGCCACCAATACTACGTTGAGAGTGGTGACCCAGCTGAAGTAACATTCAATTATCACCGCAATCGCCACCTATACCGAGGTCTCCTCACCCTCGAGGATGTGTCTCAGATCACACCGAGCTGAATATTGTATAATAATCCTCGAGCAAACAATAATTAATAATCTTAATAGAATGTAATTTTGAAATGTTTTCAAACCTTAAATAATAATCACAATCCTATTGTCGTCTTGTTGAAATGATAGCGTATGAATTTAGAAGAATTATTATTTTTATTCTTAAAAGTAATTATCTACATTATTATAGACCTCAGTAATATTATAATTGTTTATTTTTTGTACTCTCCGTAGGAAGACGTCGTTGACTTTCGCTGTTCACGATATAAACTTTCTTTTAAAATTATTTTAATAAATATATTTATTTCATTGATGTCTTCCTTATTTGGTGTGGCAGGGAATTTTTACTCTAAATTAATCTTTAAAAAATAAATTGATAAAGGGAAACAGATCATTTATTCTTCTTGTGAATGGTAATTTTGATTTTGAAATAAAAACAAAATTGATAATATTAACTTGGAATTGTTCATAAATGTTTGTGAGAACTTGTTTTTTTGTTTGCGCTGTTCTCTTGATGAGAAATGCAATAATTATTATCACAAAACTGAATTCTTAAATATCTTATGAAAAATATGTTTAGGACGATTAGTAGATTATATTATTATATCTGTCACAATTTGTCTATAAACCGTGTGTTGAATAACTTAGTACATCAACTTAAATTACCTTGAATGCCCGTTGTATCAAAATGTAAAAAGAATGAGAAATTCTTTCTAAAAACCGACGTGGCTTGCGTTGGATACGTATTTTTGAAATTTTTTTAAATATTTCTCATGTTTATGACAGCTAATATTGTTGTCCCTTCTCTTCTAAACCCACTTTAATTCTTAAATTAATAATATTTATTGTACCCGGTCTTACAAGAAACTTGTGCAATCTATAATTTTTGTTTTCTCGCTAAAACTCGGACTGTCAATAATTACAAAAAAAAATTATTTCGCCCTCTTAGCATCGAAATACAATACTACAAATCCAAATGTATATTATGAATAAACTTGATAATAAATAGCTGAACTTTCATTTGGTGAACAGTCAATAATCTAGAATTTAGTTTTATTTTACATAAAATTTTGTCTGCTAAAATATTATTTATTGTCAATCTGATAAGTATCGAATTTTCACCTAGTTATGTCACCTTTATTTCGTTTTTAAATGCCAAATAATATGTCCAATCTTTAGTTATATAAAATGTTATATATAAATGCTTAAACTGATTAATTGATTTGCTGTGTGGTTGTCGATGTAACATATTGATTGCCTTGTTCACGCGCCCCCGGAGTGCAGAAGTGGGGGGGGGGGGTGCGAGCAAATTGTTAACTAGTAGGAACACTGACTGATATTGAGTTTTGCAATTAGATATTTGTGTATTTCCTTCACTAGCACATTATAAACCGTATTATAAATAAAATATATCATTTTTAATTTCACGTCTTCATATTTTATTTCTTAGCAATTTTAAAAACATAAATACTGTTAGACCCGATTTTCAGCACCAAAAAATAGCTAGATGTGACATTTGTAGTCTGCTAACGCAAGCAGTTCTATAGGGGTTGTTGACGCAGCTATATGCATCTCTCTTTAAGATTACATCGTTCCTGCATTCCTCCACTGTTTTTACAATTACCTGTCCCTGTCTTGACAGTGTGGAGTACATACCCACATCAGTGACATTGCAACAATTTATTGTACATTACCAACCAGTCTGTTAAGAAAACCTGAGCAGTGAACATGTTCCCACAGTGTGTTTAATTCGAGTATATTACGGAAGCTTGTGTAGTGATCACCCGCAGGGTTCCTCAAGGCCTTAATACCGATCTGCAATAAGTCAGAGTAAGTCAGAATCCCTTTACAATTTGTTATGTTAACCACAGCCACCCCAATAGTTGTGTCAAATATTATTTACAGTCCACAATAAAACCATAAATTGATTCGCGTACAATATAAGTGACTCCAGGGATAGTTAGGAATATGTTGTTTTCAATGATAAAAATCCTCAAACTGTAATCTTTTAAATCGAACCAATGTAGGCATTTTCGAATGTTTTACCTAACATTTCATAAAGAACTTTAAAGCTTAAAGTCTAAGAACCTTATACATTTTCCTAACTACCTATATAGAATTTACAGATAAATCATTGGTTGTATTTCTTGCGTCAGCAGACTACAAAGTGTGTATTTTTGGGTGCAGACCTTTAACGTTCACATTGCCGACCTTTTCAGCGCAACCTATTTGCTATGCGGCATTTTGACACAATGTATGTGTTTTTGTTAAATTTTGTAGATCACATATACGAGATTCACATACAGGGATAGCCTCTGGTGTATCATATACACGACAGCCATGGAGATTGGGTTGAGGAATATCGGAAAGAAATAACTTTGTGTGTCAGATAAATTAGACCATTTTTAAATTTCAGTCTTTAAGGGATGGAAAAATATTTCTTTTATGGGTTCCACTGTAAATATTCTAATATTTTTCTTATCCCATTGTGTACACTTAAGGCTGATTTACACCTGCCTAGTGCTCGGCCGAGTCAATCGCTTTGTTACTCGGTTGAGCAATTTATTGGAGAGTAGAGGTGATCACATGTAGAAGAGACAGTGAGTGAGTCAGTTCATTGAGATTAGTTTAAAGTGCTGTTGAGATGGTTACGCCAAGTATGGAAAATAGATAAAAATTTGAGAGTTTTATTACAACAAACGTCAAAAATTCTAAATTATGATATTTTTTCTTTCACTGATCGCACTGACCGAGTGAAGCGCCGAGTTGCGACTGCCTCGCCTGAAGCACTTGCCCGCTCTTATACCGAGTACTAACTGTACTGATCATATCAGCAGAGCACTCGGCCAAGCACTTTATTCATTTCATTTAAACGCCCATAGTGTTTTTACATACAATGCAATTATGTTTTTAAAAACAATAAAATTACATAAAGAATATAAATATATTTAAATTGTCGTAGTTTGATTAGAATATTTAATTTGGTCACATTGAAAATTATTTATTGATTTGGTTACTGGAATGTAGTAGTAAAGATACAATCATCTCCAAGTTGTTTTGCAAAATGACAACAATGTCATTTGCAACCAACGTAGATGAACAGGGGATTATTATGTCATCTGTACAGATGAACATGGATAGTCTAAGACCCCCAAAAACAAAAGCAGGTATCCCTAGACAGCGTATGAAATGGACGAACGATGTCAATATGTTCATTGTTCGTTCATATTTTTATGTAACCAAAGTAGAAACAGATATGTTGTTATACAGGAAAAAATTACATTTACTTTTCTCACAAAATTATCCGATTGCCCAAGTAAGCGAACAAAATTAGCAGACCAAAAGCGAGCTATTTTCAAAAATAATTTAATTTCTGTAGTCACATTAGAACAGATTAAAAGAGAAGTAGCAGATAGATTGCAAAGGGGAAATAATTTAGAACAAATTAACACAAGTAATAATGTCATATCAGATGCATTGAATGTAGATAGTTTGGATAATATTCTAGTCGAAATGTCCAATGATATTACAGTAGATTCAAATAACTTAGCCGTTATTTATAATCTTAGAGAAATCAACATTGCAAATTTAAACTTTGTTGATGAAAATGTAGTAGAATTAGCTAACTTACTTCATAATAATATAAACAGATATATAGATGTAGAGCCAACAGTTAGACCAAAATTACCGAAATTGCATACGTCAAAGAAATTATCTAAATTAATTTTTGAATTAAATAACATAATTTTACCAAAAATCATATTTGACGAAATTAGTTTTTTAGATCTTCATACAATAGTATACGCTAGTGCGATTACTGTTTGTAATAAGTTAGGAATTAAATTATCATCCTCTGACGATAGATCATATAGTTATAGTAAACCAGAATGGCAGATCAGATTAGAAAATGATGTAGTATTTTTAAGAAGTAACATAGCTAGAGTAATAGAATATAAAAATGGAAATAGAAGTAGGAAAATTTTGAGACATGTAGATGAAATTGGTAGAAAATTTGGTTATAACATTGATAGTCATAATAATGAAAATATAATCAATGATTTATTGGATTTATTAAAACAAAAATTAGGCGTAAAAGCTAGTAGATTAAAAAGATATAATTATACGTATAATAAAAAAAATAATAATAGATTATTCCAGAAAAATGAAAAAATATTTTATTCCAAACTTGGCGATAAACAAAATATTATTTCGAATAATAATATTCCGTTGCCATCTGAATCAGATATGCGCGATTTTTGGACTAAAATTTGGAGTAAAGATATAAAACATAACGAGTCAACTCCATGGATAGAAAATGAAGAACTCAATTTTTCAGGTATTGAACAAATGAGTTTTTCTAATATATCGATTGAATTGTTAACCAAAATTATTAAAAATACTCATAATTGGAAAGCCACGGGTTGCGATTGGATACATAATTTTTGGTACAAACGTCTGACTACTTTACATCCTCTTTTGGCAAAAACTCTTTCAAAATTTGTCAGTCAACCTCAAAATTTTCCAAATTTTCTAACTAAGGGCATTACTTATATGTTATCCAAAAGCGAAAATATTAATAATCCTTCTCAGTACAGACCCATTACATGTTTACCGACAATATACAAAATTTTAACCTCTTGTTTAACAGATTTAATATATACTCATTTAGATGAAAAAAATATTTTATCTGAACAACAAAAAGGTTGTCGCAGAAAACATATGGGATGTAAAGAACAATTAGTTATCGATTCTGTAATTCTAAAACAGATTCAAACTCGAAAACGTAATTTACATACTTGCTATATAGACTACCAAAAGGCTTTCGATAGTGTCCCGCACTCGTGGCTGATCAAAGTATTAAATATATATAAAATTAACCCCATTATTATTAGCTTTTTGGAAAATATTATGTCCTTTTGGAATACCAATTTACTTATCAATTTAAAAGGTAAGAAAATAGTAATACCGGGCATTTCAATTAAAAGAGGGATTTTTCAAGGAGACTCATTGAGTCCTCTTTGGTTTTGCTTAGCATTGAATCCTCTATCTAAAATGTTAATTAAAAGCAAGTTTGGAATAAAAGTTAAGGGTAATACAAGGGAGAGTAGTACAATTTCGCATTTATTATTTATGGATGATATAAAATTATTTTCGAATTCTGAACAAAATTTAGAGAAAATAATCGAGGTAGTTAAAAACTTTTCAGATGATATCAAAATGACTTTTGGTTTAGATAAATGTAGAACGATCCATATAGAGAAAGGCAAAATTGTAGATGGGAACGAGAGTATATTTAGCAATTTCCAAATTACTAGTATGAAAAGGGATGAGGTTTATAAGTATTTAGGATACCCACAATCAAATAGATTAGACCATACTAGTATTAAAAATGATATTAGGATTAAATTTCAAACTAGGATCAGGAAAATTTTAAAATGCAATCTATCTGCTAAAAATTTAGTAAAAGCAATAAATACTTGGGCAATACCTCTATTAACGTATTCATTTGGCATAATTAAATGGTCTAATACAGATTTAGATAACTTAGAAAGATTAATTAGAACTACGCTAACAAAATTTAATTGCCATCATCCAAATTCAGCTATAGAACGAGTTAATTTACCTAGAAATTTAGGAGGTAGAGGCATAATCAAAATAACTTCTTTGAAACATAATCAGGTAGAAATGCTAAGAATTTTTTTCCATAGGAAAGCTCATAGCTCAGAAATGCACAAAATAATTTGCAAGGCAGATAGAAATATTACACCTTTAAATTTATACGATGAGAATGCCAACATTTTTATAAATCCCAACCAGGAACTATTAGATTCCTGGTCAAATAAAATTTTACACGCAAAACACTTCAATTATCTCAACCAAACGTATGTTGACAAATTTTCGTCAAACAAATGGTTGAGTATTGGAGAGTTGAGCGCAGAAATAGAAGGATTTATGCTTGCCATTCAGGATAGAGTCATTAATACTAAAAATTATAGAAAGCATATAATCAAAGATACAAATCAAATTGATGATTTGTGTAGAAAATGTTTGGCTTTTCCGGAAACTATAGAACATATTATATCGGGTTGTACTATATTAGCACCGTCCGAGTATACATTTAGGCACAATCAAGTTTTAAAAATAATTCACCAAAATTTGGTAATTTAACATAACTTGATTGACTGCCGTAATATAGTACCATATTATGAATACGAACCAAATTCATTTTTAGAAAACGAATTTTATAAAATATATTATGATAAAACTATACTAACAGACCGAACGATTAGTCATAATAGACCCGATATAGTTTTACATGACAAAATTAAAAAAATAACTTATATCATTGATGTCGCTATTCCAAATTCCTGTAACATTCAAAAATCTGTTAATGAAAAAATAAGAAAATACACAGATTTAGGAAACGAAATAAAAAGAATTTGGCATTCTCAGACTATAAAAATATTACCATTTGTTATTTCGGCTACTGGCATTATACCTAGCTCTCTCATTAAAAATTGAGGCGTATTAGATCTATCAAAATATTTATATATAAAGATGCAAAAGTCGGTCATTTTGAATACATGTAGGATAACGAAAGATTTTTTTAATATTTATGTTGAGGGATCAGTAGGATTTATAGGCCCTGTTAGAAGTTCTACCGAGCCGAACCCTCTGATATGAAAATATCTGGAGTCGGTGAATTTTTTTTCCCATTTGATCTCTGGTGAGTTGACGTGTTGTTGTTCTTGTATTGTTTTGTATTTATTTTACTTATATAATGCACTTGCATAGTGTTGATTGACTAGCTGATCATTTGTGGAAAAGTGAGTGGAAGGGTTTAGTTTTTCCTATGGGGAAGATTTAACCCGGACAACAAAATCGGAAGCATAAAAAAAAAAAAAAGAATATACAGATTACATAAATATAAGATTTAACAATGCATAGGTTAACAAAATATAGGTAACATGAAACATGAGAGTTTACGAAACTTAGGTAACATGGAATTTAAGTAAATGAAATAAAAATAGATGATCTGCCAATATCCTCCAAATAAATTGAATAAAAAAAGTGTGAATTGTTGTTCACATTAGCTTATAAACTATGTAACTTAATTAACAATCTCTATTACGCTAGATTAGGATAAGAATCGACAAAAGTTCTGTTAGAAAAACATTTATATCAATGGAAACATTCCATTAAACTGTGTTTAAATTTTGACACTGATTGGCAGCGGTAAACATCGATTGAACTATACTTATTACCAAGTCTGTGTAATCTTTCAACAGGCGAGTTTACGAAATAATTTTTAGCAGATTTTGGAACATTATACAAGGCATTCAGTCGAGTGTCCCAGATTGTCCCAGTTGGCAGGTGTAATTCAGATAATAGAGATTGTTAATTTTTCTGGTGCCCTCTCCTATCTTCAAGAGGAACATTTTCCAAACCTCAAAGTTCTTGAATGTTGCTTGAGGTGTTCAAGTCAGTCTTGATGATTTCTTTCTAGCATACTAAGGGGGTATTTCACCACCTCCGAATAAACTGTCGATTAGTGTTACTTATTGAGTAGTGTGTGTTATCTGTTTCACCAGCGCTGAAACAGATAACACACGCTATTGTCATTCTGTCATCTGTCAAGAAAATGGCTGTTTTTTTACCACCATGTTAATTCTTATTTACTCAACAGTTTACTTGGTGTCAAAGATATTAGAAGAACGAGATATGCTATGTTGGCCGCCGGACCGTAGGCGGAGTACTACCTAATTAGGGTACTTTGAACGGTATCGGGACGTGTACGCACAGAAATCTATTCTATGTATTAGTGTTGTTACCTTAGCGTAAGCGAAGGTGTGCAGTAGTATTGGTGAACAAAACCGGCGACACTCGGCAAAACAATTCCACACAGTATGAACTGCTCATAGCACATCTCGTTCTTCTAATATCTTTGCTTGGTGTATTTTGTGAGGATGAAGGTAGTGGGGAAGGAAAGAAGATCGGGACAAGGAAGGTTAGGAAGCACTTGGATATTCAGACCTGGTCACCAAACCATTTCAAGCGAGGTTTCAAATCTGAATGGTGGTCTTTCACCAGGGCGGATACTGAGAGTATCTTCTTTATATAACCGCATTACTACATTACTGCACAATACTTCAACGCTGCAAATGCACGGGTCCAGCCCCCAGAGGTTAAGAAAGGGATGCTAAGACGGTTTGGACATGTGGAGTAGATGAATACAGAAAGAAGTTTCAGGAGAATATATGGCTTACAAGGATGAAGAACTCAGAGCCCCGAGACGTTTCCAGATTATGTCATCTTTTAGGATGCTTTGGGATGAGGAAGTTCTGGGAAGGTAAAAGATATGAGGATTGGGTAGGAATCTAGGGATCAGCATGTCCAGGAGTGATGGACATACGAATATATCCCTCACGATGTGTCGAGAGACCAGTCGGACAGGGTGACCGGGTATCTCATGAAAATGACAGTTCAACACACCTACAAAAAGTGATGAAACAAAAACTAGGTAAATATTTAACCTAGTTTTTGTTTCATCATTTTTAATGACTCTATATCACTTTTTAAAGGTGTGTTTAGTTGTCATTTTGATGAATTATCATGGAACCGCTGGACAGATAAAAGGGTCCCAGATCTGGCATACCACGCAGCTAGTGGGCAGGTGCATCCTCAACACACCTTTAAGTCACCAAACGTAGCGAACCACTTGGGGTGATCTATGGCCGAGGTGTTGGTTTATAATAAATGGTTCCCGGGGCGGCGGTAAGATGTATGATTGATTAAGTGGACCATCCTTTCCGCCCACCCCTTGTAAACAAATTGCATGATGGTTAGGTACAAAAGAAAAGAAAACAACAAAATTGGAATAAATCGGTCACTATATTTTCTATATAAAAGTCTTGGAACATAAAAGTATAAATAAGTACCTATTTACAAGTTATGTGCTATTCACAAAATCCTTAGGAGTTACAAGTTTACCATCAATGAATCAATCAACACAAAACATATTATGTTTGAGACACCTACAAGAAAATATCACTAAGAATAAATACAGAGAAAATACACAATATCTTAAATACAATGGAATCTCAAAGCTAACAAATGGCACCGCAGTAATTTGTCCCAAAATATGAAATTGTACATTAAATCCTACGTATTATTATTTGCAAATCATAAGAACTATTTTATTTAGTCGGAGAACTAGTGGAAGAATAATTTTATCACAATTTATTATTTAGTTGAGAATCTTAAATGTGTATCTATCTGAGTTTTAAATGCATCATTCTGCTCATTTTGATTAATTTGGTTATCAGCGGTGCTTGAATCAATTGTCAAACAGTTTTAATCTCTTCCCGCATCACACCTACTGTGCTAATTCGTGTTAAATTGTATAAAAGGGACATTGTTCCACATCTAACAAAAATTTTGTGAAGGAAATTGACTCTTATGATCTTTGTTCGACGGACAGTAAATGATTGAATTTGCTAGTAACGGGTGAGGCTGTCATGCGGGAAGAGGTTAAGTATATATTATGTGACTGGTGGAGTGTTGTCTATTTTTTTGTCCAAATGAGCTTTGTTCTTAGAAAAAATGATACATTTGTTTTTTCTTCTTATTAATAATTAGTGGTCATTTACATTATTTAAAGTGGAAATAAATGTAAGGAACTGGCTGTGATTAGTATAAAAAAGATTTGCAATATCTAAATTTTACACAGTACATTCTATTGAGTCCCAAAATGAACATACAGTTGACTTGCTGTCAAATATTACAAATTATCTCTTTTGTAAAGTTAGATGATGATCATGATGCATTTCTAAAGTGTGTTTGGTGGACATCTTGGACACTTCCTCTACATTCATTTGAATGTGAGCATCACTATAGCTTGACAGCATGTCAACTTAATAATACTGGTTCTCATTGTGTACGTACATTATAACCTAGTACAGTGAAACTCATAAGACGTTCCCACTTAAGAAGTTTGGTTTTCCGGTCCCTTGGAGACTGAATTTGAAAAATGGCACAATTTATCCCACATGTAATATTTTCCCCCTTAGTACTTAACTTCTTAAGAGAGTTTCACTGTATGTATTAGAAGTCACCAATCATATTATTATAAGCAGTAGAATATAAAAGGCAACTTTCAGCAGGCAGGTTCACTGAGTCGCAGTGATCAAATATCTAGCTATGCAAAAACAATCAAATTGAAATGCCAGTTCTACACTCTGGGCAAGACTAAAATAGTGTATTAGACGCACTCCCCCGTCTCGATGTTTCCCATGTCACATAGAATTGGTTTTAGCCACAGGATGCAACCAATAATAAACCAAGCATCAATTGTGCAATACGAGAGGCTTCCTCGGCTAGTAAAAATTCTCATCCGGAGTGTAGAGCAGGTAAATTGATGTATTGTTAAAATTACAGTAGACAATTTTTCAGGCTCCTTTTATTAAAATATTCCTCTCACATAAAATGCCTTTTACAGATGAGTTGGTGGCACAGATGCACTGGACCTCGAGTCAAGTGCTGCTGTGTCACCAAGTCAGTTATTTCACAACCGGGAGAATTATCTAAGTGCGAATCATAGATAATAGAAACAACAATAGTGTCGACTGTTGCTGAGCTACGACCAAACTATACACAGAATATGCGTTTGGTGTGAAGGATGAAACAAAGGCGGCGCGTCGCTGTGATTTAGAGTAGCAAACGATGTTGACAACACTTTTTTGGACCATCACCCTTGTTTCTATTATCTATGGTGCCAATAATACAAACTGCCTGACATCCTCCCTTCTTGTTACCTGCCTGCGCAATGCCGACATTCAAAAGTCGTGCATTCTTTGTTAATTTGATTTATCTACTATTTAAAATTTCTTGAACAATTCAATGCAAAATGACAATAACAACAGAATATGTTTGTAGCAATTGAGTTCCATATATTATGTCACTCCTAAGTTCTAATAGTACATTGCTTCGACGGATTTCATATTATGCTTTCCATTTCATTTTCAGACACTCATTAAAAGTTAATGTAGGTGGGATATTGTTGTCAAAGCTATTTTTAAATATTCCAGAAGAAATAGCGCTAGTCACGTGCAGCTAGAATAATAATTCTCACCAGAACGAAAGCGAGCCATTTCGGCTTAAAAGAAAATATGATTATCGTATTCTGGAAGATAGACAGATGCATAAACATACATAAACGCAAAATTATTATAACATAGTAAATGTTTGAACATTCAAAACTAACCTAGATAACTGTACAACATTTATGGAATAGAGTTTATGTTTAATATAATATGTATCTTTGAAAAAGACGGGTATACAAGTAAAACGATAATTGACTACTGTCACAGAGCACTCATACAATACAAACACACCGACACGTTACTAAATCCAAGACCCTTCAATTGGCAATGACGTCGCTGCTCTGACAGATAAAATAAACTCCCCTTTTAACTGACTTAAGAATGCAGGGTTGCCAATACATATATTCTAAAATATCCGCACAAGAGGTGTTCAAAATCCCCAAATTGGGGAGAACAAACTAACAGTTCCTTTATAATAATTCTACCTTTAAAATTCTATTGAAATTAGCGGTTACTTTGTATTATTTAGTCACTTTCTGATTTTCTCTTTCATTCAGGCATAAAAAATAGGAATTTGTTTGAAAAATTGTTGCGAAAAAAAACGAAATGATAGTACATTCTCTCTTGTAATTGTAATATTATTTTTCCCCTATTTTGTGGAATCAACGTATTTTCCCCCACATTCCCCCAGGTTCTCTCCACAAAATACCCAATAGATTTAAATTCTTAGGAATTCCCCACGAATTGTCCACCCTGTATGAAAGCTACTAGGTTCTTTCGTCATGTCTACTACCAAAACTATTCATTTCATCATTCTTTTTCCGCCATGTTGAGCACAATTTTTTATCTTTTACATGAATGATGGGCGCCAAAAATTTAATTGATTTATTTCAGCGACAAAAAGTTACCTAGTGAAATTTTGTTTCCCAACACTTCCTACTTTATCACCTTTTACGTCGAAATTTGAGCTGACAGATCCGCGCCCTGAAATCAAGAGGGACAACCTTATTTCAATTTGTTATCAAGTAAAGGGACAGATGTTTAGCATACAAGAGCTTCTTTAAAATTAATTTCGTTAATCTATAGTGACTTGTGTCAGAGCAGCGATGATATTATTGATAGATATTTTACTATACCGACAAATTTAAAAATTCACCACACACTCCACCTTCCACTTTCACTTCTGCAAAACTTCCTTAAATAAGTACGTAAATCATAGCGCTATTTGATGCAATAAATGGCAGTTCAATGCTGTTGTCGCATTAATTAACCCTCCCGAAAGCCTCTATGTTTTAATAAGTAAATTAGTTTTCATTAAGTTCGCTTTAAAATTTGACTATATCGCGCTTTGGCTAGTGACCGCACCAAACCGCTAAACATTTTAAAGCCGCTTATATCGCATTCTAATTATTTTTAAATGTACGCAAACGATTTGAAAAAGCTACAGAATTTTTTTAAAGAGAGTTTTTCTTTGAGCCGACGGAAGAATCTAGCAATCCATACTTTTAAAATCTAACTCTCAGTTTACTGAAACGGACTAATACATATTCACATTTAAAGCGAGTCACATGTTGCTTGAGGTAACAACGCACACTCCTGTGCGAAACATTTAAGTAGAAAAATATTGTCAGGCGTTCAACACAACCGTGTGCCACAGTTTTCTGTACGTGATTGATATAAAAACCTGTAGAAAAGTAGCAAAATAAAGCATTCTTAGGTATGCCAAACAAATCAAATGTTACTTTACTCCGACCGTCTGTAAATTGAGCGTCTTTTAAACAAAAACAGTATTTCTAACTATGGTTACATATAGTTTGCTATCATTGTAACAGTTGTTTAAAATATGAACCTCATTGTAGTACACAAAGCTTTGTATTGTACAACTGGAAACAAAACTGAAACTTTTCGTTAAATGCTAAACCCTTTGGATGCGTAAATATTCTAAAGTTGTCCAAGTTTATTTCCGTTTTAATGCGTAATCAAAGGTAAAAAGCTTTACCATTGAAAGCATAAAGCACGCAACCCTCGAAACATCCCCACAACGTAGCATAAACGATGACAAAAGAGATTGGAGGAACTCTGTTTGATGAAGCAATCTTAGGTTATGATTGTTTGCATTGAACAAACAATTTAAAGTTTTTAATGGAATGTTTCCAGTTGAACGATACAGTTTTAATCTCAATTATCATTGCTTTGGGACACAGCCATGTTGTTACTCTGCAGCTGGGACATTTTCTTACTCAGCGAATAAATAGGCTGATCTCCATCCGACGCTTGCAGATTGGGATTAGGGTGGGGCACCTTCTTGGGGGAGCCTGACTTACTCGGGGGGGTGCTCCCCATACCGTCCACTGACCCTTGCCGGCTCCTGCCCTCTTCGATAGACCTGGAGCCGAGAGACGAATAACTCTGTTCGGGATTACCGTAAGCGTGCGGCGGAGGGCCTGTGTTACCGTACAGATTGTAGTTCTGAATCAGAGCAGACACGCGATTCGACGTGACTGGAAGGCTGGACGGTTGTGATGGCGGTTGACTCGTAACAGTTATTGTCTGATGAACTGTAACTGGTTGATTAACTCTAAAATCCGGCTGTCGCTGTTGTGATGGGTTTCCATGTCTTATCAGGACTTCTTCGTTATCGTCCATCTGGCTGTGAGACATGAGCGGTTGCGAGATTGTAACTTGATTGGTGATGGTGGCGGTCTGCACGATGGTTTCCTGGTGTTGAGGACTGGAGTTGACGGGCGGGGCTTGCGGCGCCGCGCTGTTGGCTTCGGACTCGACGCACTGCGCGAGGATGGAACGCCAGTCTATGTGCGAGTGGCGTTGGCGGATGCAGTCCACTACGTCGAGGAGGTTCTTGGCGTCCATGGCAAGAATGTGAGCCGCAGAAAGCATACTCCTAGAAAAAAATTACAATTATATTAAATTATAAATAAATCAACAGGCAGGATGTGTAGAAAAGATGTGAAGAAGCTGACCATCATTGAGGAATCTGTATAATAGGTTTGCAGGAAAAGGAGTATTGGGAGATATAAACATGTGGAGGGAAACACTGCATCCTTAGACATAAGGAACTGGTCTGATGATCTATTTATTTATTTGTAAGAAACATATTTAATACAAAGATAAATATATACATTATACATACGAGGTTAAGTCAAAAATGTTCTAATGTTGGTGTTGAAATTAAGTAAAGACCCAAACCAGATGTTGAACATGAGTTTGGTTGTTATTCAAACAGTTTGTATTTTTAAGGACAGATGGCACTTTGACGTTTTTCTCCCTCCAACAGGCTGAAATTAATAAAACGCCTAGTAACGCCATGATCATCCTCTTCTGCATTTTCACTTCACAATAAACAACATCTCAGTCCGTTTTAGAATAAACTATAATAAATATTCTAATGTTGGTTAAGGATAGGAGTTTTATTTTGCATTAAACTAAAGGGCATAGGAAGCTAGGATGGGGATAGGAGATGCTCTTGATACATTCTATACCCAAGCATTAATTTGTGATTATACGCATTACTTCAGTTTAATATTTCTGAAGGTTATTGCGTGTTATATTGCGCGCACCTATCTAAGAGAAATTAGGGAATATTTCCTAAAGTTAGTTCTGCAGGCGAGAAAAATAAAAAATTCACTTTGTCGGGTTGGTCTTGACTGTACGTGGATTTTTATAAAATTAGTAAGCTCAGGGAGTTCAGGGCATTATTCAGAATTTTAAATAATAGGATTTGATCAAAAATTAAACATTGTGTTTGAAGGCAGATGGAGTGAAATGAAATTTGATGTATTCCGTGTTATTTGTAAAGTGTAAATTGAGGAGCTGAATGCAATTACAAGTTATGATGAACATATTGTAGTTTTGAATTTTTTGAAATGCATATAGTATTCACTTGTAACTAGTGTTCAAACTTTTGCATGTAGCTCCATCTGTGTAAAACCTACAGTAATAATATTTACACAGCTGATAAAGAAAGGATTGGAGATAACAAAAAGGCGATGTGTCCGTTATATTATATAATTTATGTGCTTCGTTGAATTTTTCCAGTATGAATTTGCAGTGTAAAGAGAGTACATAGTCATCATGATGTGAGGTAGGGATACTGACTTGGTGTACTCCAGCTGCAGGGTGGTGGTCCCGTATTGTATGGCAAGTCTCATGGCTTCCACCAGTCCCGCCATGTCCTTGGATAGCACCTGATGCGCCATCTCCACTTCTCTGTAAACAACAATACAACTTCAAATAAACACCAATTGCAATTCAAGACACTTACACTAAATAGAACCATTAATGCAACAGATCAAAATGGCTGACAATCAGAGTGACAACTGCCCGGACTGTTCCATCACCAATCAGAGTATTCAGGTCTGGTAACTTAACTTGGCTAAAGCCATTTCAACCAAAGCTTCGATTCGGAATGGTGGTCTTTCAGCAGGGCGATACTATCACTCTGGAAAGTGCTGCAAATGACTCCAGTGCTCGCGAAATTATTTAGGCTCTCTCTCAAAGGTGGAAAGGTGCCAGATCTTTGGAAAAAGGCAATCGTCCACCCAATCCCAAAAAAGGGGGACCGTTCCGACCCTTCTAACTACCGCCCCATAGCCATCACTTCCATACTCTCGAAGGTATTAGTAAGGGTGGTTAACAACAAATTGCTCACATATCTCGAGAATAACAATATCCTAAGCGATCGGCAATATGGATTTCGTCGAAACCGATCGTGTGGCGATCTACTCGGATATGTAACGCATATTTGGGGGCGGTACATGGAACGTTTTGGTGAAACCCAAACCGTTGGGTTAGATATCTCCAAAGCCTTTGACAGAGTCTGTAGCAGTTCCTTTCTACCCGCTACATTTCAAGATTATTCGGAGTGTGTAAACACCGGACTCCGGCAAGAAGAGATGGGACGGCAACTCGAGCGAGCCCGAGCGGCCAGTACCAATACGGCTTCCGCCGGCTGGAGACGCAATCCCGGAAGACGCAGCGAACGCTACAAACGACATTGGACGAACAATTCGAGACATCGATCTTTTGGGGAAGAGTGACGCTACATGTTATAATCGTTTGGCTGGTCGTTGCTTTTCTCTACTAAATTTACCATCATGTAAAATGATGTTTGGCGCCCTCTACTATTCATAACAGGTTAGAATACTTTGTCACACACACGTTTCTCATGTTACTTATTCTTATTCACTTTTCTAGTCACACCATTTAACATTGCTACCTATTATTAAAAAGTCCGATGCGCAAGGCCTTCGGTCTGACGCACATGCCCTGAGATTAAATTCAATTATGAAAATTATAGAGATCTCTAGATTGCTCTGGTTTTATACGCTGTAGAAATAAATAATATGTTGTAATTCATGACTCCTTTATTTCTACACTTTTTATCATCATGTTTCCTATTGTGGGATTAAATCCGGTTATAATGGCCGCCCAACGTGGTTTTTCTCGGATATTTTTAACATTTTAATTAGGTTAGCATTTTGGATGGTTTTTTTTCATGTGTGACATAGTATTTGGCCTGTTTATCGTGTTTTTAATGTCGTTTGGAGTGTGTCTTCCTGGATTGCGTCGTCCCCTAGCTGAGTTTCTTTTAGAAATTGAAGACAATTTTAAAAATTTTATTATTACTTTTAACCTTTTAAAATTATTTATTGTCTGTTGGTACTCTGCGAGATTGGTGGGTATCTCGCATATTTTTTTTTTATTGTTGTAAGTTGTTCCAGATTCCCACATCTGAAATTATAGTATTGGTGTATGTCCATTTCTGAACTTTTGTCCATTAGATGTTTAGGTACAAATAATTTTACACCCATTTTTCCTCTTTTGGGATTTTTACCTTTTATTATTGCCGTCTTCAGACATGATTAATGTTGCCTTGTTGTTTTCTTTTTTTTTTCCAAATAATCTTTAGGTACATCTAGTTACAATGCCTGATACAAGGAGTCAAGTAAAAGAATCCGCCATGTTTTCCGTCAAGGACTCAGACATTATTGTTCCCACATCTCCGTTGGTTCCACTGCATTTATGGAATATCAAGTACGATGGCACTACTTGCATTAGGAAGTTTCTTGAACGTGTTGAAGAACTCGCCCTGTCTCGCTCTGTAAGTAAGCACAATCTTTTTTTAGGCGCGTTTGAACTTTTTGAAGGTATTGCCTTGGATTGGCTGAGGGTCAATCGCTCTCTTTTTAAATCCTGGGATGACCTTGTGGCAGGCCTCAAGGAGGAATATGAAATTCTCGATTATGATCGTAGACTCCTTGCACAGTTGAGGTCAACTATGCAAGCACCTAATGATTCACTTGGTACCTTTATCACTAATGTTCTCATCTTAAATAAAAGATTAAACAAGAAATTGCCTGATGTAGAAATTTTGGAAATTCTCCAGTGCAATATGCTTCCCAGATATATTCAAAAACTTGCATTAAACTCTATTCCGGACATCGCTACCCTCAAAAGATTGGGTAAATTAATTGAATTGGCAGACAGTCGTTCTGATCAGAGGAAAGGTTCAAAGTCCCCTCAAACCCCTTCAACTGCTAGTGAAAAGGCGCCACTAAATACAAATACACCTTCTAAACCTAATTCTTTCAGGCATGCGAATTCTTCTCATAAAAACATGTCCTTTAAACGTTACAACGCAAATTCCAGGGAGGAGATTCATTGCTTCCGCTGTGGATGTCCAGGCGTCAAGACTCCTGACTGCACTTGCGTTAGGTCAAAAAACGCGAGAGCCGGACGTTAGCTGTGCCACTGGCGGAGACGTCTTCCAGCATCACTGCTCTCGATCCGGCGTGGCAAGAATGGCTTTCGGTAGTCAGGAATTTCTACAAAAATTTAGGAGCATCAGGTTACGGAGGGAAGGCTGACAGGGACGGCCGTCCTTTCGTATCCTTTTCTACACTCGGAACTGTTTTTTTCTGGTCTGTTGGACTCTGGCTCTCATGTTTCCATTCTCGGTAATAATTTTCATTTAAAACTTTTAAAACTTGGTGCCAGGTTGGCTAAGCTCAATAATTCATTTTCTTTAACTTCTGCGACGGGTCATTCCGTTTGTTGTAATTTGAAAATCTCACTTCCTATAACATGTAACAATGTTGTAAAAGAGTTTATTTTTGTTGTCATGCCAGATATAAAGACGGATGTTATTCTCGGTATTGATTTTTGGAAATCTTTTAACATTTGTCCGGATATTTTTAATTTTATTAATACGAAGGTAGTTAATTCTGCTCCTCGGGTTACTTCTGAAGTCAGAGGTATTGTGGACAAACAACACTTATCCATATATCAACAAAATTTACTTGATAATGTAGTTAAAGAGTATATTTCAATTTCTGGTGACAAACTTGGTCGTACGCATTTAGAGGAACACGTTATAGACACTGGTAATAGTACACCTGTGAAACAGCGTTACTATCCGATTTCACCTCACCTGCTCCCGGTTGTGCACAAGGAGCTTGATAGAATGTTAGAGATGGGGGTCGTTGAACCGAGCAGTAGTGCTTGGAACAGTCCCGTTCTACTCGTACCAAAGAAAAATGGCACTTACCGCCTTTGCTTAGATTCCAGAAGAATTAATTCTATCTCTAAGAGAGACGCATTTCCTTTACCATATATTTCAAATATTTTAGACAGCTTGGGGGGAGCTCGTTTTCTATCCACTATTGATCTAAAAGATGCTTTTTATCAAATTCCTCTAGAACGTAGTTCAAGGGAAAAAACGGCTTTTACTATTCCTAAAAGGGGTCTTTTTCAATTTACTTCTATGCCGTTCGGTCTTCATGGAGCCAGTTCGAGAATGATGCGGCTCATGAGTAAAATCTTTGGCCCAGAATTTGATGGTAAAGTCTTCTTTTATTTAGACGATATTATTGTAATTTCCAGTACTTTTGAAGAACATTTAGCATTACTTAAACTTGTAAAACGTAAACTGTTCGAGGCGGGTCTCACGATTAACATTGAAAAGTCAGTATTCTGTAGAGAATCGCTTAAATATCTCGGTTATGTCATAGATAGTATTGGTCTGAGAACTGACCCAGACAAAGTAAAGGCTGTGGTTGATTTTCCTGTACCTACCTCACAAAAGAGTCTGAGACGTTTCATTGGTATTATATCATGGTACAAGCGTTTTATTTTGAATTTTTCTATTATTGCTGCTCCGTTACACAACTTAACCAAAAAAGAGTTCATTGGTAAAAAATTTTCTTGGAATAATCAAGCGCAGGCGGCGTTCTCTAAATTAAAGGAAACTCTAGTCGCAGCTCCGGTTTTAGCATGCCCAGATTTTAATAAACCGTTTACAATTTCTTGTGATGCATCAAACGAAGGTTTAGGCGCAGTACTCTCTCAATTAGATGAACAAAACAGGGAACACCCTATTTCCTTCATTAGTAGATCGTTATCGGCTCAGGAAAGGAACCACTCTACTACTGAGAAAGAACTTAATGCGTTAATTTTTGCTTTGGAGAAATTCAGGGGTTACATTGAAGGGTCACCCATTCCTGTAAAGGTAATTACGGATCATTATAGTCTGAAGTGGCTAGTAAACTTAAAATCACCTTCTGGAAGATTAGCTCGGTGGGCTGTCAGACTGCAGCAATTTAACTTTATTATTGAACACAGGAAAGGGAAGGAAAATGTTGTGCCAGATGCTTTATCTCGCGATCCTTTAGTTATATCATCTATTGTTCAATCTCCCATTATTAGTACTGATCGGTGGTACAATAAAATGTGTCGTGACGTTTTAGCTAAACCTGAGTTATTTTCTAAGTGGAAACTTGTAGAGGGAGTTTTATATAAGCATGTGCAGAGTATGGAAGCCCTGCATAAGCCTAATGATTGGAAGGAAGTTGTTCCTAAGGATCAAAGACAAGAGTTGATTGCGTTACATCACGTACCTCCTACATCCGCCCATTTTGGGATTATGAAAACTCTGAATAGGATTTGTTTGAAATTTTACTGGCCTAGAATGTCCTCAGACGTAAGGAAATTTGTATCTAGATGTCACATTTGTTTAGGACAGAAAAGTTCAAATCAGGCTGCACCCGGTCTTATGGGAGATCCTAAGTTGGTCCAGCGTCCTTGGCAGGTTATCTCGACAGATTTATTGGGACCTCTTCCCAGCTCCTACAAGAAAGGTTATAAATATCTATTAGTTGTCGCTGATTTCTTCACTAAATTTACAAAAATTTTTCGGCTGAGAAGTGCGAATGGGAAAAATGTCTCTGCTATTATAGAGGATGAAATTTTCCTAAAATTTGGCGTTCCTGATTGCATCATCGCAGACAATGGTCCCCAATACATTTCGAAAGAATTGAAACATTTAGTTGACAGATATCATGTACGTCACATGTTTTTTAACTGTAGATATCATCCACAGAATAATCCTGTAGAGAGAATTAACAGAGTTTTAGTTACTGCCTTAAGTTCGTACGTGGGAACGGATCATCGAACCTGGGCAAACCATTTACCTGAAATAGAGCTTGCTATTAATACTGCTGTACATGAGGTAACGGGTTACACTCCTTTCTTTTTAAATTTCGGCAGGGAAGCCATTATTTCAGGCAAAGATTACAAATCACCTGATTTTTCTTCGGAAGATTTAACATTCTCGAAACGTGACACGTGGGCTCAAGATGTTTCTGAGCTTAATGACATTTTCTGCCAAGTTAGGACGTGTTTACGTCAATCTTACGAACGGAATAAAGTTCATTATGACCTTCGTAGAAGGAATGTGGAATTCAAAGTTGGTGATATTGTTTGGAGACGCTCTTTCGTGTTGTCCGATGCTTCTAAGCATTTCTCCGCTAAACTTGCTCCCAAATTTTTAAGAAGCAAAATTATCGATAAGGTCTCGGCCGTCGTTTACAAACTGGCAGATATGAAGGGAAAGCCTATTGGAACATTCCATATTAAAGATTTAATTAGGGCAGAAAATTAATTGTTTTTATTATTATTTACAAGGGAAAAAGTGAACGGGTTTCTGGTACCTACACTGATCACGTGGGTATAGGAAACTTATTTCCTTTTGATACTTTGTTGATTGGGAGAAATGGTTTTCTTTCCCTGGAGAATTCTATTCCTCTTTTTCAACCTGCTTTGTATGTTACTATATCGTCAGTTCTAATGATTATTATCTATTGTTATTTGTGTTTTGTCTGAAAATTGTCATACACATCTATTTCTCTTAAGAGGATCCGCTCTCATCGTTATGATTATTGTTTACTGCTGTTTTTCTCAGTATAATTGATTAAGGTGTGCTTATTTTGCGCTCTACCTTACTTATTAAGTTGTCATGTCTTGTTGATTGACCCTATCATAAGCTTATGAGCTTCCAGCTTTTGTTTTTACACATTAGCATACCAGCTCTTCTGTTGTGATTCAGTATGTTGAAGGAAATATACCTTCTATCTAGATGCTGTCATTTCAGCACTTATTTTGGAGAGTTGTTGTGGGGTTATAATGGCTTAGGCTCTTTAGCACATGATAGCCCTCATCAGGCTTACAATTAAGATATTTTTGTTGATTTTTTTATGAAAATTTCAATATCAATAGTCGGTAAGCCATTATCACATTCACAGGTTTATGGTGGTTGGTTTTGTAATGGGTTTTATGTTTTACATATTTAATCATAGTGCATGTCCTTACGTTTTTCTTCGTAATTTGATTCCTTCCCTGCTTTTCTAGAGCTCGGAAAAGTATGGAACGAATCAGGTGTTTCGTCAATTTTCTAACAGTATTCTTCAGTCACTCACTGGTTCGCTCTGTGACGGAAGATTATGTGCGTGAAAATAATATAATGATTAGATTAATTTCTTTATAATTTTTCTATAAATTATGTATTCTCATTCAATATCTTTTAACAAGAAGATTTATTATTGATTTTCTATCTAATATTCATTTCTACACTACTGCCATCTATTGTCAAATAGTGCAAAACTTAATTACCATTGCTTTTGGTTTGATTATTAGCTTCATTCACTTGTATGGTTATACATTATTTAGCTGGTATCTTCGATATCACGGTAAATTCTTCTTATTTAAGAAAATTTCCCTTTGAATATTAATTGCATTTGTCATCATGACGTTTTACTATTATACTTTTTTTTTTTTGGGCCTTGGAATTTATTTTTCATTGTTGGTTACCTCGCCTATGTACAACTGTCACTTTTAGTACAAAACAGTTTGTTAGAGTTTTTATTCAGGTTTTCAACTTGAGCTTCACCTTTTCAATTAGTAAATATATTATAATTCTTGCTTGTAAGGTGTGCACCTTCTTTCCTTGTAAAGGGCTTGCTATTTTAATAAATTTTAGCTTCTTTCATCAATGACCAGTTCGGGTAGGCTAGACATCGAACATTCTCACGAAGACTTCTTCTGCTTCTTCTTCATCTCCGTGCTGTACTACTGAACAAGGCTATCATCATCTTCCCTGCACTTACTACACGATGCGCTCATCAGGATCATCTGGATTGCTTTGCTTCTTCTTCATCGCCATGCTGCCCTACTGAACAAGTCAATCATCATATTCCCTGAACGTACTACATGATGCGCTCATCAGGATCATCTGGATTGCTTTGCTTTTTCTTCATTTTCGTGCTGGTGCGACTGAAGTATCACTCATCATCTTCATCTGCTATCCTTCTCTGGCAACCTTCTGAAACTGAAATGGACGGGCTTGTTTGGACAACTTGGAGCCTGAGGTGCTCTACCACATAGACGTAGGAAACTCGTGTCGTCATTTTGAAGCCCCTTGCTGCCCTCATTTACGCAACTACTGATTTATACTGCAGGAGTGGTTCCAAGGCCAGTTGGCCACGAGGTGTCAGGCGAACCTCAGACTCATAGGCATAAGTCTTTTGGCTGAGGGGGCATTGTAGCAGTTCCTTTCTACCCGCTACATTTCAAGATTATTCGGAGTGTGTAAACACCGGACTCCGGCAAGAAGAGATGGGACGGCAACTCGAGCGAGCCCGAGCGGCCAGTACCAATACGGCTTCCGCCGGCTGGAGACGCAATCCCGGAAGACGCAGCGAACGCTACAAACGACATTGGACGAACAATTCGAGACATCGATCTTTTGGGGAAGAGTGACGCTACATGTTATAATCGTTTGGCTGGTCGTTGCTTTTCTCTACTAAATTTACCATCATGTAAAATGATGTTTGGCGCCCTCTACTATTCATAACAGGTTAGAATACTTTGTCACACACACGTTTCTCATGTTACTTATTCTTATTCACTTTTCTAGTCACACCATTTAACATTGCTACCTATTATTAAAAAGTCCGATGCGCAAGGCCTTCGGTCTGACGCACATGCCCTGAGATTAAATTCAATTATGAAAATTATAGAGATCTCTAGATTGCTCTGGTTTTATACGCTGTAGAAATAAATAATATGTTGTAATTCATGACTCCTTTATTTCTACACTTTTTATCATCATGTTTCCTATTGTGGGATTAAATCCTATCCAATCCAATCCTATTGTGGCACCGGGCGCTTATCGGGAAATTACCATCGTATGGGATCCACCCAACCCTGCATAGTTGGATTGCGGACTTTCTGAGGGGAAGAACAATTCAAACCGTGGTTGACGGCTCTTCTTCCTCACCGCACCAAATCAATGCGGGGGTGCCACAAGGATCTGTGCTGTCTCCGACGCTGTTTTTATTGCACATCAACGATCTCGTTGAATTTGCACCAATTCACTGCTACGCTGATGACAGCACCGTTCACGAGGGTTATCTTTTTGACAGGCCCCCTTCCACCTATGATGTCCGAACAGCTCGGGAAGTTTTGAAGCGAAAAATTGACAACCACCTAGAGATGGTTCGTGCCTGGGGTAAGGCCAACTTGGTCAGTTTCAACGTCTCAAAAACCCAAGCGTGTCTGATTTCGGCAAAGAGGGAGATCAAAGAGAAAATACAAAAGATTAAAATATCGCAGTTGGGAATTCGAGTATGCGAAATTAAAAAAACAAAAAAAAACCTTATAATAACATGCCCAGAAAAAGAAGACGCAAAAAAATTAAAAGATAAGATAAATGAAGTCGACAAAACCATAATAGCGGAGGTACTTCTGAAAACGGATCCATGCGTAATATTCAAAGGTCTTGACAAAGACTATACCGAAAAAGAATTCTTAGAAGACATCATTGAACAAAACAACGACATCAAAATGATATGTGAAAAATACCAAGACAAAGAAATATTACAAGTTAAGGCCATCATTACAAACAAAAAAACTAACAGCAAAAACTTAATACTACAAACAAATCCCGAAATGAGACTACATCTTGTTAATAAAAAAAAAATTCATCTAGGATTCATGAGAATCTATGTAGAAGACTGCAGTCCTCTTACCCAATGTTTCCACTGTCAAAGATTTGGACACACAGCACAAAAATGCTACAATAGAATGAATAAACCAACATGCAAGCACTGTTCAGAAGATCATCCCATCTCCGAGTGTAAATCCCTGGAACTGCCACCCAAATGCGCTAACTGCAACTCAGCTAACAAGAAGAAAGAAATAAACTCCTTGAACAGTAAAATGAATGAAGTAGACCACCGAACAAACAGCGAAACATGTAAGTTCCGATCTTACATGCTTAAATTAGCCAAAGAAAGAATTAACTACGACATTGAATAAAAACCTTATAAATAATTTTGTAAAATACAACCGAAAATGCATTAAATGGATGATTTCTTAAGTAACGAATTAGAGTTAAATATTAAAATTCAAGAATATGAATGTATATGTACCGATTCGTGTAACAAAATTATTTCTAAAAACATCAATGATATAATTATTATGCACATAAACATCCGTAGCGTTCAAAAAAATTTAGATGAATTAATTCTAAAAATAAATAATTTAATTAAAAAACCGGACTTTATAGTGTTAACCGAAACATTTACGAACGCTGAGTCACCGTCTTACCACTTACCTGAGTACAACTATATTTCTACCAAAGTAGACATCAATAAAAATTCGGGAATAATAATATTTGCAAGCAATAAATTTAGTATTGTTAACATATTAGAACATCCAATACACTTAGTAAACTGCATCGAAGTACATTTCAAACTCGGCAAATCCATATACCATCTAATAGCTATCTATAGAACGCATGGCTCGAGTATTATTACATTTATTAATGACCTCAAATACATATTATTAAAATTAAAAAATAAACTTTGCTTCGTCGTAGGAGATTTTAACGTTAATATTAATGAAAAAATAGAAAATAATAACAAAAATGAATACATCAATTGTATGACTGAACAAAATTTTATATCTTGCATAAATAAAAATACTAGGGAAATAAAAGAACATACTCCATCTTGTTTAGACCACATTTGGACAAATATAAACATTAAAGATCTTCACAAAATAAAATCAATTGTTTGGAAAACTAACATAACTGATCATCACTCATGCTTACTTCTGTATAATAATAATATTAAACATAAAAAACATAATTTATTAACCAAAAAATCAACAATAGATATGACTATTCTCTCTGAAAAATTAAAAAAGGAAGATTGGAATAATGTTTTAAACAGTGATGATACTGAAATTTGTTCGACTAACTTCGAAAATATTATGTCACAACACATTAAAAATTCGACAACTGAGATAACAACACACATAAAATCAAAATTAAGATGTTTAAAACCTTGGATTACCAAAGGACTTATTATATCTATCAGAAATAAAGAAAAACTTTACAAAATAACTTTAAAAAATCCCCAAGATGAAAAAGCATATATTTTCTATAAAAAATATAAAAATAAATTAACATCTTATATTAAAAAAAGTAAAGAAGAGTATTTTAAAAATAAAATATTATCTTCAGAAAATAACCATAAACAAATGTGGAAAACTGTTAATTTCGCCATAGAAAATACAAAAAAAACACAAAACATTAAGTACATTGAACATGATAAAAAAATTATAGATGCCAATATACAGCCTAAACAATGTGCAAACATATTTAATTCCTTCTTTGCAAATGTTGGGAAAAATCTTGCGAAAAATATTCATAAGCCTTCAAACCAAGAAAACCATAAAAATAAAAATATACAGAAACGTAATATACTTTCAATGTTTGAAACAACAACAGAATGTGAAATCTCGAAAATAATAGAAAATATGAAAGGAGGTTCGTCCCCCGGTTTTGATTCTATTACGACACACATGTTAAAAACTATGAAACCTCACTTAATAAAACCTATCACTCATTTAATAAACTTAAGTTTAACAAATGGAATTTTTCCAATGAACTACAAAACCACAATAATCTCACCTATTTACAAATCTGGAGATCCACATCAAGCAACGAATTATCGCCCAATATGTCTAATTTCTAATATAGGAAAGATCTTTGAAAAAATAGTTAAAAAACAATTGGTAAATTTTCTAGATAATAATAAAATATTACACAAAAACCAGTTTGGCTTTATAAAATCACTCAGCACACAAGATGCTATTGCTAACGTAACTTCATACATTTACGAATCACTAGATAAAAGTAAAAAATGTGCGGGTATATTTATTGACCTTAGAAAGGCATTCGATAGCATATCCCATGAGATGCTATTAAAAAAATTGAATAATATCGGCATAAAAGGCAACGCGATTAAATGGATCACCGACTACTTAAAAAACCGTCCTCAATTAGTAAAAATCAATGGTGTTAATAGTGATCAAGAGATTACAAGCTTTGGAATCCCCCAAGGTACAGTGCTTGGACCAATTCTATTTACTATATATGTAAACGATATTTTTTTTCAACCTTTACACGGTCAAATTACGTCATACGCCGATGATACAGTATTAATAATAAGTGATAAGACTTGGGAAAATGTAGAATTAAAGGCCACGGAAGACATCAACACGCTCAAGAATTTTTTCGACACTAATTTACTGTCACTTAATAATGAAAAGACATTTGTAATTCCATTTGCAATACATACAAATGATACTCCTAAAAATTTTAACATTGTCATACATAATAATACTAAAATTCACAGCCAAAACTATTGCAAATCAAACTGTACAGTACTAAAAACAACAAATAAAATTAAATATCTAGGAGTAATTATTGATAAAAATCTGAAATGGAAAGAACAAATAAGTCAAGTAGTAAACAAAATTAGAAAATTAATATATATATTTTTAAGAATTAGAAACTTTCTGTCGATAAAAAATCTATATTTAATTTACTATGCCTTAGTTCAATCCACTTTACAATACGCTATTATTAGTTGGGGATCCGCGTATAAATGTAACCTTCTTCCAATTGAAATTATACAAAGAACAATTATTAAAATTATATTAAAAAAATCCTTTGACTACCCAACAGAACGCCTGTTTGAAGAATTTCAAGTACCTACATTTAAAGACCTATATATTAAAAACTCATTAATCCAAATTATAAAAGAAAAAGATAAATATCAATTTTTAAATGAAAACAGAACGCGACTTAGACATGTTTTTCTATGCCCAAAACTAAATACGTCTTTTGCACAACATCATTATACTTACCAGGGAAGAACTTTTTTCAATCGTTTACCAGAAGAAATCAGAAGCATTAATGATAAAACCCGAATACTGCTCTCTGTCAAGAGACACTTTAAAAATATTCTGAAAAAAAAAAAACTACTGTCACTTAATTAATCTCACAAATATCCTTAGTTTTCCATAGCTTCCTTTCTTTTTAAAAATTTAATAAATAATATATTATCCTTCACTACTTTCCAAAGAAATATTACAGCAAACATACATTTATGTACAATGAATTATTTAAGTACTAACTAACAACAACATTTATGTACACTCCCCTTCCATACACAAGCAAATGCTTTCAATGGAAGAGTAGTAAAAAACCAATGATGTAAAATGAATTATGTCCCATGTAAAACATATTATTAAAAATAAAAAATAATTATAAAAAAAAAAAAAAAAAAAAAATGACTGTCTGGTGCAATTTGATGGGAGCACTCTCCCCAATAAAGACTCCATTGAAATGCTTGGAGTTACTATATCAGACCAGCTCAAGTATCGGGGATCCATAGAAGCCCGAGTAAATCAGGCCTCCAAAAAGTTGGGCGTCTTGTACAGGGCTAGGAGATTCTTCAACAGTGACCAGCTGCTGACCCTGTACAAGTCTCAAGTCCGCCCAACTATTGAATTTGGGAGCCACCTTTGGGCTGGTGCCCCAAAATACTTGATAAACCTGCTTGAGTCTGTGCAAAGGAGAGCGATCCGTCTGATTGACAATCCGTTGTTAACAGACCGATTGCCTTCTCTGATGCATAGACGCAATGTAGGCATGCTGTGTCTGTTCTACAGGTATTTCAATGGAGCCTGCTCCAAGGAGCTAGCAGCATTGATTCCTGATGCACCGGTGCACGTGCGCGAAACTCGACGGACACGAACTGAACACCCGTTCACGGTTGACGTTGGCTTCATGAGAACGGGCCGTTTTTACGACTCGTTTTTGTGTAAGTCGGCTCGTATGTGGAACGAGCTACCGGCATCTGTTTTTCCTCCCTCCTATAATCCGAGCCTCTTCAAGGCCCGCATTAACAAATCCCTTCCTACAGCCCCTACCTTACTCCGCCTCACAACGCCGCCCAACCGGGTGGTGACATAGTTCCCCTGTCTGTGCACTGCACAGGCAGGGACACTCTTGTGAGGTGTCACATAAAAAAAAAAAAAAAAAACATATATTTTATTTTAATTAAATCATCTCATTGCAGACAACCCGAGTGTTAATTGACAATTGAGGGGTATAAAAGCAAAAACACCACTCTACATAGCAATTGACAAGCAAAATACATAGATAGATATAGCACAGGCAACATACAACAAACACACTCATATGCATATTCATATATTTAACATGCCTATGAGTGTGTTTGAGTATGTTGTGTGCCTTTGATTTAATTTGAGTACTCCTCAATTAATATAGGTACACGTGCAAACATGTTATCCACCTCACTAGACAATGTTTGTTCTGAGAGGGGTCGCAATATATTTATATAGTATGCTAAATAATTATCTTAACATTACCTAAGGTAGAGATTTATATTCTGCAACACTCAAGTGGTGAGTTACGGTGTCATGAAATCTGCACAGCTTTTCTGCATCTTTCACATATACCTAGATATAGCGGATATGGTGACTGGGTATGTCATCAAAATGACAGTTAACACACTTACAAAAAGTGATATAAAGTCATGAAAAGTAATGAAATAAAAACTAGGTTTCATAGGTAACTGTTAAACCTAGTTTTCGTTTCATTACTTTTAATGACTCTATATCACTTTTTAGAGGTGTGTTGAATTTTCATTTTGTTGAAATATCATGGAACCAGCGGATATATTAATTAGCGATTTTCAGTTTGAAATGTCACTTCCCTCATGAGCTAATAAGCTTTAAATAAAATATCCCCTGACATAATGATACGCTCCACACAGCATCCCCAAAGATGACATAAGACCATGGGGGAAATTATCTCCATCAAGGTCTCATTTTTTTTTTTAATAAAACATTATTTGGTAATGTGAGCCTCTCTGGGTGGTTACCTGTGCTGAGGTGCTTCCATTATACAATTTTATAAGACGAAAGACCTGTGCGAAGTTACTGTAAAGAAAAATGATGAAAAAATAACCTTCTGGCATGGTGAGGGAATGCTTCCACCAGCACGTCGACCAGGGAGCAGAGCTGGCGCAGCCGGGCGCCCACGTCCCTCACTGCCCCCAGCAGGGCTGCGGGGGCCTGGGCCCCGCCGGCCGACTGCCCGGCGCTGGACAGCCGCAGCACCGCGCGCACCACCTCCGTGGTGGCCGCGTACATCGGGTCCTCGTGGCGCTCCCACGAGTTGCCGCTCTACAAATATAATCGCTGAATTATTATACTAAAATATAATGGAACAGGGGAAAGACATACAAGTGAATTGAGTTGGCTCGGTTATGTATTAACTTTGGAATGCAGAGCTCCCACAACCTGATGTTTTTGTAAATTGTACCGTTCAGATAAACACAGCCTAATACGGTGCCTTGTTTGGTGGGATGAAAATAAAAAAAAAATGTATATACAATCTACCGTGAGTTTTTTTCCCCGGTATAGCTAGTCATATTCAGAGAAATGATTTTTAACAATATCCTTGTGGCTAGCGAACAAGAGGTTAATATAGACAACGGGGTTAAGCTCGACAGTTCTTGGTATCCAGTACACGGCGGATGCACCAAAACTAAATGCCGAAAATCAAATTAATTTAACAAATTATTCTGAAATACCGGCCCCAAGAAAATTATTAACAAGGTATCGCTTCTACATACATAAACCCACTGCACCACAACCTATAAATCTGTCCTGCAATGCTGTCCGAAACATGGGCTAAAGAAGGAGGAAGCGCAGCACGGCGTAATAACCAAATAAATAGATCATGATAAAAATTTCGGTCATGAAAAACTCAAATCGTAAGTGTGAGGAAACCTAAACAAAGATGGCCGGACGGCAAAACAAAAATGGCTGGACGGTAAAATGAAAATGGATAAACGGTTACTTACGGTGCTCGGTGTGCTGCTGCCCTCTTTACTGGTTCTCAGGGTATTGTTGGGACTCATTTCCATGGAGCTGTGACCTGGTGACAAAAATATAAAATTACTAGTAATTCTCAGGACCAGACCTCACGTCCAAAAGATTATGTTTCTAATTTTCTCCTATTTAATAAATCATGATCAAAATTATCAAAAAATCATATGATTTGTAAGTAGGTACTTAAATACCTACCTACATAATTATAAACCATTTATTATTATTTCATGTATGATTCATACTTGCACACTTATTTTTCTATAAAATAGTATTTTTTAGTTCTTTTATGTAATTTTTATTATTATTTCATGTATGATTCATACTTGCATACTTATGTTTCTATAAAATAGTACTTTTTAGTTATTTTATGTTATATTTATTATTATTTCATGTATAACTATCACAACACGGGCATTAGCCTAGTATGGTAGTTTAAAAAAATGTCAAAAAATGTAACATGTAAACATTTATTAAATAATAAAAAAAAAAAAAAAAAAAAAATATATATTTAAAGAATTTATTTAAAATTTTCAAGTAAGTAACTCCACCTTCTAACTTAAATACCAGTAGATTTATTTTTATTGCTAAGTTAGTTTTAGTGTTTAAAACAATTTTTAATTTTTCGATTCTCCTGAAAACGCTTCAAATCTATATATGTGACCTGGGACGTCTCAAAAAACTTACTTTTTTTTTCAACCGGTGCTGTGTTTTGTATGGGGGTCCACACGATTCTCTGGGTCAATTTAAAGAATGTCCCTTTTGGCATCTTCTGTCCCTATGCGCGCCATAGAATAAACGAGATGACACTATGTCTTTTGTCTAAGTAAAAGAAAGGTCATAGCCGTGAGGGAGACAGCACGATGAATATTATATGTTTTAAAGAGATAGTGATATAAACATATTTCGGTTTTTCATTTTACATGCTTCGTACCCAGTATCTTTGGATACCGCGGGCGGGCGTTTCAAACTGTTATTTTATTTATTTTAATGTTGTGCACAACTACATTAAAACATAATCTCTAAAAAATAATTTGCCGTAAGTACATGGATTGTGTAGTTATTTCCAATTTACTATATTAACATAATATGTATTTAGAGTTGCGGACTCATGATGTACCTACCTATAAATTGATATAGATAATGATATACGGGCCTTTTTTATAATATCAAAAAAAGATTAGTCACACAATTTTTTTCAAATGACCTAACACGACTGGATCCATAGAGCTGCCTCTGGTATTAATACATATTGATAATATTAATTAATAGTAATGAAGTTTTAGTGATTTGCTTATAGCAGTATTGTTCTAGTTTCTATATTATTTTATGTTACTGTAACATGTTTTACTAATGTTGTTTCATATTTAGTTTATCAGTTTAATGTTATTTTATGCTTTAAAAACTTAGTGTATAATTTTCAATAGCTTACTAGGCATATTCTGTTCTTATAATCCATGTAAAAGCAAAACTGAGCATAAAATCAAATAAAATGACCCATGTTTCTAGTATTTGACTGTATACTACCCTAGGCCTCATTCTAGAATGGAGGTTGACGGTGATAACTTACCGGAGCTGATCTGGTTCTGTGCGTTCATGGCGGCATGGTGCTCCGCCGCCTGCTGTCTGATGTCCAGGGGCTGCGCGTACCCCGAGGCCACCTCCACTCCGCCCGTGGTCTGCTGCTGCTGTTGCTGCTCCTCCAAGGAGGCTGTCTCCACGGCTCCCGAAGTTATCATGGAGAGACGTTTCTTCTGAGGACAACATTGTATTAAATATACATCTTAAAAATTGGCTTACAGCCATCAATTTCAATCGAAGTTAGTCAGTTTTTTTTTTTTCTATAATTTTTTTTACATGAGCACCATATAAATGTGCCAACTGGCCTCAACCGTCTGGAGCCTGTGAAACTATGGCATCCCCAATTGGGGTATGTTGTGAGGCTGCAGGTAGTGGGAGAAGGTGGCAGGGAAAGAAGATGAAACCCCGCTAGACCTGCTATAAACAGAGACTGCTGAAGTAGTCTAGGGTAGGACACCTCGTGGACGCGGAGGGTCCCCACCTGATTAAGACGAGAGGGAGAAGATGTGCGTAACTATTAGATATAGATCAGCCAACTAACCAGATTGGTCTCCTCCTGCTGCAGCCAGGACTGGTCCTCGCGGCTCTGGTGCTGCTGTTTGGTAAGCTCCGCCATGATCCTTCTCTCCAGGACGGCTGGAGATTCCCGCCCACACTCCTCGCCCGACTCTCGGTACTGCAAACACAACACACAATCAATCCACAAATTCCATCATTCGGGTTCATTCAATCTTTACCTAATATTATTAAAAAGATAATATAGATCAAGTAAGGAAAACAAATAAACATATAAAATCAGGTTTTATGCTAGAACAAATCAAAACTTTACTTCATTGATATTAAATATGTCAATACATATCTGAAATGATTCTATTTAAAAACAAAAGTTCTCCCCACCGGCATGACCATTGGCAAGTGGAGATAAAACAGTCTATGCTGTCGGTGACGGACATAACCATCGGTAATGTAGAAATTAATGCTCTCCATGGTTCGAGTTTAACTAACAATAGTTCATGGCCTATCTTCATTGTTTCTATTACCCATGGATTCGGTAACGAGTATTAAACAGTCTTTATGTTTAATAGTGATTTATTTTTTCCTCCTTCTTTAGCCAACGTTTTGCCATCTGCGCTGATGATGGACATTGTAACGCTGTCCGAAACATTGGCTAAAGAAGAAGGAAATGCAACACGGCACAATACCCCAAAAATAAATCACGATAGTTCTTTTGGCTGTGAAACCCTATCAGTCTTTAGGTTTGTCATTTCGAAATGCCAAACTGCCATATATATTTTCGGTTGGGTCTGACAAAATGACATTAGGACAAAAGGAAATTAGGGTCTCAACGGCTCTGCTGTAATCAAATTTGCAAACTCCAAATCCAAAAGTTTAGCAATGTAAAAGTCAATATAAACTAGTGATGAAAAATCGGGCTTAAATAATATTTTAAGGGAACCCAAAAGTAACCGGCATTCTCTAATGGAGGTCAGGGCCCTTTCCAGTACAAACTTACGCACTCTAAGTGAGAGTTCCGCATCAGCAAGACAGTAGAAGTAAGTTTAGCCACGTTAAGCTAAAAAAAAATTTTTCACGATTTTTAATTAAAAATAAATTCCAGTTACTTTTGGGTCGCCCAACTTACAATAAAAAAAAACAAAGGATTCCCGTGGTCATAAATATATATCATGCAAACATTAATTTCTACAAGCAATATATAAGTTATCCCAATCTAATAAATATAAACAAACAACTCAAGTATTGACATTAAATTTGAAACATTTATGAAATTGGGATTACTGTATTGCAAAAATATATTAAAAGGAATTAATAGGAATGAGGAAAACAGATGGATTAAAGAGGAAGTGGACTGGATGTTAAGTTGGCCAAGAAAAATAATAATTAACCAAGAGAGATACAAAAACACAACAACTAATCTAAAAATTATATATCAAATTCGTTGCGCCGAACAAATCAACGAAAAAGAAAATTTTAAAACGCTGAAATAAAAATGTATGCGCTGTTTAAATCACAAACTTTAAAAAAAATAAATAACACACCTTATCTACGAAAGAAAAATTGCACCAGCAAACATTTTGCCAACCCTCTACTGAAAGTAAAAGAAATAATAAACACGTCTATACACGTTGATATGTTTTTCATGCAATGTCACCTCCTCGTTCACGTTGCTTTTTGCAGAGGAGTCGTTTCCATCTTCGGGGGCAATCAGCGAGTCTTGTCGGCCCGACAGTCCTAATCTTTGGCTGCCCAGGACCTCCTTGCACCTCTGTTGGTATGCCATTGTGGGAGGGACAGGTGTTGCCACGTTTAGAACTTGCGCTCCCAGACTAATGTTGGATGCGGACGAATGGATAATGTGATCGGTTTGTTTTAACCCAACGGCAATGCTATCAAGAAGATTCCCGTCTTGTTTAGCGGATATTTGCATTGCAACAGTTTGGACGTAAGAAAAGTGTTGAGGCGGCGGTTGTGTTTGACCCGACGGGTGATGTTGGATGTTGGGCGGCATCTGGTAACAAGACATGGGCACTTTTACATTTGGCACGTGATTCATCCGACTCAAGTGTCCTTGTACACCCATATACGGTTGCATCATTCTCGGTGAGCCTTGTGCATTGGGCGGTTGTTGCTGATTCGGGGCGTTCGCTGTTCTGTATTGACCGTGTTGCAATGGTCGTGTGTGATACGACTGCGTTACTGCGTTAGGTTGGTGGAAATAGCCACTTTGGTTTGATCGATTGAGGCCAGCTTTACTGGCTGCAATCGAAGCACACGATCGAACGTTTTCACCGCCAAAATCATAGATTTCTTCAATTAACGGAGGCTCAGAGAGCAGGCGATTCTTTTGGGTGTTGGCAACACTTGCCGCAAGACTGGCGTTCAAGTTACTCTGGCCGAGGTATTGATTCATATTCATCTGCTGTTGTTTGCCTAGCTGATTAGGGTTTAGCATCTCTCTCTGTGTTAGTAAAGCAGGGTGGGGTATTTGCTGGCTGGAGTGGGTTTGGAAAGCAGCCACTTGGCCGGGGACGGAGAACTGTCTCTGCAAACTGCCCGTGTGAGACTGAGTCAAGTTTTTCTGAACACTCCCTTGACTCATCTTACGACCGAGACTATCGCAATAACCCGGCATTATTTTAGAATTACGTTCGAGAGAACCGATTCTTTTACCGTACGATTCGGGAGAGTTGGACTGACTGAAAACAAAGTTGTGAATGTGTGTGTTGCGCTCGAGCGATCGCACGCGACTGGCGTTATCCGAACTGTTGGAAAAGTGTCTCGGACTAGAAGGATTGCCACTCTGATTTGAATTTTGAGAGACAGAATCTGCGGAAGACTTATCGTGACCCTCAGAATGAGAATTATTCCCGTCCGAAGTATTTTGCGGGACATTTTGCTGCTGCAGCGGCTGCATTTGTTGGCCCATTGCAAACTGATTCAAATTCTGCTGCGCGAGACCGGACTTGCTGGAATAAACTCCGGCGCTATTATTGCTCGCAATGCTCTGATCTAGATTGACCGAGCTTCGCCGGGAGTCGCTAGGCAGCGAAGAAATCTGACTGAAGTTACCGATGGAGAAATCACTACATGACGAGAGTGAAGCTGTCATTTGTATTTGCGGCGTGAGATTCTGCGACATATTGCCTGCATCCTCCTTGTGTCCTATAATAACCTTTAAAATTTCGTCTTTTTCCATGGAAAAAGCCATAGGGTCCCGACTTAAGGTACCGGAGCTTGTAGAACTGATAGAATTGTTGGGATCTGACGGGAAAGAGATGGTAGTGATGGATTCCACGTTGATGGAATTATCTTCACCGATGGGCATGAGATTGGGGCTTGCGGGGGTTTGATTTTGGGCAACGGGGTCGAGATGTTGCAGATCTTTGACGGCGAGAGAACTAGTTTGCAAGGAGACGTTGGGTTCGGGATTGAGGAGCATGTTCTCGGCCTCCTTGAGGTCCGGGGTGTCTTTGAAGTCAACCGAGAGGGTGTTGAATACCGAGGCGGGGGTGGTGTAGGCCTGCGGGTCCAGGGGGCGCGCCTGGTTCTCGCGCAGCAGGTGGGCTAGCACCAGCGGGTTTTGCGCCACGATGTAGGTCTGCGCAGTGGCGCCGACACTCTGCATTGATGTAGAGTCCACTCCTGGAAATATTATGCCATAAAACATTAATTTAGAATAAAACAAATATGTAAAAAGCAGTCACATTGTGAATTACGATTGTAAAGGTCTGTGTCTAAAGTTCAACATCGGTTTTTAAGAGGGGTTGCTAGGAGGTTAGAAAGAGACAATTACTTGTATGATGAAATTGAACTAACTCTAAACCTTTTTCTTATTTCGAAGATCGTAAAATTAATAATTGTATTATTCATTCACCTACTTTCCCACAAATCATCCCTTTCAATATCCCCTCTTTCAATATAATAGACTCAGAAATAATGAACTGATTTTCCTCAATCTACACTCAACTAATTATTCACCACTGTCCAGAATGTGTAGACTGGTCAATTCAAAACAAGAACTTGATTTTTTTGGAATAAATCTAAACAATTAAACACTAAGCAAGTGATGAAATATCATAATAATTGTTCAGAGTTCTACAAAGGTTTTCTATTTTCGTATGATTATTTCTCTCTTTGCTTTATTATAATTTACATTATTCTTCTACAACGTGTTACTTGTTTTGTAATTTAACGGAGTTCCGCTAATAAATAAATCAGGGTAGTACTGACCGGTGAGGTTGGTATTGGGTCGGCTGGGTTTAGGGGGTGGTTGCTCCCCCCACGAGGCAGCCGCCACACGTCTATTCTCCCGTCTCATGGCGTCCAGGGCGTTGGAGCGCTCTTCTTGGAGGATTTCACTGGAAAGAAACATGTTTATATTAATTTGCAGCAATTTATTAATTTCCTTTCAAATTTGACTATAAAAACAGCATTAGACACATTGTGAGTACTGCACAATATTGCTCCTACCGTCTGCAGCCAGTGGGACTACGGTATCCCCAATTACAATACGTTGTGACGCTGGCGGGAGTATGAAATGAAGCTGATGCGTTAGAGGAAGATCGGGAAGTATCTGGCTTTTCAGATCTGGTCACCAAATATGACTAAAGCCATTTCAATCAACGTTTTGATTCTGAATGGTGGTGTTTTACCAAAACAATTAACCACTCTGAGCATCGGACCAATTTAAGTTTCTATCGGAACAAAACTACGATGGGCTGGACGTATATTTCTGTATTTCCAATAACTTAATATTCAAATTCATTGTCTTTACAATAATGACTCTTAACAAATTAATTCTTTTAAATATCTCTGATCATTATAAAAATTATCGAATAAGTTTGGCGGTCGCCTCCATCTCCTTCAGGGAACCAAGGGGGAGTGGACTCTTTTGTCATGGGGTCTTCAGGAAACCAGGAGTGGACTCCTCTGTCCCGGGATCTACAGGGAACCAAGGAGGAGTGGAGAGGAGAGACGAAGCTTGCTTCTATCGTGGAAGCCAAACCAAGGGGAATAGATAGGAGAGATAAGGCTCTCCTCCCTTGTGGGACCATCAGGGAACCAAGGGGTATTGGAGAGGAGAGATAAGACCTGGGAACACACGTTGTAGAACCAGAAGACATAGCCACATACCCAACAACAACCCTGGTGAACTTTATTAAAGGGACCGGGTGACTGTTAAAGGATTGAGGTAAAATGGGAGATAGCACAATGAGCCTATGGCCTAAGTGCTTACGGGAAGTATATTTAAACTGTCTCTGCTCTATAAATAATTTATTTTTTTTAAAGTTGGGTGGTAGTCCCGCGGGTCGGTAAAGAATCGACGAAAACTGAGTGCGGTATACCGAGAGCACGCTAATCCATATATTTGTATTGGGGTCTGCAAACAGTGCAAACAGGTCAAGCAGCGAGAGGGAATGATATGATATACTTCCCGTATAGATCTAACAATATCAGTTTTCAGTGGGTGCTCGATATTTATCACGACACTGCCGATATCACATAATGAAATACTAATTATCATTTTTACCGATAACATTATTTATTGTGAATTATTGTTTTTAATAATTATAACTAATTAATCACCACTCATTGAAATATTTTTGTCTATAGGTACTTATTTGTCTATAGTTGTTTGTCTATCCTTATTTGTCTATACTTATTTGTCTATTCTTATTTATCTATACTTGTTTGTCTATTCTAAATTTGTTAATTTTCATTACACCTTTAATCATTTGAAACCTTTGGTTTTGAAACATGTCAATCCTGTTCGATCAAATAGTGGTGTATACAAAGTAATTTATTATTTGAAATTAAAATGACACAAAGTTATTTTGCAATTAATGAAGAAGTAATATTACAATGGTGACCGGATAAATCATCAAAATGATAATTCATCACATCTTTAAAAAGTTATATAAAGTCATGGAAAGTGATGAAACAAAAACTTTATTAACTGGTTTAAGTAGGTTAGGTTTAAATTTTTTTTTTCATCGTTTTTAATGACTTTTTAAAGGTGTGTTGAATAATCACTGTGTTGAGTTATCATGGAACCTATTACAATACCCGCATTAATAAATCCCTTCCTATGGCTCTTACCTTAAATCGCCTCGCAACATTGGCCAACCGAGTGGTGACATAGTTCCGTTGTTCAGACAGGGGCCTTTATGTGAGATGTATTAATAAAAAAATAAAATAAATTACCGATGACAGGATATAGAATATTTGATTGAGTGGCAGTGCCCAGAGGCAAACCGAGGAAGAAATGGATGCACTGTGTGGTAGAGGAACGAAGCAGGACGGGAAGGACTAGGAACTGGAAACTAATGGCGAGGACGGAGAAGAACGGCACTCACTGTAAGGTCTCCTTGAGCTCGTGGGGGTTGGGGCGGTGTGAGGGCTCGTATGCCCAGCAGCGGGACATAAGGCTGTAGACGCGGGGCGGGCAGCGGAGAGGCAGCTGAAGCCGCTCTCCGTTTTCGATCTTCCCGATGACGTCGTTGTTCTTGACGCCACTGAACGGCTTCACTCCCAGCATCAGGATCTCCCACATGCACACACCTGCAATATTCAACCTTCATTATGTTGCTCATGTTGGTTCCGTCACAAAATAGAACACTAACAAAACAGAACATTGAAGAAAAATGAAGAAGGCTAAAGAAAAAAAGATAACCCAACCTAAACTATTATTTTACAAGGTTTTGTTTTGTCACTGTTCTGTTTTTCAGGTTACTGAAAACTTTATTTACTAAACTTAATAGTTCCACTTCATGTAGTCTGATATAAACATATTTTTACATTTATGTAGCTTATTTCTAATATTTTATCATATAGTGTAGATCTTTCCTTAAATATTTTACCAGTATATGTTTTGACCAGTCAGTGGCCGAGTTGACATCGCGTTTGGGTCCCACCCAGGCGTAGTGTGTTCAATTCCTCGGCTGGCTAAGTCCTCCATCACAACACAAGCAACATTTTCAGCTTACTGTGGTGGTAGTAGGAGATTTTCATATATTGTCAGGTTATTCGTAACCCGGGAATGTTTGTATTTCTTTTTAAAATAAAATAAAAAAAATATGCTTAGGATTGGTTGTTTCATAGAATTCATAAAATTTCTAAGTTCATTTTCAAGTTCCGCAAAAGTTCTATTCAAGTTCTGTTATTATTTCAGTTCTGTGAAACTGTGGGTATCAATTCTCCAATCCAGACCGATCGCAATCGCCGTCGAAAGTACATACATTGCTCGACATTCTTATTTTTGTGTCGCATCAGAGGTACATACTTACATACGCCAAACGTTAAAAGTCATTCAGTGGTTCGACCCACTCGTTGTTTGAGTGAAATGACTTCGTCGAGAATCGAGGCCCTGGCCAATAATGATATAATAACAGAACTTTAATAGAACTTGAAATTTAACATTGAAATTTGATGAATTGTTCAAATTCTGTGATGATTTGTCCTTATTCATAATCAGTGGCGGCTCGTGACTTTTGGGTGTTCTAGAGTGCTAATATTACAAAAATGGCATTATTGATGTTGTTGTAGCGAAAAAAAATTATTCCATTTTTTTGTACGAAGATTTTCAGGAAATTTCAGTTTGGCCGTGCGCCGCACGGATTTCCTGAAAATCTTCATTCAAAAAACCGAATTTTCGAAAAAAAATAAAAAATCGTTTTTTTATTTTTTATATATTCAATAATATTATTATTGGGTTTATAAAAACAGTTTATTTTTAAACAAGTTCTGCTGTGTAATTATTATTACGCGTGACAGCTGTTTCGCCTTCTGAAGGCATTATCAAACTGTTTGATAATGCCTTCAGAAGGCGAAACAGCTGTCACGCGTAATAATAATTACACAGCAGAACTTGTTTAAAAATAAACTGTTTTTATAAACCCAATAATAATATTATTGAATATATAAAAAATAAAAAAATAAAATGGAGTTCTACAAATTAAACTTAATAACAATAAATAAAAAATCGTTTTCAACTACAACAACATCAATAATGCAATTTTTTGTAATATTAGCACTCTAGAACAGCCAAAAGTCACGAGCCGCCACAATTCATAATCTATATATTTTTTTATTTCACTGGAAACTAAACTATAATAATAATAATACTTGGATGACTTGTATAGCGCCGTTTTTGTGCAAAAACACCTCAAGGGCGCTGTACAAACTTATAATACATTTCTACAGTGATCTATGTTATTACTTAACTATTTATAGAGAAAATATACAGTACAATACTTACCTGGTAGGTCACTTGAGATTAACACTTAAATTAACATTATCTAATTGTTTATTGGCGAAATTTAGATACAGGATTTAGGACTTAATTGAAAAATTGAATATAACTGGACTTTTTCTTAGGATTGGTATATTTGATTTAAGGGTACGACAGCTTAAAAAGGTAAGTTTTTAGTTTAGACCTGAATTCTGTTGGACTTGTTATGGATCTTAGTTCCGGAGGGAGTTTATTCCAAGCCTTCGGCCCAGATACTCCGAAAGCGCGATCACCAAACTTAGTATTTGGCTTGCGCATAGGTTCTATCAGTCTGCCTACAGCTGCTGATTTTTATTTATTTATTTATTTAAACGCCCATAGGGCTTTTACCTATAATAATGTACATCTTTATTTTTTAGTTATACAGATTACATATAAAAAATTTTAAAAAAATAAAAAAATCAGTGTTAACAAAATACAGGTTACATAAAAAAATATCAGAGTTGACAAAATATGTTACATAAAATATAAGAATTTTAAAAATATAGGTATGGATAGAGTAAGTGAGATGTTGTTGCTGATCTAAGCGTTGACTGCCTCAGACCAGTGTTTTCTGGGAAGCATAGTTCAGAGATGTAGGGTGGGGCCATTTCATTGATGGATTTAAACACCATCCAGCACAGTTTGTACTGGATTCTTTCAGGACACTTGAGCCAGTGAAGGTTACGAAAGTGTTCTGATTGTGCTGCTGCATTAAACACTGATTGAAGTTTGTCAATTTGATATTTTGGAAAGCTGGCATAAATGCCGTTGCAGTAATCGAGACGTGAGACTACGTAGGAGTTAGTAAGTAGTTTTGTTGCTTCTGAAGGAAGGTTTCTTCGGACAGACTTGAGTTGTCTTAGGTGAAAAAAACCGGTGCTTACAGTCCTATTTATTTGACTTTTAAACGAAAAGTCTGAATCTAAATTGACATCGAGAAGCTTGACTGTTGTTTTTGGGATGATATCGCTGCCGGAAATAGTAATAGGTGAATTGTCTATGAAATGTTGACGTTTGTTTGTGGCTGCCCAGAGAAACTCAGTCTTAGATGGATTCAGCTTCAGCTTGTTTGAAGACATCCAACGAGTTATTGCTTCTAGACATTCAGTTATACGGATCTTGAGACTATTGATTTCATTTGGAGCGCAGTAAAAATAAACTTGCTGATCGTCAGCGTAGCAGTGAGACAAGAGATCAAATGACTCGATTATTTTGGCGACATCATTTGTAAAAAGGATGAAGAGAAGTGGACCCAAAACGGATACCTGGGGTACCCCTGAAGAAAGTGTTGCGAAGTTGGACAATTTATTTCCAACCCTCACGGCTTGTAAGCGATTGGATAAATAGGATACCAGCCAATTTTTTATGTCGGAATTCAAACCAAATGTTTCCTCTAATCTCCTAATGAGGAATTCATGATCAATCGTGTCAAACGCTGCACTCATGTCTAGGAGTGAGATAAGTGATAACTTACCTGACTCTACGGCCAGAGTTATGTCTGATAGCATACGAAGTAGTCCGGTTTCAGTTGAGTGGAACTTTCTGTATGCAGATTGACGTTTTGCGAATAATTTATTTGAATTCAAGTGACTGGTTATTTGTGCGGCAGCAATTTTCTCCAGGATTTTTGAAATAAATGATAAGTTTGAAACGGGTCGATAATTACCTAAGTTATCAGCGTCTAGTTGTGTATTTTTCAAGATTGGTGTTACTACAGCTGACTTGAGTGGTTCAGGAAAGTCACCCGTGCTAAGTGATTTATTGAAAACGTGAACTAGGAATGGAGCTATAACATTAGAACATTGTTTTAATAACCATGTCGGTATAGGATCAAGACTGCACTGTTTATTAGGCGAGCTTGAATATACGTTTGAATACATTCAAACAGATTTTTTTTTTGTTTTTTTGATTTGTTCATTCCTTTTTTTTTAGTCTAATATTTTCTTTCTGTCTTGTACAATTGTCTCTTTATTGTAATGCAGTTTGTCTATTGTATTGTGGTAGTACAACAGTTGTTAATTTCAGTAAATTATTTCTCCTCACCAAACATCCAGACGTCCGAGGAAGTGGTGAAACGCCTAAAGTTGATGGATTCAGGAGCCATCCACTTGATGGGCAACTTTCCCCGGGAGGCCTTGTAGTAGGACTGATCCTCTACCCAACGAGAAAGTCCAAAGTCCGCAAGCTGGAATACAAAGATAGAAAAATAACATTAATAACATTCCCGTAAAACTACTCGAGCGATAGCTATCCAAATTTTGGAAGCTGTAGGAATGTTATTTCTGTGAATTAAAATGAATTTATTTTAAATAGCTTATATGCTTAGTCACTAGCTTGATTAAGCTTCTATCAAATACCATAAGATGTCACTAATGTTCGTCTTATTGAATATTCTAGTAAATGTTTTGTAAAGTGATGTCTGCATGTAGAAGACGTTCTAAAAATTGTATTTTTTTAACTAACTAACCATTACGCCGTTTCTCCACAGATGTAGGCAGAGAGGACGGCCGCCAAACAACTCGCTCTTGGCACACACTTCTTGCCTCATTCACATTCATACATACTCTTCTATTATTCTAACTCTTGACATTACAAGCTCTTGCCCTACACAAGTATCTGATTCACTCGATCGTGCCATGTCTTCCTCGGGCGTCCCCGACTTCTGCTACCATTCGCATTTGCGTAATATATTCTCCTTACACTCCTTTCATCGCTCATTCGCTCTACATGCACAAACCACCTAAGCATCTCTTTCCTAATCTTACTCATTACGCTTACATCAGCCTTGCACTCTTTGCGGATCCCCACATTTCTCACACAATCATACATGGTTTTATCACACATACTCCTCAGGGATCTCATTTCTACAGCATTCAGTCATTTTTTTAATGTATGTGACTATAGTAGACCATAAACAATATTCAGAAATAGCAATATTCAATGTTGCTCCAAATAAGTACAACGCACTTTCAGTAACACACAGAATTTGCGCATTTATAAATGGAACGATTAAAATTTTATAAAAAAACTAACTAACCATCACGCCGTTTCTCCGCAGGGGTAGGCAGAGAAGACGGACTGCCAAAAAACTCGGTCTTGGCACACACTCCTTGCCTCATTCACATTCATACATCGTCTCATACATATTAAAGTAGTTAACAATAATATTCAATGCCCAGAGTTGCTAAACAAGATTCCATTCAATGTACCTGCACTTTCAACACGCTCTTGTGTCCTGTTCAGGGTTGATCAAAGCAAAACGAACTCTAAGCAGAATTCTTGCCTGAACAGACTATGCAATAATTACAATAGTGTATTATCCAAGGTTGATATTTTCAGTTGCGAACTTACCAAATACAAGAGGTCCACAAAAGAATATTTCTCCGATGGTTTGTGAATAATGTTTATGTCTCTATTGTTTATATCTCTATTATGATTTGATTTATATCTACAACCTCTCTCCATGGCTATAAATGTAGTGTTTTGTAAATTTTTCGTTTTATATAATCTTTTCTTTTGTATAAATTTTTTAATTCATATTCCTTTCTCACAAATTTAAATAACTTATTCCATATTATGCTGTCTCAGTTAAAGTCACAAGGAGGAAATCCATAATTGGTTTTATTTTACTATATAATACTTATGCACAAACTGATTAAATGTAAACTGTCGATTTTCCGAAAAATGAATAAATAAAATAAATACTCTTCTATTATTCTGACTCATTACTCATTTGACATTAAAATTTTATTTTTTTATATAACCGAAAAATCTGGGATTAGTGGTAATATATGTGGATTCGTTGGCTTTAAATCACAGCAAGCATCTTATATGTTTTCGCATTAATATTCGAAGAGATGATTTTTTTATTGAAAATTTTTTAAATCTCCTTCGCTCAATGGATAAAGAAATAACATTTAGAATTCAATAGCTATACTGCCGTGGTAAATAAAATACAGTGTATTCCTTCAGACTCAAAGAAGACACTGTGTTTTTACCATGACAGTATAAATGTAGACACAATTGAGCTACTTTACAAGACAGAAATGGTACAAAAGGTGACTAAAGGTTTGAAGAATATTTATTATCTATTGCAGACCCAACCTCTCCTCGCAGAGCTTCTAAATCATAATCGATTTTTGTTCGAGATTTGCTTTCCCAACTTTGCATGGAGCGTCCCATTGAACGTTTTCCTCCTGGAACTGGTGTCAGTATTTTATGCGAAACTCTTGCTAAGCTACCACAAAAGTTTAATAAATTAAGAGTGATCACCGTTAAATCAGTTTTCCTAGGTATTGAATAGTAAAATCAACCCACAAATAAAAAGGTGAACATGTACGGTACCTTGACACAGGTGGGAGAGCTGACTAGTACATTCCTTGCGGCAATGTCCCTGTGGACAAACTTCTTGCTCTCCAGATAGCTGAGCGCGGTGGACAGCTGGTAGGTGTACAGCAACAAGGATGATAACTCCAACCTGGAATTTTACAATTGTATGGTAAAATGATTAATGCTTGCACATGGTTTGAAAAAACTGCCCAATAAAATTAAGATCTTTAGGGCACCAGGTCAGGTGGGAATGACCTACCAGTGTTTCAATGGAAGATGCTCAAAGGAACGTCCATTCTTGATTCCTTCGGCACCAGGGCACAGCTCAGGAACATGCAATCAACATTTGTACTCCGTTGATTCTAGGATTCAATAGCTTGGTTGTGGAGCAATTTTCCAGCCTCTGCAAATTTTCCCTCTTACAACATGGGCCTCTCAAGACCCAAACCTCTTGATGACTTCCCGTCATCAGATGGAGCTGAAACACAGCGGATAGACCCATTGTCGATGACAATGCACTCTATCAACTTTTGGTGGCACTCATGACGTGTGATAGAAAAATATGTTTTGTTTTTAATTGAAAAAAAAAATGTCAGCAGACAACAAAATGACATCTAGATTTTTGACTCCAAAGATGCTCAGGAATCACTGGATAAAATCCTTGGAGTAAGTGCTGTTACACACTATATATATTATATATCCACGTTATGTTGCATACCGATGGGCATTCTGTTGGAGATAAGCCCTCATCTCTCCCAGGGTGGCCAGCTCCATGACTATCCAGATAGGGGGCGTGCTGCATACTCCCACCAACCCGATGATGTGCGGGTGGGAGAACTGCTGCATTATATCTGCAAAAAAATCAATACATTACTCGTAGATAGTGGTGCAGCCACTGCAGGCCACAGTTACTAGCGGAAAACAGTACCGGACGTGTCTATCAAAAACAATGGCATTCGCAACCCTCGACTCGGACGGGCCAAACCTCTCCACCTTCTTTGCTAACTCTTGTTTCGTTTATTCATATCTTTATCTTGATTGTTAAATGTAAAATACATACACGGTGTCTGGAAACTGGTGGTATGAGTGAGAAATTGTTAATAATAATAATAATAATAAGAATTTATTCCAGAATGTTATGCAGGGATAGTGCAATGCAATACATTACATATTTTCAAATAATATATAAAATAATTAGAACAAGAAAAATAACAATAATACATACATAGATAGGCACAAAAAATGTGGAATTCAAGTGAAAAAAAAAGATAAACACAAAAATGTGTGTGTAAGCAGTTTTTTATGGAGGATATTTGGACTCCATCCAGGCAACCATGGCAATGATGATTGTGTTATTTGATTGGCGTAGTTTGCACCATAAGCTTTCCATATGGTGGCGGAGAAGCGCTCTGAAAGAGTGCACCCGCCCCTCTCAACAGGGGGCACTGGGGGTTCAGGTGGCGCAGGGTCAGGATTTCGGGCTGCTTCAGATAGCAGATACCTAAAGACAGTGGATACTCACAAGCCTCCTCCAGGAACTTCTCGGCAGTGGCGAGGTCTGCGTCTATCTTGCAGGTCTTAACAGCCACAGGCAGGATGGCATCGTGGCCCACGGTGGCCAGCGGGGGTGCCGGGGGGCCCCCCTCCTTGCTCTGCTGGCGCTGCAGGGCCAGGTGCTTGCGCAGGGACGGGTGGTTGGGCTGCTTCAGACGGCAGATACCTGGAAACATTGTGACAAAATTATGATAATATTCATCAGCATGTCTTAGGCAAATTTCCCACACAGCTTTTAAGCAAAACGTACCTGCAAAATGTTCTATCGCCATGACTGCGACTGGGCCGACTGAGATTTTAAGGCATTTGTATCTCAACTTATTTCTGAGATTTCTCTACCCAAGGGAGCATGGCTACTACCCGTGGCTCTATCCTACCGACTTTCTCTTGAGTATGCTCGGAATGAACCAACTATGGGTCACACTTCTTCAGACTTGATTCGTGGATGGTTTGAAAAGACGACTATCACAGAGAGCTTTAACCTTCCAGCGGGCGCGTTGAGAAATTTCCCTTGAGCGGGCGCTTGTCGTAAATTTTACGTCATCGAGTTTTCTCTATGTAAGTGGTGTTTTCTTTATACAAATGTTAGGGAATTTCTTTAAGGTTATGAAAAATGATAATAGGCAGCACTTATTAAAAAAATATTTGATTTTCTCAAAAAAAACGAAGCAACACTTTAAACATGTTAATATTTCAAAACAAATATTTTATCGACTTATTTAGTCAGAATCAAAATTCTCATCCTTACAATTGTTACAATCCACCTCATCTGAAGAATGGTTCTTGCATGTAAAGGACTGGCAACGGCAACACTTCATTGATACTGAGGATCTTTTCTTATCCAGTGCACATAACCGACAAACACCACGTTTTGGAAAGCTTCTATTTTCTTCATCTGTTATCGGTTCAACTGCCCGACCGTAATTCACTTTGATCCCGTAATTCAACACTTATATATTGCGGTAAATGATTGACATTTGATTTGACTCTAGCATATCTCGAAGCTCGATGCTTACGACTAAGTGGTAAGAGTGGGGGAAGTGATAAGGCGCGTCTGTCGTAAATTTTACGACAGCGCGCCCGCTGGAAGGTTAATTTCTATGTTCCTGGTGGTTAACTTCATCACTGACAGCATAGACTGTTATCTCGCAGCCTGCAGGACTAACTTGCCAATGGTCATACCGGTGGGGAGAGCTATCAATGAAGCAGAGTTTAAAAGACAAGCTTTGTTGCTACTGATATAAAATCTGCTTTTATATATTTATGTGTTTTCCTTATGTATCTTCATAAATGAATTGAAATTGTATTTTGTTATGTTTTTAAAATAAATAAAATGATTGATTATTGTCAAGTGCCAAGCGGTCAGTACACGAAGGTCTATGTCAGACACTGGATGATAAGTTATTGATGATGAAAAAAATCTTACCTTTGTGCACATCGCCAAACTGCCCTTCTCCTATGATGCCAGTCAACTCCACCTGGTTCCTGACTAGCTCATAGTCTCGAACTGCAATAAAAAAACTCATTTAATTAATTACACATAATAACTTCAACAAAATGTACCAGACCTGGGAAATCAGTAATGGAACTTGGGCATATGCCTTACCCAAAATTATATCACTAACGTACAAACTTAAAACATCAACAATACTTAGGACAAAGTTATGGAGTGTCATAAAAAAAATAACATAGTAAATGTTTGTTTGTTCAAAATCTTAAATCATCCAAAGTTTTCACAGATTGCTTTGAAATTTTAACACAACATTGCATTCAAATAAGCATTTGTTTTTATATACTTATATAGATGTCAACTGTGACAGGTAAAAAGATGTTTTTTTTTTTAAAAGTGCCATCTGTTGGATGAAAAAGCAACACATGCTATTGTTTCTCTACCTGCACAGAGACAGCAGACTGCGGCACAGCAACACATGGCAGGGTACAGCTAGTCATAAATATGAACAATGAAGTGATTATTACTGCCATCTGTTGACAAATGGAGAATAATGCCAATGGCAGGGCACAAATGAAATGTGCCCAGAATTTGGCAATTTGTGAAAACACTCGCGGTTTTCACACTCAGAAGCCGTACCGGGGGAACCGTATCGGGTGAACGCAGTATTCTCATTGCTCATACGCTCACGACTCACTGAGTTCACGGCTCCTGTTCAATTGAGTCGACTCTTTGAGACGCACAAAATTATTAGGCTGGTACCGTGGCCCCCGCTCTTGACAAATTTCGGGCGGGAAAGGTAGTTCTACCGTTCGGTCGATTGATGCTTAACGGTGGGAAGGGTAGTTTAACCTTTGCGCCGGCCTCATTTCAATGGTAGAAAAGTTGGAATATTCAATGTTTTTATTTGAATATTATATACCAATCTCTTTGTCCCAAGCTCCCAATAATTATTGAATCGTGATGCAAGTCTTCTTTTTACATTTATCTACGTTTTTCTTTTCATTTACATCGGTATTCCAATAAAAGGATAGTATATTATTTGTTATTGTAATAATTCAATTCCTGGAATGAGGTTTTTTATGACGGTGAAACCTGATTCGAATCTCTATCTCTGTTCCGCTCCATTCAACTCTTATCTGCAAGCGGGCGAGAGATGTCAGGCGTATTTAAAGAAAGCAGGTATGGGCAAATACCGATAGGTGGACCGTAATAAACATATTACAAGGTTAATTGAGTTGCATTTCAAATAATATTCAATTTTCGTTTAGTACTTTTATAGCTTGGGTACGCTGAGTTACTATGTACAAATTTTTATTAAAATATTTTCAAAGATATAGAGATTTAAAACAAATTAAAGATGTTCTCGCGGGACCGTAATTTTCGCCCAACCGATCAACTGCCCAATCACTTCCCGATGCCATTGACTAGCCGAATAACCTTAGTACCAATTTATATATAACTTGAATAGTCTTACCAGCTGGTGTTGAGTAGTCTCCGTCTTCATCCACAATCTCGGCGTAGTCCTCGGACAGCATGGTGCCGGTGTTGCCAGGACCTGGCCCATTGGACGCATTGTTTTCTGGAAGCATTAAAACACATAAAATCAGTCCAACACCACAATCAATTCAATAGTCTACGTGGCAGAGCAATAAGATCCTAAACGCCAAATAAAAGTATGTCATACATACAACCTACCTACATCACATAGTCACAAAAAAAATAAAAATATTATTATTTTTTACTTTTTTCAACAACTTAATGTTTATGAAACTACTGGAGCCAGGTCTATGCTTCAACACATTTTAAAAGACAATAAACAGCTGATATCAACCTCGTGGCGTTCAAATATTTTGTATTGGACAAAAAAATTCCAAATTCAGTCTTGAATTATTTACTCGAAAACGATAGCACACAACAACTTTTTTTTTTTACATTAAGGCCATGAAAAATAATTTCCATCGTGTCCTGTCATCTTTGGGGATGCTGTGTGGAGGGTCTTTTTAAGGAAAGGAAGGAGGGGAAGTTCTGAGAAGGAATAAGGTATGAGGAGTGGGTAGGAATCTGGGGGGGGGGCAGGGTTTGACGTATAAATAGGTATTTCCAACGGGGGTTGGAAAAAATCTACGATTCTAATAAGAATATATATTAACACTACGCTTTGTTGACTGTGTTATTTCAAAATCGATTAAAACGGTAATGTTTGTTTTTTTATTTATTTTTGGAATACTTAGTGAGTAAAACCTCAAATTGTAATATTTAATTATTGATACGAATTGAATACGGTCTCATCTTGGACTCAGTACATAAAGATAGTTGCCAATAAAAATGTGCGGTGCGAAAAATGAAGACAATGTTGGTAGTTCTTAATCAAAGTATGATACAGTTAAATATGACCGAAGGAGATAGGATCCCATTAGCTCAGTTGATAGAGCGGGCCCCGGCAAGGCAAGGGTCCTGGGTTCGAATCCTAGATGTGACCGTATCCATTACTGATTTTTCTGTTTCAGATTTTCGTTAAGGAATCGCTAATATTGTCTTCAATAAGTAATGTTTGTACATATTGCTTTGTAGGCGGTGTTATTTCAAAATCGATTAAAAACAGTAATGTTTGTATTGCTTTGTAGACGGTGTTATTTCAAAATTGTTTAAAAACAGTAATGTTTTTATTGCTTTGTTGACGATGTTATTTCAAATTCGTTTAAAAACGGTTGTGTTTGTATTGTTTTGCTTTGTTGACTGTGTTATTTCAAAATCGCTTATAAACAGTAATGTTTGTATCGTTTTTTAATGGTTATTGCTGTTAAAACTATAGACCTGTCCAAAATGTTGACTTATAAAAAGCGTAACATGACTAAGCCTTGAAAAAACATTATAAATGTGAAAATCTTAAATCATACATAGGTGCTTTTTCGATATACAATATATTATAATATAAGTAATACTTTTACTGTAATGATACGGAGAAAAACACAACTTACCTTTGCACGGGCACGGGTAATGCTTCAATATGCCGGCTTGGAAGGAACAAACGTCAAGGGTTAGTTAGTTAGTTATGATGTAAACATGAAATGATATGTTATTATGCACTGTAAGATTATGACAAGAAAAGGTTTTTAGGGAGACTGTCCCAGTTATTGCTACTCACTCGTTCGGTTCCAAAGGGAAGTGCCCGTGTTTGAAAATAGCCGGCAGTACCCGTCTATGAGATCCGCTAGACTCTCTGCCACCTAGAAAAACAAAAAAATAACATATTACCTCATCTACACACTGACAAGCTAATTATGCAGTATGCTGTGCATGTTTTATGGGTATTTTAATGGAGTTTTCTAGGAAGAACTGCCAGCATTTGCAGCCTCCGTGGTAGAGGGGAGGGCTCACAATTAGCAATCCGGAGGTCGCGGGTTCAAATTCCGGCGTGCAATAGTAAATTTCATATAAATTTGTTTTATTTCACAATTCATTCATTTAAAAATAACATTTAGTATATTTACAGCACTTCCAGAGTGGTAGATACTGTTAGTATCGCCCTGGTTTAAGACATATTTATTTTTTATTCAGAATTGAAAAGTTGCTTGAAATGACTTTAGTTATGTTTGGTGACCAGATCTGAATAGCCAGGTACTTCCGCACCTTGCTCTTACCCTCCCCACTACCTTCAGCCTCACAACATACCACAATTGGGGATGGTATAGTCTCATTGGATCATAAAAAATAAAAATAAAATTGATTCTCTGAAAACATCCAATTACAGTTGATTAGGCAGCACGAGAATGAGTCATTTCTCAGACTTGTTCAAATGTACAATGGCTAGTGACAATCCTGTGGCTAAGTTCTTCATCGTTGCACAAGCAACGTTGCACACGCAACAAAATTTCTCGCTTAATGATGGTATTAGGAAGTTTTCAAATATTGTCAGATCAATAACAAGGGAATGTTTGTTCTTTCAATATTTTTTGTTTGTTTAAACATATGGAATGAATTACCGACACCTGTCTGTCTTTCCTCTGTCATTCAATCCAATACAGAAATTCTTTCCTTTGAGCCATTCTTGGTCTTGACGGCTTCTATGTCCCCAGAGGCCGAAAGAATACGTCACAAGATTCCCAATTGTTTCCAACAGTCTGGACCCAATTGGACCATGACATTCCCAAACGGGATATGTTGTGATGTTGAGGGTAGTGGGAGAGGAAGGAGATAGGGAAGAGGAGTGTGGGGAAGTATCTGACTCTTCAGAGCGCGTCACAAAATAGAATCTGAATGATGGTACTTCACCAGGGCGACACTGAGGGTATCTTCTACCCCGGTGTATTCTTACCTGTACGGTAGGACAGGTGAGCGCCAGGGTGTCCTGGGCAGCCCTAACCCTCAGCTGCAGCACCCCTTTGCACACTGCGGGCTGGGCGTTCTCACAGTCCCCTCGCAGGGTCCTGACGGCTTCTACATCCTCGAAGGAGGCCACCCTGGTGTACTCAGGAGCGCAGCCCGCCCTGTGTGAGATGTATGATACACCTAAAAAATAATAACACTATTACTTTACATGTTAAGTAACAACAAGAAAATATGACTGTGCGTGGAAGCAACTCCAAAAGGCAGACCGAGGAAGAGGTGGATAGACGGCGTGGAAGAGGATTGGAGCAGGACAGGACGGAAGGTGAATGGCGAGGTACCGCAGCCCGTAGAGAAAATTTTGTGCAGGAGGTAAAATCCCACCCTGGGCTGTACTGTAGTTTCATGACGGTAATGGACAATGAGAACAGAAACTAAACCTTTATTAATTCCCGGGGTCTTTTGAGATTTTGTCATCAACTTACAAATGATCTGTAAGAATCATGATTCATTTAGTGAATGGTAGCAGAAGTTAGGGACGCCCGAGGAAGACATGGCATGATCAAGTAAATCAAATACTTGAGTCGGGCCATGTCAAGAGTCAGAATAATAGAAGAGTATGTATGATACGATGTATGAATGTGAATGAGGCGAGGAGTGTGTGTCAAGACCGAGTTGTTTGGCGGTCCGTTCTCTATGCCTCAACTGCGGAGGAACGGTGTGATGGTTAGTTAGTGTCACGTAATAAATCAACACTTTCAAAAGACCCGCGAACCTAAATTAAAAGCAGAAAGTTATTACCACTGATAGTTGCGCATTTCGCGCGTTAGTCAATGGGCAGCACTGGCGGTTGCGCACCGGCCATTGCGCAACCCACGCTTGGCAGACGCTCGTAAATCATCGGCGGCCATCATCACTCCAGATCTGACCTCGGCCTTGACACCATGTGTGTGTGTTTAACTACAAAGACGCTCTCAGAGCGTAGTCGGTTTAAACGACATTTTTGTGTGTGATACTTTTAAAACCGGTCTTGAGAAAAGTGCCGTTTACATTTGAGATCCATACGCGCAGTGGCGCGTATATCACGGTAGATACTCCGTCATAACTGAGTTTCGCCGCCCACGCCTGTTGCATCATCCGGACAACCATGTAAGCCGTTATATAATCATTCCCTCATCATGTGCCCTATTTCTTGTAATGTCTTGATACACAAGCTTGCCAGCCAGAACAATTTACGAGAGAGATTGTTCTAAAACTAACAGCCAGGAACTTATTTAGGATGTTAATTGTGTCTTCCATTTGTGTACTACAATGTATCTGTGCATGTGAATACATTCATCTATAATCCCAATTGAGTTTCATTTGACGAATGAGGAGTTGTCTGAATTGGTATCGTTCCCCGCATAAAAGCCTGTTGGCGACCCTTCCTGAAAGATTTGGGTTCTCTAATCTCTACCCTGAGCTGATCACCGAAACCTATGGGCGTCCCTCGATTCACAACATTAGTTAGTTAGTTAGAGATTAATTTTTAAATAGAATCGCTGTTTTTTGAAAGCAGATGGAAGACTTTCTCAAGTTTTAATATTATAAATGGGCACTTGCAATTAAAAATATTAAAAAATTAATTTTAAAAAAAGAGGAATTTTTTACTATTTTTTTGTCACTAACCAGTGTTTTTTCTGTTGTAATCTGTAAAAATACCACTTTATACGAAACTTTAAAACATATTTAATTACAAAAACATATTATAATTAATAAAAAAATCAAAAACTTTGACAAATCTTTTGCAAACATGCTAGCAATGCTGGTTGATGACCTTCTTAATATATTACAATTATTTGGAATATCTATGGTAAATTTTTAAATTATGAAGCATGATGTTGCCACTTTCTAAAAGTGCTTAAATTCTATATCTCACAATAATACAAAAGGGAATAGAACGACTTTTACAAGTCCGTATCAGTTTATGCTGTAAAGTTCACTATTGCAGTCGGTTACTGTGTACGATGGGGCACAAAAGAACCAAGGAGTAAAATAAAGCACTTTTGAAATGATATACGTACCGATGCTGGGTCCAATGGCTAGTTCTACGGGAATCAACCATCCGGTGCCCAGAGACACTGCGAAAGTCTCCTGGTCAAAGTTGTAGTGGGGCCGGAGGAGTTCGAAGAATCGCAGCATGCACTCCACTTCTGTGAGTCCAGAAACCTGAAAAGAAATAATTCCGTATACGATTACATCTTTGTGGACGCAACAGAACCTCCCGAGGAAGATATCTTTAACCACTTAATGCTTTTGAACGAGCGGTGTTCGCAGACGGCGCATGCATCGTACCGCGACAACCCGAACACTGCTCGCGTGTTTTGACTTGTTTGCGTTATACAAGATAAACAAACGAACTGCGCTCGCCAGTCGCCACTTGACGCTCATACCTAGAGGTTTGCGCAAATCTTTTCTTCTATTTCAACTTATTGAAAACTTCATAAAAATATTTTGTAAGTATTATATTTCAATAATTACTGATTCATTGCATTTTTTACGACTTTTACTATTTTTGAATATTATTTATATATTTACAATTAGACCTACAAAAAGATGTGTGGTCTGCTGTTCCAAGCGAGATAACTCAAGAAAATGTATCCGAAGGGAGAGTCGTTATTGGTGTGCAAATTGTGAAGTTGGTCTCTGTTTGGAGCCGTGTTTTGAAATATACCACACAAAATAAAATGTTTAATTTTATTACTTTTTATTATTACATAGTACTACAGTTATTATTATTCTATTTTTTAATTATTATGGTTAGATTTTTTTATTGTTTTTTTATTTATTATTTTAGTCTTGTTTTATTTTTTTGATTATGGTTAAGTTTTTTTTACATTTTTTATTGCTTCTGTTTTGTTTTTATTTTGAACTGATCAATTTTAAATTATGTTAACTCTTAAATAAAAAATAAAATAACCTGATGTTTTTAGTTTTATTTTTGTAAAAAAAGCCGAGTATTAAGTGGTTAATACAACACAAACATGTTCGTTCACAATTAACCTTTTGCACGCAATCGTATCGTATGTTTGATATAGCAAGTAACCAGCATACACGTATCGTATCGTAATCGTATTTCCCAAGAAATATTTAGAACCAAGTGCGTGTCAAGTGAAAGGCACCTTTTATAAGGTGCCTTTTGTATGGAATTTATGTTTTTGTTTTTATAAACTTCTCAAAAGCTTTTTTGCCAGTAGATTTGGTTCCATACAGTATTTTATAAACTTTTATTTCTGTCCGATAGGATAAATCGAGTTTTTTTAATGCGAGTACCGCACTGTGCTCAATTTTTACGATAAATTACATATTTAACCACTCGAGCGATAACTACCCAAATTTGGGTAGCACCGCTAGTTCCCTTGAGTGATAGCTACCCAAATTTGGGTAGAACCGCTAATGCCCTTGAGTGATAGCTACCCAAATTAGGGTAGAACCGCTAATACCCTTGAGCGATAGCTACCCAAATTTGCGAATGATTTACATTACCCTAATATTTATATTTAAGCTAAAACATAAGACGCTCCCAAAATACATGTTTAAGAATGGTAATTTTAATTTCTGAATACATGGCTACGAGAAACTGTGGAGATTTTAGACTTCCAAAAACCAATTTGTCGGGAACCCAAAATAATCTCTATTTTAAAGGATTTAAGATTTTTAATAAATTACCGACAGATGTTAACCCTTTCACACCCGCATTATTGTTTTCACACATATAAAATATGTAATGCTTGATAATACCTCAGAAAATTATTTGAAAATTTTTGGCATTTAATTTTTTTTTTTTTTTTAGAAATTTTTCTATGTTAATTTGGATTAACATTGGGCGTCAGAGGGTATTTTTTACATAGTAACGTAAAATAAACATAACACAAAAGTAATGCAAATAACTGTTTCATATCAAAAATGCACATTGACAATGTAGTGATAATCACTAAGGTACAAATAAATAACGTTTTAACTAAAATTCATTCATAAATAAAGAAATAATCTAGGATAATAAATCTTTAAAAATTCGCCATACTAGTCGAAAACATGTCCCTCACTACCAGTGTTAATTTGAATGAACATTGAGATTCATTTACAATATTCTGGGAAATGACTGTGATCAGTGAATTGAACTGATGTTATTATTATAGAACACATCTTTATGAGTGAAAATATTTGTAATTCGAGTAGAAAATATTGATATCTCACCTTCAATTAAGTAATCAATGACGGCAGAAATTCGATGAAACTTACAATCAGCAGATGTCAAAATATTGATCGTTGTTGTGGCGGGAATAAGGATTTCAACGGAGCGGAAAAAATAGACGCCACAGAAAAGACTACAAACTATAAGAAAACGAAAACATGGCTTTTCTAAATCGCTACAGTTACGGTAAAAAAAATCACAAAGTTCATGTTAATTTGAATTAACACTGGGGCTGAAAGGGTTAAAGAAGCTAAAAGTCTTGCTGCTTTTTGCGGGTTATGCCTAAATACGATAAAGAATAAGTTTTATATGTATTGTAAAGTGTCCTTAATGTAATAGAAATAAGTTAAAAGGTTTATACTAGATTTAAAATAATTATAACTAAATACAAACATAGAAAAAAAAAAAAAATATTTGGGTAGTTGTAGGTCGTATGTGACTTCATCATTCTAGTATCTTCTGTCTTTTTCGTTTTCATATAAAACATGTTAGAAAGAAGATTTTTCATCAATGACATACGCGCAACCTCTGTCTGGGACTACTTTAGGTGAAATATGGGTGATTTCATCAACTTTAAACCATATTAAGCACATTCTATATTAATATTTGGAATGAGGGCTGCCGAATCTAAAACCGGCAATATCTATCGCTCAAGGCTATCGTTCAATACGCTTTTGCTTGTGTGGTTAGGTATTGAAATATCTATTCGGCATGGGAGTATTGATATAGTATATTATATGCTTTTTGCCACATAACAGTAAGCGATGGGTTAACTTACAAATAATGTTTTTTTACCTTTTTGAAGTGTTGCTGAATGGATTTCCTAAGCGTCTTGGGTTTCGTTCCTTCCAATATAGATTTAGGTAAAAATTTGTGAAGTCCGACTTCCTTTTCTAAATATTCTAAATTTGATTTCTTATCGAGAGCTATTTGAGGCATGTCCTTGAAAAAATATCTGGAAGGAAAAGATAATGGTTAAGCATACAAAATGAATGAGAAAATAGGATATAATATCAGATTGTTTAAACGGTATATTTTTTAACCTTATTTCTAGACAGCACAACTGGACGGCTACCTCCTGGTCTAACAATGGGTGACTAGCATTCAGGTAATCATTTCGCACCTGGAAAATAAATAGATCAAATCAGTGAAATTCAACAATTCCAAGCGATTTCTAATCAAAGATATAAAACAACAGAATTACAGAATCAGGACAAAATGGACAATAAGGTACGTTGCATATCATCTGCTACAAGCAAAACTGGCATTAGGTTTTTGTCAGTGACGACGACACATGAAAGAAACAAAGATTTTAGTTTTTTGCCCTTAGAGAACCATTTTTATTATTTTTTAAATTGCCGGCAACCCGGGCGGTTCTTGAACTACCATTATCATATACAAACAAGTAAGTAACCCGAAATTTTGTGCAATGTATTTCTCTTAAGTGAACTGTCAAAGTGCAGATTGTACGGGAAATATTTTCGCATTACAATCGATTCCAGAAAAATTTGGAATCAATGTATTTCAAAATAAAATACTATTTTTAAAAGCAGATAAAAGAGTCTTTCAGATTTTAGTATTGCAAATCTACATATGAAATCAAAAATATTAAGATTTTGAACGCAAGCATAGTTTATAAGTCGCTTAACAATGGTTTTTATTGTGTAAACTGTAATTACCACATTACATGAAACTAAAAAAAAATATTTAATTAGACAAACGTATATAAAGGTTTTTGTCACTTCACTTTTTTTTCCGTTTGAGTATATAAAATATTTTTTAAAAAATTTGCCACCCTCGACAAATATTTATCAAATGTTAAATGTTGTTTCATAGAATTACAAAATTTTTCGGGAAAGCCTATCGCAAATTTTTGTTTTTTTTAAAGAAAAACAAACATTCCCGGGTTATAACCTGACAATATTTGAAAATCTCCAACTACCACCACAAAATGTTGCTTGCGTCGTGATTGAGGTCTTAACCAGACGAGGAATTGAACACACGACGCCTGGGTGGGACCCAAAAGTGGGACCACTGGCCGGTCGAATACGAAGCATGATGTTCTTTCGTTCTAACCATAGACATATGAATATTAGTAGACCTGCCCTAAGTGATTAAAAGCGTATTATTCCCCACTCCCCATACCGGTTCCATTGGAGCCGGCTGTGCTCGCGTATGGCCTCAAGTGAATTTAGAAAACGTGACGTCATCATTCTTGTACGAACTAGCGTCGAGCTATGGTCGAGGCATCATCGGTTCATTTTACGAAATAACACGGCAAAATGGTGCTTATGCTATGAAAACTTGTAAAAATAGATGTGAAAAAGAGAATAAACCCAATTGTCGTATTACATTCCATATATAAGCATTATTTTAAGCATATTCACATCGTATAATATGGATCAGTTGTAGAAACATATACTATCACATCGAGAAACGTCTGGACGCGAAACACAAAGCTGGTTGGTTGCTGGGAAGTAAATTATGAACATTTATAAAAGTGTCTTAACTAAATATGTAAACGAAATATTCGACTCTGAAAATAGAAGAAATTTATTTTGCCGAATTTGGACTTCGCAAATTTGTTCATAACGTGGCGAGTAATTTGCGCTCCCATGTAAAAATGTCTATTCATTCATAATCAGATTTTACTTTTAAGAACTAAATGGTGATATTATAATGCGAGATGCCTATTTACTGTCAGATTGATTTATTGACGAATCACAGTCAGCTTTCCTCTCTGCGTCCCGCAACTCTTGTTTTAACCCCTCGTCCTTAACTTCTCGTCTATTAATATTCATATGTCTGTGGTTCTAACACTGTTTAAATCATATATCTCACCGTAACACAAAATAAAAATCTCCCAGAAAGACTATGGATGTTTGATATCTGGGAGATATATCTCCCAAAATTGCTCGAGGGGTTAATCGAAAAAAGATGTCAAAAATACCATCTACATTTATGACTCCAAATAAATTAAATAAGTCTCTCGGGTAAATGCCGATACACTCTGTATAATAAATGTGTTCACTTGGAGAGTCCTGGTGGATCCACCGCACTGAAGGATAAAGTCCCAGAAGTAGCAAACACACACACCTGATCATAATAATAGTAGAAGGTGACTTTGTCCTTATCGTGCAGCTCCTTGAGGTTGGGCGGCGGGTAGCGCACCCTCAGCTCGAACCTCCACTCCTCGCCCGGCCGGCCCAGCCAGCGGTCCTGCACCTCAGCCATGGTGGTGTCCTGGTGGATCCACTGCGCCTGCTTGGCGGGCGGCACGCATTGGCACGCCCGCAGCGCGTAGCACCGCCCATAGTGGCGAGGGCCGGTGCTGAGGCGCGTGGTCACGAGGGCGATCACGGCACGCACATCACCCGCCTCGCCAAACTTGACCACGTTGAAGCCGCCGTTGGGAAGGTGCACCTTTAGCGTAGAAGGCTTCTCAGCTGCAAACAAATACAAACTGTCAGCAACTTCAGATACCCAATGCTGAGCTTATTGCTTATGTCAGAGGAAAGGTGATTTGCCTGCAACAATGATATCTCCATTTTTTACCTCAAAGGAATCGCTGGTTAAAGTCTGTCAGGTAAATCTTGTTTCTTGCGTCCTGGCCTGGCTTGAGATGGTTTAGGCTAGACTTGCATCGTAAAGTAAATAGTTAATATTTCAGCAGCCATCTTGAAATTCTAGAGTTCTCCATCCATTTGTTTCAAAATTGGTATATAGGAGGTTAGGATGGAGCTAAACTCATTTTAAAGTCAAAATGCAAAATTTCAGTGGCCATCTTGAAATTCTAGAGATCTCAACCGATTTAGTTAAAAATTCGCTGATGGACCAAATTTTGTACCTAAGGACTAAATTAATGAAAGTAGGTAAATAATAGGGGGAGCTCATCTCGAAATGTGACAAAATACACAATAATAGGGGGAACTCATCTCGAAACGTGACAAAAATACATAATAATAGGGGGAGCTCATCTCGAAACGTGACAAAAATACACAATAATAGGGGGAGCTCATCTCGAAACGTGACAAAAATACACAATAATAGGGGGAGCTCATCTCGAAATGTGACAAAAATACACAATAATAGGGGGAGCTCATCTCGAAACGTGACAAAAATACACAATAATAGGGGGAGCTCATCTCGAAACGTGACAAAAATACACAATAATAGGGGGAACTCATCTCGAAACGTGACAAAAATATACAATAATAGGGGGAGCTCATCTCGAAAAGTGACAAAAATACACAATAATAGGGGGAACTCATCTCGAAACGTGACAAAAATACACAATAATAGGGGGAGTTCATCTCGAAACATGAAAAAAATACACAATTTCGGTGGCCATTTTGAGTTCTTCACCGATTTTGTTAAAAATCTATACAGGGGGGTGGTTAGGGGGAACCGAAACAGCTGAGATTCACAAGCCGCCTGCAGGGCTTTTAGTATCATTATTATTGGGCTAACGTCTGCCATACGCAGATCATTGTACATAATATTATACAGGGGGGGTGGTTAGGGGGGAACTGAAACACCTGAGATTCACAAGCCGCCTGCAGGGCTTTTAGTATCATTATTATTGGGCTAACGTCTGCCATACGCAGATCATTGTACATAATATTATACAGAGGGGGGGTTAGGGGGGAACTGAAACACCTGAGATTCACAAGCCGCCTGCGGGGCTTTTAGTATCATTATTATTGGGCTAACGTCTGCCATACGCAGATCATTGTACATAATATTATACAGGGGGGTGGTTAGGGGGGAACTGAAACACCTGAGATTCAGAAGCCGCCTGCAGGGCTTTTAGTATCATTATTATTGGGCTAACGTCTGCCATACGCAGATCATTGTACATAATATTATACAGGGGGGGGGTGGTTAGGGGGGAACTGAAACACCTGAGATTCACAAGCCGCCTGCGGGGCTTTTAGTATCATTATTATTGGGCTAACGTCTGCCATACGCAGATCATTGTACATAATATTATACAGGGGGGGTGGTTAGGGGGGAACTGAAACACCTGAGATTCACAAGCCGCCTGCAGGGCTTTTAGTATCATTATTATTGGGCTAACGTCTGCCATACGCAGATCATTGTACATAATATTATACAGGGGGGGTGGTTAGGGGGGAACTGAAACACCTGAGATTCACAAGCCGCCTGCAGGGCTTTTAGTATCATTATTATTGGGCTAACGTCTGCCATACGCAGATCATTGTACATAATATTATACAGAGGGGGGGTTAGGGGGGAACTGAAACACCTGAGATTCACAAGCCGCCTGCGGGGCTTTTAGTATCATTATTATTGGGCTAACGTCTGCCATACGCAGATCATTGTACATAATATTATACAGGGGGGTGGTTAGGGGGGAACTGAAACACCTGAGATTCACAAGCCGCCTGCAGGGCTTTTAGTATCATTATTATTGGGCTAACGTCTGCCATACGCAGATCATTGTACATAATATTATACAGGGGGGGTGGTTAGGGGGGAACTGAAACACCTGAGATTCACAAGCCGCCTGCGGGGCTTTTAGTATCATTATTATTGGGCTAACGTCTGCCATACGCAGATCATTGTACATAATATTATACAGGGGGGGTGGTTAGGGGGGAACTGAAACACCTGAGATTCACAAGCCGCCTGCAGGGCTTTTAGTATCATTATTATTGGGCTAACGTCTGCCATACGCAGATCATTGTACATAATATTATACAGGGGGGGGTGGTTAGGGGGGAACTGAAACACCTGAGATTCACAAGCCGCCTGCGGGGCTTTTAGTATCATTATTATTGGGCTAACGTCTGCCATACGCAGATCATTGTACATAATATTATACAGGGGGGGTGGTTAGGGGGGAACTGAAACACCTGAGATTCACAAGCCGCCTGCAGGGCTTTTAGTATCATTATTATTGGGCTAACGTCTGCCATACGCAGATCATTGTACATGATATTATACAGGGGGGGTGGTTAGGGGGGAACTGAAACAGCTGAGATTCACAAGCCGCCTGCAGGGCTTTTAGTATCATTATTATTGGGCTAACGTCTGCCATACGCAGATCATTGTACATAATATTAAAAAATGTTTAGTAAGTAGTAATAATGGTTGGTTATTAACTCACCCATCGCTCCAGCCTCCGCCCCCTTGCGGCGGTGCTGCGGGCTGCCGCCCCCCGGCGGGGGCCCCTGCACCGCGGCCATGGAGCCCCCGCCTAGCGCCCCCCGCCCCAACAGACACCCCGCCGCCGGCTCATGGCTGCAAACAAGAAGAAATAACATTTGTTAGATTAAAGATAAAAAAATACATTTCGTTCATTTTTAATGTGAATACCATAGATCATAGTTTCTCAACCATTTTAAATTTCACTTTTGTTCAAATTCACTTTTGTAAAAAATAAAATATAACATATGAAATACAAGTCGGTCCTACCCAATCAGAATTTGGCGCGGTTAACCAGTGGGGAGGAAGATTCAATTATTTATTTTTTAAATTTCTTCATCAAACCCAAACTTCGAACCCAAGAATCTATTATAGGATCATAGGTTCATATTTTGGGTTAAATAAAATAAGAAAAAAACTATCGCATTAATGACAATGGCTGCAAAGTGAACAATTCATTTTAATTTTTACGAAATAACTATTACATACATTATATATGATACATCAAAATAATGTACCACGGAATTGTATATCATCAAAATGCCCACATAAAAGTCCATGGTGGTATATGTCTGTCTCCTAAGGATCCACAGCATCGCCAGCTACACATCAGCTAGTAAATAATAATTCACAATTCATTCACCATACAGAGCGACGTGTTTTCAATTAAATAATACGGTTGATTTACCAACTGTCCGATAATAGTTATTAGATTAATAACTAACATTACTATGTATAATTTGGGAGTGATTCTTCATCCCAATATTGAAATGTAATCACGAACACATGATACATGATATTGCAACAAAAACGTATCATTATTGTTACCTCAATTTGTTTGCTGTTTTACATAAAACATTTTAATAAAAAAAATTATAAATTTTCTCTCAAATTGCGGACGGAACCTTTGGTTTCATAGAGGTGTACATTTTAATTATTCTGTATTCCAATAAAAAGCTCGGTATTTTCTCTTTCTAACAACCATATGAGCTGTTCCGAAATGCGAACAAATTGACTCTAAGGGTAATAGCTGTTTGTTTCCAAAACCGAACAAATTAGCATAAGAGGTTAAATTCTTCAGACTCACATCAAACTCCGACTGAGAATGCCGCAGTGCCACTTAAAAGCCATTATTTTGCTATACACCAATCAAACCCTTCAGACTCACATCAACCTCCGACTCGGAATGCCGCAGTGACAAATAAAAGCCATTATTTTTCTATACACCAATCGAACCCTTCAGACTCACATCAAACTCCGACTGAGAATGCCGCAGTGCCACTTAAAAGCCATTATTTTGCTATGCACCAATCAAACCCTTCAGACTCACATCAAACTCCGACTGAGAATGCCGCAGTGCCAAATAAAAGCCATTATTTTTCTATACACCAATCGAACCCTTCAGACTCACATCAAACTCCGACAGAAAATGCCGCAGTGCTACTTAAAAGCCATTATTTTGCTATACACCAATCAAACCCTTCATACTCACATCAAACTCCGACTGAGAATGTCGCAGTGCCACTTAAAAGCCATCATTTTGCTATACACCAATCAAACCCTTCAGACTCACATAAAACTCCGACAGAGAATGCCGCAGTGCCACTTAAAATCCATTATTTTGCTATACACCAATCAAACAATTTCGCAATAATTATATCTACTACTTTCAAAATTAATTAGGCCTTCAACAATAATATAACCAATAGATTTACACATTCACATAATAATAAATAAAAACTACACAATCAAAATGCCATCAAAACTATAAATCATCATTATTTGAACGTACAGTTAACATTTCGAACAGTTGAGGTCGAATAAGAATAGGTATTATTTATAGAGAGAATGCAATACGTTATTATGAATGCATCAATATGCATTTCCTGTAATATTGTTCGGCCAAAATGCAGCCATATATGGATGCGTTATTAAGATGCAGGAACAAGCTACCTGTTTATCTGTCGATGGCCGTCGCGAACTCTAAACGTTTAAATGTTTGCATAAATATATTAATAAGCACTCGAGATATTCAATAATGAATATTCATAAGAGATTATGCACGAGAAATGGCATCATGAATAATATACAATTTTGAGATGGTAAGTGAATAATTCATAAAAAAGGAACTTGAGTGAAAAATATTAGGACTTAAAAAACATAATTATATTCCCATAGATCAACAAATGCTGATTTTCAATACATAAGTTTTATTACATATTATTAGACGTAGAATTAATTAGACTATTTCCAAAAGGATTTCAGAACACTTCAGAGCTTGTAAACTCGGCCACCCTGACAAATCGGCAATTGCCGAGCATTTGATTGACACCGGGCTTTACTGTGGATTTGTTCCTGAAGTCCTGGGGAGACCCAAAACTTATAGAGCACGGCTGATTACGGAGGCCATTGAAATTCATAAAAATCCCGTAAATATTAATAGAGCCAATGGAGCTAAGTTCAATAGTTCTTGGTATCCGGTAATTGACGGCTACACCAGAGCTAAACGAAGAAAACCACTTTACATAAAAAATGATAAGTTAATGTTAGCTCAGAGGGTTGGAGCTGGCAACACGGTATCACAACCTCATACATAAACTCACATTTCACCACAACCTCAAATAACACATCTGCCCTGATGATGGACACTGCAATGTTGTCCGAAACGTTGGCTAAAGAAGGAGTTAGCGCAACACGGCATAACACCCCAAAAACAAATAACAAAAATAGAATTAATATTTTGTCATTTAAAAAAACCATTAAAACCGTGAGACACTAAACGCCCTGTGATTGGTGAATGGGTTCTTAAATAACTACCTCATGGTTTTATTTGTGTATTCTATATTCATTTTGAAAAAACCTTTTTTTTTTAATAATAAAACACATAAATTTGTTTTTGACCACGATAGTTTTATTTTCACTCTACCGGTTTCGGAAGATCCCTTCCTTCGTCAGGAGAATATTTAAAACTAATCTACTACACAAAATATTGACACATAAATACAAAAATGTTAAGTGTTTGAGAGAGATGTCGACAAAGTGGAAGGGGTAATTACGGGAATTCCAGGAAGAACAGAGCGGTTAACTGGAAATATGTCAAGAATAGGACTATAAGACAGATTAATTTGGTTATTTATTATACTGGAGTTATTATTGATGGCTTTTCTGATTTCAAGTGCTTCTAAATTATCTAATTTTTTGCCTTTCTTACTACGGTGAAGAATTTTAACCCCTGTATCTTTACTAAAAGTATGATCGGTGGAAATGAGATGATTGGCAAACTCCGAAAAATTATTGTTATTTAAACATCTTAAATGTTCGGTGATTCTAATATTTATATTTCTAGTTGTCTTACCTATGTAGAACGATTGACAATCATTGCAACATAGTTGGTAAATGCCTGAGTGGCTAAATTTGTGATCTTTATCTTTGGTATTTTTAAGTAATTTTCCCAAGTTGTTATCAGTATAGAACGCGGGTTTAATGTGGGTAGGCAAATTTTTTGTACTAAGTGAAGAAAAATATCACACAAACATTCTGCCTATCATTCAATGGTACACCGCTTAGTAAAAATCCCACTATCAGCTGTTAATTTCGAAATTGAACTGTCAAAAATAAAACAAATTGCTCTAAATAATGGTTACTCGACACACTTAATTGATAAAATCCTGAATAAGAAACTTAAACTCATTTCGACGAATACATTTTTATTTGGTACACCTGAAACTAATAATAAAATCATAAATCCCTTTCAATGGCGTAAAATCTTATACATATCCAATTTTTCTTCACTTAGTACAAAAATTTGCCTACCCACATTAAACCCGCGTTCTATACTGATAACAACTTGGGAAAATTACTTAAAAATACCAAAGATAAAGATCATAATTTTAGCCACTCAGGCATTTACCAACTATGTTGCAATGATTGTCAATCGTTCTACATAGGTAAGACAACTAGAAATATAAATATTAGAATCACCGAACATTTAAGATGTTTAAATAACAATAATTTTTCGGAGTTTGCCAATCATCTCATTTCCACCGATCATACTTTTAGTAAAGATACAGGGGTTAAAATTCTTCACCGTAGTAAGAAAGGCAAAAAATTAGATAATTTAGAAGCACTTGAAATCAGAAAAGCCATCAATAATAACTCCAGTATAATAAATAACCAAATTAATCTGTCTTATAGTCCTATTCTTGACATATTTCCAGTTAACCGCTCTGTTCTTCCTGGAATTCCCGTAATTACCCCTTCCACTTTGTCGACATCTCTCTCAAACACTTAACATTTTTGTATTTATGTGTCAATATTTTGTGTAGTAGATTAGTTTTAAATATTCTCCTGACGAAGGAAGGGATCTTCCGAAACCGGTAGAGTGAAAATAAAACTATCGTGGTCAAAAACAAATTTATGTGTTTTATTATAAATTATGATGAGCCACAAAGTGAATGCTTTTTACAATTACTTTTTTTTTTTGTTTAGTCTTTTTGAAATTTTCGATTTTCCAGCGGTCTTTTTTCTGACCGGTGTCCATTTAGGTAAAAAAAATTACGATCTAAAATTTTTGTTTTCATTACAAAAAGATAGGTTTGTAAGGAAAAATGTACTTTTATTTGCGTTACAGGAGAATAACTGCTTTGATAATTTTATAGAGAAACTGACCAGAACGCGATTTTCGTAAATTTACTCAACATGTGCGAACTTCGGGGCGGTTGGCTCAATTAAAAACCTCTGTGCGTTACCTCAGAATGATTACAACTCATAAGGGCGATTATAACTTGTAAACATAAATAAATATGTACCTTAATGTTGCAGGTCTCAAAACTATCCGTTTTTAGCTTATGACCTATAAAGGGTTAAAAATCGCTCATGTAATATAAAAATCGCTCGTATAATTTAAAATAACTCTAATTTCACATTTTTGAGTGTATGCAGATTATTTGACGAATTTTCAAATATTCCTCACTAGGGTGCCCTGTGCTGAGTTATTAATTTAAAGTTATTAAGTTATTAATTTCTGTTTTATTAGTTTTCTATGTCGTTTTTAATGTTTTTTTCAGAATTTTTCATTAATATCTTATCTTTCTGCCAGATTTTTGTTCTTGATTTGTGATCATTCAAATTATCTATTCGCTTCATATCAAGGGGAAGGATGTTGTGGAGTTTCGTTGCAAAATAAATATGATTTCTTTGCCCGAATGTGGCTTTATGACCTGAAATATTTTTTATGTCATTGTGATTTGACCTTGTTTGGTGAATACGCGGTATTGTAGAGGATTCAGTATTTTTGAATAGTTTCAATAATATATTTTTGCATATATTTGTTGTACATTTGGTACATCAAAACTATTGAAAATTTCAATCGAAGGCGTTCTTATGGGTAATTTCAGTATGGTCTTTATGACTGCTTTTTGAATTGTGTTCAGTAATAAATGTTAATTTTATGTTAATGTAATTAATTGGTTTTTCACTAGAAATAAGAAATAATTACAATTACTCAATGACAAAAAAATAGCACACAAACACGCGAAATATTCGCAATTCATTTGACAGTCAAACGGCAGGATAAAATATCACCCTGAGGTTTTATTAATGTGATGTTTCTAAAAAACAATGCTATAAAAATGAACCAATTATTATTATTTTATAAAAGCGATTTTGGCGAAAATTGTGAAATTTCCTTCTGAATTCTCACAGTTACTAGTTGCCAGGTATCAGAATGATTAACAGGCGAATTAAAAAGTTCCCAGTAATTGGCGTTTGAGGTGTGTCCCTAGAATAAATTATAATCAGTCGTGTTGTTGATAATGCTGTGTTGGTATTATTCACGATAGTATCTGGCCCGGTTCATTAGGTCACACGTTGTACAATATAATATATTACCTGGCAACTAAGGTGCGGCGAAGGGAATGGAATATTTCAAACAGATTGTTACACCGTTTTGGTGTGAAACAAATTATAACACGAAGTTATTGTTGATGCTACTTATGTTCAGCAGTATTTTTTAAAAAAATTCCAAGGTACAAAAAGGAAGCTATGCGGTGCCTGGTTATTTTAAGCAAAGGAAGGGTGAACCTGGATTTAGAAGAGCTGTGTTCTAGAAGGGTGAAATAGAGAAAAATACGTTGCACATAGAGCTATTGAACACAAGACTAGACAGGAAAGTAAGGAGGGGAAGTTCTGAGAAGGTGAAAGGTATGAGGCTTGGGTAGGAATCTAGGGATCAGTATATGCAGGAGTGACATACTGATCCCTAGACTGCGGCACTAGGCGATTGGTCGAGAGGCCAGTTGGAGAGGTCAAAGATCTCCCAAAACCACACTCTCAAGATCCGACACGCCACGGCGGCAGGCGCATCCTGAACACAACTCACCCGATGAACCCGGGACCCCTGCTAAATCACCAAATGTAGCGAACCACTTAGGGTGACCTATGGCAGAGGTGTTGGTTATTCAATAAATAGTTTCCGGGGCGGCGGTACGCAAACCCACCTCCCAAATTTTGAATCGATGGTAAAACTTCTCACTATTTCAGTCAAGTCACCCAAAACCAAATTTACATAATAGAATATACGCATCAACCAACATGCGTAAGATTCGTCGAGTTTGGTATCCATTATCCATTGTCATTATAATAAATTATTGTTTTTCATTGAATAATATGTCTTTGGCAATGATTGAATATTTTTCATATCCATCCACAAATAATAACTTTCGGCTGTAAGGAAAGGAAACGTTCTAGAAAAGAAACACAAAACCACAAACGAGAGGATTTAGGATTGGATAGTCAACTAATCCATGATATTTTTATTACAACCAAAAATGCAACTTACACGTTAAGCCTTCACGACAGTTGAAATCCGGAGTCATAAATTCAAGAATGCTTGCGGGGAAAAATTTCTCGTAACCAAAAACTGTCAACCGTATGTCAAAAACTTTTAAATCCCCAGAGACATCGAAAGAGATTTTTGCAGGTCAAAAAGTTATATTGTTTCAGAAAATGATTTGTTTTCAGGACTTTGGGGAAATGGATTAACTTGTAGTTGAGACAATGACTAAATTCAAAGCGTTGAATGTACTGGATTCAGAAATTTTTACACCAATTGACAGGAAAAAGAGTGTTTTTTGATAGTTACTACTACTAACAGGACATTAATTTACATAGGTGTAATAAACGGTTCCATGGAAACTCAGGACAGTGGTAATTCAAGATACTTTTGAAAAGTGATCATAAAAAATTTAACCTTTTTTAAATCACTTTCCATGGCTTTATATCACTTTTCAAAAGTGTGTTGAATTGCCAATATTTTTTCGGTTCCCATAATAAACTAATAAAAAAATCATTTCAGTTGCCTATGCGTGAAATGTTAGCCATGCATGAAATCTTGTTTACTGCAACTCAAATTTGCTTTCAATTTAACTCAAGGCCAACTAACTTTCAATTTAACTGACCGGCCAAGATGCCAAACAAAACGTCTGTAACCAAGTGGGTCTTCCGACGACACCATGCATTTTTCTGTCTTATAGGCTTTTAAACCATGGATATCCCAATAATTCAGTCAATTATTAATGGTAACTTATGTATTTGCGCAGGAATACGTAAAATACTAAAATGATATGTCAAGTATTTAAGCTAATATAAGGAGGGTAGTAATTTTAGGCACTACCTACTCCCCCACTTGGCTGCGGGATAGTTAAGTGTTATTTTAAAAATTGTAATAAGTTGTGTGGAGAGTTCAGATAAGCCATAAAGTGGGAAATATAATATTTTAATAGAAAATTATTTTAATTGGCGTTTAAAAATTGGAACTGATTTGTTAAGAATCAGTTCAGTATACGGGCAATATTACTAATACTAATAGGGTACTAAACTATCAGAAAGAGTTTATGAAAAGAGAAAATGACCTAAACTTCATGATTATTTTTAAATATTTGAATTTGACTTTTGTTTACGTTAGTGAATTAATGCAAATCTTAGAAGTGGAAATTAACCGACTTCCCGACATCCGATCGAGCTGAAACTAGGTGGCACTCTCGTACACACAAGCGTTTCTCTTAAATTGGGCCAAGAAATGACCGGAAAAATGAATACAGAATTCTAGTATTATAGAAAAAAAAACTGTTGTTTTGTATTGTCCATATCTGTATTTTGTATTTTTTGTAATTTTTTTGTATTTTTTGTATTTTTTTATATTTTTTTTATAAAATACTACTCAGTTTTATCTGATAATTTTATTTTAAATACATAAACGGCTATACTGCCTTTTATAAATAATATTGTCCTTAACCGTGTTTTTTACTGTCGTATCTGTGTTTTTCTCAATAAAAAGGATGTAACGCCACACATCTCTGTCTTTACCTAAAGTGAAGAGAGATCTAAGTGAAAACCGTAATTAGAATAAATATATTTTTCAGGACTTGACCGGATGTCAGGGGAGCGTTAATGCCAGTGACAGACCACGCTCTATGCGAGCTATGTTCTCCTGTGGCTTGGCCTATTTAAGCATACCTCGCTCGCCATACATTCCCATTGGTAGCGTATGGCGATATGCTGAATAGGCCAAGCGATGAAGCGTACAGCCTAATGTGTCTCCACCCTAAAGAAGAATTTGTAAAACTTAAGAGGTGAAATTAAATCAGTCTCCAAAGGACTCCAAGGTTCTGGAAGTTCAACGTTACCCAGATTTCGTGAAAAGTGATGAAGATAATAGTCTCCTAAAAATAACAAAATCGGTTGTGTAAGTCTAAATGATTGCTGTAGCTAGTGGCGTTGGTCTAATGATGTTAGAACTCGTCCAGAGTGTTTAGATATTTTGTGTATTTAGTCATTTTACGTAACACCTACAAATATATACATATATATGGGAGGGTAACCAGATAAAACAGAACAGCGATAAAACAGAGAATGATAAAAATAATAGGTTAGGTTAAGTTTATTATTTGTATGTTATTTTTCTTTAATGTTATGTTTTGTAATGAACCGTATGGGAGAGACGTCAATAATCGTCAAATCTGTAAAAAAACACACAAGAAATGTGACAATTTAAAGAAAGAACCACCTCCTGGATCTGGGGCGGTGGAACCTCCAAGTGTGGCTGGACTTGTGCGCAGGCTCCCCGCGCACTCTTAGCGGGCACAGCAGCAGGCTGGAGGGGCGCGGCCGGCGGGAGCGCGGGCGGTCGCCGGGCGGCAGCGCGAGCGTTACCATGCCAAGATACTAAACCAAACCACGGCCTACCAATACGACACTGATCTGCTCAAAGTTTTTGAGATTTTTGACGAGTATTTCGTAGTAAAAAAGAAATTTAAATACATTTTTGCTGAATGGCACGAAAGTTGAGCGCACTTTAATCTATGTTACATTTCAGCTCCGGTTACACTTTGGTCGGGTATCACTTCGCTTCCGGTTACACTTCGTTTAAAGTTAGACTTCGGTTCGGTTAACACCTCTTCATCGGTTACACTTCGGTGACACTCCTAACCAAATGTGTTGAAGAACTCTTACGCTGAATGGTACGAAATTCAGACGCACTTAGGTTTCGGTTACACTTCGGTTCGGTATCACTTCGCTTCCGCTTACACTTCGTTTAAAGTTACACTTCGGTTCGGTTAACACCTCTGCATCGGTTACACTTCGGTGACACTCCAGACCAAATGTGTTAAAGGACTCTTATGCTAAATGGTACGAAATTCAGACGCACTTCGGTTTCGGTTATACTTTGCTGTAGATGCATTTATTGAATGGAACGAAAGTCGGATGCACTTCGGTTTCGGTTAACACAATTCAATTGTGGTTACGTTTCGTTTACGGCAACATTTTGCTTCCAATAACACTTCGCTTTCGTTGACACATCAATTTCAGTTACACTTCGGTTTCAGTGTTACCTCAGTTTCGGTGAAACTGTGGCTCGATTAATCGATCGATTTATATTCCTCGTGGGATACGTCTCACTTTCGACTGACATCAGTCAGTTAAAAACATAACTGTATTCCTGATTAACACATACTTTATTAGAGATTTTTGGCTGAGAGAGTATTTAATTTCGATATGCATTCATTGGGTACGAATCGGTTTATAGAAAACCATTAGAGAGTCTAGCATTTTCTCTCTTTTTCGTTTTCTTACAAGACGTGCGAGAAGGAAAAGGACGATCGTTTTGTCCTCTCTCTGAGACTACTTTAAGGACGGGTTGTTTCAGAGAATTCGAACAATTCTTCAAATTTCAACGTTAATTTCAAAGTTCTGTGAAAATTCTTTTCAAGTTTTGTTATTTTATCAATATTGACAAGTAACTGGCCTATAATGATATAATAACATAACTTGAATAGAATATTCACAGAACTCGCAAATGAACGTTAAAATTTGATGAATTGTTCAAAATCTATGAAGCAACCAAAGATATTAGAAGAACGAGATATGCTATGTTGTCCGCCGGACCGTAGGCGGAGTACTAACTAATTAGGGTACTTTGAACGGTATCGGGACGTGTACGCACAGAAATCTGTTCTATGTATTAGTGCGGATACCTTAGCGATGCCTTAGCGTAAGCGAAGGTGTGCAGTAGTATTGGTGAACAAAACCGGCGACACTCGGCAAAGCAATTCCACACAGTATGGACTGCTGGTAGCACATCTCGTTCTTCTAATATCTTTGGAAACAACCCATCCTTTTTTTTTTTTTTTTTTACATTATTTTCTCTTACTTAGATCTTACAAAACTGATCAATCAGTTTAATTGTAAGAAATCTCTCACTTTTTCTATTTATTAGCTTATAACAATATATTTAATTTCAACTTGATATCTTGGTACCACAATATTAATTGTTTTTATGTTTGACGGAGGTAGAACGATCTAATTTTCGTTTTTATTTTTGAATGACATGTCTCATTTTTAATATCTTCTGGTAATGAGTTAAACAATTCCGGAATTTTATGTCTTTTTGTTCTATCTCCGTATACATTTTGCGATATTTTAATAATAAACATTTGTGCTTCTCTATGCCTAGTAGGGTAGTTATGGTTTACAGTGGTTACTTAATGTGGTTGTTAGATAAATTATTCTTAAAAAATATATTTTGATATGGAATTTTATGTTAAAGTATAGTAAAATTTACACGGATTCTGTCTTATCGATCAGGAGTCTACCATCTACTAGACGGTTACGAACAAAGACTTACATATTTCAAATTAGAGAGTCTAGTCAAAAGACGAAACATAAATGACCTCTTAATGCTTTACAAAATTGTGAATAATCAAGTAGATAGTAACATAGTCCATCTAATCAAGTTAAACGCCAGGCCCAAATTCACTAGAAACCTTAACATATTTTGGACAGAAATTTTCACCAATTACACTGGTTATTTTAATCCTATGTCTAGAATGTCTCGATCATACAACGATATTGCTAAAACACATGCTTGAATAGATATTTTCGTAAATAATATAACTTGTTTCATGAGATATCTCCACGATTTCTGTACCTAAAAAATAAAAAAAAACAAATATTGTTTGTTGATTTTTGATGGTTTGATATATTCTATTATATACCTAATTTAAACATACTTTTAAAATTATTACGTCTTGTAATTTCTGTAATTTTAAGCTTTGTATAAAAAAATAATGATATTGTTTTGATAGTGAATGTGCAAATGTGATTGCTGTAGACACATTAGTCTAGGGACATTTATATTTGTATGTAAATTTATTTTATACTATACAAGAATGTACTTTAAATGTCCTGTTTGTATCTCAAAAAAATAAAGCTGTAAGATGGAATTTCTATGTAAATGCAACTATTCGTTTAATGGCTCATTCAATCTGGAATTAAAGAGCTTTGAAATATCTATTTAACTATCAAAAATAACATTTGAAGCCATAATGTTAATTTCAAATTGTTATCAACAATAAAAAGGTAGATTAAATGATCAAAATACGGATTTAAGATTTATAGTTAAGAAACCTTGGAATTAACATATCAGGATTACGCCTTTCTTCCAACCAACCGGCAGCTCCCGGATAATCATTACAATATCGCGTAGCAGAAACATATAAAGGACAGGACAAATGTGATTTTATCTCCATATTCCAGTTTAATGCCGCCGATATCATATTTTCCAGTTCATGAACCGAGTGACCAGTGTTACCGAAACTAAAAATTCAAAATCGGGAGAATTTTCGCCTAAAAATCGGGAGAAATCGGGAGAAATTTGATGAAATCGGGAAAAATCGGGATATGACTAGAACTATTAAAATAAAAATTCTCCCTTGTCAACAATTCGGATCCCGTTTACTATTTCCGAAGCAGACCATTAACAACGATCTAAAAAATCAAGAAGCAGCATAATTGTAGATGTTGCCCATGGAATGACGCAATTTTCCGTAACATTCGATGGAGACTTATTTTTTACGTCTGCCAACACAGAATTTTTTTTGTGAAATTTGAACTGTCAGTTCAAGAGACGTCAAAATTTATTGAATACCTATCTATGTAAATTAAAATTGAGCGGCATTCAAACAAGTAACGATTTTTGTCCTCGGGATGTGTCTACGATTAAATGAAACGAAACAATCTTTTTATTTTCAATTTTAATAAGCAACCATCCAATCACCTCAAGAGCTTTTTCTTCATATCACCTGGTTTCACATGTAAACATTCCGCTGTCACCCAATAGTTAACTGTTTAGCATTCTTTATTATGAAATACCTACTAGTTTAGCAGATGAATTAGCAACAAAAAAAAATACAATGCAAGAGCGAAAATAAAATTGTGGAAATTGTTACTGCTATGGAGTAATTAGGAGTTATATTAGATTAAGATTTAATTTTTATAAGCATGCTGCGCATTTACAATAGAAACTTGGGTACAAGTATTTCTTTTCTGGGAAGAATTATTCAAAAGTTGTTCCAATAATCTGCGATTACAGTATATACTCGTAACTCCAATTTTAGCCCATATTTAACAACTGTCCAACGATTCTTTTCTGGTGAAATGACAGAGAACAAAGTAAGTTGCAAATTGTTCAAAATATAGCAATGTGAATAATACTTAGGCGAAATAGATTTTTAAAGTAGCCAAAATGATACAGGAGCTAAATTGGCTAACAGTAAAACAGAGATATTGATGACGTTGATATTTATAAAGAAAATTTTATAATACACAATGTGTTATCGAAATAATAAAGATAACTTTAACGTGTTTCGATAGAATATTACACCATACAGAAATAAAAAATGTCAATGTACTGCCAGAAAGCATAAAAATAACACCTATCGGTAAATGGAAGAGAGAATGCAAGAACTATCTAGTTATCTTTAAAGATAACATATAAGAATTCAATATTATAGTAGTATAGAGATATTGATGACATTGATATTTATACATAAAACTTAATATTACACAATTAAAAAAAAATTATATGTACGAGGAACGAAGAACCAAAAAAGCAAATCGAGGCGTTACGTAATAAATTCTAAACACTCGCTCGTAAAATTCATAGATTATCGGTTTGTATAGGTCTAATACATACATACACCGGTCGGTGGCCGAGTGTGTTCAATTCCTGGGCTGGGTAAGTCCTCCATCACAACACAAGCAACATTTTCGGCTTACTGTGGTGGTAGTAGGAGATTTTCAAATATTTTCAGGTTATTCGTAACCCGGGAATGTTTGTCTTTCTTTAAAAAAAAAATATATATGCTTAGATAATCAGTATTCTCTAATTATTCTTGTTAATACCCTATTCGGGGGATTTTTTTTTTTGCCAGAGATAATTTTTTGCCTGTTTAGCAGACCATAAACAAAGAATCGTCGAGTGACGACGATTCGCTGCTTGCTTTGAAAAATCGGGAGATATTGATGCCATTCCGGTAGATCGGGAGATGAAGTGAAAAATCAGGAGATCTCCCGAAAAATCGGGAGCTTCGGCAACACTGCGAGTGACTAATAAAATAAACATATTACATTTGACAGTAGCGAGTTTCGCGTGCTAAATACGCATTCGATATGTCAAATAGACCAGTGTTCTTCAACCGGTGGTCCGCGAAAATTATCTCCGGATTCGTGGAGCCCACGATTTTTTTATTAATTATATATGATAAGTAATTAACAAGCGATCAAATTCTAAATTAAATTTGAAAAAAAATCGGTTACAAGGGGATTAATATCAGCTGTTTAAAAGCCTTTATAGGGCAAAATATTGGAAATTCAATGACAAGTGATAAGTATACTAACCAGAAATCTATAAGGGTTTAATGAATTTTAAAATATGACAAAGTGTAGACCCGGCGGCTCCCATTTTTTCGACATTTAGTTGCCGAAAAAAATGAAAAGTAAAAAAAATAAATTAGTTTCCGGACACCGTGTAGACATATAATCTAGCCTTGTTTGGTTGCCTATAGACATCAGTATGGATGCCCCGATAGAATAAAAAAGAACACGAGAAATTCCTTGTGGACCTGTTTCGATATCCAAATATGTGTCCAATTGGCTGGCCAACGAAATATGTATCTCATTTTCACCAGCAGCATTAAGCAAGTGTATAAAGGTTGAATAACACTGGCATAGACTAAGTTACTGGTTGAAAACACGCCAAATAATACCTATCCAGGAAATCAGCATTCGTGACGATACGACTAATATAAATCCGACTAATTTATCGCTTTAATGTTAAAGGCAAACATACTTTATCGACATCGACTACTGAAATTAATAACCTTACATTTAGCGCAATAAGTTAAGCGATATTATTTTTCATCCACCCCCATGCGGTGATGTTATAATGCGAAATGTTGATCCAGACAGGCCAGTAAAATAGTTCAAATCAATTATTTCAGTAGATTTATGAAAAACTGAGTATACTTCGGGAATGAGGACACTCCCACAACACACTTCTACCGGATTATATCTTCAGTGGCCGCAGCCTACTTGCAAAGTTTACGGAAAAGTAATTTTTAAATACATCTGTCTGATTTTCACTTTCGTTTTCAGTAACGAACGAAAGCAAATGTTGGAAGAGGAAATTAACCGACTTCCCGTCATCCGATTGAGATGAAACTCGGCAGATAGACTCGTTGTCGATGACAATGCATTCTGTCAATTTTTGGTGGCAATCATGTACGGACACACGCGGACATATACGCATGTTCATTTTGATGAATCAATTGCATCTAATAACACTGTCTGACAGAAGAATTATGTCAGCCCTGGTTGTGTTACACAAATTCATTAGCAACTTAATTGACATTCCTCCCATCGTTGCCACTATTAAATTCCATGTGCCGATTAAGAACACAAGACAAAATATAAAATTCTTCACAACCAACTATCAGACACACTCACTAACCAATAAGATGCATGATTTGGGCAACAAGTTTGGGGGTTCAATTGATTTAAAAAAAGTAATGCTTTTTACGGGTTGATTTTTGATTTATTCATTTATTTATTTATTCATATCGAATGCAAAAAAATCTTATCACCATATTACCATAAAAATCGAGGAATTCAACTTCACATAAAAATAGTTATATCAAGAAATATGTATTCATTACAATGAAACTATTTATTTTAAAATTCATTTATTCACATTTTTTTCAAGCAAGTAATAACAAGTTATGCAATTACAATACGGCAATAACTATGCATTGAAATGATTAAATACCGACAATTAATATTTTATCCTTTCAATTGCATGTTTGGAATGTTCACTAAGTCATTAAAAGCAAGCGTGAGAAAACGAATTGATGACAAAATAATTAACTAAGTCGTTAAGAACTTACAAAAATATTAATTAATTAATTTATTAATAAAGCTCAGATCAATGTTTTAGTATAATGCAAAAAAACTCCTTTCTGAATCAATGCGTAATTTAAGGCGATGCCATACGTAGTAATGCAAAATCATGTGTTTTTGGTTTGAAAATTTGGTGGCCTAGAAATGTTTTAGATGCTTTAATTAAATACTGCGAGTAGAATACATCTTGGACTTTGAAATAATCGAGTATTTTTTAGATAAGTCTTTTTATAAGCCCAGAAAAAAATAATGTATAAGGCCTATGAAAACTGCTTTAAAGTTCAAAATCTCCTATTTACGAACCCATTTTCGGTTATGATTTTATTGTATAATGTGGCAAATTAAGTTATTTATAAAATGATCGAAAAAAAATTAAATATTTATGCCAGAATATCCACAAAATAAAATAAAAGGCACTTTTTGGCCATGTTTTTTTGTTGGATAAATCAAAACAGGCGGATGGTGTTAAGCGGGAATTTAAACCTTATCGCCATCTACGTGAGGGTTATTATTGATAGCGGCTCAATTTAAAATATTACACGAAGTAGTGCATCGCCTTAAGACGGCACAATACCCAAAAATAATGTCGAAATTTTAACGACGTAAGTGAAGAAGGCGTGTATAAAATATGTGAAGCAGGGCCCCGGCGCACAGTGGGCTGAAAATCGCCTTTCATAGACATAGAGACTTGAATTTTCAAGGGTATATTTTTTGGCTAGAAATGGATTCTGCTGATCATTACTATGCTATAAAATTTCGTATGAAGCAATTGCGTGTACAAATGAAGGAGTTATCATTTTTTTAAGAAAAATTTGTATGGCACTGACATTAAAAATGAGGCTATCTCTGGAATCATAAGGTTGGCCATTATATCCTTACACACATATATACTACTATTTATTTGTATTTTTTTGACATACTTCGTATTGTGGCGCAACTTAAAGTTGAAAAAAAAAACTTTTTTATGTTGATGATTCATTTTAATGCTTAAATGCTTTACATATGAGTATGCTTTGTCTAGTTTACAATGTTTTATTTACACCGCAAGCCAAAACAGTTTAAGAAATAAAAAAAAGTTTTTTTACCGATGTGGCGATATATCATAGTAATGATCAGCAGAATCCATTTCTAGCCAAAAAAAATACCCTTGAAAATTCAAGTCTCTATGTTACTCGTATTACAAAAAAACACAGATGTTTCCAATTTAAAACCTCGGGAAGTTACCAATCTTACCGTTAATTTCATAGCAGAAAAACACAATTTTCAAAAGATGGTACTGTTTTAATTTATCTTAGATATAAATAACACACACCCGGTTTGAAAAGAGAAGATAATAATGTTACGAATTCGTCGGAATTAATTCAAAAGTGAGCCTCAAAGAAGCCCCCGTTATTAGAGTCTTGTGTTGCCTTAAGAAGAGATTTTAACAGTTTTTTTTTGCATCCATTCACTGAACAGAAAATCCATATGAGTGAGATTTACATAAGCCCTCTCGACTCCTATCTTATATGGAAGCCAATGAAATTGATACTTCGTTTAAGAAAGAATTTCGATATTTAAAAATGTTTGATAAATTACAATAAAGCAAATATTTATTTATTTACTAACGCCATTTCAGAGGCTTTTACATAATCTTTAAATGAATTTTTGACACAACATTTAGTTCGAATACGCGTGTTTTTTTTTATATACCTACATTATATAGATGTCACCTGTGACAGAAACATGCTTTTTAAAAAAAAACTGGGCCATCTTGGACAAACATGTTTTTTTTTTAAATAGCGTCGTGTTGGACGTAAAATCAACACACGCTATTGTTTCTCTATTTGCACAGACAGACTGAGCCACATCAACGTGTGGCGGGGTACAGCTAATACTAAATTAATTATATACAATTCTATAACTATTAGACAGTAAAAAATATATTATACATAACTGAACCCCCCTATTCAGATCTGGTCATTGTCTAAACACGGCTAAAGCCATTTGAAGCAACGGCTTCATACCACAACATGTATTTCTCAAGCACCCAGTGCAACTAAATTAATCGCATATATTTTGACATTCCTGTCTGCGAATTAGGCCGCGCTATTAAAATGTTCAAAGTTAATATATTATTTATTATGAATAGTTACACATAATGGTTTAAATAGCGTCATTGGTGAAAGGTGCAGCCGTCGGTACTTTATGAAGTCCTTTTAATTAAAGCTGCAATTTTAATGATGCATGTACGTGATTGAAATGTTAATGCGATTGTGCATTCGAATATTATACGATAGCCTTCGTGGTGACGAAGTAAATGATCTAAATTCGCATCCAGTGCTCGCAAATTTGATAAGGGTAGGTACATAGGTACTGTAAATGATTGATTTATATATTTCTTTATGCATAGCACAAAGGATAACGAATTATAATAAGCAATAATTAGTCGCCAGAAATATCAATACAAATTGAAAACATCTCCCGAGTAAAAATAAATGCCGCCGACGAGAATGGAACGCGCGCCTTCTGATGTCCGGTCAGATGCTCTGGACCACTGAGCTACGTCGGTTTATTGTCCAACAAGCCAAATAATTCAATGTGTACTAGTACTTCAATCAACAATTACTGCTTATTATATTTTTTTTTACTCGGGAGATTTGTATTGATATTTCAGGCGACTAATCATTATTTATAATTATTTGTTATATATTTCTTTTTACCTTAAAGATATTTTATCAATAGAAGAGAACACGTTTAATACTATAAGATCGAGAAAACATACATAAAAAAATTCTACCAATCTTCCATCTATCTATTATAAGAAGAGTGTACGTGGATTTGTTTTTCATATTTCATACAAATCTACAGTTTTATTCCGAGATTGATAACATTTGACACAGTTGACGTTTAAAACAAGAGTAAGGTGACTGTCTACATGAGATGTCCAAAAACCACCCCATCACCCTTTCCCACCCTTTAAAATCTGCAGCGAAATCAAATATTTGGGGCATGTCATCACCGATGACCTAAATGATAAAAATGACATAGAACCACAGACATAGGAATTAATAGACGAGAAGATAAGGGCGAGGGGTAAAATCAACTGTTGAAGAACGAAGGGAGTAAGGCTGACTGTGATTCGTCAATAAATCAATCTGACAGTAAATAGGCATCTCGCATTATAATATCACCATTTAGTTCTTAAAAGTAAAATCTGCTTTTGAATGAATAGACATTTCTACATGGGAGCGCAAATTACTCGCCACGTTATGAACTAATTTGCGAAGTCCAAATTCGGCAAAGTAAGGCAGCTTCTATTTTCAGAGTCGTAGTTAGTTTCAGAGTATTTAGTTAAGACACTTTTACAAATGTCTCATAATTTACTTACCCCAGTAAACAACGATGAGCACACTTGAGAATCGCTACATTGTGATGTGATAGTATATGTTTCTAAAACTGATCCATATAATACGGTGTGAATAAGCTTAAAATAAAGTAAAATAATGCTTACTTATGGAATGTAATACGACAATTGGGTTTATTCTCTTTTTCACATCTATTTTTACAAGTTTTCATAGTACAAGTCAACATTTTGCCGTGTTATTTCGTAAAATGAACCGATGATGCCTCGACCATAGTTCGCACAAGAATGATGACGTCACGTTTTCAAATTTCACTTGAGGCCATATGCGAGCCCAGCCGGCTCAATTGAACCGGTATGGGGAGTGGGGATAATACGCTTTTAATCACTTAGGGCAGGTCTACTAATATTCATATGTCTATGCATAGAACGCTTAAGAAGAGTACTGAGTGTGCGAGCTAACATGCTTGCCAGAAGATTCAACAAGTGCAGTCCTCCGGTGAAGAAGCAACTTTTCCAAACATACTGTATGAGCTTCTACACTAGCGAGCTATGGACGACATACACACAAGGCGTCATGAACACACTCCGAACACAGTACAACCACGCATACAGAGCCCTTTTTGGCCTCCCCTGGCGATGCAGCGCCTCACAGATGTTCACCGAAGGAAGGGTGCATGGGTTCGCTGCTTTGATGCGCCACAGAATAGCCGGGACGAGTCAGCGCTACCAGAGATCGGACAACACTCTTGTCCAGGCTGTTGCCCAGTGGCAGGGAGCGCCTCTACACCAGAGCTGGAGAATTTCACTAAAGCCACCATAAAGTCCTAATGTGTTCATCAATTTATTCATTTTTTGTTTATTTCTATATTGATTTTTTATGTATTAACTTAAATGTAAACTTTTATGGCAGGCAGAGCATTGCACGCACCGCTCTGTACAGCTGAAATAAACATTATTTAAAGCAGAATTTTGATACTTCTCGGTAATATTTTGAATACGTTCAGAATAAAAGCAAAATTACTGTCTTCATCTGATTTCGAGAACTCTGCGTAAAGCCTGGTATTAAAATGAAATTTAAAAAAACTGGGAGAAAATAGGATCTACATAGGTTAATTTTGTCACACTAACAGTTTTAGTTATGCGTGGTTAACTTTTCAGTACTTTCATCACATTTGTTCGATTTGCTTTATTTTCTGTGCATCTTAAATGCGCTATATACATTTTTTTTTAATTTACCGTAAAAAAAATACATATTTTAGGGTCATATATGACCTTAAAACGCTAGAGGGGTTAAGTTTTACTGGGAGAAATAAAATGGGGTAAAATATATAACAAAATGTTTTAAGAAATATGCTATCCTGAATAAAAAACGGGAGAATGATTAAAAAAATGCCAAAATTTCGCAAGCATATATTTAAATATTAAATTACAGCTTCCCTTATTTATTTTACAAAATCACCGACATTGAACAAGCACTTTTTAAAAATATTTTGAGGTAGTGATTATTTTACAGTATTTTTATTTAATCTCTTAGGTAGATTGACTAATTATACATCAATGCGTAGTATGTATATCTAAGGGCAAAGTAACCCGCAAATGCACAGAAACTGCACACACGTTTTATACCTAATAAACATAAAAATTAATTAACAGACAAAAATTAAGACAATTTTTTTAGACACATTTGCTGTCAAATGATATAATAAAATAAAATAACTGTCTGCAGCTGCGTGCGACTTCAAAATAATTAAACATATATTTTTTCTATGTAGCATTTTCCGTTTTGTCAGGCAAAATCCACTTTCTGAGCGCGTTTCTGAGTTAATAGTTTTTCCCAGTGAATCATACTCCACTCAGTTGCGGTCTAATTCTGGACATCCATTATTTATTTATATGTGTTATAAGTTATAAGTAACTGAGCGACGAATGAGCACCGGGCAGTGAGCTCACACAATATAGTAGATTAATAATATGATTCTGAAAAACAACGTTAATGACATGATAACAATGATGACACAATGACACAATAAAACACAAAAGATTCTATTTAAATTACAAAAGATTTTATTCAAATTACAAGAGATTTTATTCAAATTACAAATGATTTTGTTCAAATTATAAAAGATTTTATTCAAATTCAAAAAGATTCTATTCAAATTACAAAAGATTTTATTCAAATTACAAATGATTCTATTCTAATTTCAAAAGTTTTTATTAAAATTACAGACGATTTTAATCAATTACAAAACATTTTTCAATGAGAAACTTTTAGTGACGGATTTATTCGACTTATGACTGGAATTACTCGAAAACGAAAACTCAAATAAAAAAAAATGTATACCATAAACATTACTGCAAATCTCTTGTAGAATCGTCAGTTTTCTGTTTGTACTACTAGTTTAGACAGCGTAGAAAGTAGTTCTGTGATTTTGTAACTTTTCGAAAGGTGAGTCTTTTTTCATTTTATCTTTTTTTAGAGCATTACAATAACGATAACCCGACAGATTAGAACACTTTTGATAGTGATGAAAAAAAACAACTAAGTTAACTATGAAGGTTAGATTTTTAGGCTGACTGTTCTGTTTTGTCATGGAACATACAATAACAGATCACACGCGATCTCAAGCAAAACAGCAGCTCATCTCTCGCCACCCTGAAACCAGAATCAATCATCTACTTGCACTCTAATCATCCTCTCTCACTCTCCGCAGAGTGCTTATTTATCTGCCTTAGAGTGCACTCTACAGCCTGCAGTCCGGCCTGCCCGTCTGGGTGCATAAACACCGCAAATTATTATTTAGAGTTACGCAAACCGATGAAGTTCAACAACCCAATACATAAATAAACACTCAGTGCCATAAATATGACTTCTATATTACGGACAGATACAAACAGATCATGCTGACAGATTCCAACTGACTTTATTGCCCAAAATTCACGTGTGACAAAGACATCAAATGGAGTCATTAATGGATTTGAGAGTTGAAAGGTTCCCGTTAAATGCGGATTCTAAGTTTGTTTCTGCTTTTGAAAAACATTGTAATCAGCAGAAGAGGGCAACTCCGTGGCCCTCGGGTAAAAGGGTATATGCATTGATGTATTACAATTGGTCTATGGGTATATGTCATACATTTATTATGACGAAAAGTTAATTATATGAAATTCCCTCGATAGAAAAAAAACCGCAAAGTAAGCTCCGAAAATTATTTAAAATACGGTTTATTCTGTTATTTAATATGTTATAGACATGAAAAAATTCACAATGTATCTTTAAATGCATCTAAAGCATTTGTCGAGAGATTTTTGCTCTATTTCAAACGAGTCGTGTTGTATTAAATATTTTCACAATTTTCGCATAATTATTTTCTTTTTTTTAAATTTAACATTCATATTTACAAATCTCCCTTCCAAACCATCGTTGAACGCTTACTACGCGGCCTAAACACACCTTTAAAAAAGTGATATAAAGTCGTGAAAAGTGATGAAACCAAAGCTTGGCTAAATAGGTTCCGATAGTTTTTGTTTTATCACTTTTAATGAATTTATATCAATTTTTAAAAGAGTGTTAAATTTTAAATTTAATATAATTTTTTTCTTCTTCAATAAAATAATTAAACCTCTGCATTTCTAAGGAACAATAAAATCCTAAATGCAAACAAAAATACTAACGTCTTGCTTGTGCATTTAGCATAATTTGTAGCGAGGATGAAATTTAATCACGAAATTAAAAGCAAGAACAATCGTCCATAAGATAATGCACACGGATTTGGTTGAAGGGTTCGTCATCGGGTGTGGAACCCTGACACGCCCACGCTGAACCGTCACATATTACTGTCACACTCCGCTCATTATGGAAATGACGCAGTGGGCGGACGATAGAAGAAGAGTCAGATAATTATTTTTTTTATCTGGATGCTGTGATGAATTTGAAAAACAAATCACGAAAGGCGTTTACTTTTAAAACATCAACGTTCAATGCAACTAACAGATAATGAATCTATTTACTATCGCAGTCGGGCTTTTATACAAATCTACAGTTTTATTCTGAGTTTGATGAAATTTTGCACACATGACTTTCAAAACAAGAGGAAGGTCACTGTTTAAGTCTCAATAAAAAAATCAGTGTAATGCCCGGGACTTCAGATAGTATGAAATAAAATATTGTATTCTGTCGCCAATTTACATGAGGCCGCAGACAAGCCAGTGGAATTGTTTATTTGCTCAAAAATTTCAGCAGAACGAAAAAATTACCTTACTTCGGGCACACGGACACCCCCACTACATTATCATTTGTCGGTTCATCTCTGTTGAGTCGACAATCTTCAGTGCTTCTGATTTTAGTTGAAAACAAAAAAAAAAAGAATAATATCGTCTCCGGAAAAAGATATTAAAAGTGCTTCTTTTTGTATAACCTGACGTGGAATTTTAATTCAATTTATCAACTTGATGAAAATTCTCCAAACCTCAAACAATTCGTTTGATCGTGATAATCCTATTCTAGGATTTCCGTGATTAAATATTTTTCCAAATTCCAACGCTAAAAGCTAATCGACAATAAGAAGAGGAATGAGAAAGAGGAGGAAAGAGAACGAGGAGGAAAGAGAACGAGGAGGAAATAGAACGAGGAGGAAAGAGAACGAGGAGGATGGCCATTACCCTCTCCACCAAAGTTAAACTGCGGCTTCCCGTTCCCATCTCCTTTACGGAGAAAAATGATTGTGGCTTATTGAAAAGACCTGTTAAAAACGTGATGGCAAATCCATTTCCTGATAAAATATTGATCAATTCAGAATAGATCGAAACAAGTGTTCATCCAGGTGTTATTTAATTGATAAATACGAGGGTGGTCTGAAAAGTTTCCGACCTAACAATGAAATAAGATTTTTTTCTTAAGTTTTTTATTTATTTTTCTACATAGCGCCCCTGAGGTGATATCTCACAAAAGCGGCGCTATAAAAATTATCAAATAAATAATAATATTCTCCTTGTAACTCTACACACTTCTCCCAGCGATGCTCCCATCTCTCTAACCCGTCCAAATAGTACTCGGCGTTTTTCTTTGCAAAATAATTGTTCACAAAGGTGATTGCCTCCTCATTTGAAGAAAATCTCTGTCCTCCGAGCGCAGTTTTTAGATTAGGGAACAAAAAGAAGTCGCTTGATACTCAATTTTTTCCATTTTCTCAAAAACACACACATCGACTCACTCAAACAACTGTCAACTAAAAACTGCACGTCCAAAATGGCAGAAACTTTGGTGAATAACTGTCAAAAGATGCACAACTACATTCACTAGCTTTTATTGACGAGTACCGCCGTCTTTGCGTTGAGGTCGGAAACTTTTCAGACCACCCTCGTATAATGACGAAATCTGACAATATTAGCATTTTTATGAAGACGTGTTCCGCCGTCCTCATAACAAATTCGCGTTTTACTCATGCTTTGTTAGGAAATCTGTCAATTCATTCGTTAAAGGCCTGAAAGTTTCGTTTTTACATGAATACGAATAATTTTACCCGATTTTTAATAAATTGGCAATTAATGGGACACTGCCGTCTCAGGAGACGCATGCAGTTATTGGCAATGGAAAACACCAATAGATGCTGGAAATCGAATAATTTGACCAGAATTTTAATAAATTAGAAGTATTTTATATCGGTAAGTATTGTTACAAAAAAAATCAACCAAATATCTCGACTCAAATATTACAAAATAATGATTTTTGCTCCGCCTGTATCACCACAGTCGTTAAATCAAGAATAAGGTAAACAAAATCAAATGAATATAATAAACTTTAGGCAAAATATCGTCACTATACATCGGGCAGACGTCAAAATGTCGGCTACGGTCATTCTAGTGTTAATATTAATTAGGTATATTTTATACAGAAAGGTAAATGATGCGAACGTGGAAGCAACAAGAAGTCGAGGATGTCCTTAGTAGACACGGCACGACCAAGAGAAGCGACACATTCGTGCTTCGTGCAAGAGGAAAATTTCAAAATAATCAACAAGGATTTGTATTTACTATCATTGATTTGCAATTCCACGATGAAACGTGATAGAGCACGAATTTTTAATGCGACACCACACAGTCACGCTCCTCAAAGGCGGTGTAATTATGTCACCCCCCCCCCGCAAAGATGAATAAAGAAGGAGATTTTTTAAAATTTTATGTGAAACCGCACAAGAGTCCCAAGTTTTGGCAGCCAGGGAGACTATGGCATCCCCAATTGGGGTATGTTGTGAGGCTGAAGGTAGCGGGGAGGGGAAGGTGGGAGAATAAATAGCTATTCAGATCTGGTCACCAAACACGGCCAAAGCCATTTCACGCAACGTTTCAATTCTGAATGGTGGCATTACACCAGGACGACACTGAGAGTATCTTCCACTCTGGAACGTGCCGTAAATATACTATATATTATTTTAAATGAGTAAATCGTGAAATAATACAAACTAATCATATTAAATTTAAATGCCCACGCCGGGATCCGAACCCGCGACCTCCAGCGACGCGACGTCGAACGATAAAAATGAGTGAGGTTCACCCTATTTGAGATTTGTAGTTATTTATACAGCCCTCAATT